>CM069904.1:30966954-35766954 GCA_036172215.1 Camellia granthamiana | reverse complement strand
CGGTCTCTCCTCATACGAGGCATCCTCATCTACCTCTAAGTCGGTCCAATCCAACACATGTGATGGATCCGGCTCATACTTCCGAAGCATACTCACATGAAACACGTCATGAACCCCGGATAACTGTGGCGGCAAAGCTAAACGATAAGCAACCTCGCCAACCCTCTCAAGAATCTCAAAAGGACCAATAAACCGAGGGGATAACTTCCCATTCTTCCCAAACCTCATCAAACCCCGTCTAGGTGATATCTTCAGAAACACATGATCACCCATCTCAAACTCTAATGGTCTTCTCCTACGGTCAGCATAAGATTTCTGACGACTCTGGGCTGTAACAAGCCTCCTACGGATAAGCTCAACTTTCTCCGTCGTCTCCTTAACCAACTCCGGACCCAACAAAGGTGTATCACCCACCTCGGCCCAACAAACTGGAGATCTACAGGGTCGGCCATACAAGGCCTCAAACGGCGCCATACCGATACTAGACTGAAAACTGTTGTTGTAGGCAAACTCTACCAATGGTAAGTGCCTCTCCCACATCCCACCGAAATCAAGGACACAACCCCGAAGTATATCCTCGAGGATCTGAATAGTACGCTCGGACTGCCCGTCAGTCTGAGGATGATAAGCTGTACTAAAGGTCAACTTAGTACCCAAGGCACTCTGCAAACTCTGCCACAACCTAGCAGTAAAACGAGGATCTCTATCTGAGACGATCGTCACTGGGACCCCGTGCAACCTCACTATGTCCCGAATATACAAGTCGGCAAGATGATCTACTGAATCTCTCACGCGCATAGGAATGAAGTGCGCCGACTTAGTTAACCGGTCTACAACCACCCAAATAGCATCACTACTCCGCTGAGTCCTCGGAAGACCTACAACGAAGTCCATAGTGACATGCTCCCACTTCCACTCGGCAATAGGCAAGGGTTGTAACAAACCTGTTGGCCTCTGATGCTCGGCCTTCACTTGCTGGCAAGTAAGGCACTTGGACACAAAAACTGCCACATCTCTCTTCATACCCTGCCACCAAAACTGGCGACCCAAATCCCGGTACATCTTAGTACCTCCTGGATGCACCGCAAGGCGCGAATGGTGAAACTCTCGGAGTACTTCCTCTCGGCAAGACTCCGGTACAAACAAACGGTCTCGGTATCTCACACTCAGGTCGGGATACACCGTCAAACCCTTCTCAACCTTTCCACTGGAGATCTTCTCTCGGAGGGATTCTACCTCAAGGTCACCTCTCTGTGCCTCTAACACTCGAGTCACAAGTGTAGGCTGTGCAACAACAGAAAACAAGGCCGCAGCCTCAACGGATTCGCTCAAAAGCAAATCAAACTCTCCAATGGCCCCCAACATCTCCCACTCCCGGATGGCTACACAAGCTACATCACTAATGGATTTCCTGCTAAGGGCATCGGCCACAACATTGGCCTTCCCCAGGTGATAATGCAACTCGAAGTCGTAATCCTCAATGAACTCCATCCACCTCCTCAGCCTCAAATTCAAGTCTTTCTGTGAAAACAGATATTTCAGACTCTTATGATCCGAGAATACCTGGAACCTCTCACCATAAAGGTAGTGCCTCCAGATTTTCAAGGCAAAGATCACAGCCGCTAACTCTAGATCATGCGTAGGGTAATTCTTCTCGTGAATTTTCAACTGACGTGAGCCATAAGCTACCACTTTCCCCTCTTGCATCAACACACAACCCAAACCCTCTCGTGAGGCATCACAATAGACTGCATAACCCAACCCTCTCTCCGGAATAATCAAGACCGGAGCAGTGGTCAGTCTAACTTTCAACTCCTGGAACGACTTTTCACAAGTCTCACTCCATACAAAGCTGACTCCCCTCCGAGTCAATCTGGTCAACGGCGAAGCTAACCTGGAGAAATCCTTCACAAACCGGCGGTAATACCCAGCTAATCCCAGAAAACTACGGATCTCAAACACACTCTTAGGCTGTGCCCAATCTTGCACTGCCTCAGTCTTGGATGTATCAACAGACACCCCTTCCCCGGAAACCACATGGCCTAAGAACTTGACTTCTCTTAGCCAAAACTCACACTTCCCAAACTTGGCATACAGCCTATGGGCTCTAAGCAACTCAAGCACCACTCTCAAGTGTTCCTCGTGCTCCTCCTCTGAAGGTGAATAGATAAGAATGTCGTCCACGAAGACGACTACAAAACGATCCAAGAATTCCCGGAAGATCCGGTTCATCAAGTCCATAAAGACTGCCGGTGCATTGGTAAGCCCAAATGGCATTACCAGGAACTCATAATGGCCATACCGCGTACGGAATGCCGTCTTCGGAATATCCTCCTCCCTGACCCTCAACTGGTGGTAACCCGATCTCAAATCTATCTTAGAGAAACAACGGGAACCCTTCAACTGGTCAAACAAATCATCTATACGGGACATAGGGTACTTATTCTTAACCGTAGCCCGATTCAACTTCCGGTAGTCAATACACAATCTCAAGGCACCATCTTTCTTCTTAGCAAAGAGTGCCGGCGCTCCCCACGGTGAAACACTAGGGCGAACAAAGCCCTTATCTAGCAATTCCTGGAGCTGAACTTTCAACTCAACCAACTCTGCTGGAGCAAAACGGTAAGGTGCCATAGAAATCGGCGCCGTGCCGGGCACTAAATCGATAGAGAACTCAATCTCTCGGTGAGGTGGCAAATCAACAAGGTCCTCGGGAAAAACATCCGAGTACTCACAAACTACCCTCGGCAACACAATCTGGATCTCATCACACTCACCACTCTCAAAGCTAGCAAGTAGACCACTAAGCTCATTCCGCCCTCGCGGACCATACCCCGGTGGTACAATACTACCAACCCGGTCTCCCAAGAAATGGAAATACTCCCCGCTCACGGTACAACAAGTAACCCTCTGGCGGTAGCAGTCAATAACAGCTCGGTATGACGATAACCAGTCCATACCCAAAATAACATCAAAGTCCTTCATGGGCATGACTACAAAAGGAAACGGAAGCCTATGATCATCAACCTCTATATCACAACCTCTACACCCGTGTTTCAGAATCAACTCACCCCCAATTGGTGACACTACGCAAATAGGAGATGCTAACAGTGCTAACTCCAATTCCAACACAGATGCAAATGCAGCAGATACAAAAGAATGAGACGCACCCGTATCAATCAATACACTAGCAACCGAATTGCAAAACAGAAAGGTACCTCTCACTACTGATGGAGCCGGTACAAGGTCCTGCGCGGTAACAGCATACACGCGCCCTGTAGGCCCCTGATCCACCTGCTCGCCTCTCGGAGCATAGGACTGCTGCACTGACTGGGACGACGAAGCCCCTGGATTGGCCCTCGAGGCCTGCACAGACTGAGCTGGCTGAAATCCATGCGTCTGTCTAGAACCAGACGCTCCTGAAGTGGCAGTCAACCGTGGGCAAAACCTTTTCATGTGCCCAGGCTGTCCACACTGATAACAAGACAAGGGCTGCCCCCTGCCCGAACTCTGACTCTGCGGTCTAGCTGACGAAGAAGCAGCTCTCTGACCCCCGCCCTTCTGCGGGCAAACTGAAGCTTTGTGACCCGGCTGGCCACACTTGAAACAGGTGAACTCTCCCTGATTGCCCCTCCCGGAGCCTGCACTCGGTACTGGGAAAGTCGACCTGGCCAAACCACCCTGGGACGGCTGAGGGTTATAACCCCTCTGCCTCCTACCATCACCATGTCCCTCTTGGCCCCTCTTGGAGCCTCCATGTTTCTCCTCCTCTCCCTCCTGCATCATCAGCTCCATATGAGCTGCAGCATCCACCAAATGCCTGTACTCTCGAATGTAGGGTCCACCAACTTTCAACTTGAGATCCCATCTCAACTTCCGCTCAAACTCGTAGCAACGGCGCTCCTCTGTCGCCACAAGTTCAGGTGCAAACCTGGACAAGCTAGTAAATGTAGCCTCAAACTCGGCCACAGACAAACCCTCTTGCTTAAGCCGGCTAAACTGATCCCTCAGCCTCTCTCTAGCTACAGCGGATAAAAACCTCTCCTGGAAAGCATTCACAAACGCCTCCCAAGTACCACCAACACGAGCTTTCTCATACTTCCACCATTGACCCGCATCTCCCTTCAGCTGGAAGGATGCCAAGGTCACTTTCAATGCTCCGTCCTCAATGCCTAGCATCTCGAACGTTTTACTCATCTGTTCTAGCCACTCGTCTGCCTTCAGTGGCTCCTTAGGATCCCCAACAAACTCCTCCGGGTTAGACCGGAAGAACTCCCTTTTCAAGAAGGAAGGCCCTGTCTCAGCTGCCTGATTCCCTGCTCTGAGAATACCCAAAGCTCCTGCTATCTCCTGGGCCAAGGCACTCATGGCCTGCTGACCCGCTGGTTCGGCCACATTGGCCTGACCAACCCCCTCCTGAACTGCCGGAATCTCCTCCGGTAATGGCACCTCCTGCCTCCTAGGCCTACCACGCCTACCACCTCTTGCTCGTCCTGACATCCTAATAAAGGTAACACAGAACGTTAGCACATTCATAAACGTGCTAAAACTAAACACTCACGTCCTAATGCATGGACAACTGTAATTCATTCCACGTAAGCACATAAACACATAAGCACTTACGAATTTCATTTCCGGATAATGATAGTCCCAAGGCGTTACTAGAGTACCGGTTAGAAACAGCATTGATCAAGTGCTTTTCCAACAAGACTCCCAGAAACCCAAAGATCCAATCAACATCCTAGAAACTAAATCCCATACCCAAATAATCACATAAGCATGTTATCACATAAGCATAACAGTACACTTAAGTCTCTATTAAGCGAGACAAACCCATTGTGATCCTAATCACTTCCCACGTACCCAAAGTATTCGAACCCGGTACGCTCTGATACCAAGTTGTAACGCCCTCAAAATAATAACATTAAACCCAACAATATAGACATGCTATGATATATAAAAGGTCCACATCCTTCCATTCACCAGAGTTTTATTACAAAAAAAGTATCACATGTTAACAACAAAAGCAAATGCCCTAAGGGCTTACAGCTTTCCAAGTTAACACTTGGTTACACAAAAGGAGAGTGCTAACTCATTTACACATAAAGCCCTTGGCTTGAATTTACATGTAATACAACAAAAGGAAAGACAACCAAAAAGTCTGTCCGCCACTAGCCTCCCAAGCTAAGTCCTTGGAGGTGGCATGCTTCCTGTACCTGAAAATGATGTTCCCATATAGGGTGAGCCACAGCCCAGTAGAAATATACTAAACCAATTATGAACAATGACTAAAAGATTAACAGTTGATAGATGGTCAACACTTTTACATTCATTCAAAACGTAACACAATTCCAAGACACTTAAGTCTATATTTCCTTTCATTTCCATTTCATTCCTTTTACTTGCCATTTCATAACCTTGGCTCAGAACCTGGCCAAACATCACACACGAGACAAACACTCATGCCAACACTTTTCACTTCATCAATACTTCCAAAGACAAGCATATACGCTCTGTCAATACATTTCTAGATAAGCATACCAGCTCTATCTACGGAGTTCATCCCCTATCTCCTCCCAACAACATCCGGTTTAGAGGTTCATCCCCTATCTTCCCCTAAACCGTGGAGTACATCCCCTATCTCCTCCAACACAACACAATGCATATAAACAACAATTATATACATCACAAATCAACACAATTAATTATCCAAATTAATTAATCAATGTAATTAGGGCATTCTCCATAATTAACATCACAACCCTTAGGTTCCACTTTCCTTAATGTTTCAACATTAATTCCATGTTTCTATACCAAACATGCTTCTAGGTTTATCATAGACGAAAACCCCCAATTTTTGTAAAATTACACAATGGCCCAAAGTTTCCCAAAATCACACAACAACTTCCAACATATCAAAATGCTAAAATTTAAAGACAAAACTCATAAAGAGGAGTAGGATATCCCTACCTCAAAGATTGAGCTCAAAAGGAGATGATGCCCAACACCCAACTTGCTCCAAAACCAAATTTGTTCCAATTAAAACGAAGCCCAAGTCACCCTCTATCTTTTTAACAAAGGTCTTAGGGTAGGAAATCACCCTAGGTAGATCAAATCTTAGAGAGAGAGTAATTTTAGAGAGAAGGGCTCTCAAATTTTAGGGTTTTGAAAATAAAAAGTCTTGAAAAAGTGAAGTTTAACTCGGTGCTGCCTTGCTGATATAAACAGGCTCGCTCGAGCGAAGCCTTGGTCGCTCGAGCGACCAGACACAACAATTGAACTCACTCGAGCGAAGATAAGCTCGCTCGAGCCAACAGTGCAAATTTTCCGATTTGCAATACGACGCTCGCTCGAGCGAAGAACGAACCAGATCGCTCGAGCGAAGAAAGCTCGCTCGAGCCAAGAAATGCAACTCTCAGGTCTAAGCCGGACGCAATCGCTCGCTCGAGCGAAGCCACTCTGGCTCGAGCCACCAGACACAAAAACCAGCCCTCGCTCGAGCGACCAAACCCTCGCTCGAGCGACCAGCCAAATTTCTGGGCAGCAACACTTGGTTTCCAAACACAACCAACCTGTAACAAACCTGCCCAATACATCCTATAACTCAAATACACAGTAGGAAAGGATGTAAACAAGACAATACTCAACTACAACATCCACGGGCACATGTCCGGATTACTGTACAACAAGGGGTAAACCCGGGATCGCTATACACCACCCACTTTCATAATTACACCTCACCATCTCTACTCACCATTTACTTTTATAATCACATCCCACCATCTCAACTCATCATCCATTTTCCTAAATTTTCCTAAATCACACACCACCATCACCATTCATCATTCACCTCCATTATATATTGTCCTCCATTAGCTTCATTATTTTTCCAAAATGTCCCATTTTGTCTTCCACTTTGTCCTGTACATTGTGTTCCACTTTCTCCTCCACCATTGCCTACTTGCATTGGCTATATAATGAGAGCTCTAGTCTTGAATTTAGATATAGAATTTTAAGAAAAAAGGGTATAGAGAGAATACTAAAATTGTTTTAGAATTTGAGAGAAAAGAAAGTCTTAAAAACAAGAGAGTTGTGACGTCCCAAAAAATGAAAACATCAGAGAATATAATAACAAATAAATATAGGGTTTATCTAAGATTACAAAATAGGAAACGTCACTAATGAGTCCTTTGATCAATAACTAAGTAAGATCCCAAAAAAGATCGGAGGAGTCAAACTAGCCTTCCTTCAAAGTCCAATCTTCTTAGATAGCAAAACTGCCTCTTTTTTTTTTTTTTTGATCTGCAAAGAAGAATTTTATTGATGGAATAAACAAGTACATAGAGCAATCGAATTACATCAATAAAGATAAAGGGATGTGCAGAGCATCACAATGGGTAGATCATCCCAACGAGGTTGGCACCATCTAGCTTATCCTATCATTTGCTAGCGCCTTCAAAGTTTGTGAGAGACCAACACAGCAACCAGTAGAGCATTGGCAAAACTGCCTCTTTGACAGATCTTATCAAGGTATTAACACAAGGTCTACATGAGTTGACGGAAAATAAGGAATAGGTAATATGAAAGATATGTATAGATATATAATAATTACAAAATCAAGTCTTAAATACAACATGAGATTTATCACTTACAATCTCAAAACATGTTTACATACTAGAAAAAGTCAATATCTTACCAAAATAATAATATTTACCACCACTATATTATATAAATGTATTATCTATAATTACCTAGCTATTATTTACATATAAATAAATTCAGCTATTATTTATATTATTTAAACATATAAATAACATATTTACCCTAATTTTTATAAATAGTTTTACATTATTTAATATGTAAATAATATATTTATTTTATTATTTAAATAAATGTTAAACGCATCGAACTAACGAGTCGAGTTTTAATATGTTTGAACATATTTATTAAAATTCTAATGAGTTAGAGTTCGAACACAATAAAAATTTAATGAATCGAGTTCGAACAAACCTTTAGTAAACTGAGCTCGAGCCTGTTCATGAACAACTTTGTTCATTTACAACCTTAGAGACAACCCATGACCAAAATTAAACTTTAAAATTTAAAAAACACATTGGAAATCGTTCTGCTCCGCTATAGTTAATACATATATATTTTTTAACTTCTACTGAAATATGAAAATAAAAATGAGTAAGAGAAATTTAAGATGTGAAATATATTGCAAATTAGTAGTTATATATAATGAAAAATATTATGTAAAATTAATTTGTGTTATATATATGAAAATACTATAAAAATTAATGTTATATTTTATGCAAATGCTAGATAATTGTTTAAGAATATTCTTCAATCAACTAGCAAATTGAAACTGTCCCAAATCGCCCAAACCACGGTTTGGTTATTTGCTAATCCGCTATTCATGCGTTGGTTTATAGCTTTGCTATCAAATCATCCGAACTGCACCACGCATACCCCTAACCATATTATACTTATTTGGGTAAATTACAAATACACCCGTCCTTTCAAATTTCTAATAATATAACAAATGATCTGTGATATCCCTGTTCTGCAATATGTTAATTAGTCCTTAATATGAGCATGATTATGTGTTTAATATGATTTTGTATGCCATTATGTGAAATATGTGGTTTTGAATTTCTATCTGTTCACCGTAGGAATATCTGTTTGATTATCTACTTTGGCAATTAAATTGAAGGCCTTATCGGCCACAGAACCCGAAATTGATTACGCCATTGGGATTAGCGTAATTTTTAGAGCCTACGGTGAAATTTAATTGGAAATTGATTCGGATCAAATTAATTAGATTAAAATGTTGGCATAGTGCTCAAATTATTTAAATATTGGTTACATTGGTTAGTGGACTTATACATGAGAGGCCATATACACCCAAGCTCTCTCTTTAATCAATATTGGCTGATTTAACTCTAAGAGAAGGGGAGGGAGTCGGCTATAGAGAGAGAAAGGGAGAGAATTGTGCAATTTTAGCTCAAAGCTTGGAAACCTTGGAGATTACTCAAGAATTTGCTATAAATTGTGAGAATTAAAGCTCCTAGGTGAGTATTTCTTGAATTCTAGTTTGTAATTTTGTGCATTCAAGCTAATTGGGTAATCAAGAGTAAGAATTGGCAAGAAATGAGTTGGTTTTGTTGAATGTGAGGTCAATAGACACATGCATGTATGTAATTACTTTGAATTTGCATGTTTGAGCACCAAATGTATGATCCATGTAAGTTTTTAGTTGAAATCCATGTATTTGACCATCTTTTCATCATATGAGATGAGAATGAAGGTTATATGACACATGCATGTACAATCCATGAGAGTAGAAGCTTTGAATGCATGAAATTGTTATGTTGGTAATGAATTTGGTAGAAAATGAGCCATGCATGGGTTTGATTTATGAAATTGAGCTTCAAAATGTTGTAATTTGATGTTTGTACCATGTTAGTAGCTGTTTATGTGGAATTTGAGCCCAAATCATGCATTTAGAGCCTTTGAATGCCAAGTTGAAGCTCAAGAACATGTTCTGGATTTTCCAGAAAATTTGATGTCCGCTCGAGCGGGGAAATCGTCGCTCGAGCGTGAAATTCGTGCTCCCAATATATTTTTGTAGACATGATGTTCGCTCGAGCGGGGAAGTCCACGCTCGAGCGTGGAGCTATGTAGGATGGACTTCCGCTCGAGCGTCCAAGTTCCACGCTCGAGCGTAAAAATGGCATAACCAGCACTTTTGCAGGCCTTAAGGGTCCGCTCGAGCGAGGACTCTGTTTTCTGAAATTTTGAAAATGCATTCTGTGTTCTGTTTTCCGTTCCCTTTCACTTCTAAGCACTCTTAGGCATACATTGAGAAGATAAGAATGAAGCCTAAAGAGGAATATGTGAATTAAAGAACATATTAAATTATTTGTGACCCATATGTGTTATGTGATATGTAGGGTCAAGCTCCAAGGCAAATCCACAAACCGATCACTGTGAGTAATATCTGAAATATGTTGTTGTCCAATTGCTTACTTCTATGTAAGTTTTGTGAAGTTCATTAATTTGAATAGTGGACACAGTTTGATATGAAAGTTTGAAAGGCCTAAAGGCCAGTTTGATATGAAAGTTTGAAAGGCCTAAAGACCAGTTTGATATGAAAGTTTGAAAAAGGCCAAAGGCCAGTTTGACATGAATGAAGTGGGCCCAAGGCCGTCTGATGTATAATGTTTCAATGTATTTTCTTTATTTGATATTATTCACTGGGCTTTCGCTCACGCTCATTCATGTGTTTGTAGGTGAGCCAAGAGAGGTCGGCACCCAGCCCCAGTGAAGTCTGTATGGAACAACCGGGTTTTCGGAGAGTCAGTCCATGTGTCTCACGCACGAGACTCGCCTTCGCCTTTGTCTTTCTTTGTCATAGTTTTGTTATGTTGGCGAAAGCATTGGACCACTTTTGTATATAAGTCTTGGGTTCGACTGACTTAAACTTGTATGATCCTATATGTACAGTGTTTCATGTTAGTACATATTTGCTGTGAGTTATTAACATGTAAATGTTCAGAATGTTATGGTGTGCATATAAGCACGGCTCTATGGATAAAGTTTTAAAATTGCTTCCGTTTGGCCCCCATTAACTTTGTTAAATTACGTTTGGATTGGTTTGAGGCCGCAGGTAATTCCATGATTCACCCAAAAACAATATATATATTTTAATTAATAATTATAATAATTTTATTATTAAATATGAGAGTAGTTAGAAAATTTACCCTATCCTTGTTAAAACGTGAGTTATATGCATAACAACTAACAATGCTAACAATATTACATTTATAAACCTCTCTCTCTCTAAAAACCGGCCGGTGTGGGCAGTGGGAGTTGGGTGTTGCAGCAGCGTAGGGGGTGGCGTGTTGATGCAGCAGAGGCGTAGGGTGTTGATGAAGCTGAGGCGTAGGGTGTTGGGTGCTGTAGCAGCAGAAGCGTGGGCCTGGCAGAGGCGTGGGTTGGTGATTAGTTGGGTTTTTAGTTTGGGCTACTGTGGGAGTTGTTTGGTTTGGGTGTTTTGGTGGGTGATTATGGGGTGATTCTTGTATTTTAATTTTTTAGTTAAGTTTTGCTTAACTTTGTTTTTTTTTTTAAAAAAAAAAAAAAAAATTCGAGAGGCTTAGGGGTTGGTTGTATAGATGCGAGTAGCAGTAGTAGGGGTATTTTTATACTTCCGAATCTCTCTCGATGCAGATCATCTTCCTGTACCTTTAATTTCATACCGTTAAATGAAATTTTTCTTTACTGATCAAAATAAAAAATAAAAAAAAATATGCATAACAACTAACTTGGCATATCAAGATAGTAAAACTTTTTCTTTCAAAATTTTAAAATTTCATAAATTTTCTTTTACATATTCATTTTTCATACAAGTTATACTCTTTTTTTTTCCTTTTTTCTTTTTTTTTTTTATTTAAAAAAACACTTAATTGTGAAGGTTTATCAAACAAGAAGGATATTCAGGCTCGTTTGTTTCACCATAAAATATTTCTTATTTTTGATTGCTTAGTTGACCAAAAATAAATAAAATATATTTTTTGTTTTCAAATATATATTTTTTTCTTGTCATGGTCGAGATACTACTTAACATACTTATCAAATCTCAGAACTTTTATAAACACTAAACGTCTTTATTCTCAAGTAACATGAGAAGACATAATAAATGGTTGATTGGTGAGTAAGTATGACCATTTTTATATTTTATTTTTTCTTTTTATAGTTTACTCTATAATTGATTCTTCATTAAGATTTCTATTGTAAAAAAATATTTTAAGTGTTAACTAAAAACCAAAAGTAAAAATAAAAAACTTACTTTTAGACAAAATCATTTTACATGAGAAATATTTTACAGTGAAACAAACGGAGCCTTAGTGGCATTCAAAAAAATCCTCAATTTTTCATAAATTTTTAATTTCTATACAAAAAATTTGAAATTCAACAAGTTTTTTGAATTTTGTAGTTTCTCAAATACAAATTTTAAATTTTCATAAATTTTTGAAAAACTTTCGAAAAAATTATTTCAGAGTTTCTTATAACAAAATAAACCTTTGATTTTTTAATTTTATCAATTTAAATCATAGTTTTTTTTTATTTGTTTTCGATTTAAACCATCCGTCTCTTTTCGTTAAAAATAAAATTGAAAAAAAAATAATCATTAAACTCAAAGAAAAGAATAGTAAAGATCTTTTATGTACGTCTATTGAGTTTCATGACTAAAATATGTGTTTTTTTTTTTTTTTTTTTTTTTTTATCCATTTTACTTAATAAAAATAGTCTAATGGTTTATATTGAAAAGAAATCAAAAGATAGTGAAATAGGATATTGTATTGGCTATTTTTAGTGATTAAAATTGGATTTAATGGGTAGATTAATTGTGCGATGCCAATTTCGCCATTTCATATGCTTGGTCAGCCCCACACAACAAGCTTGGAAGATTTGGTCAATTACCCATCAATGTAAGATTTGCATACATACTTTTACCATATTTGAAAAAGGTTATATATAAAAAGATTTTGAAAAGGCTTTCCTAAATCATTTTGGAAAAGATTACAAATCTAGCCTAGCCCTATTGGGCGATCTCTCACATGATTGGTCAGCAGGTTCTACGTTTTGAAAAATAGAACTTCGTGATCGAAAGGCGAGCGATCTCTCTTGAAGTGCGATGAATCGCTATTCCACATTTTCCCTACACCTAATTCTATTTGCCTTGGAAAACTTTTTTCTTCTATAAACAGGTATTTCTAAACTCTAATTCGGTGATCTCAATTATTGTGTTTTCATAGAAAAATATAATATTTGATAAATTCATGAAATACTTTACATTCTTACATTGTTTGTTCTAGACTTTTGGCAAATTAGGTGATCGGAGCCATTCGTGAACAGAGATTGTAGCTGAAATTTCGTGGAATCCTGAAGATCAAGAAGGCTGACTGGGGCAAGTTGTGCTCGTAGGAATTATTACAAAATATCATATTAGGTAAACCTAGGTAAAGGTTATAAGTACTCTCGACTTTGCATTTGTATTCTTTGATCATAGTGGATTTTCTCTGAGTGTTGCGATCGTGATTTTTTACCCAGTTGGGTTTTTCATGTAAAATCTTGTGTTCATGTGTTGATTTTTTTTACTTCATTTAATTTGTTTAATCAACTTATTTGAACTTAAAATTGATAATTTTAATTTATTGGCCTATTTAGCCCCTCTGGGCACTGAATATTCATATTATGTAATTTAATTAGAGTTTAAGTTGACAAAATTATAAAGGTTAAATTTTATTTTATTTTTATAATTTCCTGTATTTTTTTTTAAAATGATTTCTTAACGAAAATTCGAGAACTTTTTATTCCCACTCATTCGCATGTGGCGCCATTACCGATTCATGTCACAATAGTTCCACCCAGAAAATTTTGAATGCAACTAATCAAAATAAATAAATAAATAAACTATATTGGTAGTCCCCGTATCTTGTCATTCATGTTATTTTAATCTCTGTAATTTTAATTAACTTAATTTTGATCTTTAATTTTTAATTTTATTTCAATTTAATTCAATTGATAACGCCCATTAGGGTTTTTAAGAGAAATGATCACTGAATTAATTGAGATTAATTCAACGAGTTAAATAGGTTTCTAATTTTGTCTATAAGAACATAATATATTACGCTTACCTACGCATTTCTCATATATTTAAAAAAAAAAAAAAACAAAAAAAAAAAACTAACAATTGTAATGAATTAGACTAAATTGAGATAAAATCATAAATTGAAAATCAAAATCGAGCGAATTAACATTACAAAAATTAAAATAACACAAGGG
Organism: Camellia granthamiana; assembly: GCA_036172215.1. Taxonomy (NCBI): domain Eukaryota; kingdom Viridiplantae; phylum Streptophyta; class Magnoliopsida; order Ericales; family Theaceae; genus Camellia; species Camellia granthamiana. Next base: position 35,753,100 of record CM069904.1, on the reverse strand, counting down.
CCAAGATATAAGGATTGTCGGTATAATTTGCTAAAAATAAAAATTCCAGGCATTTCTAAAAAAAAAAAATGTTAACCACGGGAGTAACCTTTGCGATTAGACTCTAAACCGATATTACAGAGGTCACTCTTAAGTGGTCCTACACAACAAAATTATTTAACCATATAACTGTAAGTCCCAGACTCGCAATCAAGCAGATCTTCAAACTCATACTCTTAATATTGGATATGGCTCGCCCAAATTTTAAAAAATTCATCCTATCAACCAGGACAGGCGTAGGATTTGATCATTGGGGGCCAAAAAATAAATAAATAAATAAGTAAAGATGGAAAGACATGTAAGGTTGGATTTAAAAGCAATAGATTTTCATGCAATTAACGCTTGTGATTTTTCATGTTATTAATTGAAAATAGATAAACTTTAAATATTTGATATAACAGTAATATCACTAATCAATGAGAATTTTTACATTACGGTAGTGAAAGATAATGATTGGCTTAGTGAGAGACAAAAATTGTCAATCTAATTTTATTAATCATTTTTTATCGGTTGAGACACTACAATTCTCACTTAAACCTTCCATGTTTTATAAAGTGAATAATATAATTACAAATATATTTTAGAACATAATATGTTAGGGAGTTGTCGTTTGATAACTTTCAATTTTGGCCAAAAAGTCACTATAAGTTATCACATCACTCTCTCTACTTTTTTACACATTTTTTCGTAAAAAATCAAAAAATTACTAAAATAGCATGTTCACAAACCAGACTACTTATGCACGTTATCAAAACATATGTAAGATAACCATAACAAATTGTAATATTTCGCAACATTTTGCACGACAATGGTTTGTAATATTTACATTATATCATTCATAACATAACTGCAATAATTCATAAATTTCACTTTAGAAATATCCACTATTAGGACTGTAAAAATGGCCCGCGGCCTGTGGGTGGCCCGAAACCCACCCGCGGCTCGGGGTGCGTCCAACCCGATTAGGTCTGGGCCCCAGCCTAGCCTAGGACCCTGGCCCTGGGTCGTCATTTTGAAACCCGGACCACCTGACCCGACTCATCGGCTCGCTCAAGACCTAGTGTCATTTTTAGTAGAAAAGAATAAAATTTTGATAGAAAAACCGAAAAAAAAAAAAAAATTAAGAAATGTTCTGGCCCGTCCCGCCCAAGACTCGAATATCCCTGGGCATGTGTATAATTTTTTGGCTCGTGACTTGAATTTTGGTTGGAACCAGATGGCCTGACATGGGTCGAACACAATTTACACCCCTACCTATTATAAATTCAACTTTATCACAAAATAATACTACAAGTATTTTAACTTTTCATTACAAAAACTTATATAGCATTCTATTACCAGCAATGTTAGGTATCATGAAAAACCTTTCATGAAAATAATCATGAAAGTTTTGTGACCCTTAGATTACACTTAGAATAAAGCACTGCACACTAATTAAGGTAATCCAAGGATCATAAATTTTTCATGATCATTTTCATGAAATTTTTTTCATAATCCATAACTTTTTCCTTCTACTATTAGTCTAATATATTATAAAGAGATGTTAAAAAAAAATATTAAGAACATGAGAATTAAATGAGAGAGGAGTCTACGTAAGAGAAGAAGTTGCTTATGTGAAACTAATTCTATGCATCACAACCAAGCTTCTTTCACAAAAGGGGGGCCACGGTCCCTGTAGACCTACACAACGTTCCGTGCCTGCTACCGCATGTAGTGTAACCAGAATAACTAGCCCGAGGAAAGTTCGAGTTTATATACCCAAGCCTTAACAAGTCTGCAGTAGCCGTTGGGTTCTAGGCATTTCTAGCAGATTGGCTTTGAATAAAGTCCCCGACCTCTGCAATTAGGTACCAAAGTTGGGGCAATTCAGGAAAGATATAGAAGCCATGGATGGCGTTTGGATACTCAATCAACTTCACTTCCTTTCCTGATTTCTTTAACCCCTCAACGTACCTCCTCTGCCAGTCCTGTAACGGATCACCACCGCCAACCACCACCAACGTCGCCGGAAACTTCACCACCTCCGACACATCACCACCACTCACCGCCTCATGGTTTCGGTCCGATCCTATTGGCAAAAACAACCTCCACATCCAGTCGGTTCGTTTCACATTCAGAAATGGACCTCTACTGAGCCGGAGTTCCGATTCACTGCGCTCTTCTCCACCGAAGAACGGCTGTATCTCCACCAAACCAATAATACTCAGCTTCTCAAACTCGTGTCGGCCGTATCTGACCGCCACGTGGTGGGCTATGTCGCCGCCGGCGCTGTCGCCGGCAAGAAAACAACGGTTGAGATCAACGTTGGAGGGTAATACGGCGTAGTTATGGGCGTCCATGAATTTGAGGGTTTCAAAACCGTCGTCGTATTGGGAAGGGTAGCGGTGGTTGGGGGCGAGGCGGTAGTTGACGGAGGCGACGGTGACTTGGAGTTGTGCGGCGAGGTTGCGGCAGAGATGCTCGTAGATTTTGGAATTGGCGGCGGAGGTGATGAATCCGCCGCCGTGGAAGTAGATGAGTAGAGGGAGGAGGGTGGTGGTGGTGGTGGTGGTGGTGGGGAGGTAGAGGCGGAACCAGAGATTGCGGGAAGGGTCGACGTTGATGTCGGAGGAGGAGACTCCATTGATGGGTTTGGAGGAGGGTGGAGATTTGAGGTCAACGTTGCGGAGGAAGCGGAGGATGAGGTGGGATAGACGACAGGCGTCGAGTATGAAAGAACCGAAGTGGACAAATAGGCGTGTCCTCCATGGAAGCTCAGCAGCAACAGCAGCACCACATGAATTGTGTTTAACGCCCATTCCTCAATCCTGCTTTCTCCACACAATGATGTAAAGTGATTTTTTATGTGACCACTGCCAGAGGAAGACGGGCAAATCCAAATGAAAGGTCAATTATATATGGAGATGGTTACTTCCTTGTGGTGTTTGGTAACTTGGTTGCCAGATTTTTTTTTGATTTTTTCTACTAGAAGACAAAGGTTTTGCAAAATCACAAAAAAAATAAATCTAAACAAAATATCATATCTAACTTCATAATCATTTTACTTTTTATCTCATAAACATCACATCTAACCACAAAAAAATCCAAATATCTTCTCAAACACTAAAATTTTTTTATCCAATAATATCCTACAACTAAAAAACCTACATAAAAACCCGCTTCCCAAACACCCACTATATATATATATTACTCATAATAGTGATATGGACTATTCATCTCTTAATAAAAATTATATGTACAAAATATTAATTTCAACACATATTGATAAATAAATAAACAAATCACATTTTGTTTTATAAAATAAATAATTATAATTGTCATTCATTTCAAAAATAAGATTAATTTATGCATATGTCTAGTGACATTTGATAAAAATTGATTTTTTTGTACAATTAATCTTTATTGTTGAACTTACAAAATAAATAGTTTAAATCATTAATATGAATTTAAAATAAGACCCACAAAATAACGTATAAAATGATATAATAGATAGTGATATAGAAATGAGTTATTCTCATTATACATTGGTTCCTCTGCTGTTCAAAATAACTGATGAGGAGCCCGATCAAAAATAAGAGAGAATTTAGAGAGAGATATCTCAATTAATTAATATTCATATCAAAAAACTTAGTTACAAAATGATTATACCTCTTTTAGATATAGTCTACAATTTCCCTCCACTAGCTATCCTATGAAATGCAGAGTCTCCCACTCAAAAGAATTTTTTCTCCTATGAAGACAAACAAAACACAACAGCAGCACCACATGAACTGTGTTCAACACCCATTCCTGAATCTTGTCTCCTCCACACAATAATGGAAAGTGAATTTTCTATATGTGACCACTAGCAGAAGAAGATCGTCTAACCCAAATTAAAAGTTAATCTTACATAGATGAGGAAAATCTATTATGAATTCTGTTTTAATAATTTAAATAATATATTTATTATATATTTTAGTCAAAAAAAAAATTGAATTGACGTCACCACTAACCACCACCAGAAGAACAAGCTGGCAAATCCAAATAAAAGGTCAATTATATACAGAAATGGTTAGTCCCTTATTCATTCATATATGTATATATATTATCCACAATAATAATATGGACTGTTCATCTCCTAATAAAAATTACAGGTACAAAATATTAATTTCAACACATATTGATAAATAAATGAACAAATCACATTTTATTTTATTCATCTATTTTAAAAATAAGATTAATTTATGCATATGTTTAATAACATTTTTATAAAAATTGATTTTTTTGTACAATTATCCTTTAGGGAGATTTGATGAAAACCCCTCCGTATAAGTTTTCAATGGCATAAGGAGATTGACAAAGGAAATTCCTGCAAAAGTCCTTTAACATTAGAATATAACATTTTAACCCAAATTACCCTTTTAGTTAGTGCGCTTGAGATTCATCAACCACGTTCAATAAAAATTTCATTTGAATATTATTTTAAACCTTTAAAATGTCATAACTTTTAATTTACATATCTATTTTTAATGAAATTAATCACTTTGTTTGGTTATTATTTTTCAAATTTTATTTTTTAAAAATTGAAAATACTTGTTTGGTTATTCAGAAAACTAAACATTCTTTTCATAGGCTGAGGAGAGAGACAATTAAAGGAAAGAGACATTTTTCAAAATTTAAGTTTTCCTCTAATTTAAGGAGATAGACAATTTTTAAAAAAAATTATCACATAAAAAAATACTCTCATCTTAGTTATATATATATGTGTGTGTGTACATGCTATATATATATGAAAACATAATTTGGTAGGTAGCCATTTATGGATACATATCCTATCATTAAATGTGTGACTTTATCATAAAATTTGTACCCATTTTAACTACAAAAAATGTAATTTTTTTACAAATTGATATTAAAAAAATATCGTAACTAACTTACAAACTTTTGTAACATGAAGTATAAAAAATTTAGACATTTTGTTATGCCAATTTCAGACGATGTTACACATGTTTGTATTAATGTTACGATATTGTGTGATAAAATAATTTTTTTGCATAACATTTATGAAAATTTAATTCTATGTAAGAATTTTTTTAATGCCAATTTGGGAAAAAAAAAAAATTACATTTTCTTTAGTTGAAATGTGTGAAAATTTTATGATAAAGTCACACAATTAATGATAGGATATGTAATCACAAATGGCTATATACCAAATTATGTTTTCACACACACACACATATACATATAAAACTAACATGGGAGTATTTTTTGACATGACAAATTTTTTTTATTTTTAAATTATCTCTCTCCTTAAATTGGAGGGAAACTTGTAATTGCAATGATGTATTTTTTTTGAAAACCAAACAAAGATCCTTTTTCAAAATAAAGTTTTCCAATCACTTTTTGGAAAAATAATTCAAAAAAAAGGGAACCAAACATAGTGAATAATTTTGAAATCCTCTCATCAAGATTTATTAAACATGATTCAGGTTAATTATGAAATTCTTTTTAAAAAAATCAAATTTTTACCATCAAAATTAATATAAACAGTAAAATTTTACTTTGTTTTCATAGTAAAATTTTACTTTGATTCACAATAAAATTTCCTATAAAATTTTAATTTTTAAATAGTGAAACACCATCATCATCATTAACTACCATAATCACAATAATTATTAATAAACAATTAAAAAAAATATAACTTTAACAGAATAAAATTTTACTGTCATTCTATGAATATGCCATCAACTAAAAAAGCATAGTACATATTACAAAAAAAACAACCACAACAAATATAATTCATAAATAAATCTAATATAGTATGATTTTAAAATATGATAAATATAGCATTATTGAAGAAAATTATCCACTATATTTATGTGCGAAAGATGTTAGAGTAGAAAGTCACGTAATGCATGTGAACTCAATTTGAAAAGCAAACATAAAAAGTAATACTATACATCCAAGTCTCTTCATATTGGAGGTCCTACATTGCAAGCCTTTCAAATCAACAAACAATAGAGTATCACATCTCACATGATCAACGTGAGATCTATATAGTACACAATAGGGATGGCAATTTGAACTTGGCCCATCGGGGACCCAACCCCCGACCCCGAAATTGAGCAGTTTTTTCTCAAAAAATACTCCCGACGGGCCAGGAATGGCATTCAAAAATAAATCCTAATGATATTCGGGCCGGGGACGGTGATACATTTTCCAGTCCCGGCCAGGCCTCGCCGCTGCCCCCACCTCGTTTAGCCCCCGATTTATATATATATACATATGTGTGTGTGTATGTGTATTTAGGGTTTCGTGACTCACACTGTCACACACAAAATAACCTCTCATTTCTCTCTATCGCCTCCCTCTCTCTCGTTCTCACACACGACCACCACTCCACCCTCACCGCCGTTCCTCTCTCTTAGCGTCGGCGGAGTCTCTCACACACGACCGCCGCTCCTCTCTTTGCTCTTTCACCGTCGCTTCTCTCTCTCGCGTCAGCGTCTGCTCCTTCTCTCTCTCTTACTAGCATCGGCTCTTCCCCTCCCTCTCACGGTATCTCCTCATCTCTAGTTACTCTCTTTCTCTCTCTCTCTCACTCTCAAGGACAAGGTTTTTTGCTTTTGTTCTTCAGATCTGAAAATGATGAAGATGAAGATGAAGATGATGTTGTTGATGAAGATGTTGTTGTTGATGAAGATGATGATATTGATATTGTGGTTGATGAAGGCTTTTTGCTTTTGTTCTTGATGATGTTGTCGTTGAGAATGATGTTGATGTTGTTTTTATTGTTGATAATGAATTGTTGTATTTTTTGAAGATTTTTTTTTTTTTTTTTTTTTTTGGCCGGAGAATGTTCGTGGTTAGGGAAACCCGATCCCTGTTAAGGGGCGGGGGGCGGTGATAGGTTCTTCGCCGGGGATCGAGGACGTGGGAAATTCAACCATCAGGGATAGGGGATTGGGGACGGGAAGTGTGATCCCTGCCCCGCTACCATTCCTAGTACACGACGTGAATCTCCTCAATCTCACAAATAAATCACGGGTTGGGCTTCCCTACAGTCTGTGATCGGGTTAGAAAGTATTATTGGGTTTGTGGGGCTCATCACGGGTTCCATTTCGATAATCCGAATAGTTCAATGTGTAAAACTCGTCGAGTACTATATACCTGTAAAAAATCACGTTAATCGGATATCGATAACTATCTCATCAGATCAGATTTATGTTACTTGGTTATTTTTTCACCGTCCATTTTATTTTATACAAAACTGATTTGATCACGTAGTTATCGATATCTGATCAACGTTTTTTTTTATTAGCATATAGTACTCGACGAGTTCTACATATTGAATGGTTCAGATTATCGAAACGAGACTTGTAATGAGCCCCCACGAGCCCAATAGTACCCTCTAGTCCGATCATGGACTGAAGGGAAGCCGGCCCCTACATCAAAATGGGTAAGTTCCTTAGTACAAATATAGTTTTGCGCTCTTTGTGTCCTTCTCACAAGAAAAAACTATTTTATTGGGGTTTATACATTAACAATTGTCAATTTGTTTGTTGACATCCCATTTTGACTGCTCTTAAGACACTACAAGAATTTTCACTTTTGGCGACTAAATTTTTAGTCGCCAAAGACTTTTAGCGACAAAAATATTTGGTCGCAGAATTAGTCGGGGAAGAATTGTCGGGAAAGATCATTGGTGACTAAAATTATTTTAGTCACCAAATGTACTACATTGCCGACTAAGTTTTTAGTCGCCAAAAGGTTTGAAATAAAATTAAATATCATATTTTCGGCAACTAATTTTTTTGTCACTAAAAGTTTAGTTATTTTTAACGACTAATCATTTAGTCGCGGAAAAGAGTTTTACCTACTAATATATTAGTAGCCTAAAGTAAATAACAATGTTTTGGCTACTAAATTTTAGTCGCCTAAAGTCAAAAAAAATTTTGGCCTACTAAAGGTTTAGTTGCCTAAAGTCTTATGTTTTTAGCAACTAAGATTTTACTTGGCAAACATTTTGTGTTTTGGTTATTAAACATTTGGTCGCCTAAAGTCTCGCATTTTTTTGGTATTAAAGTTTTAGTCGTCAAAAGTTTTTTTTTTTTTTTTAAATTTCTTCAGCTTATTTTTTTTAGCTACGACATATTTTGGTCGCCATATGTTTGATTGTTTTTTTTGGCTACTAAACTTTTAGTAGCCAAATGTTTGATTGTTTTTTTTGGCTACTAAACTTTTAGTAGCCAAAACTATTTTCCGATTTTTTTTTTTAGCTACTAACAATTTAGTCATCAAAAACGTACTCTCATGTTTCGTTGCAAAATTATAATTTATTCACAACCTGTCTACATTCCATGCAACCTGTAATACGTATATAAACAAAACAATACATATATTATCCATCATTTCACAACGTAAAATTATCAATCATGCCACAGTCCATATTACTTCCAACCATCCAAAAATAAATAACTTTAAATGTATATATTCTATACAAACCAACTATTGTCCAAACTAAAATTATATTTACATACAAAAATTCAACTCGCCATATACAAAAAAATATATTTACTACCATGCGATATATCCATTTGGTGTGGTACAACTTACCATCGTAATCTGTACCACGACAAATGGAACCTTAGGGTTGTTTTGTTAATTATGAGAAATGCCCTAATTACATTGATAAATTAATTTGTAAGAATTAATTTGAGAAATGAGAAATTGAATTGAAAATGTTGAAATTAGGAATGTATGGGGTTAAAGGGTGTAGTTGGATCATTTATCACTCACCTAGTTAAAATGTTGATATTTTATTCATTTGGTGCATTTATTTTCTGTTTAGAAATAACTGCTTTGGGCTATCGGTGGAGGATAGCCTTGATTGTTATAGACAATGCATGATGATTAGGCAAACTAAAACTAATCGGTTGAGTATTCTAACAAATATAGCGGTCGGAACAATACTTTCACTATATGTGTTGAGTGATTATGTATATGATCTATGTTTATATACATTGTGTGTGTAGGAGGAGATAGGGGATGCACTCCATGGTTTAGGGGAAGATAGGGGATGAACCTCTAAACCGGATTTTGTTTGACATTGATACAGCACTACAATGTGTATTAAGTGTGGATTATGGAAGTGTTTGAATTGATTTGATATAGCACTAAAATGTATATCATTATCAATTGTGAAGCATAGAAGTATTTTTATGTTATATTGATACAACACCAAAACGTGTATCCTTCGTGAAGTATGGAAGTGGTTTATGTGTTTTAAAGATGAGCCTAAATCTCATTAAGTTATTTGGCTAGGTTCTGAACCTTATTTTCAAACTCAAAGTTGAAAAAGAAGTGGGAAATAAAATGTAACATGGACTTGAATGTCATGAAACTGTAATGTGTTGTAAGTGAGAATATAAGTGTGGACCATCTATCGAATGCTGCTATTTTAGTCATTGTTTATAATTGGTTTAGTATATTTCTACTGGGCTGTGGTTCACCCTATATGGGACATCATTTTCAGGTACAGGTAGCATGCCACCTCCAAGGACATAGCTTGGGAGGCTAGAGGCAGACAGACTTTTTGGATGTTTTGCTTTCCTTGATGTAGTACATGTAAATTCGAGCCAAGGGTTTAATATGTATATGAGTTAGTACTCATTTCTTGTAATCAAGTGTTGGCTTGGAAAGTTGTAAACCCATAGGGCCTTTACTTTTGTTGTCAACATGTAATGCTTTTGTAAGAACTACTCTGATAAATAGAAAGATGTTTATTTCCCTTATACAGTTGCATGTCAAGATTGATGGGTTTTATATATTTTTTTGAGGGTGTTACACAGTCCTAGCTTAGGAAGGAAGCCAAAGAAGGTTACTAGGGTTGAGTATCACTTTCTCCATAGCACCTTTCTTTATCTGCATTGTCATCCTTGCAAAGTTTCTATTTTTATCTGTCAGCAGAAAGTGTTACTACACAGAAGAAGTGTGGCTGCACCATCTAGATGCGACCACGTACGAGTACACATGCGGCCAGGGGTCCAAGTGTCAATTTTACAAGTTAGGTGTGGGTTTGCAAGGCTATGTGCGGGTTTGCATGGCTTTTGCCTACTTATGGCCCAAGCAAGTTCAAATTGCCCTTAAATCAATGTTTTTTTTTTTTTATAAATAAAATTGGTCAGTAATTTTGGAAAATAGCACAAATCGAAGTTTAATCAGGTTTCCCTTCTCTCTTAGGGTTAGAAAAATTGGTTTTTGGCTGAAAAGTAGGTTCAGGGGTATTTTAGTCATTTTTGCAAAAAGTCAGTTTTTTGGCCGAAATAGGGTATAACAACTTTAAGCAATTTTCAACCTTCTAAGGATGGAAGTATTACCATTTTATCATCGAGGAGGCTTATAAGCGCTTGAACTCTTATTTTTAAGAAAAAAAAAAAGCATCCATGCCATAAAAACACATAGTAAGGGGCTTATAGAATTATCATATGCTCTAAACACACCAAATATCCTTTCTTAGAATCAGATTTGAAAAATAAATAAACTTGATATTTTTTTTTTAAAATAGAGAAGTAGTAGCAGTGCAAATTTTGAGCAAAAATGCAAGATAAAGTCACATATTCATACCCACACTTGCACGCACACCAAAAGTCATGTTTACCATTAATATATACAAGATAATAGGATGAGATGGGTGAAAGAATTAGAGAATACAAGAGGGAGGTGTGGTTCTTATTTTAACTCAAGAAAGCAAGCTTTTCTTCCTTTTCTTTTTCCTTGTTCTTCTCCACTTCTTTCTAGTTCACGATCTCCTCTTCTCACCCTATACTTGGGCTACTGAAAACGTGAGAAGGAAATGGGGGGAGTGTTCCCAATTTATAGCCAAAGATTTTAGGTAAAAAAGACCATTTTGTTCTTGATTAATTATTGTTACTTAATTGTTAAGAAAATTAACTTGATGGTTAAGGAAAATTGAAGACTAGTACATATCTTAGTATTATTTTAGTTAGAGTCTCAAATCTTCTAGATGGTTCCACAACCAAGCTTTCTCCAAAATAATATTTAAAAATATTTAAATGAATAATAAATAAAAGAAAAAGAATAAAAAAGTAACTAGGGGTTAAAATAAAATAAAAACCAAGTGTTGGGGGAATTTTCAAATATAAAATAGTGTTCCAGGATTTAATTATAATACAAAGTAAAATATGGGAAAATTATGCTTTATTGGACTATTTTGCAGAATTTTACAAAACTAGGGACTAAAATGCAATTAACATGCGGCTTAGGGTTTCAAGTGTAATTAATAAAAGTTAGGGTCTCTACACCAATGGTATCATGGTTTAGCACCATCTTCACTTGGCATACAATGAAGCTCGACATACAAACTATACCACACACAACTAGGAAGCTTTGTTTTACCCATGTTCAAACAATATGAAACATGATTGCCATCAAACGCTTAACAGATAACTTGGACCTTTCTTCCAAGTGTTATAGGAAGAGCAAGAAAGCCCTAATACATCTAATGATGGATGTATAGAGTGTGAATGAAATGGATGAAACAAGCAACATGAGGGTAACATTTGTCAATGTGGGAATGAGATGGATTCCCCTATTTTCACAGCAATATATGCACTCATAGTGCATGTAGAGAAGTAGAAACAAATAGAAAGTAAGAACATCCAGTTGATTGTTGAGTCTGACACACCAGTGAACCTAAAAATGCAACTTTTATTAATGACACTAAGTATACAAAAACCTGTACACAACTACACACTAATACACCTCACTTATTCAGTCACACAATACATTCAAGCACTTATACTTAGACTTTGTCTCTTCCTCATACAAGACTTTGGGGCATATCTCACTAGATCACTCTTGTAGTGTTTGATCACTTAATTACAAACACTACTTGGGTTATAGCGATCCCGGGTTTACCCCTTGTGGTACTGTGATTCGGACATGTGTCCGTGGATGTTAGTAGTTTAGTATTGTCTTGTTTACATCCTTTCCTACTTTGTATTTGAGTTATAGGATGTATTGGGCAGGTTTGTTACAGGTTGGTTGTGTTTGGAAACCAAGTGTTGCTGCCCAGAATTTTGGTTGGTCGCTCGAGCGAGGGTTTGGTCGCTCGAGCGAGAGTTGGTTTTTGTGTCTGGTGGCTCGAGCCAGAGTGGCTTCGCTCGAGCGAGCGATTGCGTCTGGCTCAGACCTGAAAGTTGCATTTCTTGGCTCGAGCGAGCTTTTCTTCGCTCGAGCGATCTGGTTCGTTCTTCGCTCGAGCGAGCGGTTCTTCGCTCGAGCGAGCGTCGTGTTGCAAATCGGGTTCTTCGCTCGAGCGAGCGGTTCTTCACTCGAGCGAGCGTCGTGTTGCAAATCGGAAGATTTGAACTGTTGGCTCGAGCGAGCGTGTCTTCGCTTGAGCGAGGATAGTTTCTTGTGTCTGGTCGCTCGAGCGACCAAGGCTTCGCTCGAGCGAGCCTGTTTATATCAGCTAGCAGCAGCCGAACCCAATCTCACTTTTTCATACCTTTTCATCTAAAATTTGAGACTCTCTCTCTCTAAACTTACTCTCTCTCTAAGGTTTGATCTACCTAGGGTGATTTCCTACCCTAAGTCCTTTGTTAAAAAGATAGAGGGTGACTTGGGCTTCGATTTAATCTGAAAATATTTGGTTTTGGAGCAAGTTGGGTGTTGGGTCTTCATCTCCTTTGAGGTCAAACTTTGAGGTAGGGATATCCTACTCCTCTTTATGGATTTTGTCTTTTAATTTTAGCATTTTGATGTGTTGGAAGTTGTTGTGTAATTTTGAGAAAACATTGGGCCTTTGTGTAATTTTACAAAAGTTGGGGTTTATTTATAATGAACCTAGAGGTATGTTTGGTGTAGAAACATGGGATTAATGTTGAAATAGTGATGGAAAATGGAACCTAAGGGTTGTAATGTTAATTATGGAAAATGTCCTAATTACATTGATTAATTAATTGGGATAATTAATTGTAAGCAATGAGGAATTGAAATGTTGATTTTATATCCATTTGTCGCATTTATTTTCTGTATAGAAATAACTGCTTTGGGCTATCGGTGGAGGATAGTCTTGATTGTTATAGACAATGCATGATGATTAGGCAAACTAAAACTGATCATTGAAGTGTGTCATTGAGTGTGACGGTTGAAGGAATACATTAAATTTATGTATTGATTGATGTGTATAATAATTGTTTATATGCATTGTGTGTTGTGTTGGAGGAGATAGGGGATGTACTCCACGGTTTAGGGGAAGATAGGGGATGAACCTCTAAACCGGACGTTGTTTGGGAGAAGATAGGGGATGGACTCCAGAGATATAGCTCATATGCTTATCTAGTGATGTGTTGACACAGCTCTTATGCTTGTCTTTGGAAGTATTGATATAGCTAGTATGCTTGTCTTTTGTGAAATGGGAAATTGTTGGACATGAGTTACTGTTCCACATGAGTTGTTGGCCAGGTTCTGAGCCATGGTTATAAATTGAGAATTTGTAAGGAAATAGGGAATGAAAATGTGAAGTGTTGGCCACCTATCAACTGCTAATCTTTTAGTCATTATTCATAACTGGTTTAGTGTATTTCTACTGGGCTGTGGCTCACCCTATATGGGAACATCATTTTCAGGTACAGGTAGCATGCCACCTCCAAGGACATAGCTTGGGAGGCTAGGGGCGGGAAGACTTTTTTTGTTGTCTTTTTTTGATGTATTACATGTAAATTCAAGCCAAGGGCTTAATGTGTAAATGAGTTAGTACTCTACTTTTTGTAACCAAGTGTTAACTTGGAAAGCTGTAAGCCCTTAGGGCATTTGCTTTTGTTGTTAACATGTAATACTTTTGTAATGAAACTCTGTTAATGGAAGAATGTGGATCTTTTATATATCAATGCATATCTATATTGTTGGGTTTTATGTTGTTATTTTGAGGGCGTTACAACTTGGTATCAGAGCGTACCGGGTTCGAATACTTTGGGTACGTGGGAAGTGATTAGAATCACAATGGGTTTGTCTCGCTTGAAAGAGACTTAGGTGTAAAGTCATTTGCCATGTGTTTAAATTGATAACATGCTTATGTGATTATTTGGGTATGGGATTTAATTTCTAGGATGTTGATTGGATCCTTGGGTTTCTGGGAGTCTTGTTGGAAAAGCACTTGATCAATGCTGTTTCTAACCGGAACTCTAGTAACGCCTTGGGACTATCATTATCCGGGAATGAAGTTCGTAGGTGCTTATGTGATTATGTGCTTACGTGGAGTGAATTACTGTTGTCCAATGCATTAGGACGCGAGTGTTTAGCTTTGGCACATTTATTAATGTGCTAACGTCTTTGTTTTCCTTTATTAGGATGTCAGGCCGAGGACGAGGACGCGGTAGGCATGGTAGGCCGGGTAGGCAGGAGGTGCCGGTGCCAGAGGAGATTCCGGCAGTGCAGGAGGGGGTTGGTCAGGCCAATGTGGCCAAGCCAGTAGGCCTGCAGGCTATGGGCGCTTTAGCCCGAGAGATAGCAGGGGCATTCAGGGAATCAGTAGGTATCCTCAGGGCTGAGAATCAGGCTCAGGTTGTTGTTGCGGATGCAGGACCCTCCTTTCTGAAGAGGGAGTTTTTCCGATCTAATCCGGATGAATTTGTGGGTGACCCTAAAGAGCCGCTTAAAGCAGATGAATGGCTCGAACAGACAACGAAGACGTTTGAGATGCTTGGCATCGAAGACGAGGGGTTAAAGGCGACCTTGGCATCTTTCCAGCTGAAAGGGGATGCGGGTCAGTGGTGGAAGTTCACCAAGGGTCGCATAGGAGCTACATGGGAGGCTTTTGTGAATGCTTTCCAGGAGAGGTTCTTATCTTCGGCAGTCAGGGAGAAGCTGCGAGATTAGTTCTGCCAGCTTAAGCCGAACAGTTTGTCAGTGGCCGAGTTCGAGGCCTCATTTACTAGCTTGTCCAGGTTCGCACCTGAGTTGGTGGCGTCTGAGGAACGCCGTTGCATTGAGTTTGAGAAGAAGTTGAGGCGTGGCCTCAAGCTGAGAATTGTAGGGTCTATGATTCGGGATTATGGGCGTCTGGTGGATGCTGCAGCCCATACCGAGATCATGATGAAAGAGGAGGATGAGGAGAAACATGGAGGCTCCAAGAGGGGCCAAGAGGGCCAGGGTGATGGCAGGAAACAGAGGGGTTATAACCCTCAGCAGTCTCAGGGTGGAGTTTCTAGATCGACCTTTCCAGTGCCGAGTGCAGGCTCAGGGAGAGGCAATCAGGGAGAGTTCACTTGTTACAAGTGTGGCCAGTTGGGTCACAAGGCTTCGGTTTGCCCGCTGAAGGGCGGAGGTCAGAGAGCTGCATCTTCTTCAGCCAGGCCGCAGAGTCAGAGTTTGGGCAGGGGGCAGCCCTTGTCTTGTTATCAGTGTGGACAGCCTGGGCACCTGAAGAGGTTTTGCCCACAGTTGAGTGCCACTTCAAGAGCGTCTGGTTCTAGACAGACGCAGGGTTTTCAGCCAGCTCAGTCTGTGCAGGCCTCGAGGGCCAATCCGGGGGCTTCGTCGTCCCAGTCAGTGCAGCAGTCGTATGCTCCTAGAGGTGAGCAGGTTGATCAGGGGCCTACAGGGCGCGCGTATGCTGTTATCGCGCAGGACCTGGTACCGGCTCCATCAGTAGTGAGAGGTACCTTTCTGTTTTGCAACTCGGTTGCTAGAGTGTTGATTGATACGGGTGCATCTCATTCTTTTGTATCTACTGCATTTGCATCTGTGTTGGAGTTGGAGTTAGCACTATTGGCGTCTCCTATTTGTGTTGTGTCACCTATTGGGGGTGAGTTGATCTTGAAACACGGATGTAGAGGTTGTGATATTGAGGTCGCCGACCATCGGCTTCCGTTTCCATTTGTAGTTATGCCCATGAAGGGCTTTGATGTTATTTTGGGTATGGACTGGTTATCGTCATATCGGGCAGTTATTGATTGCTACCGCCAGAGGGTCACTTGTTGTACCGTGAGCGGGGAGTGTTTTCATTTCTTGGGAGACCGGGTTGGTAGTGTTGTGCCACCGGGGTATGATCCACGAGGGCGGAGTGAGCTTAGTGGTTTACTTGCTAGCTTTGAGAGTGGTGAGTGTGACGAGACCCAGGTTGTGTTGCCGAGGGAAGTTTGTGAGTACTCGGATGTTTTTGCCGAGGATCTTGTTGATTTGCCACCTCACCGAGAGACAGAGTTCTCTATTGATTTAGTGCCCGGCACGGCGCCGATTTCTATGGCACCTTATCGATTTGCCCCAGCAGAGTTGATTGAGTTGAAAGTTCAGCTCCAGGAATTACTAGATAAGGGCTTCATTCGCCCTAGTGTTTCGCCGTGGGGAGCACCGACCCTCTTTGCTAAAAAGAAAGATGGTGCCTTGAGATTGTGTATCGATTATCGGAAGTTAAATCGGGCTACGGTTAAGAATAAGTACCCTATGCCCCGTATAGATGATTTGTTTGACCAGTTGAAGGGTTCCTGTTGTTTCTCTAAGATAGACTTGAGATCGGGTTACCACCAATTGAGGGTCAGGGAAGAGGACATTCCGAAGACGGCATTCCGTACGCGGTATGGCCATTATGAGTTTCTGGTAATGCCGTTTGGGCTTACCAACGCACCAGCAGTCTTTATGGACTTGATGAACCGGATCTTCCGGGAATTCTTGGATCGTTTTGTAGTCGTTTTTGTGGACGACATTCTTATCTATTCACCTTCAGAGGAGGAGCACGAGGCACATTTGAGAGTGGTGCTTGAGTTACTTAGAGCCCATAGGCTGTATGCCAAGTTTGGGAAGTGTGAGTTCTGGCTAGGAGAAGTCAAGTTCTTAGGCCATGTGGTTTCTGGGGAAGGGGTGTCTGTTGATACATCCAAGACTGAGGCAGTGCAAGATTGGGCACAGCCTAAGAGTGTGTTTGAGATCCGTAGTTTTCTGGGATTAGCTAGGTATTACCGTCGGTTTGTGAAAGATTTCTCCAGGTTAGCTTCACCGTTGACTAGATTGACTCGGCAGGGAGTCAAATTTGTATGGAGTGAGACTTGTGAAAAGTCGTTTCAGGAGTTGAAAGTTAGATTGACCACCGCTCCAATTTTGATTATTCCGGAGAGGGGGTTGGGTTACGCAGTCTATTGTGATGCCTCAAGAGAGGGTTTGGGTTGTGTGTTGATGCAGGAGGGGAAAGTGGTAGCTTATGGCTCACGTCAGTTAAAAATTCACGAGAAGAATTACCCTACGCATGACCTAGAGTTAGCAGCTGTGATTTTTGCCTTGAAAATCTGGAGGCACTACCTTTATGGTGAGAGATTCGAGGTGTTCTCGGATCACAAGAGTCTGAAATATCTGTTTTCACAGAAAGACTTGAATTTGAGGCAGAGGAGGTGGATGGAGTTTATTGAGGATTATGACTTCGAGTTGCACTACCACCCAGGGAAGGCCAATGTTGTGGCCGATGCCCTTAGCAGAAAATCCATTAGTGATGTAGCTTGTGTAGCCATCCGGGAGTGGGAGATGTTGGGGACAATTGGCGAGTTTGATTTGCTTCTGGGCGAATCCGTTGAGGCTGCGGCCTTGTTTTCAGTTGTTGCGCAGCCTACACTTGTGACTCGAGTGGTAGAGGCACAGAGAGGTGACCTTGAGGTAGAATCCCTCCGAGAGAAAATCTCCAGTGGGAAGGTTGAGAAGGGTTTGGCAGTGTATCCCGACCAGAGTGTGAGATACCGAGACCGTTTGTTTGTGCTGGAGTCTTGCCGAGAGGAGGTACTCCGAGAATTTCATCATTCGCGCCTTGCGGTGCATCCGGGAGGTACTAAGATGTATCAGGATTTAGGTCGCCAGTTCTGGTGGCGGGGTATGAAGAGAGATGTGGCAGTTTTCGTGTCTAAGTGCCTTACTTGTCAGCAAGTGAAGGCCGAACATCAGAGGCCAGCGGGTTTGTTGCAACCCTTGCCTATTGCCGAGTGGAAGTGGGAGCATGTCACTATGGACTTCGTTGTAGGTCTTCCGAGGACTCAGCGGGGTAGTGATGCTATTTGGGTGGTTGTAGACCGGTTGACTAAGTCGGCGCACTTCATTCCTATGCGTGTGAGAGATTCGGTAGATCATCTTGCCGACTTGTATATTCGGGACATAGTGAGGTTGCACGGGGTCCCAGTGACAATTGTCTCAGATAGAAACCCTCGTTTTACTGCCAGGTTGTGGCAGAGTTTGCAGAGTGCCTTGGGTACTAAGTTGACCTTTAGTACAGCGTATCATCCTCAGACTGATGGGCAGTCCGAGCGTACCATTCAGATCCTTGAGGATATGCTTCGGGGTTGTGTCCTTGATTTCAGTGGGACGTAGTAGAGGCACTTACCATTGGTGGAGTTTGCCTACAACAACAGTTTTCAGTCTAGCATCGGTATGGCACCGTTTGAGGCCTTGTATGGCCGACCGTGTCGGTCTCCAGTTTGTTGGGCCGAGGTGGGTGATGCACCTCTGTTGGGTCCGGAGTTGGTTAGGGAGACGACGGAGAAAGTTGAGCTTATCCGTAGGAGGCTTGTTACAGCCCAGAGTCGTCAGAAATCTTATGTTGACCGTAGGAGGAGGCCGTTGGCGTTTGAGATGGGTGACCATGTCTTTCTGAAGATATCACCCAGGCGAGGTTTGATGAGGTTTAGGAAGAGTGGGAAGCTATCCCCTCGGTTTATTGGTCCTTTTGAGATCCTTGAGAGGATTGGCGAGGTTGCTTATCGCTTAGCTTTGCCGCCACAGTTATCCGGAGTTCATGACGTGTTTCATGTGAGTATGCTTCGGAAGTATGAGCCGGATCCATCACATATATTGGATTGGACCGACTTAGAGGTAGATGAGGATGCCTCGTATGAGGAGAGACCGGTTCGGGTCTTGGATAGGCGGGATCAAGTCCTGCGTGGCAAGACCATTCCTTTGGTAAAGGTTTTGTGGAAACATCACGGAGTGGAGGAGGCCACTTGGGAACGTGAGTTGGAGGTCCGAGAGAAATATCCGGACCTATTTGTAGAAGTTTGAACTTATGTTATATATATGGATGTATTGTTGAACTTTAAGATCATTAAATATGTCTTAAGTTGTAAAACATTGTGAATGTTTTGGTTTGTGGAGGTATTGTAGAACTTACCTTGAATTGGAGGTTTGTATAACA
This sequence comes from Camellia granthamiana, assembly GCA_036172215.1. Classification (NCBI taxonomy): domain Eukaryota; kingdom Viridiplantae; phylum Streptophyta; class Magnoliopsida; order Ericales; family Theaceae; genus Camellia; species Camellia granthamiana. The sequence goes on along the minus strand of CM069904.1, from coordinate 35,733,893 downwards.
TTGCATGTGTTGAATATATAGTAGAAATGGAAATGTATCATGATTATTGCTTATGATATGAATTATGAACCATGTATGTTGGAAATGGTTGAAATGGAAAGAAAATGCATGTTGAAATATATGTATTGTGAAATGTCTCTTGATAAGGGATGGGATGACCGGTAATGGGCCAAATTGTTTGATGTTGTGTTATAACATTGTTTAAAATGGAGAAAAACTTGCTTTCAAAAAAAAAAAAAACTTGTTCTTAATTTCGGGGACGAAATTCTTTAAGGGGGGGAGGTTATAGCGATCCCGGGTTTACCCCTTGTGGTACTGTGATCCGGACATCTGTCCGTGGATGTTAGTAGTTGAGTATTGTCTTGTTTACATCCTTTCCTACTTTGTATTTGAGTTATAGGATGTATTGGGCAGGTTTGTTACAGGTTGGTTGTGTTTGGAAACCAAGTGTTGCTGCCCAGAATTTTGGTTGGTCGCTCGAGCGAGGGTTTGGTTGCTCGAGCGAGAGTTGGTTTTTGTGTCTGGTGGCTCGAGCCAGAGTGGCTTCGCTCGAGCGAGCGATTGCGTCTGGCTCAGACCTGAAAGTTGCATTTCTTGGCTCGAGCGAGCTTTTCTTCGCTCGAGCGATCTGGTTCGTTCTTCGCTCGAGCGAGCGGTTCTTCGCTCGAGCGAGCATCGTGTTGCAAATCGGGTTCTTCGCTCGAGCGAGCGGTTCTTCGCTCGAGCGAGCGTCGTGTTGCAAATCGGAAGATTTGAACTGTTGGCTCGAGCGAGCGTGTCTTCGCTCGAGCGAGGATAGTTTCTTGTGTCTGGTCGCTCGAGCGACCAAGGCTTCGCTCGAGCGAGCCTGTTTATATCAGCTAGCAGCAGCCGAACCCAATCTCACTTTTTCATACCTTTTCATCTAAAATTTGAGACTCTCTCTCTCTAAACTTACTCTCTCTCTAAGGTTTGATCTACCTAGGGTGATTTCCTACCCTAAGTCCTTTGTTAAAAAGATAGAGGGTGACTTGGGCTTCGATTTAATCTGAAAATATTTGGTTTTGGAGCAAGTTGGGTGTTGGGTCTTCATTTCCTTTGAGCTCAAACTTTGAGGTAGGGATATCCTACTCCTCTTTATGGATTTTGTCTTTTAATTTTAGCATTTTGATGTGTTGGAAGTTGTTGTGTAATTTTGAGAAAACATTGGGCCTTTGTGTAATTTTACAAAAGTTGGGGTTTATTTATAATGAACCTAGAGGTATGTTTGGTGTAGAAACATGGGATTAATGTTGAAATAGTGATGGAAAATGGAACCTAAGGGTTGTAATGTTAATTATGGAAAATGTCCTAATTACATTGATTAATTAATTGGGATAATTAATTGTAAGTAATGAGGAATTGAAATGTTGATTTTATATCCATTTGTCGTATTTATTTTCTGTATAGAAATAACTGCTTTGGGCTATCGGTGGAGGATAGTCTTGATTGTTGTAGACAATGCATGATGATTAGGCAAACTAAAACTGATCATTGAAGTGTGTCATTGAGTGTGACGGTTGAAGGAATACATTAAATTTATGTATTGATTGATGTGTATAATAATTGTTTATATGCATTGTGTGTTGTGTTGGAGGAGATAGGGGATGTACTCCACGGTTTAGGGGAAGATAGGGGATGGACCTCTAAACCGGACGTTGTTTGGGAGAAGATAGGGGATGGACTCCAGAGATATAGCTCATATGCTTATCTAGTGATGTGTTGACACAGCTCTTATGCTTGTCTTTGGAAGTATTGATATAGCTAGTATGCTTGTCTTTTGTGAAATGGGAAATTGTTGGACATGAGTTACTGTTCCACATGAGTTGTTGGCCAGGTTCTGAGCCATGGTTATAAATTGAGAATTTGTAAGGAAATGGGGAATGAAAATGTGAAGTGTTGGCCACCTATCAACTGCTAATCTTTTAGTCATTATTCATAACTGGTTTAGTGTATTTCTACTGAGCTGTGGCTCACCCTATATGGGAACATCATTTTCAGGTACAGGTAGCATGCCACCTCCAAGGACATAGCTTGGGAGGCTAGGGGCGGGAAGACTTTTTTTGTTGTCTTTTTTTGATGTATTACATGTAAATTCAAGCCAAGGGCTTAATGTGTAAATGAGTTAGTACTCTACTTTTTGTAACCAAGTGTTAACTTGGAAAGCTGTAAGCCCTTAGGGCATTTGCTTTTGTTGTTAACATGTAATACTTTTGTAATGAAACTCTGTTAATGGAAGAATGTGGATCTTTTATATATCAATGCATATCTATATTGTTGGGTTTTATGTTGTTATTTTGAGGGCGTTACAGGTTGGTAGGTTTCTCACCACACCACCCTACTCTCTATCACAAAACTCTTATATCATTTTTATTTATCTATAATGATGGGTCTTCCCTTTATATAATATTCCATCTCCTTAATGGGTGGTTAGGATCAACTTGATCCAAGAGACCATCATTAACCTTCTAGAATATTCTATGATCCTTTTACTTTTTCACTATATTCTAGAATTCTTTAACCAATTCTAGTACTATGTTTTGTTGGACAGAATCACTCTTCAACATTTTTGAAAATTATTGGGTCCTTTGGTTTGGTTTTGAAAAATAAAATTTTGAAAAGAGTTTTGAAAATTTAAAAATTTGTTTGGTTATATATTTTGAAAATTGTTTTGGAGTTTTGTAATTTGGAATGATTGTAGGTTTTTTTTTTTTTTTGTGTAGTTGCATAGATGGGTGTGAGAGGAAAAGTAATTGATTGATGTATAGGATGTGAGAGAATGAGAGTGTAAAACGAAAAAGTAATTGATTGATGTGTAGGATGTGAGATAGGAAGAGAGGAGATGTAAAAAGTGATTGAAAATAGTTTTGAGAAAATTGTAAACTAAACAAATTTTGGGTTTTGAGCACTCAAAAATTGATTGGAAAACTAAACCAAAGAATTGTCGAAGCAAATTGGAGAGCTTAAGATTTACGTACACATGAATAACGACCAGTAAATAGAGAGTTAGTGTTGAGGGGGAGTGTTGGGATTCAACATAGAATCACTAGAGTTTTTCACATGAATCTATAAGACTCTGGAAAGTTCTAGGGAAATCTAGAAGATTCTAGAACATCCTAGAAGAATCCAGAACATTGGAGAAATCTAGATCAATCTAGAAGATTTTGGAAGGTGCCAATTGTTAAGATAATGTTTTAATGATTAGGTAATGGTCAAGCTGGAATAAAAGTTGAATCGATTAGCTTTTAGGCCATTTTTAACGTCTATCCTAACTCTAGCTCCACAAGGCAAATCAAGAAAATAAATTTGGGGTCAACAAAATGTTTGTAGACACTCCATTTTGACCGGCCCTAAGACTTGGACGCTTTGTTTTGATTACCCGATGATAACAATTAGAATGTGTTTCTCATAGAATTCTCAGTAAAAAAGATGAAATTTGAGCTTTAATCCTAACTTTCACACATTTTTTTGCCAAATTATTTTTCATCCAAAATTGACCAATCTTCACTACCAAAAGAATATTGTATCTTCAAATCTCCATTACCAAATTTTCTGCCCATCAATTCCCGCTCACCATCCATTTTCATAATTACACCCCACCATCCCCACTCACCGTCTATTTTCATAATTACATCCCATCATCTCCACTCACCATCCACTTTCATAATCACATCCCACCATCTCCACTCACCATCCCTCACTCACCATCTACTTTCATAATCACATCCCACCATCTCTACTCACTATCTACTTTCATAATTATAACCCATCATCCCCACTCACCATCTACTTTCATAATCACATCCCACCATCCCCACCCACCACCCACTTTCATAATTACACCCCACCATCCCCACCCACCACCCACTTTCATAATTACACCTCACCATCTCTACTCACCATTTACTTTTATAATCACATCCCACCATCTCAACTCATCATCCATTTTCCTAAATTTTCCTAAATCACATACCACCATCACCATTCATCATTCACCTCCATTATATATTGTCCTCCATTAGCTTCATTATTTTTCCAAAATGTCCCATTTTGTCTTCCACTTTGTCCTGTACATTGTGTTCCACTTTCTCCTCCACCATTGCCTACTTGCATTGGCTATATAATGAGAGCTCTAGTCTTGAATTTAGATATAGAATTTTAAGAAAAAAGGGTATAGAGAGAATACTAAAATTGTTTTAGAATTTGAGAGAAAAGAAAGTCTTAAAAACAAGAGAGTTGTGACGTCCCAAAAAATGAAAACATCAGAGAATATAATAACAAATCAATATAGGGTTTATCTAAGATTACAAAATAGGAAACGTCACTAATGAGTCCTTTGATCAATAACCAAGTAAGATCCCAAAAAAGATCGGAGGAGTCAAACTAGCCTTCCTTCAAAGTCCAATCTTCTTAGATAGCAAAACTGCCTCTTTTTTTTTTCGATCGGCAAAGAAGAATTTTATTGATGGAATAAACAAGCACATAGAGCAATCGAATTACATCAATAAAGATAAAGGGATGTGCAGAGCATCACAATGGGTAGATCATCCCAACGAGGTTGGCACCATCTAGCTCATCCTATCATTTGCTAGCGCCTTCAGAGTTTGTGAGAGACCAACACAGCAACCAGCAGAGCATTGGCAAAACTGCCTCTTTGACAGATCTTATCAAGGTATTAACACAAGGTCTACATGAGTTGACGGAAAATAAGGAATAGGTAATATGAAAGATATGTATAGATATATAATAATTACAAAATCAAGTCTTAAATACAACATGAGATTTATCACTTACAATCTCAAAACATGTTTACACACTAGAAAAAGTCAATATCTTACCAAAATAATAATATTTACCACCACTATATTATATAAATGTATTATCTATAATTACCTAGCTATTATTTACATATAAATAAATTCAGCTATTATTTATATTATTTAAACATATAAATAACATATTTACCCTAATTTTTATAAATAGTTTTACATTATTTAATATGTAAATAATATATTTATTTTATTATTTAAATAAATGTTAAACGCGTCGAACTAACGAGTCGAGTTTTAATATGTTTGAACATATTTATTAAAATTCTAATGAGTTAGAGTTCGAACACAATAAAAATTTAATGAATCGAGTTCGAACAAACCTTTAGTAAACTGAGCTCGAGCCTGTTCATGAACGACTTTGTTCATTTACAACCTTAGAGACAACCCATGACCAAAATTAGGGTTGTGCAAAATACTGCACAAATCCGCACCGATCCATTTGTTAATCGCAGATTAAACTTTAAAATTTAAAAAACACATTGGAAATCGTTGCTCCGCTATAGTTAATACATATATATTTTTTAACTTCTACTGAAATATGAAAATAAAAATGAGTAAGAGAAATTTAAGATGTGAAATATATTGCAAATTAGTAGTTATATATAATGAAAAATATTATGTAAAATTAATTTGTGTTATATATATGAAAATACTATACAAATTAGTGTTATATTTTATGCAAATGCTAGATAATTGTTTAAGAATATTCTTCAATCAACTAGCAAATTGAAACTGTCCCAAATCGCCCAAACCACGGTTTGGTTATTTGCTAATCCGCTATTCATGCGTTGGTTTATAGCTTTGCTATCAAATCATCCGAACTGCACCACGCATACCCCTAACCATATTATACTTATTTGGGTAAATTACAAATACACCCGTCCTTTCAAATTTCTAATAATATAACAAATGATCTGTGATATCCCTGTTCTGCAATATGTTAATTAGTCCTTAATATGAGCATGATTATGTGTTTAATATGATTTTGTATGCCATTATGTGAAATATGTGGTTTTGAATTTCTATCTGTTCACCGTAGGAATATCTGTTTGATTATCTACTTTGGCAATTAAATTGAAGGCCTTATCGGCCACAGAACCCAAAATTGATTACGCCATTGGGATTAGCGTAATTTTTAGAGCCTACGGTGAAATTTAATTGGAAATTGATTCGGATCAAATTAATTAGATTAAAATGTTGGCATAGTGCTCAAATTATTTAAATATTGGTTACATTGGTTAGTGGACTTATACATGAGAGGCCATATACACCCAAGCTCTCTCTTTAATCAATATTGGCTGATTTAACTCTAAGAGAAGGGGAGGGAGTCGGCTATAGAGAGAGAAAGGGAGAGAATTGTGCAATTTTAGCTCAAAGCTTGGAAACCTTGGAGATTACTCAAGAATTTGCTATAAATTGTGAGAATTAAAGCTCCTAGGTGAGTATTTCTTGAATTCTAGTTTGTAATTTTGTGCATTCAAGCTAATTGGGTAATCAAGAGTAAGAATTGGCAAGAAATGAGTTGGTTTTGTTGAATGTGAGGTCAATAGACACATGCATGTATGTAATTACTTTGAATTTGCATGTTTGAGCACCAAATGTATGATCCATGTAAGTTTTTAGTTGAAATCCATGTATTTGACCATCTTTTCATCATATGAGATGAGAATGAAGGTTATATGACACATCCATGTACAATCCATGAGAGTAGAAGCTTTGCATGCATGAAATTGTTATGTTGGTAATGAATTTGGTAGAAAATGAGCCATGCATGGGTTTGATTTATGAAATTGAGCTTCAAAATGTTGTAATTTGATGTTTGTACCATGTTAGTACCTGTTTATGTGGAATTTGAGCCCAAATCATGCATTTAGAGCCTTTGAATGCCAAGTTGAAGCTCAAGAACATGTTCTGGATTTTCCAGAAAATTTGATGTCCGCTCGAGCGGGGAAATCGTCGCTCGAGCGTGAAATTCGTGCTCCCATTATATTTTTGTAGACATGATGTCCGCTCGAGCGAGGAAGTCCACGCTCGAGCGTGGAGCTATGTAGGATGGACTTCCGCTCGAGCGTCCAAGTTCCACGCTCGAGCGTAAAAATGGCATAACCAGCACTTTTGCAGGCCTTAAGGGTCCGCTCGAGCGAGGACTCTGTTTTCTGAAATTTTGAAAATGCATTCTGTGAAGCCTAAAGAGGAATATGTGAATTAAAGAACATATTGAATTATTTGTGACCCATATGTGGTATGTGATATGTAGGGTCAAGCTCCAGGGCAAATCCACAAACCGATCACTGTGAGTAATATCTGAAATATGTTGTTGTCCAATTGCTTACTTCTATGTAAGTTTTGTGAAGTTCATTAATTTGAATAGTGGACACAGTTTGATATGAAAGTTTGAAAGGCCTAAAGGCCAGTTTGATATGAAAGTTTGAAAGGCCTAAAGACCAGTTTGATATGAAAGTTTGAAAAAGGCCAAAGGCCAGTTTGACATGAATGAAGTGGGCCCAAGACCGTCTGATGTATAATGTTTCAATGTATTTTCTTTATTTGATATTATTCACTGGGCTTTCGCTCACGCTCATTCATGTGTTTGTAGGTGAGCCAAGAGAGGTCGGCACCCAGCTCCAGTGAAGTCTGTATGGAACAACCAGGTTTTCGGAGAATCAGTCCATGTGTCTCACGCACGAGACTCGCCTTCGCCTTTGTCTTTCTTTGTCATAGTTTTGTTATGTTGGCGAAAGCATTGGACCACTTTTGTACATAAGTCTTGGGTTCGACTGACTTAAACTTGTATGATCCTGTATGTACAGTGTTTCATGTTAGTACATATTTGCTGTGAGTTATTAACATGTAAATGTTCGGAATGTTATGGTGTGCATATAAGCACGACTCTATGGATAAAGTTTTAAAATTGCTTCCGTTTGGCCCCCATTAACTTTGTTAAATTACGTTTGGATTGGTTTGAGGCCGCAGGTAATTCCATGATTACTGGCCGGTTATGTCCTTAACCCATGGGGGCGGGTTCGGGTCACGACATGATCCATATATTAATAAATTATTAAGTCAATTAACAATTTTTAATGATATTATACCAATAGATAACGGAAGCAGAAAACAAACAGAAGGAAACAGCACAAATAATACTAAAAATAAGTTAAACTAACACTGTAAGAAATAATAAAGAAAACAGTTTAAATAAACATTAATAATAAAACTTACAATTGTTTAATGGATCGAAACTAACAATTCTTCAAAATACATAACTTGAAAACGGACTTGAAAAGAAAATTACAGAGATAGGTTTTTCTCCTGAGGAAGGGATGCTCTCAATTTTTCTAACTCTGCCTTATTCTTGACTGAAGAGGCCCTTTTATAATCAAAAGCGACCACTACTGTTAGCCTTGTGAGTGATTGCTGTGAGCCTTGTGAGTGAATAGTATTGACTTGAAAGGAGCATCAGAAGCACATGGGAGTTGTCTGCTGCTTTCGGTGAATTATTAAAGCTTTTACTGTGCTGAATTTGTTGGTGGAATGAATCATGATGAATGATGAATAGTAATGTTGACTTTTTGATGAATAGTGAACAGTAAAGTTGACTTTTTTACTATTCATTGCTTGGAGGCATGTGACTGAGGGAATCAAATATAGGTATATATATCAGCAGCTTTTCTCAAAAGACGAGTATTGATTGAAGCTGATAATTATAGTTATATAGAATCCAATGACTGAATGAAGCATATGGGTCCTGAGCATCTTGGAACTCGGGTCCATATGGATTTTGAGTAGTTGAACCTTCAGAAGAGTTTGAACCGTCTGAACCACCTTCTGAACTGCTGTTATCCGAGTCTGATTTGGCTTGGGCCATGAGTAAACGAGCCATTTGGAAGAGTTCATCTTTGGATGACTTGGACTTGGGCTTAACCTTTGATTTGGATTTATCCTTTGACTTGGGCTGGTCAGAACTGGGCTTTGCTGACTTGGATTTAATCTTTGATTTGGATGACTTGGGCTTGGAAGAACTGGATGATGGGCTTCCAAGATTGACTGGAGGAAGTTGGCTTCCTTGAGTGACTGGAGCAGTTGGGATCTGATGAGCTTTAACCATGGCAGGTGTAGGAGCATGAATGTTAATCGGGAACTCAGTTTGAACAATATCAACAATTCGTTGAATCTTGAAGTTATCCCACCATTTAACCTTATGTAGCCGTTGAATCACTTTACCAGAAATACCATATTGCCATTTGAATATCCAAGGGATCTTATATTTGGATATAAAAATAAGCAATTGAGGGAATTTTCTTTGCTGTGGAGTGAATGAGAAAACAGTAGAAAAGTAATTGACTTGATTGTAGACGTGCCCGAACGCATCCCGGGGAGAGGAGTGCGAGTCCCCCCCCCCCCCCCGTTCTGGTTCGATATTGGGTCTACTACAGTTCGAAGGACTCAAATGTCACGGTTCTAAATCTTGAACCAAAGAGTCCAAATCCGGCAAATCGTTTTGAAAACAGATTTTTTTGAAAGAAGTGCCAAACATGGACTGCTTTGCCAGATACAGAGTCGCCACCTAAATATTTTATTTTTGGGAAATTTAGGAAACCCTGACTCGGTGCCAAAGGCCACGTGTCCGTCATCACCAAAGTTGCCTCGGCTCGGGAACTTGGGTACGATTGGGGAAGGTCACTTCGTGAGCACCCCCGCTTGCCCGGTCAAAGACCGGCCTCTACTAACCATGATATCCTATTTTGAAAACATTGTATGTTCTTATTCCGGTTTATTAGCCTAGGTTACTATGTGATGCGCACAGCATACAAGTATAGACTGAGTCGCCTGAATTGGAACAAAACATTTCATGTTTGTTTGAAAGATGGTTTGCTACCCGCAGGTAGGCTTAAAATGCAGATTTTGCCACCCTCAGGTGGGCTTAGAAAACATGATGTTGCCACAATCTAGTGGGCTTGAAACAAACAGTCAATGCATTATTCCAATTCAGATAACCCAACCTTCACCCACAGGCATTCAAGGCAGTTATATCACATAAGCAATTAGCCTCATGGTAAGCATGCTATTCTTGGCAGTCACTCACACGCATGCAAGGATGCTAAAGCATAAAAACTCACCGAGTACTCCAAGCCAAAACAGAAGCTCATTAGAAATCATGCATGATCCTAAATATGCTGAAATGCCTAATGCAACACATGCAAAATGCAACTATAGCAGGCTCGGCTATTCTAAACATGGCATATGGAATGCTACAGCTAACATGTATTCAACTTGGAATTGAAATACAAATGCAGTTAGTATGATGCGCCGAGCCCGGTGCGTGCAAAACAGATGAATGATGCAAACATGCTGTCATACTGTATGCTAATTGAAATATGCCCTAATCTAACCATCATAAGCAGGTAAATAAAAGGGAAGAAAGACGTGGGGTTGGAAGACATACATCACACACACCCACACCCACCACACACACCCACACTTATTACAATTATGCCCTCGCGCAGAGGGTCCAAATAAATATACAGTCCCGAATGAAAGAATAATACAGTTCAAAATATTACAGTCCAAATAATATACAAATTCCTAATTAATTAACAAATTAAATAAGAAAAATGTAAACTGGCATGCAAGCCAGAGACTGCCTTGACTCTGATGAATGGTATATGCTGGGCTGCCTTGCGCGGAAATCCACTGGGATGCCCCAATTAGCCTCTGTTTTGCAATGTTTCCCGAAAAGCGCGCCAAGCTTCGGAAGACCGCTGGTTCTGGATATGCTGCAACAGAGAGCAGGAAAGGGGCATAGCAATGTATTTCACAAATATATGCATGCCTCGACCCTCGTGCCACCAATCACGCATATCGATGCATGATGGCCGAGGAGCCGGATTGCACAACTCAATATAGGATGAATGTGTGTGAATGCTACAACAAAACCTAACTCCATCATGGGTAATCCGGAGTGTCGGTGACTGGGTAATTGAGACCCGTTCCGTCACTCGGAGTGCGGAGTGTACCTCGTTTCCCGTGCCCGGGCTAACTCCTATCCCGAACACGATGCAATATGCATGAAATGCAGCTAATATACAATCCTAACATACACAATGCTATGAAAATGAGATGTCTCGAAATGCGTGCACGCGGGCACGCAAACCGAGGCAATGATCCTAAGGCATGAAATGGCATACGCAATGCAAATTGGACTTACACTAACACGAGTGGACCTCAGCCACACTCACATAAAAGGCCATCGGATAAAAGAAGCGTCTCGAAATGCGTGCACACAGGCACGCAAACCGAGGCAATGGCATACGGAATGCAATGATGCTAAAATGACAAATACAATGCAACATGGGCTTATACTAACATGAGAGAGCCTCAACCGCACTCACATAAGAGGCCGTCGGATAAAAAAGAAGTGACTCGAAATGCGTGCACACGGGCACGCAAACCGAGGCAATGACATAAAGGCATGAAATGGCCTGAAATATGATATACAATGAGACTAAAATGAGATGTCTCGAAATGCGTGCCCACGGGCACGCAAACCGAGGAAACGGCATACGGAATGCAACAGGACTAAAATGAGATACGCAATGCAATATGGGCTTACACTAACATGAGAGAGCCTCAGCCACACTCACATAAGAGGCCGTGAGATGAAAATGAGATGCTTCGAAATGCGTGCACACGGGCACGCAAACCGAGGCAATGGCATACGCAATGCAATGAGGCTAAAATGGGATATATAATGCAATATGGGCTTACACTAACATGGGAGAGCCTCAGCCGCACCCACACAAGAGGCCAATAGATGAAAATGAAGTGCCTCGAAATGCGTGCACACGGGCACGCAAACCGAGGCAATGGCATACAGGCTTGAAATGGCATGGAAATGATATGCAACACATGCAAATGGATTTCAGCACTAAAAAATGATGCAAAACAGTCCCGAAATGAGGCGAAAGTACACCCGATGCATGAAATGGCCCCGAAATGCGAAATTAGGCACCCGAAATGGCCTATAGCTATGCAATGCATGCACAATATGGACATGGAATGAAAATACAGTAGCAAGGAAACCCAAAGACAAGCATTTTTGCAGTAGAAAACAAGGCCAAACAGAAATCATAGATAGGGCAACAATGGTATGCAAAAATAGGGGCCAAGAGAGGGGTATTGAAGTAGATGGTAAATGCAAAGCCCAAACAGAAAAATGCCCTTCTATAACACTGAAGAGGGGCCAAAAATATGCACATTTACAGTAGATGACAACCCCAAAAACAGTATGAAAACATGCTAGAAATGCCATGCAAGATTGAAGCCAAAAAAGGTTATAACATGAGGTACCCCAAACATTAATCAAATAAGAAAAGACCCTTAATAAAACATGTTAATAAGGTCAAAAAATGACCACTTTCAGTTCTGATCATGGTCCAAAAACAGAAGCAAAATGGGCTAGCGAAGCATGCAAAAACAAGGGTAAAACATGGATTCAAAGCAAGTGACACATGGAGTATGAAAACAGTGTTGAGCCCTTCTTCAATGTTGAAGAGAGGCTCAAAATAAGCACAATCTCAGTTCTTGAAATGCTCCAAAACAGATCACACATAGGCCAAACAAATCATGCAAATTTACGGTAAATAGGAGAGATTATGAAGCAAGTGCAAGATAAAGGACCCAAACAGGGTTGAGCCCTTCTTCAATGTTTAAGAGGGGCTCAAAATAGGCCCTCTTACAGTTCACATCAGGCTCGAAAACAGATCACACATAGGCCAAATATTCAATGCAAAATAATGGCATATAAGAGGACATTGAAACAAGTGCCAAATGGAGGACTCAAACATGGTTGAGCCCTTGAACAAACATGAAGAATAGCTCAAAATAGACCTAGTTTCAGTTAAGGTCGGAGCCCAAAATAGTAAGCAAATAGCCTAAGAAATTGGTGCAAGAAAGTGCTAAAAAAGAGGGGAAATGGATTTACCTTTGAAGACCAAAGCTTTTGGTGATTCTTGGACCAAGTTGCAACACCTTTAGCCTTTGAAAAGCTTCTCCTTGCTGCTGGAATGGAGTGGTGGTGGTAGAGCTTGAAGATGATGAGGAAATGGCACCAAAACTTGAAGGAAATGAAGTTCTATGTATGTATATGCTTGAAGTAATTTTTCCAACCCCTTCTCTAGAGTTGGGAGGCTCTCTATATAGACAAGAGAGGGAGAGGACCATCAAGGCCAAAGTGGAGGGAAATGAACCCTTATTTCCCTCCAAAAGGGTCCCCCGGATAGAGATATTTTCTGGGGGAAAACAGCACACAGCTGTAAAGCACACATCCCAAGGAAGCAGGCCGGCTGGGTGTTTTGGCTGCAGGTGGCCGGCCGGCCACCCCCCATGGCCGGCCGGCCAAGGGGCAAAAATGGAAAGTTGATTTTCTGGCCGGCCACCACATATTGGTGTCCTCCCATGTGTGTACAACAAGATCCTATGGTTGGAAATTGGCAACTCTAAAACAAGAGAGACAACATGCCACTTTTAGAAGGGGTTCAAAAGGGTCAATGAGAATTACTGGCCGGCCATGTGTTTTTAGGGTCCTCCCATGTGTGTACAACACAAATATGTGGTTTTGGCTTGAAGAAAATGGCCCTAGGGTGTTCAACATTAGCCCGGAAGTGAGAAAAACGGGCGCCGGAGGAGTATAACTGGTTGCTGAGACAATTGCTGGCCTCCCACCCTCCAGTGATCTTCCTGGTGATAAAACAGAGGTACCTGCCAAAAATGAACAAAAACCGATGCAAAACGAATGCTCGGGGGCCAAAACACGCAGTTCGGGGTCCCGAAAACCGGCCGTTAAGCACCGAAAGTGGTGTTTGGCCACGAAGTGGGTATCTAAGACCCCAGTGTCCCTCGAAAGGGAGTAAATGAGATACATGCCAAGAACCGGAGGAATCGGAGATGGTTAGGCTGTCCCGAACCGAGGCACACGGCCTGACGGCTCCGAAAACCGGGAACCGGGCTCCGAAATGGGCAAAATGGCCTACGACCACGAAATGTAGCCCACGGCCACTGAGAGATGGTCTACTGGACCTCTCCCTCCCCTCAGGAAAGAAAACAGAGAAAACCGAGTCTGGTTCGCAAACCGAGGCAAGGCACAGAAGAGGGTTCGGAAGTCCGGAGGTAGGGCGCACGGCCGCGACTCTGAGACTTCTGAACGAGCACAATATGCAACATCACCGAGCGCTCAATCGGTGACGTCTGAGTCTTAAGGTCGGTCAAAAATGGGGTGTCTACAGTTGCCCCTCTTTGACAGAACTCGGAAGTCACAAGTGACGGGAGTGAATGTCAAAGCCTAGAGACGACCCATTTTTGACAAGGCCGAAGACTTAGACAATCATACAAGATAAACGGAGATATGTGTGCCCGCAGGCATGCCCGCAGGCAGGGGGGGCAAAGTGCAAAGCGACATGCACAGAGCCAAATGATCATGCAAATGCAGCAAGCTGTAATGAAGCAAGTATTCGCAAATAGATGCAACAATTTTAAGCAAGAATGCAAAGCAGCAACTACATTTCATGTAGTTAGGAATGCGGAGAATCATTCAATTATCGTCGCGTCTCACACGGAGAAGATACGATACCTGCGCGATTCGTCTGGTCGCACCAGCCTCAAATGAACTGTACATACAATATCGTGCCTGCAAAAGAAGAGAAATTCAACAAGAACAATATGCTAACAACATATATTCAATGTGATTCCTGTGGTTCCGAAAGTTTGACACCTGCGGTGTCAGCGAGTGAATGCATCGCAATGCAAGAAAGGAACACACGTGACAACGCATGCTCAAGCACAGAGGTACGGTATACCAAGAAATCATGCATGACAATGCAAGATGCTCATGAGAATGCAAGTTATGTACATGAGAATGCAAAACGAGCACAAATCAGAGTGCCCGTTTGTTGCGAAACAACGAGCAAGGAAACGCGCGTTTCGGCGAAGGCGACTCGATCGCAGCCTCCGGTTCACTTCCTGGAGAGGTTACAACATGTTCAAAAAGGATACACCTTGATTTTGATGAATAATGATGAGACACATGTCAGGAGTTGAAGCTGAAGTTCCGGCGGAGCAATTTCGCGCCAGAAAGTGCACTTTTCTTGAACTTTTTCAGGTCCCGGGAACTCCGATCTTCCTCAAAATTTGCAGAGACCTAGGGGAGCAAGGGGGGATCACCACCGGCCAAGTGGTTGCCCTAGGGGATGCCACCGGCCAGGGACCAAAAAGCAAATGGCCGGCCAGCCAGAAAAGGTGGCCGGCCGGCCACCTGCCCAAAACAGGGGGCAATTTTGTCATTTTACCTCATTTTCTTTATATTCCTTCACCCATTCAATCCGAGATCACACCCACAGCTGCGATTTCTTCTTCTCCACCTTCCCAAACCATTTTCCTCTTCAGATCTGCACTTTATACGCGGTTTTCAGCCTCCCACGCAAGTTGTTTTCGCGAAAACATTCGATTTTAAGCACTTTGGACCGATTAAATTTTGATTTCGGGGCTTCTTTTCTCATTTTCACCACTTGAGGTAAGTTTGTCTTAATATTTGGAAGATTATCTCGGGAGTTGACTTTTGTTGACTTTTCCATTTCCTGGGAGTTGACTTTTGTTGACTTTTTCCAATTTTTGCTCATTTTTGCTCCTTTTGCAGATTTTCTGAAATTGCGGGAAATTTCCCTCACGGCGGAGGTCCTCCAGGTGCCGGGGATGATTTTGATGTTATGACGTTGCCCCCGAGGGTCCGGCCTTTTATTCCCGGGAGGTATGCCCCATCGGTACACATTCTTCCGCGGGCTATTTTTCGTCATTTCACCGACTTCAATGATCTGGTACCCGGGGATCTACTTCTGCGAGAGCCGGAGCATCACCTCTCTTACGAGGTACGAGAGGTATTTTACTTTATTTTCTGCATTTTTCGCGCATTTCGTAGCTTTGCCATGCTTGAACACACAGTTTTTAGCTTATGACATAGTGCTTTGCTTGCATCCTGAATATGTGACTTGAACACTTGAATTTCTGAACACTAGGCTCATTGATTGATTGTGAACGCATGGCACACATTAGTTAAGAATTGAACACACGGCTCAAATTGACTAAGAGTAGAACACACAGTCCCAAACTCTGATTTTCTGAACACGCAGTCCAAGTTGATGGTGAACACACAGCCCACACTGACTGAGAGTAGAACACGCAGCCCTAACTCTGATTTTCTGAACACGCAGTCCAAGTTGATGGTGAACACACAGCCCACACAGATTAAGAGTAGAACACGCAGTCCCAAGTTGATGGTGAACACACAGCCCACACTGATTAAGAGTAGAACACGCAGCCCTAACTCAAATTTTCTGAACACGCAGTCCAAGTTGATGGTGAACACGCAGCCCACACTGATTAAGAGTAGAACATGCAGCCCTAAACTCTAATTTTCTGAACACACAGCCCAGATTAAAGTGAACACGCAGCCCACTGACTTTGAAATTTGAACACGCAGCCCAAATAACGAATTTCTGAACACACAGCCCAGATTGAAGTGAACACGCAGCCCACTGACTTTGAAATTTGAACACGCAGCCCAAATAACGAATTTCTGAACACGCAGCCCAGATTGGAGGTGAACACGCAGCCCACTGATTTTGAAATTTGAACACGCAACCCAAATACCAATTTACTGAACACGCAGCCCAGATTACAGGTGAACACGCAGCCCACTGATTTTGAAATTTGAACACGCAGCCCAAATACCAATTTACTGAACACGCAGCCCAGATTACAGGTGAATACGCAGCCCACTGATTTTGAAATTTGAACACAAAGCCCAAATACCAATTTACTGAACACGCAGCCCAGATTACAGGTGAACACGCAGCCCACTGATTTTGAAATTTGAACACGCAGCCCAAATACCAATTTACTGAACACGCAGCCCAGATTACAGGTGAACATGTAGCCCACATAGATAGAGAGTAGAACACGCAGCCCTAACTCAGATTTTCTGAACACGCAGCCCAGTTTGAAGGTGAACGCGCAGCCCACATAGATAGAGAGTAGAACACGCAGCCCTAACTCAGATTTTCTGAACACGCAGCCCAGTTTGAAGGTGAACATGCAGCCCACATAGATAGAGAGTAGAACACGCAGCCCTAACTCAGATTTTCTGAACACGCAGACCAGTTTGAAGGTGAACACGCAGCCCACATAGATAGAGAGTAGAACACGCAGCCCTAACTCAGATTTTCTAAACACGCAGCCCAGTTTGAAGTGAACACGCAGCCCACTGAACACAACTCATTCATTTCATTTGCACACAGCTCATTCATTTGATTTGCACCCAGCTTATTCATTTCATTTGCACGCAGCTAACTTTATTTTCATTTGCACACAGCTCATTCATTTCATTTGCACACAGCTCATTCATTTCATTTGCACACAACTCACTCATTTCATTTGCACACAGCTAACTTTATTTTCATTTGCTGAAACGTGTATTCATTCTGAATGCAGGTTGGCTCTCGCACGGTACGGGGGTATGGCTCCACTGCAGCCAGGGATTGGTATGTTGAGCTTCCGGAGGCTGTCCGGGACTTAGTTGATCTAGCAGGGTTTGGGGCCTTCTGCGTTGGATTATCGCGCTGTCCTGCCAGTAGGACTCTGTTGGGAGCTTTGGTGGAGATGTGGTAGGACACCACCAATTCCTTCCATTTTTCTGCCACCTGGGATCTGACCATGACCCCGCTAGATTTTGCTGTACTCACCAGCCTAGACATAGGAGGTTGGCCCATTCCTTACGACGAGGATATGGGCGAGTGGGAGGCCGCTTGGATGTATTTGCTGGGGGCTCGCCCGCCTGTGGACAGAGCTTCCGGGAGAGTCCGGTACACCTGGTTCTCTTCCCATTTTCGGAGGCCGGAAATGGAGCCTGAGTCTCCTGCGGAGGCTGTGCAGTACGCCCGTGGCTTCCTTATGTTCCTCTTTGGCACCACTCTGTTTGCAGATAGGGGGAACACTGTCGGGTTGTATCTTTTGAGTGCCTTGGTGGACCTATCACAGGTCAGCCGGTACGACTGGGGCGGCGCCGGCCTGGCTACCCTTTACTGTTATATGAGCGTGACCTCCCGCGGGCAGGGAGACTTACTTGGTGGCTACTGGCGAGCCTGGGAGGTACGTTCTGTCCTCTTGATTTACATTTCTGCTCTCATTACTTGTTCATTGCACACACGGCGCACTTTACATCCTGTATTTTGCACTCAGCATTTGGTATTCACGTTCTGCACTGCTTTCCACAGCTATGGGTCTATGTATATTTTCCGACATTAGCCCCGGAGATGGTGGTGGCAGGGCCCCTCATGACCCCGTATTCCTTGGTATTCGAGGGCGAGCACCGACCGAGGCCCCGAGAGACTCTCCTATATCTGCGACAGTACTTTGACACTGTGCGAACGACAGAGGTATTTCAGAACTCTCAGTTCCTTTCCGTTTTCATCTTTGATCTGCTTTGTATATTCTTGATTTCTGATTGATTCATGCACTGGTTATCCGCAGATCACGTGGCAGCCTTGGGCGATCTTAGGTGATGGTCTCCGATTCCAGTATGCCGGAGGATCGGGCACCTCCCAGTACAGGATCCTGCTCGAGGGACCGGTTGGTAGAGCATGGTTTCTGGGGGAACGCTTCCTGCGTCAGGTGTGGGGATACCTTTCTCAGGATCCTCCTGTAGCACCTCCAGCCACTATGCGGACTGCTGATAGACTTTCTACCCAGGAGGTCATTAGCGCTATGCAGGGTACCGATGCTTTGCTACATCTTACAGAGGGAGACTACGCCACTTATCGTCACACATATCTGATGCCTCCCTTGACAGGAGTGCGCGCTCCGCCACTGAGGCCCTCTGGTGTACCATCTTCGAGTCGGGCTTGTGCCACAGATATCCTCTCCTCCAGCAGGGCTGGTACGTCTCGAAGTGGGGGCGGATTCATTCCCCCGATCCCTCCGACTCTTCATCATCCCGGGTGGCCAGACATGCCGACCGAGTTAATGGGGTGGCAGTATGGGACTACTTCTCCGATTCCGATCCCTATAGAGCCTCCGATGCCTGGTCACAGATATGTCAGAGACCCTGATTCACCACCGGTATGTTTTACAGCTTTGATTTATCAGTCGGACATTTGGACATCCATTCCTTTACTGATAGTTTTGCATTTGTGTCTGTAGCCTCCAGTTGAGTACATGGATGAGATGCTTGGGATGCTGGCCTCACTTAAGGGGATGGTCCTGCATAGAGAGGCGCAGTTGTCCATCATGGGCTTCCAGGTACCCTTTTAGTTTTCTGGTATTTACCATACTCCTGATGATATGCTGATCTTGAACATTCTACTGCATTGATAAGCTGTTTGTGTAGAGCACATCTGACACACACCCCATTCACATACTGTACTTTCATCTGGTTTTCATATTTGAACTGATGTATTGAACTGTTCATTTTCAGATGCCTCCTGTATATACTCCGCCACAAGCTAGACCGCCTGGGCCTTCTCAGGGAGGTAGACCGTCTGGATCTTTTCGAGGTGCTGGACCATCTGGGCCGTCCCGAGGAGCTGGGCCATCTAGGCCTTCTCGAGGGGCTCGAGGAGCGGGGTCGTCTCACAGACGTAGGGCTCATGTTATAGAGCCAGAGCCCGATGAGGATGAGGAGGAGGAGGTCACAGACCGTGAGTCAGAGACATCTGCTGGGGAGGAAGGCTCCGGTCTTGGTTCCGGGAGTGGAGACGAGGCTGAGGGGGATCCGGAGGATGATAGCTCTGACCCGGATGGTGATGATGGTGTAGAGGTTGTCCCGCAGAAGAGGATGAGGGGGCCTCCTCATTCCCGTTCCCGAGGGCATTGATGCTGTTTCCTGTTTTATTTTACTTTTTGTTAGTAGTTTGTAGCACTTTGCAGATTATCAGGTAGTTTTATTTCCTGTAAAACTCGTACCTTTATTTGTTGTAAAACATGATGGAATGAAACAGCTTTTGAAAAGGATGTTTGTATTTGAAAGTCTTAGCATCGCATCGCGTCATTTTGCACAAAAATAAAATCGAATGAAATGTGCGCACTGTGTATTCACCGAGTCAGGTAATGAGTAGACACAACAAAACAAACAACTCAACTCGTTAAGAAAAGACAAGATCTTAACAAGTTTACAACTCGATAAGCAAAACACAACAATGTTAACGACTCGATAAACAAGACTTAACAAAATTGCATAAACAAAAGAGTAACAACTCAAAACACCAAATGTGACAGCTCGACAAAACTTACAAATCGATAAACAAAACGACAACTCGATAAGCAAAACAACAACTCGATGGGCAAAACAAAGCGTACATTCAGATGATCTGGGTGACGGAACACATCCGAAACTGGGAGAAATGGAGGCCTTTGACATTCCCGATGCATCGAGATGCCTCAAATTTCCTTCCGGAGGGTAAACAGGACCAATGAGCATGGTGGGCCCCACTTTGCTTTTGGAGAGCCATAGGTGGCCGGCCTGCTAGAATAGGTGGCCGGCCGGCCACTTTTCTCTGCAGCCTCCAGAATTTTGACACTTGTCCTCGAATAGTGTTTTCTCCTCTATAAAAGCTCCAACTTCGAGATTCATTCATTTCATCACTGCTTTGCACAAAAATGGAGGCATTTCTCTCAGAAAATCTCACATCTTGGATCTCTTCTCTAGATGGCTCGGAAAAGTTGAACTTCTGGGGTTTCGGCTTGAATGCACTATTCACGCTGGGCCGGACTCCACTGCACTTTCCTTTCCTCCATGCAGCGGCGAGATTTTGGAACCCGGTGACGCACATTTTCAGCTTTGGAGGGCAAGAGGTATGTCCCACTTTTGAAGATTTTCAAGTTTTGATGGAGTCTGAACATTCAGAAGAGATCTTGCCTCAGTCTCGTTTCGGCCACGCCCAAGCTTTAGGGCGGATGTGCGGTTTCAACGTGCATGATGCTCGATCCCTGATTTGTAACGGGAGGTTGGATATCCCGAGCCTGATTTACCGATTCTCCGATGCCGGTGACCGCGGTGACCATTATCGGCAAGGTTTTCGACAACATGCCCTCTGCTTGTGCATGCTATCCCATTTTCTGTTTGTCTCGGGCTCCGGGGGAGCTAACATCCGTTTGATTGAAGTTGCTCAAGGCTTGAGGGAAGGAAAGAGCTGTACCGCCATGACATTGGCTGAGACACTGCTGGGTTTGGATGCCTTCCACCGCCAGGAGACAACCAGGTTTGCGGGGAGCCCACTACTGTTGCAGGTAATGTTTCCCACCCAAGCTCACATATGTAGTTGCTCACATCGCTCGGCCCTCAGGCTCGATTTTTCTCACAAAACCCTCATCTTACTTTTCTCTCATCGCACATCTCTCTATTCTTTATTCTCTCATTTTTCATCCCTCCCCAGATATGGTTGATGGATAAATTGCAAGTTGTGGACTCTTACCCTGCTTACTCAGCCCGCGGCTACTTCTTTCGACAACGCCTGGTTGACGCCCTTGATGATGGATGGTGGGTTGAATGGATGTGCAACTTGTCAGCTGAACGCATTGCTTGGCGCTGTCCTTGGCTTAACCTTCCGGCGATGAGCTATAGCATGTTCCAGGATACTGGGATCCGGCTGATTGGCCTGACCCATTGTGTATTCTATTTCCCATTCCGCATTCTGCGCCAGTTCGGCCATGATCAAACTTGCCCTCCGGAGGGGATAAAGTATCCGGTCGCCTTCCCGATCCGAGGTGCACACCTCGCCCGACATACTACAGCTTGGAGGACTAGAGAGCTCCTGCCCCCTGCCCCTATTTTCAGTTGCACTTTGTTTGATGAGTGCTGGGATTGGCTCAATGAGGAGGCACAGATTGGGCCTAGGTCGGCATCAGAGGCTTCGACTAGCTTCGGGAGGGGGCGTAGGGACATCTGACCTGACTATGCCCCAGATTTATTGCTTTATTAGTACTTTCAAGTTTTCATTATGAGTGTAATAAAAAGCAACTTCAATTGTATGCAAGAGCAAGAGAACTCTGTTTTGAAATCAATGAAATTGAAGGTTGTGGTACTGAAAATTTTCCGCTTTGGTCCAAAAATGGTCTTAGTTGTGAAAAGATTAATTTGAACAAAGTCAACTTTTATTAAAACTTTTCAAAACTATTTTCGATAAGGATCAGAACTGGACACGCCTGAGATCTGTCACTGAGGTGCACAACTCCGGATCCTAGCAACTGGAAAGTTGCCCCTAGTCTGAATGGTACCACAGCACTTCCTGGCAACGGAAAGTTGCCCCTAGTCTGAATAGCACTGCACCAGAGATTACGATGAATGCTGATGGATAAGGATGACTGAGATGATCAAAATGGACAAAGTTGATCGGGGAAAATGTTTATGGCTGAACTTCAGGATGAAGCTGCCTACGTATCCCAAGGATGGGAATCAAGCCTTACGTAGTTCAGGCTTAGGTTCGCTCGGGTATTTTTACTCTCCTTTTGCGCTCTAACTTTTGCCAAGGCCGCCCTTTGCGGGTTTTCAACCTTGCGAGCTCAGTTTTTATATTTTCAAATTTTTTGTGCTCTGAGTTTTGCCTAGGTCGCCCTTTCGGGTTTTCGGCCTAGCGAGCCTCTCAAGGGTAGTATTTCTTCAACTTGTCCATGTTGATCGGTTGTGAAAACTCTAAGCCATCCAGATCCATCAGAACCACAGCTCCACCTGACCAGATAGACTTAATGATGTAGGGACCAGTCCAATTAGGTCTGAACTTGCCCCTAGGGTCGTGGATGGGAGCTCGGTTGTCCTTGAGTACCAAATCTCCTTCTTTTAAATTCCTGGACTTAACCTTCTTGTTAAAAGCCCGGGCAATTCTGCGTTGATAACCTTGAATGTGGTACAGTGCTTTCAGTCTTCTCTCATCAAAGAGCATGAGTTCCTCGAATCTGCTCTGCTGCCAATCTGCCTCGGCTATTTGACACTCGGCCAATACTCGTAGTGACGGAACCTCAATCTCAATAGGTAGAATGGCCTCCATCCTATAAACCAATGAATATGGAGTCGCCCCAGTAGAAGTTCTGATTGAAGTCCGGTAGCCCCACAGAGCAAACGGCAGCTTATCTGGCCAGTCCCGGTAGGTTTCCACCATCTTCTGTAGTATGCGCTTGATATTCTTGTTGGCAGCCTCAACCGCTCCATTGGTTTGCGGCCGATAGGTAGACGACTTGTGAAAAGCCACGTTGTATTTTTCCAACAAGTCTATCACTTCCTTCTCGAAGTGGGAACCGTTATCTGAAATTATTTCGTTTGGGACTCCGTAGCGACAGATGATGTTGTTTCTGATAAATTTTGCAACATGCGAAGCCTTCAACACCGCATAAGATTGGGCCTCAACCCACTTTGTGAAATAATCTATCGCTACCAAGATGAACTCATGTCCATTCGACCCCTTAGGCGTGACAGCTCCGATCACATCAATTCCCCAGACTGAAAATGGCCATGGCGAAGTCATGTTGTACAGCTTTGATGGCGGGATGTTCATTCGATTTGCATGGATCTGACATTTATGGCATCGCCGAACAAAACCAATACAATCCTCCTCCATGGTGGACCAGTAGTAACCTTGTCTGAGAATCTTCCGTGCTAGCATTACCCCATTCATATGTGCTCCACATTCCCCTCCATGGATGGCTTCCATTAGACTCTTTGACTCTTCGGCATCAACACACAGTTTATGCATTCCCAGATGACCTCTTCTATACAGCTTACCCCCACAGATGATGAACTGAACGGCCAATCTTCTTATTGCCCTTTTGTCCTTGGCGTTTACCCCTGGCGGGTATGCTTCCTTCTCCAAGAAATTCCAAATGTCGTAATACCAAGGGTGTTCGTCCTGAACTTCATCTATGGCTGCAATCGACTCATAGGCTGGTGCAAATTTCTGGTCAATGATGACTGGACGCATCCGGACTCCACACGGGATGTCTATCATGGATGATAGAGTTGCTAAAGAATCTGCGAACCTGTTGTTCTCTCTTAGTAGATGAGTAAAACTTAGCTTCTCAAACCAAGGAATTAGCAAATCCAAGGTTTGGTGATATATCATCATCTTTTCCTCTTTTACTTTCCAGTCTCCTTTAGCTTGAGACACAACGAGGTTCGAGTCCCCAATGACGTCCAGCCGTCTTGCCCCTAGTTCCAGGGCTGCTTCTAGGCCAGCGATGCACGCCTCATATTCTGCTTCATTGTTCGAGACTTTGAACCGGAGTTTGAAGGCTAGAGGGATACGGGAATTGTCGGGCGCTATCAGCAACACTCCTATCCCATACCCATGTTGATTTGACGCTCCGTCAAAGTACATCGTCCAAGTTTCATCGTCGATATGCAAAATGGCTTCATCTGGGAACAAATACTCCACTGCTTCATCCCCCTCAACTGGATGGTCGGCAAGGAACTCTGCTACTGCTCTTCCCTTCACTGACTTGCGTGTGACATACTTAAGGTCAAATTCGGAGAGCAACAGCAACCAACGAGCTAGCCTACCCGTAAGTGCTGGTTTCTCGAAAAGATATTTGATGGGATCGAGTCGTGAAACCAACATTACGGAGTGAGCTAACAAGTAGTGCCGCAGCTTCCTGGTAGCCCATACCAGAGCTAAGCAAGCCTTTTCCAGCGGTGTATATCGGGTCTCATATTCTAGCATTTTCTTGCTTAAATAGTAGATGGCTTTCTCCACCTTGTCTTCTGATTCTTGAGCAAGCATGCAGCCCATCGTGGTCTCCGTCACTGACAGATACAAAATCAACGGTTTCCCCGGTTCTGGTGGCGATAAAATGGGCGGGTTCTGTAGATACTCTTTAATCTGCTCAAACGCAGCTTGACATCGGCCGTCCCATTGGAACTTCTTTCCTTTCTTCAGGAGACCAAAAAGTGGTTCACAAGTCAAGGTTAATTTTGAGATAAACCGTCTTATGAATTGCACTTTACCCAGAAAGCCTCTCACCTCCTTTTCAATCCTTGGTGGGGGCATTTCTAGGATGGCCTTGATTTTGGAAGGGTCGACTTCGATACCCCTTTGTGTAATCAGAAACCCCAGCATTTTTCCCGCTGTAACACCAAACGTACATTTTTTAGGGTTCAGCCACAACCGGAATTCCCTGATCCTTTGGAACAACTTATGCAAGGCGGTGTAGTGGCCCTCTCTTTCTTTGGACTTGACAATCATGTCGTCCACATACACCTCAACCTCTTTGTGGATCATATCATGTAATATTGCGGTCACGGCCCGTTGATAAGTAGCTCCAGCGTTCTTCAACCCAAACGGCATTACCCTGTAGCAGTATGTCCCCCACGGGGTGGTGAATGCAGTCTTTTCCCTGTCTTCTGGTGCCATTACTATCTGGTTGTATCCTGAGAAGCCATCCATAAATGAGAGCAATGCATGCCCTGCTGTGAAATCTACCAACTCATCGATGTGCGGTAAGGGGAAGTCGTCCTTCGGACTAGCTCTGTTCAAATCCCTGAAGTCCACACACACCCGGATCCTGCCGTCCTTCTTCGGCACCGGAACAATGTTGGCCAACCAAGTTGGGTACTCAGATACCAGCAGGAAGCCTGCGTCGATTTGCTTGGTGACCTCTTCTTTAATCTTGAGAGCCCAGTCCGGGCGGATTCTCCTGAGTTTCTGTTTGACAGGTCGAGCCTCGGGGTCAAGGGGGATCCGATGCTGTACAATCTCAGGATCGATTCCAGGCATGTCTTCGTAGGACCACGCGAAAACATCTTTGAAATCTTTTAATAAAGCGACTAGTCGCTCGCGTTCCTCCGAATACAACGTGGACCCGATCTGGACCAGCCGCGGGTCCTCCTCAGTACCAATGTTCACGGTAATGATTTCATCCATTAATGGTTTAACAAATCTCTCTTGCTCTTGCTCAATTAAACGTTGTAAAACCAGAGGAACTTCGTCCTCTTCGTTTTCATCAAAATTTTGAAAGTCTGAATTAATGGAATAAATTAGGGGCACAGAAAAGTACTCGGAAACCACAGATAGTTCATTCTCATTAGGCACTGCCAGATCATCCAATTCATCGGTTACAACAGACTCAAATGAAAAGGAAAAAGACGACCTAGACAGGACTGTGGCATCCGGGTTAACACCCCCAAGAGTACAAGACTCAGACTCAGTCGAGCTGGAACCTGATTCCGACTCACAAGACTCGGTGGAATCAGATTCCGGCTCACTACCTGACCCGGTGCTGCTGGACAAAAATCCCTCCTCGTACTACCAAGTGAGAGAGGGTGCGATAGATGCATCCAAGATAGCTGCTGGTTGGCTCGCAGCCGTTTCATCCCCAATCATGGAAACCTCGGAGTTATCCCCCAAGCACTTATGGTCGATCGGAGGATCAGAGAGTAGACATGCCAGCGCTACCCCCATTTCAAACTCTGTGCCCTCAGGATCCACTGCCCTATACTGCTCAACCTCAGTTGATGGGTCCGTCTGCTCTTCGGCAACATCCTCCCCGGGTAGTTGCAGGTCAAAAAAGATCTCAAAACCGGGCACGCGCTTCTTTTCCGCGTTTATCCACGGTTCTGGAAAGCCGCAAAATGGAAAATCCTCCCCCTCCCGGACGAAGCGTCCGTTTAGGGTGCCCTGAATGGGCCTATGCATCAAGTCAAATGGCTTCCCAGCCTGCTTTGCTCTGGCCCTTCCGGCCATTTCTTTCCCTTTCCTTACCCAGTCCTCTTTGGTGGGCAGATAACCCAGTCCAAAGGTATGCGGGTTGTGTGGCACTTCGGCCAATGTTGCGACGCCTTTCCTGCCGCTCCTTCCTAATCCCATCCCGGGGATGTGTTGTAGCTTGTTCATGAGGTAGACGGATTGAGCACTGACGTACATACCTTCATTCACAGCCATAATGTTTTGCACAACCCGGGCCTCGGCCAGAGTAAATCCTGATATAAACACATCCTCCATGCCGTGCTCTATTTCTAGGACTGGTGTAGACACCTCCGGAGGGGGATGGATCGATGAATTCCCAAACACAATGGTTACTCCCTTTCCATAGGGGTATTTCACCATCTGATGCAGAGTGGACGAGACGGCCTTCACCTGATGCAACCACGGTCGCCCCAGAAGCAGGTTGAAAGTTGCGGGAACCTCCAAGACATGGAAATCTATCTCGTGTTGTCCAGGTCCAACCTTTGTCTGAATCTTGATAGTTCCCATCACTTCTCTGCTGGTATTATCGTACGCTTTGATCACCTGAGTTGTCGGGATGAAGTCCGCGGGCTTCAACCCGATTGCATACGCTGTTCTGGCTGGGCAGACGTTGATGGCAGACCCGGTATCAACAAGTACCACCGGTATCCACTTGTCTCTACATTCCACGGAAATGTAGCAAGGTTTGTTATGATTCACGCCCTCAGGCGGCAGTTCCTTGTCTGAGAAGGTTAAAGCCGGGGAACCTCCTCCCGGAAAAACCAGCCCAACCAGCTGCTCTGGTGTAGTATCGATGGAGAGCTTGGCCTTGTCCATGGCAGATAGGACAGCCTGTCTGTGTACCCGTGAAGCCATAAGCAGTCCCCAAATGGAGATGTCTGCTTGTATCTTCTTTAATTGCCTCAGCACAGCTTCTTCTTCAATCTGTTTCTCTCTCTGTTTCTCAGCTTCCTTGTCTTTACCAGATGCTTCTGGTTGGTCTAGGTGTGGGGGCTTGAAGTACCGCCCACTTCTGGTCATGTGGTCCACCTCATCGAGGTACCAGGTGCTGTCTGGTTGATTTACTCCCCAATCTTCGTCTGTGTGGGCAAGACATAAGTCGTCGTTTTCCCACCACATCCCGTTAGCATCCAAAAGACACCTGTCTGGTTCTGGCAGATGTGTACTCTCAGTACCTTCATCCCATATGCTCACAGCATTGTCCGTTCTTGTGCCCACAGCGCTCTCAGCACCTTCATGGGCTTTTGCATTTCTGATTCTCTCGGAATCCCAAAACTTCTCCTGTTCTGTCTGCGTTGCTGCAGTTTGTTGTTCCATTGTCTTTGCATCCACAATGCTTAAGTCCCGAGCGGAATTCTTTGTACCGGCGCTCTCCGGCAATCCATTCTGACTCTCGGCCCTTCCGGCCACAGTTGATACCTTCGCCCCTGCCGGGCTCTGCTCTGGCTGAAACTCCACAATATCAAGCTGATCATCTAACCACCCGGTGGCCTCCGCCGACTCCTCATATTCAAACCAGTTGATTGTTGCATCTCCTGATTCTTGGTCGTTGAAGAACTGGAGGTTGGCGAAGTCCTCCTCCACTGTTGCTAGATCATCTGCCCCCTGTTCAAGTCTGTCCCCCTGAATCATGCACAGTTCAGCTTTTTCTGGCAACCCCACACTCAGCTCAGACCGGCCCACTGATAAAATGTATTCGCTTGGATCATAGGCTCCCCCAGCGTAATTCCTAGACCGCCTTATTCCGTCTTCAGTGGTCACCACCTTTGACTCGGATTGGGTTGTGAAGGTGTCCAACATGCACAAGTTAGTGCAGTCAGGAAGGATCATCTCCGGCTTGGGTAGGTGGGAGGGAGTAATGTAGATACTAGGATCGTAGGATACGACCCCAGTTTGGATGAGGTTGACTCTTTTGGGTGGTGGATCTTGGTTATGGGTAGGGAGTGGGTTGGTTGTGGCGTTGGGTCTTTCGGGAGGTAGAATAATATTTTTGTCGATGAGGTCCTGAACCTCGTGACGCAGCCTGAAACAATGGTCGGTATCATGACCGTGCTGCTGGTGGTAGGCACAGTATTTGGCTGGGTTGTGAGAGGGGGGGAGTGGATTTGGTGGCGGCCTCGGCTCCAGGGGTTTTAGATGTCCCTTTCTAATCAAGACCCCCAGAACCTTGGACAAAGGCATGTATAGTGGAGTAAAGGTTCTTTGGCCTCTGGGCTGGAATCTCGGGGCTTGGGTACTGCTCCCAGATGTACTGGAAAAAGGGGTGGCCGCCATGGGCCTTGGCTGGGGAGGGGGATTGGTGGTGACCATACTGACCTCCGAAGTCCTTGTGTTTGCAGCGCCACTCGAGCCTGCGTTGTTGTTGCAGTTAAATGTCCTCCGGGGTTGCTCCCGGTCCTGGTCAATCAGACCTTGCTTCATCGCATCCTCGATCTGTACCCCCATCTCGTGTAAGTCTGAGAAGGTGGGAAAGGGGAGTACGATCATCTTCTGCATGAGTTTTGGTTGGAGATTGCGCACAATCATCCTAATTTGATCTTTGTCTGTAGGCCTCAAGGTCATCATCGATGCCTTTGCCCTCCATCGAGTTACGAAGTCTGAGAAAGTCTCCTTAGCCTCTTGCCTCGTCGTTTCGAGATCACGAGTTGTAATCTCGATCTGTGTATTGTACGAGTACTGTGCAACGAAGGCCTCAGCCATCTCATCCCAGTTTCTTTTCACGTCATCTTCTAGCTTCGCGTACCAAATGGCTGCCACACCCGATAAAGTTCGGCCAAACAGGGAAAGCTTTTGTGGTCGGGTTAGGCCCATTGGCCGCAGGATGTCTGAAAACAGCCGGAGATGGACCATAGGATCCCCTGACCCATCAAAACGATCAATCTGTGGCATCTTAAATATGTCTGGCAATGTTACGGCCACGTCGGTATACCCATCTTCGATGTCTGGGATGGCCTTCACCCCCTGAGACTTCTTAAAAAGCTTCTCCAGTTTGCTCAATTTCAGAGCTGTATGGTCTATCTCGAACTCGAAGGGAGAGTCCGGATGGTTGGCAGGTGTATGAGTCTTGGACAGTTGAGGCAGAAGCGGGGGCGGAGCCAGCCCCGTTGGATGGCCTGTGTCCTCTTGAATATTCTGGACATTGGGTAGGGTGTTCTGGGTGCTCAGGGGGGTATTCTGGGGATTTGGCAGGGTATTCTGACCAGTGGATGCCTGCTCGGGTAATGGAGCTCCGGGTGGAGGAGGAGCTGGGTGTGAGGTTGATGTTCCGGTTTGCTGCTGGAGCCTGGTAATGAGCTCAGCCTGTTGGGCCATAACTGTAGCCTGTTGCTTAGAAAATTCCGCTTGGCGGATGGCATCCTCTTGCATCTGTTTCATGCTCTCGTGCATTTGGCGCATCATCGCCTCCATCCCTGATGTATTCTGCTGTTCCATCTGAATGACCGGTAAATGTACCTCTATGGAAGACACAGAAATCTCAACCTGACTGCTTACTGTCAAAGTAGCCCTTTGTTCCGGTAATCCCTATTCTGACACACTACGCCTCCTCGGCCTTCTTCTGATGACTGGGGGTAGAGAGTGGAACACTGGATGTCCGTCAACCAGATCCTCGGATCGATTGAGTCGGCGACCTCGTGTCCAAAGTGCTTGGGGAGTATCTAGTGGTTCAGAAGCAATTGTGCTAAAAACCTGCCCTAGCAAAAAGATAATAAAGCGAAAAGGAAATAAATAACCAGATAAACGGACAGCATAACAGCTTAAATTAAATACACAACACACAGTCGGGCATACAACACACGGTTGATAAGCTGGGTATACACTGTCCTCAATCACTGATTACTGTCCCTATATCACTGTTTCCCAAAACCGAATCTGATATCCGCAGACAACTGATTCTCAAATGACTGGCTGATGCCCGCAGGCCTGACGCCCAATCTAAAAAACTGATGCCCGCAGGCCTGATGCCCAAACCCATAAACTGATACATGCATTCCCTGTAGAGACGCACTCTAACAAGCACATAACAGATAAGTGAGAGCCAAAACACCCCTATGTTGGGGTAGGGTTTCCCTGTCCTATTTTGTCAGGAACTAGGGTTTCACTATGCACGCAGCGGTTTCAAACAACCTATAAACGGGTAAGCAACCTATCCTAGTTTGGAATGGTCACTATGGATCCGAATATGCACTAGGTCGAATGGTCAAAAAGGGTGCCCCGGTAAAACCGGGGTTTGTGTTCCCATACTAGCAGAGCCCGTAACCGATCAGCCTTATGGACATGTCTTGACAAGACAAGCCTCCGGCAAACCGCTCAGGAATAGCAGATGGCAAACACGGTGTCCTAGGCGCACCAATGCAAATGCAATGCAAAGAAACACACAAGTGTAGTCAAAACCAGATATCACGAGTTCAAGTCAAGTTCTCTAAGTCCCCAGCAGAGTCGCCAGAAACTGTAGACGTCCCCGAACGCATCCCGGGGAGAGGAGTGCGAGTCCCTCCCCCCCCCCCCGTTCTGGTTTGATATTGGGTCTACTACAGTTCGAAGGACTCAAATGTCACGGTTCTAAATCTTGAACCAAAGAGTCCAAATCCGGCAAATCGTTTTGAAAACAGATTTTTTTGAAAGAAGTGCCAAACATGGACTGCTTTGCCAGATACAGAGTCGCCACCTAAATATTTTATTTTTGGGAAATTTAGGAAACCCTGACTCGGTGCCAAAGGCCACGTGTCCGTCATCACCAAAGTTGCCTCGGCTCGGGAACTTGGGTACGATTGGGGAAGGTCACTTCGTGAGCACCCCCACTTGCCCGGTCAAAGACCGGCCTCTACTAACCATGATATCCTATTTTGAAAACATTGTATGTTCTTATTCCGGTTTATTAGCCTAGGTTACTATGTGATGCGCACAGCATACAAGTATAGACTGAGTCGCCTGAATTGGAACAAAACATTTCATGTTTGTTTGAAAGATGGTTTGCTACCCACAGGTAGGCTTAAAATGCAGATTTTGCCACCCTCAGGTGGGCTTAGAAAACATGATGTTGCCACAATCTAGTGGGCTTGAAACAAACAGTCAATGCATTATTCCAATTCAGATAACCCAACCTTCACCCACAGGCATTCAAGGCAGTTATATCACATAAGCAATTAGCCTCATGGTAAGCATGCTATTCTTGGCAGTCACTCACACGCATGCAAGGATGCTAAAGCATAAAAACTCACCGAGTACTCCAAGCCAAAACAGAAGCTCATTAGAAATCATGCATGATCCTAAATATGCTGAAATGCCTAATGCAACACATGCAAAATGCAACTATAGCAGGCTCGGCTATTCTAAACATGGCATATGGAATGCTACAGCTAACATGTATTCAACTTGGAATTGAAATACAAATGCAGTTAGTATGATGCGCCGAGCCCGGTGCGTGCAAAACAGATGAATGATGCAAACATGCTGTCATACTGTATGCTAATTGAAATATGCCATAATCTAACCATCATAAGCAGGTAAATAAAAGGGAAGAAAGACGTGGGGTTGGAAAACATACATCACACACACCCACACTTATTACAATTATGCCCTCGCGCAGAGGGTCCAAATAAATATACAGTCCCGAATGAAAGAATAATACAGTCCAAAATATTACAGTCCAAATAATATACAAATTCCTAATTAATTAACAAATTAAATAAGAAAAATGTAAACTGGCATGCAAGCCAGAGACTGCCTTGACTCTGATGAATGGTATATGCTGGGCTGCCTTGCGCGGAAATCCACTGGGATGCCCCAATTAGCCTCTGTTTTGCAATGTTTCTCGAAAAACGTGCCAAGCTTCGGAAGACCGCTGGTTCTGGATATGCTGCAACAGAGAGCAGGAAAGGGGCATAGCAATGTATTTCACAAATATATGCATGCCTCGACCCTCGTGCCACCAATCACGCATATCGATGCATGATGGCCGAGGAGCCGGATTGCACAACTCAATATAGGATGAATGCGTGTGAATGCTACAACAAAACCTAACTCCATCATGGGTAATCCGGAGTGTCGGTGACTGGGGAATTGAGACCCGTTCCGTCACTCGGAGTGCGGAACGAACCTCGTTTCCCGTGCCCGGGCTAACTCCTATCCCGAACACGATGCAATATGCATGAAATGCAGCTAATATACAATCCTAACATACACAATGCTATGAAAATGAGATGCCTCAAAATGCGTGCATGCGGGCACGCAAACCGAGGCAATGATCCTAAGGCATGAAATGGCATACGCAATGCAAATTGGAATTACACTAACACGAGTGGACCTCAGCCACACTCACATAAGAGGCCGTCGGATAAAAGAAGCGCCTCGAAATGCATGCACACGGACACGCAAACCGAGGCAATGGCATACGGAATGCAATGATGCTAAAATGACAAATACAATGCAACATGGGCTTATACTAACATGAGAGAGCCTCAGCCGCACTCACATAAGAGGCCGTCGGATAAAAAAGAAGTGCCTCGAAATGCGTGCACACGGGCACGCAAACTGAGGCAATGACATAAAGGCATGAAATGGCCTGAAATACGATATACAATGAGACTAAAATGAGATGTCTCGAAATGCGTGCCCCCGGGCACGCAAACCGAGGAAACGGCATACGGAATGCAACAGGACTAAAATGAGATACGCAATGCAATATGGGTTTACACTAACATGAGAGAGCCTCAGCCACACTCACATAAGAGGCCGTGAGATGAAAATGAGATGCTTCGAAATGCATGCACACGGGCACGCAAACCGAGGCAATGGCATACGCAATGTAATGAGGCTAAAATGGGATATATAATGCAATATGGGCTTACACTAACATGGGAGAGCCTCAGCCGCACCCACACAAGAGGCCAATAGATGAAAATGAAGTCCCTCGAAATGCGTGCACACGGGCACGCAAACCGAGGCAATGGCATACGGGCATGAAATGGCATGGAAATGATATGCAACACAGGCAAATGGTTATCAGCACTAAAAAATGATGCAAAACAGTCCCGAAATGAGGCGAAAGTACACCCGATGCATGAAATGGCCCCGAAATGCGAAATTAGGCACCCGAAATGGCCTATAGCTATGCAATGCATGCACAATATGGACATGGAATGAAAATACAGTAGCAAGGAAACCCAAAGACAAGCATTTTTTCAGTAGAAAACAAGGCCAAACAGCAATCATAGATAGGGCAACAATGGTATGCAAAAATAGGGGCCAAGAGAGGGGTATTGAAGTAGATGGTAAATGCAAAGCCCAAACAGAAAAATGCCCTTCTATAACACTGAAGAGGGGCCAAAAATATGCACATTTACAGTAGATGACAACCCCAAAAACAGTATGAAAACATGCTAGAAATGCCATGCAAGATTGAAGCCAAAAAAGGTTATAACATGAGGTACCCCAAACATTAATCAAATAAGAAAAGACCCTTAATAAAACATGTTAATAAGGTCAAAAAATGACCACTTTCAGTTCTGATCATGGTCCAAAAACAGAAGCAAAATGGGCTAGCGAAGCATGCAAAAACAAGGGTAAAACATGGATTCAAAGCAAGTGACACATGGAGTATGAAAACAGTGTTGAGCCCTTCTTCAATGTTGAAGAAAGGCTCAAAATAAGCACAATCTCAGTTCTTGAAATGCTCCAAAACAGATCACACATAGGCCAAACAAATCATGCAAATTTACGGTAAATAGGAGAGATTATGAAGCAAGTGCAAGATAAAGGACCCAAACAGGGTTGAGCCCTTCTTCAATGTTGAAGAGGGGCTCAAAATAGGCCCTCTTACAGTTCACATCAGGCTCGAAAACAGATCAAACATAGGCCAAATATTCAATGAAAAATAATGGCATATAAGAGGACATTGAAACAAGTGCCAAATGGAGGACTCAAACAGGGTTGAGCCCTTGAACAAACATGAAGAATAGCTCAAAATAGACCTAGTTTCAGTTAAGGTCGGAGCCCAAAATAGTAAGCAAATAGCCTAAGAAATTGGTGCAAGAAAGTGCTAAAAAAGAGGGGAAATGGATTTACCTTTGAAGACCAAAGCTTTTGGTGATTCTTGAACCAAGTTGCAACACCTTTAGCCTTTGAAAAGCTTCTCCTTGCTGCTGGAATGGAGTGGTGGTGGTAGAGCTTGAAGATGATGAGGAAATGGCACCAAAACTTGAAGGAAATGAAGTTCTATGTATGTATATGCTTGAAGCAATTTTTCCAACCCCTTCTCTAGAGTTGGGAGGCTCTCTATATAGACAAGAGAGGGAGAGGACCATCAAGGCCAAAGTGGAGGGAAATGAGCCCTTATTTCCCTCCAAAAGGGTCCCCCGGATAGAGATATTTTCTGGGGGAAAACAGCACACAGCTGTAAAGCACACATCCCAAGGAAGCAGGCCGGCTGGGTGTTTTGGCTGCAGGTGGCCGGCCGGCCAAGGGGCAAAAATGGAAAGTTGATTTTCTGGCCGGCCACCACATATTGGTGTCCTCCCATGTGTGTACAACAAGACCCTATGGTTGGAAATTGGCAACTCTGAAATAAGAGAGACAACATGCCACTTTTAGAAGGGGTTCAAAAGGGTCAATGAGAATTACTGGCCGGCCATGTGTTTTTAGGGTCCTCCCATGTGTGTACAACACAAATATGTGGTTTTGGCTTGAAGAAAATGGCCCTAGGGTGTTCAACATTAGCCCGGAAGTGAGAAAAACGGGCGCCGAGGGGCGCCAGAGGAGCATAACTGGTTGCTGAGATAATTGCTGGCCTCCCACCCTCCAGTGATCTTCCTGGTGATAAAACAGAGGTACCTGCCAAAAATGAACAAAAACCGATGCAAAACGAATGCTCGGGGGCCAAAACACGCAGTTCGGGGTCCCGAAAACCGGCCGTTAAGCACCGAAAGTGGTGTTTGGCCACGAAGTGGGTATCTAAGACCCCAGTGTCCCTCGAAAGGGAGTAAATGAGATACATGCCAAGAACCGGAGGAATCGGAGATGGTTAGGCTGTCCCGAACCGAGGCACACGGCTTGACGGCTTCGAAAACCGGGAACCGGGCTCCGAAATGGGCAAAATGGCCTACGACCACGAAATGTAGCCCACGGCCACTGAGAGATGGTCTACTGGACCTCTCCCTCCCCTCAGGAAAGAAAACAGAGAAAACCGAGTCTGGTTCGCAAACCGAGGCAAGGCACAGAAGAGGGTTCGGAAGTCCGGAGGTAGGGCGCACGGCCGCGACTCTGAGACTTCTGAATGAGCACAATATGCAACATCACCGAGCGCTCAATCGGTGACGTCTGAGTCTTAAGGTCAGTCAAAAATGGGGTGTCTACATTGATCCAAAATTACTGATGGGAAGATGTCTGGAATGGCACCATAATGTGTCCACCATCTCAGAAACCAAGTAGGTAATTCTGACTTAAACTTTTGATCAAATTGAAGAAACCAGGAGTGACTAAATGTTTCATTTTGATATAGGAGGACTTTGAACCAGGCATCAATATAATCATAATAATTATACTGAAGGGAGTGATTAGGTAAATCTCGAAGTTGATAAGGAGAACCCCATTCAACTAAGGAAACAATATTGTGAATATAAAGTGAATGGTAAACCACTTTACTAGTGTAAGTACGATCATAAATGGGTTTAATCACAATTGACTGATGGTTGAACATGATGTCTTTATAGAAGGTAATTGTTTTCTCTGGATAGAGAGGAACAAAATGCCATCCAGGAGGGAAATAAGTTTTAACCAGATCATTAACAGATTGACTCTTTGGGTGACTAGGTTCTTTGAAAAAGAGATTAGTAGTTGTTGAGTCAACATAATCAGATCGAGCAGTTTTAATAGGATTAGGAGGGTATGGAGTAACTGCTTGGCTAGATGAAGCAAAAGGATCATAGGCCAAAGCAGATGTGAAACTGGGTCGAGAAGTATTACCAAGAACTTGGTAACGGTTAATAATTTCAATAGGATGGTATTGGGTGACTAACTCCAAAGGAGGGAT
Source organism: Camellia granthamiana (assembly GCA_036172215.1). NCBI lineage: Eukaryota > Viridiplantae > Streptophyta > Magnoliopsida > Ericales > Theaceae > Camellia > Camellia granthamiana. Next base: position 35,697,246 of record CM069904.1, on the reverse strand, counting down.
AAAAGGCTGACTAGTTGGAACCAAGGCTTTAGAAGGGGGCCTTGGGCGAGACATCTGTTTAAAAAGAAACAAAGGTTAGCAATAAAGATTAGCAACCACTAAGGAGATCTAAATAAGTCTGATGAAAATCCAAACAGTTGTAATAATCAGCAAGTAAATGGCGACGAGCTTGGATTTGGTGGTATTGAATGTATTGAGCACGTTTAGTAGTTTTTTTGGCTAATTTTATCCGGGCAATGCGATAAGCAGTTTGGTGAATCAGATCACGGTAATGGGTAATATGGGTTTTATGGTAAGCAATAAATGGAGTGGCCATCCCTAGCCCCCCTGTAAAAATTCTCGGGTAAGGAAATCGGGAATGGAATTTTGACAACCAGGTATATATTCAATAGTAAAATCGAAAATACTTAAAATAGATTGCCAACGGGCAAAAATTTGCTTACTAGCAAGATTTTGAACATCTTTTTCTAAAACATATTTAGCAGATTTGCAATCAACACGAAGTAAAATTTTTTGATTTAAAATATCATCTTAAAATTTACTAATACATAAAACAGTAGATAAAATTTCTTTTTTAATAGTACTATAATTTAATTGTGCTTTATTCCAGACACCGGAGTGATAACGAACAATTTGTTCAGATGATTGAGGAGTGACTTTCTGAAGGAGAATGCCACCATAACCAACATCAGAGGCATCAGTTTGAATAATTTTGAATGAATTTTCAGTAGGAATACCAAGACAAGGAAGAGACTTGACATATTGTTTAACTTGTTTAACAATAGCAGTATGAGTAGAAGACCAAGGAGGAGGATTGTCTTTTAACCGATCAAACAGAGGTTGACAAGTTTTCCTAAGGTCTTTGTAAAATTCAGCAATATAATTCAGTGATCCTAATATTTAGTAGGGAGTAAACCTTCTTGAATGCAATTTAAATCAGCACCAGTATCAATTAATGCAACAAGTTCTAATTCAAAGTTATTAATAACAATTTTAACTTTTGAATACCATTTTTGAATATAAATTTTATTAATTAGATTTAATCTTTTATTTTCAAGATTGTTTGATTGAGATTGGTGTGATCGATTATCGAATAGAAGGTTTTCAGGATTAGTATGGTCAGAATCATGATCAGATTCATTAGGAGATTCAACATTATTATCTTGGAAATTTTCTAAATGTTTATTAGGTTTTAATGTAATAATTTCGTCTTCTAAATGTTGATCTTTATTTTGTAGTTCTTTAATAGTTTGTTTAATCTGATTGATTTCTTGTTGTAAATCTTGAAGTGTAACTTCTTTTTGTTTATTCTTAAATCTTTCTAAAGTTTTAGATAGACTAATAATTGGTTTATCTTGTCTAGGTTTAGAATCAGTATTATTAATTAATAAAGATTTAAGTCTATCAGTATATTTCTGCTTTAATTCTGGATCATCTAATTTACTAATTAGTTCAATAAGAGCAGATTCTTCTTGATTTTGTTTAGTAAGAACAGTAATTTGTTTAACAGGTTTACAACAAACATCATTATATCCTAATTCTATATTATTATCAGAATCATTACTAGGTGAATGGTAATCAGATGAAGTATTCGGATTATCAGAAGAGGAATCACTAACAGATTGATTTAATTGAAAGATTTCAAATAATTGATTTTTTGATTCATCATTAATTTGAAGTTGATTAACTTTATCTTTTAATTTTTGTTTCTCTTTACACTTATTAGAATAATGACCTTTTTGACCACAGTTATAACATGTAATATCTTTATTAGATTTAGATTTTGGATGTGATTTTGACTTGTAATATTTCTTTTTTGATTTAGTATAAAATTTATCATTTGATTTAGAAGGTGAATAGTTCTTTTTGTATTTATTTGAATATTTGTGTCTATGTTTACTATGTTTATGTGGTTTCCTACGAGAGGGTGCGACAGGAGGTAAACCATATTGTTCACAGAAATTTCCTAATTCATATTTAGCCTTGTGCTTATCTTTTTGAGCTTTTTGACTAAGTTTAAGATCAATACACATTCTTAATCCTTCTTTTTGAATAGTGCTAATTATATCACCATAGGTTAAATTATCATATTCAATTATTCCAGTAGGTTGACTAAGAACATCTCTAATTTTGTGAGCAAATAAATCAGGTAATCCATTAATAAATTTTTCTTTCCAAAATGATTTAGTACAGTCTTCTCTTAACATAACTCTAGAGGTAAAAACATCTTTATACCATCTAAAATCACTTAAGGTAGGACAGGTCAGGTTACTAAGTTGATCATGTATGCGAGAATATATATTAGTAGGAGTTCCTATAAAATGTCTAACTATTGTGTAGATTAATGTGTTAACACCATCAGGTACATAATAACCAATATGTTCATCAAAGATAGGGAGATCATTTGCATCTTTTTGATTAGCATGTAAGATTGATTCACGTTGTTCTTCAGTGAGATATTTTTCCCACCAAGATTTGAGCATACCAGTAAAACCAGAGGTTATTAGAGAAGCAATTTCAGGTTGAGAGTAGTCAGGGTAATTAGTTAAATAACTATTAGCAACCATAGATAAATGATTTAATTTTTGCAATATTTGATCTTCACTTAAACCATCAATATTCCATTCATATAATTTTTTGGCAGAGACAGAAAATTGATTAGCAATATTATTTTCTTCATATTGGAGATCAGGAGGAGTTGGTCTAGAATACCAATTTTTTGTAAGAGATGTAGGATTAGGTTTAGGATAATGCAATTTGTTGAGCTGAGTAGAGGGTTGAAATTGTCGAGCTAATTGATTAATCTCATTATCAGTTGAATCAGAATCAGATTGAGTAAAAACAGGTTCTTGTTGATTTAAAACAGTAAGACCTTTGGAGGGTGAAGTTTGTTCACTGGTAGCTAATTTGGTAAATAGTTGTTCGATAGCTTTCACAGCAGATTGATCATTGGTGACTAAACTTTTGCGTTTGGAACGATCACTGGGAAGGTTTATTAAAGGTTGATCGAGAGATTGTTTAGTAGATGTGGTATTAGCAGAATAATCATCTAAATTAGTTTCTATTTTATCTAATTGTTTACCAATTGTTTTTAAACATTGATTAGTATAATTATTTTGTTCAATAATTTTTTTAATTTCAGGGTCAGTGCCAGGCAACTTAAAAGGAGAGGCTGGGACTTCAGAACCTTGGCATTCAATAATTATATTAGATAGAGGTGGATGACTAGAGGTAACAGATGTATTAGGGGAAGTTTTCCATTTATGTTTTGTGATTGTATTAATCTTTTTATAATAGTTATCCATATATTCAAAGAAAGATAATTCAAAACCATATTCTACCATAAAATCATACCATTTTCTAGTTATGCTGGATTGTTGAGCAGAATCATATTTAGCACGATAAGCATGTCTTTTAGTTCTATTTTCTTTAGATCTAAAATCAATAAGTAATTTTTCTAAATCAGGAGTAAATTCTTTTTTGATTGTCATTAATTGAGGATTGATTGGATGTGTAACTTCGAAATCAGTTTGAGTAGGAGAATTTTGAGATTCTTCATCTTCTTCAGGTAAATGTGTATGTGTTGAATAAACAGGTTTACTAATTTGAGAAGTTGTAGAGTTATCAATTCCTTTGAGTTTACTATTTGTAGTGTGACCAAGATTGAGTTGACTATTTTTTCGAAATAAAGGAGTATTAAATATTTCATCTTCAGTTTCAATTTCATTAGGTATACTAGAAGTACTATGTCTAGAGGATTCACCTCGATTAAATTTAATGTGAACTGAACCATCATTATATTGTTGGATATCTTGGATATCTTGAATAGAAGATTGTTGTTGATTATGTTTATAATTTTCATTATTAGTAATCCATTGATCGGGGAGAGTAATATTTTCCCATTCAATCATTTGTGGAACATTAATATGGGATTCATTATTACTACTTTGGATTAGCAGAGTTTTATCTTTTGGACTTTTATGCAAAGCTTGAACATTTAAATTGGTTTTCATACATTTATAATGAATACGATAAATTAAAGCAATATTATGAACTTTTTCTAACATATTAGTAAATGAACCATTTAATCACTCCTGGTTTCTTCAATTTGATCAAAAGTTTAAGTCAGAATTACCTACCTGGTTTCTGAGATGGTGGACACATTATGGTGCCATTCCAGACATCTTCCCATTTGGTGGTATTGGTATCAAAGCCATGTTATGTTTGTATATGTTTGTTCCAGTCTTGTTTTCTATTTAATCATTCTCCTTTCTTGATTAGTTATTCTGTTTTCGGCCATCTTAATCTGTCAGAAATTCTATCTGTGTCTTTCCACCTAGCTAAGTCACCCACTTTCGTCCTTGTCCAGAGTAAGTCCTTAGGGTTAGGCAGTGTTGGACTTAGGGGTCTTCCGAATAGGGTATGTATGGATGCGGGTATGTGAAAAACATGATAAATATTTCTGATTTCGAAGTTACACATCCAATCAATCCTCAATTAATGACAATCAAAAAAGAATTTACTCCTGATTTAGAAAAATTACTTATTGATTTTAGATCTAAAGAAAATAGAACTAAAAGACATGCTTATCGTGCTAAATATGATTCTGCTCAACAATCCAGCATAACTAGAAAATGGTATGATTTTATGGTAGAATATGGTTTTGAATTATCTTTCTTTGAATATATGGATAACTATTATAAAAAGATTAATACAATCACAAAACATAAATGGAAAACTTCCCCTAATACATCTGTTACCTCTAGTCATCCACCTCTATCTAATATAATTATTGAATGCCAAGGTTCTGAAGTCCCAGCCTCTCCTTTTAAGTTGCCTGGCACTGACCCTGAAATTAAAAAAATTATTGAACAAAATAATTATACTAATCAATGTTTAAAAACAATTGGTAAACAATTAGATAAAATAGAAACTAATTTAGATGATTATTCTGCTAATACCACATCTACTAAACAATCTCTCGATCAACCTTTAATAAACCTTCCCAGTGATCGTTCCAAACGCAAAAGTTTAGTCACCAATGATCAATCTGCTGTGAAAGCTATCGAACAACTATTTACCAAATTAGCTACCAGTGAACAAACTTCACCCTCCAAAGGTCTTACTGTTTTAAATCAACAAGAACCTGTTTTTACTCAATCTGATTCTGATTCAACTGATAATGAGATTAATCAATTAGCTCGACAATTTCAACCCTCTACTCAGCTCAACAAATTGCATTATCCTAAACCTAATCCTACATCTCTTACAAAAAATTGGTATTCTAGACCAACTCCTCCTGATCTCCAATATGAAGAAAATAATATTGCTAATCAATTTTCTGTCTCTGCCAAAAAATTATATGAATGGAATATTGATGGTTTAAGTGAAGATCAAATATTGCAAAAATTAAATCATTTATCTATGGTTGCTAATAGTTATTTAACTAATTACCCTGATTACTCTCAACCTGAAATTGCTTCTCTAATAACCTCTGGTTTTACTGGTATGCTCAAATCTTGGTGGGAAAAATATCTCACTGAAGAACAACGTGAATCAATCTTACATGCTAATCAAAAAGATGCAAATGATCTCCCTATCTTTGATGAACATATTGGTTATTATGTACCTGATGGTGTTAACACATTAATCTACACAATAGTTAGACATTTTATAGGAACTCCTACTAATATATATTCTCGCATACATGATCAACTTAGTAACCTGACCTGTCCTACCTTAAGTGATTTTAGATGGTATAAAGATGTTTTTACCTCTAGAGTTATGTTAAGAGAAGACTGTACTAAATCATTTTGGAAAGAAAAATTTATTAATGGATTACCTGATTTATTTGCTCACAAAATTAGAGATGTTCTTAGTCAACCTACTGGAATAATTGAATATGATAATTTAACCTATGGTGATATAATTAGCACTATTCAAAAAGAAGGATTAAGAATGTGTATTGATCTTAAACTTAGTCAAAAAGCTCAAAAAGATAAGCACAAGGCTAAATATGAATTAGGAAATTTCTGTGAACAATATGGTTTACCTCCTGTCGCACCCTCTCGTAGGAAACCACATAAACATAGTAAACATAGACACAAATATTCAAATAAATACAAAAAGAACTATTCACCTTCTAAATCAAATGATAAATTTTATACTAAACCAAAAAAGAAATATTACAAGTCAAAATCACATCCAAAATCTAAATCTAATAAAGATATTACATGTTATAACTGTGGTCAAAAAGGTCATTATTCTAATAAGTGTAAAGAGAAACAAAAATTAAAAGATAAAGTTAATCAACTTCAAATTAATGATGAATCAAAAAATCAATTATTTGAAATCTTTCAATTAAATCAATCTGTTAGTGATTCCTCTTCTGATAATCCGAATACTTCATCTGATTACCATTCACCTAGTAATGATTCTGATAATAATATAGAATTAGGATGTAATGATGTTTGTTGTAAACCTGTTAAACAAATTACTGTTCTTACTAAACAAAATCAAGAAGAATCTGCTCTTATTGAACTAATTAGTAAATTAGATGATCCAGAATTAAAGCAGAAATATACTGATAGACTTAAATCTTTATTAATTAATAATACTGATTCTAAACCTAGACAAGATAAACCAATTATTAGTCTATCTAAAACTTTAGAAAGATTTAAGAATAAACAAAAAGAAGTTACACTTCAAGATTTACAACTAGAAATCAATCAGATTAAACAAACTATTAAAGAACTACAAAATAAAGATCAACATTTAGAAGACGAAATTATTACATTAAAACCTAATAAACATTTAGAAAATTTCCAAGATAATAATGTTGAATCTCCTAATGAATCTGATCATGATTCTGACCATACTAATCCTGAAAACCTTCTATTCGATAATCGATCACACCAATCTCAATCAAACAATCTTGAAAATAAAAGATTAAATCTAATTAATAAAATTTATATTCAAAAATGGTATTCAAAAGTTAAAATTGTTATTAATAACTTTGAATTAGAACTTGTTGCATTAATTGATACTGGTGCTGATTTAAATTGCATTCAAGAAGGTTTACTCCCTACTAAATATTATGAAAAATGTCATGAAAGATTAACCTCTGCTAATGGTAGTAAAATGCATATTAAATATAAATTACCTAAAGTTCATGTTTGTCACAATAATGTCTGTTTTAAAACCTCATTTGTTTTAGTAAAAAACATGACTGATAAAATCATTTTAGGTACACCATTTATCTATTTACTATATCCATTTACTACATCTAGTGAAGGAATAACTACTCATGTTTTCGGTCAACCTGTTACATTTAAATTCTTATCTCTACCTGAAATGTTAGAATTAAATCAATTAAAAGATTGTTCTATCTCTCACACTATTAATCGATTAAGTAGACATTTAAAATTTCTTAAAGAAGAAATTAATTACAAAAGAATTGATCAACAATTAACTGATCCCGTAATTATTTCTCAGATTAATGAATTTAAATTAAAACTTGAATCAACTGTTTGTTCAACTTTACCTACTGCGTTTTGGCATAGGAAAAAACATGTAGTTACTTTGCCATATATTAAAAATTTTAATGAAAAACAAATTCCTACTAAATCTAGACCTATTCAAATGAATCATGAATTGCTTGAAATGTGTAAAAAAGAAATTAATGAATTGTTAAAAAATAGAATAATTAGTCCGAGTAAATCCCCATGGTCTTGTCCTGCTTTTTATGTTAATAAAAATGCTGAATTAGAACGAGGTGTCCCTCGATTAGTCATTAATTACAAACCTTTAAATGCTGTTTTAGAATGGATTAGGTATCCTATTCCTAATAAAAAAGATTTGATTAAAAGACTTAGTCAAGCTGTTATTTTTAGTAAATTTGATTTAAAAAGTGGTTTTTGGCAAATTCAAATTCATCCTAAGGATAGATATAAAACTGCTTTCACTACACCATTTGGACACTATGAATGGAATGTCATGCCATTTGGGTTAAAAAATGCTCCTAGTGAATTTCAACATATAATGAATGATATTTTCAATCCATTTAGTCATTTTTCCATAGTTTATATAGATGATATTCGTATTTTTTCAAAATCAATTAGTGAACACTGGAAACATCTTACTGCCTTCTTTTATACCATTAAGAGCCATGGTCTAGTCATTTCTGCTCCTAAGATTAAATTGTTTCAAACCAAAGTCCGATTTTTAGGTTATGATATTCACCAGAATACTATTTTACCTATTAGTCGTTCCATTGAATTTGCGTCTAAATTTCCTGATGAAATCTTAGATAAAACTCAACTACAACGTTTTTTAGGATCACTGAATTATATTGCTGAATTTTACAAAGACCTTAGGAAAACTTGTCAACCTCTGTTTGATCGGTTAAAAGACAATCCTCCTCCTTGGTCTTCTACTCATACTGCTATTGTTAAACAAGTTAAACAATATGTCAAGTCTCTTCCTTGTCTTGGTATTCCTACTGAAAATTCATTCAAAATTATTCAAACTGATGCCTCTGATGTTGGTTATGGTGGCATTCTCCTTCAGAAAGTCACTCCTCAATCATCTGAACAAATTGTTCGTTATCACTCCGGTGTCTGGAATAAAGCACAATTAAATTATAGTACTATTAAAAAAGAAATTTTATCTACTGTTTTATGTATTAGTAAATTTCAAGATGATATTTTAAATCAAAAAATTTTACTTCGTGTTGATTGCAAATCTGCTAAATATGTTTTAGAAAAAGATGTTCAAAATCTTGCTAGTAAGCAAATTTTTGCCCGTTGGCAATCTATTTTAAGTATTTTCGATTTTACTATTGAATATATACCTGGTTGTCAAAATTCCATTCCCGATTTCCTTACCCGAGAATTTTTACAGGGGGGCTAGGGATGGCCACTCCATTTATTGCTTACCATAAAACCCATATTACCTATTACCGTGATCTGATTCACCAAACTGCTTATCGCATTGCCCGGATAAAATTAGCCAAAAAAACTACTAAACGTGCTCAATACATTCAATACCACCAAATCCAAGCTCGTCGCCATTTACTTGCAGATTATTACAACTGTTTGGATTTTCATCAGACTTATTTAGATCTCCTTAGTGGTTGCTAATCTTTATTGCTAACCTTTGTTTCTTTTTAAATAGATGTCTCGCCCAAGGCCCCCTTCTAAAGCCTTGGTTCCAACTAGTCAGCCTTTTATCCCTCCTTTGGAGTTAGTCACCCAATACCATCCTATTGAAATTATTAACCGTTACCAAGTTCTTGGTAATACTTCTCGACCCAGTTTCACATCTGCTTTGGCCTATGATCCTTTTGCTTCATCTAGCCAAGCAGTTACTCCATACCCTCCTAATCCTATTAAAACTGCTCGATCTGATTATGTTGACTCAACAACTACTAATCTCTTTTTCAAAGAACCTAGTCACCCAAAGAGTCAATCTGTTAATGATCTGGTTAAAACTTATTTCCCTCCTGGATGGCATTTTGTTCCTCTCCATCCAGAGAAAACAATTACCTTCTATAAAGACATCCTGTTCAACCATCAGTCAATTGTGATTAAACCCATTTATGATCGTACTTACACTAGTAAAGTGGTTTACCATTCACTTTATATTCAAAATATTGTTTCCTTAGTTGAATGGGGTTCTCCTTATCAACTTCGAGATTTACCTAATCACTCCCTTCAGTATAATTATTATGATTATATTGATGCCTGGTTCAAAGTCCTCCTATATCAAAATGAAACATTTAGTCACTCCTGGTTTCTTCAATTTGATCAAAAGTTTAAGTCAGAATTACCTACTTGGTTTCTGAGATGGTGGACACATTATGGTGCCATTCCAGACATCTTCCCATCAGTAATTTTGGATCAAGTCAATTACTTTTCCACTGTTTTCTCATTCACTCCACAGCAAAGAGAATTCTCTCAATTGCTTATTTTTATATCCAAATATAAGATCCCTTGGATATTCAAATGGCAATATGGTATTTCTGGTAAAGTGATTCAGCGGCTACATAAGGTTAAATGGTGGGATAACTTCAAGATTCAACAAATTGTTGATATTGTTCAAACTGAGTTCCCGATTAACATTCATGCTCCTACACCTGCCATGGTTAAAGCTCATCAGATCCCAACTGCTCCAGTCACTCAAGGAAGCCAACTTCCTCCAGTCAATCTTGGAAGCCCATCATCCAGTTCTTCCAAGCCCAAGTCATCCAAATCAAAGATTAAATCCAAGTCAGCAAAGCCCAGTTCTGACCAGCCCAAGTCAAAGGATAAATCCAAATCAAAGGTTAAGCCCAAGTCCAAGTCATCCAAAGATGAACTCCTCCAAATGGCTCGTTTACTCATGGCCCAAGCCAAATTAGACTCGGATAACAGCAGTTCAGAAGGTGGTTCAGACGGTTCAAACTCTTCTGAAGGTTCAACTACTCAAAATCCATATGGACCCGAGTTCCAAGATGCTCAGGACCCATATGCTTAATTCAGTCATTGGATTCTATATAGCTATAATTATCAGCTTCAATCAATACTCGTCTTTTGAGAAAAGCTGCTGATATATATACCTATATTTGATTCCCTCAGTCACATGCCTCCAAGCAATGAATAGTAAAAAAGTCAACTTTACTGTTCACTATTCATCAAAAAGTCAACATTACTATTCATCATTCATCATGATTCATTCCACCGACAAATTCAGCACAGTAAAAGCTTTAATAATTCACCGAAAGCAGCAGACAACTCCCATGTGCTTCTGATGCTCCTTTCAAGTCAATACTATTCACTCACAAGGCTCACAGCAATCACTCACAAGGCTAACAGTAGTGGTCTCTTTTGATTATAAAAGGGCCTCTTCAGTCAAGAATAAGGCAGAGTTAGAAAAATTGAGAGCATCCCTTCCTCAGGAGAAAAACCTATCTCTGTAATTTTCTTTTCAAGTCCGTTTTCAAGTTATGTATTTTGAAGAATTGTTAGTTTCAATCCATTAAACAATTGTAAGTTTTATTATTAATGTTTATTTAAACTGTTTTCTTTATTATTTCTTACAGTGTTAGTTTAACTTATTTTTAGTATTATTTGTGCTGTTTCCTTCTGTTTGTTTTCTGCTTCAATATCATTAAAAATTGTTAATTGACTTAATAATTTATTAATATAATAGATCATTTGACTTAATAATTAATTTATTAATATAATTGACTTAATAATTTATTAATATAATGATATTAAAAATATATTTTAATTAATTCACCCAAAAAAAATACATATATTTTAATTAATAATTATAATAATTTTATTATTAAATATGAGAGTAGTTAGAAAATTTACCCTATCCTTGTTAAAACGTGAGTTATATGCATAACAACTAACAATGCTAACAATATTACATTTATAAACCTCTCTCTCTCTAAAAACCTCTCTCCTTTTTCTCTCTCTATAAACCTCCTTCCCCGGCCTCTCTTTTGGCTGGCCGGCCGCCGCTTTTGGCTATGGCGGTCGGCTGGCCTAGCTCATTTCGGCGGCTATCTTGCTAGTTTTTTCCTTCAATAAACTTGAGTCTTCCATTTTCCCCACCTAGGTGTGCTCTTTGTTTGCTACGGGAGAGTTTTTGGCGAGTCGGGGGTCGTTCAGGTTTTTTCTTCGCGGGCTGCCTTGGTTTGTCTTCAGTTGTCTTCTTGTATTTCAACCTTGCCGTTTTAGCCGATTCATCAGGGGGTCCAGGGATTTCACTCGAACGCTTTTGGCGAGTAGGAGCTTGAGGGGTGCATTCTGGTTCATTGGCGATTCTGTTCTTTCCGGTTTTCACTCGAGCGCTCTTCTTCGACTGAGAGTTTGAGGGGTGATCTTCTACCATTTGTATGGAGCTACGGTGCGAGATAGAAGACCTGTGAGGTAGTAGTCCTGTTGGCTTTGGAGTTTGGCAGCCGCATAGGCGTGGGCTGCAGCAGAGGCTTTGGCATGGGTGTGAGTTAAGAAGATAACCTGGTAGGAGCTGTTTTTGTGGGTGTGTTTGCGAGTGGTGTGAGCTGTGGTCTGTGGGTGGAGTTGCAGCAGTTTGGAATCTTAAGCAGGGGCGTTGCTGGGTTTCCCGGTGGTGGATATGGGGTCTTCTCGGCCGGTGTGGGCAGTGGAAGTTGGGTGTTGCAGCAGCGTAGGGGGTGGCGTGTTGATGCAGCAGAGGCGTAGGGTGTTGATGAAGCTGAGGCGTAGGGTGTTGTAGCAGCAGAAGCGTGGGCCTGGCAGAGGCGTGGGTTGGTGATTAGTTGGGTTTTTAGTTTGGGCTACTGTGGGAGTTGTTTGGTTTGGGTGTTTTGGTGGGTGATTATGGGGTGATTCTTGTATTTTAATTTTTTTAGTTAAGTTCTGCTTAACTTTGTTTTTTTTTTTTAAAAAAAAAAAAAAAAAAAAATTCGAGAGGCTTAGGGGTTGGTTGTATGGATGCGAGTAGCAGTAGTAGGGGTATTTTTATACTTCCGAATCTCTCTCGATGCAGATCATCTTCCTGTACCTTTAATTTCATACTGTTAAATGAAATTTTTCTTTGCTGATCAAAATAAAAAAAAAAAAATATATGCATAACAACTAACTTGGCATATCAAGATAGTAAAACTTTTTCTTTCAAAATTTTAAAATTTCATAAATTTTCTTTTACATATTCATTTTTCATACAAGTTATACTCTTTTTTTTCTTTTTTTCTTTTTTTCTTTTTTTAAAAAAAACACTTAATTGTGAGGGTTTATCAAACAAGAAGGATATTCAGGCTCGTTTGTTTCACCGTAAAATATTTCTTATTTTTGATTGTTTAGTTGACCAAAAATAAATAAAATATATTTTTTGTTTTCAAATATATATTTTTTTCTTGTCATGGTCGAGATACTACTTAACATACTTATCAAATCTCAGAACTTTTATAAACACTAAACGTCTTTATTCTCGAGTAACATGAGAAGACATAATAAATGGTTGATTGGTGAGTAAGTATGACCATTTTTATTTTATTTTTTCTTTTTATAGTTTACTCTATAATTGATTCTTCATTAAGATTTCTATTGTAAAAAAATATTTTAAGTGTTAACTAAAAACCAAAAGTAAAAATAAAAAACTTACTTTTAGACAAAATCATTTTACATGAGAAATATTTTACAGTGAAACAAACGGAGCCTTAGTGGCATTCAAAAAAATCCTCAATTTTTCATAAATTTTTAATTTCTATACAAAAAATTTGAAATTTAACAAGTTTTTTGAATTTTGTAGTTTCTCAAATACAAATTTTAAATTTTCATAAATTTTTGAAAAACTTTCGAAAAAATTATTTCAGAGTTTCTTATAACAAAATAAACCTTTGATTTTTTAATTTTATCAATTTAAATCATAGTTTTTTTTTATTTGTTTTCGATTTAAACCATCCGTCTCTTTTCGTTAAAAATAAAATTGAAAAAAAAAATAATCATTAAACTCAAAGAAAAGAATAGTAAAGATCTTTTATGTACGTATATTGAGTTTCATGACTAAAATATGTTTTTTTTTTTTTTTTTTTTTTTATCGATTTTACTTAATAAAAATAGTCTAATGATTTATATTGAAAAGAAATCAAAAGATAGTGAAATAGGATATTGTATTGGCTATTTTTAGTGATTAAAATTGGATTTAATGGGTAGATTAATTGTGTGATGCCAATTTCGCCATTTCATATGCTTGGCCAGCCCCACACAACAAGCTTGGAAGATTTGGTCAATTACCCATCAATGTAAGATTTGCATACATACTTTTACCATATTTGAAAAAGGTTATATATAAAAAGATTTTGAAAAGGCTTTCCTAAATCATTTTGGAAAAGATTACAAATCTAGCCTAGACTTATTGGGCGATCGCTCACATGATTGGTCAGCAGGCTCTACGTTTTGAAAAATAGAACTTCGTGATCGAAAGGCGAGCGATCTCTCTTGAAGTGCGATGAATCGCTATTCCACATTTTCCCTACACCTAATTCTATTTGCCTTGGAAAACTTTTCTCTTCTATAAACAGGTATTTCTAAACTCTAATTTGGTGATCTCAATTATTGTGTTTTCATAGAAAAATATAATATTTGATAAATTCATAAAATACTTTACATTCTTACATTGTTTGTTCTAGACTTTTGGCAAATTAGGTGATCGGAGCCATTCGTGAACAGAGATTGTAGCTGAAATTTCGTGGAATCCTGAAGATCAAGAAGGCTGACTGGGGCAAGTTGTGCTCGTAGGAATTATTACAAAATATCATATTAGGTAAACCTAGGTAAAGGTTATAAGTACTCTCGACTTTGTATTTGTATTCTTTGATCATAGTGGATTTTCTCTGAGTGTTGGGATCGTGATTTTTTACCCAGTTGGGTTTTTCATGTAAAATCTTGTGTTCATGTGTTGATTTTTTTTACTTCATTTAATTTGTTTAATCAACTTATTTGAACTTAAAATTGATAATTTTAATTTATTGGCCTATTTAGCCCCTCTGGGCACTGAATATTCATATTATGTAATTTAATTAGAGTTTAAGTTGACAAAATTATAAAGGTTAAATTTTATTTTATTTTTATAATTTCCAGTATTTTTTTTAAAAATGATTTCTTAACCAAAATTCGAGAACTTTTTATTCCCACTCATTCACATGTGGCGCCATTACCGATTCATGTCACAATAGTTCCACCCAGAAAAATTTGAATGCAACTAATCAAAATAAATAAATAAATAAACTATATTGGTAGTCCCCGTATCTTGTCATTCATGTTATTTTAATCTCTGTAATTTTAATTAACTTAATTTTGATCTTTAATTTTTAATTTTATTTCAATTTAATTCAATTGATAACGCCCATTAGGGTTTTTAAGAGAAATAATCACTGAATTAATTGAGATTAATTCAACGAGTTAAATAGGTTTCTAATTTTGTCTATAAGAACATAATATATTACGCTTACCTACGCATTTCTCATATATTTAAAAAAAAAAACAAAAAAAAAACTAACAATTGTAATGAATTAGACTAAATTGAGATAAAATCATAAATTGAAAATCAAAATCGAGCGAATTAACATTACAAAAATTAAAATAACACAAGGGCCAAGATATAAGGATTGTCGGTATAATTTGCTAAAAATAAAAAATAAAAATAAAAATTCCAGGCATTTCTAAAAAAAAAAAAATGTTAACCACGGGAGTAACCTTTGCGATTAGACTCTAAACCGATATTACAGAGGTCACTCTTAAGTGGTCCTACACAACAAAACTATTTAACCATATAACTGTAAGTCCCAAACTCGCAATCAAGCAGATCTTCAAACTCATACTCTTAATACTGGATATGGCTTGCCCAAATTTTAAAAAATTCATCCTATCAACCAGGACAGGCGTAGGATTTGATCATTGGGGGCCAAAAAAAAAATAAATAAATAAATAAAGATGGAAAGACACGTAAGGTTGGATTTAAAAGCAATAGATTTTCATGCAATTAACACTTGTGATTTTTCATGTTATTAATTGAAAATAGATAAACTTTAAATATTTGATATAACAGTAATATCACTAATCAATGAGAATTTTTACATTACGGTAGTGAAAGATAATGATTGGCTTAGTGAGAGACAAAAAATGTCAATCTAATTTTATTAATCATTTTTTATCGGTTGAGACACTATAATTCTCACTTAAACCTTCCATGTTTTATAAAGTGAATAATATAATTACAAATATATTTAGAACATAATATGTTAGGGAGTTGTCGTTTGATAACTTTCAATTTTGGCCAAAAAGTCACTATAAGTTATCACATCACTCTCTCTACTTTTTTACACATTTTTTCTTAAAAAATCAAAAAATTACTAAAATAACATGTTCACAAACCAGACTACTTATGCACGTTATCAAAACATATGTAAGATAACCATAACAAATTGTAATATTTCGCAACATTTTGCACGACAATGGTTTGTAATATTTACATTATATCATTCATAACATAACTGCAATAATTCATAAATTTCACTTTAGAAATATCCACTATTAGGACTGTAAAAATGGCCCGCAGCCTGTGGGTGGCCCGAAACCCACCCGCGGCTCGGGGTGCGTCCAACCCGATTAGGTCTGGGCCCCAGCCTAGCCTAGGACCCTGGGCCTGGGTCGTCATTTTGAAACCCGGACCACCTGACCTGACTCATCGGCTCGCTCAAGACCTAGTGTCATTTTTAGTAGAAAAGAATAAAATTTTGATAGAAAAACAGAAAAAAAAAAAAAAAAAATTAAGAAATGTTCTGGCTCGTCCCGCCCAAGACTCGAATATCCTTGGGCATGTGTATAATTTTTTGGCTCGTGACGTGAATTTTGGTTGGAACCAGATGGCCTGACATGGATCGAACCCAATTTACACCCCTACCTATTATAAATTCAACTTTATCACAAAATAATACTACAAGTATTTTAACTTTTCATTACAAAAATTTATATAGCATTCTATTACCAGCAATGCTAGGTATCATGAAAAACTTTTCATGAAAATAATCATGAAAGTTTTGTGACCATTAGATTACACTTAGAATAAAGCACTATACACTAATTAAGGTAATCCAAGGATCATAAATTTTTCATGATCATTTTCATGAAATTTTTTTCACAATCCTTAACTTTTTCCTTCTGCTATTAGTCTAATATATTATAAAGAGATGTTAAAAAAAAATATTAAGAACATGAGAATTAAATGAGAGAGGAGTCTACGTAAGAGAAGAAGTTGCTTATGTTAAACTAATTCTATGCATCACAACCAAGCTTCTTTCACAAAAGGGGGGCCACGGTCCCTGTAGACCTACACAACGTTCCGTGCCTGCTACCGCATGTAGTGTAACCAGAATAACTAGCCCGAGGAAAGTTCGAGTTTATATACCCAAGCCTTAACAAGTCCGCAGTAGCCGTTGGGTTCTAGGCATTTCTAGCAGATTGGCTTTGAATAAAGTCCCTGACCTCTGCAATTAGGTACCAAAGTTGGGGCAATTCAGGAAAGATATAGAAGCCATGGATGGCGTTTGGATACTCAATCAACTTCACTTCCTTCCCTGATTTCTTTAACCCCTCAACGTACCTCCTCTGCCAGTCCTGTAACGGATCACCACCGCCAACCACCACCAACGTCGCCGGAAACTTCACCACCTCCGACACATCACCACCACTCACCGCCTCATGGTTTCGGTCCGATCCTATTGGCAAAAACAACCTCCACATCCAGTCGGTTCGTTTCACATTCAGAAATGGACCTCTACTGAGCCGGAGTTCCGATTCACTGCGCTCTTCTCCACCGAAGAACGGCTGTATCTCCACCAAACCAATAATACTCAGCTTCTCAAACTCGTGTCGGCCGTATCTGACCGCCACGTGGTGGGCTATGTTGCCGCCGGCGCTGTCGCCGGCAAGAAAACAACGGTTGAGATCAATGTTGGAGGGTAATACGGCCTAGTTATGGGCGTCCATGAATTTGAGGGTTTCAAAACCGTCGTCGTATTGGGAAGGGTAGCGGTGGTTGGGGGCGAGGCGGTAGTTGACGGAGGCGACGGTGACTTGGAGTTGTGCGGCGAGGTTGCGGCAGAGATGCTCGTAGATTTTGGAATTGGCGGCGGAGGTGATGAATCCGCCGCCGTGGAAGTAGATGAGTAGAGGGAGGAGGGTGGTGGTGGTGGTGGTGGGGAGGTAGAGGCGGAACCAGAGATTGCGGGAAGGGTCGACGTTGATGTCGGAGGAGGAGACTCCATTGATGGGTTTGGAGGAGGGTGGAGATTTGAGGTCAACGTTGCGGAGGAAGCGGAGGATGAGGTGGGATAGACGACAGGCGTCGAGTATGAAAGAACCGAAGTGGACAAATAGGCGTGTCCTCCATGGAAGCTCAGCAGCAACAGCAGCACCACATGAATTGTGTTTAACGCCCATTCCTCAAACCTGCTTTCTCCACACAAGATGTAAAGTGATTTTTTATGTGACCACTGCCAGAGGAAGACGGGCAAATCCAAATGAAAGGTCAATTATATATGGAGATGGTTACTTCCTTGTGGTGTTTGGTAACTTGGTTGCCAGATTTTTTTTTGATTTTTTCTACTAAAAGACAAAGGTTTTGCAAAATTACAAAAAAAATAAATCTAAACAAAATATCACATCTAACTTCATAATCATTTTACTTTTTCTCTCATAAACATCACATCTAACTACAAAAAAATCCAACTATCTTCTCAAACACTAAAATTTTTTTATCCAATAATATCCTACAACTAAAAAACCTACATAAGAACCCGCTTCCTAAACACCCACTATATATATATATATTACTCATAATAGTGATATGGACTATTCACCTCTTAATAAAAATTATATGTACAAAATATTAATTTCAACACATATGATAAATAAATAAACAAATCACATTTTGTTTTATAAAATAAATAATTATAGTTGTCATTCATTTCAAAAATAAGATTAATTTATGCATATGTCTAGTGACATTTGATAAAAATTGATTTTTTTGTACAATTAATCTTTATTGTTGAACTTACGAAATAAATAGCTTAAATCATTAATATGAATTTAAGATAAGACCCACAAAATAACGTATAAAATGATATAATAGATAGTGATATAGAAATGAGTTATTCTCATTATACATTGGTTCCTCTGCCGTTCAGAATAACTGATGAGGAGCCCGATCAAAAATAAGAGAGAATTTAGAGAGAGATATCTCAATTAATTAATATTCATATCAAAAAACTTAGTTACAAAATGATTGTACCTCTTTTAGATATAGTCTACAATTTCCCTCCACTAGCTATCCTATGAAATGCAGAGTCTCCCACTCAAAAGAATTTTTTCTCCTGTGAAGACAAACAAAACACGGTAGCGACACCACATGAGCTGTGTTCAACACCCATTCCTGAATCTTGTCTCCTCCACACAATAATGGAAAGTGAATTTTTTTATATGTGACCACTAGCAGAAGAAGATCGTCTAACCCAAATTAAAAGTTAATCTTACATAGAAGAGAAAAATCTATTATGAATTCTATTTTAATAATTTAAATAATATATTTATTATATATTTTAGTCAAAAAAAAAAATTAAATTGATGTCACCACTGACCACCACCAGAAGAACAAGCTGGCAAATCCAAATAAAAGGTCAATTATATACAGAAATGGTTAGTCCCTTATTTATTCACATATATATATTATCCATAATAATAATATGGACTGTTCATCTCGTAATAAAAATTACAGGTACAAAATATTAATTTCAACACATTGATAAATAAATGAACAAATCACATTTTGTTTTATTCATCTATTTTAAAAATAAGATTAATTTATGCATATGTTTAATAACATTTTAATAAAAATTGATTTTTTTGTACAATTATCCTTTAGGGAGATTTGATGAAAACCCCTCCGTATAAGTTTTCAATGGCATAAGGATATTGACAAAGGAAATTCCTAGAGAAGTCCTTTAACATTAGAATATAACATTTTAACCCAAATTACCCATTTAGTTACTGCGCTTGATTCATCAACCACGTTCAATAAAAATTTCATTTGAATATTATTTTAAACCTTTAAAATGTCATAACTTTTAATTTACATATCTATTTTTAATGAAATTAATCACTTTGTTTGGTTATTGTTTTTCAAATTTTATTTTTTAAAAATTTAGAATACTTGTTTGGTTATTCAGAAAACTAAGCATGCTTTTCAAAATGACGATAGGCTGAGGAGAGAGACAATTTAAGGAAAGAGACATTTTTCAAAATTTAAGTGTTCCTCTAATTTAAGGAGATAGACAATTTATAAAAAAAATTATCACATAAAAAAATACTCTCATCTTAGTTATATATATATGTGTGTGTACATGCTATATATATATGAAAACATAATTTTGTAGGTAGCCATTTATGGATACATATCCTATCATTAAATGTGTGACTTTATCATAAAATTTGCACTCATTTTAACTATAGAAAATGTAATTTTTTTACAAATTGACATTAAAAAATATCGTAACTAACTTACAAACTTTTGTAACATGAAGTACAAAAAATTTGGACATTTTGTTATGCCAATTTTAGACGATGTTACACATGTTTGTGTTAATGTTATGATATTGCGTGATAAAATAATTTTCTGCATAACATTTATGAAAATGTAATTCTATGCAAGAATTTTTTTAATGCCAATTTGGGAAAAAAAAAAATACATTTTCTTTAGTTGAAATGAGTGAAAATTTTATGATAAAGTCACACAATTAATGATAGGATATGTAATCATAAATGGCTACGGAGCTGCTAGGTAGCTCGAAAACTGATTGGCCCGAATGGCTCGATTTTCCGAAACGACCACGTTTTGACTTTTTTTTCTTTCCCTCTTGCTTCCTCTTCTTCCTTCCACTGGGCAATCTAAAAAATTAAAGAAGAAGAAGAAGAGCCCCAACAAATCAAACAGTAGCAAAATCTGAGAAAAAATCAAAATCAAAACTCAAAATCAAAATCTAAAATCTAAAATCAAAACCAATTGGTTTTTTTTCCCCCTCTTTTCTTCCTCTTCTTCCTTCCCCTTGGGCAATCTGAAAAATTAGAGGAGGAAGAAGAAGAAGAAGAGCCCAAAAAAATCAAACCCAAAATCTAAATCTAAATCTAAAATCAAAACCAATTTCAACAGAAAAATCAGCAGAACAAAAAAAGAAAGAAGAAGAAAAATAGCACTAATTTCGGCAAAAAAAAAAACAGCCCCAATTTCAGCACAAAAACAGCCCCAATTTCATCACCAAAAAGCGCCAATTTTAGCATCAAAACAACACCAAAACAGCAGCAAAACAGTAGCAATTTGGCAAAAACAAGACCAAAACAGCAATTCCTTCTCCTCCTCTCCTCCTCTCCTCCTTCTCTTTCTCTCTTCCTCCTCTATTTCATCTCTTCCTCCGCTATTTCTCTCTCTCTCTGTTTTGGTTCAACTTTTGAGTGGAAGGGATTAACGGAAAAGAAAAAAAAAAGTCAAAACGTGGTCGTTTCGGAAAATTGAGCCATTTGGGGCAATGGCTTTCGAGCTACAACGCATTTTCTAAATGGCTATATACCAAATTATGTTTTCACACACACACACACACACACACACACACACACACACATATATATATACATATAAAACTAACATGGGAGTATTTTTTGACATGACAATTTTTTTTTATTTTTAAATTATCTATCTCCTTAAATTGGAGGGAAACTTGTAATTTGAATGATGTATTTTTTTTGAAAACCAAACAAAGATCATTTTTCAAAATAAAGTTTTCCAATCACTTTTTGGAAAAATAATTCAAAAAAAAAGGGAACCAAACATAGTGAATAATTTTGAAATCCTCTCATCAAGATTTATTAAACATGATTCAGGTTAATTATGAAATTCTTTTAAAAAAAATCAAATTTTTACCATCAAAATTAATATAAACAGTAAAATTTTACTTTGTTTTCATAGTAAAATTTTACTTTGATTCACAATAAAATTTCCTATAAAATTTTAATTTTTAAATAGTGAAACACCATCATCATCATTAACTACCATAATCACAATAATTATTAATAAACAATTAAAAAAATATAACTTTAACAGAATAAAATTTTACTGTCATTCTATGAATATGCCATCAACTAAAAAAGCATAGTACATATTACAAAAAAAACAACCACAACAAATATAATTCATAAATAAATCTAATATAATATGATTTTAAAATATGATAAATATAGCATTATTGAAGAAAATTATTCACTATATTTATGTGCGAAAGATGTTAGAGTAGAAAGTCACGTGATGCATGTGAACTCAATTTGAAAAGCAAACATAAAAAGTAATCCTACACATCCAAGTCTCTTCATATTGGAGGTCCTACATTGCAAGCCTTTCAAATCAACAAACAATAGAGTATCACATCTCACATGATCAACGTGAGATCTATATAGTACACAATAGGGATGGCAATTTGAACTTGGCCCATCGGGGACCCAATCCCCCGACCCCGAAATTGAGCGGTTTTTTCCCAAAAAATACTCCCGTCGGGCCAGGAATGGCATTCAAAAATAAATCCTAACGATATTCGGGCCGGGGACGGTGATACATTTTCCAGTCCCGGCCCGGCCTCGCCGCTGCCTCCATCTCGTTTAGCCCCCGATTTATATATATATATATGTGTGTGTGTGTGTGTATGTGTATTTAGGGTTTGGTGACTCACACTGTCACACACAAAATAACCTCTCCTTTCTCTCTATCGCCTCCCTCTCTCTCGTTCTCACACACGACCACCACTCCACCCTCACCGCCGTTCCTCTCTCTTAGCGTCGGCGGAGTCTCTCACACACGACCGCCGCTCCTCTCTTTGCTCTTTCACCGCCGCTTCTCTCTCTCGCGTCAGCGTCTGCTCCTTCTCTCTCTCTTACTAGCATCGGCTCTTCCACTCCCTCTCACGGTATCTCCTCATCTCTAGTTACTCGCTCTCTCTCTCTCTCTCTCTCACTCTCAAGGACGAGGTTTTTTGCTTTTGTTCTTCAGATCTGAAAATGATGAAGATGAAGATGAAGATGATGTTGTTGATGAAGATGTTGTTGTTGATGAAGATGATGATTTTGATATTGTGGTTGATGAAGGCTTTTTGCTTTTGTTCTTGATGATGTTGTCGTTGAGAATGATGTTGATGTTGTTGTTATTGTTGATAATGAATTGTTGTATTTTTTGAAGATTTTTTTTTTTTTTTTGGCCGGAGAATGTTCGTGGTCAGGGAAACCCGATCCCTATTAAGGGGCGGGGGGCGGTGATAGGTTCCCCGCCGGGGATCGAGGACGTGGGAAATTCGACCATCAGGGATAGGGGATCGGGGATGGGAAGTGTGATCCCTGCCCCGCTACCATTCCTAGTACACGACATGAATCTCCTCAATCTCACAAATAAATCAAGGGTTGGGCTTCCCTCCAGTCTATGATCGGGTTAGAAAGTATTATTGGGTTCGTGGGGCTCATCACGGGTTCCATTTCGATAATCCGAATAGTTCAATGTGTAAAACTCGTCGAGTACTATATACCTGTAAAAAATCACGTTAATCGGATATCGATAACTATCTCATCGGATCATATTTATGTTACTTGGTTATTTTTTCATCGTCCATTTTGCTTTATACAAAACTGATTTGATCACGTAGTTATCGATATCCGATCAACGTTTTTTTTTATTAGCATATAGTACTCGACGAGTTCTACATATTGAATGGTTCAGATTATCGAAACGAGACTTGTAATGAGCCCCCACGAGCCCAATAGTACCCTCTAGTCCGATCATGGACTGAAGGGAAGCCGGCCTCTACATCAAAATGGGTAAGTTCCTTAGTACAAATATAGTTTTGCGCTCTTTGTGTCCTTCTCACAAGAAAAAAACTATTTTATTGGGGTTTATACATTAACAATTGTCAATTTGTTTGTTGACATCCCATTTTGACTGCTCTTAAGACACTACAAGAATTTTCACTTTTGGCGACTAAATTTTTAGTCGCCAAAGACTTTTAGCGACAAAAATATTTGGTCGCAGAATTAGTCGGGGAAGAATTGTCGGGAAAGATCATTGGTGACTAAAATTATTTTAGTTACCAAATGTACTACATTGCCGACTAAGTTTTTAGTCGCCAAAAGGTTTGAAATAAAATTAAATATCATATTTTCGCCAACTAATTTTTTTGTCACTAAAAGTTTAGTTATTTTTAACGACTAACCATTTAGTCGCGGAAAAGAGTTTTACCTACTAATATATTAGTAGCCTAAAGTAAATAACAATGTTTTGGCTACTAAATTTTAGTCGCCTAAAGTCAAAAAAATTTTGGCCTACTAAAGGTTTAGTCGCCTAAAGTCTTATATTTTTAGCTACTAAGATTTTACTCGGCAAACATTTTGTGTTTTGGCTATTAAACATTTGGTCACCTAAAGTCTCGCATTTTTTTGGTACTAAAGTTTTAGTCGCCAAAAGTTTTTTTTTTTTTTTTTAAATTTCTTCAGCTTATTTTTTTTAGCTACGACATATTTTGGTCGCCATATGTTTGATTGTTTTTTTGGCTACTAAACTTTTAGTAGCCAAATGTTTGATTGTTTTTTTTGGCTACTAAACTTTTAGTAGCCAAAACTATTTTCCGATTTTTTTTTTAGCTACTAACAATTTAGTCACCAAAAACGTACTCTCATGTTTCGTTGCAAAATTATAATTTATTCACAACCTGTCTACATTTCATGCAACCTGTAATACGTATATAAACAAAACAATACATATATTATCCATCATTTCACAACGTAAAATTATCAATCATGCCACAGTCTATATTACTTCCAACCATCCAAAAATAAATAACTTTAAATGTATATATTCTATACAAATCAACTATTGTCCAAACTAAAATTATATTTACATACAAAAATTCAACCCGCCATATACAAAAAAATATATTTACTACCATGCGATATGTCCATTTGGTGTGGTACAACTTACCATCGTAATCTGTACCACGACAAATGGAATCTTAGGGTTGTTTTGTTAATTATGGGAAATGCCCTAATTACATTGATAAATTAATTTGTAAGAATTAATTTGAGAAATGAGAAATTGAATTGAAAATGTTGAAATTAGGAATGTATGGGGTTAAAGGGTGTAGTTGGATCATTTATCACTCACCTAGTTAAAATGTTGATATTTTATCCATTTGGTGCATTTATTTTTTTGTTTAGAAATAACTGCTTTGGGCTATCGGTGGAGGATAGCCTTGATTGTTATAGATAATGCATGATGATTAGGCAAACTAAAACTAATCGGTTGAGTATTCTAACAAATATAGCGGTCGGAATAATACTTTCACTATATGTGTTGAGTGATTATGTATATGATCTATGTTTATATACATTGTGTGTGTGGGAGGAGATAGGGGATGTACTCCATGGTTTAGGGGAAGATAGGGGATGGACCTCTAAACCGAATTTTGTTTGACATTGATACAGCACTACAATGTGTATCAAGTGTGGATTATGAAAGTGTTTGAATTGATTTGATATAGCACTAAAATGTATATCATTATCAATTGTAAAGCATAGAAGTATTTTTATGTTATATTGATACAACACCAAAACGTGTATCCTTCGTGAAGTATGGAAGTGGTTTATGTGTTTTAAAGATGAGCCTAAATCTCATTAAGTTATTTGGCTAGGTTCTGAGCCTTGTTTTCAAACTCAAAGTTGAAAAAGAAGTGGGAAATAAAATGTAACATGGACTTGAATGTCATGAAATTGTAATGTGTTGTAAGTGGGAATATAAGTGTGGACCATCTATCGAATGCTGCTATTTTAGTCATTGTTTATAATTGGTTTAGTATATTTCTACTGGGTTGTGGCTCACCCTATATGGGACATCATTTTCAGGTACAGGTAGCATGCCACCTCCAAGGACATAGCTTGGGAGGCTAGAGGCAGACAGACTTTTTGGATGTTTTGCTTTCCTTGATGTAGTACATGTAAATTCGAGCCAAGGGTTTAATATGTATATGAGTTAGTACTCATTTCTTGTAACCAAGTGTTGGCTTGGAAAGTTGTAAACCCATAGGGCCTTTACTTTTGTTGTCAACATGTAATGCTTTTGTAAGAACTACTCTGATAAATAGAAAGATGTTTATTTCCCTTATACAGTTGCATGTCAAGATTGATGGGTTTTATATATTTTTTTGACGGTGTTACACAGTCCTAGCTTAGGAAGGAAGCCAAAGAAGGTTACTAGGGTTGAGTATCACTTTCTTCATAGCACCTTTCTTCATCTGCATTGTCATCCTTGCAAAGTTTCTATTTTTATCTGTCAGCAGAAAGTGTTACTACACAGAAGAAGTGTGGCTGCACCATCTAGATGCGACCACGTGCGAGCACACATGCGGCCAGGGGTCCAAGTGTCAATTTTACAAGTTAGGTGTGGGTTTGCAAGGCTATGTGCGGGTGTGCATGGCTTTTGCCTACTTATGGCCCAAGCAAGTTCAAATTGCCCTTAAATCAATGTTTTTTTTTTTTTATAAAATTGGTCAGTAATTTTGGAAAATACCACAAATCGAAGTCTAATCAGGTTTCCCTTATCTCTTAGGGTTAGAAAAATTGGTTTTTGGCTGAAAAGTAGGTTTAGGGGTATTTTAGTCATTTTTGCAAAAAGTCAGTTTTTTGGCCGAAATAGGGTATAACAACTTTAAGCAATTTTCAACCTTCTAAGGATGGAAGTATTACCATTTCATCATCGAGGAGGCTTATAAGCGCTTGAACTCTTATTTTTAAGAAAAAAAAAAAAGCATCCATGCCATAAAAACACATAGTAAGGGGCTTATAGAATTATCATATGCTCTAAACACACCAAATATCCTTTCTTAGAATCAGATTTGAAAAATAAATAAATTTGATTTTTTTTTTTTTTTTAAATAGAGAAGTAGCAGCGGTGCAAATTTTGAGCAAAAATGCAAGATAAAGTCACATATTCATACCCACACTTGCACGCACACCAAAAGTCATGTTTACCATTAATATATACAAGATAATGGGATGAGATGGGTGAAAGAATTAGAGAATACAAGAGGGAGGTGTGGTTCTTATTTTAACTCAAGAAAGCAAGCTTTTCTTCCTTTTCTTTTTCCTTGTTCTTCTCCACTTCTTTCTAGTTCACGATCTCCTCCTCTCACCCTATACTTGGGCTACTGAAAACGTGAGAAGGAAATGGGGGGAGTGCTCCCAATTTATAGCCAAAGATTTTAGGTAAAAAAGACCATTTTGTTCTTGATAAATTATTGTTACTTAATTGTTAAGAAAATTAACTTGATGGTTAAGGAAAATTGAAGACTAGTACATATCTTAGTATTATTTTAGTTAGAGTCTCAAATCTTCTAGATGGTTCCACAACCAAGCTTTCCCCAAAATAATATTTAAAAATATTTAAATAAATAATGAATAAAAGAAAAAGAATAAAAAAGGTAACTAGGGGTTAAAATAAAATAAAAACCAAGTGTTGGGGGAATTTTCAAATATAAAATAGTGTTCCAGGATTTAATTATAATACAAAGTAAAATATGGGAAAATTATGCTTTATTGGACTATTTTGCAGAATTTTACAAAACTAGGGACTAAAATGCAATTAACATGCGGCTTAGGGTTTCAAGTGTAATTAATAAAAGTTAGGGTCTCTACACCAATGGTATCATGGTTTAGCACCATCTTCACTTGGCATACAATGAAGCTCGACATACAAACTATACCACACACAACCAGGAAGCTTTGTTTTACCCATATTCAAACAATATGAAACATGATTGCCATCAAACGCTTAACAGATAACTTGGACCTTTCTTCCAAGTGTTATAGGAAGAGCAAGAAAGCCCTAATACATCTAATGATGGATGTATAGAGTGTGAATGAAATGGATGAAACAAGCAACATGAGGGTAACATTTGTCAATGTGGGAATGAGATGGATTTCCCTATTTTCACAGCAATATATGCACTCATAGTGCATGTAGAGAAGTAGAAACAAATAGAAAGTAAGAACATCCAGTTGATTGTTGAGTTTGACACACCAGTGAACCTAAAAATGCAACTTTTATTAATGACACTAAGTATACAAAAACCTGTACACAACTACACACTAATACACCTCACTTATTCAGTCACACAATACATTCAAGCACTTATACTTAGACTTTGTCTCCTCATACAAGACTTTGGGGCATATCTCACTAGATCACTCTTGTAGTGTTTGATCACTTAATTACAAACACTACTTGGGTTGGTAGGTTTCTCACCACACCACCCTACTCTCTATCACAAAACTCTTATATCATTTTTATTTATCTATAATGATGGGTCTTCCCTTTATATAATATTCCATCTCCTTAATGGATGGCTAGGATCAACTTGACCCAAGAGACCATCATTAACCTTCTAGAGTATTCTATGTGTAGACACCCCATTTTTGACCTACCTTAAGACTCAGACGTCACCGATTGAGCGCTCGGTGATATTACATATTGTGCTCATTCAGAAGTTTCAGAGTCTCGGCTGCGAGCCTTGCCTCCGGACTTCCGGGCTCCATCGTGTCTTGCCTCGGTTTGCGAACCAGGCTCCGTTTTCTCTGTTTTCTCTTCCCGAAGGGAGGGAGAGGTCTCGTAGATCATCTCTCAGTGGCTGTAGGCTACGTTTCGTGGTCGTAGGCCATTTTTCCCATTTCGGAGCCCAGTTCCCGGTTTTCGGAGCCGTCGGTCGTGCGCCTTGGTTCGGGACCGATTAAGCACCTCCGCTTGCTCCGGTTTTTGGCATACATCTCATTTACTCCCTTTTGAGGGACACTGAGGCTCGAGTGACCAACTTCGTGGTCAAACGCCACTTCCGGTGTTTAACAGTCAGTTTTCGGGGCCCCGGGCCGCGCGTCTCGGTCCCCGAACCTTCGTTTTGCATCCGTTTCAGTTCATTTTTGGCAGGGACCTTATTTTCATGGTTAGGAAGCTTGTAGAAGGATGGGAGGCCAGCAATTGTTCTAACAACCAGTTTTATTTCTTCATCACCCTCCGTCGCCCGTTTTTCTCACCAGAAAGCCAATGTTGACCACCCTTAGGCCACTTTTTCTAGCCCTAAACCACATATTTGTGTTGCACACACCTGGGAGGCCGCCAATATGATATGGCCGGCCAGTAATTGTCTCTGACCCTTTTGAACCCCTTTAAAAAAGTGGTTTTTCTCTCTCCTAGTTCACTTCTTCCAGTTTTTGACCACATAGTTGTGTTGTGCACACATGGGAGGCCACCAATTTGGGATGGCCGGCCAGCAATTGAACTTGACCCTTTTGAACCCTGGCCGGCCGGCCATGGGGGGTGGCCGGCCGGCCACTTGAACCTTTTGAACCTGGTCGGTGTGAACCCCCTCTCTGAGTACATTACAGCTGTGTATTTTGTTTCCCCCCAGATTTTGTATCCGGGGGGCTGCCTTTTGGGGGGAAATTTGAATTGGTTTCCCCCTCATTTTCCCCCCCTTTTTCCCTTCTCTCCCTCTATAAAACCAGCAGCTCCAGCTGCATTGAGGGGTTACACAAAATTGGCTTAAAGGCTCTTGCATCAATTCTCTCTCCCTCTCTACTCTAAGCCTCAAAACTCCTCAAATCTGACACCCTTTCTACACCAACCCATAGCACAACACATCCACACTCCATTCCAGCAACTTGGAGGCTCTTTTCAGAAGCTAGGAGCACCATTTCTTGGACCAAAGGTTGTTGAAGACATAGGCTACAAGGGTGAGTCCCATTTTCCCTCTTTTGTGCATTTTTTTGGCCTATATCTTAGCTCCTTATGCTTACATTTTTGGGCTCCGACCCTAACTGAAAATAGTCTTATTTTGAGCTCTTTTTCATGTTTGATTAAGGGTCTTTCTCTGTTTGGGGCCTTCTTCTCACCCTTTGTGTTTAAACTCCCTTTTAGGCCTATTTTTTGCATGGTATTTTAGGCTTATTTGTGAACTGTTTTGGGCTTGGTCACAAAACTGTAAAGTGGATTGTTTTGAGACCTTCTTCAACTTTGTTGAAGGGATCTCATCTGTTTGAGGCCATCTTCTGCCACTTGTTTCTTTATCCCTCTTTTAGGCCTTTTTCTTGCATGCTAGTTTAGCCTAGCTTATGTTCATTTTCGTGGCTTTCTATAAACTGTGAAGTGCCTTATTTTGAGCCCCTCTTCACCTTTGTTGAAGGGATCTTTGCCATTTGGGGCCAGCTGCTGGCCCTTGTCTCTATTATCTCTTTTAGGGCCATTTTTGCATGATAGATTAGCCCTATTTTTGTTCACTTTTGTGATCTGTTATAAACTAGAAAAAGTCTTTTTTTAACATCATATTCATGTTTGATTAAGGTTCCATTTTTGTTTGAGGTCATATGCTCCCTTGTATGCTTGATTGTCCCTTATTTTGAGCCTTACACCTAAGTTCTTGTTGCATGCTTGGTTTGGCCTTCTAGCCACTGAAATCCAGTGGATTTTCAGTGGCTAGCACCCTGTTTTGAGCCTCCAAATCAGAGGGGGGTGACCCCCTCTCACCTCGACTTGTTTGGTGGTCATTTTGGCCTTCCAAAGAGACCCTATCTTGCATGCTTCTTAGCCACTTTTCAGGGCCAATTTGGTGAGTTTTGGGACTACCATATTTTATTTTCAGAGTTGGTTTGGTGCTGCCACATGTCTATCTTGTATGTGCTTAAGAATCCCTTGCATGGCCCTCTAAAGTAACTCATCATTTTTGCATGCCATGGTTGTGTATCAGTGGCTATTTGGGCCTATTTTTACATGTTTTATTCACTGATTTTTGATGGTTTGGTGAGATTCCATGTGCATCATATACTTGCCATGTAAATCATGTTAGCTAGTCAGAGTTGCATGCTATTTTAAGTCATCTTGCTAGCATCTTTTGGTCATATTTTGAACTAGAAAAGTTCATGTTTTGAGACTGCCTTGACTCTGTCTTCATGCTTCATGTTCAAATAATGCATGCTTTGTATAGCTATAAGTCATTCCATGTGCCTAGTTTTGAGTTTCGGGGTTCATCTCATGCATCGGGTGCCATGTTTCCATGTTTTAGGGCTGTTTAGCATCATATTTTAGTGTTGAAATTTGCATGCTTGTATGCCATACTCCATGCCTTATCATGCCTTGTTAGAGTGGCATTCGTGCCCTAGGATCGGTCCTCGGTTTGCGTGCACGTGCGCACGCATCTCGAATGTCTCATTTTCATCTTATGGCCACTGATGTGGGTGTGGCTGAGGTCCACTTATGTTGGTAAAAGTCCATTATGCATTGTGTATGCCATTTCATTCCATAGCATTGTGTATGCTAGGTTGTATGTTAGCGCATTGTGTATGCCATGTTACCTCGTGTATCGTGTATGCCATTTCATAGCATTGTGCATGTTAGGTTGTATCTTAGCTACATTCATGTATGCCATGCATATTGCATTGTGCTTGGGATAGGAGTTAGCCCGAGCACGGGAAACGAGGTACGTTTCGTACTCCGAGTGACGGAACGGGTCTCAATTCCCGGTCGCCGACACTCCGGATTATCCATGATGGAGTTTCGGTCTTGTTGTATTTATATGTGCATTCATTTCATATTGAGTCATGCAATTCGACTCCTCGGCCATCATGCATCGAGATGCGTGATTGGTGGCACGAGGATCGAGGCATGCATACATATGTGAAAATACATTACTATGCCCTTTCCTGCTCTCTGTTACAGCAAACCAGAAGTCAGCAGCTTTCAAAAGCCTTGCACAACATTCCGGCATCAATTGCAAACAGAGGCTAATTGGGGCATCGCGATGGATTTCCATACCAAGCAACCCGAACATGCATCATTCATCATCCGGAGCAGAGTCGAGGCAGTCCCTAGCTTGCATGCTAGTTTATTGCTTTCCTAGAATTAATTTGTTAATTAATTAGGGTTTTGTATTTATTCAGACTGTAATAATTTATTCGGGACTGTATTATTTATTCGGACCCTCTGCGCGAGGGCATAACTGTAATAAGTGTGCATGTGTGTGATGTATGTCTTCCAACCTCACGTCTTTTTCCCTTTTATTTATCAGCTTATGATGGTTAGATTAGGGCATATTTCAATTAGCATACAGTATGATAGCATGTTTGCATTCATTCATCTATTTTGCATGCACCGGGCTCGGTGCATCATACTAACTGCATTGTATTTCAATTCCAAAGTTGAATACTTGTTAGCTGTAGCATTTCACATGCCATGTTTAGAATAACCGAGCCTACCGTAGTTGCATTATTGCATGTGTTGCATTAGGCATTTCTGTATAGTTAGGATCATGCATGATTGCTAATTAGCTTCTGTTTTGGCTTGGAGTACTCGGTAAGTTTTATGCTTTAGCATCCTTGCATGCGTGTGAGTGACTGCCATGATAGCATGCTTACCATGAGGCTATGTGCTTATGTGATATAACTGCCTGAATGCCTGTGGGTGAAGGTTGGGTTATTTGGATTGGGACAATGCATTGATTGTTTGTTTTAAGCCCACGAGATAGTGGCAAAACCATGTTTTTCTAAGCCCACCCGAGGGTGGCAAAAATCTGCATTTTAAGCCTACTTGCGAGTAGCAAACCGTTTTCAAAAACAAACATGAAATGTTTTGTTCCAATTCAGGCGATCCAGTCTATACTTGTATGCTGTGCGCATCAAATAGTAAATCTAGGCTAATAACCAGAATAAGAACACATAATGTTTTCAAAACTAGATATCATGGTTAGTAGAGGCCGATCTTTGATTGGGCGAGCGGGGGTGCTCACGAAGTGACCTTCCCCAATCGTACCCAAGTTCCCGAGCCGAGGCAACTTTGGTGATGACGGATACGTGGCCTTTGGCACTGAGTCAGGGTTTCCTAAATTTCCCAAAATAAAACATTTAGGTGGCGACTCTGTATCTGGCAAAGTAGTCCATGTTTGGCACTTCTTTCTAAAATCTGTTTTCTCAAAACGATTTACCAGATTTGGACTCTTTGGTTCAGATTAAGAACCGTGACAAATTTTGAGTCCTGAACTATAGCGAGGTCCCTCACGGACTTGTTACAGTTTCTGGCGACTCTGCTGGGGAGTTAGAGAGTTTGACTCGAACTCATGATATCTTGTTTTGACTACACTTATGTGTTTCTTTGCATTGCATTTGCATTGGTGCGCCTAGGACACCGTGTTTTCCATCTGCTATTCCTGAACGGTTTGCCGGAGGCTTGTCTTGTCAAGGCATGACCATAAGGCTGACCGGTTGTGGGCTCTGCCAGTATGGGAACACAAACCCCGGTTTTACCGGGGCACCCTTTTTGACTATTCGACCTAGTGCATATCGAAATCCATAGTGACCATCCCAAGCTAGGACAGGTTGCTTACCCGATTTTAGGTTGTTTGAAACCGCTGCGTGCGTAGTGAAACCCTAGCTCCTGACGAAATAGGACAGGGAAACCCTACCCCAACATAGGGGTGTTTTGGCTCTCACTTATCTGTTATGTGCTTTTAGAGTACGTCTCTACAGGGAATGCATGTATCAGTTTATAAGTTTGGGCATCAAGCCTGCGGGCATCAGTTCAGTTCCTTTGGGAATCAGTTATCCGCGGGTATCAGATTCAGTATTGGGGAACAGTGATTCAGGGATGATGATCAGTGTTTGAGGACAGCGTGTATTCAGCTTGTCGATCGTGTGTTGTCATGCCCAGTTGTGTGTTGTGTATTTATTTTAAGCTGTTATGCTGTTCGTTTATCTGGTTATTTATTTCTTTATTGCTTTATTTATCTTTTTGCTAGGGACAGTTTTAGCACAATTGCTTCAAACCCAGCAGATATTCCCTAAGCACTTTGGACAAGAGGTCCTCGGCTCAATCGATCTGAGGATCTGGTTGACGGATAGCCAGTGTTTCATTCTCTACCCCCGGTTGTTAGACGGAGGCCCAGGAAGCGCGGTGTGTCTGAGCAGAGGTTACCAGAGCAGTGGTCTACCCTAGCAGTGAACAGTCGGGCTGAGGTTTCAGTTTTTGCCAGAGAGATACACATACCAATCAGCCAGCAAGATCAGCAGAATATAGCCGGGATGGAAGACATGATGCGACAGCTCCAAGAGAGCATGAAGCAAATGCAGGAGGACGCTGTCCGCCAGGCGGAGTTCTCTAAACAGCAGGCCATAATCATGGCCCAGCAGGCTGAACTCATCACTAGACTCCAGCAGCAAGCCGGAGCATCAGCCTCACATCCAGTTCCTCCCCCACCAGGGGTCCCGCTAACCGAGCAGGCACCAGTTGCCCAGAATGTCCTGCCAAATGGCCAGAACACCTTGCTAAATGTCTAGAACGTCCAGGAGGACACAAACCTTCCAACGGGGCCGGTTCCGCCCCCACTTCTGCCTCAACTGTCCAAGGCGCCTACGCCTATCAACCACCCAGACTCTCCCTTCGAGTTCGAAATAGACCCAACAGCACTAAAACTGAGCAAGCTCGAAAAGCTTTTTAAGAAATCACAAGGGGTAAAGGCTATTCCGGATATCGAGGACGGATATACCGATGTGGCCGTGACGCTACCGGATAGATTTAAAATGCCGCAGATCGATCGCTTCGACGGGTCTGGGGATCCCATGGTCCACCTCCAGCTATTCTCAGATATACTGCGGCCAATGGGCCTAACTAGACCCCAGAAGCTTTCACTATTTGGCCGGACCCTGTCGGGTGTAGCCGCTATCTGGTATGCGAAGTTGGAAGATGATGTCAAACGAAGTTGGGATGAAATGGCTGAGGCCTTTGTTGCACAATACTCTTACAACACCCAGATTGAGATTACAACCCGTGATCTCGAAACAACGAGGCAGGAGCCCAAAGAGAGTTTCTCGGATTTCGTAACCCGGTGGAGGGCGAAAGCCTCGATGATGACTTTAAGGCCCACCCATAAAGACCAGATCAGGATGATTGTGCGTAATCTCCAGCCAAAACTGATGCAAAAGATGATTGTACTTCCCTTCCCCACTTTTTCAGATCTACACGAGATGGGGGTACAAATCGAAGATGCAATGAAACAGGGTCTGATCGACCAAGATAGGGAGCAGCCCAGGAGGACTTTCAACCGTAACAACAATGCAGGCCCGAGTGGCGCTGCAACTGCAAGGGCTTCAAAGGTGAGTATGGTCACCACCATTCCCCCCCCTTCCAAGACCCATGGCAGCCACGCCCTTCTCCGGTGCATCCGGAAGCAATACGCAGACCGCCAAATACCAACCCAGAGGCCAAAGAACCTTCACACCCCTATATATGCCCCTGTCCAAAGCTCTAGGGGTTTTAATTAGGAAAAAGCATTTGAAGCCCCTGGAGCTGAGGCCACTACCAAATCCACTCCCTCCCTCTCATGACCCGGCAAAATACTGCGCGTATCACCAACAGCACGGTCACGACACCGACCGTTGTTTTAGATTGCGTCACGAGATCCAGGATCTTATTGACAAGCAGGTGATCGCGCCTCCCGACAAACCCAATGTCACAACCAATCCTCTCCCACCACATAACCAAGCTCCCCCTCCTAACAGAATCAACTTTATCCAAACTGGGGTCGTGTCTTACGATCCTAGTATCTATATTACTCCATCCCACCTACCTAAGCCGTAGGTGCTCCTTCCTGACTGCACCGACTCTTTGTGCATGATTGACATCTCCACAACCCAACCAGAGCCGACGGTGGTGACCATCGAAGATGTGGCAGGGTAGATTTCAGAAAAGAATGGAATTGTTGAGTCTGGGATTGAACAGTCCGGGAGTTTCGTTGGGGAAGCCTATGATCCAAGTGAGTACATCTTGTCAACGGGCCAGGTCGAGCCAAGTATAGAATTGCCAGAGAAGGCAGAGCTGTGTGTGATCCGGGGGGATGGATTTGAGCAAGGGGCAAATGATTTGACGGCTGTGGAGGAGGACTTTGCCAACCTACAGTTTTTCGATGACCAAGAATCAGGGGGTGCGGCAGCCAACTGGTTTGATTATGAGGAATCGGCAGAGGCCACTAGATGGCTGGATGATCAACCAAATGTGGTGGAAGAGTTCCAACTAAAATAGAGCCCACTAGGGACAGGACTATTAGCTATGGCTGGAAGGGCCGGAAGTCAGAGTACATTGCCGGAGAGCGCCGGTACGAAGAATTTCGCTCGGAACTGGGATAGTGTGAATGCAGGGAAAGCTGAACAACAAACTGCGCTAACGCAGGTAGAACAAGAAAAGATTTGGGATTCTGAGAGGATCCGGAAAGCCAAAGCCCCTGAGGGGACCGAAAGTACTGTGTGCACAAAGACAGAAGATGCTGCGGGCATGTGGGCCGAAAATACTGAGAGTACAAACATACCGGAGCCAGACAGGTGTCTGTCAGCGGCCGATGGAATATGGTGGGAGGACGATGATTTATGTCTTGCCCACACAGATGAAGATTGGGGAAACCATCAGCCAGACGACACCTGGTATGTCGGAGAGGTCGACCATATGACGAGAAGCGGGCGGTATTTCAAGCCCCCGCACTTGGACCAGCCAGAGGGATCTGGGAAGGATAAAGAAGCTGAGAAACAGAAGGAGAAACAGCTTGAAGAGGAGGCCGTACTCAAACAGTTAAAGAAGATACAAGCAGACATCTCCATCTGGGGACTGCTTATGGCTTCACGAGTGCACAGACAGGCTGTCCTATCTGCTATGGACAAGGCCAAACTCTCTATAGATACCACACCAGAGCAGCTGGTTGGACTGGTCTTTCCGGGGGGAGGTTTCCCGACGATAACCTTTTCAGACAAAGAACTACCGCCTGAGGGCGCAAATCATAACAAACCCCTTTACATCTCTGTGGAGTGTAAAGACAAGTGGGTGCCAGTGGTTCTTGTCGACACGGGATCCGCCATTAATGTGTGCCCGTCAAGAACGGCATATGCAATCGGGTTGAAGCCCGCGGACTTCGTGCCGACTACTCAAGTGATCAGAGCCTATGATAACACCAGCAGGGAGGTGATGGGGACTGTCAAAATTCAGACCCAGGTTGGTCCAGGACGACACAACATTGAATTCCATGTTTTGGACGTTCCTGCAACTTTTAATCTACTCTTGGGGCGGCCGTGGTTGCACCAAGTGAAGGCAGTCTTTTCCACTTTGCATCAAATGCTGAAGTACCCTCACGGGAAGGGGGTGGCCATTGTTTTCAGAAATTCATCAATCCATCCACCGCCAGAAGTGTCTACACCAGTCTTGGAAATCGAGCATGGCTTGGAGGATATGTTCTTATCAGGGTTTACTCTGGCCGAGGATCGGGTTGTGCAGAATATCATGGCTGTTAATGAGGGATTATATGTCAGTGCTCAATCTATATACCTCATGAACAAGCTACAACACATCCCCGGGATGGGATTAGGAAGGAGTGGCCGGAAGGGCGTCGCAGCATTGGCCGAAGTGCCACACAACCCTCATACCTTTGGCTTGGGTTATCTGCCCACCAAAGAGGACTGGGTAAGAAAGGGAAAAGAAATGGCTGGAAGAGCCAGAGCAAAGCAGGCTAGGAAGCCTTTTGAGCTGATGCATAGGCCTATTCAGGGTACCCTAAACGGACGCTTCGTCCGGGAGGGGGAGGACTTTCCGTTTTGCGGCTTCCCAGAGCCATGGCTGAACGCGGAGAAGAAGCGCGTGCCAGGTTTCGAGATCTTCTTTGACCTGCAATTATCCGGGGATGACGTTACCGAAGAGCAGACAGACCCATCGGCTGAGGTTGAGCAGTGTAAGGCAGTGGACTCCGAGGGCACTGAACTTGAAATGGGGGTAGCACTGGCATGTCTACTTTCAGATCCTTCGATCGACCAAAAGTGCTTGGGGGATAACTTCTCGGTTTCCATGATTGGGGATGAAATGGCTGCGGGCCTACCAGCGACTATTTTGGATGCATCTATCGCACCCTCTCTCACTTGGCAATACGAAGAGGGATTTTTGCCCAGCAGCACTTGGTCAGGTAGTGAGCCGGAATCTGATTCCACCGAGTCTTTTGAGTCGGAATCAGGTTCTAGCTCGACTGAGTCTGAGTCTGGTAATCCTGGGGATGATAACCCGGATGCCACAGTCTTGTCCAGGTCGTCTTTTTCTTTCTCTTTTGAGTCTATTGTAACCGAGGAATCGGACGACTTGGATGTGCTTAATGAGAATCGAATAGCTGTGGTTTCTGAGTACTTTTCTGTGCCCTTGATTTATTGCATTAATTCAGACTTTCAAAATTTTGATGAAAACGACGAGGATGAAATTGCTCCGGTTTTGCAACGCTTAATTGAACAAGAGCAGGAGAGATTTGTCAAACCCCTAATGGATGAAATCACTACCGTGAATGTTGGTACTGAGGAGGACCCGCGGCTGGTCCAGATCGGGTCCACGTTGTCTTCGGAGGAACGCGAGCGCTTAGTCGCTTTATTAAAAGATTTCAAAGATGTTTTCGCGTGGTCCTATGAAGACATGCCTGGGATCAATCCTGAGATTATACAGCACCGGATCCCTCTCGACCCCGAGGCCCGACCCGTTAAACAGAAGCTCAGGAGGATCCGCCCGGATAGGGCTCTCAAGATTAAGGAAGAGGTCACCAAGCAAATCGACGCAGGCTTCCTGCTGGTATCAGAATACCCGACTTGGTTGGCCAACATCGTTCCGGTGCCAAAGAAGGATGGCAGGATCCGAGTATGCGTGGATTTCAGGGATTTGAACAGAGCTAGTCCGAAGGACGACTTTTCCTTACCGCATATTGATGAGTTGGTGGATTTCACAGCAGGGCACGCGTTGCTTTCGTTTATGGATGGCTTCTTAGGCTACAACCAGATAATAATGGCACCCGAAGACCGGGAAAAGACTGCATTCACCACCCCGTGGGGGACATACTGCTATAGAGTCATGCCGTTTGGGCTGAAGAATGCTGGAGCTACTTATCAACGGGCCGCGACCACAATATTGCATGACATGATCCATAAGGAGGTTGAGACGTACGTGGACGACATGATTGTCAAGTCCAAAGATAGAGAGGGCCACTACACCGCCTTACAAAAGTTCTTTCAAAGGATCAGAGAGTTTCGGTTGCGGCTGAATCCTCAGAAATGTTCGTTCGGCGTTACAGCGGGAAAAATGCTGGGGTTTCTGATTACACAAAGAGGCATTGAAGTCGACCCTTCCAAAATCAAGGCCATCTTAGAAATGCCACCACCAAGGACTGAAAAGGAGGTGTGAGGCTTTCTGGGTAAAGTGCAATTCATAAGACGGTTTATCTCAAAATTAACCTTGACTTGTGAACCACTTTTTGGTCTTCTGAAGAAAGGCAAGAAATTCCAATGGGACGGCCGATGCCAAGCTGCGTTTGAACAGATCAAGGAATATTTACAGAACCCACCCGTGTTGTCACCGCCAGAGCCGGGGAAACCGTTGATATTGTACCTTTCAGTAACTGTGACCACAATGGGCTGCATGCTTGCGCAAGAATCTGAGGACAGAGTGGAGAAAGCCATCTACTACCTTAGCAAGAAGATGCTAGAGTATGAAACTCGCTACACACCGCTGGAGAAGGCTTGCTTGGCTTTGGTATGGGCTACCAGGAAGCTGCGGCACTACCTGTTAGCTCACTCCGTAATGTTGGTTTCACGTCTCGATCCCATCAAATATCTTTTCGAGAAACCAGCACTTACGGGTAGGCTAGCTCGCTGGCTGCTGTTGCTCTCCGAATTCGATTTAAAATATGTGACGCGCAAGTCAGTCAAAGGAAGAGCAGTAGCAGAGTTCCTTGCCGACCATCCAGTGGAAGGGGGTGAAGCAGTTGAGTACTTATTCCCAGATGAGGCCATTTTGCACATCGACGATGAAACTTGGACGATGTACTTTGATGGAGCGTCAAATCAGTACGGGTATGGGATAGGAGTGTTGCTGATAGCACCCGACAAATCCCGTATCCCTCTAGTCTTCAAACTCCGATTCAAAGTCTCGAACAACGAAGTAGAATATGAGGCGTGCATCGCTGGTCTGGAAACAGCCTTGGAACTAGGGGCAAGACGGTTGGACGTCATTGGGGACTCGAACCTTGTTGTGTCTCAAGCAAAAGGAGACTGGAAAGTCAAAGAAGAAAAGATGATGATGTATCACCAGACCTTGGACTTGCTAATTCCTTGGTTTGAGAAGCTAAATTTTGCTCATTTACTAAGAGAGAATAACAGGTTCGCAGATTCTTTAGCAACTCTATCTTCCATGATAGACATCCCGTTCGGAGTCCGGATGCGTCCAGTCATCATTGACCAGAAATTTGCGCCAGCCTACGAGTCGATTGCTGCTATAGATGAAGTTCAGGACGAAAACCTCTAGTACTACGACATTTGGAATTTCCTGGAGAAGGAAGCATACCCGCCAGGGGTAAATGCCAAGGATAAAAGGGCAATCAGAAGAATGGCCGTTCAGTTCATCATCTGTGGGGGTAAGCTGTATAAGAGAGGTCATCTGGGAATGCATAAGCTGTGTGTCGATGCCGAAGAGTCAAAGCGTCTAATGGAAGCCATCCATGGGGGGGAATGCGGTGCGCACATGAATGGAGTAATGCTAGCAAGGAAGATCCTCAAAC
This sequence comes from Camellia granthamiana, assembly GCA_036172215.1. Classification (NCBI taxonomy): domain Eukaryota; kingdom Viridiplantae; phylum Streptophyta; class Magnoliopsida; order Ericales; family Theaceae; genus Camellia; species Camellia granthamiana. Next base: position 35,656,991 of record CM069904.1, on the reverse strand, counting down.
AGGGTTACTACTGGTCCACCATGGAGGAGGATTGTATCGGTTTTGTCCGGCGATGCCACAAGTGTCAAATTCATGCAAATCGCATGAACATTCCGCCGTCGATGCTATACAATATGACTTCGCCATGGCCATTTTCAGTCTGGGGAATTGATGTGATCGGGGCCGTCACTCCGAAGGGGTCGAATGGGCATGAGTTCATCTTGGTCGCGATAGATTATTTTACAAAGTGGGTTGAGGCCCAATCTTATGCGGTGTTGAAGGCTTCACATGTTGCGAAGTTTATCAGAAACAACATCATCTATCGCTACGGGGTCCCAAACGAGATAATTTCAGACAACGGTTCACACTTCAAGAAGGAAGTGATTGACTTGTTGGAGAAATACAACGTGGCTTTTCATAAGTCATCCACATACCGGCCGCAAACCAATGGAGCGGTTGAGGCCGCCAATAAGATATCAAGCACATACTGCAGAAGATGGTGGAAACCTACCGGGACTGGCCAGATAAGTTGCCGTTTGCTCTGTGGGGCTACCGGACTTCAATAAGAACTTCCACTGGGGCGACTCCATATTCATTGGTTTATGGGATGGAGGCCGTTCTACCTATTGAGATTCAGGTCCCGTCATTGCGAGTATTGGCCGATGTCAAATAGCTGAGGCAGATTGGCAGCAGAGCAGGTTTGAGGAACTCATGCTCTTTGATGAAAGAAGACTGAAAGCACTGTACCACGTTCAAGGTTATCAGCGCAGAATAGCCCGGGCTTTTAATAAGAAAGTTAAGTCCAGGAATCTAAAGGAAGGAGATTTGGTGCTCAAAGACAACCGAGCTCCCATCCACGACCCAAAGGGGCAAGTTCAGACCCAATTGGACTGGTCCCTACATCATTAAGTCTATCTGGTCAAGTGGAGCTGTGGTTCTGATGGATCTAGATGGCTTAGAATTTTCACAACCGATCAACATGGACAAGTTGAAGAAATACTACCCTTGAGAGGCTCGCTAGGCCGAAAACCCGAAAGGGCAACCTAGGCAAAAATCAGAGCACAAAAAATTTGAAATTATAAAAACTGAGCTCGCAAGGTTGAAAACCCGCAAAGGGCGGCCTTGGCAAAAGTTAGAGCGTAAAAGGAGAGTGAAAATACCCGAGTGAACCTAAGCCTGAACTACGTAAGGCTTGATTCCCATCTTTGGGATACGTAGGCAACTTCATCCTGAAGTTCAGCCATAAACATTTTCCCCGATCAACTTTGTTCATTTGATCATCTCGGCCATCTTTGTCCATCAACATTCATCGTGATCTCCGGCACAGTGCTTTTCAGACTAGGGGCAACTTTCCGTTGCTGTGCAGTGTCGCGATACTACGCAAACTAGGAGCAACTTTCCAGTTGCCGGAATCCGGGGTTGTGCATCTCAGTGACAGATCTCGGGTCTGTCCAGTTCTTATCCATATCGAAAATAGCTTTGAAAAGTTTTAATAAAAGTTGACTTTGTTCAAATTAATCTTTTTACAACTAAGACCATTTTTGGACCAAAGCGGAAAATTTTCAGTACCCACAACCTTCAATTTCATTGATTTCAAAACAGAGTTCTCCTGCTCTTGCATACAAATTGAAGTTGTTTTTTATTACATTTATGAAGAAAACTTGAAAGCACTAGTAAAGCAATAAACCCGGGGCATAGATAAGTCAGGTGTCCCTGCGCCTTCTCCCAGAGCTGGTAGAAGCCTCTGATGCCAAGCTGGGCCCAATCTGTGCTTCTTCATTGAGCCAATCCAAGTACTCATCAGACAAAGTGCAACTGAAAGTGGGAGCGGGGGCCAGGAGCTTTCTAGTCCTCCATCCTGTCGCATACCGGGCAAGCTGTGCGCCTCGGACCGGGAATGCAGCCGGGTACTCTATCCCCTCTGGCGGGCAAGTCTGATCATGACCGAACTGACGCAGGAATCGGAACGGAAAGTAGAACACACAGTGGGTCAGATCAATCAACTGGATCCCGATCAGCCGGGACATGCTATAGCTCATCGCTGGAAGATTAAGCTAAGGTCAACGCCAAGCAATGCGATCTGCGGACAAATCGCACATCCAATCAAACCACCACCCTTCGTCAGGGGCATCGACTAGGCGTTGTCGAAAGAAGTAGCCGCGGGCTGAGTAGGCTGGGCAAGAGTCCACAACCTGCAATTTATCCATCAACCATACCTGGGGAGGGATGAAAAATGAGAGAATAAAGAATAGAGAGATGTACGATGAGAGAAAAGTAAGAAAAGGGTTTTGTGAGAAAAACCGAGCCTGAGGGCCGAGTGATGTGAGCAATATATATGTGAGATTGGGTGGGAAACATTACCTGCAGCAGTAGTGGACTCCCTGCAAACCTGGTCGTCTCCCGACGATAGAAAGCATCCAAGCCCATTAGCGTCTCGGCCAATGTCATGGTGATGCAGCTCTTTCCCTCCTTCAAGCCTTGGGCAACTTCAATCAGACGAATGCTAGATCCACTGAAGCCTGGGGCAAGCAAAAAGTGAGATAGCATACACAAGCAAAGGGCGTGTTGCCGAAAACCTTGCCAATAATGGTTGCTGCGGTCACCGGCATCAGAAAAGCGATGGATTAAGCTGAGGATGTCCAGTTCCCCGTTGTAGATCAGAGACCGAGCATCATGCATGGTGAGCCCATACATCTGCCCTAAAGCTTGGGCGTGGCCAAAGCGAAACTGAGGCAAAATCTCTTCGTAACGTTCAGATTCCATCAAAACCTGAAAATCTTCGAAAGTTGGACATACCTCTTGCCCGCCGAAGCTAAAAACACGTGTCACCGGGTTCCAAAACCTCGCCGCGGCATGGAGGAAGGGAAGGTGCAGCAGAGTGCGGCTCAGCGTGAATAGTGCATTCAAGCCGAAACCCCGAAAGCTTAACTTTTCCGAGCCATCTAGAGAAGCAATCCAAGCTGTGAGATTTTCGACGAGAAACGCCTCCATTTTGGTGCAAAACTGAGATAAAATGAATCAACCACGAGGCTAGAGCTTTTTAAAGAGGATAAGGCACTGTTCGGGGGACATGTGTCAAAAATTTGGCGGTTGCTGGGCTAAGTGGCCAGCCGGCCACCTTTTCTAGCAGGCCGGCCACCTCTCTCTCCTCAAATACAAAAAAAGCTGGCCGGCCAGCTCCCAAAAGTGGCCGGCCATGCTGCAATGTGTGCCTCAGGCCCTGTTTTACCCTCCGGAAGGAAGTTCTAAACATTTCCCTGCATCGGGAGTGCCGAAGGCCTCAATTTCCCTCAATTTCGGGTGCCTTCCGTCACCCAGATCGTCCGAACTACACTTTGTTTATTGAGTTGTTGTTTAGTCTTGCTTATCGAGTTGTTGTTCTGCTTATCGAGTTGTCGTTTTGTTGGTCGAGCTATTTTGTTTATTGAGTTTTGTTTATCGAGTTGTCAAGTTTTGTGTATTTGAGTTGTTACTCTTTACTTATCAATTTTGTTTCGTTTTGCTTATCGAGTTGTAAACTTGCTAAGGTTTTGTTGTTTCTTAGTAAGTTAGGTCGTTTGGTTTGTTGTGTCGGTTCACTACTTGACCTGGTAAATACACAATGCACATTTCCATTCAAATCTCATTTTTGTGCAAAATAATGCGATGCGATGCTGAGAACATAAAATACAACACTTTTTCGAAAGCTGTTTCGTTCCATCATGCTTCCTTTGTTACAACACTTTTTACAGCAACGGTACAAGTTTTGCAGAAAATAAAACTGTCTAATAATGTACAAATGTGCTACAACTACTAGCAAAAATGTAAATAAAACAGGGAACAGCTGCATCAATGCTCTCAAGAGCAGGAATAAGAGGCCCTCTTCATCCTCTTCTGTGAAGCAGCCTCTGCACCACCAGCGCCATCTGAGTCGGAGCTGTCGCCCTCGGGATCCTCCTCGGCCTCACCTCCACTCCCGAAATCGGGGTCGGAGCCACCCTCTCTATCACCAGATGTCTCCGACTGGCGATCTATAGCCTCCTCCTCCTCCTCGCTGGGTTCCTCCTCTATGATATGCGCCCTGCGTCTGCCTCGTCCGCGAGACGACCCCCCTCTCCCAGCTCCTCGAGAAGGCCTAGATGGTCCAGCTCCTCGAGAAGGCCTAGATAGCCCAGCTCCTCGGAAAGGCCTAGATGGCCCGGCCTGTGGCTGAGCATACACTAGAAGCATCTGAAAATGAAGAATGCAGTTTGGGTACATCAGCCAAAACATGAATATCAGACACAGATGCAAGCAAACTACACAGAACGGATGTATGTAGGTATAGTGCATGAATGTGGTGTGTGTCAGACGTGCTCTACATAAGCAGCCTATCAATGCAGTAAAGATGTTCAGGGTCAACATGTCATCGGGAGTATGATAAATGCAAGAAAGCAAAAGGGTACCTGGAAACCCATGATGGACAACTGCGCCTCCCTCCGCAGGACCATGCCCTCGAGCGAGGCTACCATCTCAAGCACCTCGTCCATGTACTCCCTGGGTGGCTGCAGATACGAGCTCAAGTCATCAATGAATAAACAAATGCCAAAGTATCTGTGTGATACACGGGAAACAGTAGAACATACCGGTGGTGAGTTAGGGTCACTGACATATCGGTGGCTAGGCATCGGAGGCTCTATCGGAATCAGAATCGGGGAGATAGTCCCGTACTGCCATCCCATCAACTCAGTCGGCATATCTGGCCATCCGGATGATGATGAGTCGGAGGTATCGGGGGAACCAATCCACCCCCACTCCTAGATGTGCCAGCCCTGCTGGCGGAAGGGGCATCTGCAGTCCAAGCCCTGCTCGATGAGGGCATGCCAGCGGGCCTCCTCGTCGGGGTACGAATTCCCGTCAGCGGAGGCATCAAGTAGGTGTGACGGTAGGTCGCATAATCCCCCTGCTCCAGATGTAGGGAGGCATCGGTACCGTGCATGGCATCAATGACATTCTGAGGAGAGAGCCTATCGGCAATCCGCATATCGTCTGGAGGCGCTGAAGGAACGTCCTGCTCAGGGTAACCCCATGCCTGACGCAAGAAGCGGTCCCCCAAAAACCAGGCCCTACCAACTGGCCCCTCGAACAGGATCTGATATTGAGAGGCACCCCATGCTCCGGCAAACTGGAACCGGAGGTCTCCACCTAAAGGCGCCCAGGGCTGCCATATGATCTACGGATAATCAATGCATAAGCTGATCAGAAATTGTAAATGTGCAAGATTGGAAGCGCGAAGAACTGAAAGCTCTGAAATACCTCCGATGACCGCACTGTGTCAAAATACTGCCATAAATAGAGAAGAGACTCCCGAGGTCTCGGCCTGTACTGGCCCTCGAATACGAGTGAATACGGGGTCGTGAGGGGCACCTCCACTATAAGCTCCGGAGCCAGTGTCGGAAGTATGCGTAGACCCACAACTGTGAAAAACGGAGCAATAGCCATCAGAATACAGAATGCTGAGTACAGAATGCAAATACAAAATGCTGAGAGCAAAGTGCAAGGTACAGAATGTAAAGTGCGCCGTATGTGCAATGTACAAATAATGGGGAGCAGAAATGTAAATCAAGAGGGCAGAAAGTACCTCCTAGGCTCTCCAATAGCCGCCAAGCAAGTCCCCCCGTCCACGAGAGGTCACACTCATGTAGCAATAAAGGGTAGCCAAACCGGCGCCACCTTAGTCGTACCGTCTGACCTGTGATAGGTCCACCAAAGCGCTCAACAGATACAGCCCGACAGGGTTCCCCCTATCGACAAACAAAGTAGTCTCGAAGAGGAACATCAGAAAGCCGCGGGCATACTGTGCTGCCTCCTCAGGAGTCTCAGGCTCCATCTCCACCCTCCGGAAATGGGAAGAGAACCAGGTGTATCGGACTCTACCTGAAGAACTATCCACTGGTCGGTGAGCTCCCAACAAATATATCTAGGTGGCCTTTCACTCGCCCATGTCTTCATCATATGGGATGGCCCAACCTCCCACATCAAGGCCCATCAGTATGGCGAAGTCAAAAGGGGTCATGGTCATATCCCCGGTGGCAGAAAAATGGAAGGAGTTGGTGGTGTCCCACCATCTCTCCACCAAAGCACCCATCAGCGTCCTCCTAGCAGGACAACGAGATAGCCTAGTACAGAAGGGCCCGAACCCTGCCAAATCAATCAAATCCCAAACAGCCTCCGGGAGCTCAGCATACCACTCTCTCGCTGTGACAGAGCCATATCCTCGCACGGTACGAGAAGTCACCTACATCCAGGATGAATACATGTATTCAGTTCCAAAATAAAATGGGTAAGCTGCGTGCAAATGAAATGAATAAGCTGCGTGCACAATGAAAAGTATGGGCTGTGTGTTCATCTCAGAATTCAAGTGTTTGGGCTGCGTGTTCAACTCTTAATCAGTGTGTGCCGTGTGTTCACCTCAACAATGGGCTGTGTGTTCAAAGTATGGGCTGTGTGTTCATCTCAGAATTCAAGTGTTTAGGCTACGTGTTCAACTCTTAATCAGTGTGTGCCGTGTGTTCACCTCAACAATGGGCTGTGTGTTCAAAGTATGGGCTGTGTGTTCATCTCAGAATTCAAGTGTTTGGGCTGCGTGTTCAACTCTTAATCAGTGTGTGCCGTGTGTTCACCTCAACAATGGGCTGTGTGTTCAAAGTATGGGCTGTGTGTTCATCTCAGAATTCAAGTGTTTGGGCGGCGTGTTCAACTCTTAATCAGTGTGTGCCGTGTGTTCACCTCAACAATGGGCTGTGTGTTCAAAGTATGGGCTGTGTGTTCATCTCAGAATTCAAGTGTTTGGACTGCGTGTTCAACTCTTAATCAGTGTGTGCCGTGTGTTCACCTTAACAATGGGCTGTGTGTTCAAAGTATGGGCTGTGTGTTCATCTCAAAATTCAAGTGTTTGGGCTGCGTGTTCAACTCTTAATCAATGTGCGCCGTGTGTTCACCTCAACAACGAGTTGTGTGTTCGACATCAAAGTACGGGCTGGGTGTTCATCTCAGAATTCAGTTGTTTGGGCTGCGTGTTCAACTCTTATCAGTGTGTGCCGTGTGTTCACCTCAACAATGGGCTGTGTGTTCAAAGTATGGGTTGTGTGTTCATCTCAGAATTCAAGTGTTTGGGCTACGTGTTCAACTCTTAATCAGTGTGTGCCGTGTGTTCACCTCAACAATGGGCTGTGTGTTTAAAGTATGGGCTGTGTGTTCATCTCAGAATTCAAGTGTTTAGGCTGCGTGTTCAACTCTTAATCAATGTGCGCCGTGTGTTCACCTCAACAACGAGCTGTGTGTTCGACATCAAAGTACGGGCTGTGTGTTCATCTCAGAATTCAAGTGTTTGGGCTGCATGTTCAACTCTTAATCAGTGTGTGCCGTGTGTTCACCTCAACAATGGGTTGTGTGTTCAAAGTATGGGCTGTGTGTTCATCTCAGAATTCAAGTGTTTGGGCTGCGTGTTCAACTCTTAATCAGTGTGTGCCGTGTGTTCACCTCAACAATGGGTTGTGTGTTCAAAGTATGGACTGTGTGTTCATCTCAGAACTCAAGTATTTGGGCTGCGTGTTCAACTCTTAATCAATGTGCACCGTGTGTTCACCTCAACAACGAGCTGTGTGTTCGACATCAAAGTATGGGCTGCGTGTTCATCTCAGAATTCAAGTGTTTGGGTTGCGTGTTCAACTCTTAATCAGTGTGTGCCGTGTGTTCGCCTCAACTACGAGCTGTGTGTTCGACATCAAAGTCCGGGCTGCGTGTTCATCTCATAATTCAAGTATTGGGCTGTGTGTTCAATTCTCAACCAGTGTGTGCTAGGTGTTCACAACCAATATACGGACGCGTGTTCAGAAAGTCAGAATGGTTGAACTATATGTTCAAGATGCGAACGGAATAAGGTGCAATGGATTAAACATTCAAGGCAAGCTGTGCGCTTGAATGGGCAGATAAACATAGCGAAGGCGCGAAATAGACGGAAAATGTGGAGTACATTGCAGAAAATGCAAAAGTAGAGTAAATACCTCTCGTGCCTCATGAGAGAGGTGGGACCCTGGCTCTTGCAGAAGTAGATCCCTCGGCGCCCGGTTGTCGAAATCAGTGAAATGGTAAAAAATCACCCGCGGGAGGATGTGCTCCTAAGGATGATACCTCGCGGGATCAAAGGGCCGAACTCTCGGGGGTAAAGCCATAATGTCGGGATCATCTCCGGCACCTGGAGGACCTCCACCATGAGGGAAATGACCAGCCATTTCGGAAAATCTGCAAAAAGGAGCAAAAATGAGCAAAATGAGCCAAAATTGGAAAAAGTCAACAAAAGTCAACTCTCGGGAAATGAAAAAGTCAACAAAAGTCAACCCCCGAGAAAATCTTCCGAATGTTGAGACAAACTTACCCCAAGTGGCGAAAATAAGAAAAGAAGCCCCGAAATCAAAATTTAATCGGTTCAAAGTGAAGAGAACTGAAAGTTTTCGCGAAAACAACTTGCGTGGGGCGTTGGAAAACGCGTATAGAGCACAGATCTGAAGAAGAAAATGGTTTGGGAAGGTAGAGAGAACAATTTCGGAGCTGCACTTATGAGGAAAAGTGCTTTGGATGAGTATATTTAAAGAAATGAGGGTAAAAAGTCAAAAATGCCCCGGATTTAGCCTAGGTGGCCGGCCGGCCACCTTTTCTGGCAGGCCGGCCACCCCTCTCCCTCAAACCTGGCCGGTGGCCTCCCCCTGGGAATAAAACTGGCCGGTGGTGTTCCCAAGGTGGCCTCCAAGCTCTCTGCAAATTTTGGTGATGATTGGAGTCCCCGGGACCTGAGAAAGTACAAGAGAAGTGCACATTCCGTCGTGAAATCGCTCCGCCGGAACTTCAACTTCAACTTTCGATGCGTGTCTCATCATTACTCATCAAAAGCAAGGTGCATCCTTTTTGAATATGTTGTGACCCCTCCGGGAGGTGAACCGGAGGCCGCGATCGAGTCGCCCTAGCCGAAAACGCGCATTTCTTTGCTCGTTGTTTTGTGACAAACGTGCAATCTAGTTTACACTTGTTCTGCATTGTTGTGCATGTCACTTGCATTCTCGTGCATATAACTTGCATGGTTATGCACGTTTCCTTGATATTGTCATGCCCCCATGCTTGAACTCGCATTGTTACGCGCATGCTTCTCGCGTTGCGATACACTATCCCATCAGCACCGTGTTTGTCTGCATTCGATATCACGCTGAACATATCTTGCTAACTATGTTGTGCTTGTTAAGTTTCTTCCTTTTTCAGGCACGATATTGTATGTATGGTTCATTTGAGGCTGGTGCGACCAGACGAGCCACACAGGTATTGTATCCCCTCCGTGTGAGACGTAGTGAGAATTCAATGATTCTCTGCATTCTTCAAACTACATGAAATGTAGTTTTGCTTTGCATTCTTGCTTAAAACTGTTGCATCTATTTGTGAATATGTGCTTCATTACAGCTTGCTGCATTTGCATGATCATTGAGTCACCTTCGGCGTCTTGCATTGCCAGTTGCATTTTGCCCCCCTTGCCTGCGGGGGCGCCTGCGGGCACATCTCTGTTTATCTCACCTGTTTTTCTAAGTCTTCGGCCTTGTCAAAAATGGGTCGTCTCTGGGCTTTGACATTCACTCCCGTCACTTATGACTTTCGAGTTCTGTCAAAGAGGGGCAACTGTAGACACCCCATTTTTGACCAACCTTAAAACTCAGACGTCACCGATTGAGCGCTCGGTGATATTGCATATTGTGCTCGTTCAGAAGTTTCAGAGTCTCGGCTGCGAGCCTTGCCTCCGGACTTCCGGGCTCCTTCGTGTCTTGCCTCGGTTTGCGAACCAGGCTCCGTTTTCTCTGTTTTCTCTTCCCGAAGGGAGGGAGAGGTCTCGTAGATCATCTCTCAGTGGCTGTAGGCTATGTTTCGTGGTCTTAGGCCATTTTTCCCATTTCGGAGCCCGGTTCCCGGTTTTCGGAGCCGTCAGCCGTGCGCCTCGGTTCGGGACCGCTTAACCACCTCCGCTTGCTCTGGTTTTTGGCATACATCTCATTTACTCCATTTTGAGGGACATTGAGGCTCGAGTGACCAACTTCGTGGTCAAACGCCACTTCCGGTGTTTAACAGTCAGTTTTCGGGGCCCCGGGCCGTGCGTCTCGGTCTCCGAACCTTCGTTTTGCATCCGTTTTAGTTCATTTTTGGCAGGGACCTTATTTTCATGGTTAGGAAGCTTGTAGAAGGATGGGAGGCCAGCAATTGTTCTGACAACCAGTTTTATTTCTTCATCACCCTCCGTCGCCCGTTTTTCTCACCAGAAAGCCAATGTTGACCACCCTTAGGCCACTTTTTCTAGCCCTAAACCACATATTTGTGTTGCACACACCTGGGAGGCCACCAATATGATATGGCCGGCCAGTAATTGTCTCTGACCCTTTTGAACCCCTTTAAAAAAATGGTTTTTCTCTCTCCTGGTTCACTTCTTCCAGTTTTTGACCACATAGTTATGCTGTGCACACATGGGAGGCCACCAATTTGGGGTGGCCGGCCAGCAATTGAACTTGACCCTTTTGAACCCTGGCCGGCCGGCCATGGGGGGTGGCCGGCCGGCCACTTGAATCTTTTGAACCTGGTCGGTGTGAAGCCCCTCTCTAAGTATATTACAGCTGTGTATTTTGTTTCCCCCCAGATTTTGTATCCGGGGGGCTGCCTTTTGGGGGGAAATTTGAATTGGTTTCCCTCCCATTTTTCCCCCATTTTTCCCTTCTCTCCCTCTATAAGACCAGCAGCTCCAGCTGCATTGAGGGGTTACACAAAATTGGCTTAAAGGCTCTTGCATCAATTCTCTCTCCCTCTCTACTCTAAGCCTCAAAACTCCTCAAATCTTACACCCTTTCTACACCAACCCATAGCACAACACATCCACACTCCATTCCAGCAACTTGGAGGCTCTTTTCAGAAGCTAGGAGCACCATTTCTTGGACCAAAGGTTGTTGAAGACATAGGCTACAAGGGTGAGTCCCATTTTCCCTCTTTTGTGCATTTTTTTGGCCTATATCTTAGCTCCTTATGCTTACATTTTTGGGCTCCGACCCTAACTGAAAGTAGTCTTATTTTGAGCTCTTTTTCATGTTTGATTAAGGGCCTTTCTCTGTTTGGGGCCTTCTTCTCACCCTTTGTGTTTAAACTCCTTTTTAGGCCTATTTTTGCATAGTATTTTAGGCTTATTTATGAACTGTTTTGGACTTGGTCACAAATTGTAAAGTGGCTTGTTTTGAGCCCTTCTTCAACTTTGTTGAAGGGATCTCATCTGTTTGAGGCCATCTGCTGCCACTTGTTTCTTTATCCCTCTTTTAGGCCTTTTTCTTTCATGCTAGTTTAGCCTTGCTTATGTTCATTTTCGTGGCTTGCTATAAACTGTGAAGTGCCTTATTTTGAGCCCTTTTCAACTTTGTTGAAGGGCTCTTTGCCATTTGGGGCCGGCTGCTGCCCCTTGTCTCTATTCTCTCTTTTAGGGCCATTTTTGCATGATAGATTAGCCCTATTTTTGTTCACTTTTGAGATCTGTTATAAACTAGAAAAAGTCTTTTTTTAACATCATATTCATGTTTGATTAAGGTTCCATTTTTGTTTGAGGTCATATGCTCCCTTGTATGCTTGATTGTCCCTTATTTTGAGCCTTACACCTAAGTTCTTGTTGCATGCTTGGTTTGGCCTTCTAGACACTAAAATCCAGTGGCTTTTTAGTGGCTAGCACCCTGTTTTGAGCCTCCAAATTAGAGGGGGGTGACCCCCTCTCACCTCGACTTGTTTGGTGGTCATTTTGGCCTTCCAAAGAGACCCTATCTTGCATGCTTCTTAGCCACTTTTTAGGGCCAATTTGGTGAGTTTTGGGACTACCATATTTTATTTTTAGAGTTGGTTTGGTGCTGCCACATGTCTATCTTGTATGTGCTTAAGAATCCCTTGCATGGCCCTCTAAAGTAACTCATCATTTTTGCATTCCATGGTTGTATATCAGTGGTTATTTGGGCCTATTTTTACATGTTTTATTCACTGATTTTTGATGGTTTGGTGAGATTCCATGTGCATCATATACTTGCCATGTAAATCATGTTAGCTAGTCAGAGTTGCATGCTATTTTAAGTCATCTTGCTAGCATCTTTTGGTCATGCTTTGAACTAGAAAAGTTCATGTTTTGGGACTGCCTTGACTCTGTCTTCATGCTTCATGTTCAAATAATGCATGCTTTGTATAGCTATAAGTCATTCCATGTGCCTAGTTTTGAGTTTCGGGGTTCATCTCATGCATCGGGTGCCATGTTTCCATGTTTCAGGGCTGTTTAGCATCATATTTTAGTGTTGAAATTTGCATGCTTGTATGCCATACTCCATGCCTTATCATGCCTTGTTAGAGTGGCATTCGTGCCCTAGGATCGGTCATCGGTTTGCGTGCACGTGCGCACGCATCTCGAATGTCTCATTTTCATCTTATGGCCACTGATGTGCGTGTGGCTGAGGTCCACTTATGTTGGTGTAAGTCCATTATGCATTGTGTATGCAATTTCATTCCATAACATTGTGTATGCTAGGTTGTATGTTAGCGCATTGTGTATGCCATGTTACCTCGTGTATCGTGTATGCCATTTCATAGCATTGTGCATGTTAGGTTGTATCTTAGCTGCATTCATGCATGCCATGCATATTGCATTGTGCTTGGGATAGGAGTTAGCCCGAGCATGGGAAACGAGGTACGTTTCGTACTCCGAGTGACGGAACGGGTCTCAATTCCCGGTCGCCGACACTCCGGATTATCCATGATGGAGTCTCGGTCTTGTTGTGTTTATATGTGCATTCATTTCATATTGAGTCATGCAATTCGACTCCTCGGCCATCATGCATCGAGATGCGTGATTGGTGGCACGAGGATCGAGGCATGCATACATATGTGAAAATACATTGCTATGCCCCTTTCCTGCTCTCTGTTACAGCAAACCAGAAGTCAGCAGCTTTCAAAAGCCTTGCACAGCATTCTGGCATCAATTGCAAACAGAGGCTAATTGGGGCATCGCGATGGATTTCCGTTCCAAGCAACCCGAACATGCATCATTCATCATCCGGAGCAGAGTCGAGGCAGTCCCTAGCTTGCATGCTAGTTTATTGCTTTCCTAGAATTAATTTGTTAATTAATTAGGGTTTTGTATTTATTCGGACTGTAATAATTTATTCGGGACTGTATCATTTATTCGGACCCTCTGCGCGAGGGCATAACTGTAATAAGTGTGCATGTGTGTGATGTATGTCTTCCAACCTCACGTCTTTCTCCCTTTTATTTATCAGCTTATGATGGTTAGATTAGGGCATATTTCAATTAGCATACAGTATGATAGCATGTTTGCATTCATTCATCTGTTTTGCATGCACCGCGCTCGGCGCATCATACTAACTGCATTGTATTTCAATTCCAAAGTTGAATACTTGTTAGCTGTAGCATTTCACATGCCATGTTTAGAATAGCCGAGCCTACTGTAGTTGCATTATTGCATGTGTTGCATTAGGCATTTCTGTATAGTTAGGATCATGCATGATTTCTAATTAGCTTCTGTTTTGGCTTGGAGTACTCGGTAAGCTTTATGCTTTAGCATCCTTGCATGCGTGTGAGTGACTGCCGTGATAGCATGCTTACCATGAGGCTATGTGCTTATGTGATATAACTGCCTGAATGCCTGTGGGTGAAGGTTGGGTTATTTGGATTGGGACAATGCATTGATTGTTTGTTTTAAGCCCACGAGATAGTGGCAAAACCATGTTTTTCTAAGCCCACCCGAGGGTGGCAAAAATCTGCATTTTAAGCCTACTTGCGAATAGCAAACCGTTTTCAAAAACAAACATGAAATGTTTTGTTCCAATTCAGGCGATCCAGTATATACTTGTATGTTGTGCGCATCACATAGTAAATCTAGGCTAATAACCGGAATAAGAACGCATAATGTTTTCAAAACTAGATATCATGGTTAGTAGAGGCCGATCTTTGATCGGGCGAGCGGGGGTGCTCACGAAGTGACCTTCCCCAATCGTACCCAAGTTCCCGAGCCGAGGCAACTTTGGTGATGACGGACACGTGGCCTTTGGCACTGAGTCAGGGTTTCCTAAATTTCCTAAAATAAAACATTTAGGTGGCGACTCTGTATCTGGCAAAGCAGTCCATGTTTGACACTTCTTTCTAAAATCTGTTTTCTCAAAACGATTTGCCGGATTTGGACTCTTTGGTTCAGATTAAGAATCGTGACAAATTTTGAGTCCTGAACTGTAGCGAGGTCCCTCGCGGACTTGTTACACTATGATCCTTTTACTTTTTCACTATATTCTAGAATTCTTTAACCAATTCTAGTACTATGTTTTGTTGGACAGAATCACTCTTCAACATTTTTGAAAATTATTGGGTCCTTTGGTTTGGTTTTGAAAAATAAAATTTTGAAAAGAGTTTTGAAAATTTAAAAATTTGTTTGGTTATATATTTTGAAAATTGTGTGGGAGTTTTGCAATTTGGGATGATTGTAGGTTTTTTTTTTTTGTAGTTGCATAGATGGGTGTGAGAGAAAAAGTAATTGATTGATGTATAGGATGTGAGAGAATGAGAGAGTAAAACGAAAAAGTAATTGATTGATGTGTAGGATGTGAGAGAATGAGAGAGTAAAAGGAAAAAGTAATTGATTGATGTGTAGGATGTGAGATAGGAAGAGAGGAGATGTAAAAAGTGCTTGAAAATAGTTTTGAGAAAATTGTAAACTAAACAAATTTTGGGTTTTGAGCACTCAAAAATTGATTGGAAAACTAAACCAAAGAATTGTCAAAGCAAATTGGAGAGCTTAAGATTTACGTACATATGAATAACGACCAGTAAATAGAGAGTTAGTGTTGAGGGGGAGTGTTGGGATTCAACATAGAATCACTAGAGTTTTTCACATGAATCTATAAGACTCTGGAAAGTTCTAGGGAAATCTAGAAGATTCTAGAACATCCTAGAAGAATCCAGAACATTGGAGAAATCTAGATCAATCTAGAAGATTTCGGAAGGTGCCAATTGTTAAGATAATGTTTTGATGATTAGGTAATGGTCAAGCTGGAATAAAAGTTGAATCGATTAGCTTTTAGGCCATTTTTAACGTCTATCCTAACTCTAGCTCCACAAGGCAAATCAAGAAAATAAATTTGGGGTCAACAAAATGTTTGTAGACACCCCATTTTGACCGGCCCTAAGACTTGGACACTTTGTTTTGATTACCCGATGATAACAATTAGAATGTGTTTCTCATAGAATTCTCAGTAAAAAAGATGAAATTTGAGCTTTAATCCTAACTTTCACACATTTTTTTGCCAAATTATTTTTCATCCAAAATTGACCAATCTTCACTACCAAAAGAATATTGTCTCTTCAAATCTCCATTACCAAATTTTCTACCCATCAATTCCCGCTCACCATCCATTTTCATAATTACACCCCACCATCCCCACTCACCGTCTATTTTTATAATTACATCCCATCATCTCCACTCACCATCCACTTTCATAATCACATCCCACCATCTCCACTCACAATCCCTCACTCACCATCTACTTTCATAATCACATCCCACCATCTCTACTCACTATCTACTTTCATAATTATAACCCATCATCCCCACCCACCACCCACTTTCATAATTACATCCCACCATCCCCACCCACCACCCACTTTCATAATTACACCCCACCATCCCCACCCATCACCCACTTTCATAATTACACCCCCACTATCTCTACTCACCATTTACTTTTATAATCACATCCCACCATCTTAACTCATCATCCATTTTTCTAAATTTTCCTAAATCACACACCACCATCACCATTCATCATTCACCTCCATTATATATTGTCCTCCATTAGCTCCATTATTTTTCCAAAATGTCCCATTTTGTCTTCCACTTTGTCTTGTACATTGTGTTCCACTTTCTCCTCCACCATTGCCTACTTGCATTGGCTATATAATGAGAGCTCTAGTCTTGAATTTAGATATAGAATTTTAAGAAAAAAAGGGTATAGAGAGAATACTAAAATTGTTTTAGAATTTGAGAGAAAAGAAAGTCTTAAAAACAAGAGAGTTGTGATGTCCCAAAAAATGAAAACATCAGAGAATATAATAACAAATAAATATAGGGTTTATCTAAGATTACAAAATAGGAAACGTCACTAATGAGTCATTTGATCAATAATCAAGTAAGATCCCAAAAAAGATCGGAGGAGTCAAACTAGCCTTCCTTCAAAGTCCAATCTTCTTAGATAGCAAAACTGCCTCTTTTTTTTTTTTGATTGGCAAAGAAGAATTTTATTGATGGAATAAACAAGTACATAGAGCAATCGAATTACATCAATAAAGATAAAGGGATGTGCAGAGCATCACAATGGGTAGATCATCCCAACGAGGTTGGCACCATCTAGCTCATCCTATCATTTGCTAGCGCCTTCAGAGTTTGTGAGAGACCAACATAGCAACCAGCAGAGCATTGGCAAAACTGCCTCTTTGACAGATCTTATCAAGGTATTAACACAAGGTCTACATGAGTTGACGGAAAATAAAGAATAGGTAATATGAAAGATATGTATAGATATATAATAATTACAAAATCAAGTCTTAAATACAACATGAGATTTATCACTTACAATCTCAAAACATGTTTACATACTAGAAAAAGTCAATATCTTACCAAAATAATAATATTTACGACCACTATATTATATAAATGTATTATCTATAATTACCTACCTATTATTTACATATAAATAAATTTAGCTATTATTTATATTATTTAAACATATAAATAACATATTTACCCTAATTTTTATAAATAGTTTTACATTATTTAATATGTAAATAATATATTTATTTTATTATTTAAATAAATGTTAAACGCGTCGAACTAACGAGTCGAGTTTTAATATGTTTGAACATATTTATTAAAATTCTAATGAGTTAGAGTTCGAACACAATAAAAATTTAATGAATCGAGTTCGAAAAAACCTTTAGTAAACTGAGCTCGAGCCTGTTCATGAACGACTTTGTTCATTTACAACCTTAGAGACAAACCATGACCAAAATTAGGGTTGTGTAAAATACTGCACAAATCCGCACCGATCCATTTGTTAACCGCAGATTAAACTTTAAAATTTAAAAAACACATTGGAAATCGTTCTGCTCCGCTATAGTTAATACATATATATTTTTTAACTTCTACTGAAATATGAAAATAAAAATGAGTAAGAGAAATTTAAGATGTGAAATATATTGCAAATTAGTAGTTATATATAATGAAAAATATTATGTAAAATTAATTTGTGTTATATATATGAAAATACTATACAAATTAGTGTTATATTTTATGCAAATGCTAGATAATTGTTTAAGAATATTCTTCAATCAACTAGCAAATTGAAACTGTCCCAAATTGCCCAAACCACAGTTTGGTTATTTGCTAATCCGCTATTCATGCGTTGGTTTATAGCTTTACTATCAAATCATCTGAACTGCACCAAGCATACCCCTAACCATATTATACTTATTTGGGTAAATTACAAATACACCCGTCCTTTCAAATTTCTAATAATATAACAAATGATCTGTGATATCCCTGTTCTGCAAAATATGTTAATTAGTCCTTAATATGAGCATGATTATGTGTTTAATATGATTTTGTATGCCATTATGTGAAATATGTGGTTTTGAATTTCTATCTGTTCACTGTAGGAATATCTGTTTGATTATCTACTTTGGCAATTAAATTGAAGGCCTTATAGGCCACAGAACCCGAAATTGATTACGCCATTGGGATTAGCGTAATTTTTAGAGCCTACGGTAAAATTTAATTGGAAATTGATTCGGATCAAATTAATTAGATTAAAATGTTGGCATAGTGCTCAAATTATTTAAATATTGGTTACATTGGTTAGTGGACTTATACATGAGAGGCCATATACACCCAAGCTCTCTCTTTAATCAATATTGGCTGATTTAACTCTAAGAGAAGGGGAGGGAGTCGGCTATAGAGAGAGAAAGGGAGAGAATTGTGCAATTTTAGCTCAAAGCTTGGAAACCTTGGAGATTACTCAAGAATTTGCTATAAATTGTGAGAATTAAAGCTCCTAGGTGAGTATTTCTTGAATTCTAGTTTGTAATTTTGTGCATTCAAGCTAATTGGGTAATCAAGAGTAAGAATTGGCAAGAAATGAGTTGGTTTTGTTGAATGTGAGGTCAATAGACACATGCATGTATGTAATTACTTTGAATTTGCATGTTTGAGCACCAAATGAATGATCCATGTAAGTTTTTAGTTGAAATCCATGTATTTGACCATCTTTTCATCATATGAGATGAGAATGAAGGTTATATGACACATGCATGTACAATCCATGAGAGTAGAAGCTTTGAATGCATGAAATTGTTATGTTGGTAATGAATTTGGTAGAAAATGAGCCATGCATGGGTTTGATTTATGAAATTGAGCTTCAAAATGTTGTAATTTGATGTTTGTACCATGTTAGTACCTGTTTATGTGGAATTTGAGCCCAAATCATGCATTTAGAGCCTTTGAATGCCAAGTTGAAGCTCAAGAACATGTTCTGGATTTTCCAGAAAATTTGATGTCCGCTCGAGCGGGGAAATCGCCGCTCGAGCGTGAAATTCGTGCTCCCAGTATATTTTTGTAGACATGATGTTCGCTCGAGCGTGGAGCTATGTAGGATGGACTTCCGCTCGAGCGTCCAAGTTCCACGCTCGAGCGTAAAAATGGCATAACCAGCACTTTTGCAGGCCTTAAGGGTCCGCTCGAGCGAGGACTCTGTTTTCTGAAATTTTGAAAATGCATTTTGTGTTCTGTTTTCCGTTCCCATTCACTTCTAAGCACTCTTAGGCATACATTGAGAAGATAAGAATGAAGCCTAAAGAGGAATATGTGAATTAAAGAACATATTGAATTATTTGTGACCCATATGTGTTATGTGATATGTAGGGTCAAGCTCCAGGGCAAATCCACAAACCGATCACTGTGAGTAATATCTGAAATATGTTGTTGTCCAATTGCTTACTTCTATGTAAGTTTTGTGAAGTTCATTAATTTGAATAGTGGACACAGTTTGATATGAAAGTTTGAAAGGCCTAAAGGCCAGTTTGATATGAAAGTTTGAAAGGCCTAAAGACCAGTTTGATATGAAAGTTTGAAAAAGGCCAAAGGCCAGTTTGACATGAATGAAGTGGGACCAAGGCCGTCTGATGTATAATGTTTCAATGTATTTTCTTTATTTGATATTATTCACTGGGCTTTCGCTCACACTCATTCATGTGTTTGTAGGTGAGCCAAGAGAGGTCGGCACCCAGCTCCAGTGAAGTCTGTATGGAACAACCGGGTTTTTGGAGAGTCAATCCATGTGTCTCACGCACGAGACTCACCTTCGCCTTTGTCTTTCTTTGTCATAGTTTTGTTATGTTGGCGAAAGCATTGGACCACTTTTGTATATAAGTCTTGGGTTCGACTGACTTAAACTTGTATGATCTTGTATGTACAGTGTTTCATGTTAGTACATATTTGCTGTGAGTTATTAACATGTAAATGTTCGGAATGTTATGGTGTGCATATAAGCACGGCTCTATGGATAAAGTTTTAAAATTGCTTCCGTTTGGCCCCCATTAACTCTGTTAAATTACGTTTGGATTGGTTTGAGGCCGCAGGTAATTCCATGATTATTGGCTGGTTATGTCCTTAACCCATATGGGCGGGTTCGGGTCACGACATGATCTATATATTAATAAATTATTAAGTCAATTAACAATTTTTAATGATATTAAAAATATATTTTAATATCATTAAAAATTGTTAATTGACTTAATAATTTATTAATATAATAGATCATTTGACTTAATAATTAATTTATTAATATATTTGACTTAATAATTTATTAATATAATGATATTAAAAATATATTTTAATTAATTCACCCAAAAAAAAATATATACATATTTTAATTAATAATTATAATAATTTTATTATTAAATATGAGAGTAGTTAGAAAATTTACCCTATCCTTGTTAAAACGTGAGTTATATGCATAACAACTAACAATGCTAACAATATTACATTTATAAACCTCTCTCTCTCTAAAAACCTCTCTCCTTTTTCTCTCTCTATAGACCTCCTTCCCCGGCCTCTCTTTTGGCTGGCCGGCCGCCGCCTTTGGCTATGGCGGTCGGCTGGCCTAGCTCATTTCGGCGGCTATCTTGCTAGTTTTTTCCTTCAATAAACTTGAGTCTTCCATTTTCCCCACCTAGGTGTGCTCTTTGTTTGCTGCGGGAGAGTTTTTGGCGAGTCGGGGGTCGTTCAGGTTTTTTCCTCGCGGGCTGCCCTGGTTTGTCTTCGGTTGTCTTCTTGTATTTCAACCTTGCCGTTTTAGCCGATTCATCAGGGGGTCCAGGGATTTCACTCGAGCGCTTTTGGCGAGTAGGAGCTTGAGGGGTGCATTCTGGTTCGTTGGCGATTCTGTTCTTTCCGGTTTTCACTCGAGCGCTCTTCTTTGACTGAGAGTTAGAGGGGTGATCTTCTACCATTTGTATGGAGCTACGGTGCGAGATAGAAGACCTGTGAGGTAGTAGTCCTGTTGGCTTTGGAGTTTGGCAGCCGCATAGGCGTGGGCTGCAGCAGAGGCTTTGGCATGGGTGTGAGTTAAGAAGATAACCTGGTGGGAGCTGTTTTTGTGGGTGTGTTTGCAGGTGGTGTGAGCTGTGGTCTGTGGGTGGAGTTGCAGCAGTTTGGAATCTTAAGCAGGGGCGTTGCTGGGTTTCCCAGTGGTGGATATGGGGTCTTCTCGGCCGGTGTGGGCAGTGGGAGTTGGGTGTTGCAGCAGCGTAGGGGGTGGCGTGTTGATGCAGCAGAGGCATAGGGTGTTGATGAAGCTGAGGCGTAGGGTGTTGGGTGCTGTAGCAGCAGAAGCGTGGGCCTGGCAGAGGCGTGGGTTGGTGATTAGTTTGGTTTTTAGTTTGGGCTGCTGTGGGAGTTGTTTAGTTTTCCTAGTTTGGTTTGGGTGTTTTGGTGGGTGATTATGGGGTGATTCTTGTATTTTAATTTTCTAGTTAAGTTCTGCTTAACTTTGTTTTTTTTTTTTAAAAAATAAAAAAATAAAAATAAAATTCGAGAGGCTTAGGGGTTGGTTGTATGGATGCGAGTAGCAGTAGTAGGGGTATTTTTATACTTCCGAATCTCTCTCGATGCAGATCATCTTCCTGTACCTTTAATTTCATACTGTTAAATGAAAATTTTCTTTGCTGATAAAAAAAAAAAAAAAAAAAAAAAAAATGCATAACAACTAACTTGGCATATCAAGATAGTAAAACTTTTTCTTTCAAAATTTTAAAATTTCATAAATTTTCTTTTACATATTCATTTTTCATACAAGGTATACTCTTTTTTTCTTTTATTCTTTTTTAAAAAAAAAAAAAACACTTAATTGTGAAGGTTTATCAAACAAGAAGGATATTCAGGCTCGTTTGTTTCACCATAAAATATTTCTTATTTTTGATTGTTTAGTTGACCAAAAATAAATAAAATATATTTTTTGTTTTCAAATATATATTTTTTTCTTATCATGGTCGAGATACTACTTAACATACTTATCAAATCTCAGAACTTTTATAAACACTAAACGTCTTTATTCTCGAGTAACATGAGAAGACATAATAAATGGTTGATTGGTGAGTAAGTATGACCATTTTTATTTTATTTTTTCTTTTTATAGTTTACTCTATAATTGATTCTTCATTAAGATTTCTATTGTAAAAAAATATTTTAAGTGTTAACTAAAAAACCAAAAGTAAAAATAAAAAACTTACTTTTAGACAAAATCATTTTACATGAGAAATATTTTACAGTGAAACAAACGGAGCCTTAGTGGCATTCAAAAAAATCCTCAATTTTTCATAAATTTTTAATTTCTATACAAAAAATTTGAAATTTAACAATTTTTTTTGAATTTTGTAGTTTCTCAAGTACAAATTTTAAATTTTCATAAATTTTTGAAAAACTTTCGAAAAAATTATTTCAGAGTTTCTTATAACAAAATAAACCTTTGATTTTTAATTTTATCAATTTAAATCATAGTTTTTTTTTATTTGTTTTCGATTTAAACCATCCGTCTCTGTTCATTAAAAATAAAATTGAAAAAAAAATAATCATTAAACTCAAAGAAAAGAATAGTAAAGATCTTTTATGTACGTATATTGAGTTTCATGACTAAAATATGTGTTTTTTTTTTTTTTTTTTATCGATTTTACTTAATGAAAATAGTCTAATGGTATATATTGAAAAGAAATCAAAAGATAGTGAAATAGGATATTGTATTGGCTATTTTTAGTGATTAAAATTGGATTTAATGGGTAGATTAATTGTGTGATGCCAATTTCGCCATTTCATATGCTTGGTCAGCCCCACACAACAAGCTTGGAAGATTTGGTCAATTACCCATCAATGTAAGATTTGCATACATACTTTTACCATATTTGAAAAAGGTTATATATAAAAAGATTTTGAAAAGGCTTTCCTAAATCATTTTGGAAAAGATTA
Organism: Camellia granthamiana; assembly: GCA_036172215.1. NCBI lineage: Eukaryota > Viridiplantae > Streptophyta > Magnoliopsida > Ericales > Theaceae > Camellia > Camellia granthamiana. The sequence goes on along the minus strand of CM069904.1, from coordinate 35,634,379 downwards.
CAAATCTAGCCTAGCCCTATTGGGTGATCGCTCACATGATTGGTCAGCAGGCTCTACGTTTTGAAAAATAGAACTTCGTGATCGAAAGGCGAGCGATCTCTCTTAAAGTGCGATGAATCGCTATTCCACATTTTCCCTACACCTAATTCTATTTGCCTTGGAAAACTTTTTTCTTCTATAAACAGGCATTTCTAAACTCTAATTTGGTGATCTCAATTATTGTGTTTTCATAGAAAAATATAATATTTCATAAATTCATAAAATACTTTACATTCTTACATTGTTTGTTCTAGACTTTTGGCAAATTAGGTGATCGGAGCCGTTCGTAAACAGAGATTGTAGCTGAAATTTCGTGGAATCCTGAAGATCAAGAAGACTGACTGGGGTAAGTTGTGCTCGTAGGAATTATTACAAAATATCATATTAGGTAAACCTAGGTAAAGGTTATAAGTACTCTTGACTTTGTATTTGTATTCTTTGATCATAGTGGATTTTCTCTGAGTGTTGGGATCGTGATTTTTTACCCAGTTGGGTTTTTCATGTAAAATCTTGTGTTCATGTGTTGATTTTTTTGACTTGATTTAATTTGTTTAATCAACTTATTTGAACTTAAAATTGATAATTTTAATTTATTGGCCTATTTAGCCCCTCTGGGCACTGGATATTCATATTATGTAATTTAATTAGAGTTTAAGTTGACAAAATTATAAAGGTTAAATTTTATTTTATTTTTATAATTTCCTGTATTTTTTTTTAAAAATGATTTCTTAACGAAAATTCGAGAACTTTTTATTCCCACTCATTCGCATGTGGCGCCATTACCGATTCATGTCACAATAGTTCCACCCAGAAAAATTTGAATGCAACTAATCAAAATAAATAAATAAATAAATTATATTGGTAGTCCCCGTATCTTGTCATTCATGTTATTTTAATCTCTGTAATTTTAATTAACTTAATTTTGATCTTTAATTTTTAATTTTATTTCAATTTAATTCAATTGATAACGTCCATTAGGGTTTTTAAGAGAAATGATCATTGAATTAATTGAGATTAATTCAACGAGTTAAATAGGTTTCTAATTTTGTCTATAAGAACATAATATATTACGCTTACCTACGCATTTCTCATATATTTAAAAAAAAAAAACTAAAAAAAAAACTAACAATTGTAATGAATTAGACTAAATTGAGATAAAATCATAAATTGAAAATCAAAATCGAGCGAATTAACATTACAAAAATTAAAATAACACAAGGGCCAAGATATAAGGATTGTCGGTATAATTTGCTAAAAATAAAAAATAAAAATAAAAATTCTAGGCATTTCTTAAAAAAAAAAAAATGTTAACCACAGGAGTAACCTTTGCGATTAGACTACCAATATTGCAGAGGTCACTCTTTAAGTGGTCCTACACAACAAAACTATTTAACCATATAACTTTAAGTCCCAGACTCGCAATCAAGCAGATCTTCAAACTCATACTCTTAATACTGGATATGGCTCGCCCAAATTTTAAAAAATTCATCCTATCAACCAGGACAGGCCTAGGATTTGATCATTGGGGGCCAAAAAATAAATAAATAAATAAAGATGGAAAGACATGTAAGGTTGGATTTAAAGGCAATAGATTTTCATGTAATTAACACTTGTGATTTTTCATGTTATTAATTGAAAATAGATAAACTTTAAATATTTGATATAACAGTAATATCATTAATCAATGAGAATTTTTACATTACGGTAGTGAAAGATAATGATTGGCTTAGTGAGAGACAAAAATTGTCAATCTAATTTTATTAATCATTTTTTATCGGTTGAGACACTACAATTCTCACTTAAACCTTCCATGTTTTATAAAGTGAATAATATAATTACAAATATATTTTAGAACATAATATGTTAGGGAGTTGTCGTTTGATAACTTTCAATTTTGGCCAAAAAGTCACTATAAGTTATCACATCACTCTCTCTACTTTTTTATACATCTTTTCGTAAAAAATCAAAAAATTACTAAAATAACATGTTCACAAACGCGACTACTTATGCACGTTATCAAAACATATGTATGATAACCATAACAAATTGTAATTTTTCGCAACATTTTTCACGACAATGGTTTGTAATATTTACATTATATCATTCATAACATAACTGCAATAATTCATAAATTTCACTTTAGAAATATCCACTATTAGGACTGTAAAAATGGCCCGCGGCCTGTGTGTGGCCCGAAACCCACCCGCGGCTCGGGGTGGGTCCAACCCGATTAGGTCTGGGCCCCAGCCTAGCCTAGGACCCTTGGCCTGGGTCGTCATTTTGAAACCTGGACCACCTGACCTTACTCATCGGCTCGCTCAAGACCTAGTGTCGTTTTTAGTAGAAAAGAATAAAATTTTGATAGAAAAACAGAAAAAAAAAAAAAAAAAAATTAAGAAATGTTCTGGCTCGTCCCGCCCAAGACTCGAATATCCCTGGGCATGTGTATAATTTTTTGGCTCGTGACGTGAATTTTGGCTGGAACCAGATGGCCTGACATGGATCGAACCCAATTTACACCCCTACCTATTATAAATTCAACTTTATCACAAAATAATACTACAAGTATTTTAACTTTTCATTACAAAAATTTATATAGCATTCTATTACCAGCAATGCTAGGTATCATGAAAAACTTTTCATGAAAATAATCATGAAAGTTTTGTGACCCTTAGATTACACTTAGAATAAAGCACTATACACTAATTAAGGTAATCCAAGGATCATAAATTTTTCATGATCATTTTCATGAAAATTTTTTCATAATCCTTAACTTTTTCCTTCTACTATTAGTCTAATATATTATAAAGAGATGTTAAAAAAAAATATTAAGAACATGAGAATTAAATGAGAGAGGAGTCTACGTAAGAGAAGAAGTTGCTTATGTTAAACTAATTCTATGCATCACAACCAAGCTTCTTTCACAAAAGGGGGGCCACGGTCCCTGTAGACCTGCACAACGTTCCGTGCCTGCTACCGCATGTAGTGTAACCAGAATAACTAGCCCGAGGAAAGTTCGAGTTTATATACCCAAGCCTTAACAAGTCTGCAGTAGCCGTTGGGTTCTAGGCATTTCTAGCAGATTGGCTTTGAATAAAGTCCCTGACCTCTGCAATTAGGTACCAAAGTTGGGGCAATTCAGGAAAGATATAGAAGCCATGGATGGCGTTTGGATACTCAATCAACTTCACTTCCTTCCCTGATTTCTTTAACCCCTCAACGTACCTCCTCTGCCAGTCCTGTAACGGATCACCACCGCCAACCACCACCAACGTCGCCGGAAACTTCACCACCTCCGACACATCACCACCACTCACCGCCTCATGGTTTCGGTCCGATCCTATTGGCAAAAACAACCTCCACATCCAGTCGGTTCGTTTCACATTCAGAAATGGACCTCTACTGAGCCGGAGTTCCGATTCACTACGCTCTTCTCCACCGAAGAACGGCTGTATCTCCACCAAACCAATAATACTCAGCTTCTCAAACTCGTGTCGGCCGTATCTGACCGCCACGTGGTGGGCTATGTTGCCGCCGGCGCTGTCGCCGGCAAGAAAACAACGGTTGAGATCAATGTTGGAGGGTAATACGGCGTAATTATGGGCGTCCATGAATTTGAGGGTTTCAAAACCGTCGTCGTATTGGGAAGGGTAGCGGTGGTTGGGGGCGAGGCGGTAGTTGACGGAGGCGACGGTGACTTGGAGTTGTGCGGCGAGGTTGCGGCAGAGATGCTCGTAGATTTTGGAATTGGCGGCGGAGGTGATGAATCCGCCGCCGTGGAAGTAGATGAGTAGAGGGAGGAGGGTGGTGGTGGTGGTGGTGGTGGTGGGGAGGTAGAGGCGGAACCAGAGATTGCGGGAAGGGTCGACGTTGATGTCGGAGGAGGAGACTCCATTGATGGGTTTGGAGGAGGGTGGAGATTTGAGGTCAACGTTGCGGAGGAAGCGGAGGATGAGGTGGGATAGACGACAGGCGTCGAGTATGAAAGAACCGAAGTGGACAAATAGGCGTGTCCTCCATGGAAGCTCAGCAGCAACAGCAGCACCACATGAATTGTGTTTAACGCCCATTCCTCAATCCTGCTTTCTCCACACAATGATGTAAAGTGATTTTTTATGTGACCACTGCCAGAGGAAGACGGGCAAATCCAAATGAAAGGTCAATTATATATGGAGATGGTTACTTCCTTGTGGTGTTTGGTAACTTGGTTGCCAGATTTTTTTTTTGATTTTTTCTACTAAAAGACAAAGGTTTTGCAAAATCACAAAAAAAATAAATCTAAACAAAATATCACATCTAACTTTATAATCATTTTACTTTTTTTCTCATAAACATCACATCTAACCACAAAAAAATCCAACTATCTTCTCAAACACTAAAATTTTTTTATCCAATAATATCCTACAACTAAAAAACCTACACAACAATCCGCTTCCCAAACACCCACTATATATATATATATATTACTCATAATAGTGATATGGACTATTCATCTCTTAATAAAAATTATATGTACAAAATATTAATTTCAACACATATTGATAAATAAATAAACAAATCACATTTTGTTTTATAAAATAAATAATTATAGTTGTCATTCATTTCAAAAATAAGATTAATTTATGCATATGTCTAGTGACATTTGATAAAAATTGATTTTTTTGTACAATTAATCTTTATTGTTGAACTTACGAAATAAATAGTTTAAATCATTAATATGAATTTAAGATAAGACCTACAAAATAACGTATAAAATGATATAATAGATACTGATATAGAAATGAGTTATTCTCATTATACATTGGTTCCTCTGCCGTTCAGAATAACTGATGAGGAGCCCGATCAAAAATAAGAGAGAATTTAGAGAGAGATATCTCAATTAATTAATATTCATATCAAAAAACTTAGTTACAAAATGATTGTACCTCTTTTAGATAAAGTCTACAATTTCCCTCCACTAGCTATCCTATGAAATGCAGAGTCTCCCACTCAAAAGAATTTTTTCTCCTGTGAAGACAAACAAAACACGGTAGCAACACCACATGAGCTGTGTTCAACACCCATTCCTGAATCTTGTCTCCTCCACACAATAATGGAAAGTGAATTTTTTTATATGTGACCACTAGCAGAAGAAGATCGTCTAACCCAAATTAAAAGTTAATCTTACATAGAAGAGAAAAATCTATTATGAATTCTATTTTAATAATTTAAATAATATATTTATTATATATTTTAGTCAAAAAAAAAAAATTTAAATTGATGTCACCACTGACCACCACCAGAAGAACAAGCTGACAAATCCAAATAAAAGGTCAATTATATACGGAAATGGTTAGTCCCTTATTTATTCACATATATATATATATATATTATCCATAATAATAATATGGACTGTTCATCTCGTAATAAAAATTACAGGTACAAAATATTAATTTCAACACATTGGTAAATAAATGAACAAATCACATTTTGTTTTATTCATCTATTTTAAAAATAAGATTAATTTATGCATATGTTTAATAACATTTTAATAAAAATTGATTTTTTTGTACAATTATCCTTTAGGGAGATTTGATGAAACCCCTCCGTATAAGTTTTCAATGGCATAAGGATATTGACAAAGGAAATTCCTAGAGAAGTCCTTTAACATTAGAATATAACATTTTAACCCAAATTACCCATTTAGTTACTGCGCTTGATTCATCAACTACGTTCAATAAAAATTTCATTTGAATATTATTTTAAACCTTTAAAATGTCATAACTTTTAATTTACATATCTATTTTTAATGAAATTAATCACTTTGTTTGGTTATTGTTTTTCAAATTTTATTTTTTAAAAATTTAGAATACTTGTTTGGTTATTCAGAAAACTAAGCATGCTTTTCAAAATGACGATAGGCTGAGGAGAGAGACAATTTAAGGAAAGAGACATTTTTCAAAATTTAAGTGTTCCTCTAATTTAAGGAGATAGACAATTTATAAAAAAAATTATCACATAAAAAAATACTCTCATCTTAGTTATATATATATATATGTGTGTGTGTGTACATGCTATATATATATGAAAATATAATTTTGTAGGTAGCCATTTATGGATACATATCCTATCATTAAATGTGTGACTTTATCATAAAATTTGCACTCATTTTAACTATAGAAAATGTAATTTTTTTACAAATTGACATTAAAAAAATATCGTAACTAACTTACAAACTTTTGTAACATGAAGTACAAAAAATTTGGACATTTTGTTATGCCAATTTTAGACGATGTTACACATGTTTGTGTTAATGTTATGATATTGCGTGATAAAATAAATTTTCTGCATAACATTTATGAAAATTTAATTCTATGCAAGAATTTTTTTAATGCCAATTTGGGAAAAAAAAAATACATTTTCTTTAGTTGAAATGAGTGAAAATTTTATGATAAAGTCACACAATTAATGATAGGATATGTAATCATAAATGGCTACGGAGCTGCTAGGTAGCTCGAAAACTGATTGGCCCGAATGGCTCGATTTTCCGAAACGACCACGTTTTGACTTTTTTTTCTTTCCCTCTTGCTTCCTCTTCTTCCTTCCACTGGGCAATCTAAAAAATTAAAGAAGAAGAAGAAGAGCCCCAACAAATCAAACAGTAGCAAAATCTGAGAAAAAATCAAATTCAAAACTCAAAATCAAAATCTAAAATCTAAAATCAAAACCAATTGGTTTTTTTTTCCCCTTCTTTTCTTCGTCTTCTTCCTTCCCCTTGGGCAATCTGAAAAATTAGAGGAGGAAGAAGAAGAAGAAGAGCCCAAAAAAATCAAACCCAAAATCTAAATCTAAATCTAAAATCAAAACCAATTTCAACAGAAAAATCAGCAGAACAAAAAAAGAAAGAAGAAGAAAAATAGCACTAATTTCAGCAAAAAAAAAACAGCCCCAATTTCAGCACAAAAACAGCCCCAATTTCATCACCAAAAAGCGCCAATTTTAGCATGACAACAGCAGCAAAACAGTATCAATTTGGCAAAAACAAGACCAAAACAGCAATTTCTTCTCCTCCTCTCCTCCTCTCCTCCTTCTCTTTCTCTCTTCCTCCTCTATTTCATCTCTTCCTCCGCTATTTCTCTCTCTCTCTCTCTGTTTTGGTTCAACTTTTGAGTGGAAGGGATTAAAGGAAAAGAAAAAAAAGTCAAAACGTGGTCGTTTCGGAAAATTGAGCCATTTGGGGCAATGGCTTTCGAGCTACAACGCATTTTCCAAATGGCTATATACCAAATTATGTTTTCACACACACACACACACACACACATATATACATATAAAACTAACATGGGAGTATTTTTTGACATGACAAATTTTTTTTTTTTTTTTAAATTATCTATCTCCTTAAATTGGAGGGAAACTTGTAATTTGAATGATGTATTTTTTTTGAAAACCAAACAAAGATCCTTTTTCAAAATAAAGTTTTCCAATCACTTTTTGGAAAAATAATTCAAAAAAAAGGGAACCAAACATAGTGAATAATTTTAAAATCCTCTCAACAAGATTTATTAAGCATGATTCAGGTTAATTATGAAATTCTTTTAAAAAAAATCAAATTTTTACCATCAAAATTAATATAAACAGTAAAATTTTACTTTGTTTTCATAGTAAAATTTTATTTTGATTCACAGTAAAATTTACTGTAAAATTTTAATTTTTAAATAGTGAAACACCATCATCATCATTAACTACCATAATCACAATAATTATTAATAAACAATTAAAAAAAATATAACTTTAACAAAATAAAATTTTACTGTCATTCTATGAATATGTCATCAACTAAAAAAACATAGTACATATTACAAAAAAAACAACCACAACAAATATAATTCATAAATAAATCTAATATATTATGATTTTAAAATATGATAAATATAGCATTATTGAAGAAAATTATTCACTATATTTATGTGTGAAAGATGTTAGAGTAGAAAGTCACATAATGCATGTGAACTCAATTTGAAAAGCAAACATAAAAAGTAATCCTATACATTCAAGTCTCTTCATATTGGAGGTCCTACATTACAAGCCTTTCAAATCAACAAACAATAGAGTATCACATCTCACATGATCAACGTGAGATCTATATAGTACACGATAGGGATGGCAATTTGAACTCGGCCCGTCAGGGACCCAACCCCCTAACCCCGAAATTGAGCGGTTTTTTTTCCAAAAAATACTCCCGACGGGCCAGGAATGGTATTCAAACATAAATCCCTAATGATATTCGGGCCGGGGATGGTGATACATTTTCCAGCCCCAGCCCGACCTCGCCGCTACCCCCACCTCGTTTAGCCCCCGATTTATATATATATATATATGTGTGTGTGTATGTGTATTTAGGGTTTGGTGACTCACACTGTCACACACAAAACAACCTCTCATTTCTCTCTATCGCCTCCCTCTCTCTCTTTCGCACACATGACCACCGCCCCACCCTCACCGCCGTTCCTCTCTCTTAGCGTCGGCGGAGTCTCTCACACACGACCGCCGTTCCTTTCTTTGCTCTTTCACCGTCGTTTCTCTCTCTCGCGTTGGCGTCGGCTCCTTTTCTCTATCTTACTAGCGTCGGCTCTTCCCCTCTCTCTCACGGTATCTCCTCATCTCTAGTTACTCTCTCTCTCTCTCTCAAGGACGAGGTTTTTTGCTTTTGTTCTTCAGATCTGAAAATGATGAAGATGAAGATGATGTTGTTGATGAAGATGTTGTTGTTGATGAAGATTATGATGTTGATATTGTGGTTGATGAAGGCTTTTTGCTTTTGTTCTTGATGATGTTGTCGTTGATAATGATTTTGATGTTGTTGTTATTGTTGATGATGAATTGTTGTATTTTTTGAAGAGTTTTTTTTTTTTTTTTTTTGGGCCGGGGAATGTTCGTGGTTAGGGAAACCCGATCTCTGTTAGGGTGCGGGGGGCGGTGATAGGTTCCCCGCCGGGGATCGAGGACGTGGGAAATTCGACCATCGGGGATTGGGGATTGGGGACGGGGAGTGTGATCCCTGCCCCACTGCCATTCCTAGTACACGACGTGAATCTCCTCAATTTCACAAATAAATCAAGGATTGGGCTTCCTTCCAGTCTGTGATCGGGTTAGAGAGTATTATTGGGTTCGTGGGGCTCATCACGGGTTCCATTTTGATAATCCGAATAGTTCAATGTGTAAAACTCGTCGAGTACTATATACCTGTAAAAAATCACGTTAATCGGATATCAATAACTATCTCATCGGATTAAATTTCTGTTACTTGGTTATTTTTTCACCGTCCATTTTGTTTTATACAAAATTGATTTGATCACGTAGTTATCGATATCTGATCAACATTTTTTTTATTAACATATAGTACTCGATGAGTTCTACATATTGAATGGTTCAGATTATCGAAAAGGGACTTGTAATGAGCCCCCACGAGCCCAACAGTACCCTCTAGTCCGATCATGGACTGAAGGGAAGCCAGCCCCTAAATCAAAATGGGTAAGTTCCTTAGTACAAATATAGTTTTGCGCTCTCTGTGTCCTTCTCACAAGAAAAAACTATTTTATTGGGGTTTATACATTAACAATTGTCAATTTGTTTGTAGACATCCCATTTTGACTGCTCTTAAGACACTACAAGAATTTTCACTTTTGGCGACTAAATTTTTAGTCGCCAAAGACTTTTAGCGACAAAAATATTTGGTCGCAGAATTAGTCAGGGAAGAATTGTCGGGAAAGATCATTCACCAAATGTACTACGTTGCCGACTAAGTTTTTAGTCGCCAAAAGGTTTGAAATAAAATTAAATATCATATTTTCGGCAACTAATTTTTTTGTCACTAAAAGTTCAGTTATTTTTAACGACTAATCATTTAGTCGCAGAAAAGAGTTTTAGCTACTAATATATTAGTAGCCTAAAGTAAATAACAATGTTTTGGCTACTAAATTTTAGTTGGCTAAAGTCAAAAAAATTTTGGCCTACTAAAGGTTTAGTCACCTAAAGTCTTATGTTTTTAGCTACTAAGATTTTAGTCGGCAAACATTTTGTGTTTTGGCTACTAAACATTTGGTCGCCTAAAGTCTCGCATTTTTTTTGGTACTAAAGTTTTAGTCGCCAAAAGTTTTTTTTTTTAAAAATTTCTTCAGCTTATTTTTTTTAGCTACGACATATTTTGGTCGCCATATGTTTGATTGTGTTTTTTGGCTACTAAACTTTTAGTAGCCAAATGTTTGATTGTTTTTTTTGGCTACTAAACTTTTAGTAGCCAAAACTATTTTCCGATTTTTTTTTTTTAGCTACTAACAATTTAGTCACAAAAAACGTACTCTTATGTTTCGTTGCAAAATTATAATTTATTCATAACCTGTCTACATTCCATGCAACCTGTAATACGTATATAAACAAAACAATACATATATTATCCATCATTTCACAATGTAAAATTATCAATCATGCCACAGTCCATATTACTTCCAACCATCCAAAAATAAATAACTTTAAATGTATATATTCTATACAAACCAACTATTGTCCAAACTAAAATTATATTTCCATACAAAAATTCAACCCGCCATATACAAAAAAAATATATTTACTACCATGCGATATGGCCATTTGGTGTGGTACAACTTACCATCGTAATCTGTACCACGACAAAAGGTGATCTATATGCTACACTAGCAACTATCAATTGAATTACAAAAGCTATATGTATCAATAATGCTAATATTCACAAAAGCAGAGGAAGACATAGTTAGCAGGATTATACAAAAGTGTCAAGTGTCCTCCATAAACAAAAATGTAGACTATCCACAAGTCCACGCCAAAAGCCAACTACAAAAAATAAAAAAACAATTGCACCCATTACAAAATATCAATTCATTCAGACATAGGAAAAAGGTTGTAATAACATGCATTTAAGGTAGAACAATCTATAAAAACCTTTTTTCGAAATACAATCATATGTATGTATCATGAAAGATTTATTCCACACTTGATTCCAATTTACAAATAATACAATTTCTAGGAGCATACCTTTTCATAAAATAAATTTTTATGAGTAGAATGTTTTGGTGGTAAATTTATTTTAACTCTTCTTCATTCTCATTTTCCTAATCAAAGTAAAATGATTGAGTAATCTACGGGGTTATCTCTATAGCCATATCATGCTTTCTTAATACGTTTCCACCCAAATGACCATTGTGTATGATGAAATAATGGCATCATTTATAATGAAAATGTTGAAAATTTATTGGATGTCAAACTCTCCATTTTTCGAATAAGTTTAAGTCGTTTCTGACTCTAACTCCCAAACTACGTGTGCTAATGACATTCCATCTGTTGTCACAAGTCCTATATGTTGTGGGAAAGCTGGGCATGACATCCCAACGGTGGTTCCGGGCTGTTTCACTTTTACGCTCCCTTAACGCCCTTTTTCGGTTAAGCTTAAGGCGTTTTTGGCTCTTACTCCCAATCTACACGTGCTAATTACATTCTGTCTATTGTCATAGGCCCTATTTGTCACGGGGAAGGTGACCGTAACATTTGTACAGTGGTTCGGGGGCTGATTCGCATTTGCGCCCCCCTAACGGCCTTTTTCGGTTAAGTTTAAGGCGTTTTCAGCTCTAACTTTCAACCTAAATGTGCTAATTACATTCCATCTATTGTAATAGGTCCTACTTTCCATGGGAAAGGTGGCCGTGACATTTGTAGGCTGGTTCGGAAGCTATTTTGCATTTTTGCCCCATTAACGCCTCTTTTTCGATTAAGTTTAAGGCATTTTTGGCTATAACTCCGAACCTACACATGCTAATTACATTCCTTTTATTTTCACAGGTCCTATTTCTGACAAGGAAGGTGGCTGTGACATCTGTATGATCGTTTGGGGGCTGATCTCATTTTCGCCCCCTTAACGCCCTTTTTCGGTTAAGTTTAATGCATTTTTGGCTCTAACTCCCAAAATACGTGTGCTAATTACATTCTGTCTGTTGTCACAAGTCCTATTTGTGATGGGGTAGGTGGCCGTGACATCCGTACGGTGGTTCGGGGGCTGATTCACATTTTCGCCCCCTTAACGCCCTTTTTCAATTAAGTTTAATGCATTTTCGACTCTAACTCCCAAACTACGTGTGCTAATTACATTCCGTCTATTGGCACAAGTGCTATTTGTGATGGGGAAGGTGGCCGTGACATCCCTACGGTCATTCGGGGGCTGATTCGCATTTTCGCTCCCTTAACGCCCTTTTTCGGTTAAGTTTAATGCATTTTCGGCTCTAACTCCCAAACTATGTGTGCTAATTACATTTCATCTGTTGTCACAGGTCCTATTTGTGATGAAGAAGGAGGCCGTGACATCCGTACGGTGATTTGGGGCCTGTTTCGCATTTTTGCCCCCTTAATGCCCTTTTTCGGTTAAGTTTAAGGGGTTTTTGGCTCTAACTCCCAACCTAAACGTGTTAATTACATTCTGTCTATTGTCACAGGACCTATTTTTCATGGGGAAGGTGGCCGTGACATCTGTACGCTGGTTCGAAAGCTGTTTCGTATTTTCGCCTCCTTAACGCCCTTTTTCGGTTAAGTTTAAGGCATTTTTGGCTTTAACTCCCAACCTACACGTGCTAATTACATTCTGTCTATTGTCATAGGTCCTATTTGTGATGGGGAAGGTGACCGTGACATCCGTACGGTGGTTCGGGGACCAATTCACATTTTCGCCCCCTTAACGCCCTTTTTCGATTAAGTTTAATGCATTTCGGCTCTAACTCCCAAACTACGTGTGCTAATTACATTCCTTCAGTTGTCACAGGTCCTATTTGTGATGGGGAAGGTGGCGGTGACATCCGTACGGTGATTTGGGGGCTGTTTCGCATTTTCGCTTCCTTAACACGTTTTTTCGGTTAAGTTTAAGGCGTTTTCGGCTCTGACTCCCAACCTAAACATGCTAATTACATTCCGTCTATTGTCACAAGTCGTATTCGTCATAGGGAAGGTGCCCGTGACGTCCATACGATGGTTTGGGGGCTGATTCGCATTTTCACCCCGTTAACATTTTTCGGTTAAGTTTAATGCATTTTCGGCTCTAACTCCCAAACTGCGTGTGCTAATGACATTCTTTCTATTGTGATAGGTCCTATTTGTCATGGAGAAGGTGGCCGTGACATCCGTACAGTGGTTCAGGGGTTGTTTCCCATTTTCTCCCCCTTATCGCATACTGAAGTTCAACGAAATAAATGCAACTTAACCATAATAATAACTCAGCCACTACAGAAATGGAATAAAGGAAAAACCTTAGGAGGAAGCCTTTTGAGAAGGACCATCAATGTTTGAGAAATCAAATTAGAAAACAGAGGTCTAATTGCAATATACTCCAGTAGCCTACATTAATGAATGTTGAAAAGACTGATTACCAATAGAATGTAAGGACAAACATATTGCAGAACACAAACTTAGAATGAGCTGAAGTTACCTCTCAATGTCATCTAGGATAATAATGCTTAAGGGTGACTTATAAGCATCCTCAAATACCTTCACAATCTGAGCACATTTACTGTTTTCACTAAGCCCAATCATTGTTTCAGCTAATGTCTTTCATAGGAAAAAAAGTAGAATTTAAAAACATGAGAGAGAAAGAGAAGCAGGGAGGCAGGCTATGAGGATTACTTACTATCTTGACATAGGCAAAATCGTTGTCAATACCAACAGTAGCTGCCATTGCAGTCATACCAACAGTAGCTGCCATTGCAGTCATACCATTGTCCAAAACAAACAAGATTTAGAAAATGATCATTAGCTAATGAGGACAAGAAACGAATGCATTTTTACCTGCCACTTGGACCTTCTAGAAGACAAGTAACAATTGGGCTTCCTTTGCTCACTCTAACTTGCTCAGTCAGTAGCATTGTTCTCTTATATATGTGCTCATGTCGTGCACCGCAATTGACCACGCCATTCAGTCTGCAAATCTCATTCAATAGGTAGGAGGTGCATAAAGTTTTTAGAATAATAAAATTGAGTAGCTTCATTAACAAAATTACTTTAAGCTATATGTTATACTAGCACAATTCAACATTGGCATGCCCAAAGCATTTGTTAGACCCAGCATGATTAAAGAAATGTTTCTCTATAGAAAAGCATGCCACTTTGCATATAATTGTTCATAAGCATTTGTTAGTCTCATGAATGAAATGGAAGAAATTTACCTACCAAAGTGGAACTATCTTAATTGGTGCTCACTGTAAGAAAACACCTACCATCACATTGTTCACAAATCCCAGTCATACTAATACTTAATCAACCATATACAATTCTTGATGTGACGAAACAGTATAAGTGCAAACCTACATGACATGGTTTTTATACTAGTTTGAGCATATAAATAAATTTGTAGTGCATTGCACAACACCCTTGTAATTGTATGTTACATGTGACCCGAAGTACACAATGGGTAAAAATAATGGAAGGCAAATGCAGCTAGCCACTTCAGCAAAACCAATGCGACAATGACTTGCCTATCATATGATAATAGAACATTAATAAGTAGGAATGAAAATTTTAGATTCTGTGTCCAATCATAGAGCAATATTACAAAGGTTGGGCAACTAAATATATCCAAAAATCTAAATTAAGCCCAGAATGCAAGAATTAGAAACTGTTTCAACCAAAATGTAGGAATGAAATCAACGTTTGAACATACCAAAAGTGTAAGAGTTAAACCAACAATGAAGCATATGGCCCTATCATTGGCTAGGAATAAAGTCATATCGCCCTATCATTGGCTAAGAATAATAGATTGAGGCAAAGACATGACAAATTGTTATTAAATTCTATAAATTTTATTGTATGAATTGGAAGTACAAGCAAAACCCTAAACCCTAAGCAAATTCTAAAGCTTTCAATGAAAGAACAGTTTTGGGGGTCGCATTGTAGTTGGAGTGCTTATTTTTTGTATTTATACATGGTACAGGTATCTCAAGCTAATTCATATTTCTAAAAGTATGAACATATTATATTAACTATCTTGTGAACTTTCATAATTCATTTATCTTATAACCATTGCATATTATTCTGAAATGGATTTGCTAAACTTGTATGGGCCTTATCATCATATTTGCCATATTTTCCTCTTGCTCTTCAGCAAAGGTACGTTACTAAAAATTCTGGATACAATCAAGGTACGTTACTAAAAGTTCTTAGCCAATATAACTATAAGCAAGCTTAAGGAAAGAAAATAATTGTATCGCCAGACCAAAGCATTACGAAAGGAAAAAAAAATGTTTAGTTAGCTACCCACAAAGACCAAGCACCAGGCCAAAGCAGCCAACAACAATATTGACCAAGCACAATACATTTTGAAAATTTCTTTCAATACCTCTATGATCAACAATTTGAATCTTAACAGGCTATGAACCAGGTGTAAGTACAGAAAAGTGCCAAAGAGTAGCATAGAAATCCTTGCAACACCAACACTTTCCACAAGTTGCAGGAAGCTAAAGACTTTCAAGAATGAATCCATAAAAATATAGACACACCAAAAGATAATTAAAAAAATGCAACAGTAGAGAACTGAAGTAGGTTTCTTTCCTCTCTCTACATTTTACCAAATTTAGAAAAGATTTCCGATGGGATGACATAGGTAGCTGGGATGTTTCCAGTGACATAGCTATGAAATGCACACACATATATATACATGCCCTACATATTCAACACAGTGAAATTATGCATAACAAATTACCTGAGAAAAGGAAACAAATGTGATGCCCAAGTCATTTGCAAGCTTTAAAAAAAAAAAACTTATTTCAAAATTAGTATGATATGTTGAAATTATGGGTAAGCCTTCTTTTTTTCTAAGAACAAAATAATGAGAGATTTAGTTGCATACTTGGATGCACTCATCAAGGACTCCAAATTTATGGTTCCTGTAATAGAATAGATGGGATCTTCATACTCACAATTTCAGGGTTGGGATCAAGGATCTTACGTATCAATGACTTAGCATCAGAAGGAAACTGAAGAGGACATGAAAATTCTTTTAACATTTATCTACAGAAAACAAAGGAGAGGTAAAAAAGAATGAGAAAATTCACCAAACATAACCATTATAAGTAGAAGAAACAACCAAGCTATCAACAAAGGTTACGAATTATAGTTAACTTCATTAAAAGAGAGATTAGTAAATCTATTCGTTGTATGCTCACTGGACTGTGAACTTTTCTTGATGAATGGTTGCAAAAGTAAACTGCATATGCAAATTACACAGTAAATAGAACTGCCAAAGTTTCTGCTAGAAATGAAGAAGAAAGAAAGAGACACACTATGGAAATATATACTGCTTACCTTTTGTATGTTTTGGTCCATTATGCTTTTTGTGGGGTAGCATCTTCTTAATGCTGTTATGCCAATCAAGAGCATGAATTATTCCCCACATGCAGCTTGGACAATTAACCTCAACTAGCTCATCTTCGGATTCACTCCATAAGTGCTTTCCCATCTCTAACACTATAAACGATAATCCTGAGAACTTGATAATGGAATTCATACACTATCTCCTCCAACTTGATAGAAGTAATTAAGCAAATACCATGTAAATAATCATTTTGATCACCAAACACATGTGTAACAAACCCGCGGGGGACCTCGCTACAGCTCGGATTCGATTTGGTGTCATGGTTCTTAATCTTGAACCAAAGAGTCCAAATCTGGCAAATCGTTTTGAGAAAACAGATTTTTTTTTGAAAGAAGTGCCAAACATGGACTGCTTCGCCAGATACAGAGTCGCCACCTAAATATTTTATTTTGGGAAATTTAGGAAACCCTGACTCGGTGCCAAAGGCCACGTGTCCGTCATCACCAAAGTTGCCTCGGCTCGAGAATTTGGGTACGATTGGGGAAGGTCACTTCGTGAGCACCCCCGCTCGCCCGATCAAAGATCGGCCTCTACTAACCATGATATCTATTTTTGAAAACCTTGTGTGTTCTTATTCCGGTTATTAGCCTAGGTAACTATGTGATGCGCACAACATACAAGTATAGACTGAGTCGCCTGAATTGGAACAAAACATTTCATGTTTGTTTGTTTGGAAATGGTTTGATGGTGCTACCTGCAGGTAGGCTAAGACGTGGATTTGCCACCCTCGGGTGGGCTTAGAAAACATGATTTTGCCACTATCCAGTGGGCTTAAAACAAACATTTGATGAATTGTCCCAATCCAAATAACCCAACCTTCACCCACAGGCATTCAAGGCAGTTATATCACATAAGCACGTAGCCTCATGGTAAGCATGCTATTCATGGCAGTCACTCACACGCATGCAAGGATGCTAAAGCATAAAAACTCACCGAGTACTCCAAGCCAAAACAGAAATTACATTAGAAATCATGCATGATCCTAAGTATACAGAAATGCCTAATGCAACACATGCAAAAATGCAAACTATAGCAGGCTCGGCTATTCTAAACATGGCATATGGAATGCTACAGCTAACATGTATTCAACTTGGAATTGAAATACAAATGCAGCTAGTATGATGCGCCGAGCCCGGTGCATGCAAAACAGATGAATGAATGCAAACATGCTATCATACTGTTTGCTAATTGAAATATGCCCTAATCTAACCATCATAAGCGGGTAAATACAAGGGAAGAAAGACGTGGGGTTGGAAGACATACATCACACTCACGCACACTTATTACAATTATACCCTCGCGCAGAGGGTCCGAATAAATATACAGTCCCGAATAAAAGAATAGTACAGTCCAAATAAATATTACAGTCCAAATATGTACAAATTCCTAATTAATTAACAAATTAACTAAGAAAATAAATAAACTGGCATGCAAGCCAGGGACTGCCTTGATTCCATTCCGGATGATGAATGATGCATGCCCGGGTTGCCTTGTGCGGAAATCCACTGGGATGCCCCAATTAGCCTCTGTTTCGCAATTATTCTTGGAAAGCGCGCCAAGTCCCGGAAGACTGCTGATTCTTGATTTGCTGCAACAGAGAGCAGGAAAGGGGCATAGCAATGTATTTTCACAAATGTATGCATGCCTCGATCCTCGTGCCACCAATCACGCATATCGATGCATGATGGCCGAGGAGCCGAATTGCACAGCTCAATATGAGATGAATGCACATGAAAATACAACAAGACCTAACTCCATCATGGATGATCTGGAGTGTCGGTGACTGGGGAATTGAGACACGTTCCGCCACTCGGAGTACGGAACGTACCTCGTTTCCCGTGCTCGGGCTAACTCCTATCCCGAACACAATGCAATATGCATGACATGCATGAATGCAACTAAGATACAACCTAACATGCACAATGCTAGGAAATGGCATACACAATGCTCGATGTGACATAGCATACACAATGCTCTAATATGCGACCTAGCATACGCAATGCTATGAATGAAATGGCATACACAATGCGTAATGGACTTACACCAACATGAGTGGACCTCAGCCACACTCACATAGGAGGCCGTAAGATGAAAATGAGACAACTCGAAGTGCGTGCACGCGTGCACGCAAACCGAGGACCGAACCTACGGCACGGAATGCCACTCTAACAGGACATGGCAAAACATGGAATATGGCATATGATCATGCAATTTTCAGAGAAAAAATGAGATGCAAAACAGCCCCGAAACCCGGTAAAATGAAACCCGATGCATGAAACGAGTCCCGAAACACGGGTTTTGGCGCATGAAATGGCCTATAACTATACAATGCATACATAATTTGAATATGAAATGAAAAGACAGAAGCAAGGCAGCCCCGAGACAAGCATTTTTACAGTTTAGAGTGAGGCCAAACAGTGGGCCCAGGTAGGGCTAAATTAGCATACAAAAATGGCTCCGCAAGGGAGGTAATGAAGCAAGTCACAAATTTTGGCCCCAAACAGAGAAGGGGCCTTCTACAATATTGAAGAGGGGCCAAAAATATGATGTTTTACAGTTTATGAAAAACTCCCAAAACAGATACAAGTATGCTCAAAATGCTATGCAAGAAATAGGCCAACAAAGGGGCAAAGAAGCAAGTGGTGCATGGAGGTCTCAAACAAGTGAGGGCCCTTCAACAATGTTGAATAGGGACCCAAAATAATGCTTTTTACAGTTTAGCACCAGCCCCAAAACAGTATACAAATAGGCTCAAAATATCATGCAAAATGAGGCCACCAAGAGGGCTATAACATGAAGTATACAAAGGGTGTCTCAAAAAGCCATAGACCCTTAATGAAACATGAAGAGAGGGTCAAAATAGGGCCATTTTCAGTTCGGAACAGAGTCCAAAAACAGAGACACAATAGGCTAATAAATCATGCAAAAATGGGGACCAAAGAGGGGTTCAATGGCAAGTGACACATGGAGGTCCCAAACAGTGATGAGCCCTTCTTCAATGTTGAAGAAGGGCTCAAAGTAAGCTACTTCACAGTTTATGACAGAGCTCAAAAAATATTATATATAGGCCAAAAAAATCATGCAAAAATATGGCATCCAAGAGGGGTAATGAAGAAAGTGGTGGCTGGAGGTCTCAAACAGGGTAAGACCCTTCAACAAACATGAAAAATGGCTCAAAATAAGCCTAGTTCCAGTTATGGCCGGAGCTCAAAACAGCAAGCCAAAAGGCCTAAGAAATGGTACAAAAAATGAGCTAGAAAAGAGGGAAATGGCACTCACCCTTGAAGACCAATCTTTGGTTGCTTCTTGGACCAAGAAATGTTGCCTCTCAAGCTCTGGAAAGCTGCTCCAAATGGCTGGAATGGAGGTGGTGGTGTGGTGCTAGGTGATGGTGAAGAAAGGGTGTAGGAACTTGGATGTTTGGAGCTTGGAAGTGGGAGATGAATGGAGGTATGTATGCAAGGCTTCAAGACCAAATTTTTTTTAACCCCAAACCAGACCTGAGATGCTGGTTTTTATAGGCAAAAAGAGGTGAAAAAAGAGGGGGAAAAAAGGGGGGGAAAACAAGCCAAGTTTCCCCCCAAAAGTTGGCAAACCCGGATACACAATTTAGGAAGGAAAGGAGGGCATTTTTGGAAGGAACCAGGTGTGAGGAACATGGCCAGCCAGTTTTCTTGGGCTTAGGTGGCCGGCCGGCTACTTTTTTTGGCTTTTCTGGCCGGCCAGCTACTTTTTCTGGCTTTTCTGGCCGGCCAGCTACTTTTTCTGGCTTTTCTGGCCGGCCAGCTACTTTCAGGACAAAAAACATGGGCTGTCGGAAAGAAAAGTGGCCGCTGGGTGTTTGGGAAGTCCAAATGTGGCCGTTAAAGTGTCCAAATTGAAGCCCCGGAAGTTATCTTTCCAATGGCGCAAACCTTGTATCAAAATTCCTCCTGTGGAAAAAGTTATGCCAGTTTCCGTGAAGCCGCGCAGATTCGGTCCCAACCGGAGTGATGCCCTACTTCAATCAACCATATCTCCCCTATCTGGAATTGGATTTAGGAGATTCTTGAGTGCAAAATGAGGCCCCGGGAGTAAGCTTTCCAACGGTGGTGGCCTCATAGCTTGATTCCAAGTATACGAATGAATAGGCCCGATTCGGCGAGGGCTGCTCGACTCTTTCTTAACGGTTCATGCCCATTTTCTCCCCCGACTGGATTTCTTCCCTCTTCTCCTCTTTTCTTCAACTTCAAACCCCTGAGTAAGGTGTTTTGAAAGATTTTTCAAAGATTTCATCTCTCTTTCATTCATTCCCACTTTGTCCTCGCTCGGTTTATCGAAAAACGCAACATTTAACAAAATGCGAGCGTCGGAACATCGTAGGAACTTTATTTCAAAAACGTTTTGAACGAGAGGGTTTTAAGTCTAAAATTTTTGATCGAGATTGTTTTGGTCCAGAATAGGGGTATAAAGTTGAGATTTGACTCTCTCTCTTTGCCGAAGAAATTGCACCTTTCCCCTGCACAACTTTCATCATCGAGCAAACCATCAGTCGCGTCCAAGTCTTATGGACGGTCAAAAATGGGGTGTCTACAACATGCAACTTAGATACTAAATTCCAAATAACCAACAACCCATTTCTTACAAGCTTGTTAAATCTCACACAAAACAAAAATCAAACACTTTGTCAGCAAGCCAAAAACTAGGCTTTTTACACAGATTTTTCTTGTGGTTTTTTCTAGACCAAACCCAAACAGCAATGGCCATTGGTGACATCTTTGACCAATCCTTTCTTATTACTACTATACTTTAATCACTCCACAAATTCATCAATGACTTGCTTCAAACAAGACATGAGTTATTCTCTCCTCACAACCCCTTTCTCATCATCCTTAGCTCTCACACCAACCTCTCATATCTCGTCTATAAACTTAGCATCGGTCAACTGGTCCAACCATTTGGGTACCCCAACCATTGGACATCACGAATAACCCATAAAACAATTCAAACCAATAAAACTAAAATCCATAAAACTAATTTCATAGAAATCAAACAAAAATCAAACAAATTTTGGACATCAAGAATAACATAATTTCATAGAAATCAAACAATTCAACCAAACCCATTTACGAAATCAACACAAAATTAAACTAAAAAAATCATATAAACCTTAGATAAAGTGTGAGAGATGGGGAAATAAGGGAAGGCAGAGAGAGAGAGAGAGAGAGGCCCTGATCGACAGAGAGAGAGAGGACAGAGAGCGACAAAGAGAGAGGGACAAGAACCTGTGATTTGCGGCAGTGGAGGTGGCACTTTGTGGTGGTGGCGACGTGCGGCGGTGGCCAACGACGGTGAGCTAGTGACCGTCAGTGAGCGTGCATTTGGTTTAGTGTACTAGTCTCTGTGTGTTTGTGAGATAGAACAGAGAAAAGATCTATATGAAAGAAATAAGAGGGAAGGGCGCCAATATTTCCCTCTAAAAAAAATTTGGGGCCTTTAGCGACTGAATAAATTTTTGTCGGCAAATGTAATCAATAGCTACTAAAAGTTTGTAGTTGGTTGTTTAATATTGGCTACTAAAAATGTTTTTATCGGTAATAACTATCCATCTACGACTACAGTTTTTTGGTCACTGATGGTTGCAATAAATAAGCCTATTTTTGGCGACTAACAAAAATTTTGGTCAGCAAAAGGCTATGTACGCCGACTAAAACCATAATTAGTAGCCTAAAATGTAAACAAATGCCGACAAAAACTTTTTTAGTCACCTATTGATGTTTAGAGACTAAATATTATTTTAGTCGCCAATAATTAACATATGGCTACTAGAAAACTTTAGTAGCTAAAAGTTAAATCATTGCCGACCAACAGGAAAATTTGTCGGTAAAGGTCCAACTTTTGGTGACTAAAAATGTTTTAGTAGCCAAAAGTGGTTGCCAAAGGTGCAGATTGTTGTAGTGAGACTTGGGCACTTCATTCTGAACACCTGATGATAACATGTTATACTGTGTAATCTTTCAAATCTTTAGTAAAGGAATTCAGTTTTGAGCTTCAAACCCAAACCTTGTAACCCATTTGGACCAAAACTTGTTTTTCTAGCCTGACTACTCAAAAGGCAGCAAGACCAAAAAATGGTCGGCATGCCACATTTTTTGGGCCGACTGTATATCCTCTTGGGCGGCCGGCCATGTTCAACGCAACAGATATTTTTGCTGCAGCAGGCTCCTCCCTTGCACGAGATTTCGGCCATCTTTCCTTTTTGAAGATATTTACAATCAAAACGTTTCAAAAATCTATAAATACAGCCCTTCCCCTCATGTTTTAGAGGTTGAACAAAATTTTCCAAGAGTTTAAAAGGCAATCTAAAGCACCTTTCTACCCTCTTGAATATAGATACACTATAGATACACCATTGAGGCTCAAACTTGAAACTTTTTGCTTAAGTTTGAAACCTTATTTTAGATACTTGAGATTATTTGGAATCAAGTTCGTTAACTAAGAACTTATTTGCATCTTTTTCTTTGCTTCTTTTTCACGCTCTTCCTCTCTTTTTCTTGTTTTACACACTGTTTTTGAGTTGTTTTGAGGAGCTGAAATATGTGATTAAAACTTAGAAAAAGTGGAGGGGTTAGCCACTCTTACTTAGGCTTGATTACTATAGCTTATTCTTTACTTTTTCTTCTTGCTTTCTCTTAGTTTTAACACTGTTTTTTTGGTGTTTATGGGCTGTTTAATGTTTAATTTATGCTTTGAATATAATAAATTGTATTGTTGTAAGTCCTCACGAATTTGGCGTGTTTAGGATATAGCGGCCAATCTGTTTGAGTTGATCGCTTTACTTTGATCCTTAT
The DNA here is from genome assembly GCA_036172215.1 of Camellia granthamiana. Lineage (NCBI taxonomy): Eukaryota > Viridiplantae > Streptophyta > Magnoliopsida > Ericales > Theaceae > Camellia > Camellia granthamiana. The sequence continues at coordinate 35,611,096 of CM069904.1, read as the reverse complement.
AGCTTTCTTTATGTATATTGGAACCTTGTAGTCATGGGGGGCTTAGAGTTTAGCCACCCCGTCACAAGTTTGATTAACTAGTTGTAAATCTTTCGCTTTAATAAGATTATTGTTTACCTTGAAGCTAAGTGATATCTTCCCTGTCAAAGTGTTGAAAAACTCTCTTTCCGGTCATTTTTAAAACATGGAAATGGATTCTCATCCTTATTCCATGAACAAAAGAGGAGTTGTCAACAACTTTGGCGAGTCGTGTGTTTAAGCTTTTAATAGTTAGCTTGATTTTGAGTTTCTTTCTTACTTTCCTTGTTATTCAGATAAAGCTCTTTACCACAAGTGTTGAAAACTCTCTTCTCTAGTGCCACTTTGAAGCATGAAAATGGATGTCTCATCCTTATTCCATAAGTAGGGAGAAAATTTTACAACAATTTTTGAGTTGTTATATCTTTATCTTAGACGTTTCCACGATCATCACATACTATCTTGTGATGTTTGATGATTTATGAAGTATGTCTATCTTTTCCTTGAAGTAACTTCATGATAAGAAAGAGGTAGGTAGAATAGTCTTTTTTTTTTTCTTTTTTTGTTGTTGTTGTGTTTAGTAAACCTTTTTCCTATCATTTCTAAGATCATCATGCAACAACTTTGCGATAGTTTATGATTTGAGAAACAAAGCGACCTCTCCCTTGAATATCTTCATGATAGGGGAGGGTAGAAGGGATAAACATCATTTAGAAAGCATTTATCTTACTTTGTCCTAGTTCTATTGCAGCAAGTTTTCCTCCAGAAATAGTGGTCGGCCGGCCATCCTCTTGTACGGCTGACCACCTTGTTTGTACGGCAGTGGTGGTTTTTCAGCAAAACAGAGCAGATCCTAAGGTCCAAAGCAGAACTATTTTTCTGACTGTGGACAGGGTAGTTTCTGGCAGTAAGTAGAAGGTGTTTCTGGAGGATGTTCTTACTTGCAAATGTGCGGTTTTAGATTAGTTACATTGAAATTTATATTTGTAATAATTAGTTAATTCATTTGTGTTTGTAATAATTGGTTAATTAGGACATTTGGACCCTGTTGTAAGAGGGCAAATTTGTAACACTTGATGTATGCCTTCCAACCTCCATTTCTTTTTCCCTTTTATTTACATGTTTAGCGTGGTTGTATAGAGCATCATGTTTTGTTTCATATCATTTCCATGCCTTGTATCCATTTTTTGCACGCATTAAGGTTTGGCACATCATTCTTGATATCATTGATTAGTTCTTACTTGAACACATGCGGTACTGCATGCTTAGAGTGGATCCATATGACATGTTCATAGCCGAATCAAGTAGTTGCATTGTGCATGTGTTGCATTAATCATGTGCATTTCTTTAGGATCATGTATTTTCCTAACTATCTTTTTTTCTTTGACTTGCCTCGGACGAACTGTACCGTTCACACCCCTAACCATATTATATTTATTTGGGTAAACTACAAATACACCGGTCCCTTCAAATTTCTAATCACATAACAAATGATCTATTTTATTAATAAATCATTAAGTCAATTAATAATTTTTAATAATATCAAAAATATATTTCAATTAATATTATGATAATTTTATTATTACATATGAGAGAAGTTAGAAAATGCACCCTATACTTGTTAAAACGTGAGTTATATGCATAACAACAAACTTGACATATCAAGATAGGTAAAAAAAAATTCAAAATTTTAAAATTTCATAAATTTTCTTCTACATATTCATTTTTCATAAAAGTTATACTTTTTTTTGTTAAACTTAATTGAGAAGGTTTATCAAACAAGAAGTATATTCAAGCTCGTTTGTTTCACCATAAAATTTTTTTTTTTTTGATTGTTTGGTTGACCAAAAGTAAATAAAATATTTTCACCATAAAGCGTTAAATGATTTATGTTTTAAGATTTTGTATTTTTTTTTCCCTATCATGGTTGAGATACTACTTAACATCCTTATCAAGTTTCATTACTTTCATGAACACTAAACGTCTTTATTCTTGAGAAATATGAAGGGACATAATAAATGGTGATTGGTGAGTGAGTATGACCATGTAGTACTCTAAGATTATTGTATAATTCTTTCTCTCTCTCTCTCTCTCTCTCTCTCTCTCTCTCTCTATATATATATATATATATCTATCTATCTATCTATATTTTATATAAGGAAACGGGGGTTTCTAACCCCCAAGCCTTGTGGGACCTCTAATATCCCAATCTAAATTTCTTGATTTTTTAATTTTAAAAAAAAACCTTTAGCATTTATTAATTTTTCTCAACCCCCAAGCTTTACCCTCATAATAACACTTTAATGCATTAAGAATAAGTATAAAAAAAATTTCTTGAAAAGTCCAACATATATGAATCCCCAACCCCCAAGCCTTACCCACATAATAACACTTTAATGCATTAAGAATAAGCATAAAAAAAATTCTTTGAAAAATCCAACACATATGAATTCTTTGAAAAGTCCAACACATATGATTATTATCCCTCGTAATAACACTTTAATGCATTAAGAACAAGCATAAATTTTTTTTTTTTTTGAAAAGTCCAACACATATGAATTCCTTGAAAAATCCAACACATATGATTATTATTCTTTGAAAAGTCCAACACATATGATTATTGTCTCTTATAATAACACTTTAATGCATTAAGAACAAACATAAAAAAAATTCCTTGAAAACTCTAACACATATAAATTCCTTGAAAAGTCCAACACATATGATTATTATGAAAATATTAAAATTTAATATAATATAAAAAAAGAAAAAAGAAAAAAAAAAAGACATTTAAAAAAGAAGAAGACAAAGTGGTGAAACACAACCTGTGCATAGCATGAGTCATATGCTAGTATATTATATAAGGAAAATGGGATTTCTAACCCCCAAGTCTTGTGCGAGCTCCAATATCCCAATTTAAATTTCTTGATTTTTTGATTTAAAAAAAAAATAGCATTTATTAACTTCTCCCAACCCCCAAACCTTACCCTCATAATAACACTTTAATGCATTAAGAACAAACATAAAAAAAATTCCTTGAAAAGTCAAACACATATGAAGTACATATGAATTCCTTCAAAAGTCAACACATACGATTATTATCCCTCACAATAACAATTTAATGCATTAAGAACAAGAATAAAAAAAAATTCCTTAAAAAGTCCAACACATATGATTATTATCAAAATATTAAACTTTAATATAATATATAAAAAAAGACATTAAAAAAAAAAAGAAAGGAAGACATAGTGGTGAAACACAATCCGTGCATAGCATGGGTAATATGCTAGTACATATGTATATTATAGTTGAGCAATTGATTGAAATTAGATTTTGGAATTGTTATTTTTGTTGCATTCAACTCTCGTCTTATTTTATTTTTCAATAATAATATACAAACATAGTTGTTGGAACAATCTTCTGTATAAAATAAATAACTTGAAACAAATCAAATAAAAATAAATAAATTACTTACAAAATTTATTTTGCCGAACCGAATAAATATTTAAAAGATCAAGTCGAGTGTTTGACACTCTGTTCTTAAGACATATTCGCCCCACTACGGTGCTTACAGATAAATGGCGTCTATCTCCCAAGATATAATGATCCTCACAAATTGTAGTAGCACTCCAAACAATATGTACGGCGAACAAAAACCTTGTGTTCTATACTCTCTTTATTTTATTCTAAAACTAGTATAAAGAATAATGATACAAGAAAGCAAAATGAAGGTAAGAAAAACAAATTTTTGGAACCAAAAAACTGCTGGAAAACGACTGGTATATATAGGCAAAAAACAGACCCGAAAAGGTATGAATTTGAACTTGAACAAGTGCAAAACTCTTGAACAGATTCAAATTTGAAAACTGGACAGATTGGCTAACTGCTGCAATTATACAGCTGTTCTGAATCTATCTGGCAGTTTCTGTAATAAAACTGCCTGAATCTGTCCGGCAGTTTCTGTTAGGAATTTGGACTGAAGGAGGTAAAAATTTTGGACAAATATTTGAATTCAAATTCAAATTACAAAGGTGCAAAATTTAAATTAATTTTTCTCGCAAAAAAATAGGAAAAAATTCAAATAAATTTTGTTCAAAAAATTAATATTAGAACTGACTCGACCCACAACCCACAACCCACACCCGTGCCTGGACGGATGGACGACGGTGTGTGTGGTGGTTTGGGCTAAGGTTCAATTTGTCCTTAACTCTTCCCTTCTATAAACTTGGGGTGCCCCTTGGTGCCCAACCCAAGTGTTGCCACCTAGAACTTATATACACATATAAGTTCTCTTAAGTTTCCAATGTGGGATAACCATTTCAAGGAAACCCACATTTTACTTCTTTAAATGTCCATTCCATGAACCCAAAAACGACGTCAAGTTCCCATTCACTCATAAATGGTTTTGACGAACCGTCTTCACTGTGTGACTTGCCACGCGGCAAGGAACACGTCACCTCTTCAAACCCATCCCAAAAGACGTTTGGGGCCTACTCAATTTTGGGCTCAAAGTTGGCCCAAAATAAGCCTATAAAAATCAATTTTTTCAACAATCCCCCACATGAATGGAATTTGACGGAGAGAAAATGAAACAACATGATCTAATTACAGAGAGTACAGAAATTGGAAATATTCTGCACAGGATAGATAGCTTTTGGAACAATCTTCTGTGTAAAATAAATAACTTGAAAGAAATCAAACAAAAATAAATAAATTACTTACAGAATTTATTTTGCCGAATCGAATAAATATTTAAAAGATCAAGTCAAGTGTGTGACACTTTGTCCTTAAGATAGATTCACCCTGCTACGGTGCTTACGGATAAATGGCGTCTATCTCCCAAGATACAATGATCCTCACAAATTGTGGTAGCACTCCAAACAATTTGTACGGCAAACAAAAACCTTGTGTTCTATACTCTCTTTATTTTATTCTAAAACTAGTATAAAGAATAATGATACAAGAAAGCAAAATGAAGGCAAGAAAAATGAATTTTCGGAACCAAAAAACTGCTGGAAAATGACTGGTATATATAGGCAAAAAACAAACCCGAAAAGGTATGAATTTGAACTTGAACAGGTGCAAAACTCTCAAACAGATTCAAATTTGAAAACTAGACAAATTGGCTAACTGCTGCAGTTATACAACTATTCTGAATCTGTCTGGCAGTTTTTGTAATAAAACTGCCTGAATTTGTCCAGCAGTTTCTGTTAGGAATTTGAACTGAATGAGGTAAAAATTTTGGACAAAAATTTGAATTCAAATTCAAATTACAAAGGTGCAAAAGTTAAATTAATTTTTCCCGCAAGAAAATAGGAAAAAATTTTGTCCAAAAAATTAATATTAGAACTGACCCGATCCACAACCCGCGCTCGGCACGGCTCGGCTAGACGGACTGTGGCGGCACGCGTGTGCGGTGGTTTGGGATCAGGTTCACTTTGTCCATAACTTTTTCCTTCTACAAACTTGGGGTGTCCCTTGGGGCTCAACCCAAGTATTGCTACCTAGAACTTATATACACACATAAGTTCTCTTAAGTTTCCAATGTGGGATAACCATTTCAAGGAAACCCACATTTTACTTCTTTAAATGTTCATTCCATGAACCCGAAAACGACGTCAAGTTCCCATTCACTCATGAATGGTTTTGACTAACCGTCTTCACCGTGTGACTTGCCATGCGGCAAGGAACACGTCACCTCTTCAAACCCACCCCAAAAGACGTTTGGGGCCTACTCGATTTTGGCCTCAAAGTTGGCCCAAAATAAGCCTATAAAAACTAATTTTTCCAACAATCCTTCACATGAATGGAATTTGACGGAGAGAAAATGCAACAACATGATCTAATTACAGAGAGTACAGAAATTGGAAATATTCTGCACAGGATAGGTAGCTTTTGGCTTTAAACCTTCCCTTGTGAGACACTATCGAATTTACTAGCTAACCAGTGAACATGATGTCTTAAACTGTTTAGCCATTTATGTAAACTAAGACAATAGAACTCACACAGTATATTACCAGACACAGTTTAGTTCTCACTATTGTGTTCATTTTGGCCCTGAACAACTTGGTCTTTCTTGAGTGCTATAGAGAATTGTAGAATCTTATAGAACTGGCCTAGTTCACACTCATATAGGTGATCCTTATTTTGAATTTCTTAAATACTCCTCTTGATAGATACCCCCTCTAGGTTTTTCCAAGATATAAGTGATTATTAAAAGCATAACTTACCCTAAGTTCCTGTATACAACACATGTTGCAGCTATTACTTTCATCATAAGAATGGATAGGAGATTAACTCCTTTAGTGATTTCTAGTGAGCTACACATAACTTAGTTGTCCCTTTGAACTTAGTTCTTGGGATCTCCAGTCATCTAAGTAGAGTTACTATTATGATGACTCTGATGTAAGAGGCTTTAATCACATTCTCCTTGATAAACTTTCCCTTATTTGCTCTCTAGTCAAACTTTTTGTTTAGCGGATGCTATTTTTCGTTTTACCTTCTCAATTATATATCATTGAGTAGTTAGTGGATCCATTATATTGTCCTTAGACAATATTCACAACTGAAAACAAATGTCCTACAGTATTAAGTCTTTGATTACATCGAGACTTACCATTACTCTATGTCACTCCCATTTTTAAACAACAAACATATAGTTGTTCCTTAGGAGTTAATGAAACCATATTTGCTTCTACTCCAACTTTGTCCTACAAAAAGAATTGAAATCCTTTGTGGACCTACAATCGGAACTGTTACTTCTGTAAAATCATTCAAGCACCCCCACATTTTAAGCATTCCAAGGAAACTTAATTTCTCTTGTTGGTGTATAATTTATACAAAATATTAAGACACCCCCACAATTCTGAGGTAAACCAGAATATATTATTTGGCGTGCTTGAACTAAATAACAAGATATAAATTGTTTTGTAAATATAATTACAACACTAATTTGTCTAAAATACAATTAGACTTCATAACTTTCTTTTGCAGTAAAAAGTTAAAAATGGCCAATACCGGTTGTGACCACAACACTTTCAAATTACATTTCTTTAGCCATGCATTATTTTTTTTTGGTTTACTGCAACCCTTAATTCCAATCTCAACATGGAATAAAAATATCATTGTATAATGACATTTACATCTTATTTGTCTTTTCCAGTATTGGTGACTCTGTCGACAATTACCAAAACTTTTTTCACCCACCAATACTTCATTATAATATTTCCAGTATTGGTGACTCATATAATATTTCATTATGGAGTTATCAATCACCACACCAATACTTGTTTGAGCATTAGTTTCTATAGCCATCAATTCTAAATTATCAAACAAAATTATAATTAGAATTTTATACTACACAAAAAATTAAACCATAAACACAGAATTTTAAATTCTGTAAAATAAAAGAAATAAGAATTGTAACTTTTATTTCCAATTAATTTTAAAATAAAATAAATTTTATTTAAACAAATTAATTCCACACAGAAAATTTAAACCAAAACCACATAATTAAATTCTGTAAAATAAAAGGAGCAAGAATTGTAACTTTTATTTTCAATTAATTTGAAAATAAAATAAAATTTTATTTAACCAAATTAATTCCACTCAGAAAATTAAATTTCTGTAACACTTCAAAAATTAAAAAACTGAAAACAGAATTTTAATTAATGAACACTCAGATATTATTTTTAAAAACCAAAATTAATTTCTAACAAATTTCACAAATAAATATTCTGAATTGTTAATGACACCAATCTATTACTACTAGTTGTCAAAGAAAATAGACAGTATATTACTACTATTTGTTTTTCCAACCAGAATATTATTTTGTAAAACCACATAAAATAATTTTCGTAAGAAGAAGAAAGAGAAAATGAAACAAACGAAAAATTCTGTATAAATAGAATAATTCGAATCTTTCTTAAGATTGTTGGAACAATCTTCTGTATAAAATAAATAACTTAAAACAAATCAAACAAAAATAAATAAATTACTTACATAATTTATTTCGCCGAACCAAATAAATATTTAAAAGATCAAGTCCAGTGTGTGACACTCTATCCTTAAGACAGATTCGCCCCGCTACGGTACTTACGAATAAATGGCGTCATACAATGATCCTCACACATTGTAGTAGCACTCCAAATAATTTGTACGGCGAACAAAAACCTTGTGTTCTATACTCTCTTTATTTTATTCTAAAACTAGTATGAAAAATAATGATACAAGAAAGCAAAATGAAGGCAAGAAAAATGAATTTTCGGAACCAAAAAACTGCTGGAAAATGACTGGTATATATAGGCAAAAAATAGACCCGAAACGGTATGAATTTGAACTTGAACGGGTGCAAAACTCTCGAACAGATTCAGATTTGAAACTGGACAGATTGGCTAATTGCTGCACTTATACAACTATTCTGAATCTGTCCGGTAGTTTCTGTAATAAAACTGCTTGAATCTGTCCAGCAGTTTTTGTTAGGAATTTGGACTGAATGAGGTAAAAATTTTGGACAAAAATTTGAATTCAAATTCAAATTACAAAGGTGTAAAATTTAAATTAATTTTTTTCACAAGAAATAGGAAAGAATTTTGTCCAAAAAATTAATATTGGAATTGACCCGATCCGACCCACAACCCACACCTATGCCAGGACGCAGGGCGGTGCCAGCGTGCGCGCGTGTGTGGTGGTTTGGGCTAAGGTTCACTTTGTCTATAACTCCTTCCTTCTACAAACTTGGGGTGCCCCTTGGGGCCCAACTTAAGTGTTGCCACCTAGAGCTTATATATACATATAAGTTCTCTTAAGTTTCCAATGTGGGATAACCATTTCAAGGAAACCCACATTTTACTTCTTTAAATGTCCATTCCACGAACCCGAAAATGACGTCAAGTTCCCATTTACTCATAAATGGTTTTGATGAACCGTCTTCACCGTGTGACTTGCCACGTGACAAGGAACACGTCACCTCTTCGGACCCATCCCAAAAGACATTTGGGGCCCACTCAATTTTGGGTTCAAAATTGGCCCAAAATAAGCCTATAAAAGCAATTTTTCCAACAATAGTTTGTATATAAAAATATATACATTGATGTGAAAACTGCCATTACTATAGTTTATATTATTTATGTTCAATTTTACATGAAAATTATGTATGAATATTATTCTAATTTTTTTTTCTTTTTAAAGTTTACTCTGTAATTGATTCTTTATTAAGATTTCTATTGTCAAAAATATTTTAAGTGTTAACTAAAAACTGAAAGCAAAAATAAAAAACTTATTTCAGACAAAATCATTTTACATGAAAAATATTTTATGGTGAAACAAACGGAGCTTAAGTTGCATTCAAAAAAATTCTCAAATTTTTATGAATTTTTAATTTCTATACAAAAACTTTGAAATTTAACATTTTTTATTGAATTTTGTAGTTTCTCAAATACAAATTTATAATTTTCATAAATTTTTGGAAAAATTAGAAAATAATTATTTCAAAGTTTCTTATAACAAGATCAAGGCTGATTTTCAATTTTATTAATTTAAATTATAATCTTTTGATTTGTTTTCAATTTAAACATCCGTCTCTTTTCGTTAAAAATAAAATTGACAAAACAATAATCATTAAACTCAAAGAAAAGAATATTTTAGACCTTTTATGTACATATATTGATTTTATTTAATAAAAATAGACTAACGGTTTATATTGAAAAAAAAATCAAAAGATTAGTGAAATATGATATTTTGCATTGGCTATTTTTAGTGATCAAAATTGAATTTAATGGGTAGATTAATTGTGTGACGCCAATTTTGCCATTTCACATCCTCAGTCAGGCCCACGCAACAAGCTTGGAAGATTTGGTCCATACCCATCAATATAAGATTTGCATACATATTTTTACCATATTTGGAAAAGGTTTTATATAAAAAAAAATTTGAAAAAGCTTTCCTGAATCTTTTTAGAAAAAATTGGAAATTTGGCCTAGCCCTATTGGGCGATCACTCACACGATTGGTTAGGAGTCTCCACATTTTGAAAAACGTAACTTTGTGATCGAAAGGGGATCGATCTCTCTTGGAGCAAGCGATCTCTCTTGAGGTGCGATGGATCGCTATTCTACATTTTTTCCTAAACCTAATTCTATTTGTCCTGGAAAACGTTTTTCTTCTATAAAAAGGTATTTCTAAACCCGAATTTGGTGATCGTAATTATTGTGTTTTCATAAAAAAATATATTTTCTCTTTAGAGAGTTGAATTTGAGAAATCCATAAAATACTTTTCATTCTTGCATTGTTTGTTCTAGACTTTTGGCAAATTAGGTAATCGGAACCGTTAGTGAACAAAGATTGGAGCAGAAATTTTGTGGGATCCTAAAGATTAAAAAGGATGATTGGGTCAAGTTGTACTCGTTGGAGTTATTACAAAATATCGTATTAGGTAAATCTAGGTGAAGGTTGTAAGTACTCTCAACTTTGTGTTTGTATTCTTTGATCATAGTGGATTTTCTCTGAGGTGTTGGGATCATGATTTTTTACTAAGTTGGATTTTTCACGTAAAATCTTATATTCATGTGTTGATTGTTTTTACTTGATTTAATTTGTTTAATCAACTTAGTTGAACTTAAAATTGATAACTTTAATTTATTGGCCTATTCACCCTCTCTAGGCACTGAATATTCAGACTATGTAAGTTTAATTAGAGTTTAAGTAGACAAAATTATAAAGGTTAAATTTAAATTTTTTTTTTTTATAATTTCCTTATTTTAAAAAAAATGATTTCTTAACAAAAATTCGAGAACTTTTTATTTCCCACTCATTCGCATGTGGCAGCATTACAGATTCATGTCACAATAGTTCCACCCAATGTTTTAAAAATTGGACCGGTGTGTGAACCGGAAAAAGGATCGGGTGGACGGGTCACCGGTTCAACCCGACGGTTGAACCGGAATTGAACCGTGACGTCATAAATATATTAATATTATATTTAAATAAAAATATAAGTAATAAAATTATAAATTAAAAAAATTAAATAATCTTAAATATTTCTCCTAATACCTTTTTTACTAAAAAACATAAAAATATATTTTAAAATATTATTAATTTTAATTTTGGAAGAAGAAATCAAATATTCAATATTCCCTTCATATGATTTTAATTCAAATAATTTGATTGAAAGAAGAGCAAAAATTTTGGAGGGATATCAAAATTTTAAGTTTCCCTCCAATAAATTTGATTGAATCCCACATAAATTTCTTGAGTGTTTTTGGAAGAAGTTTTTTCTTATAAATAGGTAGAGGCTTTTATAATAATTTCAAACTCTCAATGGGATTCCTCACAAGAGGAGACCCTTAAAAGAGAGTTTCCAATTAAAATTTTCTTATATATATATATATATATATAATAGACAAAATCATAATTACGATATTTTACCTAATACGATATTTTGTAAATCCACTATGATCAAATTGAGACAAAATCATGAATTGAAAATCAAAATCATGTCAATTAACATTACAAAAATTAAATAAACACAAGGGCCAAGATATAAGGATTGTCGGTATAATTTGCTAAAAAAAATAAAATAAATAAATTCCAGGCATTTCTAAAATAAAGAAATATTAACCACAAAGTGACCTTTGCGATTAGACTCTAGATCGATACTCCAAAGGTCACTTTTAAGTGGTCCTACATAGCATAACTACTTAACCATGTAACAGTAAGTCGTAGACTCGCATACAAGCAGATCTTCGAACCCACACTCTTGATACTGGATATAGATCGCCCAAATTTAAAAAATACATCCTACCAACCAGGAATGAACCTAGGATTTGATCATCGGGGGGCCAATAAATAAAGATGGAAAGACAAGTAAGGTTGGATTTAAAGGAAATAGATTTTCATGCAATTAACACTTGTGAATTTTCATGTTATTAATTGAAAATGTATAAATTTTTTTAAATATTTGATATAACAGTAATATCATTAATCAATGAGAGTTCTTATATTACGATAGTGAGAAATAATAATTCGCTTAGTGAGAGACAAAAATTATCAATTTAATTTTATTAATAATTTTTTATTGGTTGAGACACTACCATTCTCACTTAAGCCTTTCATGTTTTATAAAGTGAATAATATAATTACAAATATATTTTAGAACATAATATGTTTGGTAACTTTCAATTTTAGCTAAAAAGTCAAAAAGTCACTATAAGTCATTACAAGTTATCACACCACTCTCTTTACTTTTCTACATATCTTTTCGTAAAAAAATTAAAAAATTATTAAAACAGTATATTCCCAAACGATGCTACGTATACACGTTATTAACATATATAACATAACCATAACAAGTTGTAATGTTTTTACCAAATAGTTCATAACATTTTGAACGACAATGGTTCGTAATATTTACACTATACTATTCATAACATAATTACAGTTATTCATAATTTTCACTTTAGAAATATCCACTATTAGTGTAAAAATGGCCCGCGGCCCGTGGGGGCTCGAAACCCGCCCACGGCTTGGGGTGGCCCCGACTCGGTTAGGCCTGGGCTTGGGCCTGAGTCATCATTTTGAAGCTCGGCCAGCCTAGCCCGGCCAATTGGCCCGCTCAAGGCCTACTCAAAGCCCGACCTAAGGTCCGGCCCGCTCAAGGTCCAGTGTCATTTTTTTTGTAGAAAATAATAAAATTTTGATAAAAAAATAAAAAAAATAAAAAACAATGTTTAGGCCCGACCAGCCCAAGGCCCGAATATCCTTGGGCCTAGGCCATAATTTTTTGACCCGTGACTCGGCCCCACCCAAAATTTGACGGAAACCTAGATGGCCCAACATGGTCTATGCCCAATTTACACCCCTATCCACTAGGGGTGTTCGCGGTTCTATTTTGGACAGTTTGTGGATTGGTTTGGACCTGCTCACATGTATGCAGTTTGGAAAAAATTCAACCTGCAACTGCTCACAGTGCAGGTTGCGGTTTGTGTGGATAGGATTCGCAGATGTGCGAATGGTTGCAGGCGGTTTGCGGATTAGACTTTTTTCTTTAAAATTTTATTTTGGAGCTTCCCCCCCTCCCATTTTGTAAATATTTATTTTGGATCCTTTTCCCTCCCATTTTCTAAAATGCTCCAACATTAATAATTAATGAATTAATGAATTAAACCTTATAAAATTAAAAACACAATAAAATCAATTCCTAACACAAACAAATCATTCAAAATTCTAAACTTTTAATTTAAATCATAAATTAATACAAGTATATCTTTCAAAATCTTAAACTAGATCATCCATCTCATTCACCATCTACTAGCCAATAATACAATTAAAGTAAAATCATTAAAAATCTTAAGCTTACCCAAAAGTAATTCTTCATTAATTTTTACGTTCATAAAAAATGCAATAATAAAATAACAAAGGTCCAGGTTTTTTTTTTTTTTTTTTAAAAAGTTTAAGTCTGAATGGGTTCTTACGGGTGCGGGTTAAACCCGCAACCCGCCCACAACTTGCAATCATGCCATATTCCAAACTGCATTCGCCCACGTTGTGTCTACAAAATAGTCCATTTGTATGCGGATCGGTTTGGATTGGATGAGTTGTGCGGTTCCAATAACTTTATGCACAGCCTTACTATCCACTGTAAATTCAACTTTACTATAAATATTTTAACTTTTCATTGCAAAAATTTATATGGCATTCTACTATTATATTATAAAGAGAAGTTAAAAAAAAATTTAAAACATGAGAATGAAATGAGAGAGGAGCCCACGTACGAGAAGAAGTTGCAAAAAAATTAAAAACATGAGAATGAAATGAGAGAGGAGCCCACGTACGAAAAGAAGTTGAGATGTTGAACCAATTCCATGCATAACAACATATACTGTAACCTGAATAAAGTCACTGTAGACCTCCGTCCCAAGTCTGCAGTGGCCCTTGGGTTCTAGGCATTTCTAGCAGATTGGCTTTGAATAAAGTCCCCGACCTCCGCAATTAGGTACCAAAGTTGGGGCAATTCAGGAAAGATATAGAAGCCATGGATGGCGTTTGGATACTCAATCAACTTCACTTCCTTCCCTGATTTCTTCATCCCCTCAACGTACCTCCTCTGCCAGTCCTGTAACGGATCACCACCACCAACGTCGCCGGAAACTTCACCGCCGCTGACACATCACCACCACTCACCGCCTCATGGTTTCGGTCCGATCCTATTGGCAAAAACGACCTCCACATCCAGTCGGTTCGTTTCACATTCAGAAATGGAGCTCTACTGAGCCGGAGTTCCGATTCACTGCGCTCTTCTCCACCGAAGAACGGCTGTATCTCTACCAAACCAATAATATTCAGCTTCTCAAACTCGTGTCGGCCGTATCTGACCGCCACGTGGTGGGCTATGCTGCCGCCGGCGCTGTCGCCGGCGAGAAAACAACGGTTGAGATCAATGTCGGAGGGTGATACGGCGTAGTTATGGGCGTCGATGAATTTGAGGGTTTCAAAACCGTCGTCGTATTGGGAAGGGTAGTGGTGACGGAGGCGACGGTGACTTGGAGTTGAGCGGCGAGGTTGCGGCAGAGATGGTCGTAGATTTTGGAATTGGAGGCGGAGTTGAGGAATCCGCCGCCGTGGAAGTAGATGAGTAGAGGGACGAGGGTGGTGGTGGAGGAGGAGGAGGTGGAGGAGGGGAGGTAGAGGCGGAACCAGAGATTGCTGGAAGGGTCGACGGTGATGTCGGAGGAGGAGACTCCACTGATGGGTTTGGAGGAGGGTGGAGATTTGAGGTCAACGTTGCGGAGGAAGCGGAGAAAATCAAAAAAATTATTAAAGTAAAAAAAAGTCAAAAAGTGAAAAGAGGTGAAAAAAAAAATTAAAAAGTCAAAAATTACAAAAAATTTCAAAGTCAAAAAGTTAAAAAAACTAAACAAAAAAATCAGACAAATAAAAAAGTCATAAGCTAAAAAAGTTAAAAAAACTAAAAAGTCAACTAAAAAATTCATTACGAACATTAAATTAAAGGCCAATTATTATATTTTGGAATGGTTACTTCCTTATTTATTCATTTTTTTTAACCCATAATAATAATATGAACTATTTATCTCGTAGTAAAAAGTATTTATATAAAACATTAATTTCAACACATATTGATAAATAAATAAACAAATCACATTTTGTTTTATAGAATAGATAATTGTAGCTGTCGTCTATTTTAAAAATAAGATTAATTTATGCATATGTCTAGTGACATTTGATAAAAATTAATTTTTTTGTACATTTAATCTTTATTGTTGAACTTATGAAATAAATGCTTTAAATCATTGTTATGAACTTGAGATAAGACTCATAAAATAGAGTATAAAGTGATATAATAGATAGTGGTATAGAAATGAGTCATTCTCATTTGGAAAATGCTAGAGGCTCCAAAATTTTTACCAAATATTTTACTAAATATCTCACATAGATGTGGACCCCACACTTAAGTGGGACCCATCTCATGTGAGACATTTAGTAAAACATTTGATAGAAATTTTAATATTCCTAACATTACTCTTCTCATTATACATTGGCTCCTCCGTGGCCCAACATAACTCTCGTATTGTGGGCTCACTCGGTAGAGCATTGTGTTCTCGTCGGGTTGGACAACATTTGGAGCTTACACGGTTTCTAGTTTTATTATCTAAACCGTCTATGCTTTAGGATATTTTGTGTAAATCATCCATAAAAAAAAAAAAAAAATTAAAGACAAGTTTAGGAATTAGTTAAAATAGTTATAATGCCAAAAAGCTACTACTAAAAAGCCAACTACTACTTTTACTTTTTTACATGTCTTTTCATAAAAAACTAAAAAATCAACTAAAAGAACTAGTTCTCAAAACAACCCTAAGTTGATATGATATTCGTAACTACATAATTTTATCATATTTGTCTCCGAGATAATGTATGATCTATTTTCAAAATCATTCTTGTCATTCATTTTTTTAAAAATAAATGTGATAAAACTATGTGCTTCTTATATCAGATCGACTTGATTTTTGTTGTGAAAGATCTAAACAAGGTGGCTTAAAAAATAAATAGCTCAGATGATCAAAACGGAACTTGTGATTTACCTCACGAACCCGAATAATGACGTCCAACTATTTTTTTTTTGATCGGCAAAGAAAAATTTCCATTAACAGCAAGAAATTAAAAGTACAGGAAGATGAAATGCATCGAGAGAGATTCGGAAGTATAAAAATACCCCTACTACTGCTATTCGCATCCATACAACCAACCCCTAAGCCTCTCAATTTTTGAAATAAACAGTTAAGAAGAACTTAACTATAAAATTAAAATACATGAATCCCCCACAAAAAAACCCACGAAACCACCCGAAATTCAAACTAGAAGCAACAGTAAACAAAAATCAAAAGGGCCCACGCCTCTGACTAAAACTTCAAGCCAACGTCTAATCAGCAACTCCCCAAGACCCTGCTGCTACAACTCCCCATGCCTCACGCCTCTGCTACAACAACTCCCCATGACCCTCATCTCTGATGCTGCTGCGTCAACACCCTCTCCGGCCGAAGAAAACTCCAGCGCCACCACCGGAAGGACTGCACCTCCTCTGCCAAACTCCAATTCTTCAACCTCACGCCACCACCGGGAAGAACCACAGCAAAAACTAGAACTACAAGCCAACGTCTAATCAGCAACTCCCCAAAACTTTGCTGCTACAACTCCCCATGCCTCACTCCTCTGCTACAACAACACTCCATGACCCTCGTCTCTGATGCTGCTGCGTCAACACCCTCTCCGGCCGAAGAAAACTCCAACGCCACCACCGGGAGGACTACACCTCCTTTGCCAAACTCCAAAAGCCCACTCCATGCTGCTACTGCTCCTCTTCTCATCTTCTAGCACACCCAAAACCCTCAACCAAACTCCCAAAGCCCACTCCAAGCTGCTATTACTCCTCTCCTCAACTTCTAACACACACCCAAAACCTCTGCCAAACTCCATAACCAACAGGCCTACAATCTCACGCACCCGCTGGGACACCACCAAAACATAAAGAAGACCTACACCCCTCAAACTCTCTCGAGAAGGAGCGCTCGAGTGACAACCGGACAGAAGCTGGGACGCCTACGGAACCCATGTTTCCACCCAAAAACACACCCCTCAAACTCCAACTCGACAAAGAGCGCACGAGTGAAGGACAACAGCTGATAAAACCGGACAAAACAAAACACTCCCGCAGCAACGAAACACACCTAGGTGGGTAGACACGGGGGACTCAAGTTTATTGGAAAGAAAATCTAACAAGACAAAGGGAAAGAAGAGCTAGGCCAGCCGACCGCCATTGCCAGAAGCGGCGGCCAGCTGGCCCAAAAAAGAGGCCGGAGAAGGAGGTTTTTAGGGATGGAAATGAGAGGTTTTTTAGAGAGAGAAAGTACCTAGTTATATCATTTATTAATAATGACGTCCAACTATATATAGATATATATATTTAAATATAGGAAATTCTACAATATAATCTTAAAAAAAAGGGTGTATCTATGATCTTATTACAATTTTTTGTTATAATATATTATGTGTTGGTTATGATTTAATTGTGATCAATTTTAATTATTTTTTATGATTGAAGAGGTTTTATATTATGTTACGAGTGATGTTTAGTTATGAATTATTGTGCTCCCTTTGATGATTTGTTTATGATACCCAATAATATCAATATCACAAAGGGAACAGCATCTTTCCAATGAATTTTTCAATTGGAGCTTGTTGTTGGGCCTCCGTAGGCCACTACGAAACCTACATTGATAATTTGAACCGTTTAATGCGTAGGCTTGTTAAGTATTTCATCCTTGTAAAAAATCATAATGATTAGACATAAATAACTGCTTGATCAAATCATGTTTGTGCTAATAATTTATTTTTAAAATCGTAGTTACCGTTGGTACAAATTTGATCTGATTAAGTGGTTATCGATATTCGATAAACATAATTTTTTTTCAGAAATAAAATACTCGACAAGATCTACACATTCAATAATTCAAATTATTGATATAAATTATAATCCGATTTTAAACTAAAAAAAAAGCCTGAGCACTATCACAAAATCTCATAAATTACTTATGGCATACTTTTTTTTAGAAGTGTATTTGAGGACAACAAAATGGGGTATCAATGGTGCTATCATATTTTGTCTTTTGTTTTTGGCTTGACAAAGTACTAGAAGGAGAGCAAATGCGAATTAAAGGTCAATTATACGTGAGGAGGCCGGCAAACGCAAATTCAAGGTCAATTATGACATGCTGTTTTTTTTTTTCTTTTTAGACCCGTCTCTTCCACACAGTAATAGAAAGTAAAATTTTTATATGTGACCACTATCAGAGGAAGACGGTCTAATTCAAATTAAAGGTTAATTATGAGGAAACTACGTGCCGGTGGGGGAACCAAAAAAATTACACTTCATAGTTTTTATTTACATCTTATTATAGACATATTTACACTTCATATGTTTGTAATTTTTTTTTCCTCTTCTCCTATTTTTATGTAATTCCTCCTTAATTATACATGAAATAGGATATAAAATCTAAATTGGAGGGTACTATTTAAGTCTGTAAACTTATTACGGGTTTTGTTTTAAATATAAATTTCAACACATATTGATAAATAAATGAACAAATTACATTTTATTTTATAAAATAGATAATTATAGTTGTCGCCTATTTTAAAAATAAGATTAATTTATGCATATGTCTAGTGACATTCGATAAAAATTAATTTTTTTATACAATTAATCTTTATTGTTGGCCTTATGAAATAAATGGTTTAAATCATTGTTATGAATTCAAGATAAGACCTACGAAATAGAGTATAAAGTGATATAATAGATAGTGATATAGAAATGAGTTATTCTCATTATACATTGGCACCTCCATGGCCCAACATAACTGATGATGAGCCCAATCAAGAATGAGAGAGAATTTAGAGAGAAATATTTCAGTCAATCAATATTCATATTTAAAAAGTTAGTTACAAAGTGGTTATGTCACTTTTAGATATAGACTACAATTTCCCTCCACTAGCTATCACATGATATGCACATGATATTCTCCATCATACTCTCCCACTCAAAAGAACTTGTCCTCGAGCGAAGACAAACAAAAACACAACCAAAAAAAACAAAACAAAACACAACTAATGCACTAGAAGTGAAACCAAAACTAAAAAAAATATACAATACAAACAAATTCCACAAAGAAGAACTAATCTACAATGAGAGAAGCAATGTTGATGCAAGAATCATTTGGCAAATAAGGCACAAGGTGTTGGACATTATGTGCAAAATTCTTGTGAACATCTATTTCTTTGTCATTAATTATTATGCGGTGGGTGATTAGTGTTGATTACTATTCACCCTCTCTTATTATTTTGAACGAGGAGGATTTCTTTCAGTCTATAATCTGGATTGGAGGGTGTTGTTTGGGCTCAGAAGGCCTATTACAGGTCTATTTCGATAATTCAAATCATTTATTTTGTCGATCACTTTGTGTATTTTATTCACACAAAAAAATCGGTCAATCTGATAATCGTAACCTATTCAATTTATCACATTTGTCATAAATAAATAAAAAAAAGATGACAATTGTATTTTTAAAAATAAATCATTCATTATTTTTGGTGAAAAACGTTATAAATTGAATAAGTTACGATTATCAAATCAACATAATTTTTTGTGTGGATGAAATATACGAAGTGCTCGACAAACTAAATAGTTTGAATTGTGAAAATAAAACTCATGGTGGGCCTTACAGACCCAAATAACGCTCCTATTTTAAAAAAGACTATTTGAAAATTTGATTTTGACCGACACTAACTAAGTAAAAGTTATGTTAGCAAAGCATAAGCAAAATGTAACCCCAGCAGCAGCTGTGTCTAATGTATATTTCCTACATAAAAGTTGGACTAATTTGCTTTAATAATAAAGTGTCACCACTTAATTTTTAAAGAAGAATTAAAAAACTTTTAATGATGAAAACTAAGTTAAGGATTAGTCCGTCATAACTAGAAAATTTCTAGGTTCGAGAGCTTAGGTACAAAGGAGAAGGTCATTAAATGAAAGCACCCCATTTTTCTCAATCTGAAGATTGACCTCTACTCACTTCTTATTTTATGATTTTAGTTGTTAATTATTTCATACAAATTCATTTTAAGCCTAAAACCTTTAACTAACCAAAAACTAGATGATTGAATGGTTGGTTTGGGGTGTCCTAAAAAAGTGCACTTTTTGTCTTTTTACGAAAAGATGTGCAGAAAAGTAGAGAGGTGATGTGATGGAAAAAAGATAAAAAGATAAAAAGATGGATTATATAGTAGATGCCAAACTTGGCCTAAATATCGTTTATTTTGGATTTAAAGAATAAAGCCACCTCTTTTCCAAAAATGATGTTTTCTAAGTAAAGAAGATCTTTAATGATCTATGGCCTTAAACTTAATCCAAAATAAATAATATTCATAAAAATCATTCAAAACAATCAATTTTGCAAGAAAAAGCACTTAACTTGGATTATTGGAAAAGACAATGCAACAAGGACACACATATGCTATGGAGATTTAGAGGACTTACCTGGATGCTCACTTACGCGTCTTTCATGCAAAACATAAAATAAATATGGCCAAAACATGCAACTAATCATACAATAATGAATCTAAGCCCGGTTTGAGGCTACTAGCATAATGATTTTGTAAGAAAAAAACAAATAACAAGTAATGAAAAGAAAGACAGTGATATAAGCTATCTACATGATGATTCAAATCGGGCCTAACAAATGATTTCTACATGATTAAATAAACCTAAACAGGTTGTTCTAATGAAAATAAAAGAAACATGATGAGAAAGGCGAGAAAGAAGGATAAATATGCAAATTACATGACATATGAATGAACTAATCCCTAAGCATGATTTACTATTGAAAATATAGATAAAAAGAGGTACAGAAATAACTACAAGACAGATGATTACCTACTTTTTTGAAGGCAACTCAAGGAAAAGGCGAAAAAACTTTGTTTTCTTGCTTGTAGGTCTCCCTCAAGCCTAGGTTTCTGATATTAGTCTAAGACTCAAAGTCCTTACAATGTTTTAAAGTGTTTAAGGTTGCTGTGAGGTGGGATTTTTGGAGCTAGAGTGTGAAGGGGTGGTTTCTTTCTCTCAAGCATTTTAATGCTCTTAAAAAGTTCATAAAAGTCTAGTCCTCTAAAGGGAGAGGAGGGGGGGGGGGATGGGTCATTTTATAGGCACTCGTAGCTTGGGAAGGAAGCTAGATGAGGCTACTAGGTTTGAGTATCGTTTTCTCCATAGCGCCTCTCTTCAATTCCGCATTGTCACCCTTGCAAAGTTTCTATTTCAATCTGTCAGGGGAAGGTGTTACCACACAGAAAAAGTGCAATTGCACTATCTAGCTACGACTGCACCATGCACATGTGGGCACACATGCAGCCAGGGGTCCAGTTGTCAATTTTGCAAGTTAGGTGCGGATTTGCATGGCTATGTGCGGGTTTGCATGGCTTTTGCCTACTTATGGCCCAAGCAAGTTCGAATTGCCCTTAGATCAATGTTTTTTTTATAAAACTAGTCAGTAATTTTGGAAAATACCACCAATCGAAGTGTAATCGGGCTTCCCTTATCTCTTAGGGTCGGAAAATTGGTTTTTCGCTGAAAAATAGGTTCAGGGGTATTTTAGTCATTTTTGCAAAAAGTCAGTTTTTGGCCGAAATAGGGTATAACAGCAACTTTAAGCAATTTTCAACCTTCTAAGGATGAAGGTATTACCATTTCATCATCGGAAGGCTTATAAGCGCTTAAAGTCTTATTTTTAAGGGGAAAAAAAAGCATCCATGCCATAAGAACACATAGTAAGGGGCTTATAGAATTATTATATGCTCTAAACAAACCAAATATCCTTTCTTAAAATCAGATTTGAAAAATAAATAAATTTGATATTTCTTTTAAAATAGAGAAGTTGCAGTAGTGCAGATTTTGAGCAAAAATGCAAGATAAAGTCACATATTCATGCCCACACTTGCTCACACACACCAAAAGTTATGTTTACCATTAATATATACAAGATAATAGGATGAGATGGGTGAAAGAATTGGAGAATACAAGAGGGAGGTGTGGTTCTTATTTTAACTCAAGAAAGCAAGCTTTTCTTCCTTTTCTTTTTCCTTGTTCTTCTCCACTTCTTTCTAGTTCACAATCTCCTTCTCTCACCCTATACTTGGGCTACTGAAAACGTGAGAAGGAAATGGGGGGAGTGTTCTCAATTTATAGGCAAAGATTTTAAGTAAAAAGACCATTTTGTTATTGATTAATTATTGTTACTTAATTGTTAAGAAAATTAACTTAATGGTTAAGGAAAATTGAAGACTAATACATACTTTAGTATTATTTTAGTTAGAGTCTCAAATCTTCTAGATGGTTCCACAACCAAGCTTTCCCCAAAATAATATTTATAAATATTCAAATAAATAATAAGTAAAAGAAAAAGAATAAAAAAGGTAAGAATTAATTTAGAGACTATGGGTTAAAATAAAATAAAAACGAAGTGTTAGGGGGTATTTTCAAATATAAAATGGTGTTCCAGAATTTAATTATAATACAAAATAAAATATGGGGAAATTATGCTTTATTGGACTATTTTGCAGAATTTTACGAAACTAGGGACTAAAATGCAATTAACATGTGGCTTAGGGTTTCAAGTGTAATAATAAAAGTTAGGGTCTCTACACCAATGGTATCATGGTTTAGCACCATCTTCATTTGGCATACAATGAAGCTAGACATAAAAACATTACCACACACAACCAAGAAGCTTTGTTTTACCCATATTCAAACAATATGATTGCCATCGAATGCTTAACAAATAACTTGGACCCTTCTTCCAAGTGTGATAAGAAGAGTAAGAAAGTCCTAATAAAGCTAATGATGGATGTATAGAGTGTGAATGAAATGGATGAAACAAGCAACATGAGGGTAACATTTGTCAATGTGTGAATGAGATGGATTCCCCTATTTTCACAACAATATATGCACTCATAGTGCATGCAGAGAAGTAGAAACAAACAGAAAGTAAGAACATCCAGTTGATTGTTGAGTTTGACACACCAGTGGACCCAAAAATATAACTTTTATTAATGACACTAAGTACACAAAAATCTGTACATAACCACACACTAATACACCTCACTTATTCACTCACACAATACATTCAAGCACTCATACTTAGACTTTGTCTCTTCTTCACACATGACTTTGGGGCATCTCTCACTAGATTACTCTTGTAGTGTTTGATCACTTAATTACAAACACTACTTGGGTTGGTAGGTTTCTCACCACACCACCCTACTCCCTACCACAAAACTCTTATATCATTTTTATTTATCTATAATGAGGGGCCTTCCCTTTATGCAATCTTCCACCTCTTTAATGGATGGCTAGAATCAACTTGATCCAAGAGACCATCATTAACCTTCTAGAATATTCTATGATCCTTTTACTTTTTCACTATATTTTAGAATTCTTTAAACAATTCTAGTACTATGTTTTGTTGGACAGAATCACTCTTCAACATTTTTGAAAATTATTGGTGTAGACACCCCATTTTTGACCACCCTTATGACTTGGACGCCATCGCTTGCACACCCAATGATGAGTGTATATGCTTGTTAAGTGCTCAAAGTCCTCAGCGGAATGCCACGGTGTTGAGCCTTCAAACCCTACAACCCTGTTGCCTTATTTTTGGACCAAACCCAGTGATCTTTATGCTTATAACCTCTTATGGCCTGCCGGCCACTGCTATGGGCTGCCGGTCATTGCTTCTGGTTGCCAGCCATGGATGTGGCCTGTCGGCCACCAATGTATTTTGCAAATATTTTATGACAACTGTGCCAGCTGTTTGCATAGATGCTTACATCTGCTCCCACGTATATGGTGGGATGTTTCTGAGGGAGGTTCATGTTTTCTATATTTAGAGGACCTCCCCTCTTTCTTTAGAGGTTAGAAAAATTTTGGAGCAAAATTTTCCTTTCTCTCTACAATTCTCTCTCTCTCTCTTGCAAATTTCTTCACCTTTGCCTATACACTCTTTACCTTTGCCTATTCACTCTTAACCAAACCTCTCCATCCTTGTTTGAGCTCTTGAAGGTGTGTTTGTGTAGTTTTATTTCCTAGAATCGGTTCTCCTCTTTAAGAGGTATAAAGCTTTGCTTTTTTACTTGCTTTATACACTCTTTGCCACTCCTATACACTCTTTTTTTGATCGCCCTTAAGACTTGGACGCCATCGCTTGCACACCCAATGATCAGTGTATATGCTTGTTAAGTGCTCAAAATCCTTAACCTAATGCCACGGCTTTGAGCCTTCAAACCCTACAACCCTATTGCCTTATTTTTGGACCAAACCCAGTGATCTTCATGCTTGCAACCTCTTGTGGCCTGCCAGCCACTGCTATGGGCTGCCGACCATTGCTTCTGGTTATCGGCCATTGATGTGGCCTGTCGGTCACCAATGTGTTTTGCAGATATTTTATGACAGTTGTGCCAGTTGTTTGCACAGATGCTTGCATCTGCTCCCATGTGTAAGCTTTAAAGGTTAGAAAAATTTTGGAGTAAAATTTTTCCTTTCTCTCTACAATTCTCTCTCCCTCTCTTGCAAATTTCTTTACCTTTGCCTATACACTCTTAACCAAACCTCTCCATCTTTTAGTTGAGGTACCTTTGAGCCTTGTTTGAGCTCTTGAAGGTGTGTTTGTGTGGTTTTATTGCCTAGAATTGGTTCTCTTCTTCAAGAGGTATAAAGCTTTGACTCTTTACTTACTTTATTTACTGTTCTTCTTACTATTTTCCAACTATTTATGGGCTGTAAAAACTGCATATTTTTGGGCTAAAACTTGGGTTTTAAGGCCAACAAAGGTCGAGGGGTGGTTTACCTTTCTTTACACCTTGCTTTCAAGGCCTTTACCCTTGTGTTTCCCACCTTTACACTCTCTGTTTTTGAGCTTTTAAACACTGATTTTCAGAGTTATTTCAGTGGCTAAAATCATTTTTTGAAGTCCAAAATTGGAGGGGTTAGCCTCCCTTCCTTGTGTCTTGCTTACTAGCCTAACATGTTCTATGTTTTGGCTTACTGTTCTAGTTATTTTTGTCTTAATTCAAGTATGTTTTAAGACTTATTTAAGACTTTTTTAGGACTGTTTTTGGTTGATCATTGCATTTGAGCTTTGTTTTGTATTCTTGTAATATAATTGTCCTCATAAGCTTGGAGTTTTAGGCATTAGACACCATCTTATTTGAGTTGATAGAGTTTATTTATGGCTTTCCATACTTGTGATCACCTTTAATCACCTTTGCAACCTCCCTCCTTTCTTGGATCTTTCTTTGCTTTGAAAGTGGTTTCAAATTATTTGTTTGTTTTACCATGAGATTGAGGTGTCATGCTTAATGGTTTAATCCCTTTGGGGGTTCATTACCAATGGTATGATGTCTCTTTCATGCCCAAAGAAACACTTGGTTTGAGCCCTCTTTCCATTAGAGGACTTAAAATTCACTTGTGGACTTAATTGATTAAAGAATGAATAGTAATTAAAATGGAGCAATAAAATTGGTGAATAAAACAGGTGCAAGATAATAATTTGGTTTGGGTTCAATCGGACGTTAATTAAACCCTTGAGTCTTGAGTCGTTTCATACTTGCTAGTGATGAAAACGGTTCAAGATTCATTGTCAACTACTTCTCTTGATCTTTCATGATAGGGAGGTGGTTTTGAGAGTCTTGTTTTGTTGCATTCATTGAACGTGCACACTTGATTTATAGGCCATCATACAATGAAATTGCATCCATTGCTGGTTTGTGAATCAAACTTACTACTCTTTTGAGCTATTCAAATGATAAGGAGGGGTAAATTGTGCAAACAAACCCTTAAGAATACCCTGTCCTTACTCTATTTGCTCTTTATTGCAGAAGGAAAGTCCAATCATCAGTGGCTGGCAGGCCATCATCAGTGGACGACAGGCCATCTGCTAGCCACCTGTGCAAAATCTAGTAGTGTACTTTTGAAGCAGAACAAAGTTGGTCTGGAGGTGGAAATCAGTGCAAGTATTCTACTGTACAACAGAGGCATTTGGTAGCAGAAATAGTGGCTTTTTCGGGTGGAAAGTCCATGCATGCATGAGCATTCTTTGTTTCCCGAGGAAGAGTAATTAGAGTAGTTAATTTGGTTACTTCGTTTTGTAATTAATTAATTAGCTAATTTTTTGTCTTGTAATAATTAGTTAGCTAGAATAGTTATTTAATTCGATTTGTAATAATTAGTTAAGTAGTTTAGCTAAATTATTCATTTGGGTTTGTAATAACTAATTAATTAGCTTAGCTTAGCTAGTTAGTTTTATTCAGACCCCCCTGCGTGAGGCCACAATGTTGTAATTGTGCATGTTTTCCAACCCCACATCTTTCTCCCTTTTATTTACTAGCTTAGGATGCTTAATTTAGGGCATCATGTTTTGTTTAGCATACTTCATGTTTGCATCCACTTGTCTTGCATGCATTGGGCTCAGCGCATCATTCTAACTTGCATTGTTATTACTTATACTTCTTTGACTACGTGCTTATACCGCATGCTATCAAATTAACTCATATGCCATATTAATAGCTGAGCCTAGTAATTGCATATTGCGTGTATTGCATTAGTCATATTGCATAAAGTTAGGATCATGCATTTTTCAAACTCTTTTGTTCATTTTGGCTTGGAGTATTAGGTAAGCCTTTACTCGCTTTAGCATATTACATCGCATGCGGATGTTGCCATGTTTAGCATACTTACCATGAGGCTAAGCGCTTAAATGATATACCTGCTTAAATGCCTATGGATGAAGGCTAATTGCTTGAATTGGAATTATTTGAGAAATGTATATATGCGATCACTTTTTCAAATGGTATATATTCAGAACAATTTTCAAAACAAAATGAGCCAAATGTTCCAATTCTCGCAAGTTAGTCTATACTCGAGTGTGTGCTCATCACATAGTAATGCTAGTCTAAATAATCAGAACAAGAGCATATAATGTAGATAAGAATCACATCATGATTAGTAGAGGCCGATCTTTGATCGGGCAAGCGGGGGTCCTCAATTCATGACCTTTCCCTCTCGTATCTAAGTTCCCGAGCTGAGACAATCTTGGTGATGACAGACACATGGCCTTTGGCATGAGTCATGGGTTTCCTAAATTTCTTAAAAACATTTAGGTGGCGACTCTATATCTGGCAAAGTAGTCCATTTTTGACATTTTAATTCAAAATTGATTTTCCAAAAGATTTGCCGAATTTAGACTCTTTGGTGTTTATCTATTTCACATTGCACTTGTGAGATCAGATTTAGAACTGCGGGAGTCCGACACTGTAGGACTTATTCGTCTTTCGAAAGTGGGCACGAAAAGTCGAGCTACAGTTTCTGGCGACTCTATTGGGGAATTAAGAGAACTTGACTTGAAATTCATGATATGAAATTTTATCTACACATATATGTTTCTTTTCGTTCGCATTTGCATCGGTGCGCCTATGCCACTATGTTTACTATCTGCTATTCCTAGACAGTTTGTTGGAGGCTTGCCCAGAAGCTTGCCAACAGGCTGACCGGTCACGGGCTCTGCCATGATGGGAACACAACCCTTGAATCTGGACTACCACTATACCGTTTGATCCTCCTTTCACTTCTCGGTGTTAGGTGTGACAGGTATATTAGGTAGTCTTGCTGAGGTACCCTTTTTGACCATTCGACCTAGTTGCATATCAAAAAGCCATAGAGACTGTTCCAAACTAGAACATGATGCTTACCCGAGTGCGGGATTGCGTGAAACTGTTTTGTTTGAATAGTTAACCCTAGTTCTTGACGAAATTAGGATAGGGTAACCTTACCCTCTCATTGGGGTGTTTTGGCTCTTACTTAACTGGTATGTACTTTATAGTGAAACTGTATAGGAATGTGCATTTGCAAGTTTGGTATCTGTTTTGGGAGCAGAATTCAGTGTTGAGTGCAGTCCTACAACTTTGACTACATCTGTGTTGGTGACATCATTAGCTGAGGTGCTGTGCGGTTTCTGATTACTGCTTTATTTTTGCTTTATTTCTTTTTGCTAGGTAGTTTAACACCATAGCTTTAAAAAGTTCGGATGTCCCCTAAGTGCTCTGGTCTCGAGTTAGAAGACTTTGCAAAGTCGGGGATCTTGTTAGGGGATGGCCCGTGTTTACTTCACTCCCACGGATTACGAGACGGAGGAGAGTCAGGCAGAGTTCACCGGTCTAGTTTTAACAACAGTCACCCCTCAATTCACTTGCATCTAGTCAGGCTCAGGGACAGTCTTCTACTTCTAGTCCAGCACAAGATTCCTCATCTATTCCGATGGCACAGTATCTCCCAGTCAGTATGGAGGAATTGATACATCATCTTTAGCAAACAGTTGAAACCTTATAGCAAGATGCTGCCCATCAGGCCAAGGTCACAGCCTGTCGGGCTGAGGTAATAAACAGGCTACAACAACAACAACCATAGCTGGCAGCGACTTCTTCATCCCATGCACCTCCTACGGGTATCCTAGCACTCGGAGCCACTGCCCATACTACTAATGTACAAAAAAATCAGGGCAATCCGACAGAACCAATCCCAGCACAAGCCTCCAAAACACTTGTATATCAAATTGAAGCTCCATTTGAGTTTGAGGTTGACCCAACTGTGCTTAAGGTCAACAAGCTAGAGAAGCTATGCAAGAGAGCACAAGGTGTTAACTCTATCTCGGACATAGAGGACGGGTATACCGACTCTGCAGTGACATTGCCAAATCGGTTCAAAATGCTGCACATTGATCGATTCAACGGCTGTTTTTGGACATCTTGCAGAAGCTGTCTCTCTTTGGTCGTACTATGTCTGGTATAGTGGCCATTTGGTATGCGAAGTTGGAGGATTTTGTTAAGCAGAATTGGGAGGAGATGGCCGAGGCCTTTATTGCTCAGTACTCATATAACACACAAATCGAGGTCACAACTCATGATCTTGAGGCAATGCGCCAAGAGCCAAAGGAGGGCTTATCAGAATTTGTGATGAGGTGGAGGGCTAAAGCTTCAATAATAACCACAAGGCCTTCCGAGAAAGATCAGATAAGTATGGTAGTCTGCAATCTGCATGGGAAGTTATTGCAAAAAATGATCGTCCTACCTCAGTTCACATTCGCCAAACTCCATGAGATGGGGGTACATATCGAAGACGCCATGAAATAGGGGCTGATCATAGATGAGAAAGAGTCAGCAAAAAGGCGTTTTGTGCATAGTTCCAATGCTACCACCAGCGGTAGCACAGCTGCGAGGCCGTCAGATGTGAGCATTGTCACTACCACAACCAAGACTGCCAATCCCTTTGCCAACACAGCTCCACAAACTTTAGCCAACTCTACCCGATCCCGGAGGACCTTTACCCAACTCTACATGACCCTATCTCAAGCCATAAAGGTGTTAGTCAAAAAAGGGCACCTCAAACCATTAGAGCCTCGCCCACTACCTGATCCTCTTCCACCCAAACACAACCCAGCAAAATACGGTGTGTTTCACCAATAGCATGGTCATGATACCGACCAATGCTTTTGACTGTGTCATGAGATTCAAGACCTTATTGACAACAAGGTGATCGCACCACTCTAGAAACCAAATGTAACTACAAGTCCACTCCCATCCCACAATCAAGTTCCCCTACCTCAAAATCTAAACCTAATCCATACACTGGCCATTCCTTACGACCCCAACGTATATATTACCCCTTCCCACCTACCAAGACCGACGTTGTTCATTCCTGAAAGCACAAATTTGTGAATGATGGACACATCTGCACTTCAAACTAAGCCTGTGGTGGTAACAGTTGCAGTGGAAGGGAGGCTGGCCTTAGAGGAAAGTACGAGTCCATTGTTGGAGAGCTCTGAGGACTTACCTAAGGGGGTGTACGATCCAAGCTGCTACATTGTGCTGATTGGTCAAATTAAGCCTGAATTGGTGTTGCCAACTCTGGTAGAGGTTAATGTGGTTAGGGAAGATCGCCCGAGCCAGGGGTTGGATGATTTGGTGGAACTCGAGGAGGATTTAGACAACTTGCAGTTCTTTGACGAACAAGATCAAGGGGATGTGCAAATTGGCTGGTTCGATTTGAACGGATCAATTGGCAACTCTGGGTGGCTGAGTGATGAGCCGAATAAGGAGGAAGGAACCATAATGAAATTGGAGGAAAAGAAAGCAGGAACAGCTGTAGTGGTCGGAAGGGCTGATGAAAAGGAAAAGCTGTCAGAGAACACTGGCATAGAAAATTTAGCTTAGGAACTGGGCACTATAAGCACTATAGACATAGAACAGGAAGCTGCACTGAGGCAATTTAAACAAGATAGGGTCGAAAATAACTAGGAAGCTGTAATGGCCCAACACCTTATGAGAGATACCTGTGATGTGAAGGTAATACAAATGGAGCCAGACAATTATTTGTCGGCTACTGAAGGTGTATGGTGGGATGATGACGATCTGCATCTGGCCCACACCGATGAAGACTGGGGTGAGTACCTCTCAGACAACACGTGGTACGCTGAAGAAATAGATCACATAACAAGAAGTGGGCGGTATTTTAAGCTACCACACTTAGATCAAGTTGAGGCTTCTAGAAAAGACAGAGAGGTCAAAAAATAGAAAGAGAAACAGTTGGAAAAAGAGGTAGTGTTGAAGCAGCTTAAGAAAGTCCAAGCTGACATCTCAATTTGGGGTCTTTTCATGGCCTCCCGAGTACATTGACAGGCAGTATTGTCAGCAATGGACAAGGCTAAATTGTCCATTGACACTACCCTCTAACAACTTGTGGGATTGGTCTTCCCAGGTGGCACTAGGCCAACCCTAACCTTTTCTGACAAAGAACTGCTGCTGGAAGGCTCAACTCACAACAAACCCTTGTACATATCTGTTGAGTGCAGGGAGAAATGGGTATTGGTGGTGTTGGTAGATACCGGTTCGACCATCAATGTCTGTCCTTCCTGCACAGCTTATGCAATCTACTTTAGACCAGTAGAGTTTGTGCCCATAGCCCAAGTAATTCAGTTACATGATAATACAAGCAGGGAGGTTATGGGCACGGTGCAAATTAGAGTCCAGGTGGGCCCAGCTACACAAGATGTCGAGTTCCATGTCCTAGATGTGCTAACTACCTTTAATTTACTACTATGAAGGCCTTGGTTGCATCATGTGAAAGCTATCTTCTCCACCCTCCACCAAATGTTGAAGTACCCTCATGGGGCAGAAGTGGCAATTATTTTTAGGAATTCATCCATTCACCCGCCGCCGGGGGTAACTACACTAGTGTTAGAGATCACCCATAGCGAGGAGGATGTATTCCTCTTGGGTTTCACTCAGGCTGAGGCCCGAGTAGTGCAGACCATTTTGGCTGCAGACGAAGGCATGTATGTCAGCGCCCAGTCTATCTATTTCATGAACAAATTGTAGCATGTGCCAGGAATGGAACTCGGAAGAAGTGGTCGGAAAGGTGTCACAGCATTGACAGATGTGCCCCCCAACCCACATGCCTTTGGTCTGGGCTATGTACCCACCAAAGAGGACTGGATCAGGAAAGAAGAAGAAATCAGAGGCAGAGCCAAAGTCAAGCAAGCCGAGAAACTCTATGAGCTCATCCATAAGCCAATCTAGGGAATGCTGAATGGCCGCTTTGTTCGGGAGGGAGAAGATTTCCTTTTTTGTAGGTTTCTCGAGCCCTGGGTGAATTCCAAAAAGCAGCGTGTCCCCGGGTTCGAAATCTTCTTTGATTTGCAACTGCAAGATGGTGATATCGAGGAAAAGACTGAACCAAGCACTAAAGTTGAATAGAGCATGGAAATTGACTCAGACAACAGCGAACTTGAAGTAAAGGCAACGCTGGCTTGTCTCTTGACAGATCCTGCGGCTGACTTAGAGAACTTGGGGGATAACCTTACCATCTCCATAATCGGGGAAGAACGGGGTGTGAACCCAACCAGCAGCATTTTGGATGCATCAGAGGTACCATCTCTTATCTGGCAGTTGGAGAAAGACTATCTGTCCAGTTCTGAGTCGGGTGATGAGCTAGAGTCTAATTCCTCTGAGTCTGTGGAGTTGGAATTAGATTCTGGTTCTTCTAAGTCTGAGTCAGGTATTCCCGGGGGTGGTAACCTGGATGACAAGGTCTTGTCTAGGTCCTCTTTTTCTTTTTCTTTTCAGTCGGTTGTAACCGAGGAGCCAGAACTTATGAATGAGAAATTTGTGAATTATGTGTACTTCTCGGTGCCATTGGTTTATTGTATTGGCCAATATTTTCAGAATTTTAATGAAAATGAAGAGGAAGGAATTCCTCTGGTTTTGAAAAACTTGATTAATCGAGAGGGTGAGAGGTTTACTAAACCCTGTGCTGATGAAATCAGTGCCATTAATGTGGGTACTGAGAAGGATCCGCGTCTAGTCCAGATCGGGTCCACGTTGTCTTCAGAGGAGTGCGAGCACTTAGTCGCTTTATTAAAAGATTTCAAAGATATTTCCGTGTGGTCTTACGAAGACATGCCTGGAATCGATCTTGAGATTGTATAGCATCGGATCCCTATTGACCCCGAGGCCCAACTTGTCAAGCAGAAGTTGCATAGAATCCGTCCGGATTGGGCTTTGAAAATCAAGGAAGAGGTCACCAAGCAGATCGATGCAGGTTTCTTGTTAGTATCTGAATATCCGACTTGGTTGGCCAACATCGTCCCAGTACCGAAAAAGGATTGTAGAATCCGGGTGTGTGTAGACTTCTTGGACTTGAACAGAGCTAGTCCGAAGGATGACTTTCCTCTGCCACACATTGATGAGTTAGTGGACTTCACTGCAGGCCATGCATTGCTGTCCTTTATGGATGGGTTTTCTGAGTACAACCAGATTCTGATGGCGCCTGAGGACAGAGAGAAAACCGTATTCACTACGCCGTGGGGTACCTACTGCTACCAGGTTATGCCGTTTGGGCTAAAGAATGTCGGGGCTACCTATCAAAGGGCTATAACCACCATTTTGCATGACATGATCCACAAAGAGGTCGAGGTGTACGTGGATGAGACGATTGTCAAGTCCAAAGAAAGAGAGGGCCACTACATCGCCTTGAAGAAATTCTTTCAACGAATCAGAGAATACAGATTGAGGTTAAATCTGTAGAAATGCACCTTCGGCGTAACGACAGGAAAATGCTAGGCTTTTTGATCACACAGAGGGGCATCGAAGTAGATCCTTAAAAAATCAAGGCCATCCTAGAAATGCCGCCATTGAGGACTGAAAAGGAGGTGCGAGGCTTTCTGGGTAAAGTGTAATTCATAAGATGGTTTATTTCCAAATTAACCTTGACTTGTGAACCACTATTTAGTCTCATGAAGTAAGGGAAGAAATTCCGATGGAATGATCAATGTCAATTCGCCTTTGAGTAGGTTAAGCAGTACCTCCAAAACTCGCCTGTGTTATCGCCACTAGAGTTAGGGAAGCCTTTGATTTTATACTTGTCAGTAATAGACACTACCATGGGATGCATGCTCGCTTAGGAATCTGAAGATAAGGTGGAGAAAGCCATCTATTACTTGAGTAAGAAAATGCTGGAATACAAGACCCGCTATACGTTATTGGAAAAAGCTTGCCCAGCCTTGGTATGGGCTACCAGGAAGTTGAGGCACTACTTGTTAGCTCACTCTGTAATCCTGGTTTCGAGATTAGATCCCATCAAATATCTTTTTGAGAAACCAGCGCTTACGGGTAGGCTAGCCCGTTGGTGGCTTCTTCTCTCTGAATTTGATCTCAAATATGTCACCCGCAAGTTGGTCAAGGGAAGAGATGTACCGGAGTTCCTGGCAGACCACCCGATAAAAAGGGATGAGGCGGTGGAATACTTGTTCCCAGATGAAGCCATTCTGTAAGTTGAGGAGGAAATTTAGACAATGTACTTTGACGGAGCGTCCAATCAGTATGGTTATGGGATAGGTGTGTTGCTGATAGCACCCAATGACTCCCATATACCTTTAACCTTCAAACCCCGGTTTAAGGTGTCCAATAACGAAGCAAAATATGAAGCATGTATTGCTGATTTAGAAGCTGCCCTGGAACTAGGGACAATAAGATTGGATGTTATCAGGGACTCGAACTTAGTTATTTCTCAAGCGAATGGAGACTGGAAAGTCAAAGAAGAAAAGATGAAGGTTTACCATCAGACCCTGGACGTTCTGATTCCTAGGTTTGAAAAGCTAACTTTCACACATCTACTAAAAGAGAACAACAGGTTCGCTGATGCTTTAGCTACTCTATCTTCTATGGTAGACATCCCACTTGGAGTCCGAATGCGTCCGATTATCATCAAGTAGAAATACATGCCGACTTATGAAATTATTGCCACAATAGACGAAGTGCAAGACAAAAGCCCATGGTACTACGATATTTGGAACTTCTTGGAAAAGGAGACATATCCACCAATGGAAAATGCCAAGGACAAAAGGGGAATATGGCAAATGGCCATCCAATTTATCATCTGCAGAGGTAAACTATATAAAAGAGGTCATCTGGGAATGCATAAGTTATGTGTCAAAGAAGAGGAATCAAAGCGCCTGATGGAGGTTATCCACAACGGGGAGTGCGGGGCGCACATGAACGGTGTGTTGCTAGTTTGGAAGATTCTCAAGCAAGGTTACTACTGGTCCACCATGGAGGAGGATTGTATTGGTTTTGTTCAACGATGCCACAAATGCCAAATTCATGCCAATCGCATGAATATCTCGCCGTCAAAACTGTACAACATGACTTCGCCATGGCCTTTCTCAGTCTGGGTAATCGGTGTCATCGGTGCAGTCACGCCAAAAGGGTTGAATGGGCATGAATATATCTTGGTAGTGATTGATTACTTTACAAAGTGGGTGGAAGCTTAGTCCTATGTAGTGTTGAAAGCATCGCATGTGGCCAAGTTCATCAGGAACAATATCATTTGCCGGCACGGAGTCCCAAACGAGATCATATCAGATAATGGCTCCCATTTCAAGAAAGAGGTGATAGACTTGTTAGAGAAATACAATGTGGCTTTCCATAAGTTATCTACATACAGGTCACAAACTAATGTAGCTGTTGAAGCCGCCAACAAGAACATCAAGAACATCTTGCAGAAAATGGTTGAGACTTACAAGGATTGGCCAGATAAATTTCCATTTGCACTCTGGGGCTACAGAACTTCGATTCGGACGTCTACATGGGCAACTCCTTATTCTCTCGTCTACGGGATGGAAGTCGTTTTGCCAATTGAAATAGAAGTCCCATCGTTGCGAGTTATAGCTGAGTGTCAGATAGCAGAGGTGGACTGGCAATGGAGAAGATTTGAGAAGTTGATGCTATTTGATAAGAAAAGGCTGAAAGCATTGTATCATGTTTAGGGCTACCGGTGTAGAATTGCCAGGGCTTTTAACAAGAAAGTTAAGTCCTGGAATCTCAAGGAAGGAGACATGGTGCTGAAAGACAAAATAGCTCTCATTTATGACCTTAGGGGCAAGTTCAGACCCAATTGGACTGGTCCTTATATCATCAAAGCTATCTGGTCAGGTGGAGCTGTTATTCTCATGGACTTAGATGGCCTGGAATTTTCACAACCGATCAACATGGACAAGTTGAAGAAATACTATCCTTGAGAGGCTCGCTAGGCCGAAAACTCGAAAGGGCAACATAGGCAAAAATTAGAGCATGGAAAATTAAAAATAAAGAAAAACTGAGCTCGCAAGGTTGAAAACCCTAAAGGGTGACTTTGGCAAAAGTTAGAGCACAAAAAGAAAGAGTCAATACTCGAGTGAACCAGAACCGAACTACGTAAGGCCTCATTGCCATCTTTGGGATACGTAGGCAACTTCATCTTGAAGTTCGGTCGTAATCACCTCCAACTTAACTGTCCTGTCCATGTATTTGATCAGGTTATCTTTGTCTCTTCTTTACCTGAGAATTCGGTTGTGATCTTATTCTGGGAAGTAGAGCTGGTTACAAAAACAGTAATGCCTTCAAACAAGGGCAATTTTGATCTTTTGATTCGGGGTTGTACATCTTGAGGATTGATTCCGTGCATGTCAAGTGGTAATCTTTTTCGAAAATGGTTTTGGAAAGTTTTAATAAAAGTTGATTTTGTTCAAAATTTTACCTTTTACAACTTAGACCATTTTTGGACCAAAAGAAAAAAATTTAGTGCTTGCAACTTTAATTCCATTGATTTCAACATAAAGTTCTCCAACTCTCCGCTACAAATCAAAGTTACTATTATTACATCGAAAAACTTGAAAAGAAAGGTCAAAAGCAATAAACTAGGGGCATAGATGAGTCAGGTGCTCCTGCGTCCTCTGCTCGTGCTTGTGGAAGCTTCTGAAGCCAAAGTGGGCCCAATTTGTGTCTCATCCTCGAGCCAAGCCAAGCACTTGCCAGAAAGGGCATAACTGAAACTAGGGGCAGGGGCTAGAAGTTCCCTCGTCCTCCAGGCAGTGAGGTACCTAGCCAAGTGTGAACCACGAATCGGGAATGAAACTAGGTACTCTACCCCCTCCTTTGGGTGGGTCTGATCATGCCCGAACTGACGTCTGAACTGGAAAGGGAAATAGAACACGCAGTGCGTAAGGCCAATCAATTGTATGCCAGGCTACTGAGCCATGTTATAACTCATTTCAGTCAGATTAAGCCAAGGGCAACGCCAAGCTATGTCAACAGTAGACATGCTGCACATCCAGTTGCACCACCATCCCTTGTTGGGGAAATCCACTAGTTGGTGGCGAAAGAAATAACCTCGAGCTAAGTACTCAGAGCAAGAGCCACTAGCTTTAGCTTATCCATAAGCCATACTCGGGAAGGGATAAAAAAAAGAGATATTAAAGAATAGAGAGATGTACATTGAGAGAAAAGTAAGAAAAGGGTTTTGAGAGAAAAATAGAGCATGAGTGCCGAGTGATATGAGAAACACATATGAAAAAGGGTGGGAAACAATACTTGAAGAAGTAGTGGAATCCCCGTAAATCTGGTAGTCTCTCGCCGATGAAAGGCATCTAAGCCCATCAAGGTCTCGGCTAGCGCCAAACCAACGCAACTCTTACCTTCTTTCAGACCTTGGGCCACTTCGATCAACCGAATGCTGAATCTGCTGAAACTACGGGCAAGAAAGAAATGTGCAAGCATACATAAGCAGAGGGTATGTTGCCAAAAACCTCGCCAGGGAAGGTTGCCTTTGTCATCGATATCAGAAAATCGATGAATCAAGCTGGGTATATTTAGCTCTCCGTTGTGGGCCAAAGATCAAGCCTCGTGTAAAGTGAGCCCACACATCAATCCCAAAGCTTGGGCATGGCCAAAACAGGGCTGAGGCATGATTTCTGCATCGCTTTGGGGTTTCATTAATGCTTGAAATTCTTCAAGTGTTGGGCACATTTTTTGTGCGCCGAAAGGAAAGACATGTGTAATTAGGTCCCAGCATCGAGCCGCGACATGGAGGAATGGAAAACAAAGTAAAGTATGACTCAACAGAAAAAGTGCATTTATGCCAAAACCATAAAAATTTACCTTTTTTGTGCCGCCTAAAGCAGTTATCCAATCTGTGAGCTTCTCGGCAAGGCATATCTCCATTTGCGGAAGAAACTACAGCTGCAATGAGGTTCTGGAGAAAAAATCGCGAAGCAGAACCTTTTGTAGAAGATAAGGCCGTGAGTGGAAACCAACTGTCAGCAATTTGGAGGTTCCTCACACTGGTCGCCGGAAGGCCATCTCCTATAGCCAACAACCTATGTCTCTGGCCGGCAGCTCTTTTTTCTGGCCTGCCGTCCACCTTTGTGCTGGGCCGTGTTGGCAGCGTGTGTTTTGTCTTGATCTTTGTGTGCTTTAAGGTCTTGTCTTAAGTCTTTTTGATTTTAGCAAGTTTGTTTATTTGTATTTGAGTTGTTTTTGCTTTGTTTATCGAGTTGTTTTTGCTTTGATTATCGAGTTGTATTTTGTATTTTGGTTGTTGGTCGGCTCATTACCCGATTAAGAACATCATGCCAATACAAGTGTTCATTTTCAAATTCGATTCCATATCCATTTCATGCAAAAATGGTGCTCATGATGCAAAAATAACAATACTTTTCATAAAACCTGTGAAGTTTTATTCCGATCATGTTTTTTTTACAAAAGAGAAGTACAAGTTTTAGAAGCAAAACAAACCTATCTGAAGCTATACATGTGCTAATGCTACCAAATAAAAAGAAACTAAGCAAAAAGTACAAAAACATCAGTGCCAGTCATCTCAAGCTCGAGAGGCCCTCTTCGTCTTCTTTCTCGGAGGGGAGGACTCGAGAGCACTATCACCATCGGCATCGCTATCAGAATCAGACTCTAAACCAGAGCCGGTATCATCTCCGCTCCCTGCCTCAGAGTCCGCCTCAACGTCATCTCTACTCTCAAACCCCAAGCTAACATCATCATCTCCACTCTCGGATGACTCAAAATGCTGAATCACTTCTCCTCCGAGTCACTAGTCTCAGCATCATCGTCGCTTAAGATGGGCTCTGAGGGACTGCTCTGGCCTCTGGTGCCCCTATCCCTGCCTTGACTGGTACTCACATCTCGGCCGCGTGCTAGGGCCTGTCTTTCTCTCCTCCTTGCTGCTGGTGGAGGTATTGCCGGTGCTGGTACTGCTGCTGCCGCTGGTGCCCTCGGTGTAGATAGAATCTAGAAGAAATAATTGTCAACATATCAACTATAGTGTGTGTATCAGATATAGGCATGTTATGCAGAATAAGTATCATGCAGAAATCAGATACAATATGAGTACCGTGTGAGAATGCAGTGTATCAGTACAGTTTAGGAAAGACTACAGTTGAAATGCCGATGTATCAGTGGAAACATGATAGCATGATGCACAAACAAAGTTTGTAATGAAATACATGTTGTACTGGGGGAAATCACCTGGATACCATGGAGACCAAGCAACATCTCCTTCTTCTGCACCATACCCATCAAAGAAGCCACCAGCTCGAGGAGGCTCCCTGTATACTCTATAGATGCCTGCAAATGCATTTAGGTGATCAATGTCTAGAATAAACATATCTGAAATGGAAATGTGGGGTGCAAAATGTAAAGTGTGGTCCATACCTGAGACGTGCCTCAAACTCCGACAAACTCATGTCCAGTCTCTGCCAGCTCGATCGAAATTTGGTAAGCAGTCCCGGTCGGCCGCCAACACGTGAGCGCAGTGGGAAGCTTTGGCCAACGAATAGTCTGCTCAATAGGGAGAGCCCCTCTAGTATAGGCCCTAGTCACCCAAGTCGCCTCGCCCACCACAAGAGTCCCTGCTCCCTCACCTATGTGAGCACCCATAAGAGGAAGCATGAGATGGGTCTGAATAAATGTCGTGTAATCGCCCTCTCCTCTAAAGAAGTCAGTGTCCAAGCCTACCATGAACTGTATAACTTCGTCAACTGATAGGCCATCCGATGTCCTCATAGACTCCGGGGGTGGCATCGGAACGACTGGACCAGGCAAGCCCATGGTTTGGTGAATGAATCTCTCGCTCAAAAACCAAGCTTGGCAGACTGGGCCCTCTAGTAGAATCCGAAAACGGGATGTGCCCCTAGCTCCCACATACTAGTCTCTGACCCCGGTCGGCATCATCGCCTAGGGCTGCCACGTGATCTGCAAATAGGAAATGTACAAATTATTAGTTGCCATCAGTTGCCAAAGAATGAATCAGAACAGTTGTAAAGCAAACATGACTGTGAGTTTTGGGTTATCTTGTGGATGGCCACTGTATCAAAGTAATAACGGAAGAAGGCAAAAGTCTCACGACTCCGTCATTGACACCGACACCGACACCGACACCGACCATCATATCGTCGCGAATAAGGGACAACAAGGGGGAGCTCCTCCATAGGCTCTGGAACGAGTGCTAGAAAATACGCGTAAACCCATAGTTATGAGGAAAGGATAACAATTATCAAAAGCATGAACAGAAATAGAAAGTGCAAAGCAGAAAGCACACGGTCTGAATAGATATAAAAAGTGCAAAGCAGAAAGCACAGGGTCTGAACAGATACAGAAAGTGCAAAGCAGAAAGCATAGGGTCTGAATAGATACAGAAAGTGCACAGTAGAAAGCATATAGTATGAATAGATACAGAAAGTGCAAAGCAGAAAGCATAGGTGTTGAGCAGATATAAAACAGAAAATGTATAGTAGAGAGTGTAAAGTGCAAAGAGGGAACTAAAATGCATACCTCCTAGGCTCACCAGTAGCCTCCGATCCGCTTTCCCCTCATGCGGGAGGTGGAGCTCATATAGCCATAAAGGGTGGCAAGACCAGCTCCGCCCCAATCATAGAACCAAACCCAAGGAAGGCTCACCAGGGCGCTTAACAGATATAAACCCACGGTGTTCCACCTATTCGAAAACAAGGTGGTACCGAGGACAAACATCAAAAAGCCCCGGGCATACTGCTCCATCTCCTCCAGTGTCTCAGGCTTGCTCTCGCGGAACTGCTCGGCGAACCAACTGTATCTCACCATGGCTGGCCAGTATAGGGGTGGGCGTGCTCCCAGCAGGTGGACCCAAGTAGCCTCCCACTCACCCATGTCAGTGTCAAAGGGGATCGGATTGCCCCCTACTCCTAAGCCTGTGATCGTGGCAAAGTCGTAGGGAGTCATCGTCATCTCCCCGGTAGTAGAGAGGTGGAAGGAGTTGGTGGTGTCCTACCACCTCTCTACTAGTGCTCCTAAAAAGGGGTGGCTCGTTATGACGTGTGTCAGTCCTGAGCAGAAAAGGCCGAAACCAACCTCATCGATGATGTCGCTGACCCCAGTAGGGAGCTCATCGTACCAGTCTCTTGCCGTCATCGTGCCATACCCCCTGTAGGCATGGGAGTCTCCCTATGGCAAGGAACCGTTGAATTAGATAAAAGACAGTGATAAAAGTGCAATCAGATGAACAACAGTGCAAGAAATGCAGTTAAAGGAAAGGCAGGAATGCTGAAAACTGAGTTCACATCTCAGTAGCACTGGATGAAAGGTGGGAGGTCGGCTCCCTCAACAGGAGGTCCTTTGGTACACCACGAGTGAAATTGTTGAAACGCCTAATGCCTCCAGGCAGTAATATATGTGTGTGGGGATGATATGTCACCGGATCGAAGGGTCGCACTCTTAATGGTAACGGCTCTGGCTCAAACTCTAGCGCAAACTCTGCCTCAAGGTCAGCCTCAATGTCCTTAGACATCCCGTCGGCCTCAGCAACTGCTGGCTCCTCTACCTCAACAACTGGTGGAAACACAGGTGGAACTTGTGGAGGAGCTCCGTTGTGAGGGATATCATCTGCCATCCGGAAAATGGGTGAAAAGTAGGTGAAAAATGAAGAAAAATGGAGAAAAAATGGTAGACTTGGAAAAAGTCAATCCTAGGAGAGAAAATGGGAGAAAAAGTCAAAACTCGAAAAAGTTCACAAAACCTGAGAGAAACTCGAGGGGAACAAGCCTAAAGTGGTGAAAATTTGAGAAAAATCGACGAAATCAAAATCTGATCGGTTTAAAATGTGGAGAATCAAGAGGGTTTTACAAAAAAAAGTTTACGTGGGACGTTGGAAAATGCTTGTAAATCACGGATCTAGAGAGAGAAAGTACCTAGAGAGAGAGGAAGAGAATTTTTTAGCTTAGAGAAGTGAGGAAATGAAGTGTCTCAACCTATACTTAAAGACTCATGCGTTAAAAGTCAATTTTGCCCCGAATTTGCCACGGGTGGTTGGCAGGCTACATTGGTGGCCGTCAAGGTTCTCTAGTGGCCGGCAGGTGGTCGGTGGCTCTCAGTTGGGTCCTGGTGCTATTCTGTGCTTCTGCTTCCTGAGTAGTGTACGGAAGGTTCTATTTTGAAAGCTTGCAGTTGCGTTTCGGTGTGTGAACGTGTCCCACTTGCCAATGTGAACGAGGTGTATCCTTTTTGAGCATGTTATAATGTCACTGAAAGGTAAATTGGAGGTCGTCATCGAATATCATTTTATTCATTTTGTTAAATTACATCTTTGTTCTCTTCCGTTGCATAGAATATACATTTCACAAATATGTATACTACACGCATGTCTTGCATCGTTTATGATTCATGCATAGAACATGCTGTCAATTTTGCATAGAATATGCTCTTGTTTCATGCATAGAATATGTTTTTGTTTCTTGCATAGAACATGCCTTCAAATCAACATCATACATCAGTTGTCTATCTTGCATAGAACATGCGTTGTCATTGTATTGATTTGTAATCACGTTCACTTTGTGCATCTATCGCATTTAATCATTTTGTGTATCTATTGCACACGTTCACTTTGTGTATCTATCGCATTTGTTCATTTTGTGCATCTAACGTGCACCTCTTTGTTTTATCTCGGGACACGTGAAGCGCTAGCCCAAGCAGTTTCTCTTGTATCTCAGGACGCGTGAAGTGCGACCCTAGGCAAGTTTTATCTCAGGACGTGTGAAGTGTGAGCCCCAACGGTTTCTCTTGTATCTCAGGACGCGTGAAGCATGGCCTTGGGCGGGTTTTATCTCAGGACGCATGAAGCGTGGCCCTGGGCGTGTTTTATCTCGGGACACGTGAAGCACGAGCCCGAGCGGTTTCTCTTGTATCTTCAACATGTGAAGCGCGGCCCTGGGCAGGTTTTGTCTCAAGATGCGTGAAGCGCAGCCCTGGGCGTGTTTTATCTCGGGATGCATAAAGCGCGAGCCCGAGCAGTTTCTCTTGTACCTCAAGACGCGTGAAGTTTGACCTTAGGTGTGTTTTATCTCAGGACGCACGAAATGCAACCCCGAGAGGTTTTCTTTTCTCAATTTCTTGAGACGCGTGAAACACGACTTTGAGCACTTTTCCTTTCATCTCGGGATGCATGAAATGTGACCCCAAGCGGTTTTCATTTCTCAGTTTCTCAAGATGTGTGAAATGCAACCTTGAGTGGTGTTTTCATTCCTTGTCTTGTGTTTTGGCGTGGTTAGAGTGTGTTTTAGATCTTTTTGCAGGGAACCTGTGTTAGTTTTAAGCTTGAAGCTGCTTATTCATATGTTGCTCATTCATATGTTGTCATCTTGCTTATTGTACCTGTTATTGCTTATCGCGTCATCTTGCATGATCATGAGTTTTCAAAATAGCTGGCTTCGTGAAGCGTGTTAGTCCAGCTTTCAAAGTTTTCTTTGTGCATATCATTCGCATCTTGCCCCTGAACTATGCTAGTTAGATTCCTTGCAAAGGGATACGTAGGCAGCTTGTGGATGCAACCATTTATTTCTGTCTTGATTGTTTGTCCAAGTCTTACGGCCTTGTCAAAATGGGTCATCTTCGGGCTTTGACATTCACTCACATCATTTCATGACTCTGAGTTTTGTCAAAAAGGGACAACTGTAGACACCCCATTTTCGACCGCCCTTACGACTTGGACGCCATCGCTTGCATACCCAATGATGAGTTTATATGCTTGTTAAGTGTTCAAAGTCCTCAATAGAATTCCACGGTTTTGAGCCTTCAAACCCTATAACCCTGTTGCCTTATTTTTGGACCAAACCCAGTGATCTTCATGCCTGCAACCCCTTGTGGCCTGTCGGCCACTGCTATGGGTTGCCGGCCATTGCTTCTGGTTGCTG
The DNA here is from genome assembly GCA_036172215.1 of Camellia granthamiana. Lineage (NCBI taxonomy): Eukaryota > Viridiplantae > Streptophyta > Magnoliopsida > Ericales > Theaceae > Camellia > Camellia granthamiana. The sequence goes on along the minus strand of CM069904.1, from coordinate 35,567,373 downwards.
GCCATTACTTCGGCGACCAATGTATTTTGCAGATATTTTATGACAGTTGTGCCAGCTGTTGGCGCAGATTCTTGCATCTTCTCCCACGTGTATGGTGGGATGTTTCTAAGGGAGGTTCATGTTTTCTATATATAGAGGACCTCCCCTCTTGCTTTAGAGGTTAGAAAAATTTTGGAGCAAAATTTTTCCTCTCTCTACAATTCTTTCTCTCTTGCAAATTTCTTGACCTTTGCCTATACACTCTTTACCTTTGCCTATACACTCTTAACCAAACCTCTCCATCTTTGAGCTGAGGTACCTTTGAGCCATGTTTGAGCTCTTAAAGGAATGTTTGTGTGGTTTTATGGCCTAGAATTGGTTCTTTTCTTCAAAAGGTATAAAGCTTTGCCTCTTTACTTGCTTTATTTACTCTTCTTCTTACTATTTTCCAACTGTTTCTGGCCTGCAAAAACTCTATATTTTGGGCTGAAACTTGGATTTTAAGGCCAACAAAGGTTGAGGGGTGGTTCACCCTTCTTTAAGCCTTGCTTTCAAGGCCTTTACCCTTGTGTTTCTTACCTTTACACTATCTTTTTTTGAGCTTTTAAACACTGATTTTCAGAGTTATTTCAGTGGCTAAAATCATGTTTTGAAGTCCGAAATTGGAAGGGTTAGCCTCCCCTCCTTATGTTTTGCTCACTAGCCTAGCACGGTCTATGTTTTGGCTTATTATTCTAGCTATTTTTGTCTTAATTCCAGTATATTTTAAGACTTGTTTAGGACAGTTTTAGGAATTTTTTTGGTTGATCATTGCATTTGAGCTTTGTTTTCCATGCTTGTAGTGTAATTGTCCTCATAAGTTTGGTGTTTTAGGCATTAGACACCATCTTATTTGAGTTGATAGTGTTTATTTATGACTTTCCATACTTGGGATCACCTTTAATCACCTCTGCAATCTCCCTCATTTCTTGGCTTTTTCTTTGCTTTGAAAGTGGTTTCAAATTATTTGTTTGTTTAAGCATGAGATTAAGGTGTCATGGTTAATGGTTTAATCCCTTTGGGGGTTCATTACCAACAGTATAATGTCTCTTTAATGCCCAAAGCAACACTTGGTTTGAGCCATCTTTCCATTAGAAGACTTAAAATTCACTTGTGGACTTAATTGATTAAAGAATGGATGGTAATTAAAATGGAGCAATAAAATTAGTGAATAAAAAAGTGCAAGATAATAATTTGGTTTGGGTTCAATCGGACGTTAATTGAACCCTTGAGTCTTGAGTCGTTTCATACTTGCTAGTGATGAACACGGTTCAAGATCCACTGTCAACTACTTCCGTTGATCTTTCATGATAGGGAGGTGGTTTTGAGAGTCTTGTTTTGTTGCATTCATTGAACTTGCACACTTGATTCATATGCCATCATACAATAAAATTGCATCCATTGGTGGTTTGCAAATTAAACTTGTTACTCCTTTGAGCTGTTCAAATGATAAGGAGGAGTAAATTGTGCAAACAAACCCTTGAGAATACCCTGTCTCTGTCCTGTTTGCTTTCTGTTGCAGCAGGAAAGTCCAGTCATCAGTGGCCGGCAGGCCATCATCTGTGGACGGCAGGCCATCTTTTGGCCACATGTGCAAAATCCAGTAGTGTACTTTTGAAGCCGAATAGAGTTAGTCTAGAGGTGGAAATCAGTGCAAGTATTCTACTATGCAACAGAGGTAGTAGAAACAGTGGCTTTTTCGGGTAAAAAGTCCATGCATGCATGAGCATTCTTCATTTCCTGAGGAGGAGTAATTAGAGTAGTTAATTTGGTTACTTCATTTTGTAATTAATTAATTAGCTAATTTTTATCTTGTAATAATTAGTTAGCTAGAATAGTTAATTAATTCGGTTTGTAATAATTAGTTAAGTAGTTTAGCTAAATTATTCATTTGGGTTTGTAATAGCTAATTAATTAGCTTAGCTTAGCTAGTTAGTCCAAAATTGGAGGGGTTAGCCTCCCCTCCTTGTGTCTTGCTTACTAGCCTAGCATGTTCTATGTTTTGGCTTACTGTTGTAGTTATTTTTGTCTTAATTCAAGTATGTTTTAAGACTTATTTCGGACTTTTTTAGGACTATATTTGGTTGATCATTGCATTTGAGCTTTGTTTTTCATTCTTGTAGTATAATTGTCCTCATAAGCTTGGAGTTTTAGGCATTAGACACCATCTTATTTGAGTTGATAGTGTTTATTTATGGCTTTCCATACTTGTGATCACCTTTAATCACCTCTGCAACCTCTCTTCTTTCTTGGATCTTTCTTTGCTTTGAAAGTGGTTTCAAATTATTTGTTTGTTTTAGCATGAGATTGAGGTGTCATGCTTAATGGTTTAATCCCTTTGGGGGTTCATTACCAATGGTATGATGTCTCTTTCATGCCCAAAGAAACACTTGGTTTGAGCCCTCTTTCCATTACAGGACTTAAAATTCACTTGTGGACTTAATTGATTAAAGAATGAATGGTAATTAAAATGGAGCAATAAAATTGGTGAATAAAAAAGGTGCAAGATAATAATTTGGTTTGGGTTCAATCGGACGTTAATTGAACCTTTGAGTCTTGAGTCGTTTCATACTTGCTAGTGATGAAAACGGTTCAAGATTCATTGTCAACTACTTCTCTTGATCTTTCATGATAGGGAGGTGGTTTTGAGAGTCTTGTTTTGTTGCATTCATTGAACGTGCACACTTGATTTATAAGCCATCATGCAATGAAATTGTATCCATTGGTGGTTTGTGAATCAAACTTACTACTCTTTTGAGCTATTCAAATGATAAGGAGGGGTAAATTGTGCAAACAAACCCTTGAGAATACCCTATCCCTACTCTGTTTGCTCTCTGTTGCAGAAGGAAAGTCCAGTCATCAGTGGCCGGCAGGCCATCATCAGTGGACGGCAGGCCATCTGCCAGCCACCTGTGCAAAATCCAGTAGTGTACTTTTGAAGCAGAACAGAGTTGGTCTGGAGGTGGAAATCAATGCAAGTATTCTACTGTGCAACAGAGGCATTTGGCAGCAAAAACAGTGGCTTTTTCGGGTGGAAAGTCTGTGCATGCATGAGCATTCTTCGTTTCCCGAGGAGGAATAATTAGAATAGTTAATTTGGTTACTTTGTTTTGTAATTAATTAATTAGCTAATTTTTGTCTTGTAATAATTAGTTAGCTAGAATAGTTATTTAATTCGATTTGTAATAATTAGTTAAGTAGTTTAGCTAAATTATTCATTTGGGTTTGTAATAGCTAATTAATTAGCTTAGCTTAGCTTAGCTAGTTAGTTTTATTCAAACCCCCTGTATGAGGGCACAATGTTGTAATAATATGCATGTCTTCCAACCCCACGTCCTTCTTCTTTTTATTTACTAGCTTATGATAGTTAGTTTAGGGCATCATGTTTTGTTTAGCATACTTTATGTTTGCATCCACTTGTCTTGCATGCATTGGGCTCGGCGTATCATTCTAAGTTGCATTGTTATTGCTTATACTCCTTTGAATACGTGCTTAGACTGCATGCTATCAAATTGACTCATATGCCATATTAGTAGCCGAGCCTAGTAATTGCATATCGTATGTGTTGCATTAGTCATATAGCATAATGTTAGGATCATGCATTTTTCTAACTCTTTTGTTTATTTTGGCTTGGAGTACTAGGTAAGCCTTTACTGGCTTTAGCATATTGCATCGCATGTAGATGTTGCCATGTTTAGCATGCTTACTATGAGGCTAAGTGCTTAAATAATATACCTGCTTGAATGCCTGTGGATGAAGGCTAATTGTTTGAATTTGAATAATTCGAGAAATGTTTATATGCGATCACTTTTTCAAGTGGTATATATTCGAAACAATTTTCAAAACAAACATGAGCCAAATGTTCTAATTCTTGCAAGTTAGTTTATACTCATGTGTGTGTGCATCACATAGTAATGCTAGCCTAAATAATCGAAACAAGAGCATATAATGTAGATCAGAATCATATCATGATTAGTAGAGACCGATCTTTGATCGAGCGAGCGGAGGTGCTCAATTCATGACCTTCCCCTCTTGTACCTAAGTTCTCGAGTCGAGACAATCTTAGTGATGACGGACACGTGGCCTTTGGCACGAGTCATGGGTTTCCTAAATTTCTCAAAAACATTTAGATGGCGACTCTGTATCTGGAAAAGTAGTCTATTTTTGGCATTTTAATTCAAAATCGATTTTCCAAAAGATTTGTCGGATTTGGACACTTTGGTGTTTATTTATTTCACATTGCACTTGTGAGATCAGATTCAGAACCGCAGGAGTCTGATACTATAGGGCTTATTTGTCTTCTGAAAGGGGGCACGAAAAGTCAAGCTACAATTGGGTCCTTTGGTTTGGTTTTGAAAAGTAAAATTTTGAAAAGGGTTTTCAAAATATGAAAATTTGTTTGGTTATATATTTTGAAAATTGTTTTGGAGTTTTGTAATTTGGGATGATTGTAGTTTTTTTTTTTTTTTTTTTTTTTGTAGTTGTTTTGTAGTTGCATAGATGGGTGTGAGAGAAAAAGTGATTGATTAATGTACAGGATGTGAGAGAATAAGAGAGTAGAGAGAAAAAGTAATTGATTGATGTGTAGGATGTGAGATAGGAAGAGAGGAGATGTAAAAAGTAATTGAAAACAGTTTTGAGAAAATTGTAAACTAAACAAATTTTAGGTTTTGAGCACTCAAAAATTGATTTGAAAACTAAACCAAAGAATTGTCGAAGCAAATTGGAGAGCTCAAGATTTACATACACATGAATAACGACCAGTAAATAGAGAGCTAGTGTTGAAGGGGAGTGTTGGGATTCGACACAGACTCACTAGAGTTTTTCACATGAATTTATAAGACTCTGGAAAGTTCTAGGGAAACCTGGAAGATTCTACAACATCCTAGAAGAATCCAGAACATTGGAGAAATCTAGATCAATCAAGCAATTTTTGGAAGGTGCTAATTGTTATGATAATTTTTTAATGATTTGGTTATGGTCAAGCTAGAATAAAAGTTGAATCGATTAGCTTTTGGGCCATTTTTAACATCTATCCTAACTCTAGCTCCACAAGCCAAATCAAGAAAATAAATTTGGGGTCAACAAAATGTTTATAGACACCCCATTTTTACCGGCCCTAAGACTTTGGCATTTTCTTTTGATTACCCAATGATGACAATCATAATGTGTTTCTTACAGAATCCTCAGTAAGAGAGATAGAATTTGAGCTTTAATCCCAACCTTCACACATTTTTTGGCCAAATTATTTTTCATCCAAAATTCACCAATCTCCACTACCAAAAGAATATTGTCTCTTCAAATCTCCACTACCAAATTTTCTACCCATCAATTCCCGCTCACCATCCATTTTCATAATTACACCCCACCATCCCTACTCACCATCTACTTTCATAATCACATCCCACCATCTCCACTCACCATCCACATTCATAATTACATCCCACTATCTCCACTCACCATCAACTTTCATAATTACACCCCACCATCCCCACTCACCATCTACTTTCATAATCACATCTCACCATCTCTACTCACTATCCACTTTCATAATTATAACCTACCATCCCCACTCACCATCTACTTTCATAATCATATCCCACCATCTCCACCCACCACCCACTTTCATAATTATATCCCACCATCCCCACTCACCATCTACTTTCATAATTACACCCCACCATCCCCACTTACCATCTACTTTCATAATTACATCACACCATCTCTACTCACCATCTACTTTCATAATCACATCCCACTATCTCAACTCATCATCAATTTTTCTAAATCACATACCACCATCACCATTCATCAGTCACCTCCATTATACATTGTCCTCCATTAGCTCCATTATCTTCCCAAAATGCCCTACTTTGTCTTCCACTTTGTCCTCTACTTTGTCTTCCACCATTGCCCACTTGCATTGGCTATATAATGAGAGCTCTAGTCTTGAATTTGAATATAGAACTTCTAGAAAAAAAAGGGTAGAGAGAGAATGCCAAAATTGTGTTAGAATTTGAGAGAAAAGAAAGTCTAAAAAATAAGAGAGTTGTGACACCGCAAAAAACGAGAACATCAGAGAATATAATAACAAATAAATACAGGGTTTATTTAAGATTACAAAATAGAAAACGTCACTAATGAGTCCTTTGACCAATAACCAAGTAAGATCCCCAAAAAGATCGGGGAAGTCAAACTAGCTTCCTTTCAAAGTCCAATCTCCTTAGATAGCAAAGCTACTTTTTTTACAGATCTTATCAAGATATTAACATAAGGTCTACATGAGTTGACAGAAAATAAGGAATAGGTAATATAAAAGAAATATATAGATATATAATAATTAAAAAATCAAGTCTTAAATATAACATGGGATCTATCACATACAATCTCAGAACACGTTTACAAACTAGTTTCCAATCCTCCTAGGTTAGTCGTACATCCTCAAATGCTTCAGCTTTGCCTTCGACTGGCCTAATAGTCTTCAATACCTGGCATGAAATGCCACAAGCTTTGAATGCCCAAGCAACGCACACACATCCCGTCCCTTTTTCCCAATTCAATACACCAACGTGTTTATAACAAGCAAGTAGTAAAGCATGATATTCAAGTCAATAATAGCAATTTCAATAATAGAGGAAATGAACATGACATTCAAATAGCTAACAAAGGCTACAATGTTAGTGATTAGTATTCTAGAAATCCCCCAAAGAGATTTCATCCTCCCAACCACAAGAATTGGACACCGGACTATTCGGAACTCCCTATTTTGTTGCTTTGTTATAGACCTTACCTCGGATGCCTACCAACGGTTATATACCGCGTAGCACCAACCGCAGGGCCTCAAAAGAGACGACAAAAAGAAAAAGGTTTTATCTCCTAAATCCAACCTCATCCTTCCAAAAAATGTTTTATCCTCTTGAATGTCCCATCTGGACCCAACCTTATCTCACCAAATCAAATCATCGCAAAGAGTTTGAATACATCCATTCCATTCTAGGGTTTACGCGACAACAGCTTGCGCAAGACTTAACTTTTAATTAGGGAGCACATCCCATCAATCCATACTTAACACATTATCATCTCTTCATTATTCAAGTGATCAAAAACCCAATACCAACCCAATTAAGTTTCCTGTTGAGTTAAATGTTTTAAATTAAAGTAAGAACAACTTAACAAGGTAGTAATGTCCACATAAGCATGAGTACCATCAAATGAAGTAGATAAGGAACATAACCATAATACATGCAATATCATAGCAAGACATGATCATATATTAATAAGCACATTCATAAAGACAAGAGCATAAAACATCAATGTGAAACAAAATTTTCAGATTCAGTATCACTTAAAGATTAAAATTAAAAAGACCATTTCAGATTTTTCCTGAACCTGAGCTCTCTATGGCTTGTAGAGAATTTTATCTAGTTTTCAAAACATCTTCTAGAAGTTTTATTACCTTCCTAGATTTTTAGTTATTTAAGAAATACTCCAGTGCTGTCAGACTCATCGACTGTAACGAAAATCGGGTTTTCTCACAAACTGTTCACTCTTTTTCAATGAAACCAATTTTCCTTGAAAGCTAACTCCTTAAGGAATATTGTGATGTAAAACCAAGGTGTAGAAGATTTTTCTACATGTTTCTAGAATTTTCGAGAGTTGGTTGTAAAACAAAATTTTCATGCATAATACTCAAAACAAGAAGATTTGTGAGAAAGGAGGCCAACTAAGGGAAATTTTCCACTTATTTTGTGATGAAACACATGCTAAATAGTATATGTTAAACTCAAAAATTTATATTGAAGATGTTTGGAAAGTTTGAGAGATTTGTATGGAAAAGGATAGTTTTGTACCAATTAAGGGAAAATACAAGAAGGGTAGAACAAGGCTCAACTCTTTTCACTTTTAACACAAAAACATCATTAGAACACATCTAAAAATATCATTTTAAACTTCTAATAACATTTATTTGAAAAAGGAAAATGAAAGAGAGAGTTGTGTTGTGGCCCACTTGAGGCTTGATTGAATTGCTATCAAACTTTCTTTCTCTCCTATCCTCCACCAAGCTCGGCCTCTTCTCGTCTCTCCCTCTCAGTTGAAAAAAGTGTTTATGCATGCGTTCTTGTATGTAAAATGCTATGGGAGAGGTTGTTTTATAGGAAAATTGGTGCAAAAGGTCCAAAATGCCCATTGGATGGAATTGGATTGGATATTTTGGATTTAGTTTGAATTCAATGGAATAATGGAGGATTAGAGGCCTTAATTGAGTACTTAAGCATGATCTAGTTAGGGTTTTATCTTAATCAAACCAACCTAGTTACAAGTACAATGTATATATACATTTATATATATAAGTTTGTAACCAAAGTCAAAGATTTTCCTTTAATTATGTAAGTTTGTCTTCAAAAGTACACTCATAGTATCGATACAAGTATGGCCAGCCACATGATGGTGATTTAAGGGACTTCTTTTATTATTATTTTTTTTGTGTACAATGTTGAAAATTGTAAAGTATTGTGTATAAAATAGAATTTAGGGTACAAGCGTATATATATAATGGTACTTGTTTTGGGTCAATTTGTAATTTAATAAAAATGTGAGAGCTTTGAGTTTAATTTATGAATTGGAACACTTATTTTAGAGTAGAATTTAACTAAATTAGGTTTAGAGAATCTAATTTGGTTTGAATTTCTTGTTTCGAATAAAATGGCTATCAACCGACGGACGTGATAAAAATCGGAGAAACCTAGGGTTTCTGTGTGGAAAATATTAATTTGATTATTATTAGGGTTTTAGAAATGGTCCTTGTGTTCTTGGATTCAATCAAGATTTGCGAGTTTTCGATTGGCTCGCGTTTTCAACTCTATAGATAAAACTGAAAATAAACTAGGGATAGAGGATCTTTATTATAATAAATCAAAATTTAGGGACCTAATAAGGTTTACAAAAGTTAGGGGTCTCACAAGAGTTGTCTTGCCAAACTAGTAATATTACATAGCCTCTTACATCTTATCTTCCCTTGTCAAAACCACTTAAAGCCTTAATCAAAGAGAGAGTATTCTTGCCAAGAAAAGTGTGATCACTTGTTCAAAACCGTCATTCTAAACTCAAATTCTAAGCTTTTGAATTGAGGATTAAGATCATAATTCACAACCTTGAGGGTGATCAAGAGGAAGTTTAAAAATAAAAAAGATCAATATTTCTTTGGAAGGTGAATTTTCAATTCTTTCATTTTTCTTGCATGTTCTATCTTATATTTGTTTTCATGTGTTAGCTTCATATTAGTTTTGTTGTACTCTTGCATATTCTTTCTTATATTTCTTTTCTTGTGTTAGCTTTATATTAGTTTTTTTGTACTCTTGCATGTTCTATCTTATATTTGTTTTCTTATTTTAGTTTCATATTAGTGTTGTTGTAATTTTGCATGTTCTATCTTATATTTGTTTTCTTATTGTAGTTTCATATTAATGTTGTTGTAATATTGCATGTTCTATTTTATATTTGTTTTCTTGTTTTAGGTTCATGTTAGTTTTGTTGTAACATTGCATGTCCTATCTTATATTTATTTTCTTGTTTTAGTTTCATAGTAATTCTGTTGTAATCTTGCATTTCTTAGCTTATATTTGTCTTCTTGTATTAGTCTCATATTAGTTTTGTTGTAATCTTGCATATTCTATCTTATATTTGTTTTCTTGTTTTTAGGTTCTTGTTAGTTTTGTTGTAAGTTTGCACTTTCTATTTTATATTTGTTTTCTTGTTTTAATCTAACCCGTAATGGTTAGTTGAGCCACCTACATATTTCTTGTTTGTTCCTTTCCTTGGTTTTGCAATAAGACAGGTTTTGTTAGGCCTAGTTGGCCGATCGGCTTATTTGGCAGACCGGTTAGCTTCTTTTGGACAAAACGGCATTGTCTTCCAATGTTAACCAACTTCCAGTGGTTTCTAAGACACATAAAGCTTTTTCCTTTGTTTATTTTATTTTGAGTGTTTTGTGAGGATTTTATTTTGACGTAATATTCTCCTCATCCCTCTCTAATTTGGTTTGTAATTATTCTTTCTAGTGTTGTAATAATTCCCCGCCCTGTATCTTTCTATCCCGTTCTTTTACATTATTTCTTTATTTGTGAATATGCATCATATTTTATCTTTCATTATATCCATGCTTTGCATCCATGTTTCATGCATCTTGATTCAGCTAAGTTTGCATTTGTGGATTTAATCAATTCCTATGTGATTATGTGCGCTACCTTATGCTTGTTTTACTAACTTTGTTTTGTAGCTATTCGCGGGACATCAATAAATATGTTATGTGTGTTTTTCTTATTATGTTTAAGCATCCTACCATGTGGTTACTTGTTTACTTGATATAACTGTATGAATGCTAGTGGATGGAGGTTGTGTCACTTAATTTGGAATGATGTTGATTTTTCATGTTTGTAAAATCAACTTATTTGGGTTGTACATCTTCAAAACTCTTTCAATATATATGAAATCAAATTATTCCAAAATGAATGGCACAGTCTATACTTGTATGCTTGACATAGTAAATTTTAGGACTTATCAAATAATCAGAACATGAACATATAAAGAAAATCAAATTCATATAATTGTTTAATAGAGGCCGATCTTTTGATCGGGTGAGCGGGGGTGCTCAATAATGACCTTCCCTTCTCATACCTAAGGTTTCGAGCCAAGCATCTTTGGTGACAACGAACAGTGGCCTTGGCACGAGTCACGAGTTTCCTAATTTTTCAAAACATTAGGTGGCGACTCTAAGATTTGGTGATGCAGTCCATTTCTGGAAAATGTTTTGTAATAAAATGGATTTTCTATAAAAGTTTCTAAAACTAGACTCTCATCTATATTTCACATTGCACTCATGAGACTAGATTAAAGAAATCAAGAGTCCGAATTGTTTAACGCGCATGCGTATGCCCCGGGCATGTTACATTGTTGAATTAACCCAGTCTTGCCAATGGACTGAATATGGTTAGTTGATATTAGGAGGGCTGTCTTAAAGGTCATGTCTGGTGAGATCAAGTTTTATTTGAGGAGTAACTTGAAGATATGTGTCATTTACTGATACTCCATTTTTTTATCTTTTTTTTTTTTTTTGGTTCACTTTTCAATTTGATTTTTTATTTAAACTAATTTTGATTTTACAAAATAGATATGGTGATTGAATTTTGCAAAATGGATAATGAAGTCATTGTTAAATTGACAAACTACAATTACAAAATTCATTATGCTGAAATATATGTATATTTTATTGTAAATATAATTTTTGTATGGAATTATTTTTTGTATTAAATTTTATTTTATATTATAATTTTTATTTTATATTACAAAAAAATCCCATAGTTTGAACCATTTCACAAATCAAACCCTAGAGTTTTAATTAGATCAATCGAAACTCTGATACCTTAAATTGATCTCAATTTTAACTTGCCATCTAAATCTATTTAAATGTAGTAACGGGAACTGTGTTAGTATGACAAAAGTCATTTTCTCATTAATTCTTTTAAGTTAATATCAATTTTTTAACTTTTACCGCATTAGTTTACAACCACTTCCTATCATACAATCAAACCATTCATTTAAATCATATCATACACCTCACTATAGTGAATCAACTCTCTCCCTCTTCATCTCATTCTCCATTGTCTTCTATTCAAAAACTCATTACTACCATCTATTCCCCTTCTCCCACTGCTCACTGCTTCTCACTTCTCCATAGTCGCACGTCTCTCTCTATCTTCGATCTAGTAGTCATCAATCACCCTTTTCTGTTTTCATCTCCACCGCTTGTACACACCCCATTTTGATTGATCTTAAGATTTCGGATGCTTGTAGGTCTCCTGATGATGAAATGGTAATATCTCCACTCTGGGAATGTTGGAAATTGCTTAAAGTTACTGTTACACCATATTTCAGCCAAAATACTAAAAATGACTAAAATACCTCTGAACACAATTTTTTTTAGCCAAAAACCAATTTTTTGAACTTGAAAGATAATGGAAGCTTGATTGCACTTAGATTGATGATATTTTCCAAAATTACTGACTGATTTTATAAAAAACATTGATCTAAGGACAATTTGAGCTTGCTTGGACCATAAGTAGACAAAAGCCATGCAAAGTCGCACCTAGCCATGCAAACTCGAACCTAACCTGCAAAGTACTTGGACCCCTGGCCGCAGGTGCACCTGCACCTGGATTATGCAGCCGCACTTTTATTGTTCAACTGCACTTCCTATGTGCGGCCGCACCTTTCCTCAACAAACAGAACTAAAAACATTGCAAGGATGACAATGCGGCATTGGAGATAGGCTCTAGAAAAAAAAAAAGCGATGGATAACCCTAGAAGCCTCATCTAGCTTCCTCCCTAAGCTAGGAGTGTCTATAAAAGCACCCCTTCCCCCCTCTCTTTCAAGGGGTTACAAAATTGTGAACTTTGTTTAGAGCATAGAGAGCTTGAGAGAAAAGTAGCCTCTCCCTCCCTCCTATTCCTAAAATCCTACTCTAATAGCAACATATAAACACCCCATTTTTGACAGCCCTTACGACTTAGGTGCCACTAATTGATCACTCAATGATGAATGTGTACGCTTGTTAAATACTTGATTTCCTCAACAGGAAACCTCAATTTTGAACCTACAAACCTTATGCCTTGTTTTGGACCGAAACAGTAGTTTTTTAAGCCTAACCATCCAGGGACCTGTAGACTCACTAGTGTGGCTTGCCACCCACTATTAGTGGCCTACTAGCAACTTGTGTAAATTTTTAGATCTTTTTTCCAACTGTGCCAGATGTCTCCATAGATGCATGCACTGCACCAGTTGTGTCTGTATAGATATGTCTGAGGTGGTCTCATATATTTCTATATATAGATGACCCCCTCTTATTTTTTTAGGGTTAGAAAATTTTGGAGAGCAAAAGGTTTGGAAAATATTTCTCTCTACATTTCTCTCTCTCTCTCTCTCTCTCTCTCTTGCAACTTACATAACCTTTGCCTAGACACTCTAAACCAAACCTTGAGGGATCTTTACTGAGGTTCTTAAGCTTGCATTTTAGCACTTGAGAGTGTGAAATTAGTGGTTTGGAAATTCAAGGTATCATTCCTCTTCAAGAGGTATACATTCTAGTTCTTTTGTACCATCTCTTTCTCATCTTTTCTTACTATTTTTGAGTTATTTATCACCTATATTTTTGGGCTGAAACTTGTGGTTTAAAGCCATTAAAGGTAGAGGGGTGGATCACCCTTCTTTGAACCTTGTTTCATAGGCTTTTACCCTTGTGTTTCCCACTTTTTTTATCAAATTTTTTTGATCTTTTTACCACTGGTTTTCAGAGTTTTCCAAACATGTTTTGAAGTCCCAAAAATAGAGGGGGTAGCCTGCCCTCCTTGTGCTTGTTTATTAGCTTAATTGCTCCATGTTTTTAGCTTACTCTTTACCTGTTTTTACTTTAATTCAGCACTGTTTTGAGCTAATTTAGGATTGTTTTTATGTGTTAGTTTCATTTATGCTTTGTATTACATGCTTGTAGTGTAATGGTTCTCATAGGCTTGGTGGTTTAGGTCTTAGCCAACAACCAATTTGAGTTGATAGAATTTATTTCTTGTTTTCCATACTTGTGTTCACCTCTAAGCACCTCTACAATCTCCCTCATTTCTTGGCATTTTCTCTTTGTTTTGAGAATCACTCCAAAAGGAGTGTTGTTTAAGCTTGGAGGGTGATATTGTGCTTGATAGTTTAATCCCTTTGGGGGTTCATTACCAATGGCATGATCTCCCTCTCATGTCCAAAACCATATTTTGTTAGACACTTCTCTCTAATAGTGAACTTAAAGCTCATTATTGGACTTAATTGACTAATGAATGGAAGGTAATTAAAATGGAGTAATAAAATTGGGGTTAAAATGAAGCAAGATAATAAAATGGTTTCGGTTCAATCGGACGTCAATTGAACCTATTGAGTCTTGAGTCATTTCATACTTATTAGTGATGAAAATGATTCAAGAGTCAATGTCAACCCCTTCCCTTGATCAATCCATGATAGGGAGGAGGCTTTGTTGGTCTTTGCTTACCATTTATTGAAATTGTATCCCTCGGTTCATAAGTTATCATGCAATGAAATTGTGTCAATTGATGGCTTGCGAATCAAGCCTCCCCCTCCTTTGAGTTGTTTGATGATAAGGAGGGGCAGGGTGGACAAACATCCCTTGAGAATGTTCTATTTGTGCTCTTTTTATTGTTTGTTGCAGCAGGAGAAATCCAACATTAGTGGACGGCAGGCCACCTTTACTAGGCAGTAGGCCACTATTAGTGGTTGGCCGGCCACTTTTTCCAGCAAGGCAGTGTACTATTTCCTGTAGAACAGAGCAGAAACTGAGGTGAAAAACCTGTGCAATCTCCTGATTGTGCAACAGAAGCATTCTGGTAACAAAATAGAGAGCATTCTCGGGTGGAAATCCACATCCATGCATGAGCCATCCCGAGGCTCGATTCTCGGGATCCGTTAAAATAATGTTGTAATAGTAGTATGTTGCACTTAAAGTAGTGGACTTGTAACTAATTAGTTAGTTTAGTTAGAATAGCCAGTTAGTTTTTTGTTGTACTTAATTAATTAGCTAAAGTAGTTAGTTAATTTGTGGTGTTGTAATAATTAGCTAGCGTAGTTAATTTATTTCATTTGGGTTGTAATAGATTAGTTAATTCGTAGTAATTAGCTAGGGCATTCATTCGGACCCTCATGCGCGAGGGCAAAAATGTAATAATGTGTATGTCTTCCAACCCCACGTCTTTTTCCCTTTTATTTACTTGCTTATAATAGGTAGTTTAGAACATCATGTTTCTTTTAGCATTTCCTATGTTTTCATCCACTCATCTTGCATGTATGAGGCTCGACGCATCATTCTAACAAAGCATTGTCATTGAAATACCTTTTTTTTTTTTAAAACGTGCTTAAGCTACAGGCTATTAAGTTGATTCACATGCCATGTTAATAGCCGAGCCTATTTAAGTTCCATATTTCATGTGTTGCACTAGTCATTTGCATAGTTAGAAGCATGCTTGTTTTCTAACTCTTTTGTTTCTTTTGGCTTGCCCCGGAGTACTAGGTAAGCATTTTATTGCTTTAGCATATCGCATGAGTGTGATTGTTGTCATGTTTAGTAAGCATGCCATAAGGCTAAATGCTTAAGTGATAAAATTGTTTGAATGCCTGTGGATGGAGGTTAATTCCTTGAATTGGTATAATTTGAGTAATGTGTATATGAGATCACTTTTTCGAGTGGTACATATTCGAAACAATTTTCAAAAACATACATGAATTCAAAGTGTTCTAATTTTTGCAAACTAGTCTATACTTGTGTTCAACACATTGTAAATTTAGTCTAATAATCGGAACAAGAGCATATAATGTAAACAAGAATCACATCATGATTAGTAGAGGCCGATCTTTGATCGGGCTAGTGGGGTGCTCAATTCATGACCTTCCCCTCTCGTACCTAAGTTCCCGAGCCGAGACAATCTTGGTGATGACGGACATGTAGCCTTTGGCATGAGTCTCGGGTTTCCTAAATTTCCCAAAGATATTTAGGTGGTGACTCTGTATCTGGCAAAGTAGTCCATTTTTGGCATTTTGATACAAAATTATTTTCCAAAAGATTTGCCAGATTTGGACTCTTTTGTGTTTATCTATTTCACATTGCACTTGTGAGATCAGATTCAGAACTACGGGAGTCTGAACTATAGGGCTATCGTATTCGAAAGGAGCACAAAAGTCAAGCTACAGTTTCTGGCAACTCTGCTGGGGAAATTAGAGAACTTGACTCAAACTTCATGATGTGAAGTTTTATCTACGCTTATATGTTCTTTGCATTGCATTTGCATTGGTGCACATAAGTCACTGTGTTTGCCATCTACTATTCCTAGACGGTTTGCCCGAGGCTTGCCCAAAAGCTTGCCAAAAGGCTAACCGGTCGTGGGCTCTGCCATGGTGGAAACACAACCCTTGGATCTGGACTACCGTTGTACCGTTTGATCCTCCTTTCACTTCTCGATGTTAGGTGTGAAAGGTATATTAGGTAGTTTTGCTGAGGTACCCCTTTTGACCATTTGGCCTAGCTGCATATAGTAAAGCCCTAGTGACTGTTCCAAACTAGGACAAGATGCTCACCCAAATGCAGGATTGCGTGAAACCGCTTGATTGAAATAATGAAACCTAGTTCATGACAAAACTAGGACAAGGTAACCCTACCCCCTCATAGGGGTGTTTTGGCTCTCTCTTAACTGGTATGTGCTCTACAGTGAAACTGTACAAGAAAGTGCATATCAGTTGCAAAATTGGTATCTGTTTTGGGACAAGATGCAGTGTGGAGTACAGTCCTACAGCTTTGATCATATCTGTGTTGATAGAATGTCTTAGCTGAGGCGTAATGCGGTTTCTGATTGCTACTCTTTTACTTTATTTCTTTTTTCCTAAGTAGTTTAAAACTATAGCTTCAGAAGATTCTGATATCCCCTAAGTACTCTGGACCCAAATCGAAAGACTATGTAAGATCGGGGATCTTGTTCGACGACAACCTATGTTTATCTCACTACCACCGGTTACAAGGCAAAGGAGAATCAGACAGGGTTCACCAGTTCATTTCTTACAGCAGTACCCCTCAGCTCACTTGGGTTTAGTCCAGGTCAAGAACAGATGTCTACTTCCAGCTCAGCTCAAAGACAATTACCCATTCCCATGGCATAGTATCCCCCAGCCGATATGGGGGAATTACTACTTCAGTTACAGCAAACAGTTGAGACGCTACAATGCAATGTGACCTATCAGGCAGAGGTTACGGCTCGTTAGACTGAGGTTATAACTAGACTACAACAACAACAACCACATCTGGCTGCAGCTTGTGCATCCCATGCACCTACCGCGGCTATCCTAGTGCCCGAAGCCACTGCTTACACTGCCAATGTTCAGGAAAACCAAGGCAACCCAGCAAAGCCAATCCCGGCACAAGCCTCCAAAGCCGTGGTTTATCAGACCGAGGCTTCGTTCGAGTTCGAGGTTGATCCAACTGCACTCAAGATCAATAAACTAGAAAAGTTGTTCAAGAGAGCGCAAGGGTTCAACTTTATTCCAAACATAAAGGATGGGTACACCGATGTTGCAGTTACATTATCGGATCGGTTTAAGATGCCACACATTGACTGATTTGATGGTTTTGAGGATCCGATGGTTCACTTACGACTGTCTTGCGGCTGATAGGCTTAACTAGACTACAGAAGTTGTCTCTCTTTGGTCATACCATGTCAGGTATAGCGACCATTTGGTATGCTAAGTTGGAAGATTCCATTAAACAGAATTAGGAAGAGATGGCTAAGGCCTTCATTGCTCAGCACTCTTACAATACACAGATTGAGGTCACAACTCATGATCTCGAGGCAACACGCCAAGAGCCGAAGGAGGGTTTCTATGAATTTGTGACAAAATGGAGAGTTAAAGCCTCGATAATGACCATGAGGCCTTCAGAGAATGACCAGATCAGAATGGTTGTCCGGAATCTGCATGGCAAGCTGTTGCAAAAGATGATTGTCCTACCTCTATTTATATTCATAGAGCTCTATGAAATAGGGGTCCAAATTGAGGATGCTATGAAACAGGGACTTATTACTGAGTAAAAAGAGCCAGCCAAGAGGCCATTTGTTCACAGTTCCAATGCTGCTAGTGGTAGCACAACTACGAGGCCATTGGATTGAAGTGTTGTCACCACGACGAAGACTGCTAACCCCTTCGCCAACACAAACTCACAAACATCATCCAACCTTACCCGACCTTAGAGGACTTTTAACCAGGTGTACATGACTTTGTCCCAAGCTATGAAGGTGCTAGTCAAGAAAGGGCACCTAAAACCCTTAGAACCTCACCCATTGCCTGACCCTCTTCCACCAAAGCATAACCCTGCAAAATACTATGCTTTTCACCAGTAGCATGGTCATGACACCAACCAGTGCTTTTGATTGCGTCATGAGATTCAGGATCTCATTGACAACAAGGTTATCACTCCACCTCAGAAACCAAATGTAACCACCAATACACTCCCAGCCCATAATCAAGTCCCTCCACCTCGAAACCTTAATCTTATCCATACACTGGCCACCTCTTACAACCCCAGCATATATATTACTCCCTCTCACCTACCAAAATCGACGTTGTTCATTCCTGAAGAAGTAAATCTATGCATGATGGACATGTCCAAACCTCAACCCAAGCCTGTAGTGATGAAACTTATAATGAAAGGGGAGCCAGCCTTGGAGGAAGGTATTAATTTGTTGTCGAAGTGTCCTAGCAACTTATCTGAGACAGTGTACGACCCAAGTTACAATATTGTGTCAACTGGTCAAACCAAGCCTGAAGTGGTGCTACTAATCTCGGTAGGCATCAATGTGGTCAGGGAGGAGGGCCCGAGCCAGGGGTTAGACGATTTGGCTAACCTCGAAGAGGATTTGGACAATCTATAGTTCTTTGATGAACATGATCAGGGAGATATACAGATCGGGTGGTTCGACCTGAACAGATCAACTGATAATACCGGATGGCCGAGTGATGAGCCAGATAAGGAAGAAGAAACCAGGGTAAAACCAGAGGGAAAGGAAACAGAGGTAGCTGCAGTGGACGAGAAAGTTGATGAGAAAGGGAAACTGCCGGAGGACACATGTGTGGGAAAACCAAGTCAAGAAATGAGAGTTGTGAACACTGCAGGCACCGAACAAGAAGCTGCACTGAGGCAGTTTGAACAAGAAAGAATTGAAGACCGCCGGGAAACCGTAATTTCACGGCACCCTGTGGGGAACACCTATGATGTAAAGGTGATACAAGCATAGCCGAACAACTATTTGTCGGCTGCTGAGGGCGAACGGTGGGATGACAATGATTTGTATATGATCCACACCAACGAAGACTAGGGTGACTGTGCCTCGGATAATACATGATATGCTGAGGAGATAGACCATCTGACAAGAAGTGGGTAGTATTTTAAGCTGCTACACTTAGATCAAGTAGAGGCGTATGGAAAAGATAAGGAGGTCGAGAAACAGAAGGAGAAGCAACTAGAAGAGGAGTTAGTGTTGAAGCAGCTCAAGAAAATCCAAGTTGATATCTCTATCTGGGGGCTTCTCATGACCTCACGAGTGCACCAGCATGCAGTATTATTGGTAATGGACAAGGCTAAATAGTCCATTGACACTACGCCCGAGCAACTTATGGGTTTGGTCTTTCCAGGTGGTGCCAGGCCAATGCTTACTTTCTCTGCCAAAGAGCTGCCGCCGGAAGGCTCGGCTTATAACAAGCCATTATATATCTCCATGGAATGTCGAGAGAAATGGGTGCCAGTTGTGTTGGTAGATACTGGTTCTGCCATTAATGTTTGTCCTTCCCATACTGCCTATGCAATTGGCCTCAAACCGGTGGCGGACTTTGTTCCTACAACCCAAGTGATACAAGCGTATGATAACACATGTAGAGAGGTTATGGGTACAGTGCAAGTGAGAGTTCAGGTGGGCCCATCAGGGCAAGAGATCGAGTTTCATGTCTTAGATGTGTCAACTAGCTTTAATTTGCTGTTAAGGAGGCCTTGGTTGCACCATGTGAAGGTTGTCTCCTCCACTCTCCATCAGATGTTAAAATACCTTTATGGAGGAGGAGTGGCAATTGTTTTTGGGAACTCATCCATCCATCCACTCCTAGAGGTAACTACGCCAGTGTTAGAGATCAAACATGGCGAGGAAAATGTTCCTCTCGGGATTCACCCTGGCTGAAGCCCGAGTGGTGCAGACCATTCTGGCTATAGATGAAGGCATGTACGTCAACGCCCAATCCATCTATTTTATGAGCAAACTACGGCACGTTCTAGGAATAGGACTTGGAAAGAGTGGCCGGAAAGGTGTTGCAGCACTAGCAGAGGTGCCACACAACCCGCATGCTTTTGGACTAGGCTATGTGCCCACCAAAGAAGACTGGATCAGAAAGAGGGAAGAAATGAGAGGCAGAGCCAAGGCCAAGCAAGCTGGAAAACACTATGATCTCATCCATAGGCCAATCCGAGGGACATTAAATGGCTGTTTTGTTCGGGAATGAGAGGATTTCCATTTTTGTGGCTTTACTGAGCCTTGGGTAAATTCCTTGAATGAGCGTGTCCCCAGGTTCGAGATCTTCTTTGACCATCAACTACAGGACAGTGATGATGATGAAAGGGCTGAACCAAGCATCAAAGCTGAACAGAGCATGGAAGGTGACTCAGATAATAGCGAGCCTGGAGTAGGGGCAGCACTTGCTAGTCTCCTGACAGATCCTGTGGCCGACCTAGAGAACTTGGGGGATAACTTTATTGTCTCCATGATTGGGGAAGAACCGAGTATGAACCCAACTGGTGGCATTTTGGATGCATTAAAGGCACCACATCTTACTTGGAAGCTGGAGGAAGGCTATCTTTCTAGTTCTGAATCGGGTAATGAGCCAGAATCTGATTCCACTGAGTCTGTGAGGTCGGGATCAGATTCAAGTTCTTTTAAGTCTAAGTTTGGTATTTTTGGGGGTGGTAACCCGGATACGAAAGTCCTGTCTAGGTCTTCATTCAACTTTTCTTTTGAGTTTGTAACTGAAGATCTGGACCTTTTGAATGAAAACTCTACAGATTTTATGTACTTTTCTATGCTGCTGGTTTATTGTATTGACCAAGATTTTCAAAATTTTAATGGAAATGAAGGGGAAAAAATTCCTCTGTCTTTGAAAAACTTGATTAATCGAGAGGAGGAAAGGTTTGCTAAACCCTGTGCTGATGAAATCATTGCCATTAATGTGGGTACTGAGAAGGATCTGTGCCTAGTCCAGATCAGGTCCACGTTGTCTTTGGAGAAATGCGAGCGTTTACTCGCTTTATTAAAAGATTTGAAAGATGTTTTTGCGTGGTCTTACGAAGACATGCCTGGGATCGATCCTGAGATTGTACAGCACCAGATCCCTCTTGACCTTGAGGCTCGACCAGTCAAGCAGAAGCTGCTTAGAATTCGTCCAGATTGGGCGCTGAAAATCAAGGAAGAGGTCACCAAGTAGATTGATGCAGGATTCTTGTTAGTATCTGAGTATTCGACTTGGTTGGCCAATATCATCCCAGTGCCGAAGGAGAATGGTAGAATTCAGGTTTGTGTCGACTTTCGGGACTTGAATAGGGCCAGTCCAAAAGATGAATTTCCTCTACCGCATATTGATGAGTTGGTAGACTTCACCGCGGGCCATGCATTACTATCATTTATGGATGGGTTTTCTGAGTATAACCAGATTTTGATGGCAGCCAAGGATAGAGAAAAGACCACATTCACCACTTTGTGGGCTACCTACTGCTAACAGGTTATGCCGTTTGGGTTGAGAAATGCTGGAGCTATCTATTAGAGGGCTGCGACCACCATTCTGCATGACATGATCCACAAAGAGGTTGAGGTGTACATGGATGACATGATTGTCAAATCCAAAGAGTGGGAAGGCCACTACACCGCACTCGAAAAATTCTTTCAACAGATCAGGGAATATAGATTGAGGTTAAACCCACAGAAATGCACCTTTGGTGTAACGGCAAGAAAAATGTTGTGCTTTCTGATCACGTAGAGGGGAATTGAAGTAGATCCTTCTAAAATCAAGGCCATCTTAGAAATGCCACCACCAAGGACTGAAAAGGAGGTGCGTGGCTTTCTGGGTAAAGTGCAATTCATAAGGCAATTTTTTTCCAAATTAACCTTGACTTATGAACCATTATTTGGTCTCCTGAAGAAAGGAAAGAAATTCTGTTGGGACGATCGTTGTCAGTTTGCCTTTGAACAGGTTA
Organism: Camellia granthamiana; assembly: GCA_036172215.1. Taxonomy (NCBI): domain Eukaryota; kingdom Viridiplantae; phylum Streptophyta; class Magnoliopsida; order Ericales; family Theaceae; genus Camellia; species Camellia granthamiana. The sequence continues at coordinate 35,545,483 of CM069904.1, read as the reverse complement.
AGCAGTACCTCTAGAATCTACCTATGTTGTTAACACCGGAGTTGGAGAAACCTCTGACTTTGTACTTGTCAGTGACAGACTCGACCATGGGATGCATGCTTGCTCAGGAATCTGAGGATAGGGTAGAGAAAGCCATCTACTACTTGAGCAAGAAAATGTTAGACTACGGGACCTGGTACACTCCTTTAGAGAAAGCTTGCCTAACAATGGTATGGGCTACCAGGAAGTTGAGACACTACTTGTTAGCTCACTCTGTAATCCGTGTTTCGAGATTAGATCCCATCAAATATCTCCTTGAGAAACTAGTGCTTATGGGTAAGCTAGCTCGTTGATTATTTCTTCTCTCTGAATTTGATCTCAAGTATGTTGCTTGCAAGTAAGTTAAAGGAAGAGTTATGGTGGAATTTCTCGCAGACCACCCAGTAGAAGGGGATGAGACAGTAGAATACTTGTTCCCAGATGAAGATATTCTGCATGTGGAAGAGGAAACATGGATGATATACTTTGACGGAGCGTCCAATTAGTACGGTTATAGGATAGGTGTGTTGCTGATAGCACCTGACGATTCCCATATACCTTTAGCCTTTAAACTCCAGTTCAAGATGTCCAACAATGAAGCAGAGTATGAAGCGCGTATTACTGGTTTAGAAGCTACCCTATAACTAGGGGCAATAAGGTCGGACATTATCGGGGACTCGAACTTGGTTGTTTCTCAAGCAAACGGGGACTGGAGAGTCAAAGAGGAGAAAATAAAGGTTTACCATCAGACCCTGGATATTCTGATTCTTAGGTTTGAAAAATTAATGTTTACACATCTGCTGAGGGAGAACAACCAGTTCGCTGATGCTTTAGCAACTCTATCTTCTATGGTAGACATCCCACTTGGAGTTCGGATACGTCTGATTATCATCAAACAGAAATACACGCCAACTTATGAAACTATTGCTACGATAGATGAAGTGCAAGACAAAACCCCCTGGTAGTATGATATTTGGAACTTTCTAGAAAAAGAGATGTATCCACCAAGGGTAAATGCCAAGGACAAATGGGAAATACGACGTCTGGCCGTCCAATTTATCATCTGCGAGGGTAAGCTGTATAAAAGAGGTCATTTGGGAATGCATAAACTGTGTGTGGAGGAAGAGGAATCGAAGCATCTTATGGAGGCTATTCACGGAGGGTAGTGCGAGACACACATGAATGGTGTGATGCTAGCTTGGAAGATCCTTAGACAAGGTTATTACTGGTCCACCATGGAGGAGGATTGTCTTGGTTTTGTACGGCGATGCCACAAATGTCAAATTCATGCCAATCACATGAACATACCACCATCTAAACTTTACAATATGACTTTGCCATGGCCTTTCTTAGTTTGGGGAATAGACGTTATCGGTGCAGTCTCGCCAAAAGGGTCAAATGGACATGAGTTCATCCTGGTGGTGATCGATTACTTCACAAAGTGAGTGGAAGCTCAATCCTATGCGGTGTTGAAAGCATTGCACATGGCCAAATTCATCAGAAACAATATTATCTGCCGATACGGAGTTCCGAATGAAATCATCTCAGATAACGGCTCACACTTCAAGAAAGAGGTGGTGGATTTGCTTGAGAAATATAATGTGGCTTTTCACAAGTCATCAACTTATAGAGCACAAACTAATGGAGCTGTCGAGGCCTCTAATAAGAATATTAAGAACATCTTGCAGAAGATGGTGAAAACCTACAAGGACTAGCCGGATAAGCTGCCATTCATGCTTTGGGGCTACAGAACCTCAATCTAGACATTTACGGGGGCAACCCCCTATTCTCTCGTCTATAGGATAGAAGTTGTTCAGCCAATTGAAATTGAAGTGTCGTCGCTGCGAGTTCTGGCCGAGTGTCAGATAGCGGAGGCGGACTAGCAACAAAGCAAGTTTGAGGAGTTAATACTATTTGATGAGAGGTGGCTAAAGGCATTATATCATGTTCAGGGCTACCAGCACAGAATTGCTAGGGCTTTTAACAAGAAGGTTAAGTCCAGAAATCTCAAAGAATGAGATATGGTACTAAAAGACAACCGAGCTCCTATCCATGACCCTAGGGGCAAGTTCAGACCCAATTGGACTGGTCCTTACATCATCAAATCTATCTGGTCAGGTGGAGTGGTTATTCTTATGGACCTAGATGGCCTAGAGTTTTCACAGCCGATCAATATGGACAAGTTAAAAAAATACGACCCTTGAGAGGCTCGCTAGGCTGAAAATCCGAAAGGGCCACCTAGGCAAAAATTAGAGCATAAAAATTAGAAACAAAGAAAAATTGAGCTCACAAGGTTAAAAACTCAAAAGAGCGACTTTGGCAAAAGTTAGTGCACAAAAGGAGAGAATTAATTCTTGAGTGAACCTGAACCGAACTACGTAAAGCCTGATTCCCATCTTTGGGATACGTAGGCAAGTTCATCCTGAAGTTCGGCCATAACCATCTCCAACTCAACTATCCTGTCCATTTTTCTGATCAGGTCATCTTTGTTCATTATCTGTTAGCTTGGTTGTGATCTTTTTTTTTGGCAGAAGAGCCGATTGCAACGCAGAATGTAGTGATATTCAAGCAAGGGCAGTTACGATCTTTTGATTCAAGGTTGTACATCTTGAGGGTTTGATTCTGTGTGTGTTAGGTAGTGATCATTTTTGAAAAATGGTTTTGAAAAGTTTTAATAAAAGTTGATTTTTCTCAAAATTTTACCTTTTACAACTTAGACCATTTTGGGACCAAAAAGATAATTTTTAGTGTTCATAACTTTAATTCCATTGATTTCAACACAAGTACATTCCATAGCTCTCTGAGCTAAATCAAAGTTGTTTTTACATCATAAAACTTGAAAAGAAAGGTCAAAGCAATAAACTAGGGCATAGGTGAGTCAGGTGCTCTTGCGTCCTCTGCTCGTACTTGCGGAAGCCTCTGTAGCCAAAATGGGTCCGACTTGTGCCTCATCCTCGAGCCAAGCCAAGCACTTGCCAGAAAGGGCATAACTGAAACTAACGGTAGGGGCTAGAAGCTATCTCATCCTCTAGGAAGCAAGGTACCGAGCCAGGTGTGAAGTACGAACAGGGAAGGAGGTCGGGTATTCTACCCCCTCGAATAGATGGGTTTGATCATGCTCGAACTAGCTTTTGAACCGGAAGGAAAAGTAGAACACGCTATGCGTAAGGCTAATCAACTGTATGCCTAGCTGTCGAGACATGCTATAGCTTATCTCATTCAAGTTAAGCCAGAGGCAACGCCAAGCTATGTCAGCTACAGATCTGTTGCACATCCAGTTGTACCACCATCCCTCATTGGGAAAGTCCACTAGTCGTTGGCGGAAGAAGTAAACTCGGGCCGAATATTCGGGGCAAGGGTCCACCATTTTCAGCTTATCCATGAGCCATACCTGGGGAGGGATGAAAAATAAGAGAGATTAAATAATAGAGAGATGTGTGTGGAGAGAAAAGTAAAGAAAGGGCTTTGAGAGAAAATAGAGCATAAGTGCCGAGTAGTGTGCGAGGCATTTATCAGAAAGGGTAGGAAACAATACCTGAAGAAGTAATGAACTCCCTGCAAATCTGGTGGTCTCTCATTGATGAAAAGCATCTAAACCCATCAGGGTCTCAGCCATTGCTAAACCAATGTAACTTTTACCCTCTTTCAGATCTTGGGCTACTTTGATCAACTTAATGCTGACTCCACCGCAACTAGGGGCAAGAAGAAAATATGTGAGCATACATAAACAAAGGGCATATTGCTGAAAGCCTTGCCAGAGAGGGTCGTCTCCATCACCGATGTCAAAAAACCAATGAATCAAGCTGGGTATATCTAGCTCTCTATCATGGGCCAAAGATCGAGCTTTGTGCAACATGAGCCCACACATTCGTCTCAAAGCCTGGGCATGGCCAAAACGGGGCTGAAGCATGATTTCCTCATTGCATTAGGTTTCTATCAATGTTCAAAATTCTTTAAGAGTCAGGCACATTTCCTGTGCGCCGAAACAAAACATGTGTAACCGGGTCCCAACATTGGACCGCTACATGGAGGAATGGAAAACAAAGTGGAGTATGGCTTAACGCAAAAAGCGTTTATGCTGAAACCTTAGAAATTTACCTTTTCCGTCCCGTCTAAAGTGACTATCCAATCCGTGAGCTTCTCAGCAAGAAATATCTCAATTTGTGGAAAAAAGCAATAGCAAAAATGAGGTTCTGATGAAGAAATGACTACGAATGACCTTTTGTAGAAGACAAGGTTGTGAGTGAAGGCCAACTGTCAGTCGTCTGGTGGATCCATCACAAGTGGTTGGCGGCGCACTTTTTGTGGTCTACCGTCCACTTGTGGGCCTAGCAGTTTTGGCAGTCTGGTTTTGTCTTGATCTTTGTGTTTTAAGGTCTTGTTTTGAGTCTTTTGGTTTTAGCAAGTATACATAGCTGTGTTTAGTTGTTTTTACTTGGTTTTTCACTTGTTGAGTTGTATTTTGGTCATTGGTAGGCTCATTATCGGATTAAGAACATCGTTCCAATACAATCCGTTTTTATTCTACGCAAATGTGGTGCTCATGATGCAAAAACAATAACTCTTTTCATAAAACTGCACGGTTTTCCCCCGATCATAGTTTTTCCAAAAGGGAGTACGAGTTTTCAAAAGCAAAAGTAAAAGCCTAACTGAAGTTATACATGTGCTGAACTATCAAAATAAAAGAAACTAAGCAAAAAGTACAAAAATCGGTGCCAGTTATCTCAAGCTCAAGAGGCCCTCTTCGTCCTCTTCTTCGAAGGGGACTCAAGGGCACTGTCTCCGTCAGCACCACTATTAGAATCAGACTCTGAGCCAGAGCCGGTATCATTATCTCCGCTCCCTGCCTCAGAGCCAGCCTCGGTGTTATTTCCACTCCTTGATCTCGAGCCAACATCATCGTCTCCGCTCTCAGACTCAGAGCGTCGGCTCACTACCTCCTTAGAGTCACTGGTCTCGGTATCATCGCCACTCAAAACTAGCTCAGAGAAGCAGCTACGGACTCGAGCACCCCTGTCTTTGCCTCGACCTCGGTGCTTATCTCGACTGCGTGCTGGGGCCTGTCTATCCCTCCTCTCTACCGCTGGAGGAGCTGCTGCCAGTGCTGGTGCTGCCACTGCTACTGGTGTCCTCGGTACTAATGGGATCTGAAAAACAAGCATCAATATATCAGATACAGTGCATGTATTATCGTTACCGAATGTAATATGTAGAATGAGTACAAAAGGTACAATATGAGTACAGTGTGTCAGTGCAGTGAATCAGTGTAGTATGGGGTGGTATGAATGTTAAGGTATGAGTATCAGTGTACCGGTGGAAATATGATAGCGTGGTACACAACAGTGTGAGGTAGCAATGAAATGTATACGGAAAATAGAAGAAAATACCTGGATACCGTAGAGACCAAACAACGTCTCTCTCCTCTGCACCATACTAACTAGAGAAGCAACCAGCTAGAGCAGGCCCTTTGTGTACTCGGTGGGTACCTGTAAGTGCATTTGAATGATCAGTATCTGGAATAATCAATATCTAAAAAGGGAGAGTGCAGTTACAAGCTATAAAGTGTGGTCCATACCTGAGGTGCACCCCGGGCTCTGACATATCCATGCCCTGCCTCGAGTGGCTATCGGAATCTAATAGGCTGTCCCAATCGGCCGCTAACATGTAAGCGTAGTGGAAATCGCCGGCTAACCAGCAACCTACACAACGGGAGGGCCCCCCCCCAATATCGGCCTCAGTCTCTTGAGCAGTCTCACCTGCCAAGAAAGCACCTGTTGCATCGCCCACGCGAACTCCAGTTAGAGGCGGCATGAGATGAGTCTGGATGAAAATCGCATAATCGCTCTCCGCTCTAAAATAGTCGGCATCCAACCCCACCATAAATTGAATAATAGCCTCAGCTGAGAGGCTATCGGTTGTCCTCATTGATCTTAGGGGTGGCATAGAAATGACTGGGACGAGTGAACCTAGAGTCTGGCGCATGAAACACTCACCCAGGAACCAGGCCCGGCAAAATAGGCCCTCTAGTGAAATTTGATATCGAGATGTGGCCCAAGCTCCAGTATACTGGTCCCTCACTCCGGCTATCATCGTCGCCCAAGGCTGCCACATAATCTGCAAGTAAAGAATGTACAGATTGTTAGTTGCCATCAGTTATCAGAGTATGAATCAGAATACAAGCAGAAATGGCTGTGAGTTTCGGATTACCTCGCGAGCAACCATCGTATCGAAATATCGGCTGTAAAAGAAGGTGAATGTCATATCGTCATGGCTCCGGTGCCAGCACCGGCCGTCATATCATCACAAATAAGGTACGGCTGGAGAGATCTCATCTACTAGCTCTGGAGCCAGAGCCAAGAAATAAGCATAAACTCATAACCGCAATAAAAGGTCAGCAGTGTTATCAATAATGTGTCAACAGATATAAAATAGAAAGTGTAAAGCAGAAAGCACAATGTGTTAACAGATATAAAATAGAAATTGCAAAGCAGAAAGCACAATGTGTCAACAGAAAGTGTAAAAGCAGAAAGGTGTGGTGCATACCTCCCAGGCTCTCCAATAGCCTCTGACCCGCTTTCCTTTCATGCGGGAAGTGGAACTCATATAGCCGTAGAGTGTGGCGAGGCCAGCTCCACTCCAGTCGTAAAACCTGGCTCGGGATAGGGTCACAAGGGTGCTCAGTAAGTATAAACCCACGGCGTTCCACCTATTTGAGAACAAGGTGGTACCGAGGAGGAACATCAAGAAGCCCCGGACGTACTGCTCTACATCCTCCTGTGTCTCGGGCTGGCTCCCGCGGAAGTGCTCAGAGAACCAGCTATATCTGACCATCGCTGGCTTATATAGAGGTGGGCTCACTCCAAGCATGTAGATCCAAGCCGCCTCCCATTCGCCCATATCTATGTCAAAGGGGATCAAATCATCCCCTACTCCTAAGCCTGTGCTCATCGAGAAGTCGTGGGTGGTCATCGTCATCTCCCCAGCAAAAGAGAAATGGAAAGAGTTAGTGGTATCCCACTACCTCTCCACCAATACTCCGAGTAGGGCCCGGCTAGCCATATGTCGTGAGAGTCCAGTGCAGAATAAGCTAAAGTCGGCCTCATCAACAAGGTCACGGACCTTGGGCGGGAGCTCATGATACCAATCTCTAGTCGTCACTGCCTCATAACCCTTGCAAGAACGGGAGACCCCCTGTGGCAAAAACAGAGTGAATCAGATGAAAGACAGTGATAAAAGAGCAGTTAGATGAAAGGCAGTGCAAGAAATACAGTCAAATGAAAAGTAAGAAAGCATGAAAATAAAGTTTGTACCTCAGTAGCGCCTAGGAAAGGTGGCAGTCCAGCTCTCTCAGGAAGACATCCTCCGGCACGCTATCAGCAAAATCGTTAAAGCACATCATGCCTCCAGGCGCCATCATGTGTGTGCGAGGGTGATAAGTGATTGGATCAAAGGGCCTTATCTTCAATGGTAGTGGCTCAGGCTCGAGCCCTGGAGCGAACTCTGCCTTGAAGTCGGCGGCAAAGCCCTCCATCGCCTCGCCGCCCTCAGCAACTGCCGACTCCTCAACTTCTATGGGTGAAAGTGCAAGCGAAACCTCAGGATCATGAGAAATGTCATCTTTCATCTGAAAAGTGGGTGAAGACTGGTGAAAAAGTGCAAGAAATGAAGAAAAAAAGGAAAAACTTGAAAAAAGTCAACCCTAGGAGAAACAAAATGAGAGAAAAAGTCAACTTAGGAAAGTTCACAAAACCTTAGAGAAACTCGAGGGAAACAAGCCTAAAGCATTGAAAACTCGAGAAAATTAACGAAAACAAAATCTGATCGGTTCAAAGTGTAGAGGATCAAAGAGGGTTTACGAATAAAGTTTGCGCAGGGCTTTGGAAAACACGTACAAAGCACAAATCTAGAGAGATGAAGCACCTAGAGAGAGAGGAAGAGTGATTTCGGCCTTGGGTGTGTGAGGAAATGAGGTGTGGTGATATGTTTAAAAAGACCGGTGCCGAAATGACAAATCTGTCCCCGAAATTGCATTAGTGGCCGGCAGCCCTCTTTTGTGGGCAAGTGCTGGTTTTGTTCCTCTTTTGCCCTAATAGTGTATGGGAGGTTCTCTTTTGGGTCCAGATTGATACCGGCACGCGAACATGCTCCACTTACCAATATGAACAAGATGTATCCTTTTTGAGTATTTTGCAAAGTCGGTAAGTCGGAGTGCGTCTGGAGGTCCCCAGACGGTTAGTCTTGAAAAACTATTGTTTTGGTCCAAAACAAGGCATAAGGTTTGTAGGTTCAAAACTGAGGTTTCCTGCTGAGGAAATCAAGCATTTGACAAGCATACACATTCATCATTGAGTGATTAATTAGTGGCACCCAAGTCTTAAGGGCCATCAAAAATGGGGTGTCTACAGCTACCCCTCTTTGACAGAGCTCGGATTCATGAAATGATATGAGTGAACGTCAAAGCCCGAAGACGACCCATTTTGACAAGGCCATAAGACTTGGGCAAACAATCAAGACATAAATTAAATTGGTTGAGCTCGCAAGCTGCCTACATATCCCTTTGCAGGGAATCAAACCAGCGTAGTTTAGGGGTAGGATGTAAATGATATGCGCGAAAAATATACTTTGAAAGCTGGACACACATGCTTCACGAAGCCGGCTATTTTGAAAACTCATGATCATGTAAGATGATGCACTGCACAATAACAGATGCAATAAGAAATAACAAGATAACAACATATGAATGAGAGTCAAGCTTAAATCGAAATGGGTTTCATGCAGAAAGAACTAACAATGCGCACTCTAACCACGCCAAAGCCGTGAGAAGAGGAGGGAAAGACTGCTTAGGGTCACGTTTCACGCGTCCTGAGATAAGTCTACCCACGTTGAAATTGTGAATAGAGGAGAGAAACCGCTCAAGGTCACATTTCACGCGTCCTAAGATAAAAACTACTTAGGATCACGTTTCACACATCCTGAGAGACTCTAATCATGCTGAAATCATGAGAAGAGGAGAAAAACCGCTCAGGGTCGCATTTCAGGAGTCTTGAGATACTCTAATCATGCTGAGATCGTGAGAAAAGGAGAAAAACCGCTCAGGGTCGCATTTCATGTGTCCTGAGATAACTCTACCCATGCTGAAATCATGAGAAAATGAGAAAAATCGCTCAGGGTCGCGTTTCACCCGTCCTGTGATAGATGTAAAAAGTATGAGATTATACAATAAATACACAATGTAATGAAAGTGTGAGATAGATGCACGAAGTGAACAAGTGCAATAGATGCACAAAGTGAGTGGGTGCGATAGATGCACAAAGTAAACAAAATTGAAAATCAATACAGTGACAATGCTTGTTCTATGCAAGATAGACAACCAACATATGGCATTAATTAAAAGCATGTTCCATGCAAGAATCGAAAGCATGTTCTCTGCAAGATTGCAAGTATGTTCTATGTATGAATCAAAAGCATTTTCAAAATGAAAAGCATGTTCTATGCAAGATTCAAAAGCAAGATGAAAAGCATGCCAAAGTGTACATTTTATGCAAAAGCAAGTAACAAATATGTAACTTGACAAAACGAACAAAAGCGATGCTCGGTGTGGCCTGCCAGCCATTTGAGTAAATTTTCAAATCTTTTTGCCAATTGTGCCACCTGTCTCCATAGATGCATGCACTGCACCAACTGTGTCTGTATAGATATTTCTGAGGTGGTCTCATATATTTCTATATATAGATGACTCCCTCTTATTTTCTTCGGGTTAGAAAAATTTGGAGAGCAAAAGTTTTGGAAAATATTTCTTTCTCTACGTTTCTCTCTCTCCTTTACAACTTACAAACCTTTTCCTAGACACTCTAAACCAAACCTTGAGGGATCTTTGCTAAGGTGCTTAAGCTTGCATTTTAGCACTTGAGAGTGTGAAATTAGTGGATTAAAAATTCAAGGGATCATTCCTTTTCAAAAGGTATACATTCTAGTTCTTTTGTACCATCTCTTTCTCATCTTTTCTTACTGTTTTCGAGTTGTTTATCACCTATATTTTTGGGCTGAAACTTGTGGTTTAAAGCCATTAAAGGTAGAGGGGTGGATCACCCTTCTTTGAACCTTGTTTCATAGGCTTTTACCCTTGTGTTTCCCATCTTTTTTATCAACTTTTTTTGAATTTTTTACCACTAGTTTTCAGAGTTTTCCAGACATGTTTTGAAGTCCCAAAAATAAATGGGGTAGCCTGCCCTCCTTGCGCTTGTTTATTAGCTTAATTGCTCCATGTTTTTAGCTTACTCTTTTAGCTATTTTTACTCTAATTCCAGCACTGTTTTGAGCTAATTTATGACTGCTTTTATGTGTTAGTTTCATTTATGCTTTGTACTACATGCTTGTAGTGTAATGGTTCTCATATGCTTGGTGGTTTAGGCCTTAGCCACCAACGTATTTGAGTTGATAGCATTTATTTCTTGCTTTCCATACTTGTGTTCACCTATAAGTATATCTGCAGTCTCCCTCCTTTCTTGGCCTTTTCTCTTTGTTTTGAGAGTTGCTCCAAAAGGAGTGTTGTTTAAGCTTGAAGGGTGATATTGTGCTTAATGGTTTAATCCCTTTGAGGGTTCATTACCAACGACATCATCTCCCTCACATGCCTAAAACAATATTCGGTTTGACTCTTCTATCTAATAGTGGACTTAAAGCTCATTATTGGACTTAATTGACTAATGAATGGAAGGTAATTAAAATGGAGTAATAAAATTGGGGTAAAAATGATGCAAGATAATAAAATGGTTTGGGTTTAATCGAACATCAATTGAACCCATTGAGTCTTGAGTCCTTTCATACCTATTAGTGATGAAAACGTTCAAAAGTCAATGTCAACCCGTTCCCTTGATCAATCGATGATAGGGAGGAGGTTTTGTTGGTCTTTCCTTACCATTTATTGAAATTGTATCCCTTGGTTCACAAGTCATCATACAATGAAATTGATGGCTTGCGAATCAAGCCTACCCCTCTTTTGAGCTGTTTGATGATAAGGAGAGGCAAGATGGACAAATATCCCCTGAGAATCCTCTATTTTTGCTCTGTTTATTTTCTATTGCAGTAGGAGAAATCCAACATTAGTGGTCGACAGACCACTTTTACTGGGTGGTAGGCCACTACTTCTGGCCTGCCGGCCACTTTTTCCAACAAGACAGTGTATTATTTCCTATAGAACAGAGCAAAAACTAAGGTGAAAAATCAGTGTAATCTCTTGACTGTGCAACAGAAGCATTCCGGTAGCAAAATGGAGAGCATTCTCAGGTGGAAATCCACATCCATGCATGAGCCACCCCTGGATTCTCAGGATCCGTTAAAATAATGTTGAAATAGTAGTTTGTTGTACTTAAAGTAGCGAACTTGTAACTAATTAGTTAGTTTAGTTAGAATAGTTAGCTAGTTTTATGTTGTACTTAATTAACTAGCTAAAGTAGTTAGTTAATTTGTGGTGTTGTAATAATTAGCTAGCATAGTTAATTTATTTCATTTGGGTTGTAATAGATTAGTCAATTCGTAGTAATTAGCCAGGGCATTCATTCGAACCCTCCTGCACGAGGGCAAATATGTAATAATGTCTATGTCTTCCGACTCCATGTCTTTCTCTCTTTTATTTACTTCCTTATAATGGGTAGTTTAAAACATCATGTTTCTTTTAGCATTTTCCATGTTTGCATCCACCCGTCTTGCATGTATGAGGCTCATCACATCATTCTAACAAAGCATTGTTGTTTAAATACTTCTTTGAAAAAAAAGTGCTTAAGCTACATGCTATCAAGTTGATTCACATGCCATGTTAATAGCCGAGCCTATTTAAGTTGCATATTGCATGTGTTCACTACAAGAATCTGCACTTTTAGCGACCACTTTCCGCGACTAATATAAAAGTTGGTAGCTAAAAGTTACCTTTTAGCGACCAAATATTAATTAGTCGCGAATGATCATTATTTTTGGCGACCAAATATGAGTTGGTCGCAGAAGGTCATATTTTGGCGACCAAAAAATGAGTTGGTCCTAGAAAGTGGTATGCTTTTAGCGACCAACTACAAATTTGGTCGCGAAACGTCACATTTTGGCGACCAAAAAATAAGTTGGTCGCGGAAGATCAAAAATATGTTGGTGGTGGAATTGGCGACCAAAATTTTAGTCGCCAAAAACTTATTTTCCCCAACCAAAAATATTTTAGTTACTGAATATTGAGTTTTTGCCACTAAAACAATTTAGTCGCTGAATGGAAAAATTTTTTTTTTCTTTGGCGACCAAAAATTTAGTCGCCAAAAACTTATTTTCAGTAACCAAAAAAAAATTAGTCACGAAATTAGTACTTTTAGCGACTAATATTTTAGTCGCCGTTGATTGAGATTTGTTGACTAAAAAGGTTGTCGGCGAAGCTACCTTTTCTGCGACTAATTTGGTCTTTTGGTCGCCAAAAGTTGGGAAGGGAAATTTGAAACCTGGAGGCGGGAATTGAAATTTTTTTGCGACAAAAAAGTTTGGTCGCAGATTGTACAGAAAAAATAAAAATAAAAAAAGCCCTAATCTCCCCTCCCAATCGCTCTCTGTGTCTTTCTATGTTGGTCCGCCCTCTCCCCCTCTCTGTGTTCTCTCTCTCAATCGGTGCCCACTCTCTCTAGCTCACCGAAGTCCATCATCACCGTTGCTCATGTCCATCGCACATCACCATCACCGTAAATCTCCATCGCCCTATCTTTCTCTCACACAGATCCTCAAACCACACTCTACCGACGACCCTCTCTCTCTCTCTGTGTTCGGTCTCTTCTCTGTATCTCTGTCTTCTTGTCTCCATCTGTGATTTGGGTTTAGGTGAGTGTTTGTCGTCTTTAAATCTGCAGAAGCAGAATGGTATCTGCAGAGGTAGCTCTCTAGCCTCTAAATCTCGCAAGGGCTTTCCGTCTTCCATCTCTCTGACAAAGAAAAACGAGTCGGTTTTGCAGACCCCCTTTGATCCTGGTACTCTCTCTCTCTATAATCTATCTATCTGTATATGTAATTGATCAGATCATATCTCTGTGTGAGTTAAATTACTCTTCCTCTGCCCTTTGTGTGGTGTGTTCATGTAATTCAGATTCAGAATCAAATTTGAAGAACTCTAATGAAATTGTGTGTAGTGGGCATTTTGTTTTGAAGTGATCAAACTCCAATTGAGTTACAAATTGAAAAGAATTCAATGGAAATTTGATATTCCCATAACTAAATTGAAAAGAATATTTGCCATTGTCAAACCATATTTTCTGATCAAATAAAGTTCTGTTTCTATGTTTCAAGTCTTAACAATTCCAGATTGAAAATTGCTTTGCTACTATTTCCTTATCTTAGCAGTTATTTCTTTTTATCTGTCATCAGGCTAGGTTGAACGAGATCATAACTTCGGGAGCAAAGGACATTCATAGCAACAAATCGCCTGATGCACCTTGGACGATCAATGGAGCTAGACTTCCTTCTAATGCTTCTGAGCTTTTACCCAAATTGGTAATTGGAGTTTGGCTGAATCAACTTCAGTAGCATATTTCAAATCTTATTTTTCAATTGGTTGATGAAATGGAATTTATTCAGAATCTGATAGGTTGATGAGAAATCTTAAATTCCTTTTTGACCCTGTAGTGTGGTTTTTGTTCTCATTTTGCTGAGTTATGCAATGAAAAAAAAAATCAGTGTAGATACTACTTTCACCACCCTAATTTACATCTTATTTTCCATCATGCCATTGGTTCACTTCAAATTCCCTGGTTCTGAAGATGTGCTCAAATTCCATGTTGTGTTGTTTTACATTACCATGAAAAATGCTATTGTATGTTTTAGACATGGATATAGGCTAGATGTTGCATTGCATTTATTGCTTTTGGATCATTTTCTGATCATTAGCACTAATGGTCTATTGCACGTGTTGCTGTACTCATGTCCAAACATAACCCTTGCCATTCGTAGTGCCCCTCAGCCAGGATTCTTGACTCGGACATGGGGTTTGTTGTGACAAGGGGAGCATCTTCAGTTGGAATTAGAGTTGAGTTGACAGCCAATATAGGGTTTTTTTTTTTTCTTTTCTTTTCTTCTTGCCTTCAACAGAGAACATCCAGTTAGGTTGGTATTTGGTATTTGCTGTATGATTATGTTTATTTTCAATTGTCATAAAAACTCACTCTGTACGAGTTGGGAGAAATTTTATACATGGTTGTTTGTAACTGTACTGCATAAATTCCAATTTGGTTGCAATCGGGCTATAGCCTACTACGCAAAGCAGCTGCTCAGATCAAAGCAAAAACATGTCACTATTGAATGGAATAAATATGTTTAGAACTTAGATTATTGCACAATCACCTTGGCCTCAGATTTTAGAGATTTTAAATAAGTGTTATTCTGAGATGTTTTTGGCTATATTTGTGTGCGACATTTGTAATTTCTTGAATTCTTCTTAGGTTTGAACTATGATCCTACTCGGAATTGTAATGAAACTTATTTTATCTGCCAGTAAGGTTAACTTGTGTTGAGCCTTGCAGTTGTACATAGCTATTAGTCTGAGATCAGATTGCCTAATTGGCTGGCCAGTGAAGACTACTTTTCAAGTGTCATTATATATATATATAAATTGTATTCTATGGTTTGAGATTTTTAAGCTAAGGTTTTAGAAGCCAGCCAATGTTTGGTGATTTGTTTCATTATTCATGATGGGTTGGTTCCAAGCCTAGTGTTTCCAGGCATTTTAAAGGTAATGGTCAGTTTAATCACTGTTATTTTGTTCTTATTGAGAAAATTTGGGAGTGCATTGTGTTGATGCACAAAATGATAAGGTCATTTTGCAAAAAAAAAAAAGTGCACAGAAAATTAAAATGCAAAATAAAGTAGAGAGAGTGATGTGATATAGTGATTTTGTGATTTTTTAGTAACATGTATAGTTGACAAACAAGACTTTAGTACGAAGAATTCTTTGACACTATGGAGATGTGCTCCAATGCAGTTTAGATTGTGTAGAAGGTAAAAGTGTTTCAGTATAATTCAACTTAATTTCTATTAATACAACTTCCAAATGTCCCCTGGGTGTTACATTCTGATTCCGTGAAATGTTGCACTGATTTTCTGTAATTCTTTTATAGTTCATCTTAATTTCTATTAGTAGAAGCTCCAAAAATCCTTGGGGTGTTGCATTCTGATTCCATGAATCGTACATGCTGATTTCCATCGCACTTTTTGCAATCAACAGAAACTGAATTCTTAGTTTACCTAGCTAAAGTATGTAATATCCCAATGAGAAACAAAATCGCAACATTATTGTGCAACAATTTGTCTTTATTTATGAGGCTGCTATTATTTTTATGGATTTAACTCATTGTTACCTATGAATACATAATTATCTTTCAGGCGGAGTTCATGGAACATGATAAAAAATCTCTTCCTATAGACATCCGTCTACTTGGGGCTCTCACAGATAAAGTATGATGCTTGCTTTTGAAACCTTAAAAACTATATTGGTTCATCTTGTGCATTCATGGTGTCCTTACTTTTCTACTCTTCATTTCAGTGTTGAGCATTTGCAAAGGCTTTGCATTATAAAGAGATGGAATTTGAAGGTGCACGCTCAAAAAAGATGGACGCAAATCCTGTTGCTGTAGTAGAAGCGCTCATACATATAAACAGTCAATTATATTAGCATGAGGTGTTTATTTGTCTCTCTTGAAAGATTAATTTTGCTAAGCTTGTAATATATGTTACTTACTCCATCCCATTTCAGGTGGCACAGTTAACCATGCACACAAGCTGAAAAAAGCATCTTGAATAAAAGATTTACAAAAATATCTTTTGTTCTCTTTGAATAACCTGTTTCGGAATTTGAAGAAGGGTAATTTGCGAGTGATGATTAAACTTTTGAATTTTTTAACTTCTTCACTTAACGGGACTACCAAAAATGGATGGACTTGTAAACTTGGATGGATGGAGTTTTTATAATGCTCCTCTTTGTTTCTTTTTTAAATGTTATTGTTCCTTAATTGTGGTTGGGTTGAATAAATTTTGTTCGATATTGGATTGAATGTTTATAAACAAAAAAAAAAAAAAAAAAAAACGAGAGAGAAAGAGATTTGGCGACTAAAAAATTGGTCGGCAAATTCTACACTTTTGCGACTAAAATCATTAGTCGGCAATTCCTTACCTTTTGGCGACTAAATTGTTTGTCGATGATTCCTTGACTTTTGGCGACTAATTTGTTTGGTCGTGGAATGTGACAATTGGCGACTAAGATATTTGGTCGGGAAAATATCACTTTTTGCGACCAAAGTGTTTTACCGACAAAATGGATTAGTTGCAGTGATGATATAGTTAGCGACCAAAAATTTAGTCGGCAAATCCAACTTTTCCCGACCAACAAAAAATTTGGTTGCGAATTACTTTTGCCGACCCTCAATTGGCGACCAAAGTATCGACCAAAAAAATTGGTCGCGGATAACTTTTGCCGACTAAAAATGGGCTTTTAGCGACCAATTTTTTAGTCGGCAAAGGTGTTATTTCTTGTAGTGGTTGCACTAGTCATTTGCATAGTTAGGGGCATGCATGTTTTCTTACTCTTTCGTTTCTTTTGGCTCACCTCAGAGTACTAGGTGAGTATTTTATTGCTTTAGCATATCGCGTGAGTGTGATTGTTGTCATGTTTAGTATGCTTGCCATGAGGCTAAATGCTTAAGTGATAAAATTGTTTGAATGCCTGTCGATAGAGGCTAATTGCTTGAATTGGGACAATATGATTAATGTGTATATGAGATCATTTTTTCGAGTGGTACATATTCGAAACAATTTTCAAAAATATAAATGAAATCAAAGTGTTCCAATTTTTGCAAATTAGTCTATACTTGTGTGCAACACAGTAAAGTTAGTCTAATAATCGAAACAAGAGCATATAATGTAAATAAGAATCACATCATGATTAGTAGAGGCCAATCTTTGATCGAGAGAGTGGGGTGCTCAATTCATGACCTTCCCTTCTCGTACCAAAGTTCCCAAGCCTAGATAATCTTGGTGATGACGGACACGTAGCCTTTGGCATGAGTCTCGAGTTTCTTAAATTTCTCAAAAATATTTAGGTGGCAACTCTGTATCTAGAAAGCTAGTCCATTTTTGGCATTTTGATTCAAAATCGATTTTTTAAAAGATTTGTCAGATTTGGACTCTTTTGTGTTTATCTATTTCACATTGCACTTGTGAGATTAGATTCAAAACCACGGGAGTCCGAACTATAGGGCTATTGTATCCGAAAGGAGCATGAAAGTCAAGCTACACAACCTAAAAGCAATCAAAAACCTTCTAAGCCTGGAGAGTTAGACTATAACGATTCTGTTTTAAACCCGACCCATTTATTGTTTTGGATCTGAGATTTCTTGTCTTGATGGTTATTCATGTCTTCTTCCATCTTATTCCTTGTTGAGATTGGTTATTAGAATGTCTTGGTTGTGTTTGAAATAGGTTGGGAGTTAATTTTTTCAAATTGTTGTTGCCCAGATTTTGGCTTGTTCGCTTGAGCGAACTTTCTTGCGCTCAAACGAACTTTGAGAACTTCCAGTACTTTTGCAGTTTTGCAGAACTACTGGGAGTATGGCATTCTTCACTTGAGCAGTGTTTCTTACACTTGACCGGTCTTGGCTTGAGCGATCCTTCTTATGCAAGAGCGGTCTTTTGGAACTCTGAGTACTTTTGCAGGTCTGCAAAAGTACTGGGAGGGTGGTGATCCTCGCTCAAGCGGTACTTTGTTTGATTAAGCGGTCTCTCTTTTTGTGTCTAGTCGCTCGAGCGGTGTTTTGGTCGCTCGAGCGGTTTGCGCATATATCAGTCCGTAAAAGTCACTTTTTGAGTCACTTTTTCATATATCTCTCTAAACATTTCAAAACCCTAAATCTAGACCCTCTCTCTCTCTCTCTCTTTAAAACTCATCTTCAACCTCTAAATACTCTCAATCTATTGATCTCTATACCCTAGTCCCTTTATTAAAAAGGTAGAGCTCACCTAGAGTTCATTCTAATCAGAGCAAAGTTAGTTTTTGGCTTCATCGAGGTGTCTCCTCTCTCTCTCTCTCTCTCTCTCTCTCTCTCGTCTTCAAGCTTTGAGGTAGGGATTTCTTCACACTTTAGTATGATTTTTGACTTGGTTATTTGTCTTTTTAAAAAAAAAAACTTGATATTAGGGATATTTGAACAAGTCTAGGGTATATGTGGTTGAGTTGTGATAAAATGATATAATTTTATCATTGGAATTGATTTATAAAGAAAATTGCCCTAAAATATGAATATTTGATTTTGTAAAGAGGAAATAGAAATGATGTGGGTTTTATGAAATTGGAATGATGATGATGATGATGATGATGGTGGAGTTGAATATGCATTATCACTCTTATCTTGAGATTTTGGAAAGTATATCTTTATTGGAAATTATCTATTTATTTAGAGATATCTATTTTGGGCTATCAGTAGAGGATAGCTATGATTATTGTAGAAATTGTATGAGAATTAGGTGAATTGAAACTAATTTCTCATCCATTTGCATCGAGCATTGTAACATATTTAATACATTGAAAATGTTTGTTGTTTTGAGAAAAATAGGTGAATACCCTGGTGAATCTGGGTAGGACTGTAGCTGTGGTATTATGTTGGTCTGTGTGTCCTTGGTGAATGTCCATAAACTAGCGCGGATAGGTGGCGAGCCTTCTTATGAATAATTTGGTAAAAATGGAAATTGATAATGCTTGTAGCCTACTTGCAGATACGTCCTAGAGATTCCCAGTGTTATATCCATTGTCCTATTTTCTATTGTAAAGGAAATGATTTCATGAATTGTGATATAAACCTAGCATTGCATGGTTTTTGGAAAGAGATATAAAATGTTATAGCAAGAGCATTGCATATGCATTCACCTTATAGCTTTGTTAAGATTCATACATTGTAATAGAGTTTCTCTACTGGGTTTTGGCTCACCCTATGTGGAAAACCATTTTCAGGTACTAATGATATGTCTCTACCAAGGCCATAGCTTGGAAGGACTTGGAGCCAAGAGCTTCTTTTGTTATTGTTGTAATTATTTTTGTGCAAACCAAGGGCTTTATTTGTATTGAGTTTCAAACTCACTTTTGTTGTAACCAAGCATCAACTTGGAAAGTTATAGCCAATAAGACATTCATTTATCTGTTAAATTCTTATTTCACATCTTTTACTTATGACACATGCTATAGATTCACAGTTAGGGCTTATGAATGTATAGTTATGTGTGCCATCTTTTGTACAAGTGGACCATATGGATGTAAAGATTTCATATTCTGAAATGTATTGTTAATTGGTACATATTGTGAGATGGTTTTAGTGTTATAATTTGGTGGCGTTACATGGACTATTATCAGAAACCTAAGCTTGAGGGAAGCCTACAAGTAAAGAAACATAGTTTTCTTGCACTGTCAATTGCGTTCTTCAATTCTTAAAAACCAAAAGGTAAAACATTTCTCTTTCGTCTATTTCAGTAGCTTTCCAGACTTGCTTTCAGTAGTTAATCATTGCTAAACTTCTAGTTTATCCATATATCATGTAGTTTGCATATTTATTCATCTTTCTCTCATTTTCACCATAATTCTTCTATTTTCATTAGAACAACATGTTTAGGTTCATTTAATCATGTAAAAATCATGTGTTAGGCCCAATTTGAATCGTCATATAGTTATCTCATATTTCCTCTTATTTGTTATTTGCTCTTTTGTACATATTCATCATTTAGTAGCCTCAAACCGGGCTTAGGTTGTATTTTGTATGTATTAGTTACATATATTTAATATATGTATTTCATGTAAGACGTTGAAAGTGGCCAACTGGGTAAGTCCTCTTAATCTCCATAGCATGTGCATGCCCTTGTTGCATTGTCTTTTCAATAATCCAAGTCTATATGTCGTTCTATGTAAAATTGGTTGTTTTGGGTGTTTTTATGAGTGTTGTTCAATTTAGTCCAAGTTTATAGCCATGTTTTGATTGATGTCTCTTTTTGGTGGAAAATCTTTGTTTTAATGGAAGATATGGCTTTATCCTTGAAACTAAAACAAATGGCACTTGTTTTATTCAAATCATATAGTTTTAGGGTAGTATTGGTTTTTTAGGTCTAATAATGATTTTGGGTGAATAATTAATAAATGATAGCTTGAAACAAGTCATATCTAATAATGAATTTGGGTGAATAATTAATTAATGAATAATCCTTGTTTTGAATGAATGATATCCAAGATTTTATCAAAACAACACATATCATGGCTTGTAACAAGTCAAACGATGAACCAAGTTCATCAATCAAAGGCTTTCAAAACTTCAAGAGATGTTTACTAACATCTACATAATACAAAGGATGAACATTCTTTGACAAAACAAAGGATTAACTGACCCAGAATCGATTAGACAAACCCACCCGTCGTTGGCAAATGAGGCATCTCAAACAAAGGTAAGTTCCCTAGCACACAAGGACCTTTCAAGAATATCATCAAAACAAACATAATACTTGATACAAAAACTAAGGGATAATCATTCATGTTTAATCAAATACTTTTTAACTAGGGAGATAGAGGCAAAGATTCAAGACCTACAAATACATGGTAATTCCCTTTGAATGCACTTCAAGAAGATAAGAAGAGATGCTCAAAGATGGTTATGCAATGCACTCTCAAAACAAGCTTCAAATGGGTAAAATAGATCCTAGCATTTCTTTCCAAAACCAAGTCAAGACAAAGCAAAACATGTACTAGGAGTTAAATCAATGTTTTTCTTCTTGAAGAAGCATGTTGGGTACAAACCAAGTCGAGGAATGCATGCATACAGATGAGTTGAGCCGAAATGGCCTAGCTGAGTGAACTCAAGAGGTCTTGGCCAAGGTTCCACACCTCCTGGCCGAGGTGTGGTCTCCTTGGTCAAGATGTGGGTTTCCCGCCCAGGATGTTACAAGGTGTTGGCAAAAGTGTGCAGTGGTCGGCCTAGGTGTTCATGCAAGGTAGACTAAGGTGTAAGTATCATGCAAAGTAGGCCAATGTGAGATGCTATGCTTGGCCTATATAGTGATTTCGGTTTAGACTCGACCCATTTGATGTTCTGGATCCAGATTTCATTGTCTTATATGGTTGATTATGTTTTGTTCCTCATTACTCCTCATTGAGTTTGGTTATTAGAGTGTTTCGGTTGCATTTGGAACAAGTTGGTAGCTTGTTTTTCAAAACTGTTGTTGCCTAGAATTTTGCCTCTTCGCTTGAGCGGTGATTCCTGCGCTCGAGCGGTCTTTGTGAACTTCTAGTACTTTAACAGGTCTGTCGAGATACTGAGAGATGGCATTCTTCACTCGAGCGGTAACTCCTGTTCTCTAATGGTCTAACTTATTGTGTCTGGTCGCTCGAGTGACACTTTTTGCGCTCGAGCGGTCTGCGCGTCTATCAATTCATAAAAGTCACTTTTGGGATCACTTTTCATTTCTCTCTCGCTCTAAACATTCTAAAAACCCTAGATCTAGACTCTCTAGCTCTCTCTAAAACTCCTATTCTCTCTACAAATACACCTTGATCTAGTGGTTTCTCAACCATGGCGCTTTAGAAAAAAGGGTGGAGCTTGCTTAGGGTTTCCATTTAATCTGAGCAAATTATGTTTTCGTCGCTGGTGGAATTTCGGCTTTCTTCTCTTTGCTTCAGAAGGTAGGGATTCTAGAGCTTCTTTTCAATACTTCGCTATAGATAGACTTGTGGTAGTTTTTATCGCATTTAAAAAAAAAAAAAAAAAAAAAAAAAAAAGAAAAAAAAAGAGATAGTTTTATAGTTGATCTTGTTAAAAAGCATATGGGTTAATTTGGGTTTAAATTGGTGAGTTTGTGGGGCATATTATAATTGATTATGGGTTGTAAAAGTATGTTTAGGACATGGGCTTGGAAGAATTTGGTACTTCATAACTTTTAGAATGTTAAAGAAAAAGCTTATTGTTAATTGGAAATTGGGTTATGTTGTGGTTGTTTACGAATTTGGGGTTTTGGATTAATATTGGTGGATGTTGGCTTTTGTTGTGTTTGTTGGGATTTGTAGTGAGGTTCTGTTTTCAAAATAAAGTGCAGCTAATTGCCTTTTTATAAAACATCAGAGTTTGCAATGAACGGGAACATGGAATTACCTGAGGGTGCATTTATTGTTTTAAATTATGTAAAGGGTGTCCAGAGTTTTGTCCATGGCCATCGGTGGAGGATGGTATTATGTGTTGTTAGATATAGGTTATGAGTACGACTGTAAGGTGAGCTATATAATGTAGGATGGTATGTTGTTGATTGTAAATAGACATTGTGAATAGACAATTTCATTATTGAGTTATGGATTATGTTGTGAAAGAGATAACTGAAATGCTTATAAATGTTGTTATGTTATGAGACGATCGTTGGATAGCGTGATTTTGGTGTTTAGTAATTCGTATTGTATTTTGGAAACATTTTCAAAATGTAAGAAAACCTGTTGTTGAACGGCGATACGTGGACCACATTTTGAAGAAAGTGGGTTAATGTATTTAAATGTTAATAGTTGGGATTGTGATAATTGGATTAGGTGTATGTATTACACCCATGTATTATTGATGTTTGTTAGATTGTTATGCTTTAATGTGATGGTCTTTGGGGGTCTGTTTCTTGCCGTATTGAGCTGGCAAAGTGTGGCACCTTGACAGAGGTTTCCTCGTCCATTCCGGTTTACACTAGTAAAGTGTGAAAGGGGATCCATTTCCCGCCGTATCTAAGCCGGCAAAGCATGGCACCTTGTCATAGGTACTTCGTTGCCTTCCTGTTTGCGCTAGGTAAAGTATGGCCTAAGGGACACCCCCTTCCGGGTGAGGCCGATAAACTGTTATGTGTTATCTGTGTTGTGAAATCTAACATCTGTGCCATATGTCGGTGGAGATGAAATTGGTCGTATGTATTATTCTCAGTTATTTATTTTTAAATATATGCATTATTGGTTTTTGTGTCGTGGTTGCCTTTTAGCCCTTGGGCCTGTGGCTAGGGAAGACAGTAGATGTATTGGTACGTAGATGTGTATGGTGTATTGAGATGTGGGGTTGAGTTTATGACTTGCATGTGGGGTTATATTTTCAGGACAGATGTTTAAGTGAGATTCCTTTATGTCATCGTGGAAAGCTTTATCAAAGAAAGAATGGGGCTTTGAAATGTTTTTTTTTTTTTGAAGTAATAATGAGAATGTAAAAGAGACAAAATGATTTCATACCGTGTTGTGTCGAGAGGAGCTTTTGGGAAAAATGTATTTTTATGAGTATACTTTTGGATATTAATTGTCACACTATTTATATGGTATATCGTGGTACATGCATGATCATTTTTATCAATATTTTTGTGATTGGTTAGGATCTTTGGGATCTCTACTGGGCTTAGTGCTCATCCCATGTATTGACAAATTTTTCAGGTACAAAGTTGTAAGACTGTTCTGGACCTGATGTCTTTTACTTTGTTGGCCACGAGGCGTTTTATTTGTTTGCCGAGAGCCTTGTTTTGTATAAGGGTAAATCCGTTTTGTTTTTATTTATTGTTATTCAATGTGAGCCTAAGGCAATTGTACCATATCTTATTTATATATCATCATCATTGTCGTGAGAGAATGTTACTATTTATTTTGTTCATGTTCTTGAATGGATGAAATCTTTTAAAATGGTAATAATATAAGGATTTGGTAATGAATTCGGGTAATTAAAGCTAGGGCATTACAACTTGGTATCAGAGCGAGCCGGGTCGAATACTTTGGGCTCGTAGGAAGTGGTTTTACTATAGTCAGCTTACTATGCTCGGTGAGGATGTTGCATGTAGATTATTTATGTGTTAGAACTTTATATGTTGCATTTGTGTGAGCATGGGGTTAAGTTCCTGGATAATGCTTGTCACTGGCGAACTTATTTTAAGGTTCTATTGGAAATACGCTTGATTAACGTGGTTTCTGATAGGAATTCTTTGAGGGTTTCAGGGCGAGTCATTATCTTGTGGACTTGATTTGATTATGTGATTAAGTGTTTAATTGTCTGTATGTAATAGAATTATGTGTTTTGGGCCTAGGCATTTCTTATAACTTAGCGGGGGTAAATGTGTGCCTTGGGCATGACCGTTGTTTTGCTTACTAAGTTTGTTTTGGTTTTGGTTTTGGTTTTATAGGATGTCTTCTCGAGGGAGTAAAGGTCGTGTGGAGAGTAAAAGTGTTGGTAGAGACACAACTGTTCTGTTAGTACCTACCCCTACAGCGTCGACTGTGGGTGAGGAAGTTGCACGCGAGATCGCGAGAGCGGTGAGAGATGTTCTAGCTCACAATGACGGGGACCATGGGCATAACCTTAAGTTGACCAAGGAGTTTCTTTGCTCCAATCTACCTGTGTTTTTGGGGGAGCCTAAGCCGTTGGAGGCTGATGATTGGTTAGAGCAGATTACCAAGACTCTTGATATGCTCAGAGTCGAAGATGAGGAGTTGAGGGTTGTGTTGGCTGGTTTCCAACTGAAGGGAGACGTCGGTTATTGGTGCAAGTCTGCACGAGTTTCTATGGGCACTACTTGGGTTTCTTTCACTAAGGCCTTTTTGGCTAAGTATTTTTCTCCTCCCGCTTGAGAAAGATTGAGGAACTAGTTTATTGAGTTGCGCTAGGAGGATACTCCTTTGGCACAGTTTGAGGCGAGGTTTACTAGTTTGTCGAGGCTTGGTCTAGAGTTGGTTGCAACAAAGGAGCGAAGTTGCTTTGACTTTGAGCAAAGATTGTGTGACTTTATTTAGGGAAAGGTTGCTAGGGCAATATATAGAGATTAACACGCCTTGGTAGAGGTTGCGACTCACGTGGAAGCCGTTATTTGTAGTGTTGGTCAGGATGAGGAGGAAGAGGCCGTACCGGTAAGTTCGACTGTTCGGAGAGGTAGTAGACATAGTAAGAATTGGAGACAAACAAGATATCAGGCATAGGTGCGGTTGACGCCTCAAGCTACTTTTGTTTCTTCAAACTCGTCCTTTGGAGGGTCTAGTTAGACTCAGACGTCCTCGAGTCAGTCTCAGAATAGGGGACCACCTATGTGTTCTAGGTGTGGTTGGACGGGCCATGTTCGACATTGTTGCCCTCTGTAGGAGTGAAGCTAGTTTTAGTTGTCCAAGCGGGGACAGTAGTGAAGTTGGAGATATGGAGGAGTTGTGGTGTTTTGTTGTGTAATATGATGTTATCTTATTTAAGGTTGTATGCCTATGGTTGTTGTTTTTGCATGTGTATATA
Source organism: Camellia granthamiana (assembly GCA_036172215.1). Taxonomy (NCBI): domain Eukaryota; kingdom Viridiplantae; phylum Streptophyta; class Magnoliopsida; order Ericales; family Theaceae; genus Camellia; species Camellia granthamiana. The sequence goes on along the minus strand of CM069904.1, from coordinate 35,520,170 downwards.
TGATCGTAAACCCAAATAGTGTGGTATATAATTAACTTTGTATCTATTTGTAATATGTTAAAAGACGTTGTAAGGATTCAACATCCTAGTTTTATTATGCCATATTGATGTCTTGGGGAAGCGTGTATTGGCTTGTGATGTCTTAGGTTGGTCTTGTATGGCTTGCTGGGTAGCAGGGGTGTGCCTTGTATTGTGTTTAGTTTTGGGGTGGTAAGAATAAAGTGGTATACTGGTAACGTGTTGTTTCAGGCTATTGGGTTGTGAGAATAGAGAATTAGTGGGTTAGTTATATGGTATTCGAAGTTGATTAACACATAGTCACCTCGAAAATTGTTTTCGGTTTGAGCAAATGGTTATAAGATTAAGGGGTATTTCTGGATATACTTGGGGGCATTGAGCCTTGCTTATGGGTGTTGTTTGGTTGGTGTGGGTGAGTAGAACCTCTTGAGTTGGGGTAGCGTGTTAGTATTTTAATTTTTTGAACGCTTTTATGCCATTGAATTATGCTAATTAATATTACTAATGTTTATGTTGGTTTAAACTTTCGGGATTTGGGAAGTTGTGATCTTATAGTTCTGTGTTTATTTCGATTCATTGTTGTTATAGAAATGTGTTTGTTACGTGTGGAATCACCATCGATATGATGAATGTGGTTGGGTGATGGTTGAGATTCATCGAATGTTGTTGAGAAATGAACTGGAAAGTGAGTTTGGTTTTATGGCCTCTTATGGCATTTCGTTTCAACTGAAAATTTTGGGTTTGAAATTTCGCGGTTTGTTTAGAGAAAATGTTTGCAAAACATTTGATTTTCTTGGAATTTTGGAACAAAATTTTGTTGGGAAATTGTGTGAGTTTGAATAACTTTTGGGAAAACAGCGTATGTGGTAAAAGAGTTTTCAAATTAATAAGCAAAATTGTTGCTTAAATCGATTTATGTAATTGTTTTGTTTCACCTTGTAAGAGTGAATTGTGTTATAATTTGGTTTTGGTTATTAGTGACGTGTTTTGGGTTTGAACGGGTTTGATGTTGGTTATTTTGGTTATGCCAGAGAGTTGTCTCTATAGACCATGGTCTGTGGGTGTAGTACTCTTTTCGGTGAGAATTGATTGAGAATTTTTGGTCATGAGTGTGGTTTTCCTCTGTTGTTCGAGCGTTGAGCACTCGGTTCTTGTTTGGTTTAGTCTCATAGATCCCACCAGGTATGTGGGTCAAAGAGACAATTATGACTCCTTTCCTATTGTGTGTTGCTCGGGGAGTCTTTGGGGCACCGAGGTGTTGGATCGAGATCCGGGAAAATATCCCACATATGGATCTCGTTTCAGGTTGGTAGGTGTATTCCCTTTTTCCATGGTGTGCCCAGTATATTAGGCGTTCTCTCTAATTTCGGGGACGAAATTCCTTAAGGAGGGGAGGTTATAGCAATTCTAGTTTAAATTGGACCCATTTGATGTTTTGGATCCAAGTTTCATTGTCTTATATGGTTGTTCATGTTTTGTTCCTCCTTATTCCTCATTGAGTTTGGTTATTGGAGTGTTTTGGTTGCATTTAGAACAGGTTAGTAGCTTTTTTTTCAAAACTGTTGTTGCCCAAAATTTTGCCTTTTCGCTCGAGCGGTGATTCCTACGCTCAAGCGGTCTTTGTGAACTTTTCGTACTTTTACAGGTTTGTCGAGATACTGAGAGATGGCATTCTTCACTCGAGCGGTCTTTCTTGCGCTCGGTCTTTCTGTAAAACTTCTGAAAGTTTGTATTCTTCGCTCGAGCAGTAACTCCTGCGCTCGAGCGGTCCCACTTATTGTGTCTGGTCACTCGAGCGACACTTCTTACGCTCGAGCAGTCTGCGCGTATATCAGTTCATAAAAGTCACTTTTGGGATCACTTTTTCATTTCTCTCTCTCTCTCTAAGCATTCAAAAAACCATAGATCTATACGCTCTCTCTCTCTCTCTCTCTCTCTCTCTCTAAAACTCTCATTCTCTCTACAAATACACCTTGATCTAGTGGTTTCTCAACCATGGCCCTTTGGGAAAAAGGGTAGAGCTTGCCGAGGGCTTCCATTTAATCTGAGCCGATTGTGTTTTCATTGCCGGTGGAATTTCGGCTTTCTTCTCTTCGCTTCAAAAGGTAGGGATTCTTAAGCTTCTTTTCAATTATTCGCTATAGATAGACTTGTGGTAGTTTTTATGGCATTTAAAAATAAAAATAAAAAGAGAAAAGAAAAGAAAAAGAAAAAGAAAGATAGTTTTATATTTGATCTTGTTAAAAAGCATATGGGTTGATTTGGGTTTGAATTGATGGGTTTGTGGGGTATGTTTATAATTGATTATGGGTTGTAAAAGCATGTTTAAGACATGGGATTGGAAGGGTTTGATATTTCATTTGTAACTTTTAGAATGTTAAAGAAAAAGATTTATATTAATTGGAAATTGGGTTATGTTGTGGTTGTTTACGAATTTAGGGTTTTGCATTAATATTGGTGGATGTTGGCTCTTGTTGTGTTTGTTGGGATTAGTGAGGTTCCGTTTTCAAAATAAAGTGCAGCTAATTTCCTTTTCATAAAAAATTAGAGTTTGCAATGAACGGGGAATATGGAATTACTTGAGGGTGCATTTATTGTTTTAAATTCTGTAAATGGTGTCTAGAGTTTTGTCCTTGGCATTGATGAAGGATGGTATTACGTGTTGTTAGATATAGGTTATGAGTATGACTGTAAGGTGAGCTATGTAATGTAGGATGGTATGTTGTTTATTGTGAATGGACATTGTGAATAGACAATTTCATTATTGAGTTATGGATTATGTTGTTAAAGAGATAACTGAAATGCTTATAAATGTTGTTATATTATGAGACGATCATTGGATAGCATGATTTTGGTGTTTAGTAATTCGTATTGTGTTTTGGAAACATTTTTAAATGAAAGAAAACTCGTTGTTGAACAACGGTGCATGGAGCACATTTAGAAGGAAAGTGGGTTAATGTATTTAACTATTAATAGTTGGGATTGTGATAATTGGATTAGGTGTATGTATTACACCAGTGTATTATTGATGTTGGTTAGCTTGTTTTGCTTTTAATGTGATGTTGTTTGGGGGTCCGTTTCCCACCGTATTGAGCATGCAAAGCGTGGCACCTTGACAAAGGTTTTCTCATCCCTTTCGGTTTGCACTTGGTAAAGTATGAAAGGGGGTCTATTTCCCATCGTATCTGAACCGGCAAAGTATGGCGCCTTGTGATAGGTTCTTCGTTCCCTTCCAGTTTGGGCATGGTAACATATGACCTGAGGGGCACCTCCTTCCGGGTGAGACCGGTAAAGTGTTATGTGTTATCTGTGTTGTGAAATCTGCCATCCGTGCTGTATGCCGATGGAGATAAAATTGGTCGTATGTATTATTCTTGGTTATTTATTTTTAGATATATGCGTTATTGGTTTCGTGTCGTGGTTTCCTTTTAGCCCTTGGGCCTATGGCTAGGGAAGACAGTAGATGTGTTGGTACGTAGATGCGTATGGTGTATTGAGATGTAGGGTTAAGTTTATGACTTGCATGTGAGATTATATTTTCATGACAAATGTTTAAGTGAGATTCCTTTATATTGACATGGAAAGTTTTATCAAAGAAAGAACAGGGTTTTGAAATGTTTTCTTTTGGAAGTAATAATGAGAATGTAAAAGGGAATAAATGATTTCTTATTGTGTTGTGTCAAGAGGTGCTTCTGGAAAAAATATATTTTTATGAGTATACTTTTGGATATCAATTGTCACACTACTTATATGGTATATCGTGGTGCATACATGATCATTTTTATCTATATGTTGTGATTGGTTAGGATCTTTAGGATCTCTACTGAGCTTAGTGTTCATCCCACGTGTTGACAAATTTTTCAGGTAAAAGGTTGGAAGATTGTTCTGGACCTGATGTCTTTTACTTTGTTGGCCATAGAGCCTTTTATTTGTTGGCCGAGATCCTTGTATTATATAAGGATAAATCCCTTTTGTTTTTATTTATTGTTATTCAATGTAAGCCTAAGGGCATTGTACCATGTCTTATTTATATATCACCATCATTGTCGTGAGAGAATGTTACTATTTATTTTGTTTATGTTCTTGAATGGATGAAATCTTTTAAAATGGTAATAATATAAGGATTTGGTAATGAATTCAGGTAATAAAAGTTGGGGCATTACAGCCTAGGTGTGGAAGCTGGACAAGAGTGGGTCTTGGTGACCACACTTCGAGAATAATGAAATATGGAAAATCTGGGTTTCCTTTTGAAGAACATGAATGCTCAAAATCATAACTTCTTATTCAAAATCTGGGATTTCATGGTATGAGTTCAAAAACATGAACCTGGGTACCCATACTTGAAGGTTTCATAAAAACGAACACAAAAACATGGAACTTAATATAAACTTTTAGATCAAAACAAGGTTTTTTCTGAAGAACACAAAAACATCACTTTCTCTTTCTAAAACAAATTTTTAAATCAATGCATGGCTCATGAATCATATTAGATCATGCAATGTGATCAGATTAACATAAAGAACAATAAAAGTGGATCATGAATCTAACCTAAAAACACAAATCAAATGGTTCAAATTCTAATAATCAAGCTTGGAAAATCTAGTTTCCTCCAAGAACTTCTTCTTCTTCTTCTTCTTCCTAGAGCTTCTCTCTCTTCAAGACAAAGATAAGGCAAATGATATAGGTTTCTCAATTGCTAACTAACAAATTCCCACTACTAGGACACGTGGCACCATCTAGTCAAGTCTCCTCATAAAGGTGCTAGAATGAAAGGACAAGAGTAGGTCATAGTGTATACAACAAGTAAGGTGGCATGGGTACTTCTAACAAGGAAAGGATCCTGGATCAAAACATAGGCTTTGATAGGTAAGGTCTCCCTCACCTCAGCTAGGAGAAGTGACACTTGCCTAGGTGTGACACACCTCGGCCTAGGTTGTACAAGTCAAGGAATAAGGTTGCTAGGTGTTGGCTTAGGTGCACAACTTGGCAAGAAGGTGCCTAACAAGGCGACAAGGTTCAAGGATCAAAAGTCTCGGATGCCTAGATGGTGCCTATCTTGGCCAAGGTGCGGGGTGAAGGTGCAGGTCAACCAAGATGGTTCCAATGTGTGACCTAGTTATGAGGTAGGAGAAGTAAATAGCTTAGGTTCAACACACAAAGCACAGAACAAAGTATGGATCTTACACTTGGGAAAAAACATAATTTCATAAACAAGACATGATCCCATACTTGGACAAAATATCAAAGTCTACAAGATGCAAGCTTAATCAAGATAAAAATCATGTAAATTCTCATGAATGTGACTAAAGCAAATTGAGGGTTGTTATAAAATTTAAGGAGAGTTCAAATCTTATAACAAAATAAATTCTGGATTTTTTTTATTTTTTTCAATTCAAATCCTAATCTTTTGATTTATTTTCAATCTACAGAAGTACAATGTGATGAGCCGAAGCAAATTAGTGCCTCCCGAGAATTGACTCCTGCTAGGCCAGATGGAGCAGAGATGCGTAATCCACTGAGCCACCACCCCTAGTGGTTGTGAGCCAAGTTTAGAGGTGGGCTTTCATAGCTTTACTTTTTGTTTTTATCTATTTTATGTTGTCATATAATATTATTATGGTGCCATATTTTAAGATTGCAATTTGTATACGGTTGCACTTTTCTATCATGATTTATTCTAAGTCTGTTGTGTTTGATCTGTCGTTGTTTAGATTTGTTTGCAAAATGTATTAGTCATTTATCTTATAATACTCAAACAAATTAGAATATAAAGTATTTAAATATAATATTTTCATTGATTTGATCAATATTGATATAAAAATTTCAAGGCCAAAAATAGAATACTTCTTATAATAAATAATAAATAAATAAATCAAGGAAAAATTACAGAGAAATCCCAGAGCTCAAGTCTTTTAACAAAATGAATTCTAAATTTCTAATTTTGTCAATTCAAACTATGATATTTTAATTTGTTTTCAATCTAAGTCATTTGTCTATTTTTATTAACTAAAATTGATGAAAAAATAATATTTTAATCATTATACTCAATGTAAAAATGTCTAAGATATCCTTTTCCATTCAGTTTAATGACTAAAATTTTTTCTTTCCTTTAAATTTTCTTAACAAAAATAGGCAAATGGTCTAGATTGAAAACAAATTAAAATATTACGATTTAAATTGATAAAATTAAAAATTCAGAGTTACAAAGCTCAAATTTTGTTTTTTTTTTTTTTTTTTTTTTAACCAAAAATCAAAAACCAAAATTTTGCTCAATATTCTATTTAGAGAAAAAAAAAAAAAAAAAGAAATATTTTTCTGCTAAGTTCATAAAGTGAAAACTCTTGTTGAACTCGAGCTCAACAAAAATTTAACGAATCAAATTCGAGCTGGGTTGGTTTAGATTTTGAACTGAGCTCAAGTCTGCTCACAAGTAAAAAAAAAAATGATAAATTCATACTTGTGTATGAGATTAAACTTACAATTAAAATTTTGATTTTATAATTATATATACAATATATATAAACATATTAGAAAAAATCAATATCTTACCAAAATAATAATATTTACCAGCACTATATTATATAAATGTATTATCTATGATTACCTAGCTATTATTTACTTATAAATAAATTTAACTATTATTTATATTATTTAAACATGTAAATAACATATTTACCCTAATTTTTATAAATAGTTTTACATTATTTAATATGTAAATAATATATTTATTTTATTATTTAAATAAATGTTAAACGAGTCAAGCTAACGAGTCGAGTTTTAATATGTTTAGACTTATTTATTAAGATTTTAACGAGTTAGAGTTCGAACTCAATAAAAATTTAATGAATCGAGTTCCAACAAACCTTTACTAAACTGAGCTCAAGTCTGTTCATGAATGACTTTGTTCATTTACAACCTGTAACGACCTCAAAATCCGTATCTGAAATTACCCTTATGCCCTTGTGGGTTAATGCCTTTTTAATTTAATGATATCTGTTTGAATGGAAGAATTATTTGTTGGGTCACGGCTTTAAAATTGAAATTACCAACCTTTACAAGTTCAAAAATCACAATTGAGTACTTGAGTATGTTAATGGGAATTTTTAGACCTATTTGGGAAAATTAATTGGAAATCCAACTTGTCTGATTCGTTAATGTACGTTTGGGTGGTTAACTTAATGCTGCCAATTGAAGGCCTTAGAGGCTTCAGAAACCAGAACAGAGGACATATTTATGATCAGCTCAATTTTTAGAGTCACTTGGAAAGTTTAATTGAAATTTGATTTTGTGCGATTCGTAAAGGCGTGTTTGGCCTCCTTATTGTGAAAAGCTTAAGTGTGTGTATATTTATATATATGAAGGCATGTTATGTGTGTTGGGAACTGAAGATATTTGAGCCAAAAATATCTAAGGTAGAAGAGAAGAGAAACGTGAGAGAGAAAGAGGGAAAGAGACCAAGATTCTTGAAGAAAAAAACAACTCAACAATCATGGGGGTTTGGAGATAATTAAAGGGAATTGAAGAAAGAGAAGGGGAATCAACCATGGAGGCTTGAGGAAATGGAGGAGAATTGAGAGGAAGACCAAGATTGAACTAAGGTATGATAATTTATCTTGAATCCTTGTTTAAGACATTAATTTCATGAAATCATAATGATATAGAAAGATTTGAGACCATTTAAGTTATGGTTCTAAGCATGTATTTAATTGAATTCAATTTAAGGAATGAGACCTTGGGTTCTATGGTTTGTTTATGATTGGGGCTCAATCTTATGAATACCATATGAAATGCACTTTAGAATTGTCCAAAGAATAAAATCAAGCAAGAATTAAGTGAATTTGTGGGCTGTGGGTTGTGTTCTAAGACCCTTGAAGATTATGAAAGATTAAGCATGAATCTTGAACCTTGAAGCAAAGATTGATTTGTTTGAAATGAAAATACTTTTGGTTAATGTTAAATTATCATGTTATGGGGCAATTTTACATGTTTTTAAGTGATTTATATTAAAAACTAAGCTTAAGAATGGAAGAACCAAGTGTCGGAGCAAAAAGAGCCATTTTCGGACTCCAAACTGCCCAGAGCCGCACATGCGGCGCTACAGTACCAAAACCAAAACTGAATTCTTAAAAAAGCACGTTCTCCCGCACATGCGGCCCCGTTCCCGCACGTGCAGCCCTGTTTCCCACACGTGCAGGGGAGACAGCTCTGTTCAGCCAACTTTGAACAAGCATATCTTTTGCATCCGGACTCCGTTTTGAGTGATTCTTGAGCCTAAAATGAAGCCCCGGAAGTCTAGTTTCCAATGGTGGTAGTCTCACTCCCAAATTCTAAATACAGAAATAGTTATGCCCAAATTAGTGAGAGTCGCTCACTTTCTGTCTACTGGTTTTGTACCGTTTCTTCGTCGGAACCTTTCTCCTATCGCTTCCTCTTATCTTGAGTCATGGATTATAACCTATGGAGGACTAATGAGTCTAGAACCACCATGGCTATTGATTAAAGAATAAGAAAGAGATTGGTTTTATTCTCATATTCTGTTATGTGCATTATGTTTGTAGGTCAAGACGAGGACATCGTTCCACCGCTTCAGAGAGCTACCACTGTGAGTAATAGTAGTGCACGTTACGTTTTACTTACTTTTATGATTATGATTTATGTATTGTTGTTTGTGAATGACCTGTTCCATCGATATTGTGCTTTGATTAAATTAATAGATATGTTTGAATAGTGGCATTGATATGGAACAAAGGTCATTCTATCCCTATCAATAGAAGTGGGCCCAAGGCCATTATGATGTGTGTTATTATTAATGTTCTGTTATTCGCAAGACAATTATGTCTGCCTGTAATAAACCATAAGGAAATGTATGTGCACTATTGTGTAATGATATTCTGATGAATCTGAAGTTATTCTGTTCTGTTTATTCGTTCTGTTTATGCTATGACATGATATGAATTGTTCGGTCTTGAAGACCTAATATTTTCTGGTATGGAACAAAGTGCTGTATGGAACTAAGTGCTGCAATGCGAGTCACCTCTAGAATCCGTATGAGCCACCTCTTGAGTCCATACATATATGAACTAGGCTTAAAGCCGATGTGAAAGTTATGAGGCCTATGGCCGTTCTGTGAAAGTTATGAGGCCTACGGCCATTCTGTGAAAGTTATGAGGCCTACGACCGTTCTGTGAAAGTTATGAGGCTTATAGCCGTTCTGTAACATCTGTGAGGCCTATGGCCAACTTGTGACATCTGGGCCTATGGCCATTCTGTATGATCTGTTAGTATGAAACAAAGTGCTGCACGGAACTAAGTGCTGCTATGCGAGTCACCTCTAGAATCCGTGCGAGCCACCTCTTGAGTTCATACATGCATGAAAAGGGCTTAATGTCATTCTATTTAAGGGCTTAATGCCATTCTGTTTAAGGGCTTAATGCCACTCTATTCAAGGGCTTAAAGCCATTCTGTTTAAAGACTGGGCCTAAGGCCGTTCTGAAATTAGTACAGAATCAGATTAACTATAAGTTCTCTTCATTTATATACCTTGTGATTCAAGTTAGTTATTGGATTATCACGTGCTATTATTCATTGAGCCTTGCTCACTCTGTTTTTATGTATGTTTATGTGGGTGAGCCATCGGGGATTGACACTAGAATTGTATTTGGGTCAACCTGTTTGCCAAGCCGCCTATGGTACGCCTCCGTGTTGAGGCCTTAATTTTGATTACTAGGAGTTATGTAATTTTTGGAGTCTTATTTAAGTTTGTGTGAGATCTGCATAATTTTGTGATTGTATATGTAATTATGGGAATGTATGTAAATGCTAAATTAATTAAGCCATCATGTATGCACAAGCTCAATGGATGTTGCCTTTTATTGATATTGCTTCCGCTTAAGGCCCCGTATGTGGTTAAATATTATTCTAAAATTTCTGTTTTGAGGCCTACGTACAGGCCGGTCATGGACCAAACTTTTAGGGGCGGATTTGGGTCGTGACACAACCTTAGAGACAACCCATGACCATAATTAGTATTGTGCAAAATATTGCACAAATCCGCACCAATCCATTCACTAACCGTAGATTAAATTTTAAAATTTATAATTTATAATTTACGTTGGAAACCATTCTGCTCCGCTATAGTTAATATATATATATATATTTAACTTCTAATGAAATATGAAAATAAAAATGAGTAAGAGAAATTAAAGATGTGAAATTTATTGCAAATTAATAGTTATATATAATGAAAAATATTATGTGAAATTAATTTGTGTTATATATATGAAAAATACTATACAAATTAGTGTTATATATTATGTAAATGCTTGATAATTGTTTAAGAATATTCTTCAATTAACTAGCAAATTGAAACCGTCCTAAATCGCCCAAACCACGGTTTGGTTATTTGCTAATCCGCTATTCATGCATTGGTTTATAATTTTACTCTCAAACCATCCGAACTGCACCACACATATCCCTAACCATATTATACTTATTTGGATAAATTAAAAATACACTCGTCCTTTCAAATTTCTAATCATATAACAAATGATCTATTCTATTAATAAATCAATTAATAATTTTTAATGATATTAAAAATACATTTCAATTAATAATTATAATAATTTTATTATTAAATATGAGAGTAGTTAGAAAATTTACCCTATACTTGTTAAAACGTGAGTTATATGCATAACAACTAACTTGACATATCAAGATAGTAAAACTTTTTCTTTCAAAATTTTAAAATTTCATAAATTTTCTTTTACATATTCATTTTTCATACAAGGTATACTTTTTTTAAAAATAAAAAAAATTAATTGAGAAGGTTTATCAAACAAGAAGTATATTCAGGCTCCTTTGTTTCACCATAAAATATTTTTTATTTTTGATTGTTTAGTTGACCAAAAATAAATAAAATATTTTTTTGTTTTCAAATATTTTTTTTTTCTTATCATGGTCGAGATATTCCTTAACATACTTACCAAATCTCACAACTTTTATAAACACCAAACATCTTTATTCTCGAGTAACATGAGAAGACATAATAAAAAGTGATTGGTGAGTGAATATGGCCATTTTTATTTTTTTTTCTTTTTATAGTTTACTCTATAATTGATTCTTCATTAAGGCCTCGTTTGGGAACATGCTAATTTAGTAACTTTTTGGCTATTTGACTAAAAAGGTAGGTAAAAAAAATTTGTATGTTTGGGATGACTTTTTGGCTAATTACGAAAAGATGTGCAAAAAGTAGAGAGAAAAGAGAATCTTTGACTTTTTGATATGAGTGGTTGGCTTTTTGGCTAATTTAGTAACTTTTTGGCTAATTGGCTAAAAAAGTAAGTCTCCAAACGGGGCCTAAGATTTCTATTGTAAAAAAATATTTTAAGTGTTAACTAAAAACCGAAAGTAAAAATAAAAAATTTACTTTTAGACAAAATCATTTTACATGAAAAATATTTTACAGTGAAACAACTGGAGCAAAGTTGCATTCAAAAAAATTCTCAAATTTTCATAAATTTTTAATTTCTATACAAAAGCTTTGAAATTTAACAATTCCTATTGAATTTTGTAGTTTCTCACATACAAATTTTAAATTTTCATAAATTTTTGAAAAACTTTCAAAAAAAATTATTTCAGAGTTTCTTATAACAAAATAAACCTTTGATTTTTAATTTTGTCAATTTAAACCATCTGTCTTTTTTCATTAAAAATAAAATTTTAAAAAAAAATTCATTAAACTCAAAGAAAATAATATTTAAGATCTTTTATGTACGTATATTGGGTTTCATGACTAAATTATTTTTTTTTTAATCGATTTTACTTAATAAAAATAGTCTAATGGTTCATATTGAAAATAAATCAAAAGATAGTGAAATAGGATATTGTATTGGCTATTTTTAGTGATTAAAATTGGATTTAATGGGTGGATTAATTGTGTGATGCCAATTTCACCATTTCATATGCTTAGTCAGCCTCATACAACAAGCTTGAAAGATTTCATCAATTACCCATCAATGTAAGATTTGCATACATATTTTTACCATATTTGAAAAAGGTTATATATAAAAAGATTTTGAAAAAGCTTTCCTAAATCATTTTGGAAAAGATTACAAATCTGGCCTTGCCCTGTTGGGCGATCGCTCACACGATTGGTCAGCAGTCTCCACGTTTTGAAAAACAGAACTTCGTGATCCAAAGGCCAGCGACCTCTCTTGAGGTGTGATGGATCGTTATTCCACATTTTCCCTAAACTTAATTCTATTTGTCTTGGAAAACTTTTTTCTTCTATAAACAGGTATTTCTAAACCCGAATTTGGTGATCTCAATTATTGTGTTTTCATAGAAAAATATATTCTCTTTAGAGAGTTGAATTTGAGAAATTCATAAAATACTTTACATTCTTGCATTGTTTGTACTAGACTTTTGGCAAATTAGGTAATCGGAGCCATTCGTGAACAAAGATTGGAGCTGAAACTTCGTGGAATCCTGAAGATCAATAAGGCTGATTGGGTCAAGTTGTGCTTATAGGAGTTATTACAAAATATCATATCAGGTAAACCTGGGTGAAGATTGTAAGTACTCTCGACTTTGTGTTTGTATTCTTTGATTGTAGTGCATTTTCTTTGAGTGTTGGGATCGTAATTTTTTAACTAGTTGGGTTTTTCACGTAAAATCTTGTTTTCATGTGTTGATTATTTTTACTTGATTTAATTTGTTTAATCAACTTATTTGATCTTAAAATTGATAATATTAATTTATTGGCCTATTCACCCCCTCTAGGCACTGAATGTTTAGATTATGTAATTTTAATTAGAATTTAAGTTGACAAAATTATAAAGGTTAAATTTTAATTTTTTATAATTTCCTGTATTTTTATTTTTATTTTTTATTTTTTGGAATGATTTTAACAAAAATTCGAGAACTTTTTATTCCCACTCATTAGCATGAGGCGCCATTACAAATTCATGTCACAATAGTTCCACCTAGAAAAATTTGAATGCAACTAATCAAAATAAATAAATAAATAAACTATATTGATAGTCTCTATATCTTGTCATTCGTATTATTTTAATCTCTATAATTTTAATTTACTTAATTTTGACTTTTAATTTTTAATTTTATTTTAATTTAATTCAATTGATAACGCTAATTAGGGTTTTCAAGAGAAATGATCACTGAATTAATTAAGATTAATTCAATGAGTTAAATAGGTTTCTAATTTTGTCTATAAAAATATAAAATATTACGCTTACCTGCGCATTTCTCATATATATATATATATATAAACTAACAATTGTAATGAACTAGATCAAATTGAGACAAAATCATAAATTAAAAATCAAAATCGAGCCAATTAACATTACAAAAATTAAAATAACACAAGGGCCAAGATATAAGGATTGTCGGTATAATTTGCTAAAAATAAAAATAAAAATAAAAATTTTAGGCATTTCTAAGAAAAAACAAATGTTAACCACATGAATGACCTTTGCGATTAGACTCTAAACCGATACTCCAGAGGTCACTCTTAAGTGGTCCTACGCAATAAAACTATTTAACCATATAACAGTAAGTCCCAGACTCGCATACAAGTAGATCTTTAAACCCATACTCTTGATATTGGATATGGCTCATCCAAATTTAAAAATTCGTCCTACCAACCAGGGATGGACTTAGGATTTGATCATTGGGGGGCCAAAAAAAAAAAAAATAAATAAATGGAAAGACATGTAAGGTTGGATTTAAAGGCAATAGATTTTCATGCAATTAACACTAGTGATTTTTCATGTTATTAATTGAAAATGGATAAACTTTGTTAAGTATTTGATATAACAGTAATATCACTAATCAATAAAAGTTCTTACATTATGATAGTGAAAAATAATGATTGGCTTAGTGAGAGACAAAAACTGTCAATCTAATTTTATATATCTTTTTTATTGGTTGAGACACTACAATTCTCACTTAAGCCTTCCATGTTTTATAAAGTGAATAATATAATTACAAATATATTTTAGAACATAATATGTTAGGGAGTTGTCATTTGTTAACTTTCAATTTTTGTTAAAAAGTCACTATGAGTTGTCACATTACTCTCTCTACTTTTTTACATATATTTTCGTAAAAAGTCAAAAAATTATTAAAACAACATGTTCCCAAACGAGGCTAGCGACGTATACACGTTATCAAAATATATGTAATATAACCATAACAAATTAATTGTAATTTTTTCACCAAATAGTTCGTAACATTTTGCACGATACCATTCATAACATAACTACAATAATTCATAAATTTTACTTTAGAAATACCCATTATTAAAGGTGTAAAAATGGCCCACAGCGTGTGACCAGTCCAAAATCTACCCACAGTCCGAGGTGAACCCAATTTGATTAGGTCTAAGCCCAAGCTCAGCCTGAGACCAAGTCCAACCTAGCCTGGTTAGCATTCCACTATTATATTCTAAAGAGATGTTAAAAAAAAATATTAAATTAAGAACATGAGAATTAAATGAGAGGGGAGCCTACGTAAGAGAGAAAGTTGCTCATGTCAAACAAACACTACGTTCCGTCCCTGCTGCCACACGTAGTGTAACCAGAATAACTAGCCCGAGGAAAGTTCAAGTTTATATACCCAAGCCTTACCAAGTCTGCTGTAGCCCTTGGGTTCTAGGCATTTCTAGCAGATTGGCTTTGAATAAAGTCCCCGACCTCCGCAATTAGGTACCAAAGTTGGGGCAATTCAGGAAAGATATAGAAGCCATGGAAGGCGTTTGGATACTCAATCAACTTCACTTCCTTCCCTGATTTCTTCAACCCCTCAACGTACCTCCTCTGCCAGTCCTGTAACGGATCACCACCACCAACCACCACCAACGTCGCCGGAAACTTCACCGCCGCCGACACACCACCACCACTCACCGCCTCATGGCTTCGGTCCGATCCTATTGGCAAAAACGACCTCCACATCCAGTCGGTTCGTTTCACATTCAGAAATGGAGCTCTATTGAGCCGGAGTTCCGATTCACTGCGCTCTTCTCCACCGAAGAACGGCTGTATCTCCACCAAACCAATAATATTCAGCTTCTCAAACTCGTGTCGGCCGTATCTGACAGCCACGTGGTGGGCTATGTTGCCGCCGGCGCTGTCGCCGGCGAGAAAACAACGGTTGAGATCAATGTTGGAGGGTAATACGGCGTAGTCATGGGCGTCGATGAATTTGAGGGTTTCAAAACCGTCGTCGTATTGGGAAGGGTAGCGGTGGTTGGGGGCGAGGCGGTAGTTGACGGAGGCGACGGTGACTTGGAGTTGAGCGGCGAGGTTGCGGCAGAGATGGTCGTAGATTTTGGAATTGGCGGCGGAGTTGAGGAATCCGCCGCCGTGGAAGTAGATGAGTAGAGGCAGGAGGGTGGTGGTGGAGGAGGAGGAGGTGGAGGAGGGGAGGTAGAGGCGGAACCAGAGATTGCTGGAAGGGTCGACGGTGATGTCGGAGGAGGAGACTCCATTGATGGATTTGGAGGAGGGTGGAGATTTGGGGTCAACGTTGCGGACGAAGCGGAGGATGAGGTGGGAGAGACGGCAGGCATCGAGTATGAAAGAACCCAAGTGTACAAATAGGCGGGTCTTCCATGGAAGCTCAGCAGCACCACATGAACCGTGTTTAACGCCCATTCCTCAATTATATATATGGGAATGGTTACTTTCGTATTCATTCATATATACACGCACATATATATATATACAACAATGGTAGGGGCCACAATTTTTGTGGCTCAAATGGCTCAAAATTGTCAAAACGATATCGTTTTGAGAATTTTGAGCCATTTGAACCACAAAAATTGTGACCCTCAAATATTTTTCTATATATATATTATTCATAATAGTGATATGGAAGAAAAATTATTTGTACAAAATATTAATTTCAACACGTATTGATAAATTTCAATAATAATAAATAAATAAATAAACATGTATTGGTAAATAACTGAACAAATCATATTTTGTTTTATAGATAGACGATTATAGTTGTCGTCTATTTTAAAATAAGATTAATTTATGCATATGTCTAGTGACATTTGATAAAAATTGAATTTTTTTTTTTTTTTGTACAATTAATCTTTATTGTTAGACTTATAAAATAAATGATTTAAATCATTGTTATAAATTTAAGATAAGATCCACAAAATTTAGGTGTCGTTTGGTAAACTTGGCTTTTTTGACTTTTTTAACTTGAAACTTTTTTGTCATTTGGTTTTCTTGTTTGGCTTTTTTCGTTTTTTTTACATTGAAATGACAAAATTGCCCTCCACTTGAAAATGATACTTTTTTGACTTTTTGTTTGTATATGGGTCAATTTTATAATTTTGCATCAAAAGTCAAGTATTTTGTCATTTTATAATTTTGTGACTTTTTTTTTTATTCTTATGTAATTATTTAGTTCCAATATATTTACCAAACTAAGGCTTAGAGACATATCTCAATCAATTAATATTTATATTTAAAAAATTAGTTACAAAGTAATTATACCTCTTTTAGATAATTCACCTCCCACTAGCTATCACATGAAATGCACACTCTCCCACCCAAAAGAACTTTTTCTCACGTGAAGACAAACAAAACACGGCGGCAGCAGCACCACATGAACCGTGTTTAACACCCATTCCTGAACCTTGTCTCCTCCACACAATAATGGAAAGTGAATTTTTTATATGTGACCACTACCAGAAGAAGATCGTCTAATCCAAATTGAAAGTTAATCATACATCGAAGAGGATCTAAAATCTGAATTAAAGGGTGTTATTTAGGTCTGTAAAATTATTATGGGTGTTATTTTAATAATTAAAATTATTTATTTTATCATATATTTTATATATTTTAGTCATGAGAAAAAATTTAAATTGATGTCACTACGGACCACTACCAGAATAACAAGCTGACAAATCTAAATAAAAGGTCAATTATATATGGAAATGGTTAGTTCCTTATTTATTCATATATATATATATATATATTACCCATGATAATGATATGGACAGCTCATCTCGTAATAAAAATTATGTGTATAAAATATTAATTTCAACGCATATTAATAAATAAATGAACAAATCAATAGATGATTATAGTTGTCGTCTATTTCAAAAATAAAATTAATTTATACATATGTTTAGTGACATTCAATAAAAATTGATTTTTTTTTACAATTATCCTTTAGGGAGATTAGATGAAAACCCCTCCGTATAAGTTTTCAATGGCATAAGGATATTGACAAAGGAAATTCCTGCAAAAGTCCTTTAACATTAGAATATAACATCTTTACCCATATTACCCTTTTAGTTAGTGCGCTTGATTCATCAACCACGTTCAATGAAAATTTCATTTGAATATTATTTTAAACCTTTAAAATGTCATAACTTTTAAACATATCTATTTTAAATGAAATAAATCACTTTGTTTGGTTATTGTTTTTCAAATTTAGTTTTTTAAAATTTTAGAGTATTTGTTTGATTATTCAGAAAACTAAACACATTTTCAAAATGATATGCTAAGGAGAGAGACAATTTAAGGAGAGAGACACTTTCAAAATTCAAGTTTTCCTCTAATTTAAGGAGAGACAATTTAAAAAAAAAAATTGTTACATAAAAAAATACTCTCATCTTAATTATATATATGGGTGTGTGTGTACATGGTATATATGTATGAAAATATAATTTGGTATGTAGCCATTTATGGATACATATTCTACTATTAAATATGTGACTTTATCATAAAATTTGTACTCATTTCAACCATAAAAAACATAATTTTTTTACAAATTGGCATTAAAAAATATCATAACTAACTTACAAACTTTTGTAACATGAAGTACAAAAAATTTGGACATTTTGTTATGCCAATTTCAGACGATGTTATACATGTTTGTGTTAATCTTACGATATTGTATGATAAAATAAATTTTCTGCATAACATTTATGAAAATTTAATTCTATGTAAGAATTTTTTTAATGCCAATTTGGAAAAAAAAAAAAAATACGTTTTCTGTGGTTGAAACAAGTGAAATTTTATGATAAAGTCACACAGTTAATAGTAGGATATGTACCCATATATGGCTACATACCAAATTATGTTTTCATACATATATAGCATGTACATATATATATATAACTGAGTATTTTTTGATATGACAATTTTTTATTTTTTATTTTTTAAATTGTCTCTTTCCTTAAATTGGAGGGAAACTTGAAATTGCAATGATACATTTTTTTGTAAACCAAACAAAGATCCTTTCTCAAAATAAAGTTTTCAAATCACTTTTTGGAAAAATAATTCAAAAAAATGGAACCAAACATAATGAATAATTTTGAAATCCTCTCTTCATAATTTATCAAACAAGACTTAGGTTAATTATGAAATTCTTTTAAAAAAATCAAATTTTTACCATAAAAATTAACATAAACAGTAAAATTTTGCTTTGTTTTTACAGTAAAATTTTACTTTTATTGACAATAAAGTTTTACTTTGTTTCGAAGTAAAATTTTATTTTGATTTACAGTAAAAATTACTATAAAATTTTAATTTTTAAATAGTAAAATATCATCATCATTATACCATAATCACAGTAATTATTAACAAACAATTAAAAAATATAACTTTAACAGAATAAATTTTGCTGTCATTCTATGGATATGTCATCAGCTAAAAAAACAGAGAAAATTATTCACTGTATTTATGTGTGAAAATGTTATAATTGAAAGTCACGTAATGCATGTGAACTCAATTTGAAAAGCAAACATAAAAAGTAATCCTATACATTCAAGTCTCTTCGTAAACCATTGGAGGTCCTACACTGCAAGTCTTTCAAAGAAACAAACAAAGCTAGAACATCACATCTCACATGATCAACGTGAGATCTATATGGTACACGACGTGAATCTCCTCAGTTTCACAAATAAATCAAGGATTGGGCTTTTTGTCTGATCCGTGATCAAATTAGAGGGTATTATTGGATCCGTAGAGCTTATCATGATATTGATAATCCCAATAATTTAATGTGTAAAAATCATCAAGTGCTATATAACTATAAAAAATTACGTTAATCGGATATCGATAGTTTTCTTATCAAATCAAATTTCTATTAATCGGTTATTTTCTCACCGTCCATTTTGTTTTATACAAAACTGATTTGATCACGTAATTATCGATATCCGATCAACGTTTTGTTTACAGGCACATAGTACTCGACGAGTTCTACACATTGAACAGTTTAAAGTAGCAAAACGGGATCCGTAATGAACCCCCACGAGCTCAACAGTACCCTCCAGTCCAATCACGTACTGAAGGAAAGCCAGCCTCTAAATGAAAGTGGGTAAATTCGTCAATACAAATATAGTTTTGCGCTCTATGTGTCCTTCTCACAAGAAAAAACTATTTTATTGAGGTTTATACATTAACAATTGTAAGTGTGTCTGCAAACACCCCATTTTGACTACCCTTAAGACTTAGGTGCTTCATTCCGAACACCTGATGATTACATGTTATACGGTGTAATCTTTCGAATCTTCAGTAAAGAAATTTAGTTTTGAGTTTCAAACCCAAATCTTGTAACCCATTTGGACCAAAACCTGTTTTTCTAGCCTAACCACTCAAAAGGCAGAAAAGACCAAAAAATGGTCGGTAGACCATAATTTTTGGGCCGACCGTACATCCTCTTGGCTGGTTGGCTAGCCATGTTCAACGCAATAGATATTTCTGTTGCGGCAGGCTACTCTCATACACGAGATTTCAACCACCTTTCCTTTTTGAAGATATTTACGACCAAAACGTTTCAAAATCTATAAATACAACCCCTTCTCTCAGGTTTTAGATGTTGAACAAAATTTTCCAAGAGCTTAGAAGGCAATCCAAAGCACCTTTCTACCCTCTTGAATATAGATACACTATAAATACACCATTGAAGCTCAAACTTGATGTTTGAAACCTTATTTCAAATACTCAAGGTTACTTGAAATCAAGTTTGTTAACTAAGAACTTACATCTCTTTTCAAGAGGTGTAACTTTGCATCTTTTTCTTTACTTCTCTTTCACCCTCTTCCTCTCTTTTTCTTATTTTACACACCGTTTTTGAGTTGTTTTGAGGGGTTGAAATATGTGATTAAAACTTACAAAAAAGTGAAGG
This sequence comes from Camellia granthamiana, assembly GCA_036172215.1. Classification (NCBI taxonomy): domain Eukaryota; kingdom Viridiplantae; phylum Streptophyta; class Magnoliopsida; order Ericales; family Theaceae; genus Camellia; species Camellia granthamiana. The sequence continues at coordinate 35,499,980 of CM069904.1, read as the reverse complement.
GGTTAGTCACATTTCCTTAGGATTAATTACTATAGCTTATTCTTTACCTTTTCCTTCTTGCTTTCTCTTAGTTTTAACACTGTTTTTGTTTTGGTGTTTATGGGTTGTTTAATGTTTAATTTATGCTTTGAATATAATAAATTGTATTGTTGTAAGTCCTCACAGATTTGGCGTGTTTAGGATATAGCGGCCAATTTGTTTGAGTTGATCGCTTTACTTTGATCTTTATAGCTTTCTTTATGTATATTGGAACCTTGTGGTCATGAGGGGTTTAGAGCTTAGCCACCCCACCACACGTTTGATTAGCTAGTTGTAAATCTTTTGCTTTAATATCATTATTGTTTACCTTGAAGCTAGGTTTTAGCTTCCGTGTCAAAGTGTTGAAAAACTCTCTTTCCGATCATTTTCAAAATATGGAAATGGATTCTCATCCTTATTCCATGAACAAAAGAGGAGTTGTTAACAATTTTGGCGAGTCGTGTGTTTAAGCTTTTAATAGTTTGCTTGATTTAGAGTTTCTTCCTTACTTTCATTGTTATTCATATAAAGCTATTCACTACTAGTGTTGAAAACTCTCTTCTAGTGCCACTTTGAAGCATGAAAATGAATGTCTCATCCTTATTCCATGAGTAGGGAGAAGAGTTTACAACAATTTTTGAGTTGTTATATCTTTATCTTAGACGCTTCTACGATCATCACATACTATCTTGTGATGTTTGATAATTTATGAAGTATGTCCACCTCTTTTTTAAAGTAACTTCATGATAGGAAAGAGGTAGGTAGAATAGTCTTGTGTTTTTGTTGTATTTAGTAAACATTTTTCCTATCGTTTCTAAGATCATCATGCAACAACTTTACGATAGTTGATGATTTGAGAAACAAATCCACCCCTTCCTTGAATATCTTCATGATAGGGAAGGGCAGAAGGGATAAACATTATTTGGAAATCATCTGTCTTGCTCTGTCTCAATTCTATTGTAGCAAGTTTTCCTCCAAAAATAGTGGCCGGTTGGCCATCCTCTTGTACGGCCGACCAGTTCATTAGGCCGGCCAACCAACTTGTTTGTACGGCAGTGGTGGTTTTTCAGCAAAATAGAGCAGATCCTGAGGTCCAAAGCAGAGCTGTTTTTCTGACTGTGAATATGGCAGTTTCTGACAATAAGCAGAGGATGTTTCTGGAGGATGTTCTTACTTGCACATGTGTGGTTTTAGATTAGTCACATTGAAATTTATATTTGTAATAATTAGTTAATTCATTTGTGTTTGTAATAATTGGTTAATTAGGACATTCAGACCCTCTTGTAAGAGGGCAAATTTGTAACATTTGATGTATGTCTTCCAACCTACATTTCTTTATCCCTTTTATTTACATGCTTAGCGTGTTTGTATAAAGCATCATGTTTCATTTCATATCATTTCCATGCCTTATATCCATTTTTTGCACGCATTAAGGTTCGACTCATTATTCTTGATATCATTGATTAGTTCTTACTTGAATACGTGCAGTACCGCATGCTTAGAGTGGATCCATATGACATGTTCATAGCCGAATCAAGTAGTTGCATTGTGCATGTGTTGCATTAATCATGTGCATTTCTTTAGGATCATACATTTTCCTAACTATCTTCTTTTCTTTGGCTTGCCTCGAACGAGTTTTGGGTAAGCATTTTTGCTTTAGCATATTGTATGTGTGTTTGTGTTACCATGTTGAACATACTACCATGATGCTACTTGCTTACTTGAAATATCTATATGAACGCCTGTGGATGGGGGCTATTTTGCTTAGATGGGAATGACTTTGATTATTGTACATATGAGCTCACTTTTCCTTTGAGTTGCATATATTCAAAAACTCTTTTTAAGAAAGTATGAAATCAAAGCATTCCAAAGTAAGTGACGTGGTCTATACTTGTTTGCTTCACATAGTAATGTTAAATATATTAATAATCAGAACATGAGCATATAATGTCCATAAAATTCACATCATAACTTAGTAGAGGCCGATCTTTGATCGGGTGAGTGGGGTGCTCAATTCATAACATTCCCCTCTTATACCTAAGTTCCCGAACCGAGACAACTTTGGTTATGATGAACAAGTGGCCTTTGGCAAAAGTCACGAGTTTTCTAATTTTTCCAAAAATATTAGATGGTGACTCTGAAATCTAGCAATGCAGTCCATTTTTGGCATCTCTTGTGATTAATGGATTTTCTAAAGATTTGCCAGATCTGGACTCTCATTCGTTTTTTCTATTTCACATTGCACTTGTGAAACCAGATTCAGAACCATGGGAGTTCGAACTGTAGGGCAATCCGATCCGAGAAGACTAAACCCCTTCGAGGAGTATGAAAAACCAGCTACAGTGTCCTTTTCACAGTACAAGTTTTGAATGGGGGACTTTTGGTCAAAATTTTCTAATCTTTATTGTTGGACTTATGAAATAAATGGTTTAAATCATTGTTATGAATTTAAGATAAGACCCACGAAATAGAGTATAAAGTGATATAATAGGTAGTGATATAGAAATGAGTTATTATCATTATACATTGGCTCCTCCGCGGCCCAACATAATTGATGATGTGCCCAATCAAGAATGAGAGAGATTTTGGAGAGTGAAATATCTCAATCAATCAATATTCATATCTAAAAAGTTAGTTACAAGGTGGTTATGCCTCTTCTAAATATAGGATACAATTTCCCTTTACTAGCTATCACATGATATGCACATGATATCCCACATCGTACTCTCCCACTCAAAAGAACTTATCCTGAAGTGAAGACAAACAAAACAGAGCAACAGCACCACATAAACTGTGTTTAACGCCCATTCCTGAATCCTGTCTCTTCCACACAATAATGGAAAGTGAATTTTTTATATGTGATCACTACTAGAAGAAGGCCGTCTAATCCAAATTAAAGGTTAATTATAGGGGAACTACGTCTCAATGGGAGAACCAAAAAAAAATAAAAATTACACCTTACAATTTTTTATTTGCATTTTATCACAGGCACATTTGCACCTCATATGTTTGTAATTTTTTTTCTCTTCTCTCACCTACATGTAATTTCTCCTTAATTATAGATGAAATAGGATCTAAAATTTGAATTGAAGGATACTATTTAAGTCTGTGACGTTATTAGGGGTTTCATTTTAATAATTTGAACCATTTATTTTATCGAATATTTTGTATATTTCATCCATCAAAAAGTTAAAGTGATGTCACCACTGACCACCACCAAAAGAACAAGCCGTCAAATCCAAATTAAAGGTCAATTATATACGAGAATGGTTACTTCCTTATTTATTCATTTCTTTTTTATACCCATAATAATGATATAAACTGTTCATCTCGTAGTGAAAATTATTTATACTAAACATTAATTTCAACGCATATTGATAAATAACTAAACAAATCATATTTTGTTTTATAGAATAGATGATTATAGCTGTCGTCTATTTCAAAAATAAGATTAATTTATGCATATGTCTAGTGACATTTGATGAAAATTAATTTTTTTTGTACATTTAGTCTTTATTGTTGGACTTATGAAATAAATAGTTTAAATCATTGTTATGAACTAGAGATAAAACCCATAAAATAGAGTATAAAGTGATATAACAGATAGTGGTATAGAAATGAGTCATTCTCATTATACATTGGCTCTTCTGTGGCCTATCGTAACTCCCATATTGTGGGCTCACTCGTGAGAGCGTTGTGTTCTCCTGTTATTTATTTATAAGAGCAGGGTTGGACAACATGTGGAGCTTATCACGGGTTCTAGTTTTATTATCTGAATCGTTTATGTTTTAGGACATTTTGTGTAAATCATCCATAAAAAAATTATTAAAGACAAGTTTAGGAACTAGTTAAAATAACTAAAAGGTCAAAAAGCTACTACTAAAAAGTCAACTATTATCTCTATTTTTTTACATGTCTTTCTGTAAAAAACTAAAAGGTCAACTAAAATAATTAGTTCTAAAAACAACCCTAAGTCAATATGATATTCATAACTATATAATTTTATCATATTTGTCTCCAAAAAAATGTATGATCTATTTTTGAAATCATTCTTCTCATTCATTTTTTTGAAAATGAATGCAATAAAACTATTGTGCTACCTATATCGGATTGCCCTGATTTTTGTTGTGGAAGATTTACACAAGGTGACCTAAAAAATAAACAGCTCAGATGATTGAAATGAAACTCATGGTATACCTCATGAACCTGAACAATGATGTCCAACTTTATATATATATATATAATGTAGGAAATTCTACAATACAATCTTAAAATAAAGGGTGTATCTAATAGGTAGATTTATTGTCTAATAGGTCCTATGATAATTAATGACATTTTTCATCAAACACTATTAAAAAAAGGTCATTAATTGTTAATTTTTAACGACAGTTTGAAAATTGTCACAAAAAATGTTAATAATTCTAAGTTTCCGCGACAGTTTAAAAAAAATCGTCACAAAAAGAATCACAAATTTTCAATTTTCAATTTTCAACAATAGTTAAAAAAATCGTCACAAAAAAGTCACTAATTATAAGTTTTAGCAATAATTTATAAAAATTGTGATAAAAAAAAGTGACTAATTATCAATTTTTAGCGACATATGCAAAAAAATCTTCACAAAAAATCATTTTCAATTACGATTTTTCTAGAACTTATTTTTAATAGAATTTGATTGGAATTAAATCCAACTACTATAACTTATTGGTAATTTATCCAAATTTTTATCTAAAAATATAAAATTCAATTTTGATAATTTTTGGATAATCCACAATTATTTTTTTTTTAATTATTATTATTATTTTTTAAAACGATCAAATTGTTCCACAATTGTATTACCCAAACAACAGCTGTTGAAAATCTGCCTACATTAAACAACATTCTGTCACAGAAATATAGAAAAAATTTACTAAAAGAAAAACAAAAATGTGAAAGTTTTTGTTTTTACTCATTTTTTTTTTCTAGATTTCTTCACAAATATTTTAAGGTGTTTGTGTATAAATTGTTGTATATATTATATTTTAATATAATTAATTTTATATTGTATTATAAATATTCATACAATATATATATATAAAGCATCAGTCCATAGTGAACAGTGTTTTGGGCTGTTTGATGAACACTGTTTTCATATTTGTTGAAAATTCTGTTTTCAAATTTGTTGACAATTCAGATTTTTCCTTCTTATTTACTCTTTTCTGATTTTGGGATTAAGACTTCATGGGTAATAATGGAAAATCACATTGGAAAAATACTTGGTTGCTAAATGAATGGTCACCCGTGTTTTTTCTGCTGACAATTGCCGAAATGCCTCATTTCAAGCCTGAAAAATACTATAAGTCTCAAATTTTTGCCGAATAAATAATTAAATATCTTACAAAAATGTGAGATTCATGAAAATGTGAACCACACAGCTATTTGAGAATTTAATCATTTATTTAATAAAAAATTATATCCGTAGAATTACCCGGTCAAGTCCGTAGTCTTTGAAAAGGTATTTACATGTAGTTCAGCATTTTTCTAGAAAAGCTTGACTTGGGGATCACTCTATTGAAAATAAAGGCTAAACTTAGCATTCAGTTGATTATATTGCATATAGCATATAGAAATATATTACATTGAGATCATTGTGCACAGTGAATTATTTATTATAGTATAGCCTCATATTAGAATTTGTAGGTATTTATACTCTACAGTTGTTGGAATATCTCAACTAGTTGACGTCCATACCATTGTAATGATAAAGCATAAAATTTCTTCACATGAGGTAATGGACTTTTTTATTGAAATAATTCTCCATTTCCCATGACATAATATTAGGGCCTTGAAAGTTGAACTGAATATATACTCTATATATATATATTTTCTTTCCAATGTATTGAAAAAACACAGATATATATGTATATATATTATTTTAAATAAATGGAAGATACAAAGTTATAAACATTTACCTTGGATTAAAAAAAAGAGAATTTTTTTTTTAAGATCTCTGATATTAAGATTTTATAAGATAAAAAATATACAGTACTTTCATATTCGTTAAGGTCGCTCAACATTTTCACAGAGAAAATTCGACTCAGAGAAATTTTGTTCGACTCAGAAAAATTTTAATTTTCATAGAGAAATTTTAAAATTTTTCTGGTATGATCACAGAGCAATTTCAATTTTCACAGAGTGATGTGAAAATTGAAATTTCTCTGAATCGACCGAAATTTCTCTGAATTGGGCAAAATTTCTTCAAGTCAATTTTTTTCTGTGAAAATGTTGAGAACCCTTAGCTAATGATAAAAAAAATATATCTTGAATCTCTCCTACTAGACAAAGTTAGAGAGTGATATTTCACTAATTTTTTCTAAAAAGAAATTATTTTAAGCATATCCTATAATTGGATTGGTTAACATATATATTGGCAAAGAAATTATTTTAAGCATATCCTATAATTGGATTGGTTAACATATATATTGGCATGATGTCTAGTTATACCAAATGTGTGATCACGAATCTTTTTATTCTCACTGAGACATGTGTGTGATAGTTTTTTTTTTTTTTATGGGTATTATGTATCTCTTGGTTGTGGTGTACGAGGGCAATTATTGTTGGAATAATCTTCTGTGTATAATAAATAAATTGAAACAAATCAAACAAATAAAAATAAATTACTTATAGAATTTATTTTACCAAACTGAATAAATATTTAAAGATCAAGTCGAGTGTGTGACACTCTGTCCTTAACACAGATTTGCCCCGCTACGGTGCTTACGGATAAAAGGCGTCTATCTCCCAAGATACAATGATTTTCACAAATTGTAGTAGCACTCCAAACAATTTTTACGGCGAACAAAAAACCTGTGCTCTAATACTCTCTGAATTTTCTCTAAAACTAGCATGAAGAATAATAATGCAAGAGAGCAAAATAAAGTCAAGAAAATCAATTTTTCCAAATTACTTGACTACTGGAAATGGCCTGCTATAAATAGACCCGAACAGGTCCGAAAATCAAACTGAACAGGTAGGTTTTTGTCACGCCCCACTTTTTATTACTCGAGGTCATTACCAAGTTCATTAACTTAATTCAATTTCAGAGATAATATGCGGAAATAAACTCATACATTCAATCCATAGCAATGAATATCAGTACTCTCATTCGTATGTAAGTAAATGTTTCATGAACAAACTAATAAATTACCCTTAGGCTTACAACTTTTAAATAAACAACTGAAGGGTGTAACCCGTTTACACATATGGCGTTCCGCCAACAAGAAAGAGGCCCCGTGGCCAACAAATAAGTAGATCCAAATCTTGCAGCTCAACCTGCTTAATACCTGAAAAAGATTCAACAACGTGGGATGAACATATAGTCCAGTAGGGATCTCAACTTGATCCTCAACAATAACAACAGTACAGATAGCTATGATCATGCACACTCATTCTCATACTAGAATAGTAATGTGACAGTTTAGACAAAATATATATGTATATAAACTTTTCTCAAAAACAACTATTTCATTCAATGCTATAAGCGTTTCATCTTTCCCTTTTTCCTTTCATTAACCCCGTACCCAACCTTTTATACATAAGCAATTACTTAGGAAATAAATTCACTAAGACCACTACTATTCTCCAATTTCCACACATACAACAGATGTGCCTTTCTAGAACATATTTCTAAAATGTTTGATTCTCTTTACACTTCTAAAAGACAAGGGGTAGCAACTAATACATGATTAACACAAGATAATCCAATTACAATTTCATGACATGAATATCTACATTGCCTATGACACATAGTCTATGGCACAATTCACCTTCCAATTATGGCTCAGAACCTGGCCACATAACTCAACAAGGGTTCCATCTCTCATTAACAATATTTCCAAATTCAACAGGGATAACAAATCAAGTTAAACATATCTGATAACATAACGAATACACATGTTGGTATCGTAACAATCACAATCAAACTCACTTCCATACTTCCCAACTGATACACATTTTGGTGATATATTATATCAAATAAACAAACACTTCGGTGGACAAGCATATGAGCTGTATCACACTTCAATAGATAAGCATATGAGCTGTATCTCTGCAATAGGTGCGCATATAAGCAGCAACCCTGGGTCCATCCCCTATCTTCCCATAATCATTAACCGGTTTAGAGGTACATCCCCTATCTTCCCCTAAACCGTGGAGTACATCCCCTATCTCCTCCCATACACAAGTAATGCATATAAACACAACGTCATATACACAAACAATCAATGGTGTAATGCATACACAACAATTCAACGCAACCGTGTCATCCTCCACCGATGACCAGGGACAAAACCTCTAGATGCAGGTATATTGTACATCTATAAACATACTCAATTATCATGAGCTTATCAACTTATCACTAATACTAACATAGTAGTATAAGATACAACAATCCAACATTCATACTTATTTCAAAGTGTCTTTCCCATTCCACAAAACCAATCTTGCTTCCTTTTGTTTTCACAAAACCGTTTTCATTCCTTTTGTTTCCACAAAACCAAATCCAAAGGCAACAAAGCCAAAACTCATTTTAATCTACCACATTCCTTTCAAAGCCATTCCAATTTAATTTTATAAATTAAATCATAACTATTAAATTAGGGTTTTACTCCCTCTTTCTCAATATTGAACAAAATGCCTCAATCATCTATAATAACCAATAATGGCTTCAATTAAATCCAAATACCCAAGTATTTACCCAAAGATCAAACCCCTCTATCTTATTATTAAATCAATAAATATTAGGGTTTCCTCTCCTTTCAACAACAACTAGCTAATTAACACCCAATTAGCCCCAAAACACATATAATAATCATGGATCTAAAACCAACAACCAACCCAAAGTTCAACCTCATGAATTTATACAAAAATCCAACATGATATAGTTTTCATGCAATACAAAAATTACCACATGTCTATCTATAGATGAAGTATTGAAAAAGATCAAGGAGAATCCCTACCTCAAGAACCAAGCAAGAAACCAAACCTAGAGAAGAATCCTACGCAATCTCGAATTCCAATCGGTTGAAAAAATGTTCATCTCCTCTTGTTCTTCATCCTTGATACAAGAATCATGGTGGGTTGTTGATCAAAGTAAAGGAATTCAAGGGTTTGGAGCTAGGGTTTCGGACTTAGGAGAAGGGGAAAGAAGAGGGGAAAAGAAAATATCAATAACTGATCAAAAATCTCGTTTTTAAAGCTGCTGTCCCGAAACCCTCGCTCGAGCGTCCAAATGCTCGCTCGAGCGTCCAAATGCTCGCTCGAGCGGACCTGTTCCAGCACAGATTCCAAAACTTCAAATAGGTGTAACTCTCCTATCCGGACTCCGTTTTAGGTCATTCTTGTGTCCAAATTGAAGCCCCGGAAATAAGCTTTCCAATGGTTCTAACCTCATATCCAAATTCAAAGTGTGGAAAAAGAAAAGGGAAAAAGAGTGGCAGCTATTCGTAAAATAACTATCCGAATTAAATTCTTTGGTTCAATCATACATTACCATCATATTACCACCTCAACTAGAATCCCAAAATAAAATAAAGACGCTCCAAATAAACTAATAGGATGTCAAAAATGAGTCCACATGCCTCAGAAATACAACTCATCCTGGAGACCCGCTTGAGCGCCAACTCCCCCGCTCGAGCGGAAGGAGAAATTCTGGGTCATTACAGTTTTTAAATGACCAGGTACAACAGATATAATTCAAGTTTCGAACAGATAATTGCTTCCAACTGCAACAGATCTGCTGGCAGTTTTGGACAGATAACTGTTGGGCAGTTTGGATCTGTCCGGGTAATTTTAAACCTGTAAAACAGTTTGAATTTGTTCAAAAATTTGAATCTGTTGTGGAATTCGGAAGATGCACAAATTTTGGAAAAAATTTGAATGAAAACCATTTTGAAATTCAAATAAATTTTGCCCAAAAAATTAATGTTAGAACTGACCCGACCCACAAGCCACACCTACGCCCACGCCCGGCTCGGCCGGCTGATCGGATGCACTGCGGCGGTGGCGGTGGCGGCGACGCGCGCCCGCGTGTGTGGTGGTTTGAGCCAAGGTTCCATTTGTCCATAACTCCTCCTTTTTGCAAACCTAAGGTGCGCCTTGGGGCCTAACCCAAGTGTTGCCACCTAAAGCTTATATACATTCACAAGCTCTCTTAAAGTTTCAATGTGGGACAAGCCTTACAAGGAAACTCATATTTAATTCTTTAAATGTCCATTCCACGAACCTGAAAATGACATCAAGTTCCCATTCACTCATAAATGGTTTGACGAACTGTCTTCACCGTGTGACTTGCCATGCGACAAAGAACACGTCACCTCTTCGAACCCACCCCAAAAGACGTGTGGACCCCACTCAATTTTGGGCTCAAAGTTGGCCCAAAATAAGCCTATAAAAACCAAAATTTCCAACAATCCCCTACATGAGTGGAATTTGATGGAGATAAAATGCAACAACATGATCTAATTACAGAGAGTACAGAAATTAGAAATATTCTGCGAAGGATAGGTAGCTTTTGGCTTTGAATCTTTCCTTGTGAGACACTATCGGATTTACTAGCTAACCAGTGAACATAATGTCTTGAACTGTTCAGCCATTTGTGTAAATCAAGACAATAGAAATCACACAGTATATCCCCAAACACAGTTTAGTTCTCACTATTATGTTCATTTTGGCCCTGAACAACGTGGTATTTCATGAGTGCTCTAGAGAATTGTAGCCCTTCACAAATCTCATAGAACCGGTCCAGTTCACATTCACATGGGTGATTCTTATGAAGAGTATCATGCCATACTCCACTAGGTTTACTTAGATATAAGAATCATTAAAATTTTACTTAACCTAAAACACTACAGACATCACTCTTTCATCATAGAAATAGGTAGGAGTTTGACTCCCCAGTGATCCTTCTGAGTCATACACAACTCGGTTATCCCTTTGAACCTAGATCTTGGAATCTCTAGTCTACTAGGTTGGGTTGCCGTTGTGGTAACTCTTATTTAATAGGCTTAAGTCCCATTCCTCTCGATGAATTCTCAACTAGCTCTCTTGCTAACCCTTTGGTTAGTGGATCTGCTATGTTGTCTTTAGACTTAACATATTCAATAGAAATAATTCTATTAGAGAGTAGTTGTCTCACGGTGTTATGTTGACGTCGAATGTGTTGTGACTTATCGTTATACATATGACTCTGTGCTCTACCAATTGCTGATTGACTATTGCAATGTACGCATATAGGAGGCATCGGTTTTGGCCACATTGGAATATTTTCAAGGAAGTAGCGAAGCCATTCTGCCTCTTCTCTAGCTTTATCTAAAACTATGAATTCTGATTCCATAGTAGACCCAGCAATACAAGTCTGTTTGGAAGATTTCTAAGATACAGCCGCCCCACCAAGAGTAAATACATACCCACTAGTGGATTTTGAGTCTCTAGTATCCGATATCCAGTTTGTATCATAGTATCCTTCAAGTACTGCTAGATATCTAGTATAATTCAGCCCAATGTTATGAGTAAATCTAAGGTATCTTAGAATCCTTATAATTGCTTTTCAGTGTTCTACTCCCAGATTACTTGTATATCTACTTAATTTACTTATAACATAAGTTATAGTCGGGTGAATGCAGTTCATCAAATACATTAAGCTTCCAATAATTTGGGCATATTCTAATTGAGAAATACTTTCTTGTACATTCTTAGAAAGAAATAAATTAACATCTACAGGTGTTCTAGCAAGATGATCATCATTTTTGCTAAACTTGTCGAGTATTTTCTCAATGTAATGTGATTGTGACAAAGCATATCCTTCTGATGTTTTTGGTAATTTTCATATCAAGTATTACATCAGCGATTCCCATGTCATTCATGTCAAAATGTTTATTTAACATTTTCTTGGTAGTTTTAATCGTATCATTATTACTACCTATGATGAGCATATCATCCACATAAAGACATACAATAACATAACATTTGTTGGTGTTTTTAATATAAACACATTTGTCACACTCATTAATTTTAAATCCATTTGACATCATTACCTTTTTAAATTTCTCATGCCATTGCTTTGGTGCTTGCTTTAAACCATATAATGATTTAACTAATTTACACACTTTCTTTTCTTTTCTTGGAACAGAAAATCCTTCTGGTTGTTCCATTTAAATTTCTTCATCTAACTCACCATTTAAGAAATCGGTTTTCACATCCATTTGATGAATTTCTAGATTGTATAACGATGCAATAGAAATAAGCATTCTAATGGATGTTATTCTAGTAACCGGTGAGTATGTGTCAAAGTAATCAAGACCTTCTTTTTGTCTAAAACCTTTGACCACAAGTCTTGCCTTGTATTTGTCAATTGATCTATCTGCTTTTATTTTTCTTTTGAAAATCCACTTATATCCAAGAGGTTTACAACCTGGTGGCAAATCCACCAATTCCCAAGTGTGATTTTGCAAGATAGATTCAACTTCACTATTGACAGCTTCTTGCCATAAACAAACCTCAGGACTGGACATGGCTTCTTTAAAAGTTAAAGGCTCATTTTCTAATAAAAATGTTAGAAAATTTGGACCAAAAGATTTTGAGGTTCTAGCATGTTTACTACGCCTAGGTTCCTCTTCCTCATTTTGATCTATCTATTTGCTCTTATTCTTGATCATGTTCTTGATCATGACTAGTAATAGCATTATAAGATCTTTTATTAGTACTAGTCTCTTGTCCAATTTTATTTGGAAACACATGTTCAAAGGAAGACGCATTTCGAGATTTAATAATAGTATTTATATGCATTTCAAAATGTTCTGATTTATGAATCAAAAATCGATATACACTACTATTCATGGCATAACCAATGAAAATGCAATCAACAGTTTTAGAACCTATCTTAGTCTTTTTAGGACTAGCAATAGCTACTTTAGCCAAACACCCCCATACTTTTAAGTATTTGTAGGATGGTACTCTCACATGCCACAATTTATAAGGTGTTTGATTCACTTTCTTTCGGGGTACTTTATTAAGTATATAATTAGCAGAAAGTGTTACTTCCCCTCACAAGTTCTGAGGTAATCCAGAACTTATTAACATGGCATTCATCATTTCTTTTAAAGTTCTATTTTTCCTTTCAGCAATTCTATTTTGCTGAGGTGAGTAAGGAGCGGTGGTTTGATGAATTATTCCATGTTTTTTACAAAATTCACCAAAAGGTGATTCATATTTATCACCTCTATCACTTCTAAGTTTTTTAATTTTTTTACCAAGTTGATTTTCAACTTCATTCTTATATTGAATGAAAGTTTTCAAAGCTTCATCCTTGGTTCGAATTAAATAAACATAATTATATCTAGTATAGTCATCTATAAAAGTGATAAAATACTTTTTCCCACCTCTAGTTTGAATTGATTTAAAATCATAAATGTCACTATGAATTAATTCAAGTGGTTCCGTACTTCTTTCAATTGAATGAAAAAGAGTTTTGGATAATTTTGTCTCAATACAAATTTCACATTTATGATTTGAATCAATATCAAATTTAGGTAAATATTCCATATTAATTAATCTACGCAAATATCTATAATTAACATGTCCTAGTCTACCATGCCATAAATTTGAAGACTCAAGAAAGTAAGAAGAAGATGTATTTTTATTAATAACAGAAGGTACAACAGGCATTAGATTCATTTTGAAAAAGCCGTCAGATATGTAACCTTTTCCTACATACATCCCGTTTTTGGTAAGTACAAACTTGTCACTTTCGAAAACTAGCGTAAACCCATTTTTACTCAACAAAGATCCGGAAACAAGATTCTTGCGAATGTCCGGTACATGCAGCACATTGTTCAGAGTGAGTTCCTTTCCAGATGTCATCTTCATAATAATCTTTCCTTGTCCTTCAACTTTAGAAGTCGAAGAGTTGCCCATAAAAAGTTGTTCACTATTGTCCACTATAGAATAAGATGTGAACATCTTTTTATCGGCACAAACTTGGCGAGTTGCACCAGTGTCCACCCACCATTCTTTAGGATTTCCGACAAGGTTTGCCTCGGAAACAACTGCAGAAAGATTTATGTCATTGACACCATTGGAAATTTTGTCCACTTCGGTCATATTGGTTTGAGCAGGCTTCTTGCTTAATCTTCATTTGCCTTTGCGTTTACTACGACAATCTTTGGTCCGATATCCCTCTTTGTCACAGATGTAACATTTGCCATTAAACTTGTACTTCTTATTTTTCTCCCCTTTAGAGCCTTGTACGAAACTTTCTCCAGAAAACTTTCGTTTCTTTGCTTTTGGAGCATGTTCTACCACATTTGCCTTAGACTCCATCGGATGCTTACTAGCCCGCTTCTTTGATTTGCTGTTGTCCTCCTCAATCCTCAAACGCACAATCAATTCCTCTAAAGACATTTCTTTGCGCTTGTGTTTGAGGTAGTTCTTGAATTCCTTCCAGCCTTGTGGTAATTTTTCAATTAAGGCAGTAACCTGGAAGGATTCACTGAGAGACATGCCTTCTGCGTAAATGTCATGTAGAATGAGTTGGAAATCTTGAACTTGGCTGATCATAGTTTTAGAATCAACCATCACAAAATCCAGGAATTTGCTAACCAAAAATTTCTTTGAGTCAGCATCTTATATTTTGTATTTTTTCTCCAATGACTCCCAAAGTTCCTTTGCCGTTTTGATAGGGCTGTAGACGTTGTATAATGTGTTGTCAAGTCCGTTCAAGATGTAGTTCCGGCAAAGGAAATCAGCATGTTTCTAGGCATCAACCGCAACAACCACTTGCCAGTCAGTTTCATCCTCTTTCAGAATAGGAGCATCCTCACGGAGAAAACGTGCCAGGTTGAGAGTAGTAAGATAGAATAGCATTTTTGGTTGCCATCTTTTAAAATCAGTTCTTGAGAACTTCTCTGGCTTCTCACTGTGATTGACTGGCACAGTCACAATAGGAGGGGTTAGAGTAATTGCAGCCACCACACTAGTACTTGTTTGAGCATTAGTTTGACCAATTTCAGTAGTCATAAATTCTAAATTATAAAACAAAATTATAATTAGAATTTTATACTACACAGAAAATTTAAACCAAAACCACATAATTAAATTCTGTAAAAAATAAAAGAAACAAGAATTGTAACTTTTATTTCCAATTAATTTGAAAATAAAATAAAATTTTATTTAAACAAATTAATTCTACACAGAATATTAAATTTCTGTAACACTTCAATAATTAAAATACTGAAATAGAATTTTAATTAATGAACACTCAGAAATTATTTCTGAAAATCAAAATTAATTTCTGACAAACTTCACAAATAAATATTCTGAATTGTTAATGATACCAGTATATTACTACTAGTTGTTAAAAAAAATAGACAGTATATTACTACTATCTGTCAAATAGTATATTATTACTATTTGTTTTTCCAACTAGAATATTATTTTGTAAAACCACAGAAAATAATTTTTGTAAGAAGAAGAAAGAGAAAAGGAAACAAACGAAAAATTCTGTATAAATAGAATAATTCAAAGCTGTCTTAAAATTGTTGGAACAATCTTCTATGTAATAAATAAATTGAAACAAATCAAACAAATAAAAATAAATTACTCATAGAATTTATTTTACCAAACCGAATAAATATTTAAAGATCAAGTCGAGTGTGTGACACTCTATCCTTAACACAGATTCGCTCCGCTACGATGCTTACAGATAAAAGGCATCTATCTCCCAAGATACAATGATCTTAACAAATTGTAGTGGCACTCCAAACAATTTGTACGGCGAACAAAAAACCTGTGTTCTAATACTCTCTGAATTTTTCTCTAAAACTAGTATGAAGAATAATAATGCAAGAGAGCAAAATGAAGTCAAGAAAATCAATTTTTCTGAATCACTTGACTGCTGGAGATGGCCTGCTATAAATAGACCCAAACAGGTCCAAAAATTAGACTGAATAGGTAGGTTTTTAAATGATCAGGTACAACAGATATAATTCAAATTTCGAACAAATAACTGTTTCCAACTGCAACAGATCTGTTGGCAGTTTTGGACAGATAACTGCTGGGCAGTTTGGATCTGTTTGGTAGTTTTAAACCTATAAACAGTTTGAATTTGTTGTGGAATTCGGAAGAGGCACAAATTTTGGAAAAAATTTAAATTCAAATAAATTAATGTTAGAACCGACCTGACCCACGGACGGCGGCGGCGGCGGCGTGCACGTGCGTGTGTGGTGGTTTGAGCCAAGGTTCTATTTGTCCATAACTCCTCCCTTCTACAAACTTGGGATGTTCCTTAGGGCCCAACCCAAGTGTTGCCACCGAGAGCTTATCTACATACACAAGCTCTCTGAAAGTTTCAATGTGGGGCAAGCCTTATAAGGAAACCCACATTTAATTCTTTAAATGTCCATTCCACGAACCCGAAAACAACGTCAAGTTCCTATTTACTCATAAATGGTTTTGACGAATCGTCTTCATCGTGTGACTTGCCATGCAACAAGGAACACGTCACCTTTTCGAACCCACCCCAAAAGACGTGTGGACCCATTTAATTTTGGACTCAAAGTTGGCCGAAAATAAGCCTATAAAAACCAAATTTTCCAACAATTACAATGAGTAGGAGGTTCAATCAGTCTTCATGAGATGTCAACTATACCTTTTTGTTGGTTCTCTTGTTTTGATATGTTTGGGATTGGGATAGCAATGAAAGCCAAGGGAAGAGAGGTATTTTTTTATTTTATTTTTGCAAGAAAAATTTTCCATTGTTCACCTTGGTATCATAATCTAAGCCATGTATTAATAAGACTTTTTTTTTTTCCTCTACATTTACCTTAACTTTCTCCCTCATGTATTGATTTCTCAGATTTATTGTATACAAATGGTTTTGTAAATTCAACTGTTGACAATCTCATGAACTACTACTTAGGTGCAAGAAAATTTTTCCATTGTTCATTATCTGTAAACACTATACCCATAGCTGTAATAGATTATATATAGTATGCTTTTACCATATAATAATAAATTTTACTCTCTTTTTTATTTTCATGCTTTTGTAACATCTATTTGATATTCAGTCACTATAAAATGTACCTTCGGCGACCAAAATTGGCGACTAAAAAAAATTTAGTCACCAAAAGCTGTGGAATTGGCGACCAAAAATTTTTTTAGTCAGCAAAAGTAAAATTTTAACTACTAATTTCTTTTAGTTAGGGTATATTGGTTATTGACAACTAAAAACAAAATTAGTTGCTAAAAATGCCAAAATTGGTGACAAAAAAAAATTAGTCGCCGTATATTGAGTTTGGCTACTAAAACCATTTAGTCACTGAATGGAAAATAAAAAATTATTTTATACCTTTGGCGATCAAAATTTTGGTCGCCAAAAGTTTATTTTCAGTGACAAAAAAGAATTTTAGTCGCTAAAAATCTTAAACTTTTAGAGGTAGACATTTCAAATATTTTGGAGGGATTTATAAAATACTTTCAGCGACTAAAAAATTTTAGTCACCAATAACCATCTATATAAAATATCTCATGCTCTCACTCTTCTTTCTCATCCTCTCTCATCTCTCTTTCTCTCATTCCATAGAAAGCTGCCCGCCACTATCGCAAGGAGCACCCATCTCCGACCAGCCACTGTCGCACACGAGCGCCACTACAACAAAACTAACTTATGATGACAAAAAGTAGTAAAGAAAATAAGTTTCATCACTAAATCAGAAGAATAAAATTTGTCACATATAATAAAAAAATAAAAATAATAGGTGACGAAATTATTTTCGTCAATAAATACTTCTTTTTAGGTGAGTAAAAATTAAGTTTTGTCACCAAAAGTTTTACAGCTAATTTTTTTTTTTTTTGTGGCGCCAAAATTTTGAGACTTTTGGTGAGAAAACAATTTGTCACCAATTATAAAATTATTAGTAAGGAATATATTTTCGTCACCAATAATTTTACATTTTTTTTTTGAGAAACTTGATTTTAAATATTTTATGACCATTTGGTGAAAAATATATTTTCATCACTAATAATTTTTAATATTTTGAGACTTTTTGGTGAGGAATTATTTGGTCACTAATTTTGGAGAGAGAATTTTGACATATTGGGCAGTAATGAAAAAAAAATAGACTACTAATTTTTTTCCCCTTTTTTCCCCTTTTTTGTGTTTATCAGTTTTCCTCTCATCTCTCTCTCTCTCTCTCTCTCTCTCTCTCTCACACACACACACACACACACCCAAAACAAAACACAAGTTAGCTCTATTTGTTTAGCACCCTTTGTCCTCCTTCAGCATGCAACAAAAATAACCTATAGTGACGAAAATTAGTAAATAAAATAAATTGTCACTAAATAAGATTAATTTGTGACAAATTATAAATTGCCACATATAATAAAAAAATAAAAATAATAGGTGAGGAAATTTATTTTCGTCAATAAATACTTCCTTTTAGGTGAGGAAAAATTTAGTTTCATCATAAAAAAAATTTCCACTAAATTTTTTCGAATGGTGTTAAAATTTTTGAGACTTTTGGTGTGGAAAAAATTTGTCATAAATTATAAAATTATTAGTGAGGAATATATTTTCGTCACCAATGATTCTAAATATTTGGTGAGGAATATGTTTTCGTGGCCTATAATTTTTAATATTTTGAAATCTTTTGGTGGGAAAATTATTTTGTCACAAATATTAGAGGGAGAATTTTGAAATATTGAGCATGTAATGAAAAAAAAATAGGCTACTAAATTCCCCCCCTCCATTTTTTTGTATTTTTATCAGTTTTTCTCCCATCTCTCTCTCTAAAAACACACTCTCGTTCTCCCTTCAGCACCCCTTGGCCTCCTTCAGCATCGTCGTTGATGTCGCTCTTTCTCCTCCTTCAGCACCACTACCAACGTCACATCTCCGAGCAAGCATCAGTGCCGCCAGCATTGCATCTCTCTCTATCAACGCTTTCTCAAGGTATAGTACTCCATCCTTCCTACCTCTTTCTCTCTCTCTCTCTCTCTCTCTCTCTCTCTCTCTCTCTCTCTGTTTGCTGAATCTCTTATTTTTCTTCTCACTTCTCAACTTTGTCCCTCTCTACCACCCCACCTCTCCCAATTTGTGAGAAACCCTATATTGAACAAACCTCTTTGTTCCCCTTTCCCCCTCCTTGCAACTCCATCACTTACGTAATTGAACCTCCTATTTCTCTTTTGATTTGGATTTTTGAACATTGTTTGATTGGGTTTGTGTATGTCTTATATGTATTGATTTGGGATTTTGTATATGTATATATATGTATATGTATTGGGTTTATATAGATAGTGAGATTTTGTATATGTATCTATCTTTCTGTGGGGATATATTTTCTGAGTACCAACACGTGGCAAGGTGACGCCGACGTGTCAGCCGAGGTTCCACATGTTGAGGTGATTACTCTGAGGTGATCTCGGAGTTGCCGAGGTTTACTCCGAAGATATCGGAATCCAAGATAAGCGGATAAAGGACAAGAGTCCTAGGTTGAGAGAAGACTTCAGTTTGGATAAAGGTAAAACTCTTGGAGAGTTTTGTCCTAAACCCCTTGGGAGTTGCAGATTAGCAATAATCCAGAGTCCATTGGAGTTAGGCTCCTATTGGGACTAGGATTGTATTGACTATAAAAGAGAGGCACCCCCATGTGTCTAAGGTATGTTCTAAATACTCAAGCTTGTGAGTTAAATACTTGATTACCTTTAAGAAATATACTGACTTGATCGTCGGAGTGCCCCTGGGTGGAAGAACCACCGCCGGAGCCTTTTCTTTCTGTGCAGGATAACAGGGTGCCATCTGTTCGGCTTGTGTTCTACAGCTGAATTACTAAGGAGGGCAGTGTGATCGGAAAATCACCCACACAATTTGGCGCCGTCTGTGGGAACGAAAGACGATTAGATGGCCAGTAACATACAGAAAGAAAAGGTTGGGGACGACGCTCCCGCTGGGAGTGGCAGGCCTATCGACCTTGACATTGAAGGAGACGACCACAATACAGAAACCCGTGACCAGGGGCACGGAGGAAAAAACGTCGGCCAGGAGGGCGACACTTCAAAGAAAACAGACCAAGACAGATACTACAACGAGGATAACCTCCAGGTATGGAGGGATAGGTACCTGCGGAGGGATGAGGAAGTGAAAGAACTGGCGGACAAGTTGGTGGACGTACAGTCGGTCGTCAACTTTATGATGCAAAACAATGTCATGCAGCCACCCTTCCCACTGCATGACACACCAGTCCCAGCAGCCAACACCCAGAAGGGGGGACAGATCCCTTTGGAACCTCGGCACGCCAGGAGTGGAAGACACTCCCACCAGACCTCCAGGGGAGTCGGACGGGAAGAGCCGAGAAAAGAGAGGTCCCAGAGGACACATCATACAAAGGATCAGGAGCACAAAGAACATCGGCGTATTCAAGGGCAGGCGCTCTGCTTTGACACAACCCACGGAGAAAGATCAAAACGGGCCCATTACGAGGCCGAGAGTAGTATGCCGAAGAGACTAAAGTCCATAGATAGCCGGGCTCCAGGAAGGAGTAAAGAAGACTTGAGAAATTACCTCAAGAGGAAGGAACAGAACGCTGAAGCCGAGGTGACCTCACCGGTGAAGCCGAGGACGCTGTTCTCGGTAGAACTAGACAAATTTGAAGCACCGAAAAGATTTAGTATGCCGAGGTTTCAAATATACGATGGTAAGTCGGACCCTAACTTCCACGTCGGATTACTTTTGAACTCAATGGCATTGTACAATGGAAACGAGCCACTACTCTGCAAAGTGTTCCCCTCGTCCTTTGGGGAGATTGCATCAGATTGGTTCCATAAATTACCAAAGGGAAGCGTAAAGACATGGGAAGGCCTGGCCGAGATGTTTGTGGCCAGGTTCATAACAAACAAACTACAGCCATTAAGAGTGGACGCGCTAATGGCTTTAAAAATCAACAAAGATGAAGGCTTGAGGGCCTATGCAAAAAGGTACTACGAGGTGTTCAATCGAATACCTGAATGCAACCAGGAGGTAGCGGTCGTATCTTTCAACAACGGCCTAAAAGATAACTGTTCACTACGAAAATCTTTGGCAAAGACATTGCCAAAGAGCATGGAGGAGCTCATGGCAAGAATCGAAAAGTATGCGTGAGCCGAGGAGGATACATCGGCCCACAAGGAAGTCAAACAGGAGAAAGGGAACGCCTCGCCGAAGCAAGGCCGAAGTAACAACGGATTCAGCAAAACAGAGATGGAGTTAAGGGCCAAACAGGCAGTGACCACCGTATTCCGAATCCCGATTCAAAAAGTCCTAGGAAAAATTCGGAACCAGCCTTATTTCCGAACACCAGCAAGGGAACCAGGAGAATTTATGGGAAGAAACATGGACAGACATTGTGCTTATCACAATGAAAACGGACATACCACACAAGGCTGCAGAGCCCTAAAAGCACACTTGGAAGATCTGGTAAGGCAAGGCCACCTAAGAGACCTTATCGATGAAACCAGAACAAGAGAAGAACAGGCAAGACTACCTCAGGCTCCAGCAGCCCCACCACCTCCGCAACCTCAGGCAGAAGGACCTCGGATAGTTAATGTGATCCACTCAAAGGTTAACGAGAATGAAGTTAGAGGAGAAACCCAAAGGGTAAGGCATCTACAGCATGTCTACCAAGTCGGGGAAAAGAGACATCGGCCTGAAGAGAGCCAAGGACCGATAATAACCTTCACCGAAGCCGACCTAGAGATGGTCCAGCACCCGCATAATGATGCCTTGGTAGTATCCCTCCAGGTTGGGGAGTGCCAAGTGAAACGCATCCTAATAGATCAAGGCAGCTCTTGTGACATCATGTATGTTAAATGTTACAAGGAGCTAGGCCTTCACCCAGACGACATGGAGCAATCGAATGGCCCGATAGTCGGCTTCAATGGAACACCGACGTGGCCACTGGGCGCTACAAACTTGGAAGTACAAGCCGGGTACTAAGAAGATCAGGACAGAATTCATCGTGATTGATACGCCATCCCCTTACAACATCATATTGGGAAGGCCATGGTTGCATGCAATGGGGGCAGTTCCCTCAACATTGCACCAACTACTACACTTCCCAACAGAACATGGGATTGAAGAAGTCAGAAGAGATCAACTACAGGCAAAAAATTGCTCCATGGCAGCAATGAAGACTACCTGCAATATCCGAGAACCAGCAAAGGCAGAGATTGAAGATGAGGACATAGAGGTCCAAGATGATGTCGGCAAAGAGCCGGCTGAGAAAAGCGAGGAATCACTAAAGAAAATCCTCGACCAGGAGGGCGACGAAGAGCGCTTTTTTCTTCTCGGCTCAGGCTTAGCCAAAGAAGAAGAGAGAGAACTGGAAGCTTTTTTAAGAGCAAACATAGAGGTGTTCGCCTGGACACCTTATGAAATGCCTGGCATTGACCCCGAGGTCACATGCCACAGACTGAACGTCGACAGGTCGGCAAAACCTGTAGTACAATGAGCTAGAAGACCGACGTTGATGCACGTCGAAGCTGTGAAGGAAGAAGTAGACAGACTTCTGGAAGCCAAGGCCATCAGAGAAGTCAATTATCCAACGTGGCTATCAAACACTGTGGTGGTAAAGAAGAAAAACGGTAAATGGAGGGTTTGCGTAGATTTTACAAGCCTAAATAAAGTCTGCCCCAAAGACAGCTTCCCTCTGCCAAAAATTGACCAACTGGTGGATGCTACATCAGGACATGGAAGAATGAGCTTCCTGGACGCTTATAGGGGGTATCACCAGATAGCTATGTACCCCCCAGACGAGGAGAAGACAGCATTCATTACCCCAAAAGGCCTGTACTGTTATAGGGTGATGCCTTTTGGGCTGAAGAACGCAAGAGCAACCTACCAAAGACTGGTAACAAAAATGTTCAAACACCTGATAGGCCAGACAGTAGAAGTCTACATCGATGACATGGTCGTGAAGACCAAGGAGCCAAAAAATCATCTTGCCGACCTAGCAGAGGTATTTAAGATACTTAAAGCATATCGGCTCTGACTCAACGCATCAAAATGCGCGTTTGGAGTTGGATCTGGTAAGTTCCTAGGTTACCTGGTAACAAGAAGGGGAATAGAAGCCAGCCCAGATCAGATCAAAGCCATACTAGATCTACAGAGTCCAACATCGGCAAAACAAGTTCAAATGTTCACTGGAAGGGCCGCAGCTCTAAACAGGTTCATAAGCCGAAGTTCAGACAAGTGTAAACCCTTCTTCAACCTGGTAAAAAAGGCCGCAGACTTCCTATGGACTGAAGAATGTGAGGCCGCTTTGGCCGACCTAAAGAAGTACCTAACCACGGCCCCAGTTCTCTCCACACCTGAACCTGGGGAGGAGTTGTTTTTGTACTTAGCCGTGTCAGAACACGGAGTAAGTGCAGTGCTAATCCTAGAAGAACAGGGAGAACAGAAGGCTGTCTATTACGTAAGTAAAACCTTGGCAAACGCTGAAACAAGGTACATACCACTGGAGAAGTTAATACTGGCCTTGGTAATGGCCTCAAAAAAGTTGAACCACTACTTCCAGGCACACAAAATTGTAGTGCTAACGGAGCACCCATTGAAGTCCTTATTGCAACAAGGGGACTTAACAGGAAGAATTGCAAGGTGGGCAGTGGCCTTGGGCCAGTATGACCTGGAATTCAGGCCCAGAACAGCAATCAAGGGCCAGGTTTTGGCCGACTTCGTCGCAGAATTCACGCCTGAATGCCTCGAACATCGGGCTCCACTGAGCCAGGATGAACGAGGTCCTAGCAAGCAAGGAGAATCCCAGCAAAGAGCAAAGGAACAAAGGAAGGAAAAGCTCAGACCTTGCAGCATCTACATCGGTGACTCATTTAGACTGTTCGTCGATGAAAGTTCAAACCGGCAGGGAGCAGGGGCAGGAGTACTGTTGATATCTCCAGATGGAGAAATAATAGAACAGTCCATCCGTTTGGGGTTCAAGGCCTCAAACAATGAAGCAGAATACGAGGCATTAATTACAGGACTAAAGCTGGCAGCAGCAGTAGAAGCAGATGAGGTAATAGTTTTTTGTGATTCACAGTTAATTGTTAACCAGTCAACAGGAGAATTTGCAGCCAGAGACGAGAGGATGTCTGCGTATGCAAAGGAGGTCATCAGATTGGCCGAACAATTTCAGAACTGCCGACTTCTTCAAGTAAGCCGAGATGATAACAGCCACGCCGACGCGTTGGCCAACCTGGCAAGTTCAATACAGACTGGAAAAACAAGAACAATTATGATTGACTATATGTCAGGCCCGAGCATAGAACCACGGAGCACAAAGCAGGAAGCAATGTGTGTGGACATGGGGCCAAGCTGGATGGATGCAATTGTTACATATCTAAAGGAAGGAAAGCTGCCAGAAGACCGCAAAGAAGCACACAAAGTCAGATTGAAGTCAGCAAGATTCATCCTGACCAAGGACGGACATCTCTACAGAAGGTCCTTCACTGGACCCCTTTTAAGGTGCGTACACCCTTTTCAGGTTGAAGATTTTTTATATGAAATTCATGAAGGAATCTGTGGAAGCCATGCTGGGGGCAGATCACTAGCCCATAGGGCCATTACCCAGGGGTATTGGTGGCCCTACATGCAAAAAGATGCAGAAGCATACGTGAAGAAGTGCGAACAATGCCAAAGATTTGCACCCTTGATTCATCAGCCAGCTGCTGACCTAAATCCAGTGTCCAGCCCCTGGCCGTTTGCCCAATGGGGCATGGATCTGGTTGGACAACTTCCCCAAGCAACTGGGCAGAGGAAATACTTGCTGGTAGCAACGGATTACTTCACAAAGTGGATAGAGGCAGAACCCCTTGCCAAAATTTGAGATGTGGACATCAAGAACTTCATATGGAAAAACATTATCACCAGATTTGGCATTCCAAGAGCCATCGTTGCCGACAACGGAACACAGTTTGACAGCAAACTCATCAAAAACTTCTATGCGAAATTCAAGATCAAGAATTACTTTTCAAGACCAAGTTTTCCTCAAAGCAATGGGCAAGCAGAAGCATCCAACAAAGTAATTTTGGATGGAATAAAGAAGAGACTGCAGGTAGCAAAAGGGAAGTGGGTAGACGAATTGCCCAACGTGCTTTGGGCATATCGGACTACGCCGAGGAGATCAACAGGGGAATCCCCCTTTGCCATGGCTTATGGCACAGAAGCAGTCATTCCACTGGAAGTCGGCATCCCAGGGATCCGAACCCAGGGAGTTGAGAATGGGACTAATGATATACTCTTAGCCCGAGATCTGGATCTTTTGGAAGAACGAAGAGAGAAGGCTGCAATTCAGCTTGCAGTATACCAGTAACAGCTTGCCAGAACCTACAACAAGAAGGTCAATCCAAGAGATTTTCAAGTCGGCGACTTAGTCTTGAGAAAAGTCGTCGGCAACAAGAAGGATCCCAGAGAAGGCAAGCTTGGCCCAAACTGGGAGGGACCTTACAGAATTACTTCGGTATTAGGCAATGGAGCCTATCGGCTCGAAGACAATGAAGGCAAAGCACTACCAAGACCTTGGAACACTTGTAATTTGAAAATTTTCTATCATTAGATGTGAACCCAAGTGGAACTCAGGTTCATCAATAAAATCTTTTCAGAATTTCTCAAACACATATGATTGATTAAGATACTTAACATTGTTTCTGGAAGACATAAAAAATGAGAACCCAAGTGGAACTCAGGTTCACATTGGGGGCAGAGAAGATACAAAGTCTACCACTTGTTGAAATTTATAGCAATTTACAAGTTGGTCAGACCGAATACAAAGTCTACCACTTGTTGAAATTTGTAGCAATTTACAAGTTGGTCAGACCGAATACAAAGTCTACCACTTGTTGAAATTTGTAGCAATTTACAAGTTGGTTAGACCGAATACAAAATTTATCACTTGTTGAAATTTGTAGCAATTTACAAGTTGGTCAAACCGATACAAAGCTTACCACTTGTTGAAATTTGTAGCAATTTACAAGTTAAAGGTAAGCCGAGATGGTTCCTTAACTTCACTTGTTGAAATTTGTAGCAATTTACAAGTTGAAGCTTAAGCCAAGATATCTGTTTCTCTTCGCTTGTTGAAATTTGTAGCAATTTACAAGTTGGTCAGACCGAATACAAAGTCTACCACTTGTTGAAATTTGTAGCAATTTACAAGTTGGTCAGACCGAATACAAAGTTTACCACTTGTTGAAATTTGTAGCAATTTACAAGTTGGTCAAACCGATACAAAGCTTACCACTTGTTGAAATTTGTAGCAATTTACAAGTTAAAGGTAAGCCGAGATGGTTCCTTAACTTCACTTGTTGAAATTTGTAGCAATTTACAAGTTGAAGCTTAAGCCGAGATATCTGTTTCTCTTCGCTTGTTGAAATTTGTAGCAATTTACAAGTCGAAGTGAAGCCGATGTTATTGCCTACAGACTTATAGCAATCTACTGGTTGGATAAACTGAAGAAGATATTTAACACTTGTTGAAATTTATAGCAATTTACAGGCCGACATATGATCATCTGTTGAAATTTGTAGCAATATAATTGTTTAAACCCTTGTTGAAATTTGCAGCAATTTACAAGTGGATCATTGTTTAATACTTATTCTAATTTGAGAAAAGTATATTGTATATGTTAGTCCTTGTTGAAATTTGTAGCAATTTACAAATAGGACAGATTGAGATTACTGCTTAAATACTCGTTGAAACTTGAGAAAGGTTTGCAAAGTTAACATTGAATAGTATATGTTTCATACTTGTTGAAATTTATGAAAAGACTGCAGGACAATATCTTGCCGAAGTAAAAATTTGCAAGTATTATGCCCGAGGTATGTAACCCCGAGAAGATTGTGCAAAGGAAGAACTAAGTAAATCATGCAAAAAATTCTAAGTATAGAGCCATGCAGAAGCAATTAGAGACTACAGCATTCAAAGAAAAACAGTTGCAGTTGTATAGAATGAGGGCACTGTGGCCTAGCAAAAGCTGAATGTTCACAAGAAAGGCGCATCGGCCACAAAAAGGAAGCTTACATTGTTCAGAAAAATACAAAAAAAGGAAAAAAGTACAAAAGACACTCAAACTTCTTCAGCATTAACAGATGGTTGGACTAGGACCTCGGAGGGCTCTGGAAGAACCACCTCGGCGTCTTTTTCTCTCACAACCTCTGTATCTTTTTCTACAGAGACCACGGCTTCTTTATCTGCCGCAATCTCGGCATCGATCCCTGCAAGTGTTTACTAAGACTTCTTTCAGCCAGAAGAAGGTCAGATGATAGCTGCCCTGGCTCAGTCTCCTCATCTTGGGTTAAGTCCATGACTTGATCACCCTGAGGTAGAGACTTGGTCTCATCAGTATCCTTGGCCTTCCTTACCAGGGCACCAGCATCGTTATCCTCCACATCGGCTTCAGATTCGGATTCATCATCTTCCTCAGTTTGACTTGGAGGTGGATGAGGAGGGAAAGGAAGAGGAATGGCTTCAGCCTTGCGCCAGGGTGAGTCAGCAGGAAGATCAAGCTTTTTCACCAGGGACATCCAACCCAGGGAAAATCCCCTATTGCATGCCTGTCTGACTTGGAGCTTGTAATCTTCAGTAACATCGGCTACACCCTGGGCGTAAGCCTTTTCATCAGCTTCTTTGATTTCAGCCTCTTTAGTTACTAAGGCTTGCCGAAGCTCCTTCTCGACCTGGGCGGCCTTATCCTCGGCCTCCTTCTTTTGCGCCTCAACAACGTTTTTTATGGCTTCCACAGCCTCAGCTTTTTCTTCGGCCAAGGATTGGGCTTTGGTTGCAGCCTCGGCTTGGTCCTCCAACTTTTTCATTTTTGACTGAAGGCCTTTATTTATCTTTTGAAGAGCTGCAAACTCCTTCTTCAAATCATTTAATTTCTCCCTGGTCTCAAATGACTGCATGGAGAAGGAGTGTGCATGCTGGACAGCCTGAAAGAACACAAAGTAAAAAGTCATTACAGAATTTAACAAGTATGAAACAATAAAGACAAAACAAGTTACCAAGAAAAGCCACTTACTTGAACGCAACGTTGGAGCATGAACGCGTAATTTTCATACTCGCTCATCTCGGCATTCTTCTCAAGATCGCCTGGGAGAAAGAAGGCTATGCTTAGTGCAACGCCAATGTTTATGTCATTGGCGCTGTCACTAGCCAAGACTGGCTTGTTCTCCAATGTGATTGCTGGTGTCCAAGGGACATTGGGCACTTTTGACTTTGAAGTCGTCCCAGAAGACGACCTCGGCCTTTTTGACTTCTGGGACTCTACTGGTTGAGTTTCAGCAGATCTTTTTGCCGTAGTGGAAGCGGTCTTCATATTCTCGGCCAACTGTGAGATTGGCACAGCATCCTCAGCCTCAACCTCAGCCTCAGTAGCTTTGGTCTTTGGCAGAGCCTTCTTTATTCGTTTCGGTTTTGGTGGGGGCATCGACTGGGTTGGAATGGCATCAACATCATCTGGTAGGTCGGCTAGAAGGTCTTGGGCGACAGGTCTCGGGCGAACCATTTCGGCTATTTTGACAAGTCTACGTCGGCGTTTTCTTTCTGGTATTGGGACTAAGTATGGGGCTGAAGTGGATGGTTGGTCGGCTGGGTCAGAAGTTGATCCTTGGTCAGCCCGAGATGAGGATGCAGTTTGAGTTATTGCAGTAGTTGAAGAGAGGCTCTTTTTCTTCTTCCTTGGAGCGTCGGGCAAGGTGGATTTGTAGGAGGGGATGAAATTCAATAAGAGTGGAGCTTTTCGCTTTTGGATAGGAAGGTCCAGAAGCTTCTTTAAATCTTTGCCAAGGAAATAAGACTGGCGAAAATCCTTGGGAGGCTTGCGAACGTCTGCAAAAAGGAGCACAACATCAGAAACAGATAAAATCTCTTAAAGACTTTGAGGAAAACAAACAACAGCTAAGTAATTGACGCTGGGCTCTTACCCTTGCCCTCTTTAACTGTTCGGGGAAGAGGGTAGAGATGGACTTCTTCGTCTGGGCCAAACTCCCAATTTCCAGAAGCAATAAGATAATCGTCACCAGCCCCTTTGTTGGAGTCTGGGAGGTCGGCTACAATTTTAAATTTGGTAGACCTCGGCTTAAGGTAATATACAAAACCCTTTTCTTTCAGGTTAAGGGCGCACATAGTGTAACAGTATTGGATATCGGTGAGAGTGATTCTAACATTCTCCTGCCGAGCTAAGGCTATTATGCTGTTAAGTGTTCTGTAGGAGTTGATGGTGAGTTGCATAGGGTTCAAGGTGTAGTAGTGGAGAACTTCACGAAAAAGAGGATTAAGTGGGAGCCGAAGTCCACACTCAACAAACGCTATAACAGGGAAAGGCATTGTATTATCAGTAGGCATAATGGAATCGTCATCCCCAGCTAGCCTAAGGTGAACATCGGCAGGGATAGAGAACTCTTGCCTAAAGAGTTCGAGTTTGGTTGGGGAATTTACTCTATGTCTCCACATACCCATGGTTTTGGAGTAAAGGTACTTGGCTACAGAAACAGTGAGTTCTTAAAGGGTTACTGGTACCTCGGCTTAAACCTAGGTATATACTGGCGAAGGATTGTTTCCGTTTTCCCTAAGAATTAAAGGTTCTATAAACAAATCCCAAACCTAAGAACTATGAAGACGAAGATCAAAGGCACGAATCTGGAAAAAATACAAAAAAGCAGAAAACAAAAACGGAGTTTCAGATTCAGGAAACACAAAGGGTGGAAGACCAAGAACAGTGATAAAACAATGCAAGTGACATATAAAAAATCATGAAATAAGAATCATTTGGGAGGAGAATTCACGAATCGAATGCTAAAACAGAACAGTAAAAGCAGGGAGTTTCAAAAACAAATAAAAAACTAGAGCAGAAAGACCAGTTGCTTACCAGGAAAAGTGACGCCGGAATGTGATTCACCGAGGACAGACGACAGTAGCAAAAGCTTCAACGACAGAAGGAAGACTATTGTAGAGTCAAAGCACGAAGCAATGGCAGACTCAAAGGAGAAAAAGCTTTGAGAGAAAGAGAAAGCAAAGTAATCGAATGCAAAAGTAAAGAAACGAAGGAGAGAGACAACAGTTTTGTCAAAGGCGTGAAACGGCGGCAAAACAGAAGCATTTAATGCGCCTGGGTTAACGCATGCGTCAGACGGCGCATACAGGAAAAAACGTGGTTTACAAACGCGTCACAGGCACAAGCCAATAAGAATGAAACGCGTAAATGAAACGGTTGAGAAGTGGTGCATGACAGCTCATGCGCGTGGGGGAGTTTGTTTGAATTCTTGCTCTTGAACGAAGACACGTCGGCCTGAAGAGAATGACATCGGCTAGAAAGCTCTTAAGCCAATGTACGAGGGAGAAGTTCGATATAGGTTCCATCATCTCAGAATACCGAGGTAATAGAACCTAGGGGGCAATTGTGGGGATATATTTTCTGAGTACCAACACGTGGCAAGGTGACGCCGACGTGTCAGCCGAGGTTCCACATGTTGAGGTGATTACTCCGAGGTGATCTCGGAGTTGCCGAGGTTTACTCCAAAGATATCGGAATCCGAGATAAGCGGATAAAGGACAAGAGTCCTAGGTTGAGAGAAGACTTCAGTTTGGATAAAGGTAAAACTCTTGGAGAGTTTTGTCCTAAACCCCTTGGGAGTTGCAGATTAGCAATAATCCAGAGTCCATTGGGGTTAGGCTCCTATTGGGACTAGGATTGTATTGACTATAAAAGAGAGGCACCCCCATGGGTCTAAGGTATGTTCTAAATACTCAAGCTTGTGAGTTAAATACTTGATTACCTTTAAGAAATATACTGACTTGATCGTCGGAGTGCCCCCGGGTGGAAGAACCACCGCCGGAGCCTTTTCTTTCTGTGCAGGATAACAGGGTGCCATCTGTTCGGCCTGTGTTCTACAGCTGAATTACTAAGGAGGGCAGTATGATCGGAAAATCATCCACACACTTTCATATTTATATTATCTTATTTGAATTTTTATTCTATTTAATACGTCCATATATTTAGGTGTTTGTGTATATATTGTCATCATAGGTTTGTTTAGTTGGAATTTTGCCAAGCATATGGATCTTCTGCATTGACTTGTAGCAATTTTTTATGTTCTTTTAATTTTGTGTGATGATTTACAGAACAACTTATTTTGTATTTTGTATTTATTTTTCTTCTCCAGATCGTTCTACAAGTTTTGTATGTTTGTATGTGCAATGGTAAGTTTTTGTATAGGCAATGGCCTGTCAATTCATATACCACACAATTTATAGAAAAAAACATTTTAAATAATTTTATTTTTAAATGTTTAATAAAATATTGTAACAAATGTCAATGGGAATTTGTTGACAATGGGATTTATTTAGGATGTGGTAGTTGTTTTAGACATGGAAAATAATCCCACAACTTTGTTGGTAATGACCTGTTGTAAGGATTTTGGGCTTCATGTTCAAGGGCAACGGCAAGTAGAAGTTAGTGACTTCAACTGAACCCCTAGAACTTTGAAGATCAATATTAAATTTGTAATATTTTAACAGTTTCAATGGAGTGATATATCTAAGTGAATCCCCAGTTTTTTTCCCCTGAACCCCCTTCTCTCTGTGTTGAAACTTTGGATTTGATGACTCCACAGTGACATCCTTTATGTGTTCTGTTTTTTTTTTCCTCTCAATAATTCTAAAATATTGTGTTTTTTTTTAATTATATTTTGTATTTTATTTTAATATTGGAACTAGAATCTATTACAATTAGTTTCAATTATAACGGTTGAACTTAGTTCTAAGTTATCACTTGTGAGCTTAATATTATAATGTTTTATTAGATTTACTAAAATGAGATGGAATAGAATAAAATGATTTTTATGGAAGAGTCGGCAGCGATGTATTGATTATCCTTTTAGGTTGACAATTAGTATAGAAAGTTTTGCTTTCAATAAATTAAAGACAATCTATTCCAATCCACTTACTGTTTTTCACTAACCTACCAATGGCCTAGGTTTCCTAGGTTGGGCTACAAGTTTTTGCTTAGGTGCTATTGTCCATGCTACGCAATTGCCTCTCAATAAGCAGACTATAAGATGAACTGAGCTGCTTTGAGAAGCTCTAGCTTCGGTTTGTTTAGAGCTTTGCCAAATTTGTATTATGTCAAATACATGAACCTCAAGCCTAGACTCCAAGCTTCTTTGTTCAATATGTGAGCTTGATCAACGTGTAGCTTTGCTCGTAAGGACCGTTAACATATGGGTTTGTGAGATAATACCTAAAAGGAAATCTCATGCAAAAGTGAATCGATATCATATGAGAGGGGCACTGTCAGAGTGCAAAGGTGTTCATGCTTTGAGTAATAATAATTTAAGTCGCTTCAGGGAAGCTAGTTGTAGCCCTCTGTTAACTTAGCTTGTATGGGTGATAGGGAAATCTTAAAGTTGTTTCTAATTATAATAAATGGAAAATGCAAACCCCATATAGCCTTACACTAATTATTTAATTTCGTAAACAATAGTGATGATGTGACTTGAAGTCTTTGACCAATGCTTATTGACTGTTATTCTTATTCTGGACACCAACTTTTTCTAAATATTTATGAAATATATACCAAATTATGGGTTTCATCTTTTTGGTTAAGAATCAAAGGCATGCCAAAAAAAGGTTGAGAAGTAAAAATCATGTACTCCCCTGTTAGTTTACCTGTTCCCAGCACTGGTACTGTTGTACTTGCTAGTTCTCATAGAAGTAAAAATCTTTTGAGAGGAAAAGGCCTTACAATTTTCTTAATTTAAGATCATGTTGCTCAAATAAAGATAATTAGGCATGCAAAACTAAGTAAAACTAATTTGGTGACATATGTTGTATGTGCCATCATATGATTGCATCCTTTTTTATAATGCTTTAATTTGTTTTTATTTCTTCTGCTGTCACCATTCCCATTGCTTTCTCCTTCAAGTTAAGATAACTTACAGATACTTTGTGCATGTAGATGCAATTATACCATGCACTCAGCAAGGACATGGATGGCTGAGGCCTGCCACTGGAGTGGTTGAGCTTTCTCAAAGTATAATATAGGTGTTTGATCACTGAAATCTCATTCTACTATAATATTTTTTGGCTTTCCTGGGTGTATCATTGTATTATTTGCTGCCTTTCTTATTTATTTGTTTTTTATTATTATTTTGCTAATTTACATATCAGTGCACATTAATTCTTGTATGATTTAGAGGGTGACTGGACACTGTACAGAAATGGAACTCCTCTGTTTTATTTTTTTTTCTATTACATTTTAAATGTAATCTATATCTGTTAAATTTTAAATATTCTAAATGTTTGATTTTAAATTATTTTTTATAGTATTTTGAAGTGATGCTTTTGTCTAATACAGACATATTTATGCATGTCACTCACATTATATATATACACGTTAAAACATAAGCTCGTAATGTGAAATATCAATTTTTGTTATGTAATACATAAAGTGAGGACATTTCAAGACCTTCGAGACATGACCCCACAAAAGCGTGCCAAATTGCTGACTCAAGTTGCTAGTTTCTTAAGAAACAAGGTTTCAAAGGACAATTTAGGAAAGGGGCATCCCTAGATCGCCGTCTTGGTAAGTCTATCATGCTTTATCTTTTCATTTTTCTCATGTTGGTTAGTATATATTGGTTAAAACACAATTGTTTAAGAAAGTTACACTTGCAACATTGTTAAATTGCTAGTACAAACATTAAAACATTGAAAATGATCATAACATACTAAAATGCTTAGTTTTATATTGTTCATGCCGATCTATCTTAGTTCGAATTTTGTGAAATTGAAAACCCATTAAAAACAATCAACCCATATTGGTATTTCTCATTTCTTTCTAAGCAAAGTTGGAGAAACAATGAGTGAGATAGTGAAGTTGTATCAAAGGGACATCCACTGGTAGATAGTGAAATTTGTGGAGAAAACTGGAGTTAGTAGAACAAAGATCCAATCCAAGTTTCATTGAACCATTCTATATGACAATAAAACTCATCATGTTGCTTGATTGTTTTCAATATTAGTAGGTTCATAGGTGTTCATATAACTTGCAAGAACTTGCCCCCAATTAGATTAGCTGTTGTTTTGTGATTTAGTACAGAAGCAAGTCAAATTTCGGTAGAAAATGCATTTTTGCTAAATTGGTTTACTCATATATAAAATTATTTATATATGAGTTTAGATGTAATTGATAATATATTAATGTTTTCATTTTTTATTTTCTTTGCAGATTGATTTTTGATGACACTTGGAAGCATACTTGCAAATCAAGATCAAGTGTTAATTTATTTTTATTTTTTGGTGGATTGATAATTAGTTCTACTTGTAACTCAAGATCAAGTGTTTAATTTTTTTTCTTATTTATTTATTTATTTTGTGGATTGATACTTAGTTCATTTTGGGATTTGCTGTGATTGTCGTTTTGTTATAGTTAATGAATTGTTATCAAATTTGTTTGATGGATATATTTTGGTTTATAATATAAATTGTTTATTGAATTTTTTGTGGAGTGGTGTATAATAGCTAGTGGATTTCTTAGTAAATTTTTAAGGCTATTGAAATATGAGCAGAGATATTTGTGAAATAATAATTTAAAGTGAAATAAAAAATATGAAACAATAAGTTTTGTGACAAATTTTTTCATCGTATGTACTCATTGTGACAAAGTGCTTATTTGTCACTAATAAATAGCTTTTTGTGGCAAAATTTGTTGCTGTTTATATCTGAAAAGTTTTGTTGATTTTGTTGTTTAGTGGCTAAAAATTTTATCACTTATAAATCTTGTTGTCATGAAATATATTTCGTCACCTATATCAAACTTTTGAAGACGAAAAATTTCATCAACTTTACATCTTATTGTGACAAAAATATTTCCTTGCTAATGATCAACTTCTATGACAAAAATTTTCGTCAACTAAAGTTATATATACGGTACTAAGTAATTATTTGGTAGCGAAAATGAGGATTTTTTGTGAGAAAATATTATCTAATTGGTGACACAAGTTTTCATCACTAAAGTAATTTTATTAGCGACAAAATTCATTTTCCTCAAAGTGATCTTTAGTGACGAGCATTCAATGATGGAACCGGTGACGAAAATATTTCCTCACAAATATCTATAGTGACAAAATTAGCTCTTTGGTGACCAAAAAAAAAAATAAAATAATTTCGCCATTCAAGACCCAACTTCTAGTAGTACCCATCTCTGACCAACGCCACTTGGATTTTTTTCCCGCTTTGAAAATCAAACGAAAAAACTTGGCACAAAATTCATATCAAACACATCCCCATTCCATTATCCACTCAGAGAGAGAGAGAGAGAGAGAGAGAGAGAGAGAGAGAGAGATGGTGGAATAGCTTGAGGTTTCGGAGGCATCACATCAGAGTGTGTTGACAATCGCTGTTGAACGAAACAATGACAATCGGCTCTGTTCTTTCCAATCAGAATTTTGGTTATTTCATCGATGGATTTCCCTTCCCGATTCTTGTATGCCTGTATATAAATCTACAATATATGTGCATAATCCAATGTATTTAGTCGAACTTGCTTGTCTAAGCTCAATTTTAATTTCTAGTTTGATATTTGAACATGTCTTGATTTCGTGTCTGCTGAGTAGAAAATGTTATTAACGCTATATTTAATATTATTGTTTTTTGGAGTATGAGTTGTGTATGGTAATTGCTACATTATGAAAAAAAATTGATTAAATTGATTGAATTGGATTGATATAGCAACCAATGATCAGCCAAACCCATGGTAAAAGTGTGAGCAAGCTAGGCACTTAAATGTAGGGATGAGCATGGTTCGATTTGGTTTGGTTTTGGAGTAAACCAAGATCAAATCATCACTTACCATTTTATAAAATTTGGAACCAAACCGAACCATGAAAATACGGCTCTCTTCGGTCTTGGAACCATGGTTTTCAACAATTTTGTCATCATTTATATCATAATCACAACTTGTTCAAAGATCAAGCGATATATGTATATATGTAAATGGTCTGGTTCGGTTGCAAATTGGGACCATAACGAAAAAACTACAAATCAAGTTGTGAAGTACGATTTACCTATTTTAAGAACAGGATTGAACTTTGTATTGAGAAAACCAAACCAAATAGTGCAGTTTGGACTGAATGGGACTGGTTTATGATTTTTTTTTTGATTTGTTTACTTAGCTCTACTTAAATGGGAGGTGATAGGGTTATATTTTGTTGTCAGTTAAAGATAAATGGAAAAAAAAAAAAAAAAGGAAGAAGAAAATTACTCCTGAAATTCGGACATACTTGTCGGTACAAGCAGATAAACTGTGGGTTTTATTTAAGTAATTGAAGATGGTTTACATATTTTTATTGATTTATTTATTTACAATCAGTAGGAGAGGGAAATAGGGAAGGGGAAGTTGCATAGTGTAACAGTAAGACCTGAATTCAGACATCACAACTAATAAGGTAGCACACCTCATCCACTAGACCAATCCCCAAGTCTTTGATAGTTTATATATTAGAATGAGTGTGTATCTTTGGTGATTAATGATTAGGGAACTACTTGCTACGGGTAAATTGTTAGAACTTTTGATGATTTGATGAATAATAAGGTTGGCTGACTAGTAATGACCAAGAAATCTAACAAACCTAGTGTAATTTTGGAGAATCTGTGAATTCTTTCAGAATATAGAGAGGAGTACATTGCATCGAATATGTATTCAATTTAGTTTTATGTTTTTTCATTTGTAATTCTCCTATAATTTAAATTAGGTTTAACTTAACTTGGCATTTTTCATATGGTAATACTTATATTGGCAGGAAAAGTATATCAAAAAGAACAAGCTACAGCACATCAGCGTGGAGACTAGTTGGGCTTTGTTCCTGGATAGAATGTGCATACAAACATGTTCTACAAAAATTTATATGTTCAAAGGGGAAGTTTTTCTTTATTTAGATACTCATATAGTCCAATATCACAGGAGTTTAACTTTAACAGTGTAACAGTAGGTCTCATTCAGTCTTCCTTTTTCTGGGGTTATCTGCTCACTCAAGTTTGACTCAAACATTGGCAGTTTTTTCTTTTTTGTGAGGTTAGCCCCTTCTTTTGCTCCTTTGAGGTTCTTTTATGGTTTACTGGGCTAGATGGATCTACCTCCTGAAACTATTTGATGATTCATTTTTTTCTTTATTTTTTGAAGTTCAGAAATAATATTGCACATATCCAATTTGAATCTAGTCTACCTTTAGAGGGTGTTAATTGTTGTAGTTTGGCTTCTAAAATGAATAATGAAAACTAGATTTGGTTTCCGTATGAAATGGGGCATCCAAACGATGAAGCACCAGTGAGGTATTGTTGGTACAACACTGATATCTTAGTCAAAGAAACATGTCTTACTAGTTTTCAGTTTTGGATGAGAGGATTTTTGGAATTCATCTAATGATGACTACTCTACATTCCTAGAACATTTTCTGTAAAGGTAAGACAAAGTCTGATATTTTTGTATAGTCTAAATAGGGAAGAATGTGTTATATGCAGACAATTAATTGATAGAAGCACACAGAACATGCATTTAGTCCGCATAGTTCACGTAGCACATTTACATGTACAAAATTGGAGCTTTCGATTTGGCCTAACAAATAAAAATGCTGTTGTCTTAAATTTCATCAGTGTGAATTGATTTTCCCTGTTGCATGTCCTTACACTTATTGGAACCACACTACAATGCTGCTACTTATTCCTGTGCTTGTGTAAGCTCCTATTTTTTTTTTTTTTTTTACTGAAACATAGTGAATATGCTAACTTCACCGAGTGTTCTTTCTAATGAACATGATAATCTAAGAAACAAATGATCAATACATGCTAACACAGATGCCACTTTTAGTGTGAGTTTGCAAATTGCAGCAAACCAAGAAATTCAAGTCATTTCATACAATTTTGTAGCTTATAATATTTCAATTGCTTTTCTAATCATATTTAAAGTGATATATTATATCATCTTTTAGATTTATCCATTAGTTCCCAGTTCTGGATACGAGATTTTTATTGTTTGAAGAATTGGTGTATTTTCTTGCTAGGGTGCCGCTATGCCTGCTATGAATAATATACTTTTGAAGTGGATTCCTGTCACGGAGAGAAGTAGATCACTTGCATTTGTATACAACGGCATGTATACAGTGATGTTTTTGGGCCAAATTAAGGATGTTTGCATGGACGCAATTTACATTATATTTTTGTTTATAGAAAACATGTACACCTAATATGTTTTGTTATTAAATTTTTTTTAATTTGAATTTTAATTGTTGATTTAGATAGTATATGTATTTGTTGTATTAAATAATGTTTATGGATTCTTATTTTCTTTGATATGTACGATTAATATTTAAGTTTTGTATATGTTTGACAATTGAATGCTACAGGTCATGGAGAAATATTTTTTATTGAATGGTTGAGAATTGAATAAATGAATGAATGGATGAATAATTTTATATATGCACAAGTTACAGGTGGCGCAAAAAATATTACAGAACGAATTACAAAAAGTAAATGAGACCTTTTGGCAACTAAACAAATATCATAGGTTCGCTTTTGGCTATTAAAATTTTAGTCGCCAATTGTAAAAAGGAAACTTTTGGCTAATAAATTTTTAGTCGCAAATTCTCAAAAAGTGAAACTTTTGGCTACCAAATAGTTAGTCGCCAAACATACATGCTCAATTGGTTACTAAATAATTTATTCGCTAAAGGAAAAAATATATATATTTAATTATTTAAAAAAAATATACGGCGACTAAATTTTAGCCGCCGATAGGTCACTTTTGGCTACCAAAAAATTTTTAGTTGCCATTGTTTTCCTCGACGAACTACTGGCGACCAAATATATTAGTCGCCAAAAGTAATTGGTGACTAAAATAAGGTTTTGGCAACTAAAATTTTAGTTGGCAAAAGTGAAATTTCTTGTAGTGAGTGTTCGCTTGCAACTGGAGGTTGCTCAGTTTGCCTTCTCAGAATGTGAATTCCCCAATTTCAAATTAGTCTTCAAAACTAATTTGTGTGTATTTCAATCAAATTCATTATGTGCTCTCAAGTTCAAATTCACTATGTTGACTAGAAATCTAGCAAACAAAAATTTTAGTTAATTTATTTTTGGTTTTAATTTATCTATCTGTGTGTTTTATGTATTTATTTTTTGATCTCTTACTTATCTAAATGCATTATTTACATCATGTTCATACTTACATATTCATCTTTACAAAAAGCTGGATCTAAAGCTAAAATTACTTGCAACGGACTGGTTACATTAAATCTTATGTGTATATATATATATATGTAGGTACATTTAATGGTACACACCCCCTTTGGGTGTACCATATGTACCTTTTGTTACGACCTTTGTGTGTTTGGTTATGAATTATTGTGTTATTAGTTATGACACATTGTTATGTTGGTTATGGCATTGTTTCGATTATGATCTAAGAGTTGTTTAGTTATACCTCATGTGATATTTGGTTATAATTCAAAAAAAAAACTTTTAGTTATGACTCTCATAGTATTGAGTTATGCCATATGTGATAATCATGTTGGAAAAAATGGTGTTTTGGTGACTTTAATGTGAAATTAAAGTAGGTCTCAACCATTGGTTAAGGTGGGATTAAATATGTTTAGATTCCTTGTAACAAGGTTTTTACACCACAAAAAGAATGACCAAAAACAATTAAGAATTGAATGAGAAATTGTCTCATAAAGTTGACCTCATAAATGAGGTATTGGGAATTGTGTATAGCTACTAATCCCACATTGATTGTAGAGGAAAAGTTTGATGGGTATTTAAACCTCAAGATTATGAGAAGGGCACGAGCCCTTTGGAGCATCCAAATTTTTCAAAAGTTATGGATGCTTCAAGGATGGGCTTGGGCCAAGACTATGGTTCAAGTTAGTCATGGCAAAATCGCCACACGTACGCACGCATGCCGTCTGCCTGCCCGAGCCGAGCCAGGTCCGGGTCCGGGGGTCTTGGGTCATGGATCATGGATCTTGAGGCTTGAGGCTTGCTAGAATGGGTTAGGTTTGGGCTGGGCCGGATTAGTGGTCCACCAACCTAAACTTTTTGAGGTTTTATAGGAGTAATGGTGTAGACACCCCATTTTTGGTAGCCCTTACGACTTGGACGTCATCGCATGCACACCTGATGATGAGTCTATTTTCTTGTCAAGTGCTCGAAGTCTTCAGTGGAATGCCACGGCTTTGAACCCTTCAAACCTTACACCCCTGTTGCCTCATTCTTGGACCAGACCTTAGTTCTTCAAGCCTGCAACCCTTGGTGGCCTGCCGGCCACCTTTTTGGGATGCCAGCTATCACTCTTGGTTGCTGGCCACTGATGTGGCCTACTGGCCACTATTGTTTTTTGCAAATATTTTGTGACAGTGCGCCGACTGTTTGCGTAAATGCTTGTATTTGCACCCACGTGTAGGGCTGAATGTTCTTAAGGAGAATTTATGTTTTCTATATATAGAGGGCCTCCCTCTCATGTTTTAAGGTTAGAAAAATTTTGGAGCAAAATTTTTCATCTCTCTCTACAATTCTCTCTCTCTTCTAAATTTCTACACTTTAGCCTACATATCCTTAATCTTTGTCCACACACCCTTAACCAAACCTTATCATCTTTGATCTGAGGTACCTATGAGCTTGGTTTGAGGTCTTGAAGGGTGTGTTGTCTTGATTTGTTGCCTATAATTGGTCTTCTCTTCAAGAGGTATAAGGCTTTACTTGTTGCTTTGTTTTATTTGCTGCTATACTTACTATTTTCCAACTGTTTTTAGGCTATAAAAACTCTGTATTTTTGGGCTGAAGCTTGGGTTTCAAGGCCATTAAAGGTTGAGAGGTGGTTCACCCTTCTTTGCACCTTGTTTTGGAGGCCTTTACCCTTGTGTTTCCCATCCTTTTACTATCTATTTTTGAGCTTTTAAACACAGTTTTCAGAGTTGTTTCAGTGACCAAAATTATGTTTTGAAATCCAAATTTGGAGGGGTTAGCCTCCCTTCCTTGTGTCTTGTTTACTAACCTAGCTTGTGCTATGTTTTAGTTTGTTAATCTAGCTTTTTCTAGCTTAATTCCAACATGTTTTAGGACTTATTTTAGACTGTTTTAGAACTGTTTTGGTTGATGGTTGCATTTGAGCTTTGTTTTGCATGCTTATAGTGTAATTGTCCTCATAAGTTTGGTGTTCTAGGCCTTAGGCACCATCTTATTTGAGTTGATTACATTTATTTATGGCTTTCCATACTTGTGATCACTCTTAATCACCTCTGCAACCTCCCTCCTTTCTTGGCTTTTGTTTTGCTTTGAAAGTGGTTCAAACAACTTGTTTGTTTAAAGCATGAGGTTGAGATGTCATGCTTAATGGTTTAATCCTTTTGGGGTTCATTATCAACGGTGTGATATCTCTTTCTTGCCCACGACAACACTTGGTTTGAGCCCTCTTTCCATTTAGAGGATTTAAACTCACCTTTGGACTCAATTGATTAAAGGATGGTTGGTAATTAAAATGAAGTACTTAAAATGAGACTAAAATGGTGCAAGATAATAATTGGTTTTGTGTTCAATCGAACGTTAATTGAACACATGGAAACTTGAGGCATCTCATACTCATTAGTGATGAAATGGTTCAAGTTTCCAAGGTCACCACTTCCCTTGATCAACTCATGAAAGGGAGGAGGTTTGAGTCTTATTTTGTTGAATTTATTGAAATTTCACACTTTGGTTCATGAGCCATCATGCAATAAAAATGCTTGAGTTGATGGTTTGTGGACTAAGTTTACTACTCCTTTGATTTGTTCATAAAAAGGAGGGGTGAATTGT
Organism: Camellia granthamiana; assembly: GCA_036172215.1. Classification (NCBI taxonomy): domain Eukaryota; kingdom Viridiplantae; phylum Streptophyta; class Magnoliopsida; order Ericales; family Theaceae; genus Camellia; species Camellia granthamiana. The sequence continues at coordinate 35,458,072 of CM069904.1, read as the reverse complement.
GCAAACAAACCCTTGAGAATACCCTGTGCATGCTCTATTTGTTCTCTGTTGTAGCAAGATGAACTGGGCAGCAGTGGCTGGCAAGCCCTCAACACTGGCCGGCTGGCCCTCAGCACTGGCCGGCCGGCCCTCAGCGCTGATGCAAAATTTAGCAGAGTGTTCTTTGAGCAGAGAAGAGTTATTCTGGAAGTGGGCAAAGGTGTTAGTGTTCTATTGCGCAACAGAGGCCTTCTAGAAGCAAAAACAGTGGCCTTTTGGATGGAAACTGAGCACGTGCATGAGCATTCCTTGCATACCGGGCTTGTTTCAGTCTAAATATTTAGTTTAGATATTTGTTGCAATTAATTAGTTGTAGCTAGTTATTTTTTATATGTGTTGTAATTGATTAGTTAGTTAACTAGTTATTTGATTTCATCTTGTAATCATTTTAGTTAACTAGAATAGTTAATTCATTTGTTGTAATAATTAGCTTAGCTTAGCTTAGCTTTAATTAGTTAGCTTAATTTATTCAGGCTCTCCTTTGTGAGAGTGCAATGTTGTAATGACATGTATGTCTTCCAACCCCACATCTTTGTCCTTTTTATTTACTAGCTTATGATGGTTAGTTTAGGGACATCATGTTTTGTTTAGCATACTTCATGTTTGCATCCACTTGCATTGCATGCATCGAGGCCCGGTTCATCATTCTAACTTGCACTGTTAGTTTAATACTTCTTTGAATACGTGCTTAGACCGCATGCTATTTAATTGATTCACATGTCATTTAGCCGAGCCTAGTAATTGCATATCGCATGTGTTGCATTAGTGTAGACCACTCGAACTCTCTCCGCGCGCACCCCCCTTTTCGGAGAGGGCGCGAATTGTAGTTCTAGCTACTACAGTTCGAACTCCTTTTACGGTTCTGAATCTAATCTCACCAAGTGCAATGTAAGACTGATAAATCACCAAAAAGTCCAAATCCGGCAAATCGTTTTGGAAAATCGATTTTAATCAAAAAGTGCCAAGCATGGACTGCTTTGCCAGATTTCAGAGTCGCCACCTAAATGTTTTGTTTTTGGGAAATTTAAGAAACCCTGACTCATGTCTAAGGCCACGTGTCCGTCGTCACCAAAGTTGCCTCGGCTCGGGAACTTGGGTACGAGGGGGGAAGGTCATGAAATGAGCACCCCCGCTCGCCCGATCAAAGGATCGGCCTCTACTAATCATGATATATTGTTTTTGTAAACACATGTGTTCTTATTCTGATTATTAGCCAACTTACTATGTGATGCGCACAGCATACAAGTATAGACTAAATCACTCGATTTGGAACAAAACATCTCATGTTTGTTTTTCAAAAAATGGTTTGAAAGTGCTATTCGCAAGTAGGCTAAAATACGGATTTGCTACCCTCAAGTGGGCTTAAGAAAACATGATGATTTGCCACTTCAAGTGGGCTTAAAACTCACATTTTGATGAATTGTTCCAATTCAAGCAATGAAGCCTTCATCCACAGGCATTCATGCAGTTATAGCAATTAAGCAAATAGCCTCATGGCATGCATGCTATCATGGCAGTCACTTACACACATGCAAGGATGCTAAAGCATAAACACTCACAGTGTACTCCGAGCCAAAATAGAAGCTAGTTAGCAATCAATGCATGATCCTAGCTATGCAAGATACCCAATGCAACACATGCAAAATGCAACTAAAATAGGCTTGGCTAGCTATGATGGCATATGAATGCTACACTTGATACATGTATTCAAATAGGAATTGAAATACAATGCAGTTTGAATGATGTGCCGAGCCTGGTGCATGCAAGACAAATGAATGATGCACGCATGCAAGCATAAGTATGCTAATTGAAACATGCCCTAAAACTAACCATCAAAAGCTGGTAAATAAAAGGGAGAAAGACGTGGGGTTGGAAGACATTCACACACACACGCATACTTATTACAACATTTGCCCTCTCGACGGAGGGTCTGAATAATAAGCTAACTAGCTACACTAATTAAGTTAACTATTACAAACCAACTAATTAACTAACTATTCTAGCTAATTAATTACAGCATAATTGAATAACTAGCTAATTTAGACTAATTAGAATATTACAAGCCAAATAAATTAATTAAACACTTTAACTAATTAATTACAACACTTGCATGAATGGAATAGCTAACTCAAAAGCGATTAAATGGCCTCAAGGATGAGGGACATGCATGCTCGGTCGGCTTCCTCCCGAAAATCCACTACCATGACTCACGATGCCTCTATTTGCACTCTTTTGGACTTCTGAAAATTGTGCCAACTTCCAGGTTGATTCTGACCTATCTTAAGAACATCCTGAGGGATGATCGGCTAGAGAGCCATCGGCCACTTCTGATAGCCGATCGGCAGCCTTAGTGGTCGGTCAACAGATTTGATGGCCGGTCGGCCACTACTTCCTGCAATTTGTCCTTTTGCTACAACAGAGCACAAACAGAGGCATGGCAGTGTATTTTGCAGGGAAATGTGTGTGCAACTACACTCCTTATCATGTCTTAAGCTCAAAGGAGTATAGTGCTCGGCTCTCAAGCCACCAATCGCACATTTCGATGCATGATGGCCAAAAAGTCAAGCTTGCACAATGTCGATGAATGCACAAATAACACATAGGACTCGAGAGGCCTCCACCCTATCATGCACAATCAAGGGGGACGGCGACAAAAAAATGAGGCGCGTTTCATCACTTCAAGTATAAAACGGCCCTTATTTCTCGTGTTTGGATCAACATCCGATCCAAACACAATGTAATGCAACACACATGCAAACAACATGCTATGCAAACAACATGCTAATCTTGACATGTTAAGGTGGTATGCACAAGACTCTAACATGTAAACACTCATGCACAACATACTAGAGCACTTAAGCATTAAACACTAGTGAAGGATACAACACTAGGACCATGCAACACAATGCTCAATGGACTAAACCAACACCAAACAGACCTCATGCATGCCAAAACAGTGGCCAAAATGATCTGAAATGATAGCATGAATGGAAAGAGAATGATGCTCATGCATTGGCTCACAAACAAGGCATAAAGGTGCAACTCTCATGAGCACCTAAAGAGTGAAAAACATAGAAGTGTGGCAACACTATATGCTCTGAAATAACATGCCAAATGATGCCAAAACATGCAAATACCTCAAGCCAAGCATGCAAGATACCTCAAAACTCAAAGCTATTCAAGGCTATTGCACTACAAGCATGCATAACAAGCATCACATGACCAAGAAGCCTCAAAACAGAGCTAAAGCATGTTAAAACATGGGTAAAAACTTGCTGGAGTGGAGCCAAAACATGCTAGAATAATGGGCCAAAACACCAAGTATACCAGGCTAGTGAGCAAGGTTTACACTACAAGTGTAAGAAGCATGCAAGAGGTGGCTCTACCAACCAAAATCAGAGTTACAACATGCCAAAATAACACCAAAAACATGCTGAGATAGAACCAAAATAGGCTAGCATGATGGATCAAAGTATTGAGCACACAAGGCTAAATGGCAAGATTACACTACAAGTGTAAAAAGCATGCATGAGGTGACTCAACCAAGCCAAAACAGAGTTATACCATGTTGAAATAAGGCCAAAAATAAGCTGAGAACAAGCCAACACATGCTAGAAAAACATGCTCAATAATTAGGCCAACAAGGCAAGCAAACAAGACAAGAGGGGAGGGGACCACCCCCTCTCATTTTGGACCTCAAAACCACATTTCTACCACTGAAAAATCCATTGGATTTCAGTGGTTAAAAGGCCAAATAAAGATTGCCTCAAAGGCCTTAAAAGATGGCACCAAGCTCAAGCCAATAAGGCACACAAGAGGGTAGAACACCCTCAACACCAAAAAGGCCTCAAACAACCATTTTAAGCACTTAAAAACAAAGGTTTTTGTAGTTGGAAGCTAAGCAAAAAGAAGCATGCAAAGATGGCTAAACACTTAAGCAAAACAAAGCTTAAAAAGGGTAACTACTCACCCTTGAAGAACAACTACAAAACTAGCAACTTCTGAGGCAAAAATCAACTTTTAGGCTCCAAACAAGATCCTCAAGCACCTCTGCAACAAAGTGATGGTGCTTTACTAGGTGTTTGTAGTGCAAAAGTGAAGAGAAAATACACTTTAAGGCACAAACTAGCACAAATATATATATATAGAGAGAGAGGGATATGTTTAGCCCTAATCCAAAATTCTCAACCTTTGAAAGGGGAGAGGAGCCTCCCCTCATATAGAATCACAAGCCTCAAGCGTGTTTGACAAGCTAGAAGCTTGTTACAATCCCTCCATAGACGTGTATGGAGGATGTCTTCTGTGCCCAATAGCTGGCACAACTGGCACCAAAATATCCGCAAAAGCAAAGAAAAGGGCCTCGGCCAAAAGAAATGGCCGACCGGTCATTAAATGGGCCGACCGTGTAACAGCCCTCACTTCATTTTAGTCATGCTCACATGCTTTGTATGATTTTCTTTGCCTTGATCAAGCTTGCATTGTAAATCTTGTCTTGTTCTGCTTAAGTGTTGTGCATGCTTTGTTCCTTGCTTGGTGTAAGTTTTAGCCGAGGTCATCTTGAGCCTAGGTCGCTCCTTTGATACTCTTACACTTAGGACCATCTTGGGGACCCTTTGGTTGACCTCCACTCGTACCCTGACATATTGGCCGAGATGTCATCATCTAGGCCGAGGTGTTCATCACCAAGGCCGAGATGTGTATTATCTAGGCCGAGATGTCATCCTTGAACCCAAGTGATCTTGTTCCTGGACTGGTATGACCTAGACCGAGGTGTGGCACATCTAGGCCGAGGTGTGGCACAGCTAGGCCAAGTGTTGTCCTTCCTAGCTGAGATCATTGAAACCTTACTTGCCGAAGCTCTGTTATTAGCTGAGATTGTTACTTGCCGGAGTACCGTTGCCACCTAGCTTGTTGAACACACCTTGTCATAGTCTTGTCTTTTCAGTCAGTCACCTTTTTGAGTTAAACCAACCAACCATTGCCACGTGTCCGAGCTGAGTGTTAAGTCAGCCGGCAAATCTAGAAATGTATCATTTTGTATCATATCTTTGTTCTTGAGGAGAGAGAAGCTCTAGGAGAAGAAGAGAAGTTCTTGGGGAAGGAATAGATTTCCAGGCTTGATTCTTAGAGTTCAAACCGTTTCATTCGTGTTTTGAGGTTAGAATCTTGATCTACTCTCGTTGTTCTTATTGATCATCTAGCTGCATTGCATGATCGAATCTGTTCTGCATGCCATGCATTGATTTAAAGTTGGTTTTAGAAAGAGGAAGTTAGTGTTCATGTGTTCTTGAAGAAAAGCCTTGTTTGATCCGAAAGCTTGCATCAAGATTCATGTATTTGTGTTTGTTTTCCTAAGATCTTCAGGTATGGGTACCCAGGTCCATGTTTTTAAACTCATAGCATGAAATCTCAGATTTTGTAATAATAAGTTATGATCTTTGCATTCATCTTCTTCATGTTCGTTATGTTCTTCAAGAAAAGGGAAACCTAGATTTTCCCGACTTCATTTCCTTGAATGTGGCCATCGGGACCTCACATCGGCGAGGAGGTGTGGGACCTCGGCCAAGACCTGGTTGGTGCCCAGCATGTTTCCCCGAGATGAGAAACAGTGTTTGTTTCGATTTGACTTAGTTTTTGAAGAATGCCGAGATCATTTGTATGCATGTGAAGCTTGTTTAAAAGTGCATTCAATAAACTTGCCATGTGTTTGTAGGACTTGGACTTGCCTCGACCCCGACGTTTGAAGAACTATGTGAGTGGTATTTTTAACAAAGATAAGTTATAAAGCTTTGATAAAACCTTGTTTTGCCTCGTTCAGAAAGTATTTGTAAGCAACGAATGATTATTCCTAGTTGCAATAAATACTATCTTGTTTTGATGACATTTTGGAAGTCCGTATGTGCTAGGGGACTCTAAGCATTTGTAGCACAAGTCCTTAGTGTCAGGGGACTATAATGCAACTGCACTCTTGTTTTGGAAGTCCATATGTGCTAGGGGTCTCTAAGCATTTGTAGCACAAGTCCTTAGTGTCAGGGGACTATAATGCAACGACACCATTGTTTTGAGATATCTCCCTTGTCTTGCCTTGCCACCGACGGTTTTACCGCGTGGGTTTGTTTGTCCGGAATGTCATCCCTTGTACTATATTGATGCTAGTAAGCATCCCTTGAAGCTTGAAGGATCCAATAGATGGACTTGGTTCATCCCTTGATTTTATACTGGATATGTTATGTATTGTTTTGTCAAAATCTTGAATATCAGTCATGCAAACCCCTTTATTACTTATACCATTCACTGAGTATCCAAGCTCACCCTCTCTATATATGTATGTAGGTGATGAGCAGGACGGCGGCGACGCCTAGATGTGCTTTGCAACTTGTTTTGAATTCATGTTTTGTAGCATCTTGAGGATCATGCTTCTTAGCTTGCATTTCATTGTGTTTTGTATATGATGGCTTGAGAAGCCTTTTGGTCAAGATGTATTTTTGTACTTCATTTTGTTTATTCAAGTTGTAAAGCTATGTAAAGATGAATGCCATTTCATTTGACTTATGCACAGCTCTTATGGACTAATTGGATTTAAAATTTATTACTTCCGCACATGTAAGCCCCATATGTATACTCTGATTGTGTGTGAATCCTTGTCAGTTGGCCTTTGGTAATCTCGGATTACTGGCCATCATGGCACCATTCTACCAGGGGCGGAATGGGGTCGTGACAGATTGGTATCAGAGCACGAGTTCCCTATAGTACGTTATTCACACACTTTGAGTCCAAAAGAGCCTAGGATATCCCACAAAATGATGTTAGGATTGCATCATGTTGCTTGCTACTTGACAATGTGTGCATCATCTCGGCATAACTATCTGTTACTTGCATACATGTTTATTTGCGCATTTTGTTTTAAAGCCATATTTTGCATACTCATAGCATTATGAGGAGAAGAAGACCACCAGTTGGCCGAGATCAATCAGAAGACAGATTGGACAGACTAGAAAGACTAGTTGAAGGTTTAGCCCGAGAGTTGAGGCAAGTGAGGCAACAAAATGCTAGTGCTACCTCCACCCAGGTCGAACAGACCAATAGACGACAGGCAATTCTGCCTCCACCTCCTCCGGTACCACAGGTGCCTCCACAGTCAGCCTTGTATGGGGATGGAACGATGACTTTGATTAAGGAGTTCAAGAAGATGAACCCGCCAAGATTTCAAGGGGGTATAGAGCCGATGAAAGCCGAGGCGTGGGTTTTAGGAATGGAGAAGCTGTTCGAGATCTTTCCCAACACCGATGCTCAGAAGGTGGCATTTGCCGCATTCACATTGGACGACGACGCTCGAAGATGGTGGATGATGACCCGAGAAGGTAATCCTGACTTAACTTGGGCCAGATTTTTGGAATTGTTCTACAACAAGCATTTTCCCCTTAGTGTCCGAGATCGCAAGACCACGGAGTTTCAGACTGTGACACAAGGAAACAAGACGGTGGCAGAATATGATCGTACTTTTACCGAATTGGCGAGATATACGCCTCACATGGTCGATGATGAATATAGAAAAGCTAGGAAGTTCGAAAGTGGACTGCGTGGACCAATTCAGGATCGAGTCAACATGCTCAACATGCCGACTTACGCCGGAGTATTGGACAAGGCCATCCTTGCAAAAGCTAACTTGAACCGATATCAGAATTCAGGAGAGAGTCAGAGGAAGAGACAGAACTATGATAATCACCGAGTTCTGTTTAACGCCAAGAAGAAAGCGAATGTGGGCAGCTCCAGCAACTCGAACCAGGAAGGTAATACTAAGCCGATGTGTGCAAGTTGTGGGAAGCCACATTCCGGAGTTTGCCGTTGGGCATCAGGTGCCTATTTTAAATGTGGAGAGATGGGTCATCGTGTGAGAGACTGTCGGAAGTCAAGGATTGATGATGGTAAGAAAAATGGGAACACCTCGGGCTCTGCACCCGGAAGCAACATCGGAAGGACACAGATGAGGCAGGGTAGAGTTTTCGCTCTAGTGCCAGGAGACACCCAGAATGCTGAGACAGTAGTGTCAGGTATACTCCCAATCTGCTCTCAAGATGCATACATATTGATTGATTCGGGTTCTACGCATTTATTTGTATCTGCTAAGTTTGCCGAGAAGTTGAATAGAGAACAAGAACCCATTGATTATGTGTTATATGTATCTACTCCATTTGGGAGAACTATGATGGTTGCATGCATCTATAGGGCGTGTGTTGTTGTGATTGAGGGTGTAGAATTATTAGTTGATTTAATGCCGTTAAGCATGTCCCACTTTGACGTCATATTAGGAATGGACTGGTTAGTAATGAATCGTGCATCTATTAATTGTGTTTCGAAGAATGTCACACTGAAACCCCCAAACCAAGTCGAGGTTATTTTCCAGGGTAATGGAGTAGTACCCCCACCTTACCTGATCTCGTCCATGAAAGCCTTTAAGCTAATTCAGAAAGGGTGTCAAGGCTACCTGTGTAGTATATTGAGTGATCAGAATGGAAATGTTAATTTAGCCGACATCCCAGTTGTTAATGAATTCCCCGACGTCTTTCCAAACGACTTGTCTGGCCACTTAGTCGATAGAGAAATAGAATTTACTGTTGATGTCATGTCGGGAATGCAACCTATCTCCAAAACACCGTATAGAATGGCCCCAGCCGAACTCAGGGGACTGAAACTACAACTATAGGAATTGTTAGATAAGGGGTTCGTTAGGCCGAGTACTTCGCCTTGGGGAGCACCAGTCCTATTTGTTAAGAAAAAAGATGGCACACTTCGTCTTTGCATTGATTACAGAGAACTTAACAAGGTAACCATTAAGAATAAGTACCCGTTGCCTAGGATTGATGATTTGCTTGATCAACTACAAGGAGCACGAGTCTTTTCAAAAATTGATCTTAGGTCAGGCTACCATCAGCTCAAGGTTAAAGCCGAGGATGTTGAGAAGACTGCTTTTCGGACAAGATATGGCCACTACGAATTTCTAGTAATGCCTTTTGGGGTGACTAATGCGCCTGCAGCATTCATGGATTTGATGAACAGAGTCTTCAAGCCATATCTAGATGAGTTCGTGGTTGTTTTTATTGACGACATATTGATCTACTCCAAGAGTACAATTGAGCACGAGAATCATCTGAGACTTGCCCTGCAAACCTTGAGAGACAGGAAGTTATATGCTAAGTTGAGTAAGTGTGAGTTTTGGCTTTCCAGCATTTCATTTTTAGGGCATGTGATTAATGAAGAGGGGTATCTCAGTTGATCCCAGTAAGATTGAAGCCGTCGTAAATTGGCCGACGCCGACCAACGTGTCCGAGGTTCGTAGTTTTCTGGGTTTGGTAGGTTATTACAGAAAGTTTGTGAAGGACTTCTCAAGGATTGCCGTACCATTGACACAACTAACTCAGAAGGGAGTGACGTACGAATAGACCGAGGATAGAGAATCAGCCTTCCAGGAGTTGAAGACGAGGTTAGTTACAGCACCAGTTCTTGTACTTCCATTAGGTAATGAGGAATTTCAGATTTTCAGTGATGCTTCACATAAGGGCTTGGGTTGTGTGTTAATGCAAGGGGGTAAGGTAATAGCTTATGCATCTCGTCAGTTGAAACCCCATGAAAAGAACTATCCTACTCATGATCTAGACCTAGCAGCCGTGGTGTTTGCTTTAAAGATTTGGCATCATTACTTGTATGGAGCTTCTTGCCAGGTTTTCACAGATCACAAGAGTTTGAAGTACTTATTCACTCAGAAGAAATTAAATTTGAGGCAGAGAAGATGGCTTGAATTATTGAAAGACTACGACATGCAGATTCAGTACCACCCAGGTAAAGCAAACTCGGTGGCCGACGCATTAAGCAGGAGGTCAATGGGAAGTTTGGCGTGTTTAGCCATGATCTCAGCGGAGCCGACTATCATTGAAGAAGTAAAAGCAAGGCAGATGGAGGACGAATTCCTGAAGAAGGTAGCTGATGAGATTATCACCAGGCCGAGGTCAGGATACACCTTTGAGGATGAAGTGCTTAAGTTTGAGGGAAGATTGTGCGTGGCCGACGTCCCAAAGTTGAAAGGGAAGATTCTGCAAGAATCTCATGGTTCCCGAATTGCTGTTCATCCAGGGAACACTAAGATGTATCAAGATGTGAAGCAGACCTTTTGGTGGCCGAACATGAAGAGAGAAATAGCCGAGTTCGTATCCCAGTGCTTACATTGTCAACAAATGAAAGCAGAACATCAGAGACCAGCAGGACTCCTTCAACCTTTGTCAATTCCTGAATGGAAATAGGAACACATCTCCATGGATTTTGTGGTTGGCTTGCCGAAGACACAGAAAGGTATGGATTCGATTTGGGTTATAATTGACAGATTAACTAAGTCAGCACACTTCTTGCCTGTTCAGACTACATTCAATGCTGACCGATTAGCTATACTGTATATGAATGAGATTGTGAGACTTCATGGAGTGCCGATGTCCATTGTGTCAGACCGAGATCCGAAGTTTGTTTCTAGATTTTGGTAGAGTCTACAAAGAGCCTTGGGAACCGAGTTAAAGTTTAGCACAGCTTTCCACTCCCAGACCGATGGGCAAACAGAAAGAACGATTCAGACACTCGAAGATATGCTCAGACTATGTGTGTTAGATTTCAAGGGAAGTTGGGGAGCACATCTACTGTTGGTAGAATTCGCTTACAACAATAGTTATCAAGCTAGCATTGACATGGCGCCGTACGAGGCTTTGTATGGAAGGAAGTGCAGATCGCCGATATGTTGGACTGAAGTAGGAGATAAAGCTTTGATTGGTCCCGAACTGGTTGGAGTTACAACCGAGAAAATTAAGCTCATTCGACAAAGGATCAGAACTGCCCAGAGTCGGCAGAAGAGTTATGCTGATCAGAGGAGAAGAGAGTTGGAATTTGAAGTTGGGGACCATGTGTTTCTGAAGGCTTCGCCAATGAAAGGAGTTTCCAAATTTGGGAAGAAGGGTAAGCTAGCACCTCGTTACATTGGGCCGTTTGAAATTCTTGAGAAGGTTAACACAGCTGCCTATAGACTTGCTTTACCACCAGAACTAAGTCAAGTTCACAATGTGTTCCATATTTCGATGTTGAGGAAGTATATTCGGGATCCACTACATGTGATTGACTACTCCGGGATTGTGGTAAATGAAGATTTGGGCTACGAGGAGAAGCCGATGGGAATTATTGACAGATAAGTGAAATAGTTGAGGAACAAATCTATACACATGGTGAAAATCGAATGGAAGGAGCATTACGGCAAGGATGCTACATGGGAATTGGAAGAAGAAATGAAAGTCCGATATCCGGAGATATTTTCGGATCAAGGTAACGCAAGTTTGGGGACCAAACTTCCTTAAGGAGGGTAGGATGTAACAGCCCTCACTTCATTTTAGTCATGCTCACATGCTTTGTATGATTTTCTTTGCCTTGATCAAGCTTGCATTGTAAATCTTGTCTTGTTCTGCTTAAGTGTTGTGCATGCTTTGTTCCTTGCTTGGTGTAAGTTTTAGCCGAGGTCATCTTGAGCCTAGGTCACTCCTTTGATACTCTTACACTTAGGACCATCTTGGGGACCCTTTGGTTGACCTCCACTCGTACCCTGACATATTGGCCGAGATGTCATCATCTAGGCTGAGGTGTTCATCACCAAGGCCGAGATGTGTATTATCTAGGCCGAGATGTCATCCTTGAACCCAAGTGATCTTGTTCCTGGACTGGTATGACCTAGACCGAGGTGTGGCACATCTAGGCCGAGGTGTGGCACAGCTAGGCCAAGTGTTGTCCTTCCTAGCTGAGATCATTGAAACCTTACTTGCCGAAGCTCTGTTATTAGCCGAGATTGTTACTTGCCGGAGTACCGTTGCCACCTAGCTTGTTGAACACACCTTGTCATAGTCTTGTCTTTTCAGTCAGTCACCTTTTTGAGTTAAACCAACCAACCATTGCCACGTGTCCGAGCTGAGTGTTAAGTCAACCGGCAAATCTAGAAATGTATCATTTTGTATCATATCTTTGTTCTTGAGGAGAGAGAAGCTCTAGGAGAAGAAGAGAAGTTCTTGGGGAAGGAATAGATTTCCAGGCTTGATTCTTAGAGTTCAAACCGTTTGATTCGTGTTTTGAGGTTAGAATCTTGATCTACTCTCGTTGTTTTTATTGATCATCTAGATGCATTGCATGATCGAATCTGTTCTGCATGCCATGCATTGATTTAAAGTTGGTTTTAGAAAGAGGAAGTTAGTGTTCATGTGTTCTTGAAGAAAAACCTTGTTTGATCCGAAAGCTTGCATCAAGATTCATGTATTTGTGTTTGTTTTCCTAAGATCTTCAGGTATGGGTACCCAGGTCCATGTTTTCAAACTCATAGCATGAAATCTCAGATTTTGTAATAATAAGTTATGATCTTTGCATTCATCTTCTTCATGTTCTTCATGTTCGTTATGTTCTTCAAGAAAAGGGAAACCCAGATTTTCCCGACTTCATTTCCTTGAATGTGGCCATCGGGACCTCACATCGGCGAGGAGGTGTGGGACCTCGGCCAAGACCTGGTTGGTGCCCAACATGTTTCCCCGAGATGAGAAACAGTGTTTGTTTCGATTTGACTTAGTTTTTGAAGAATGCCGAGATCATTTGTATGCATGTGAAGCTTGTTTAAAAGTGCATTCAATAAACTTGCCATGTGTTTGTAGGACTTGGACTTGCCTCGACCCCGACGTTTGAAGAACTATGTGAGTGGTATTTTTAATGAAGATTTGTTATAAAGCTTTGATAAAACCTTGTTTTGCCTCGTTCATAAAGTATTTGTAAGCAACGAATGATTATTCCTAGTTGCAATAAATACTATCTTGTTTTGATGACATTTTGGAAGTCCGTATGTACTAGGGGACTCTAAGCATTTGTAGCACAAGTCCTTAGTGTCAGGGGACTATAATGCAACTGCACTCTTGTTTTGGAAGTCCGTATGTGCTAGGGGTCTCTAAGCATTTGTAGCACAAGTCCTTAGTGTCAGGGGACTATAATGCAACGACACCATTGTTTTGAGATATCTCCCTTGTCTTGCCTTGCCACCGACGGTTTTACCGCGTGGGTTTGTTTATCCAGAATGTCATCCCTTGTACTATATTGATGCTAGTAAGCATCCCTTGAAGCTTGAAGGATCCAATAGATGGACTTGGTTCATCCCTTGATTTTATACTGGATATGTTATGTATTGTTTTGTCAAAATCTTGAATATCAGTCATGCAAACCCCTTTATTACTTATACCATTCACTGAGTATCCAAGCTCACCCTCTATATATATATGTAGGTGATGAGCAGGACGGCGGCGACGCCTAGATGCGCTTTGCAACTTGTTTTGAATTCATGTTTTGTAGCATCTTGAGGATCATGCTTCTTAGCTTGCATTTCATTGTGTTTTGTATATGATGGCTTGAGAAGCCTTTTGGTCAAGATGTATTTTTGTACTTCATTTTGTTTATTCAAGTTGTAAAGCTATGTAAAGATGAATGCCATTTCATTTGACTTATGCACAGCTCTTATGGACTAATTGGATTTAAAATTTATTACTTCCGCACATGTAAGCCCCATATGTATACTCTGATTGTGTGTGAATCCTTGTTTGTTGGCCTTTGGTAATCTCGGATTACTGGCCATCATGGCACCATTCTACTAGGGGCGGAATGCGGTCGTGACAGACCGGCCACCACTGATGGCCGATGGAAAGAGGGCACGACCAATGGGCATGGGGCCTGGCCGATGGGTTGTAGGGCTGGTCAGCAGGCCACTCCCTTCCCTCAGAAACAAAGCCACAAGCTCTTGGTCCGCAACCAAGCACAAAACAGACAAATTGAGAAACTCCAAGGCAAGGTGCACAACTGAGACCTTCAGGAACTCAAAACGAACCCGAGCATGGATGATCATCGAGTGTTCAAACGATGACGTCCAAGTCTTGAGGACGGTCAAAAATGGGGTGTCTACAGTTGCCCCTCTTTGACAGAACTCGAAAGTCATGAGATGACGGGAGTGAATGTCAAAGCCTAGAGACGACCCATTTTTGACAGACAAACATACAAAATAACAATACAGAGATGCGCCTGCGGGCTAGGGCAAAATGCAAATGACATGCACAATGCAGAACAAAACTTATGATTATGCAAAGAGGGCTGTAAAGAAATATCATGCAATTGTTATGCAAAGAAATACTACAACAAACTCGTACATAAGCAAGTAAGCAAACACGCCGTGCGTGGGAATTACAGACCGAACTATATTTCATGCAGAAACGATGTAAGAAAAAAATTATGCAATCTTAACTACATCTTACGCAAGAAAGACTAAAAGCGACTATCGGGAACACCCAAAGTCTCAAACGAAACAACTCATACGCGTACCAAATGCGAAAGGAAAAGGACATCCAAATGCGTATCAAACGCGAGAGGAGAAAGGTGACCAAACGCGTGTCAAACGCGAGAGGAGAAAGGTACGTCCAAATGCATGTCAAACGCAAGAGGAGAAAGGTACGTCCAAACGCATGTCAAACGCGAGAGGAGAAAGGTGCATCCAAACGCATGTCAAACGCGAGAGGAGAAAGGTACATCCAAACGAATGTCAAACGCGAGAGCAGAAAGGTGCGTCCAAATGCATGTCAAACGCAAGAGTAGAAAGGTGCGTCCAAATGCATGTCAAACGCGAAAGGAGAAAGGTGCGTCCAAACGCATGTCAAACACGAGAGAAGGAAGGTTCGTCCAAATGCATGTCAAACGCGAGAGGAGAAAGGTGCATCCAAACGCATGTCAAACGCGAGAGGAGAAAGGTTGCGGTGCGAACACCGGAGGGTGGTACGAACATCAGTCACTCGTCCCAATGTTTCTAACCGAACCAAGAGAGTTCGAGGGGGCAGGAATGATCCTACTTGGAGTTCCTCTAAATAAACCACACATACAATATCGTCTGGTTGTGCCAGCTGCAAATGAACCGTACATACAATATCATGCCTACACAAAAAGAAACTTTGACAGGTACAATATAGTAGAAACACATGGTTGACGTTACATCAAGATAAAATTTCAATACAAGATAAACACGTGCATATATGATGCAAACGAAAAGGTGCATAACAACGCAAGGGAGACGTGCATAACAATGCAAGTGAAAAGTGCATAACAATGCAAGTGAAAAGGTGCAAAACAATGCAAGGGAGATGTGCATAACAATGCAAGTGAAAAGTGCAGAATAATGCAAATAAAACGGTGCATAACAATGCAAGTTAAAAGGTGCATAACAACGCAAGTGAAGTGTGCATAACAATGCAAGTGAAAAGATGCATAACAATGCAGGTAGAACCATGCATAACAATGCAACTAGGGTGTGCATAATAATGCAACTGAAACGTGCATAACAATGCAACTAGAGTGTGCATAACAATGCAACTGAAATGTGCATAACAATGCAACTGAAACGTGAATAACAATGCAACTAGAGTGTGCATTACAATGCAACTAAAAAGGTGCATGACAATGCAAGTGAAACATGCATGACAATGCAGGTGAAACGTACATAACAATACAAGTGAAAAGGTACATAACAATGCAAGTGGAACGGTGCATAGCAAGGCAAGTGCGAGAAATGTATGCTCCATGCAACATTAAGATGTGCATTTCATGCCAGGGTGAGAAGTGCACATTTTATGCAAGCAAGGTTAAAACGTGTTCCATGCAATGTACATACTCCATGCAATGTAAACACGAATACCTATTTGACACAACGCGTATATGCTATGCAAACGCGATGATGCATGCCCGATGCAAAAGTGAAAAAGGCATATAACAAATGCAAATCTCGTGAACATGATAAGAACACTGTAAAGCCATGCATTCAAAGATAATTTTCGAATCTAGCAATATGCAAAAGGATACGAAAAGGATACATTTTGTGCATATCGAGTGCCGCACACAGAAAACACGGTTCGAGGTCACCACGGAAGCTACTTAAGCTTCAAAAGGTACACTTTCCTGCACTTTCTTAAGATATGAGGGCATTAACCATCCTAAAAACAACCAAGGAGGGTACTGGGGGTCCATCGGCCACCCTAGGAGGCCATTTGTTATCCATCGGCCAACAGTGGGGGCCGATCGGCCACCCTAGGAGGCCATCTGTTATCCATTGGCCACAAGAAAACTCCATCGGCTAACAGTGGGGGCCGATCGGCCAACAAAGTGGCCGGTTGGCCATAAGTGGCAGATTCGGGGCAGTTTTGACATTTTGCCACGGGTCTTCAAGCATAGGGTTCCAAACCCTATTCTTTCACTTTCTCAAGCCCGAAACTTCTTCCCCTTGTACTCTGGACCAATTTCCTCCTTCGATTCGCGCTTTATACACACTTTCAAGCATCCCACAAACATTCGATTCGCGAAACCCTTGAGATTTCAAACACTTTGAACCCATTGAAATGTGTTTTTGGTGCCTCGTTCTTGATTTCCATCACTTGGGGTTTGTTCCCCCCGAGTTACCCTTGATCTTCGTGCCTTCTTCCACACTTTGACCTTTTCTTTCATTTTTCACCTCTCGGAGTTGACTTTTTGTTGACTTTTGGCATTCTCACCTATTTTCTGCATCTTTGACTATTTTCTCATCCTTCTTGAGATGGCGGATGACATTCCACATGGCGTACACGTGTTGGCCCCCGACGACATCCACCAGTTTAGGAGATTCGCGCGAGGTGCACTAGAGGACCTCCTGCTACGCGAGCCAAAGTTACACTTATCCTATGGCGCCGCTGAGGTATACTCTTCCTCTTTACCTTCTGCAATGTAGGTCATATGTCTTGGATAGTCAATATTGCTCTTCATCTGATTAGTCCAAACACACTTGTACATCACATGCCTAGTTCACTCTGAGCACATTCATACATGATATTTCTATCAACTCGAACATATATACACACTGCATTTTTATCAATTCTGAACACATGTATACACTGTATTCCTAACACTGCTTTGCATCTATTTATCTTGGATACAAAGAGATTCTCATGCCTTCCGGGGTTATGGGAACACCATTGCACGAGACTGGTACATGGAGCTACCCGATGATGTTCACCACATCGTCGATGAGGCCGGTTTTGGTGTATTCTGCATGGGACTCTCGCGCCTCACTGCGAGTCAGCCTCTTCTAGGCGCCTTAGTGGAGAGTTGGTGGGACACCACCGATTCCTTCCACCTTTCTACAGCAAGGAAGATGGCGATGACTGCCTTCGACTTCTCTATGCTCACCGGCATAAGAGTCGGGGGTGATCCGATCCCTTTCGACACTGATATGGGTGAGTGAGATGCTGCTCAAATCTTTTTGCTAGGGACTCACCCACCTCTCTCCCGACCAGGGATGGTGCGATATTCGTGGTTCGCCGACCAGTTCAGGGGGGAGATGCCGACGACCCGCGAAGAGGTCGAGCACTATGCCTGGGGGTTCCTCATGTTCTTGCTTGGCACTACTCTATTTGCCAATCGGGCGAACACCGTTGGCCTCTACCTCTTGAGTGCACTGGTAGACTTGTCTCGCATCCGGCGCTATGACTGGGGCGGCGTAGGCTTGGCCACACTGTATGGATACATGAGTTCCTTATCTCACCGAAGCGAGCACCTGCTTGGAGGCTACTGGCAAGCTTGGGAGGTACATCTTTCCCTTCTACTTTACAGTCTTGCTTTACGTTATCTATATACCACACACACTGCATAACACACAATCTGCTTTACACTAGTTGTACACTGCACACACTGCACAATACACTGCACATCATTCTCTGATTTCTGCTTTATCTGTATACTGTTTTACTGATAAACATACTCATTATTACCCTTTCACATTCTGTAGTTGTGGGTATATGCCTACTTCCCGAGGCTTGCCCCAGAGCTGGAGGTAGAGACGCCCCTCATGGTTCCATATTCACATAGGCACGATGTGAGATACGAGCGGAGGCTGCGAGAGTCTTTCTCATTCTTCCGCCGATATTTTGACACTGTAGCCGCAGCGGAGGTATTTCAAACCTTACAGTTCATCTGAGCTTTGCTTTATATTGCACTTTCAATAGCAGATAACAACTTGTATATCCGTCATTTATAGATCACCTGGTAGCCCTGGGCAGTGCTGCCTGACGCAGTTAGAGACCGGTTTATGGGCGCTCGGGAGACTTCCCGATTCCGGGTTTTGCTTAAGGGTCCGGTCTGTCGAGCGTGGTACTTGGGTGAGCGCTTCCTGCGACAGAGCCTTGGTTTACCTGAGCCGGTGGTTCCGATGCTGTCTCCTTCACACATGAGGCATACAGAGAGGTACACCCCGCAAGAGATGGCCGACTTCAAGATAGGCTGGGATGCCGACTTCTTCAGGCTCGACGACGACTACACCGTCTTCATCCAGACATATCTCATGCAGCCTCTGGCCAGTGTTCGCCGAGGTGAGAGAGAGAGACCTGTAGCCACAGCAGGAGGAGTGGGAGGATCCAGGGCGACCCAGGCCCATGGTAGGAGGGGTTCCCAAAGGGGACAGAGGGCAGAGTGGCCAGACCTGCCCATTACCATGACATGCCGAGGACGGGCTGGAGAGACTTATCAAATTCGTATCGCTCCTTCCCCAGCTGATCATGGGCTCGTCGGAGTTCGAGGCCCGACCTCGGTATACGCTATACTTTACATTCTGTATATTCATTTCATTTCAGTTGATATTTTGCAGATTACTAATTACCTCAACATTTTTGCAGGCTTCCGTAGAGTACACTGGGCAGGCTCTGGAGCTGTCAGCTTCTCTGATGGGGATGATGCAGAGGAGCATGGACTTGCTCAGTATTTACGGTATTCCAGTAAGTTCTTTTGGCTTACACTTCAAAACCCTCTATAATCTGCTCCATACTGATCTGATGCATCACATTATCAATACTGCGTTTGATACACCACACTCATATACCACTTACGACACGGATACACTGCATCTCATATACTGGCCACGACCGCATACACTGCAATCATTCACTGCTCATGGCATTCATATACTACTCACAACATTCATACACTGTAATCATATATTACATTTGATACCATACTCAGTTTCGCATAGCATAACTGATGCATTTGCCAAATTGTTCTTTTCAGGCCCCATTCCAGATACCAGCCACAGCGGGCGCCTTAGCGGGACCTTCAGTGCCTCCCCGAGCCGCAGGGGGAGCGGGACGAGGGACTCCAGCACACAGCCAAAACAGAGCTAGACGTGCTCACACCGAGAGTAATTTGCGGGAGCCTGCCCCAGATGATGATGAGTCTGACGAGGAGGCAATGAGTCCACAGTCAGAGTCGTCTCAAGATGGAGATGAGGCTGGAGATAGCTTGGGTTTAGACTCAGGTAGCGGAGCTGATGACGGTAGTTCTGGGCCTTCGTCGAGGAAGAGGACGAGGAGGGCTTCCCACTCTTGAGGCGACTGGCGCCAATTCAAATGTTTTGTTTTTGCTTTATTTCTCTTTTTGCCTGTAGTTTTTGCACATTGTATAGCCTCAGGCAGTTTTATGTTCTTTAAAACTTGTACTCTTGCCAAAAAAAAAAAAAAACCATGATGGAATGAAAATAGCTTTTTGATTGAAAAAGTGTTACATTTTACATTCTAAGCATCGCATCACACAGCATGTAAATGAGATTGAACTTTGTTTGAAAACTACACACTCGAATTGCATTGTCTTAATCAGGTAGTGAACCAACTGACAACTGAAAGAACAAAACAACTCGATAAGCAAAACCAAGACTTGACATGCTAACCAAATGTGAATGCAACTCAATAAGCAAGACAAGAACTTAACAATCAATGGAAAATCAACTCGATAAACAAAAATGCAACAACTCGATAAACAAATTGAAGTAACACAGGAACGACTTTACAAAATCGTCACAAAAAAGCATTCGAAGTGGAACAAGACACAAGTTCTCAACATTTCCAACACATGGACAACTCAGAGGACAAAGGAGGGGCCATCGGCCAAGGTGGGAGGCCACTGGCCACCATAAAGAGTTATCGGCCACAAGAACTAGCCGATCGTCTATAAAGATGGTCAGTCGGCAATTAATGTAAAAAGTGCCCAGATTGTTGCCACCTGTCTTCCACTCAACACCTTATCTTCTACAAAAGCCCCAGCTTCGTAGTTTCTCCATTTCAACTCTGTTTTTGCCCCCAAATAGAAGTATTTCTTGTCCAAAACCTCAAAAATTGGATTGCAAACTTGGATGGCTCGAAAAAGTTGAATTTTTGGGGTTTCAGAATAAATGTACTATTCACGTTGAGCCGCACCCCGCTGTGTTTTTCGTTCCTCCATGCCACGGCTAGCTGTTGGAATCCGATAACTCATGTTTTTAGCTTTGGCGGACAAGAGATATGCCCTACTTTTGAAGACTTCCAAGCCTTAATGGGATCTCAGCGAGATGAAGAGATCGTACCCCAATTCCATTTTGGCCACATCCAAGCCTTAGGACGGATGTGTGGGCTTACTTTGCATGACGCTCAGTCATTGATTCGCGACGGAGAATTAGACATCCTCAGCTTGATTCATCGGTTTTCTGATGCCGGTGATCGCGGCGATCATCACTGGCAGGGTTTTCGGCGACATGCGCTTTGCTTGTGCATGTTGTCTCACTTTTTGCTTGCCCCAGGCTCCTGTGGGTCTAGGGTCCATTTGATTGAGGTTGCCCAGGGTTTAAAAGAGGGCAAGAGCTGCATTGCCATGACACTAGCTGAGGCACTGATGGGTTTGGATGCCTTCCATCGCCGGGAGACGACTAGATTCGTGGGGAGTCCATTACTGCTGCAGGTAATGTTTCCCTCCCTATTCACATGTTTATTCCTCACATCACTCGACCCTCAAGCTCTGTTTTTCTCTCAAAACCCTTTTCTCACTTTTCTCTCCACATACACCTCTCTATTCTTTAATCTCTCATTTTTCATCCCTTCCCAGATATGGTTGATGGACAAGTTAAGAGTGGTAGACTCATGCCCAGCATATTCAGCACGCGGCTATTTCTTCCGGCGGTGTCTAGTCGATGCCCTAGATGAGGGATGGTGGTGTGAATGGATGCGCAGTCTATCCGCTGTCAACATTGCTTGGTGCTGCCCCTGGCTCGACCTGCCGGCGATGAGCTACAACATGTCTCGCCAACTGGGCATTCAGTTGATCGGCTAGACACATTGTGTCTTTTACTTCCCATTCCGATTTCGGCGCCAATTTGGCCATGATTAGACCCGCCCAAAAGAAGGGATAGAATACCCTACTGCATTTCCAGTCCAAGGCGCACAGCTAGCTGGGTATGCCACAACATGGAGGACGAGAGAGCTTCTGGCCCCCGTTCCCACTTTCAGTTGCACCCTCTCTAATGAATGCATTAGTTGGCTTGAAGATGAGGCACAGACCGGGCCTACTTTGGCATCAGAGGCTTTCACAAGCTCTGGGACGGGACGCAGGAACACCTGACTATGTCCCGAATTTATTTGCTTTAATCAGTACTTTCAAGTTTTCTTTATGAATGTAATAAAAAGCAACTTCAATTTGTATTCAAGAGTAGGAGAACTCTGTACTGAAATCAATGTAATTGAAGGCTGTGGGTACTGAAAATTTTCCGTTTGGTCAAAAAATGGTCTAAGTTGTAAAAAGATTAATTTGAACAAAATCAACTTTTATTAAAACTTTTCAAAACCATTTTCGATATGGATCAAAACTGGAAACGCCCGAGATCTATCACTAAGATGTACAACCCTGGAACTAGTAACTGGAAAGTTGCCCCTAGTCTGAATAACACTGCACTAGAGATCACAACCGAGCTCTTGAATGCAGAATAGACAAAGATGACCAACATGATCACATGGACAAAGTTGATTTGGAAGTGTTTATGGCTGGACTTTGGAATGAAGTTGCCTATGTATCCCAAAGGTGGGAATCAAGCCTTACGTAATTCGATTCAGGTTCACTCGTGTATTAACACTCTCCTTTTGCGCTCTAACTTTTGCCAAGGCCGCCCTTTCTGGGTTTTCAACCTTGCGAGCTCAATTTTTATTATTTCAAATTTTTCATACTCTAATTTTTGCCTAGGTCGCCCTTTCGGGTTTTCGGCTTAGTGAGCCACTCAGGGATAGTATTTCTTCAACTTGTCCATGTTGATCGGCTAGGAGAACTCAAGGCCATCTAAATCCATTAGAACGACAGCTCCACCTGACTAGATAAACTTGATGATGTAAGGGCCAGTCCAATTGGGTCTGAACTTGCCCCTAGGGTCGTGGATGGGAGCTCGGTTGTCTTTGAGCACTAGATCCCCCTCTTTCAAATTCCTGGACTTAACCTTCTTGTTGAAAGCCCAGGCAATTCTTCGTTGATAACCCTGGACGTGATACAGTGCTTTCAGCCTTCTTTCATCAAAGATCATGAGTTCTTCAAACCTACTTTGCTGCCAATCTGCCTCAGCTATCTGACACTCAGCCAATACCTGTAACAGCGGAACCTCAACTTCGATAGGCAGAACAGCCTCCATCCCATAAACCAAGGAATACGGAGTTGCCCCAGTAGAAGTTCGAATTGAAGTCCGGTAGCCCCAAAGAGCAAATGGCAGCTTATCTGGCCAGTCCTTGTAGGTTTCCACCATCTTCTGCAGAATGTGCTTGATGTTCTTGTTGGCGGCCTCAACTGCTCCATTGGTTTGCGGCCGATATGTAGATAGCTTATGAAAAGCCACATTGTACTTTTCCAACAAGTCGATCACCTCCTTCTTGAAGTGGGAGCCATTATCCGAAATAATCTCATTCGGGACCCCGTAGCGACAGATAATGTTGTTCCTGATGAACTTAGCAACATGCGATGCCTTCAACACCGCGTAAGATTGGGCCTCAACCCACTTCGTAAAGTAGTCTATCACTACCAGAATATACTCATGCCCGTTGGACCCCTTCGGAGTGATAGCCCCAATTACATCAATCCTCCAGACTGAAAAAGGCCATGGCGAAGTCATATTGTACAGCTTCGACGGCGGAATGTTCATGTGGTTTGCATGGATTTGACATTTGTGGCATCACTGGACAAAGCCAATACAATCCTCCTCCATGGCTGACCAGTAATAACCCTGCCTAAGGATCTTCCGGGCTAGCATCACCCCGCTCATGTGTGCTCCTCACTCTCCTCCATGGATGGCCTTCATCAGGCGCTTGGATTCTTCAGCATCAACGCATAGCTTATGCATCCCGAGATGACCCCTCTTGTACAGTTTACCCTCGCAGACGATGAACTGAGTAGCCATTCTTCGAATTGCCCTCTTATCTTTGGCATTTGCCCTTGGTGGATACACTTCCTTTTCCAAGAAGTTCCAGACGTTGTAATACCAGGGGTTTTGATCTTGTACCTCATCTATGGCAGCAATCAGCTCGTAGGCCGACACGAATTTCTGTTCAATGATGATCGAACGCATCCGAACTCCAAAAGGGATGTCTATCATAGAAGATAGAGTTGCTAATGAATCAGCGAACCTGTTGTTCTCTCTTAACAGATGAGCAAAGTTTAGTTTCTCAAACCAAGGAATCAGGACGTCCAAGGTCTGGTGATAGATTCTCATCTTTTCTTCTTTAACTTTCCAATCTCCTTTAGCTTGAGATACAACAAGGTTCGAGTCCCCGATGACATCCAACTGTTTTTCCCCTAGTTCCAGGGCGGCTTCTAGTCCAGCAATACATGCCTCATTCTCTGCCTCATTGTTCGACACTTTGAACCGGAGTTTGAATACTAAGGGTATGCGGGAATTGTCAGGTGCTATCAGCAACACCCCTATCCCATACCGGTATTGGTTTGACGCTCCGTCAAAGTACATCGTCTAAGTCTCTTCTTCGACATGCAAAATGGCCTCGTTTGGGAACAGATATTCTACTGCTTCATCCCCTTCAACTGGGTGGTCGGCTAGGAACTTCGCTACCGCTCTTCCTTTCACTAACTTGTGCGTCATGTACTTCAGATCAAATTCGGAAAGCAAAAGCAACCAACGGGCTAGCCTACCCGTAAGTACCAGTTTCTCAAAGAGATATTTGATGAGATCTAATCTCGAAACTAGTATTACAGAGTGAGCTAACGGGTAGTGCCTCAACTTCCTGGTAGCCCATACCAAGGCCAAACAAGCTTTCTCTAGCGGAGTGTAGCGGGTCTCGTAATCCAGCATTTTCTTGCTCAGGTAGTAGATAGCCTTCTCCACTTTGCCTTCAGACTCCTGTGCAAGCATGTAGCCCATTGTCATTTTGGTCACTGATAGGTACAGAATCAACGATTTCCCCGGCTCAGGCGGTGATAACACAGGTGGGTTCTATAAATATTACTTGATCTGCTCGAAAGCAACTTGGCATCGGTCATCCCATTGGAACTTCTTTCCTTTCTTCACAAGACCAAACAGTGGTTCACAAGTCAAGGTCAATTTTACAATAAACCGTCTTATGAATTGCACTTTACCCAGAAAGCCTTGCACCTCCTTTTCAGTCCTTGGTGGTGGCATTTCTAGGATGGCCTTGATTTTGGAAGGATTGACCTCGATACCCCTTTGTGTGATCAAGAACCCCAGCATTTTCCCTACTGTAACACCAAATGTACATTTATGAGGATTTAGCCGCAACCGATACTCTCTGATCCGTTGGAAGAATTTCTGCAAGGCGGTGTGGTAGCCCTCTTTTTCCATGGACTTGACAATCATGTCGTCCACGTACACCTCAATCTCTTTATAGATCATATCATGCAAAATCATGGTCGCAGCTCGTTGATACATAGCCCTAGCGTTCTTCAAGTCGAACGGCATCACCTTATAACAATAAGTTCGCCACGGGGTGGTGAAAGTAGTCTTCTCCCTGTCTTCGGGTGCCATCAAAATCTAATTGTAGCCTGAAAACCCATCCATGAACGAGAGCAGCGCATGCCCAGCAGTGAAGTCCACTAATTCGTCGATATACGGCAGAGGAAAGTCGTCCTTCGGACTGGCTTTGTTCAAATCCCTGAAGTCCACACATACCCAAATTCTGCCGTCCGTCTTCAGCACTGGAACTATATTGGCCAACCAAGTTGGGTACTCAGATACCAACAGGAACCCTGCGTCAATCTGCTTGGTGACCTCTTCTTTGATTTTTAGAGCCTAGTCCGGGTGGATCCTTCGGAGCTTCTGCTTAACAGGTCGGGCCTCTAGGTCAAGAGGGATCCGGTGCTGTACAATCTCAGGATCGATTCCAGGCATGTCTTCGTAAGACCACGTGAAAACATCTTTGAAATCTTTTAATAAAGCGACTAAGCACTCGCGCTCCACCGAAGACAACGTGGACCCGATCTGGACCAGCTGCGGGTCCTTCTCAATACCAACATTAATTGTGGTGATTTCATCAACCAAAGGTTTTACAAACCTCTCCTGCTCTTGATCAAGCAAATATTTCAAAACCGGAGAAATTTCTTCCTCATCGTTTTCATCAAAATTTTGAAAGTCTTGATTAATGCAATAAATTAAAGGCACAGAAAAGTACTTGGAAGCCACAGCCGTACCATTCTTATTAATAACATCCAGTCCGTTCGATTCCTCTATTACAACAGACTCAAAGGAAAAAGAAAAAGACGACCTGGACAGGACAGTGGCATCCGGGTTATCACTTCCAGGAATACCGGACTCAGACTCAGAAGAGCTGGAATCTGATTCCGACTCCACAGACTCAGTGGAATCAGATTCCGGCTCACTACCTGACTCGGAACTGCTTGATAAAAAGCCCTCCTCGTATTGCCAGACGAGAGAGGGTGCGATGGATGCATCAAGAATGCCTGAAGATGGGCCCATAGCCGCTTCATCACTGATCATGGAAACTGAGAAGTTATCCCCCAAGCACTCTAGTACGATTTGAGGATCTGAGAGGAGACAAGCCAGTGCTACCCCTATCTCAATTTCTATGCTCTTGGAATCCTCCTCATTGCACTGCTCAGCCTCAGCTGGTGGGTTTGTCTGCTCTTCGGCAACTTCATCCCCGGATAATTGAAGATCAAAAAAGATTTTGAAGCCGGGCAAACGCCGCTTCTCTGAATTCAACCAGGGCTCCGGGAAGCCGCAAAACAGGAAGTCTTCCCCCTCTCAGACAAAGCGTCCATTCAGGGTCCCCTGGATGGGCCTGTGCACCAACTTATAATGCTTTTCGGCTTGTTTTGCCCTGGCTCTTCCGGTCATCTCTCTTCCTTTCCTTGCCCAATCTTCTTTGGTAGGCAGATAACCTAAGCCAAAGGTATATGGGTTATGTGGCACTTCGGCCAACGCTACGACGCCCTTCCGGCCACTTCGCCCTAATCCCATCCCGAGCATGTGCTGAAGCTTGTTCATAAGGTAGACAAATTGTGCACTGACGTATAGCCCCTTATCAACAGCTAGCATATCCTGTACAACCCGGGCCTCAGCTAGGGTGAATCCTGACAAAAATACATCTTCCGCGCCATGCTCAATCTCCAGAACTGGTGTAGAAACCTCTAGCGGCGGATGTATCAAAGAATTCCCAAAAACGATTGCCACCCCCTTCCCGTGGGGGTACTTCAGCATTTGGTGTAAGGTGGAAGAGACAGCTTTCACCTGGTGCAGCCACGGCCGCCCAAGGAGTAGATTGAAGGTTGTGGGAACATCCAAGACATGAAACTCAATGTCTTGTTGCCCCAGACCAACCTGGGTCTTAATCCGTACGGTCCCCATCACCTCTCAGCTGGTATTATCATCAGCCCGAATCACCTGGGCTGTAGGCACGAAATCCGCGGGCTTCAACCCGATAGCATACGCCGTTCTCGACGGACATACATTGATTATGGACCCCATGTCGACCAGGACCACCGGTATCTATTTCTCTCTACACTCCACAGAGATATAGAGTGGTTTGTTATGATCCAAGCCCTCGGGCGGTAGTTCTTTGTCGGTGAAGGTCAAGGTCGGGAAAGCTCCTCCCGGGAAAACCAGCCCTACCAACTGCTCGGGTGTGGTATCAATTGAAAGTTTCGTCTTGTCCATGGCAGAAAGGACCACTAGTCTGTGAACCCTCGAGGCCAGAAGCAGTCCCCAGATGGAGATGTCTGCTTGAATTTTCTTTAGCTGTTTTAGTACAGCCTCCTCCTCCAGCAATTTTTCTTTCTGCCTCTCTGCCTCTTTGTCTTTCCCGGACACCTCTGGCTGGTCCAAGTGTGGGGGCTTGAAATACCGCCCACTCCTGGTCATATGGTCAACCTCCTCAACATACCAGGTGTCATCTGGTTGGTTCTGCCCCCAATCTTCATCAGTGTGAGCAAGACGTAAGTCGTCGTCTTCCCACCACATCCCGTCAGCAACCGACAGACAGCTATCCGGTTCCATTGCAACTGTTTCTGTGCTCACAACACATTCCGTCCCTGTAGGGGCTTTGGCCTTCCTAGCCCTCTCAAGATCCTCGATCTTTTCTTGCTCAAGTCGCTTCAATGCAGCCTCCTGTTCAGTGTCTATTGTACTCAGACTGCCTGGATCCCGAGCAAAATTCTTCGCACCGGTGCTCTCCGGTGATTCTTCTTGAATCTCGGCCATTCCGGCCACTGCTGATGTTCTCGTTCCTGACGGTCTCTGTTCTGGCTGAGATTCTTTAACAACATCTGGCTCGTCGCTGAGCCACCCAGTATTTTCTCCTGATCCATCCAAGTCGAACCAGTTGATGTTCACATCCCCTGAGTCCTGCTCGTTGAAGAACTACAAATTGGCAATGTCCTCTTCCAGCTCTACTAGGTCATCTAGCCCCTGACTAGGTACATCTTCCCGAACCACACTGATTTCTGCCCAAACTGGCAACTCTACCCTCGGCTTAGTCTGGTCTGTTGATGTGATATAACCACTCGGGTTGTACGCAAAGCTCCCAGACCCCTCGGGATCTGAATTAACATTCCCATCTACCTCCAAAGTCATCCTGGTTCTGTCTTCGACGGTCACCACCACCGATTCAGGTTGGGTTTGAGAGGTGCTCAATATACACAAGTCCGTGTTGTCTGGGATGAACACCCCAAGATTGGGTAGGTGGGAGGGTGTGATATATATGCTTGGGTCATATGGAATGGCCGTGGTTTGGATCAGGTTGATGTGTTTGGGTGGTGGAGCTTGGTTATGTGGTGGGAGTGGGTTGGTACTGACATTCGGCTTCTCTGGAGGCACAATCACCTTGTTGTCAATAAGATCCTGGATCTCATGACGCAGTTTGTAGCACGAGTCATGTCATGACCGTGTTGTTGGTGAAAGGCACAGTATTTGGCCGGGTTATGGGAAGAAAGAAGTTTGTCTGGTAATGGCCGCAGCTCTAGGGGCTTCAAATGCCCTTTCCTAATTAGAACCCCCAGAGCTTTAGACAGAGGCATGTACAGTGGAGTAAAGGTTCTCTGGCCTCGAGGTGGATATCTGGCTGTTTGTGAGCTAGTTCTGGACCTACCGGTGAAGGATGTAGCTATAGGTGTTTTTGGAGTGGTGGTGGTGACCATGCCCACATCAGAAGTTCTGGCAGCTGCAGCATTACTCGTGCCTGCATTTGAACTGCGTGTAAATGCCCTCTTGGGCTATTCCCTGTCTTAGTCAATCATACCCTGCTTCGTAGCGTCCTTAATCTATACCCCAATCTCGTGTAAGTCCGTAAAGGTGGGAAGGGGTAAGACGATCATTTTTTGCATCAGCTTGGGTTGGAGGTTCTGCACAACCATCCTTATCTAATCCTTCTCCAATAGCCGTGTTGTCATCATGGAGGCCTTGGCCCTCCATCGAGTGACAAAGCCAGAAAAGCCTTCTTTCGGCTCTTGCCTGGTCGCTTCAAGATCACAGGTCGTGACCTTAATCTGGGTGTTGTATGAATATTGTGCAACGAAGGCCTCAGCCATTTCCTCCCAGCTTCTTTTCACTGAGTCCTCCAACTTAGCATACCAAATGGCCGCAATACCCGATAGGGTCCGGCCGAAGAGTAATAGTTTCTGGAGTCTCATCAAGCCCATCGAGCGCAAAATATCCGAGAACAGCCTCAGATGAACCATAAGGTCGCCCGAGCCATCAAAACGGTCTATGTGGGGCATCTTGAATCTGTCCGGCAATGTTACCGCCGAATCAGTGTAACCATCCTCTATGTCTGGAATGGAATTGACCCCCTGGGCCTGTTTAAACAGCTTTTCAAGCTTACTCATCTTCAAAGCGGTTGGGTCCATCTTGGATTCAAACGGTGTATCTGTTGAGAAGGCCAGTGTCTTTGAAATCTGCGGTAGAACTGGTGGCGGAACTGGTCCTATTGAGGCATTCGTATCTTCCTGGACATTTACAGTATCCCCGAGTGTTGGAACCCTAGGTGGGGGTGGGGGTGGATGCGAAGCAGATGCTCCGGCTTGTTGTGGTTGCTACTGTTGCTGAAGTCTGGCAATCAACTCTGTCTGTTGAGCCACAACCTCTGCCTGACGCGCGGTAAACTCTGCCTGGCGGGCAGCATCCCGCTGGATGGCTTGCATGGTCTTTTGAAGCTGACGCATCATGTCCTCCATACTTGCCATAAAGTGTTGATCTAACTGAACAAGTGTATCTCTCTGTGTGGTAGAAACGGAAACCTCAGCCCGACTACTCACTGGTGGGGTGGACAATGATCGCTAAACCAACGACTGCTGTACCGATACTCTCTGCCTAACTGCCCTCCGTCTTGTAACCAGGGGTAATGAAAAGAACACTGCTTGTCCGTCAACTAGATCCTCGGATCGATGAAGCCTTCTACCTCTAACCCAGAGTGCTTTAGGGGAAACTACCTCTTCGGAAGCAATGATGCTATACTACCTTGCAAAAAGATAAATAAAGCAAAATAAGGAAACAAACAACCAGAAAAACGGACAGTATTTCGGCTTAAATAAACACAACACACAGTTGACATTGTAAGCTGAACACACTGTTCTCATCACTAATCGATGTCCCCAAATCACTGCCTCAAATCTGATACCCCCAAATACTGATGTCCTCAGACTGATACCCAGACTTGCAAA
Organism: Camellia granthamiana; assembly: GCA_036172215.1. Classification (NCBI taxonomy): domain Eukaryota; kingdom Viridiplantae; phylum Streptophyta; class Magnoliopsida; order Ericales; family Theaceae; genus Camellia; species Camellia granthamiana. The sequence goes on along the minus strand of CM069904.1, from coordinate 35,427,961 downwards.
CTGATATATGCATTCCTGTAGAGACACACTGTAAAATCACATAGCAAGCAAGTGAGAACCGAAACACCCCTATGGAGGGGTAGGGTTTCCCTGTCCTATTTTGTCAAGAGCTAGGGTTTCACTACGCACGCAGTGGTTTTTCAAACAACCTATAATCAGGTAAGCAACCTATCCTAGTTTGGAATGGTCTTTACGGATTCCGATATGCACTAGGTCGAATGGTCAAAAAGGGTGCCTCGGTAAAAATCGAGGTTTGTGTTCCCATCGTGGCAGAGTCCATAACCGGTCAGCCTTACGGCACGGCTTTCCAAGCAAGCCTCCGGCAAACCGTTCAGGAATAGTAGATGGAAAACACGGTGTCCTAGGTGCATCAATGCAAATGCAATGCAAAGAAACACATAAGTGTAAACAAAACAACATATCATGAGTTTGAGTCAAGTTCTCTAAATCCCCAGCAGAGTCACCAGAAACTGTAGACTGCCCGAACTCTCTCCGAGCACGCCCCCCTTTTCGGAGAGGGCGCGAATTGTAGTTCTAGCTACTACAGTTCGGACTCCTGTCACAGTTCTGAATCTAATCTCACAAAGTGCAATGCAAGACTGATAAATCACCAAAAAGTCCAAATTCGGCAAATCGTTTTGGAAAATCGATTTTAATCAAAAAGCGCCAAACATGGACTGCTTTGCCAGATTTCAGAGTCGCCACCTAAATGTTTTGTTTTTGGGAAATTTAGAAAACCCTGACTCGTGCCTAAGGCCATGTGTTCGTCATCACCAAAGTTGCCTCAACTTGGGAACTTGGGTACGAGGGGGGAAGGTCATGAAATGAGCACCCCCACTCGCCGGATCAAAGGATCGGCCTCTACTAATCATGATATGTTGTTTTTGTAAACACGTGTTATTCTAATTATTAGCTAACTTACTATGTGATGCGCACAACATGCAAGTATAGACTAAATCACTCAATTTGGAACAAAACATCTCATGTTTGTTTTTCGAAAAATGGTTTGGAAGTGCTACTCGCAAGTAGGCTAAAATGCGGATTTGCCACCCTCAAGTAGGCTTAAGAAAACATGATGATTTGCCACTTCAAGTGGGCTTAAAACTCACATTTTGATGAATTGTTCCAATTCAAGCAATAAAGCCTTCATCCACAGGCATTCATGCAGTTATAGCAATTAACCAAATAGCTCATGGCATGCATGCTATCATGGCAGTCACTTACACGTATGCAAGGATGCTAAAGCATAAACACTCACAGTGTACTCCGAGCCAAAATAGAAGCTAGTTAGTAATCAATGCATGATCCTAGCTATGCAAGATGCCTAATGCAACACATGCAAAATGCAACTAAAATGTTCTCGGCTAGCTAAGATGGCATATGAATGCTACACTTGATGCATGTATTCAAATAGGAATCAAAATATAATGCAGTTTGAATGATGCACCGAGCCTAGTGCATGCAAGACAAATGAATGATACACGCATGCAAGCATAAGTATGCTAATTGAAACATGCCCTAAAACTAACCATCAAAAGCTGGTAAATAAAAGGGAGAAAGACGTGGGGTTGGAAGACATTCACACACACACGCACACTTATTACAACATTTGCCCTCTTGACGGAGGATCCGAAATAATAAGCTAACTAGCTACACTAATTAAGCTAACTATTACAAACCAACTAATTAACTAACTATTCTAGCTAATTAATTACAACATAATTGAATAACTAGCTAATCTAGACTAATTAGAATATTACAAGCCAAATAAATTAATCAAACACTTTAACTAATTAATTACAACACTTGCATGAATGAAATAGCTAACTTATTCTAAGTTAACAAAAGCGATTAAATGGCCTCAAGGATGAGGGACATGCATGCTCGGTCGGCTTCCTCCCGAAAATCCACTATTGGCCAGAGATGATGGCTATCGGCCAAAGTTGATGGCCATTGGCCACTTCTGATAGCCGATCGGCAGCCTTGGTGGTCGGTCGGCAGATTTGATGGCCAGTCAGCCACTATTTCCTGCAATTTCTCCTTTTGCTGCAACAAAGCACAAACAGAGGCATGGCAGTGTATTTGCAAGGAAATGTGTGTGCAACTACACTCCTTATCATGTCTCAAGCTCAAAGGAGTATAGTGCTCGGCTCTCAAGCCACCAATTGCGCATTTCAATGCATGATGGCCAAAGAGTCAAGCTTGCACAATGTCGATGAATGCACAAATAACACATAGGACTCGAGAGGCCTCCACCCTATCATGCACAATCAAGGGGGACGGCGACAAAGAAATGAGGCGCGTTTCATCACTTCAAGTATAAAACGCCCCTCATTTCTCGTGTTTGGATCAACATCCGATCCAAACACAATGTAATGCAACACACATGCAAACAACATGCTATGCAAACAAGATGCTAATCTTGACATGTTAAGGTGGTATGCACAAGACTCTAACATGTAAACACTCATGCACAACATACTAGAGCACTTAAGCATTAAACACTAGTGAAGGATACAACACTAGGACCATGCAACACAATGCTCAATGGACTAAACCAACACCAAACAGACCTCATGCATGCCAAAACAGTGGCCAAAATGATCTGAAATGATAGCATGAATGGCAAGAGAATGATGCTCATGCATTGGCTCACAAACAAGGCATAAAGGTGCAACTCTCAAGAGCACCTAAAGAGTGAAAAACATAGAAGTGTAGCAACACTATATGCTCTGAAATAACATGCCAAATGATGCCAAAACATGCAAATACCTCAAGCCAAGCATGCAAGATGCCTCAAAACTCAAAGCTATTCAAGGCTATTGCACTACAAGCATGCATAACAAGCATCACACGACCAAGAAGCCTCAAAACAGAGCTAAAGTATGTTAAAACATGGGTAAAAACTTGCTGGAGTGGAGCCAAAACATGCTAAAATAATGGGCCAAAACACCAAGTATATTAGGCTAGTGAGGAAGGTTTACACTACAAGTGTAAGAAGCATGCAAGAGGTGGCTCTACCAACCAAAATCAAAGTTATAACATGCCAAAATAATACCAAAAACATGCTGAGATAGAACCAAAATAGGCTAGCATGATGGATCAAAGTATTGAGCACACAAGGCTAAATGGCAAGATTACACTACAAGTGTAAAAAGCATGCATGAGGTGACTCAACCAAGCCAAAATAGAGTTATACCATGCCGAAATAAGGCCAAAAATAAGTTGAGAACAAGCCAACACATGCTAGAAAAACATGCTCAATAATTAGGCCAACAAGGCAAGCAAACAAGACAAGAGGGGAGTGGACCACCCCCTCTCATTTTGGACCTCAAAACCACATTTCTACCACTAAAAAATCCATTGGATTTCAGTGGTTAAAAGGCCAAATAAAGATTGCCTCAAAGGCCTTAAAAGATGGCACCAAGCTCAACCCAATAAGGCACACAAGAGGGTAGAACACCCTCAACACCAAAGAGGCCTCAAACAACCATTTTAAGCACTTAAAAACAAAGGTTTTTGTAGTTGAAAGCTAAGCCAAAAGAAGCATGCAAAGATGGCTAAACACTTAAGCAAAACAAAACTTAAAGAGGGTAACTACTAACCCTTGAAGAACAACTTCAAAACCAGCAACTTCTGAGGCAAAAATCAACTTTTAGGCTCCAAACAAGATCCTCAAGCACCTTAGCAACAAAGTGATGGTGCTTTACTAGGTGTTGTAGTGCAAAAGTGAAGAGAAAATACACTTTTAAGGCACAAACTAGCACAAATATATATATATATATATATATAGAGAGAGAGAGAGAGAGGGATATGTTTAGCCCTAACCCAAAATTCTCAACCTCTGAAAGGGGAGAGGAGTCTCCCCTTATATAGAATCACAAGCCTCAAGCTTGTTTGACAAGCTAGAAGCTTGTTACAATCCCTCCATACACGTGTATGGAGGATGTCTTTTGTGCCCAACAGCTAGCACAGCTGGCACCAAAATATCTACAAAAGCAATGAAAAGGGCCTCGGCTAAAAGAAATGGCCGACCAGCCATTAAATGGGCCGACCGGCCACCACTGATGGCCGATGAAAAGAAGGCACAGCCGATGGGCATGGGCCCTGGCCGATGGGTTGTCGGGCTGGCCAGCAGGCCACCCCCTTCCCTCAGAAACAAAGCCACAAGCTCTTAGTCTACAACCAAGCACAAAACAAACAAGTTGAGAGGCTCCAAGGCAAGGCGCACAGCCGAGACCTTCAGGAACTCAAAACGAACACGAGCATGGATGATCATCGAGTGTTCAAACGATGACCTACAAGTTTTGAGGACGGTCAAAAATGGGGTGTCTACAATTAGCCATATTGTATAAGTTAGGATCATGCATTTTTCTAACTTTTTTGTTTATTTTGGCACGAAATACTAGGTGAGCCTTTTTCTTGCTTTAACATATCGCATACGTGTGATTGTTGCCATGTCTCGCATGCTTGCCATGAGACTAATTGCTTAATTGGTATAACTACTTGAATGCCTGTGGATGAAGGCTTGTTGCTTGAATTGAAATAATTTGAGTAAATATTCATATGCGATCACTTTTTCAAGTGGTACATATTTCTAAATAATTTTCAAAACAAACATGGATCAAAACGTTCCAATTCTTGCAAAGTTAGTCTATACTTGTGTGCGTGCGCATCACATAGTAATACTAGCCTAATAAATTGGAACAAGAGCATATAATGTATATAAGATTCATATCATGATTAGTAAATCTTTGGTCGGGCGAGCGGGGGTTTTCAAATTCATTCATGACCTTCCCCTCTCGTACCTAAGTTCTCGAGCAGAGATAATCTTAGTGATGACAAACACGTGGCCTTTGGCACGAATTATGAAAAAAAATTTAGGTGGTGACTCTGTATCTGGCAAAGCAATCCATTTTTGAAATTTGATTCAAAATTGATTTGTCAAAAGATTTTTCAGATTTGGACTCTTTGGTGATTATCTATTTCACATTGCACTTGTGAAATCAGATTTAGAACCGCGGGAGTCCGATACTGTAGGGCTTATTTCGACTTTCGAAAGGGGGCGCGAAAAAGTCAAGCTACAGTTTCTGGCAACTCTACTGGGGAAAGTATAGAACTTGACTTGAAATTCATGATGTGAAATTTTATCTACACTTGTATGTTTCTTTGCATTACATTTGCAATGGTTCATTTAAGTCACTATGTTTGCCATCTGCTATTCCTAGACGGTTTGCCAGAGGCTTGCTTGAAAAGCTTGCCAAAAGGCTGACCAGTCATGGGCTCTACCATGATGGGAACACAACCTTGGACCTAGACTACCACTGTACCGCTTGATCCTCCTTTCACTTCTCGGTGTTAGGTGTGAGAAGTATATTAGGTAGTTCCAAACTAGGACTGGGTACTTATCCAAATACAGGATTACGTGAAATCACTTTGTTTGAATAGTGAACCCTAGTTCTTGATGAGACTAGGACAAGGTAACCCTACCCCCTCATAGGGGTGTTTTGGTGCTCACTTAACTGGTATGTGCTTTACAGTGAAACTGTACAGGGATGTGCGTATTAGTTGCAAGTTGGGTATCAGTTTTGGGGGCATAATCTAGTGTTGAGCGCAGTCCTACAGCTTTGATTACATCTGTGTTGGTAACATCTGAGTTGAGGTGTTATGCGGTTTCTGACTACTGTCTTCTTTTTGCTTTATTTCTTTTTGCTAGGTAGTATAACACCATAGCTTCGGAAAGTTCGGATATCCCCCGAGTGCTCTGGACCGGTGTCAGAAGGCTTTGCAAAGTCAGAGATCTTGTTAAGGGAAAGCCAGTGTTTACTTTGCTCCCATCGGTTTCTAAACGGAGAAGAGTCAGGCAGAGTTCACCGATCCAGTTTCTACAACAATCACCCCTCACTTCACCTGCATCTAGTCAGGCCCAGTCTTCTACATCTAGTCCAGTATAAGATCACTCGCCAATCCCAGTGGCACAATATCCCCCAATCAGCATAGAGGAACTAATCCACCACCTTCAGCAAACAGTTGAAACCATGTAGCAAGATACTGCGCGACAAGCCGAGGTCAAAGCACGTCAGGCTGAGGTAATAAATACGCTGCAATAACAACAACCACAGTTGGCAGCTGCTTCTGCATCTCATGCACCTCCTATGGGTATCCCAGCACCCGCAGCCACTACCTATGTTGAGAATCAAGGAAATCCGGCAGAACCGACCCCACTACAAGCCTCCAAAGCACCTGCGTATCAAGCTGAGGCTCCATTTGAATTTGAGGTTGACCCAACCGTGCTTAAGGTCAACAAGCTGTAGAATCTATTCAAACAAGCACAAGTTGTTAACTCTATTCCCGACATAGAAGACGGGTATACCGACTCTGCAGTGACATTGCTGGATCCGTTCAAAATGCCATACATCGATCGATTTGATGGCTCCGGAGATCCCATGGTTCATCTTTGACTGTTTTCAGACATCCTGCAACCAATGGACTTGACCAGACTACAGAAGCTCTCACCTTTTGGCCGGACTATGTCAGGAATAGTGGCTATATGGTATGTAAAGCTAGAGGATTCTGTGAAGTAGAGTTGGAAGGAAATGGCTAAGGCCTTTGTTGCACAGTACTCGTACAACATATAAATCGAGTTTACAACTCATGATCTTGAGGCAACACGCCAAGAACCAAAGGAGGGCTTTTCAGAATTCATGAAGAGGTGGAGGGCCAAAGCTTTAATGATGGCCACACGGCCTTCCAAGAAAGATCAGATGAGGATAGTAGTCTACAATCTGCACGAGAAATTGCTACAGAAAATGATCATCCTACCCCTGTTCACATTCACCGAGCTCCACGAGATGGGGGTTAAGATTAAAGACACCAAGAAACAAGGGCTGATTATTGATGAGAAATTGCAGGCCAAGAGGCCTTTTGTCTGCAGTTCCAATGCAACCACCAGTGGTAGTACAGCTACGCGGCCATCAGATGTGAGCATTGTCACCACTGCAACTAAGACCGCCAATCCCTTTGCCAATACAGCACCACAAACTTCAAACAACCCTGCTCGATCTTAGAGGACCTTTACCCCACTCTACATGCCTTTATCTCAAGCCATGAAGGTGTTGGTCAAAAAGGGGCACCTCAAGCTGTTAGAGCCTCGCCCACTACCTGATCCTCTCTTACCCAAACAAAACCCAGCCAAGTACTGTGCTTTTCACCAGCAGCATGGTCACGATACTGACCAATGCTTCAGACTACGTCATGAGATTCAAGACCTCATTGACAACAAGGTGATTGCACCACCCTAGAAAGAAAATGTGACTAATAACCCTCTCTCGGCCCACAATCAAGTTTCCCAACCTTACAATCTAAACCTAATCCATACACTAGCCATCCTCTACGACCCGAGTGTATATATTACCCCTTCCCACCTACCCAGACTAATGGTGTTCATTCCTGCAGCACAGATTTGTGCATGATGGACATGTTTGCACTTCAACCTAAACTTGTGGTGGTGACAGCTGTAGAAGAAGGGAGGCTAGCCTTAGAGGAGAGTATGAGTCCGTTGCTTGAGTGCTCTAAGGACTTGTCTGAGGGGGGGGGGTATGATCCAAGGTGCTACATTGTGCCGATTGATCAAGCCAAGCCGGAAGTGGTATTGCCAATTGTAGTGGAGGTCAATGTGGTTAGGGCGGATGGCCCGAGTCAAGGGTTAGATGATTTGGCAAAACTTAAGGAGGACTTAAACAACCTGCAATTCTTTGACGAACAAGATCAAGGGGATGTGCAGATTGACTGGTTCAATTTGAATGGATCAACGGACAACTCTGGGTGGTTGAGTGATGAACCAGACAAGAAGGAAGGAACTAAAACAAAACCGGAGGAAAAGAAAGCAGGAATTGCTACAGTGGCCGGAATGGCCTATGAAAAGGAGAAACTGCCGAAGAACACCAGCGTACAAAATTCAGCTTAGGAACTGGGCACTGTGAGTACTGTGGACACAGAATAGGAAGCTGCACTGAAGCAGTTTGCACAAGAGAGGGTTAAAGACAACCAAAAAGTTATAATGGCCTAACACCCTGTAGGGAATACTTGTGATGTAAGAGTGATCAGAACAGAGCCGAACAACTATTTGTCGGCTACCGGAGATCTATAGTGAGAAAACGACGATCTACTTCTGGCTCACATTGACGAGGACTGGGGTGAGTGCCTCCTAGACAACACATGGTGTGCAGAAGAGATAAATCACATGACAAGAAGTGGGCGGTATTTCAAGCTACCACACTTAGATCAAGCTGAGGCATCTGGGAAAGATAGAGAGGTTGAGAAATAGAAAGAGAAGTAGCTGGAGGAAGAGGCAGTGTTAAAGTAACTGAAGAAAATCCAAGCTGACATCTTAATCTAGGGTCTGCTTATGGCCTCCCGGGTACATCAACAGGCTGTACTATCGGCAATGGACAAAGCTAAATTGTCCATTAACACTACCCCTGAATAGCTCATGGGACTGGTCTTCCCAGGTGATGTTAGGCCAACTCTAACCTTTTCTGACAAGGAACTGATGTCGGAAGGCTCAGCTCACAACAAACCCCTGTACATATCAGTTGAGTGCAAGGAAAAATGGGTACCGGTAGTGTTGATAGACATCGGTTTGGCTATCAATGTATGTCCTTCCCACACAGCTTATACCATCGGCCTTAGACTGGCAGATTTTGTGCCCACATCCCAAGTAATCTGGGCATATGATAATACAAGCAGGGAGGTCATGGATACGATGCAAATTAGAGTCCAGGTAGGCCTAGTTCAGCAGGATGTCGAGTTCCATGTCCTAGATGTCCCAGCAACCTTCAACTTGCTACTAGGGAGACCCTAGTTGAATTTGGTGAAAGCAGTCTCCTCTACCCTCCACCAAATGTTAAAGTACCCCCATGGGAAGGGAGTGATGATTGTTTTCAGGAATTCATCCATTCATCCCCCACCAGAGGTAACTACACCAGCGCTGGAAATCACTCATGGCGAAGACGATGTATTCCTTTTAGGGTTTACGCTGGCTGAGGCCCAGGTAGTGCAAACCATCTTGGCCGCTGATGAGGGCATGTATGTCAGCGTCCAATCAATCTATGTCATGAATAAACTATAGCACATGCTAGGAATGGGACTTGGAAGAAGTGGCCAGAAAGGCGTCACAGCATTGGCCGATGTGCCGCATAATCCACATGCCTTTGGTTTGGGATATGTACCCACCAAAGAGGATTAGGTCAGGAAAAAATAAGAGATGACAGGCAGGGCCAGAGCCAAGTAGACTGGGAAACACTATGAGCTCATTCACAGGCCAATCCGGGAAAGGCTGAATGGCCACTTCGTTTGTGAGGGTGAAGACTTCCCCTTTTGTGGTTTTTCCGAGCCTTGGATGAATTCTGCAAAGCAGCGTGTTCCTGGATTCGAAGTCTTCTTTGACTTGTAGTTGCAAGATAGTGATGCCGAGGAAAAGGCTGAGTCAAGTGCTGAAGCTGAACAGAGCATAGAAAGTGACTCGGATAACAACAAGCTTGGAGTAGGGACAGCACTGGCGTGTTTCTTTATAGATCCTTTGGCTGACTCGGAGAACTTAAGGGATAACCTTACCATCTCCATGATCGGGGACCAACCGGGTGTGACCCTATCCAGTAGCATTTTGGATGCATCGGAAGCACCATCACTTATCTGGCAGCTAGAAGAGGGCTACCTGTCTAGTTCTGAGTCAGGTGATGAGCTAGAATTTGATTTCACAAAGTTTGTGGAGTCGGAATCAGATTTCAGTTCTTCTAAGTCTGAGTCTAGTATTCCTGGGGGTAATAACCCAGATGCCAAGGTCTTGTCCAGGTCCTCTTTTTTTTTTTTACTTTTGAGTCGGTTGTAACTGAAGAGCTGGATCTTATGAATGAGAACGCTGCCGATTTTGAGTATTTCTCTGTACCGCTTGTTTGTTGCGTTGACCAAGATTTTCAGAATTTTAATGAAAACAAAGAGGAAAGAATTCCTCTAGTTCTAAAAAACTTGATTAATCGAGAGAATGAGAGGTTTGCAAAACCCTATGCTGATGAAATCATTGCTATTAATGTGGGTACTGAGAAGGATTCACGTTTGGTCCAGATCGGGTCCACGTTGTCTTCGGAGAAATGGAAGCATTTAGTTGCTTTATTAAAAAAATTCTAAGATGTTTTCACGTGGTCCTACAAAGACATGCCTAGAATCGATCCTGAAATTGTGCAGCATCAGATCCCTCTTGACCTTGAGGCCCAACCCATTAAGCAGAAGTTGCGAAGAATTCGTTCGGATTGGGTGTTGAAAATCAAAGAAAAGGTCACCAAGCAGATCGAGGCAGGTTTCTTCTTAGTATCTAAATATCCGACTTGGTTGGCTAACATCGTCCCAGTACCGAAAAAGAATGGTAAAATCCGGGTGTGTGTGGACTTCCGGGATTTGAATAGAGCTAGTCTGAAGGACGGCTTTCCTCTACCGCGCATTGATGAGTTAGTGGACTTCACTGCGGGTCATGCATTGATATCCTTCATGGACAGGTTTTTCGGGTATAACCAGATTCTGATAGCGCCTGAAGACAAAGAGAAAATTACATTTACTACGTTGTGGGGGAGCTACTGCTATCGGGTTATGCCGTTTGGGCTGAAGAATGTAGGGGCTACCTATCAAAGGGCTGCAACCACCATTCTGCACGACATGATCCACAAAGAGGTCGAGGTGTATGTAGACGACATGATTGTCAAGTCTAAAGAAAGAGAGGGCCATTACACTGCCTTGAAGAAATTCTTTCAACGGATCAGAGAATATAGACTGAGATTGAATCCGTAGAAATGTACTTTCGGCATAACAACAGGGAAAATACTGGGATTTTTAATCACACAAAGGGGCATCGAGGTAGATCCTTCCAAAATCAAGGCCATCCTAGAAATGCCACCACCAAGGACTGAAAAGGAGGTGCGAGGCTTTCTAGGTAAAGTGCAATTCATAAGACGGTTTATTTCCAAATTAACCTTGACTTGTGAACCACTATTTGGTCTTCTAAAGAAAGAGAAGAAATTCTGATGAGATGATCGATGTTAATTCGCCTTTGAGCAGATTAAGCAGTACCTTCAGAATCCATCTGTGTTGTCGCCACCAGAGCCAGGGAAGCCTTTGATTTTGTACCTGTTAGTGATAGACACGACTATGGAATGCATGCTTGCTCAGGAATCTGAGGATAGGGTGGAGAAAGCCATCTACTATTTGACCAAGAAAATGCTGAATTACGAGACCCGCTACACTCCGTTGGAGAAAGCTTCCCTAGCCTTGGTATGGGCTACCAATAAGTTGAGGCACTACTTGTTAACTCACTCTATAATTCTGGTTTCGAGATTAGATCCCATTAAATATCTCTTTGAGAAACCAACGCTTACGGGTGTGCTAGCCCATTGGTTGCTTCTCCTCTCTAAATTTGATCTCAAATATGTTACCCGCAAGTCGGTCAAAGGGAGAGCTGTAACGGAGTTCCTGGTAGATCACCCAGTAGAAGGGAATGAAGCGATGGAATACCTGTCCCCCAGATGAAGCCATTCTGCAAGTCAAGGAAGAGACTTGGACAACGTACTTTAACGGAGCATCCAATCAATACAATTATGGAATAGGTGTGTTGCTGATAGCACCCGATGACTCCCATGTACCTTTAGCCTTCAAACTTCAGTTCAAGGTGTCTAATAATGAAGCAGAGTATGAGGCGTGTATCGCTGGTTTAGAAGCCGCCCTGGAACTAGGGGCAAAAAGGTTAGATGTCATTGGGGACTCAAACTTAGTTGTTTCTCAAACAAATGGAGACTGGAAAGTCAAAGAAGAAAAGATGAAGGTTTATCACCAGACCTTGGACGTTCTGATTCTGAGGTTTGAAAAGCTGACTTTCACACATCTACTGAGAGAGAACAACAGGTTCGTTGATGTTTTAGCAACTCTATCTTCTATGGTCGACATCCCACTAGGAGTCTGAATGCATCCGATTATCATTGAGCAGAGATACACGCCGGCCTATGAAACTATTGCCACAATAGATGAAGTGCAGGACAAAAACCCTTGGTACTACAATATTTGGAACTTCATGGGCAAGGAGATTTATCCACCAAGGGCAAATGCCAAGGACAAAAGGGGAATACGGCGGATAACCGTCCAATTTATCATTTGCGAAGGTAAACTATACAAAAGAGGTCATCTGGGAATGCACAAGTTGTGTGTTGAAGAAGAGGAGTCAAAACGCCTGATGGAGGCTATCCATGGAGGAGAGTGCAGAGCACACATGAATGGAGTGATGTTAGCCTGGAAGATTCTCAAGCAAAGTTACTACTGATCCACTATGGAGGAAGATTGTATTGGTTTTGTTCAACGATGCCACAAATGCCAAATTTATGCTAATTGCATGAACATCCCACAGTCAAAGCTGTCCAATATGACTTCGCCATGGCCTTTCACGGTTTGGGAAATTGACGTCATCGGCGCAGTCACACCAAAAGGGTCGAATGGGCATGAATATATCTTGGTGGCAATTGATTACTTTACAAAGTGGGTGGAAGCTTAGTCTTATGCAGTGTTGAAAGCATCGCATGTGGCCAAGTTCATTAGAAACAATATCATTTGCCGATACGGAGTCCCAAACGAGATCATATCAGATAATGGCTCCTACTTCAAGAAAGAGGTAATAGACTTGTTGGAGAAATACAATGTAGCTTTTCATAAGTCATCTACATACCGGCTGCAAACTAATGGAGTTGTTGAAGCTACCAACAAGAACATCAAGAATATTTTACAGAAGATGGTTGAGACTTACAGGGACTGGCTAGATAAATTTCCATTCGCACTCTGCGGCTACAGAACTTCAATCCAGACATCTATAGGGGCAACTCCTTCTTCTCTCGTCTACGGGATAGAGGCTATTTTGCCAATTGAAATAGAAGTCCCGTCACTGCTAGTTATGGCTGAGTGTCAGCTAGTAGAGGCAGACTGGCAACAGAATAGATTTGAGGAGTTGATGCTGTTTGATGAGAGAAGGCTGAAAGCATTGTATCATGTTCAGGGCTATCAACACAGAATTGCTAGGGGCTTTAACAAGAAGGTTAAGTCCCAGAATCTCAAATAGGGAGATATGGTGCTGAAAGACAATTGAGTTCCCATTCATTACCCTAGGGGCAAGTTCAGACCCAATTGGACTAGTCCTTACATCATCAAAGCTATCTGGTCGGGTGGAGTTGTTATTCTCATGGATCTGGATGGCCTAGAATTTTCACAACGATCAACATGAACAAGTTGAAGAAATACTATCCCTAAGAGGCTCGCTAGGTCGAAAACCCAAAAGGGCAACCTAGGCAAAAGTTAGAGCATGAAAAATTAGAAATAAACAAAAACTGAGCTCGCAAGGTTGAAAACCCTAAAGGGCGACTTTAGCAAAAGTTAGAGTGCAAAAGAAAAGAGTTAATACTCGTGTGAACTTGAACAGAACTACTTAAGGCCTGATTCCCATCTTCGGGATACGTAGGTAACTTCATCCTGAAGTTTGGTCGTAACCACCTCTAACTCAACTGTCCTGTCCATGTGATCAATCAAGTCATCTTTGCTTATTCTTTACCTGAGAGTTCGGTTGCAATCTTTACTTTGAGAAAAGAGCTGGTTACAATGCTGAGCAGTGGTATTCAATCAAGGGGTAATTTATGTTCTTTGGATTTGGAGTTGTACATCTTGAGGATTGATTCTGTGCGTGTCAGGTGGTGATCCTTTTCCAAAATGGTTTTGGAAAGTTTTAATAAAAGTTGATTTTGTTCAAATTTTTACTTTTACAACTTCGACCATTTTTGGACCAAACGGGAAATTTTCAGTGCTCACAACTTTAATTTCACTAATTTCAACATAAAAGTTCTCCAACTCTCTGATACAAATCAAAGTTGTTTTTATTACATCGAAAAACTTGAAAAGAAAGGTCAACGTAATAAACTAGGGGCATAAATGAGTCAGGTGCTCTTACGTCCCCTACTTATGGTTGTGGAAGCTTCTGAAGCCAAAGTGGGCCTGGTTTGTTCCTCATCCTCGAGCCAAGGCAAACATTCACTAGAAAGGGTGCAATTGAAACTAGGGTAGGGGCCAGAAGCTCTTTCGTCCTCCAAGCAGTGACATACCTAGCCAAGTGTGAACCACGGATGTGGAATGAAACCAGGTACTATACCCCCTCCTTTGGGCGGATCTGATCATACCCAAACTGACATCTGAACCAGAAGGGGAAATAGAACACACAGTGCGTAAGGCCAATCAACTGTATGCTAGGTTGTCGAGCCATGCTATAACTCATCTCTATCAAATTAAGCCAAGGGTAGCGCCAAGCTATGTCAACAGCAGACCTATTGCACATCCAGTCGCACCACCATCCCTCATTCAGGAAATCCACTAGTTGGTGGTGGAAGAAATAGCCTCAAGCTAAGTACTCAGGGCAAGAATCCACTACCTTCAGCTTATCCATAAGCCACACCTAGGAAAGGATCAAAGAAAAGAGAGATTAAATAATAGAGAGATGCATGTTGAGAGAAAAGTGAGAAAAGAGCTTTGAGAGAAAAAGAGAGCATGAGTTCCAAGCGATGTGAGAAACACATATGAGAAAAGGTGGAAAACAATACTTAAAGAAGTAGTGGGCTCCCCATGAATCTGGTAGTCTCTTGTCGATAAAAGGCGTCTAAGCCTATCAAAGTCTCGGCCAGCACCAAGCCAATGCAACTCTTGCCTTCTTTCAAACCTTGGGCCACTTTGATCAATCGAATACTGGACCTACTGAAACTAAGGGCAAGAAGGAAATGAGCAAGCATACATAAGCAGAGGGTATGTTGCCAAAAACCTCTCCAGAGAAGGTCGCCTCTGTTATCGATTTCAAAAAATCGATGGATCAACCTAGGAATGTCTAGCCTCCGTTACCGATTTCAAAAAATCGATGGATCAACCTAGGAATGTCTAGCCCTTCATTGTGGGCCAAAGATCGAGCCTCGTACAGAGTGAGCCCACACATCCGTCCCAAAGTTTGGGCATGGCCAAAACAGGGCTGAGGTAGGATTTCCTCATCGCGCCGGGATTCCATTAGCATCTGAAATTCTTCAATTGTCGGGCATATTTCTTGTCCCCCGAAGCTAAAGACGTGTGTAATCAGGTCCTAGCATCAAGCAGCGGCACGAAGGAACGAAAAACAAAGTGGAGTCCGGCTCAACGAAAAAAGTACATTTATGCTAAAACCATGAAAATTTACCTTTTCCTTGCTGTCTAAAGTCGTTATCCAATCCGAGAGCTTTTCGGCAAAAAATAGCTCCATTTGTGGAAGAAATTGCAGCTGAAATGAAGTTCTGGAGAAGAATTCACGAAGTTGGACCTTTTGTAGAAGATAAGGCTATGAGTGGAAGCCAACTGTCAACAATCTAGCCATTCTCACATTCGATGGCTGGCAGGTGGCCAACAAGTAGCCGACATACCACATTGGTGGCTGACAGGCTACTGTCGGCCACCTCTTGTGGCCGGTAGGCCACTCTCTGCGTCCGACAAGCTCCATCTTTGGCCGGTAACCTTTTTCTTAGGTCTGCTGTCCACCTATGTGTTGAGCGATGTTGGAAGCTTTTGTTTTGTTTTGATCTTTGAGTGTTTTAAGGTCTTGTTTTCAGTCTTTTTGGTTTTAGCAAGTTTGTTTATTTGTACTTGAGTCGTTTTTGCTTTGTTTATCGAGTTGTATGTTGTTTGTTGGTCGGTTCATTACCCAATTAAGAACATTGTTTCAATCAAGCGCTCTTGGCCAATTCAATGCCATGTCCATTTTCATGCAAATATGGTGCTCATGATGCAAAAATAACAACACTTTCTATAAAAACTACGAGGTTTTATTCCGATCATGGTTTTTACAAAAGAGGAATACAAGTTTCAAAGAAAAATAAAACCTATCTGAAGCTATACATCTGCTAATGCTACCAAACAAAGAGAAACTAAGCAAAAAATTAAAAATCAACGTCAGTCACCTCAGGCCCGAGAGGCCCACTTCGTCCTCTTCCTCAGAGAAGAGGACTCTGGGACACTATCTCTATCAATGCCACTGTCTGAATCAGTCTCTGAGCCAGAACCAGAGCCGGCATCGTCTCCGCTTTCTGCCCCAAAACCCGCTCGGCATCATCACCTCCGCTCTCAGAACACGAGCCAGTATCGTCATCTCCACTCTCAGATGACTCAGAATGTTGACTCACTGCCTCCTCAGAGTCATTGGTCTCAGCATTGTCATCACTCAAGATGGGCTCTGGAGGATTGCTCTGGCCTCGGGTGCCCCTATCCCTCTCTCTCCTCCCTGCTGCTAGAGGGGGTACTGTCGGTGCTGGTGCTGCTACCGCCGCCGGAGCCATCGATATAGATGGGATCTGAAAAAGACAGTTGTCAACATATCAGTTACAGTCTGTGTATCAAATACAAGTATAGTGTGCAGAATAAGTGGTATGCAGAAATCAGATACAGTATGAGTACAGTGTGTGAATGTAGTGTGCCAATGTAGTATATCAGAGTAGTTTAGGAAAGACTATAGTTGAAATGCTAGTGTATCAGTAGAAATTTGATAGCATGAAGTGAAAATTGAAGAAATTATCGGGATACCGTGGAGACTGAGCAGTGTCTCCCTCCTCTGTACCATACCCATCAAGGAGGCTATCAGCTCAAGAGCGCTCCCCGTGTACTCTATGGATGCCTGCAAATGCATTTGGATGATTAGTGTTCGCAATAAACATATCCGGAATGAAATGCAGAGTGCAAATGATAAAGTGTGGTCCATACCTGGGTAGAGTCTTGAACCCCGACAAGCTTGTGACCAGCTGCTGCAGGCTCAATGGGGATTTGGTAAGTCATCCCAGTATACCGCCAGGATATGAGCGCGGTAGTAAGCTTCGGCCAACAGGTCCTCTGCTCCGCAGGGGGAGCCCCTCCAGTACGAGCCTTGGTTGCCTCTCTCACTACAGGAGCCCTCGCTCCCTCGCTTCCGCAAACGCCTGTCTGGGGTGGCATAAGGTGAGTCTGCTCTAAAGTAATCAGCATCAAAACCCACCATAAATTGTGTAATTGTATCAACATATAGGTTGTCTGCTAATCTCATAGACTCTGGCAGTGGCATCGGAACGATCAGATCCGGCAAGCCCACGATCTAATGGACGAGTCGCTCACTTATGAACTAGGCCCAGTAGACTGGGCCCTCAAGTAGGATCTGAAAACGAGAAGTGGCCCAGGCCCCTGTGTATTGATCCCGTACCCCAGTCGGCATCATAGCCCAGGGCTGCCACATGATCTGCAAATAGAGAGTGTACAAGTTCTTAGTTGCTGTCAGTTGCTAAAGTGTGAATCAGAACAGTTGTAAAGTAAATATGACTGTGTTTTGGGTTACCTCGTAGGCGGCCACTGTGTCAAAATAATAACAGAAGAATGCAAACGATTCGCGGCTCCGATGGTGATATCTGCCATTATACTGCCTCGAGTAAGGAACTACCAGGGGGAGCTCCTCCATAGGCTCTGGGGCAAGAGTTGGAAAATAAGCATAAACCCACAACTGCAAGGAAAGTGCAGTAATATGTGATCAACAGAGTATAAACAGATATAGAAAGTGTAAAGCAGAAAGCACAGGTGTCAAACAGATATAAAGCAGAAAATGTAAAGTGCAAAGAGGGAACTAAAATGCATATCTCCCAGGCTCGCCAGTAGCCTCCGATCAGCTATCCCCTCAGGCGGGAGGTAGAGCTCATATATCCGTACAAGGTGGCGAGGCCAGCTCCGCCCAAGTCATAGAAGCGTACCCAGGGAAGGGTCACTAGGGTGCTCAACAGATATAAGCCCACGGTTTTCCACATGTTCGAAAACAATGTGGTACCAAGGACAAACATCAGGAAGCCTCTGGCGTACTGCTCCATCACCTCTAATGTCTCGGGCTCGCTACCTCGAAACTACTTAGTGAACCAGCTATATCTGACCATAGTTATTCGGTGTAAGGGTGGACGCGCTCCCAACAGCTCGATCTAGGTCGCCTCCCACTCCCCTATGTCAGTGTCGAAAGGGATCGGATCACCCCTACTCCTAAGCCCGTGATCATGGCAAAGTTTTAAGGAGTCATCATCATCTCCCTAGTAGTGGAAGGAGTTTGTGGTGTCCCATCACCTCTCTACGAGCGCTCCTAGAAGAGGATGGCTCGCAATGATCCATGTTAGGCCAGAGCAGAAAAGACCAAAGCCAGTTTTTTCAATAATGTCGCGAACTCCTGCAAGGAGCTTGTCGTACCAATCTCTCACCGTCGTAGCTCCGTACCCTCTGAACGCACGGGACTCTCCTTGTGGCAAAAAACAGATAAATCAGATAAGGCAGTGATGAAAGTACAGTCAAGTGAAAGACATGCAAGAAATGTAGTTTAAAGAAAGGTAGAAATGCATGAAAACAGAGTTCATACCTCAATGGCGCTGGATGATATGTGGGAAGCCAGCACCCCCAGCAGGTGGTCTTCCGGTACACTATGAACGAAGTCGCTGAAGCGCCTAATGCCTCCGGGTGGCAAGATATGTGTGCAAGAATGATACCTCACTGGATCAAAAGGTCGTACCCTCAATGGTACCGACTCCGGCTCAAGCTTAGGCTCAAACTCCACCTCGAGGTTGGCCTCGATGCCCTAAGCCGCCTCACCAGCTTCGAGAACAACCCACTCCTCTGCCTCAACAACAGGTGGGAATAGGGGGGAATCTCTGGAGGAGCCCCATTATGTGGTATATCATCTGCAATATGGGAAATGGGTGAAAAGTAGGTGAAAATGAAGAAAAATGGAAAAAAGAGGGTAAACTTGGAAAAAGTCAACCCTAAGAGAGAAAATACAAGAAAAAGTCAAAGCCCATGAAAATTAGTGAAACCCAGGAGAAACTCGAGTAGAACAAGGCTAGAAGGGTGAAAATGAGGAAAAAAGTGTTGAAAACAAATTTTGATCGATTCAAAAGGAAGAGAATCAAGAGGGTTTAGCGAATAAAGTTTGCGTGGGGCGTTGGAAAATGCGTAAAAAGTGCAAATCTAGAGAGAATGAGCACCTAGAGAGAGAGGGAGAGCAATTTTGGAAGTGTGGGTGTGTGGAAATGAGGGGTCTTGGTCTATACTTAAAGAGCCATGGGTGAAATGTCCAAAAAGCCCAGAACTGCCATTGGTGGCTGGCAGGCCACATTGGTGGCTGACAAGGCTTCTTGATAGCCGGCAGGTGGCCAACAACCTCTCCCTGTGGCCGGTGGCCTTCCTCTAAGTCTTGATACTGTTTTGTGTCTTTGTTTCCCAAGAAGTGCAAGGAAGGTTCATTGTTGGGTTCAGATTGTTTCGAAGGGAGCTCAAAACTGTGTTTTGGTGCACGATGTTCATCACTTGTCGACATGAACGAGGTGTATCCTTTTGAACATGTTGCAACATCTCTGAGAGGTAAATCGGAGGTTGCCACAAAGTATCATTTTATTCGTTTTTGTCAAAATTATGCTCTTGTTCTTTTCCGTTGCATAGAGTATGCATTTCCTGTATATGCATGCTGCACATACGTCATACATCATTTATCATTTGTGCGTAGAATACACTATCAATTTTTGCATGGAATGTGGTCTTATTTCAAGCATAGAATATGCTTTTGTTTCTTGCATAGAATATGCTTTCAATACATCGGTTATCCATCTTGCATAGAATATGCGTTGCCACTAAATTCACACATTTATTTCGTGCATCTATCTCACACATTGACTTTGTGCATCTATCACACACATTCCCTTCGTGCATCTATCGCACTTGTTCCCTTTGTGCATCTATCGCACTTATACACTTTTCGCATCTATTGCATTTTATTCATTTCGTGCATCTATCGCACACCTCTCTGTTGTATCTCGGGACGTGCGAAATGCAAGCCCGAGTGGTTTCTCTTATATGTTAGGACGCGCGAAGCGCGACTCTGGGCGTGTTATATCTCGGGACATGCGAAGCGCGAGCTCGAGCGATTTTTCTTTTATCTCAAGACGCGTGACGCATGGCCTTGGGCATGTTTTGTCTTGGGACGCATGAAGCACGAGCCCAAGCGGTTTTCTTGTATCTTAGGACGCGTGACACGTAGCCTTGGGCGTGTTTCATCTCGAGACTCGTGAAGCGCAAGCTTGAGCGGTTTTCTTTTATCTCAGGATGCGTGGCGTGCAGCCCTGAGCGTGTTTTATCTCGGGATACGTGAAGCGCGTGCTTGAGCGATTTTCTTGTATCTAAGGACGCATGACGCGCGACCCTGGGTGTGTTTCATCTCGGGACGTGCAAAGCGCGAGCCCGAGCGGTTCCTCTTGTATCTCAAAACGCGTGAAGCGCGGCTCTGGGCGTGTTGTATCTCAGGACATGCGAAGCCTGAGCCCGAGTAGGTTCTCTTATTTCTCAAGACGTGCAAAGCATGGACCCGAGCGGTCTTTCTTGTTTCTCAAGATGCGTGAAACGTGACCTTGAGCGGTTTTTGTTCCTCTATTTCTCAGGACGTGTGAAACGCGACCCCGAGCAGTTTTCATTCTCAGTTTCTCAAGATTCATGAAACGTAACCTTAAGTGGTGTTTTTTTTCCTCGTCTCTTGTTTTGGAGTGGTCAGAGTGTGTTTTATATCTTTTTGCATGGAACCTATGTTGGTTTTCAGCTTGAAGCTGTTCATTCATATGTTATTATCTCGCTATCTTGCTTATTGCATCATCTTGCATGATCATAAGTTTTCAAAATAGCCGGCTTCGCGGAGCGTGTGAGTCTAGCTTTCAAAGTTGCATTGTGCATATCATTTGCATCTTGCCCCAGAACTACGCTGGTTTGATTCCTTGCAAAGGGATACGTAGGTAGCCTATGGGCGCAACCATTTGTTTATGTCTTGACTATTTGTCCAAGTCTTACGGCCTTGTCAAAATGGGTCGTCTCCGAGCTTTGACATTCACTCACGTCATTTCATGACTTCGAGTTCTGTCAAAGAGAGGCAATTGTAGACAACCCATTTTTGACAGCCCTTACAACTTGGACGTCATTGCATGCACACCCAATGATGAGTCTATTTGCTTGTCAAGTGCTCAATGCCCTCAGCGGAATGCCATAGCTTTGAGCCTTTCAAACCCTACACCCTTGTTGCCTCATTCTTGGACCAGACCTTAGTTCTTCAAGCCTGCAACCCTTGTTGGCCTGCCAGCCACCTTTTTAGGCTGTTGGCCATCACTCTTGGTTGCCAACCACCAGTGATGGCCGACCAGCCACTAGTGTTTTTTGCAGATATTTTGTGACAATTATGCCAACTGTTTGCACAGATGCTTGCATCTGCACCCATGTGTAGGGCTAGATGTTCTTGAGGAGAATTCATGTTTTCTATATATAGAGGGCCTCCCTCTCATGTCCAAAATTTTTCCTCTCTCTCTACAATTCTCTATCTCTTCTAAGTTTCTACACTTTAGTCTACATATCCTTAATCTTTGCCCACACACCCTTAACCAAACCTTCTCATCTTTGATCTGAGGTACTTTTGAGCTTGGTTTGAGGTCTTGAAGGGTGTGTTGTCTTGATTTGTTGCCTAGAATTAGTCTTCTCTTCAAGAGGTATAAGGCTTTGATTGTTGCTTTGTTTTATTTGCTACTATCCTTACTATTTTCCAACTGTTTTTGGGCTATAAAAACTCTGTATTTTTGGGTTGAAGCTTGGGTTTCATGGCCATTAAAGATTGAAGGGTGGTTCACCATTCTTTGTACCTTGTTTTGGAGGTCTTTACCCTTGTGTTTCCCATCCTTTTACTATCTATTTTTGAGCTTTTAAACACTTTTTTTCAGAGTTATTTCAGTGGCCAAAATCATGTTTTGAAGTCCAAATTTGGAGGGGTTAGCCTCCCCTCCTTGTGTCTTGCTTACTAGCCTAACTTGTGCTATGTTTTAGCTTATTAATCTAACTTTTTTTAGCTTAATTCCAGCATGTTTTAGGACTTATTTTAGACTATTTTAGCAATATTTTTTTTAATGGTTGCATTTGAGCTTTGTTTTGCATGCTTATAGTGTAATTGTTCTCATAAGTTTGGTGTTCTAGGCCTTAGACACCATCTTATTTGAGTTGATTGCATTTATTTATGGCTTTCCATACTTGTGATCACTCTTAATTACCTCTGCAACCTCCCTCCTTTCTTGGCTATTGTTTTGCTTTGAAAGTGGTTCAAACAACTTGTTTGTTTAAAGCATGAGATTGAGATGTCATGGTTAATGGGTTAATCCCTTTGGGGTTCATTACCAACGGTGTGATGTCTCTTTCATGCCCAAGACAACACTTGGTTTGAGCCCTCTTTCCGTTTAGAGAACTTAAACTCACCTTTGGACTCAATTGATTAAAGGATGGTTGGTAATTAAAATGAAGTACTTAAAATGAGACTAAAATGGTGCAAGATAATAATTGGTTTTGTGTTCAATCTGGCGTTAATTGATTACGTGGAAACTTGAGGCATTTCATACTCATTAGTGATAAAATGGTTCAAGTTTCCAAGGTCACCACTTCCCTTGATCAACTCATGAAAGGGAGAAGGTTTGAGTCTTATTTTGTTGCATTTATTGAAATTGCACACTTTGGTTCATGAGCCATCATGCAATGAAATTGCTTGAGTTGATGGTTTTGGACTAAGTTTATTACTCATTTGATTTGTTCTTAAAAAGGAGGGGTGAATTGTGTAAACAAACCCTTGAGAATACCTTGTGCATGCTCTGTTTGTTCTCTGTTGCAGCAAGATGAACTGGGTAGCAGTGGCCGGCAGGCCATTTTCCATGGCCGGCAGGCCTTCACTCCAGGCCGGCCGGCCACTGATGCAAAATTCAACAGAGTGTTCTTTGAGCAGAGCAGAGTTATACTTGAAGTAGGCAAAGTTGTTAGTGTTCTATTGCGCAACAGAGGCCTTCTGGAAGCAAAACAGTGGCTTTTTGGTTGAAAACCGAGCACGTGTATGAGCATTCCTCACATACCGAGCTTGTTTCAGTCTAAATATTTAGTTTAGATATTTATTGCAATTAATTAGTTGTAGCTAGTTATTTTTTATATGTGTTGTAATTAATTAGTTAGTTAACTAGTTATTTGATTTCATCTTGTAATCATTTTAGTTAATTAGAATAATTAATTCATTTGTTGTAATAATTAGTTAAGTAGTTTATCTAATTTTATTTGTTTTGTAATAATTAGCTTAGCTTTAATTAGTTAGTTAATTAGCTTAATTTATTCGGACTCTCCTTCGTGAGAGTGCGATGTTGTAATAACATGTATGTCTTCTAACCCCACGTCTTTGTCCCTTTTATTTACTAGCTTATGATGGTTAGTTTAGGGACATCATGTTTTGTTTAGCATACTTCATGTTTACATCCACTTGCATTGCATGCACCGAGGCTCGGTTCAACATTCTAACTTACATTGTTAGTTTAATACTTCTTTGAATATGTGCTTAGACCGCATGCTATTTAATCGATTCACATGCCATTTAGCCGAGCCTAGTAATTGCATATTGCATGTGTTACATTAGCCATATTGCATAAGTTATGATCATGCATTTTTCTAACTCTTTTGTTCATTTTGGCTTAGAGTACTAAGTGAGCCTTTTACTTGCTTTAGCATATCGGATGTGTGTGATTGTTGCCATGTCTAGTTTGCTGGCCATGAGGCTAATTGCTTAATTACTATAACTATTTGAATGCCTGTGGATGAAGGCTTGTTGCTTGAATTGGAATAATTTGAGTAAATATTCATATGCGATCACTTTTTCAAGTGGTACATATTTCGAAACATTTTTCAAAACAAACATGGATCAAAATGTTCCAATTCTTGCAAAGTTAGTCTATACTTGTGCCTAATAAACTGGAACAAGAGCATGTAATGTACATAAGATTCATATCATGATTAGTAGAGGTTGATCTTTGATCGGACGAGCGGGGGTGCTCAAATTCATTCATGACCTTCCCTTCTCGTACCTAAGTTCCCGAGCCGAGACAATCTTGGTGATGACGGACACGTGGCTGTAACGGCGCCCGCGAGGGACCTCGGCTACAGCTCGGACTCCCCTTTTTTGTTTGTTGCGGTTCGTAATCTGAACCAAAGAGTCTAACTCTGGCAAATCGTTTTGAAGAAAAATAGATTTTTTGAAAAGTAGTGCCAAACATGGACTGCTTTGCCAGATACAGAGTCGCCACCTAAATATTTTTAAAATGGGAAATTTAGGAAACCCTGACTCGGTGCCGAATGCCACGTGTCCGTCATCACCAAAGTTGTCTTGGCTCGGGAGCTTGGGTACGATCGGGGAAGGTCAGCTATGAGCACCCCCTCTCGCCCGATCCGAAGACCAGCCTCTACTAACCATGATATCCGATTTTGAAAACGTTATGTGTTCTTATTCCGGTTATTAGCCTAGAATTACTATGTTATGCGCACAGCAAAGAAGTATAGACTAGATTGCCTAATTTGGAAATAAGCATTGCATATCCGTTTGTTTTGAAAGTGCTTTGGAATTTGCTACTCGCAAGTAGGCTAAAACACGGATTTCAACGAGTTTTTCCAACTCAAGCAATCCAACCTCCACCCACAGGCATTCAAACAATTTATCTCATATAAGCATTTAGCCACATGGTAAGCCTACTGTCATGTTAACATTCGCACGCATGCAATATGCTAAAGCATAAATACTTACATTGTACTCCTTGCAAAAACAATAAACTAGTTAGCAAACATGCATGTCCTAGTTCATGTTGGAGTGACTAATGCATCGCATACAGAATGTGATTAGGATAGGCTCGGCTAACCCTAAAATGGCATGTGAAATGCAATCATTCGGTGCACGTATTCAAGTTAGATTTGAAAATACAATGCGGTTTGTATGATGTACCGAGCCCGGTGCATGTAAGACAAATGTATGGATGCACGCATGCATAGCATAAGGTATGCTAAAATAAACGTGCCCTAATCTACCATCGTAAGCGGGTAAATAAAAGGGAAGAAAGAAATGGGGGTTGGAAGACATGCACACTACTCACACACGCTTATTACAGATTTGCCCTCGCTCGGAGGGACCAAAAGAATATACAAATTAATTAACTACGCAAGCTAATTAAATATTACAGATCAATTAAATTAACAAATAAATTAATCTAATTAAAACAGTAAAGCCCTCGGGAAGCGGGTTAGATGCAGTGCATGCTCGGGATTTGCTCGGAATCACACTGCCATGCATAGTCTGCCTCTGTTTTCCCTGCTTTTCTCCTCTGAAGACTGCCAAAGTCTCAGGAATGCCTCTCAGGATACTGGGGGATCCCACCGGCTAAGTAGAATGACCACCGGCGCTGAATTGTGGTAACTGGCACAAAATAGATCCACCGGCCATCGATTGACTGCCGGCCGGCACAAAATGTTGCCGGTCGGCAATAAATGCCTGCAGAACCTGCAACTCACAGTAGCAGAGGGAAAAACTTGCATGGCAATACAATTCAAACAATGTATGCACCAATCATGCCCCCTATCATGTTTGTGACTCAAAGGAGCATGTGTCTCGATTCTCGGACCACCAATCACGCATTTCCATGCATGATGGCCCAAAGAACCGAGTGTGCAACTTTCATGTCAAATGAAATGCAATACAAATGACCCAATAAAGGGGACTTAACCTCTATCACACTCACTTCAAGAGGCTAAGCATGCATGTTCATGCGAGGCAATCCTAAGCATGTGAACATATCAAACATGCAAAGAGCAACATGTTGAGAACAATGTATAGCATGCAACATCATGCAAATGGGACCAAGTATGTGACAACGCACAAAGTAAGCATGCTACAACACATGGAGGAATGGACTTAAACTAGATTAGGCAGCTCTAAATAGGCCTAAAACAGTAGCCAAAATGCCCAAAAATGAATGCTAAACACACATGCACACATGCAAGTAAGTTGGACCAACACTTAGGCATTAAACAAGCAACTCCAAAGCACACTTTAAAGAGGCTAAGTATGGACAATTAGCATGCATCATAAACTCTGAAAATCATGTAAAACATGGTGCCAAACCAAGCAACAAAGCGAGCTAAACGTGCAACAATGGCCCCAAGCATTCAAGGCTCGCCAAAGAGGTAATGGACTACACTTAGTACAATCACACATGGCAAGACTTAGGCAACCAAAAACAGAGTTTTAACACATAAAACTAAGCCCAAAAGGCCAACTAGATGGCATCTAAATGGTTTGAATCTAAAGGCATGCACAAAGGTCAAAACATAGGGCATACAACACATGCTTTTAAGGCAACAAAGAGGCATCCGAGGCAAGCATATGAGCAGGTCAAAGGGACTGAAATAACATGTTAGGTGGTTCCAAACCACCAAAATGACGCAAGCAACACATGCTACACATTCTCATACTTGAAGCATACAAGCTCAAATACAAAGGAGCTATACTAAGCATGCCAAGATCAACCCAAACACCTATGGACAGACCTAAAACATGGCAAAATAAGCACACAAGCTTCACAAATCTAAGCTTAAAACATGTTAAAACAAAGGCACACAACCTAAGACATGTTAAGGGATCAAGGAGGCATTGCATGGAAACTATGCTAAGCATGCATGGAGTACCAAAACCAACTTAAAACCATGTTATATTATGGCAATATAAGCATGAAAAACAGTCATGGCATGATCAACACACACTCAAACAAAGGCTTCCTCTAGAGGCCAAAAAGTGTCCCTTTCAAGGACAACAAGGAGAGGGGGTGGCCCTCTCCTTGTGAAGACTTCAAGGCACCATCCCCACCACTGAAATCCCTCAAGATTTCAGTGGTGAAGAGGCCCAAACACCAAAGTCTCGAAACTCACCAAAATAGCACAAAAATGGGGCCTTTCAAGGCCTAAGGGTGGTCAAACACACCCAAACCACAAAACACTCTTAACAAACAATCAAGAGGGCCTAAAAACAGAACTTTTTTATGTTATACACTAAACACAAAAATAGCTCTAAGATAGGTAGAAATAGGATGCAAAAATGGGGAATAAAGGACTAGTTTCTTACCCTTGTTGACCTTCTTCACAAAGGGAGGACCAGCTGCCTCCTTGAGCTTAAACCAGCCCCAAAACTCTGCAAATAATCCCTTAGAACCTCAATAGCCAAGGAAAGGTGTAATGGTAGGTGTTTGTATGCAATACTATGAACAGATGCACCTAGAACACTCAAGAGAGAAATAGATAGAGATAGAATGTATATGAGTTCTAACCCTAGAACCAGAGCTTCTAGCAATGTTTTCCTCTCTAAAATCTCTAACCCCAATGCCAAGAGAGGAGGGCTCCTCTTATAGGCAACCAATCTTGTAAAGCTTGTCAAGAAAGCTAACAAGAAGAGCATCCCTCCATACACGTGTATGGAGGGGAACAAAATGCCAAACAGCTGTCCTAAAATATCTGAAAAAGCAGATGAACAGTAGTCGGCTGGCCAAAAATGTCATTTTGACAAAAATGACTGCCGGTCGGCCAAAAAGAGTGTCGGCTGGCAATATACATTGCCGGTGGACACAAACAACAGCCGGTGGCCTCTAGCCACTGCCGGTGGTGTGTGGGGATGCCTCACAAGGCATTCCCTGCCCCTCCAAGGCAAAACACAGGTGTTTGGTGCAAAACCAGACACAAAACGGTCGAATTCGGAGATCCTGAGGCAAGGCGCGTAGCCGAGACCTCCGGGAACTCCAAACGAACACAAACAAGGATGATCACCGAGTGTTCCAACGGTGACATCCAAGTCTTGAGGACGGTCAAAAATGGAGTGTCTACAGTGGCCTTTGGCACAAGTCATGGGTTTCCTAAATTTCTCAAAAAAAAATTATGTGGCAACTCTGTATCTGGCAAAGTAGTCCATTTTTGGCAATTTGGGTCAAAATCAATTTTTCAAAAGATTTGCCGGATTTGGACTCTTTGGTGATTATCTATTTCATATTGCACTTATGAGATCAGATTCAGAATCGTGGGAGTCCGATACTGTAGGGCTTATTTCGACTTCTGAAAGGGGACGTGAAAAAGCCGAGCTACAAATGGCCATTAATGGCCAACCTTCACGGGCATTAGTTACTAGCCTTCATGGTTGGAGGCTCATTCTCTCTCCCCCATGGTGTATAAAAGGAGACCTATCTCCCTTGGTTTTGGGACAAATTTTTTGCTTGCAGAATATATCAGTCAGTTTACTTCTCCTATAATATATTCTTCTTGTGTGAGAGAGTGCTGCCATTGTGAGCTCGCCAAAGCTAATAGAAGATGCTTCTGCGTTAGCCGGTCTAGACTATCTTATCCTAGGAAACAAAAGTCGATGTTCCTCCAGCACTCACGGTGAGGCGATTAATCTATTTTAAAGACACTATGGTATCACACAGAATTTGGTTTGATTCCTTGTTTTCATATTTCAATTAAATATGTATTTCTATTAATCTTGTTTCATGTTTCATGCTCTATAATGTAATTTATCAAGTGTGGTTTTATTTGATGTTCTATTATTTAATTTAATAAATCATGGATCTATTTGTTTTGTTTAATCACACAATTTGGACAACAATCTTAAAACAGATTATTTATGCTTTCCTATGAAATTGGACAAATACATTCATCTAGTAATTTAGAATAACTCAGATTCATGTATAAGATTAATTGGTTTTGGTTTCCGTGACTAAATAGCATGTTATGTCTAGATCATTGTTTCAATATGAGAAGGAGGTTCATCTTTATTTTAATAAATCGGACTACTTGTATCTATTAATTGGAGAAAAAAAATATTGTCAATTGGTTATGTATCATAACAGTTTTCTACAAGGTGAATGGCCACTGTTTGAATTCATGATTTAATTGCATGCTATTATTTTAATTGTTGGAGCACATGTAGCATTGAATTAAGGCTTTTCTATTTGAATAGTGCACATGAGTTGTATGCTACTGCTTTTGTTATTTAATTGGTTTACATGTCACTGCTTTTGTATGCTACTGTTGCAAGTCCATTTATTTAATAATTCACTAATTGATTTATGATCTACTTTAGGTTATTTAAATAAATAAATAATTTTTTTTCATGCCTTGTAGTTCTAGATCTTTATCATAATTTACATGCTTCTAGTTTTACAATATAATTTGCATGTTAAATTGCTTATGGTTGTCTAAAATTATTTACATGAAACTTGCCTCCTAAATTACATGCTCCTAATTAGTTTCTAGTTTCTAGTTTCTAGTATAAACAATATGTTCAATATCTACTGCATTTTAGTTTAATTCACATGCTTATTATTTCCTATAATTTGCATGTTCTTTATTTTCTAGATTGTGGTATAGGTTACATATTTAAATGCAAGAATTATTTACATGTTTATTGTGAATTAAATTCATTTATAACTCATGGCAATTACTTTTAATTTAATTATGGAGTTATAAATTTTTTGTAACTTGGCTATAATTTATTTACATGATTATTGTGTTATAATTTCCTATAACTCTTATCAATTAATTTTTTAGTTTAATTTTTGGAGTTATAAGTTTAATTGTATAACTTGTCTAGCATTTTAATTTTATTAAATTTTTCTATTTAATTAATTTATTGCTTTTACAGTTTCATTAGATTATTTGTTTTGTATTTTGCTGTGGTTTTCTGCTAACTTTCTTTACAGAAATACCTAAGCGAGAAAAGGAATTGGTTTTGGACAAATAAGAATCCTATTTGGATTGGTTTTTTTTTTTTATATTTCAAGCAATTTTTGCTTGAGATTTATATGGTTTTTACCAATATGTAAAAAGCAAGTTTTATTTGCTCATAATTGTTGTAGCAGTTGTTTTACATTGCTTGTAATTTGTTAGAAATTTTTAAATTGCTTGTAAGTTTGGACCTTGGTTTGTTTAACCTAGTTCATCCATTGGAAAAATTAATTCTAAAAATTGTTTCTCATGTACTAGGTGTAGACACCCCATTTTTGACTGTCCTCAAGACTTGGACGTCATTGTTTCAACACTCGATGATTGTGCTCGCTCATGTTCATTTTGAGTCCCTGAAGGTCTCGGCTAAGCGCCTTGTCTTGGAGCCTCTAATCTTGTTTGTTTTGTGCTTAGTTGTGGGCCAAGAGCTTGTTGCTTCACTTCTGGAGGAGTGGGTGACCTGTCGGCCATCCCCCTAGCCTGTTGGCCATGACTTGTGCCTGTCGGCCACCAGTGGTGGCCGGTCAGCTATGTTGTTAGCCGGTCGGCTACATTGATGGGCGGCCGGCCACTAATGATGGCCGACGGCCATTTTTCTCCTTTTTCAGATATTTATTTGCCAGTTGTGCTAGCTATTGTTCACTGATGCTCATCTCCATACACGTGTATGGAGGGATAAATGCAAGCTTTTAGCTTGATTTTCTATATAAGGGGAGGTCTCTCCCCCATTTTGAGAGGTTATACAATTTGGAGCAAATTTTTCCCTCTCTCTCTAGAATCCTCTCTCTCTCCTCTTGTTTTACACTTGAAAGTGAGAATTCTCTACACTTTTGCACTAAGACCCTTAGCCAAACATCTTCATCTTGGAGTTGAGGTTCTTTGAGGCATGGTTTGAGCTTCTAAGGGTGGTTTGAGCTAGAATTTGGACCTGTTTAGTGTTGTGCTTCAAACGTATCAGGCTTACCTCATTTAAGCTTTGTTTTAGTTGCTTGCTTGGTTATCTTTTTACACTGTTTTGACTTGGTTTTTCAACCATAAAAAACTATGTTTTTAAGGTTTCAAAATGGTGATTTGAGTCTTGTTGAGTTAGGGGGTTGTCTCCTTTTTTTGCTCTTTGGCTTGTGAAGCCTTTTGTGCTATTTCTTACCACCTTTAAATCAGACTTTTTGGGCCTTTAAACCACTGAAATTCAGAGTTATTTCAGGGGTAAAAAGTATATTTTGAAGTCCAAAAATGGAGGGGTTAGCCTTCCCTCCTTGTGTCTCTCATGCATGCCTAGTTAGCACTACATATTAGCTTGATTTTGTAGCTTGTGTTAACTTAATCTCAGCATGTTTTAGGCCCTGTTTTTGCATGTTTCAACTCTCTTTTGGGTTGGTTTGAGCCTTCGCTGCTTGCTTTTTGTACTTGTAGTGCAATTGTGTTTACTAATCCAGCATGCTTAATGGTTTAGCCTATTTTTATAGCTTGTGTTAGCTTAACTTTAGGTTGTTTTAGCTACTATTTTGGCCTACTTTAACTCTGTTTTGGGCTGGTTAAGTCCTTCGAGGCTTGTGTTGCATGGCTATAGTGTAATGGTCTTCACTAGCTCATTGTTTTAAGGCTCTAAGCATGAAGTGTTTGAGTGGCTTGCATGTTGTAGTATCATTTTGCATGTGATATCAGTGCATATAGCTCTATCACACTCTCACTTATTTCACTCTTTCATTGATTTTGAGAGTTGTGTTTTGAGTCTTGTTTGCAAGCTAACATGTGAGCATGTTTTTCTAGTCTTTTCTGTTTCAATCTTAGCATGTTTTAGCCACTGTTTTGGCATGTTTTAGTTCTGTTTTAAGCTAGTTTGGTCAGTTGAGCTTGGTATTGCATGCCTCTAGTGTAGTGCTCTTCATTAGTTTAGTGTTTTTGGCTTTTGAACATGTCTTGCATGGGTTGCTTGTATGTTGTAGTATCATTTTGCATGCCATATCAACACTGAAATGTCTACAACCTCCCTCTATTCTTCACTTTTTAATTTGTTTTGAAAGTGGACTTAAGCCCCTTGTTGGCTTGAATGTGAAATTGAGGCTCTCATGCCTAATGGTTTTAATTTTCTCTTGAGGGTTTCTACTAACCAACAGCATGAGACCTCTTTCATGCTCAAGGTACTTGTGGCTTAAGCCCTCTTTCCAATTAGAGGACTCTCACTTTGACCTTAATTAATTAAGGAATGGATTGGTAATCTAAAATGTGTAAACAAAATGAACCAAGTAAAACTTGAGCAAGATAAGCATGTTGTGTTGCATTGCATGTGTTTGGATCAGACGTTAATCCAAACATAAGAAAAATGGGACGTTTTATACTCAAAGTGATGAAACGTGTCATTTTTCTTGGTCACCGTCACCCTTGATCATGCGTGAGAGGGTGGTGGTCCTTCGAGTTTTATTTGTGCATTCATTGACCTAGTACAAGCTTGGTTCTTCGGCCATCATGCATTGAAAATGCTTGGTTGATGGCTTGAGAGCCAAGAGCTACACTCCTTTGAGCTTGAGAAATGATAAGGAGTGTGGCAGTACACACAATCCTTAAAAATGCTTTGTTTTGCCTCTGTTGCTCTCTGTTGTAGCAAAAGCAGAAGTCCAGAAAATGGGGTGGCCAACCGGCCACTTAAAGTAGATGACCGGCCAGTTAAGGTGGCCGACAGCCACTTTTTGTGGCCGACCGGCCACCAGTGAATTTTTGTGCAAATGTGTTTCTGTGTTAGAGCAGAGGCAATCTGGAAGTTGGTACAGTGTTCAGAGATCATAGCAAGTGCAAACAGAGGCATCTGATGGCAAGGCAAAAGCATTTTCGGGAGAAAGCAACCGAGCATGCATGCATCCCTCGTCCCTCGAGGCCGTTTAAATTGCATTACTAGTTAGTTAGCGTAGCTAATCATTCAATTTGTTTTGTAATATTTTAATTAGCTTAGCATAGCTAGTTATTCAATTGTGTTGTAATAATTAATTAGATAGAATAGTTAATTAGTTGTTTTGTAATAATTAGCTTAGATTAGTCTAGCTTAGCTTATTTATTCGGACCCTCCTTCGCGAGGGCACAACGTTGTAATAAGTGTGCATGTGTGTGTGCATGTCTTCCAACCCCACGTCTTTCTCCCTTTTATTTATCCGCTTTCGATAGTTAGATTAGGGATCATGTTTCGATTAGCATACCTTATGCTTGCATGTTTACATCATTCATTTGTCTTACATGCACCGAGGCTCGGCACATCATTCAAACTGCATCATCAATTCAATACTTATTTGACTATGCGTTTCAAAGCATGTTATCAAATTGAATCAAATCATATGCCATATTAGTAGCTGAGCCTATTAATTGCATTATTGCATGTGTTGCATTAGGCATCTTAGCATAGTTAGGATCATGCATATTTCTAACTAGCTTTTGTTTTGGCTTGGAGTACTCGGTAAGTTTTACGCTTTAGCACACTTGCATAAGTGTGAGTGTTTCCATATTTCGCATGCTTGCCATGAGGCTATGTGCTTACATGATTAACTGCATGAATGCCTGTGGATGAAGGCTTGGTTGCTTGAATTGGAACAATTCGATAAATGTGAGTTTTAAGCCCACTTTGCGAAGTGGCAAATCATGTTTTAAGCCCACTTGAGGTGGCAAATCTACGTTTTAGCCCACTTGAGGGTGGCACCTTCAAACCATTTTCAAAAACAAACATGAGTTGTTTTGTTTCAATTCTTGCGACTTAGTCTATACTTGCTTGTGTGTGCGTCACATAGTAAAGTTAGCTAAATAACTAGAATAAGAACACATGTGTTTATAAAACAACATATCACGCTTAGTAGAGGCCGATCCTTTGATCAGACGAGCGGGGGTACTCATTTCAGGACCTTCCCCTCTCGTACCCAAGTTCCCGAGCCAAGGCAACTTTGGTGATGACGGACACGTGGCCTTTGGCACGAGTCAGGGTTTCCTAAATTTTCCAAAAACAAAACATTTAAGTGGTGACTCTGTAATCTGGCAAAGCAGTCCAGTTTTGGCATTATTTGATTCAAAATCTGATTTTCCAAAATGATTTTCTGGATTGGACTCTTTGGTGTTTATCAGTCTCACATTGCACTTTGTGAGATTAGATTCAAAACCGTGACAGGAGTCCGAACTGTAGGACCAATTCGAGCTCTCCAAAAGGAGGCGTGAAGAAAGTCGAGTCCACAGTTTCTGGCGACTCTACTGGGGATTTAAAGAACTTGACTCGAACTCATGATATGTTATTTTATTTACACTTAAGTGTTTCTTGGCATTACATTTGCATTGGTGCACTTAAGTCACAGTGTTTGTCATCTGCGATTCTTGAACGGTTTGCCAGAGGCTTGCTTGGAAAAGCTTGCCATAAGGTTGACCGGTTGCAGGCTCTGCCACGATGGGAACACAAACCTTGGATTTGGACTACCGTTGTACCGTTTGATCCTCCTTTCACTTCTCGGTGTTAGGTGCAAGAGGTATATTAGGTGGTCTTGTTGAGGCACCCCTTTTGACCAATTGACCTAGTTGCATGTTGGAAGCTTTAGAGACTGCTCCAAACTAGGACATGTTTCTCACCCGAATGTAGGATTGTTTGAAACCACAAGCGTGCGTAGCGAACCCCTAGTTCCTAACGAAACTAGGACAGGAAAACCATACCCCACCATAGGGGTGTTTTGGCTCTCACTTGCTTGATATGTGCATTTAGAGTGTCACTCTACAGGAATACATGTATCAGTTGCAAGTCTAGGTAACAGTTTGAGGGTATCAGTTTTGAGGCATAAATTTGGGGCAGAAATCAGTGTTTGAGTACAGATTGTCCAGCTTATGATCTCAATTGTGTGTTGTCTTTGTCTAAGCCGAGGTGCTGGGCGTTTGTTGATTGTTGTTTCCTTTTTTTGCTTTATTTTCTTTTTGCAAGGTAGTATTTCACAATTGCTTCCGACGAGGCAGTTTTCCCCCGAGCACTCTGGACCACAGTTAGGAGGATTTACCGATCTGAGGATCTTATTGGAGGACAGCCAGTGTTTGCTTCGCTACCCCCGATTACGAGACCAAAGACAGTCAGGCATAGATCACCGATTCAACAGTCGCCAATTCAGCGGTCATTATCTACGTCACCTATGTATAGTTGGGCCCCGTTTTCTGCTTCCACCTCAGAAAGAGAGTATACACCAGTTCTGATAGATTAGCACCCCTCAGACAGTATGGAGGATATGATGCGTCAACTTCAACAAACCATCGAGGCCATGCAGCGGGACGCTGCTCGCCAAGCGAAAGTTATCGCTCGCCAAACAGAGGTTGCAGCCCAGCAGGCTGAACTGATTGCTAGGCTTCAACACCAACAGCAACAACAATCGCAGCAGGCAACAACTTCTGCATCTCACCCACCTCCTGTAGATATTCCAGTACCCAGAGCTCCTGTTCCCACAGCCAATGTCCAGGAAAATGCAGACATCCCAGTGGATCTGATTCCATCCCAGACTTCCAAAACACCAGCCTACCCAACGGAGGCCCCCTTTGAGTTCGAGGTCGACCCTACCGCTTTGAAGGTAAGCAAGCTTGAAAAGCTTTTTAAGAGGGCTCAGGGTGTCAACTTGATCCCGGACATAGAGGACGGCTACACAGATTCGGAGGTGACATTGCCGGATAGATTTAAAATGCCTCACATAGACCGCTTCGACGGCTCGGGCGATCCCATGGTCCACTTGCGGCTATTTTCAGATATTCTGCGGCCGATGGGCTTGACTAGATTACAGAAGCTATCCCTCTTTGGCCGGACCCTGTCGGGTATTGCGGTTATCTGGTATGCTAAACTGGAGGATTCTGTGAAAAGGAGCTGGGAAGAGATGGTCGAGGCCTTTGCCGCCCAATATTCTTATAACACTCAAATTGAGGTCACAACTCGTGATCTCGAGGCTACTCGACAAGAGCCGAAAGAAGGCTTCTTCGACTTTGTCACTCAGTGGAGGGCCAAAGCCTCCATGATGACCACAAGGCCAGCTAAGAAGGACCAGATAAGAATGGTCGTTCGTAATCTATAACCGAGGCTGCTGCAAAAGATGATAGTCCTACCTCTACCTACATTTGCTGACCTTCATGAGA
The DNA here is from genome assembly GCA_036172215.1 of Camellia granthamiana. Lineage (NCBI taxonomy): Eukaryota > Viridiplantae > Streptophyta > Magnoliopsida > Ericales > Theaceae > Camellia > Camellia granthamiana. The sequence continues at coordinate 35,392,099 of CM069904.1, read as the reverse complement.
TAGGGGTGCGGAAAGAGGATACGATGAAATAGGGTCTGATTGACCATGAAAAAGAGCAGCCCAAGAGGGCTTTTACACGCAGTTCAAATGCGACTACGAGTAGTAACGCAGCTGCAAGGACTTCTGATGTTGGTATGGTCACCACCACACCAAAAACAGCCACCTTTTTTACCAGTACATTCGGAACTACCCAACAACCTACAAAGTACCTACCCCGAGGCCAGAGGATTTTCACCCCACTCTACATGTCTCTATTTGCGGGCTTGAGGGTCCTGATCAGAAAGGGGCATTTGAAGCCCCTGGAGTCGCACCCATTGCCTAATCCCCTCCCTCCTACACACAACCCGGCCAAGTATTGCGCCTTCCACCAGCAACATGGTTATGATACATATGCTTTAGACTCCGTCATGAGATTCAAGATCACATTGACAACAAAGCGATAGCGCCTCCTGAGAAGCCTAACGTCACTATAAATCCTCTCCCACCACTCCCTCCTACCTGCCTAAGTCGACGCTGTTCATCCCAAAAAGCACAGACTTGTGCATGATAAGCGCATCCATATCCCAACCCGAACTCGTGGTGGTGGTTGTGGTAGAAGAAGGTATGCCTGAGGGCCCTATGAGCTTAACTGAAGAAGAGTACACCCCTGTCGCAACATTGTGCCAGCTGATCAGGCCAAGCCAGGGGTGGAATTGCCAAAGGGAATGGAGGTTAATGTAGTCCGGGAGAACGGGCCAAGCCAGGGGCTGGATGACTTAGCTAAGCTTGAGGAGGACATAAGTAATCTGCAGTTCTTTAATGAATAGGATCTGGGGAATGTACAGATCGGCTGGTTTGATATGAATGGATCAACGAATAATACAGGGTGGCTTAGTGATAAGCCGGATGTTGATGAGAAGTCTCAACCAAAGCAGGGACAGTTGGAAATAGGAACATCTGCAATGGTTGGAATGGTCAACAACAAAGGGAAGTTGCCAGAGAGCATCGATATTAAGAATTTTGCTCAAGAATTGGGTAGCTTGTGTACAGCTGATACAGAATAGGATGCTGCGCTGAAGCGGTTCAAGCAGGAAAGAACTGAGACTGACCAGAAGGTTAGAAAAGCCAAAGATCTTACGGGGACTGACTGTGTTGTGGATACAAGAGTGCTTACAGCGGAACCGGATGTATGTTTGTCAGTTGTCGAAGGAATGTGGTGGGAAGATGAGGATTTACATCTCGCCCACACGAATGAGGATTGGGGACAGAATCTGCTAGATGATACATAGTATGCCAAGGAAGTCGATCACATGACTCGGAGTGGGCGGTACTTTAAGCCCCCATACTGGACTAACCAGAAGCATCAAGGAAAGATAAGGAAGATGAGAAACAGAAAGATAAACTGTTGGAAGAGGAAGCTGTGCTGAAGCAGCTGAAAAAGATTCAAGCGAACATCTCCATCTGGGGTTTGCTCATGGCTTCACGGGTGCATAGACAAGCCGTCTTATCAGCAATGGATAAGGCTAAGCTCTCCATTGATACAACCCTGAACAGTTAGTGGGACTGGTTTTCCCGAGTGGCGCCTCACCGACTTTGACGTTCACCGATAAAGAATTGCTGCATGAGGGCTCTGAACACAACAAGCCACTATACATCTCTGTGGAATGTAAAGAGAAGTGGATACTAGTTGTCTTGGCTGATACAGGATCTGCAATTAATGTGTGTTCGTCGCCCACGGCCTATGCTATCGGTTTGAAGTCGGCAAATTTTGCACCAACGGCCCAGGTGATTCGAGCTTGTGACAATACAAGTCGGGAAGTGATGGGGACAGTTCGGATCAGAACTCAGGTTGGCCCGGCACAACAGGATATTGAATTCCACGTCCTGGATCTTCTAGCCACTTTTAACTTACTCCTTGGACGGTCGTGGCTGCACTAAGTAAGAGCTATCTCTTCCACTCTACATTAGATGTTGAAGTACCCCCATGGAAAGGGGGTAGCTATTGTTTTTGGGAACTCTTCCATACATCCACCTCCGGAGGTTACTACATCGGTGCTAGAAATTGTACACGGCGAGGAGGATGTCTTTTTGTCTAGGTTCACCTTGGCCGAGGCCCGGGTAGTGCAAGATGTTCTAGCTGTTGATGAGGGGTTATATGTCAGTGCTCAATCTGTCTACCTCCTGAATAAGCTTCAACATGTACCCGGAATGGGATTGGGAAGGAGTGGCCGGAAGGGCATCGTTGCATTGGCCAAAGTGCTACACAACCCTTATACCGTAAGTCTAGGTTACACACCTACCAAAGAGGATTGGGTAACAAAGGGAAAGGAAATGGCAGGAAGGGCCAAGGCTAAAAAAACTAGGAAGCACTATAAGCTGGTGTATGGACCTATTCAAGGAACCCTAAACGGCTGTTTTGTCCGGGAGGGGGAAGATTTCCCATTTTGTGGCTTTCCTAAGCCATAGCTGAATTCTGAGACGCGGTGTTTGCTCGGCTTTGAGATCTTTTTCGACCTATAGTTGCAAGGGGATGAGTTTGCAAAAAAGCAGACTAACCTAACAATTGTGGCTGAACAGTGTATAGAGGATGAGTCCGATGGCACAGAACTTGAGATAGGAGCAGCGCTGGCTTGTCTCCTCCCGGATCCTCAGATCACACCGGGGAGCTCGGGGGATGACTTCTCTGTTTCCATGATTGGAGATCAATCGGCTGTAGGCCCTTCTTCTGGCATTCTGGATGTATCTATCGCACCCTCTCTCGTTTGGCAGTTCGAGGAGGGCTTTTTGTCCAGCAGTTCTGAATCAGGTAGTAAACCGGAATCTGATTCCACAAAGTCTATGGAGTCGGTATCAGATTTTGGTTCTTCTAAGTTAGAGTTCGGTATTCCTGGGGTTGATAGCCCGGATGCCGTTGTTTTGTCTAGGTCGTCTTTTTCCTTTTCTTTTGAGTCGGTTATAACCGAGGAATTGGACGAACTGGAAGTTGCGAATAAGAATGGTACCACTGTTGTTTCTAAGTACTTTTCTGTGCCACTTGTTTATTGCATTAATCAGGACTTTCAAAACTTTGATAAAAACGACGATGAAGAAATTCCTCCGATTTTGAAACATTTGATTGATTGAGAGGATGAGAGGTTTGTAAAACCCCTAGTTGATGAAATCAGTTCAATTAATGTTGGTACTGAGAAGGATCCACATCTGGTCCAGATCGGGTCCACGTTGTCTTCAGAGGAACACGAGCGCTTAGTCGCTTTATTAAAAGATTTCAAAGATGGTTTCGCGTGGTCCTACGAAGACATGCCTAGAATCGATCCTGAGATTGTACAGGACTGAATCCCTCGACCCTGAGGCCCGGCCCATCAAGTAGAAGCTTCGGAGAATACGCCCGGATTGGGCTTTGAAAATCACGGAAGAGGTCACCAAGTAGATAGATGCAAGGTTCTTGCTAGTATCTTAGTATCCTACTTGGTTGGCCAACATTGTTCCGGTGCCGAAGAAAGATGGCAGAATTCGGGTGTGTGTGGATTTCAGAGATCTGAACAAAGCTAGTCCGAAGGATGACTTTCCTCTACTTCACATCGACGAATTGGTGGACTTCACCGCAAGGCATGCGTTGCTCTCATTTATGGATGGGTTTTCCAGGTACAACCAGATCTTGATGGCACCCAAGGATAGGGAGAAAACTGCCTTCACCACGCCATGGGAAACCTACTGCTACAGGGTGATGTCGTTCGGTCTGAAAAATGTTGGGGCTACTTATCAATGGGCTGCAACCACGATCTTGCATGATATGATCCACAAAGAGGTTGAGGTGTACGTGGACGAAATGTTTGTCAAGTCCAAGGAAAGTAAAGGCCACTACACCGCCTTGAAGAAATTTTTCCAATGGATCAGGGAATATCAGTTGCGACTGAATCCTCAGAAATGCACTTTTGGTGTCACAGCAGGGAAAATGCTGGGGTTCTTGATCACACAAAAGGGCATTGAGGTCGATCCTTCCAAGATTAAGGCCATCCTAGAAACGCCACCACCAAGGACTAAAAAGGAGGCACGAGGCTTTCTGGGAAAAGTACAATTCATAAGACTGTTTATTGCAAAATTAACCTTGACTTGTGAACCACTATTTGGTCTCCCAAAGAAATGAAAGAAATTCCAATGGGATGACCGATGCCAAGTTGCTTTCAAGCAGATCAAGCAGTATCTACAGAACCCACCCGTGTTGTCACCGCCAAAGTCGGGGAAGCCGTTGATTTTGTATCTGTCAGTAACCGACACGACAATAGGCTACATGCTCGCGTAGGAATCTGAGGATAAAGTGGAGAAGGCCATCTATTACCTGAGCAAGAATATGCTGGAATATGAGACCTGTTACACTCCGCTCGAGAAGGCTTGCTTAGCCTTAGTATGGGCTACTAGGAAGTTGAGGCACTACCTGTTAGCTCACTTCGTAATTCTGGTTTCGAGATTAGATCCCATCAAATATCTCTTCTAGAAACCAGCACTTACGGGTAGGCTAGCCCAAAGGTTGTTTCTTCTCTCCGAATTTGATTTGAAGTACATGACTCGCAAGTCTGTGAAAGGGAGAGCGGTAGTGGAGTTCCTAGCCGATCACCCAGTAGAGGGAGACGAAGCAGTAGAGTATTTGTTCCCAGATGAGGTCATTCTACAGGCCCAAGAAGAGACTTGGACTATGTACTTTGACGGAGCATCTAACCAGTACGGGTATGGGATAGGGGTGTTGCTGATAGCACCCGACAATTCCCACAATCCTTTAGCTTTCAAACTCCAGTTCAAGGTGTCAAACAACGAAACAGAATACGAGACATGTATCGATGGCTTAGAAGCTGCCCTGGAACTAGGGGCAAAATGGTTAGACGTCATTGAGGACTCGAACCTGGTTGTGTCTCAAGCGAAAGGAGATTGGAAGGTTAAAGAAGAAAGGATGAAAATCTATCACCAAACCTTGGACGTTCTGATTCCCAGGTTTGAGAAGCTAACAGTCACCCATCTGTTAAGAGAGAGCAGCAGGTTCGCTAACGCTTTATCAACTCTATCTTCCATGATAGACATCCCTTTGGGAGTATGGATGCATCCGATCATTATTGAACAGAGGTATGTGCCGGCCTACGAACTGATTGCCGCAATAGATGAGGTACAAGATCAGAACCTCTAATATCATGACATCTGGAACTTCTTGGAAAATGAGGCTTATTCACCAGGGGAAAATGCCAAAGATAAAAGGGCAATACGGCGAATGGTTACTCAGTTTATCATCTGCAGGGGTAAATTATACAAACGAGGCCATCTGGGAATGCATAAACTGTGTGTTGGTGCAGAAGAGTCGAAGCACCTAATGGAGGCCATCCACGGAGGAGAATGTGGTTCGCACATGAGCGGAGTGATGCTAGCTCAGAAAATTCTCAAACAGGGTTACTACTAGTCAACCATGGAGGAGGATTATATTGGTTTTGTTCGGTGATGCCACAAATGCCAAATTCATGCAAATCGCATGAATATCCCACCGTCGAAGCTGTACAACATGACTTCACCATGGTCATTTTCAGTCTGGGGAATTGATGTTATTGGGGCAGTTACTCCGAAGGGGTCAAACGAGCATGAGTATATCCTGGTGGCAATAGACTACTTTACAAAGTGGGTCAAGGCCCAATCCTATGCAATGCTAAAAGCGTCACACGTAGCCAAGTTCATCAGGGATAACATTATTTGTCGTTATGGGGTCCTGAATAAGATCATCTCGGACAATGGTTCCCACTTCAAGAAAGAAGTGATCGACTTGTTGAAAAAATACAACGTGGCTTTTCATAAGTCATCCACATATTGGCCGCAAACCAACGGAGCTGTTGAGGCCGCCAACAAGAACATAGAGCACATTCTATAGAAGATGGTGGAAACCTACAGGGACTGGCCAGATAAGTTGCCATTTGCTCTTTGGGGCTATAGAACATCAATTCAAACTTCTACAGGGCCAACTCCGTATTCTCTGGTTTATGGGATGGAAGCTGTTCTGCCGATTGAAATTGAAGTTCCGTCGCTGCGAGTTATAGCTGAGTGCCAGATAGCAGAAGCGGATTGGCAGCAGAGCAGGTTCGAGGAACTTATGTTGTTCGATGAGAGAAGGCTGAAAGCACTGTACCATGTCCAAGGTTATCAACGAAGGATTGCCAGGGCTTTTAATAAGAAAGTTAAGTCCAGGAATTTGAAAGAAGGGGATTTGGTGCTCAAAGACAACTGAGCTCCCATCCACGATCCTAGGGGCAAGTTCAGACCCAATTGGACTAGTCCTTACATCATCAAATCTATTTGGTCGGGTGGAGCTGTCGTTCTTATAAACTTAGATGGCCTTGAATTCTCCCAACCAATCAACATGGACAAGTTGAAGAAATATTACCCCTGAGTGGCTCGCTAGGCCGAAAACCCGAAAGGGCAACCTAGGCAAAAGTTAGAGCACAAAAAATTTGAAACAAGAAAAACTGAGCTCGCAAGGTTGAAAACCCAGAAAGGGCGGCCTTGGCAAAAGTTAGAGCGCAAAAGGAGAGTGTTAATACCCGAGTGAACCCGACCCGAACTACGTAATGCTTGATTCCCATCTTTGGGATGCGTAGGCAACTTCATTCTGAAGTCTAGCCATAAACACTTCCAAATCAACTGTGTCCATGTGATTATTTTGGTCATCTTTGTCTTTTCTGCATCCAAGAGTTCAGTTGTGATCTTTACTATCAGAGCTAGTTACAGTATAGTGCAGTGCTCTTCAGACAAAGGGCAACTTTCCAGTTATTAGATTCGGGGTTGTACATCTCAAAGATAGATTCTGGGTGTGTCCAGTTGTGACCCTTATCGAAAATGGTTTTGAAAAGTTTTAATAAAAGTTGATTTTGTTCAAATTAATCTTTTTACAACTTAGACCATCTTTGGACCAAAAGGAAAATTTTCAGTACCCACAACCTTCAATTTCATTAATTTCAATACAGAGTTCTCTCACTCTTGATACAAATCGAAGTTGCTTTATATTACATCCAAAAGGAAAACTTGAAAGTACAGATTAAAGCAATAAACTTGGGGCATAGTTGAGTCAGGTGTTCCTACGTCCCCTTCCAGAGCTTGTGGAAGCTTCGGATGCTAAGGTAGGCCCGGTTTACACCTCATCTTCAAGCCAAGCTATGCATTCGTCAGAAAGGGCGCAACTGAAATTAGTAGCGGGGGCCAAAAGTTCTCTTGTCCTCCATGCAGTGGCATACCAAGCTAGCTATGAGCCTCGGATCGGAAATGAAGCTGGGTACTCTATCCCCTCTTCTAGGCAAGTCTAGTCATGTTCGAACTGACGCCTGAACCAAAATGGAAAATAGAAGACACAGTGCGTCAAGCCAATCAACTGAATGTCAGGTTGTCGAGACATGCTGTAGCTCATCTCAGGCAGATCAAACCAGAGGCAATGCCAAGCAATGTCAACAACGGATCTGTTACACATTCAGTGGCACCACCACCCCTCGTTTGGGAAATCAACGAGCCGTGGGCAAAAGAAATAGCCGCACACTGAATATGCAGGGCAAGCATCCACTACTTTCAACTTGTCCATGAGCCATACCTGGGGAGGGATGAAAAATAAGAGAGATTAAAGAATGGAGAGGTGTACATAGAGAGAAAAGTGAGAAAAGGGTTTTGAGAGTAAAAAAACAAAGCCTGAGGGCCAAGTGATGTGAGAAACACATGTGAGAAGGGTGGGTAACATTACCTGCAAGAGTCGTGGACTTCCTATGAACCTGGTCGTCTCCCGGCGATGGAAAGCATCCAAACCCATTAAAGTCTCGGCTAGTGTCAAGCCAATGCAACTCTTTCCCTCTTTCAAGCCTTGGGCAACTTCGATCAAGCGAATGCTAGACCCTCCGAAGCCAGGGGCAAGCAGGAAATGAGCCAACACACACAAGCAAAGGGCATGTTGCCGAAAACCTTGCCAGAGACGATCGTCGTGGTCGCCAGCGTCAGAAAATCGATGAATCAAGCTGGGAATTTCCAGCTCCCCGTTGTGAACCAAAGATCAGGCCTCGTGTAAAGTGAGCCCACACATCCGTCTTAAAGCTTGGATGTGGCCAAAACGGGACTGGGGTAAGATTTTCTCGTCACGCTGGGATTCCATCAAAGCCTGGAATTCTTTGATTGTGGGACATATCTCTTGTCTGCCAAAGCTGAAAACATGCGTAACCGGGTTCCAACATCTAGCCGTGGCGTGGAGGAATGGAAAACACAGTGGAGTACGACTCAGTGCGAATAGTGCATTTATCCCGAAACCCCAGAAATTCAACTTTTCCAAGCCATCTAAAGTTGCAATCCAAGTCGAGAGTTTTTCGACAAAGAATGGCTCCATTTGTGGCAAAAATAGAGCTAAATTGAAAAAACCACGAAGCTGGAGTTTTTGTAGAAGATAGGGTGCTGAGTGGAAGACAGGTGGCAGCAATCTGGAGGTTCCCTACACTGGTGGCCAACCGGCCACTTTCGTAGCCAACCGACCAGTACTAGTGGCCGACAACCACTTTTGATGGCCTGCAGGCCTCCTATTTTGCCCTCTAGGCCCTCCATGTGTTGAAAGTGTTAAGAATCTATCTTTTGTTCCACTCTTGGTGCATTTCTTCTGTCTCTTTCTAAGAATTTTGTTGAATTGCTTATCGAGTTGTTGTTTTGCTTATCGAGTTGTATTTGTTTTGATTGTTGAGTTGTTGTTTTGTTCATTGAGTTATTTTACTCTGTTTGTTATGTGTTGGTTGGTTCATTACCTGATTAAGGAGTTGCCAATACAATATTCAGTTTCCATTAATCCTGTTTTCGTGAAAAATGGTGCGATACGATGAATGCTCAGAATACAAAATATAACACTTTTTAATCAAAAGTTGTTTTCATTCCAATCATGGTTTCTTTTCACAAAGAGTACAAGTTTTTAAAGAAAATAAAACTGCCTAAGGCTATGCAATGTGCTAGCACTACTAGCAAAAAGAAAACTAAGCAAAAAGCTTCTAAATCAGTGCCACCCTTTTCAGGATCAAGAGGCCCTCTTCGTCCTCTTCTTGGGCATGGACTCAGAGCTATCACCATCGGCGCCACTATCTGAATCTGAGCAGGAGCCTGATCCAGAACTATCTCCGCTCCCCCCCTCGGAGCCCTCCTCAGCATCTCCGCTCCCCTCATCGGAGCCATCCTCAGCATCGCCACCGCCCTCAGAACCCGAGCCGGTGCCGTCGCTTCCACCCTCGAATGACTCTGACTTCGGGCTCGCCAGCTCCTCATCCTCATCTGTCTCATCATCATCTGGGATAGGCTCTTGTAGACCGCTCTCGTCATGAGTACGTCTAGCTCTGCCTCAGCTGTGCGTCGGAGTCCCTCGTCTCTCTTTCCCTGCTGTCAGGAAAGGCACTGCAGGTCCTACTGTGGCTCCCGCTGGGGCGTTTGGTGGGGCTAGCATCTGAAAAGGAACATGAAAAGGACAGTTTATCAAATGCATCAGTTATGGTATGCAAAGATGAGTATGGTATTGAATGCAGTGTGTGGGAGTAGTGTATCAATGCAGTGTTGTTAATGTAACGTATTCAGATCAATATGGGGCAGATTGCAATCAAAATGCTAACGTATCAGCAGAAAATTTCATGACATGAAGTGCAAACTGAAGGAAACTTACCGGAGTCCTGTAGAGACTGAGTAGGTGCATGCTCGTCTAAACCATCCCCATCAGAGAAGCCGCTAGCTCGAGAGCCTACCCGGTGTACTCTATAGATGCCTGTGAATGTATTGAGATGATCAGCGGTCTACAAAGCATAACTGAAATTAGTGGAATGTGCAAAATGAAAAGTATAGTACATATCGGAGTCAGGCCTCGAACTCCGACAAGCTCGTGTCCAGCTGGTGCAGGCTCGATGGGAATCTGGTAAGCCTCCCCGTGGGTCGCCAGCAAGTTGGTGTAGTAGGCAGCTCTGGCCATCCTACCCTCTGCCTCTTCTGAGAACCTCTCCTGTCATGAGCCCAAGATGTCCTGGATCCTCCCGCTCTCCCTCCTACAGCTGGTGCTCTAACTCTCTCATCTCCGCGGGCGCCAGTCAAGGGCGGCATGAGGTATGTCTGGATGAACGCAGTGTAATCGCCCTCAAGCCTGAAGAAGTCAGCGTCCCAACCTCTGGTGAAATCGATCATCTCTTGCATGGTGTATCTCTCTATGATCCTCATATATGTGGGAGGCGGCATCGAAACCACCGGCTCGGGCAAGCCGAGGCTCTGTCACAGGAATCGCTCCCCTAAGAACCAAGCCCGACAAACTAGGCCCTCGAGCAAGATTTGGAATCAAGAGGCCTCCCGAGCGCCGGCAAACTGATCTCTGACCCCGTCAGGCATCATCGCCCACGGCTACCAAGTGATCTATAAATAGTGAATATACAGATTGTTAGCTGCCATTGTATATGCAATATGAAGTAGAGCTGAAATAACTGTAAGGTTTGAGTTACCTCTATTGCGGTCACAATGTTGAAAAATTGACGGAAAAATGAGAATGACTCTCGGGGCCTCCGCTGGCATCTCCCGTTGTATCTGTGCGAGTACAGCACCATAGGTGGTATCTCCACCTCTGGCTCTGGGGCAAGCCTTAAAAAATAGGCGTACACCCATAGCTACAGAAGACGGAAGGACAACAGTGAGTATTTATTAGAAGAATACAGATGATGTGCAGTGCAGTTTATAGTGTGTACAGTGTACAAATAATGTAAGATAGAAAGTAAGGTATGTGTGCCATGTCTAGAAAATGAAATGTGCAGAGAATGCAAAATACAGAGTATACAGAGGGTGCAAAGTAGAAAGCCGATTGTGTACAGTGTACAAATAATGTGAAGCAAAAAGCAGATTGTGTGCAGTGCAGAGTACGGTGTGTGTAGTATACAGAAAATATGGAGCAGAAATGTAAATCAGAAGGGTTAGACATACCTCCCAGGCCCTCCAGTAGCCTCCTAGCAGATGCCCGCTCCGGCGGGAGGTGGAGCTCATGTACCCGTATAGTGTGGCCAAGCCTGCGCCGCCCCAGTCGTAGAATCGGATGCGAGACAGATCCACCAGGGCACTCATGATGTAGAGCCCGATGGTGTTCACCCGGTCGGCGAACAGAGTAGTGCCAAACAGAAACATGAGGAAACCCCGGACGTAGTACTCGGTCTCCTTGCGGGTCGTCGGTACTGTCCCTCTAAAATGATCAGCGAACCATGTATATTGCACCATCCCTGATCAGGAGATGGGTGGGTGAATCCCCAGCAGGTAGGTCTGAGCAGCCTCCCACTCGCCCATGTCTGTGTTGTAACGAATCGGATGACCCCCTACTGTTATGCCGGTGAGCAAAGAGAAGTCAAAGGGAGTCATCGTCATCTCCCCTGGTGTAAAGAAGTGGAGGGAATCGGTGTTATCCCACCACCTCTCTACTAAAGCGCCCAGTAGAGGCTGGCTTGCAATGAGACGAGAGAGCCCCATGCAAAATGCACCGAAGCCAGCCTCGTCGATGATGTGACAGACGGCGTCGGGAAGCTCCATATACCACTCCCTCGCAAAGGTGGTCCCATATCCACGAATGGCATATGAATCCCCCTGTAAGCAGGACAAACAGATGTAACGCAGTGTAAGAAATACAGTGCAAGGGTATGTTCAGGACAAGCAGATGCAAGGCAGTGTAAGAAATACAATGCAAGAATGTGTTTGGGATGAACAAATGAAAGGCAGTGTTGAGCTATACAAGAAATGCAACCTACAGTGCGGAAAAAGAGAAAGCATATACCTCGGAGGCACCATGGGATAAATGTGACTCTGGCTCGCGTAGTAGGAGGTCCCCCAGTGCACCTCGTGCAAACCCCCTGAACTGGTGAATGCTATCAGAAGGTAGCACCTGTACCTCGGGATGGTACGTCGCCGAGTCGAACAGTCGAATGCTGAACGGCAATGGCTCGAACTCTGGATCCATCTCCATCCCCGGAGGAGCTTCGTCGTGTGGGATGTCATCTGCCATCTCAAAAAAAGATAAGAAAATGGTCAAAAATGTGGAAAATGGGCGGGAATGCCAAAAGTCAACAAAAAGTCAACTCCGATGGAGGAAAAATGGAAAAAAGGTCAGGGCTCAGAAGAGGGCACTGAAATCAAGGGTAACTCGAGGGAAACAAACCCCGAGTGATGGAAGTCAAGAAGGAAGCACTGAAATCACTTTTTAATCGATTCAAAACGGAGTGTGCAAAGAGGTTTTAACGAATCGGACGTTCGTGGGATGTTTGAAAATGCATATGAAGTGTGGATCGGAAGGAGAAAATGGTCTAGAGCAAAAGGAGAGGGATTTTCGGGTTAAAGGTAGTGTGGAAATAGGGATTGAAGCCCTATATTTAAAGACCCACGGTGAAATGCCAAAAATGCCCCGAATCTGTCATCGGTGGCCAACCGGCCACTAGTAGTGGCCGATGACCACCATTTGTGGCCTATGGCATTATTTTGTGGCCGATGGGTGGCCGGTGGCTTCCCAGGGTAAGAGTGGCCGGTAGGCCTCTGGTGCTCTCCTTGGTTGTTGTTCTGTTGTTTTATGCCTTGATCCCTCAAGAAAGTGCAAAGGAAGTACATTTTTTAAGCTCAAGTGGCCTCCGCGGAAGCTCCGGGCCGTGTTTTCAGTGTGTGGTACTCAACACGAACGAGGTGTATCCTTTTAAATTCTTGCAACTCCTCCGAGAGGTAGGGTGGAGGTTGCGATCGAGTCGTTTTTACCGTGCACCGTTTTTGTCATTGCACAAAGCACGTGCTTCTTTGTCATTGTATGGAACATGCCTTTCACTTGAGGTCTTGCATTGTCTCTTATTCGCATAGAGCATGCATCTTGTGTTTCTGCATAGCGCATGCATTTGTTAATCGAGCATAGAACATGCATTTGTCACCCTTGCATAGAATATGCACTTCCCGCGCTTGCATAGAATATGCACTTCTCACATTCGCATAGAACATGCATTTGGTATTAAGCCTAGAACATGATGTCAATCTTGGACGGAACATGCATTCCTATCTTGCTGTATCTATTAAGTCTCTTTCTTATGCAGGCACGATATTATATGTACGGTTCATTCAAAGCTAGTGCAACTAAACGATATTGTATGTACGGCTCATTCAGAGGAATTCTGGGTAAGATCATTCATGTCCTTTGAACACCTTGTTTTGGTTAGAAGCATTCGGGTACGCCCAGTGCTTACACCACACATTGTTCTGGTTAGAAGATTCGGGTACGCCCGGTGCTTACACCGCGCCTTGTTCTAGTTAGAAGCATTCGGGTACGCCCGGTGCTTACACCACACCTTGCTTGGGTTAGAAACATTAGGACGTGTGCCCGATGTTTATACCACCCTTTCAGTTAGAAGCATTTGGGACGTGTGTCCGATGCTTATACCACGTTGCTTTGGTTAGAAACATTGGGACGTGCGCTCGATGTTTATACCACTCCTCTTCGGTTAAAAGCATTTGGACCGTGTTCCGATGCTTATACCTCTTTGTTTTGGTTAGAAACCATTGGAACGTGTTCTGATGTTTATACCACCCTCCGATGTTTGCACCACTCTCTTTTCCCTCTCGCGCGGTGCATTAGGACGTTTTGGTTAAAAGCATCTGGACGGATTTCAATGCCTATACTGCTCTTTGTTTTGGTTGCATATTAGTTGGATGTGTTTCATTTGTTATTGATGTTTTATGTGGTTCAGAACCTTAGGATGTGTCCCTAGGTTCACACCATCTGGCTCCTCGCGTGTGCCACGCGTTGGGATCTTGTTTGCCGCCTCGGGTGCGCCCGACGGTTACGGTTCTTTACCTTTCCCGCGTGAGGCGCAGTTAAGATTGCATAATTTTCTTACGTCCTTTCTACATGAAATGTGGTTTGGTTCATGTTAACTTGCTTATGTACGAATTTGTTGTAGCGTTTCTTTGCAAAACATTTGCATCTAGATATTTCGTTACAGTCTCATTGCATGATCATAAGTTATGTTCTTGCATCGTGCATATCATTTGCATCTTGCCCCAGAACTACGCTGGTTTGATTCCTTGCAAAAGGGGATACGTAGGCAGCCTGTGGGCGCAACCGTTCTTTGCTTTGATTGCTTGTTTGTCTAAGTCTTCAGCCTTGTCAAAAATAGGTCGTCTTTGGGCTTTGACATTCACTACCGTCATTTCATGACTTCCAAGTTCTGTCAAAGAGGGGCAACTGTAGACACCCCATTTTTGACCGTCCTCAAGACTTGGATGTCATTGTTTCAACACTCAATGATTGTGCTCGCTTGTGTTTGTTTTGAGTCCTTGAAGGTCTCAGCTGAGCACCTTGCCTTGGAGCCTATAATCTTGTATGTTTTGTGCTTGGTTGTGGGCCAAGAGCTTGTTACTTCACTTCTGGAGGAGTGGGTGACCTGTCGGCCATCCCCTAGCCTGCCGGCCATGACTTGTGCCTGTCGGCCACCAATGGTGGCCAGTCGGCTATGTTGATGGCCAGTCGGCTACATTGATGGCCAGACGGCCACTAATGATGGCCGACGGCCATTTTTCCCCTTTTTCAGATATTTATTTGCCAACTGTGCCACCTGTTGTTCACTGATGCTCATCTCCATACACGTGTATGGAGGGATGAATGCAAGCTTTTAGCTTGATTTTCTATGTAAGGGGAGGTCTCTACCCCATTTTGGGAGGTTACATAATTTGGAGCAAATTTTTCCCTCTCTCTCTAGAATTCTCTCTCTCTCTCCTCTTGTTTTACACTTGAAAGTGAGAATTCTCTACACTTTTGCACTAAGACCCTTAGCCAAACATCTTCATCTTGGAGTTGAGGTTCTTTGAGGCTTGGTTTGAGCTTCTAAGGGTGGTTTGAGCTAGAATTTAGACCTGTTTAGTGCTGTGCTTCAAAGGTATAAGGCTTACCTCATTTAAGCTTTGTTTTAGTTGCTTGCTTGGCTATCTTTTTACACTGTTTTGACCTGGTTTTTCAACCATAAAAAACTCTATTTTTAAGGCTTCAAAATGATGGTTTGAGTCTTATTGAGTTAGGGGGTTGTCTCCTCTTTTTGCTCTTTGGCTTGTGAAACCTTTTGTGCCATTTCTTACCACCTTTAAATCAAACTTTTTAGGCCTTTAAACCACTAAAATTCAGAGTTATTTTAGTTGTAAAAAGTATGTTTTGAAGTCCAAAAGTGGAGGGGTTAGCCTCCCCTCTTTGTGTCTCTCTTGCATGCCTAGTTAGCACTACATATTAGCTTGATTTTGTAGCTTGTGTTAGCTTAATCTCAGCATGTTTTAGGCCCTGTTTTTGCATGTTTCAACTCTATTTTGGGTTGGTTGGAGCATTCGTTGCTTGTTTTTTGTATTTGTAGTGCAATTGTGCTTACTAGTCCAGCATGCTTAATGGTTTAGCCTATTTTTGTAGCTTGTGTTAGCTTAACTTCAGGTTGTTTTAGCTACTATTTTGGCCTACTTTAACTCTGTTTTGGGCTGGTTAAGTCCTTCAAGGCTTGTGTTGTATGGCTATAGTGTAATGGTCTTCACTAGCTCATTGTTTTGAGGCTCTAAGCATAAAGTGTTTGAGTGGCTTGCATGTTGTAGTATCATTTTGCATGTGATTTCAATGTATATAGCTCTGTCACACTCTCACTTATTTCACTCTTTCATTGCTTTTCAGAGTTGTGTTTTGAGTCTTGTTTGCAAGCTAACATGTGAGCATGTTTTTCTAGTCTTTTATGTTTCAATCTCAGCATGTTTTAGCCACTGTTTTCGCATGTTTTAGCTCTATTTTGAGCTGGTTTGGTAAGTTGAGCTTGGTATTGCATGCCTCTAGTGTAGTGCTCTTCATTAGTTTAGTGTTTTTGGCTTTTGAACATGTCTTGCATGGGTTGCTTGTATGTTGCAGTATCATTTTGCATGCCATATCAGCACTGAAATGTCTACAACCTCCCTCTATTCTTCACTTTTTAATTTGTTTTGAAAGTGGACTTAAGCCCCTTGTTGGCTTGAATGTGAAATTGAGGCTCTCATGCCTAATGGTTTTAATTTTCTCTTGAGGGTTTCTACTAACCAACAGCATGAGACCTCTTTCATACTCAAGGTACTTGTGGCTTAAGCCCTCTTTCCAATTGGAGGACTCTCACTTTGAACTTAATTAATTAAGGAATGGATTGGTAATCTAAAATGTGTAAACAAAATGAACCAAGTAAAACTTGAGCAAGATAAGCATGTTGTGTTGCATTGCATGTGTTTGGATCGGACGTTAATCCAAACATAAGAAAAATGGGACATTTTATACTCAAAGTGATGAAACGTGTCATTTTTCTTGGTCACCGTCACCCTTGATCATGCGTGAGAGGGTGGTGGTCCTTCGAGTTTTATTTGTGCATTCATTGACCTAGTACAAGCTTGGTTCTTCGGCCATCATGCATTGAAAATGCTTGGTTGATGGCTTGAGAGCCAAGAGCTACACTCCTTTGAGCTTGAGAAATGATAAGGAGTGTGGCAGTACACACAATCCTTAAAAATGCTTTGTTTTGCCTCTGTTGCTCTCTGTTGTAGCAAAAGCAGAAGTCCAGAAAATGGGGTGGCCAACCGGCCACTTGAAGTAGATGACCGGCCACTTAAACTAGCCGACTGGCCACCAGTGAATTTTGTGCAAATATGTTCCTGTGTTAGAGCAGAGGCAATCTGGAAGTTGGTACAGTGTTCAGAGATCATAGCAAGTGCAAACAGAGGCATCTGATGGCAAGGCAAAAGCATTTTCGGGAGAAAGCAACCGAGCATGCATGCATCCCTCGTCCCTCGAGGCCGTTTAAATTGCTTTACTAGTTAGTTAGCGTAGCTAATCATTCAATTTGTTTTGTAATATTTTAATTAGCTTAGCATAGCTAGTTATTCAATTGTGTTGTAATAATTAATTAGATAGAATAGTTGATTAGTTGTTTTGTAATAATTAGCTTAGATTAGTCTAGCTTAGCTTATTTATTCAGACCCTCCTTCGCGAGGGCACAACGTTGTAATAAGTGTGCGTGTGTGTGCATGTCTTCCAACCCCATGTCTTTCTCCCTTTTATTTATCCGCTTTCGATGGTTAGATTAGGGATCATGTTTCGATTAGCATACCTTATGCTTGCATGTTTGCATCATTCATTTATCTTGCATGCACCTAGGCTCGGCGCATCATTCAAACTGCATCGTCAATTCAATACTTATTTGAATACGTGTTTCAAAGCATGTTATCAAATTGAATCAAATCATATGCCATATTAGTAGCCGAGCCTATTAATTGCATTATTGCATGTGTTGCATTAGGCATCTTAGCATAGTTAGGATCATGCATATTTCTAACTAGCTTTTGTTTTGGCTTAGAGTACTTGGTAAGTTTTATGCTTTAGCATGCTTGCATGAGTGTGAGTGTTGTCATGTTTCGCATGCTTGCATGAGTGTGAGTGTTGTCATGTTTCGCATGCTTGCCATGAGGCTATGTGCTTACTTAATTTACTGCATGAATGCCTGTGGATGAAGGCTTTGTTGCTTGAATTGGAACAATTCAAATAAATGTGAGTTTTAAGCCCACTTTGCAAAGTGGCAAATCATGTTTTAAGCCCACTTGAGGTGGCAAATCCACGTTTTAGCCCACTTGAGGGTGGCACCTTCAAACCATTTTTGAAAACAAACATGAGTTGTTTTGTTCCAATTCTCGCGACTTAGTCTATACTTGCTTATGTGTGCGTCACATAGTAAAGTTAGCTAAATAACTGGAATAAGAACACATGTGTTTATAAAACAACATATCCTGCTTAGTAGAGGCCGATCCTTTGATCGGGCGAGCGGGGGTGCTCATTTCAGGACCTTCCCCTCTTGTACCCAAGTTCCCGAGCTGAGGCAACTTTGGTGATAACGGACACGTAGCCTTTGGCACAAGTCAGGGTTTCCTAAATTTCCCAAAAACAAAACATTTAGGCGGCGACTCTGTAATCTGGCAAAGCAGTCCAGTTTTGGCATTATTTGATTCAAAATCTGATTTTCCAAAATGATTTGCCGGATTGGACTCTTTGGTGTTTATTAGTCTCACATTGCACTTTGTGAGATTAGATTCAGAACCGTGACAAGAGTCCGAACTGTAGAACCAATTCGAGCTCTCCAAAAAGGGGCGCGAAGAAAGTCGAGTCCACACTAGGAGTCAATATACTCTTGAAAGTTTTGTCGAAAGGTTAACTAGATTTTAAGTGGGATTGATGTGACCTCTCTAGTCTTCCTGGGAACATTCTTGATCATGTTCGATTCTAGGTTAAGTGGTAAGACTAGTTTTGAATTAAATTTTCAACTATGAGTTTTCTAAGTGTTAAGTTTAATTTCTGGAAAGACAGAAAGTGATATTTTGTTGTACTTTTCAGAAATGGCAACTGTCACTGAGGATGCAGCTACTGCTAATGTTGGTGGGGATCTAAACCCCGGGGCAACTAGCTTGCCAACCCCTATTGTTGTGATCTCTGTGGTCAACCCTGGTGTTACTTCGGTTGTTCCAGGAGAACCACTCAGTCACCATGAGTGACTAGAGAAATTTGCTGGGGTGAACTTCTAGAGATAGCAGTAAAAAATGTTGTTCTACTTGACCATATTGAACCTTACAAAGGTTTTGGGCGAGGATCCTCCAGCTGTGGCAGAGAATGAGCCAGACAGACAGAAGGTCGTGGAGCTTGACACATGGAAGCAGACAAACTATCTTTGTCGAAACTATGTGTTCAATAGCTTGGCAGACTCACTCTACAGTGTCTTTTGTGCCAAGAGCTCAACAAATGAGTTATGGGAATCTCTGGACGAGAAATACAGGACTGAGGATGTCGAGGCAAAGAATTTGTCATTGGCCAGTTCCTGGACTTTAAAATGATTGATTCAAAAACTGTGATGAGCCAAGTCCAAGAGTTCCAAGTGATCTTGCATGAAATTCATGCTGAGGGAATGCCTTTAAACGAGTCATTCTAAGTTGCTGTGATCATTAAGAAACTTTCCAATGGTTGGAAGGACTTCAAGAACTACTTGAAACATAAGCGCAAGGAAATGTCCGTTGAAGAACTGATTGTTCTACTCTGATTTGAGGAGGATAATAAAAAGAAATGAGGGAGTATTTCCTCTATGAAAGCCAATGTCATTGAGCATGGCAAATATTCTGGGGTGAAGAAGAAGTCCCCTGTGAACAAGGGCTCAAAGCTGGGGCCATGGGGTGGTGTTGCAAAGAAGTCGGCATACAAGCCTCAGGAACCTGTTTATCGGTTCTTAGGAAAGTGCTACAACTGTGGTAGCGAGGGGCATCAGGCTAGTGACTGTCGCAAGTAGAAGATGCCATACAAAACCAAACCCCGTGCTCACATGGCAGATATGCTAGAGCACTCCCATGATGAGGATGACATGCACTTGTCTGCCATTGTCTCTAAGGTGAATATGGTGGGATTAAATCCAAAAGAATGGTGGATTGATACTGGGGCTACACGCCACATCTGCTTTGAGAAAAAACTGTTTACAACTTTTGAGCCGGTTATAAACGACGAGAAATTGTTTATAGGAAACTTAGGAAAGGAGCTGACCTTGAACGAAGTCCTGTATGTTCCAAACATTCATAAGAATCTTGTCTCAGGGTCTCTTCTCAGCAAACATGGTTTTCACATGGTCTTCAAATCCGACAAGGTCGTTCTGACCAAAAGCAGAGTGTACGTGGGTAAGGGATATATGTTGGGGGGTATGTTTAAACTCAATGTAATGACTCTTATCCCAAAGATGAATAAAGATGCATCTTCTTTTGCTTACATGCTTGAGCCTTCCAATTTGTGGCATAGTAGACTTGGGCATGTAAACTTTGAATCTTTACATAGATTAATCAACTTAGATCACATACCATCTTTTAAGATTAATCCGAAACACAAGTGTGAAACTTGTGTTGAAGCAAAGTTGACAAGATCTTTGTTTCATTCTATTGAAAGAAGTTCAGAGCCATTGGACTTAGTGCATAGTGATGTGTGTGACGTAAAGTTCATACAATCATGTGGTGGCAATAAGTACTTCATCACTTTTGTTGATGATTGCACTAAGTATTGTTATGTGTATTTGCTCAAAAGCAAAGATGAGGCTATTGACAAGTTTGTTCTTTATAAGAATGAAGTTGAAAATCAATTAGGCTGCAAGATTAAGGCTTTAAGAAGTGATGGTGGTGAGTATGAATCACCGTTTATTGAGATTTGTGCTCAATCTAGGATTATCCACCAAACCACGGCGCCTTATTCTCCTCAGTCAAATGGGATTGCTGAGCGGAAGAATAGGACGCTAAAGGAGATGATGAATCCAATGTTGATAAGTTCTGGATTGCCACAGAACTGATGGAGGGAAGTAATTCTCTCCCCGAATTACATTCTAAATAGAATCCCTCGGAAGAAAATAAACAAGACTCCATATGAATTATGGAAAGGCCACAAGCCTTCTTATAATTTCCTACGAATGTGGGGGTGTCTTGCAAAAGTGGCGGTACCTACACCCAAACGGGTTAGGATAGGTCCGAAAACTGTGGATTGTATATTCATTGGTTATGCACAGAATAGTAGTGCATATAGGTTTCTTGTGCACAAGTCTGATATTTCATATATCCACAAGAATACCACAATGGAGTCAAGGAATACGTCTTTTTTTGAAGACATATTTCCTTGCGGAACCCGAGGAGAGGATCAAAGTTATGAGAAGGAACTAGAAGATGATCAAGATGATGATCAAGTAGATGATCAAGATGAGGAAGTAGATAAGCCAAGAATGAACAAGAGAGCTAGGACTGCCAAGTCCTTTGGTCCGAACTTCTTGACTTATATGTTAGAGAGAGAACCTCAAACTTTCCACAAAGCTATGACTTCACTTGAAAGTCCCTTATGGAAAAAAGTAATTAAGAGTGAAATTGACTCCATCTTACAGAACCATACTTGGGAGTTGGTTGATCTACCCCCAGGTAGTAAAGCTTTGGGTAGTAAGTAGATCTTTAGAAGAAAGATGAAAGGGGATGGATCAATTGATAAGTATAAAGCTAGGCTAGTTATCAAAGGATACAGATAGCAAGAAAGCTTGGATTACTTTGATACGTATTCACCTGTGACAAGGATGACATCCATTCGCATGGTGATTGCGATAGCTGCTTTACGTGGTCTGGAGATACATAAGATGGATGTAAAGACAACTTTCTTAAATGGAGATTTAGATGAAGAAATCTACATGGAACTACCCGAGGGGTTTTCAGCTCCAGGGAAAAATCAAAAAGTCTGTAAGCTTGTCAAATCATTATATGATTTAAAATAAGCGCCTAAGTAATGGCATGAGATGTTTAGCAACGCTATGTTGTCAAATGGGTTTAGAATCAATGAGTGTGACAAGTGCATATATGTTAAAGACACTGACAGAGGTTATGTCATTTTGTGTCTATACGTAGATGACATACTCATTGTTGGTAGTAATGATGAAATGGTTCGAACTACCAAGAGATTGTTGAACTCTAAGTTTGACGTGAAAGATATGGGCCTTGCAGATGTCATTATGGGTATTAAGATTACTAGAACATCTAGTGGTATTGTACTTTCTCAATCTCACTATATTGACAAGATACTTGAGAAATTTGGAAAATCAGATACAAGTGTGTCTAGGACACCGGTAGATGTGAGTCTACATTTGACCAAGAATAATAGTGAGAGTGTCTCTCAGCTAGAATATTCTCAGGTCATTGGAAGTTTGATGTATCTGATGAGTTGTACAAGGCTGAATATAACCTACTCTGTTAGCAGGCTTAGTAGATACATGAGTAATTCGAATGACATTCATTGGAGAGGCATTACGTGGGTGTTAGGTTATATGCGCTACACCTGGGATTATGGGCTGTATTATACCAGATACCCAGCGATACTAGAAGGATATAGTGATGCTAATCGGATATCTGATATAAAGGACTCTAAATCCACTAGTGATTATGTGTTTACCCTCGAAAGGGCAATCGTATCTTAGAAGTCTTCCAAGTAAACGTGTATATCAAGATCAACGATGGAATCTGAGTTTATTGCTTTAGATAAAGCAACTGAAGAAGCAGAATGGCTTCACCAATTCGTTGAGGATATTCCACGTTGGCCGAAACCTGTGCCTGCTAATTGTATTCATTGTGATAGCCAATCGGCGATTGGACGAGCACAAAGTCATATGCATAATGGAAAGTCTAGACATATCTGTTGTAAACATAATTCCATACGACAACTACTCTCTAATGGAGTTGTCTCTCTAGACTATGTAAAGTCTAAGGACAACATTGCGGATCAGCTAACCAAAGGGTTAACTTAAGAGTTAGTAGAAACGTCGTCAAGAGGAATGGGGTTAAGGCCTTTAGTAATGTTACCGGAATGGAAAACCTAACCTAGTTGACTGGAGATCCCAAGATCTATGTTCAAAGGGACAACCTAATTTCGTGTAACGGGTGAGTCACTGAAGAGGTAAATCCTCTTGCCCATTTCTTTGTACAATGATACCCGATAGGGGTAGAAGGTTAAGCTAATGCTTTTAATGACCTAAGTGATATGAATATTCAACTGTGATATAATGAGATTCCTTATATAGGTCACCTATATGAGTACGAAGTATGGCCGCTTCTTTAAGAATTGGTATGGCCGAATTCTTCAAAGCCACTCACTGAACCAGGCTAGTGTTCCATAGCCATACCGGACACACTAGTGAGAATAAGAACAATGGTTGGACTAACTCCTGTGTGAGGTCTATTGTTTCGGTTTACACAAACAGCAGAACAGTTCAAGATATCACATTCACTGGTCAGCCAATAAATCTGATAGGTTTTCACTACGAAAGGTTCAATGCCTACAGCTACCTTTTCTAATGCAAGGTTAGTCTGTGTGCTCTCTCTCCAAGTCTTTGTTGTAAACGTTGTCCGTTTTCTTTATTCGATTAATTTTTATTCACGCGGGGGATTCTTGGAAAAAATGGCATTTTGGTGACTTTTAATGTGAAATTAAAGTAGGTCCCAACCATTGGTTGAGGTGGGATTAAATGGGTTTAGATTCTTTGTAACAAGATCTTTACACCACAAAAAGAATTACCAAAACCATTAAGAATTGAATGAGAAATTGTCTCATAAAGTTGGCTTCGTAAATGATGTATTGGGAATTGTGTATAGCTACAAATCCCACATTGATTGTAGAGGAAAACTTTGATGGGTATTTCAATCTCAAGATTATGATAAGGGCATGAGCCCTTTAGGGCATCCAAATTTTTCGAAGGAAGGGAGTTATGGATACTTCAAAGATGGGCTTGGGCTAAGACTATGGTCCAAATTGGTTATGGCAAAATTGCAAAACGCGCACGCTGGCGTTGCCTGCCTGCCCGCCCGCCCACGGGGACCAGGCTGGGTCCGTGGATCGTGGATCTTAGATCTTGGGCTTGAGGCTTGAGGCTTGAGGCTTACTGGAATGGGCTGGGTTTGGGCAGGGCCAAATTGGTGGTCCTCCAACCTAAACTTTTTGGGCCAAGTCTGCTGCAGATATACACACTTGTGTATACAAAATATATATCTTATATTATTGTTCCATTAGTTTTGGTCCATTACTCTAGCAGTTCTGCAGGAGTAATGGCCATTAGTGGCCAACCTTCATGGGCATTAGTTGCTAGCCTTCATAGTTGGAGGCTCCTCCTCTCTCCCCCATGGTGTATAAAAGCAGATCCATCTCCCTTGGTTTTGGGACAGATTTTTTGCTTCTAGAATATATCAGTCAGTTTGCTTCTCCTATAATATATTCTTCATGTGTGAGAGAGTGCTGCCATTGTCAGTTCGCCAAAGCTAATAGAAGTTGCTTCTGCGTTAGCCGGTCTAGACCACCTTATCCTAGGAAACAAAAGTCGACATTCCTCCGGCACCCATGGTGAGGCAGCTAATCTGTTTTAAGGACACTGTGATATCACACAGAATTTGGTTTGATTCCTTGTTTTCGTATTTCAATTAAATATGTATTTCTGTTAATCTTGTTTCATATTTCATGCTCTAGAATGTAATTTATCAAGTATGGTTTTATTTGATGTTCTATTATTTAATTTAATAAATCATGGATCTATTTGTTTTGTTTTATCACACAATTTGGACAACAAATCAAACTCAGAAATAGCATTACCCATATATGTAAATAAAGATAGAACTTTTCTTCCATCTCCATCTTACTCTACTAATAGAAGCCACTTGATTATATAGTATACCAGTATTTAGGTTTGTTTTGGATTCATTAGAATTGGATAAATTCAGTGCATTCATTTATGGGATTTGTGTGGATCCTAGAAGAATTTTTTTTTAGTAGGCAAAATGTTAAGAGAAAGAATTTGGGGATTTGGTAGTAGAATTCATCCTATTTTTGTGTCCATGGCTGTTTCTTGTACAATTAGTTAGATGTTCATTTTCTTCAAAGCATAATAACTGAAAAAGTTTTTAACTCTTAGAAATGGTATTCATCTGTTTTCTTAGTAACCAAACAAAGCCTGAATGCCTTTCTTAGGATGTTTTTAAGAAAGAAAAAAAAAAAAAAAAAACTTTGTATATTTTTGGGTTGGCTTCAAACAAAGCTTGAATGTCTTTCTTATGACGCTTTTAACAAAAAATAAAAAATTGTGTATTATTATGACTGTGGGGTCAACTTCAAAAGTGGATTATCGATTTTTTTTTAAAAAAAAATTATTTTCCATCCCTAATTTTAGATTTTTGCATGTTGTTATGTTGTGAATTGGCTTCCAAATATGTTCTTAAGGTGATTCATAATATGTAGGGACAATATCAAAGTGAAACTTTTAATTAAGCTAACTCAGTTGATTTTGATTTCAATTTCATCTAATGCATCACAAAGGTAAAATCGCTATATGGGTTCTATAGTTCCTCATTGCTTGTTATTTGTATTGTGTATGGACTTAAACATAATTGAATCCAACTAATATTATGAGCACAAATAAATCTTTGAGTATGTAGTTGGTTCTATAAGCATTTTATTTCTTGTTCATTTGACATCATTGTTCTATAAGCATTTGAGTGTGTGTTGTTCATTTGACATCATTGCAAGAGTCAAAGATGAAAAATCCTTCTTTGGTAGTTTGTCAATATTTATTGAAGGAGTGTTTTTCTCTACAAAAGTTATTTTGTACTGAATATCCTTAATTACAAATGTGAAAAAGGAACTTTTAATCTCTATGAGATTATGTTAGTTATTTTGATTTGAATAGATAGGAGCTCTGGGAAAGATATGGCCAGTGACCACATTTGAGAGTAAAAATTATTGTTACAAGTTGTTTGTTAATGCAGCTTTGATTTGTTTTCAATGTCTTCACATCAAGTTTGTGCCCTTACCATGATATTAAATGAAGCATTCAATTTAGAAGCTAAATCACTTTTCAACTTCCATAATACCCTACATCCCCCTGCTATATTGAACTTAATTTAGTTACACTATATGTACGTGTGAATAATACATTTATGAACCGTCTTTGAATGTTTTTTCATTACAACTTTATTTTCCACTATTTTATAAGTTTATTATGTTTTCAAATAAATTGAAGAACAATCCCTCTTTGAAAGTGAAGGAATCCTCAAAAGATAGTGTCAGATCATATTACTGGCCAAACTTTTACATTTCGCCAATTGGCTTCTGCAACAAAAAATTTTAGGGGAAACTATCTTCTTAGAGAGGTATGTTTTGGAAGAGTATATAAAAGGCGACTTGAAATTTGTAATCAGGTTGAGAAAGTTTTACTTTACTCAAAACTATTTATGCAATAAAGAGAGAAGAAGAGCAGTTGGAAAAAAAAAATTCACAAGTGTTTTTTTGTTCTATGGTTTTTTCTTCCAAAAGGCTTGCTAAATTGTGAAAAAATTACAGCTTAATATTGAAAATAAACCCAATGATCTCTCTCTCTCTCTTATACTAATTTTTAGATTCTGTTAAGATATCATGAATTTGAGTAGAAATAAGAAAATTGAAGGAAAAGCTAAGGGAAATAGAGTCAAATTGTGGCTTATATTTTGTTCACATTTTCTTTTCTCTTTTCAAATCCATGATGCAAAACAACATTAATTTTTTTTAGTTATGCTCATTTTCTGGTTGTTCTTTAACTTTGTTTGCATTTGTTTGCAGGAACTTTATAGCTTAGCCAGAGAGTAATAAGAATTTTCAATATGCACCATAGAAATTTATGATAACTTCGCTTTAATTTATTTCATATCAACAAATGTTAGTTTATTGTTCTTGTTTTGTGATTCCTTGAATCTGCCTTATTTGTTAGTTCTGTCCTATTTAGCTATGTAGTGTTAACAATGCTATCGTGTTTTTCATTCTTATTTAACTTGAAAACGATAATGCTCAATGACATTTATACAAGGAACCCTACAGTCTTTTCAAAGATACTTGGAAAGCTCTTTCCATTATCACATTGAAGAGCGGTTCTTAAACTTTGCAAGTTAAAGTGAAGGATTAAAAATTTAGACATAGTTAGGAAATGTTTACTTTTGACCATCAATTGTCATGCGCTCCTTTTTTTTTTTTAAATTATTATTATTATGAATACTAATTAACTTGATATGTTATTTCATCTTTATCTGTTTGATTGTTGTAGTTGTTGTGTTGTTTAATTGTGTCCTTCTAACCACCATTGCTACAAGCTTATAAATTACTCTTATGTAATTATGTGTTCATTATATCTATACACTGTATGTAATTGTCTTTTAGAATTAAGCATGCTCTGTTTGTTGATCCATCTTGTTTTAAATGATCTTTGTTTGATATGATTTCTTAAGTTTCTTCGTTGTTCTCCTTCTTTGGCAATGGCTCCATTTGTTTGTTGATTATTCATCTCCTTATGTGCAATATATTTTGTTCATTTTACTTTTAATATACCTCATAACTGTCAACTAAAAAATTATACAGCACAACTAAAAGTTTGAAAAAAAAAAAAACCCACACAATTGCCTATTCCTTTTATAAGCTATTGTTAGTCCCAACTTTTTGTTTCTTTTATTGCATCTCCGCAACTCTACTATTTTTAAATAATTTTTGGACTTTTTATTATTATTAATTTATTTATATATGTTTATATACAAAACAAAGTGTTTGTGAACTATATTTGACAAAGAGGTTTAAGACAATGTTAGTTTTGCTTGATACAATGTCCACCTCCAAAAGCTTTGCTTCCTACAATGGTATGAATTTAAGGTTTCATTTATTTGGTTCTATTTTTGCCAAATTTAATTATTTGTTTTAAATTTTGAGGTTTTTAGGCTTAGATTTACATGGAGGAATTAACTGGGAAGCTGGACATAACAGAACATGGCTTTAGTAGTAAGGGTTTTGTTTTTTTGTATGATTTGAGTAATTTCTTTTTGGTTTCCCTTGTTCACTTCCTGTCGGTTTCCTTAGGCTGAGGAAGCCTTGCATGGTATTAGTAATGTGAATTGTAGAACCCGAATCAATCCACCAATCATATTGATGCGTATTAACAAAATTATATTCATAACACATAAGAGATATAAGATTACCTTTCTTCTCAAGTCATTTCTTATACTTGGGGCAGTCTTTCTTCATGTGACCCTTTTTCTTGCAGAAGAATCATGCATCCTTACTGTCATGATTTTTAAATGGCACTTTGCCAAGCTTCTTCCAATTCTGATCACCTTTGCCTTTTTTCCATTGCCTTTCCTTTATGTGTTGCTAAATGAGCACTTTCCACTTTTCCATGCCTTAATCTCTCCTCCTCTTGAACACACATGGTCAAAAGTTCATTGATAGACCATTTTTTCTTCTGTGTGTTGTAAGAAATTTGAAATGCTCCATATTCCACAAGAAGAGAATTGAGTATGGAATTGACAAGGAATGACTCAGAAATCTCAATCTTTAAGGACTTAAGACGAGCTGAAATGTCTCTCATTTCCATAATGTGCTCACGCACACTTCTAGAATTATTATGCTTCATTCATGATAGTTTCTTCATTAGGGTGCTTGCCAATACCTTATCAGAACTAACAAATTACTCTTCAATAGCCCTCATGTAGTTCTTGACCTTATCAGATGGTGGGATTGAGCCCCTAATGCTCTGGTTGATATGTGACTTTATGAGCATTAGGTATAAGCGATTAGATCGCTCCCACTTATCATAAGCACTCTTTTCTATAGTGGAACTCTCGTCTGTGGGTTCGGGAGGTTCATCCACACGAAGTGCCAAATCGAGATCCATGCACCCTAATGTTAGAAGGATTTTGTCCTTCAAGTCCGAAAAATTATCACCGTTCAAGAATGGAATACAAGAAGACTTATTAAACAGTACAGAGGTAGAAATCACTGCAATTACCAAGAACATCATTCACGTTTTGAAACAATAACTATAGTCTGAATCAACCAATGTCAAATTCAGTAACAAATCTAAATCTTCCTGTGGGTAAAGGTCACTAAACTGTATTAGATTTGCTATTACTTAATAACAAGACTAATATATAATATATGCAATCAGAATAATATCACATGAAAATCCCAAGACCAAAACCCATGTAATTCAACCTTATACTAGATTTTGCTTAAAAGTTGGGCCAAAATAAATTCCATAAGTCCAATACATAGTGTATACATGCTCTTATTTCACATAAATTTTCATGGCATAAATAATTACTTTAATGCATGTAACATAACATTACACTATTCTAGATAGCATGCCAATGAACTTGAAAATTTATAAGGCTTGAAGGGACATTATTTAAAATAATTTATTGTATGAAATTCAAGAGAATTCAATCACTACCTTCACATGCAACTACAATAGAATAATCTAAATAGCATATTAGTCTCACTATAAAATTCAAGATTAAATTTAGATCAATATTGGACAAGACAAGATGATG
Source organism: Camellia granthamiana (assembly GCA_036172215.1). Lineage (NCBI taxonomy): Eukaryota > Viridiplantae > Streptophyta > Magnoliopsida > Ericales > Theaceae > Camellia > Camellia granthamiana. The sequence goes on along the minus strand of CM069904.1, from coordinate 35,363,161 downwards.
TTTTGCTCAAAAACCACATATACAAGACTTATTATTTCCTTTGTATTTTACTTTTTTTTATAATAAAAATCATAGTCACAGAAAGTCCAAATAAAGGAAGAAATCATAAATCAACTTGAATTCCATAAGCAAACATGAGTTTATTACTTAGTTTCACATATAATCTATATATATATTCATTGAATTAGTAAAACAATCCAGTAATATATATATATATGTTATACAAGCAGTTATATATAGATATATATTTTTTATACAAGCAGTTAATCATAAATCAAACCTAGATGGGTAAAACGAATTAAATAATTCAAAACAATGGGCATGTTCTGCTTCATGGAGATCAAACAATGATAAAGTAACAATTTTATTATTATTTATATACGCAGCAGAGTCTTGTGTTACGAATTAAATAATTTTGTTTCTTTGATACCTCGTACAACAGTTCATAAATAGAGTCTTATGTTACAATCATCAAGATAAAGCCAGGATTTTATCAAATAGTGAATACATTGGTATAACAAAGATAATGATGGGACAAAAATATGAATAGGATCGAACAGGGTTTGGTCTCCGTAAAATTAATAATGCTAAACAACATAACAGAATGAGGTCTTATACCAATTGTGAGAATTAAAATAATTCAAAAAGAAAGAAGAATACCTCATGCCATGATATTCAAGCCTTTGAATCTTGTTCTTGATTGATTAAGTCTTGAATGTATAAACAAAACCACTCACAAAACACAAAACACTTTTACAAAACCATATGAAAAAGTGAAACGAACAGAGTTTTAAGCCTATTCTATTCACAAAACAACGTCTGTGTTTTGATGGCTATCAGAGGCATATATAGATAGACTCGGACCCATGATCCAAGTGTAACTCCTCATAACTTCCCACCATTAGAAAAGTTGTAACTTCCCATGAAACCACTTTATGGGGTAGTGGACATGATTTACGTTAGTTACCCATTACCCATTAAACTAATTAAATATATATAATAAATATATAAAATATTTATATAATAATAAAAATAAATAAAACAAACATGTGGCATATGTGCCACTTTATGGATATTCTTACATCTTTATCATCTACCTAATTGATTTGTGTAAAATTTTCATCATCTTTTTTGCTCTATTTGCTTTCTTTGTACATAGTTCTGATATATTGATTTTTAATTGCCTAAGTTTCTTTATCATGTATTTCACTTTTGTAGAGAAAACCCAATATATATAAAGAAATTATGATAATGTAAACTATGAAAACCAAACAGTCGATCACATTTTGGTATATTGATTTTTAATTGCCTAAGTTTCTTTATCATGTATTTCACTTTTGTAAAGAAAACTCAATATCTATGAATCAACTATGATAATGTTAACTACGAAAATATGCAAAATGGTCTTGACCTTCCAAGTGGATGGTATAAAAATATACATTAGTGGCTTTTCAAACTCACATATTTTTCCAGATTTGTTCACAAATATTTTAAGGTGCATCTAGATTATTTATATCTAAAAAGTTTTAAAAATTTGACTAAAATATGAAAAACTTATTTTAAAGACAAAAAAATAAAATAAAATAACTCAAAAATAATTTTCAAAATGAAACCAAAAATATTTCTTTTATTGTCGAACAATTTGATCCTACAAAAATAAAAAATAAAAATCAGTTGATTGATCATCCAAAAATTATCAATATTGAATTTATATTTTTAGATAAAGATTTAATTGCAAAAAAGATAAATATGTTACCTATAATAACTAATCTTTTAACGAATAATAAATTACCACATTATTTGGATTGTAGGAACTCATACATATTAGGTAGGACGAAAACCTTCTTCGTTTTGTTTTGTAGATAGAATAGTCAATTTAAATTTAAACTCATAGTTATCGTCCATTTCAGAAAGATAATAGTATGGAAATGAGTCAATCTCATTATATGTTCGTTCCTCTACAACCGAGTGTAACTTTTAGATTGTGAGGCTACTCAAAGGAGCATTATGTATTCTCACATTATTTACTAGGGAAATCAGTGTTTGGGGGGCAAAAAAAAATTTCAAACGAAATTTCAGTGCCACGTCAACAACTTTTGTATGATTATAAACGGCAGCTAACGGTAGAGACAAAATTGATCCAAAATCAAATAATTTAGGTATAAAATTGATTATATTAAAAGAATAGAGGTTATTGATTTTTGAGTAATAGTTTACAGGGTAAAATAATATATTTCCTCTTCAATACTTCTTAAAGAGATTGTGATTCCAATTTCAGTTGTAAATTTGTTAGACATTATAGCGATCTCGGTTTTCCCTCCTTTGGTTGTTGTATTCCGGACTTAGGTTCCGTGATGTTGGTTGTTGCTTATATCTTGTTTCCGTCCTTCAATTCTTTGTGTATGAGTTTTAGGATGTGTTGGGCAGGTTTGTTACGGGTTGGTTGTGAGTTTGAACCTATAGTTGATGCCCAGAATTTTGTTCCTTCGCGCGAGCGAGGCTTTTGTCACTCGAGCGAGCTTTATGTTTTAGATCCTTCGCTCAAGCCAGGGTTCTTTCGCTCAAGCGAGAGTTGGGTGTTGTATCTGGTGGCTCGAGCGAGAAGTCTTGCGCTCGAGCCTGCGACTGCGTCTAGTTCTGGACCTGAGAGTTGCATTTCTTGGCTCGAGCAAGCTTTCTTTCGCTCGAGCGAGCTATTCTTCACTCGAGCGAGCTATTCTTCGCTCGAGCGTGCTTATGGTTGCAGACCTGAAGCTTCGGATTGTTGGCTCGAGCGAGGCTTTCTGAGCTCGAGCGAGTTATCTTTGTCTCTGGTCGCTCGAGCGACCACTCATTCGCTCGAGCGAGCCTCTGTTATATCAGTACGCAGCAGCAGTCCTCTTCATCACTTTTTGATTTCCTTTTCTCCCTCAAACCCTAGATCCGACCTCTCTCTCTCTCTATACATCTTCCCTCTAGGGTTTCATCTAGTTCTAGTGGTCTTCTACTCTAGTCCCTTTGGAAGAAAGGTAGAGCTTCGCGAGGGCTTCACTTTAATCTGAAAAGTTGTGGATTTGGAGCACTTTGACTTTCACCTCTCTTCTCCTTTGAGCTCCGAAAATTAAAGTAGGATATCCTACTCCATCTTATGGGTTTTGACATAAATATTAGTCTTTTTGATTAGTTGATGTTGTTGGGTAATTTTGGGAAAGTTAGGGTTTGTTTGGTAGTTATAAAAAAAGAAAAGAAAAGGGGGTTTTTTTTTTAAATGTTAAACCCCATGTGTATGAGAGACTTTGGAGAATGGAATTATTGTTGTCAAATTGATGAAATTGAACCTTCGGGTTGATATTGAAAAAGGGGGGAAAATGCCCTAATTATGTTGAATAATTAATTTGGAAAAATGTGAAATTGAGTTGAGAATAATGAAATTTGGAAATTTTGGGAGTAAATGGTGTGGTCGGATAAATTAATCACTCACCTATGAAAATGTCGATATTTTATCTGTTGATAAATTTATTATCTATTTAGAGATAACTGCTTTGGGCTATCGGTGGAGGATAGTCTTGATTGTTGTAAACACTGTATGTTGATTAGGGAAAACTGAAACTAATCGAACGTGCTATGTCATTGAATGTGACGGTTGGAATATTACAGCAAATATGCGTATTGATTGATCATTGTATGAGATAAAGTGCTTAAATACATTATATATGTATATTTGTTTGGGAGGAGATAGGGGATGTACTCCAGTGTGTGCGAGGAGATAGGGGATGTACTCCACACACATATGTGTTCATATACTTTAACACATTGTTTATATATATTTGTTTGGGAGGAGATAGGGGATGTACTCCATATGTGTTCATATACTTTAACACATTTTTTATATATATTTGTTTGGGAGGAGATAGGGGATGTACTCCATAGGTGTTCATATACTCTAACACATTGTTTATGTATCTTTGTTTGGGAGGAGTTAGGGGAGTGTACTTCATAGACAATTAAGTTGGCCAGAGTGTCCGGGGTTAAAAGTCCCGCAACCTTATAAATTGAAGTGCAGGAATGAAGTTGTCAATTGAGGTATTAATTACGTGAGATGTAGTCTCATTTTGAATTGAGGGTAATGGAGGTGTTAATAAGTCGAGTGGTAGTCTTACTTAAATTGTTTGGGTTAGATAATGAACCATATCTAGGAATTGAATTGGATAAATAAGGGAGACGGATGGAAACATGGATGTAATTGTTGTTGGGCTATGAGAAGGGTGTGAGTTGGTTTACACGTGTTAATCACTTGTAGAATGATAATGTTTTAATTATTTCTCATGTTGGGTTTAGTATGTCTCTACTGGGTTTTGGCTCACCCTACTTGGGACACTATTTTCAGGTACCGGAGACGTGCCAAGTTCAAGATCTTTGCTTAGGAGGTTTTCGATATTGAAGACTCGGTTTTTTTGTTATTTGTTTTATGGGTTTTATGTAAATGCAAGCCGAGGGCTTTATCTGTAAAAGAGTTAGAACTCTTCTTTTGTGTAACCAAGTAACTTGGAAAAATGTAAGCCCGCAGGGCATTCTATTATTTTTGTAAACATTTGTAACTTATATGAAATACTCTTTGGTAACATTAACTCTGATGTATGTATGGAAATGTGATCTATCTATCATGTATATACAGCTATTGGGTGTTGGGATTATGTATTATTTTAAGGGCGTTACAGACATTACTATAACAAACATGCACGGAATTTCTACACTGAACTCATCTATTATCAAGGAAGATGCAGTCTAAATGCAAATTGTTTGCACATAATTTGGAACTTAAGTTTATGGGTCAATTGTAATATGAATTGGATAGTTATGTGAAAGTGTCTATGCTAAATGGGTTTTATGTTCTTTTTGCATCTATTTTGCGTTATATATTGTAATGCCCCTTATTTTATAAAACTTAGTTTATTAAGTATAAACCATTTCAGTTATCCATTCTCATTACTCAATTAAATTATACATGCAGAGTCTGATAATTATCTTAAATTGGAATGACATTCATAAACAAAATCAAAGGACTGATAAATGCCCCTACCTTTTTGCATTGGACCCCTCCCCCCCCTCCCCCAAAAAAAAAAATTCTAATTCTTCGGCCTTTCATCTTCCAAAAGTGCTCTCCACTATTTCCAACTTTGCCCATTTTCTATGCAGCCCTTTTTCTCTGACAGCCTTCATTCCCCACATGTTTCCTACTCCAGCCACCCACTTCTTCATTATCACAGCACCGCCGTCACCTCCAACCACTGCCATCATCATAACCTCCTCCTCATTTTTTCCCACCACTGTGCCGCTGCCTTCACTGCCCACCACCCACTACCGCTGACATAGCTTTTTCATCTTTTTCTTTTCTTTTTTTCTTCTTCCTCCTTCTCTCGAAACCCTAACCCTAATTCCATCACTGTCCACCAACACTGTCGACCACACATTCCCTTACCCTCGCCACTAGCTGCCAATGCAACGCCCTGAAATAAATGCAATAAATCAGCCCCCAACAATATATACACAATGACATAAACAAAGTAATAATCTTTCATTAATCAGAGTTAATTTACAAAAAATGACACATGCGATATACATTCATAAACTCTCCCCTGAATCTATAGCTTGTGATACCAACTTAAAGATCAACAAAATATATGCCTTATAGGCTTACATCTTTCCAAGACTATGCTTGGTTATAACAAAAGAAAGTTTTAAGCTCCATACATATAAATCCCCAGGCTTGAATAAATATTAAATACAAAATGACAAAACAAAGCCTTCACCTCCCAACTCCTCCCAAGCTAAGTCCTTGGAGGAGGCATGTCACCAGCACCTAAAAATGGTTTTCCAAGTAGGGTGAGCCAAAGCTCAGTAGAATCAATCTAACACAATATATGAATATTAACAAAGATATAAGTATGATGCACATGTTCAATTCCCAAATAATAGATCTTCTACAACCTTTTCCAACACCATGTTTTATCAAACTTACATCTCCATCCATTATTTATTCCCACTTCATTTAGTCAACCAAACAGAGGATACACCCCATAGGCCTCCAACATAATTATCATACAAAATACATTCACTTGCCATTTTACGAAAATTCCGTCCGCGGGAATCGGCACCAATGTATACGCACAGTTTTCAGGACTTTTCACCCTGGACAAACAAGCCAACTTAGTTTAATGAAATCCATCCCCTTTATCCTCTCAAACATGGAGTACATCCCCTTTCTCCTCCCAAACATCATAAATGTACAATGTATATAAATCATAATCATATTCAATGATAATAGCTAAGAGATTTGTTTCAATTTGCCTAATCCACATGCAATTTCTACAACAATCCTGACTATCCTTCACCGATAGTCTAAAACAAATATTTCTAAACAGATATACAATCTTTATAACAGGTAAATTATCCAAATTTCCATAGGTGCGAGATAATAGATATCTAAGTCCACCTTTTATATAAACACCCATCCAATTTCATATTCCCAATACCAATTTCATTATTTATGCAAAATAATTATTCAAGACATTTTAGGGCAAAACCCTCTTTTTCCCAATCTCATGCCAAACACCAAAATCAACCATTTTAACATAACACAAGCTCATATCTACTCCCGTAACCATTTCCAATACGTTAATTCAAAAACCCCTCTTTTGATTTTAAACCAAACCCTAGGTCACAACAAGTCTCAACATTTCTTACCCATCAACAAATAATCAAGTTAAAACTCATAGAAAAGTGTAGAAAGTCCCTACCTCAAAGTGAGAAGACGAGCAAAGCAAAAGGGAAACTTTAAAGACACCGAAACCCACTTTTGTTCAGATGAAAAGGGAGCTCACGACGTGCTCTACCTTTTTAACAAAGGCACAAGGGTGGAGAGATCACTAGATCTAAATGAAAAGTAGAGAGAGGGTAGGTTTTAGAGAGAGAGGGTCTCAACTTTAGGGTTTGTAGAGAATTAGATCTGAAAAAATGATGTAAAAAGTCATTTTCGCGAACTAATATGCGCACAGTCTACTCGAGCGCAAGAGTTGGCGCTCGAGTGTCAGACACAATAAATTGTTCCGCTCAAGCACAAGAAGTGACGCTCTAGCACCAAGACAAAAAACAAAAGGGCATTACCGCTTGAGCTCAAAAAATGACACTCGAGAGCAGAATACACACATCCAATAGTTTTGCAGACAATAGACCAATGCTCAAGAGCAAGAAAGACCACTCGAGCGCCCACCAGCTCGAGCGTAGAGAACGCCACTCGAGTGTAGAATACACCCTCCTAGTAGTTTTGCAGACCTGCAAAAGTACTGAGAGTTTACAAAGCCCACTCGAGCGCAAGAAGTGTCGTTCGAGCGGAAGAGCAAAAAATCTAGGCAACACAAGATTTGAAAACCAAGCAACCAACCTGTTCCAAACACAACTACTACAACCCAATAGCCAAACTCAAGCAAGAATAAGGGGGAAAAAAGACATGAACAACATTCAAAAATCATAAAACCCGAGTCCAGAATGCAAGATGGGTTGTATCAAAATTAGAATCGTTATAACCTCCCCCCTTAAAGAATTTCGTCTTAGAAATTACCAATTAAGTTTCAAAACCAAGTTTTAACAAATTACCATAATGATTGCAAATCAATTTCAACCTCATGACCCATCCACCGGTCATTTGATCCCATCAACATGATGAACGAATCCTCAATACTGAATACACCATTCATATTTCCAAAACATATACAATGTTTATAATAAACTCGCATTTCCAAAACATAAACAACATATACAATGTTTCTATATTTTCAAAACATATACAATATTTTCATATTTCATTAACATTACAACAATACAATACATGTTCAAACTTCCACAAATAAATCTGGATATTTTTCATGGACTTCCAACTCACATTCCCAAGTTGCTTTCTCAACTCCATGATGTTTCCACAATACTTTAACTAAGGGAATTGTCTTGCCTCACTAGACTTGGTCCCGGGTATCCAAGACTCTCACCGATCTCTCCTCATACGAGGCATCCTCATCTACCTCTAAGTCGATCCAATCCAACACATGCGATGGACCTGGCTCATACTTCTGAAGCATGCTAATATGAAACACATCATGAATCTCGGAAAGTTGTGGCAGCAAGGCCAAACGATAAGCTACCTCTCCAATCCGCTCAAGGATCTCAAAAGGCCCAATAAACCGAGGGGACAACTTCCCACTCTTTCCAAACCTCATCAAACCCCTCCTAGGTGATATCTTCAAAAAGACATGATCCCCCACCTCAAAAGACAAGGGTCTCCTCCTACGGTCGGCATAACTTTTTATGGCGACTCTGAGCCGTAGCTAACCTTTTACGATTAAGTGCAACTTTCTCCGTCATTTCTCTGACCAACTCTGGACCCCCAACATAGGTGCATCACCCACCTCGACCCAACACACAGGGGATTTACACGGTCGACCATACAAGGCCTCAAATGGTGCCATGCCACTACTCGATTGGAAGCTATTATTATAAGCAAAATCCACTAAGGGTAAGTGTCTCTCTCACGAACCCTTAAAGTTAATAACACAACCCCGAAGCATATCCTCTAAAATCTAAACGGTGCGCTCTAACTGTCCATTGGTCTGAGGATGATATGCTATGCCAAAAGTCAATTTCGTGCCCAAGACACTCTGTAGGCTCTGCCACAACCGAGCTGTGAAACGAGGATCTTTATTTGAAACAATTATCACTGGGACCCCGTGCAACCTCACTATGTCCCTAATGTAAAGGTCAGCAAGATGATCTACTGAGCCACTCACACGCATAGAAATAAAGTGCACTGACTTCGTCAACTGGTCAACTACCACCCAGATTGCGTCACTACCCCGCTGAGTTCTAGGAAGACCCAAAAAACATCCATCGTGACATGCTCCCACTTCCACTTGGCCATAGGCAAGGGTTATAACAAACTCGCTGGTCTCTGATGCTCGGTTTTCACTTATTGACAAGTAAGGCACCTCGATACAAACACGACTACATCCTTCTTCATACCTCTCTACCAAAACTTGTGACTAAGATCGTGATACATCTTTGTGCCTCCCGGATGCACCGCAAGGCGTGAATGGTGAAACTCTCGGAGTACTTCCTCTCGGTAAGACTCCGGTATGAAGAAATGGTCATGGTGTCTCACACTCAGGTCGGGATACATATTCAAGCCCCTCTTTACCTTCCCACTGGAGATCTTCTCCCTGAGTGATTCCATCTCAAGGTCACCCTTCTGTGCTTCTATCACTCGATTCATAAGTATAGGTTGTACAACTACCAAAACAAGACTTCAGACTTAACGGACTTGCCAAGATGCAAGTCAAACTCCCCAATAGCACCCAACATCTCCTATTCCTGGATGGCGATACAAGCTACACTGCTAATGGATTTTATACTCAAGGCGTCGGCCACAACATTTGCCTTTCCCGGGTGATAATGTAGCTCGAAATCATAATCCTCTATAAAGTTCATCCATCTCCTCTGCCTCAGATTTAAGTCTTTCTGTATAAACAGATATTTTAGACTCTTGTGATCAAAAAATACCTCAAACTTCTCACCATACAAATAATGCCTCCAGATCTTCAAGGCAAAAATCATCGCTGCTAACTCTAGGTCATGAGTAAGGTAGTTCCTCTCATGTGTTTTCAACTGCTACGAGCCATAGGCTACTACCTTTCCCTCTTGCATCATAACACAACCCAAACCTTCCCATGAAGCATCATAATATACCGAATAGCCCAAACCCGTCTCCGAAATAATCAATACTGGAGCAGTGATAAGTCTAACCTTAAGCTCTTGAAACAACTTCTCACAAGTCTCATTCCACACAAACTTTACTCCCTTCCTCGTCAATCTAGTCAATGGTGAGGCTAGCCTAGAGAAATCCTTCACAAATCTAGGATAATACCCGGCCAACCCCAAGAAACTATAGATCTCGAAAGCATTCTTAGGTTGCTCCCAATCTTGCACTGCCTCTATCTTGGATGAATCTACATTCACCTCTTTCCCGGATACTACATGGCCTAAGAACTTAACTTCTTTCTACCAGAATTCACACTTCCCAAACTTAGCATATAGTTTGCGGGCTCTAAGTAACTCAAGTACTACCCACAAGTGTTCCTCATGCTCCTCCTCAGAGGGTGAGTAAATCAAGATGTCGTCCACAAAGACGACCATAAAAAAATCTAAGACCTCACGGAAGATCCGGTTCATCAAATCCATAAATGCAGCTGGTGCATTGGTTAGCCCAAAGGGAATCAGTAGAAACTCATAATGGCCATACTGCGTACAGAATGCCGTCTTCGGGATGTCCTCCTCCCTCACTCTCAACTAGTGATAACCCGATCTCAGGTCTATCTTAGAGAAGCAACTATTTGTTATCTATATCTACACCATCTTAAGGTTCTATGGTATGTGTATATGTTTATCCGGTATGTGACATTGTGATTGGTGGCATGACATTATATGTTGATTTATTGCCTTTGGGAATTGATCATTTTGACTGCATATTGGGTATGGACTGGTTAACGAAGTACTGTGGATCTATTTACTGTGTGAATAAATCTGTTGTATTTCGTCCACTTGGGTTACCAAAGTTTGCGTTTGCTGGGAATGGGGTAGTTCCTTCCCCATACTTGATTTCTGCCATAAAAGCTGTTAAATTGCTTAGGAAGGGATGTAGGGGTTATATGTGTTGTGTTTTGACTGAGACTTCTGATAGTCCTAATGTGGAAACCATTTCTATTGTTTGTGAATTTCTCGATGTGTTTCTGAATGAATTGCTAGGGGACTTGATTGATAAAGAGATTGAATTCACCATTAATGTATTACCTCGAACACAACCAATTTCCAAAACCCCATATAGAATGTCAACTTCTGAATTGAAAGAATTGAAAACTCAACTTCAAGAACTGTTAGACAAGAGGTTTATACGCCTGAGCACTTCACCGTGGGGTGCTCCAGTTTTATTTGTCAAAAAGAAAGATAGATCTTTGAGGCTGTGTATTGACTATCAGGAGTTGAACAAAGTAACCGTGAAGAACAAATACCCATTACCCCGAATAGATGATTTGTTTGACCAACTCTAGGGAGCCCAAGATTTTTCTAAAATTGACCTTAGATCGGGCTATCATCAATTGAAAGTTAAGGGAGAAGACATTGAGAAAATCGCTTTCCGAACTGGATGAGGACACTACAAGTTTCTAGTAATGCCGTTTGGGGTAATTAATGCACCTGCAACATTTATGGACTTAATGCATAGGGTGTTTAAACAATTTCTTGATGAATTTATCATTGTATTTATCGATAATATTCTAATTTACTCCAAAGGCAGGGAAGAACATGAAAATCATCTGAGAACCGCTTTACAGATTTTGAGAGAAAAGAAGTTATATGCGAAATTTTCCAAATGTGAATTTTGGCTTAACAGCGTAGCATTTTTTGGACATATAATCAACAAAGATGGCGTATCAGTGGACCCACATAAAATTGAGGCCATTGTAGACTGGCCAAGACCAACCAAAGTGTCAGAAATCTGAAGCTTTTTGGAACTTGCAGGTTACTATCGCAGATTTGTGAAAGACTTTTCAAAACTTGTCATGCCATTAGCACAGTTGACACAGAAAAACATGCCATTTGATTGGACTGATCAGCGGAAATCAGTCTTCCAAGAGTTAAAGACTAGATTAATAAATGCACCAATTCTAACATTGCCCAACGGAACCGATGGGTTTCAGATTTTTAGTGATGTTTCCTACAAAGGCTTGGAATGTGTATTAATGCAAAATGGGAAGGTAATTGCCTATGCTTCTGGACAACTCCGCCCACATGAAAAGAATTATCTAACTCATGACCTTGAATTAGCAGCTGTGGTTTTTGCATTAAAGATTTGGCGCCATTATCTGTATGGAGTGACCTGTGAGGTATATACTAATCATAAAAGCTTGAAATATTTCTTTACCCCAAAAAAACTGAACATGAGACAGAGAAGATGGCTGGAATTGATAAAAGACTATGACTTACAAATTTTGTACCATCCGGGAAAAGCCAATATTGTTGTAGATGCTTTGAGCCAAAAATCTATTGGGAATTTGTCAAGTCAAAAGGATTTGATATGCGACCTAGAAAGAAATGAAAATTGAAATTGTGTTGCGTGAATAGGGCAGGATCTTAGCCGTCATTTCTGCTCAACTTGCAATTATTGAAGAGATTAAAGAGAAACAACTTGAAGATGAGTTCCTGAAGAAAATTTTTGATAAGATTAAATCAAAACCAAAACCGGGATTTGTGTTAGAGAACAAGGTATTGAAATTTCAGAGTCGACTTTGTGTGCCGGACCGTCTGGATTTAAGAAAACGAGTCATGGTCGAGGCTCACAGTTCAAAATTTGCTATGCATCCGGGAAATACAAAGATGTACAATGATTTGAAGCAAAACTTCTAGTGGCCTGGGATGAAGAAAAGTATTGCTGACTTCATGGCCAAATGTTTGCATTGCCAACAAGTTAGAGCCGAACATCAATGACCCGCTGGATTGCTCCAGCCGCTTCCAATACCGGAATGGAAATAGGAGCATATTACCATGGACTTCGTCGTGGGATTGTGTAGACGTCCCCGAACGTCCTGGGAGGGAATCCCGTTTTGTTCATTTGGGCTCACTACAGTTCAGGACTCAAAGTCACGGTCCTGTATCTAATCTCACAGAGTGCAATGCAAGACCGATGAATCATCAAAAAGTCCAAATCCGGCAAATCATTTTTGAAAACAGATTTTTTTGAAAGAAGTGCCAAACATGGATTGCTTTGCCAGATACAGAGTCGCCACCTAAATATTTATTTTGGGGGAATTTAGGAAACCCTGACTCGTTGCCTAAGGCCACGTGTCCGTCATTACCAAAGTTGCCTCGGCTCGGGAACTTGGGTACGATTGGGGAAGGTCAGCTATGAGCACCCCCGCTCGCCCGATCAAAGATCGGCCTCTACTAACCATGATATCGAGTTTTGAAAACATTATGTGCCCTTATTCTGGTTTTATTAGCCTAGAATTACTATGTGATGCGCGCAGCATACAAATATAGACTGGATCGTTTGAGTTGGAACAAAACATTTCATGTTTGTTTTTTAAAGCGGTTTGCTACTCGCAAGTAGGCTAAAATACGGATTTTGCCACCCTCAAGTGGGCTTAGAAAACATGGTGATTTGCCACTATCTAGTGGGCTTAAAACTCGCAATTAATGAATTGTTCCAATTCAGATAATCCAACCTTCACCCACAGGCATTCAGGCAGGTATATCACATAAGTACTTAGCCTCATGGTAAACATGCTATCATGGTAGTGACTCACACACATGCAAGGATGCTAAAGCATAAAAACTCACCGAGTACTCCAAGCCAAAACAGAAACTAGTTAGTAATCAATGCATGATCCTAGTTCATGTTAAGATGACTAATGCAACACATGCAAAATGCAACTAGAAATAGGCTCGGCTATCCTAAGATGGCATATGATGATGCTACAGCTAACATGTATTCAACTTGGAATTGAGATACAATGTAGTTAGTATGATGCACCGAGCCCAGTGCATGCAATACAGATGAATGATGCAAACATGCAAGCATAAGTATGCTAATTGAAACATGCCCTAATCTAACCATCATAAGCTGGTAAATAAAAGAGAGAAAGACATGGGGTTGAAAGACATACATCACACACACGCACACTTATTACACAATTGCCCTCGCTCGGAGGGTCTGAAAGAATAATACAGTCCGAATAAATAATACAGTCCGAATAAATACAAAACCCTAATTAATTAACAAATTAACTAGGAAAGCAAGTAAATTAGCATGCAAGCTATAGACCGCCTCAGCTCTGTTCCGAATGATGAATGATGCATGCTTGAGTTGCTTGGCGTGGAAATCCATTGCGATGCCCCGATTCGCCTCTATTTGCAATTAATCCCGGAATGCTGTGCAAAGTGCTAGAAGGCTGCTGATTTCTGGTTTGCTGCAACAGAGAGCAAGAAAGGGGCATGGCAAAGTATTTTCACATATGTATGCACACCTCGATCCTCGTGCCACCAATCACGCATCTCGATGCATGATGGCCGAGAAGTCGAATTGCACGACTCGATGTGAAATGAATGCACATGACAATACAACAAGGCCTAGACTCCATCATGGGTAATCCGGAGTGTCGGCAACCGGGGATTGAAGCACGTTCCGTCACTTCGGGTACAAAACGTCCCTCGTTTCCCGTGTTTGGGCTAACTCCTATCCCAAACACAATGCAATGAGATGGCATACACAATGCGACTAACATGCAACCTAGCATACGCAATGCTATGGACTAAAATGGCATACACAATGCACATGACACAACATGGCATGCACAATGCACTAACATGCAACCTAGCATACGTAATGCTATGGACTAAAATGGCATATACAATGCACGTGACACAACATGGCATGCACAATGTACTAACATGCAACCTAGCATACGCAATGCTATGGACTAAAATGGCATACACAATGCGAGATGGACTTACACTAATATGAGTGGACCTCAGCCACACTCACATCAGTGGCCATATGATGGAAATGAGACAACCGAAATTACATGCAAACATGCACGGATGCAAAGGACCGAACCTAAGGCATCAAATGCCACTCTACCAAAGCATGGCAAGGGATGAAAGATGGCCTGCAAACATGCAATTTCCAGCTCTGAAACATGATGTACTATGGTCCCGAATCAAGCAAATATGTCACACAATGCATGCTAGGGGGCCCGGATACCGAAACTAGTGAAGTGCGTTACTCTAGAGGTACCCAAAGCAATGCACCAATGGCAAAACCAACCCCAGACAGACCCTAGGAAGGTCTGAAATAGTGGGGAAATGGCCTAAAATGATGGCTCGGAATGCAAAGAAATGGAACTCATTCGATGGTCGGTAAATGAGGTATACAAGCCCAACTCTCAAACACATTTAAAGAGGACAAAATATGGCAATATGGCATTCAAACAAGCTCTGAAATATGATGTATAATGAGCCCAAAACATGAACACACCTCAGTATATGCATGGAATGAACCTCAAAACTCGAAGTTAAGCATGGCTATTGAACTACGAGCATGTGAAACAAACATTATTCAACCATGAGACCCAAAAATAGAGCTAGGGCAGTCCAAAATAAGCACAATATCAGTTTAAGGCATGGCCAAAACGTGTTAAAATCAAGGGTCAACAAAGCATGCAAAGAAAGCTAGTGAACCACGAGTTACACTACAACTATATGGAGCATATGAAGGCTCACCAAACCAGCCAAAAACAAAAGTATGCCATGCCAAAATATGCCCAAATAACCACTGAAACTTAGTTAATGCATGCAAGAATGATGGGCTCCTTTGGAAGGCCAATAAGGGGGTTGTTCTACACATGTATGATAGACACACACAATGGAAAAACCACCTCTAGACAGAGGTTCTGAGGGTCCTAAAACCCACTAAAAAGAGCTTGAAATGGGTCTAGGAAACATGCAAATAAAGGCCCCTTTGAAAGGCCTTGAATGGGATTCTTCTACACATGCATCAAAGACACAAAATATGGCTAAAAGGGCTCTGGACGGAGTCCAAGAAGACCTCAAAACTCACCAAATAGGGCCTAAAATGTGGCTTCACAACATGTAAGTAGGAGCCCCTTTGGAAAGCCAACAAAGCTAGTAAAGAGAACAAGGGGTGAGAGGGTCACCCCATATTTTGTTACAAGCTATATGTTTTTTTTGGGACCTTGTTTGAATAGAAAGGAAATTGTACTCCACATTAGAAGACTGAAACCAATGAGAATTAGAAAGGAAAGACCCAATTTACAAAACGTATCGCTATTGAATTTTCTAACGTTGAAAGAAATATTTATAATGATTTTAAGTTATAAAGTCAAAATATAGACTTCTAGAAAGGAAAACACAATAATTTCCCTATTGGAATAGCGATTAGAAATGAATGATATTATGATCTTGTGGGCATAATTGAATCTAGATTTTGAATCCGACATTAGATAACTTAACCTATTGCAAATAAATTTCGTTAGAATGACAAACATATATTGCTTAAAGAACATTTGGGAACGTAAGAATTTTAGTTTGCTAATTGTAGTGGTTTGAGAAAGTTTGAAATTTAGCCCTAAGTTACCGTGTGTCAATTTACGGAAGTTAATGACTATATCTATATAGGTCTATGGATTGGAATAAGTATGAAGACTAGGTAATTTGAATTACTTATGTAAATGTAACCTTAAGTAGATTAGAAAGCTAATAATGAAGCTAATGACCGCGTAAAACACAGACCTGTTGTGAATCGAATCATCACTTTGAAATGATAGTATGAGTTAAATTGTCAAAACGATAATTTTAATTTCACAGAATATGCAAAGTCCTGCTCTGATCTATGTGACTGTTTGCTACTATATGAGAGCAAGCCAATATCTGTTCCTCTATAAGCCCATTGAATTTCTGTGAAATATGTTTCTGTTTGGAAACCCAATGGGCGCCTCTGTTTTGAAATTGCCATCATAATTGGTACCCAAGATGTTTGTTTGAAACTAAGACCATTAATACGTGACTACTTTTTTTTCTCGGAAATTTCTATTATAGATTAACATGTGGAACCATATTTGGGGAAATTACGTTATGTGCATAACTTAAGAACCTTGATCTTAGTCAATGAAAGTTAAAATGTATGTTCTTTTGGAATATGACGAATTGCGAATTGCGTACGAATAATGTCCAGACTATTATTGTTGTCAATAGTAAAATATTTTGACCAGTTTGAAAATAAGGAGAATCATGAACATTTCTTAAAATAAATCTCCTGCTATCGGAAGTATATGAATTGTCAATTTGAGTTATAAACCATTGAGTGATTAGGAAATAAGTTCAATTATGTAGAGAAAGCCCAATGAAAAAGGGAAGTTATGTGGGAAATGAATGAAATGAGACCAACTTATATGACTGACCTTCTGTACAAGTATCTTAAGTTTGGAGGACCAAACTTCCTAAGGGGGGGAAGGCTGTAATGACCCCATCACGTATAACAATTAGCATTAAATTAATCAAGGAGATTTGGAAATTAATTGCCGAATATTATGATTTATTTGGGATTTATGAGAATTATGGAATCTGACTCGTATATGATTTTATTGAAGGTTATTTCGAAATTAGAAATTAAGGGCCCAAATGGCTTAAGGAAGTGATGTTAGGAAGTTCAATCAATTTAATCTTAATTACGGACCCATTTGGGAGTTTAATTAAATATTCGATTCAGTTTAGTAAAATCGAGATTTGATTAATTAGGTCCTAATTGGAGTTGATTAAGTCATGAGGATTGAGAATTGTGGTTATTATAAATTAAATTTAATTACGATGTATCCAATTTGAATATGTGATTTATTGATGAAAATTTGAGTCTGATCAGGAATTGAAGGCCTAAACAATTTGGGAAATCAAAATCGATATTGATAATAAATTTAATTTAATATTTAGAGCCTTTTGGGAGTCTGACTAAAAATCTGATTTGGATTGATAGAATTAAATATAATTAATGGAAGTCAAACTAAACTAATTAAATTATGTGTGATTTATGTTTTGTTATAATTAATTTAATTATGTGTTAAGCAATATTTATTTAGATTAAGTGTTGCCTAATTAAGTTAATTTCAATCACGAATTGAATGGTGTTAACTTTGAGGGTATATGTGGGTGTGTGTGCAAAGAAATTCTGTGGGTGTGTGCATGTTAAGTGTTGTGCTGGAAGTGCTATGAGGGTGTGTGTGTGTGTGCACGTGTAATGAGGCCAACAGGGGATGTGAGAAATATGTATATTGTGATGAAAGAGTTTATGAACTCAAAAAGAAAAGGAGATGAAAACTAAGGAAAGGAAAGTGAGCTCTGTATATAGCCGAATATAAGGGAGAGAGAGAGAGAGTTGCCGTAGGAACAAAAGGGAAGAAGAAAAGCACTGGAAGTTCAAGAAAATTAAAGGAAGGCTCAAGTTTTTGGAAGGAATTCAACCAAGGTATGGAATTTATGTGAAATGTGTAGGATCTTTACATTATATAAGGAATTAAAGCTTAGTCTTGTAAATAAATTACCTGCATGCTGAAATTAAGAGGTAGATGGGTTCAATTTCATGTAATTAAAAGGGAATTAGTAAAAAGATGATGAAATTAAATTAGATTCATGATTAGGAAAATTAATTTAGAAATTAATTAGTTAGAGTTTGATTTTATTATTCTTTACAAATTGAAACTCATACTAGCATGCATGTTGAAATTTCAAGTTTTCAGATTTAATTCATGTGTAAAAATTGATAAGTTTAAATTTGGGTGTGTTATGAGGGAAATTAATTTAATCTAAATTTGGCTAAATCAAGAATTAAATTATGATCTGATTTTCGAAGTTATAATTAAATCAAGCTCCATAAATTATATGTAATTTTATTGTGCATTTGATTATGGAAAAAGGATTCTAGAGTCATGAGTTCATGAGTTTTGATTTTATTATGAAAGATAGAAATTAGTTTAATTTTAAAATTTAAATCCATGCATGTGATGTAATTTGGGAGTTTTATTCGATTTAAACACATTTCGGAACATTCATGATCACAAATTAAGTTTTGGTTGGAAATTGAGTTAAGTTGAATTTCTAAGAAATTGATTTGTGTAGTTCATAATTAAGCTGATTTTGTTATTAATAATAAAATTGGGCCTATTTGTATTGCACACATCGTGGATTTTGAAGGATTTGGATTAATTCAATCTCATATTTTGAAGAGAAAAATGAAATGTGTTATTGATATCAAGTTTATGGAAAATTAGAATTAATCCTAATGCTAGATAAAGCTTTGATTTTATAATTGGATTTTTAATCCATGCATATAATGTAATTTAAGATTTTATTTGAATTAAACATATTTTGATTACAAATTAAGTTGAGTTTAAGATTATGGAAACTAGTTGGAGTTAATTTTGGGGCATGCATATGGTTAATTTGTGAAATTGGGTTTCCTAATGTTGTAATATTGCATTAGTATCATGTTAGCATGTGTATATGTGAGATTTGTGTCATAGCATGCAAGAAAAATTGATTGAATGTCGAAAATGAACTCAGGGAACCATTCTAGAAAACCCAGAATTTATGGTGTCCGCTCGAGCGGGGGGGGGGACCGCCGCTCGAGCGGGGAATTCATGCTCCCAGCATATTTTGCAGACACGGTGCCCGCTCGAGCGGGAAAGTTGACGCTCGAGCAGGAAGCTATGTAGACAGGCATTCCACTCGAGCGGTAGAGTTCACGCTCGAGCGTGAATTTGATATAACTAGTACTTTTGCAGGCCTCTTGGGTACGCTCGAGCGGGGAAGTCCACGCTCGAGCGGGGACTCTATTTTCTGGAATTTTGAAAATGCATTATGTGTTCTGTTTTCCGTTCCCTTTCACTTGTGAACACTTTTAGGCATACATTGAGCATTGTAATTGAGTTAAAAAGATAAGAATGAAGCCTAGAGAAGAATATGTGAATTAAAGAACGGATTAAATTATTTGTGACCCTTTTGTATTCATGGAATGTGTATGGAATGTGTAGGGTCAAGCTCCAGGGTAAATCCACAAGCCGATCACTGTGAGTAGTATCGATATTTTGAAGCTTGTCAATTGTCCAATTGCTTATTTCCTTATAAGTTTGCTAGTTTGAATTATGGAACAACCGATTGATAAATGATTGGGCCGAAGGCCGATTGATAAATGATTGGGCCGAAGGCCGATTGACATGAATGATTGGGCCGAAGGCCGATTGATAAATATTGGGCCGAAGGCCGATTGACATGAATGATTGGGCCGAAGGCCAATTGATAAATGATTGGGCCAAAGGCCGATTGATAAATGATTGGGCCAAAGGCCGATTGATAAATGATTGGGCCGAAGGCCGATTGATAAATGATTGGGCCAAAGGCCAATTGATATAAATGATTGGGCCGGAGGCCGTTTTGACACGAGTGAAAGTTTGAAAGGCCTAAAGGCCAGTTTGATACGAAAGTATGAATGGGCCAGAGGCCAGTTTGATAAGAATGATAAATCTAAAATGAATGATAGTCTGACACGAATGGACGATAAGTGGGCCAAGGGCCAGTAGGTTTGGAACCATAGTCACTTGACTTAAATTGTGTATGTATATGATAAATGGAAATATGAAGGGGGCCCAAGGCCGTTTGAAGCATGTTGTTTTACATATTGTTTGTGTATCTTTTTTATTTGATATTATTCACTGGGCTTTCGCTCACGCTCATTCATCTGTTTGTAGGTGAGCCAAGAGAGGTCCAGACCCAGCCTCAGTGAAGTCAGTTCGGAACAACTAAGGTTTTGAGGAGTCAGCCCTTGCGTCTCACGCACGAGACACGTCTTCGCCTTTTCATTATGTATTTATATTTTGTTAGGTTGGCGCGAAGTCTTGGAATGTGTCTGTATATAGTTTTGTTTTGGCTGACTTAGATTGAGTGATCCTGTTTATACAGAATTTTTATGTTATTGCATTTTCGGATGTGAGTTATTAACATATGTATGTAATGATGTGCATATAAGCACGGCTCTATGGACAAAGTTTCAAATTGCTTCCGTTTGGCCCCCATGAACTCTGTTAAAATACGTTTGGTTTGGTTTGAGGCCGTAAATAATCTCATGATTACTGGCCGATTATGTCCTTAACCCACGGGGGCGGGTTTGGGTCATGACAACCCCTCTCTAATTTTAGGGCTCAAAGACACATCTAAGCCACTGAAAATCTACCAGATTTTAGTGGCTAAAAGGCCAAACCAAGGCCAATGCAAATGCTCAAATGCATGGCTCAAAGCATGAGGAAATGAAGCATGAAAGGGGGTAGATGACCCCAAATAGAAAAGAGTCCTTAAACAAACATGTTTAAAAGATCAAAAAAAGACTTTTTCCAGTTTAGGTTGAAGTCCAAAAATGCTTGCAAATAAGGCTAAGATATGAAGCAAAATAAGCCTTAAAAGAAGGATGGAGCATACAAGGAGGTAAATGACCTCTAACAGAAAAAAGTCCTGAAACAAACTTCAAGAGGGGCTCAAAATAAGACATTTTTCAGTTCATGTCAAAGCTCTAAAATGCTTGAAAATAAGGCTAAACAATGAAGCAAAACAATGTCAAAATGGGGTAAATAGAGACTTACCCTTGTAGAGAAGACCTCCAGCAACTTCTGGACCAAGAAGGTGAGCCTTCAACCTCTGCAAAACAGCTCCAAGGTGATTGAATGGATGGTGGAGGTGGTAGGCTATGAGGTGTAGTGTAAATGGCCAAAAATAATGGACTTTTGGAGCTTGGAAGAGAGAGATATGGAGAGAAGTGTATGTATGCTCTAACCAAAAGCTTCAACCCTAGCAATGGAAGAGGAGGCCTCCCTTTATAGAGGAGAGGGGCTAAAGCTTCTCTTGGAAGCTTAAAACCAAGCTCAAAGATCCTCTATACACGTGTATGGAGGATCACTTCTGAGGCTTCCAGCTGGCACAGCTGGCTTCAACTCAGTGGGACAAAAAAGCAGAAAGGTGGCCGACCAGTTCAGGTGGTCGGCCTACCACCTTACCTGGTCGGCCAACCAGGGGTCAAAAGGGTCAAGAAGAAATATTGGTCGGCCTACCCATATTGGTGGCCTCCCAGATGAGTACAACACAATGGTAGTATGAAAAACCAGAAAATGTGACCCAGGAGAGAGAAAAATCAACTTTTTAGCAAGGTTCAAAAGGGTCAAGAAGAAATACTGGTCGGCCTACCCATATTGGTGGCCTCCCAGATGAGTACAACACAATGGTGGTATGAAAAACCAGAAATTGTGGCTCAAAAGTGAGGAAAACCAGCTTTCTGTCAAGAAAACCGGCTGGAGGAGAGAGAAAATGGTTTCCAAAAAAATTGCTGGTCTCCCACTATAGTACCACCTTCCAAACAATGAAAATAGGGTCCATACCAAAAATGAACCCTAACCGATGCAAAACGAGGGTTCGGGGGCCAAAACGCGCAGTCCGGGGCCTTGAAAACAGGCTGTTAGGCACCGGAAGTGGCGTACGACCACGAAGGTGGCCTCCCGGGCCACAGTGTCCCTCTAAGGAGAGGAAACAAGATGTGTGCCAAAAATCGGAACAAACGGAGGTAGTTAGGCGGTCCCGAACCGAGGCACACGGCCGACGGCTCCGAAAACCGGAAACCGACCTCCAAACGGGAAAAATGGCCTATGACCACGAAACGTGGCCTACGGCCACTGAGAGATGGTCTACGAGACCTCTCCCTCCCTTCGAGAAGAGAAAACATAGAAAACAGGACCTGGTTCGCAAACTGAGGCAAAGCACAAAAGAGCCCCAAAGTCCGGAGGCAAGGCTCTTAGCCGAGACTTTGTGACCTTAGAACGAGCACAATATGCAACATCACTGAGCGCTCAGTTGGTGACGTCTGAGTCTTAAAGTCGGTCAAAAATGGGGTGTCTACAGATTGCCTCGCTCTTCTTGAGGTATAGACTTTATTTGCATAATTGTAGATCGTTTGACTAAATTTGTACATTTCTTACCTATCAAAACTTTCTATAATGAGGATAAGTTGGCTGACATGTATGTGAATGAGATTGAAAGATTGTATGATATGCCAGTATCTATTGTGTCTGACAGAGATCCTAAGTTCACTTCAAGATTCTAGCAGAGCTTACAACAAGCTTTAGGAACTGAGTTAAGATTAAGCAGTGCATATCATCCACAAACAAATGCCCAATCAGAAAAAACAATACAGACTTTGGAAGATATGCTCAGAATGTTTGCTCTAGATTTCCAAGGCAACTGGGAGGCCTATTTACCACTAGCCGAGTTTGTGTATAACAATAACTACCGTTCGAGTACCGGTATGGCTTCTTATGAAGCTTTGTATGGGAGAAAATGTCGTTCTCCAATATGTTGGGCCGAGGTTGGTGACAGACCTTTGTTGGGATCAGAACTAGTACAAGAAACAAATGAAAATGTGAAATTGATTCACCAGAGATTGAAAACCGCACAGAGCTGCCAAAAGAGTTGTGCGGATGTCCGAAGAAGAGATCGAGAATATGAAGTCGAGTATCATGTGTTTATCAAAGTGACTTCTATGAAAAGGCAAACGCAGTTTGGAGTGAAAGGCAAATTGGCACCCAGATATATTGGGCCATTTGAAATCCTTGAAAAGATCAATCCGGTGACGTATCAGATAGCCTTACCACCGGTTATGGAACATATGAACAATGTTTTTCATGTCTCAATGCTTTGGAAGTATTTAAGGGATCCGCATCATGCTATTTAGCTGACTCATGTGCTTTTGAAGGAAGATTACACATATGAAGAAAGGCCAATATAGATTGTGAACCACCAAATCAAAAGACTGAGGAACAAAGAAATACCGTTGGTAAAAGTTGACTAGCAAAACCACGAAGGAACCTATATAACTTGGAAGATAGAGGAAGATATGATGAGGAGATACTCTGATTTGTTTCCTTTGTACCCGATCTTCTTCAGAAATGAAGGTAATTCGAGTTTGGAGGACCAAACTCTTTAAGGAGGGAAGACTCTAACAACCCCGACCTATGATTAGCCAATAAACCATGATTAATTATTCCTAATGAGCAATTAAGATGAAATTCTGAATTAATTGCATACGTATGACATTATTTGTGTTTATATATGTCTACTCTAAGAATATTTGTTTGTGTTTCTGTTTTGTTCTGCCAATTGAAGGCCTTATCGACGTCCGATCAAGAAATTGAATTAATTTATGTGTTATTTGGAATTTTTAGAATTTTATGGTAGGATTTATTAAAATTCGATTCAGAATGAATTAAATTAGAATAATTAATGTCAATTTGCTTAGCTTAAGTTAAATTTACTTAATTCCCTAAGCAAGCCTATATAAGGCCTATACACACCAATTGAGTCATCTTTTCTTCATCATCTTTGAGCCTACAAGAAACAAAATGTGAGAGAGAGAGAGAGAGAGAGAAAGAGAAAGAGAAAGAGGAGACCAA
Organism: Camellia granthamiana; assembly: GCA_036172215.1. NCBI lineage: Eukaryota > Viridiplantae > Streptophyta > Magnoliopsida > Ericales > Theaceae > Camellia > Camellia granthamiana. Next base: position 35,339,033 of record CM069904.1, on the reverse strand, counting down.
GAGGGTTGAGATCAAAACTTGAGCTTGGAAGAAATTGCTAGAAAATTCAAAGGAGTTGGTTTGGGGCCTTAGTGAATTCACCAACTAGAGCTTAATTGAGAAGTTAAGGTAAGGATTCAACAGTTAGATTATATAATTATGAAATCTAGAACATGAAGTCTAGGGGATTAAGTTGAATTATGCAAGAAATGAACTAGTAAAGTAGAGAAGATGAACATTTCATACATGCATGGCCATTTCATGGATTTTGAGTTTTGATTTCAACAAATTCTCATATGCAAGGACCTATTTTTGTTCAATTATGGGAGCTCATTGTGGTTTTGCACTTTAACACTCCATGTGTACATGTTTTTGACGGTTAAAGTTCTTGACAACACATGCATGTTATTTATACATGTAGTTCAAGTTTGATTTTGAAGAATGCACTTGCTTTTGCGCCTTGATTTTGTGTAATGACCCTTAATTCATGATGTTTCATAAGTTTACAGGTGATTTCTCAAGTTTTGGGGCCCAAAGGTTGTGTTTTGTAGCTTTGAATTTGAGTTTTGGACTCAGAACATCAATCTGGAAATTCCAAAATTCTGCCTTTCCGCTCAAGCGACCAAACCTATGCTTGAGCGACCACTCCTGATTTGGCACCTTTGCTCGAGCGACCAAAAGTTGGCCCGAGCGTAAAATGCATGCTCCTAGAAGTTTACACATTTTGTAAACCGCTCGAGCGACAAGAGTTACGCTAGAGCAAAGACCTCAATCTCACGCTCGAGCGACCGTCGAGCGTGCGTTGAGCGAAAAAATCACACAACCAGTACTTTTGCAAAATTTACAGATCGTTCAAGCGAAGGAAGTTGCACTCAAGCGACCACCTTTATTTTTGACCCTCCGCTCGAGCAAAAGAAGTTGCGCTCGAGCAAGGACTCTATTTTCAGCAAAAATGACTAAGTATTTTGAAACTCATTTTGGCACCCCCATTGCATCCTAGTCATTCCTAGGCCACGAATAAGATATAATAATGTGGATAAGACATAGAAACACACTAAGAACGAGACGCAATAAGTTAAGTACTATCCGAGTGTGTGTTTCAATCTCTGTATCTGTTATGTTTGTGTAGGTCACGCACTGTAAGTTATTTGATTTGTCTGCTCTGTCTGTCTGCTTTTGAAGCCATCTGTGAGTAATAACTTAGTAAAGCTATGTTCAACTTTATTTATTTTCTGTATGTTGAATTAAGATATGTTTTCAAAAATGATAAGTTCTGGACAATGAATGATTGTCCAATTTTGACAATGTATTCATAGCATCTTTAGCATCATATGATATATGTTAGCTGTTACCTGGTATTGGAGGTTCCATCATGGAACTTAATATGTCTATTATTTGTTACCCGTACCGGAGGCTTAATTATGGAGCTCAGCATATCTGTTATCTGTTATCCAGATCCGGATTTTGTATCTTTCTGAATCTGTTTGTATATGTTCTGTTAATGCTAATGGATATACCACGTATGATTAAGCACGAACTCTGATTTCTATATATGACTATGAATTTGTTTCTGATATAAACTCTAATTTTCGAATCTGATAAGGGACATCATTCAATTAAAACCTTTTACTCTGTGGGCTTCCGCTCACTATTTACATTATGCATGTAGGTGATCAGGCGCGTGACCAGGCTCAATGATGATTGCTTGGAGATTATTTTGTCGGCCAACCCTTTGTGCCTTCCCGAGGAGGTTCTAAAAGTCATATAGTCATGGTTTGTGAATGTATAAGACTTGTTTTCTTTTGGTATATGAACAAGTTTTCTATTTATCTGTACTTTGGGCTAAGTTCCCTTTTGACTTTATTTGTGTAAATGGGTAACATAAGACTACCATATCTATGATGTCACATGTACACATACAAGTTTTTGAAAATTCTGTCCCATGTACGTCAACACAGCTCAATGGACTATGTATGTTTTATATATTTGCTTCCGCAGCCCTTTAATATGTGATAAACTGTTCAAAGGCCTTTGGTAATCCAAGGATTACTGTCCAATTACGACGTTAAGCCTATAGGGACAGGTTTGGGCCATGACACACACCTTGCGGTGTATCCGAGAGGCACAAAGATGTATCACGACCTTAGTCGCCAGTTTCGGTGAAGGGGAATGAAGAAAGAGGTGGCCGTGTTTGTATCAAGGTGCCTTACTTGTCAACAAGTGAAGGCCGAACATCAAATGTCAGTGGGTTTGTTGCATCTGTTGTCTATAACCAAGTGGAAGTGGGAGCATGTCACGATGGATTTTGTTGTAGGTCTCCCGAAGACTCAACGGGGTAATGATGCAATTTGGGTAGTAGTTGACCAAATCGGCGCACTTTATTCCTAAGCACGTGAGTGACTCGATAGATTATCTTGCCGACCTTTATATTAGGGACATAGTGAGGTTGTATGGGGTTTGTGTAATGATTATTTCGGATAGAGATCCGCGTTTCACAGCTTGGTTATGGCAGAGCCTACAGAGTGCCTTGGGCACGAGATTGACTTTTAGCACGACGTATCATTCTTAGACTGACGGGCTATCTAAGCGTATCATTCAGATTCTTGAAGATATGCTTCGAGGTTGTGTTCTTGACTTTAAGAGGTCGTGGGAGAGGCACTTGCCCTTAGTAGATTTTGCCTATAACAATAGCTTCTAGTGGAGTATTAGCATGGCGCCGTTTGAGGCCTTGTATGGCCGACCATGTAGATCCCCTATGTGTTGGGCCGAGATGGGTGATACACCAATGTTGGGCCCAAAATTAGTCTGGAAAATGACGGAGAAAGTTGCACTTATCCATAAGAGGTTGGTTACAGTCCAAAATCGCTAGAAAGGTTATGCCGACCGTAAGAGGAGATTTTTGTCTTTTGAGGTAGGTGATCATAAATATCACCTAGGGAAGGTTTGATGAGATTTGGAAAGAGTGGGAAGTTGTCCCCTAGATTCATTGGACCTTTTGAGATCCTTGAGCGAATTGGAGAGGTAACTTATCGCTTGGCCTTACCGCCCCACTTTTCCGAGGTTCATGATGTGTTTTATATTTGTATGCTTTGGAAGTATGAGCCAAATCCATTGCACATGTCAGATTGGACCGACTTAGAGGTAGATGAGGATGTCTCATATGAGGAGAGACCAGTGAAAGTCTTGGATACTCGAGACCAAGTCTTGCGAAGTAAGATAATTCTCTTAGTTGAAGTGTTATGGAAACATCACAGAATTGAGGAAGCAACTTAGAAACGTGAATTGGATGTCCATGAGAAGTATCCGGACTTATTTGTTGATGTTTGAGCATGTATTGAGATTATGTTATGTTAATGAAATTTGAAAACATTGTATATGTTGTATATGTTTTGGAAACACGAGTTCAATGTAAACATTGTATATGTTTTGGAAAATGTAAATTGTACTTTCAATGTTGAAACTTGTGTATCGAGTTGAGGAGAATGGATGATCGGAGAATGGGTCATGGTAATGGAATTGATTAATTATCATTATTGTAATTGATTTAATATCATAGCTTTAAAACTTGATTTGAAATTTCGGGATGAAATTCCTTAAGAGTGGAGGTTATAACGATTCTGGTTTTAGACCCAACTCATTTGATATTCTGGACTCAAGTTTCATGGTTCTGTATTGTTGTTTTTGTCTTATTCTTCTTTTCCCTCCTTGAGTTTGGCTATTAGGTTGTATTGGTTACGTTTGGAACAAGTTAGTAGTTTGGTTTTCAAACTTTTATTGCCCAGGAGGATCACTTCCTGCGCTCGAGCGGGATTTGTGAACTCTCAATACATTTGCAGGCTTGTTTTCAAACTACTGGGAGAGTGTATTCTGTGTTCGAGCGGCCTCAGCTCGAGCAGCCCTTCTTGCACTCGAGCGTTGGCCTTCTATTTGTAAAACTATTGAGAGTGCGCATTCTGCGCTCAAGTGGAACAACTTATTATATCTGGCGCTCGAACGTCATTTTTTACGCTCGAGCAGACTGTGCGTATATCAATTCATAATAGCCACTTTTTACATCATTTTTTCATCGCTCTCTTCCTCTAAAACATTTCAAAGCCCTAAATCTAGAGCCTCTCTCTTAAACCTACCTTCTCTCTACAAAAACACTTGGATCTATCCATCTCTCCACCCTACTCCCTTTGTTAAAATGGTAAAACTCACCTAAAACTTTGTTCATCTGAACAGAGTTGGATTTCGGCTTCCTTGAGGTTTCTTCTCTCTTTCCTTGGTCTTTTAACTTCGAGGTTGGGATTTTCTATACTCTTTTATAATTTTTAACTTAGTTATTTGTTTTTCATAAACTACATAGTGATTTCGAAGGATTTCGAACAAACCTAGGGTTTTGGTTTGAAATCAAAAAATGGATTTTCAAATGGTTGTATAGAAAATGGTTGAGGGAGTGGAAATGAGGTTGAGTTGTAAACAAATTGTTGATTTTGACCCTTGGGTTGGATTTTGGAATAAAAAGGGGTTTTGCCCTAAATGTTTCTATTTTGTATAAATAAATGGAATTAATGTTAAAAATGTAGAATTGGATAGATATTGATATGGATGGTGGAGTTAGATATGTATTATCACTCACCTTGAAATTGGAAAAGTTTATATATATATTGGAGATTTTAAATTTGTTTAGAAATATCTGTTTTGGGCTATCAGTGAAGGATAGCTATGATTGTTGTAGAAATTGCATGAGAATTAGGTGAATTGAAACTAAATTCTCATCCATGTGCATTGAACATTGTTGATCACTTATTACATTGCAAATATATATGGTTTCAATAAAAATGGGTGAATATGGAAAAAGGTGTATATCACTAAATTAAGTTGGCTTGTATGTCCTGGATGAAAGTCCTCAAAAACACGCGTATACATAGGTGCCGATTATCGTGGACGAAATATCTGTAAAATGGAAATAGCAGCGCTTGTATAGGCTACGTTTACATGGGTGTCGTTTGATGGTTTCTCGTGGATGAAATATCCGTAAAAAGGTCGTGTCAGTTGAGAATTCCTCTTGTTTTCTATTGTAAAGAATATGAATTGAGAATCGTGATATAAATTGAGCATGGCATGATTTTGAGAAAGAAATGTAAACCGTTTTGTCATGAGCATTGCATATGCATTTCACCCTTATATCTTTGTTAAGATTCATATATTGTGTTAGATTATCTCTACTAGGCTTTGGCTCACCCTATGTGGGAAAAACATTTCAGGTGCTGATGATATGCCTCCGCTAAGGCACTAACTTAGGAGGATTTGGAACAAGAGCTTCTTTTGTTGTATTTGTTTTGTATAGGCAAGGGCTTTAAATATATTAGACTTAAAGTCCACTTTTGTTATAACCAAGCCTCGTTTTGGAAATATGTAATCCCTCAAGGCATTTTTATTTGTTTATCTTCTTTTCACTCATTTAACTTGTAACATATGTTGTAGATTTAGGGTTAGGCTTTATGAATGTATGATGCATATGTTTCTCTTTTGTATATCATATTGGATTTAATGGAAGATACTCCTATCATTGTTGTTGTTATATAATGGACTTTATGGACGAATTATTGTAATTATTTTGGGGTGTTACAATGTGTGTGTGAGGATCACATGCCCGGGGGGTACTCAAGCATGCTAAATAGTTCGGACTCTCGATTTTTTTGATCTAGTCTCATAAGTGCAATATAAAACATAAATGAGTGTATAGATCCAACAATTTTTTTTTTTTTTTTTTTATAAAAAATCCACTTTATTGCAAAATTCTTTGCTAGAAATAGACTACATCACTAGATCTCAGAGTTGCCACCTATTCTTTTGGAAAAACTAGGAAACCTGTAACTCGTGCCAAGGCCACTGTTCATAAATCAAAGATGTCTCAGTTTGGAACTTTAGGTATGAGGGGAAAAGGTCATTAATTGAACCCTTCCACTCACCCGATCAAAAGATCAGCCTCTACTAAACCATGATATAAATTTTGTTAACTTTATATGTCTGTATTCAAATTATTTGACAATTGCTAAATTTTGCTACGTGAAGCAATTAAGTATAGACTATGTCATTCATTTTGGAACATTTTGATTTCATGTATTTTTTAAAGAGTTTTGAATAATGCACAACTCATAAGAAATTGAGTTCACAAACATGAAAATCAATATTATTCCAAATTGAACGACATAACCTCCATCCACTGGTATTCATACAGATGAATCCCTTAAGCAAGTAGCCGTATGGTAGGATACTTAGACATAATAAGAAAAACACACACAGAGGGGATGAAAAAGTATAAACACGTATTTTCTGACATCCTGCAGAAGACTACAAAAGAAAGTTAGAAAAATATGCATGACCTTATATGTAAAATCCTAATGTAATACATACACAAGAATGTGACTAGAGATTTCAACTACTATGAGATGTGAATCATTTTAAAGGCATAAGGTAACGCATATAATCACATAATAATTTATTAAATCCATATATTCAAATGAACTGAATCTAAATGCATAAAATATGGATGCAAAGCATAAATATAATAAAAAGAAAATATGATGATATTTACAAATACGGAAAGCGACTAAATAAAATGGATAGAAAGAAATGGGATTAGAAGACATACATAGAAGGAGATAGAAAAAAAAAAAAAAAAAAAAAGAGAGTTGGGAATTATTATAATACTGAATAATTACAAAATCGAATAAAAGACGTAGGGTGGGAATTATTATAACATCAAATAAAAGAAATAGGGTTGGAAATAACATCGTAACCGGTATAGTTAGCTTATGGGACATACAGTTGGCCCATAAATGGGACGTAACAGAAGGATCCATAACAGTTGGCTCATGAGACGTAAAGTTGGCCCATAATTGGGACATAACAGAACAGATAACAGATGTCATCTAAAGCTAATGATGCCACGAATACATTTTAGAAACATTGGATAACCATTCATTCACACAGAAAATAATATTTCAGAAAACAGATCATTTTATCTCATTCAAAAAGTACTTATAATTGAACATAGTTTTACAAAGTTATTACTCACAGTTGGCTCCAATAGCAGATAGATAGAACATATAAAGCAAACAAACAGAGCAGGTAACCAGATAGCCTATGGCGCATGACCTACACAAACACAGAACGGATACACATTGAACACACGTATCACATATATTCCTCTTTCATGATGTGTGTTCCTAGCTCTTATCCTCATTATTATGTCTTAATTACAGCCTAAGAATGCTTAGGATGCAATGAGGATGCCAAAATGTGCGTTGGAACATTTAGTCAAATTTTCAAAAATAGGGCAATCCGCTTGAGTGCAACATCGGTCACTCGAGCGGTCTACAAAGTCTGCAAAAGTACTGGTTGCAAGATTTTTTTGCTCGACGGATGCTCGATGGTCGCTCGAGCCAAAGACTGAGTAAATAGGGTCTTCTCTCGAGCGTAACTTCGGTCACTCGAGCGATCTACAAAACTTTGTAAAACTTCTAGGAGCATGAATTTTATGCTCGAGCTTAGACTTCTTCGCTCGAGTGGAGGTAAAAATATATGGGTGGTCGCTCGAGCGCAGGTTCTGCCACTCGAGCTAACCCCCAAACTCTGCACAAGTACTGGGAGCTCGAATTCTTTGCTTGAGCACAGACTTTACAGCTCGAGCGGGGAGTGGAATTTCTGGAATTTCCATATTTGCTTCTCAAGTTCAAAACTCAAGTTCAAAGCTTCAAAACACATTCTTTGGGCCCAAAAACTTGAGAAACATGTTTAAACTTGTAAAACATTAGGAATTAAAGATCATTTTACAAAATCAAAGCCTACAGATAAGTGAATTATCTAAAAACAAACTTAAATCGTATGTCTAAATAACATGCATGAAATAATTTGAGTTATAAGTTTCCAAATCACGATCAAATGAAATGTCTAGTACAAAAACTTGTTGATTTCTCGAACTAAGGTCAAAATGTGAACATGCATGTGGGAAATTCTTTGAATTCAACTTCAAAATCATGAGAATTATGCATGCATGCATGATTCACTCCTAAATCCATCTATCTAAGCTCAAATTATGTATTACTCAACTTATTCTCTAGATGATAACACAGTTCTTTTAATTTAAATGCTGATTTCTTTACCTACAAGCCTCAACTCTTGAATTCTTGACTGATTACTCCCAAATTCTCAAGTTCTAGCTAGAATCCAAGCTAATTCCTCTCAATTCCCCTTCCTCTAGTTGTTGAACTTGGATCTCACCTTTCTCACTCTCTCTCCACGTTTGGTCTTCAAAATGGATGAAGATAATGAAGTATGTAATGTTTTAGGAGTCTTAGTGGCCTTATATAGGTTAACTAATTAATCCTTGATCAAGTTTAATTAAGTACGATTAGTTTATCCTAATTATCTGGGTTCCGAATCGAAATTCAATTGAATCTATCATAATTTCCTGAAATTTCCAAATAACACACAAACCAAGTCAATTTCATGATCAGATGCCGATAAGGCTTTCAATTCGCAAAACAAAACAGAAACACAGACAGATATTTCTACATCAAACAAATATAAGCACATATAACACAATACACATGCAACTAATGTGGAATTTCCTCTTAATCACTTATTAAGCATTCTTAATCAAAGGTTATAAGCTAATCACAGGTTGGGGTTGTTACAGTCTTCCCCCCTTAAAAGAGTTTGGTCTTCTAAACTCGAATTACCTTCGTTTTGAAAGAACTCAAGACTTTTTGAAAATTAATTCGTCTTTCTCAAGCCTTTTTTGAAAACAAAAATCCTTCTTTTGAAACCAAAACTCTCCACAAGTATATAAGGCCTAGAAAACAAATTTTTTTCAAACAAAATTTTCTTTCCTCAAGATTTTTGAAACAAAATTTTCTTTTTCCAAAATTTCCTCTTCTTTTCTATATAGAATTCCAAAACACCTAAAAGACATGGCTAACCATGTGGTATTTCTAAAAACATGTGGCTTGCCATGTGATATCTCAAAACTATGTGGCTTGCCATGTAGTATGGGAGCCAAATTTTCCAAAACTGCTAAATTTCCCAAATAAGAAAAAAAAATCATAAAAAATGTTTTCGAATAGGTCTAAAATAATTTGGTCAAAACAAGTGTAAGGTTGGACTTAAAGCTTAAACCCAACTTTTCTATTGAGAAATTTGTAAAATAGCACATTCTAATTTTCATCTTCAGCTGTTCGAAAGAAAGCGCTCAAGTCTTAAGCCCGGTCAAAATAGGGTGTCTACAATGAGTGAGAGAGAGAGAGAGAGAGCGAGAAATGATTCTGAGAGAGAGATAGAGAGAGAAACGATTCAGAGAACTTATAATTTCGTATTCGGGTCTCAAGGATTTAGGTATCACCATCGCCAATGTACGTGGTGGTGGTAGTCATCTGCCAATTCTTTGTTACTTCCGTCTTCCTTTGTTACTTCTCTCTTTCTTTGTGGAGTTTGAGTACGTGAAAAAGAGAGGAAAGAACGACTCTAAATTTTGGATTTTTTTTTTTCCTGTTGAAGTAGATTTGAGCTGCCCATTGTTAAGTGGGGTACGTGGCCCAATCTGGGTTGTCTCCTGTAGGAAGCACTGGTGAGAGATACTAAAGAGGATCTGGACTTGACTATTTCCCTGTTTCTCTTATGCTGGTTATAAATAAATAAAAAAATAAAAGTAGTGTGGCATGGTTTCAAATTTAACTAATTAATGGGCAATCAGTTGTTAAACCACCTTGCATGTTAATAGTTGAACACATAGGATATAAGCTTAATGCTATTTCTTGTTACAAATAATAATGAGGCGTACTGAGGTTCAAGCTAGTAGCTGTGTGATTATTTCATATATATTTCATGGAGATGTGTATACATATATTTCTAGGAAACTTCGCATAGTTTATTCAATAATTTTTTTTTAATTTTTTGTCCTCTTCATAAGTAGCACAAAATGAGATGTGGTCGCTCTTGAGGATTTCTCCTTTGTGCATATTTGTTGAGCACATGGTGGGCAAAATGTAGAGGTGGCGTTAAAGGTTAGAGCAACAACCACCCTTAAAGTGAACAAAATATTAAGTTGAAGTAGCAAAGTAGTAGAACAAAGAGCATGTGAAGTGCAAGCATGAGGAAAAGAAAACCACCTATAAATATATAACATCAAAATAAAATGACACATGGAATTCAAGGAAGACAGAAAGAACGTATCAGGTTGTTCTATTTGGTGTAGATGATAGCAATTGTAAATACAAAGGGCATGTATATAATATATCAGCATTAAGCAGTGTTTAGGGGCGTTGATCGATATGAAGAAGAGAACAAATACCATCGCTTTCAATTTATATCACATGTGGAAATTCCTTTACAAAAGTTGAAGTAGAAAACCAATTTCTCCATCTCGAATAGAGCACCAAAGGTAGCATTTTAGTTACACACATGAGCACATTGCTTGATTGAAAGCCATCACATACAAAACACGTAGAGAAAAGACAAATTTTAACGCATTGACACTGTGGCTTGTAGCGCGTGCCGTACCACCATTTGAGAATAATGTGGTGTGTGCTTACTCTGCTTCACATTGGGTACAAAAACACAGGATTGATATTTTGAAGAGTAATAGATCAGCATTAAGCAGTATTTGGACATTATTTGGCCGTCCCAGAGTACGACAACGTAGTGCCCCATAGTAGTATAATTGGTGCCAGGATCTCCTGTCCCTCTGTCCTAATTCACTGGCAATTATTGGACATGTTTTGAGATTTTTATATTTTGGGATTCTCGTATGATGAGTGAATTGGAACAGGGGACATGGTTATTTGGGGATCCTTGCATGTATAATTGGTAGAGAATATGAAGTATCAGCTATTTGTGTTGGGTGATTGAAGAATATGAGAGAATATAATGAATGGTGATTGATAAGTAAACATGATGCTATGATACTCCAAGACTATTGTATAATTTTCTTGGATGGAGATAGAATAGTGAATTCCATGCGTTGGAACTTTTATAGAATGATGATTATGATTATAGAATTATGTTATTCAAAGATTTATTAATTTTGGTTACAAGTATTTGGTAATATTCACAATAGCAATAAAGTTTGCTGAGAATTTTATTCAAACACTGTTATTGTCTAGCAAAAACTTTTTTAAGTTGGCTTTTTAGAGTTATGATTTTTTTAACTTGGGATTAAAAAGTTCATTTGATAAAGTTTTTTTTATTTTTTTTTAACTTTTGTGAGAGAAAAAATAAAATGATTATGGCTTGAATGTGACATTTTATTTTATTAACTTGCTAGTGCATGTCCGCGCAAAAAAGAGAAAAAAAAAAAGAAATAGGAAGGAAAATAAAAAAGGGAAAATATAAAAAGAAAAGAAGAAGAAAGATGGGCAGGAGAGAGAGAGATTGCATGAGTGGGAAAAAGGGGGGAAAGAAAGTAGGTGAATGAGAATTAAAGAAACCTTGACCCTTAGCCTCCGTTTGGGAAGTGAGTTGGCTCTTTGGCTTTTTGGCTCTTTTGACTATATGAGCTTGGGCTCAAAAGCTTGGTTTGGGAATGTCTTTTTGATTTTTTGGCTTTTTTGACTTTTTTTGTGAGAGAAGAGTGTAATGATTATGGGTTGGATGTGATTTTTCGTCTTTTGTGGCTCAAAATTGCTATTTTGTCTTTTGTGGCTCATTGAGCCAAATGAGCCCAATAAGCCACTTCCCAAATGAATTTAGAAATTAATCTCAAAAACTCTCTTACTTTATTATATAAATTTAACTTATTTTATCTTTTATACTTAATCTCAACTGCATAGCCAAACGAAGCCTAATTGTTGTATGTGTATTCAATACTTTTTTTAAAAAAAATTATTGACCGTGTTTGGTTTTAATTTTCTAGAAATTATGTTTTTTTTTTTGTTTTTTCATTTTTTTTTATTTTTAGTGAATATTTTTTAAATTTTAAGATATTTTTTTTTACTTTTTTAGATACACCTTACTTAGATATATTTAAAAAGTAAAACATTTATGAAAAAATATTTAAAAAATTAATAAATACATAAAAATACGAAAATATATTGAATTTATATATATTTTTTGTATTTTTAATATTCAGTGAATTTTTTATAATTTTTTTTACAAATATTATACTTTTTAAATATATTTATATTAGGTATATTTAAAATATATTTATATTAGGTATATTTAAAATTTTTAAAAAATAGTTAAGAAATCTTAAAAAATTTAAAAATTCAATAAAAATAATTTTAATTTTTAAAATGTGAATCCTAATCATGAAACCAAATTGATTCTTGTTATCACTAAACGGTGCCGCATTCGGCGTGTCCTACGCTTTTTGACCTTTCCAATCCAACGCTTGACATTCCTTGTCACCAAGAACAGCAAACAATACCCTCCGTCCGATCTAAATTAAAGGGTTTTCGCCGCCCTTCACACGCTCCCAAACGCTTCTCTCTCTCTCTCTCCTCTTTTCTTCTTATATTCACTGCTTCACTCTCTTCTCTCTCTCCGGAAAGCCGCTTCGCATTTCTGGGCACAAAAGCGGTTTTCCGGCCATCTAGAGAGAGGATTTCCGGCGCTAGGGTTTTGAAAAAAACAAGATCGGAATCGGCGGCTTTGGGTTCTTTCGTTTTTAGGGTTTGTTTTCTTTCTTTGTATTCTTCGTTTGATTAGAGAGAGAAACTGGATTGAGTTTTTTCGTACACAGATCTCAATCATTTTCTATATTCTTTCGCTTTAATTTTGTTTTTCTCTTAGTTTTGTATACACTTCGCATGCTTTTTCTCAGTAAAACCTCTCTAAGTTCGTAATCAGTTGATTTTTAGTGAAAGCTTATGAATTTTTCGTGTATATCTTCATCTCCAACAAGTTCGGTCCTTTTCTCAATCATTGATGACTTTTTTTAGTTGAATTTTATTTTATTTTATGGTTTATTTATTTTTCTAAATTAGGCGAAATAATTTCCTTTTTTTGATGCAAGTTGTCAGTCGCTATCACTGTTGTTTTCATTCTTTGTTGGAATTTCTTTCCCTGTCTGTCACTTTCCTTTTCCTTTTTCTTTCCTTCCTCGTGTTTGGTTGCTCGGAAAAAAAAAAAAAAAAAAAAAACAGACGGCAAAAATGGGCACTTTATGACTGATTAGGATTGAAGTATTTTTCTTAATAATTTATTTATTTTTTAATTTGGCCATTAAATTAAAAATGAAACCCAATTTCCAAATTTTCCGCTTTTTAGTAAAATCACGATTTATCTATGCTATTGTTTTTTTTTTTCTTGGTGTTGGAAAATTCGGTTTTCTTTGTCAATATGTGTTTGTGGTTGCAAATATACTGTACAAACATTAATATAATAATGCTTGAATTATATCTTCATTGGTAATGGAGAAAAAAGATCAGAAGAATCTTGTTCTTTCTATCCAGAGGGAATAGTATAATTTTTTTCTTTGATGGGTTGTCCTATTATGAGCCAGGTGCATGTCATTCACCTGAATTTCTGTTTTTGCCTCTCAAAATGTAATTTTTAAAGATGTTTTAGTGCTTAAATTTGTTATTAATATAGCATCATATCTTCTCTTTTTAGAAATATATAGATATAGATAGATAGATAGTTGGGAACATGCTGGACTTTTTAAATACACAGACTTAGCTTTCTTGAGGCTAATAATTTTCTTAACTTTTTTTATTTGGTCCTAGGGCAGAGTTGGGTTTTGAAGATTGATAATGGCTGGCGAGAAGAAAATTGATAAGTGTATCCTTTGTTTATTGGGCTATTGAGTCCAGCATGCCTTGAATTTTTTTGTTGAAATTATTGGATAGTATAGTACAAACCCATTCACGCACTACACATACCCACATGTATACATAAATATGAATTGCCGGTTTGTTGAATTTCAATGTTTTTGAGCTTTTATAAGTTTTGGATTTTTCAGTTTTTATTAAACTTCTTAAGGTCTTATATACCTACGTAGATGTACACACTTCTATATAAACAAATATGCCTTTTATTTATTTATTTATTTATTTTGGGGTGAACTGTTTAATCCAGAAAATATGGTGTTGATTAAGACTGTTGAGTGGTGGATTAGAAATTGCCTGAACTTTTTTGCTTTTGACGACTGAATAAATTAATAAATTTGAGTTGTGTTATATGCAAAAACTTGAACGCAGTCTGCGCTGATTAATTAATTTTATGGGTTAGCAGTATATTCATTATCACAAATAAAAGTTGTTTTTCTTTTGGGATCTGATTATAGAAGTTGATATATATATATGTTTCTTTATACTGTTTAATGTACATGGAATGCTGTTCACTTTCGTAAGCCATAATGACCTTTTGTATAATTTGAGTAGGAAACATTATGTAGCACAGTTACTTAACTCTATAATTCAGCCGAGCCAGTTGCTGCAGTATTGAAGTCAGATCCCTCTACTAAAGTGGCTAGGCAAGATGTGGTATGCCAACAGTGACAATTCTTCACTTTCTGTCATTTTAGGGTTTTTGCTTCCTTCTTTCCTGCATATCTGTAGTTCTTTAATGATTTTTGAACTTCAGCCCTGGCATTTTCCTGAAACTCGGATCTTTTTTGGTTGTAATTTTTTTGTCAGTTTGCTACTGTAGTTCATGCATGATTGTTATTCAGGTATTTTTACTATGCCTGTGGTTTGTAGGCTGTAGTTGTTGTAGTTTCTAGAAATGCTAGTACCATAGGTTTTGTTAGAAAACAATGATTGTAGAAAGTCAATATTTATTCTTATTTTACAATTGAAGTATTTTCATCTAAAGAGAAGAAAAATAAAACATGACCATAATGAATCTAGAGCTTGGTATAATTGAATACATATATTTTCATCTAAAGAGAAGAAAAAGAAAACCACTTTTGCAATGAGAATTGCCGCATCACAATGCAACTAGGTCTTTTATATACCTCATCTGGAGACAGTGTCATATTCCTGTGTTATTGGTTTAAGCTGCATCTGGGTAACATTGGTTGTTCGGTACAAAATGGTAGATATGGTCTTGGGGTAATTTACTCTATAACTTGTTTGGAATGTCTACTAGAAACAAACCCCAGTTATTCTGTACATGTATTGTAGCAGTAAATATTTATAAACACTCACCTCTATAAGGATATTCTATTCTTTCTTCTTAATTTATTACTAATGCTCTCATGCTTGTTAAGCACAACTTTATCCGACTTGGTTTATAATACCTGTTTATTAATACTAACTGCCTCTGGGATTATTTTCTGATTTACCTCGTTACCATTGTCCCTTCAGTTGTTCTTTGTTGTCTTACTTGGTATTGTTTTAATGTTTTCTCTCAGGCTTCTGGAAAAGGTGGAACACCAACTGTTTTGTCCTCTTCTATATCCTCCTCAGGAGATGCTGTCTCCAGCATGAAAGGTGAGACTGGTCAAGAGTCAGTTGCAGAGCAAGGTGTTTACTATCCACCTACTAGCTATGACAATTATTATTACCCAGGTTAGATTGATTGGTTCTATTTTTGAAACATGATCTCCATTAAAGTTGTCAAACCTCACTTGATAGAAACATATAGATTCAGTTGCAACTGAAAGATGAAAAACAAAATGGCTCAGTTGAAGAAAATTGATATGTGAACCTGTTAGCTTCGAGTGTTTCTAGTTATCATGTATTTGTATTAGAGTTTGCTGCCGTAAGTTTGAAGGAGAATTTAAGTAGTGTGTTTGGTGGTTAAAAAACTTGGGTAAACTACCAATAGGTCCTAATAGTTGGACTTAATTCTCATTAAGTTCTATTAAAAATAAGGTCTCGTTTGGCAACATTACTTTTTAGCCTAAAAGTCAAAAAGTTGCTAAAAAAATTAAAAAACCAACAACCTATACCAAAAAGTCAAAGATTCTATTTTTTCTCTATTTTTGGCACATCTTTTCGTAAAAAATCAAAAAATCATTCCAACCATACTAATTTTTTTTACATCATATTTTACCTAAAAAGTCAAAAAATTACTAAAAAAACTTATTCCCAAAAAAGGCCTAACTCTTAGTAAAATTGTTGCTAAAAATAATTTTTTGTGACAATTATTTGCATATCGTTAAAAATTAACAATTAATGATTTTTTTCCAATACTTTTTATAAATTGGAGCTAAAATTTACAATTAGTGATGTTTTTCTGTAACGAATTTTTCAAACTGTCGTTGAAATTTGAAAATTAGTGACTTTTTTTTCTTTTTTTTTTTTTAAAATTGTCGTTAAAACTTATAGGGTATGTTTGGTTTGATTTTGGGAGATGAGTTTTAGAGATAAAAAGTACGAAAAGTTGTTTGGTTTGGTTTTTTTCAAAAGATGTTTTGGAAAATTATTTTGAGAGAGAGTTTTGGAAAAAGTGATTGATTTGATGTGTATGAGAGAGAGATTTGTTTGGAAAACTTGTAAACCAAATAAGTTTTGGGAAATTTTTTTTGGGAAAATTTGTTTGGTTTGTTACTTTTGAAAACTTATTTGTAGAGAATTTTTCCCAAAATTTTTTGGGAAATACAAACCAAACAAGGCCATAATTAGTGACATTTTTTGTGACAAAAATTTCTAACTGTCGCTGAAAATTAACAATTAGTGACGTTTTTTAAGAGTGTTTTTATGAAAAATGCCATTAATTATCATAGAACTTATTGGACAATAAAGTCCACAACTACACGGAAGTCCCCCTTAAAACTTTGCTTATTAACCTTGAGGTTGTGGGTTTTAGCCTAAGGCAGCCACTTAGTGCAAATTATGCCAAAGGGATTTGTATCCAATCTACACCTCCTAGACCTCCATCCAATGTGGACTAAACGGGACGTATATTTTTTTGTTATGACAAACATGTAATTGAGTGACATCTCAATGGAGATAATGCAAGAGTCTTCATTTTGTCAACACTTTTGACTTAAAAGACAAATTTCTGTAATGCAAATTGAACCACAGTATGAAATTATTACTCAAATATTTGGGGTATTTTTAAATTAATGTTAATACTAACAACCAGCTCTTTAATGCTGCCTTTTGACTTAGTAATAGATTTGTTTGTTAATGGTGATTGTCGTATTGGTTATTTAGGTTAGTTTGTTAAATTACTTCGGTAGAAGGTAAAATAAAGGACTTTGAGCCCCAGAGTACCATATGTGAAAAATCTTGACCAATTTTACAAATGTACTTTTGCTTTTAAAAATTTGTCATTTACAAAATTAAGGCATGCTTGGAGGCGATTGAGTTTTAAAGTTATGTGGAGCTTTAATACTAAGTGGGAAATTGAGCATTTTGATATTGCAATGCTTATTTTGCAGGCTATAATGGGACCTTTACTCAATTGGATGACCACAATTATTTTAATGCTGGAGGTGGTTCTTATACAGTATGTTCTCTGCCCTGTATCCTACAGTTAATTTGCCTATTTTTGGTTTTTTTATTCATTGAATGCATCCTATTTATATTTTTCACAAGTTACTGCTAGAGTTGTCTTATCAAGTGAAGCTGGGTGACCTTTTCACTTTTCATTTTTTGATCTCTCCAGGGTTTCCAAACGGATAATGGTTCACTTCTCTATTATCTGCCTGGTTATGATCCTTATGCTACTGGGTCTTTTATGGGTATGGATGGGCAGCAACCATACTATTCTTCACCAGGATATCTTCAGCAGCCTGTTTCATATGGATCAGAGGCCATGCCATGTTACTCATGGGATTCTGCGTATGTTGGAGATGTAGCAAATGGGACGACCGGTTTTCCTGGGAAGTCAAAATCTGCTTTTGGCTCTAATGCTTCAATGAAGTCAAATAGTTATAACTCTGTAAAATCAGGTGCCGCTTTTGCTAGCAAATTTTCAACGTTGCCCTTGGATTCTAGGTCACGAAAATCTGCTGCCTCATCCAATATCTCTAAATCTATCATTGAAAGTCAACCTCTCAGAACTTTGGGCAAGGTATATGTGCATGTGATGAAGCATTCATCTTTAGGTTATATTGATTTCAATATTTGTTTTTTCCAGTTGAAATTTAGTGCTGTCACTCAAAATTACATTAGATGTGCTGGTAAATACAATTTGTTTGACTGTAGCCTACGACATCAAGACAGAAGCCTGCCTTAAATTTGCTATTTTTTTTGAAGAAAAAATAGATTTTTTTATATCTTTGTTGATGGACGTCTTGCGTCACCTTTGTTTGGCATTTGTTACCTCACGGTGAAGCTACTACCTTCTGTGGAGCTTGCTGGTGGCTGTAGCATCTGCAAGACATGTCTGCGGTGTGTTGCTTAAGAGATGCGTGGCCTAAGTGTCTGTACCTATGTTATCAGAAAGCGCTAATACCCGAGCGAATTGCGTATTGGTACGCACATTCCGAAACATGGTATACCTTCGTTCCAAAATGGTAAATTTAATGATCCAAAGCGATATCTAAAGTTTTTTCTAATATATATCCTTAAATGTTACCTTAGGAGGAAAAAAATCAAATATAATGAATTAAAATCTAAGGTGACTTAAGTTTTGACAAAACAAAAACTTCAAAAATGAAATATATATATATATATTGCTGGATGCCTAATAATTGAAAAAAAATTACTCTAGAAGTACCTTAAATTCTTAAATGTAGTATATACAAGTCTATTCCTATTGTACTACATTTTAGAGCATGTGGCATATAACGTTTCCGTTCTTGTTCCCGTTCCACGTTCTGAAATGATCTACGTTCCAGGTAACATAGGTTTGTACCAAAAAAATGAATAAAAAATTTGGTCACACAATATGGCAAGTCGTACATGTATCCAGCCATGTCTGAGGAGTGTCTTTGTCCTACGACCGCTTTTTTTTGGTGTTATGTATACTTCGTTACATTTTTATCATATTGTATGGATGTGACAATTACAAGGTTGAAGGTGATAGTATGGAGGGGGGTGATGATGTATTGGAGTGGAGGAAACTTTAGTCAAGATCAAATAATTTTGTAGTCAACTTGACTTTTTATTAATATGGGTCTTGGAGATGTTTGACTAGAAAGTGTTTGTGTGATCTCATGGTTGAATGCTCCTTGATTTAGATGGTTGTCTGTTCCTATTTCAAAGTTTTTAGCATTCTTAATAATCTTTTTTAGTTTTATGCTGGCCTAAATCTTAAGAGCTTAGTTGCCAGAATCTTTTATATCGAGTGTCATCACTCCAAATTTTACGATTGCTACCGGAAGCTTGAAAGGATTGTAATTTTTTTTTTTTATTATTTTATAAAAAGTAGTCTACACGTGTATTGGTTCTTGTCATGAGATGAAAATTTCAAATGTTGGATTGGCCTAAAAAATAAACTCTTGAGGGTCTTTTACTGGTCAATGGTCAATTTTAAATAAAATAGGACTTCCATTACTCTGATTTCTCTAGCTTGGATGGGAATCCAGTTCACATTTTATCATGCAATGTTTATTATTATTATTGTGAGCTTATTTGTCATATATCTTTGATATGCGCATTATACTGTACATTTGTAACTACTTTGGATTTAAACAAAAAAAGAAAAGGAAATGGTTGAAAAAGGGAAATGATTGTTTCACCCAATTCTATGTATTTTTGTCACTTTCCATTTTTTGGGAGTCTTAAGTGCATCAATAAATATCCACTGTGCACGTGTTCACGGCTCAGTTTTCTTCAAGTCAAATAATGGGTGTGATAGTCTCTTATATGTTTTTTTTTTTCTTTTTCTTTTTCTCTTTCTCTTTCTAATTTTGTGATATGTTAAAAAAAGTTTTCACAAAATCTGCATCTGCATTTTGTTTTGTAATATTTCTAGTAAATTGATGAGGGAGATTGTTGATACACTCGATTTAGTTATTTTAATAATTATAAAATCTGCACCAGGGTTAGATGTTTTAATAATTATTAATATTTTCTGGTTTTATGCATGCAGCTAGGTTCTGGTTACCAATCAGCGAACCTTATGAAAGGATATCACCCTGTTGGTAATTTCTCATCATTTATCAATCAAAACCAAGGTGTTATCATGCATAATAGTTCAATGAACTGCAGATCGAACAGTAGAGTATGGAATGGGAACAACAAATTCAATAGGTTGAGAGACAGAAATGTAGGGTTTGATGCTTCATCTGAGCTAACATGTGGTCCTAGGGCCCAGAATGGGAGCAATCCTTCAAACCCATCAGAAGTAGAACAGCTGGGAGCCATGGTTCGAAGGGATCAATATAACGTAAAAGAGTTTCAAACTGTGTATGACAACGCAAAGTTTTATGTCATCAAGTCGTACAGCGAAGATGATATCCATAAGTGTATTAAATATGATGTCTGGTCCAGTACTCCAAATGGCAATAAGAAATTGGATGCTGCTTTCCATGACGCGGAGGCAAAAGCCTGCGAGACGGGCACAAAATGTCCAATCTTCCTCTTTTTTTCAGTAAGTCTAATCTTGGCTTTTGTTTAATCAACCACAGGTTCTAACTTTGATACAGATTGCTTATTAGCATTGTAAAAGCAGATTACTTTTTGCCACTTAAGATTTTATAGTAAGGTAACCATTGTTTGAATTTTATCTTTGGGGAATTTTAGGTGAATGGAAGTGGACAATTTATAGGTGTAGCTGAGATGATTGGGCCGGTGGACTTCAACAAGGACATGGATTTTTGGCAACTTGACAAGTGGAATGGGTTTTTCCCGGTAAAGTGGCACATAATTAAGGATACCCCTAATACACAGCTGCGGCACATCATCCTTGAAAACAACGATAACAGATCTGTAACTTACAGCAGGGATACTCAGGAGGTAGTTCTTTTGTTTCCTTTTTACAGCATTCAATTTATAGGATAGTCTTTTTTCTCTTTTTGAGTGAAATCATTGAAACTTGACACCTAAGAAGCAGACACACATGACACTAGATGGACACGCCATGTAGTACATGACAGTGGGGGGGACACGTGAAAAATATATAGTTTTTTTTATTTATTTCTTATATCTCATATATAAGGATAAATAATTATTGTGTATCATATATATGAATATTTAAGTCAAAAATAGTAATTTTTAGGGTAAATTACAAATACACCCCTAAGGTTTGCTTAAAATATGATTTGCTCCCTATGGTTATGGAAATTACATCACGCCCCTTGAAGTTTATAATTTCATAACAAATGACCTATTTTATTAATAAATTATCTAGTCAATTAATAGTTTTTAATGATGTCAGAAATTTATTTCAACTAATAATTCATGTAATTTTATCGTTGTATAGAGAGCAGTTAGGAATTTTATTTTTTTAGTTAATTTTGTTAAATAAAAAATTCTAACAAGTAGGTATTTGTAATTCTCCAAACCACAGGGCAATCTGTATTTTAAGCAAATCTCAATGAGTGTATTTGTAATATACCCTATTTTTTAAAGTCTAAAGGAGGAGAATAGGTATGAAGTACAAATTTACATTATTTTTGTTTTATCATCGGATTCCAGGTTATTTTAATCAAACTTAATATGTTTCATGTGTGTCCAATATCTGGTAGTTTTTGATGAGTGTTGTATCAAGTTGGTGTCTGACATGGTGTTGGTTGCATGATGTTTATGCTTAGAAATGTCTATGCTTAACTTAACACAAAATATTTCAACTTTAAGCTTAATGTTTTTTTGACAACGTCATTATAAGTGGAATTTAAGCTTAATTTTTGTAATCTTTATGAAACCTTTTTAATGGGAAACTTGTGCTTATTGTATGGGGCCACGGTTGCTTTTAATTGAGAATGAACGATATTGCATTCTGTGGAACAGATATTAGTGTTGCAGCTTATTGTAGTTTGCAGTATTCTTTTTTGCTACCATTGTTGGTATATATCACATTGGTTGAAGTTCGGGGTTTTATAAATATTGTCTAAAAGTTCTTGCAATCATTTTCATTGTTTCAGATTGGATTTAAGCAAGGAATAGAGATGCTAAACATTTTTAAGAGTTACTCAGAGAAGACATCCGTATTGGATGATTTCAATTTCTATGAAATCCGGGAGCAATCGCTTAAAGCTAAAAGGAGCAGCAAGGCTTCATCTCAAACCGAAGTACACATGAATCATGATTTTCCTGTGAGTTTATATATCTCCTTTTTTGGTCTTAAGAGTTGACCCTAGGGTGCTGTTTGGTAACTAACGTTTACAGTTTATAAAAAACATTTTACATGCTTATATTGATTTTTTAATTTTTAATTAAAACAAAAACAAAAAACATGTTTGGTACAGTCAAGTGTTTAAAAAATTTGTTGGCTGGAGGTGGTGGCTGGCTGTTGGAGGTGGTTTTCGGCTGGAGGTGGTGGCTGAATGTGGTTTCCAACGGAATGTGGCTGCCAGAGGTGGTGGTTGAAGGTGGATGCCAGCAGTGGTTGCCAGTGAAGGGTGGATTTTGCCGCCGGAGATTGCCAGAGGTTGCCGATGATGGTGGATAGAGGGAAAGGGGGAGAATTTTAGAGAAATGAAACAACCTTTTTTTTAATACAAGAATTTAGTAAATTTTGTATATTGTTTACAATTTTTTAAAAATGAAAATAGACAAATGAGTTTTTCTTTGCAATTTTAATTTTTTTTTTGTAAAGATAAATGTTATCAAATGGGCCCTCACATGCTTTTGTTTCTTGTTCTCTTTTTTGTGATAAAAAAAATTGAAAATGAACAAAAACATGTTTGGTGCTTCTTATCATTTAAAAAAAGTGGCAATGGTTTTCAAATTTTACCAAATTTTAGAAAAAAAAGAAGGTTCTCCTTGTTTTCAAAACAAGTTTTCATTCCCGTTTCATTTGTTTTCAGAACAAGTTTTAGTCCCTCCCTCACCCACAGGGTCTGGCCACCACTGACCATTGGTCATCACTGACATCTAGCACCTCTGGCTGCCAGCGATTGCCGTCACCTGCCCCCACCTCAAACTGCATCCATCCACTCCACCTCTGACTGTTTAGAAAACAATTGTGTACCCAACAAGCGATTTTGTTTTTGGTTATCAAAAACAAAATCATGTTATAGGGTGGCATGATTATTATATACAAGTTATCACTGTGGTTGCTCTAATTCAATTCGGTTTATTATTGTAATGTTCAGCTGGATTTTCCTGATACCTTGTTTTTCCATGTTTTTGAGCAGATGCATTTGAAAACAGGAGAAACGACAACTGAAGAAGCAGCAGCAGCGAGGTCAAATAATTCTTCTGATTCAACATCGTCGCTCGTCAATCTCACCAAAAATCTCTCCCTCAATTCTCACCCACTGAAGGGTGGTGGTGCTGTTATGAATCCAAGAGAGAACTCCACACCTTCCATCCCCGATTAAAAGGCATTTTAGAGACACTAGGGCTTGCCGTATCTTTTTCGCTCAGGCTTTTTTGTTCTTTTCATTTAAGTTATTTAGTTTATTATATAGGAGTTCAATTTTAGTTTCTTTTGATGATTTAATGGGTTTGAGATGATTTGGTCAGGTAATTGCAGCAATCAGTTAATTTTCTTGTTGCCCTTTAATTTAATTTCTCCATGACCTGTTGTTATGTTTGAGACTTCGGCCGTCTCACCTTTTTTTATTTTTAATCTGGGTTGTCAATACTGATTTGGTTTTTCATAATGTGAAAGAACTTAGGCCAGCTCATTAATGGCCAATACAAACTGCCGTGCTGAAGAGTTTCTTTGCCTGCATTGAAATGCTAGGAAGTAGTTAGGGTTATGAACTGTGGTTGGTTTGGGTTGGTTTTGCTGGGGGAATTTATCTTCCAAATTACTTTGTTATATGGGGGTTTTTTTTAACCTTTTGCCAACCTACTCATCCTTGAAATCTGTGGTCATTTTTGCAGTTTTAAACCAACTAGTTTGGGCGGGTTAAAAGTACAAAATAGATTTTGAAACAAAAAATTTGTTTTTTTGTTTTCTTTCAAAATTCATTCATAAATTAATTGATGTAGAGAAAATTGGTGATAAATTCAATCTGAGCATTGTTTGAGGTGTTAGGTTTAATGGGTATTTTTTTATTTTTTGGTGAAGTATATGGTTTGTGAAATATTGTGGTGCGAATTACATTTTCTTGTTTTGGAGCCCTTTATTTTAACCTACCTGTTCAAATTTTTTTTATCTATTTAATTTTTTCAACCTATTTGTTCAAATTTGTATTTATTTGTCAAAATTATTTACTTATTTGTTGAAATATGTCTTAATGTTTTCTTATTTGTCCAAATTAACACCTATCTGTTAATATTCTTTTAATATGTAACTTATCTATTAAAAAATCTATTCGTTAAAATATGTCTTCATTTTTTTTATTTGTTCAAATTATTTTAATATTTTAATCTATTTGTCCAATGAACTAAGCATATTTTTTATATATGTTGAAATTTGTTTTCTATTTTTTTATTTGTTGAAACGAGGTGTGATTTGTTGAAACAATTTCATTATCTGTTGAAACTACTCTCTCTCTCTCTATATTTGTGTTATATTTGTGTCTCTCTTTACGAACCAACTTCTCTCTACTCTCTGTGTCGGCTCTCATCAGAACCAAACTCGTCAATCTCAAATCCCAACTCTCGGACCTCTCTTCTTTTTCTCTCTCAACCTCCTCTTCTTTGCTTCATCCACATTCTTTGCCGTTTCCCTCTCTCTCTCTCTCTCTCTCTCTCTCTCTCTCTCTCTTTCACTTGCCAAAATCCCTGTTTTCCCGATGATGAGCTCAAGACCCAAAGTAACGTTGACTCCATCTTTGCCCGCCTTGATTGCCTCATCTCCGACGTCGACGTTGTCATCAAGAGTGACATCTTGCACGCTGTTGCTGTCGTTTTTACCGTCATTAGTCTCGAGCTCAAAGAGGAAGTGTTTGAGAGTTGAGGCGAGGAATTTGATTACTTTGGTGTAGATTGGGACGACGAAGTTGAAAAACTCTTCGATGGATTCGATGCTAGGGCTTCTTCAGGAAGACGACAAGAACGTGTTGATCGCGGTGGCTCAAGGGGTGGTTCTGGTGCTCGTTTGCTTACTAGATTCAAGCTCTTTGTCGGAATGTAAACCCGGAAGCAGAAATTGAGGTCAATGATGGTAATTCCGAGGACTCGGGAATCGCCAGAGATGTTAGTGCAGGAGATTCCAGTCCAGTGACAGGGGGTGGTGTCATTCTCGTTTCTATTGGTGAAGCGGTGGCGCTACCATTGATGGTGGAGTTTGGAGAGAGGCCGTTGAAGGAAAGAGAACGGAGAAGAGGAGAGTTGTGGTGGTTGAGAGAGAAGAAGAGAGAGGTGAAAGAGAAGTTGAATAGGTAGCGAGAAGGATTTCTAGATCAGTAATACTAGGGATCATGAAAAAAGTATCATGAAAATGATCTTAAAAGATTCTCTACCTTAGAATTACACATATAATAAAATATCACATACTAATTAAATGATGAAAAATTTTTATGATATATTTTATGATATTTTTTTCATAATCTTTAGCATTACTCTTTTTAGATTCTAGAAATACGTAAGTGTCTCTCATAGATCAAAAAGTGGAAAATATGAGTAGTTTAGTCTTTCCGCAGAAACATATCCTTATGAATATAGTAATTTAGCATGTAGGTTTTTAGATCGGAGAAATCTAAAATTAAACTTATAGATTTTTTTTGTTTTTTTTTTTTTTTTCAAACACAAAAGAAGGATGTTCTGTGGTGTCATCACGCATCCGTAAACTCAAGTCCCGAGATAACTGGTTGCCAGCCTGATTTAACCCAACTCATAGGAAAGGACCCCCCATTGAAGCACCTTACATGTCACAGACAAGCTCAGATTTCGATCGGAGTACAATGCGAGATCTCTACAGAGAACCAGTTGCAAAGCAACATTTGTTCGTCTCCCCTAAGATTCGAACTTGGGTCAAGTATGGGAATGGGAAGCATTCACCATCAGGTCAATTTGACTTATAGATTGAATGCTCTTAAATGTATGATATTTATAATTATATTTTTCAAATTGATATGCTAAATAATTAAATTAGAAAAAAAAAAATGCCAACTTTAAAGTGTTATTCGATTAATGGTGATTGGGAGAGAATTGTGTGGACTAAATAGCCTTTATTAATTAAGACTTTCCATTTCTTTCAATTCTCACCTACAAAATTAAAGGGGTAAAATACACTACCATTCTACGTATACTACTAACAATTTTATAAAATTTTTTACTAAAAATACAAAATCTTCAATGATATTTGAACATTGGTGTTTTTAGTAAGATTATAAGATGTATCATTGATCATTACACTCTATCTTTTTATATTTAGTCATTTTCTCACTTTGATTCTTCATTATTTTTTTTACTTTAGCTTTTCATGTTTCAAGTTTTTTTTAGTTTAATTTTAAAGTTAATTTTTATTAAAAATTAGGCACAAAATGACACATTGAAAGTCACGTGACATAAAAATAATATATTATATATAATGCACACTTCCGACACAAATTCAAATTTTAAAATAATAATAGATTTTTATGTTATGTGATAGTTCGTGACTTTTTTTTTGTCTAATATTGAACAAAAATTAGTTTTATGAGAAAATTGAGAAAAACTTGAAATATAAAAGGCCAAAATGAGAAATAAAATTTATAGATCAAAGTGGAAAAGTAACCAAATATAAATGGAGCAAAATGTAATTTATCTAATTTAAAATTGAGAAAATTTTTAGGACCCCGACTTAGTACCAAAATTATCCTTTCTACAAAATACTACACCCCCACTTAGATGCACACCTTTACAA
Source organism: Camellia granthamiana (assembly GCA_036172215.1). NCBI lineage: Eukaryota > Viridiplantae > Streptophyta > Magnoliopsida > Ericales > Theaceae > Camellia > Camellia granthamiana. The sequence goes on along the minus strand of CM069904.1, from coordinate 35,312,318 downwards.
GTAGTAAAAACAAACTAACAATAATTAATTTAGTAATAATAATTAATTTGGTTAAATTGATTAGAGTTTATTAATTTCATAATAAAGACTATTGTTCAAATTTTATAAGAAATTTTTTATATTTTAATTTGTACATATAAAAATAAATAAATAACTATGTCACGATCCAATTCGGTTCAAAATCATAACCAAAGTATTGAAATTGAGAATTAGACCGATTTTAATAGTTCCACCAATTTTAGAACCAGAACTAAGAACTGAATAATGATTTGGACTGAAACTCAAATGGATCGATTTACCAGTTCCATCAATTTTTTTTAACACCCCTACGGACTCACACCAATAGAGGATGAATGTGGTGTGTACGAAAGTGAAGCACTGCACGGGGTGATATTAGCAAGAGGAAATGTTTGGGAACCCCTTTGGGGATGACTCCCACGAGCAAGGATCCTCTAGGGTGAAATTTCCCTAAAGTTTCCTAGAGTACTATATTGTGTGGTTGAGATTTACTGGTAAGTCACATCAGAAAAATTGATGTGACTTGCCAGTAAAGCTCAACCACACAATGTAGCACTCTAGGAAACTTTAGGGAAAAATCACTCTAGAGGATCCCAATTCGACTCCCACACCTCTAAAGTGATCCTAACCCTCCATGTATGTGTGGGGTCCACTTATGCATGTGTGGGGTCCACATCATCAGTAGTACAAATTTGTGGGGGTTTTGTCGGGGTGGAGGTCTCAATCACCACTGTATTAGCAAATGCAAAAAGCAAAAAAAGCATTCATTGTTTAACATTTTGTAAAATTTTCCATCATATCTAAAGTAAAATTAAAGTTGATAAATTTTGTAAAATTAAATAAAATATATATTAAATATTTAAAAATATACATATAATAAAAATATAAAATATATGTTTTGAACGTGTCCCCAACGTGTCGTGTCTTACATTTTTTGAAAATTTACGAGTCCACGTGTCCATGTCGTGTCTGTGTCATGTCCCGTATCCGTATCCGTATCTGTGTCCGTGCTTTTTAACTATCTACCATTGTCACATTGACTACTAATTTTTGGTAACCTGTGGGCTGCCTGCTCTCATTGTTGCGGTTCTGTAGTGCTTCAGTCTCCATTCTTGTATTACTACTTGGCTTTATACTTGAAGCAGCAAGGCCCCTTGACGATATAGTCATTTTGCTCCTAGCATTCTTGGACAGATTAGCTGAAACAACAATATTCTTTTCAGGAAATGAGTTCATACAATCTACCATTGTCACATCGACTACAACAAATTTTTGTAAACCTGTTTGCTGCCTACTCTCATTGCTGCCATTCTGTGGTGCGTCAGTCTCCTTTACTGAGTACAATTCAGCATTGTCATAATCATCCAGAAAAGAGCCATCATGAGTATTTAGAGTGACTGTATTTAGAAATCCCTCCTTTGCACCCACCATTGGGGTCATTTTTGGTTTGCGTTTCCCACCACTACGCTTGCGCTTTATTATCTTGCTACTTAGAAGATTAGATAATAAAGTTTCATTTGTTGCAGACGCCTCCCAAACAGGAGTTAGATAAAACTTGGTTCAGATCCTTGGCCTCTTCAAACTATCAATCGTGCAAAGTGACAGACAGCATACACTCTCCACACACAAGCAAGCAACTTACAGCATGCAAGGATGTAGCAAAGCAAAATGAAGCCGATAATTAGTCCAAATGATTGACAGTGCAAAATTGTCTTGCAGTAATCACTTTTGAAATGTGTCAAAAACTAGCATTACAGGAAAAGAAAAAGAGAAAGAGCACATGCATCAGTAGACCTATTGTTACTAAAAGCACTCCAATTGAATCAAATCTTATGTTACCTAGAACATGGATAACGGGAACATAATATGCTGCATGCTCTAAAATGTGGTGCAATAGAAGTAAATTTGTATAGTATAACGGTTCTGGTTTAGACCCCGACCTTTTTCATGCTCTTAGATCCGGGATTCCGTACCTTTAATTGTTGTTTATACCTTTATCCTCTTGTTGTTAGTTGCGTTTGGTTGTTTAGACTTGTTGGTTGTGTTTGAAACAAATTGGGAGTTTCCTTTTCAAAGTGTTGTTGTCTGTTTCATTTCTTGTTTGCTCGAGCGATGCTTGGTTGCTCGAGTAGTCTTTGAGATCTCTTAGTATTTTTGCAGGTCAGTAAAACTTATGGGAATAGGGTGATCTTCGCTCGAGCTTTTGCAAGTTTGAACTTCTAGGAGGGGGTCATTGTGCGCTCAAGCGATGTTTTGTCGTTGAAAGGGAGCGTCATTTTGTCCTTCGAAAAAAAGGTAGAGCTCGTAAAAAATTTCGTTTTAATTGGAGAAAATCTTGTTTTCGGCTTCGTCAAGCTTCTACTCTTGCTCTCTTCTTCTTCTGCTCTTGAGGTAGGGATTTCTTCAGCATTTAGTATGATTCTTAACTTGGTTATTTGTCCTTTAAAAATGTTCAGTGATTTGGAGATTTTGGGTTTAAATCTAGAGTTTGATTTTGAAATGTGAAAGAGGGGTTTTTCAAATGGATTTGGGAAAGGTTGTGGGAGTGTAAATATTGTTGAATTATGTTAAGGTGTTGGGAATTCATTCCTTAAATGTGATTTTGAAAGTAAAGAATATTTTATTGGAAAATCATTGATGTTTGATTTATGAAAAAAAAAAAAAAATGGGGAAAAGATATTGGATTTGAAAATATAAGATGAATGTATCTATTGATGATGAGAGTGGAGTTGGATATATATTATCGCTTCTATTTCAAAATTTATGAGATTATATCTGTTGTTGAAAAATTATCTGTTGAGTAGAGATAACTTTTTTGGGTTATCGGTGGAGGATAGTTTTGATTGTTGTAGAAATTGCATGAGGATTAGGTTAATTAAAACTAATTATTCATACATCTTGCATTGAGCATTGTTCATACTTAAACATTGAAAATGTATTGTTTTGAGAAAAATAGGTGTATACCATGGTGAATTTGGTGAGGGGTGTGGTTGTGGTTTATTATGTTGGTCTGTGTGTCCTTGGTGAAAGTCTAGAAACCCGCGTGGTTAGGTGTCAATCCTTCCAATTAGTACAGGTAAAATGGCTTTGGTAGTGCTTGTAGCCTACTGACAGACATGTACCTAGAGATTCCCAGTGTTTTATATTCATTGCCTTGTTTTCTAATATAAAAGTATATATATATATTTTACATTATTTTTAGATGGAAAAGTATAATGTTTGACAAATAACATGCATATGCATTCACCTTATGACTTTGTTAAGTTTCATATGTTGTGTTCAAGTATCTCAATTGGGTTTTAGCTTACTGTAGACACTCCATTTTTGACCGCCCTTAAGAGTTAGACACCTCAAGTTGAACACTCGATGATGAAATGTTACGCTGTATAACCGCTCAAGTTCTTTAGCAAAAGGCTTCGATTTTTGATCTTTTAATCCCAACCTTACACCCCATTTTGACCAAAACTATTTTAAACCTTAAAACCTGTTTTTTCAAAATATTTTTCTAAATGTTTCTACGATGTTTTGAGGCTTGCATTTTGTTTAAAATATTGGACTTTTCAGCAAACCGAGTAAGGACAAAGTAGAAATAAGTGGAAGGGAGGTGAACTTTTTCAAAAATCTTTAAAAACATCTTATTTATAGGTTTGGAGTTGAAGGAAATAGGAAGAGATGGAAGAAAACTAGTGTAGGAAAAGGTTGGGCATCAAACAATTAAGAAAGAAATGAGCAACCTTCACTAAATTAGGCATAACTCTTTGTAAACTTATAATTTAGATATAAGGCCACCACCATTGGAAATTAGACTTCTGGGGCTTCAATTTGGACTCAAGAATCACCTAAAACCGAGTCTGAATGAGGGAGATATGGCCGTTTGAAGTTGGACATCAATCTGTTAAGAAATAAATGAGCAGCCTTCACTAAATTAGGCATATCTCTTTGTACACTGAGAATTTAGATGTGAGGCCATCACAATTGGAAAGTAGACTTATAGGGCTTCAATTTAGACTCAAGAATCATCTAAAACCAAGTCTGGATGAGGGAGATATGCTCGTTTAAAATCAGGCTTGAGAGCAATTTTTTGTGGCCGGCCGCCCAGCTTTTGCTGGCCAACCGTCCCCTACTTGGTTGGCTAGCCAGGTGTCCCGACAGGCAGATATTTTGCTGCTAGCTGTCCCTTCCATGTGCATGCCTTGCATCAGCTGTCTCTATACAGATATTTCTGACTTGAGAGACTATTTTTCTATAAATACAAGACCAACCCTCTTGATTTTAGGTTAGAAAAAATCCTAAAGCTCAAATTCTTGAAATCTCTCTCTCTCTCTCTCTCTCTCTCTCTCTCTTGCAGCCTATATACACCCTACATATACTTCCTAAACTAAATTTTTTAGGCTACTTGCTAAGGTTCTTGAGCTAAAATTTCAACTCTTGAGGGTGAGCACTTGTTGGTTTGTGAATCAAAGAGTTACCTCTCTTCAAGAGGTATAACTTTTGCCTTCTTTACACTACTTCTCCCCTATCTTTTCTTGCTATTTTTGTACTATTTTTACACTATTTTTATGGGCTGAAACTTGTGGCTTAAAGCTATGAAAGATGGAGGGGTTAACCACCTTTCTTTGAACCTTGTTCTCTAAGCTTTTGTCCTTGTGCTTCCTACTTCTTTCTCAACTTTTTTTTAAAAATTTTTTACCATTATTTTTTAGAGTTTTTTAGAGGCTAAAAATGTGGTTTGGAGGTCTGAAAAATAAAGGGGTTAGCCACCCCTCCTTAGGCTTGCTTACTAGCTTTAATTCTCTCTCATTTTGCTTACTTTTTTTAGCCTTTTCAACTCAATTCCAACACTATTTTTACTCATTTTAGGACTGTTTTAGTGTGTTTACTTTATTCATGCTTTGTATAGTGTGCTTGTAGTGTTGTAGTCCTCATAGGTTTGGTGGTTTAGGCCTTAAACACCAACCTCTTTGAGTTGATAGCTTTTATTTTATGCTTTTCATACATGTCCTCACACTTGCAACAATCATCTCTGCAACCTCCCTCCTTTCTTAGTTTCCTTTGTTTGAGAGTCGTTTCAAACGAGTGTTGTTTAGTTATGAGAAAGAGACCTTCCATGCTTAATGGTTTAATCTCTTCGAAGGTTCATTCCAGGGCATTATATCTCTTTCATGTCAAAAACAACTTCTTGTTTGACAATTCTCTTCATTAGTGGACATAACTCTCATTTTGGCGCTAAAATGATTAAAGAATGGAAAGGCAATTAAAAGAGGGCTAATAAAATTGGACTAAAAGAGGTGCAAGAATAAAATCAAGTTGGGTTCAATCGGACGTTAATTGAACCTATTGAGTCTTGAGTCATTTCATACTCCTTAGTGATGATAAAGGTTCAAGAGTCAATGTCTACCACTTCCCTAGAGAGGTAACTCTATGATAGGGAGGTGTAGCTCGCTTTTCGTGCTCCTTTCAGATACGACTAGCCCTACAATTCAGACTTCCCGTGGTTCTGAATCTGATTTCACAAGTGCAATGTGAAACAGTGAAAACTCAAAAGAGTCCAAATCCAACAATTCTTTTTGGAAAATCGATGTTTGAATCAAATGCCAAAAGTGGACTGCTTTGCTAGATTACAGAGTTGCCACCTAAATATTTTTGAGAAATTTAGAAAACCCGAGACTCGTGCCAAAGGCCACTTATCCGTCATCACCAAAGTGTCTCGGCTTGGGAACTTAGGTACGAGAGGGAAAGGTCATGAATTGAGCACCCCACTCACTCGATCAAAGATCGACCTCTACTAATCATGATGTGATTCTTATTTACGTTATATGCTCTTGTTTCAGTTTTATTAGACTAACATTACTATGTGGCGTGCATAAGTATAGACTAATTTGCGAAGATTGGAACACTTTGATTTCATGTTTATTTGAATTTTTTTTTTTTTTTTTTTGATACTCGTCACTTGAAAAGGTGAGTTTATAAATTAGCCTCCATCCACAGGCATTCAAATAGGTATATCATTTAAGCAATTAGCCTCATGGAAATATGTTTGGCATGTCAACACAAACATTCAATGCAAGATGCTAAAACTCAAAATTGCTCACCTAGTACTCTGAGCCAAAACAAAGCAAAAATAATTAGAAAATATGCATGCTCCTAACTAATGCAATATGACTAAATGCAACGCACAAATTATGTAATTTTAATAGTCTCGGCTATGAACATGGCATATGATTCCATCCAAGACATGTGATGAATCACGTATTCAAGCAATGAATTCGAATTGACAGTGGGACAGTGGGTTAGTATGATGAGCCGAACCTTGGATGCATGCAAGACAACGGATGCAAAGCATAAAGAATGCTAATTTGAAAAATGATGTTCTATACCAACCATTGTAAGCAAGTTAATAAAAGGGAGAAAGACGTGGGGTTAGAAGACATACAACTTATTACATATTGGCCCACGTACAAGAGGGTTCGATTGAATGTCCGAAAGTCCGAATTAAACTAATTATTACAAAACCGAATAAGCTAATTATCAACTTATTACAAATTTTAATGAATAGCAAAGAAATGAATTAGCTATCTAAGTTAACTAGTTATAACAATTATAAATAAACAATGGCTACAACAATATATTAATTAAGTACAACAACAACAACAATTAATTACAACAATAATAATTAATGATTAATCATCACACAATGATGCATAAGGACGCACAATGCTCACATGTGCAGTATCCAGAAACTGCTCTGTTTGCCCAGACCATTCTGTTTCACCTTCAGCCATTGCCCTCAGTTTTCTGCAAAACATGCTGCTGACCAAACATTGATGGCCAGTCGGCCCCCAATGAATCCCAATTGGGCCTAAATAAGGCCAGTCGTGTCTTAATTTTATGCGAAATCCTATTTTTGTGCTCTGAGGCAAAAACAGTCCAGACAGAGTTTTCTGAGCTCTGTTTGTCCCTTCTACTCTTCTCTATCATGGGAAAGCCTCAAGAGAAGAATGAAGTCATTTCCAAAACCATCAATGAGCAAATTGATTGCTTAATGAGTTAGGGCATGATTTTGGACAAAAATTAATAAATGCAATAAATCAATGACCACCCCTCCTCTTATCATGGAGTAAGCTCAAAAGGAGGGAGTTGTAGACACCCCATTTTTGTCCGCCTTTAAGACTTGGGCACCACTGATTGATCACTCGGTGTTGAAGGCTTTGTTGTGCAATTGTTCGTTTTATTCAGTAAGAAGAGCTCCAACTCCCAACCTTATACCCCATTTTGGACCAAAACCAATTTGACCAAAATTATTTTAGACCTTAAAACCCTCTCTTTCAAAATATTTTTGAAAATATTTCTATGATGTTCCGAGGGTCGCATTTCGTTAAATGTTGCGTTTTTTGGTAAACCAAGCAAGAACAAAGTGGAAATACAGGAAAGGGAGGTGAACTCTTTGAAAAAAAAATCTTAAAAACATCTTGGTTAGAGGTTTGGAGTTGAATAAAAGAGGAGAAGAGGGAAGAAAACTAGTTGAGGAGAAGTTAGGCATGAATCCGGTTAGGACCAAAACTGAGCAGTCTTCACTAAAATATGCATATCTTTTTGTACATTTGGAATTTTGATGTGAGGCTACCACCATTAGAAAGAAGACTTCTGGGGATCCAATTTCGACTCAAGAATGACCTAAAAAGGAGTCCGGATGAAGGAGATATGCACATTTGAAGTTGGACCTAGAAAGTAGATTTTTCCGGCCGGCCACTGGTGGAGTTTTCTGGCCATGGATGGGATTTGTCGGCCATGTGTCGGCCATGATTGGGACTTTTTGGCCATATGTCATCCAAGGGTGACTTTTTTTCGGCCACCACTGGTGGCCGATCAGCCATTGGTGCAAAAAAGGCGGTTTTTGTGCAGATATTTTCCCTCCAGTTGTTCTACACTACTCCAACTATCCTATATGGATATTTTCGACCTGAGTTCACATTTTTCTATATATAGAGGACCTTCTTTATTTTTTTCAAGGTTGGAAAAATTTTAGGAGTCTCTCTCTCTATAATTCTCTCTCTCTAGATTTCTCTCTCTCTCTTGAACTTTTGTGCATACAAGTGTAGATACACTTCAAGTTTGCCTATCAACCCTTAACCAAAGTTGCTTATCTTTGGGCTGAGGTTACTTGGGACCCTCTTTGAGGTCTAGAAGGTGGTCTTGGCTTGATTTATTTCCTTAATTGTGTCTTGGCTTCAAGAGGTATAACACTCTTCTTTTAAGCTTGTTTTGCACAATTGTTTTCCTATCTCTTTCCACTATTTTTGGACTGTTTTTGGTCTGTCTTTGGACTGTAAAAAACTTTGTTTTTGTGGCCTAAAAGTGGTGGTTTGAGGCCATTTTCAGTTAAGGGGTGGTTCACCCTTTTTACTTCTTTGCTTGTAAAGTTTTTGTGCCTTTGTTCATCACTTTCAAATCAATTTTCTTTCAAGCCATTTTACCACTGATTTTCAGAGGTTTTCAGAGGCTAAGAATGTTGTTTTGAGGTCCCAAAAATAGAGGGGTTAGCTACCCCTCTTTATGCTTGTTTACTAGCTCAAAAGCTCCATGTTTTAGCTTATTGTTTTAGCTACTTTTTTCTTCATTCCAGCATGTTTTCCAACCGATTTTGGGCTAAAAAAAACTCTATGTTTTTGGGCTGAAGCTTGGGTCATAAGGCCATTAAAGGTTGAGGAGTTGATAGCCCTTTTTTGTACCTTATTTTGGAGGCCTTTGCCCTTGTGTTTTCCACCCTTGCATCATCTTTTTTAGAGCTTTTAAACAATGTTTTTCAGAGCTATTTTAGTGGTTAAAATCATGTTTTGAAGTCCAAATTTTTAAGGGTTAGCCTCCCCTCCTTGTGTCTTGTTTGCATACTTAGTTAGCTTCATATGTTAGCATATTTTTCTAGCTTAACTTAGCTTAATTCCAGCATGTTTTTGCTTTTGAAATAGCCTGTTTTAGCTCTGTTTTGGGCTGTTTTTTTTTTTTTTTTTTTTTTTTTTTGAGAGGATGCTGGTTAGTTTGTTTGAGTCTTGTTTTGCATAGTTATAGTGTTAATTCCTTCGCTAGTTTAGTGTTTTAAAGCTTTAACCATCATTGGCATGAGTTGGTTGCATATTCCAGCACTTAATCATCTCTGCAATCCCCCTCAATTCTTCACTTTTGATTTGCTTTGAAAGTGGTTTCAAACCACTTGTTTGCCTACGTGTGAAATGGAGGTGATACACCTAATGGTTTAATTCCTTAGGGGGTTCATTACCAACAGTGTAATGGCTCTTTCATGCCCAAAGCAACTTGGGGGTTGAGCCCTCTTTCCATTAAAGGACTCTCACCAATGGACAAATGGATTTATGAATGGTTTGGTAATTAAAATGAGTAAACAAAATGGACAAGTAAAAGAGGCAAGATTAAACATTCTTTGTGTTGCATTGCATGTGTTCAAATCAGACGTTAATTTGAACACAAGGAAAATGGGACATTTCATACTCAAAGTGATGAAATGTGTCATTTTCCTAGGTCACCATTGCCCTTGATCATGCATGATAGGGTGGTGGTCATTTTGGTCTTGTTTGTGGATTTATTGAACTTGTACAAACTTGGTTCCTTAGCCATCATTCATGGAAATTGCTTGATTGATGGTTCGAGAGCCAAGAGTTTCTCTCTTTGGAGCTTGTGTGATGATAAGGAGGGTAAACAGTACAGACAACATATGAGAATAAACTATTTTGCTCTCTGTTGCAGCATGGAGGTGTGAACCAGTAGTGGCCGACGACCACCATCAGTGGCCGATCGACCACCATTGATGGCCGACCGGCCCTTTGTCTCTCTTGTCGGCCATCAATGATTTTTGCACAGTGTGTTCCTAAGGTGGAGCATAAGTGTTTTGGAAGTTGGCAGAATTTTCAGTGATCAAATGTGCAAACAGAGGCTACAGTAGCAAAACAGTGGCTTTTTGGGTGAAGGATCAAGCATGCATGCATTCCCCAATTCTCGGGATTAGCTAGCTAGTTTAATTAGCATTAGATCAAGCATGTGTTGTAATTAATTAGTTGTAGCTAATTAAGTGTTTCAAATAATTAGTTAGTTTAACTAGTTATTCAATTCATTTTGTAATAATTAGTTAACTAGAATAGTTAATTAATTCAGTTTGTAATAATTAGTTAGCTTAATTAGCATAGCTAGTTGGTTAGCTTATTCATTCGGACCCTCCTTCGCGAGGGCGTAATATTGCAATAAGTGTGCGTGCGTGCGTGTATGTATGTTTTCCAACCGCACGTCTTTCTCCCTTTTATTTAATTGCTTTAGATGGTTAGATTAAGGTCATGTTTTAATTAACATATCGCATACTTGCATCCATTCATTTGTCTTGCATGCACCGAGGCTCGGCGCATCATTCAAACTGCATTGTTATTTCAATACTTCTTTGAATACGTGTTTAATCACATGTTGTTCAAATTGAATCATATGCCATATTAGTAGCCAAGCCTATTAATTACATTATTGCATGTGTTGCATTAGGCATATTACATAGTTAGGATCATGCATCTTTCTAACTAGTTTCTGTTTTGGCTTGGAGTACTCGGTAAGTTTTTACGCTTTAGCATACATGCATGAATGTGAATGTTGCCATGTCTAGTATGCTTACCATGAGGCTATGTACTTAAATGCTAAACTGCTTGAATGCCTGTGGATGAAGGCTTGTTGTTTGGATTGGAATGATTCAACAAATGGGCGTTTTAAGCCCACTTTGTTGAGTGGCAAATCATGTTTTAAGCCCACTATGTTTGGTGGCAAATCCACTTCTTTAAGCCCACTTGAGGTGGCAAATTCAAACCATTTTCACAAACAAACATGAGTTGAGTTGCTTGTGCACATCACATAGTAAAGCTAGTTTAATAACCAGAATAGGAACACATAATGTTTATAAAAACTCATATCATGATTAGTAGAGGTTGATCTTTTGATCGGGCTAGCGGGGGTGCCCAATTCATGACCTTCCCCTCTCGTACCTAAGTTCCCAAGCCGAGGCAACTTTGGTGATGACGGACACGTGGCCTTCGGCACGAGTCAGGGTTTCCTAAATTTCCTCTAAAATAAAATATTTAGGTGGCAACTCTGTATCTAGCAAAGTAGTCCAATTTTGGCATTATTTGATTTAAAATCGATTTTCCAAAAAGGTTTGCCGAATTTGGACTCGTTGGTGTTTATCAGTTTCACATTGCACTTGTGAGACTAGATTCAGAACCGCAGGAGTCTGAATTGTGAAGCCTTCTTTTCAAACCTTTCTGAAAGGTGGGGCGCGAAAAAAGGCTAGTCCACAGGAGTAAAGACGCTTCAAGGGTCATCAAAACACTATGAATTGACGTGTGACGACTCTTGACACAATAGACTCGACAAAACGTCCGGCCGAGCCCGAGCAATATAATTCATTTTCTTTATGTGGGTTGGTTCATTTTAGCAATTTTTAGACCTTTCCATTCTTTAGTCCATTTGTCCAAGTTGATGATTATGTCCACTAAATGAGAAGCATGTCAAATGGGAAGTGATTCGCAACATGAAAGAGAAACTATGCCGTTGGTGATGAACCTCCATAGAGATTAAGGCATTAAGCATAGATCTCTAGCTCGTGCTTTGAACAACCATCAATCGGTTGAAACAACTCTCAAATGAAAGAAATTGATGATAAGTTGCTTGTTAAAATGAGGTTCTTAACATGGAAATTAATTAAAGAAAAGCTAGAACAACATGCAACAAGCTATGTATAAGGACTTGTAATACAATAAATGAACTAATCAAAGCTTGAACCAATTAAGCAACCTAGGAAAGCCCTAAAACAACCCTTAATGGGTGAAAAACAGTGGCTCAAAGTGTATGAAAAGAGTCCAAAAAGCTAAACAACAAGCAAAGACAACAAGGCTAATATACAAGAACAATGAGGGGTGGTTAACCCCTTCACTTTTGAAACCTCAAAGCATGATTTTTAGCCTTTTTTCAAAATCAATTTGGAAATCAAAGAAAAAGGGTGTGAAACAAGGGTTTAAGCTATACGTTAAGGTGTAAGAAAGAGTATTAACTCTCTCTACCCTTTGGTAGCTATCCAAACCCAAGCTTAGATATTTGAAAGAGGATAAAAAACAATACAAAAATACAAGAACTTGATAGTAAATGATAGAAATGAAAGCAAGAGAGAAAATAGTAAGCTTATACCTCTTGAAAAAGGTAAGCTCTTTGTTTGTGAATCAAACTAAGTCCAAACATACTCTCAAGCTTGAATTGTGATGCTCAAGGATCAACCAAGGTTTCAAGGCTAAGGTGTGAATGTGTATATGGTGTATGGATATAGGTTCAAGGTGGTAAGCTTGCTCAAAGGTTGCTTGCATAAGAAGAAGGAGCTCTCAAGAAGGTGTATAAGCTTTTTAGAAATTCTTCAACCCTCAAAACAAAGATACAATTTCATTTTTATAGAATTTAAGCAAGAGAGGTCATAAATATCTTCAAAAATGGATAACTGGTAGGCTCCCGCCCATAACAGTGTTTCTCACTACTAAGGCACGGCTGGCCATCAATAGCCACAGCTGGCTCTTAATGTGATCCCCTGTCTCTCTACTTCAGACTCAACACAGGGTGACACAATGTGTAAAAATGGATTTCTGAGGTACAAACAGTGTGAACATGGAAGGTTTGGGATTGTTTCGAAGCTTAAACATAACCCCTTCGTTGAGACCTCAAACCACACACAACACCACCTTCATCATCGAGTGTATCGGGCAAAGCACTCAAGCCTTGCGGGCGGTCAAAAATGGGGTGTCTACAGGAGGAGGTTTCGCTGGTCTTTTATTTCCATTTATTGAGCTTTTATCCCATCGATCCATAGATCATCATGCAACAACCTTGCAATCATTGATGATTTGTGGACCGATTCTACTCCTCCATTGATCAATTTCATGATAAGGAGAGGCATAGAGGATAAACATCCCCTGCAAACACTCTGTTTTTGCTTTGTTTCCATTCTGTTGCAACAAAGCAGTATCCAAAATTAGTGGCCGGCCGGCCACCGTACCATCTGGCCGACCACTTTCCTTGGCTAGCCGGCCACCTTTTGTTAAGCAAACAGTGGCATTTTTCTTGCAAAACAAAGTAGAAGCTGAGGCAAAAATAGAATTTTTTTCTGACTATGGATAGAACAAAATCAAGCAGCAGAACATAGGCGTTTCGGGGAGGATATTCTTGGTTGCACGTGTGATTCCTCGGTTCTCGCACAAATTAGATTTCACAAATAATATGTTGTAATTAATTAGCTTTCAATTTACAATAGCTAGTCCCTTAGTTAATTAATTTCGTGTTGTAATAAATTAGTTAGCCTAATTCTAATTTGAAATAATTAGTGTAGTTAATTCATTTATTTGGTTTGTAATAGTTAGTTTAAATTAGGACATTTATTCAGACCCTCCTACGCGAGGGTAAAATTGTAATATATGTGTATGTCTTCCAACCCCCATTTCTTTCTCCCTTTTATTTACCTACTTATAATGGTAGCATCATGTTTTACACTTTCATGTCATTTCCATGACTTATATCCTTGTTTGCACGCATAAGGTTCGGCTCATCATACTAGTCAATGTCAATTTCAACTTCATTAATCGAATACGTGCTTTTATCGCATGCCTTGAATTGACTCACATGCCATGCTAGTAGCTGAGCCTATTAACTGCATGTTGTATGCATCACATTAGTCATGTTGCATTGTTTAGGATCATGCATCTTTTCTAACTATTTTCTTTCCTTTGGCTCGCCTCGAATATTTGGGGTAAGCATTTTTTGCTTAAGCATATTGCATACGTGCGATTGTTGCTATATCAAGCATGTTTACCATGAGGCTAAGTGCTTAATTGATACACCCATTTGAATGCCAGTGGATGAAGGCTTTATGCTTAAATTGGAATGATTTGATTAATGTACATATGAGATCACTTTTTCAAGTGGTACATATTCAAAACACTTTTCAAAACAAACATGAAATCAAAACGTTCCGACTTTTGTGAATTAGTCTATACTTGTATGCATCACATAGTAAAGATAGCATAATAATCAGAACAAGAGCATATGATGTACATAAAACTCACATCATGATTAGTATAGGCCGATCTTTCATTGGGTGAGTGGGGTGCTCAATTCATGACCTTCTCCTCTCATACCTAAGTTCCTGAGCCAAGACACTTTGGTGATGACAGACTAATGGCCTTTGGTACGAGTCACGGGTTTTCTAAATTTCTCAAAAATATTTAGGTGGCAACTCTAAAATCTGGCAATACAGTCCATTTTTGGCATCTTTGATTCAAAATCGATTTTCTAAAATGATTTGCCGAATTTGGACTCTTTTGTGTTTATCCGTTTCACATTGCACTTGTGAAGCCAGATTTAGAACCACGGGAGTCCAAACTGTAGGGCTATCGTATCCAAGGAGACTAAACCCCTCCGAGGAGCACGAAAAGCAAGCTACACTTACCCTACGTGGAAAACAACTTTCAGGTGCTGATCATAAGTCTCCATCAAGGGCATAGCTTGGGAGAACCTAGAGCCGAGAGCTTCTTTTTGCTTTCTTTTGTGTAATGATTTTTGTGTAAACCTTGGGCTTTAGATGTATTAAGTTTAACTCACTTTTGTTGTACCCAAGCATTGACTTCGAAAGATGTAACCATTAGGGCATAAACTTATATGTACTTCCTTTGGTTCCAATTCATTTACAAATGACATATGCTATAGATTCAGGATTTAGGATTTACGAATGTATATATGCATATGTCATCTTTTGTACAATTAAGGAGTATCAATGAAACGTTAAATATTTCTCAAGTTATACTTTCTATAGAATATCATGCTATGAGATGTTATTATTTGGGGGGTTACATATAGATTATTACATCATTAGAATTTGAAGTACCTCTAGAGAGATTACATCATTTTATTCCACCCCACTTCGCAATTCATTGATCCATCATAAACCATCACACCTCCAATCTCAATTCAAAGATAAATGTATTAAGAATGGTCAAATACTATGAATTACTGAAAGGTTGAAGTATATATAAAAAATATTTTTATGATTTTGTAACCCCATAACAATAATTAGCTTAATTTCATTTGTTATTAACTAAGAATAATAGGTCTCTTAAATAAGTATATGTATACTTGACAAGTCATTCTACTCACAGAAATCACCTGTCTAAGTCAAAAAACAACATACTAAAATTTCATAATAATCGGAGTAGGTTTAACCGTTGATCTCACAAGAAAAATGGTCACTTAACTCCCTATCATCACCCTATCTGGATCATAATTCTAAACTCAAAATATGTACAAAATAATATCAAAAACAAATTCTATGAGTGGAAGAACCTAGAGAAGGGTTGCTTCCAAGGTTAGAAACCCATCCGATTGGGCAAAAGCTCGCTGGGATGTACCATAAAAGTGTACACTTGAATAAACTAGGTCCAGACAGGCAGCAACTACACTTTGTAAAGTCTCTTCCAGATTTCCATCTTGTTTGCTTCCATTTGACATTGATTTACTTGATTAAGTAATCATTAGAGTTATCACTACACCCGCATGGATCCACCACTCACCATCTATCTTCTTCTTGCAATTAAACTCACCGTGACACATTTGCCTAAAACCTGCATAAGAACTCCCACAACTATTAGACCCACCACTTGTACTCTTTCACAAAAGGTGACCCACTGACTTAGCTACCACCCACACCACTGAATACATACATAACCACCAATCATTAGAAGCTGTTGAAAACCATGAGGAACATATGGTGCATCTACACATGGCCTAACTATGAGGGAAACATTGCCTTAATAGTGCATCCACATATGGCTTAACCATAAGGGACACATGGCCTTAATAGCGTCCAGATAAGGGCTCATGCTCAACATTGTGAAGTAAATCACAAAAAATAATGATAAGTTCTCTCTCTATTTATCTATCTTGAGGAATTTAGAGTGTGGACAAATATTGAGAAACTCTAGTAGCTTCTCAATTGATGGAGGGTTTACCAGATGAGACTCGTAATTCAAGCATCTGATCCAAACTGTTTCCACATCAAGTAATATGATTGCCCGTATTTTTCCTTCATTGGTATCAGAGTCATATTGCTTGTTTTTGCCTCATATAATTTGCATGCCATAGATTAGTTTTATTCATATTTAATTCAATATTATTGAATATCATGGCATGTTGAGAAGAGTTTTTGGAAAACTCCACAAGAGCAGATTTCTTATCTCAAAAATTAGTGTACAAAATTTTGTTTTATGTAATTGAAATTTACATTTTTTGAAAGTACTCTTTGTGAGCTTTCCATCCATATAAAATGGGCTTTAATCGGAGTTTTGGTCCAAATCGTTGTTTTTGGAGGAAATTGTGCAAAATTATTTTTTCCTGTCATATTATTGTGTATAATTTGATGACTCCTTTTAGTATTGTAAATTTGTTTGTTATCCTTCTTCAATCACTACTTTGTTGGAAGCAAAGAAAAGCTGTGAGGACAAGTTTTTGTCCCTCTTCAATTACTACTTTGCCTAAAACAAAGAAAAGCTTAGGGAATGTTTTATCGCTGCTGATCAAATAAAGCTGAATCAATGATGTGAGCATTTCTTTTGTGCTATTTAATTGTGGAGCCCACGCGGATATAGTATGATGCATTTTTGAGTCAACTCATATATTATGTGACCCTATACCTATCTCAGCGCTACTTATGAGACTTTGTGTTAATACCTCTTAAGATTTGTCAAAAAGATAGTTTTGCTATCTAAGGTGGTTGGATTTAGAAGGGAGGCTATATTGACTCCTCCGACCTTCTTGGAATTTACTTGATTATTGACCAAAAGACTCTGCAGTGATGTTACCTTGATCTCAATCTTTAGAATAGAATTTAGGGCGTCATATATTATACATGGTTTAATGTTATGGATTTAAGAGATAGTTCTGCCTCTTATATAATTTTATTCAAAAATTAATTGGGTGTTATATTTTAACTCATATAAAGGACGATGATTATGAGCTTAGCAAAATTTTCGATCTCTCTATGCAAGTGGAAATATTGAATGCCAATTGTGTTTTTGGGAATAAAATTTAAAAAATTGTGTGCTAATGTGCAATCACATAAGTGAAATGGCCTCTAAGAATGTTGTTGCTGACCTCACCAAATGAGAAAAATTGGATGGATCCATGTGGCATAGAAAAATTCAATACTTGCTTAATGAACAAGAAGTCCTAGATACTTTGACCACCCTTATGATCTATCTTGAGGAAGGGACCACTGCCCAACATCTCCGTGACATGGAAATCTATGAGAAATGGGTCAAGAGAGATCGATGTGCTCTATACTATACTTAGCAGCATGCACAATGATCTCATTGGGAAGTTTGAGGTAAGCCACATTGCCTATGATATGTGGAATCAATTGAAAATTACCTATGGGACCACATCTGCAACTAGGTTGTGTGCTCTAATTTTGAAATTTGAGCAATATGCTATGGATCCAAAACACTCAATGGTTTAGCATCTCAGAGCTATGTCAGTATGTCAGCCATGATATGTGATTTGAAGGCTACTGGTAATATTCTTACTGATGAGCAGTAGGTTACAGCTGTGATATGTTCTTTTCCCAATTCATAGAGGCAAATGAAACTTATGCTTACACACAATGAGAACATCAAGAATTTTGCTAATATCTCTTGCCACCTTGAGCTTGAAGCACAATGCCTTGGGGCACACTACAGCGTTGTCTTTGTCGCCAAGTTGGGTAGCGTAAGGCATTCAGGCCTAAACGCAACAAACAAGCAAAATATGATGGTGAATAGGGGTGTAATCGAGCCGAGTCGAGTCGAGTTTATCATTGTTCGAGCTCGGCTCGATTTATTTTAAGGATGTTTGAGCTCGGCTCAAGCTCGAAACGAGCTCAAATATGTCGGCTCGAGCTCGGCTCGCATAAAATTTGTCTAACTCGAGCTCGGCTCGTTATGGCTCGTTAGCCAAGTGAAACTCATGGAACACTTGAAGCAAGACTCCAAGCCAACCTACTACACATAACATAAATAGATATCACTTTGCCTTGAACAACGTTGGTTAAACGATGTGGGACAAATTGTGTGCTCAAAAGTGTGCTTCTTCACTTAACATAAATAGAGTCCCACATCGGTTCATGACAAAAGTGTGCTCAAAGTGAATGCTTATAAAAGTCCCACGTGGTGGCCATTGCTTCTTCATTCAACTACTCCAGCTGAAGCAAATAATTTCAAAGTTGAAATTGCAATATATATATGGACACATATATAATAGAAAAAATGGACATATATATTATAGAAAAATAAGTTTAATATTTTATTAATTATATTTATATTTATTTATATATTATATTACTATATACATATTATATAATATATATATGTTTGAGCTCGCGAGCCTATCGAGCCGAGTATTATTCAGCTCGAGCTCGGCTCGTTTGTTAAACGAACTTAAAATTTAAGCTCGAGCTCGGCTCGTTTATTAATCGAGCCGAGTTCGAACGAGCCTTAACGAGCCGAACTCGAGCTTGTTCATGAACGGCTCGATTCGTTTGCAGCCCTAATGGTGAAGCTAGTAGCCTTGGTCCTAAGAAAGGTAATGTGATGAAGCGCTGTCGAGGCAAGTGCACTGGAAACAAAGACAAAACCAAAGTCAAGTGCTATAATTGTGGAAAGTTATGTCACTTTGCTCGGAAATGTCCTAATGCAAAGAAAGTAGACTATTTCCTTAACTCTTTTAATACATGTGTTTGTTCACATATATGTGTTGCTAATTCTCTCAATGGTTGGATTGTAGACTTAGGAGCAACCCGCCACATAACCAAAGAAAGAGTTGGCTTTGTGGATTACAAAAAGATACCTGTTAGCTGGCAGTACGTTACCTTGGGTAATGGAACTCAAGAGGATGTCCTTGGAGTTGGTTCTTATTAGTTCAAGACACGTCTGGGGTGCACTTTACTCCTCCATGACATGCTTTATGCACCTGATGTCCAATGTAATCTTTTATCAGTTATTGCTTCGTTAGGATTTGGTTTTAGTTTTCATTTTGATGGCAGTCAGTTGGATTTCTACGTAAATAAAGTCTTATATGGACATGGTTTTCTTTCCAATGGATTCTTCATGCTAGCTTTGGATTTTCCTCTTGTTCTTATGTGTCTTGTGATAATGACTCATTAAATTCTATTAATTAGCATGCTAGACTTGGCCACATAGGAAAAAAAAAGAATGATTAAACTAGCTAAAGAAGGCCTGTTGGGGCATCTTGCAAATGTATGTCTGCCTATGTGTGAACCTTGTTTGGCAGGAAAGGACTGTACGAAGCCTTTTAGAAAGGCACCTAGGGCTTTATATCCTTTAGAGTTAGTTCACTTTGACATTTGCAAACCTATGAATGTAGAGGCATGCCATGACGCTTCTTATTTCCTTATATTTATGGATGATCATGCACAATTCAATTATGTCTATTTGATGTCACATCGCTTTGAGGCAATGGATTGCTTCAAGCGCTTTGTTGCACTGGTTGAGAATCAAACAGGCAGGAAATTAAAAAAACTTCGAACAGATCGAGGGTGTGAGTATTTATCACATCAGTTTTAGAGACTGTGTGACGAAATGGGGATACAAAAGCAATTAATGATTCCAGGCACTTTGCAACAAATGGTGTAACAGATAGATAGAATCTTACTTTATTTGAAATGGTTCGATTGATGATGGTGCCAGCCAACCTCCCTATATCTTTTTGGGGGGATGCTCTTTTGACTGCTGCCTACATCCTTAACCGTGTGCCTTCAAAGTCAGTTCCAATAACTCCATATGAATTATGGAAAGGCACAATACCAGATTTGGAGCATTTGCGGCCTTGGGGTTGTGTGGGTTTTGTTCATAGTACTTCTCATAAGCATGGGAAGTTAGGCCCTTGAGCAAATAAATAAGTGTTTATCAGATACTCAAATTGCGCAAAGGGTTATGTGATGTATGGTGAACACCCTAATAATGAAATGACTGAAAGTGAGTCGCGAGATGTCAATTTCATTGATAGTGAATTTCCTAGTATTGATGAAGTAAAGAAAGATCTTGCAGTATTTGAGATGCAAGATTTTGATGAAATCACACCATTTTTTGGCGAGGGTGGGGAATTACAAACTTATCCAGAAATCGCCAAAGATAGTGGGAGTGATTTACCTCATAATAAGAGTGTTCCACTAGAAAATGACTCATTAGAGTCCCAATTACGTAGAAATGAACGTGGATCCATTCCCCATCAATCATCGTTATGAGATTGATGGGGAATCTTTCATGTGTATTATGTTGGATCTTGATGAGCTTGCTCCCTGTGAAAAAGCATTAGTTTCACCTAATGCTAATGAATAGATGGTTGCTACGAAGTATGAAATGAGTTTTATGGCTCAGGTTCAAGTTTGGGAGTTGGTTGACCTTCCACCTGGGTGCAAAACCATTGGTAACAAAAGGGTCTTAAAAATTAAGCGTAAGGCTGATGGGTCAATCGATAATCACAAAGCCCATCTCGTGGCAAAAGGTTATACCCAAGAGAGGGTAAGATTATAATGAGACATTCTCACCAGTGGTGAGATTTGACTCTATTCGCCTAGTTCTAGCTATTGTCGCGCATTTGGATTTGGAACTTTTCCAAATGGATGTTAAGACTGCATTTCTCAATGGAGAACTAGATAAGGAGATCTATATGGATCAACCAGTAGGCTTTGAGGTCAATGGACAAGAGTGCAAAGTATGCTGCCTCAAATGTTCCATTTATGACTTAAAGCAATCGTCTAGACAATGGTACTCTAAATTCCATAAAGCCATCATTTCAATTGGGTTTGAGATGATGGAGGAAGACCATTGTGTGTATGTCAAACGATCAGGAAAGAGTTTCCTTATCCTATCACTGTATGTTGACAACATTTTGTTAGCTAGAAATGACATGGAGATGATTGTCGCCACTCAAGAATGGTTGTCCTCTACTTTTGAAATGAAGGACGGGAGAGGCAAACTATGTGCTCGGAGTTAAGATCCTGAGAGATAGCTTTAAGAGGCTTATTGGTTTGTCTCAAGAGACATACATCAAGAGGATCTTGGAACGATTTCATATGCACTATTCCAAACCCATTGACACTCCAATTGAGAAGGGACATACTCTGAGCATTGACTCTTGCCCTAAGACAGATGAAGAAAAGAAACAAATGGCAAAGGTTCCCTATGCGAGTAGTCTGATGTATGCTATAATGTGTACTTAACCAGACATATGTTTTGCAGTGGGAATGGTTAGTCGTTACCAGAGTAACCTAGGACTTATTCACTAGCAAGCAATGAAGAGGATTTTTCGCTATCTTCGTGGGACAATGGATCTCATTCTTTGCTATCAGGGTGGAGTTTTGAGACTAAAGGGATACAATAACGCAGACTGGGCTATTGATAAAGATAAGAGCAAGTCTACCATTGGTTATTCATTCTTAGTTAGTGGAGCGGCTATTTCTTGGTGTAGTAAGAAGCAATCATGCATTGCTTTGTCCACAATGGATTCAGAGTATGTTGCTTGTTCAGCAGTAGTACAACCGGCTGTTTGATTGAGGAGATTCCTTCAGCGCCTTGGGATTACGGCTTTTGCAAATGAAGCTATTATGATCTATGTTGACAGTATGGTAGTTTTGGCATATTTTAAGGATCCTAAGTATCATGGTAGAACCAAACACATCGACATTCAATTTCATTTTATTCAAGATGTGATCGCACAAGAGGAGGTAGTCTTACAACATATCTCCACTAGCAAGATGGTGGCTGATCCACTTACCAAGGCCACTGCTAGAGATTGTTTCCAAACTCATGTTAGGAGTTGAGGACTTTGTAAGATTTGATGTCTTTTTGTGGATACCTCATTGACTTTGTTGGATATTTTTATAAGTATCTTATGCATAATTATTTATTCATGTGATTTTATGGTGTAATTGATACTATTAGCACACATTGTATATGATGTTACCGGGCTTAGATCTGCCTTCTCACACTGGCGATCACCCTAGCGCTTGTAGAGCAAGTGGGATGAAACATTAATTATCTTAGCGCTTAAAGAGCAAGCGAGGTAAATGTTTTATAACTTGAGAAATGAACAAAACTAATTTATTATTATAAGATGTCGCCTTAGCATTAGCTAAGATGAACTTTAAAAGTTGAACATGAAGTTATCCACAACTTCATGAAGTTATCCACAACTTCATGAAGCCTAAATATAGTCGAATGTGAGGTCTTGTAAGCGTTTGATAAGCGAATATGCTAAGAAACTCAGGTAGGCACTTGTCTAGTGACTAGAATAAGATTCATATGGCCTTCGAGCACAGTGGGTAAATCTCTGATCTTACACCAAGCACACACAAGCCAACTTAATTCTGCTCTAACACCCCCTTATAGCTTTACCACTTTATTCACCATTTCCAATTACACAATAAATGTGTTCCAAAAATAACATTTTCAAATGATACGAAATGTTTTCAAAACACATCATGACAATTCTCAAAACAACCTTTTCAAAACTTACAGTTTTGAGTTCCAAAATCCATGACATGCATCATGATATATGTGATTTTATAAGCATTCCAATTTGCCTAGTCCACATGCAATTTCTAACACATGGCAATGTTGTCCTCCACGATAGCCAAAACAGTTATCTCTAATGCAACGGTTAAAGACAACAATACAGATATACAATCCAATATGCCAAAACTTATATATATATATGTATTTTCCAATAGCCTAATGTTTCCAAAAGAGTAACAATACTCTTTATTTCCAAACTCTCACAACATTTTCTTTCCGATCAAATCTTTTTTCAAAAATCCATCCAACTCCCAAAAACGATATCATTTAGGGTTTTTCACAAATTGGGGCTTTGCCACTTTTAGAAACCCACATACAATTTTATATACGAAAAATAGATTTAATAACAAAATCATAACCAAACAACCCCCAATTTGGACCCCAAATCAAAATTCCAAAATCAACCCAACAACAACAACAACAAAATCTATATAACAAAATACGGCACAAATACACTACCAAACTAATATTGAGTTAAGGAAATAGACCCCATCTCTTGAAGTGAAGAGTAGACAAGCCGGAAAAACCGCTAACGATGAAAAGATGATTTGCTCAGATTAAATAGAAGCCCTCGCCGAGCTCTACATTTTGCTATATGGAACTAGGGGTCAAAAATGGGTAAAAGTAGATGAAACCCAAGCTCAAAAAACTTAAAGGGTCGGAAATAGCGAAGATGAGGAAGAGAGAGGAGATTGGATAAAAAAAATAGATATGTTTAGCTTTTGGAGACTTTTATAGACAGACAAACCACGAGCTAACCAACTAACCTGGTTGTGGGAGCAACTAGGACCACCGCAGACGCAACCGTGCATGTCGCGGTCCCTGACCGCAGCCCATCACGGACAACGGACCCAAGCCCCCAGCCAAAGGACCTGAAGGCCAAAATGGTCGGGGGCTGGTCGCGGCTCACTTGCTAGTGTGACCTCCAGCCCAGCCCATCACGGGCATGACTCCACTGGTCGTGGGCATAACCAGTCCAACCCAACAGCATTGGGCTGTTGTCCAACAGCCAGCCCGAAGCCCTCCCACGGTCAAATCTACCCAGAATGGTTCACGTCACTCGAGACAACCCCGTGTCCCAACCAAGAATGGAAATGGATCGGGTTAAATTGACCCGAGCTACTACAATCTTCCCCACTTAGGAAATTTCACCCCAAAATTGAAGAAATGCCAAAACAAAAGGCCACCCCATCTATAAAAGAAAACACAACACTAACTCAAACTTAGGTACATCTGGGGATAAGTTCCTAGATCTCGATCCAACGCCTCGAGGCCCTAAAGACACCCGAACAACAAGAATACTAAGAAACCTCACGGATGCATCACATAACTCGCTGTGGTCTATGAGACAATAAACAATAACTCCTCGAACTCAAAGATGTCAACCACGTCTCAACCACCGACAATGCCCAAATCATCACTAAGTGCTCACACTCAAATACAAAGAAGGAAGAAAAAAAAAAATCACCCGCACACAAGGCTCTCGGTCAACTCTCATAAAACAAAAACGTAAAATAAAACACGGTTAAACAAACAATGTTATGACACATTAACGCCCGACAAATTCTAAACTTCTTGCAAAATAAACATATAACAAGTAACTAACAACTCAGGCTAGATCACGACACCTCTTCAAAATACAAAAAATAAAAAATAAAAAAAATACAATCCATTCAGGTTTAAGAAAAATTTCTCTTTTCTCCATTTTCCTTAAAATACTTTCCTTTCTTAAAAGGTGCTCAATCTTGCATCGCCTATAACCAAAATACCTGTTCGACCTTCCACATAAAACCCAAAGATTTCATAACTTTTTTTCTTTTTCGAAAACCATAAGCGTTATTTATAACACAGAACTCATTTCTTTATTTATTTATGATTTGTAAGATTCAGCTTTTTATTAAATCGAAAACTTACATTTTTGATTAAAACCAAAACAGTTCCAATCCAGTAAGACCATCCAAGGCCACAACACCACAAGAAAGTTATTATTTATTTATTTTCCAAAATCCTCTTCTTAGCATTTCTCTGGTGAACCATAACATGGTGACCCAACAACACCCATCACACCCACGGTGATGACACAACCCCAAAACAAAATTTCTACGATAATAATCCTTAGAAATTTCCAGAGTGCCAACAACACAATAATACATGAGAAAAGAAATTTCATAACCACCAATCACATAATGGTGCAAAAGCACTCACAAGACCAAAGTTCCCACCTATAACCCCAAATCAGTTACCACAAACTCACAATAATTTCCCATCCGTCTACACAAGACTTAACACCTACATGCCACACTATGGCACCGTTCAACTACATAACCCTCAAGTCCAACTTCAACCTATTTCCAAGGTGACTATATGTCAACCAACTCGGATATCAACCAACCAAGTAACCACACAACCATCCACACTAGCCTCCAAACACCAATATACCACTTAACTCCACCTAACTCAACATCAATACCAATACATTGCCCAACTACACTAACTCCGAGATGGAGTTCCTCACACAATCTCACACATTCGTTGAATTACACCAAATTCCTCAAAGTCAACCCATACTATGTTTATTCTCAAATTACCCACCACACATATGCCTATATGGCAATACCTCCTCACATCACACTTGAGTCCGAGTTGGACCTCCCAAAGTTAAAACACAACACACAACCTCAAGTCAAAAGTACATATATACTCGTGACCACCAACACCTCATACCACATACACCAAGACCGATAAGGTCAAAAACAAACCTGACATAGCATACTAATCACTCCACACAATCTTACTACATCACTTGGAGTTCCTCCCCAAATCGAAATCACAACAAGAATCGTCCCAATATGAGAGATTCCACACAAAACCACCAAACAACAAACATACACACCAATGTGACTTGGCACTATCGAACATTAGACAACTCAATCAATACGTTAAACACACCATTGCCATCCTGAGACAACCTCCTAGGCTAGTCCTATGACCAACCCCCTTCTACACATCGTCTAACAGCACACAAACCATGTGCCATTACACACCACACAAAACAAAACCCCATTACTCACTACACAATGCCTCATCCTTAATCCCAAGTGGGTTACTCTGATATTGAATTCCTCATTCTACTAATACACTCACACTCCCAACTGGATTCATCACAAGAAAAACACACGTCCTTACTCTCTCGCACTAAGCTAACTCACAAGAGTTTACCACACCACAACACTACTGCTACTACGTAGCAATCCAATCCTAATAATAAACAAACACCACACCTCAATCCCTTGGTGACCGATAAGGTCAATCCTTGATCCAACATTCTATACCATCACACATTACACGGGTACAAACGAAATACTATTTCTCCTGGCCAACCTACCAGTTTGCTAACACTTACCGAACAAGTACCCAGAATCAAACCCCAACAAATACACACAACACTTATAGACTTTTCAAAGTCATACCATCCTAACTCCATGAAAGAGGAAAATAAACTCCACTACCCGAGGCACAACCCCATACTCTCAATTACCGTCTTAACAACTCTATACACTTCATGAGCCAAAATGCTCACCTCCAAAGATAACCACATCCTCCATTAATATCTACGAAACTATTACAACACTACATATGATCACAACACAATCAAGGGTTATATACCTAACCAACTGGTTCACAACATCTCCTATCTCAACAAAAGTGAGGTACTCACCTCCCGCACCTAAATACAATAATTAAATCCTAGAACTTAAGAAAAGTCCGCTATACCACTTCCCAAAACACAATATAAGTTATTCAAACCCGCCAAACCCTAACAACCAATATTACAATAAGGGACTAACATCCCTTCACAAGGAACAACCAGACATATATTACCGAGATCCGCTAATGTTACCTACAATTAATATACAAGTCTATACCCAGCCAAACAACGACTCTATTTCCAAAACACTAGTAACTCTAAGTCTCTATATACCCAAAATAAACCAAATCAACATAAAACTTCTAACACAACCCCCAATAGAGATATTCCACATTTGGATACATCCCAACACCACACCTTATCATTCCACTAGGTCAACCCTAAACAAGCCCACTGCAACAATCTATCCCCGGGACACTAACTCAAAACCACCCACACCATTCACAACATCCTAGCACACCTCGTGCCTTACCGAATTACTCACAACAGCTAGTACTCTACCAAGTATTCAACCAACTACTCCACCCAACTATAGGGAACAACCCCACCTATTCTAACCAGCCACATATCATCTACAATGAGAAACTCATGGCCTAAATGGCCCAATTGACTTCACCAACCCTGAGGGAAAGTCAAACTACAACTCACACCTCAACCAACCACAGTCCACAATACAAACCTCTAGGTTACCAACCCCGTAGTTGGAACCATACACCAACACTATCCACACATACTAGTTCAATCCCAACTCTTCGTGTCCCAAAACTTCGACACCACCTACACCTTTTCACCGAGTTACCAAACTTAAAACAACACACCTCAATTGGGGAACACACCCCACACTACATCCCATACACCTGACCGACCAAGGTCATAACTAACTCTAAAAACACACTAGTCCACAGACTAACAACCCACACCAAACCTACTAGACATCACCCAAGTAAGTATAAGAACTCAACCCTCGCACACCGTTACAAAGGACTCGGAAACACCACTATCTCTCAAAGATGTACTAACTGCCTGCAAGGGCAAACCAACACCGACTCACAACCAAAACTACTACACAACCTATACGGCACACACTGAGGTGTCCACTTCGGGTTCACTACCCCTTTCCAAATCGTCTCTATAAGGAGGTAAACACACGATTTAGGGTACATAACGCTAGTACCTTTCTCCAAAATACGAACACAACACAGTCACATAAGCAATTACTCAAACAACCACATTGAGACTCCAATAAATTCACATATCATCTACCACATAACATGTAACACATAATCAAGCTAAGAATACAAAGATAGTTATTCATTCCAGCACTCCCTTAGAATTCCCATTAGAAACAACGTCGATCAAGCGTGTTTCCAACAAGACCTCGAAGTTAATCAACTAGACACCAAATAATATCTATGAGTTCCAACACTATGCCCACACAAGACGCAACACATAATCATGTTATCACTTAGCATACAGCATACAAAGGTCCTTACTGAGGATGATAAACCCATTATGGCTAACCATTCCCCGTGAGCTCAAGGTTTTCAAACCTGGTTAGCTCTGATACCAAGTTGTCACGACCCGGATGTACAAGGTCCGGCTCACGTGAATAACCCACCCAACGATTAGTAAAAGATAATAATAATATAAAGAAAAGTAACAGCTCTCATGCAGATGGATACAATAAGGTCACAAATAAATGTGTTCATCCAATTTCATACATCATATATACACATCTAAGTCGAATGGAAACTATTATATGCAATGATATCATATACAAATGGTTTGCACACAGGCTTACATCATATACAGGGTTGTAAACCTTACAAGAATGGCACGTGGCCTAATAAATAAAACAAATGGCCCAAGGCCTACAAATAAAGGAACCACCTTACACAGCTCTAAATCATAACTCCAACGTCTCTTTTCACATTCGTACAAGCAATACACCTAAAAAACATTTTCAGCTACATAGGGTGAGCATAAAGCCCAATAGAGAATATTTTAAAAACTAAATATGCTCCATTAACATAAATGATCATAATGCAGTACATATATACAATATGTCTAAATCCATTTTCAAAATTCATTTGTTTCTCAACAAAATCCTTTCATTCCAAACCTCAAAACCATTCATTTAGTCAAAATGTTTTCCAAGTTCAAGACATTCGTTTGAATAAAATCCACTTTCGAAAACAAATTTGGTATATCACAATACCAACCAGCAAATACATTGCTAAACCAAATGCGAATACATCACTAAACAAATACATTGATAAAATTGTTTTCAAGATATCCTTTTTAAAACCAAAACGACAATAAATAAAATGGACAAATCTCTAGGGCTAGTGCTCATAATAGTGCCCTATGCTAGCCAGTATGCCATTTTACCGAGATTATCCAGATGAAATCGGCACCTACCGTGCGGGTTTCTGGTCTTACACCAAGGACACACAGGCCAACTTAATTCTGCTCTAACACTCCCTTATAGCTTTACCACTTTATTCACCATTTCCAATTACACAATAAATGTGTTCCAAAAATAACATTTTCAAATGATATGAAATGTTTTCAAAACACGTCGTGACAATTCTCAAAACAACCTTTTCAAAACTTACGGTTTTGAGTTCCAAAATCCATGACATGCATCATGATATGTGTAATTTTATAAACATTCCAGTTTGCCTAGTCCACAAGCAATTTCTAACACACATCAATGTTGTCCTCCACCGATAGCCAAAACAGTTATCTCTAATGCAACAGTTAAAGACAACAATACAGATATACAATCCAATATTCCAAAACTCATATATATTATTTTCCAGTAACACAATGTCTCCAAAAGAGTAACAATACTCGTTATTTCCAAACCCTCACAACATTTTCTTTTCGATCAAATCTTTTTCCGAAAATTCATCCAACTCCCAAAAATGATAACATTTAGTGTTTTCACAAATTGGGGCTTTGCCACTTTTGGAAACCCACATGCAATTTTATATACCTAAAATAGATTTAATAGCAAAATCATAACCAAACAACCCCCAATTTGGAACAAACCCTCAACCCCAAATCAAAATTCCAAAATCAACCCAACAACAACAAAATCTATCTAACAAAATACGCCACAAATACACTATCAAACTCAGATTAAATGAAAGCCCTCGCCGAGCTCTACATTTTAGTATATGGAACTAGGGGTCAAAACGGGTAAAAGTAGACGAAACCCAAACTCAAAGAGCATAAAGGGTTGGAAATGGTGAAGAGGAGGAAGAGAGAGGAGATTGGATCAAGAAAAATAGATATTTTTAGCTTTTGGAGACTTGTATGCAAATGGACCGCAAGCACAAAAGCCACACTGCGGCTACGAGCTAGCCAACTAACCTAGTCGCTGGTGCAACTAGGACCACTGCGGGCGCGACCATGCATGTCGCGACCCCTAACCATGGCCCATCGCTGGCAACACACCCAAGCCCCTAGCCAAATGACCTGAAAGCCAAAATGATCGCAGTCCACTCGTGAGCGCGACCTCCAGCCCAACCCATCACTAGCGCAACCTTGCCCATCACTGGCATGACCTAAAGCCCTCCCACGGTCAAATCTACCTAGAATGTTTCACGTCACTTGGGACAACCTCGTGTCCCAACCAAGAATGAAAATGGGTCGTATTAAACTGACCCAAGCAACTACACGGAACCCTTGAATGGATCAGTTGTATTTGGACCCTAGGTGTTTACGATGGATAAGGTTGGAGGAGGTTATAGGCAAGACCCTTATTTTTACTATCTCTCTTGAGGTCCTCAGTTGGCACTACGTGGTACATAACCATTGTAGACATCTGAGGTAAGGTCTGTAAAACAGCAAAAGAGAGGGCATACCGAATAATCTGAGTCCAATTTTTGTGGTTGGGAGGATGAAATCTCTTTAGGGGATTTCTAGATTCTAACATCTAACCTTATGACTCTCTAATTAATTACCAACTTCTTGTTCATCATATTTAATTATTCAATTGTATTTTTGTAAGTGTATTGGACTGGAAAAAAGGGACAGGGTTTGTGTGTGTTTACTGGGCATTCCAAGCTTATGGCGTTTCATGCCGGAATTGAAGAAACCTTCGGAGCCAATGAGGAACTGGAGGCATTCGAAGATTTTTGTCTGTCATAGACAAAGTTAGAATTCGCTTTGTTATAAGTCAATCTGTATTTTCATTTTCTATTGGGATTGTAATAATGATGGAACCTTGTTTTGTAATAATAATTTGTAACTCTGTAATATTATTTGCTTATATACATATGAATATTTTTGTGATCCTATACCTATCACGCGTTACTTATGAGACCTTGTGTTAATACCTCTTAAGATCTGTCAAGAAGATAACTTACTATCTAAGGTTGTTGGACATAGAAGGGAGGCTACATTGATTCCTCTAACTTTCTGGAATCTTACATGGTTATTGACCAAAGGACTCGCTAGTGATGTTTCCTATGCTTATAACTTTATAAAAATAAAAGAAACCTTTAATTATTTGTTAATATATCATTGATGTTCCCAATTATTTGGGGCTTCAGAATTTAGCATCAAAGCCTAGGTTCAACCCTTACCCATGCGTTTTGGCCTGCAGTTAGAGACAACCTTACTCCGATTATGCTATATTATTATAACACTATCTATTCTATCAACTAAAAGACATCAAAATGAAAATTTTCTTGAATAACCTTAGGGCGTCCTTTCTAATTTCAGGCGTGACCTTATCGACTCTTGAAGGGGTATGGTAGTGCGCTAACAATTCCAACATCGGAATTGATATGACTACATTATAGGCTTATTAAGAGTTATTTGGGTTATATTTTGATTAGAGCAATTCATCTTAGTAATTCCTTTGACTAATCACATTAGCAAAGCTCTAACATGTACTTAACTACGTGTTTGACAGATGGTGAGCCATACAAGAGCAAACAATTACGCAGGCAACAATAATGATGCTAACCACAATGATGATGCCAATATGAACATGAACGAGGCATTTGGGGTTCGAAGTCACAATCACACCCCCGCTACTGACTTATCTAGGAATGTCAAAAATCAAATTTTATAAGAATTGGAAAAATTGGGGAGAACACATCAGAATGAGAGGACATATTTATTCTCTGAGTTTTGTAAGCAACGACCGCTGATCTTCACTGGCGAGTCCAATCCTAAGATCGCTGAGAACTAGATTTGGCAGATTGAAAAGATGCTTAATACGATGGAAATAACTGAGCATGCTGATTGGATTGCACTAGCAGTTTACCAATTAGAAGAGGAAGCAAATCATTAGTGGACCCTGATCTAGGAATCCAGTGACATCACCACAATGATGTGGGCATAGTTCAAGGAATTATTTTGAAAAAGTGCTTCCCTAACACCATTCAATAGGAACAAGTTATGGAGTTCCAAAGACTGGAGCAATGCAGTATGACTGTGGCACAGTATGCTGCAAAGTTTATGGAACTGGCCCGCTATGCCACTCGATATGTGGAAAATGACAAGGAGAAGGCTAGAAAATTTGAATGGGGCTTAAATCTTATGATCCGAGGAAAAGTTTTGCCTTAGCACCTCCAATTATACACTGAGGTGGTGGATACAGCCTTAGACTCAAAAAAGGAAATTGCTGATGCAAAAAGGATGTAGAACAAGCAGAAGGGAGAACAATCATCTATGGGACCATAAAAGAGTCACAGAGGAAATGTGGCACAAAAACCCTACTTTAGGCTGCAACCACAACAACAATGGCAACAACAACAAAATTATAAGGGATATTTTCAGCAGACACTGGTAGGACAAATTCAGTGCTTCCATGGCTAGCAATTTGGACATAGAAAAAATGAATGCCCCCAACTCTCTCCGTCAGGGTACCAAGGAGGAGGTTTTAGAGCCAATACCCAAGCAGTAGGTGGCCAGAAGCCGTAGATAAACAAGATAGGGCTGACCAGTCAGTAATACTAGAAAAGTGAGAGAAGTCAGAATGTCAGGACCAATAACAACCAGAAAGCAACTGGTAGGGTCTTTGCACTGTAGGAAGATGAGAAGGATCTGTCTATGATAAAAGGTAATTTGGCACTCCATAACTCCTAGGTGCTTGTTTTATTTGATACTGGAGCATTACATTCTTTTATATCTTCAACTTGTGTTGAATCTTTGAAACTTGAATGTGAACCCCTAGAGGTTGCCTTAAGTGTAATGTCGCCAATGGGAGGAAGTGTCAGTAGGAATTATATGCAAAAATTGTGAACTAGGAATCTCATACTTGCGCCTAACCTTCAACCTTCGGGTTATGGAAATGCCTGATTTTGACATTATTCTGGGCATGGATTGGTTATCCGTCCACTAAACAATTATCGACTGCCGTCAAAAGTAAATAGTGGCTTATGCACCCAATGGAACATGTTTCCAATTTAAGGGTGATAAGCAAGATTCCCTAACAAAACGTAAGACATGGTGGCACGATCAAATTGCGGGATGGATGGCAAGTTTGATTCTTAATGAGACAGATTGGGTCAAGTTGGAACTCCCTTGAATAGTTTGTGGATGTTTTTCGTGAGGAATTACCAAGATTACCACCAAACTGGGAAGCAGACTTTAGTATCAAGCTACAGGCTAGAACTGCTCCAATATCAATGTCCCCTTATCGTATGGCACCTGCGGAACTACGGGAGTTAAAGACGCAACTACAAGAATTGCTCGAAAAAAGATTTATCAGACCAAGTACCTCACCATGGGGAGCACCCATTCTATTTGCAAATAAGAAGGATGGGACATTAAGATTATGCATCGACTATCGTCAACTCAATCGAGTCATGATTAAGAACCGGTATCCACTTCCAAGGATTAATAACCTTTTTTTATCAACTTAGAGGTTCAAAGTGTTGTTCAAAGATCAACTTCAGGTCTGGCTACTATCAACTACGAGTCAAAGATGAGGATATACCAAAGACTGCATTTCAGACTAGGTACAACCACTACGAGTTTGTGATAATGCCCTTCGAACTAACCAACTCACTGACGGTGTTTATGAGCCTAATGAATAAGATCTTCACACCATATCTCGATCAGTTTGTGGTGGTGTTCATTGATGATATTCTAGTATATTCAAGGTCTGAAGAGAAGCATGAGCAACACTTGAGGATTGTTCTTCAAGTTCTTAGGGATAATCAGTTGTACGCCAAGGCAAGTAAATGTGAATTCTGGTTAAAAGAAGTAAAATTTTTGGGACATTTAGTATCTGAGAATGGGACTACAGTAGATTCAACCAAGGTAGAAGCCGTCTTGGATTGGAAACAGCCAAAGACCGTGTCGGAAATCCGCAGCTTCTTAGGTTTGGCTGGGTACTACCGAAGGTTCATTCAAGATTTCTCTAAACTAACCAAGCCAATGACACGTTTGACAAAGAAAGGAGTAAAGTATGAATGGGATGAAGCTTGTGAAAAGTCTTTCCAAGAGCTAAAGACAAGATTAACCAATGCACCAATACTAATTATTCCAAAACGAGATATGGGGTACACCATGTATTCTGATGCATCCAAGGAGGGATTAGGCTGTGTACTCATGCAGAACGGAAAGGTAGCAATGTATGGTTCCAGGCAGCTAAAGCTACATGAACAAAATTATCTAACGCATGACTTGGAATTGGCAGTCGTGGTCTTTGCTCTAAAACAGTGGCGACATTACTTCTATAAGGAACAGTATAAGATTTTCACGGATCACAAGAGTTTGAAGTATCTATTTACGCAAAAGAACCTAAACTTAAGACAGAGACGATGGATGGAATATCTTGAAGACTATCAATTCACTCTCTCATATCATCCTGGTAAGGCCAACGTAATAGCAGACGCACTAAGCCGCAAGAGTAGAGAAATGATGGCTAGATTGGCAGTGAATGAGTGGAATATGATTAAGACTCTCAATGAATTTGGAGTTCAAGTGAAAGTTCAGGATAGGAAAGCGTGCCTTGGTGCACAAAATGTGATGCCTAAGTTGATGGGTGAAGTCATGGAGGCTGAAAAACACAATAAAAAAAGTAGCATTCATCAAAACACGTCTAGAATCAAGGGAACCAGTGCCTAAATGGACAATCCACCAGGATGGAAGTTTGAGGTACCAAGGCAGGCTATTTGTAACAAATAACGAGTCACTTAAAGAGAAGGTACTCAAGGAATTTCATCACTCTACATTTACGGTACATCTAGGAGGGACTAAAATGTACCAAGACTTGAAGCGGCAGTATTGATAGAGTGGTATGAAGAAGGATATGGCTCAATTTGTGGCAAGATGCCTACATGCCAACAATTGAAAGCGGAACATCGGAAACCAAGAGGAATATTGCAGCCTTCGCAAATAGCTGAATGGAAGTGGAAACATATGACGATGGATTTTGTGACCAGGTTAACAAAAACCACAAGGAGCAGTGATGCTATCTGGGTTATAATGGACCGTCTGATGAAAACCGCACATTTTCTAGCCTATAAGATAACCCACACCTTGGAGCCCTTGTGCAACCTCTATATTCAAGAGATCATTTGATTACACGAAATCCCGGTAACTATCATGTTAGACCACGACCCATGTTTTACCTCTCGATTTTGAAGAAATCTACAAGAAGCCCTGGGCACCGAGTTGTGTTTCAACACTGCCTTTCATCCACAGACAGATAGGCAATCTGAACGAATTATCCAAACACTTGAAGACATGTTGAGAGCTTATGCAATGGATTTTCAAGGAAGTTGGGAAAGACACCTTCCATTGATTGAATTCTCGTACAATAACAGTTTCCAAGCCAGTATTGGTATGGCACCTTTTGAAGCATTGTATAGGCGACCTTGCCGATCACTGACCTGTTGGACTAAAGTGGGTGAAGCCGGTTTAGTGGAACCAGAACTTGTTCTAGAGACTACGGAGAAAAAAGGGATACAGATATAAGAAGAAGACCTCTAATGTTCGAGATCAATGACCATGTGTTTTTTAATATTCAACCTCAATGAGGGATTATACGTTTTAGGAAAAGAGAGAAGCTCTCGCCTCGATATATCGGACCCTTCGAAGTATTACAGATAGTTGAAGAAGTTGCATACTGACTAGCCTTACCCCCACAATTGGCTGGAATACACGATATCTTTCACGTGTCTACGCTACGAAAGTGCCTCACGAATCCGTCACATGTCATCAATTGAGAGGAAATTAGTCTTGATAAGAATGTTACTTTTGAAGAAGGGCCTATAGTGATTCAAGACAAACGACAGAAGAACCTTAAAGGCAAGACGGTCTATTTAATAAAAGGTACTTTGGTGACATCGAGGGATTGAAGAATCTACCTCGGAGAGCGAGGACTTGATAAGGGTAAACTACCAGCAATTGTTTGAAAACAATGTATAGTTTAAATTTTGAGGATGAAATTTATTTAAGAGGGATAGATTGTGAAACCCCATATTTTGAGGTATTAATATTTTAGTGAGAGATATTGAGGATTTATTATAATAATTTGGTGGTGAGATTTTTAGATGAGAACCTAATTTATTTCTTTGTATCTCCTTCATATCTACCTCATTACTGTTCATCTCTTTTTGGAAATAAATTGCTTACATTTCTCATCCTTTCCAATCATTCTTTCAGTGGAAATAAAAAGAGAAAGAAAGGAAAAGAAATATATGTATATATATATATATGAAAGACATAGCCGCTATGGTACTGCACCATCTTTTCAATTCTTTTATTTATTTTACTTTTACCTCATCTTTTTCCATATCTTCAATTTAAGAGAAAAAAAAATGGCCGACAAACCAATGAGGCTACCAACCACTCCTCCTTTCCCTTTAATTATTTAGTTGTTTTATCTATTTATTTACCTTATCCCTCTAGACAAACCCACATTCTCACCAATTCCTATCTTTGCTTTCCCTCTTTTCACTTCTGACTCCACTATCCCCAATAATTTCATATAATACTATACATATTTTATTTTATCTTTTCTCCTATAAATTAGCAGAATGAAGGACTCCTCTCCCATTCTTGCATTTATTCCTTCATTCTTTGTTTCGTCTCTCTTTCCCTCTAGTTGATTATTGTAACATAATTTTGAGTCTAGTTTGAGAGTGTTTAGAGTGAAAGTTAGCATTTTTTTTTTAAAAAAAAAAATACAAAAGAAGAGAAGTAGAAGAGTGAGTCAAAGAAAAAGAAATTGGAAGCTAGCAAGGTAAACCTCCATCACCTCTTCTATCAAGTTCTTTCGGCACTTGTTTTTCCCTCCTAGTACATATTATCTATATATATATATAATGTACTCGCCAACACTCTCGCATAAAAGTGTATTAATCAAGAAATAGTGTGCTTCTCTTTCATTCTTAAATTTTCATCAGCCATTTCATTTCCCTTCTTGAATTTATTTTCTTGTCAAAACTCCATACAATGAAAATCAGTTTCTATAGCACACTATTTGGTATATCTAGAGTATGTGATAATTCTGGTAGGACCTAAGGATGTATTTTTATAACCTAAATAATTTTTCTAAGTTTGTTGCTCACAGCACCAGAAAAATAGTCAACTTTCTCTATTTTTAGAAAAATCTAGAAAAATAATGTTGAGTCCATTTTTAGGTCAAAAACTTAATTTGGAAGTTAATTACCGATTGAAATTTGTTTGAACTCGATTGAGTGAATGGTTTGAGAGAAACACCAATTTTTGTGACAGCCAACAAATCTGGACAGATTTTGGTAATTCTAAATTATCTTAAAATCTAAAATACCTATCCTACTTTGCTAATTCGGTTTTGAAACTAGACTCACTTATCTTCAAACTCACATGAGGCCAAGTATTTAGGATCAATAAAAGTATTTTTTTGATAATTATTTTCAAACTCTTCAAATCTGGAAATTTGTGTTAAGTGTGCTCATATTTGGTTGCAACTCTTATATGCTATGTTTCCTGAATGTTTAAGTTTTAATATGTAGTCTATGAAAAATTGTGGATTTGTCTTACCATGCATATTTAGTTGAGATTTTTTTTTTTTATTTTTTTTTTTTAGCCATGCTATGCTCTAACCGAGAACATAATGCACTTAATAGATGGGAAACTTAATTGGGGTGGTAATTGGGTTTCGATCACTTGGATGATATTATGAGAAACTGATGTGTTTGAATTGAAATGGTTGGTGGGGCATGTTCCCAAAATTTGAAGGATAATCTTGAGCAAGTGGTTGTTTCAAAACCCTTGAATGGATCGGTTGTATTTGGATCCTAGGTGTTTATGATGGATAAGGTTGGAGGAGGTTATGGACAAGGCCCTTTTCTACCATCTCTTTTGAGGCTTAGGTTTGCACTATGCGGTACATAACCGTTGTAGGCATCCGAGGTAAGGTCTACAAAGCAACAAAATAGAGAGCATACCGAATAATCCGAGTCCAATTCTTGTGGTTGGGAGGACGAAATCTCTTTGGAGAATTTCTAAATTCTAACATCTAACCTTATGACTCTAATTAATTACCTGCTTATTGTTCATCATGTTTAATTATTCAGTTGTATTTTTGTAAGTGTCTTGGACTGGGAAAAGGGGACACAGTGTGTGTGTTTACTGGGCATTCCAAACTCATGGCATTTCATGTCAGGTATTGAAGAAACTTTCATAGCCAACGAGGAACTAAAGAAACTTGAATATTTCTGACTATTACAAAAAAGTAAGAATTCGCTTTCTTATAAGTCCATCTGTATTTTCATTTTCTGTTGGGATTGTAATAATGATATAACCTTGTTTTGTAATAAAAAATTGTAACTCTGTAATATTATTTGCTTATATGCATATGTATAACAACCCTCATTCTTGTCTTAGTCATGTTCATGAGCATTTACATGATTTTGCCTTGTTAAGCTTGCATGT
Source organism: Camellia granthamiana (assembly GCA_036172215.1). Taxonomy (NCBI): domain Eukaryota; kingdom Viridiplantae; phylum Streptophyta; class Magnoliopsida; order Ericales; family Theaceae; genus Camellia; species Camellia granthamiana. The sequence continues at coordinate 35,273,999 of CM069904.1, read as the reverse complement.
TTAGACTTTGATTCGTTTTGCCCATGTAAAGGTTCTTGTTTTGTTTTGATGCTATCATGTTTTGCCTAAGTATTATATGCATGCTTTGTTCCTTGCTTGCTGTCTCAAGCCTAGGTCATCTATCCTTGTTGTCTCAAGCCTAGGTCACACCTTTGAACCTCTTACACCTAGGTCGTTGAGCGCCAACACCTAGGACCATCTTGGAACCACCTTGGTTAACCTCCACCGTCACCTAGGCATACTGGCCGAGATGTGCATTATCTAGGCCAAGATGTGTATCATCTAGGCCGAGATGATTAATCATCTAGGCATTCGAGATCCATGATCCTTGAACCTAGCAACCTTTCATTCCAGGACTAGTATGACCTAGGCCGAGCTGTGGCATATCTAGGCCAAGGTGTGGCACACCTAGGTCAAGTGTTATCCTTCTTAGCCAAGATCATTGAAACCTTCTTGTCCGAAGCCTATGTCTTGATCCGAGATCCTTGCCTTGTCAAAACGCCCTTGTCACCTCACTTGTTGTACACACTTCGTCATACTCTTGTCTTGTCATTCTGGCACCTTTTTGAGGAGATCCAACCAAATGTTGCCACGTGTCCCAGCAAAGGGTTAAGTCAGCTGACAGTAGAGAAAACATATCATTTGCTATATCTTTGCCCTAGAAGAGAGAGAAGCTCTAGGAAAGAGGAAGAAGGATTTCTTAGAGTGAGAAATAGATTTCTAAGCTTAATCCTTAGAGTTTGAACTGTTTGATCTGTGTTTTGAGGTTGGATTCTTGATCTACTCTTGTTGTTCTTTACGTTGATATGATCACATTGCATGATCTAGCATGATTCATGAGCCATGCATTGATTTAAAGTTTGTTTTAGAGAGAGAAAGTGATGTTCTTGTGTTCTTGAAAGAAAACCATGTTTTGATCCGAAAGTTTATACCAAGTCCTATGTTTTTGTGTTTGTTTTCATGAAATCTTCAAGTATGGGTACCCAGGTCCATGTTTTTGAACTCATAACATGAAATCTCAGATTTTGAATAAGAAGTTATGATTTTAGCATTCATGTTCTTCATGTTTATGTTCTTCGTTCTTCAAAAGGAAACCCGGATTTCCAGACTTCATTTGCCTAAGTGTGGTCACTAAGACCCACTCTTGCCTAGACCTCACACTTAGGCCAAGCATCGTATCTCACCTTGGCCTACCTAGCATGATCACTTGCACCTTAGCCTATCTTGCATGTACACCTAGGCTGACCATGGTACACCCTTGCCGGCACCTTGTAACATCTTGGCAGGCAGCCGCACACCTAGGCCTAGGAGACCACACCTCGGCCAAGAGGTGTGGGGCCTCAGCCAAGACTTCCTGAGTTCACCCAGCTAGGTCATTTTGGCCTAGATCATCTCTGTGCATCCATTCCGAGAACTGGTTGGTACCCAGCATGTTTTCCCTAGAAGAAAAAGAGTGTTTTGACTCCCAGCACATGTTTTGCTTTGTCTTGACTTGGTTTTGGAAAGAAATGCTGGGATCATTTTCATTCATGTAAAGCTTGTTTTAAGAATGCATTGCAACACCAACTTTGAGCATTCCTTCTTGTCTTCTTGAAATGCATTCAGTGGATTTTGCCATGTATTTGTAGGTCTTGGATTCTTGCCTTAATCCCTACATCCGAAGAACTATTGTGAGTGGTATTTTTAATAAAGCTATGTTACAATGTTTTAATAAAAGCTTTGCTTTGTTTCATTTTGGAAAAGTATTTGTTCAAGTATGAATGATTATCTACTAGATTTTGTATCAAGTACTATGTTTGTTTTGATGACATTCTTGGAAAGTCCTTAGTGCTAGGGGACTATAATGCAACTAGTACCCTTGTTTGAGATATCTCCCTTGCCACCAACGGTCTTGTACGGGTGGGTTTGTCTAATCGATTCCGGGTTGATTATTCCCTTGTTTTGTCAGGAATGTCATGCCTTGTGTTATGTTGATGCTAGTAAGCATCCCTTGAAGCTTTGAAAGACTTTGATAGATGAACTTGGTTCATCCCTTGATTTTGTACGAGCTATGATACGTACTGTTTTGATAAAGATCTCAGATATCATTCATTCAAACCTTTATTACTTATATTGTTCACTGAGTATCCAAGCTCACCCTCTCCTTTATATATATGTAGGTGATGAGCAAGAAGGCGATGTCGCCTAAGATGTTATTTGCGAGATGTGTTGGATTCATGTTTTGTTAGCATCTTGAAGATTATGCTTCTTAGCTTGTAGTTCATGTCTTTTGAATATTTCGGCTTGAGAAGCCTTTTGATCAAGATGTAATATGTACTTTATTTTGTCTTGTATTCGAAGTGTGAAACCATGTTAAGATGTATGACATTTTATTTGATTTATGCACAGCTCTTATGGACTACTTAGATTTAAATTTGCTTCCGCACATGTAAGCCCCATATGTATACTTTGATTGTGTGAATCTTTGTAAGTTGGCCTTTGGTAATCTCGGATTACTGGCCATCATGGCACCATTCTACTAGGGGCGGAATGGGGTCATGACAGATTGGTATCAGTGCACAAGTTCCTTGTAGTACGTTTATTCACACACTTTGAGTCCTAAAGAGCATAGGATTTCCCTTAGAATGATGTTAGGATTTCATCATATTGCTTGCTATTTGACAAGGTGTGCATCATCTCGGCGTGTCTACTTGCTATTGGTCTAGTTGTCTATTTGTTCATCTTGTTTAAGAGTCACATTTTGCATACTTCTAGCATCATGAGAAGGGGAAGACCTCCAGTTAGACAAAATCATTTTGAGGACAGGTTGGACAGATTAGAAAGGTTAGTTGAAGGTTTGGCCTGTGAGTTGAGGCAAACAAGACAACAGAACACTAGTACTACCTCTACTCAGGCCGAGCAGACAAATGGTCGAAATGCAATTCTGCCTCCACCCCCTCTAGCACCACAAGTGCCCCCACAGCCAGCTTTTTATGGGGACGGCATGATAACTTTGATCAAAGAATTTAAGAAAATGAATCCGCCGAGATTCCATGGGGGTATAGAGCCGTTGAAAGCCGAAGCATGGGTTTTGGAAATGGAGAAGTTGTTTGAGATCTTTCCTAGCACCGACGCTCAGAAGGTGTCATTGGCAGCATTCACATTGGACGACGACGCTCGTAGGTGGTGGATGATGATCCGAGAAGGTAATCCAGGTCTGACTTGGGCTAGATTTTTGGAGTTATTCTATGACAAGCATTTTCCCCTTAGTGTCTGAGATCGCAAGACCACCGAATTCCAGACTTTGACATAGGGCAACAGAACAATGGCTGAATATGACCGTGATTTCACCGAGTTGGCAAGATATGGGCCTCACATGGTCAATGATGAATGTAGAAAAGCTAGGAAGTTTGAAAGTGGGCTTCGTGGACCGATACAAGATCGGGTTAATATGCTCAACATGCCGACTTATGCCGGAGTATTGGACAAAGCCATCTTGGCAGAAGCTAACTTAAACAGATATCAGAGTTCAGGAGAGAGCCAGAGAAAGAGGTAGAATTATGACAATCACCGAGTACCGTTTGGTGCCAAGAAGAAGGCGAATATGGGCAGTTCAAGCAACTCAAATCAGGAAGGTGGTACTAGGCCGACATGTACAAGTTGCAGCAAGCCACATTTTGGAGTGTGTCGTTGGGCGTCTGGAGCTTGTTTTGAATGCGGTGAGATGGGTCATCGTGTCAAGGACTGTCCCAAGACAAAGGCTAATGATGGCAGGAAAAGTGGGAGTACCTCGGATTCTGCACAAAAAGGCAATGTTGGGAAAGGACAGATGAGGCAGGGTAGAGTCTTTGCATTAGTGCTAGGAGACACTCAAAGTACTGAGAAAGTAGTGTCAGGTACCCTTCCAATTTGCTCTCAAGATGCTTATATATTAATTGATTCAGGTTCTACACATTCCTTTGTATCTGCTAAGTTTGCTAAGAAGTTGAATAGGGAACTAGAACCCCTTGGTTATTTGTTATCTGTGTCTACTCCATCTGGAAGAACTATGACTATTGCATCCATTTATAGAGCATATGTTGTTGTGATTGAGAATGTCGAATTACTAGTTGATTTGATGCCGTTGAACATGACTCATTTTGATGTTATATTGGGAATGGATTGGTTAGTAGTTAATCATGCATCCATTAATTGTATTTCTAAAAGTGTCACATTGAAGCCCCCAAACCAAGCCGAGGTTACATTTTAGGGTAAAGGAGTAGTATTCCCACCTTACTTGATCTCATTCATGAAGGCTTATAAGTTGATCCAAAAAGGGTGTCAAGGTTATTTGTGTAGTGTACTAAGTAATATGAATGGAAACGTTGAACTGGCCGATATCCCAATTGTTAATGAATTCCCCGACATCTTTCCAAATGATTTGCCTGGCCACTTAGTCGATAGGGAGATAGAATTTACTGTTGACGTTATACCGGGAACCCAGCCTATCTCTAAAACACCCTATAGGATGGCCCCAGCCAAGCTTAAAGAATTGAAAATGCAATTACAAGAGTTGTTGGATAAGGGTTTTATTAGGCCGAGCACTTCACCTTGGGGAGCGCCAGTTTTATTTTTTAAGAAAAAGGATGGTGTACTTCGTCTTTGTATTAATTACCGAGAACTAAATAAGGTAACCATTAAGAATAAGTATCCATTGCCGAGAATTGATGATTTGTTTGATCAGTTACAGGGAGCACGAGTCTTTTCTAAAATTGATCTCAGGTCGGGCTACCATCAGCTCAAAGTTAAAGCTAAGGATGTTGAGAAGACTGCTTTTCGGACAAGGTATAGCCACTATGAATTTTTGGTAATGCCTTTTGGAGTCACAAATGCTCCTGCAGCATTTATGGATTTGATGAACGGAGTCTTTAAGCCATACTTAGATAAGTTTGTAGTTGTTTTCATTGATGATATATTGATCTACCCCAAGAGTAGTGGTGAGCATGAGAAGCATTTGAGACTTGCCCTACAAATTTTGAGAGACAGAAAATTGTATGCTAAGTTTAGCAAGTGTGAGTTTTGGCTCTCTAGTATCTCATTTTTGGGGCATGTGATTAATGAAGAGGGTATTTCAGTTGATCTTAGCAAAATTGAAGCCATTGTAAACTAGTCGAGGCCGACTAATATGTCCGAGGTTCGTAGTTTTCTGGGTTTGGCGGGTTATTACAGAAAGTTTGTGAAGGACTTTTCAAAGATTGCAATACCATTGACACAATTGACTCAGAAGGGAGTGGCATATGAATGGACCGAGGATAGAGAATCAGCTTTCCAAGAGCTAAAGACGAGGCTAGTCACATCACCGATTCTTGTACTACCGTCAGGTAATGAGGAATTTCAGATTTATAGTGATGCTTCGCATAAGAGTTTGGGTTGTGTATTAATACAAGGGGGTAAAGTCATAGCATATGCATCTCGCCAGTTGAAACCCCATGAAAAGAATTATCCTACCCATGATTTAGAACTAGCAGCCGTAGTATTTGCTTTGAAAATTTGGCGTCACTACTTGTATAGAGCTTCTTGTCAAGTTTTCATAGATCACAAGAGTCTAAAGTACTTGTTCACTCAAAAGGAATTGAATATGAGGCAAAGAAGGTGGCTTGAGTTATTGAAAGACTGTGACATGCGGATTCAGTATCACCCAGGTAAAGCAAACTCAGTGGCCGACGCATTGAGCAGGAAGTTAGTTGGGAATTTGGCATGTTTAGTAATGATTTCAGTGGAGCTGACTATTATTGAGGAGGTAAAGACAACACAGATGAAGGATGAATTCTTCAAGAAGGTAGTTAATGAAATTATCACTAAGCCGAGACCAAGATACACCTTTGAAAATCAGGTACTTAAGTTTGAAGGAAGATTGTGCGTGGCCAACGCCCCAAAGTTGAAAAGGAGAATTTTGTAGGAAACCCATAGTTCCAGATTTGCCGTTCATCCAGGAAATACCAAGATGTATCAAGATGCGAAGCAAGCTTTTTGGTGGCCAAATATGAAAAGAGAAATATCCGAGTTTGTATCCCAGTGTTTGTATTGTCAGCAAGTGAAAGCAGAACATCAGAGACCAGCAGGACTTCTTCAACCTTTGTCAATTCCTGAGTGAAAATGGGAACACATCTCCATGGATTTTGTGGTTAGTTTGCCGAGGACACAAAAAGGTATGGATTCGATTTGGGTTATAGTCGATAGATTAACTAAGTCAGCACACTTTTTGCCTATTAAGACTACATTTAATGCCGATCGACTTGCTTTGTTATATATGAATGAGATTGTTAGACTTCATGGAGTGCCGATGTCTATTGTGTTAGACTGAGATCCAAAATTTGTTTCTAGATTTTGGCAGGGTTTACAAAGAGCTTTGGGAACCGAGTTGAGGTTTAGCACAGTTTTTCATCCCCAGTCCGATGGGCAAACAGAAAGAACAATTCAAACACTTGAAGATATGCTTAGATTATGTGTATTGGACTTCAAGGGAAGTTGGGAAGTGCATTTGCCATTATTGGAATTTGCTTACAACAACAGTTTTCAAGCTAGCATTGGCATGGCGCCATATGAAGCTTTGTATGGAAGAAAGTGCAGATCGCCGATATGTTGGACCAAGGTAGGAGATAAAGCTTTGATTGGTCCCGAGCTAGTTCAAGTGACAACTGAGAAGATTAAGCTCATTCAACAAAGAATCAAAACCGCTAAGAGTCGGCAAAAGAGTTATGCCGACCAGAGAAGAAGAGAGTTAGAGTTTGAAGTTGGGGATCATGTATTCTTGAAAGTTTCACCGATGAAAGGAGTTTCAAGATTTGGGAAGAAAGGTAAGTTAGCACCTCGTTACATTGGGCCATTTGAAATCCTTGAGAGAGTTAACCCCGTTGCCTACAGGCTTGCTTTGCCGCCAGAATTAAGTTAAGTCCACAATGTGTTTCATGTTTCGATGTTGAGGAAGTATATTTGGGATCCACTGCATGGGATTGATTATCTCGGGATTGTGGTTAATGAAGATTTAGGCTACGAGGAGAAGCTGATACGAATTATTGATAGGCAAGTGAAACAGTTGAGAAATAAGTCGATACCGATGGTGAAAATTGAATGGAAGGAGCACTATGGCAGGGATGCTACATAGGAACTGGAAGAAAAGATGAAAATCCGACATCCAGGGTTGTTTTTGGGGCAAGGTAACTCAAGTTTGGGGACCAAACTTCTTTAAGGGAAGTAGACTATAATAACCCTCATTCTTGTCTTAGTCATGTTCATGAGCATTTACATGATTTTGCCTTGTTAAGCTTGCATGTTTAGACTTTGATTCGTTTTGCCTATGTAAAGGTTCCTGTTTTGTTTTGATGCTATCATGTTTTGCCTAAGTATTATATGCATGCTTTGTTCCTTGTTTGCTGTCTCAAGCCTAGGTCATCTATCCTTGCTATCTCAAGCCTAGGTCACACCTTTGAACCTCTTACACCTAGGCCGTTGAGCGCCAAAACCTAGGACCATCTTGGAACCACCTTGGTTGACCTCCACCGTCACCTAGGCATATTGGCCGATATATGCATCATCTAGGCCGAGGTGTGTATCATATAGGCCGAGATTAATCATCTAGGCATTTGAGATCCATGATCCTTGAACCTAGCAACCTTTCATTCCGGGACTGGTACGACCTAGGCTGAGGTGTGGCACATCTAGGCCAAGGTGTGGCACACCTAGGTCAAGTGTTATCCTTCTTAGCCAAGATCATTGAAACCTTCTTGTCCGAAGCCTTTGTCTTGGTCCGAGATCCTTGACTTGTCAGAACGCCCTTGTCACCTCACTTGTTGTACACACTTTGTCATACTCTTGTCTTGTCATTCTGGCACCTTTTTGAGGAGATCCAACCAGACGTTGCCACGTGTCCCAACAGAGGGTTAAGTCAGTTGGCAGTAGAGAAAACATATCATTTGCTATATCTTTGCCCTAGAAGAGAGAGAAGCTCTAGGAAAGAGGAAGAAGGAGTTCTTAGAGTGAGAACTAGATTTCCAAGCTTGATCCTTAGAGTTTGAACCATTTGATCTGTGTTTTGAGGTTAGATTCTTGATCTACTCTTGTTGTTCTATACGTTGATGTGATCATATTGCATGATCTAGCATGATTCATGAGCCATGCATTGATTTAAAGCTTGTTTTAGAGAGAGAAAGTGATGTTCTTGTGTTCTTGAAAGAAAACCATATTTTGATTCGAAAGTTTATACCAAGTCCTATGTTTTTGTGTTTGTTTTCATGAAATCTTCAAGTATGGGTACCCAGGTCCATGTTTTTGAACTCATAACATGAAATCTCATATTTTGAATAAGAAGTTATGATTTTAGCATTCATGTTCTTCGTGTTTATGTTCTTCAAGAGGAAACCCAGATTTCCAAACTTCATTTGCCTAAGTGTGGTCACTGAGACCCACTCTTGCCTAGACCTCACACTTAGGCTAAGCATCGTATCTCACCTTGGCCTACCTTGCATGATCACTTGCACCTTAGCCTATCTTGCATGCACACCTAGGCCAACCACCACACACCTAGGCCGACCATGGTACACCCTTGCCGACACCTTGTAACATCTCGGCAAGCAGCCGCACACCTAGGCCTAGGAGACCACACCTCGACCAAGAGGTGTGGGACCTCTGCCAAGACTTCCTGAGTTCACCCAGCTAGGCCATTTTGGCCTAGATCATCTCTGTGCATCCATTCCGAGACCTGGTTGGTACCCAGCATGTTTTCCCTAGAAGAAAAATACTGTTTTGACTCCCAACACATGTTTTGCTTTGTCTTGACTTGGTTTTGGAAAGAAATGCCGGGATCATTTTCATTCATGTAAAGCTTGTTTTAAGAATGCATTGCAACACCATCTTTGAGCATTCCTTCTTGTCTTCTGGAAATGCATTCAGTGGATTTTGCCATGTATTTGTAGGTCTTGGATTCTTGCCTTAATCCCTACATCCGAAGAACTATTGTGAGTGGTATTTTTAATAAAGCTATATTACAATGCTTTGAAGAAAGCTTTGCTTTGTTTCATTTTGGAAAAGTATTTGTTCAAGTATGAATGATTATCCACTAGTTTTTGTGTCAAGTATTATGTTTGTTTTGATGACATTCTTGGAAAGTCCTTAGTGCTAGGGGACTATAATGCAACTAGTACCCTTATTTGAGATATCTCCCTTGCCACCGACGGTCTTGTACGGGTGGGTTTGTCTAATCGATTCCGAGTCAATTATTCCCTTGTTTTGTCCGAAATGTCATCCATTGTATTATGTTGATGCTAGTAAACATCCCTTGAAGCTTTGAAAGACTTTGATAGATGAACTTGGTTCATTCCTTGATTTTGTACGAGCTATGATACGTACTGTTTTGATAAAGATCTCGGATATCATTCATTCAAACCTTTATTACTTATATCATTCACTGAGTATCCAAGCTCACCCTCTCCTTTATATATATGTAGGTGATGAGCAAGAAGGCGGTGTCGCCTAAGATGTCATTTGCAAGATGTTTTGGATTATGCTTCTTAGCTTGTAGTTCATGTCTTTTGAAAATTATGCTTGAGAAGCCTTTTGATCAAGATGTAATATGTACTTTATTTTGTCTTGTATTCGAGGTGTAAAACCATGTTAAGATGTATGACATTTCATTTGATTTATACACAGCTCTTATGGTCTACTTAGATTTAAATTTGCTTCCGTACATGTAAGCCCCATATGTATACTTTGATTGTATGAATCTTTGCAAGTTGGCCTTTGGTAATCTCAGATTACTGACCATCGTGGCACCATTCTACTAGGGGTGGAATGGGGTCGTGACAATATGAATATTTTTGTGATCCTATACCTATATCGTGTTACTCATGAGACCTTGTGTTAATATCTCTTAAGATATGTCAGAAAAATAACTTGCAATCTAATGTTGTTGGACTTTAACAGGAGGCTATATTAACTCATCCAACTTCCTAGGATCCTACTTCGTTATTGACCAAAGGACTCATTAGTGACGTTTCCTACACTTATAACTTAAATAATAAAAAATAAAATAAAATAACTGTAATTATTTGTTAATATATCATTGATGTTCCCGATTATTTAGAGCGTCACAATTTGGACATAAATGCTTTTAGTAAGATTTTAAGTACATGTATCATTGCTCATTACACTTTGCCCTTTTTATGTTTAGTCACTTTCCCATTTTAGCTCTTAAATTTTATTTTTTTTTCTTTCTTTGGCTTTTCATGTTTCAAGTTTTTTTCAGTTACTTTTAAAGTTAATTTTTGTTAAAAATTAGGCACAAAATGACACATTGAAAGTTACATGACATAAAAATAATTTATGATAGGGTAAATTACAAATACACTGCTAAGGTTTGCTTAAAGTACAGATTGCCCCATGTGGTTTGAAAAATTACAAATACCACCTTGTTAGAATTTTTTATTTAACAGAATTAACTAAAAAATGAAATTCATAATTGCTCTCCTATACAATAATAAAATTATTTAAATTATTAATTGAAACATATTTCTAACATCATTAAAAACTGTTGATTGACTTGATGATTTATTAATAAAAAGGGCAATTTGTTATGAAATTAGAAACCTCATGGGGTGGAATGTAATTTCTAAAAGCACAGGGGACGATTCGTATTTCAATCAAACCTCTAGGGGTGTATTTGTAATTTATCCTATAACTCACACCTCTAACACAAACTCAAATTTCAATATAATAATATATTTTTATGTTATGTAACAATTATTGCGACATTTTCTGTCCAACATTGAACAATAATTAGCTTTATGGGTAAATTCAAAGGAAGGGGGGGAAAAAAAAAAAGAAGAAAAAAACCCTTAAAATATGAAGGGCCAAAATGAGGAAAAATAAACTTTAAGGGTCAATATAGCGATCCCGGTATTCCCTTTACTATACAGTTGTATTCCGAACTCGATTCCGTGGAGTTGGTAGTTGTGTCTACCTTGTTGTCATCCTTTAATGTCATTTGTTTGAATTTTAGGATGTGTTGGACTTGTCTCGAGTGGGTGGATTGAGTCTTGGTTTAAATTCTTCCTTTTGGTATTTTGGTCTTTCCGCTCGAGCAGGCCTTTGAGCGCTCGAGCGGAGATTGCATACTTCCAATATCTCGTGCCCCTACAAAACTTCTGCAGGTGTGATTTCTGCGCTCGAGCGGGTAGCGCTCGAGCGGGATTGTTAGCGCTCAAGCGGACAGTACATTTCTAGTAAAAGTTCTGGGAGGGGGAGATTCACGCTCGAGCGGACTGGATTTCACGCTCGAGCGGGTGAACTTTATTTTTGTGTCTTAGCGCTCGAGCGGGACTTATTGCGCTCGAGCTGACCATGTTTTCTATGTCTTTACACTCGAACGGTGTGTTCTCCGCTCGAGCGAACCTGTCGTATAACTGAGAGTGGCTGGGCATTTTAAATCAATTTTTCACTTTCTCTTCTCTCTCCTACTTTTCCAAAAACACCATTGTTGAGCTTCTCACTCTAGAACTCTACCTTCTCTCTAGGTATTGATCTAGTAGGAGTGGTTTGCTCACCTTTGGCCTTTACAAAAAAGTTGTTGATCGTCGAGGGCTATCTTTTAATCTGAAAATTTCGGGATTTAGAGCATTTTGATTTTGGTCTTCATCTCCGTTGGAGCTCATCTTTTGAGGTAGGGATATCCTACTCCTCTTTATGGATTTTGTCTTTAAATTTTAGCATTTTGATATGTTGGGAGTTGTTGTGTAATTTTGAGAAAACTTTGGGCCATTGTGTAATTTTACAAAAGTTGGGGTTTTATTTGTAATGAACATAGAGACATGTTTGGTCTAGGGAATTGGAATTTATGTTAATACATTGAAAAAAGTGGAACCTTAAGGGTTGTAATGTTAATTATGGAGAATGCCCTAATTACATTGATTAATTAATTGATATAATTAATTATGAGAAATGAGGAATTGAAGTGGAAATGTTGAGGTTGGAAGTGTATGGGGTTAAAGGGTGTAGTTGAATTACCTATCACTCACCGAATTGAAATGTTGATTATATATCCATTTGTTGCATTTATATTCTGTATAGAAATAACTGCTTTGGGCTATCGGTGGAGGATAGTCTTGATTGTTGTAGACAATGCATGATGATTAGGCAAACTAAAACTGATCATTGAAATGTGTCATCGAGTGTGACAGTTGAAGGAATACATTAAATTTATGTATTGATTGATGTGTATAATAATTGTTTATATGCATTGTGTGTTGTGTTGGAGGAGATAGGGGATGTACTCCACGGTTTAGGGGATGATAGGGGATGGACCTCTAAACCGGATGTTGTTTGGGAGGAGATAGGGGATGGACTCCATAGATACGGCTCATATGCTTATCTAGTGATGTGTTGACACAACTCATATGCTTGTCTTTGGAAGTGTGATATTGCTCTTATGCGTGTCTACGGAAGTATTTATATAGCTAGTATGCTTATCTTTTATTGAAATGAGAAAATGTTTAATATGAGTTACTGTCTCATATAAGTAGTTTGGCCAGGTTCTGAGCCATGGTTATGAATTGGGAATTTGTAAGGAAATGAAAAATGAAAGTGTATCAGTGTTGGCCATCTATCAATTGCCAATCTTTTAGTCATTGTTCATGGTTGGTTTAGTGTATTTCTACTGGGCTGTGGCTCACCCTATATGGGAATATCATTTTCAGGTACAGGTAGCATGCCACCTCCAAGGACATAGCTTGGAAGGCTAGAGGCGGGCAGACTTTTGTTATTTAGTTTCTTTTGATGTATTACATGTATATTCAAGCCAAGGGCTTAATGTGTAAATGAGTTAGCACTCTTTTGTTGTAACCAAGTGTTAACTTGGAAAGTTGTAAGCCCGTAGGGCATTTTGCTTTTGTTGTTAACATGTAATACTTTGCAATGAAACTCTGGTGAATAGAAAAATGTGGAACTTTTATATATCAATACATGTCTATATTGATGGGTTTAATGTTATTATTTTGAGGGCGTTACAACTTGGTATCAGAGCGTACCGGGTTCGAATACTTTCGGTACGTGGGAAGTGATTAGGATCACAATGGGTTTGTCTCGCTTGATAGAGACTTAAGTGTAGTGTCATATGCCATGTGCTTAATTGATAACATGCTTATGTGATTATTTGGGTATGGGATTTAATTTCTAGGATGTTGATTGGATCTTTGGGTTTCTGGGAGTCTTGTTGGAAAAGCACTTGATCAATGCTGTTTCTAACCGAAACTCTAGTAACGCCTCGGGACTATCATTATCCGGAAATGAAATTCGTAAGTGCTTGTGTGTTTATGTGCTTACGTGGAGTGAGTTACGATTGTCCAGGCATTAGGACGTGAGTGTTTAGTTTCGGCACATTTATGAATGTGCTAACGTTCTTCGTTTCCTTTACTAGGATGTCAGGACGAGGAAGAAGAGGTAGGCGTGGTAGGCCTAGGAGGCAGGAAGTGCCTATACCGGATGAGATTCCGGCAGTGCAGGAGGGAGTTGGTCAGGCCAATGCAGCCGAGCCAGCGGGTCAGCAGGCTATGAGTGCTTTGGCCCGAGAGATAACAGGAGCTTTGGGTATTCTCAGAGCTGGGAATCAGGCAGTTGAGGCAGGGCCTTCTTTCTTGAAGAGGGAGTTCTTCCGGTCTAACCCGGAGGAGTTTGTTGGGGATCCTAAGGAACCGCTTAAGGCAGATGAGTGGTTGGAGCAAATGAGTAAGACATTCGAGATGCTTGGCATCGAGGATGGAGCACTGAAAGTGACCTTGGCATCCTTCCAGCTGAAGGGAGACGCGGGTCAATGGTGGAAGTATGAGAAAGTCCGTGTTGGTGGTACTTGGGAGGCGTTTGTAAATGCTTTCCAGGAGAGGTTCTTATCTGCAGTTGCTAGGGAGAAGCTGAGGGATCAGTTTAGATGGCTCAAACAGGAGGGTTTGTCTGTGGCTGAGTTTGAGGCTACATTTACTAACTTGTCCAGGTTTGCACCTGAACTTGTGGCGACCGAGGAGCGTCGTTGCTACGAGTTTGAGCGGAAGTTGAGGCGTGGCCTCAAGTTGAGGGTTGGTGGATCTTATATCCGGGAGTATAGGCATTTGGTGGATGCTGCAGCTCATATGGAGCTGATGATGCAGGAGGAAGAGGAGGAGAAACATAGAGGCTCCAAGAGGGGCCAAGAGGGCCAGGGTGATGGCAGGAGACAGAGGGGTTATAACCCTCAGCCGTCTCAGGGTGGTTTGGCTAGGTCGACTTTCCCAGTATGAGTGCAGGCTCCGGGAGGGGCAATCAGGGAGAGTTCACCTGTTACAAGTGTGGCCAGCTGGGTCACAAGGCTTCGGTTTGCCCGCAGAAGGGCGGAGGTCAGAGAGCTACATCTTCTTCAGCTAGACCGCAGAGTCAGAGTTTGGGCAGGGGGCAGCCCTTGTCTTGTTATCAGTGTGGATAGCCTGGGCACCTGAAAAGGTTTTGCCCACAGTTAAGTGCCACTTCAGGGGCGTCTGGTTCTAGGCAGACGCAGAGTTATCAGCCATCTCAGTCTGTGCAGGCCTCGAGGGCCAATCCGGGAGCTTCGTCTTCCCAGTCTGTGCAGCAGTCGTATGCTCCTAGAGGTGAGCAGGTGGATCAGGGGCCTACAAGGCGCGTGTATGCTATTACCGCGCAGGACCTAGTACCGGCTCCATCAGTAGTGAGAGGTACCTTTCTGTTTTGCAACTCGGTTGCTAGTGTGTTGATTGATACGGGTGCGTCTCATTCTTTTGTATCTGCTGCATTTGCATCTGTGTTGGAGTTGGAGTTAGCATTATTAGCATCTCCTATTTGTGTAGTGTCACCTATTGGGGGTGAGTTGATTTTGAAACACGAATGTAGAGGTTGTGATATAGAGGTCGCCGATCATAGGCTTCCGTTTCCTTTTGTAGTTATGCCCATGAAGGGCTTTGATGTTATTTTGGGTATGGACTGGTTATCGTCATACCGGGCAGTTATTTATTGCTACCGCCAGAGGGTCACTTGTTGTACCATGAGCGGGAAGTGTTTCCATTTCTTGGGAGACCGGGTTGGTAGTGTTGTGCCACTGGGGTATGATCCGCGAGGGCGGAGTGAGCTTAGTGGTCTACTTGCCAGCTTTGAGAGTGGTGAGTGTGATGAGACCCCGATTGTGTTGCCGAGGGTAGTTTGTGAGTACTCGGACGTCTTTCCCGAGGACCTCGTTAGTTTGCCACCTCACCGGGAGATTGAGTTCTCTATTGATTTAGTGCCCGGCACGGTGCCGATTTCTATGGCACCTTACCGTTTTGCTCCAGCAGAGTTGGTTGAGTTGAAAGTTCAGCTCCAGGAGTTGCTAGATAAGGGCTTTGTTCGCCCTAGTGCATCACCGTGGGGAGCACCGGCCTTCTTTGCTAAAAAGAAAGATGGTGCCTTGAGATTGTGTATCGATTATCGAAAATTGAATCGGGCTACGGTTAAGAATAAATATCCTATGCCCCGTATAGATGATTTGTTTGACCAGTTGAAGGGTTCCCGTTGTTTCTCTAAGATAGACTTGAGATCGGGTTACCACCAGTTGAGGGTCAGGGAGGAGGATATTCCGAAGACGGCATTCCGTACGCGGTATGGCCATTATGAGTTCCTGGTGATGCCATTTGGACTTACCAACGCACCGGCAGTCTTTATGGACTTGATGAACCGGATCTTCCGGGAATTCTTGGATCGTTTTGTAGTCGTCTTCGTGGACGACATTCTTATCTATTCACCTTCGGAGGAGGAGCACGAGGAACACTTGAGAGTGGTGCTTGAGTTGCTTAGAGCCCATAGGCTATATGCCAAGTTTGGGAAGTGTGAGTTCTGGCTAGGAGAAGTCAAGTTCTTAGGCCATGTGGTTTCCGGGGAAGGGGTGTCTGTTGATACATCTAAGACAGAGGCAGTACAAGATTGGGCATAGCCTAAGAGTGTGTTTGAGATCCGTAGTTTTCTGGGGTTAGCTGGGTATTACCGTCAGTTTGTGAAGGATTTCTCCAGGTTAGCTTCGCCGTTGACTAGATTGACTCGGAAGGGAGTCAAGTTTGTATGGAGTGAGACTTGTGAAGAGTCGTTCCAAGAACTGAAAGTTAGATTGACCACCGCTCCAATTTTGATTATTCCGGAGAGGGGGTTGGGTTATGCAGTTTATTGTGATGCCTCACGAGAGGGTTTGGGTTGTGTGTTGATGCAAGAGGGGAAAGTGGTAGCTTATGGCTCACGTCACTTGAAAATTCATGAGAAGAATTACCCTACACATGACCTAGAGTTAGCGGCTGTGATCTTTGCCTTGAAAATCTGGAGGCACTACCTTTATGGTGAGAGGTTCGAGGTGTTCTCGGATCATAAGAGTCTGAAGTATCTGTTTACGCAGAAAGACTTGAATTTGAGGCAGAGGAGGTGGATGGAGTTTATTGAGGATTACGACTTTGAGTTGCATTATCATCCGGGAAAGGCCAATGTTGTGGCCGATGCCCTTAGCAGGAAATCCATAGGTGATGTAGCTTGTGTAGCCATCCGGGAGTGGGAGATGTTGGGGGCAATTGGCGAGTTTGATTTGCTTCTGGGCGAATCCGTAGAGGCTGCAGCCTTGTTTTCTGTTGTTGCACAGCCTACACTTGTGACCAGAGTGTTAGAGGCATAGAGAGGTGACCTTGAGGTAGATTCCCTCCGAGAGAAGATCTCTAGTGGGAAGGTTGAGAAGGGTTTGGCTGAGTATCCCGACCAGGGTGTGAGATACCGAGACCGTTTGTTTGTACCGGAGTCTTGCCGAGAGGAAGTACTCCGAGAGTTTCATCATTCGCGCCTTGCGGTGCATCCGGGAGGTACTAAGATGTATCGGGATTTGGGCCGCCAGTTTTGGTGGCGGGGTATGAAGAGAGATGTGGCAGTCTTCGTGTCTAAATGCCTTACTTGTCAGCAAGTGAAGGCCGAGCATCAGAGGCCAGCGGGTCTATTGCAACCCTTGCCTATTGCCGAGTGGAAGTGGGGGCATGTCACTATGGACTTCGTTGTAGGTCTTCTGAGGACTCAGAGGGGTAGTGATGCTATTTGGGTGGTTGTAGACTGGTTGACTAAGTCGGCGCACTTCATTCCTATACGCGTGAGAGATTCGGTAGATCATCTTGCCGACTTGTATGTTCGGGACATAGTGAGGTTGCACGGGGTCCCAGTAATGATCGTCTCAGATAGAGATCCTCGTTTTACTGCTAGATTGTGGCAGAGTTTGCAGAGTGCCTTGGGCACTAAGTTGACCTTTAGTACAGCGTATCATCCTCAGACTGATGGGCAGTCCGAGCGTACCATTCAGATCCTTGAGGATATGCTTCGGGGTTGTGTCCTTGATTTCAGTGGGACGTGGGAGAGGCACTTACCATTGGTGGAGTTTGCCTACAACAACAGTTTTCAGTCTAGTATCGGTATGGCACCGTTTGAGGCCTTGTATGGCCGACCGTGTAGGTCTCCTGTTTGTTGGGCCGAGGTGGGTGACGCACCTTTGTTGGGTCCAGAGTTGGTTAGGGAGACGACGGAGAAAGTTGAGCTTATCCGTAGGAGGCTTGTTACAACCCAGAGTCGTCAGAAATCTTATGCTGACCATAGGAGGAGACCGTTGGCTTTTGAGACGGGTGATCATGTCTTTCTAAAGATATCACCTAGGCGGGGATTGATGAGGTTCAGGAAGAGTGGGAAGTTATCCCCTCGGTTTATTGGCCCTTTCGAGATCCTTGAGAGGATTGGCGAGGTTGCTTATCGTTTAGCTTTGCCGCCACAATTGTCCGGAGTTCATGACGTGTTTCATGTGAGTATGCTTCGGAAGTATGAGCCGGATCCATCACATGTGTTGGATTGGACCGACTTAGAGGTAGATGAGGATGCCTCGTATGAGGAGAGACCAGTTCGAGTCTTGGATAGGCGGGATCAAGTCCTGCGTGGCAAGACCATTCCTTTGATTAAGGTTTTCTGGAAGCATCACGGAGTGGAGGAGGCCACTTGGGAACGTGAGTTGGAGGTCCGAGAGAAATATCCAGACCTATTTGTGGATGTTTGAACATATATTACATATATTGTTGTATTGTTGAACTTTAAGATCATTAAATACGTCTTAAGTTGTAAAACATTATGGATGTTTTGATTTATGGAAATAGTGAGGAACTTGCCTTGATATGGCAGTTGATTGTAATATTGCATATATTGGCTATATTATAGAAATGGAAATGTATCATGATTATTGCTTATGATATGAATTGTGAACCATGTGTGTTGGAAATGGTTGAAATGGAAAGAAAATGCATGTTGAAACATATGTATAGTGAAATGCCTCTTGATAAGGGATGGGATGACCGGTAATGGGTCAAGTTGTTGAATGTTGTGATATAACATTGTTTAAAATGGAGAAAAACTTGCTTTTCAAAAACTTGTTCTTAATTTCGGGGACGAAATTCTTTAAGGGGGGGAGGTTATAGCGATCCCGGTATTCCCTTTACTGTACAGTTGTATTCCGGACTCGATTCCGTGGAGTTGGTAGTTGTGTCTACCTTGTTATCATCCTTTAATGTCATTTGTTTGAATTTTAGGATGTGTTGGACTTGTCTCGAGTGGGTGGATTAAGTCTTGGTTTAATTTCTTCCTTTTGGTATTTTGGTCTTTCCGCTCGAGCGGGCCTTTGAGCGCTCGAGCGGAGATTGCATACTTCCAGTATCTCGTGCCCCTGCAAAACTTCTGCAGGTGTGATTTCTGCGCTCGAGCTGGTTTTCTGCGCTCGAGCGGGTAGCGCTCGAACGGGATTGTTAGCGCTCGAGCGGACAGTACATTTCTAGTAAAAGTTCTGGGAGGGGGAGATTCACGCTCGAGCGGGCGAACTTTATTTTTGTGTCTTAGCGCTCGAGCGGGACTTATTGCGCTCGAGCTGACCATGTTTTCTATGTCTTTACACTCGAACGGTGTGTTCTCCGCTCGAGCGAACCTGTCGTATAACTGAGAGTGGCTGGGCATTTTAAATCAATTTTTCACTTTCTCTTCTCTCTCCTACTTTTCCAAAAACACCATTGTTGAGCTTCTCACTCTAGAACTCTACCTTCTCTCTAGGTATTGATCTAGTAGGAGTGGTTTGCTCACCTTTGGCCTTTACAAAAAAGTTGTTGATCGTCGAGGGCTATCTTTTAATCTGAAAATTTCGGGATTTAGAGCATTTTGATTTTGGTCTTCATCTCCGTTGGAGCTCATCTTTTGAGGTAGGGATATCCTACTCCTCTTTATGGATTTTGTCTTTAAATTTTAGCATTTTGATATGTTGGGAGTTGTTGTGTAATTTTGAGAAAACTTTGGGCCATTGTGTAATTTTACAAAAGTTGGGGTTTTATTTGTAATGAACATAGAGACATGTTTGGTCTAGGGAATTGGAATTTATGTTAATACATTGAAAAAAGTGGAACCTTAAGGGTTGTAATGTTAATTATGGAGAATGCCCTAATTACATTGATTAATTAATTGATATAATTAATTATGAGAAATGAGGAATTGAAGTGGAAATGTTGAGGTTGGAAGTGTATGGGGTTAAAGGGTGTAGTTGAATTACCTATCACTCACCGAATTGAAATGTTGATTATATATCCATTTGTTGCATTTATATTCTGTATAGAAATAACTGCTTTGGGCTATCGGTGGAGGATAGTCTTGATTGTTGTAGACAATGCATGATGATTAGGCAAACTAAAACTGATCATTGAAATGTGTCATCGAGTGTGATAGTTGAAGGAATACATTAAATTTATGTATTGATTGATGTGTATAATAATTGTTTATATGCATTGTTTGTTGTGTTGGAGGAGATAGGGGATGTACTCCACGGTTTAGGGGATGATAGGGGATGGACCTCTAAACCGGATGTTGTTTGGGAGGAGATAGGGGATGGACTCCATAGATACGGCTCATATGCTTATCTAGTGATGTGTTGACACCAGCTCATATGCTTGTCTTTGGAAGTGTGACATTGCTCTTATGCATGTCTACGGAAGTATTGATATAGCTAGTATGCTTATCTTTTATTGAAATGAGAAAATGTTTAATATGAGTTACTGTCTCATATAAGTAGTTTGGCCAGGTTCTGAGCCATGGTTATGAATTGGGAATTTGTAAGGAAATGAAAAATGAAAGTGTATCAGTGTTGGCCATCTATCAATTGCCAATCTTTTAGTCATTGTTCATGGTTGGTTTAGTGTATTTCTACTGGGCTGTGGCTCACCCTATATGGGAATATCATTTTCAGGTACAGGTAGCATGCCACCTCCAAAGGCATAGCTTGGGAGGCTAGAGGCGGGGCAGACTTTTGTTATTTAGTTTCTTTTGATGTATTACATGTATATTCAAGCCAAGGGCTTAATGTGTAAATGAGTTAGCACTCTTTTGTTGTAACCAAGTGTTAACTTGGAAAGCTGTAAGCCCGTAGGGCATTTTGCTTTTGTTGTTAACATGTAATACTTTGTAATGAAACTCTGGTGAATAGAAAAATGTGGAACTTTTATATATCAATGCATGTCTATATTGATGGGTTTAATGTTATTATTTTGAGGGCGTTACAGTCAAAGTGGAAAAATAGCCAAATATAAAGGGGACAAAGTATAATTTGCATAATTTAAAAAGAGTGATTCTACTTACACCACTACTTCACCTCTTTACACCTTCCATCTCATTACACTACTAAAAAAAATGGGATTCTCATTACACCTATTATATTACTAAAACTAACCCTAAAGTATAACTCTTCAAAACCCTTTCATCTCTTTACACCAATATTTTTGGAGGGAAAATAAAGGAACAGAGAAAGACGCAGTAAGGGGAAGAGAAAGGCGAAGGGAAGACAGTGAGTGGAGCCCACAGCGAAGTGCATGTTCGGTCACACAGTGCTAAACAATTTACATTCCTCTAGTGTTATGTTGTCGAAAAAAATAGATTTCTCCAGCGTTTTGTTGCTATACATTTACAAAGCCACTTTCTTCCAAAAAATTATTTTTAAATTTATGTTGAGTCTGTTCGGTAATACAATGCTAATGAATTTGAATTAATCCAGTGCCATGTTACCAGACAAACTTTTTTTCCTAACAATATGTTGCCTTTCAATTAGATGATAACAAGAAATTAATTCAGGGCCACTTGTGAAGTGCTTATTCTGTGATACATTGCTATACAAATTAGATTACTCTGGTGTCATGTTGCCAAACTATAATAGATTTGTCTAGCCACTTGTTGCTATACGTTGAAATATTTACTTTTTCCTTCAAGCATCCATATAATAATAATAATATAAAAAAAATCTATAAATCAAACACGCATCCATAATATCATACATAAAAATATTTATAAAAAATCAAGTGTACGAACATCTATAAAAGCATCCATAAAATCTGTCATTGTTTGCATCCATCAATCAAACATGTTATCACAATCCATCGATATCGATAGTTTCGATAGTTACTACATCAGGGCTGACAAGCATACGGAATTGATGAATACAGGTAGTATATGCTTTTGCTCATCCAGTAGCACACAGATGACGAAAACTAATCTAATTATTTGCTATCGGAGATACTGGATAACTAGGTTGCAGATAAATCTATAACAAAGACATCAATAAGTAGAATTACAAAATAAGACATGGTAATGATCTAAGTAAGCTTGGTAGTTTATACCTGCACGAAATGGTTTCCATTTACAAATCCTATGCAGATACCTCTTCAATCAGACGTTGCAATTAGTACTGATTTAATTAGTAAAAACGTCAAACATTGTTGCATGGATAAATGATAAAGAACAACTCGGTAGTATGATGCTATCAAATGGTCCATGTCGGGCATACTCATTCAATGATTAAATCCAGGGCTAGGTTTGAAGTAGGATAAGATAGAGGTAAGGTCATCAACCATTTTCTGTGAACCAAATATTTGCACGTAGTGCATTACATTCGAATGCAGCTCAAGTGTAAGTCTTGGTTTTTTGCCATTACCTCCCGCATCTGATGTCTTTATAACAACAACAAATCTAGTCTTCTTTCCAACGTCAGAAACCCATTTAATTAATGCTTGACAACTACTAAAAATCAAAGATAATAAATACATTTATACATCAAATTATTAATAAAACTCAATACAAATTAAAAAAAAAAATTTGTATTCATAAAAAAACTTAACAAATCTTGTTCGCAATGAATTCATGATTGGAGTTTACTAATAATGTAGGATTTGCATTATTGCAATGAGTAGACATACAATCCTTCCAAGAAAAACAATAAAAAATATTTAAAAAAATGAAACTGGAAGTACACGGTAATGAGTAGCCGAACAAATTTTTAAAAATTGGCCTTGGGATACCGGAAATGTATCTTTCATTCGGCAGTTGGTTACCAAACATATATTTTTTTGATGCCGGACTATTTCATTTTATTCAATTTTGAAACACCGAACAAAAGTCGAAAAACAGTCCAGAAAAGCGAAACAAAAACCTACCAAACAAATTTAAAAACTCACCATTTCACTTTTTTGATGGTTCTTCATCCATTGCTTTTTTTTTTATGATCAAAACACTATGATTCTCACTTTTTTAAAAGAGAAGTGTAAAAGAGAAGAAAAATTGAGAAAGGAAGAAGAGGAGTAGGGATTGAAGACTAAGGGATGTAAGGAGATAATAAAATATATTTAATTTTAGTGTTTTGTCCTTAAAGGTAATTTCACACATGGGTAAAATTAGAGAGAAAAAAAATCTCATATGAAGGATGTAGAGAGGTAAAGTAGTGGTGTAAGTAAAATCAATCTTTAAAATTGAAAAAAAAATTGAGAAAACTTTTAAGGACCCGAGATAATACCAAAATTATCCTTTCTACAAAACACTAAACACCCACTTAGATGAACACGTTTACAAGTATTTAAAACAAATTAACCATAATTAATTTAGTAAAAATAATTAATAGTTCCACCAATTTCGGAACCAAAACTAAAAACTAAACAGCGATTTGAACTGAAACTAGAATGGATCGATTTACCAGTTCCTTTGATTTTTTTGAACACCCTTACAAACTCACACCAATAGAGGGTGAATGCAGTGTGTATGAAAGCGAAGCACTGCACAAGGTGATATAAGCAAATGCAAAAAGCAAAAAAGCATTCCTTGTTTAACATTTTTAACATTTTGTAAAATTTTCTGCCATAATCAACCCTTACAATTGAAGAAGAGAGTACCTTGCTGTCGTTTCTCAAAATTTTGACTCAAATTTCTGTAAAAAATTAGAGTAAAAGCTTTATTTGATCTGAAACTAAATCACTCACTTCAATAGACAAACTCAAATTTAAGTATAGAAAAGACAGTGATTTGAGTAATTTTTACCCAAATTTAACTGTAATAAATAAATTTGAGTTAAATTGAAAATGCCCCTAAAGGGTTCTTGAAAGCTGATCAAGAGTGCCTTGAAGATTAAATTTCCGAAACAATGGAGTTTCTTACCACACCTTTATAGAAGAAAGACAAAGTCGCAGGCCATTTCCCAAAATAAGCCTAACAACTAACCTATTTCCCAAATTAAGCCTAGTTTGGTCGAAATTTCCAAAATAAGCTGAAGCGTTATTCCAAACCACACTTTCACCATATTTCTGGCCCAGCCGTGAAAAGTTGATAAAATCATAAAAGCATGGTTACAAACCACGCTTTTAATTGAGAAAGCGTGGTTACAAACCACGCTTTTAAGGAAATCTGTTTTGTATAGAAAGCGTGTTTAGAAACCACACTTTTCAAGAAAATTGTTTTGTAAATAAAACGTGGTTAAAAACCACGCTTTTAACGAAAATTTGCTCTTAAAGGAAAAACGTGGTTAGAAACCACGCTTTTAACGGAAATTCGATTTTAAAGGAAAGCATGGTTCATAACCATGCTTTTATAACTTATATAAAAACACCCACCCCCCTCATTTGCAACCACGCTTTTTACACTTCATTTTTTTTTCCCCTCCGAACCACACTCTGCTCTCTCTCACTCTCTACTCTCACTCTCACTCTCTCTCTCCGTGGGTTCTCTACTCTCTCTCTCTCTCTCTCTCTCTGTGGGTCGCTCTCTGCTCTCTCTCTCTCTCGCTGGTATGACTATCTCTCTCTCTCTCTCTCTCAGTTTGAATTATATGTGTTTATTTTGATTGTGAAAATGTGAATGTGGGTACAATGTGGGTAGAATAGGGTTTGTGAATGTGAAAATATTGTGAATTGATGAAAATGTTAGTAGAATAGGGTTTGTGAATGTGAAAATGTTGTGAATTGAAATTGATATCAATGTGGGTAGAATAGGCTTTGTGAATTGAAATTGTGGTTTTGAATTGGTAAAATCTTGTGGTTTTGAATTGTGAAAACGTTCTAGGGTTTTCAATTGAATTTGAAATCAGAAATTAGGGTTAGGGCTAACCCAAAATTTTTGTTTGAATTTGTCTAACAATTCTAGAATTAGGGTTTCATATCTGTATCTATATGTATATTTGATTTGTTTGGTATTATTATTATTATTATTCAAAATTAAAGAAAGGTTGACACACTTATATAATTTCCATTTTAGTGCAAAAACAATTTTTAAAATTAGAAAAGAACTTTTTATTGTTTCCTAAAATGTGAATTGGTATAAAATAAAATAAAAAACAAAACAAAACAAAAAAAATAGTATACAAACTATAATTTTTGAAAAATAAAAACAAAAAACGAATACAATATTAAACAAATAATTAGGTTGTATTTAAATCTTAATATTTTATTCCAGTTCTATTTCGTACACGCATTTTTTACTCTACTTGTTCACAATGGGTGTGCGACCCAAATCGGAGGCGGGGTGGGTGCTGTGAGGGAGTTCACAGCATTGGTGATGTGCCCCCTAAACGACGTAGTTTGATAGATATTTTCGAACTCCTCATTAGATCTACGTTCGTAGGCCAAATCCACTGCTTTTGGCTTATGCTTACTTCCATTTGTTGTCCATAATGCCAAATCCATTTTATGCCATAAATTTTGTGATTATTATATGAAAAAAGATATTAATACAAAATGTATTTACAAAATTTTTGACAAAAATGATGTAATTATGGCAATTTTGAAAATATAAGCCATCTTAATGAATTTTTTGTTTTAAAATTACAAAATCGAAGTGTTACAAAACTATGTATTCATTTTGGGTAATGTTATATATGTAAGTTAAGACATTTGTAATGTTACTTACCACAAATGTTATAACAAAATCTTATTCAGTCATAACTATAAAAAAAAAAAAACCAAAAAAAAAAAAATTTATAATCAAACGCCACATAAGACATAACTAAAGACCTTTTAGATCACCACTACAATAATGTCATCACTAACACCACAATAGGTTATCACCAAAAATCACAAACGTCGTAACTAAGGCATATGATACATACATTTTTAAAGAGTGTGTACCATATAATTCTCCATTGGTTTTATTTCTATATCATTGCTCTTATCAGATATGTACAGAATCAAATACAATTGTGCCACGTACCCAAAAACATTATCCAAAAATTAAATATGTAAAGAAAATTTATTTTACATATAACTCACAACACTCTAACTCTACACCTTACGTTTTGCTTTTAGGATAAATTTTGATTACGTTTTACTTACACTAGGATTGAGTTGAGAGGCTCGTGGGGCTCAATAGTAATCTCATTTCAATGTTCTAAATCGTTAATTTTTTTAGACATTTCATATATTTCATCTATAAAAAATTACATTTATCTAATAATCGTAGCATTTTTATTTTATGGTGTCTGTGTCCAAAAAAATAAATGGTTTATTTTCAAAACATGCATGTTGTCCATTTTTTTTAGAAAAAAAAAAAAAAGCAATAAAATAAAATGGTTACGATTATTAGATTGACTTAATTTTTTTTCATGGATGATATACATTGAGAATTCTAAGAAATGAATAATTTGAATTATCAAAATATGATCTATAATAAACCCCACAAACTCGTCAATTGAACTTGTTAAAAAGTTAATCCATTGAGTTAATCTATACCCAACTATCTAATTACATAATTTGAAGAATTTAAAACATGAAATGGCGTTGGCATTGATAATTGACAGAAAGCGGACGTTAGTATGTTGCCGTTTGACAAAAAAAAATTATAGTTGATTTTTTAGAGTTGAGATTTTTTTAGCTTGGAACTAAAAAGTTTGTTTGGAAATTTTTTTTTTTTTTTTTTGACTTTTGTGAGAAAAAAATAAAATAATTATTGTTTAGATGTAACATTTTGTTTTGTTAACTTATTTAGTCTATTTTATTTATTTTTTTTATACTTTTTTAATCTCAACCAACTTAGTCAAACGAAACCTATATTTGTTTAAATAGGGAGAAACAACGAGTTGGCCTCACCTCAGGAGGTAGACTTGAGGGAAGAGTTCGAAAATATTCGACAAACTGCGTCGTTTAGGGACACAGCACCAATGCTGTCAATCGCCTCACAGCACCCACCCCTCTCCCACCCAAATCATGTGAAATTAAATGCATGACTTAGGCTTGAAGTTATTTGTATAGCTTTTCTTCACAATATAATTATACTTTCTCCAAAATTTTAACAATAAGTCCGAGAATTCATAATCTAAACATAAAATTAGACACAAAAAATAAATAAATAGATAAGATCTTGTAAAAGTAGGTTTCACCAACAAGTCTTAAAAATATTCATCTATTCACCTTTGTGGCCGATTCCATACTTGATTTTTGTATTCCTAGCATTATTGAAATTGTAAAGCCCGATCATTTGATATTATTTTTCTGGGCTAATTACACCAAGATTACTTTAATTATTAGCAAATATTAGTTTACCGCTCCTTATTTATGAACTTATATACTTTGACTCCCAATTATAAAACTTGTACAAATGGTTTTTTTTTTTTTTTTTTTTTTTTTTTTTTTTTTTTTTTTTTTTTTTTTTAAGATAGGACAAATGTTATTCTTTTTAAGAGGTGAACATAATGCATTTTTATAATTGAAGGATAAAAATATACGAGTTTAAAGATGAGTAGAATCATTAATAGTTGAGAAGGGTTTTTATTTTTTGATTGTCAGACGAATGTTTACAAAAATAATGAAAAATAAAAAATTTAAACTCTCTTAAAACAGATAATAAGAATCTTATAAAAATTGTAAATTCTGTATAAAAATGAGTGCAAGAGAGAATAAATAATTCTTTTAAACTCTCTTAAAGACTTTTTTTTAAAATTATTTTTTATATATATTAGTATTGTTTGAACATAATTACTAAAATTTGCGTATACAGATTAAGATATTAAGGAATCATTTCAAGAACTGAAAAAGATAAAAATAAATGAATAAATGATTTTGTTACTTCATAGTTTACCAAAATTTAGTACACAATTTAACCCATGATTTTGGGAGTTAGTGATGTCCATGTTTTAGCCTTTCCAAGTGGAAATGATCGGTAATTATAGATATAAATCGCTAGCACAATTAGGGTTTGAATTATCAGTTGTTATTTAACCCATTTACTGTCGAGATTTTAGATTTTACACTTTGTATACCGTTATTTATCAATATATTAATTGACATTGTCGGATATTGATTGATAAATATGATCGTATTGGCAATATCAATAGGTATATTTTGTTAAATGTTACTTCATAGTTTACCAAAATTTAGTACACAATTTTTAAAAATATAAAATTATATGAAAACAATAATTTAAATGCGACAAAATTTCACTTAAATGTTACTCTTCTTATATTTTTAATTGCAAAGTTACTAATTAAACTTGCATAATGAAGCTTATCTATTATATCCTTTTCAATGGATAATATAATAAACTACAAAATTACTAATTAAACATTACTCTTTTTATTTTTTTTATTTTTTTTTTTTGGTTTGGTTGCTAGCTGAATTAAAAATAATAATTTTGGACCTTTTGGCGTTGGACTCCATTTGAGTGAGGCTTATTAAGAATATTTTAATTTTGAACTTAGTATAAAATGTAAAAAATTTAAGCGTTTTAGTGTTATTGTATTTTTAAAAAAATGAATCATATATATTATATAAAACTA
This sequence comes from Camellia granthamiana, assembly GCA_036172215.1. Lineage (NCBI taxonomy): Eukaryota > Viridiplantae > Streptophyta > Magnoliopsida > Ericales > Theaceae > Camellia > Camellia granthamiana. The sequence goes on along the minus strand of CM069904.1, from coordinate 35,245,879 downwards.
TATTTGATTAGTATAATGGAGATGGAGGTGAGAAGAGGAAAATGCGCCCCCACAAGTAATTCTATTTAAACATCCTTACTTATCTTAGTATATACCATTTATTCATTTTACACCATACACAAATTATAACTTTTAATTTTGTCTCAATACACATCATTTTACACCATACACAAATTAAAACTTTGATTAGTATAATGGAGATGGTCTATGTAATGGATGTCGAGCAAGAGGAGAGGAATGCTACGAAGGTAGTGATGATCGGAAGGGAGGGAGGTGACTGCCCGTGGTAAGAAATGGCAAAGGTTAGGGTTGAGTTGGGAGGGAGGGAGGGAGGGAGGAAGGGAGGGAGAAAAGGAGGTGTGTGTTGGTAATTTGATTGAAGGATAGAAATGTAATAAAAAAAAATTTTAAAAAAGATGTGTACTGAATTAATTAAGTGTGTGAAAATATAATTTTCCCGTCCCCACCCTATTTTCTCATTGAAGTGATATTGGGAAAAATTACCATCTCTATTCAAAACTCAATTAAGTTATTATATTTGAATTTTGTATGTAATTTATTTAAATTTTTAGGTACACTGCACGACATAGAATAGTGTGGTGTGTTCCTATGGGTTGGATTGAGATTTTTCTTCTACGTGGACCTTACCATAAAAGTTGTTGAAGTGGACAAAAAGGGAGTTTTTTTTTTTTTTGGTAGTATACCAGTTTTCTAACAAATGTAAAATATACCTAATTCATGTAACTCAGAAGTAGGTGCAAATGTTATGAATTTATAATTTTATATTTAAATTTGTAGATAGTTTTTGATAAATAAAAAGAATTATTTAACAATGTTAGTTGGTTTGATTAATAAGAAAAAAAATCCTTAAATAAATATTAAATGTGATAGTGATTGTATGCAAGGAGCGTTCTTTTTTTTTTTTTTTTGGATTTTATTTTTAAATGTGACATCCTTCATTTATATAACAGAATACATTGCATGTCTATTTGTGTCAAAATTACAATATGGAATTTAAATTTTAGTACAAGTCTTAATTGTTTATTTTTATATTTATTTTTTTTATGAGAAAACACAAGATTTAATATATTATGTATATTATGCATCTAACAATAACTCATCTAATAAAATAAATCTAAGTACAAAATATAAAATAAATCCTAAATGGAGAAAAAGAACCTTCACGCAGAAAAGATACGAGTCTCCACATAGGGAGTAAAAAAAAATTCCACGTAGAGATGAAACCTCAGCCGTTATTTTATATGAATAAAAATAACTGAACAAAAATGAGAAAATAAAAAATAATAAACAAATAGAGAGACAAATAAAAATGGGAGAAAATACAAAAATAAAAAGAAAAGAGAGAGGAAGGTGGGATCATGGGATCAAGGAAGGATGGATGAGAAATGAAAAAGTAAGAGAGAGAACGGATATATATATATCCTACTTAAAATAAATGAAAAATATGTATACCTACTGAATATGCAATTTAGTATCATTCTGTTAATAACTTAAACTGTTTGTTTGATATTAGACCAATTCATTTGACTAAACTTAAAAGATAAGCAGTAGATATATATTTAATGGTCTTGAAGTAATGTTTCACATTCTACGGTATATCATTCCATACCATTATACATTTAGTGGTCTTCAAGTAATATTTCACCCCTAGAGTTCCTTCTACCTTGGAAAATATAAAATGACAAAAATGAGAGGACTAATTTTTATAGGAAAATGTCACTTATGATATAAGCCACATTCATCAACCAGATAACTCAATGAAACCCTCACCTTTTCATAGTCCCTTTCTTAGAGAGTCATCTCCTCAAACTTGAAATGCCCCCATTTCCTGTTGTGTTTTGACTCCCACAACTCCCTTCCACCAAGTGTCCGTCTAAATAAATTCAAATAACCAACACAAAAATAAAAGCAGGTTAATTTAAAAAAAAAAATCAAATCAACGTTGAAATATGACCAAAACAAAGAAGAACAAACATGGAAAAAGAAAATTTTACACTTGACGTGCATAAGAGCATAATGTTAATGGTAATAAATAATGAAAAAAGCATAACACAGGAGTTCCATAGACAGTTATGTCAAAACAAACCAACATTTTTTATGTGTTGTAAGGTTTTTTCTTAAAAAGCTAAAAAATCCAAAACATAATAATTATTTTAACTCATATTTTAATTAAAAAATCAATAATTATTATTGGATTACAATTGCTGATTACTTAAATAAAGTTTTTGGCTCACAAGTAATTGTAATTGAATGAGTTAAAATATATATAATTCTTTTAGAAGTAAAATCCAATATAAGTATGTTGTTAATATCTTAATGTTTTATGTTTCATTGAAGCAAATATATGGAGAGTGTTCCAATTATCTTCTACTGCGGGGAAAACATAATTCGGGATCCCGATGAAGGTGTGTCATATGATGCTGAGCCGAAAGGGATATATGGGGTGCAACTTGGCACCACGCTTAACAATTTAGAGGAGATGTTCATGTCCAAGGTGGCATGTTACGGCAAAAGTGTCTGATTGAACTTCAAATGTAGATATCCTTATCGCTAGTGGTAAGCAATCAGCAAATACAAGATATTACCGATCAATGACGATGAGACGTTGAACACCGTATTAAGTATCGGTGCAAGTTTCCAACCACCAAATTCTTTGGAAGTGTACATTGATAAAGAGGTTGTACACAATGTCCCGAATATGACACAGATGGATCCTCGTCCCTTTACTACATTGCTTACACATGGGATTGACACGACAACGTTTCGGTCTCCTATGTATGCACCAGATCAATATTATTCAGTGAGCGACACACAACAGACATTCGAGGGCCATGGTGTGGAATCAAGTTCACATGGTGGATATGATCATGAATTTCACAATAACAGAGAAGATGTGCCCACCTGCAACCATCATACCACTCCAGTTGAAGTTGCTGGTAATATGGCGGAAACGGTGAACTATGTGCAGTTTGCTGACAATATTGCTGACAATGACATGTACGGTCCTGATGTCACCCTAGACGATAATGATAATGAAATGTGTGATGAAGAAAATTTATTGGCCGGATCAGATGATGATGATGATGAAGATGATGCCGACGCCCCATTGACCCTGAAAATGTCCCCATTCCACCTAGACCTGAAATCCCTTTCTATGAGAACATTCACATGGGTGGTGATTTTGACATGAGTAGCTGTGATGTCGTTCCTCGTAACCGGATCTGGAACGCTGAAAATCCAGAGTTAGACAAAGGGATGGTTTTCGTCGATAAGAAGCAACTTGTACATGCTGTGAAATTGTACCATGCAACAAATAATCGAGAGTATAAGGTTGTAACCTCCAAGCGAGACCTTTGGGTGTCTGCTTGCAAGCACGATTGAAGTTGGTGGTTGCGTGCATCTCTTAGTAGGAAACATGGTCTTTTTGAAATAAAGCAGTACAGGGGTCCTTACCATTGTTTATACCCATGCATGAGCAGGGACCACACTAATATTAGCTCCGGTTACATTGCTTCTCATCTTTTGGGACAAGTTGCGGTGAGTATAAAAAATAAATTTATATATATATATATGTATATGTTTGTTTATAGTATTCACACCCAAACAATCCAACTCATATTTGATTTTCGTATGCAGAATAAACTTGATATGCCAATTAAGAATGTCATCGAAGATATCAAAAAGACCATGAATTACAGTATATCATACAAGAAGGCGTGGTATGCAAGGGCAAAGGCAAATAGAATGGTATTCGGGGATTGGGATGAATCATATAGGTAGTTACTTAAATTCATGCATGCATTACAGACATCTAATCTTGGCACCATCGTTCAATGGAAGCATAGATATACCGGAGGTAACCATTATGCCCATCTTCCACTTTGTTTTCTGGTCTTTCAAACCCGTCATCGATGGATTCAGATATTGTAGGCCTGTTATAACCATAGATGGTACATTCTTATACAGCAACGATCGTCACTGCCAATGGCAAAGTATTACCGCTTGCATTCGCTGTTATCAACAAGGAGAGTTTGGAGTCTTGGTCGTTCTTCATTTCAAATATCAAGGAACATATTGTCATGGACCGACAGGGAGTGACTTTGATATCTGATCGAGCTGAGAGTATTTTAGCTGCTATGAGGTGGCATTGGCTGAATCCCTCGCTCCAATTTGTTGGATATCATCAGCACTGCCTTCAACATGCTTGTAGTAACTTTAACACAAAGTTTAAAAATAAGGAGCTGAAACAACTTCTATGGAAAGCAGGAAATGCTCATCAACGACGAAAGTGTAATGCTTACTTAGAACAGATACAGGCTATTAACCAAGATGCCATTGATTGGGTCTGCAAGATGAATCCTGTGGAGTGGGCCCTTGCATATGACGATAGATATCGGTGGGGGGTATTGACCAGCAATGACGCAGAGTGCTTCAACAGTGTCTTGAAAGGTGCAAGGAACTTACCTATCTCAGCTATGGTTGAGTTTACATTTCGACGGCTCATAAAATATTTTGACGAGATGGGAGCCCAAGCAGAAATAGATGTACGGAATGAGTTCCAATATCCTAGAGAGATGCAAAAAACTATCGAGGAGGGCATCGCAAGGGGAAATACTTTCCAGTTGATATCATACGACAGGTTAGTTTGTAATGTAAACTAAATTGTTCTTATTATGTTGTGAAGTTAATTACACCTAAAAACATGAACTTGATTAGTTTGTATCAATATTGTCTGATAGGCCCCGCCGCGTATTTGAGGTGCAAACATCTTTTCGCCATGGACGAGGTCGCAATACACAGATTGTGCCCATGAATCAACCCACGTGCAGTTGTGGCAAATACGAGATAAGACACTATCCATGTTCTCATATGCTCGCTGTTATGTCTGAATGCGGTGACAGTCCATTGGAGTACGTTGATCCAGTATATAGGCTTCCTGTATACATGAGGGTTTGGAAAACTAAATTCAATCCAATACCGCATCAAGATTATTGGGATAATCCGCAGTGGACCTTAATGCCTAATGTACTTCGTCTGCGAGAAGTAAAACGGGGTCATAAATCTATGTCCCGTATTCCGAATGAGATGAATATATCAGATAGGCGTTTGACCGCTCGTTGCAGTGAGTGCCAGCAGACAGGTCATGACAGGCGAACATGTCCGGCGCGGCTTGGTCGATGAAGACTATGTAATGCTTACATGAGTTTCATGAATTGTGAAATTGTAAAATGGTTGCGCTTGTTAATTGTGAGATTGTAATTGGACAACCTATGTGAATTTTTAGCGTGTAATGCAAATGACCCCATGTTAAACTATATTGTAATTGTTAATTTTTAATTCTTTAAATAAATCATTTTTTATTTGTAATAGATCATTTTTAATTTTAAATTCTTTATTTATTGTAATTGTTTTATATTAAAAAAAATTACAACTAACATACTAAGCAAATAAATTAAACTAAATATATATGCAAAAACATTTAACTCTAGCACATAGGCCTAAGTTTTTTATTGTGTACTTAATTGAAAATGTGTATTACAAATTTCTATACTTAATCAAATAGTTCTTCTACCATTTGAAAATTTAATATTTATGAATAAATTTAATATTTTCAAATGCTCAAAGCATTTTTCACATTTACAATTTATGTAATTTAAAAATTTTATACTTTATTGAAACTTTTAGCATTACAAAATCAATAATTAAGTTTTGTCAAATATGCCATAAATGTAATCTTCAACCTATTTTTGAAAAAAAAAATTCTCATTCAATTTTTTGGCAAATATTTATGTCAAAAAACTATCCACATGTTACTGCACTATGTTCATGGTTCATTATTAAGCATATGTAACTGAGGCCCTAAAATTATTTTGGAAAAGATTTCTATATTAGTTATAGCGTAGATAACAGTAGGTTCTGTCGAATTGTTTATCATATTTAATGACACATAATTTAAATCTTAAAGTACAAATATATATATATATATTTAAAAATCATAAATTATAAAATAATTAGATTTTTTTTTTATGATTATAATTAGATTTTAGTGAATTGCTTCCATGTTAGTGGCAAACAAATTTATAATTTTAAAATAACCGAGCCCATTTTTTTTTTTTTTTTTTGAAGTCGTCATGTATGGAATAATTAGAGTTTAATTGTTATAGTTAAATTACAGTTAACCAATAGAGTTTTTTGAAATAAAAATTAATTACATTTTAGTGAATTGCTTCCATATATAGTATCACACAAATTTAAATTTTGAAATAGCTGAGCATACTTTTCTTTTACAAATCGTAATTTATGGAATAATTACAGTTTTTCTGTTTTGATTAAATGAGAGTTTTATTATTATGATCTAGTATTTCACTTTTATAGGCTTCATGGCACATCTACCTGAGGAGGTCCCACTTTTCATTCATCCACATGGGACCGACAGTATATGTGAGCATCCAGTATGCAATAACGTTTGTTGGACTTTACGCTTACAATTAAAATACCCTGCATTTTGTTTTATCTTACGTGATAATGCTATTATTTAAACTAGTCATTCTGTTATGCGACAGGAGACACGCACAGTGTTGACATGTCGCCGAGCAGATTCTGGCCTGTGGGAGCATCCGTTGGACCATAGAGTCTTGCAGTATATACTACGCGCAAGTTTCTATGGTGTCTACCGTATCGGTCATATTAGACTGGACCACCCACTCATCACTGCTCTGGCCGAGATGTGGCGCACAGAGACTTATACATTCCATTTCCCAATCGGAGAGGCCACAGTCACATTGCAGGACGTATCTGTCCTATATGGTCTACGGATTGACGAGCGAGCAGTGGATAGCTCTATGTGGTGAGCTATTGGGAGTAGCACCTATACCTGCAGACTTACAGGCAGGTAGACTTAGGGTGAGGTGGTTGGCCGAGCATTTTGTTCATCTTCCAAAGTGGCCTCCAGATGAGTTGGTACAGCAGCATGCCCGAGCATATATTCAGTGGCTTATTTGAGGGGTACTTCTCCCTGATAAGTCACAGAACCTGCTCAAGCTTATGTACTTGCCACTGCTGAGAGACATTGACGAGATTGGCGAGTACAGCTGGGGTGGCATGGCTTTGGCATGCTTGTATGGGATGCTATGTTGAGCAACTCAAGTGGGTGCGAAGGAGATCGGAGGACCACTTGTCTTGCTACAAGTTAGTAAGAATTTTATTACATTTCAATTCATATTGTATGACATATATCAGTATTGTAATTGCGCTCAAACTATTGTAGATTTGGGCGTGGGAGAGATTCATTCGCATTGCCCCGTCTAGGCGGCTAGTGGTTGCTCCTGGTGAGCTTCCCATGGGCCAGGGAGACATGCAGTTGCCACCTGGACCTCGAGGTAGCCGGTGGAGGGTTGACTTTGACCATGAGGTCATATCGACCCACGTAGTCGTCATTTATATAGACCGAGACCGGATGATCGAGGGCGAGGTATGAAATTTTTCTCTCAATTTTAGTTGTCCTGTTCATTGTATATGTTTTGAGTTCACGAGTGAATTTGAATATACTTGTCGTTGTTGTAGTTTATATGGCAGCCTTATGCTGGGGTCCTCAGTACGCTCCCAGACTACTGCCGACTAGGTTAGGAGATATGGATGGCGAGAGTGTCACTTATTTGTTTTGACGTGGTTGAGTGGCATCTCCCCAATCGTGTCCTCCGACAGTTTGGTCAGGTCCAGTCCGTGCCGAATCGGTTCGACACCAAGTGGCGGTTGCATGTGACTGATAGGCGTAGCCGAGCTGGCACTGACTAGAGTCTGTTTTATATGCGATATATACAGCAGTGGGATGCCCATCGGGACAGTATTGTACAGGCTAACTAGAGTGATGAGGTGCTCCCCTCGTCCGACCCTTACATGTTATGGTATCAGCGACATACACGTCTACTAGTCGATAATCCGAGCCACCTGTCTGAGTCTGGATATCAGGGAGTTGGGCCTTCTCTTGAGGCATTGGTGAGTATCATAGTATGTGTCAGATAATTATTAAAATCATAATTGATTTACTTTCAGTCAACTGTAGCCTAATAAGTTCGAATTTTTGTTTAGGTGGTTGGAGCTGGGAGGTCATATCACTTGGCTGAGGATGCCCTTTTTAGACGTAATGGACAGCATGCCTTGCAGGCCGTTGTAGAGATCCGAGACTTATTGTACGAGGCGATCCAGCATGCCCATCGGAGAGATCGTCTACATTTTGGCCACTACGGTGTACACAGTGCAGCAGCTGCTCCAGACACATCAGTGTCGTCCATATTAGTGCCTTCCACTTCAGCGCCGGCCACATCAAGTCCTTGGACATCAGTGACCCCACCGCATGCTACCCCATACATATCTCCAGATTCCCTCCACGTACATCCTACCCAGTATATTGGCATACCTTGTGTAACTGACCCTGATTGGACACCTCCCCGATACATGCATGAGGTTGTTACCCCGCCCACCCACTTACCACCACCACACAGTTCAAGTGTGTGTACTGTTGGAATTGATACATGTACATCACAAATTTCCTTAAAAGCGTGGTTTGTAATCACGCTTTCTTAATTAAAAGCGTGCTTCGCAATAGCGTTTTTATGATTTTACAATTTTACCACGCCTAGGGCAGAAAAATTGTGAAAGCGTGGTTTCTAATAATGTTTCAACTTATTTTGGGAATTCCGCCCAAACTAGGCCTAGTTTGGGAAATAAGTTACTATTTTAGCTTATTTTGGGAAAAGGCCCCAAAGTTGCTCCATAAGTACAAATATATTCATATATATATACTAGTCTAAAAAGGACCGGGCAAGGCATGGGCTATTATTACAATATGTTTAAATTTTGTATTTTGATAATTTTAAAAATTAGAATATTGTTCTATCAAATTGAATTAAAAAAAAATCATTAGATATATGATAGAATTATATGGTATGATATGTATTATTTTTTGATTTGTTATACACCTAATGATGTAGACTCCAATTCTATTACCATATCATTTGGGGTGAATTTATGAGTTTTTAACATTTCTTCTGAATTTATAAAAAAATATATGGTGTACAGCTTTTCTCAACAGATAAATATAAAACAAATACTAAAATAATTCTCTCATCTTTAAAAAAAAAAAAACTATTAAAATAATTCACTGAACTAATAAAGTAGAGAAAATACATATATATATAATGACTAATTTTATTAATACATTAATCATACTCGCATAACAAATAACCAATTTTATTAATAAGTAAATCAACAATTTTTAATAATATGAAAAATATTTTTCAGTTAACCATTTTGTTAATAAATAAATTATTAAGTCAATTAACAGTTTTTAATGATATGAGAAATATTTTTCAATAAACAATTTTGATAATTTATTATTACATAGGAGAATAGTTTTTTTCCATGCGTATTGTGTTAAATTAAAATTTATAACAAACAGTTATAATTTCTAGTATTATAAGACTGATTCATATTTTAAACAAACTTTATGGATGTATTTCTAATTTGTTAAAAATAAAGAGTGCTGCTATTAACACCTACCAAAATGCTTTGGACCCTCCATTTCTTTGGACTCCAACCCTAAACCCTAAATTTTAATAATATTTTTTTAGACACCCCACTTATTACCAAATCTATCCATATTCATAATATTTTCACAATGAAATGCACACCCACCTAATTTTTCATCCCTCTCCTTCCCTAACTCACTCAATCTTCAGAGTTTGGAGCTTTGGTCCAGTATAGAATTCTTGGACCCCAACCCTCCATCACTCTCGTCGTCGTCTCGGCCATCAACGGAGCATTCCGACGACTCTCATCTTCTCTGAACGCTCTCTGTATCGCCGAATCAATAACCTCTCTTATCCTCTCATCATCATCTTCTTCGTTGCTTTTTGTATCTTCGTCATCGCTAAGATCGATCGAAGATACTCCAATTTCTACGGGATTTGCATAACCATTTGCAAGATGAGGAAAAACAAAATCATCGTCTGAATCGCCATCGGAATCATCGTCTGAATCGCCATTAGAATTCTGAATGTAGCCCAAAACAATTTGTTCACCACTGCGTAGCTGAAAAAATGTATTTTGTTCAGAACTGTTTTGTCGAACAATAATAATCCTGTCAGCACTGTATGTCCGAACAAAATTCGTTCATTACTGTGTAACTTGAATCCATTCCAATTCACAACTTAAAGTAACATGAATTAAATCCATTCAAAATACATAACTTAAATCCATTCCAATTCACTCTTTTCCATTCTAAGTTAGTTTAACAAAGAAAATTACATAACTGGCTATTTGCATTAATGTTCGGAACCTATGTATTGAACGAAAGGATTATGTTCAGTACTGTATTACCGAACATAATTCTAACAGTCAGCAAACCAGTACCGAACAGTTCGAACGAAACAAGAATGACCGAAAACGACCGAGAATGTCAATACAAGACAGATAAACTTACTAATAGTCTCACTAGAATTGTTGTTCTCGTCCTCCATTGCTCTACACAGTGAAATAAGTGATGAAGTATACGTTATACTTGAAGCAAAGCTTTCTAATTCAATAGCGTTGATGATGATGATAAAGATGACACATTCAGAATTTAAGATGATTATGAAAAATAGTAGATTTAGGGTTTATATTAGTTGGTTATGAAAAGTAATAGGTTTAGAGTTTACAAACATGGAATACGTATAGTTGGAGTTGTAGGTGGGGGTGGGGGTGGGGGTCCAATATTATAGAGTATTAGTTCTTATTGATAAGTGGGTGTTCCATTTAATAATATCTTTTAATGTAATTTTACTTTAGGGTATAATTGTAATAAAAAAAAAATTATAAAATGTGGGGTCCAAAGAATTTTGACAGGTGCTAATAGCAGCACTCAAAATAAAATACTTATGTTTCATAATTGACCGAGAATGTTTGTCTAATTACAAAAAAACCTTCACTCAGTATATAGGCCACCATTAGTAAATTATTCAAAATGAAAGGATAAAATTGAAAAGAAAAGACGAATCTTAAGCAACTAAGCAATTCTTATATATATATATATATGTGTGTGTGCGCGCGCGCATATAATCAAATGCATTATGTATTGATCCAATTCAAAAATCTATGTCAAAACTTCTATGCTTTAACTAGGTTCAGTTGTCAAGAATATAAAAATTTCGGGAGAACAATGAATTCTCAAGAAAGGAAAGAAAAATAATAATAATAATTTATTTTCCCATTAATTGTTCAGTATACAAGAAATATTTGTCCAAAAAAGTAATTTAAGTTTTTCAGCAACACAATCCTGTACTTTCTATATAAAAAAAAATAAAAATAAAAAAGGATATGACCAAAAGATTTTCTTTTAAGAAAATAGTTATAGTGAAATATATTTTTGCAAATACTGAACAAACGTACATAAAAAGAAAATCATTTTTCTTTTTCTTTTCTTTCCCTTTCCTGAAAAAAATGCAATGAATCAAAAGGACAAAGTTCCAAGACAGTTAAACAACAATCAAATTCACAGGTACAAGGAGTTAATGTATACTGTCTTATGTTCACAGTTGGCATCCACAACCAGAAATTTAAATTCGAGCAAAAAGAGACCATAATTTATGTTTTTTCAATAGCAATTAACCTTAGTGACATGGAGTTTTATATATCTAAGAAAGGCACCAAAGGTCAGTACTCGCACGATAATGCATTCGACAAATGTCACATTCACAAAAAAGGCGGAATTAACCGAGCATCAATTCTTTTTGCGCAAAACCTGCAAAAGAAAATAACACAAACAAATAAAAGAGACAATCAGAATCCATATATTGTGCTTTTTAAGTGCAAATGTCGACTAATTTAACACAAGGACAGCCCTTGCAAGTTGCAATAATTATTCCTTCTGTTCTGTATATCCCCAAATGTCTAGAATGTCAGTATAAAAAATTCACAAGAATCATGAAGTAACAATGACACCTCAATAGGTTATTTCCAATATTTATGTCTCAATTCTACACACGTCTACTATGAAGCACCGACACATCCCCAGGGCCTAGTGTTGGACACGTGTTGGACATGAACACACTGTGGACACATGTCCGACACTCTCTCTAATGTGTTCCTTTTTTTCTTTTCTTTTTTTTGAATTTTTCCAATCAGACACGCCATGGACACGCGATGACACTTTCCAAATACGCGCAAGATGGATCAAAGAATCCCTACCCTATTGGGGAGAGAGAGAGAGAGAGAACAGATCGATTGAAGGAAGAAGACCTAACCTGTTCAAAAGAGATCAATCAAAGAAGCCCTGAGGTATTCTTCTTTGTCTTCTCTGTTCTTCTTCTTCACTTCGTCTTCTCTATCCTTCGTTTTCTCTGTTCTTCTCTTTGTTTTCTTCTTCTTCTTCTCCTCCCTTTTCCGTTTCTTCTCTTCGTCTTCTCTAATTTTCTCTCCCTTTTATGATTTCACCTCTCTCCCCTCCTTCATTTCTCTTTTTTTATTTTTTTTGTTCTTCCTCCTTTCTGATTTCACCCCCTCTTTCGTTTCTCTTTTCTTTTTTCTTTTTCTTTTTCTTTTTTTATGTTTCTCCCTCCTTTATTTTCCTGATTTCTCCCGTCACTTTTTTTTCTTTTTTCTTTTTTTATCCTTATTTTTGTTAAACCTAAAATTCATAGAATAAATTATTTTTATTTAAAAAACTCAATTTTTATTAAAAAAATTTAGGAAATATTTTTATTAATTTTATTATTATTGTAATTGTATAGGAATTTTTTTATTTATAATTTTAGACATGTAATAAATAAATAAAATTATATATATTAAAAGTGTCCCAACCCTGTCGTATCTCCTATTTTTTGAATTAAAAGTGTCCCAAGCCTGTCGTATCTCCTATTTTTTGAAAATTTGCGTGTCCGTGTCCGTGTCCGCGCATCATAGCACGTCTACAATCTAAAGCCTTCGCCTTCGGAATAACAAAAATCAAGTATACAAGTGAAATAATTGCACAGAAAAACAATAATACAATTGCCATTCCTGAAAAGAATTACCTTGCTGCTGATACTTGCATTCTGTATCTTTCCTCTCTTCACTGTGCGTTTTGCGTTTTGTGTCATTCCTCTTGTCACAGCGCGTCCCTGAAACTCATGAATTAACATTGATTGATGGTTACAACTTACAAGAAACGGATAATATCACACAGCTCTAATAACTTATTAACAATAGAAAGAGAATTTCATTAACCTGATGAGATGGAACACCCTGGACAAGTGAGGGCGGATGAGCTTGCAGCTGTGGCGATTCTCTAGAATTGTTGGAGACGTCCGCAACCTATCAAGAATAAACTTGGGTTGGTGTTTAACACAACAGGCAATAATTTCTAACCAAATGCAAGAAATCTAAAATGTTACCTGTCCAGCATGCAAAAGCTCGGATGGTGAACCTTGCTCATCAGGGAACTTCTTCTGCATGTTCAACATCATTGACATCATGCTGGACATTTGGGATGCCATCTGTGCACACGTCTGCTCCATGGAAACCATTTTCTCTTTCATATCATGTACCTCCGCATTAGCCGTAGAGACCATTTTCACAGCTTCAGCACAACTAGGTTTTGGGCCCGAGAGATCAGAAGGGGCAGGGCCCAACCCATAAGTGCGAACACGGCCATGTCTATCCTGTCCCATTACTTGAGATAAGATGTCATCTTCAACAGTACCATTTTGTGAGGTCTCCTTCTGTTGAGCTGCCCGTTCACGAAGTTGCGACTGCAATAAAGAACCGGACATTTAATAAATTATACAACTGATCAAGTAAAATTCCACTGCATATTGAAAAAGAAACAGAAAGCAGCTAAACAACAACATACAATTAACACTGAAGATTCCTTATTTACAGGTTGCCCATCTTTCCGTGTACGAGTCAATATGAATAGCTCTGCCCGGGATGGCTCCTTCTTATCAGGCCTCTTCACACGCTGTACTTATTGAACAACATATACTAGTGCATTACTACATGAATGCCAAAACAAGTCAACAACCATGCAATTCTAAAGTTCCAAATGCATATATGAAGCAACCTGTTCTTCGCGCACTTGTGCAAAGCTCTTTCTGCCTGTAGTGTGGGTTATCTTCTGTTGTGCACGACTGGCCCTATTTGTAACACTGCGTTCCTATAATGCAGCATAAGAAATGGACAATTAAACATGTTTTGCATCGTGTTGGCCTGCACAATTGCAGAATGTAACCCTACAATTATTACTCAATACACAACCTTTGCCTCTTTTGAGTTCCAAAATGAAATGAGGATCCGCCACTGATCTGGAATGACCCTCTCATCACAGTCTGCTAGCCGCTCCTCATCAGTCTTATGAGTATTATAACGACTAGCCTTCAACTCAGCTTTCCAGTCCTTCCATTTTTTGCCGATGGACTTCAAGACCCAACTTTTACTTTTTGGGTCAATCTCAAATTTTGACTGCGTCATATGTGGGAAATGTGTAATCACCTCACATAAAAAAATATATATTAATATAAACCAATATATAAAAGTTCTCCGATACCTGAACTTGTTGCCACATCTTCTCCTTGATCTCATCTGGTAATGCCCGCCACTCAACATAATTAAGGGGTGCCATGTGCCCATTTCGTGCTATGGTACCAAGAAAGTTGGTGAGTTTGGGTGCCTCAAGGCCAATGGGCTGCCCCAGCTCATTGATGCTAACAGATATCTTACCTTCCATATTCCACACATCAAGGCACCGAGTTGGGCCACGACCACGAGTCCTCCTGATGCTGCTAGAATCTATCCCAAAAAAAAAAACACACACACACACACAAAAATGAAAGAAAGAAAAGAATAAACATGTATATAAACAAGTCATGTTCATAACTGAATATGACAAGCCTGACCCTGGACATAACATACTTGCATTTCCCATATCCAAGCCAGTCTGCGGCTGGGTAGGGCTCAACCCTTGCTGGGGCTGATGTGGCTGACTTCCCAAATCCAAGCCAGTCTGCGGCTGGCTAGGGCTCAAACCTTGCTGGGGCTGATGTGGCTGGACGTTGCTTACTGAGGGGTGATGAAACTGCATTTGGCTCGGGCCTATTTGCTCCTGCTGCTCATGGCTCGTGTAGTCAGTCATAGGGCCCACTGGGCACCTAGGCGGCCCACGCTTGCTGCACCTTATCATGGACTCCACAGGAGGCGGTGAACAAAATTGTCCTTCATAAAAGAGATAAGGGATAATTATTAGGAAAGTATTAGACTGCGTATTGAATCTGTATTGCCTATAAAGCAGGCATGCAGCAATGCATTTCAGTTACAGATAACGGAAGTGATTGAGACCCCCTCTCCCCCCCACCCCCACCCCCACACACACGTGGGGGTTGGTGATTGGAGGAGAAGAAGAAAAAAAAAAAACTGGCCAATCACAGGCCAGTGGGGGTCGTGGGGGTCCGAATCATTTTTCAACAGATAAAACACAAAGACTAGGCCATATCAAAGAAATTGCTTCTAATGGTTAAACTAACTTAAGTTATCTTATTTTTTAAATTTATTTATTTATTTATTTATTTTGGATAAATAACTTAGTTGAGATTCTACATAGAGAAAAACAAATATTGGTTCTAGATGTGACCCAACTCCATCCAGTCGCACAAGCCAGCATCAAGGGAATGTGAAGACACGTATTCAGATGGTATAGAAACAGATATTGAGTGCTTAGGTCTTAGCTCTAGTATTATCTAGAGTAAATTTGAGAAGCAAGGACAGTGCCTATTTGGTGCTCTAAAAAGCAAAGATAGCACTTTGCAATGCTCTACAAACTGCAGCCTAAAAGCTTCTCTGAAGCAGACCTTGTATAATGCTTAAAAAGCAAGGGTAGCACCTGTACGGTACTCTCAAAGTAAGGCACCACTTATTTGATGCCAACAAAGAAAAGGCAATCCTTGCACACTCTAAATGCAGAATCAACACCTATAGGGATTTAAGGTAACAACAGAAAGCAGCAAGTTTGATTTTGACAAGTTAGAATGTTCATACCACATTTAGTCCGATGAAAAAGGTGAAATGCTTAGGCGATAGACCTGTCATCGTCTCAACATAATTACTTCTTTTTAGTTCAACATCAGCCAATAAAAATTATGAGTGTTGATAATTTTTAGAATTATTTAAGGCATCGAACCCCAAACCAATTTTCCTTAGGTGGAGAGGCGCTGCGATAGATTATATGAACCAAGTTAGAAGCAATGTGGGCCAAGTCTTCAAGAAGTCAAGGATCAAACAGGTGATAGAACTCAGTTATTTTAAGAAACAAAAACTAGTCATATTCAATGCGATGAGCCTAACATATGATACCTGCACTTCCCGTTTCCAGGACAACCTGTGGCTGGGAAGGCTGGGCCTGGCTAGACTTCAGCTGGACCGGGCAAGTCTCCTGCTGAAGATGACATGGCTGGGGAAACATTTGGCTAGGGGCTGTCAGATCCTGCTGCTCATATCTGGCGTAGTCAGTCATAGGGTCCACTGGAAACCTAGGCCCATGATTGCTGCACCTTATCATGGGCTCCACAGGAGGCGGTGAGCAAAAATGTCCTTCATAAAAGAGAAGTGTACAATTATTAGGAAAGCAGTACAATACACAATATTGAATATGCATTTCATTACAAAGGAGGCATTCATTCATGCATTTGAGTAACGGTCAAATAACACAGAATAGGCTATATATAGAAATTTGGCAGATTTAACAAAATTTCTCAGTTCTCTTTAATAATAATAATTGTTATTATTATTATTTTAATATTTAGCTGTAGGTAGCTTAAACAGGTTAAAATGTTTCCAAACCTAGTTGAGAGATCCTACACAGAGCAAAGCATACTAAAACATGGTTAGAGCTGTGAGCTAACTCCATCCATATGCACAAGGCAGCATCTAGCGAATGTTAAAAGACCTCTAATTTCAGATGGCACAGAAAAAGATACCGTGTTTAGGTCTAGTGTTATCTATAGTGCATTGAAATGAAGGGGTACTTGATGCTCTTAAAAAAAAAAAAAAAAAAGACTTCACTCTTCAACACTCGAACCTGCCAAACCTGAAGATTTTTAGAAGCCGAACCTATATAATGCTTGAAAAGGAAGGTTAGCACCTTTATGGTGCCTTAGAAGCAAGGCAACACCCATTTGATGCCTGAGGAAGCAAGCGCAGCCCCTGCAAGATCTAAAAACAGAAGCAACACCTAACTGGAGTTTAAGGGCAAGGGATTGCTTGCGTGTTGCTCGAACAGGAACAGCAATTATAGAAGGCTTTGCAAGAGAAAGCAGCAAGTTCGATGGGCTAAAATAAACAGAATATTCATACCCCATTTAAAGGTTAGCAACTTAGCATGAACACCACCATATGATAAGGTGATGACCAATCATAACCTCGACATTAGTTACTTCTTTTCTTCCCTTATGGCAAACCATTAGCTGATAACAATTATGTGCATTTCTATTGATGCAAAAGCATTATTTGATGAAGGAAATCCAGTAATTGAAGTGGGTATTCTTGCTAGTATCATTTAACACACAAGACGCATCTTGAGCATTAGAAGACCGACAGCATCCCTATATAGCGTAAGCATGTTGCAAAGCATCTTGATGTGGTGTGATGCACTTGCTTGTCATTAAATACATAAGGCCTTTGGCCTAGGTCAACCCAAATGAATCTGAAAACAAAGCATACCTGCACTACCAACATTTCTACCAGCCTGTGGATGGGAAGTCTGCTGCTCTCCAGACCGCAGCTGGCACTGGCACTGGTGCTGACAAGGCATTTTCTGCTGCTGATATGACATGATGTAACTCCGTGAAAAGTGATAGGGCTGATGTTGGCTCAGGTCCATCTGATGCTGCTGCTGGTGTCTGGGGTAGTCAATAATAGAACCTGCAAGGCTACTGTGCCCATGTGTGCTGCACCTCATAGTAGACTCCATTGGAGCTACATGTGAATATCCTTCATAAAAGAAACACATGTATAACTGTAAAAAGTAGCAGCAGATGGCATTAAATCTGCCTAATTACACAGTAGAGATGCACTGATGAATTTGAATGACAGGCAATATAACTTAGAGACTAAGATAAGCATGGAACTTGGAGTTCCCTATTACGATTTATCAAGAATAAAAGAAAGAAATGCAACCAAGATGTTTTCATCCAGATCTCCATTATTTTCTCTGAACTATAACACTTTGCATGACAGATTTATCAGCTATTAAACTGATAAGAACAGATATCTACTGTTAATTTTAGATAAAGGGCCTCATACCTACCATTCATTCTGATTTTCTATCCTCTGATTGATCATGCCCTTTGATGGCTTAGGAACATCATTCAGCATTTCAGCATTTTTTTTTTTTATTTATTTTTTTTTTTTTTTTGCAGAGGTAGGTGTAGATGCATGTAGAAGGACATGAACAATGAAATACTTGCGAGCAAGAATTTACAATTATTAAAGAAAGCAAACTGTGTTCTGCTTAGAATATAGTTTTCTTAGTGTGTCATACTTAAAATAATTCTTAGATGGTTCCTCTGCAGAATGTCTGAAACAGAGTATATACATACCCTACTTATATGGGACGAGATTTAATTTTTCCCTACCTTGCCTAAACATAGTTTGAACAGCTAATTAATATTATTAATCATAATGTATATTTCCAGACAGCTTTCTCTAACATTTGATTTAATCATGATGTCAAACATTGTGACAGGCACAAAATGCAGGAAGGGGTTGCTCAGTCAATGACTTGGACAACGTTAATTGCTTCATCATATTATTATTATTATTATTTTCTCTTCAGAACATGGCTAATTTCTGAGCCATTTGGTAGGCTAGTGCGTAGTCAGTAACAATTCTCTTCCAGCCACAGTATTCTGCAGCCACTTTTGCAGGGATAACAGTACAGCTAAAAATGAAAAATATTACAATGAGTGAATTTCCCCAAGTCCAGCAGCCAAAATTCTGTTCTATCTGCTAATTTGAAGTCAACAGAAGTCATAGATCTGAGGATTATACCAAATTAAATAGTAATAAATCAGAATTTATATTGAAGAACTATGAAGCACGGACACCTCTCCGGAGGTTGCGTACAGGTGTCTAACATGGACACGCTCCGGACACATGTCGGACATGCAGGAAAGAGTGGACATGCTAGGACACTTTGAACATGCTATGGATACGTTGGGACACGTTGAGGACACGCAGGAGACACTCAGGGGACACGTTGAGGACACGCTAGGGACATGCTGCGTACTATTTGTTTTTTAAAAAAAATTAAAATTTTTTATTTTTTTTACTAAAATTGCACACCTAAGGATGATAAATTTGATAAAATTAAATATTTGACATAAAATATATATTAATTATTTAAAAATATACATATAATAAAAATATAAAAATATATGTTCTGAACATGTCCCCAATGTGTTGTCTCTTGCATTTTTAAAAAATTTACGTGTCCGCATGTCCGTGTTGTGTCACGTGTCCGTGTCCATGCTTTTTAGTTGAAGAATAACAAATTAGAAAGGCATGTTTTGATACGAAAAAGATTTTCCAGATGGACATAAGCCTATGAAAGGGCTTTATGTTTAAGAGAGTCAAGTTTAACATGTGATAGTATTGTTCACAAGATAACCAAGAGACTGAGTTATAGTGTTCCTTGACAAATTGAAATCCATAGTTAAGGGACAAAGAAAGCAATAGCATACTGAAGAAAAACCAAATGCATGGAATAAGAAGGAGCATAACCATGAAACCCCTACCATTTATCTCCCGTGGTTGTTCTTCATATAACCCAGCTTCTGTCCAATATTTTGTGAAGTTTTTCTTCACCCGCTTCATAAGCTCCGAAATATGATGACCTTCACCATTGTACTTAGAACAGTTTTCCCAAATATATTGCACATCCCCGAAGACATCCTTTGAATTCTTGTACCTCACACCATTTTCAAGATTGTTACATATTGTACCAAAATCCATAGGTGTATCAATGACATCAAAATAATCCTGGTTCCAGTCGCGCCCAAAAAAAAAAAAAAAAAACAAAACAAAATTAAATTAAATTAAATTAAATTTTAGCCTATATAATAAAATAAGTTTGACAAAGACTGAAAGAACGTGTAAGTTTTTCATAATTTAATACACAGCAACAATAATCTAAGTATTTGTTTACTTGCATTTCAAGACTTCCGGCAAAACATTAGCATATTATTTGCAAAATACCAGCAATATACTTTCTACAAAATTAATATTAATGAAAAGCAATTGCTAGTAAACGAAAGAAGGGAGACTAGACTTCTAGTTATATATAAACAATACATGAATTAGTCTCCCAAGCATAAACTCCAACTCTTTTTAAGAACTAACCTACCCTAAGAGTCTATACAAGAATCATCAATCCCAGAAACCTAAAATTAGGAAATTTCTCTCCTCCCAAACATTTGCATTCAAATACTTAGTATTTCCATAGCCATGAACATAAAGTTAAGCAGACCGCTCCTAGACGAATACACCTATGAAGAAAGGAAAATACTTACATGTATTCCCAGTGCGATAGGATCCACTGGAACATTGAAGGGCCGAGCTGAATCCATTTTCATAACTTTCCTAATCACCTATGAGGGGATCAAATCATTCATTAATAATTACGTAAAAATGCAGTAAGCATGCTTCAAATATATCTCATGAAGGGAAATTGAATCTTGTGCTTACTTGACCAGTGTCGTCTAATCTACGTTATATATATGAAAATTAGTTGCATATCAACAACATACCGCAAGTGCAGCTTTTAATTCTTGCTCTTTGTAGAGAGGATCTTGAAGAGGTGATTTTGGATCCTTTTGATGTATCCTCCTCCCACCCTGCACTAGTTCTGTTTTACTATTTGCCTTTATACTTGAAGCAGCAGAGCCCCTTGACAACTTGGGTAACTTTGGATCCTTTTGGTGTGTCCTCCCACCCTGCACCACTTCTGTATCATTACTTGGCTTTATACTTGAAGTAGCAAGGCCCCTTGATGACTTAGTAATTTTGCCCCTAGCATTCTTTAACAGATTAGCTGAAACAACAACATTCATTTCAGGAAATGAGTTCATACTTACTATCTCCCTATGAAGCACGGACACCCCTCCAGAGGTCACATAAAGGTGTCCGCCACGTGTCAAACAAGGACACGCGCCGGACACGCGTCGGACACGCTAAAAAAAGTTGGACACGCTCGGACACTTTGGACACGCTATGGACACGTTAGGACATGCTGAGGACACGCAAGGGACACGTTGAGGACACGTTAGGTACACGATGAGTACTATTTTTTTCAAAAACAATTAAAATTTTATATTTTTTTACTAAAATAGCATACCTAAGGTTGATAAATTTGATAAAATTAAATATTTGACATAAAATATATATTAAATATTTAAAAATATAAAAACATATGTTTTGAACTTGTCCCCAACGTGTCATGTCCTGCATTTTTTGAAAATTTATGTGCCCGCATGTCCGTGTGTCCGTGTCGTGTCATGTGTCCATGTCCGTTCTTCTTAGCTATCTACCATTGTCACATTGACTACTAATTTTTGTAACCTGTATGCTGCCTGCTCTCATTGTTGCCATTCTGTGGTGCTTCAGTCTCAATTCTTGTATTACTACTTGGCTTTATACTTGAAGCAACAAGGCCCCCTGACGATTTAGTCATTTTGCTCCTAGCATTCCTGGACAGATTAGCTGAAACAACAATATTCTTTTCAGGAAATGAGTTCATACTATCTAACATTGTCAGGTCGACTACAACTAATTTTTGTAAACCTGTTTGCTGCCTGCTCTCATTGCTGCCATTCTGTGGTGCATCAGTCTCCATTCTTGAGTACAATTCAGCATTGTCATAATCATCCAGAAAAGAGGCATCATGAGTATTTAGAGTGACTGTATTTAGAAATCCCTCCTTTGCACCCACCATTGGGGTCATTTTTGGTTTCCGTTTCCCACCACTACGCTTGCGCTTCATTATCTTGCTACTTAGAAGATTGGATAATGAAGTTTCTTTTGTTGCAGAAGCTTCCCAAACAGGAGTTAGAGAAAACTTGGTTTGGATCCTTGGCCTCTTCAAACTATCAATCGTGCGAAGTGACAGTCAGCATACACTCTCCACAAGCAAGACAACTTACAGCATGCAAGGATGTAGCAAAGCAAAATAAAGCTGATAATTAGTCCAAATGATTGACAATGCAAAATTGTCTTGCAGTAATCACTTTTGAAATGTGTCACAAACTAGCATTACAAGAGAAGAAAAGAGAAGAGAAAAAGCACATGCATCAGCAGACCAATTGTTACTTAAACCACTCCAGTTTAGTCAAATCTTATGTTACCTAGAACATTGATAACGGGAATGTAATATGCTACATGCTCTAAAATGTGGTGCAATAGAAGTAAACTTGTATAGATTATTACATCATTAGAATTTGAAGTACCTCTAGAGAGATTACATCATTAGATTCCATCCCACTTCACAATTCATTAATTCATCATAAACCATCACATCTCCAGCCTCAAATCAAAGATAAATATATCAAGAATGGTCAAATACTGTGAATTACTGAGAGGCTAAAGTATATACAACAATTTTTTTATTATTTTGTAACCCCACAACAATAATTAACTTAATTTCATTTGTTATTAAATAAGAATAATAGGTCTCTCAAATAAGTATATGTATACTTCACAAGTCATTCTACTCACGGAAACCACCTGTCTAAGTCAACAGACAACAAACTAAAATTTCATAATAATCGGAGCAGGTTTAACCGTTGATCTCACAAGAAAATGGTCACTTAACTTAGTTTGATTATTTATCCAAAAAAAAAAAGAAAATGGTCACTTAACTCCCTATCATCACCCTATCTGGATCATAATTCTAAACTCAAAATATGTACAACACAACTCCCCTTCACTGAACACCATGGCAGTCACAATGGGAGTAGGAAAAACCATAACCAAAGGCCCAAACAGTGGCCACCCATAGCCTTCAAGGCACCACCATCGACCTCTCCTGTCTCTCACACTCCCATGGTTGTCCATAGCATGCAACCATAATTGTCAAATCGGGATTGGAATCATATATTGTAAGGATTTTGTCACTTTCTCTAAATCACTTCGAAAAAAATGTCTACACTCATACTTAGAATGTGAAATATATCTTATAAATATGAAATATTTAGACTTAAATCAATGAAAATGGTTTTTTGAATGATGATCATGTGTTGTAACAGGTAAAACTATGTAAGATCACCATTACCTTTTCCCTTTTTTAGATATTTCTTATCAACCATTTTTAATAAATAAAGCAAATAAAAACAAAACTCTCAAAATTCAAGTAACAATAATTTAACAACGGTGTTGATATTTAGACAATAAACATACATATATTTCCAAGTAACAATGAAACAATAATAAGAAAGATTTAATTGGAATCCTTTATTTTAAAACCTAAAACACTTTAAATAGTAAGTATGCATATTATTCAAAAAAATATTTTTTTATTATTATTTTAAAAAAGAATTTGTGGAACCATTAGATTTAACTGACATCACCCATGGAATATTAAACTATATTTATTTCAATAAAAGATTAAAAGATAATTCATGGTGTAAGTTACTTTGACTTTAAACATCTTTTAAAAAATATATATCATGATTATTTTTTTAAGAAAAAAAAAAATGAGAAGAAAATATTAAAACATATTAGATCTAACTGAATCTAATTGGATCCTATTAAAAGGTCCTATATCACTATAATAACAACAAATCATGTATATATATTGGTTATTTTCTTATTAAATATTATTAAAAGTTCTAGTATGTCATTTTCACTATAAAGAGAGAGGAGAAAAACTCAAAATACGTCAAACACAATAGTTTCAAAAATTGAATCGAGAGAGGTTGGCTGGTGGCAAGGCCTTGGGTCTTGGGGGTGTGCTCATCCAAAGTTCAAGGATTGAAACCTCGTAAGTGCTAACAATTCCTTAAGGCCATCGGACTGAGGGGAAAACCCTTAAACTAACCATGGTACACTTGCAAGAAACTCCTTGTCAAGGGCCTGTGCACTCCTGGGGATTAGTCAGACTATGATTTGGACACCCTAGTGCCAATATAAAAAAAAAAATAGATTTACCCATAGATTTGTGTCAATTTTGCATAAATTGAGAATCGAATCGTGATTCACTATAGATTCACTCCTAAAATAGATTTACCTATAGATTTGTATCACTTTTGCATAAATTGCAAATCGAATCGTGAATCGAATTGCACATCGTAAGATTCTGATAACAGTGCCTGCAACCCATTCAATGGCCACACAATCTTCGGCACACCAAACGCAAAACTTTGACTAAAGAATTTAATACAGAGCATACATATAAATATAAATTGTATAAAAACACATTCGTAAATATATACAACTTATTTCCCTTCATCCTACCTCAAAATCACCAGAAAAACAAAGGTCATCGAAAATCCATTGCTAGGAAGTTCCTCTCGCCACCGTTGTCACTAATTTTTGCCGCTAGAAGCCATCGTCAGAACCTCTCTGTTCAGTGCAATTTCTCACCCTCTCAAACTCTCTCAGCTCTCTCTCCAACAACTGGAAATGACGGAAAGAAAACAAGGAGGCAACCCTAGCAGTTGTAGAAATGATGTATATATACACTCAAATTAGGTTATGCAAAATTCTCAACCTATCACAAGATTGTTAAAAATTATAGAAATGGCCACAAGCTTCCCAAAATCTTTAAAAAAAAAAAAAAAAAAAAAATTACCTAAATCCCACTAAAGTTGTTTATTTATAAATATATATCTATATATATATAACCCTTTATGCCACTAAGTCAATTTCCCGTTAGTCAATCTAAATGCCAAATAAATATTGTGCCAAATTTATTCAAAAGAGAGAGTTTAATTTTCCCCAAAAATCTTGCCAATAAAATGTGCACATTTATGACCATTTAACAAGGTGGTCATTATTAACGCGAATAGTTGTCAAATCGAGATTCAAATAGTGAATTGAAATGGCCTTGTACCGAATCGAATGGAATTGAATTATAAATCGTAAAGATTCAGCCACTTTTTCTAAATTACTTGGAAAAATATATCTTCATACTTAGATGTTAAACTTTTCTTATAAATATGAAATATTTACACTTAAATTAATGAAAATGCCATTTTGAATGATGATCATGTGGTCTAATAGGTAAGAAGTTAACACGGGTTCTTGTGTAAGATCACTATCACACCTCATAGGACCCAAGTTTCTCCTATCGTGACAAATACCTATTCATTTTCTTCTCATTTTGCTAGCCCAACAAAAATATATAAATAAATTTAGCTTCTTTCATTTCATTTTCTTTTCCTATCTTTTCCCTTTTATTTTCCTTTCCATCTCAAAATCAGAATCCAAACATAGCATAAAAAATAGAAGGTAATTCTACAATGCCAACAATACAATATTGTGGGGGCCGAATATATGGAAAAATCATAAGGTGCACACCATTAGAAGACTGATATTAATCGGCTGTATCCTACGAGAGTGGGAAGCCGAATATAATATATGTGCCGAATAAGTGTAAGTCCTTAGGGCCGAATAAAAGAAAGGACAATGATTAAAAAGTAGGCCCTGGCCCTGAGGATCAAAAGGAACGGGTATAAATACAGGAACAACGGGTATAGAAAGGTATGTAAGAATCACTTCACTTAACTTAGTAGAGAAACTATCTTGAGTGTCTAAACTGACTTGTCCGTCGAAGTGCTAATTCCGGCACCTCCGACCGGGGTGTTTGTATCTTTTCAGGCGACTAGCTGAGGATCATTAGCGTCTCTCAAGATCTGAAGAGTATTTCCAAACCACTTCTCCACAATTGGCGCCGTCTGTGGAAATACTCAAATACATCCATGGCAGGCGTGACTGAAGATCCTCCGATACCCATTGACGAGACCGCACAGGGAGATGACCTCACTCCAGCAAATATGCTCGGAAAGGAAACCATCGCTGCAAGACGCGCCTTGAACTTCGACTCACCAACGACTTCAGCGCAAGAGACAATGCAAGCGATCATGGAACAAGCAAAGCAGAATGAACAAAGGCTAGAGAACATGATTGCTGAAAATGAACGTCTCCGTCAAGATTTGGCCCTCGAAGTAGCAAAATCGAGAGAAGCCATGCGCCAAGATCCCGAACGACCTCCGAGGGCCGGTGGACAACGACCTCGAGCCCGACCAAAGGATACCGATAGCGACTCCAACTCATTACCCATGGAGCTCAACAAGAAGGGACGATCCGAAACTTCCAGCTCCTCCGAAAAGAGTCTACATACAAGGAACAAGCGCAGGAGGAGCAGTTCAGACGAAGAGGACCAGCACGATCCTTTTATCCGATGGATTGCAAGGGCAGCCCTACCCAAGAAGTTCAAAGCTCCGTCATTCACTCTTTACGATGGAAAATCAGACCCCACTGATCATATCCGTCACTACAAGCAGGCCATAACATTGCATGCAGATAACGAAGCCCTCATGTGCCGAATATTCCCCAGCAGCCTGGGGCCATTAGCTGTCAAGTGGTACTACAAGCTGGAGCTGGCTTCGATCAAAAGCTTCCATCAATTACAGAAATCCTTCAGGGCCAGGTTCATCACCAACGAGGTACAGCCGAAACAGGCCGACTCTCTCTGGGCTATGCAGATTCAGTCGGGAGAAACGCTCAGAGCGTATTCGGCGCGCTATTGGGAGTGCTTCAACCTCGTCAACGACGCTTGCAACGACTCCATGGCCATCACCGCCTTCAAAATGGGACTACGTCCCGACAATGCTCTTCGCAGTTCCCTGACCAGGAGACCCCCCAAAACAGTCTAGGCGTTGATGAAGAAAGTTGAAGAGTATTGCAAAGTGGAAGATGATGCCTTGAGAATAAAAGCCGGCCAAATGTCCAACAAAACGGCCCCCCCCTGAAATCGCTCAACCAATAAGTTCCGTACCACCTCCAAGCCCTAAGCCACGGCAACGTGCTAAACGAGACAAAAGGCGGGACACTCGCTGACCAAGCGATCAATGCTCCCACCGGACGAATGAACAACTGCAAGTCGACAGCAGGCGTTCGAGGCGTGCCGACAAGAAGTACACAGAGTTGTCAGAACCAATCGCTGCAATAATGACCAAAGTCCAGCACCTTCCATTCTTCAAATGGCCGTCAAAGATGGTGGGGCCACCCGACACGCGAAGAAGGGATAGGCGGTGCGAGTATCACAAAGATCACGGCCACGAAACGGAGAGTTGTTACGCACTAAAGGATCACCTGGAAGAGCTGGTGCAAGATGGCCGACTGCAGCAGTACGTGAGAAAGGGAAGGCCAATCAAGGCACTAGCCTTGAGGCAGGACTTACCTCCACTTGGCGTGATCCATGTAATCTACGGCCTGCCTGCATCTCCAACCGTGCACACAATTCAATCGCATCCAATCCCCCAAAAGCAACGTATTCAGACCGAATGGCCCGGAGAAGCTCCGACAATCACTTTCAATGACTCCGATCGTAGCGGCACAACGGCCTCCCACATCGATCCGTTGGTCATCAAGTTACGCGTAAATCGGTTCACCATTGAACGCATTCTCATAGACCCAGGGAGTACTTCAGAGGTTATGTATTACCAAACCTTCATCAAACTCGGCTTCAACGAGTCAGATCTGTCCCCGGCGCCTCACCCATTGTTCGGCTTTGATACGAATCCTGAGTACCCGTTGGGGAAGATCATACTACCTGTTCGAGCGGGATCCAGAACGGTCGAAGTAGAATTCCTGGTCGTAAAGTTCCCTTCGCCGTATAATGTCATCATGAGGCGAACCTGGTTGCATATTATGAAGGCCATTCCAAGCACTTATCATCAGCTTGTGCGCTTCCCGACGACCCATGGCATTGAAGAAATCCGTGGCTCCCCGCAATCGGCACAAGCCGAGATTTTATGAAAACCCTATCACTGACCCGACCTGTGGGCTTTGATACTTGTACATATATCACTTCTGCAATGCAAACCATTTTTGTTCGTCGCTCAATTCATTTCTCAAACCCCATTGTAGCGCTCATGTCAACGATTCAAAGCCCCTTCGGTGCATGACACCTCAGGGCCGATTAAGCCTCCGGATTCGGAGCGCCCTTCGTGGATATCACGATTGGCCACATTAAGTCTCCGAATTCGGAGCCCCTTCGGTGCAAGACACCTTATGGCCAATTAAGTCTCCGGATTCGGAGCGCCCATTGGTGCAAGACACCTTAGGGCCGATTAAGCCTCCGGATTCAGAGCCCCATCGGTGCATGACACCTTAAGGCCGATTAAGCCTCCGGATTCAGAGCCCCATCGGTGCATGACACCTTAGGGCCGATTAATCCTCCGGATTCGGAGCGCCCTTCGTGGATATCACGATTGGCCACATTAAGTCTCCAGATTCGGAGCCCCTTTGGTGTATGACACCTTAGGGCCGATTAAGCCTCCGGATTCGGAGCGCCCTTCGTGGATATCACGATTGGCCACACTAAGCCTCCGGATTCGGAGCCCTATCGGTGCATGACACCTTAGGGCCGATTAATCCTCCGGACTCGGAGCGCCCTTCGTGGATATCACGATTGGTCACATCAAGTCTCCGGATTCGGAGCCCCATCGGTGCATGATACCTTAGGGCCGATTAATCCTCCGGATTCGGAGCGCCCTTCGTGGATAGCACGATTGGCCACATTAAGTCTCCGGATTCGGAGCCCCTTCGGTGCATGACACCTTAGGGCCGATTAAGTATCCGGATTTGGAGCGCCCATTGGTGTAAGACACCTTAGGGCCGATTAAGCCTCCGGATTCGGAGGCCCTTTGGTGCATGACACCTTAGGGCCGATTAAGCCTCCAGATTCGGAGCGCCCTTCGTGGATATCACGATTGGCCACATTAAGTCTCCGGATTCGAAGCCCTTTTGGTGCATGACACCTTAGGGCCGATTAAGCCTCCGAATTCGGAGTACCCTTCAGCACGAACAAAAACAAAAAACACGCCAATATCCGAAATACGACGCTTAACTAAGCATATAAAAAATTCAGAATAAGACTCAAATGTTTGAAATAAAACTTTTTATTTGATCAAACAGCTATTACATAAACGCAACCCGCTTTTGAGCATTACAATACCCATTTTCAACCTCAAAATCTAAAAAGAAGAAAAGACGCATTGGTAAAGCGGCAACGCCGGATCAACTCCCGTCACCCAGAAGTCCTCCACTGTTTGCAGAGCCTTGAGCCAACTTTGCCCAAGCCCATGGCTAGCGCATTGCCAAACTTCCCCGGATACCATTGACAATGTCAAGGCAAAGATCCAGGACAAGGAAGGATAAACCCAACGGTCGTTGCCTTTCCTTTCGGGGTGATCTGCTTCGACGACTGGAAGATTCATGCCAACTTTTAGACGTCCTACCTCCCATACGGATGGGTCCTCTGCCGCGCTCCATTGCAACACCAAGTCTGGCTGAACTCCCAGCCTCTCTAAACTAACATCCCCACTCCTTTTATTTTCAATACTGGCAGCGATCTCGAGGCCCCAATCCCGAGGCGATTTCATTAACGCTAAACTCCATGAGACAAACGTCGGTTGACATTCGCCACGGCGCAGTTATCCAAACGACTTTTTGAAGCACATGCACTGGCCAAAAATCAAGCCTCAAAATCTAAGCAAAATCTAATTAATTGTGAATCTGAGCCCCGAGCCGAGTTGAATTTACCGCAGCCACTCTACCCACTGGCTTTCGGCTTCCTCAGGTTACGATGGCCTCATTCAAGAATAAACGGCTATCACGTATGGGTTGACCTTGCCGATCAACGTTTATACATTCAAACACAATAAAACGAAACGCATACATGCTGAATACGAACTGTAACAAAATATTTACAATAGAACGTTTTTTATTCAATAAAACAAACAATAAATTACATAGTTTTGAACATGATCTGCGTTTCAGCCTTACAATAAATATACTTATACGACGTCACCCTCATCCTCACTCTTCTCGACTTCAAAAGCAGAAAACGGAAAATCTTTACTGTGGTAGAGTAGCGATGCTGAATCAATGCCCGACGCTCGAAGAGCTTCCGCAGCTTGAGATGCCTTGATCCAACCGTGCCTAAATCCACGATTTTCACATCGGCAAACTTCTTCGGCAAGTTTTTCCTTGGTCTTTTCGATTCCAACTTTTCGGCCTTCATGAAAACCTTTCTCATAGGCCCTTCCCTTCGCGGTCTCCATTGCGAACATACTCGCCGTCTCACGATCGGCAAGCGCGGTACTGATAAGCTGACTGGTAACCCTTTCTTCCACGATTGGGTTTCCCTGCCCGGCAAGTTGTGCCTGAGCAGCCTTGGTCTTCCTTAACTCGCGCTCAGTCGCCTCCGCGCGGGCCTCCAAACTTCGAATACGTTCCTCCTTCTTCTCCATTTCTCAGCAGGCAGCGCGCAACCGCATGCCGATTTCATAGGCAGTGTACAGCCCCTTCACCCCCCCGTGAACGCCTTCGCGAAATACTTCGTAGTCCTGACGACCTACCATCGACTGCTAAACCTCAGGAGGAAAAATTTGTCGAGCAAACTCGACCGCTACATTTGGGTCTCGAACGATCGAGTCCACCTCTGTCATGGGTCTATTCCCTACAAATACCGCAAAGCTTAATGGGCGCGAATTCGCCTCAGATCCCCTCTCGACTCGAGGTTGAGAAGATCTGCCTTGCGACTGCTTGTCCCGCCTGGGCGACCTGCTTCGATGTCGAGGAGACTGACGTCTCTCTCGATCCCTAGAACTCCTACTCCCTGTGCGCGGAGGGTCACCACCTCGATTCATGTCTCCACCCAGCTCAGCCAGCGTCCTCGCTTCCCCTCTGCTGTTGAAGAAGAGTCTGTTCGACATTCACTCGATACCTTCAAAAGCTGGAGTCAGTTGTTTACTATGCTCATAAAAGTTGTACCTTTAATCATTTATCCGTTACAAAGGCAGCACCCTCGAGGCAATCTCATTAATTGTAAAAACCTCAATCGCCCGGCACCAACTGGATCGACCCACTTGGGGCAAAGGCAGATAGATCTATCAAAACTCCCGAGTTAGTCTCATCCGGCGCCCGAATAATCATGCACTGCCTGGGGCGACGGCAGATTAATCGTCAATCTATTCGGATTAAGTGCCCCAGCCGGCCCATGAATCGATGAATCGACTTCAAAACTCCTGAGTTCGTCTCATCCGGCGCCCGAATAATCATGCACCGCCTGGGGCAAGGGCAGATTAATCAATCTATTCGGATTAAGTGCCCCAGCCGGCCCATGAATCCGGCGCCTGCATGATCATGCACCGTCTGGGGCAAGGGCAGATTAATCAATCTATTCGGATTAAGTGCCCCAGCCGGCCCATGAATCGATGAATCAACTTCAAAACTCCTGAGTTCATCTCATCCGGCGCCCGAATAATCCTGCACCGCCTGGGGCAAGGACAGATTAATCAATCTATTCGGATTAAGTGCCCCAGCCGGCCCATGAATCCGGCGCCTGCATGATCATGCACCGCCTGGGGCAAGGGCAAATTAATCAATCTATTCGGATTAAGTGCCCCAGCCGGCCCATGAATCGTTTCAGCATAATAACAAACTATTCGGCATACAAATGATAAGATTGCCAAGATATTCAATCATAGAAAGCTCAACAGAGTAATCATTCTATCTAAAGTAGTGAAAGGCAAAAATTGTACACCAACATAACATCACAAACTACGCATTAGTAGTGAAACAACAAGATAATTTTCATTAATAAATTAAGCGCAGACAGTAGCCAATTTATACATGAAAACTACTCGGAACCAACTAAAGTCCTAAAAACAAAAACATACATTAAAAGGGAAAGCATTTCATAAAATTCGAATGGCTCCCAGATCAATCCTCGGGGTCAGACCTTAGTAGCAGGAATCGTTCAACTTGCCCACGATTCTTCCTCAAAAGCGCGATTCTGCGCTCCTGACTCAGATTCGTAGAAGAATCGCGAGTTTGATTCGAGAGAAACGCGAATCTGAACGCTTCCAAAATACAGAAGAGGCGAAATAGCCCTAACTACAGAAAGAATGAAAGAGAAGAGAACAAGGAGAACCTGTTCACCCACTTCCCTCTGGTCGCCGGCTTCGATCTCGCGCCAATCGATCTCGTCACTCTCGATCTCGTCTCTCGATTGACCTCGTCTCTGTCTCGCCTCAATCGATTCTTCGATCTCGTCTCTTGATCGATCTCCTCTGTCGATCTCCTCCTCTCTCTCACAGTCGATGCATCTCTTCTTCTCTCTCTCTCTCTTCGATTTGTTCTCTCTCCCCGTATGTTCTGTCTCTCTCTTTCTGTTGCTTTTTCTTTTTAATTTCCTTTGATTATAATATAATATTAAATATATTTATTTTATCTTTATAAATAAAAATACAAATATAATATTAAAAATATATAAATATATTTTTTAATATAATATTAAAAAGATGGATTATAAATATATTTATTTTACCTTTATAAATAAAAATATAATGGGTTAATTTCTTTATTTATTTATTTTTTCTTTATAAATATAAATGTAATGGGTTATATATATATATTAAATTAATCTTAATTTTTATATCTATAAAATAAATAGATTTTAATTTGAAGTAAAATCTAACAATACAAAATAAAATACAATTTATAACAATTTATGATAATTATAATATATTTCAAATATTAATTGGAGAAAAGAATTATATCTCAAAATATATTTATATATATTATTTAAAAATATAATTAATAAAAATTATATATAAACGCTCCTAATTTACGATTCCTCTAAGTGGCCACGTTCCCCCGCTCCCGCTCCCGCTCCCGCTCCCGCCCCCGCTCCCGCTTCGTGCAACTAAGGGTCAGACTCAAGTGGCTCAACGTCCACCTGCTCATAAGGAATTGGTAAGGCCAATGTAACCCCAGCGGCATCAAGGGCCTTGAGCCACCCGTGTTTGAACCCCCGATTCTCAAACTTGGGGACTTCATCTACGTATCCTTTGAAGGCGGCGCCTTTTCCTGCTTCGAATGCGGCAGAAGCCTCAGATTCTTCCTTTTCCTTGGCCGCCTTCAACTTTGCTAACTCAGTCTCCATCATTAAGCGCCTCCTCGGCTAGCCTAAGCGATTCTTTGCTCGCGTTCGCCCTATCTTCGGCATCAGAACGGAGCTGATCGGCAGCCCGAGCCCTTTCCACTTCGGCTTCGGCTCGCGCAGTCTCCATAGCGGCACTCATCATCTCAAACTCAGCCCTGCTCTTTTGATCGACCACTTCTGACTGCAAACGGTCAATCCTCTCAAGGGCATCGTGTAGGCGACGGCCCAAGTCGGCGATCCTGCCGACCGTCTGCAAAACGAGTTGGGATCGTTAGATGCCATAGGCAACCAAAATCAAAACAAGTCAAAGTTCACCTACCAAAAAGGCCGACTGCGCAGATAGGGCTACGGCCACCAAATCCGGCACGGCATGAAAAGATGCCTTATCAGCTGGTAGGGAGACTGACGCCACCAGGCTCAAGGCTACCGCTGGGTCGGTAATGATGGATGCGTCAGAGGGAATCGGCGTGTCTCTGATCTTTGGCTGAACAATAAAAGGAACAACTACGTCCGATTCTTCTAAGCGAGGCCTTTTGTCGACAAGACTATCTTCTGAACCGGCCTCTCCCTCGGCGCTACGCTTCTTGCCCCGCTCTTCCGGAATCAGCCGTTCGTCAATGACCAGTTGTTCAACCTCTTTTGCCGTTTCGGCCGCAACAATCTTAGCCGGCTCTTCAATAACGGGTTCGAAAGACTCAACCAAGGCAGGTCCAGAACGGGCGGCCTCAGCCTTTTTTCGGGCGGCCATACGCTCAGCATTCTTCTTTCGAGCCATCTACGTGAGGCTTTCCCTAGCCATACCTTCAAAAAAATCACCGGGTAGGTCTCCCAAACTTCCAAAAATATCTCCAGAAGAAAACTCTACCCGACCCGAAGTGGACGGCGAGGTAGGCTGACTATGTCTGGCTGCCTCAAACGCCAAGTTTAGGGCCTCGTCAACCTCTTCGGCCTCCTCAGCGAACTCTCTGTCTGGTTCGGCGACTACCTCTACCACCGGCTCGACGTCTTGCCCCGAATCAGAAGTTTCGAGACCAACTTGCCTAAGGCTCTTGAAGCTAGGGAAGATAAGAGCCACAAGCTGTTGATCGCCAGATGGAATTTGAATGTTGTCAGCGGCCGAAAAAGTAGTGTAAGTAGGCTCGTATCGAAGAAGTATGTGGGCCGCTCTCCCTTGCTTCTGTAAGTTTGGACGGCCGAAGTATCCGAGTGCAGTCGCAATCTGCACAAGGACCACGTCGTCAGTAGAAGCCAAGATCTTCTTCAAATTACTGCCTGCAAAGACAAAGGGTTAGACACGGAGAGAAGGCCGAGTAAAAGAAAAGTTTAGTAAACACTAGGAGACACACGGCAACCTGGTTCACCCCTCTGTCTAGGAATAGGGTCTAGGCGACCCTCGCCTTCGCCAAATTCCCAGTTCCCTCAAATATTGACCATTACGTCATCCACACGCTTACCAGAACTGGCAAGCATGGTTACCAAATGATGGTCAGTATCCTTGGCCCTAAGAAAGTACTGCCCAAGCCGACCGGAAGATTTGGCTAAAGCATAGCAATGCCGAATGGCCGGAATCCCAAGATCGATCTCGAGGCACCGGTTCAACTCTACGATCCCCATTACGATTCGAAAAAAGTTCACGTTGGGCTGAGAAGGAATCAGACCCCAATAGCGGAGGACGGCCCTAAGGAATGGCTGTAGGGGAAAACGGACCCCGCCCTCTGCAATGGATAAGAGAGGAAAGACGATTGAATTTCGATCCTCTCTCTCCATATCCAGAGTGTTGTCCGTCACTAGAGAAAGATGAACATCGTCGGGGATGGAAAAGTGTCGCCGGAATCCGGAGACACGACCCTCAGAAAGGAGGTCTTTCAAGTGTTTGGCCATTTTCACAGGGAATAAAGGGTTCGCCGAAATGAAAATAACAAACAGAAAGTAGGATTGCAAAGAAAAGAGAGACTTACGAGGAGCAAGGGAGACGAGAGTAGACGGAGAAGAGTTGCAGAAAATGCGAGTCAGAGAAGGGATATCCGCTGGCGGTCCAAGAGTCTCGAATACTCGACGAACTGTGCATTCGAAAGGACTGAAATTTCAAATCACAATAAATGCGAGATGCACGATTGAGGCGGGAAAGCGTAATGATGAACGAAAAGGTGTGCGCATCATAACATCTATATTGGGATACGCAAAGCCGCCTGACCTATTTTAACTTTTCCAATTCAAGACCAAACACGCCGATTAACTACCGTCAATGGAGAGTTCGGGGGGCAATTGTGGGGGCCGAATATATGGAAAAATCAGAAGGTGCGTACCATTGGAAGACTGATATTAATCGGCTGTATCCTACGAGAGTGGGAAGCCGAATATAATATATGCGCCGAATAAGTGTAAGTCCTTAGGACCGAATAAAAGAAAGGACAATGATTAAAAAGTAGGCCCTGGCCCCGAGGATCAGAAGGAACGGGTATAAATACAGGAACAACGAGTATAGAAAGGTATGTAAAAATCACTTCACTTAACTTAGTAGAGAAGCTATCTTGAGTGTCTGAACTGACTTGTCCGTCGGAGTGCTAATTCCAGCACCCCGACCGGAGTGTTTGTATCTTTTCAGGCGACTAGCTGAGGATCATTAGCGTCTCCCAGGATCTGAAGAGTATTTCCAAACCACTTCTCCACAAATTTCTTATGAAAAAATCATTATGCATCTTTAGTTAACTTCATACTATGTTTGGATGCCCTAAATGAAGAAGTAAAATAGAAGAATCTTATCATTGGGAATCCAATATCAAATAATCTGATGCCTAAAATAATCTCATTCAAGTGTTTGGATAATTCCAAAACCTTTTCCATGACAAATAAAATAAAATAGATTCAAGTGTTTGGTTTAACCTTTTCATTGTCCAAAACACTCTTTGTTCATCACATAGTAGAAAGAGAAAGAGGGAGAGACTATAATAGAAAGAAAGAGAGTGTAAGGGTCTCTATTTTGTCAAATGCATATGGCTTAGCAAA
Organism: Camellia granthamiana; assembly: GCA_036172215.1. NCBI lineage: Eukaryota > Viridiplantae > Streptophyta > Magnoliopsida > Ericales > Theaceae > Camellia > Camellia granthamiana. The sequence continues at coordinate 35,209,617 of CM069904.1, read as the reverse complement.
CCCTGTAGCTACCTATCTTTTTCCCTCTACAAAATCAAGATCCAAACATAGCATAAAAAAATAGGAAGGTAATTCTCAAAAAGCCAACCATACAATATCTTATGAAAAAATCATTATGCTTCTTTAGTTAACTTCATACTATGTTTGGATGCCCTAAATTAAGAAGGAAGATAGTGGAATCTTGTTATTGGGAATCTAATACCCAATAATCTAATGCCTGAAATAATCTCATTCAAGTGTTTAGATAATAACAAAATCTTCTTCTTTTTTTTTAATAATTGAGAGTTCGGGCCAGCTTGTGCGTACCTCGACTAATTCCAAGGCGTTGAAGTGAACAATTGAGTAAACTTCCAGGTGGCCCCTTGGAGTGACTCGAACTCGAGACCGTGGATCTTATCCTCAAGTCTTTACTGCTCAGTCAGCTCCTTGGGGTTGGACAATTCCAAAATCTTTTCCGTGAAAAATAAAATAAAATATATTCAAGTGTTTGGTTTAACCTTTTCATTGTCCAAAACACTCTTTGTTCATCACATGGTACAAAGAGAAAGACAGAGAGATTGCAATAGGTAGAAAGAGAGTGTAAAGGTTTCTATATTATCAAGTGTATATGGCTTAGCAAATCCTATAGCTACTTGTACTAAAAATCCAAGTAAACTTTTGAAGTGCTTTTCTTGCATATTCTTGATAAATCAGCCTTTATGGCAAGAATTTTGATGAGGGAATTAAAATAGGAAAGTGATCCTTAATTACCTACTCAAACTTTCCCAAACTAAGCAAAAATCTAATTTCACACTCCCAACTAATATCAAGAAGGAATTCATGCTCTTTTTGGTTGAGTTTTCAAAACTTGTTTTTTTAATTATTTTTTTTTTTTAAATAGAAACTACTTTGACAAAAATAAACACCAAAAAGTTATTTTTGAATTTTCAAAAATTATTTCTGTCCCCAAAAAGAGAAAATCATATAAAAATAATGAGATGTTTCATAATGTTTACAGTTTACTATTTTGTGTTTACAGGAAACAACAAACATGTTTGTATTTATTTTTAAAGGAACATGTTTAGTAAATTTTGTGGTTACAAGAATTTAGTAAATTTTGTAAAGAGTTTACAAGTTCTTTAAAACAAAAAATAGACATCATACGAGTTTTTGGTTATAGATTTCAATATTTTTTGGAAATATAAACAAACAAACATAAAAAAACTATAAAATAACGTTACCAAACAGGCCTTTAGTGTTTTTCATTTTTTAGTTTTTCACCAAACTAGTTTTTGAAATTTTTTCAAAAAACAGACTCTGAAAACACAACCAAACAAAGCCTCAACCTCTATTCCACACACCTGAATGGATTACCTCATATATTATATTACTAGGTATTGGACTCTTAGTAATGAGATCCTCATTCCCGTCTAGATTTGGGCCACCAAAACATAGCCCAGGGGTTAAAGTGTCCTAGAGGAGTGGTAAATAGGAGACAATACAAGTAAACCAATTTTGTCAACTTATTCAAGGTATACAGACTACAGTCAACTAAAAGTAGGGTCTTCTTGACCAACTTAATATTTGGTTGACTTGGTTGACAGTCTTCTTTTCTTTTTTTTATCAATACAGTCTTTATTTTAATTTGGTTCATTCAACCTAAATCAATTTCTCAAATTTTAGGTGAGATTAATAAATCTTCGTTTAAGTTTTTCCTCACCAAGTTACCAATTCATACACTAATATCTAGTAGTTAAATTAAACTTACATGCTTATTCAAGACTAACATAAAACAATCATCCAAGCATTTATGTCATACATTTAACTTACACATTTGGCATAGGCATAGAATGGATAAAGTGCATGAAATGTAAAGAGAATGAACATAAGGATTTATAGTGGTTTGACTAATCAAATGGGTTTCCACTAGGGACACCCAAAACCTTTACAGTAACTCTTTAAAGGGTTTTCACTAGGGAACTCGAAACCTTCTCCACATACAAATGGGCTTATGCTCTCCCTGAACCACAACCTCCAAACACAACCTAACACTTGCACTAGATTATACAAATCTAAAAACAAGAACTTCAAAAACAGGGGAATCAGATACCCAAAACCCCAAATGTCTCTATGTGAGACTTGTGTGGTGTGTGTAGAACAGAAGTGTAAGATGTAGTAGGAAATTTATTAAACCCACCCCCTCCTTTGTTTCTGGATTGAGCTGAAATTTGAGATTCCCAAGGTGTGTGGAGATCTGATTCTTGCTTAGTTTGGAAAAGTTATTCTAAACTGAGTAGAAAGAAATGAACAAGAATTATTTTCTTATTCCACGCTGTGGATTCATCGGACTCATAATCATATTCCCATTCCCCTCAAGATCCTGGTCATCCAAATTGAGGCTAAACTGAAAACAACCAAAAAAAATTTAAAGAAATTTTGAACGTTTTTAAGGGAACTCCTAGCGAAGCCATTTGCCACTTGCACTATGTTTGGATCATAGATTTAGGTAAAGATTTGGAAATGAAATGGGAAAAGTTAAGTGAAATATAACTAGATTTCACACACTTTTTCCCTTTCTGTTCCCAAATCACTACCCAAAATCCAAGAATCAAAAACTGCCTTGAGCTTTTTCTGATAACACATTTCTAGGTTTGCCCAGATACACAAATCTACGCTCCCCTCAACATTAGATCACAGCCACATGCACGAACCCTAGATTGAAAGCTATTACAACCAAACCAAACCAAACCAAAACAAAACAAAACAAAAAAAACCAATCACAGAACAAATTCAAGTTTTGCAAGTAAAAAAAAAAATATATATCTGCATGAATAGTTGGATCCAAAACATCAAAATGAACCACATGATAGTTGAAGAGTGTTCTTTCAAAAAAATAGTTGAAGAGTGTACCTCTGCTCAGTGCTTTTCACAGGCGACTCCAATGAGCGAGAATGTCAATTTTAGAGCGAGCGAGAGAGAGAGAGAGAGAGAGAGAGAGTTTTGAAAGTGCTGGGTTTAGGGTAACTAGAGTTCACAGAAAATAATTCGCTTCACCAGTTAAGTGTTAACGGCGTTTTTTTGGGGGGGTTAATTTTGTAACGGCAAATTTTTTGTACTAAGCGTTTTAACGGCGTTCTAAGAAACTAAAAAATGTCGGGAAAATTTTGAACAACAAAGGAGGCGCCAGCCAAGGTATGCAACCTAAGAGCATCTCCAACGCTTACTCAAAAATTTCATCAAATTTGAGTACAAAAATGGGAATTTTCTCAATCTGATACAAGGCGCTCCAACGGTGAGCATCAAATGAGCATCAAAGTGAAATTGGGGAAGTGGTCGACCGGGTGGTCGACCGGCCAGTTGACCAACCGGTCGACCGGCAAAGCCAAATTTTTATTTTTATTTTTTTTAAACTGTTTGAACTGTTTGAACCCATGTATTTCAAAGAGAATCGGGCGACCGGTTGGTCAACCGGCGGGGCAACCGGGTGGTTGACCGGTGTACCACTTTCAACGATCAGTAACAGTGATTTGGTAAAATCTGTTTCCTAGTATCAGTTTGATGTTTTGTTTGGTGAATCCTCAGTTTGATATGAATTTGGTGCCACCGTTGGAGCCTCAAAAAGTGAGTTTTTCATCAAATTTCAAATTTGATGTTGGATTTGGTTCTCCGTTGGAGATGGTCTAAGTAAGGATTTTACAATTTTTATTTATTTATGTCAAATATGTGAAATAACAAATTTCTTTGTTTTTCTTTTCATGATATGATTTTTTTTTTTTTAATTCTTAATTCAATTACATAAATGAATATGACCAAAACATACACACTCTATTTGGATCACGGAGCAAGGAAAAAAAAAAAAGTAATATAAATTAATAAAATAATTGTGTTTGCTTATTATCATGATGGTAAAAATAAGGGTTTATAATAATTTTTACTCTTGACCTATTGACAAATTCTTTATTTTAGTCTTTCAATTATCAATTGAGTCTTTTAATTTCTTAAAATATATGAATCAAAATATATGAATCAATTGAATCTATTAAATCTCTAAAGTATTTAATTCTAACATATTTAGTCCTTGAAAGAGTTATAAAAACAAAATATAAGTTCATAAGTATTATAAATTAGTAACAGATTGTACCCAATTAAAATTTTATTAAAAAAACCCTTAAAAATTTTTTTTTTTTTTTCCTACAATGGTTACTTGCTTGCTTTTATCTAGTTATATATGCTGGATTTTGTCTACAATTTCTAATTGATTGTTTTTAAATTTTTCGTTAAATTCTTTTTATAATTTAATTAATATATTATTTTATTCTATTATTATTTGTAGCGAAGTGTTACTATTTAAATTATATGATTCTACTTTTTCAATATATCTAATATTGGTATATTTTATTCACAAGACTTAAACACATAGCAAAATATTTTTTTGGGATAAAATCTTAATCAAGTAAGGTCTTTTACTAATTTATAATACTTATGAGCTTATATTTTATTTTTGTAATTTTTTCAGGACTAATAAATAGGTTCGAACTAAATACTTTAGGGACAAAATAAATTCAATCGATAGTTTGAAAACTTAATAGACTTTGATTTGTATACTTTAGAGACTTAGTAGATTCAATTGATAATTTAGAGATTAAAAGTAGACAATTTAACGATAGTTCAAAAGTAAAAAGTGTAATAAACACTAAAAATAAATAAAGCAAAGTATGTATTATCAGGGCTGGCCTTGATGAGCAGCAACAAAGGTCTCCAAATTTAAACAAAATTTAGGAGCTCCTAATTAGGAGTGGACATCGTGCCATGTAATTTCATGTTCATGTTAGAATTACTTCAAATTAGCCTAATCTATTTATTTTTTATGTTATCGTATAAGAATAATATTTAACCAAAACTTTGTTGTAGTTGGTTCAATTTTTATTTTGTATTATAAGTTTTTGTTTTATGTAATGTTTATATTTTTATTTTGTATACATTTTGGTTTTTTTTTTTTTTTTTTCTTTTTTGGTTGAAAGTGTGTTTTGTTTCAATTTTTTGAATTTAGTTTTCTGAAAACTGAGTTTTTTGTTTTTCATATTTTTTTGTTTTTAGTGAATATTTTTTAAATTTTAAGTAATTTTTTTACTTTTTTAGATGCACTTTACTTATATGTATCTAAATAGTAAAATATTTGTGAAAAAATATTTTAAAAAATTAATAAATACACAAAAAAAATACGAAAATTTAAATTTTCATATTTTTTGGTATTTAGTGTATTTTTTTAAAGATTTTTTTTTTCACAAATATTATATTTTTTAAGTGTGTTTATGTTAAGTGTGTCTAAAAAATTGCTTAAAATATTAAAAAAATTCATTGAAAACATTAAAATACGAAAAATAAAAAAGTAGAATTTTCTGAAAACCATTTTTTGAAAACTGGAACCAAACAATATTTTGTTAAACTATAGAGTAATAAGACTATATTTTTATCTTTTTTAATTCTTGTAATGATATCTTTATGTTTTAATCTTTATGCTCTAATTTGTAAAGGTAACAGCAAATAATTAAAAAAAATTATAAATACATATCATTCAATCCAAACACTTATTTTTTTCATTTTATATATATATATATTTATTGAAGGGCTCAATTTCAAAGGTTTCCGTAAGGCCTTGAATAACCCGGGGTTGGCCCTGTGTGATGTAAATATATGGGTGAATTTTTTTTTAAATATTTTAATAGACAATTTCAATATTATAAAAAATATATATATATATATGCAACTAATCGACTTGTTTCGCACTACATTTTACTACTTTTGCTGAGAAATAAAACATATACAATATGAGAGTTCTATTTATCACAATTTCTTGGGTAATTCTATTTCCACACATCATTTTATTATAGGTGCATATCATTTTTCAATGCACACACTTATAAATTTATTTACTTTCGTTTTACCCATTCCACACACCAAATGTGCTATAATATGTGCACACATCAACATAAAAGTCCAACACATTATGTATAAACCCATACTACACCCCTAAATGTAAATTGAAATTGTGCCCTACAAACAAGATATTTTTCTACACTCTCTGGCAATATTCTGACGATTAAAGCACAACAAAAGAATCATATGAAGTACAACATTGTTTGACATTCTTTAAGGTATACAATTTTCAAAAATCAATAATTTTTAGTTATTATTTTACTAGTATTCCGCAAAAACTTTATTATTATTGTCTCTCATAGATAAAAAGATGGAAAATATAAGTAGTTTAGTCCTTTCACAGAAGCATGTCCTTATGGACATAGTAATTTAGCGCGTGAACTTTTAAATTGAAAAAATCTAAAATTTGACTTATGAACAGAGTGTCATTAAATGTATGATATTTATAATTATATTTTTCAAATTGATATGCTAAAATAATTAGATTAGAAAAAGAAATTGCCAACTTTACAGTGTTATTCGATTAATGGGGACCGGGAGAGAATTGTGTGGGATAAGTGGAAGATAACATTTTATGTATGTTCTATGAGTGTTGTTAATAGCCTCTACTTCATTAATTAAAACTTTCTATTTCTTTCAATTCTCACCTACAAAATTTAAAAGGGTAAATTACACTATAATCTTACATATATTAACAATTTTATTAAAAATTTTACTGAAAATACAAATTCTCCAATGATATTTGGACATAAATGCTTTTAGTAAGATTTTAAGTAGATGTATCATGGCTCATTACACTTTGCTCTTTTTATGTTTAGTAACTTTCCTACTTTGGCTCTTAAATTTTTTTTTATCTTTTTCTTTTTCACTTTGGTCTTTCATATTTTAAGTTTTTTTTTTTCAATTACTTTTAAAGTTAATTTTTGTTAAAAATTCGGCACAAAATGACACATTGAAAGTCGTGCGGCATAAAAATAATTTATTATATATAACTCATACTTCTGACACAAACTCAAACTTCAATATAATAATATATTTTTATGTTATGTGACAACTATTGTGACATTTTCTATCTAATATTGAACAAAAATTAGCTTTATAAGTAAATTGGGAAAAACTTGAAATATAAAAGGCCAAAATGAGAAAAATAACTTTAAAGGTCAAATAGGAAAAGTAGCCAAATATAAATGAGGCAAAGTGTAATTTACCTAATTTAAAATTGGAGTGTTGTTATTAGCACCCCATCAATTATTTTGAACCATCCATTTTTTAGCTTTTTTTTTTTTTTTTTACACAATAATAACCTCAAATGAAATTACTAAAAAAGACATCAATAATTTTGGAACATCCCATCTCACAATTAAACCTATATACCCACTACATTATGAGTTAGGGTTTATGAGAGCATCCACCTCTATTACCATCCATCCATCTTTTCCAAATCACACTTTCAAAATCTACCCACCCTCAAAACCTTGAAAACTCTTTGGCAGCAATATTCCTGCAGTAGTGGTGGCAACCATTTGATTACTTACACTTCTTTGGCAATGACAATGAATTGAAGTTTTTTTGGCAACCACAACTCCATGAAACGAGATGAGTACAACAGTAAAAGCTCAGAGGAGGTTCATATTTTTAATGGTGTTCTTAACTTAGAGGATATTGGCCTTGTAAAAGTAAGTTTCTTGAAGAAAAAAGAAAGGCAAAAATAATAAAAATTGTTCGTCATTTTTTTAGAACTGAACTCCCGAACATATAGCCGAAATTTGAGAACACAAGCCCGAACATTGTTCATTTGTTGAGGAACAAGTAATTGAACATTCCCATTTGTTCGAGAATAGATAATCGAAACTTATGGAGATCACAGAACTCACAAAAGGAGAGTTTTGAATCAATAACAAAAAATTCTACACTTATTTTCTCAGGTCATAAACAAAGTATGTAGAGATAACATAATAATCACCTTCGTGGATTTTGTTAGGATTTTTGGGAGAGAGGCTTTTTGGGATGTGGGTATGTGCATTCAATTGAATAGGTGAAATATTTTCACAATGATAATTTTGGTATTATTTGGAAGGAAAAGAATTTTAAGGGTTTAAAAATTTATAAGTGGGGGTTCAAAGAAATGGGAGTTCAAAATAATTGATGCAGTGCTAATAGCAACACTCTAAAATTGAGAAAAATTTTAAGGACCCGACATAGTACCAAAGTTATACTTTTTACAAAACACTATACACCAACTTAGATGCACACCTTTACACGTAGTAGAAACAAATTAACAATAATTAATTTTGTTAAATTGGTTAGAGTTTGTTAATTTTATATTAAAGACTATTGTTCAAATTTTATAAGAAATTTTTTATATTTTAATTTTTACATATAAAAATAAATAAATATGTCATGACCCAGTTCGGTTCAGAATCATAATCAAAGTCTTGAAATTGAGAACTAGACCGATTTGAAGGGTGATATTAGCAAATGCAAAAAGCAAAAAAACATTCCTTGTTTAACATTTTTAACGTTTTGTAAAATTTTCTGTCATAATCAACCCTTACAATTGAAGAAGAGAGTATCTTGCTGCCCTTTCTCAAAATTTTGACTCAAATTTCTATAAAAAAATTAGAGTAAAAGCTTTATTTGATCTGAAACTAAAATCACTCACTTGACACTCAAATTCAAGCATAGAAAAGAGGGTGCTTTGAGTAATTTTTACCCAAATTTAACTTTTAATACATAAATTTGAGTTAAAATGAAAATTCCCCTAAAGGGTTCTTGAAAGCTGATAGAGGGTGCCTTGAAGATTAAATTTCAGAAACAATGGAGTTTCTTACTACACCTTTATAGAAGAAAGACAAAGTTGCTCCATAAGTACAAATATATTCATATATATATATATGCATATAATCAGAGCATTATTTATTGATCCAGCTCAAAAATTTATGTCAAAACTACTATGCTTCAACTAGGTTCAGTTGTCAAGAATATAAAATTTCGGGAGAAAAATGAATTCTCAAGAAAGGAAAAATAATAATAATAATAATAATAATAATAATAATAATAATAATAATAATAATTTATTTTCTCATTAATTGTTCAGTATACAAGAAATATTTGTCCAAAAAAGTAATTTATGTTTTTCAGCAACACAATCCTGTACTTTCTATTAAAAAAAAAAATGATAAGATCGAAAGAGTTTCTTTTAAGAAAATAGTTTTAGTGAAATATATTTTTGCAAATACTGAACAAACATACATAAAAAGAAAATCCTTTTAATTTTTCTTTTCTTTTCTTTCCTTTCCTGAAAAAAATGTGATGAACCAAAGGGACAAAGTTCCAAGACAGTTAAACAACAATCAAATTCGTAGGTACAATGTCTTATGTTCACAGTTGGCGTCCACAACCAGAAATTTAAATTCGAATAAAAAGGACGATAATTTATGTTTTTTGTAATAGCAATTAACCATAGTGAAATCGAGTTTTATATATCTAAGAAAGGCACCAAAGATCAGTACTCGCATGATAATGCATTCGACAAATGTCACGTTCACAAATAAGAAGAGGAATTAACCGAGCATCAATTCTTTTTGCGCGAAACCTGCAAAAGAAAATAACCAACAAATAAAAGAGACAATCAGAATCCACATATTGTGGTTTTTAAGTGCAAATGTTGACTAATTTAACACAAGGCAACAATTGTTCCTTTTGATTTGTATATCCCTAAATGTCCAGAATTAAGAAGCACGGACACGGACACGCAACGCAACACGGATATGACATGGATACGCCGACACATCAATTTTCAAAAAATGCAAGACACGACACGTGGGGACACGCATGAAATATTTAATTTTATATATTTACTCTATATATTATATATATATATATGAATATATCATGCAAAAAAAAATACAATATGACACTAATTCCTATAAATTTATATGATTTTTGTTTTATTATTGTATCTTAAGTAGTTTTGTTCAAACTTATAATTAGTTTCACCTATGTCTAATCGATAGACACGTGTGTTTAAGCGATAAACAAGGGTTTCTTCTAAGTGTTCAAAGAGTGTCCGGATCTTTGAAAAAAATTAAAAGATAGGACACGTTTTGAAGAGTCTTAGACACGTGTTAGGGAAGTGTCCAAAGAGTGTCGGTGTCTGACACAGACACGACACGGATACGTCATCTTCTTAAAAGTGTCCGTGCTCCTTAGGTCCAAAATGTCAGTATAAACAATTCACAAGAATCATGATGTAACAATGACATCTCAATAGGTTATTTCCAATATTTATGTCTCAATTCTACACGCGTCTACAATCTAAAGCCTTCGCCTTTAGAATAATAAAAGTCAAGTATACAAGTGAAATAATTGCACAAAACAGTAATACAATCGCCATTCCTGAAAAGAATTACCTTGCCGATACTTGCATTCTGTGTCTTTCCTCTCTTCACTGTGTGTTTTGCATTCTGTGTCTTTCCTCTCTTCACTGCGCGTCCCTGAAACTCATGAATTAACATTATTTGATGGTTACAACTTACAAGAAACGGATAATATCACACAGCTCTAATAACTTATTAACAATAGAAAGAGAATTTCATTAACCTGATGAGATGGAACCCCCTGGACATGTGATGGTGGAATAGCTTGCAGCTGTGGCGATTCTCTAGAATTGTTGGAGACATCCGCAACCTATCAAGAATAAACTTGGGTTGGTGTTTAACACAACGGGCATTAATTTCAAATCAAATGCAAGAAATCTAAAATGTTACCTGTCCAGCATGCAAAAGCTCGGATGGTGAACCTTGCTCAGATGGGAACTTCTTCTGCATGTTCAACATCATTGACATCATACTGGACATTTGGGATGCCATCTGTGCACACGTCTGCTCCATGGAAACCATTTTCTCTTTCATATCACGTACCTCCGCATTAGCCTTAGAGACCATTTTCACGGCAGAAGGGGCAGGGCCCAACCCATAAGTGCGAACACGGCCATGTCTATCTTGTCCCATTACTTGAGATAAGATGTCACCTTCGACAGTACCATTTTGTGAGGTCTCCTTCTGTTGAGCTGCCCGTTCACGAAGTTGCGACTGCAATAAAGAACCAGACATTTAATAAATTATACAACTGATCAAGTAAAATTCCACTGCATATTGAAAAAGAAACAGAAAGCAGCTAAACAAAAACATACAATTAACGCTGAAGATTCCTTATTTACAGGTTGCCCATCTTTCCGTGTACAAGTCAATATGAATAGCTCTGCCCGGGATGGCTCCTTATCAGGCCTCTTCGCACGCTGTACTTATTGAACAACATATACTAGTGCATTACTACATGAATGCAAAAACACGTCAACAACCATGCAATTCTAAAGTTCCAAACGCATATATGAAGCTACCTGTTCTTCGCGTACTTGTGCAAAGCTCTTTCTGCCTGTAGTGTGAGTTATCTTCTGATGTGCGCGACTGGCCTTATTTGTAACACTGCGTTCCTATAATGCAGAATAAGAAATGGACAATTAAACATGTTATGAATTGCCTCGTGTTGGCCGGCATAATTGCAGAATGTAACCCTACAATTATTACTCAATGCAGAATGTAACCACAAAATTATTACTCCATACACGACCTTTGCCTCTTTGGAGTTCCAAAATGAAATGAGGATCTGCCACTGATCTGGAACGACCCTCTCATCACGGTCTGCTAGCCGCTCCTCATCAGTCTTATGAGTATTATAATGATTAGCCTTCAACTCAGCTTTCCAGTCCTTCCATTTTTTGCCGATGGACTTCAAGACCCAACTTTTACTGTTTGGGTCAATCTCAAATTTTGACTGTGTCATATGTAGGAAATGTGTGATCACATCACATAAAATATATATATATAGATATGAACAAATAAGTAAAATTTCTCTGAACCTGAACTTGTTGCCACATCTTCTCCTTGATCTCATCTGGTAATGCCCGCCAATCAACATAATTAAGGGGTGCCATGTGCCCATTTCGTGCTATGGTACCGAGAAAGTTGGTGAGTTTGGGTGCCTCAAGGCCAATGGGCTGCCCCAGCTCATTGACGCTAACAGATATCTTACCTTCCATATTCCACACATCGAGGCACCGAGTTGGGCCACGACCACGAGTCCTCCTGATGCTGCTAGAATCTATCCAAAAGAAAAACACACACACACACACACAAATGAAAGAAAGAAAAGAATAACTGAATATGTAAACCAGTCATATTCATAACTGAATATGACAAGCCTGACCCTGGACATAACATACTTGCACGTCCCATATCCAAGCCAGTCTGCGGCTGGCTAGGGCTCAACCCTTGCTGGGGCTGATGCGGCTGGCTGTTACTCACTGAGGGGTGATGAAACTGCATTTGGCTCGGGCCTATTTGTTCCTGCTGCTCATGGCTGGTGTAGTCAGTCATAGGGCCCACTGGGCAGCTAGTCGGCCCATGCTTGCTGCACCTAATCATGGACTCCACAGGAGGTGGTGAACGAAGTTGTCCTTCATGAAAGAGATAAGGGATAATTATTAGGAAAGTATTAGACTAGGTATTGAATCTGTATTGCCTATAAAGGAGGCATGCACCAATGCATTTCAGTAACAGATAAAACACAAAGACTAGGCCATATCTAAGAAATTGCTTCTAATGGTTAAACTGATTAACTTAATTTTTCTTTTTCTTTTTTTGATAACTAACTTAGTTGAGATGCGACATAGAGAAAAACAAACATTGGTTATAGATGTGACCCAACTCCATCCAGTTGCACAAGTCAGCATTAAGGGAATTGGAAGACTCCAGATGGTATAGAAACAGATATTGAGTGCTTAGGTCTAGTATTATCTAGAGTACATTTGCGAAGCAGGGACAGTGCCTATTTGGTGCTCTAAAAAGTAAAGACAGCACTTTGCAATGCTCTACAAACTGCCAGCGTAAAAGCTTCTCTGAAAACATGTAGATAAACTAGTCATATTCATAACTGACTATGACAAGCCTAACCTGGACATAACATACTTGCACTTCCCATATCCAAGCCAGTCTGCGGTTGGCTAGGGCTCAGCCCTTGCTGGGGCTGATGCTGCTGGCCGTTGCTCACTGAGGGATGATGAAACTGCATTTGGCTTGGGCCTATTTGCTCCTGCTGCTCATGGCTGGTGTAGTGAGTCATAGGGCCCACCGGGTACCTAGGCGGCCCACGCTTGCTGCACCTTATCATGGACTCCACAGGAGGTGGTGAACACAAATGTCCTTCATAAAAGAGATAAGAGGGAATTATTAGGAAAGTATTAAACTACATATTGAATCTGTATTGCTTATAAAGAAGGCATGCACCAATGCATTTCAGTAACAGATAAAACACGAAGACTAGGCCATATCTAAGAAATTGCTTCTAATGGTTAAACTAACTTAAGTTTTCTTCTATTTTTTTTTTTTTTTTTTGATAAATAACTTCGTTGAGATTCTACATAGAGAAAAACAAACATTGGTTCTAGAAGTGACCCAACTCCATCCAGTTGCACAAGCCAGCATCAAGGGAATGTTGGAATACCCATATTCAGATGGTATAGAAACAGATATTGAGTGCTTAGATCTAGTATTATCTAGAGTAAATTTGAGAAGCATGAACAGTGCCTATTTGGTGCCCTAAAAAGCAAAGATAGCACTTTGCAATGCTCTACAAACTGCCAGCCTAAAAGCCTATCTGAAGCAGACCCTGTATAATGCTTAAAAAGCAAGGGTAGCACCTGTACGGTACTCTCACAGTAAGGCACCACTTATTTGATGCCGACAAAGCAAAGGCAACCCTTGCACACTCTAAATGCAGAATCAACACCTATAGGGTTTTAAGGTAACAAGAGAAAGCAGCAAGTTTGACTTTGACAAGTTAGAATGTTCATACCACATTTAGTCCAATGAAAAAGGTGAAATGCTAAGGCGATAGACCTGTCATCGTCTCAACATAATTACTTCTTTTTACTTTCTAGTTCAACATCAGCCAATAAAAATTATGAGTATTAGAATTATTTAAGGCATCCAACCCAAAACCAATTTTCCTTAGGTGGAGAGGCGCTGCACTAGATTATATGAACCAAGTTTGAAGCAATGTGGGACAAGTCTTCAAGAAGTTAAGGATCAAACAGATGATAGAACTCAGTCATTTTAAGAAACAAAAACTAGTTATATTCAATGTGATGAGCCTAACATATCATACCTTCACTTCCCATTTCCAAGACAATCTGTGGCTGGGAAGGCTGGGCCTGGCTTGAGTTCAGTTGGACCCGGCAAGTCTCCTGCTGAAGATGATGTGGCTGCCCATAGCTTGCTGATGGCTGGGGAAACATTTGGCTAGGGGAAGTCAGATCCTGCTGCTCATATCTGGCGTAGTCAGTCATAGGGCCCACTGGAAACCTAGGCCCATGATTGCAGCCCCTTATCATGGGCTCCACAGGAGGCGGTGAGCAAAAATGTCCTTCATAAAAGAGAAGTGCATAATTATTAGGAAAGGAGTACAATAAATAATATTGAATATGCATTCATTACAGAGGCATGCATTTGAGTAATGTGGTCAAATAACACAGAATAGGCTATATATAGAAAATTTGGCAGATTTAACAAAATTTCTCAAGTTCTCTTTAATAATAATAATTATTATTATTATTATAATTATTTTAATATTTAGCTGTAGGTAGCTTAAACAGGTTAAAATGATTCCAAACCTAGTTGAGATCCTACAAAGAGCAAAGCATACTAAAACATGCTTAGAGCTGTGAGCTAACTCCATCCACATGCACAAGGCTGCATCTAGCAAATGTTAAAAGACCTCTAATTTCAGATGGCATAGAAAAAGATACCGTGTTTAGGTCTAGTGTTATCTATAGTGCATTGAAATGAAGGCGTACTTGGTGCTCTAAAAAAAAAAAGACTTCACACTCTTCAACACTAGAACCTGCCAAACCTGAAGATTTTTAGAAGCTGAACCTATATAATGCTTGAAAAAGGAGGTTAGCACCTTTATGGTGCTTTAGAAGCAAGGCAACACCCATTTGATGCCTGAGGAAGCAAGGGCAGCCCCTGCAAACTCTAAAAACAGAAGCAACACCTAACTGGAGTTTAAGGGCAAGGGATTGCTTGCGTGTTGCTCGAACAGGAACAGCAATTATGGAAGGCTTTGCAAGAGAAAGCAGCGAGTTCGATGGGCTAAAATAAACAGAATATTCATACCCCATTTAAAGGTTAGCAACTTAGCATGAATGTAACGCCCCAAAATAAATAGACATTCTACTCCGTATAATAATGCCAACATGGGGAACAGAACAACAATATGACTATACAACATCATTTCCAACACATGCCTCAGTACATTCTTTTAGTCCTGCAACATGAGTTCTTATTAGAATGAATAAAAGTAAACTATTACAGGTTAATGTCTTAAAGGCTACAAGTTTCCAGGGCCTTGCCCAGTTACAACAAATGAGTCACAACTTAATACAAAGAAGCTCGTGGCTTAAATTACAAACAAACAACCAAAGAAAACAATACATACGAGCCTCAAGCTCCAAGATCCTCCCAAGTCATCACCTTGGCGGAGGTACACCGGTTCACTTGAAAGTGGTTTCCCTCGTAGGGTGAGCATAAAGCCCAGTAGAAATAAATTTAATGACATGTATGAAGTTTAACAATGTCATAAGATGTATGCACATGAAATGTCATGATAAAACATGCATTCTTCCCTCTTTGAAACAATGTAATGCGAGATTTCCAAAACATCTTTCCAAATCAACAATATTCCTTCAAAACAACCAAGTGGTAAATATAATGAATAAATCCCCAGGACTAGTGTTCATAATAGTAACTATACAAGTCACTATGCCATTTTTACTGGTATTAGCCGAAAGGCTCGGCACCTACCATGCGGATTTTAGGTCTTACACCAAAGATACACAGGCCAACTTAATTCTGCTTTAACATCTCCTCATAGCTTTACCATTTTATTTACCCTTTCAATAGGACAATACATGCATCTCAAAACAACAATACATTTTCCGAAACATTGAAATCTCCAGTTACAAATCCTGTTAGAATATTCATTTATATATTTGTAATTATCTATTTCCTGATTTCATGTCTTAGGGCTCTCCTTGTAAGTTAGGTTAATTAATATATAAGTGAATGAATTGATATTCATTCACTAAGGTTTTGATTTTACCTCAATAAACATGGTATCAGAGCACAAACCCTAAACCCAGCTTCTTCCGCCACCTTCCATCACCACTCTGAAAAAACCCATCTCCAGCCAACCCACCATCACCATTTTTCGGCCTCTCATTTAGCTATCTGAGGCTTGCGCACGCTGCAGCAGGTCTTCTAGGCTCAGCCAACAGCGGTCGGAGGCCATAGAGGCCAGGACGACACCAGTCGGAGGTAACCCAGGACCAGACGACTTCCGCTAGGGCTTGCGCACGCAGCAGCAGGCCTTCCAAGCTCAGCCGACAGCCATCGGAGACCATCTAAGCCAGGACGAAGCCAGTCGGAGCTCACCCAGGACCAGACGACACCTTTTGGCAGTTCGACAGTCTGTTTCAGTCTAGTCAGCAGTCCCTTCGTTCCTCTGTGGCTTCTCGCATGTCTCTGTGAGGTTTGCTAGTGAGATACTGATCGTGATACCTTATTCAAAAAAAAAAAAATAAATAAATAATTTGTTTTGATTGAGGTTCTTATTTCAGTATTATTTTTTAATTTCTTTTTGGGTCAATAGATGGCCCCAATAATTTGATTTTCATGCTCCCATAGTGGTCTGTGATTGTCATTATTTGGTTGTTCTCTTCCACCCATAGTTGTGATTTTGCTGGTTGTGGTTTAAATAAGTAGCATACTCAGATGGCCGAAATTACTAGTGAATCCACCACTCGTATCCAGCCACCTCAAGTGGAGAGCCTCATTATGCCTACTCAATCCGAAAACACAATCCTAGCCTTAAAATTACCACCTCGCTGTTTAATGGTCAGAATTATCTAGCCTGGTCGCAGAGTCTGATTCTTTTTTTGAAGAGCAAGGGGAAGATGGGTTATGTTGATAGAAGGGTTCAACCACCAGGGACCAATGATACTGGTTATGACCAATGGGAGATTACTAACTCCTTGATTATGAGGTGGCTCATTCATTCTATGGTTCCGGATATTGGTGAAGGCTACTTGTCCATGGAAACTGCCCGAGATGTTTGGGAAGCTGTGGCTGCCACCTATTCTCGCAAGGGCAATTTTTTGCAGACTTTTGAGTTGCGTCGTTCCATCGAGCGCTCCGTACAGGGGAGCAGACTGTTCTTCAGTACTTCACATTTCTTAACAATGGCTGGAAACGTCTTGATCACCTGCAGGACTATAAACCGGTTTGCACTACTGATTCCGTTGGCTACATGAAGTTTATTGCACAGGAGAGAGTCTTCAAGTTTCTGGAAAGTCTTAATCTGGAATTTGATCCGGTTCGGAGTCGTGTCCTTGGCATGGATACTCTTCCTTCTCTTCAGGAGGCCTTTGCTTACGTACAGAATGAGGAGAGTCATCGTTCTGCTATGATGCCAACTGCTTCTCCAGAACGCTCTGCCTTACTTTCTGTTCCTCCTTGGGATGGGACCACTCTGCCTCGTGCTTCTCCTAATCCTTCTACTAAGGACCCTTTGTTCTGTGATTACTGCCACACGCCACGACATACTCGTGAGACCTGTTGGAAGCTTCATGGGGCTCCATCCGGCGGTCGAGGTGATCGGGCTGGTTCTCGCGGAGGCCGGTCCAGCCAGTCTAGAGGACGTGGCTTTAATCCACGAGCCCATCAATCCAGTGCAGTTGGCATACTTGATTCCACTCCAGCCCCAGTTGGTTTGTCCTCTGATGGGGTATCTAGCCTGTCTTCTTCTGAGTTTGAGAATGTTTTGCGTCACTTGTTGGACCGCCGGTCTTCTACCACTCCTCCGGATGCATCCTCTTCTTCATTTGCCCGATCAGGTAACTTAGCCTCTCTTCCCAGTGCTTTCCTATCCCATAAGTCTGTCCCATGGATTATTGATTCTGGTGTCTCAGATCATATGTCTGGATCTTCTGATCTTTTCTCCGACTATAAGCCCTCTTTAGGACACAACAAAGTTCGCATTGCAGATGGTACTATTTCTTCTGTTTCTGGGAAAGGTTTAATTCGTGCCACTCCTACCCTTCCTCTCTCTTCAGTTTTACATGTTCCTAATTTCTCTGTTAATCTTTTATCCTTGAGTCGTATTACTCAGGATTTGAATTATAGTGCGACTTTTTTCCCTGATCATTGTCTTTTTCAGGACCTTATCACGGGGAGGACGATTGGCAGTGGTAAAGCAAACCATGGTCTCTATATCTTGAATCAGGCTGACAAGGTTGCACATCATTCTATCGCGTCTCTGTTTTCCATTTCTCCAAAAATCTTTGGGTGTGTCTGTTTTGTTCACAATTATTCCCCTACTCGTGATAAGTTGGACCCTCGCTCTCTCAAGTGTGTTTTCCTCGGCTACTCCCCTACTCAAAAGGGATATAAGTGTTATCCTCCTTCTCGTAAGTGGTTTGTGTCTATAGATGTCACATTCTTTGAGTCCCAGTCTTACTTCTTGTCTTCTCCAGTGCCCCAGTCATCCATTCAGGGGGAGCCTTGGTGTGAAGAGATTCCTGTTGTCCCTATTACTCCTATGATGGAATCATTTGTTCCTCCACCACCTATTGCTGAGACTATAGACTTTAATGCCACCAAGGACAAGGAAGGGCAAGTTTATGTCAGGGACAAAGACAGACAGAAAGTTACTTGGATACAAGAGACCATTTCTGCTTACCCACTGCCATCTCCTACTTCTGATAAGAGTCCAGGTAACTTTGACCCTGTTGTTTCTCTTGAGTCTACTGATATTGCTATTCCTGACACTACTGATCTTGATATTCCTATTGCCAAGAGAAAGGGTGTGAGATCTTGCACTCAACATCCTATCTCTAATTTTGTGTCATACTCTCATTTGTCGTCCTCATAGAGAGCCTTTGTGTCCAACATTTCTTCTGTGAGTATACCTAATCATTTTCAGGATGCTCTCACTACCCCTGAGTGGAAACTTGCTATGATTGAGGAAATGAAAGCACTTCGTAATAATGGCGCTTGGGAATTGACTGAGTTACCTAAGGGCAAGCGAACTGTGGGATGCAAATGGGTGTATACAGTAAAGCACAAGGCAGATGGTTCAGTTGAGCATTATAAGGCTTGACTTGTAGCAAAGGGTTTTACTCAGACATATGGGGTGGACTATCAAGAGACACTTGCTCCTATTGCGAAGATGAATTCTGTCAGGGTACTCCTTTCTCTTGCAGCTAATTTGGATTGGCCACTTCACCAGTTTGATGTGAAGAATGCTTTCCTCCATGGTGACCTAGAAAAAGAGGTGTATATGGACATTCCTCCTGGTTTTGAAGATCTTCAGACAAAGGGGAAGGTATGTCGACTTCGAAAGTCACTATATGGTCTCAAACAGTCTCCAAGGGCTTGGTTTGAGAGATTTACTCAAGCGATGGTGAAGTATGGTTTCAAACAAAGTCAGGCTGATCATACTCTGTTTGTTAAACATTCCTCCCATGGTAAGACGACGGCTCTCATTGTGTATGTGGATGACATAGTGCTTACAGGGGATGATGTTGAGGAAATTCCTCTGCTAAAGAAGTATTTGGCAAGTGAGTTTGAGATCAAAGACTTGGGAAATCTGAAGTATTTTTTGGGTATTGAAGTTGCCAGATCCAAGGATGGGATTTTCATCTGTCAGAGAAAATATGTCCTTGACATGTTGAAAGAAACAGGGATGCTTGGAAGCAAAGCCTGTGACACTCCTCTAGAGCCTAACCAGAAACTGAGTGATGATATTGGAGGAGCAGCTGTTGATAGGGGGAGTTATCAGCGGTTAGTGGGTAAGCTCATTTACTTATCCCATTCTCGTCCTGATATCGCTATTGCAGTTAGTATAGTTAGCCAGTTCATGCATGCTCCTCATGCAATACACTTGGAGGCAATTATGAGGATTCTGAGATACTTAAAATCTTCTCCTAGAAAGGGCCTTTATTTTTCCAAACACGATCATCTTAGTGTGAAAGCCTATACAGATGCAGATTGGGCAGGATCAATAACTGATAGGAGGTCCACTTCGGGGTATTGTACCTTTGTTGGAAGGAATCTGGTTACTTGGAGAAGTAAGAAACATAATGTGGTTGCCCGGTCTAGTGCGAAGGCAGAGTTTAGAGCCATGGTACAAGGTGTGTTGTGGATCAAGTTGTTGTTGAGTGATCTAGGGATAGATCAAACGAATTCCATGCGACTATATTGTGATAATAAAGCTGCCATCAACATAGCTCACAATCCAGTTCAACATGACAGGACAAAGCATGTTGAGATTGATCGTCACTTTATCAAGGAGAAATTCACTAGCGGCACAATATGTACTCTATTTGTGAAGTCTGGTGAACAACTCGTTGATATCCTTACAAAGGGGGTTGGGAATATCCTATTTCATGATATTCTTCGCAAGTTGGGGATGAGAGATATTTTCGCACCAGCTTGAGGGGGAGTGTTAGAATATTCATTTATATATTTGTAATTATCTATTTCCTAATTTCATGCCTTAGGGCTCTCCTTGTAAGTTAGGTTAATTAATATACAAGTGAATGAATTGATATTCATTCACTAAGGTTTTGATTTTACCTCAATAAACAAATCCATGATATGCACAATGCAATGTATGATTTGCAAATGTTTCCATCCCCTAATCCATATGCAGTTTCTACAACAATAAATACAACCTTCCACTAGTTGCCAACAACAATTATCTTTAATTAAAAGACAACAACAATGATAATATTCCAAAATCATAACCAAATTGGAATCCCAATGATTTATACAAAATCTCATGATTCCCAAAACAACATTCACACTTCTCACGAGTCTTGTGAATCTCCACCGAAAATATACAATTTTCTCAAAACCGCTCATATCGTTTCCAATAAAACCACCATTTCAAAAGAGTAATTAATACTTGGTATTTTCTAATACTTTCCAAAACTTTTCTCAACCAAACCTCATTTCAACCAAAATCCCACAACCATTCTAATTCCATCCTTTTTCCATAAAAGCACCCAAAACCCTAGATTTTGATTAACCTTTGAAAACCCATTAAAACCAAATGTTTCTTCAAAATACATAACACGACAACCACTAGGTTACCAATCCCAAACCATAACTGAAAACAAGTATTTTTTCCCAAATTTGTGCATTAATAAATACATATCCAAATCCTTTTTTTTGAAAACCCATAACTAACAAAATAACATATAACGAAGCTCAACCACATGCACACCGTTAAGAAAATCCCTAGCCCAACTCCAGAAGAGGAGAAAGCCCAAAAGTCCCAAAACTCAACATCGACGAAAACACAAACTTTTCAGATTAAAATGAAGCTCTAGGTGTGCTCTACCTTTTTCTCCAAACGACAATGGTGGAGAAATCGACCGATGATGGTGTATTTGAGATTTAAAGACAAGTTTTAGAGAGAGAGAGAGAGAGAGAGAGAGAGAGTACATCTAGGTTTTTGAAATGTTTAGAGAGAGAGAAATGAAAAAGTGATCCAAAAAGCGACTTTTACGGACTGATATACGCGCAGACCGCTCAAGTGACCAAACACAAAAGGTGGGACCGCTCGAGCAAACAAGTTACCGCTCGAGCGCACAATGACACCTCCTAGAAGTTTTGCAGAAAGAGACAGACTGCTCGAGCGCAAGAAACACTGCTCTAGCGAAGAACACTATCCTCCCAGTATCTCTGCAAACCTGCAAAAATACTTAAAGTTCTCAAAAACCGCTCGAGTGAACAAAGGACCGCTCGAGCAAACTGCCCAAAATCTAGGCAACAATTTTATTGAAAAACATACTCCCAACCTGTTCCCAACACAACTACGACAACCAAAAAACCGAACTCAATAAGGAATAAGATGAATAGGGATATGAACAACCATTCAAGAATAGGAATCCCGAATCCAAAACAATAAACGGGTCGGATCTAAACTAGAATCGCCATAATGAACACCACCATAGGATAAGGTGACGACCAATCATAACCTCAACATTAGTTACTTCTTTTCTTCCCTTATGGCAAGCCATTAGCTGACAACAGTTATGTGCATTTCTATTGATGCTTAAGCATTATTTGATGAAAGAAATCCAGTAATTGAAGTGGGTATTTTTGCTAGTATCATTTAACACACAAGATGCGACAAACAACATCCCTATATAGCGTAAGCATGTTGCAAAGCCTCTTGATGTAGTGTGATGCACTTGCTTGTCATTAGATACATAAGGCCTTCGGCCTAGGTCAACCCAACGGAACCTGAAAACAAAGCATACCTGCACTACCAACATTTCTACCAGCCTGTAGATGGGAAGTCTGCTGCTCTCCAGACCTCAGCTGGCACTGGCACTGGTGCTGACAAGGCATTTGCTGCTGCTGATATGACATGATGTAACTCCGTGAAGGGTGATAGGGCTGATGTTGGCTCAGGTCCATCTGAAGCTGCTGCTGGTGTCTGGGGTAGTCAATAATAGAGCCTACAAGGCTACTGTGCCCATGTGTGCTGCACCTCATAGTAGACTCCATTGGAGCTACATCTGAATATCCTTCATAAAAGAAACACACGTATAACTGTAAAAAGTAGCAGCAGATGGCATTAAATCTGCCTAATTACACAGTAGAGATGCACTGATGAATTTGAATGACAGGCAATACGACTTAGAGACTAAGATAAACATGGAACTTGGAGTTCCCTATTACAATTTATCAAGAATAAAAGAAAGAAATGCAACCAAGATGTTTTCATCCAGATCTCCATTATTTTCTCTGAACTATAACATTTTGCATGACTGATTTATCAGATATTAAACTGATAAGAACAGATATCTACTGTTGATTTTAGATAAAGGGCCTCATCCCTACCATTCATTCTGATTTTCTATCCTCTGATCATGCCCTTAGATCAGACTCTACAGTGACTGGGTGAGGCTTAGAAACATCATTCAGCAATTTTTTTGGAGAGGTAGGTGTAGATGCATGTAGAAGGACATGAACAATGAAATACTTGTGAGCAAGAATTTACAATTATTAAACAAAGCAAAGTGTGTTCTGCTTAGAATATTGTTTTCTTAGTGTGTCATATTTAAAATAATTCTTTGATGGTTCCTCTGCAGAATGTCTGAAACAGGGTATTTACATACCCTACTTATATGGGGAGAGATTTAATTTTTCCCTGCCTTGCCTATACATAGTTTGAACAGCTAATTAAGATTATTAACCATAATGTATATTTCCGGACAGCTTTCTCTAACATTTGATTCAATCATGATGTCAAACATTGTCACAGGCACAAAATGCAAGAAGGGGTTGTTCAATCAATGACTTGGATAACCTAATTGCTTCATTTTTTTTTTTTTCCTCTTCAAAACATGGCTAATTTCTGAGCCACTTGATAGGCTAGTGCGTAGTCAGTAACAATTCTCTTCTGGCCACAGTATTCTGCAGCCATTTTTGCAGGGATAACAGTACAGCTAAAAATAAAAAATATTACAATGAGTGAATTTCACCCAAGTCCAGCAGCCAAAATTCTATTCTATCTGCTAATTTGAAGTCCACAGAATTCATAGATCTGAGGATTATACCAAATTAAATAGTAATAAATCAGTATTTATATTGAAGAATAACAAATTAGACAGGCACCTTTTGTAGACGAAAAAGATTTTCCAGATGGACATAAGCCTACAAAAGGGCTTTATGTTTAAGAGAGTCAAGTTTAACATGTGATAGTATTGTTCACAAGATAACCAAGAGACTGAGTTAAGTGTTCCTTGACAAATTGAAATCCAAAGTTAAGGGGCAAAGAAAGCATACTGAAGAAAAACCAAATGCATGGAATAAGAAGGAGCATAACTATGAAACCCCTACCATTTATCTCCTGTGGTTGTTCTTTGTACAACCCAGCTTCTGTCCAATATTTTGTGAAGTTTTTCTTCACCTGCTTCATAAGCTCCGAAATATGATGACCTTCACCATTATACTTAGAACAGTTATCCCAAATATATTGCACATCCCCGAAGACATCCTTTGAATTCTTGTACCTCACACCATTTTCAAGATTCTTACATATTGTACCCAAATCCATAGGTGTATCAATGACATCAAAATAATCCTGGTTCCAGTCGCACCAAAAAAAAAAAAAATAGCATACAAACAAACAAAATTAAATTAAATTAAATTAAATTTTAGCCTATATAATAAAATAAGTTCGATAAAGACTGAAAGAACATATAAGACATTCATAATTTAATACACAGCAACAATAATCTCTAAGCATTCATGTACTTCCATTTCATGATTTCAGGCAAAACATTAGCATATTATTTGCAAAATACCAGCAATATACTTTCTACAAAATTAATATTAATGAAAAGAAATTGCTAGTAAATGAAAGAAGGGAGACTAGACTTCTAGTTATATATAAACAATACATGAATTGGTCTCCCAAGCAATAAACTCCAACTCTTTTTAACAACTTACCTACCTTAAGAGCTCTTTACGAGAATCACCAGAAACCTAAAATTAGGAAATTTCTCTCCTCCCAAATATTTGCGTTCAAATACTTAGTATTTCCGTAGGCATGAACATAAAGTTAAGCAGACCGCTCCTAGATGTATACACCTATGAAGAAAGGAAAATACTTACAGGTATTCCCAGTGCGATAGGATCCACTGGAAGATTGAAGGGCTGGGCAGCATCCATTTTCATAACTTTCCTAATCACCTATGAGGGGATCAAATCATTCATTAATAATTAAGTAAAAATGCAGCAAGCATGGTTCAAATATATCTGATGAAGGGAAATTGAATCTTGTGCTTACTTGACCAGTGTCGTCAAATCTACACTATATATGGACATTAGTTGCATATCAACAACATACCGCAAGTGCAGCTTTTAATTCTTGCTCTTTGTATAGAGGATCTTGAAGAGTTGATTTTGGATCCTTTCGATGTGTCCTCCTCCCACCCTGCACCAGTTTTGTTTTACTATTTGCCTTTATACTTGAAGCAGCAGAACCCCTTGACGGCTTGGGTAATTTTGGATCCTTTTGGTGTGTCCTCCCACCCTGCACCACTTCTGTATCTTTACTTGGCTTTATACTTGAAGCAGCAAGCCCCTCTGACAACTTAGTCATTTTGCTCCTAGCATTCTTTAACAGATTAGCTGAAACAACATTCATTTCAGGAAATGAGTTCATACTTACTATCTACCATTGTCACATTGACTATTAATTTTTGTAACCTGTGTGCTGCCTGCTCTCATTGTTGCCATTCTGTGATGCTTCAGTCTCCATTCTTGTATTACTACTTGGCTTTATACTTGAAGCAGCAAGGCCCCTTGACGACTTAGTCATTTTGCTCCGAGCATTCTTGGACAGATCAGCTGAAACAACAACATTCTTTTCAGCAAATGAGTTCATACTATCTACCATTGTCACATCGACTACAACTAATTTTTGTAAACCTGTTTGCCGCCTGCTCTCATTGCTGCCATTCTGTGGTGCTTCAGTCTCCATTCTTGAGTACAATTCAGCATTGTCATAATCATCCAGAAAAGAGACATCCTGAGTATTTAGAGTGACTGTATTTAGAAATCCCTCCTTTGCACCCACCATTCGGGTCATTTTTGGTTTGCGTTTCCCACCACTACGCTTGCGCTTCATTATCTTGCTACTTAGAAGATTGGATAATGAAGTTTCTTTTGTTGCAGAAGCTTCCCAAACAGGAGTTAGAGAAAACTTGGTTCAGATCCTTGGCCTCTTCAAACTATCAACTGTGAGAAGTGACAGTCAGCATACACTCTTCACAAGCAAGACAACTTACAGCATGCAAGGATGTAGCAAAGCAAAATAAAGCTGATAATTAGTCCAAATGATTGACAGTGCAAAACTGTCTTGCAGCAATCACTTTTGAAATGTGTCACAAACTAGTATTACAGGAAAAGAAAAGAGAAAAAGCACATGCATCAGCAGACCTATTGTTACTTAAACCACTCCAGTTTAGTCAATCTTATGTTACCTAGAACATGGATAACAGGAACGTAATATGCTACATCCTCTAAAATGTGGTGCAGTAGAGGTAAACTCGTATAGATTATTACATCATTAGAATTTGAAGTACATCTAGAGAGATTACATCATTAGATTCCATCCCACTTTGCAATTCATTAATCCATCATAAACCATCACATCTCCAGCCTCAAATCAAAGATAAATATATCAAGAATGCTCAAATACTGTGAATTACTGAGAGGCTAAAGTATATACAATAATTTTTTATTATTCTGTAATGCCACAGCAATAATTAACTTAATTTCATTTGTTATTAAATAAGAATAATAAGTCCCTCAAATGAATAAATGTATACTTCACAAGTCATTCTACTCATGGAAATCACCTGTCTAAGTCAATAGACAACATACTAAAATTTCATAATAATCGGATCAGGTTTAACCGTTGATCTCACAAGAAAATGGTCACTCAACTCCCTATCATCACCCTATCTGGATCATAATTCTAAACTCAAAATATGTACAAAATAATATCAAAAACAAATTCTACGAGTGGAAAAACCTAGAGAAGGGCTGTTTCCAAAGTTAGAAACCCACCCGATTGGGCAAAAGCTCTCTAGGATGCACCATAGAAGTGTACACTTGAATAAACTAGATCCAGACAAGCTGCAACTACACTTTGCAAATGCCGCTGGCAGCAGCCTCTCTTCCAGATTTCAATCTTGTTTGCTTCCATTTGACACTGATTTACTTGATTAAGTAATCATTAGAGCTATCACTGCACCCACATGGGTCACTCACTCACCATCTATCTTCTTCTTGCAATTAAACTCTCACATGACACATTTGCCCAAAACCTGAATGAGAATTCCCACAACTATTAGACCCACCACTTGCACTCTTTCACAGGTGACCAACCGACTTAGCTACCATTCACACCACTGACTACATACACCACCACCAATCACTAGAAGCAAACTTCAATTCCCTATCATCTCTCATACCCAAATCAACCAAGAATTCCTTCAAATCCATACTACCCATAACTCTCTCTTTCTCCAAAACAAGTCCCCTTGACGGAATACCATGGCAGTCACAATGGGAGTATGAAAACCATAACCAAAGGCCCAAACAGTGGCCACCCATAGCCTTCAAGGAACCGCCATTGACCTCTCCTGCCTCTCACACTCCCATGGTCGTCCATAGCCTGCAACCATAATTGTCAAATCAAGATTGGAATCGTGAATTGTAAGGATTTCGTCACTTTTTCTAAATCACTTAGAAAAATATATCTAAATTCATACTTAGATGTTAAATGTATATCTTATAAATATGAAATATTTAGACAATAAACATACATGTATTTCCAAGTAACAATAAACCAATAATAAGAAAGATTTAATTGGAATTCTTTATTCAAAAAATTATTTTTTATTATTATTTTAAAAAATAATTTGTGGAACCATTAGGTTTAACTGACATCACCCATGTAATATTAAACTATATTTATTTCAATAAAATATTAACAGATAATTCATGGTGTAAGTTACTTTAACTTTAAACATCTTTTAAACAATATATATATCGTGATTATTTTTTTTAAGAAAAAAATGAGAAGAAAAGATCAAAACATATTGGATCTGACTAAATCTGATTGGGTCCTATTAAAAATTCATGTATCACCAAAATAACAACAAATCATGTATATATATTGGTTATTTTCTTATTAAATATTATTAAAAGTTTTATTATGTCATTTTCACTATAAAGAGGGAGGGAAAAAAAATTGAAATACGTTAGACACGATAGTCTCAAAAATTGAATTGAAAGGGGTTAGCTTGGTAGCAAGGCCTTGGGTCTTGGGGGTATGCTCCCTCCAAGATTCAAGAATCGAAACCTCTTAGGTGCTAACAATTCCTTGGGGCCATCGGACTGAGGGGGAAACCCTTGAACTAACTGTGATACACTTGCGGGAAACTCCTGTCGAGGGCCTATGCACCCCTGGGGATTAGTCGGGCTTTGATCCAGACACCCCAGTGCCAATAAAAATTAAAAATATAGATTTACCCATAGATTTGTATCAATTTTGCATAAATTGCGAATCGAATCATGATTCACTATAGATTCACTCCTAAAATAGATTTACCTATAGATTTGTATCACTTTTGCATAAACTGCGAATTGAATCGCAAATTGTAAGATTCTGATAATAGTGCATGCAACCCATTCAACGGCCACACAATCTTCGGCACACCAAACGCAAAACTTTGACTAAAGAATTTAATATAGAGCATACATATAAATATACATTGTATAAAAAAACATTCGTACATATATATACAACCATGAGAGAGTTTGAGTTATTTCCCTTCATCCTACCTCAAAACTGCCAGGAAAACAAAGGAAATTGAAAATCCATCACTAGGAAGTTCCTCTTGCCACCGTTGTCACTACTTTTTGCTACTAGAAGCCATCGTCGGAACCTCTCTGTTCAATGCAATTTCTCACCCTCTCAAACTCTCTCAGCTCTCTTTCTAACAGCTGCAAATGAAGGAAAGAAAACAAGGAGGCAACCATAGCTACTGTAGAAATAATGTGTATATATATACTCAAATTTGGTTATGCAAAATTATCAACTTATCACAAGATTGTTAAAAATTATAGAAATAGCCCAAGCTTCCCAAAATCCTACAAAAAAACAATTACCCAAATCCCAGTAAAGTTGTCTATGTATATATATATATAAACCTTCATGCCACTAAGTCAATTTCCCGCAAGTGAATCTAAATGCTAAATAAATATTGTGCCAAATTTATTCAAAAGAGAGTTTAATTTTTCCCAAAAAGCTTGCCAATAAAATATGCACATTTATGACCATTTAACATGGTGGTCATTATTAACGCGAATATTTGTCAAATCGAGATTTAAATTGTGAATTGAAATAGCCTTGTACCGAATTGAATTAAATCAAATCATGAACCGTAAAGATTCGGCCACTTTTTCTAAATTACTCAGGAAAATATATTTTCATACTTAGATATTAAACATATCTTATAAATATGAAATATTTACACTTAAATTAATGAAAATGCCATTTTGAATGATGATCATATAGTCTAATAGGTAAAAAGTTAACACAGGTTCTTATGTCAGATCACTATCGCACCTCATAGAACCCAGGTTTCTCCTATCCTGACAAATACCTATCCATTTTCTTCTCATTTTGCTAGCCCAACAAAAATATATAAATAAATTTAGCTTCTTTCATTTCATTTTCTTTTCCTGTCTTTTCCCTTTTATTTTCCTTTCCATCTCAAAATCAGGATCCAAACATAGCATAAAAAATAGAAAGGTAATTCTAAAATGCCAACAATACAATATCTTATGAAAAAATCATTATGCTTCTTCAGTTAACTTCATACTATGTTTGGATGCCCTGAATGAAGAAAGAAAATAGAAGAATCTTATTATTGGGAATCCAATACCTAATAATCTAATGCCTAAAAAAATCTCATTCAAGTGTTTGGATAATTCCAAAATCTTTTCCGTGAAAAATAAAATAAAATAGATTCAAGTGCTTGGTTTAACCTTTTCATTGTCCAAAACACTCTTTGTTCATCACACGGTAGAAAGAGAAAGAGGAAGAGACTATAATAGAAAGAAAGAGAGTGCAAAGGTTTCTATTTATCAAGTGTGTATGGCTTAGCAAACCCTGTAGCTACCTATCTTTTTCCCTCTACAAAATCAAGATCCAGACATAAAATAAAAAAATAGGAAGGTAATACTCAAAAAGCCAACCGTACAATTTTTTATGAAAAAATAATTATGCTTCTTTAGTTAGCTTCGTACTATGTTTGGATGCCCGACATAGCATAAAAAAATAGGAAGGTAATTCTCAAAAAGCCAACCGTACAATATCTTATGAAAAAATCATTATGCTTCTTTAGTTAACTTCATACTATGTTTCAATGCCCTTAATGAAGAAGGAAGATAGTGGAATCTTGTTATTGGGAATCCAATACCCAATAATCTAATGCTTGAAATAATCTCATTCAAGTGTTTAGATAATTCCAATTTTTTATTTTTTTTTCAATAATTGGGTGTTCAGGTTAGCTTGTGTGCACCTCGACTAATCCTAGGGCCCTGAAGTTAACGATCGAGTAACCTTCCAATGGCCCCTTGGAGTGACTCGAACTCAAGACCTTGGATCTTATCCTCAAGTGTTTACCGCTCAGCCAACCCCTTGGGGTTGGATAATTCCAAAATCTTTTCCACGAAAAATAAAATAAAATATATTCAAGTGTTTGGTTTAACCTTTTCATTGTTCAAAACACTCTTTTCACATGGTACAAAGAGAAAGACAGAGAGATTGCAATAGATAGAAAGAGAGTGTAAGGGTTTCTATATTATCAAGTGTATATGGCTTAGCAAACCCTATAGCTACATGTACTAAAAAACGAGTAATCTTTTGAAGTGCTTTTCTTGCATATTCTTGATAAATCAGCCTTTAGGGAAAGAATTTTGGCGAGGGAATTGAAATAGGAAAGTGATCCTTAATTACCTACTCAAACTTTCCCAAACTAAGCAAAAATCTAATTTCACACTCTCAACTAATATCAAGAAGGAATTCATGCTCTTTTTGGTTGAGTTTTGAAAACTTATTCTTTTCTTTTTTTTTCTTTTTTCTTTTTACATAGAAACTACTTTGACAAAAATAAGCACCAAAAAGTTATTTTTGAATTTTCAAAATTATTTCTACCCCCAAAAAGAGCAAATCATATAAAAATAATGAGATGTCTCATAATGTTTATAGTTTTCTGTTTTGTGTTCACAGGAAACAATAAACATGTTTATATTTATTTTTGGTAAAAACTAAAACAAAGGAACATGTTTAGTAAATATTGTGGTTACAAGAATTTAGTAAATTTTGTAAATAGATTACAAGTTTTTAAAAATAAAAATAGACATCATACGAGTTTTTGGTTATAGATTTCAATATTTTTTGTAAATATAAACAAACAAAAAAAACTATAAAAATAACGCTACCAAATAGGCCTTTAGTGTTTTTCATTTTTTAGTTTTTCACCAAACTAGTTTTTGAAATTTTTTCCAAAAATAGATTCTGAAAACTCAACCAGGTTCCACACACTTGAATGGATTACCTCATATATTATATTACTAGGTATTGGATTCCGAGTAATGAGATCCTTATTCCCCTCTAGATTTGGGCCATCAAAACATAGCCCGGAGGTTAAAAGTGTCCTAGAGGAGTGCTAAATAGGAGACAATACAAGTAAGCCAATTTTGTCAACTTGTTCAAGGTTATGTCCTTTCAATCTCTATACAGTCAACTAAAAGTAGGGTCTTGTTGACCAACTTAATATCTGGTTGACTTGGTTGACAGTCTTCTTCTTCTTTTTTATTCTCCTTTTTTTTTTTAATCAATACAACCTTCATTTCAATTTGGTTCATTCAATCTAAATCAATTTCTCAAATTTTGGGTGAGATTAATAAATCTTCTTTTAAGTTTTTCCACACCAAGTTACCAATTCATACGCTAATATCTAGTAGTTAGATAGCCAATTTTGTCAACTTATTCAAGGTTATGTCCTTTCAAGCTCTATACAGTCAACTAAAAGTAGGGTCTTCTTGACCAACTTAATAACTCGTTGACTTTGTTGACAGTCTTCTTCTTCTTCTTTTTTATCAATACAACCTTAATTTCAATTTGGTTCATTCAATCTAAATCAATTTCTCAAATTTTACGTGAGATTAATAAATCTTCTTTTAAGTTTTTCCTCACCAAGTTACCAATTCAAACGCTAATATCTAGCAGTTAGATTAAACTTATATGCTTATTCAAGACTAACGTAAAACAATTATCCAAGCATTCATGTCGTACACTTAACATACGCATTTGACATAGGCATAGAAAGGATAAAGTGCATGAAATGTAAAGTGAATGAACATAAGGATTTATAGTAGTTTGACTAATCAAATGGGTTTCCACTAGGGACACCCAAAACCTTTACAGTAACTCTTTAAAGGGTTTTCACTAGGGAACTCCAAACCTTCTCCACGTACAAATGGGTTTATGCTCACCCTAAACCACAACCTCCAAACAGAACCTAACACTTGCACTAGATTCTACAAATCTAAAAACAAGAACTTCAAAAACAGGGGAATCAGATACCCAAAACCCCAAATGTCTCTATGTGAGACTTGTGTGGTGTGTGTAGAACAAAAGTGTAAGATGTAGTAGGAAATTTATTAAACCCACCCCTTCCTTTGTTTCTGGATTGAGCTGAAATTTGAGATTCCCTAGGTGTGTGGAGATCAGATTCTTGCCTAGCTTGGAAAAGTTATTCTAAATTGAGTAGATAGAAATAAACAAGAATTATTTTCTTATTCCAAGCTGTGGAATCATTGGACTCATAATCCTGGTCATCCAAACTGAGGCTAAACTGAAAACAACCAAAAAAAATTTGAAGAAATTTTTAACTTTTTTAAGGGAACTCCTAGCAAAGCCATTTGCCACTTGTGCTATGTTTGGATCATAGATTTAGGTAAAGATTTGGAAATGAAATGGAAAAGTTAAGTGAAATATAACTAGATTTCACACTTTTTCCCTTTCTATTTCTAAATCACTACCCAAAATCCAAGAATCAAACACTGCCTTGAGCTTTTTCTGGTAACACATTCCTAGGTTTGCCCAGATACACAAATCTATGGTCCCCTCAACCTTAGATCACAGCCACATGCACGAACCCTAGATTGAAAGCTATTGCAACCAAACCAAACCAAAACAAAATAAAACAAAAAACAAATCACAGAACAAATTCAAGTTTTGCAAGTAAAAAAAAAAAAATCTGCATGAATAGTTGGATCCAAAACATCAAAATTAACCACATACCTCTGCTCAGTGCTTTTCACAGGCGACTCCAATGAGCGAGAATGTCAATTTTAGAGAGCGAGAGAGAGAGAGTTTTGAAAGTGCTGGGTTTAGGGTAACTAGAGTTCACAGAAAATAATTAGCTTCACCAGTTAAGTGTTAACGGCGTTTTTCTGGGGGTTAATTTTGTAACGGCGGATTTTTTGTACTAAGTATTTTAACGGCGTTTTAAGAAACTAAAAAATGTCGGAAAAATTTTGAACAGTACAAGGAAGCGCCAGCCAAAGTGTGCAACCTAAGGATTTCATAATTTTTATTTATTTATGTCAAATATGTGAAATAACATATTTCTTTGTATTTGCCCAAAAAAAGGGTAAATTACAAATACACCCCTTCAGATTTGATTAAAATACGAATAGCCCCTGTAGTTTTAAAAATTATATTACACCCCTAAGGTTTCTAATTTCATAACAAATCGTCCTTTTTATTAATAAATTATCAAGGCAATTAATAGTTTTTAATAATGTTAAAAATATATTTCAATTAATAATTTAGGTAATTTTATTATTGTATAGGACAGCAATTATGAATTTTATTTTTTTAGTTAATTCTGTTAAATAAAAAATTCTAATAAAGGGATATTTGTAATTTTTCAAACCATAGCAATCTGTATTTTAAGCAAACCTTAGGGGGTGTATTTGTAATTTACCCCTCAAAAAGCATACTTCTTTGTTTTTTTTTTTTCTTTTTAAGATATAATTTTTTTTAAAACTTAATTCAATTGCAGAAATGAATATGATCAAAACACACACACTCTATTTGGATCATGAAGCAAGGAAAAAAAAAAAATTAACAGTTGTGGCTATTCATTTAGGTTAGAAAATCAATGTAATAAGGGTTATTTACGTAGAGATCTCTTCAACTATTGAAAAGTATTACTTTGACCATTTGAACTATAAAAACGTACAAATAGACCCTTTAAACTATTAAGAAATATCGCTTTACCCTCTAAGCTATAAAAACGTACAAATTGACCCCTTAAACTATTGGCTTGTTTCATTTTGACCCTCTCCATTAAGCAGTCTAATTTATATGTTTCATTGTTTACGGGTAAAGTGATACTTTTCAATAGTTTAGGGGGTCCCTTTCGTACGGTTTTATAGTTTATGGGGGCAAACTGATACTTTTCAATAGTTTAAGGGATCAATTTATATGCTTTTATAGTTTATAGAGTTAAAGTGATACTTCTCAATAGTTTAGGGGTTTTCATCTATATAACCCATGAAATAATTGTGTTTGCTTATTAATAAGATAGTAAAAATAAGAGTAAATTACAAATATACACCCTGAAATTTGTTTAAAATATGAATTGCTGTCTATAGTTTTGGAAATTATGTCTTACTACTTGAAGTTTGTAATTTCATAACAAATAGCCCATTTTGTTAATAAATTATGGGGTACTTACGCATAAGTCCTAATAAGTGGACTTATTGTCTAATAGGTATTATGGAAATAAAATTCATAAAAAAAGTCACTAATTGTAAGTTTTAGCGACAATTTATAAAAATCATGACAAAAAAAAGTCACTAATTGTCAATTTTTAGCGACATATATAAAAAATTGTTACAAAAAAATTATTTTTAGCAACAATTTTACCGAGACTTATTTTCAATAGGGCTTGATGAGAATTAAGTCCAACTATTAGGATCTATTGGTAGTTTACCCATCAAGTCAATTAGCAACTTTTAATGTTGTCAGAAATTTATTTCAATTAATAATTCAGGTAATTTTATTGTTTTATAGAAAAGTAGTTAGAAATTTTATTTTTTTATTAATTTTGTTAAATAAAAATTCGAATAATGGGTATTTGTAATTTTTCAAACCATAGGGGCCGATCCGTATTTGAAACTGTGGGAGCCGAATAAATAGAAGAGTTAGAAGGGATGTATTCCAGAAGTCAGAGACTGTTCGGCTCCGTGCTGATCAACTAAGATGCCGAATACATTGAGATCGCCGAATAGACGGGGAGATTTATGTGGGAATAAACAAAAGGATAATAAGTAAAAAGTGGGCTCTGGACCCGAGGTCCAGAGAATGAGTATAAATACAAGAGCTTCAGATTTAGAAAGGTATGTAAGAATCACTTCACTAAACTTAGTAAACAAGCTTTCTTGAGTATAAGAACTGATTTGCCCGTCGGAGTGCTAACCCCGGCGCCCCCGATCGGAGTGTTAGTCTTTGCAGGTGACTAGTTGAGGATCAAGAGCGTCTCCCAAGATCTGAAGAGTATTTCCAGAATCACTTCCCCACAATTGGCGCCATCTGTGGGAATACTCGAGTGCATCCATGGAAGGCGTGACTCAAGATCCTCCGATAGCCACCGACGCGATCACACAGAGAGTCGACCTCACTCCGGCAAATACGCTCGAGAAGGAAATCATCGCTGCAAGGCATGCCTTGAATGTCGATTCACCAACGGCTTCAGCACAGGAGACGATGCCCGCCATCATGGAACGAGCCAAACAGACCAAACGAAGTTTAGACAACATCATTGCTGAGAACGAGCGCCTTCGCCGCGATCTGGCCTTGGAAATAACAAAGTCCAAACAAACAGCGCACCAGGTTCCTGAGCGACCCCCAAGGGCAGGCAATCTATGGCCTCGGGCCCGACAGCAAAACACCGACGCTCGTTGTGCTTCAGCCGATTATTTTGAGGAGTTGACAAAAGACGAACGCCTCCAGCAGAGTGTTCCGCATGATAACATCCATATGATATACAGCTTGCCGAAAGCCCCGACCGTACATGCAATCCAGTCCCTCCCAGGCCCCCAGTAGCAACTCACACCAGCAAAGCGACCCCGAGACTCGCTAAGCATCACGTTCAACGACTCTGATTTGATCGGCGTAACACTCCCTCACATCGATCCATTGGTTGTCGCGCTACGCGTAAACCGGTTCACCGTCGAACGCGTTCTTATAGACCAGGGCAGCACTTCGGAGGTTATGTATTATAAAACCTTCATCAAACTCGGGTTCAACGAATCGGACCTGACTCCAGCCCCCTATCCACTGTTCGGCTTCAATGCCAATCTCGAATACCCACTGGGAAAGATCAGCCTGCCCGTTCGGGCGGGTTCCAGAACGGTAGATGTAGAATTCCTGGTCGTCCGGCTGCCATCGCCATACAATCTCATCATGGGGCGATCGTGGTTGCATACCTTGCAGGCCGTTCCAAGCACCTACCATCAATTGTTACGTTTCCCAACGGAACACGGCATTAAGCAGATCCGGGGCTCCCAAAAATCTGCACAGGCATGTTACCTCCTGGCCACCAAAATGCCAAAGGAATTGCAGGTAAACTCCATTGAGGTACCCAGTCGGGAAATCCTGGATGACGTCGGGCGGTAGCCAAGCGAAAAGGCCACGGAAGGTTTAGACCGAGTTGACATCGATGGAAGCCCGGAAAAGTTCTTCATGATCGGCACCTCTTTAAATCAAACCGATAGACAGCAGCTGATCTCCTTTCTACTCGCCAACCTCGACGTCTTTGCATGGTCTCCGTACGAGATGCCGGGTATAGACCCATCAGTTTCACAACACCACCTGAACGTCAACCCCACATGTAAGTCGATCATTCAGAAAGGCCGTCAGTCTGCCGCAGAGCACACTGCTGCCGTTATAGAAGAAGTTGACAGACTGCTTAACGCCGGGGCAATTAGAGAAGTCACCTACCCCACGTGGCTTTCCAACACAGTGGTTGTGAAGAAGAAAAATGGAACTTGGCGAGTGTGCGTTGACTTCACGGATCTGAACAAAGCTTGCCCCAAGGAATGCTTTCCCTTACCCAGAATCGACCAACTCGTAGATGCAACGGCGCGCCACCAACGCATGAGTTTCCTCGATGCTTACAGAGGCTACCATCAGATCGCCCTGCATCCAGATGACCAGGACAAAACTGCATTCCTCACCCTAAGAGGAACCTACTGCTACAAAGTTATGCCTTTTAGACTGAAGAATGCAAGGGCAACTTACCAAAGACTGGTCACCGCTATGTTCAAAGAACACCTCGGCCACACTATGGAAGTCTACATCGACGATATGGTGGTCAAGTCCAAAGAAGAACAGGATCACATAGCCAATCTAGAGAAGACATTCGGCATCTTGCGCAAATACAGAATGAAACTGAACGCCTCCAAGTGCACGTTTGGAATCGGCTTCGGCAAATTCCTGGGATATATCGTCAACCACCGTGGAATCGAAGCCAACTCGAGGCAAGTCACAGTGATCTTGGAACTCGGTTCCCCCCGATCAGTGAAAGAAGTCCAAAAGTTGATGGGGATGGCCGCTGCACTCAATAGATTCATCAGTCGATCAACAGACCGCTGCAGACAATTCTTCCAGACGCTACGTCAAGGCAAAGCTTTTGAATGGTCCGCCGAGTGCGAAGCAGCTTTCACCGGGCTCAAGACTTACCTCCGGTCAGTACCTCTCTTGACAACACCCGCTGCCGGTGATCCCCTCATTCTGTATCTGGTAGTCTCCGATAGGGCCGTCAGCGCCGTACTATTAAAAGAAGAGGAAGGGCAGCAACGACCAGTGTATTACGTGAGCAAGGCAATGGTCGATGCCGAGACACGTTATCTTCCTCTGGAAAAACTCATTCTAGCCTTGGTCATGGCAGCAAGAAAACTGATGCACTACTTCCAGGGACATAGCATTGGGGTGATAACAGATTATCCCCTCCGATCAGTACTACGGAGTTCAGAAGCATCAGGACGTGTTTCAAAATGGGCTCTTGAACTCGGCCAATATGACATTCAGTTTTTACCCAAAACCGCAATCAAGGGACAGGTGCTGGCCGACTTTGTTGCCGAATTCACAGGCAGGCTTTCCGACCTTAAACCCGCCGACGTTCTTCCAAAGGTTGAAGTTCGATCAAAGCCGAACTGGAGAATTTATGTCGGGGATATTTGGCAGCTATACTGTGATGGATCGTCTAACCAACGGGGCTGCGGCGCAGGCGTAGTAATCATGTCTCCCGACGGCGCAGTAATAGAGCAGGCCGTCAAGCTTGGCTTCGAAGCATCAAATAACGAAGCCGAGTATGAAGCCCTCTTAGCCGGTCTACGAAATGCACATATTCTCGGCGCTCGGCGATTGCTAGTGTTTTGTGACTCAAAATTGGTAATCAACCAGCTAAAGGGAGAGTACGCCGCAAAAAACGACCGTATGGCGGCCTATATGAAAATGGCCAACTCTTTGCTAACGAAGTTTGACCATCACGAACTGAACCAAATAACACGTGATCAGAACACACACGCAGATGCCTTGGCATGCCTAGCCTCCGCCATCAATTCTGAGCTCAAACGGACCATTGAAGTAGGCTTCATCCCGGAGCCGAGTATTGGCCCTTCGGAGAAAGCCCACGTCAACGTTATAGAATCTGCATCAAGCTGGATGGACCCCATTGCCGGATTCCTCTCTTCTGAACAACTCCCAGAGGACAAAAAAAAAGCACACAAGCTGCGCAATAAGGCCTTGCGATACTATCTGGATCCACAAGGAGGGCTTTATAAAAAGTCCCTCTCCGGTCCCTATTTGGAATGCGTACACCCGGATAAAGTGGAGGAGCTTCTAACTGAGATACATGAGGGCAGTTGTGGTGCCCACTCTGGCGGACGCTCCCTGGCTCATCGAGCTATAACACAGGGGTATTATTGGCCGACAATGAGAGCCGACGAAGAAAATTATGTTAAAAGATGCGAACAATGCCAAAAGTTCTCCCCACTAACCCATTTGCCCGCCGAAGGGTTGAACTCTATCACCAGTCCCTGGCCGTTTGCTCAATGGGGACTTGATATCGTAGGACCGTTGCCAAGGGCCCCAGGAAACAAGCGATTCTTAATCGCAGCAACAGATTACATCATAAAATGGGTCGAAGCGGAGGCTTTAACACATATACGAGATGCCGACATAAAGCACTTTGTATGGAGAAACATCATTACGCGATTCGGCATTCCAAGAGCTCTCATCTCAGACAATGGCACCCAGTTCGATTGTGGCGTATACCGAGAACTGTGTAGCAAATACGGTATCGTGCCTTACTTCTCTACGCCCGCGTACCCCCAGAATAACGGTCAGGCCGAAGCCTCCAACAAAATCATCTTGGACGACATCAAAAAGAGGCTGGAAAGAGCTAAAGGCAAATGGGTCGAAGAATTGCCGAGTGTATTGTGGGCGCATCGCACAACACCGAGGAGGTCCACCGGAGAAACACCGTTTGCTCTATGCTTCGGAACCCAAGCAATCTTACCCCTGGAAATCGGCCTCCCGACTTTGAAATCAAAAGCCTTTGACACGGGTCGAAATGACATGATGCTCGCCCTGGACCTAGATCTAATTGAGGAACGAAGAGACCGCGCCTTGGCCTCCATGGCACGGCATCAGCAGCAGCTCGCTAAGGCGTACAATCAACGAGTTCAGCTGCGCCGTTACACTCCAGGAGAGCTGGTCCTGAAGAAAGTACTTCCAGCCGACCGAAGACCGGCCGACAGAAAGCTGGGTCCGAACTGGGACGGCCCCTATCAAGTAGACTCCATTGCAGGAACAGGGGCATATCGGCTCTCGGACATGTCAGGGAGAAGCCTGCCACGGCCTTGGAATTCAACGCATCTACGAAAATTTTACCAATGACCCGATTTGTGGGCTTGGTACTTGTACATACTCTGTTGAAATGCAAAAGTTTCTCGTTTTTATGCCTCAGCTCATACGCTTCTTAAGGGCCGAATAAGTCTTCGGATTCGGAGCGCCCTTCGTGGATACCACGAATGGCCAAACAAGTCTCCGGATTCAGAGCGCCCTTTGGGTGAATGACATCTAAGGGCTGAATAAGTTTCCGGATTCGGAGCGCCCTTCGTGGATACCACGAATGGCCAAACAAGTCTCCGGATTCGGAGCGCCCTTTGGGTGAATGACATCTAAGGGCCAAATAAGTCTCCGGATTCGGAGCGCCCTTCGTGGATACCACGATTGGCCAAACAAGTCTCCGAATTCGGAGCGCCATTTGGGTGAATAACATCTAAGGGCCGAATAAGTCTCCGGATTCGGAGCGCCCTTCGTGGATACCACGATTGGCCAAACAAGTCTCCGGATTCAGAGCGCCCTTCGTGGATACCACGATTGGCCAAACAAGTCTCCGAATTCGGAGTGCCCTTTGGGTGAATGACATCTAAGGGCCGAATAAGTCTCCGGATTTGGAGCGCCCTTTGGGTGAATGACATCTAAGGGCCGAATAAGTCTCCGGATTCGGAGCGCCCTTCATGGATACCACGATTGGCCAAACAAGTCTCCAGATTCGGAGCGCCCTTCGTGGATACCACGATTGGCCAAACAAGTCTCTGGATTCGGAGCGCCCTTTGGGTGAATGACATCTAAGGGCCGAATAAGTCTCCGGATTCGGAGCGCCCTTCGTGGATACCACGAATGGCCCAACAATTCTCCGGATTCGGAGCGCCCTTTGGGTGAATGACATCTAAGAGCCGAATAAGTCTCCGGATTCGGAGCGCCCTTCGTGGATACCACGATTGGCCAAACAAGTCTCCGGATTCGGAGCGCCCTTTGGGTGAATGACATCTAAGGGCCGAATAAGTCTCCGGATTCGGAGCGCCCTTTGGGTGAATCAGATCTAAGGGCCGAATAAGTCTCCGGATTCGGAGCGCCCTTCGTGGATACCACAATTGGCCCAACAAGTCTCCGGATTCGGAGCGCCCTTTGGGTGAATGACATCTAAGGGCCGAATAAGTCTCCGGATTCGGAGCGCCCTTCGTGGATACCACGATTGGCCCAACAAGTCTCCGGATTCGGAGCGCCCTTTGGGTGAATGACATCTAAGGGCCGAATAAGTCTCCGGATTCGGAGCGCCCTTTGGGTGAATGACATCTAAGGGCCGAATAAGCCTCCGGATTCGGAGCGCCCTTCGTGGGGATCACGATTTAACTGACCAACTATATGGTTCCTAATTGGAGCCGATCGACGCATATTCGAACGATTACATCACGCCATACAAAAGCT
Source organism: Camellia granthamiana (assembly GCA_036172215.1). Taxonomy (NCBI): domain Eukaryota; kingdom Viridiplantae; phylum Streptophyta; class Magnoliopsida; order Ericales; family Theaceae; genus Camellia; species Camellia granthamiana. The sequence continues at coordinate 35,168,559 of CM069904.1, read as the reverse complement.
GACAATAAATTGAGATAAGGCGTTTAATTACGCGCAAAACATTTCAAAAGCTGCTAATAAAGAAATTCTATTTATTCAAAAGCCGCCAAACATTTCAAGCATTTGATAAAGTAATTCTAATTATTCACAGCTAAGTCTGTTTCAACATTATGGCCCACTAAGTCAGCGTCTTCGTCGTCGCTTCCCTCAATTTCGAACTCGGGATACGGCAGGTAATGCCGATGATATAGGGGCGAAGCCGAATTTATGCCCACTTGCCCAAGAGCTTCCACAGTTTGGAGGGCCTTGATCCAGCCATGCTTGAAACCACGATTTTCGCATCGGCAGACTTCCTCAGCTAGGTCTGGTTTGGTCTTCTTGATCCCAGCCTTCAAGCCGTCCTGATATCCTCTTTCATAACCCGAGGCCTCTCGCTTCGCTCTCTCCCCCACGCTTTTCGCTTGACCGGCCACCACCGACTCGGCCGTTCGAACGCTCTTCAGCTCCCGAAGCTTACTCTCAGCCTTTTTCGCGCGAGCCTCCATACTACGATTCCTTTCGTTGTTTTTCTCACTCTCACATCGGGCTTCGTGCAGACACATCCCGACTTCATAAGCGCTATACAGTCCCTTGACAGCCCCATGTATGCCATCCCGAAATACTTCGAAATCTCGACGTCAGACCATCGACTGTTGGACCTCCGGCGGAAAAATCTGCCGAGCGAACTCGACTGCCACATCTGGGTCTTTAATTATAGAATCCGCCTCTGTCATTGGTCTATTCTTCACGAGAATCGCAAAACTCAACAGTCGTGGCGCCGCGTCAGGCTCAACTTGCGGTCGTGGGCACGGGGAATCCCCCCGTTGCCCGTCCTTTCGGGGTGATCTGCTTTGACGACTAGGGGGGCGCTGTTTTTCCCGATCCATGGATGCTCTTTTTCCCGTGTGAATAGGCTCGCTTCTACGTTTCTTTTTGACCTCTACACCCAGCCAATGTTGGTCCCTACTAGGTTTGGATCGAGCCTGAATGGAAGTGAGTCGAGTTGTTGGCATGAACTCGCCCATTTATTCTAGGGTACGTGCAGCTCCCCCGAGGAAACGTCAGAAAGACTGAGCGCCAAACGTCGGATGCCCCTCAGCCAGCCCATGACTCAGAGCCATCGGCTCATTCGGTTCCTCAGGCTCACGCCCTGACTAAGGCAAGGGCAGATTCATTAATCTAGTCGGCTATATTTTAAGCGCTATTGCCGGTTAACCTAAGATCGCTGGGACAAGGGCAGATTCATTAATCTAGCCGGCTATGTTTTCATGCGATATCGCCGAGTAATTTATGCCTCAGCCAACCCACGACTCAGAGCCATCGGCTCATTCGGTTCCTCCGGCTCGCGCCCTGACTAAGGCAAAGGCAGATTCATTAATCTAGTCGGCTATATTTCAAGCGCTATTGCCGGTTAACCTAAGATCGTTGGGGCAAGGGCAGATTCATTAATCTAGCCGGCTATGTTTTCATGCGATATCGCCGAGTAATTTATGCCTCAGCCAGCCCACGACTCAGAGCCATCGGCTCATTCGGTTCCTCCGGCTCGCGCCCTGACTAAGGCAAGGGCAGATTCATTAATCTAGTTGGCTATATTTCAAGCGCTATTGCCGGTTAACCTAAGATCGCTGGGGCAAGGGCAAATTCATTAATGTAGCCGGCTATGTTTCCAAGCGATATCGCCGAGTAATGTATGCCTCAGCCAGCCCACGACTCAGAGCCATCGGCTCATTCGGCTTCGCGGGCTCGTGCCCTGCCTAAGGCAAGGGCAGATTCCTTAATCCGATCGTCGGGCTTAAAATTAAGTAAAATCACTCTTCACCAGCAAAATTGAGCGCAACTTATGACATTTTATATATGCAAAATAAATGAGCTACAAGCCCGGACAAAAATGTCTGACAACAATTGTAACAATACATCTGTGAAATCCTAATACATTTGTGAAACCCTAACAGTCAAATGCCCAGCTCAGCCTTCGGAATCAGTCTCCAACGGCTCGACATCCACTTGCTCATACGGCACTGGCATAGTCAGCGAAACTCCAGCCGTAGCAAGGGCTTTGCGCCAGCCATGTTTGAACCCCCTGTTTTCGAACCGAGGGACTTGGTCCACATATTCGGCGAGCCCAGCATCTTTCCCGGCTTCGAATACTTTGGAAGCAGCCGCCTTCATTTCAGCCAACTCAGCTTCCAGGCTGGCAACCGCCTTCTGGGACAATCTTAGTGCCGCTTCGCTCGCGTCCGCCTTCTTCTCGGCGTCCGCTCGAGATTGATCCGCAATGCGGGCCATCTCTACCTCGGCCTCGGCCCGAGAAGCTTCCTTGTTTGCTCTCAAAACTGTATCCTCGACCCTCTTCCTCTGGCCCTCCACTTGCTTTTGTAAGCGGCCAATCTGTTTCACGGCGTCAAGATGCCGACGTCCCATATCGGCTATCCTTCCGACGGTCTGCAAAGGAAGAACCCAAAAACATAACCTCAACAGTACTCGGATAAAGTGAAGAAAAGTCAGAATACGTACCAGAAGTGCCGATTGCGCGGCTAGTGCTGTCGCATTCAGATCTGGTTCAACCCGGAAAGCCTCTATGTCAGACGGCAACGACACGGATGTAGCCACACCGAATGCGACTTCTGTATCTTTAAGCGCCGAAGCGTTAGAGGGAACCGACATATCCTTTACCATTGGACGAATGACAAAAGGAACAACCTCGTTAGATCCCTCCAATCGAGGACGCTTACCACCTTGTTCGTCTGAACCGACCTTGAGGTCAGCAGAGCGTTTCTCTGCCTTTTCCCCAACTTTTTGGCGGGCTTCCCCGGCCAACGGAGATTCGGCATTCTGACCTTTTTCCTCCTCTACAACCCCCAAGGACTCTAATTCGGCAACAGGGAGAGGGAGTCGAGATTCGGTGACGGGCGGTATTTCAGACGAAAGGCCCTCCGCTCTTCGCCGTACGGCTAACCTCTCCGCATTCGCCTTTTTGGCAAGCTTTGTCAGACTCAATCCGGCCATACCCGCGGAGTCTATGACGGGAAGATCCTCTAAGCGTTGAAGAACGTCGGCAGAAGGAAGATCCCCTGGTCCCGATGTAAACGGAGGATCGGCGGAATCCAATACCTCCTCAGAGTGGGTCTCGGATTGATCTGATTCGGCAATATCAGCTACCTCATTTTGCTTCGAATCGGATCCTTCAAAGCCTACCTGCCTCAAGTTTTTGAAGTCGGACAGAATAAGAGCGGTAAGGGAATCTTCGCCCCTCGGAATCGGTATGTTTTCCGCCGTCGAGAAGGTTGTATATGTCGGCTCGTAACAAAGCAGAATGTGAGCCGCCCTCCCCTGTTTCTGAAGGCTTCGACGGCCGAAATACCTGAGAGCAACCCTAATATCTGAAAGAACGGCGTCGTGGGTTGAGGATAGTACTTTTTTCAAACCCCTCCCTGCAGAAGACGAAGCCGTAAGATTTCAATGGAATAAGTTTCACAATAAAAATGAACACATAACAAAAACAAGGAAATACTCGGCGACCTGGCTCGCCCCTCCGTCTGGGAATAGGGTCAACACGATCCTCCCCTTTGCCAAATTCCCAGTTACCCTGGACAACGACCATAACATCATCAACTCTTTTCCCAGAGCTGGAAAGCATAGTGATTAGTTGATGATCGGTGTCCTTGGCTCTAAGGAAATAACGCCCTTGCCGACCGGAAGACTTAGCCAAGGCATAGCAGTGCCGGATAGCCGGAATGCCAAGGTTAATTCCAAGACGAAAATTCAACGCTACAACCCCCATTATAATTCTAAAGAAATTCACGTTAGGTTGAGAAGGGATTAAATCCCAATGGCGAAGCACAGCCCTTAGGAACGGGTGTAGAGGGAAGCGGACTCCACCCTCTGCGATTGACAAGAGAGGAAAGACGATCGTGGTTTCGTCCTCCCTCTCCATGTCAAGGGTGCCGTCTGCCAAAAGTGACAGACGGACGTCATCAGGAATAGAGAAATGGCGTCTAAAACCAACAATTCGATCTGATGAGAGGAGGTCTTTCAAATGCTTCGCCATACCCTACAGTTGACACAGATGTGCCAAAGAATAAACTGGGAATAGTTCTCGAAGCAAAGAAGTGGATAACTTATAGAGGATGAAGAAGATATTGGAGGAGATAAAATTGCAAGAACGATCCAGAAGGCAACCTAGCGACCAGTATCACGGAATGCGAATCCGAAGGGACGCCAATCTTTAAAATCGCAATGAATAGGTATGTACGAAGAGACGGGAGGTCGGTACGACAACCAAAAGGGGGCGTACTTAGACGTGTGCCTCGTAGGCCCAACCACCAAAATTTTGGTTCTGAGTATTCAAAATTCGGAACCAAGCACTCCAGCCAACATACATTGGGAAAATGTTTGGGGGGCAATTGTGGGAGCCGAATAAATAGAAGAGTTAGAAGGGATGTATTCCAGAAGTCAGAGACTGTTCGGCTTCGTGCTGATCAACTAAGATGCCGAATACATTGAGATTGCCGAATAGACGGGGAGATTTATGTGGGAATAAACAAAAGGATAATAAGTAAAAAGTGGGCTCTGGACCCGAGGTCCAGAGAATGAGTATAAATACAAGAGCTTCAGATTTAGAAAGGTATGTAAGAATCACTTCACTAAACTTAGTAAACAAGCTTTCTTGAGTATAAGAACTAACTTGCTCGTCGGAGTGCTAACCCCGGCACCCCCGACCGGAGTGTTAGTCTTTGTAGGTGACTAGCTGAGGATCAAGAGCGTCTCCCAGGATCTGAAGAGTATTTCCAGAATCACTTCCCCACAGAAACAAACCTCAAAGGTGTATTTGTAATTGGGGCATTTACTAATGGAAACTTCTGTTTGCACCCCAAAAAAGTAGGTTGGGCACCCCATTACTTTAAGCATCCCAATAATAAATTTGAAATGTTATTTATTGGGCAAATTACACTAACAGTCCCAATAGTTTGGGACTTGTGTCACTTTGATCCCTGACTTTTCAATTTAGACACATTTGACCTTGAATTTTGAATCTTGTTCCAAATAAGGATAATTGAAGATACCATTGTGTAATTTCAAGAGCAAAATTGTCAATTTAATAAAATATAAACTAATTTGACAAAAATAAATGTCAAAAAAATATTTTTAATTTTTTAAAAATTATTTTTATTCACCAATGATAAAATTATGTAAAATTGATAAAAATTAATAAAAATTACATGATTAATTTTACATGATCATTATCCAAACACATAATAAAAATTAATTTGGAAAAAATAAATAAATGTCTAAAAGATTTATCAATTTTATATAATTTTATTTTTAGTGGGTAGAAATAATTTTTAAAAATTCAAAAATATTTGTTTGACATTTATTTTTGTCTAATTAGTTTATATTTTATAAAATTGACGATTTTACCCTTGAAAAATCTAATGAGATTTTTAATTGTCCTTATTTGGAACAAGATTCAAAATTCAGGGTCAAATGTGTCACAATTGAAAAGTCAAAGACCAAAATGACACAAACTCCAAACTATGGGGACTATTAGTGTAATTCACCCTTATTTATTTGTATGGATACCCCAAATAATATCTATCTTAACCCTAAAAATCCTAAAATTCTATACAAATCTACTTTGTACACCACATTACCAATAAATAGAGGAATAAAAACTACATTTGGGGTCTTTGGAATTCCAAGCGATGAAGAGGGATTTTGAGTTCATCCGAAATGAAGAGGGTCTCTGCTCCTCTACACAATCTATCCATCAAATCAAACCAATACTCCTACATCCACCGGTGGCTACCTATTTCCGATAACTTCTCTCTCTCTCTCTCTCTCTCACTATCTCTGATTATCATCCGTCAAACCAAACCACTACTCCTCCCACTTTTTTTGTTTTTGTTCTTTTGGTGAGATGTTGGAGAATTGATCAAAAAATTGAAGTCCTCGTTCTTCCAAGCGATCACCCTGAAGTTAAAGATGCAGGCACGTAGTTTTGCTTCTAAATACTCCACAAAAGATGGTGTTTTTTTTCCATTTTGCGAGCTAAAGTTGTTATTTTTGGACATGAAATTGTGACTTGCAAACTTCTTTTATGGCTTTTGGACATGAAATTAATATTTTAGACTAGTTTTTTGGTTTTGTTGACTTTATTTGGTTGAACAGTGATGGAGCTCATTTTAGACATGTTTTGTCGTTTTGTTCATTAGGAGAATTTGGGGTTTGGACAATGTAATCCATTAACATATATATTGAATTTATGGTTTATATCGTTTTGTTTGTTTATTGTATTGTGTTCCCCCCCCCCTCCCCCCTCATATTTTGTGATTTTTATTAGTTTACCAAAACAATATTTAGATTTTACTTATTGATCATGACATGTTAATGGTTTTACTTATTTCATATGGATACTCAGTGCCAAAAAAAAAATATTTGCCTATATACTTAATTCCAAACATGTGAAGTTTGTTCGGATACTTAGGTCCAAACTATAGAAAATTGGTTCTAGTTGTTTCATATGGATACTTAGTGCCGAACAAAATATATTTGTCCAAGTACTTAATTCCAAACATATGAAATTTGTTTGGATACTCAATGCCGAACACAACAAAATAGGTTCCAATTGTTTCATATGGATACTCAGTGCCAAACAAAATATATTTATCCATTTACTTAATTCCAAACATGTGAAGTTTGTTTGAATACTCAGTGCCGAATCAATTCGGAAAACCAACCTACGAAATATGATGAACAACAATTAAAACTTATTTTCTCCATAGAAAATTGCTTTGAAACGTCTTCTTTATTATCCATTGTTGATTTCAATATGAAATAGAATGCAAGAATGATGGATTAAAGCAAATAGGGTTGGGTATGAAGATGCAAAGTGATGGAAGTAGGAAGAGAAGAGAGAAAAGGAATATTGGGGCTGATAATGAATGGGGTGTAATGAATGGGGTGTCAAAAACACTTTTATTTACAGTTTTTCCAAAGTCAAGTACTTTTTGGTCATTTTAAATAAGGACTTAATAGTAATAAAAAAAAATATCATTAAATTGGGGTGCCCAACCTACTTTTTTGGGGTGCAAATAGAAGCTATTTTTACTAATTAAGCCTATATTTATATCTTATGAACCATTTAGTTCCATCAATATTCTTATAAACCCATAAATCCTATCTCACATTAAAATCTTCTAAATGAAGCATACTCATGTTAAGAAATGTAATAAAACAATAATGCACATGTTATAATGATGTCTCATTGTCACATTCAACAAAACTTTAATAAGACAATATTGCACAAATGTCTCATTCACATTTTGAGAATAATGACACATTTGACAAAAAATTAATAAAACAATAGTGCACACATTAGAATGATGTTACATTGTCATTTTAAAAATGATACATTTGACAAAAGTTTAATAAAGTGCACAAATATCTCATTGTCACATTTTAAGAATAATAACACATTTGACAAAAGTTTAATAAGATAATAGTGCATACATTAGAATAGTGTCACATTGTCACATTTTAAGAATGATATATTTGACAAAAATTTAATAAGACAATAGTGCACAAATAAAGTATATCCACATTTTAAATCTCTAAAAAAATGTAGTGAAAGGATCTCATGGTGTATCTTTTTAAATTCAATGAGACTTAATAGTCTACAAGAAAACTCATAGGACTTTCCGATATATACTTTTCTGGAATGGGACTTCTAGATAAATTTCTTATTTGTAATTTACCCTAAAAATAAAGGTTTGTTACACTTTCTACTCCTAAACTATTGCCAAATTATTTATTTAGTCCCTCTACTAAGTCCATTAAGTTTCTAAAGTCTATAAATCAAAGTCTACTTAGCCATTGACCAATCAATTGAATCTATTAAGTCCCTAAAATATATATATCAAAGTCTATTTAGTCCTTAACCTATTAATTGAATCTATTAAATTCCTAAAATATTTAATTCAAACATATTTAGTCCTTAAAAAAATTAAAAAAACAAAATATAAGCACATAAGTGTTATAAATTAGTAATGACCCTCCTTCGTTAAAATTTTATTTTATTTTATTTTCTACAATGGTTAGTTGCTTGCTTTTATCTAATATTATATGTCGGATTTTATCTACAATTTCTATTTGATTGTCTTTAAGTTTTTCGTTAAATTCTTTTTATAACTTAATTAATGTAATATTTTATTCTATTATTATTTGTAATGAAGTGTTATTTAAATTATATGATTCTACTTCTTCAGTATATCTAATAGTGGTATAATTTTATTGGCAAGACCGAAAAATCAAGCATTGATACTAATTTAAACGCACAATAAAATATTTTTCTAGAATAAAATCCTAACTGACTAGGGTCTTTTACTAATTTAAATACTTATGGGCTTATATTTATTTTTATAATTCTTTCAAGGACTAATAAACAGGTTTGAATTAAATATTTTAGGGACATAATAGATTCAATCGATAGTTTAGGGACTTAATAGATTTTGATTTATATACTTTAGAAACTTAGTAGGTTCAATCGATAACTTAGGGACTAAATAAATAATTTGCGATAGTTTAAGGGTAAAAAATGTAATAAACCTTAAAAATAAAAAAGAAAAGTGATGCATTATCAAGACTGGCCTTAGATGAGGAGCAACAAAGACCCCCAAATTTGTATATAATAGCTTCTAATTAGGAGTGGAGATCGTGCCATATTATTTTATATTTATATCAAATTACTTCAACACTAAGATTAATATTTAACTAAAACTTTGTTGTAGTTGGTTCAATTTTTATTTTGTATTATAAGTTCCTATTTTATTTAATGTCTATATTGTTATTTTTAAATATGATGGTTTATTTTTATTTTATAATCTATATTTTGTTAAATTATAAAGTAATAAGGTTATATTTTTATTTTTTTTAATTCTTGTAATGATTTCTTTATGCTTTAGTCTGCGTAAATAAATTTAGTATATAATGTTGATTATATATGCAAGTCTAATTTTTATAGGTATTAGGAAATAATAATAATAAAATGTACGTACAAATCATTCAATTCAATCCAAACACTTTTTTTTTTTTTTAATATATATTTATAAAGGGCCCAATTTCGAAAGTTTGCAGAAGGTCCTCAATACTCAAGGTTGACTCTATGTGATGTAACAGAAGCGATTGGGAGCTCGAATCCGAGCTCCCCCGAATGCCCCGAACTCCATTTTTTTTTTTTCTTTCCAGGAGAAGAACGAAGAAGAAAAAGAAGAAGGAGGAAGAGGAGGAGGAGGGAGGAGGAGGAGGAGGAGGGGTGGACTGGAGGGGGCATACTCAGAGGCGGGGCTGGAGGCGATCGGGAGCTGCTGCGACGAGCTCGGCGGGTTGCGACAATCGGGGACGTCGGAGCTGCTGCACGAGACCGGGGCTGGGCCGGCGATGCTGGGCCGGCGACCTCTCTTCTCTCTCTCTCTTTCTCTCTTTTCTCTCTCCCTTCCCTCTCTGGTTCGACTGAAAATGGAAGAAGGAGGAGGCAAAAAAAAATAAAAAAATAAAAAAATAATGCCCAAAACGACGTCGTTTTAGGCATTAGGGGGATTCGGGGCTTGAAAATTCGAGGTACAAATCTTTTCTGGTGATGTAAATATCAATTCCGATTGGTAGCTCGATTTTTTTTGGCTCGAGTGGCCCGATTTCCTCTCTCTCTCCTTTCCCTTCTTTCTATGTTTCTTCTCTTCTTCTCCATTAGTTCGTCTTTCTCTCCCTCTGTTCAAATCAAAACAGAACAAGGTGTATCTGCCCTATATTTCTTCCCTATGTTTCATTAAAATACATAAACAAAAACTGCAGATTCTTCATTAAAATCCATAAACAAAAACTGCAGATTCTTTGGACCAAGCACAGTAATAACGTCTTTCTCTCCCTATGTTCCTTCCCTTCTTTCCATTGGTATCTGCAGATTCTTCTCCATTGGTATGTAACTCATCCGTCTCTTCCAAAAATCTGTCCCTGTTCATCTCTTTGTCTCTCCCAAAAATCTGTCTCTATGTTCATTAAGAATTCACAATCACCAAAACCATCAAACCCAAAAATTTGGGAAAGATGGGTTTGAAACCCAAAAACCAAAACCAAACAAATTAAACCCAAAAACCAAAAATCAAAACCAAAAAACCAAAAACCAAAAACCAAAACCAGACAAATCAAAACCCAAAAACCAAAAATCAAAACTAATCATACAAATCAAACCCAAATCGATCGATTTCGAAGAAGAAATCTGATGGAGCTCTCTCTCTTCTCTCTCTTTCTTCTCTTTTCCTCTTGCTTTCTCTTTCTCTCTTCGTCCTCTCCTCTGTCCAGATCTAATAAGATGAAAGAAGAAGAAAAAAAAAAAAAAAAGCCCAAAACGACGTCGTTTTGGGCTATCGAGCCATTCTCGAGCCAAGATTTTCGAGCTACCAGCCATTTCTCTGTAAATATATGGGTGAATAGACAATCTCGATATTATAAAAAAGGCCATGGCTTCTGTCCAATCCAGGATCGGACTAGACCGTGCTGTTGGGCCCGTGGGGGCCCACCACGGGTCTCGTTTTGATAATCTGAACCGTTCAATGTGTAGAACTCGTCGAGTACTATATACCTGTAAAAAATCACGTTGATCGGATATCGATAGCTATGTAAAGAAAACAGTTTTTTATCAACCGTTAATTTTTTTACCGTCTATTTTTTTTTATACAAAACTGATTTGAACACATAGCTATCGATATCCAATCAACGTGATTTTTTACAGGCATGTAGTACTCGACGAGTTCTACACATTGAACGGTTCAGATTTTCAAAACGGGACCCGTGATGGGCCCCCACGGGCCCAACAGCACTGTCCAGTCCGATCCCGGACTGGACAGAAGCCGGACCCTATAAAAAAATTTATAAGTCGACTTGTCTCGCACTTAATCTTAATATTTTTGGTGAGAAATGAAATCTATACAATAAGAGAGTTCTATTTATCACAATTTTTTAGAGTAATTATATTTTCACACACCATTTACTTCATGCACATCATTTCTCAATACACACTTATAAATTTATATCTTTTGTTTTACTCATTCTACACACCAAATGTGCCGAATATGTGACATAATATGTGCACACAACACGCATATATGACACAAAATATAATCTCACACCATACCCGTAAACGTAAACCTAAATTGTGCCCTACAAACAAAACATTTTTCAACACTTTCCAAGTAGTATTCCGGTGATTGAAGCATAACAAAAGAAGTATACGAAGCACAACATTCTTCAACATTCTCTAACACAGTTTAGTTTGAGGATTTGGGAAGGAATTTGGAAAAATAAAGAGAAAAAGTAGGTAAAATGTGAATAAAACATACTTACATTACACATAATTTCACACACATTTTCTCTTTCCTTTTTTAAATTCCTTCTCAAATCTTCCAAACAAACACAGCGTAAGGTATATGATTTTCGAAAATCAACAATTTTCAGTTATTATTTTACTATTATTCTGCAAAAACTATGATATTGTTTTACTACTTTTGTTATTCATTTAGTGTTGGCTGAGAAAGAAAATGAAAACTATTGATACTGGTTATCCAAATAAATTCAAAAAATTCGGCAATCAACAACCGAATAAACAATAATTTTCGATTCTATCTTTTTGAATAAAATATAAATTTTTGACATTCAACTACTGAACAAAGGAAAAACTTTCTGTTTTGTATTTTCAAATTAAACTCATGTTTTTTAATTTGTATTTTCTAACTATTTATATATTTTTGGTTCTATAGTTCTGAACTATTTACATATTTTTAGTTATGTACTTCTGAATGAGTTTTTAATTTTTTTTCATTCTATGTGTTTACATATTCTTGGTCTGATGTGTATATTTATTTGAAAAGATGTGCACTTGAAATTTTCATGTTTAAAAGTTGTCTACTAAAAAAATCTAGTTTTAAGAAGAAATAATTTTTTTGTTAATTTTTTAAGTTGGCTAATGAAATTAGTTGACACTATTATTTATAACCTAGCACGCCCTGATCTCAACCACTACCGCTCCCACCATTATCACCACGACCACACCAACACCACAATTACCACAACCACTAATACATTAGGATTACAATCAACTATTGAAAAATATTTTATGCAAAACAAAAAAAAAAAAAAAAATTAAATAACATTTTTTACCAAAACAAATAGAGAGCATTAGTGGCAATATGATTCAGATCACTTGTCCCCATAGTGTTGTGAATATAATATAAATAATAAAATTACACCTATCTCTAATAACTTGGGCTTTTTGATGAGTTGATGGTTAATAATTCAATATGGTATCAATGTAAAACAATAAATCATTTGTTCTCACCGCCAACGCAATATTTAAAAAATATTCACGGGTTTGGCCTATTATGAAGAAAAGTTCAACCACACGTGAAAGGGCATGTTGAAAATATAATATAAAAGTTAATAAATATATTTTGTATATTTATATATTATATAGTAATATGTATTATTTCTATATTAGGGTTTCCTTTCTTATTCACCACTCTTCCTTGCCTATATATAGGCCTTCATTGTGTTGTATAAAGAAGCACAATAATATTGAATATTGAATATAATATTTTTCTTTTCTCTCTTACATACTGTAATATGGTATCAGAGCACAGGTTCTGAACCTTACTCCTTGGGTTCCTCACCGACACTTTCAGCCATCGGTAATAGTTTTCGGCGTATCACCAAATCAATCTGATCTGTTGGTAATTTACGACTTTCTCATCAGTGACCGTAATCACAAAATAAAGTCACCAGACCCTTCCTCTCTCTAGGATGATTTCGACACCACTAACCTCGCTCAGAAATAACAAGCCATGCACCTAGACGCGCCGCCTTTTCTGTGGCGCATCTGACAACACGCCACCACTCTTAACACGGGCATTCACGTGCCCTTCACTGATGGTTCACGCGATACATCTCTTTCACGCGTGCGTCTCGTCAATGCCATCGTTGACGTCACTCGTGCCTTTGCTAACGTCAGCCCACTCGCTTTCTACTAACGCCGTTGCACGCCTGGCTGACGTCATCTGTACGTCTTCTGGCTGACATCTGCCTTAGCGCCTATTTGTTGTGCACTTACATCAGTCGATTCAGCTAGACCGAATCTGTTCATTAATTTGGCTGATTCACTCAATTTTAACCTTATTTTTAGTGCATTTGGATTGGTTCCCAATGTTTTTTTTTTTTTTTTTACATTCTGAGTTCAATGATCACCTCCGTTTTTCCAAAGTCTGCTATTTTCTGCACTGCTCTTTGTATTTTCTACATAAATGGATCGCTCTAACCCTGCTCAACCAATTTCTGTGGTTCTTGATGGCACCAATTATCTTCTCTAGTCTCAAGCTATGTCTGCCTTCCTTAAAGGTCGACAATTATGGCAAGTTATTACTAGAGAACTGAAGAAACCAGTCCAAGCCACGGATGAAACTGAAGCTAAATTTCTTGACCGCCTGGTTGCATGGAATGGTAAAAATTATTGCATTATTACCTGGTTTCGGAACACCTCTACCACTTCAATTCATTTTCAGTTTGGGCGATTTCAAATTGATACCAATCCTACTCCTACTAAATCCATATGGGACTTTCTCAAATATTGATATCGCACTACTAGGCTTTCCCATCAGTATCAGATTCGAACGAATCTTTATAGTCAACATCAGGCACCAGGCTAGTCCATTAATGATTTATTATCATCCATGTATAGTTTATGGGATCAGCTGTTTGTTTGTGAGCCTATTTGGGTTAATGACAAAGATGCCCAATCCTTTGTTGATTATCGCGACAAGGATTGCTTGGTAGAGTTTTTTATGGATCTTACTCTTGTTTTTAAGCCTGTTTGAGCTTCTCTACTGCACCAGGATCCTTTACCCATTCTGGAATAAGTTGTGACTGTACTTTTGTCTGAGGAGACTCATCTTGGTACTCTTACGACCACTACTGACACTGTTCTTGTTGTTCCTTACATGTAGACTCCTTCTAGCTCCTTCCCTCAAATTTGTCAATATTGTAAGAATCGAGGTCTTATTTTTAGTCATTCTCTTCTTCATTGTCCAGTTAGGGATTTTCATACTTGCCACAACAAAGGCTTGGTTACTTTGAGCATCACTGAACCTAGAAACAATCTCCAAATAACCACTCATTTGGGAACTCAAAAGAGGATCACGATAAACCAATGCCTCAATGTAAGCTTACCTATCGATCTACTGCTAAGGATTCTTCTCCTTCTATAGACCCATCTACTTCATATTATTCTCAAAATGGTATGGAGGTCATGCTTCAACAAGCTCATTTTGGTACCTCTCACAACATTGCCTTATCTGTCACCTCAGGTAGCTCTTCTTGGTTCTTTGATTCTACATGTTGTAATCATATGACATCAGATTCTACTATTTTTTCCTTTTTTACTTCTTCTTGTACTTTACCTACTATTCATACTACTGATGGCACTCACATGTTTGCTAGCCATATTAGTAATGTCTTTAACCTCTACTATGTCTCTCTCTAATACTTATTATATTCCTGCCCTCACCCTAAATCTTATCTAAGTTGGTCAACTTTGTGAACTTGGTTTAACTGTTCTCTTTTCCCCATCTAGTTGTCAGGTTTAGGATTCGGGAAAAAAGACGGACTATTGGGATAGGGCTTAAAATTGGATATCTATTTGAGCTCATCAATCTCCATCTACTGTCTTTTGCACCTACTACTCAACACGTTGCATCCACTCCTTTCTTAACCTTTGGCATCCTAGATTAGGGCATGTTTCTTTTGGTTGGTTGCATACTTTAGTAGCTAGTGGAAATTCAGGCTTTGTTTCTTCTAATTTTATTAATGATTGTCCATCTTGTCAACTTGCTAAACAACCAGCTTTGTCTTTTAATACAAGTGATTCTGCTTCAAAATTTCCATTTGATTTAGTTTACTCTGATGTTTGGGGTCCTTCTCCCAATACCACTATAAAGGATCTTCAAATACTTTGTCATTTTTGTGGATGATTATTCACGATTCATTTGGATTTATATTTTAAAACAACGTTTTGAGTTGCCTCAAACTTATTTTGATTTTGCTAAAAGGATTAAAACTCAATTTGGTTATTCTATCAAAGTTTTCCGATTTGATAATGCTCAAGAATATAAAGAAACCAGTTTTTTAAAACTTCTTTGTGAGTATAGTACACTTCCACATCGCTCTTGTCCTCACACCTTCTAGCAAAATGGTCGTGCTGAACGCAAGCATAGGTACATTCTTGATATAGTCAAAGTTTTTCTCATCTCTTCTTGTCCTAACCGTTTTTGGGGTGAAGCTGCCTTTACGGCTATTTACACTATTAACTGTATCCTATCTCTTGTCATTAACAATCAAACCCCATAGGGTAGTTTGAAGGACAAATGCTGGAGGGCAGCTGTTTAGAGCGCTCACTCCGTATGGTACTTTTTCTGTTTATGTCTGTATTTGTTTCATAGTTAGATCAACCATTTTTCTAAACATCTCCATGATACATCTCCTTCCTACAAAAAACTTCGAGTCATTGGTTGTGCCTATTTTGTTCTTCTTCCTTCCCATGAACTCAACAAGTTACAACTGCAGTCGTGACTGTGTTGCTTCTTAGGCTATGACATAGAACATAAAGGGTTTCAATGTTGGGATCCTATCTCTCACTGTCTTTGTATCTCTTGCCATGTCATTTTTTGGGAACATAAAATGTTCTCCTCCATCTACAAATTCTCTATTCCTTCCACTTCCACCATTTCATATTTCACTAATCCTTCTATTGATCTTTTCCCTGATGATGCTCTAACAGATGTCACTCTATCCAGTGGATTTCCGACTGTTCTTAATGATCTTGTTCTACCTACTGATCTTGTTTTGTTACCATCTCCTGAGAGTACTGATTTTGCAAGTTCTTCAGAGTCTCATTCTTTCTCTAGCAGTGATTCTCCTGATTCTCCCTCTATTGTCCCTCTTTCAAAATGGGCATCTAAACAACCAGGTTATTTACAAGATTACCATTGTTTTTCTACCATTCTAAGTTAACATGAACCTCATACCTATCATGAAGCTTGTACTAATTCTATTTGGCAGCAAGCAATGACAGATTAGTTACAGGCTTTACACAAGATCCACACATAGGATATGGTTTGTTCTTCCTTCTAGCAAAACTCCTATTGGTTGTAAATGGGTCTATAAAATCAAAACTCATTCTAATGGTACAATTGAACTTTACAAAGGTCGTCTTGTTGCAAAAGGCTTCACTGAGGAGTATGGTATTAATTATGAGGAGACTTTTGCTTCAGTTGCCTGCCTTATATCTGTTCGTAGTTTACTTGTTGTTGCTGCCTCGTGTCAATGGGGTTTATCTCAGATAAATGTTAAGAATGTCTTTCTCAATGGTGATCTTCTCGAGGAAGTTTACATGTAACCTCCTCTAGGCTATGAGCATTTTCCAAATACTGTTTGCCTTCGTCGTGCTCTTTATGGCCTCAAGCAGGCTCCTTGTGCTTGGTTTTTCAAGTTCAGTGCTATTATTCCTCGGTTTGGGTTCTCTTCTAGCTCCTATGATTATGCTCTTTTTATTCGAAAGACGGCACGTGGTATTACCCTTTTATTGCTTTATGTTGATGATATGATTATTACTGGTGATGATCTTGATGACATTCAAGAGCTAAAACATTTTCTCAGCTCTCATTTTGAGATAAAAGATCTAGGTTCTCATAGTTACTTTCTTGGTCTTGAGATTTCTTCTGCTCCAAGTGGCTTGTATCTCACTCAAGCTAAATATGCATCTGATCTCTTATCTCATGCTGGTCTCACGGATAGCAAGACTGCTCCTACACCACTTCAGTACAATACTTGCCTTACCTCTTTAGAGGACACTCTGTGTAACACTTGGGTGTTTTAATCTATTGGAAGGTGTGTTTAATATCTTTATTTTTGTTTTGGGAGTCTTTGGGTTGTTGTATATTGGTTTTGAAGGAGTACAATCCGATTTAAACTCGTTGGGTTTGTTCGTTCGCGTTTGTTCTTGTCAAAAGTTCCTTGGAAACTTAGAAATTTTGCCTTGGGGTCGACACTAGCCTTCTTAAGGCTCGACCATTGCATGTTGTAGTGTTTCTGGAAGTGTTGCTGGAAAACAGGGTAGACACCAGCCTCCCTAAGGGTCGACCCTTATCTGTTGGTGAAGTTCCTGGAGGTGTTACTGGAAAATAGGGTAGACACCAGTCTGGGAAGGGTCGACTCTCTTATGTTACAGAATATTTGTGTTAGTTGTTGGAAAATAGGGTCGACCGTCTCTTGTCTAAGGGTCGACCCCCTTACTTGTTGCCAGATTGTCTTTCTACCTACAGAGTCGACCCTCTTGCCCGAAGGGTCGACCCCTGCGTGTTTTTTTAAAATTTTGGGCTTCGAATGGGCCCTATTTTTGGGGGTTTTTGGACTTATCTTTTTCATTGACCTTAGGGCTATCATCTAATACTATAAATAGACCCAAACCCCACATCTCTCATAATTTTCTCCTCTTTTTCTTCTCAAAACCGAGAGTCTCTCTTTCTTTCTCTCAAAAACTCACTTTTTCCACTTCAATCCTTAGATCTACGCTTTTAGAGGTGTCTTCTCACTTTGATCCTTTGAGATAACTTGAAGATCTTGTCAAGGGCTCTCTATTGGTCTGAGAAGTTCGTGGCTTCGTCAACCTTGAGTGTTTTGGGTTTTCTTCCTCACGACTTGAGGTAAGGACACTTTTACCTTAGTATTTCTTTGTTTTGAAGGGATTTCATGGTATGGTTGTGATTTGTGAATTAATTGGAGAGTATTGTTGGATCAATCTCATGTTTTACATAAATAAACCATTTTACTTGACTCTTGCTTGAGATTTCTTTACTCTCTCTTTTCAAAACATGTATATAAATGTTATTACAAGCCATATCTATAATAGAGGAGAAAAACCCCCAAATTTGGTAAAAACCCTAGATTCTCCACTTGAGTTAAAAACACCACATTGAATGGGGAATTTCCTTGATTCATGAAATATTGTGAAATAAAATAGATGAATGATGTGGATGTTGACATAGTAAATGAATTGTGGCTTGAAAGTTATTTGTTTTCTTTAAATCTTGTGTTGTATTTAACTCGTGGGTAATGTTGGATGGTTGTTGATGGAATAAAATATGAATGAATTGTTAATTGTGCATGAGTCCGGGTAAGAGTCGGTTTTCCAAGTGTGGTGTTGTGTTGGTACCCACACGGGGAGTTTAAAAAGGTGCCCAAATGCCCTGTCTAGGCTTATCGCTAGACGAATGTGGGAAAAATGTTTTTGGGTGTCCACACAGTCCTGCCGTATGATAGCTGGCAAAAGTGGAAAAACGGATGGTTTTCTTTGGGGTGCCCACTCCCTGTCGTATAATAGCTGACAAATGTGGGGGTTGGTTTTAAAAACAAAAGTAAAGGGTGTTTTAAATTGGACTCTTACAGGTGGACTCATAGTTTGCGTTCTATGGTTGTGAATGTTTGATTGTTGTGCTTGATGACATGAATAGCCACTGTTGTTATTTGCTTGCCGTGGATCTGTATGTTTGTTAAGGATTACATGTAAAGATAAATTTTCATGTAATGTTTGGTCGCAAAGATACTATAATTTTATTCAAAGGATTAAATACTTGGGTCAATGCGTTCCTACTGGGCATATAACTCAAACCTATCTTATTTTTTTCAAGAAGTGATGGAGTTCCACCTCCCTGAAGGAGTGGTCAAGCAATAGTTCCTTTTTGGAAAAGTTTATCCATGTGTATTTTGTTATTTTGAATTGAAATTTTTGTAACAAAACTATTAATTTATTTTATTGTAATTGTACGCCCTAGAGGCTTATATTTTGTAAGGTCACCTAGTTCATTGAACTGTAATATGAATTCAGAACATTATGGGAATGTATATGGTGAATTGTAACCTCTTATCTCTTAGTTCAATGAGAAGGTGGACTTTTTGGGTATATTGTTGTACTTGTTTGGGCATATTCTTGTGCAGAATTTCAGGGCATTACACTTTTCTTTCTGATGTAACTCTGTATCGACAATTAGTAGGTAGTCTGGTCTATCTAATTGTTACTCGGCCTGATATCTCTTATGCCATTCATATAGTCAGTCAGTTTTGTCTACTCCACGGTCTCCTCATTATGCTGCTGTTCTTTGTATTATTTGATATGTGAAGGGTACTTTGTTTCATGGATTTCATTACTCTACTCACACTCCTCTTGAGTTATGTGCATATACTGATGCTAATTGGCTGGTGATCCCACTGATTGTCGCTCTATTACTGGTTATTGTTTCTTTCTTAGAAGTTCATTGATTTCTTGGCGGAGTAAGAAGCAAACTGTTGTCTCCAGGTCCAATACTGAGGCAAAATATTGTGCTTTTGCTGACACTACTCAGGACTTTTATGGCTTCGTTGGATACTTGCGGACATGGGTGTATTTCATTTCACTACTACTACTCTTCATTGTGACAATCGTAGTGCCATTCAGATTATCACAATGATGTTTTCATGATCACACCAAACATCGAGATTGACTGTTATTTCATTCGTCAACATGTCATTAGTGGCATTGTCCAGCTCTAATCTATTTCTTCCGCTACTTAAGTTGTTGATCTGTTTACTAAAGCCCATCTTTCTAGTTGTGTTGATAAGTTACTTTCCAAATTCCAGTTGATCTCTTTGAAACCACCTTGAGTTTGAGGGGAGTTGTTAGTAAATATAATAGTAAATATATTTTGTATATATTATATAGTAATATGTCTTATTTCTATATTAGGGTTTCCTTTCTTGTTCACTTTTCCTTGCCTATGTATATAGGCATTCATTGTATTGTATAAAGATGCACAATAATATCGAATATTCAATATAATATTTTCCTTCTCTCTCTTACATATTGTAATAATAAACAATAAAATTGTTCCTCTCTCTAACAACTTGATCATTTAAATGAGTTAATGTCACCAAAAAAATATTTTCCATAACTCATAATTGATCTCCTTTTTCTCACTACATAAAATTAAGATTTTAGAAAAAAAGTTAAAGACAGAATCATTTTTTAGGAACCAAATATTTTAGTTGTGAAATTTATCATTGTTATATTTTTAGTGATAAAATTAAACATCTAGTAATGAATTACTATCTTTTGGACCAAATTTAGTCTCAAAAATAAATTTTTTGTAGCAAATTATTTTGTCCCTAAAAATGCATTTATTAGCAACATTTATTAGCAAATTATTTTGTCCCTAAAAATGCATTTACTTTTTTGCCACAAAATTTTTATTTTTAAAAATTAAAAAATTTTAATCCTAAAACTCTTATATTTTTGTCATGTACTTTCTTTACATGAAACCATGAACTATTGTCATGTTTGATTGCATTTGAGTTTGTCTCAACTAAAAGTGTGACAACCCCATCACGCGATATGCTTTTATCTATTTAATTTTTGAATGCTAAGTGTGTGTTGATGTTTAATTTGTGCATACCTTTTCATTATATGAATTATATGTTGTGATTCTGTTTTAAATATGAAATTGAAGGCCTTAAAGGCTTCAGAAACAGAAATTGATAAGTGTAATTAAAATGACATAACTTTTAGAGTCTATTGGGAAGTTGGATTAAAATTTGATTCAGTTCAAAAAAATTAAGTTTTAATTAATTAATCTTAAGCCTAAATTATTTATCTTAATCCTTGATTAGTGTTAATTAAATTAAAAAGTATATATATGTTAAGAATGTAGACTTAATCATTCTACGAGCTCAAAATTCAGGTGGAAGTTTTGAGAGAGCGGGAGAGACTTCAATCTAGAGAGAGAGGAGGCTAGAGAACTTGGAATTTGGCTAGAGAATTGGAGATTTGAGAAGAGAGGCTCAAGTTCTTGCTACAATAAGCTTAATTGAAGACTGTAGGTATGTGTTTAACCCTTAATTCATGAATCAAAGTCACCAAGTGTGTGAATTCAAGAAGATTAAATGATTAAACACAAGAATTGAGTTTAAAGATGATGAATTTGAAAGCTAAGCCTACATGCATGCATAATTGTGTGAAAAATCATCAATTTGAGCATGATTTTGTTACCCATACTTGAATTGAGACTCGAATCATATATGCATCCATGAATTATGTTGTTTTGAAGCTCAATTCCATGTTTTAAAAGTTGCTAGAAAAAAAAAATAAATAAATAAAAATTGAGCCAAGATCATACATGCATGAAGCTCTAAGCTTCAATTTTGCAAAATCATGATTTTTTTGAGCTAGGGTTTTAGAATTGGCTTTATACTCATGTTTTAGAAGTGTTTCCACGGTTTGGGATACATCATGCAAGAATCTACACTTTGAACTTGTGTTTTGAAGCTTAAAATTCTGTTTTGAAAATCCAGAATTCGACCACATCGCTCGAGCGGTGAAGTTACCGCTCAAGCGCACAATTCATGCATCTAGTATTTTTGCAGAGCATTGCACATGGCTCGAGCGACCTCTGTTTTCTTTGTACCTTGGCTCGAGCGACCATCGAGCCTAGAATCTAACCATCTAGTACTTTTACAGACCATGTGGTCCGCTCAAGCTTGAGCGAAGTATCCTGTTTCAACATATTTTGAAAAGTCATATTCAGATCATGTTTACATTTTCATTCCTTTCTAAGAATTCTTAGGCATGAATTGAGCCTCCCAAATGAATTAGTAAGTTTGAATGATACTTAAAAGAATTGAATAAGTTAAAGAACGATTCGATTAAGCAACGTGTTTCAATATGTGTATATGTTTATGAATTGTGTAGATTGATCCACAAAGACGTGTCAACAACCAAATCATTGTGAGTAATATCTTAGTAAAGATATTTTCATATACATTATTTTCTAAACGTTTCCAATGTGGTAAGCTTTTCCAAACTTATGATTTTGTGATATGAATGGGCCTTTTATCTATCCGATCAACATGATATCTGCGAATGTGATTGACGAGATACGAATGTATATGACGGACCTAAGGTTGTTCTGCATATTTGATAAGATGGACCCAAGGTCGTTCCAAATATCTGATAAGTCTGAATATATGTTATGTGTTGATCAAATGGTCATTATACAACTGTAATTGATTGGACCCAAGGTCGTTCTGCCAAGTATGATCTGTTTGTATTGAACTTTTGTTATATGTTGGAGTTGAGGTCGTTTTGTTATGACAAGAATTTGAGTATGAGATTAATTATGTTAACTAATAGAACTCATTTATATAACATCTTTATTCTGATGTTATTCATAGCTCACTCCGTTATATATGTATGTAGGTGAGCAGCGGGATACCCAGCCTAAAAGAAGTTCAGTGTTTATCCAAGTTTTGTGATGTCAACCATGGAGCGCCTCACTGAAGAGGCTTTTGTTTTTTGTTTTGATTTTGCCAGTCATGTTTGACCATCTTTTGTCTTTAAGGAGTTTAAGTTTTATAAGATCATGAAAGATACTTCTATGTTTAAGTCTCTGTACTTGAAGTCTGAAATGAATGTATAAACAATGTATGTTGTATGATTGTGAGTTATTAACGTATAAATGTTTTGTTTATTCCATATATGCACAGTTTAATGGACAATTTTTTATTATTCAGCTTTCATTTTTTGCCTCATATATTAAATTATTATTTGATTTTCTGTCTGAGATCGTAGGTAATTACATGATTACTAGTTGATTATGATCCAAACCTCTAGGGGTGGGTTTAGGTCATGGCAAAAAGTGATTAAATTACAAGTAAATAGACGTGTGAATACATGAGAATAATGAGACAGAACATTGGGATAGACAATTGGGCCAGAGGTTCCGGCTTTGTTTAAGAAGGAATTTTTTAAAAGTTTTTTGAATTTTTTTTTTATAGTGAAAATATGAGATGAAAAAATGTTTGAGAATGATTTTTTTAATTTTTATATAAAAAAAATGTATAAAAAGTAAGGGGAATGAGAACAAAAATTGACCGTTTTTATTATTTATAATTTATAATTTATAATTTATAATTTTTTTGACTTTTTACCTTTTTGGGTTATTTACACAAAGACCGCCTACACTATTGATAAGTATTAGTTTGACCCCCTAAATTATAAAAGCGTACAAATTAAACCCTTAAACTATTAAGAAGTACCACTTTACCCCCTAAACTATAAAAGCGTATAAATGGAGCTTCAAAACCATAAAAGCGTCTTACCACACAAAAAAAAAAAAAAAAACCTGCTCCCTTCGTCTCAAAATAATAGTTTCTTTTGGGAAATCTAAATTTTTTTGGTAGTACAATTATTGCACTTTAAAAATATTAATTTTTCAAAATTACCCTTTGATAGTACATTTTTTTTGGAATATCAATTGTCATAATTATACTTTTTGTGTTGTTAATGAATTTAAAAAAAGGACAAAATGGGAAATTCATATTATCTTAATCCTTGATTTTTGAAATGGAATTAATATTTTGGGATAATGAAAAATGTAATAAGGAACTAATATTTTGAGACGGAGCGAGTATAAAAACATATCAACTGGATCCCTTAGCTTAAACTATTGAGAAATATCACTGTCCCTTAAACTATAAAATCGTACAAATGAACCCTCTAAACTATTTGCGTGTTTTACTTTGACCCTTTCTATTAAGAGATCCAATTGATGCACTTTTATAGTTTAGAAGATCCATTTATGCACTTTCATAGTTTATGGAGCAAAGTGATACTTCTTAATAGTTTAGAGGGTCAATTTGTACGCTTTTATAATTTAGGAGGCAAAATGACACTTCTCAATAGTTTAGAAGATCAATTTGTACGCTTTTATAGTTTAAGAAGTCAAAATAATACTTTTCAATAGTTTACAAATTAGTGTAAATGACCTTAACTTTTTTAATAGTTTTTTAACTTTTTAACTATATTAATCTCTTTCCAAACATATCCTCAATTTCAAAAAGAAAATTATGTGGTGGTCTTGGGACAAGCACATATGGTGTCCCAATTTGATATTTATTAATTAAAATTGTGGGATTTAATACTTTTTGTTAATATTTTGAAAAATAATTTGACAAATATCAAATAATAAATAGTTTGTAACAATGTTCCATGACCATCAATTAATCACCCCAATTTTAAAGGCCTCTAGAGGCATGAAAAAGGGGTAAAAGGCTCATGATAAGCTCCTTTCCATATTTTCATTTCTCTATACCCTTTTTATAGTTCTCAATTTGGATTCGTACTTATAATTCAAACGATTTATTTCATAAGTTTCGTAATAAAGGTCATCTATGCAAAAAATAAGTTTCATCGGAAAATTATAAACTTAAGAAAAAAAAATCACATTTTGTTTAATAAAATAAATCACAAATGTGATTGTAAACTTAAACAATCTATTTTATAAAATAAAATATTTTTTGTTCCTGTGTTTATAATTTTTCGATGAAACTCATTTTTTCGCATGAATAATTTTTATTACGAAACTTACAAGATAGATAGACGATTTAGATTATTAGTGCGAATCCGAATTAAGACCTATAAAAAAAAATATAAAAAAATATAAAGAGATGGAAATATAAAGGGGAGTCTATCCCATAAAAACTCAAGCCCTTCATAAAGAACCCCAAGTCAACTATCTTTTATTGGTCAAAAGTATTGAATATGCTTATTTTTCTTACTTGTTAGGTTGAAGTATGAAACTTCCATAATCAATTATAGTTGTTTATAATAATAAAAAAATAAACAAATTAGAGTTGTTTCTTCGTGTAAGATATCCATCTAATCTCCCAACTAGCTTCCCTCTTTGAAGCCGTGTTCCTTGTTAATTGACAAACTAAAAGCAAAAATAAGTAATATTAAGGGAAGGGGTTTAACGAAAATCGAGGTAATCAAATTGTTCAAAATTTTAATTTTTAGTTTATTTTTCATAATTTATAATTTTTTTCATTTTTGAAAAATTTTACATTAGTACAAACCGAATTGAAGGAAATATTATATTTAAATATTTTTATATTTTAATTCTTTAAGTAACAAATAATAGATATTTTGTAATAAAAAATTAGGGAGCAAGGTACAGAACAACTTTCACAATTTTTCTTCATTTATTTTTAATGTGAGATTTTACATATTTTTATAAAATCTCATGGGAATCTTTCTTATATACAAAATCGATAATAAAACCAAATCGTATCATATGGTTTGTTTTGATTTCTCAATTAACAAAATCGAAAAGTTCAATTTGGTGCTAAATTCTCCCTCAATTTGACTAAACCGAACCATTTACAAGAGAAGATATTAGTTAAAAAGTCAATATAAAAATTCAACTAATTCTCTTTATTTTTTTACATATCATTTCGTAAAAAATCACTAAAAAAATCAATTCCCAAATAAATCCTAAGAGAAAGTTAGGAAGCTCCAAAAAAATGAGTGTTATATATTACTTGCTCTTTTTTTTTATATAATTGTTTTATATTATTAGATTACATGATAAGATATTATTTATTTTTATTAATTGCTTAATATTATCTCAAAATAAGGGAACCAACCACAAGTATCCAAACACCAGCAGAGACTCTCAAAATAACAAAAATTATAAACAATTTCAGTAAGTTGCTTGAAATATGACCATGTTAATGTTGATGAAGCCCATGAAATTGGTTGAATTTGTCTTTATTTGATTTAGCAAAATAAATTAATCGTATTTTTTTACAATATTTCATCTAAATAAATAAAATTAGGAAACAATTATGTGCTGCTTGTAACAGGATAACCAATCCCATGCCTTCTGGTAGGAAAGACCACAAACAACAAGCTGCATAAGAACCCAAATCCAATAGGAACTATGTCCAAAACCTCTTGAGTTTCATGAGCAGGCATTGGATAAAAGCAACTCACCACATTCTTATCCCTTAGAGCCAATGCAACAAGCACAAACACAGATGATATTGCATGAACAACATCAATGAAGCTTAGCCTGTATTTCCTCAAGTCAGGGAGGCCGGAACTCGAAGCTGCTGCAGTCGGGTAATCAAACAACCACATCCCTTTGAATGTCACGAAGCCATAGTGAACTTGCCCGTCAGATGACCTAAAACTGTCGGTGAAGCAAGCGAGGAAGCACGAAAGGGCGAGGAGGACAAGGAGGATGAATGTCATGGGGCGCGTGGTGGAGTCACATGAACCGCTGTTGGTGAAGATGGGTGTGAGGAGTTGCAAGGCTAGAAGGGTGCCCGTTGGGAGGAGCTTCGCCAAGCTGGCTGTGCCTGTTAGGGTTTGGGAGAGAGCGCGTTGTGAGAGGGACGGTGGTAGCGGTTGGGGCTTTGGGGTTTTGGGTACATCATCACCGGCAAAATCAGAAGTGGTGTTTGAGGAAGCTGCATCAGATACCGATGTCTCCTTGGTCGGAGTTGGTCTTGCTCTAAGAGACATTTTTTTTTTTTAGAGTTTGAGAATATGGGTATATGGAACGATAGTGGTGATGGTGATGGTAGTGGTAGAGATGGAGGCAGATTGGATATATGTTATCAGGATATTGGTGTGATGTTGGTGTTGGTGGTGGTGGTGGTGGAGAGAGAAGGGTAATTAAAGGAAATGTGGTTTCATGAAAAGAAGTGAGGGACAAGTTATATGTTGCTTGTGCTGAAAGATAGTGAAATTTCAATCCTTTTGACATGATCAATTTAATGTGTCGGCTCTCATGGTCGCATGCGTGACGTTATAGAGGACTTGATCAACATATCAAATTGTATGTATGGTTTACACGATATATATCTATTTAACTACTATTTTAAAGGAAAATTATAATATAGTTCAAGATAAATTCATCGGGTATTTTAATTTGTATTATATTAATTGAAATACTAGAATTTATCATTTTTATGTTAGTTTTTAAAAGACGATTAAACATGAGTCATAAAATAAATGATGTGAAACAATATTTCAAATCCATTAAGACCATCAAATAACCTCTCATTTTTTATAGGTGCATTCAGGTAGGTTTGTCTAATGCAGAGTTGTCATTATGAAAAATGAAATTTTTTGGTTGCAAAATACATCATAGTTTGATGTTTGGATCATTTGAGATTCAATAATACTATAATCTTAGAAAATTTATCTCAAATTTTATTCAGAAATATCACTCTGTGACTCGAATTCATTTTATACTCGGACCCGGACTATACTAATTCAATTTCCCCTATAAAAACACCTTATTCAAAAAAATTTGGGACCAAAATTCTAGGACGATAGCATTTGTGTTTGAAATTAAGGATTGATATAATGGATGAGATGCTCTTTATCAATAGGATATCAGGATTGAATCCTTTGACCTGCATTTTTAATAGACCCTCTTATCATTCTTTAATACCTGATTAACCAAAAAAAAAAGCAAATAGATTCATATCTTATCAGCTGTGCCTTGTTCATCTATTAACCCATCCAGAAGTGGGTTGTCGTAGAAATCTGGTCATAGTCCCCAAGTATCCTTGACTTATTATTATGGGTAAATTATGTAAATAGCCCTTGCACTTTACACAATGTGTCAATTTGGTTCCTATAGTTTCAATTTGTTCGATTTTGTCCTTAATTTAACGGATTGTGTCATTTTAATTCAATAAATAATGGTTGTTAAATTAATTTAACGGAAGGTCAAATAATGTGTCAATTTGGTCCCTGTAGTTTCAATTTTCTCAATTTTGAGAAGGACGAAATTAACACATTGTGAAAAATATATGGTCTAAATTGACACATTGTTTGACTTTCTATTAAATTAACTTAACAACCGTTATTTATTAGACTAAAATGACACAATCCGTTAAATTAAAGGACAAAATCGAAGAAATTAAAACTACATAAATTAAATTGATACATCGTGTAAAGTACAGAAATTATTTACATAATTTTTCCTATTATTATTTTGGGTTGAGACTATTCCTCAATAAACAATTTTCTTTTGCTTCGAAAGGAATATCTCTGCTTTCTAAATTTCATATATAGTTTAATTAGGCCAATCTTATGCTTGTTATGTGTGCTTTTCCAGCTTTTATCATTTATGAAATACAATTCATTTGATAAATAATAATTATATTGGTCTTTCTTGAAAATTTCTTGAATTGCCCACCCAAGCATCTTTGTCAACACCCTACTGCCGGTCTAACTAGGTAATCCCAACAAGAGGTCAATAGAAGCCTATCTAATTAGGATTATAAAATTTGCTTGTTTGGTTCAAATGGTGTAATTTTATAGAAAAGAGAAAAATATTTGGGTTTCTAATAGTTGCTGCCAATAATGTTGTAAAACAAAAACTTATTTAGTATATTATTTTCATTTTCTTTAAAATGGAATCAATTTCAAAAATTTTGAAAGAAAAAGAAAGGAAAAAAAAATTAATTTTAAAATAAGTTTTCATTCTCTCCTCCCTCCCCTACCACCCCCCAATGGCCGCAACCTCCAACCACTGGCGGCCGTTGGCGACCCTCCGATCAACTTCAAGCACGCTACTATGACCTCCAACGACATTCTCATGGCCACCACATCTAACCATCCTTCACCGTCGACAACCCCCTTCAACAACTAACTAAACATTATCTTCATTTATTGTGAAATCAAAACATTTTTTTTTAACCAAAAAAAAAAAAGAAGTGATTTTCAGAATAACCCTGAATGCTTGCAAATAATGTGTATCAATTACAATTGAATGCAACACCAAGAGCAGTCAAACCTAGGACATTCAGATTTATAGTTCATTCTGAGGCAAGCAGCTTTATCACTGGGCTATCCATGCAGATTCTATGTAGAAGACAATTCATGCTTAGGACTCAAAAAAATCACTCCTAATCTGATTACCATAAACCCTGACTCTTGTCGTGTTCATTCTAAGACAAGCCAATTTATCACTTGGATATCAATGCGGGTTCTATATAGATAAGAACTCATGCTTTGGACTCTCACACAAAAGTCACTCCTAATCTGATCATCATATTGTGAATTGTAATGTCTTTTAGAAGGCACTACTTAGAAGTTATGTTATGCCAATGAAGTCTTTTTAGAGGGCACTCTCCATTGCTTAATAACACATGGGCCTCTTACTACAGCAACATATTTTCCAGCAATACTCTGACCATTAGCACTGTCAAAATTGCTTCTCCAAGTTAGTCATGGTCACCACCAGTGGATCTAAGACCAGTTAATGACATGGACTTAAGAGTCTGTTTGGTGCAGCTTCTTGCAAGCTAAATACTAATAATTAGAAAACAAAAGCTACAAGCACACTTTCCACTGATACTTAATAATCAGATTTTTTCAGCTTATATAAGCAAGCTATTTCTGCATCACAAGCTATAAGCCGAAGCTGAATCAAATATGTTCAGCCTTTATTACATCCTGGTCGAGTTTCTGCCATTGTTCAATATATTACATTACCTCATGGTTCTTGCTGTGGCTCCTTAAGCATGAATGACTTGAAAGCATTGGTCAAAGCAGATCCTGATATCAAAGAAGCCACCAATAGACGCAAAGCCTGCACTTTTGGATGTATTCACAAGTTAGTGAAATGGGACTAATACAGTCAAGAAATTGAAACAGCAAGTAGAGTGAGGTGAGACAACAAATTTTGACACAATGATGAATGCAGTTCTATGAACTTTTGTGTGAGAATTTGTCATGATGTGAGTGCAATTTTTAAAAAACATTGATGATGCAGGGTAATTAGGGACAAGGCCGTAAGGACTGTAAAACAGACTTTCTGTGGATTTTACACTGGTTAGGGGCTGTTTTAGGGTGCTGTGAACAGGCTGCAGGAATTGAAGAAAAAAAGAAAAAGTAAAGAAAAAGATAGATTTAGGAATCACTCCTAGATTATATAGGCATCACACCTAGAGTTTGATTGCATCACACAATCCATAAAGAAGCTTCAAAGCTCTCAAATTTTTATAAAATATCAACTCTCCTAAAATATAAACATTACATTGCTTTATATAGAACTAGAAGACTTCCTAAACCAATTATAATAAAAAAAAGAAACTATTATAATATCTTTGACTTTCAAGATTAATCTAAGACTAAATAAGAAACAAAACAAAGACTAATTAGATAACTTGTCCCACAAGACGACCCATGGGCGACCCACACAACACATATTCTGAAATTATGCAAATTACCAAAATACCCCTAAACTTAAAATCCTAAAAAACATAAATATAATTATAAAATAAAACTCTAATAATACTATAAACATAATTATATAAGATTCCTATCAATTTCTCTTTGACATAATGCCAATGTCCAAATATCATTGCTTCTTTGAATTTAGCATTCCTTGAGTTTTGTATACTCCGCATCAATTGAATTTATAAACATATCTCCGGTAATATTTAATAATGGCCAAATTTGAATTACCTTCCCATGGTTTGTCCCATGTGTGGATGACTTTCGTCATTTTGGAAATAAGCAAATAGCTCCCTATAGTTTGTGCACCAAAGTATATTGCATTGCTTTTCTATCCATGTTAACAAGTTGTGAGAAAGCCATGTGCCTACGTGGATATTTTTTCAAACACTATCTTTAAATGTACAAAAAAAAAAAAATGTTGCACATCTCTCTCACCCATTGCCCTTTCGCCACTCATGTACGGCAACACAAAACGAACCTCTCAACCACAAACCAAGATGCTGACACCTATGCTACACTTCCAACTCTCTCACCTAATCTCATAGCCCCAATTTTCAAAAGACCCAAAGCAAAAAACTCACACTCACTTTCAAGAGTTGAATCTTGGAACATAAATAAGTTAAGAGATCTTGAAATTAGGGATGGGTTGAGCATACATAATCATACCCCTACCTTTTATCATTGTTAATATATTCCATATTTTTCTAATTGTTGTGGTGATCATCATTCAATTCTACAACTTGGAGAATATAGAGAACACCCCAATTTTTCAAAGGGAACAAAGCACCCTTGACATTTGTTCTCCATTGTTAATTCATGGGGAAATTTAGCCAAAATCCCTCTATTGGACCCTTATTTGGTGAAATGACAATCCAATTTATTTTTCTTCCTAAACCCCTGAGGAGGAATCGCATAATTGAGCAAGGACAGAGTAATATTTTTTTTCTTTCTTGGATAATATTGCCCATGCGTATATATATCTCACAGAAATCTTTTGAAGAGAAACACTTTTATTTATTTTATCCAAGTTTAAAAATGTTGTGTATGTATATTTTTGGTTGGTTCATCTACTATGTAATCTGTTTTCTGTAATAGTAAATTGTTACTGTGAACCAGAGTAACATGTTACTGTTTACGTTAATTTCGACAGTATTTTTTTATTTATTTAGAAGAATTTTATAGTCAACATAGATCTTGTTTGATAGATTTTGATGAGAGAATTCTAAAAATACTAATTTTATTAAAAACCGACATCTAGATCAGAAGTTATATTATTTTAAAGTTTAAAATATAAAATTACTCAACTAAGTATATTTTGGTAATAGTGTAATGTTTTGGACTTTTCAAGGAAAACTTTTTGTGCTTGTCCTTAATACATTAAAGTTTTATTATGAGCGGGTTTTGACCAAATCCCCCTAATTCGGGGGATATGAGGCTACAACTTACGCAGAATAAGAGCTACACCATGATCTGCCCACCACCGACAGCAGCCCTCCATCAATATCGTTGACCACCACCCTATCTCTCGCACCTCCTCCTCTATATGTGATTGATAGCAATAGTACTGGCTGGTGTGCTTTGTTTAGTATTTATTATTTTCTTTAGGATTGCAGAACATTGGTTGGTATGCTTAATTTATTGTTTAGTATTTTTTTGTATTGCAAAGTATTGGCAGGTGTGATTTGTCTGTTTTTTATATGTTTTCGTGTTGATATAGGACTTAGACTTTGTTGTTTGCTTAAAATCTTAGACTTTGCTGTAGCACTTGCATGTGTTTAGTCTTCACTAAATTACTTACGAATGGTTTTGAAAATGCATTTTTAAAGTTTTTACTTGGTCTAATTTGAAAAGTCGTATGCTCGAATAGCATACAATTTTTTTTCCTCAATTATTTTCTACTCAATGGTTATCCATAGTGTGTATATATATAGGTTCAAAGGAAGACGGTGAGAGTATTTGGATAATTTACATCTGTCATTAACGGAAGTAATGATACACTTTAGTCTACAAACCATAGCAGCCTAGGCGCTCATTTCCAAATGACAAGGGGTCATTTGTGTTAAGTCACCAATTTTACATGTGTCATTGACAAAAGTAATGATACACTTTGGTCCATACACCATAGCAGCCTAGTTACTTATTTCCAAATGACAAGGGATCATTTGTGTTTAAGTCACCCGCTTTCCCAAAAGTTCAAGTTGTTAGGAAATGGGCCCTACAATGTATATTAAGTTATTTAACACCCTCCTTCACGTGCAACCCCATCTTGCACATGGAGACACAAACATCCATTCATTAAGAGAAAAGAGAATGCAAAAGGGAACCAAATGCAAATGGAGAGACTTGAACCCAAGGACCTACCAACTTGAGCTATGATACTACGCTAAGTCACCAATTGCCCCAACAATGTATATCAAGCTATTCAACAATACCCACATGGATCAGACCACATGGTGTAAAGTGAATTTAGTCCTAGAATTTGACAGTTGAAGGACCCATGGTGAACTTGTGGTGCAACTGTGCAAGCCAATGGATTCTAGACGTAGCAAGTAAGGCTTGTGCTAATTCCTTAAAATGCTTCAATAGAAATAACTTGACAGTAGTTAAATTACCTCATCCTTGCCCATGGTCACCTCCAATTCACCGACATCACTAAGGGGAACCTTTAACCTGTTCATAAGAGATATGCCTGAGATTGGAGATATAGGTTTTATGAGCAAATTGTCTGTCACCATGAACATGGACGGTCCTTTCATAAATCCACTGCTCATCTTAGCTTCCCCAGGAGGGGGCTTTGAACTCAACTCAGAGCATCTTGTTGTAAAAAAGGAACGGAAGGTTGAGAATGATGGGTTTATAGCTTCCTCAATGCCAATTAGTTTGTTACAACAAGCAAGACCTGGGGCTAGTTTTGGATCGACTAGAATTGCCTTCATCTCTTCTGATTGGAAGAACTTGTCATCGCCAAAATCTTGGATACTCTTGTATATGTTATCCATGCATCCCTTGAAGGGCAAACTTGGAAATTCCTTGAAGACATAACCAATTGGAAGTACAAGTAAACCGCATAGAAGCTCAATGAAATTTTCTTCAACTTCAGCATACAATGCCCTTTTGTTAGATTTGTGGATGATAAGCTTCAAGTTTATCTTTGAATGTTTAGTTGTTGTGTTCATATCGCTTTGAGGTTTATCTGTTCTTGGTCCATATTCTCCACGATGAATCACAACATTAGTCTTATCAATAGGCGGTTGCATAAAAGTGTCAGAGAAGGGAGTCCTTGATGCTAATGAACAGTTTAGCAATTTCAGAACCTAAGAGAAAGAGAAGTACTGTAAAATGGTATGAAAAAACATTGAATTTGTTTATGTGTAATAAGAGAAACAACTAATCAATTTATTAATTACCTCATCCTTTCCGATGTTCACAGTTCTCTCTTCTATTTTGCTCCCATCCATCACTCCAAGTTTGCTAAGCAGAGATAAGCCAGTCATAGTGGACATTGGCAATACTTGAAAATCATCCGTTATCATAAAGCGTGCAGTTGGTTTTACAAACCCTGTGTCATCTTCAGGAGCTAGACTTAAAATTACCTCAAGTTCCAAGGGGTTTCCACAGCGGCAACAAGCAGATTCAGTACAGCTCACAAAACTGCAATTACCACTGCGACACACATAATATTTGCTGTTGTTACTTCCATTCAAATTTAGTTTTAGATTCCTACAGTAGATTTCAGCTGCACTTCGAGGATTAAGTATTATCTCCTTGAACCCACTTTTGAAATGTTCCTCATCAAGATTCTCTACACTTCCATATAAGTTTTTCAAGCAGCCAATCTCACCCTTCAATGAGTGCTCACAAGCGAGTCTAATGATTGTTCCAATAGGCATTGTCATGAAGCTGAATATAATGTCAACAAAATCCTTATTTGACTCCACAAAAACAACTCGGTTTTTCTCCTTCTCCACAAGGATATTAAAACTTATGCTTTGAGAAGCTTTGCTCTCCATGATCTTGAATGAAAATGACTGACTAACTTGAAGAAACAAGCGTTTGCTAAACCACTTTTGGCTTTTCTTGGATCTATCCTGTGTATCAATCACTACAAAAAGTAAGTAATTGAAGAACTTGTCAAAAGCTATTCATCGCACCAATAGTAAATAAAATGTACACAAGTTTGGGAATATTGAGAATTTTGTTAGGGGTTGGACTCCAATCTATGGTACAGCTTCAATCTAAAGTAAAAAGTAATCACATGCTTATGCAATGACTGAACTCTGTGTTAGAAAACTAATTATTGACTACCAAATATATCAATCATCACGATCCAAAATACAAGTGCATATCTTTAATTATATCAACAATTCCATAATCCTAATTAACCAGTGCATAATTTAAGGGGAGGGGGAATTAAACAACATATAATGGCTACTTTTCAAAAAAAAAAAATGATATCTATTTTTACTTTTACACCATTTCTGGGCACAAATGTAGTAAGGTACACTCGAAGGCATATCTATCCTCCTCTTCCCAAAGATGACGATGATATAATAAAAGGTGCAAAAGTTATATCAACATTAAAATATATATATCAATTAAAACGAGTTTTAGATAATCATCATAAGTTCAAATCAATTTCTTATGTGTTAAATTTTTTTTATATTTTATGCCAAATAATGCCATCACCACAAGATATTTTTTAAGGTCTACACCCTACGACAACATAACAAATAGTGCTAATCTGAAATAGCATATATTGAAACCTTTAGCAACATACCTTGCTGTGCCCTTGTGCCGCCACGAGTGGCGTTTTTATTGGATGAATACAATGGTAGACTAGTAGACTTCTCCATTGCAGAAAAGCCTTTGG
Source organism: Camellia granthamiana (assembly GCA_036172215.1). NCBI lineage: Eukaryota > Viridiplantae > Streptophyta > Magnoliopsida > Ericales > Theaceae > Camellia > Camellia granthamiana. The sequence goes on along the minus strand of CM069904.1, from coordinate 35,133,448 downwards.
ACACTATGACACGGTCACACAAGGCAAAAAACACCAATGGCCCACAACAAAATTATCATGCACTAAAGGTTTACTCGTTGTTGAACAGATTCGGAAAGATTGAAGTGCAGAAGGGTTTATGGTATGTGTAAACCAACATATTAGTGGAAGAAAAACATAGTCGGACTTACCTCAATTCACTGTAAATTGAATCCAACCAATAATTTTCTAAACAAAAGCAAATAGCATGCTCCAAAATACTCGAACAATCACAAACAAATCTCTCAAGCAATGGAGTAATACCACAAGTATGAGTGCAACCCAGTATTCTATAATACGAAGGCTCTATATTGTCCAATATTGGCAGAGAGAAAGAATATTGGAAGATGCTATAAATAGATTATAGGACAATTATGGAGGTCTAGAGAGAAAAGATGTGTAGGATTTTATGCATACAGTCTCCCACTTCCCAAATAGTGTGATTGGGATAACCACCCTAATCTCGAAGGTAGCAAGGATTTGAGTAATCAAATTTGTATCTCTCTACTGCCAAAAGGTAATCGGGCCATGCCACCATGTGCGCCCAAATTTGGGTCCAGCCCGACCAAATATCCAATAGTATGACCTGGGTTTATAAGGCTTATTATAATTATTTAAAGCATCGAACAACCCAAAATAGAGAAAGTAAGAAGAAAATAATTGAAGGAAAAACAGGAGAACTAGCAAAAAGATAGGAAGACAATGAAACAAGGGGGAAAAAAATTAGCAAGCATGCTATTTTGATGAATAAATTGACCTTAGAAGTTGAAATCAAACTATCCAAACCACTCCAGAAGGCGAGTCTGGCACAAGTATGAGCGAGTGGACACCAAATGGAAGTGACTCAAGAAAAAAAATATCCTTTATTGTAGGTAACTTGTAGACCCAACAACTTTGTTGTACATTTCTTTCCACATTTCCAAGGTAGACAAAGAGGTAAAACCTTCCACAACTTTTGCAATCTCCATTCCTAATCTTAAACCACCAATCATTGAATGATTCAAGCAAATCCAGTCAAGGAAAACAAGACCACCACTTAATCATGGAAACGCTTCACTTGGAACATACAATTTACTCTCTGCAGCCCCCTATGCACAGGTAAATCCTTCTCCATTGAATGTTAATGCCAAATTTTTCAAAGAAGAACAAACTTCTTCAAGCTCCCAATGTTGAAGGTTTTTCATGAAACCAGGATTCCATTGCATCCTTCCCTTCCCTCGACCATAAAATTCACATCTAGAACATCTTTATTCATCACCAAGTAGCACAAAGGCCCATTTTTTCACTAAACCGCTTCCTAAACTCTACTTCCATGCCATTCTCCATTTAGAAAATGCTACCCTGGGGAAATATCCCTAACAATATTTGTTAATAGAATTTCATAATCCCAACCTACAACCAGATCCCACTTTTTCCACTGCCATCTTCATTTCCCACACTTCGTTTGCACACTTTATTTTTTCAAGAAAATCCCCTAAGCCATTTACATTACACATCAGGGATTGGCACTTGAATTATATACACCAATGTCCTTGTTTAAAGCCTGCAACCTCTCTAGCAAAACAATGGGTTTTTTTTTCTTCTTTTATTTTTTCATTATTTATTTTTTATTATGAACCCCTCCAAGGTAGGGCCCATTGGACCCACCCCAACAGGTAAACCCCATGTGACATAAGGGAGCCCCCATCCTCAGACCAGGTTAGTTAGGAGATTCAAACTCTTGTCAGTTGTGTGGGAAGCATACCAATCAACCAATTCAGATGACCCCCGGGAGCAATTGCATTCTAATTTGATGGATAGAATTCAAACTAACTCCCAATTCCCACGCAAAGTAGAAATAGCAACTTCTCCAACTATCTAGCAAACACACCAAGTAATAACATCTTAATCAACTGTTCACTCCATTTAGAAAGGGATACTTGTGGCCTTTCTATGAACCGAAAACCCATTCGGATTGAGGGGTTTAGTGAAAAAAAGAAAAGAAATTGTGAGAAAGAGAACTTTCATCACTTTTTGGATGATTGAGGAGGTGAAAATTTATGAGAATTGTGAAAGAAAGAACTCTCTTGAAACCCATGCTTTGTTTCTCTCTCACCAAATTTAGTGATATTTGGCTAGAAAAAAAATGTTACTTTATAAATAAAAGACGACATGTGTGTCATTTTATTTTTAATGTTTTGTGTATAGATGGCCAGTTTAGGTATTTTGCAAAAAAAAAAAAAAAAAAATTATAAAGTAACTTTTGTTTCTCGCTAAATATCACCTATACACACAAAATATTAAAAAAAAAATGACAAACATGTCCTATTTTATTTATTGTTCATCCAAACACAATGGTAAAAAATCAATATCGTTCTTTTCTTTTCTTTTCTCATCTAGTTAAGAAACTACATCCCCACCATTTCTTTTCTCACCTTGTTGCAAAGACATTGATACCAATTAACCTAAGCCTTTTTCTTACCAGGCAAGTCAAAGCCTTCTAGTTATGGAAAATGTGTAGTTTAAGTGGGAAAAAAAACAAAACAAAACAAAACAAAGAATGAACAAAGAAATTAAAGATTAGATTTTCCCAGGAACCTTTGTTACCTGTTTGTATGTCATACACATACACTTTTGGACATATATGGTGTACAAATATATATTTCTCTACCCTCCACACCATGACATGATCAGCACCAGTGGTGGAGCCACCATAGGTACAAGAGGGGCACACGCCGCTCCTCAACTTTTTAATAATTACATTTTGGCCTAAGATTTTGAGAATATTATTCATATATGTTCCCTAAATCTTTCCCATTCTTACTCCAATAAACACGACACACCATTGACTAGAATATGGACATAGATTGACTCCCCTTATTTACTTCACAAATAAATCTAAGAAATCATTTTATTTTATTATGTGTATTTTGTTGGCATTTTTAATTTTTATTTTCATTTCTTATTGCTTGAGAGTTCTATAAATTTAAATGGTGCGATAGTTTTATTGTAGTTGCATGTATGATATGTAATAATTTTGAAATGTTAATAATTAATTTTTTACCAAATCAAAAACCAAACTAAACTATGTTCAAATTCGATCCAACTCAATAATTTGTGATAATCTTGCCTCCCCTCAAACAATTCCTAACTTCGCCACTGATTGACACAATGAAACATGGTGGAAATTTCCTCAAAAAATGAAACAACTAGAAAAAAACCAACACCAACTTTAACACCCCATTTAGATGGAGTGATTTGGTGTTTATAAATTAGGTGAGACATAGCGAGAAAGATAATTCTCTTATTTTATAGATTTTATTTTCATAAAAACTAGTGAGATTTATTGAGAAACGTATTGGTCATAATACCAAGATGGGAAATGCTATTATAAAAGAATTACAATTTTGGGATAAAAAACTAACAATTTTTTTGTGATGAAAGTTATGAATGCTGAATTTATGGTGTACACCTAAAAGTTATGTGCATATGGTATGCACTTTATGCAAAAAGCGTAAGTTTTATCACAAAATGTATAACTTTTATCACAAAAAGTACATAGTTTTTTCTTAACAAAAAATAAATTTTTGCTTCTCACAAAATCTGTATCTTTTATAACAAAAATATAGCTTTAGCTATACATAACTTTTAGGTGCACATCATAACGAGGATATTTTATTTTGCCCCCCCAAACTATCACTTGAAAATCAAATCAACCCCTGTACTTTCAATTATATCAATTTTACACCTAAACTATTCAAATTTGGATCAATTTCACACCTGCCATCTATAATTAGACGGCACTTGTTGTCGTCTTCATTTGAAATTTCATTTTACCCCCAAAATATCAATTAGACCTCTAAACAATATGAAGTTTGGGGGTCTAATTGATATTTTTGAAATAGTTTGGGGGGGCAAAATAAATTTTTAAATGAAATTTCGGTGCCATGTCAACAACTTTCGTTTGATTATAAACGACAGCTAATGGCAAGAGTAAAATTTATCTAAAATCAAATAGTTTAGGTGTAAAATTGAGATTATAAGAAGTACAAAGGTTAAATTGATCATCGAGGTATAGTTTGGGAGTAAAATGAAATTTCATCCACCATAACTTCACCATCACAAAAAAAATGGCAACTTTTATCACAAAAATTATAAATTTTTTTTACAATGAGTAAGTGCACATTGTTGCATTTTCCAATTAAGATTAGGAAATGGCTTCCCTCCAGTCCGATCACGGACTAGAGGGTACTATTGGGCCTGTAGGGGCCTATCAAGGGTCCTGTTTTGATAATCCGAACCGTTGAATGTGTACAACTCGTCGAGTACTGTATGCCTATAAAAAATCATGTTGATCGGATATCGACAGCTATGTGATCAAATCAAATTTTTGTAAGCCATTTATTTTTCACCTTCCATTTTTTTTCATACAAAACTGATTTGATCACATAGTTATGGATATTCGATCAACGTGATTTTTTTACATGCGTATAGTACTCTACGAGTTCTACACATTGAACAGTTCGAATTATCGAAATGGGACCCGTAGTGGGCCCTCACAGGCCCAATAATACCGTCCAGTCCATGATTGAACTGGAGGGAAGCCATTCCCTCAAGATTACCCACTGAAATATAGCATGAGAAAAAAAAAAATTCACCCATATCCCTGTACCGCATACTTTTTTTTCTTAACCATCCAAACATGATAATGGCAAAACAATTTTGGTTTCAGTTTTCTAAAAATTAAGTTTTTTGTTTTTCTTATATTTTTTTGTCTTTGAGTGAATATTTTTTAAATTTTAATCATTTTTTAAACTTTTTTAAATCCACCTTACTTAGATATATCTAAAAATAAAAAATTTGTGAAAAAATATTTTAAAAAATTAATAAATATACAAAAATATGAAAAATATATTAAATTTTTGTATTTTTTATATTTTTGGTATTTAGTGAATTTTTTAAAAAAAAAATTCACGAAAATTATATTTTTTAAGAGTATTTAGGTTAGATGTGTCTAAAAATTTTAAAAATTGCTTAAAATATTTAAAAATTCAGTAAAAACAAAAAAAATTACGGAAAAAAAAAAAAAAAAACTTAATTTTAAAAAGTGTTTTCAAACAACTGGAAACAAGCATGGTGAATAATTTTTTTTTTTCCTTTTTCTGATCGAGTGATCCAAACAGAGTGTAAAATACATAACCCATGAAGGCGAAGAAAGCAAAAAAGTGTAAGAGGCAAACAACCATTTGAAACCCATTAAAAAAATGATCGAGTAATGTACCTGTGAGATGCACAACAAGGCCAACACAGCCTTCAAGTTTGAGTGAAGTATTGTTGAAGTCGGATGATGAGATTAAAAAGAAAAAGGTTTTGAGAATTGGGAACAACAATGGTAAGCACGGAATTAGGGTGGCTACTGTTGTATTCTCATTTCGGAAATAATCAACTCTTTTTATTTAGGGTATATTAAATAAAACAGCAGTGATTTAGACCCCCTCAAATTTCAACCCCCACTATTCCACACACAAGTGGCGGGTGGTGATTGAAAAAAAAAAAAAAAAAAAAAAAAAAAAAAAAAAAAAGTGATCAATTAAAAAAGAAAGAGGGTCAAAAGGGGTGGGTGAAAGGGGGTCCCAACTTTTATTCTTAATAAAATATATTTATAAAAAGTTAAATTAATTTGATATTGATAATTTTATTAAATTACATTTGTATAAAATTTTATATTTTAAATTTTATTTATTATTTAGTTTTAGATATAAATATAATTAAATAAAAATATTATTGATATCTGATTAATTTATTTTTTTATAAATATATTTTATATAGTAATATATTTTAAAAAATAAATAATTTAAATTATCCATGAGTTTTAAAAGGGAGACTTATTTATAAGTCCTTTTTCAGAACCTTATGCTAAGCTAAGTCCTGTGTAATTTCTTATAGAGTCTCAAGTCCTATTTTCATAAGAATATATTCCACAAGATCCTAATGTGACATGACACTTATATAAACGTAACGTAACGTGACACCTATATATACGTAACGTAACGTGACACTAATATGAACGTAACGTGACACCTACATAAACGTAACGTAACGTAACGTAACGTGACACTTATATAAACGTAACGTGACACCTATATAAACGTAATGTGACACTTACATAAATGTAACGTAACGTGCCACGTTACGTTTCGCAAACTTAATAAGTTTTTATTTTTTTAATCCGTTTGTTTTAAAATAGATATATAATCTTAATATATTTTTATTTTGTATTATTAATTGTAAAATTTAAAAAATTATCAATAATATATGTGAAATCTAAATTAATTCATAAAAATTATAATTTTAAATTAATTAATGGAAGGGCACACAACGCTAGGGCTCGGCTCCTCAAATGATGTTTACCTTTGGGCCATTACAGTCACGGTGTCTGCCAAACTCATTGTTCTGCTCTGGCAAGCAGAAACACATGAAGCAAGGAAAGAAGTCCTAAGAGCAGATCTTGTGAAGTCATAAGCACCGTTAGCAATGATCTTCTTAATTAAACCAGTTATCCCATCTAGCTCCTGTTGTGTGCTCAAGAACCAGATCGAATCCAAGGCAATGCACAAGGCATCGTTCAGTGTTTGCGGATCTGCCAAAAAGATCAAACTTTCTGCGAGTTCCCAATCATGGGAGTGTTCGATGATAGTTTATTGAAAAAAATAAAATAAAAAAATTCAAAAAATAAATAAAATCAATTTCCTATATAAAAAATTCAATGTTACCATAGATCATAGGTGTCACGTTACGTTTATGTAGGTGTCACATTACGTTACGTTTATGTAGATATGTTACGTTACGTTTATATAGGTGTCACGTTACGTTTATGTAGGTATCACGTTACGTTACGTTTATATCAATTTCCCTATATATGGTTTTATTATTATTTATGATATTAACAATTAATATTGAGGGTAAATATGTCAAGAAACTTCCCACAGGACTTATGGAAACATAAGTTTTTTTGTGGGACCAAATGTAGCACAAGTCTCCCTAATAAGACTTCTAAATAATTTTCCCGTTTTAAAATGAACCTCATGAACCGCACACCACAATTCCAGTAACTACATAGGCACAAAAAAGTATCAAACGTGAGGGCCGACGCTCCTCTCATTTTCTTCTTCTTTATTAGCCTTTTGATGCACACTTATTTTTTAAGATAAAATATAAACACATCAGATTTGTTTAAAATGTAATTATTCTTTGTTTATTTTTAAAATTATAAATATTTTTTTATTAAAATTTTTTATTTAATAGAATTAATTAAAAAATAAGATTTCTAATTACTCTCTTATATAATAATAAAATTATCTAGATTATTAATTGAAATATATTTGTGACATCATTAAAACTGTTAATTAATTTAATAATTTATTAGTAAAATAGGTTATCTGTTGTGTGATTATAAATTGAAGTGACGGGATATAATTTCTAAAATTACAGAGGACAATCTATATTTTAATTAAAGGTTTGGCTTCTCTCAATATATCATTCCAACTTGAGAGATCGTTTAGGCTTGGTAGGCTCATTTTGAAACCGATTTTGGTAAATCCAAATCGTTTATTTTTTTGAATTTGTTTAGTAGAATATTCATATAAAAAATAAAATGATTAGACATCAATAGCTATATATTTGAATCATATTTGTTTTAAAAATCGGACAACAAATACAATTTTAAGAATAACGATCTATTTTTTGTAATATAAATTTGATTCAAACATATAACTACCAATGTCCAATCATCTTGATATTTTGCATGAATATTCTACTCAACAAATCACAAAATATGAACAGTTCAGATTATCGAAACAAAACATGTGGTGGGTTCCACAGACCCCTCAAGTTCTCTCATATTGAGATGTGAATATGAGAGAAAGCTAATCCTTCAAATAAACCTCAAAAGATGTACTTGTAATTTATCCTATTTTTTATAAACCGCATGTAAATTATGATAACTTGTTTTACAATTGTTATAATTAAATAATTTTTAGCCATAACTAAAAGAAATACAATAAGTCATAACCAAATATTGTTGGAGGCATAACTAATGACTTCTTTAGTCATAATTAAAATAAAACAATAACCACGGTAAGTTATGCCCAGCACAACAATGGCCTCGTTTGGCACAGCTGTGGAAAGTGATTATAGATTATAGCTTACAGTTGTGAACATAAGCTGGTAACATATTTGATACAGATGTGAGATTATGGATTTAAGTAGCGGAGTAGTGTTTGGTAAATAAGCTGTAAAATAGCTTTTGCTGTGTAATTGTCATTTTTGCTCTTATGAACAAAAAAAAATTGTAATTTTGTCATTTTCTTCACTTTAAATTTTGAAAAATTTATTTCATTAATGGAAGTTGATATAATTAGTACCTAATTTGGTACAATTAAAGTCTAACTCCTAATTTGGTACGATTTTGAAAAAATTGTGATCCTGTTTTTATTAAAATTTTTCATTACAATTACAATTCTGATACAGACCCCCTCAATTGAAGACCCCCTCCACCCCCTCTGAGGTGGCAGCTAATGAAGGCATCTGAAGAAGAATCGCACAATGAAGAAGGTGTTATACACGCACCTGAAAGACAAGAAAAATACTGAAAAGAAAGACGGAAAAAAAAAGTGGGAACGTCTTCCCTCTTCCCTTCCATCGTGCGTCCCCCATGGCTCTCCTCCGTCGACCATAGCTCTCCTCCGTCGGCCATAGCTCTCTGTCGACCATAGCTCTCGGTCGACCATAGCATTTTGTCAGGTAATGTTACTCGAAAACCCCTGATTCTCCCTTATTCTCCCTCTCTCTCTCTATCTACATCAACCATGCTGAAACTGTCATGGTTGATGCTCATAATTTGGAGTTGTATATAAAATCTGTTCATAACCCCAAATGATGACATCCCTGCATGTTATCAGTTTGTTTTGGCCGAGAATTGAAGCAGAGAATTTCTTTGTGATTATCAAATTTTTGACTGTAGTCATTCACTTTTTGGACATTACAGAACGTGCGAAAATAACTACCAATTTTTTACCATTACAAGTTATTATGTTATCACCATACTGGTGAATCCTACCAGGAAGTATGGAAGCATAATACGGATAAAACAGAGGGAATAAAAGTTGGACACAACAACTCGATTCAATAAAAGGCCTGAATTCCACTATTGCTCCAATTGGAATTTCTTGGATCCATCTTTCATAGGTTGCGACTTGAATACATCCACCTACCTCAACCCCAAGAAATTTCAACGGGTCTGCATATATGGTATAGGAACCCGTAGTAAAACTGGATAGATCATGGTATGCAATTAGAAATGGAGAAGAAACTGGCACTGTGTGAGAACACCAACAGCATGTAGCATTGATATATGATAAATTAAACCAAAATGCAAACTTTTTCAATGTTTCAATCATCACAGATATGTTCAACAAAGTTTATTATTAGATGTTTGATTAGTTTAATAATTTTATTATTAGTTTTATAATATTTTAGCTGATGTTTGATCTTATAAACATCTGTGATTAGTTTTACACATCACAGATCTTTGAATTTGTTTGATGGTTTATTTCAACAGTTTGTACAGTTGATTAGCTGATGTTTGATCTTATAAAATTATTATTCTAAAATCATTCTATTTGAATTTCATTTTTGATTCTTGTAGAATGGAGGTTGATTCAAATGGTGGTGACAATCCTTCAGTAAATGAGGGTGAACAAGTTGAATCTGATTTCCGACCCCCTCAAAAACAAGTTAAAGAACCGAAGAAGGGTATGTGTTTTAGCTCAAGGGAAGAAGTGTACACATTTTATGCCACATATGCTAAGCATGTTGGCTTTTCTATAGCTCATAGAGCACAACATTTTGGAGATGATGGCAAATTAAAAAACTTTGCAATTGAATGTTCTCGAGCGGGGGAGAGAAAAAAGAAATCAGAAGTGAACCCTTTGAAGCCATCTTTGTCCACAAAAATTGGTTGCAAAGCAAGGGTACGAGGTACTCTACAAAAGAATGGGACATATATGTTAACCACAGTTAACCTTGAGCATAATCATGAGTTGATTCCCACCGACTCTCGTCATTTTGCAATGAATAAGAAAATTCGTACTCATGTGAAGAGAAGATTAGAAATCAATGATCAAGCAGGGATTGGGGTGTCTAGGAACTATCATTCAATGGTTGTTGAAGCAGGGGGATACGAGTCATTGACATTTGATGAGCGAGATGCAAGGAATTACATCAATAGAGCTAGAAGATTAAGGCTTGGTGAAGGTGATGCTGAATCACTTCAAAGTTATTTTATGAGGATGCAAGCACATAGTGAGAAATTCTTTTATGTGATTGATGTTGATGAGGAGTTTCGCATTAGAAACTTGTTTTGGGCTAATGCAAGGAGTCGGGCTATGTATGAATCATTTGGAGATGTTGTTTCATTTGACACAACTTATCTGACGAACAAATATGACATGCCATTTGCTCCATTTGTAGAAGTCAATCACCATAGACAGTCTATTTTGCTTGGTTGTGGATTGTTATCTAGTGAAGACACCGACACATTTGTTTGGCTATTTAAGTCGTGGTTAAGTTGCATGTCAAATAAACCTCCAAAAGCTATCATAACTGATCAGTGCAGAGCTACGCAAAATGCTATAGAAATTGTCTTTCCACAGGCCCGGCATCGATGGTGCTTATGGCATGTAATGAAGAAAATATCGGAGAAGTTGAAAGGATATGCTCAGTATGAACCCATGAAGTTGGCTATGCAAAATGCAATTTATGATTGTTTGACAACAAATGAATTTGAGGAAAAATGGGAAGAGATGCTTACTAAATTCAATCTTTATGATAATGACTGGTTGGGGGTACTATATCATGAGCGGCATCGATGGGTTCCTGTATATGTTAAAGACATTTTTTGGGCTGGCATGTCAACAACACAACGAAGTGAAAGCATGAATGCTTTTTTTGATGGATATGTTAACCCGAAGACTACATTAAAACAATTTGTTGAACAATATGACAATGCATTGAGAAGTAAGGTAGAGAAAGAGAAGAAATCAGACTTCAAGTCTCGACACAAATTGTTTGATTGTCTAACTATATATGGCTTCGAGAAGCAATTTCAACAAGCCTACACCAATGCAAAATTCAAATCTGTAATTTCATGGTTCATGCTGTTTAAAATCTGTTTATGGTTCAAATCTGTAAAAATCTGTTTATGGTTCAAATCATGGTTGCAAAAATATATCTGTTTATGGTTCAAATCATGGTTGCCAAAATATGTCTGTTTATGGTTCAAATCATGGTTCAAATCTGTAAAAAAACTGTCATGGTTCATGCTCAACATCTTGATTCCACAACAATTCCACAACATCTTCATTCCACAACAAACCTGTTTAAAATCTGACATGGTTTAAAATCTGTCATGGGTTATGGTTCAATTCATGGTTTAAAACCTGTTCATGGTACACATATTCATTCCACAACAATTCCACAATAACACATCTTCATTCCACAACAATTCCACAATACCACATCTTCATTCCACATCTTCATTCAACAATTCAACAATGACAATTCAACAATTCAGTGGGTCATTTCCATTCCACTCAAAAATTCAACAATTCACAACAACACATATTCCATTCCACAAAACATATTCAACAATACATATTCCATTCCACAACAAAACATAGTTCAATCTACTTCTACTTCTACTTCTACTTCTAACTAGCATTACATCTTCATAAGTAATAACACACCAATTACAAGCAAGAAAAACATCACAAATTCTAGTTTTTGCATCTTTGCAGTAACACAGCTAAATTGTTCTGTCATAGATCTTTGTTGTTCGGTCATAGCTCGAAGTTGTTCCGTCATAGATCTTTGTTGTTCGGTCATAGCTCGAACTTGTTCCGTCATAGATCTTAGCAGTTCTCTTTCTACTTGTCTTGGAATTTCTTGATCTCCACATTCTGAATTCATAGGCACACACCATCCAATGAAAATACCACAACCATTACATGAGTAGAATAGCTTGTTTTTGTTTCGATCGGTCTCAGAAATTTGAATGATGGCCTTTTTCTTACATGTAGGACAATTTTTGTTGAAGTACATCAACCGATTTGAGCTACTGGCTTTCACAGTTGAACTTGACATCTGCAATAACAAGTTATCCTCATTAACTGAAAATTGAATCAAAAAGTGAACTCAATAGTCTCATATGGGAATAGTCTGAAATTGAATCAAAAAGTGAAAATTCAAACACTGTCAGTTTGAATTTGAACTCATACAAGTTACATTTTCTGTAATAACCCTCGTTACTGATCACTGATTAATACCGATTACTGCTAAATTAAGACCGATTATGGAAAGTAAATGAACTGATTGAATTACTGAACTGACTGACTGGAAACTGGAACTGAATTGACTGAGTTATTTTGCATTCTATCTGTTTGACTATTTGATTATCTGTTCAGTTTGTTTCGTTTAAACTGCTAATTGAAGGCCTTATCGGCGGCCGAACCGGAAATCGTTTAGTGTCTCACGATCATCATAATTTATGTGATTTTATGGTGTACTTGTCTGAAATGTGATTTAGGATGATTAAATTAGATTAAAATAAGCCAATTACATGAGTTGTATTAATTACAATTTTGCCACTTAGTGGCCCATTATCTTACACATACTTTTGAGCCTTACACTTGATCACCAAAGCACATTTCATCAGCCATTTGTTGCCTACAACCGACTAGAGAGAGAGGGAGAGAATTGAGGGAGATTTTGGCTTCAACCTTGTGCATTGTTTGGGAACTTGAAGGAAATTGAAGTGTAGTTGCCAATTGAGCTCCTAAACCTTGAATACAAGACCTAAGGTAGAATAACTACCCTTTTATTTGCAATTTTGTTAGACTCTTGCATGATTTAGAGCTAAGTTAAAGTCTAGAGCCAATTTATGGCTTGTAATGTTGTATTGTAGCTCATTTCATGCATGCATGTGTGTATTGGTGAATTTTGAGTTGATTTCATGGCAAATTGTCACATGCATGTTCATAATTAGGCTTAAGTCCATGTTTTCAACTTGTTTTGAAAAGAATGAGCTCATTAGAGCATGTTTTGAAGTTTTGAAATGGTTTGAATTCATGCATGTTTGCATGTTCTTCATGTTCATGAAAATTGAGTTTGAATTAAACACCCTTGGGCTTTGATTTACCAAATTGATCTTTGAAATACATAATGTTATGTGTTTACAAATGTTTTTCCAGGTTTTTAGCCCAAGAGGATCAAAAATTTGGCTTTTAAACTTGATTTTGAGCTTGGGACTCAAATCTGGAATTTCCAGATTTTGGGCCTACGCTCGAGCGAGGAAGTCCACGCTCGAGTGTACACTCTGTGATTCTGCCTGCTGCTCGAGTGAGAAAAGTTACGCTCGAGCGTGAAGTGCGAGCATCCAGTACTTTGCATGAGTTCACAGTCCGCTCGAGCGAGGAAACTCACGCTCGAGCGAGGACTTGTGTCTTACGCTCGAGCGAGGGTCGAGCGTCCATCAAGCGCGAAATTGGAGCATCCAGCATTTTTACTGTAGCACACAGTCCGCTCGAGCGACTGAATTGACGCTCGAGCGGAGCTCCTTTGTTTGCATGTCCGCTCGAGCGTAGAAAGCCACGCTCGAGCGAGACCTCTGTTTTCAGCAAATTTTGTAAAGTGTTCAAAAGTGCATCTTTGCATCCTCTTTCCATCCTAGGCATTCCTAGGGCATATTTAAGGCATTTTAAAGAGGATATAGATGTAGAACCACACCGAGGCAAATTAGGGATTAAGTTAATATCTTTCCCAACTGTGTAGCTTAGTGTGTGTTCAATTTGTAAACTGTGTAGGGTTGGCTTTCTGAGGAGACGCTCTAGTTCACTGTAGCCCAGAACTCTGTGAGTAACAATTGTGTAAAGATATGTTCAAATGATTATCTTCTGAATATTGAACTGAACTGTTTACTGAACCGATATTGACTACTGAATGAATGTATGTCCTTTATTTCTGAACTGTATTGTGGCATCCTTAGCACCTACTGCTTACTGTTACTGTTACAGAGATCTCTCGGTTCCCTCGTGGAACCACTACTGTTTACTGATTGATGGCCATCATTACTGTTCGGTCTTTTAAGACCTACTGTTACTGTTATGCTAATGGATATACCACATATGACTGTTTACTGTACTGAACAACTGATATACTGATTGAATTGAACTGTTTTCATTACTGTAAGGACATTCATTCTAAACCCTTTTACGCATTATGTTATTCACTGGGCTTTAGCTCACTGCTCATATATATATGTAGGTGTACAGGCACCAGACCGCAGCTAGGAGCGTCGGGGTAAACTCCAGTTTTGTCAAGCCAACCACCGTGCCTCACTGCGAGGTTCCGAGCCTGTCAAGTTAAGGCTAGGGGTGTTTAGTGTTCCCCCTCCTGTACTGTTTTGTTTACTATATAGACTGTTAACACTGTTGCGGTACCGTTTAATAGGGATTAAGTCCCTGCATTGTATGTTTATAAATGATGTATGTACTGTTCTGTACTGTGTTTATATGTATATGTCTGAAAAATCTTTTTGGCATACAGACTGTCACAGCTCATTGGACATTGTTTTATTACTGTATTGGCTTCCGCCATGCCCCTGTACTCTGTTTTACTGTATTACTGTCAAGCAGGCCTTCGGTAATCTAGGATTACTGGCCGATTACGGTGCTAAACCCATAGGGGCGGGTTTGGGTCGTGACAGAGTAGTATCAGAGCGATACTTAACCACGAGTTATACCGCGCACACGTGTCCAAATGAGCTATAGGGTGTCCTAGAAAAGCGATTAGGGCATTCATGAGCATGATAAGTGTGTGGTGACTGAATATATGTTAATGTGTTAATCTGTTTAAACACATGACTGCTTATGTGATAAACTGTTTAAGTATGTAACTGCTTATGATTGAAACTATTATAACTGCTTATAGTGAAATGGATAATGCAAACACTGCAAATGAATATGAATCCTCATCCTCATCCTCTGAGGCCAGAATGGCCAGACTGGAAAGAATGATGGAACTGATAACTGCTAGACTGGACCAACAACAGAACCAACGGCCCCCACCTCCTCCTCCGGTACAGCCGGACCAGAATATAAATGAACAGAATGTTAACGCTAATGATGGGGACATAATTGCTCTTACCCAGAAGTTCAGCAAACTGAAACCGCCATCCTTTCAGGGAGGCCTTGAACCGTTAAAGGCTGAAGCATGGGTTCTGGAGACTGAAAAACTGTTTGAAGTGTTTCCGTGCTCGGAGGCACATAAGGTACTGTTGGCCACCTTCACTTTGCAGGAAGAGGCTTGAAGGTGGTGGATGCTTACCCGTGATGACAACACTGCTATGACTTGGGCTCAATTCAAAGTAGCCTTCTTTGAAAAGTACTTCCCTCAGTGTGTCAGGGACAGGAAAGTGACCGAATTTGAACAGCTAAGACAGGGCACAATGTCTGTTGCTGAATATGAAACAAAGTTCGCCGGGCTTGCTAGATACGCACCACACATGGTGGACACTGATTATAAGAAGGCCAAAAGGTTTGAAGGCGGCCTGAATGTTGCGATACTGGATAGAATAAATGTTCTGAAATTACCGACTTATGTGAATGTTCTTGACCGGGCCTTGATGGCTGAAGCGAACATCGAGGCACTGAAAACTGAAACACCAGCGTCTGAGTGGCGTGGTAAAAGGCAGAATTTTAAATTCAAGAAAGGCAAGCATAACCCATTGAACAAGAAACAGAATACGGGGTCAACAACTAGCCCCAGCCAAGGGAGTGGTTCCGTACCACCCTGTTCCGAATGTGGTAAGAACCATAAAGGAGTTTGTTATAAAATCTCTGGTGCTTGTTACAGGTGTGGCAAAGTGGGCCACATGGTGAAAGATTGCCCTTCCACTACTCCGGGCAATAGTAAAGCTGCAGACAGCGCCGCAACATCAACTGTAGCACCAAAGCCTAACCCCAAAGCTACGGGGAAAGAGCCGATGAGGCAGGGCCGAGTGTTTGCCCTAGTACTGGGAGACGTGCAAAATACTGAAACCATTGTGTCAGGTATCCTCTCTATTTGTGCTCAAAATGCATATGTATTGATTGATTCGGGGTCTACACACTCATATGTATCGCATGCTTTTTCACGGAAATTGAATAGACCCTTAGAACCTATGAACTATCTGCTAGCTGTATCATCACCCGTAGGAGGATCCATGACATGTGCTTATATGTACCCTGTATGTGAAATTATTGTTGGGGATATGCATCTGTTTATTGATTTACTGCCATTGAACATTGACCATTTTGATGTAATATTGGGGATGGACTGGTTACAAAAATATCATGCTACCATTGACTGTGTGACGAAGCAAGTTGTCTTCCGCCCGCCTGGTTTACCCGAATTTGTGTTTAATGGGGTTGGAGTAGTACCTCCTCCGTATTTGATTTCTTCTGTGAAAGCTGTTAAACTGATTAGAAAAGGGTGTAAAGGATATCTGTGTTCTGTACTGACTGTATCTACTGATGATGATGCTAAAACTGATGTGAACTACATTCCTATAGTTAGAGAATTCCCAGATGTTTTTCCAGATGATCTGCCAGGGGATTTGATTGACCGGGAGATTGAGTTCACTGTTGATGTGATTCCGGGTACACAACCTATGTCTAAAGCTCCTTACAGAATGGCTCCAACTGAACTGAAAGAATTGAAAGTGCAACTATAAGAACTGTTAGACAAGAAGTTTATCAGGCCCAGTACTTCGCCGTGGGGCGCACCGGTTTTGTTTGTGAAAAAGAAAGACGGCTCGCTGAGACTGTGCATTGATTACCGTGAACTGAACAAGATAACTGTGAAAAATAAATATCCATTACCGCGTATTGATAACTTATTTGATCAGTTACAGGGTGCTCAAGTGTTTTCCAAGATTGATCTCAGATCGGGGTACCATCAACTGAAAGTTAAACCTGAAGACATTAATAAAACTGCTTTTAGAACGAGGTATGGACATTATGAATTTTTAGTTATGCCTTTTGGAGTTACCAATGCACCTGCAGCATTTATGGACCTCATGAATAGAATCTTTAAACCGAACCTTGATGACTTTATTGTTGTATTCATTGATGACATCCTGATTTATTCTAAGACTAGAGAACAACACGAACATCATCTGAGACTTGCCCTACAGACCTTAAGAGAACAGAAACTGTATGCTAAACTGTCTAAATGTGAATTTTGGCTTGACCATGTTATGTTTTTGGGACATGTTATTAGCAAAGATGGGATTTCAGTTGATCCACAGAAAATCGAAGCGGTAGTGAACTGGCCTAGACCAACAAATATGACAGAAGTCCGAAGCTTTTTGGGATTAGCTGGCTATTACAGAAGATTTGTCAAAGATTTCTCCAAAATTACCTTACCATTAACTCAACTGACACAGAAGGGGATATCATTTGACTAGACTGACCAAAGGGAATCAGCATTCCAAGAGTTGAAAACTCGACTTGTGACTGCACCGGTTCTTACCCTACCTTTAGGTACGGATGGTTATACTGTATTTAGTGATGCTTCTCATAAGGGTTTGGGATGCGTTTTAATGCAGAATGGAAGAGTAATTGCCTATGCTTCCCGACAACTGAGGCCTCATGAAAAGAACTACCCAATCCATGATCTGGAACTTGCTGCAGTGGTATTTGCATTGAAAATCTGGCGTCACTATCTGTATGGGGCAACATGTGAAGTATACACTGACCACAAAAGTCTAAAATATTTCTTCACCCAGAAAGAATTGAACATGAGACAGCGGAGATGGCTAGAACTGATTAAAGATTATGACTTACAGATATTGTACCATCCCGAAAAAGCCAACACCGTTGCCGATGCCTTGAGTTGGAAATCGATTGGGAACGTAGCCTGTTTGCTTACCGGGCAGAGAGAGTTGCTTTGTGACCTTGAAAGATCTGAAATTGAGATTGTTTTGCGAGAGCAAGGTGGAACCTTAGCTGCTATTTCTGCTCAACCGGCCTTGATTGAAGAGATTAAAGAGAAACAGCAACAGGATGACTTCTTGAAGAAGATCATCGATGAACGGGAATCTAAACCGAGACCGGGGTTCAAATTTGAAAGTAATGTACTGAAATTTCGGGAAAGACTGTGTGTACCGAATGATACTGAGCTGAAAAGGAGAGTTCTGCAAGAGGGCCACAACTCAAAATTTTCTATCCATCCGGGGAATACGAAAATGTATCAGGATTTGAAATTGAATTTCTGGTGGCCGGGAATGAAGAAAGGAATTGCCGATTTTGTATCGAAATGTCTTCATTGCCAACAAGTCAAAGCTGAACATCAACGACCCGCAGGTTTATTGCAGCCCTTACCAATACCGGAGTGGAAATGAGAACATATTACCATGGATTTTATCGTTGGATTGCCCCGCTCCAGTAAAGTTATGGACTCAATTTGGGTTATTGTAGATAGACTGACTAAATATGCTCACTTCCTACCTGTTAAGACAATTTATAATGCGGACAAATTGGCTATACTCTATATTGATGAAATTGTTAGACTGCATGGAGTGCCTGTGTCCATTGTTTCTGACAGGGATTCGAAGTTTACATCGAGGTTTTGGCAAAGCCTATAGACTGCATTGGGTACTGAACTGAGACTGAGTAGTGCCTATTATCCTCAGACAGATGGTCAGTCAGAAAGGACCATCCAAACTCTGGAGGATTTATTGAGAATGTGTGTCCTTGATTTTCAGGGAAACTGGGAAAGCCATTTGCCCTTAGCGGAATTCGCCTACAATAATAGCTTTCATTCAAGTATTGGTATGGCACCTTGCGAGGCATTGTATGGCAGAAAATGTAGATCTCCGATTTGCTGGGCAGAAGTTAGAGATGGGCCTTTGCTTGGACCCGAGATTGTTTATGAAACGACTGAGAAAGTGAAACTGATACAACAGAGACTGAAAACTGCACAGAGCCGACAGAAAAGTTATGCAGATATTAGAAAGCGAGACAGAGAATATGAAGTGGGTGATCACGTGTTTGTGAAAGTGACACCAATGAAAGGCCAGACTCGTTTTGGAGTCAAAGGCAAGTTAGCGCCGAGGTATGTCGGACCGTACGAGATTATTGAGAAAATCAATCCGGTGGCGTATCAAGTTGCACTTCCTCCTGAAATGGAGCATATGCATAACGTCTTCCATATTTCGATGTCGAGAGATTATCTCCGGGATCCTTTCCATGTGATTGAGCCCACTCGGATAGTGTTGAGTGATGACTACACTTACGAGGAGCGGCCTATACAGATTGTGAACAGACGGATCAAGAAACTGAGAAATAAAGAGATCCCATTAGTGAAAGTTGACTGGCAGAACCATGGTGGCGTGTATGCCACTTGGGAAAGGGAAGATGACATAGCGAAGAGATATCCTGATCTGTTTCCACTGAATCGTATTTTCTTCCAGAATGAAGGTAACTCAAGTTTAGAGGGCTAAACTCTTTATAAGGAGGGGAGACTGTAATAACCCTCGTTACTGATCACTGATTAATACCAATTACTGCTAAATTAAGACCGATTATGGAAAGTAAATGAACTGATTGAATTACTGAACTGACTGACTGGAAACTGGAACTGAATTGACTGAGTTATTTTGCATTCTATCTGTTTGACTATTTGATTATCTGTTCAGTTTGTTTCGTTTAAACTGCTAATTGAAGGCCTTATCGGCGGCCGAACCGGAAATCGTTTAGTGTCTCACGATCAACATAATTTATGTGATTTTATGGTGTACTTGTATGAAATGTGATTTAGGATGATTAAATTAGATTAAAATAAGCCAATTACATGAGTTGTATTAATTACAATTTTGCCACTTGGTGGCCCATTATCTTACACATACTTTTGAGCCTTACACTTGATCACCAAAGCACATTTCATCAGCCATTTGTTGCCTACAACCGACTAGAGAGAGAGGGAGAGAATTGAGGGAGATTTTGGCTTCAACCTTGTGCATTGTTTGGGAACTTGAAGGAAATTGAAGTGTAGTTGCCAATTGAGCTCCTAAACCTTGAATACAAGACCTAAGGTAGAATAACTACCCTTTTATTTGCAATTTTGTTAGACTCTTGCATGATTTAGAGCTAAGTTGAAGTCTAGAGCCAATTTATGGCTTGTAATGTTGTATTGTAGCTCATTTCATGCATGCATGTGTGTATTGGTGAATTTTGAGTTGATTTCATGGCAAATTGTCACATGCATGTTCATAATTAGGCTTAAGTCCATGTTTTCAACTTGTTTTGAAAAGAATGAGCTCATTAGAGCATGTTTTGAAGTTTTGAAATGGTTTGAATTCATGCATGTTTGCATGTTCTTCATGTTCATGAAAATTGAGTTTGAATTAAACACCCTTGGGCTTTGATTTACCAAATTGATCTTTGAAATACATAATGTTATGTGTTTACAAGTGTTTTTCCAGGTTTTTAGCCCAAGAGGATCAAAAATTTGGCTTTTAAACTTGATTTTGAGCTTGGGACTCAAATCTGGAATTTCCAGATTTTGGGCCTACGCCCGAGCGAGGAAGTCCACGCTCGAGCGTACACTCTGTGATTCTGCCTGCCGCTCGAGTGAGAAAAGTTACGCTCGAGCGTGAAATGCGAGCATCCAGCACTTTGCATGAGTTCACAGTCCGCTCGAGCGAGGAAACTCACGCTCGAGCGAGGACTTGTGTCTTACGCTCGAGCGAGGGTCGAGCGTCCATCGAGCGCGAAATTGGAGCATCCAGCATTTTTACTGTAAACACAGTCCACTCGAGTGACGGAATTGACGCTCGAACGGAGCTCCTTTGTTTGCATGTCCGCTCGAGCGTAGAAAGCCACGCTCGAGCGAGACCCCTGTTTTCAGCAAATTTTGTAAAGTGTTCAAAAGTGCATCTTTGCATCCTCTTTCCATCCTAGGCATTCCTAGAGCATATTTAAGGCATTTTAAAGAGGATATAGATATAGAACCATACCGAGGCAAATTAGGGATTAAGTTAATATCTTTCCCAACTGTGTAGCTTAGTGTGTGTTCAATTTGTAAACTGTGTAGGGTTGGCTTTCCGAAGAGACGCTCTAGTTCACTGTAGCCCAGAACTCTGTGAGTAACAATTGTGTAAAGATATGTTCAAATGATTATCTTCTGAATATTGAACTGAACTGTTTACTGAACCGATATTGACTACTGAATGAATGTATGTCCTTTATTTCTGAACTGTATTGTGGCATCCTTAGCACCTACTGCTTACTGTTACTGTTACAGAGATCTCTGTCGGTTCCCTCGTGGAACCACTACTGTTTACTGATTGATGGCCATCATTACTGTTCGGTCTTTTAAGACCTACTGTTACTGTTATGCTAATGGATATACCACATATGACTGTTTACTGTACTGAACAACTGATATACTGATTGAATTGAACTGTTTTCATTACTGTAAGGACATTCATTCTAAACCCTTTTACGCATTATGTTATTCACTGGGCTTTAGCTCACTGCTCATATATATATGTAGGTGTACAGGCACCAGACCGCAGCTAGGAGCGTCGGGGTAAACTCCAGTTTTGTCAAGCTAACCACCGTGCCTCACTGCGAGGTTCCGAGCCTGTCAAGTTAAGGCTAGGGGTGTTTAGTGTTCCCCCTCCTGTACTGTTTTGTTTACTGTATAGACTGTTAACACTGTTGCGGTACCGTTTAATAGGGATTAAGTCCCTGCATTGTATGTTTGTAAATGATGTATGTACTGTTCTGTACTGTGTTTATATGTATATGTCTGAAAAATCTTTTTGGCGTACAGGCTGTCACAGCTCATTGGACATTGTTTTATTACTGTATTGGCTTCCGCCATGCCCCTGTACTCTGTTTTACTGTATTACTGTCAAGCAGGCCTTCGGTAATCTAGGATTACTGGCCGGTTATGGTGCTAAACCCATAGGGGCGGGTTTGGGTCGTGACATTTTCTGTGCATTGGGCTAGTTCCATTTTTGAATTGTAAGTGAAACTTGAACATTAACACCTTGGTTCATGCTGTTTAAGTGAAATTTGAACATTGGGCTAGTTCCATTTCATAAATCCAATTCAAACTCCATTAAGTAAATAAAAGGATTAAACAACTATTTGATCTACTTTGGCAAATTTGATTTCAGAAATTTGATAGTGACTTTTCAATTTTAATCTACTTTGGCAAATTTCAAATAGTTAAGTAAATTGCTAATTAACTATTCAAACTCCAATTCAAACTCCATTTCACTTAACTACTGTGGCAAATTTGATAGTCACAGATTTTACACAGATTCAGTAAATAGCTCAGTGTAAGTAAATAGCTCATTAACTATTCAAACTCCAATTCACTTAACTACTTTGGCAAATTTGATAGTCACACATTTTACACAGATTCAGTAAGTAGCTGAGTGTAAGTAAATAGCTCATTAACTATTCAAACTCCAATTCACTTAACTACTTTGGCAAATTTGATAGTCACAGATTTTACACAGATTTAGTAAATAGGTCAGTGTAAGTAAATAGCTCAAATTTCAATTTTCCAAAGTCACTATCTTAATTTTAATCATCTTATTTAAGTCAAAAACAAAAGCAAAGGTAAATTTGATTTCATAAATTTGATTCAACAAATTTCAATTTCAGAAATTTGATTTTTACACAGATTTTACCTAATAATAAAATATGGAATTGAGAATAATAAAATATATGTTAATTAGGGCATCAATCCATATGTTCAGATTTTACACAGATTTTCAATTTCAGAAATTCAATCCATCTGTTTAGATTTTACAGAGATTTTTACACAGATTTCAGAAATCTGAACAAATCTGTATAAATTAGGGCATCAACAACATATATATGTTAATTTCAGAAATTTCAACAACATATATATTACCTCAACTTGGGGATGACAATTTTTGAAATTTCGGAAATTGGCAAAATTAGGGCAAAATCAACATATATATATATATATGTACACCAGATTGAAATAGAGGCAGTCGGGACTCGAGAGGACAGAGTCAGACCTGTCGTCGGGGCGTGAAGGGGAGGAGGGGGTCCATTGAATAAGATGGAAAGGGAGGGAGAGAGAGAGTGCGTCGGGCGTCGGGCGTCGGGCGTCGCAGTCAAGGACGTCGGAGTGAAAGGGAGGAGCTGAAGGAATCGGCCTTCGGAGTTGGGAGTTGGAGCTGTCCGTTGAGTTCAGGAGGAGTCGTTCTGCCTCTCGATCGCCATTGTCATCGAGCTATATTTTCCCGTTCAAAAATCTCCTCGAGCTATTTTTTCCCGTTCAAAAATGTGTTTGAATTCTGAAATAGGAGGGGCGTCGGGCTTGGTATGTCACATGACCCATCACGTGCTGTCCAGCTCAGAGGGGGTCGAGGGGGTCTTATTTTGAGGGGGGCGGAAACATTTTTCTTACAATTAATAATATAACAATTATTATTCTTTTAATAGAAGTTATTTAATTGAAATAAATTTATATCAATATTAATTGAAATAAATTGTGCAATTTATTTCTTTATTTAAATTGTGTAATTGTGGAATAAATTGTTCAATTTATATCAATATTAATTGTGAAATAAATTGTGCAAGTTATTTCTTTAGTTTTCTTTTATTCTCTTAAAAAAAAATTTCTTTTTCTTCATTTTATTTTTTTTTCTTTTTTGTTCTCTTCTTACATATTAATTATATTCATGTATTTATATTAATGCTGTGATTTCATAACATATGATTTTTTTTATATTCATTTTAATTTATTATTAATTAATGGCTTAATTAGTATCAATTAATATACAATTTATTTCATTAATGGCTAAAATGCTATTATTATTATTATTATTATTATTGTTATTATTATTAAAGAAACACTGATCCAAGCATTTCCCCATGAATATTGACAGCAGAAACACTGATTGATTGCGATGGGGGATTGAGATCGCGACGGTGGAAGGTCTCTAAGCATTTCCCCATGAATACCCACCTCTGATCCAAGCATTTGTTCAAGCCCACCCTTTTCCATTTCTGATACAACCTTTCCAACAATGATTAAAAGCATTCCATCAATTGTCTTCTTGTCACAGTTAGTGTGCCTATTTGGTAGAGCTTTTTTCCAGCTTATTTCAGCTTTTAGCTTAATTTAAGCTATTTCATTGTGTTTGGTATAGCTTAATAAGACAAATTATAGCTTTTTATAAGTCAAAAATTAACTTTTTCTTGAAATGGCTATGGGGGTGCTTAAGAGATTCAGCTTAAACAGCAAGCTGGGAAGGGAGGGAAAAAATTACCTAAATGCCCCTTATCAACTTCAACTATTACCAAAAACCCAATATATAAAAAAGCTCTACCAAACACTGTTCACTTCTTCAAAGAGACAAAACTTGAGAGGTGATTTCTGGCGCAATTTCCGACGGCGATTTCCGGTGGCGTGAACCAGAACTAGCTCTCTCTTTCTCTCTCTCTCTCTCTCTCTCTCTTACGATCTCTTCTTTCACTCATTCACACACCAATCATGACTCTACTCTCATCAAAAACCCTAATTTCCCAAACCCAATTCAATTATCCTTCAATAGATACACCCATTCTAATTACCCAATCAGTGACCAAGAAGAAGAATCAGAGGATGATGAAACCATGAATGAATTCTTGGCGTGGTAAACTCTCTGAAGTCTACACTAACTGTGACAAGAAGACAATTGATGGAATACTTTTAATCATTGTTGGGAAGGTTGTATCAGAAATGGAAAAGGGTGGGCTTGAACAAATGCTTGGATCAGAGGTGGGTATTCATGGGGAAATGCTTAGAGACCTTCTGCCGTCGCGATCTCAATCCCCCATCGTGATCGATCAGTGTTTCCGCTGTCGGTATTCACGAGGAAATGCTTGGATCAGCGTTTCTTTAATAATAATAATAATAATAAAGCATTTTAAGCCATTAATGAAATAAAATTTATATTAATTGATACTAATTAATAATTTTAGTATTAATTGATACTGATAAAGCCATTAATTGATAATAAATTAAAATGAATATAAAAAAATAATATGCTATGAAATCACAACATTAATATAAATACATGAAATATAATTAATATGTAAGAAGAGAAGGAAAAAAAAGAAAAAATAAATAAAATGAAGAAAAAAAAATTAAGAGTATAAAAGAAAAATAAAGAAATAACTTGCACAATTTATTTCACAATTAATATTGATATAAATTGCACAATTACACAATTTAAATAAAGAAATAAATTGCACAATTGATTTCAATTAATATTGATATAAATTTATTTCAATTAAATAACTTCTATTAAAAGAATAACAATTGTTATATTATTAATTGTAATGAAAAAAATTAATAAAAACAGAATCACAATTTTTTCAAAATTGTACCAAATTAGGAGTTAGACTTTAATTGTACCAAATTGGGTACTAATTATATCAACTTCCATTAATGAAATAAAATTTTCAAAATTTAAAGTGAAGAAAATGACAAAATTATAATTTTTTTGTTCATAAGAGCAAAAATAACAATTACACAGCAAAAAGCTATTTTACAGCTTATTTACCAAACACTACTCTGCTCCTTAAATCCATAATTTCATAGCTGCACTAAACAGGTTACCTGCTTATGTTCAGAGCTGTAAGCTATAATCTATTAAGCTATAATCTATAATCACTTTCCCACAGCTCTGCCAAACGGGGCTAGTGTAGACTTCATAGAGTTTACCACGCATTATCCACACGAATCGGGACAAGAACTCATTCATGGTTCTATCATCCTCCGATTCTTTTTCTTGGTCACTGATTGGGTGATTAGAATAGGTGTATCTGTTGAAGGATAATTGAATTGGGTTTGGGAAATTAGGGTTTTTGATGAGAGTAGAGTCATGATTGGTTCGTGAATGAGTGAAAGAAGAGATTGTAAGAGAGAGAGAGAGAGAGAGAGAGAGAGAGCTCACAAAGCTAGCACTGGTTTACGTTGAAGAGAGAGAGAGAGAGAACTAGTTCTAGTTCACGCCACCAAAAATCGCGCCGGAAATCACCTCTCAAGTTGTCTCTTTGAAAAAGTGAACAGTGTTTAGTAGAGCTTTTTTATATATTGTGTTTTTGGTAATAGTTGAAGCTGATGAGGGTCATTTAAGTAATTTTGTCCTTTCCTTTCCAGCTTGTCGCTTAAGCTGAATCTCTTAAGCACCCCCATAGCCACTTCAAGAAAAAGTTAATTTTTGACTTATAAAAAGCTATAATCTGTATTATTAAGCGATACCAAACACAATGAAATAGCTTAAATTAAGCTAAAAGGTGAAATAAGCTGGAAAAAAAGCTCTACCAAACAGGCACAATGCCTCATAACTAACACCATTTAAGCAATAACCAAATCGACAATGCTACGTAGCTCAAATTTTGTGGCTCAAAAGTGGCTCAAATGGCCAAAACGACGTCGTTTTGAGTACAGAACAACATAAAAATGGCCAAAACGATGTCGTTTTGGCCATTTGAGCCACTTTTGAGCCACAAAATTTGAGCTACGAGACATTTTCCTAACCCAATATCTCTTCCATCATAATCAAAATAATAATAACAATATATCATGTTATTAAATCATAACCCACACTATAATAAGTTATAACAAATAGCAAATTGCACATAATCACGGGCCACAAAAGTCTTAACTGACCATATATATAGTACGAGTTTTCTTTTTCTTTTTTTTTCTTAAATGTGTTTTATAGAATTTTCCTATATGTATAACTATAGTGAATAAAATTCTAAATTTATCCCTCTCCATTTGTTTCAATAAATGGAAATGAACTGCAGATGAGGATTGATATCAATTTAAATGATTGAGATTTAAATTGATACAATTAAATTTTTTGGATTTAATTTGTTACAAGAATTTTGGATTTTTCTTATAATTTTTTCAAATTTTTATTTTTATTAATCTCTTCTAATTTGGCAAAATAGAGCAACTTTAGCGCGACTCTTTATTTTTTATTAGCTAAAGCACAAACAAAAAGAAAAAAAAAAAGAAAAGAAAAGAAAAGAAAAAGAAAGAACTCTTTGTATTATGTAATAATATTTTAATTCAATTGTTTCGGTACTACCGTTTATTTTACCTATATATACAAAATGTTTAAAAGTATCCAAAATGTAGTTAGTTTAGAATAATTTTATTAAAATAACAATTATCATAACTAGCTTATTGAATGGAGTAAAATAAAATGAGATTTGTTACAACTGTTGACAAATTTCATTTAAATGGTTGATTAATATAAGGGGAATTCTATGTAGCTTTTATTTAAGGCAAATTGCACTAACCTTTCCTGGGCTTTTAAAAAAATAATATAATAATTCTAATAAGTTTGATATAATTACACGGGATATCTCTAAATTTTTAATTGGTATAACACTTGACCTCCTTTCATCATAAATTCATTAATTGTATAAATAAAAAATAATATTATTACATATTTTACATTGAAATGTATATTTTAGCTTGTATATCTTTGTATCTTTATGTTATCTGCATTAATTTTTATTTATTTAATCTTATTAAAAGAAAAGTTAGTGTAATTATATGAAAACTATAAAATTTAGTATATTTTCTCTAAATCTTAAGGAGGTCTGTGTAACTTAATAGGAACATATCAAATAAGTCCTTCCTACTTTTCTAATGAAATTTTCATTAAGTCCTATTAACACATGAATAAACTCTTTCACCATAGTATTGCTAGTAAGGGTGTTCATGGTACTAAATTTGGAACCAACCCAATCACGATTATTTCCAAGATTTTAGACTCAGAACCAAACCAATTATACACTAGAACCAGCCCAACCAAATTGAATTGAGTTGGAACGATGATTCCACTATATTAAAAATATCCAAATCAATCAAAAATAAATAATTAAAATAAACAAGTCTTTAACATTTAAACATAACATAAACAAGAGCAAAATATTATTTAATGCAAACCAATATAAATTAAATCCAATTCAAGCTTAAATATAATCAATACAAATTAAATCAACTATAAAATTTAACTCAAACTTCTAGTACTTCCTTTGTTTACCTAATAATTCTTATGTATGAAAAATTATTAAGTATAATCAAATTCATTGTCATAAAGTAATATGGTGAAGACATGTTAATATAAATAAAATTGTAAAATATATATCTATCTATATAAGAGTTGTTTCACTAATAGCCAAATAGACTCTCTTTTTTTCTCTTCCTTTTTTTTCCCTATTTTGCCCTTGCCTTGTTTTTTAATTTTCCATTTTGCCCCCCCTTTTTTTTTTTTTGGATGGAGTTTTGAAGGTTATTTTGGGAAAATTAGCTTTTATAGAGGTATATTTTTGGATAATTCTATTTGCACACAGTGCAAACTCTTAGTACACACCACAAATAGTATTTAGATATAAATATTCGAACAAAAGTCAAATGTTCGGATATAAATTTATGAATATAAAACAGTTGTTTAGATATAAATAATTAAACGAAATGTATATTTAAATAATTTATTTTTATTCAAAACTTTAAATCCGAATATTTAACTTTTGTTTGAAATTTTATATCAGAACACCATTTGTGGTGTATACTGAGAGTTTGTATGGTGTGCAAATAGAATTTTCCATAATTTTTTCTTATTTTATACAAATAATTTTTTCTTGTTTTCTCCAATTGTTAGATAAAAATGTTTCTTATTTTTGAAAATTAGCAAAAAGTTCAATTTTGAAATTCAAAACATATCCGATTAATTTAATTTTTTTTTTTTGGATGATATGCTCGACGAATTTTATAATCTGAATAGTTCAATTTGTTTAATCTTCTACTATATTCAATTATGAGAAGAAAAATCTTTTTTTGGAATAATAATCTCAAATAATATTTAATTAGTTGAAATAAAGGCCGAATGCCATTAAATTTTGTGAAATAAAATGAAATTATTATTTTTTAATATTTACAAGAAAAGCATTCCATTATATTTTTTTCCCCATTTTTAGGATTTATGGGTCAATTCCCCTTAAAACAAACACTGCATTAAAGTCAAAAAGTAAAATCAAAATTAAAATTAAAAAAAAAAAAAAAATTGTGTAAGTAAACCACAGGCCTTGTTTCACTGGTGCATCTATACTATTATTAAAAATAACCACTTACTTTGGACACATGAAACTTTTGCCCTGTGGAATTTAGATAATAATAATAAAAAATCATCTACATTATTCCCACTCAACCAACACGTTGTCCAATTAACTATTCTATACTTCTTCTGTTCTACAGTCAGTTACTTTTATCACTTTTCTTATGTATTTTTTGGTTTCTTCCTCTTTCTACGATGGTTCTCTCTTTTAGCAAAAGTACAAAAATATTTGATTCAATTATGGCATATTCTGTCTCTTCTCTTTCCTCCACGGTTCATTTTTTTTTCTTCTTCTATTTAACTGTTAGTGTATATATATATATAGATAATTGTATTATGTATATAGATATATATTAGTTGATGTCTATCCTAATATATAGATATATGTTAGTTAATATCTATCTTATTTAGTGTATATCTTCTCCCCCTATATATATAGGAGTCAATGTACTGGGTTAATATACAATAAAGAATATAGAGTTCATTCTTTTTCTTTACAAATTCAATGTGATGACTGGGTACGTTATTTGTTCGCTTTTCTTCATTTAAACTTTGGGTTTGTCTTGTGAGGTGTCGGGTTGACTTGAAGCCTTGTTATTCGTTTGGGTTTGTGGTGTCCGAAGGTTTCTCTCAAATAAATTCTTATTCTCGTTTATTCAGTGTTGATTTTCACTCATTCCAAAGAGTGCGAGACCAGGTCCGAAGTGCCTAGAATTGAGCGGAGAAAATTTCTGGAGTGGAGAACCAGGGCCACACATGCAGGAAATGGGCCGCACGTGCGGGAGGTAAGGCCGCACGTGCGGAATTCAAGGGATGTTTGGGGCAACACACTGCAATATATGCAGGTGCGGAGCAAGGTGTGGGAGGGAATGGCCGCACGTGCCGGGATGAAGGTCGCACGTACGGGGGCACATGTCGCACATGCGGGACGCTGGGCAGTCCGAATCTCTGTTATATTTTCTCTTTAGGGTTGTGTTTGTAATCGCTTTTGGCTTATCTCTCTCTCTCTCTAAAAATCATCTCCTCTCCCTTCTCTCTACATCTCATACACCAAAACACCTAGAGTTCTTGATTTCTTTGGATCTAGTGCATTCTAACCCAAATCCCTTCATCATAGTGGAAGAGCTCCACAAGAGCTACATTGTGTATGGTGGAGATTAAGCTTGGGCATCTTTGATTTCTAGGGTTTCATCTTCTTTTCTTCATCAAACTTTGAGGTAGGGATGTCCTTGAGTTATATATATATGTTTTCCAATAATGATGTTGATTTAAAAGTTTCTCTTGAAGTTATTATGTTGAATTTGATTTTGTGATCCAAAATATAGAGATTTTCAAAAGTGGGTTTTAAAAATCTCAAATCTCTCTAAGATAGCATCTTGAGGGTTGAAATTATCTTAGGCAAGAAAATGGTGTGTTCTTGAAGGTCTCTTTCAAGTGTTTAGAGTGAGTGTGTGTGTGTGTTGTTTGTAAAGAAGAAAACCTAGGAAATTTTGGGGGTTTCCTCGAATAAAAGAATATGAAGGTTTATGGGTGATAATATATATATATAGTCTTGATTGTGTGCCATGGTAAGTAAAGAAAGTGGAGAGTCTCCTTGTTTTATTTCGAATGCATATATATTGATATTGGTTCCTCTACACATGAGAATTTTGAGATTGGAGATTGCTATTGAAATTTTGCTAAAACTTTGAAATGATGAAAATGATGGAAGTGCATGGACTGTGGACATGTTGTTATACTTATTGATAAATGGTAGCAAACTTTTGGCTAATTGTGGAATGGCATTTGAAAGGAGAAAAGGGGAAATTTTGATTATCTTTGAATAATTGTTGAAAGTAGAGAATCATGATGTTGTATAGATAATTGTTGCATTGGCTCTTCAAAAACCTTGCATGTCATGATCATTGATTGAAATTTGGAACTATCATTGAGAATGAATTATTGTGAAACGAAATCATGGAAGTGTTTATGGGGTAAATATGTTGGTAAGTCCGGATAGGAGGTGTAGATGAAATTGATAAATTGGCCTAAGTGTCCGGGGTGAAAAACCGAAAACACGCGCAGAGGAGGCACCACTTCCTTTTCGGTTAACAATCGGTAAAGTGGGGTTTTGGTAGTGCTTGTTGAGCCTACTTGCAAACACCAACCTAGGGATTACCAGAGTCGTATTTACCGCGCCTACTGATTAAAATTGGAAGTTTCGGAAATTGTTGAGATTGCAAACTGTTATTGAAACATGGTGATTTTCAAGAAGAACATGAAATGAAATTTTCTTTAAAATGGCATTGCATGGCATTGGCATTTGCATTTGCATTTGCATTTAACATTAGAAGTTTGTATAACTGTATATACTTTGTAAGGATTCTCTACTGGGCTTTATGCTCACCCCTATGGGATTTGGTGCAGGAAAAGATGTGGTGATCCCGCCGAGTCGAGGGCGTAGATATATTTTGTGAAGAGTAGATGACTCTATTTTTGTTGTGAAATTATTTGCTAGCCAAGGGCTTAAATGTATGGGTTCGTGAAACCATTTTTGTGTAACCGGACTCAAGCCTTGGAATATGTAAGGCATTTTTATTTATTTTTGGAATGTAATGCTCTACATGCTATAGATTCATGTGTCTTCATACCGTTGAATGTATAATTCGCATGTAGAACTTTTGTACACACTTTTATTGATTAATGATGAAAATGTTGGAGATCTATCGCGCTCCTTAATAAATGTTAGCTACTGTATCTAATTTATGTTGGGATATTTTGGGGCGTTACATTCAATTTGGTATTAGAGCTATAATTTTTTTTCCCCCCTCCGGTTTATCACCAGAATCCATCATCTTGTTTGTGAGTTTTACTTTTGGGTACTGATTGCACACTGTCAAGCTATCTCGTTCTCTCTTTTACTCCAAACAACACATCATCTTGCTCGAAATTTCTTCCAGATTCCAACGCCACCAAAATCGTCATCAACGGACTGCTCACGCGCCCTTACGTGCCACCTCCGTTTTCAATGCATCACTGCCTTCCATCGTCACTTGCCAACGTGCCTACACGCATGTCTCTATGCAACTCTTAGCCGCTTCCATCAGCTGCTTTCGTCAGTGATCCACGCCAACCGCCCACGCCGCTGACATGTGCCTAACGTTAGCCTTTCCACTAACAGTTGCGCCTTCCTTTCTAACACACGCCATGCCATATTCGCTATCGTGCGCCGCGTCACTGCTCCCTACCATGCGCCATGCCTTGCTGACACTGTCCACTCTGCTGACATCAACCCGTCTCTGCTGCTGACGTCAGCCCTAGCTTGGGCATCCTTTTTACGTTTATTATTATTATTATTATCTATTTTTGGATTGTATTTTGATTGTTTTGGCCGCGTTCCCGCCTATTTTCGACTGTCCAAACTCACTGGTACGCTCTGTTTTTTCTAGTTTTGCTTCTATTGTGCTGTTTTCTATTTTTTTGCCTTGATTCCAGACCATCATGGATCGCTCCAAATCTGTTCATCCTATTTTTGTCATTCTTGACGGCTCTAATTATGTTCTCTGGGCCCAAGCCATGTCTGGATTTCTCAAAGGCAAGAAATTATGGCGCATTATTACTGGAGATGTACTTAAGCCAACAAATGGGGCTGAAGAAACTGTAGTCAAATTTGCTGATCGTTTGGAAGACTAGGACAGTAAAAATTATTAGATCATCACTTGGTTCCGAAATACCTTTGTCATATCTATCAGCCTTTAGTTCGGTCGCTTTCAACTTGACTCGATTTCTACCCCTGCTAAAGATATTTGGGACTTTCTCAAAGAACAGTATCAAACTAATGGTCTTGCGCATCAGTATTAGCTTCAGAGTCACCTCCATTACATGCGACAGGAGCCTGGTCAGTCTATTAATGATTTTTTGTCTCAAATCTATTATGTCTGGGATTAGCTTGCTCTTTCTGAGCCTACCTGACCTTATTATAAAGATGCTACTCTATTTTTTGAGTATCGCAATCAGCAGCGGTTGGTTCTGTTTCTCATGGCTCTCACCTCTCATTTTGAACCGGTACATGCATCTCTTATGCATCGCACTCCCTTGCCTTTTCTTGAGTAAGCTATATCTGAGCTACACTTTGGAGGAGACTCGTCTTGGTCTCTTCTCCACTTCACATACGAACTCAGTTCTGGCTACTCCTTAGTTACACAGTTCCTCACAGACTCCTCAGTACATTTTTTGTTAGAATCGCGGGCTTCCTTTGGCTCATCTTTTGGTTCATTGTTCAGTCAGGTCTTGCCGCTACTGTAACAAAACTGACTCTGGTCATCTTCAACAAGATTATTTTCACAACCCGTCACGCCCATCCTCTACTGGATCATCCTCTTGTGGATCTCACTCTCGGGGACGATCTCATCATTCTGTGAATCAGTCTCGATCTATGCCTGCTCATCGCATTGTTGCTGCTGCTGCTTCTGAGGACTTCTCATCTTCTGACCTTTTGAATTCTTCCACCTCGGTCTTCTCCCAGGCGGATGTTGAAACCCTAATCAAACAGTTTCTTTCCACCTTTGGTACTCTTCCTTCTACTGTTTTGTCTGTCACCTCAGGTAGATCTTTTGGATTCTTCCACTCCGATCTTCTCCCAGATGGATGTTGAAACCCTGATCAAATAGTTTCTTTCCACCTCTGGTACTCTTCCTTCTACTATTTTGTCTGTTACCTCAGGTAGATCTTCCTGGTATTTTGACTCTGTTTTTTGTAACTATATAACTTCTGACTCTACTATTTTTTCTTCCACATCTTCTTCTCTTTATATTCCTTCCATACATATTGTTGATGGTTCTCTCATGTGTGTGAGTTATATTGGTTCTGTCTTTACATGTCATTTGTCCTTATCACATGTTTATCTTATTCCTGCTCTCACTTTAAACCTTAATTTCATTAGTTAGTTATGTGAACATGGTCTAATTGTCACCTTTTCTACTAATGGTTGTTTGGTGTAGGACCCTCGGATGGGACAGACCCTTGGGATCGGCCGTAAGCATGGATGTCTCTATGAGCTCATTCATCTTCATGGTCCAGTCTCTACTCTATTGGTTGCCTATACCTCTGTCTCATCCTCTACCTTATCACTGTTTCATCTTTGGCATTTTCAGTTAGGACATATTTCTATTAGTCGGTTATAATCTTTAATTTCTAGTGGTCAGTTAGGTCATGTCTCTTCAGACACTTTAGATTGTTTATCTTGTCAACTTGCCAAACAGCCAGCTTTATCTTTTAATAAAAGTAATTATGTTTCTTGTACTCCTTTTGATCTTATACATTCTGATATTTGGGCCCATCTTCTACACTTATCATGGGGGCATCTCACTATTTTGTTATTTTTGTTGATGATTTTTCTCGTTACACTTGGATATTTCTTATGAAAAATCGTTTTGAACTTAAACAAATTTATTATAATTTTGCCAAAATGGTTCAAACCCAGTTTTCCAAAACTATAAAAATCTTTCGTTCTGATAATGCTATGAAATACAGGGATTCTGATTTTTAATCTTTTCTTTAGAGTCATGGTACTCAGCCTCATCGTTCTTGTGCCGACACGTCTCAACAAAATGGACGTGCTGAACGGAAACATAGACATATTCTTGATACTACTCGGGCTCTTCTTATTTCTTCATCTTGTCCTAAAAAATTTTTTGGGGGGAAACTGATCTTATTGCTATTTACACTATCAATTATGTTCCTACTCCGATCCTTCATAATCAAACACCCTATGAGCGATTGTATGGCACTTCTCCTTCTTAAACCGCTCTTCGGGTTTTTGGGTCTCCATGTTTTGTTCTTCCCCAGCCCCATGAACACACCAAACTAGAACCTCGTTCTCGTCTGTTGTTTTATTGGATATAGAATTGAACATAAAGGTTATCGGTGTTGGGATCCTATTTCTAGGCATCTTCATATCTCTCACCACGTAGTCTTTTGGGAACATAAAATGTTTGCCTCCCTTTCTCCCTTGTACTTTTCTTCTCCAGCTTATTTATTATGATGTATAATAAGAAGTTATATTATATAATAATGAGATTTTAAAAGATTTTAAATTTAACAAGAAAAGATATAGGATAGCTATAAGATTGTAAATGAGTAACAAATAATTTTTAATTTGTTTGTTATATTGGATAAGGTTCAATTTATTTGTTTATTTTTTTTATATTTATTGATTACTAGTTTATTTGTAGATAATAAGAAGATTCCAAAAAATATTAAAATTGAAAAAAAAAAAAAAAAAAAAAAGAGATAGGATAACTTGACAAATTATGTATGAACATAGTTTTAAATTTGATTAAGTAAATAAAAATAAATTTATAGATAATAAGGAAGACACCAAAAGTTATTCAAATTAAAAATAGATATTTAATTTTTTTTCACGATCTTTCTCACAACATTTGCTGGATAGTTCTTAAACAAAATTAAAAAAACAAAAATTAAAAATATATTTGAAGAAAAATCATTATTTTAATATTATAACTTCTTCTTTTTTAAGTTGTACACGCATCGCGTGTGCCCCAGCACTAGTATATATATATATAGGTTCGGTTCTCGAGTTGGTTCGGTTTCGACAATGTCTACATTAATAACCAATCCAATTTTATTGGTTTGAAGATTTGAAAACTCAGAACGGAACTGTTACCGTTGCACTCAAAAACTAAACAAACCCAACCCAAGAATGCGGTTTGGTTCGATTCTTCTGTTCACTTGATAATTTGAACACCACTAATATAGCGATTCTGGTTTTGACCCAAATCTTGTGGTATCCTGGACTCGGGGTTTAATGCTTTCATATTGCTGTTTACCCCTTGTTCCCTTTGTATCCCTTTAGAATTGGCTTTCGGGTTGTGGTTGTGCGTTTGGGACAGGTAAGTTGCGGGTTTTTCCAAACTTTTATTGCCCAGATTTTGGCTCTTCCGCTCGAACGGGCATTCTTGCACTCGAGCAGGCTTCACAAATTTTGCTCCTTCGCTCGAGCGGCCATTCTTGTGCTCAAGCGGGATTTGTCAAGTCTCAGTATTTCTTTTTGCAGGTCTGCAAATGCTGAAAGTGTGCATTGGACACTTGAGCGTCCAGTCTCACGCTCGAGCGGGGCCCTTCGTCTGAAAAACTTCTAGAGGTGTGTATCCTATGCTCGAGCGCCACTTTTCACGCTCGAGCGGAACCTTGTGTCTGACACTCGAGCGGGGCTTTCCACGCTTGAGTGGACTGCGTGTATAACAGTCCGAGAAGATGACATTTTGAATCACTTTTTCTTTTCTCTCTCTCTCTCTAAAACTTTCAAAAAAACTTGTTCTTGAGTCTCTCTCTCTAAAAGTCACATTTTTTCTTAGATTTCATCTAGATCCATTGATCTTTTCACCCTAGTGTTTTTGAGAAAAAGGTAGAGCATCTCAAGATCTATATTTTGATCCGAATAGAAGTGGGTTTCGGCGTTCTGGGAGTTTCTCTCTTGTTTGGCTCATCTTTTTCCCTTGAGGTAGGGATCTTTCTACACCTTCATATGATATTTAGCTTAGTTATTGTCTCTTGTGTAACAATGGTATGATTTGGGGATGTTTTAAACAAACCTAGGGTTTGGGCATAAAATGGAAAGAGGGGTTTTGGTTGAAGGTGGAACAAATGCTTGTGGGGTTTGAAAATGATGTTGTGTTATATCTAATTTGATGATTTTGGCACTTGGCTAAATGTCACGACCCAAACCCGGCCCTATGGGTTTAGCACCGTAACCGGCCAGTAATCCGAGATTACCGAAGGCCTGCTTAACAGTAATACAGTAAAACAGAGTACAGGGTCTGGCGGAAGCCAATACAGTAATAAAACAATGTCCAATGAGCTGTGACAGTCTGTATGCCAAAAAGATTTTTCATACATTCATACAGTCGGAGTCAAACAGTATGTACAATATATACAGCCACTCAGTACAAGGACTACATCTCCACTCAACAGTACAATGAACATTCAGTCTATACAATCCATTCGGTTATTACAAAACAGTAAGATAGCGCAAAAAGGGGAAATACTAAAACACCCCTAAGCCTTAGCATAATAGGCTCGGAACCTCGCAGTGAGGCACATTGGTTGGCTTGACAAAACTGGAGTTTACTCCGACGCTTCTAGCTTTGATCCGGTGCCTGTACACCTACATATATATATGAGCAGTGAGCTAAAGCCCAGTGAATAACACAATGCGTAAAGAGGTTTAGAATGAATGTCCTTACAGTAATGAAAACAGTTCAATTCAATCAGTATATCAGTTGTTCAGTACAGTAAACAGTCATATGTGGTACATCCATTAGCATATCAGTAACAGTAGGTCTTAAAAGACCGAACAGTAATGATGGCCATCAATCAGTAAACAGTGGTGGTTCCACGAGGGAACCGACAGAGATCTCTGTAACGGTAACAGTAAACAGTAGGTGCTAAGGATGCCACAGTACAGTTCAGAAATAAAGGACATACATTCATTCAGTAATCAATATCAGTTCAGTAAGCAGTTTAGTTCAGTATTCGAAAGATAATCATTTGAACATATCTTTACACAATTGCTACTCACGGAGTTCTGGGCTACAGTGAACTAGAGCGTCTCCCCGGAAAGCCAACCCTATACAGTTAACAGATTGAACACACACTAAGCTATACAGTCGGGAAAGATAATAATTAAATCCCTAAATTTGCCTCGGTGTGTTCTACATCTATATCCTCTTTAAGATGCCTTAAATATGCCCTAGGAATGCCTAGGATGGAAAGAGGATGCAAAGATGCACTTAGAAAACATTTTCAGAATTTTCAGTGAAACAGGGTTCCGCTCGAGCGCATGTTTCCCCGCTCCAGTGGACAAGCAAACAAAGGTCCCCGCTCGAGCGTCCACTTCACCGCTCGAGCGGACCAAAAAGTACTGGATAGGTGAAATCTCCGCTCGACGCCCGCTCGAGCGGGCCACCCAATCCTCCGCTCGAGCGTACAATACTCCGCTCGAGCGGACTGATGAACAGTGGAAATGCTGGGAGCTCGATTTTCCCGCTCAAGCGGCACTTCCCCCGCTCGAGCGGACAACCAAAATCTGGAAATTCCATATTTGAGCCCCAAACTCAAAAATCAAGTTTAGATGCATAAATTCGATCCTCTTGGGCCAATTTTCTAGAAATCATAAGTAAACTCATAGAACAACATGTTGCAAAGGTCAATTTGAGAAATCAAAGCCCAAGGGTGTTTCGATTAAACTCATTTTCAAACCCAATTTTCATGAACAATGTTCAAACATGACATGCATGGATTTAAACCATTTCAATACTTCAAAACATGCTCTAATGAGCCCATTCTCCCCAAAACAAGTTGAAAACATGGACTTAAGCTTAATTATGAACATGCATGTGACCCTTTGCCATGAAATCAACTCAAAATTCATCAATACACACATGCATGCATGAAATGAGCTACAATACAACATTTTAAAGCAAATTCATGACTTAGACTACTCATCAACCATGAACTATGCAAGATACATCTCGAATACATAAATGAGAGGATGAAACTCATACCTAGGCTCCTTAATTACAAGTCTAGAGGTTCAAACTAGCTAGAACTTCTTCCAATTCCTTCAATTTCCAAGCAACTACAAGTTGAAGACTAATCTTCTAAGTCTCTCTCTCCCTAAATTCGGCTGAGTGCTCAAACAAGGCTGAGGAAATGTTTTGATTCAAGTGTGGTGTAGCTCAATATGCCTAGGTAGTGGCCCACTAGATGGCTTTTTGGTAAATAAGTCAAACTTGGGCATTTGTCAATATTTAATCTAATTTAATCACCCTAAATCACATTTCAGACAAGCACACCATAAAATCACATAAATTCTCGTGATTATAACTCACTAATCAATTTCTGGTTCGGCCGCCGATAAGGCCTTCAATTAACAGTTTAAACATAGAAATTGAACAGAAAATCATACAGTCAAACAGATAGAATTACAATTCAAACAGATACAGGCGATCAATTCCGTTTCAGATTTCAGTCAGTCAGTTCAGTAATCCAGTCAGTTCAATCACCAATCATAATCATTCTCAGTTTAGCAGTAATCGGTAATTAATCGGTAAGCAGTATGAGGGTTGTTACAGTCTCCCCTCCTTATAAAGAGTTTAGTCCTCTAAACTCGAGTTACCTTCATTCTGGAAGAAAACAGGATTCAGTGGAAACAGTTCAGGATATCTCTTGGCCATGTCATCTTCCCTTTCCCAAGTGGCATACACACTACCATGGTTTTGCCAATCGACTTTCACTAATGGGATCTCTTTGTTTCTCAGTTTTTTGATCCGTCTGTTCACAATCTGTATAGGCCATTCCTCGTAAGTGTAGTCATCACTCAACACAATCCGAGTAGGCTCAATCACATGAAAAGGA
The DNA here is from genome assembly GCA_036172215.1 of Camellia granthamiana. NCBI lineage: Eukaryota > Viridiplantae > Streptophyta > Magnoliopsida > Ericales > Theaceae > Camellia > Camellia granthamiana. The sequence continues at coordinate 35,093,757 of CM069904.1, read as the reverse complement.
TCCCAAAGATAATCTCTCAACATAGAAATGTGGAAGACGTTATGCATATGCTCCATTTCAGGAGGAAGCGCAACTTGATACGCCACCGGATTGATTTTCTCAATGATTTCATACGGCCTGACGTATCTCGGCGCTAACTTGCCTTTGACTCCGAAACGAGTCTGGCCCTTCATTGGTGTCACTTTGACAAAAACGTGATCACCCACTTCATATTCTCTGTCTCGTCTTCTGACATCTGCATAACTTTTCTGTCGGCTCTGTGCAGTTTTCAGTCTCTGCTGTATCAGTTTCACTTTCTCAGTCGTTTCATAAACAATCTCGGGCCCAAGCAAAGGCCCATCTCCAACTTCTGCCCAGCAAATCGGAGATCTACATTTCCTGCCATACAATGCCTCGAAAGGCGCCATACCAATACTTGAATGATAACTGTTGTTGTAGGCGAATTCAACCAATGGCAAATGGCTTTCCCAGTTTCCCTGAAAATCAAGGACACTCATTCTCAATAAATCCTCCAGAGTTTGGATGATCCTTTCTGATTGGCCATCTGTCTGGGGATGATAGGCACTACTTAGTCTCAATTCAGTACCCAATGTAGTTTGTAGGCTTTGCCAAAACCTTGATGTAAACTTCGAATCCCTGTCAGAAACAATGGACACAAGCACTCCATGCAGTCTAACAATCTCATCAATATAGAGTATAGCCAATTTGTCCGCATTATAAATTGTCTTAACAGGTAAGAAGTGAGCAGATTTAGTCAGTCTATCAACAATAACCCAAATTGAGTCCATACCTTTACCCGAGCGAGGCAATCCAACGATAAAATCCATGGTGATATGTTCCCATTTCCACTCCGGTATTGGTAAGGGCTGCAATAAACCTGCGGGTCGTTGATGTTCAGCTTTGACTTGTTGGCAATGAAGACATTTTGATACAAAGTCGGCAATTTCTTTCTTCATTCCCGGCCACCAGAAATTCAACTTCAAATCTTGATACATTTTCGTATTCCCCGGATGGATAGAAAATTTTGAATTGTGGCCTTCATGCAGAACTCTTCTTTTCAGTTCAGTATCATTCGGTACACACAGTCTTTCCTGAAACTTCAGTACATTATTTTCAAATTTAAACCCCGGTCTCGGTTTAGATTCTCGTTCAATGATGATCTTTTTCAAGAAGTCATCCTGTTGCTGTTTCTCCTTAATCTCTTCAATCAAAGCCGGTTGAGCAGAAATAGAAGCTAAGGTTCCACCTTGTTCTTGCAAAACAACTTCAATTTCAGATTTTTCAAGGTCATAAAGCAACTCTCTCTGCCCGGTAAGCAAACAGGCTAAGTTCCCAATCGATTTCCGACTCAAAGCGTCGGCAACGGTGTTGGCTTTTCCCGAATGGTACAATATCTGTAAGTCATAATCTTTAATCAGTTCTAGCCATCTCCGCTGTCTCATGTTCAGTTCTTTCTGTGTGAAGAAATATTTCAGACTCTTGTGGTCGGTATATACTTCACATGTTGCCCCATACAGATAGTGACGCCAGATTTTCAATGCGAACACCACTGCCGCAAGTTCCAGATCATGGGTTGGGTAGTTCTTTTCGTGTGGCCTCAGTTGTCGGGAAGCATAAGCAATAACTCTCTCATTCTGCATTAAAACACACCCCAAACCCTTATGAGAAGCATCACTAAATACAGTATAACCATCTGTACCTGAAGGTAAGGTAAGGATAGGTGCAGTCACAAGTCGAGTTTTCAACTCTTGAAATGCTGATTCCCTTTGGTCGGTCCAGTCAAATGATGTCCCCTTCTGTGTCAGTTGAGTCAATGGTAAGGCAATTTTGGAGAAATCTTTAACAAATCTTCTGTAATATCCAGCGAATCCCAAAAAGCTTCGGACTTCTGTCACATTTGTTAGTCTAGGCCAGTTCACTACAGCTTCAATTTTCTGCGAATCAACAGAAATCCCATCTTTGCTAACAACATGCCCCAAAAACATAACATGATCAAGCCAAAACTCACATTTAGACAGTTTAGCATACAGTTTCTGTTCTCTTAGGGTCTGTGGGCAAGTCTCAGATGATGTTCATGTTCTTCTATACTTTTGGAGTAAATTAATATGTCATCTATGAATACCACAATAAAGTCATCAAGGTATGGTTTAAAGATTCTGTTCATGAGGTCCATAAATGCTGCAGGTGCATTGGTAACTCCGAAAGGCATAACTAAAAATTCGTAATGGCCATACCTCATTCTAAAAGCAGTCTTATCAATGTCTTCTGGTTTAACTTTCAGTTGATGGTACCCCGATCTGAGATCGATCTTGGAAAACTCTTGGGCACCCTGTAACTGATCAAACAAATCATCAATACGCGGTAATGGGTATTTATTTTTCACAGTTACCTTGTTCAATTCACGGTAATCAATACACAGTCTCAGTGAGCCGTCTTTCTTCTTCACAAACAAAACTGGTGCGCCCCACGGTGAAGTACTGGGCCTGATAAACTTCTTGTCTAATAGTTCTTGCAGTTGCACTTTCAATTCCTTCAGTTCAGTCGGAGCCATTCTGTAAGGAGCTTTCGATATTGGCTGTGTTTCCGGAATCACATCCACGGTGAACTCAATCTCCCTGTCAATCAAATCCCCTGGCAGATCATCTGGAAACACATCTGGGAATTCTCTAACTATAGGAATACAGTTCACATTAGTTTTAACATTATCATCAATAGATGCAGTCAGTACAGAACACAGATATCCCTTACACCCTTTTCTAATCAGTTTAACAGCTTTCACAGAAGAAATCAAATACGGAGGAGGTACTACTCCACTCCCATTAAACACAAATTCAGGCAAACCCGGTGGACGGAAAACTACTTGTTTCAACACACAGTCAATGGTAGCATGATATTTTTGCAACCAGTCCATCCCCAATATTACATCAAAGTGATCAATGTTCAATGGCAGTAAATCAATAAACAGATGCATATCCCCAACAATAATTTCACAAGCAGGATACATATATGCACATGTCATGGATCCCCCAACAGGTGATGATACAGCTAGCAGATAATTCATGGGTTCTAAGGGTCTATTCAATTTTCGCGAGAAAGCATGTGATACATAAGAATGTGTAGACCCCGAATCAATCAGTACATATGCAGTTTGAGCACAAATAGAGAGGATACCTGACACAACGGTCTCAGTATTTTGCACGTCTCCCGGTACTAGGGCAAACACTCGGCCCTGCCTCATAGGCTCTTTCCCGGTAGCTTTGGGGTTAGGCTTTGGTGCAACAGTTGATGCTGCGGCGCTGCCTGCAGCTTTACTATTGCCCGGAGCAGTGGAAGGGCAACCTTTCACCATGTGGCCCACCTTGCCACACCTGTAACAAGCACCAGAAATTTTATAACAAACTCCCTTATGGTTATTACCACATTCGGAACAGGGCGGAAAGGGACGGTTTCCTTGACTAGAAGTAGTCGTTGACCCTGTATTCTGTTTCTTGTTCAATTGATTATGCTTGCCTTTCTTGAATTTGAAATTCTGTCTTTTACCACGCCATTCAGATACTGGCGTCTCAGATTGTCTCACAGCTTCGATGTTCAACTCAGCCATCAATGCTCGGTCAAGAACACCCACATAAGTCGGTAGCTTTAAAACATTTATCCTGTCCAGTATTGCAACATTCAGGCCGCCTTCAAACCTTCTGGCCTTCTTGTAGTCAGTGTCCACCATATGTGGTGCATATCTAGCAAGTCCAGTAAACCTCGTTTCATATTCAGCAACAGACATTGTGCCCTGTTTTAACTGTTCAAATTCAGTGACCTTCCTGTCCCTGACACACTGAGGGAAGTACTTTTCAAAGAAGGCTACTTTAAATTGAGCCCAAGTCATAGCAGTATTGTCGTCACGAGTAAGCATCCACCACATTCTTGCTTCCTCTTGCAGCGTAAAGGTAGCCAGCAGCACTTTGTGTGCCTCAGAACACGGAAACACCTCAAATAGTTTTTCAGTCTCCAAAACCCATGCTTCAGCCTTTAACGGTTCTAAGCCTCCCTGAAAGGATGGCGGTTTCAGTTTGCTAAACTTCTGGGTAAGAGCAATTATATCCCCATCATTCACATTGACATTCTGTTCCGGCTGTACCGGAGGAGAAGGAGGTGGGGGCTGTTGGTTCTGTTGTTGATCAAGTCTAGCAGTTATCAGTTCCATCATTCTTTCCATTCTTGCCATTCTTTACTCAGTGGATGAGGATTCAGATTCATTTGCATTATCCATTTCACTATAAGCAGTTATAACAGTTATAACAGTCATCAATATAGACAGTCATTTCTTTAAACAAGTTAACACGTTGGTATATAATCAGTCATGTCATAACCACACACTTTTCATGTTCATGCAATGCCCTATTACTTTTCTAGGACACCCTATAGCTCATTTGGACACGTGTGTGCGGTATAACTCGTGGTTAAGTATCGCTCTGATACCACTCTGTCACGACCCAAACCCGGCCCTATGGGTTTAGCACCGTAACCGGCCAGTAATCCGAGATTACCGAAGGCCTGCTTAATAGTAATACAGTAAAACAGAGTACAGGGCCTGGCGGAAGCCAATACAGTAATAAAACAATGTCCAATGAGCTGTGACAGTCTGTATGCCAAAAAGATTTTTCATACATTCATACAGTCGGAGTCAAACAGTATGTACAATATATATAGCCACTCAGTACAAGGACTACATCTCCACTCAACAGTACAATGAACATTCAGTCTATACAATCCATTCGGTTATTACAAAACAGTAAGATAGCGCAAAAAGGGGAAATACTAAAACACCCCTAAGCCTTAGCATAATAGGCTCGGAACCTCGCAGTGAGGCACATTGGTTGGCTTGACAAAACTGGAGTTTACTCCGACGCTTCTAGCTTTGATCCGGTGCCTGTACACTTACATATATATATGAGCAGTGAGCTAAAGCCCAGTGAATAACACAATGCGTAAAGAGGTTTAGAATGAATGTCCTTACAGTAATGAAAACAGTTCAATTCAATCAGTATATCAGTTGTTCAGTACAGTAAACAGTCATATGTGGTACATCCATTAGCATATCAGTAACAGTAGGTCTTAAAAGACCGAACAGTAATGATGGCCATCAATCAGTAAACAGTGGTGGTTCCACGAGGGAACCGACAGAGATCTCTGTAACGGTAACAGTAAACAGTAGGTGCTAAGGATGCCACAGTACAGTTCAGAAATAAAGGACATACATTCATTCAGTAATCAATATCAGTTCAGTAAGCAGTTTAGTTCAGTATTCGAAAGATAATCATTTGAACATATCTTTACACAATTGCTACTCACGGAGTTCTGGGCTACAGTGAACTAGAGCGTCTCCCCGGAAAGCCAACCCTATACAGTTAACAGATTGAACACACACTAAGCTATACAGTCGGGAAAGATAATAATTAAATCCCTAAATTTGCCTCGGTGTGTTCTACATCTATATCCTCTTTAAGATGCCTTAAATATGCCCTAGGAATGCCTAGGATGGAAAGAGGATGCAAAGATGCACTTAGAAAACATTTTCAGAATTTTCAGTGAAACAGGGTTCCGCTCGAGCGCATGTTTCCCCGCTCCAGTGGACAAGCAAACAAAGGTCCCCGCTCGAGCGTCCACTTCACCGCTCGAGCGGACCAAAAAGTACTGGATAGGTGAAATCTCCGCTCGACGCCCGCTCGAGCGGGCCACCCAATCCTCCGCTCGAGCGTACAATACTCCGCTCGAGCGGACTGATGAACAGTGGAAATGCTGGGAGCTCGATTTTCCCGCTCAAGCGGCACTTCCCCCGCTCGAGCGGACAACCAAAATCTGGAAATTCCATATTTGAGCCCCAAACTCAAAAATCAAGTTTAGATGCATAAATTCGATCCTCTTGGGCCAATTTTCTAGAAATCATAAGTAAACTCATAGAACAACATGTTGCAAAGGTCAATTTGAGAAATCAAAGCCCAAGGGTGTTTCGATTAAACTCATTTTCAAACCCAATTTTCATGAACAATGTTCAAACATGACATGCATGGATTTAAACCATTTCAATACTTCAAAACATGCTCTAATGAGCCCATTCTCCCCAAAACAAGTTGAAAACATGGACTTAAGCTTAATTATGAACATGCATGTGACCCTTTGCCATGAAATCAACTCAAAATTCATCAATACACACATGCATGCATGAAATGAGCTACAATACAACATTTTAAAGCAAATTCATGACTTAGACTACTCATCAACCATGAACTATGCAAGATACATCTCGAATACATAAATGAGAGGATGAAACTCATACCTAGGCTCCTTAATTACAAGTCTAGAGGTTCAAACTAGCTAGAACTTCTTCCAATTCCTTCAATTTCCAAGCAACTACAAGTTGAAGACTAATCTTCTAAGTCTCTCTCTCCCTAAATTCGGCTGAGTGCTCAAACAAGGCTGAGGAAATGTTTTGATTCAAGTGTGGTGTAGCTCAATATGCCTAGGTAGTGGCCCACTAGATGGCTTTTTGGTAAATAAGTCAAACTTGGGCATTTGTCAATATTTAATCTAATTTAATCACCCTAAATCACATTTCAGACAAGCACACCATAAAATCACATAAATTCTCGTGATTATAACTCACTAATCAATTTCTGGTTCGGCCGCCGATAAGGCCTTCAATTAACAGTTTAAACATAGAAATTGAACAGAAAATCATACAGTCAAACAGATAGAATTACAATTCAAACAGATACAGGCGATCAATTCCGTTTCAGATTTCAGTCAGTCAGTTCAGTAATCCAGTCAGTTCAATCACCAATCATAATCATTCTCAGTTTAGCAGTAATCGGTAATTAATCGGTAAGCAGTATGAGGGTTGTTACACTAAATATTTGAGAAAAATGGGAAAATTGCCCTAATTGAATTAAACTATTATTTTGTATCAATAATTGGAATTGACAATGAAAATGTGAAATTGAGAGGGTATTGATATGAAGGGTGGAATTAGTTATGTATTAACTCATTCTTTTTAGAAGTTTTGAATAAACTATTTGTTTGAGATTGAATATCTGTCTAGAGATAATTGTATTGGGCTATCGGTGGAGAATAGCTTTGACTGTTGTAGAAATTGCATGTGGATTAGGTGAATTGAAACTAATCTTTTGATGGTTGTCATTGAATATGAATGAATTTATATACATTGTATATATATGTTTGTTTGAGAGTGAAAAGGAGATGTGCTTCATGTTTGATTATATGTTTAAATACATTGCATATGTATGGAAGTTTGTTTGAGAGGAGAAAGGGGATGGACTCCATTATAATTAAGTTGGCCGGAGTGTCCTGGGTGAAAGTCCCGAAATTATATATGGGTGCCTAGCCCGCGGACGAAATATCCGTAAAATGACAATTGTAATGCTTGTATAGTCTACGTTTACATGAGTCCTGTTTGACAGTTGCCCGCGGACGAAATATCCGTGAAATGAAAGTTTGAAGTGTTTATGCTTATGTGTTGTATGATTTGAAGATTATTGAGTTGTAGCCTTAGTTCGATTGTGGCGAAATAACGAAATTGATTCATGAATGGAGACAGATAAGTAAACAGAATATGAATAGAAAGTAAATGGATTGAGACTTAAAATTTATATCTTATGAGTTTATAAAGCTGTGAGAAGTTTTATCACAAGTATTGCTTATACACTTGTACTTATACCTTTGCTAAATTTCATATACTGTGTTAAATAATTTCTACTGGGTTGTAGCTCACCCTATTTGGGAATAACATTTTCAGGTAATGATGGCATGCCTCCACCAAGGCAATAGCATTAGAGGGATCTTTGGAAAGCAAGAGCTTCATGTTTTGTTTATTCTGTATAGCCTAGGGCTAAATTTGTATTGAGCGAAGCTCATTTTGTTGTAACCAAGTCAAGACTTGGAAAGGTGTAAGCCATTATGGCATCTACTTCTATCAAACTCTTTTGTATCATGAACTTCAGAAAATGAAAGGACTATTTACTCTAATTTATACTATTATTTATATATGTTTGTGGATGTATTTATGCTATTGTTTTGGGGGCGTTACACCTAATTAATAAGATTCAATGAAAATTTTATTTGAAAAATAAGTCTTATTTATATTTTTTTTATTGGGTAAATTACAAATACACCCCCGGAGGTTTCCTTAAAATACGAATTACCCATGTGATTTAGAAAATTACAAATACTCCATTGTCATAATTTTTTATTTAACAAAATTAATTAAAAAATAAAATTTCTAACTGCTCTCATATTCAATAATAAAATTTCCTAAATTATTAACTAAAATAATTTTTTGGCATTATTAAAAATTGTCAATTGATTTGATGATTTATTAATAAAAGAGATTATTTGTCATGAAATTAAAACTTCAAGGGATGAGATGTAATTTTCGAAACAATAGGGGATAATTTATATTTTAAACAAATTTTAAGAGGTTTATTTGTAATTTATCCTTTTTTATTTATTTATTTTTTCAAGTTAACACTTGTTGTGATGGCAACCTATGCTGATATTCTTATCTTAATTTCTTTCGCAGTTCCGATTGGTAGCTCAAAAATAATAAGGTTTGAATGGCCCGAATCCAAAATGATGTCGTTTTGGTTTTTTTTTTTTTTGTTTTCTTCTTTTTTTCTTGTTTTTCTGAAAAAGAAGAAGAAGAAGGGACAAAAAATAGAGAAGAGGGAGCTGGGCATCATCATCAACATCTTCATCATCAATCAACATCTTCATCAACACATCATCACCATCAACAACAACATCTTCATCAATATCATCATCATCAACCAACAATGATTAAGACCCCCTTTTTTGGAGACCCCCACAACCCCCTTTGGATCTCAACCATTGATGGTGTGGGCCCCACACATACATGAGTGGGTCCTACACATACATCAATGGTTGAGATCCAAAGGGGGCTGTGGGGGTTTCCAAAAAAAAGAGGGTCTCAAACATTTTTCTTTAAAAAAAAGGAGCTTTGGAAGTTGAACCCTAGGTTTGAATATAGATTAGAAAACAAAGTGACAATGAAGGGATTTGAGTGCAGAGAAAGGGATATGGAGGAGGAGGAAGGGAAGAGGTGAGGGGGGACAAACAGCGCCATCACCACCATCTCCATCTTTTCTCCTTCTTCTCCCTCGCCTCTTCTCTCTTCCTCTTCTCTTCTTTCTTCTCTCTCTCTCGCCTCTTCTCTTCCCTCTGTCTGTATTCAAAAGCAAGAAAAAGGGAAAAAAAAAAAAATACCTAAAACGATGTGGTTTTGGATATTCAAGCCACTTTCGGATCAACTTTTCGAGCTACGAAGTATTATTGTTTCGCTTGCCTTATTTATTTGCTTATTACAAAAAGGTGAAAGTTGTCCTCTAACCCATTATGTAGGAGTTCCTACTCCCAAATGACGTGTTATCTGATGATTGGCCGCTACACAATTCAAAGTTGACTAAAACTCTCATTCAATTCTACAATAATGTTATATGCCAATATTTGCGGTCAATGATAACTGATAGTTTATTTGGTGAACTTGGGGATATAATATGTCAGCTATGATAGGGACTCCCAGGACCCCCACACCCCCACACACATTTGTAAAAGAAAGAGAGGAAAATATAAATAAATAATGAGTAGTCATAAATCAATTGGGGATTGTGAAGGTCACAAATTTTGAGGATCCAAGTATTATTCATATTACTTTCTGTGCTGTTATTGCATTTTGCAGGATTCTTTGTTGGGTAAGAGTTTTCCCCCCTTGTCGTCTTTAACTATTTTAATATCAAAATGCCTGCTTTGTGCCTCAAGTGTCCAAATTTGTGTCTGTAATGATTACAAGGTTCATTGCCCATTCTTGTGGCTGTTTATTTCTTGTACTGTACTGCTTTATACTGTTTTCTTTTTTCATGATAGCCATTAGAAATCTTAATGTTGTTATTATTGTAATGATTATGAGTTACTTTCACTTTCATCTCCTAAACTATTGTCAATTTTTTTTTACTATTTAATCCCTAAACTATGAATTTCATTTGCTTAGTTTCTTAAGTTTCTGATTTCAGCTGATGTAGTCAAATTGGAGTATGAAATGGTAAGGACCATTTGTTTTTTATGCTGGATCATTTTTTGTCCATTTATAGTCGTTGGAGCTTTCTTCAGGCGCACACAAGGCTTCGCCCGGCTACTTTTACCAATTCTTTAGCCCATATGGAACTCAAGTTGTCCGCTGTTACTCAAGTTTGGCACATTGTCTCAATATTTAGTGTTCAAGGCCTCCTCCAACCAAGATGAATTTTGGATTTCTGGAGTCAATACTATTTTGTGAGGGACATGCATTTGGCCTCCCGAAGTACACATGTTAGAATTAAATCTTCAATTTATGAATAATGGTTAAAATCACGATTTGGATCTTCATTTATTGTAAAATCAAAACATTTTTTTTAACAAAAAAACAAAAAAAGAAAAAACTTATTTTCTATTTTACTTAAACAAAAGACAAGAAATTGACAGAATAACCTTGAATGCTTACAAATAATGTGTATCGATTTATGATCAAACGCAACACCAAGAGTCTCAAATCTAGGACATTCAGATTTATAGTTCATTCTAAGGCAACTCAAAAAAGTCACTCCTAATCTGATCATCGTAAACCCCGACTCTTGCTGTGTTTATTCTTAAACAAGTCGTTTTATCACTGGGATATCAGTGCGGGTTCTATATAGATGACAACTCATGCTTTGGACTCGCACAAAAGTCACTCCTAATCTGGTCATCATATTGTGAATTGTGATGGCTTTTAGAAGGCACCTAGAAGTTACGTTATGCCAATGAAACCTTTTTAGAGGGTACTGTCCATTGCTTAATAACACGTGGACCACTTACTACAGCTACATATTTCCCAGCAATACTCTGACCATTACCACTGTCAAAATTGCTTCTCCAAGTAGTCGCGGCCACCACTTAGGTCTAAGACCAGTTCATGACATGAACTTACGAGTCTGTTTGGTGCAACTTCCTGCAAGCTGAAAACCAATTATTAGAAAACAAAAGCTAAAAGCACACTTTTCACTCAGATTTTTTCAGCTTATATAAGCAAGCTATTTCTGCATCACAAGCTATAAGCAGAAGCTTTATCAAATACTCTAGCATCGTTTTCCAAATAACAAAAAAACCATAAGTTGCACCAAATAGGACTTTACTAATACTAGGAAAGCAGTTTGCATACATCCAGTAGAACATAGACTTATATATACAGACATGTTCAGCCATTTATTACATCCTGGTAGAGTTTCTGCTATTGTTCAATATGTTACATTACCTCATGGTTCTTGCTTTGGCTCCTTATGCATGAATGACTTGAAAGCATTGGTCAAAGCAGATCCTGATATCAAAGAAGCCACCAATAGACGCAAAACCTGCAATTTTGGATGAATTCGCAAGTTAGTGAAATGGGACTACTAGAGTCAAGAAATTTGACACCAAAAAATCTGAGACAATGATGAATGCTGTTCTTCTAGAACTTTTGTGCGAGAATTTATTGTGAGTGAATTATTTTTTATAAATTGAATTTATAAACATATCTCGGGTAATATATAATAATGGGCAAATTTGACTTTACTTTCCCATGGTTTGTCCCATGTGTGGATGACTCCAGTCATTTGGAAATAAGCAAATTAGCTCTCTTTAGTTTGTGCACTAAAGTACATTTCTTTTCTATACAATGTTTATGAGTTGGGAGTGCCACGTGCCTATGTGGATAATTTTTTTCAGACACTAACAAAAAAAGTTCATTTTTTAGGTCAAAGATACCTCTTATACATCTTTAAATGTACAACAAAAAAAATGTCATTCTTCTTTTTCCTCTCTCTCTCCACTCCCCTGCACCCACTCTCCTTTCCCTCCCAAACCTGAGGCCCATGCCACCCTCAACCACCAGACAACCATTGTTGCACACCCCACCTCTCTCACCCATTGCCCTTTCACCTATGCTACACAAAACGAACCTCTCAGCAAATAAACCCAGATGCCAACACCTATGCTACACGCCAGCTCTCTCACCTAATCTCATAGCCCCAAATTTTGAAAGTCCCATAGCATAAAACTCGCACTCTTTCAAAAGTTGAATCTTGGAACATAAATAAGTTAAGAGATCTTGGAACTAGGGATGGGTTAGTTGGGCACACACAATCATACCCCTACCTTTCATCATTGTCAACAGATTCCACATTTTGTTAATTGTTGTGGTGATCATCATTCAATTCTACAGCTTAGAGAGGATAGAGAACTCCTCCAATTTTTCAAAGGGAACAAATCACCCTTGACACTTGTTCTACATTGTTAATCCATGAGGCAACAAGTTATGCAGAATGAGAGCTACACCATGATCCGCCCACCACCGATGACAACCCTCCATATCGTTGACCACCACTCTATCTCTCGAACCTCTTCTCCTCTACATGTGATTGACAACGGTAGCATTGGCTAATGTGCTTTGTTTAGTATTTTTAATTTTCTTTAGGATTCTAGAGCACTAGCTAGTGTGCTTAATTTGTTGTCTAGCATTTTTTTGGTATTGTACAGCATTGGTGGCTGTTCCTTGTCTGTCTTTATATGTTTTTGAGTTGATGTAGGACTTAGACTTTGGTGTTTGTTTAAAATCCTAGACTTTGTTGTAGCACTTGCATGAGTTAACTCTTCACAGCTTCTTTTTTTAAAATCAAAATGTTGGTACTTTCGAATATTTTATGTAATAATTACTTACAAATGGTTTTCAAAATGCATTTAAAATTTTTTTACTTGGTATAATTTGAAAAGTTGTATACACTACTGAATAGCATAAATTTTTTTTCCCTGATATATTTTTTACTTAGGCTTTGTTGGGAGGGCCTAAAAGCACTTGTTATCCCTAAGTGTATATATTTTGGTTTAAGGGAAGACGGTGAGAGTACTTGGATAAATTTACATTTATCATTGACAAAAGTAAAGGTACACTTTGGTCTACAAACCACAGCAGCCTAGGTGCTTATTTCCAAATGACAGTGGGTCATCTGAGTTTAATCGCCAATTGCCTCAAAAGTTTTAAGTTGTTAAGAAATTGGCCCAACAATTTACATTAAGCTATTCAACACCCCCCTTCACATGCAACCCCATCTTGTGGAGATGCAAACATCCATTCATTAAGAGAAGAGAATGAAAATGGAGAAACTTGAACCCAAGACCTACCAACCTGAGCTTGACACCATGTTAAGTCAACAATTGCCCCAACAAAATATATCAAGCTATTCAACAATCCGCACATGGGTCAAACCACATGGGGTAAAGTGAAATTTGTCCTATTATTTGATAGTTGAAGGACCTGTGGTGAACTTGTGGTGTAACCGTGCAAGCCAATGGATTCTAGTAGTAAGGGTAGTGCTAATTGCTCAAAATGCTTCAATAGAAATAACTTGACAATAGTTAAATTACCTCATCCTCACTCATGGTCACCTCCAATTCACCGACATCACCAAGGGGAACCTTTAACCTGTTGATGAGAGATATGCCTGAGATTGGAGATATAGGTTTTATGAGCAAATTGTCAGTCACCATGAACATGGATGGTCCTTCCATAAATCCACCGCTAATCTTAGCTTCCCTGGGAGGGGACTTTGAACTCAACACAGAGCATCTTGTTGTAAACAGGGGACTAAGGGTCGATAATGATGGGTTTATAGCTTCCTCAATGCCAATTAGTTTGTTACTACAAGCAAGACCTTGGGCTAGTTTTGGATCAACTAGAATTGCCTTCATCTCCTCAGATTGAAAGAACTTGTCGTCAAAATCTTGGATACTCTTGTATATGTTATCCATGCATCCCTTGAAGCGCAAACTTGGAAATTCTTTGAAGACATAACCAATTGGAAGTAGAAGTAAACTGCATAGAAGCTCAATGAAATTTTCTTCAACTTCTGCATACAATGCCCTTTTGCTAGATTTGTGGATGATAAGCTTCAAGTTTATCTTTGAATGTTTAGTTGTTGTGTCCATGTCACTTTGACGTTGACCTGTACTTCTTGGTCCATATTCTCCACGATGAATCACAACATTGGACTTACTGATAGGTGGTTCCACAAAAGTGTCAGAGAAGGGAGTTCTTGATCTTAGTTGCACGAAGCGGGAGCGGGGGCGGGAGCGGGGGCGGGAGCGGGAGCGGGGAAGCGTGGCCATGTAAAGGAGTCGTAGTTTGGGAGCGCTTATATATTATTTTTATCGAAATATTTTTAATTTATCTATATAAACATTTTTTATAAAAATTTTAATTAACATATATATGTTATAAATTTTTTATTTTTATGTAATATTTAATTACTTAAATACAACATAAAAAATATTTTTTAAAAATGAATAACAAATAAAAGTAGTAGAGTGGTATTTTTTAGAACACTAGTCATTATATTGGAATAAAATTTATTATATTTTATTTAATAAAACAACATTTATGTTTTATTTAAATATATTTATTATTTTTTTATCTTATATATTATTTTTATTGATAATATTTTTAATTTATATATATATATATTTTTTAATTTTTAATTGACATATATATTATAAATAAATATGATTTATAAATAGTTATTTTTATTGATATATGACATATTTATATATATTATAATTGACAATATATTAATTAAATATTTTTGAGAGAGAGAAAGAGAGAACAGAAATATGTCTGTTTATTTATTTATTTATTTATTATATAATATAATATGTATGTTTTTTAATGGGCTGTGATTATATTATAATTAGTATCCACTATTTTTTGAATCTGTAAGCTATAGGCCCAATGAAGCCCATTGAACATTTTAACTGCAGCCCAGCCCATGACCATATGCTAGGTCAAAATAAAATATATATGGAAAAAAAGAAAGATACATAGAGCAAGTGGGGCAGCTCAGCAGCAGTGTCGTCTTCTCTGTCTTCAAACACTGGGCTGATTTGTTTCTTCGACTTCTCTCTCCGTCGGTTTCGCTTCAACTTTTTTTCCGAAAGGTATGCCATCCTTCTTCTTCTTCTAGCCCACATCTGATTTTGAAAAAAGTCATCTTTTTTTTTTTTTCCTTTCGATCAGATCCATATCTTTAGATCTATGCCCAAATCTGCTTCAGATTTTTTTTTTGTTGCTTCGGGAGTTGTTTGATTTTCATCATTGATCCCTTCTTGGATAGAATTGCGTTTCTCTCCCAAAAGAATCGCGATTTTCTCTCTAAAGAATCGCGTTTCTTACACGATTTTGATTTGGGAACGCAAAATCGCGTTTCTTCCGGAAAATCGTTACCTACTGTAACGATTCCTGCTACTAAGTTCTTGATGCTAATGAACAGTTTAGCAATTTCAGAACCTAAGAGAACGAGATGCACTGTAAAATGACACAAAAAAACATTGCATTTGTTCATATGGGTAAAAAGAGAATCAATTCATTAATTACCTCATCCTTTCCGATGTTCACGGTTCTCTCTTCTATTTTGCTCTCATCCATCGCTCCAAGTTTGCTAAGCAGAGATAAGCCAGTCATAGTGGACATTGGCAATACTTGAAAATCATCTGTTATCATAAAGCGTGCAGTTGGTTTTACAAACACTGCGCCATCTTCATGAGCCACACTTGGAAGTCTTACCTCAAGTTCCAAGGGTTTTCCACAGCGGCCACAAGCAGTTTCGGTATAGCTCACAAAACTGCAATTACCACTGCTACACGCATAATATTTGCTGTTTTTACTTTCATTCAAATTTAGTTTCAGATTCCTACAGTAGATTTCAGCTGCACTTCGAGGATCAAGTATTATATCCTTGAACTCACTTTTGAAATGTTCCTCATCAAGATTCTCTACACTTTCATATAGGTTTTTCAAGCAGCCAATCTCACCCTTCAATGAGCACTCACGAGTGAGTCTAATGAATGTTCCAATAGGCATTGTCATGAAGCTGAATATAATGTCAACAAAATCCTTATTTGACTCCACAAAAACAACTCGGTTTTTCTCCTTCTCCACAAGGATATTAAAACTTATACTCTGAGAAGCTTTGCTGTCCATGATCATGAATGAAAATGACTGACTAACTTGAAGAAACAAGCAGTTCGCTAAACAACTTTTGGCTTTTCTCAGATCTATCCCTTGTATCAATCACTACAAAAGTTATTAATTGAAGAACATGTCAAAAGCTATTCATCGCACCAATAGTAAATAAATGTACACATGTTCGGAAATATAGAGAATTTTGGTAGGGTTGATGGACTACAATCTATGGTAAAGCTTCAATCCCAAAGTTAAAAGTAAACAAATGCTTATGCAATGACTGAACTGTGTTCCAAAACTAATAATTGACTACCAAATATAGCAATCATCGTGATGGAAAATGGAAGTGCATATCTTTAATTATACCAATAATCCATAATCATAATTAACCAGTGCATATCTTAACCTGCAACTGGGCTTGATTCCGGTCCGGTCCACCCATGAAAACCGCTTCACACAAAGAACTGGTTTATTTTCACAAAACCGTCCAAATGGAAGTGCATATTTTTAATTATACCAATAATCCATAATCACAATTAACCAGTGCATATCTTACCGGCAACCGGACTTTATTCTGGTCCGGACCACCCATGAAAATCGCTTCACACAAAGAACCAATCAGTGTGTTTGGTTTGAGTTTTTTGGATTAAGTTTTTTGAAAACTGAGTTTTTTGGTTTTCGTGTTTTTTTGTTTTTAGTGAATATTTTTAAAATTTTAAACATTTTTTTCTTTTTTAGATGCACCTTACTTAGATGTATCTAAAAAGTAAAAAATTTGTAAAAAAATATTTTAAAAAATTAATAAATACATGAAAATATAAAAAATGTACTGAATTTTCGTATTTTTGGTATTTAGTGAATTTTTAAAAAGTTTTTTTCACAAATTTTTTACTTTTTAGGTATATTTATGTTAGGAATGTCTAAAAAGTAAAAATATTAAAAAAATTCAGTAAAAACAAAAAAACACAGAAAATAAGAAAGTAGAATTTTCTGAAAAGTGTTTTTAGAAAAATGAAACCAAGCAAAGTCAATTTATTTTCAAAAAACCATCCAAACCGGCGGTTAGACCGGCCACCCATTCGAACCAGGCGCAAGTCACAACAATTGCCCCAGTTTGAGAATTTCATTGTTGGATGCATAGAATATGTTCGCAAGGGGACTTGAACACGGAACCAATTGGATAGCAAGCTACTATTGTGCCAACATTCTAGTTGTTGACATTCAATACAATAAATATTATTTATTCAACATACATAAAAAGTTTGTTTTTGCAAAAAACTAAAACATAAAAAATGAAAAATAAATACCAAAATTACTTGAGATCTTAAATTGAGTAATATATTAGTTTTTCTTTCATTCTTTTTTTTGGTCTTTGGTGATGGATGTTTTTAAAAAAAAATTATTAAAGAAAACTTAGGTTTTTATATGTATATTTGGAATAATTTTAACATTATATATTTTTATATTAATATATAAATTTAAATATATTTATGATGTCGCGGTTCGATCCGGTTTGACCTAACAGTTGAACCAATGATCCGTCCACCCAACTCCTTTTCCAGTTCGTTCACCGGTTCGGTTTTCAAAACATTGCTAGAAGGCATACCTATCCTCCTCTTCCCAAAGATGACGATCATATAATAAAAGGTGGAAAAAACTATATCAATGTTAAAATATTATATATATATATATATAAATTAAAACAAGTTTTAGATAATCATAACAAGTTCAAATCAATTTCTTATGCATTAAAAATTAATGGCTTCACCACAAGGTATTATATGAGATCTACACCCTACAACAACATAACAAACAGTGCCAATCTCAAATAGTATATATTGCAACCTTTAGCAACATACATTGCCCTGCCCTAGCGTTGCCACAAGTGGATTGGTTGAATACAATGGTAGTAGACTTCTCCATTGCAAAAAAGCATTTGGACACCATGACACAGTGACGCATGGCAAAAAGCGCCAATGACCCACAAAAAAATTATCATGCACTACAGGTTCAAACTCTACACCATCACATTTGGTGCTTTTAACTTGTTAGGATTGGTTTCGTTTATGAACAGATTAGGAAAGATTAAAGTGCAAAAGGGTTTATAGTATGTGTAAACCAACATATTAGTAGAAGCAAAACTTATTTGGACTTACCTAAATTCACTGTAAATCGAATCCAACCAATAACTTTCTAAACAAGAGCAAATAACATGCTCCAACATACTTGAGCAAACACAAACAACCACAAACAAATTTCTCAAGCTATGGAGTAATACCACAAGTATGAGTGCAGCCCATTATTCTACAATACAAAGGCTCTATATTGTTCAATATTGGCAAAGAGAAATAATTTTTGAAGAAGCTATAAATATATAATAGAACAATTATGGAGGTGTAGAGAGAAAAGATGGATAGGAAGTCTCCTACTCCCCAAATAGTGTGATTGGGATAACCACCCTAATCTCCAAGATAGCAAGGATTTAAGTAATCAAATTTGTATCTCTCTACTACCAAAAGGTAATCAGGCCATGCCACCATGAGTGCCCAAATTTGGGTCCAGCCTGACCAAATGTCCAATTATAAGGCTTATTCTAATTATTTGAAGCGTCAAACGACCCAAAATATTAGAGAAAGTAAGAACAAAAGAATTGAAGGAAAAACAGAAGAACTAGCGAAAAGATAGGATGACAATAAAATAAGAGGGGAAAAAATCAACAAGCATGCAGTTTTTATGAATAAATTGGCAATAGAAGTTGAAACCAAACCGCAACTATCCAACCCACTCTAGAAGGCAAGTTTGACAAAAGTATGAGCAAGTGGACCCCAAATGGAAGTGAATCAAAAAAAAAAAAAAACCTTTATTGTAAGTAACTTGTAGATCCAACAACTTTGTTTTGCATTTCTTCTCACATCACCAAGGTAGACAAAGAGGTAAAACCTTCCACAACTTTTGCAATCTCCATTTCTAATCTTAAACCACCAATCATCTTAAACCACCAATCATTGAATGATTCAAGCAAATCCAGTCAAGGACAACAAGACCACTACTAAATCATGGAAACACTTCACTTTGAACATACAATTTACTCCCCACAACCCCCATGCACAAGTAAATCCTTTTCATTGAATGTTAATGTCAAATTTTTCAAAGAAGAACAAAACTTCTTCAAGTCCAAATGTTGGTTTTTCATGAAACCAGGATTCCGTTGCATCCTTCTCTTCCCTCAACCATAAAATTCCCATCTACAACCTCTTTATTCATCACCAAGTAATACTTTCACTAAACTGCTTCCTAAACTTTACTTTCATGCCATTCTCCATACAACCAGATCCCACTTTTCCCACTGCAATCTTAATTCCCATATTTTGTTTGCGAACTTTCTTTTTCCAAGAAAATCCTCTAAGCCATATACACATCAGGCATTGGCACTTGAATTATATACACCAATGTCCTTGTTCAAAGCCTGCAACCTCTTTAGCAAAACAATGGCTTTCTTTTTTCTTCTTTTATTTTTTTATTATGAACCCCTCCAAGGTACAGCCCATTGGACCCACCCCAACAGGTAAACCCCATGTGACAATAGGCAACCTCCATTCCCTCGAACCACATTAGTTAGGAGATTCAAACTCTTGTTAGTTGTGTGAGAAGCATACCGACCAACCAATTCAGATGACCCTCGGGGGCAATTGCTTTCTAATTTGTTGGATAGAATTCAAACAAACTCCCAATTCCCATGCAAAGTAGAAATAGCAACTTCTCCAACTATCTAGCAAACACACCAAGTTGCAACTTCTTAATCAAATGTTCACTCCATTTAGAAAGGGATACTTGTGGCCTTTGTATGAACCAAAAACTCATTTGGATTGAGGGGTTTAGTGAAAAATGAAAAGAAATTGTGAGAAAGACCACTCTCATCACTTTTTGGATGATTGAGGAGGTGAAAATTTATGAAAATTGTGAGAAAAATAACTCTCTTGAAACTTACGTTTTGTTTCTCTCACCAAATTTGGTGATATTTGGCAAGAAACAAAAGTTACTGTATAAATTTATTTTCAAAATACCTAAATTGGCCATCTATATACAAAAGATTAAAAATAAAATAACAAACATGTCCTCTTTTATTTATTGTTCATCCAAACACAATGGTAAAAAACCCATAATTTTTCTTTTCTTTTCTCATCTAGTTAAGAAACTACATCCTTACCATTTCTTTTCTCACCTTGTTTACCAAAGACATTAAGACCAATTAACCTGAGCCCTTTTCTTACCAGGCAAGTCAAAGCCTTCTAGTTGTGGAAAATGTGTAGTTTAAGTGAGAAGAAAAACAAAGAATGAACAAAGAAATTAAAGACTAAGATTTTACCAAGAGCCTTCACATGTTCGTATGTCATACGCATACACTTTTGAGAAATATTGGTGTACAAATATATATTTCACTACCCTCCACAGCATTACATGATCAGCACCAGTGGCGGAGCCACCACAGGTCCAAAAGGGGCACGTGCCACTCCTCAACTTTTCAATAATTACATTTTAGCCTAAGATTTTGAAACTATCTTTCATAAATGTCCCCTAAATCTTTCCCATTCTTATTACAATAAACACCACACACCATTGACTAGAATATGGACATAGTTAACTACTAAAAACCAAAGCTTTTGCAATGGTCTCAAACGTTGCAAAATGTGCACATGCCGTCGCAAAATACTTTTTGCGACTAAGTAGCGACGAGAAATGGGGGGTGGTGGAAGGGGGCATGACAAAAGGTATTTACAACGGTTACAAACCGTCGCTTTCTTGTAGCGATGGCAAATCAATGGTTTCTGCAACGTCTTAACCCGACATAAAAAAAGGGGAAAAATATCACTTTTAGTGACAGTTTAGGATGCCGTCACCAAAAACCTTTTTTAGAGATAGTAGTTGACGTCACTAAAAGTTTTATTAGCAATGGTCTAAAAAGTATAAAAAAAAAAAAAAAAAAAGAGAATTAAATCAATGATGTATTAGCGACGGTTTATTACTGTCGCAAAAAAAAAAAAATTCCATAAAATAAATATATATTTTATTAATTAATTATAGTTTTGTAACAATTTCTAGACATTGCAAAAAATAAAAGCATATATAATATATTACAATTATTTCCCTGTACAAATTATTAATATTTTTTAAAATAAAATACATTCACATTCACATTCACAAAATCATATTTATATATATGAATAATAATATATATATGTCCTGTAACAATACACTATCAACCAAACATTCATTACAAAAATATATAAAATATCCTTCAACAATACTAATAATTTTTGATAATTCAAGAACTCGAATTTGTACTAAAACAAATGAAAGTATCGATAGTACAAATAAAAAAAACACATATACATCATAGCGTGTTTTAGCATCAACAATAAATCCAATATCGATATGCGAAAATATCATCACGTACTTAAAAAGGTAGCATCTACAAAAAGAAACAAAAAAATAATAATTATTTACAATATAGTTAATTTCAAGCTTACAAAATTGCAAAACATTTGATATTTAATTCAAAAATAAATAAATAAATAAATAAGATTGTAACATATATACGAATCAAGCGCCACACAATGTATTTTCCAACAGCTTCTCCAACTGTTTTTAAATCTCGAGATGGTGTTTCCAACTGAGCATTCGACTTTTAAGATATTAAGACAAAGACTTCGCAATATTCAGGCCCAATTGAAACTCCATCAATTTACACAATAGATTGTCACTAATAAGAAGTCTCTCTGCCAATTGGACTATTGGTATACGTGAACTATCCAAAGAAACTTTAATTACATCCTACAATGATGATAATACTATTAAAGTCGAGTATTGATTGAACACGTTTCTCTATAATCTAACAATAATTGAATAAACACAAAACAAGAAATCTAAACAAATAATTGTGCTTAAATAGAGACACAACAGCCCCTAGTAATTCATGCTAGTAGACATCAAACAGATGTGAGATTAACAACAAAAAGGCAATATAGGTGACATAAAACACAGAGCAAATAATCAATGTGAAGAGGCTGAGTCCTGTCTTTTCCTACAAGTCATTTGTCCCTAGTTAGTCGTGTATGTCAAGTTTCGTTCACATCCAACGCCGCTTGACCATTTTAGTGCATCAACCGACTCAAAAAAGAATTTCTAAAAGACAAGTTTTCACAAACAAGAATTAGGCTCTAGATTCAGAACAAAGAACCAATTTCGAATCCCGTCTTTTCTTACAAGTCATTTGTGCCTAGTTAGTTGTGCGTGTCAAGTTTCAATCACATCCTACACCGTTTGACTATTTTAGTGCTTCAACCAGCTTGAAAAAGAATTTCTAAAGGATAACTTTTCACAAATGGAAATTATGCTCTAGATTCAAAATTGGGAACCGATCTCGAGTCCCGTTTTTTTCTACAAGTTATTTGTGCCTAGTTAGTCATGTATGTCAAGTTTCATTGACATCCGACGCCGTTTGATCATTTTAATGCGTCAACTAGCTCGAAAAAGAATTTCTGAAAGACAAGTTTTCACAAACGGGAATTAGGTTCTAGATTCAAAACCGGGAACTGATTTCAAGTCTTGTCTTTTCTTACAAGTCAATTGTGCCTAGTTAGTCGTGCTCGTCAAGTTTCGTTCACATCCGACGCCGTTTGACCATTTTAGTGCGCCAATGGACTACAAAATATCTCCAAGCATATGAAGGGTAAGTCTTTATGATTCAATGATAGCATAGTCATCATTGACAGTATTCCACTTCTGGGATTTAAGCAACCGGTTTTTTTCGGGGCGACAATCTATATGATCCAATCACCTAATGTTTTTTGTCTATATAAGTAGCTCATACGCAAGCACTCAACACAACTATGTAAAATTTAAGGTGCAGGGCCTCACCTTTGCTTTGTAGGAAATGAAGACCTTCCTCTTACTTGCAAATGCTCAAAGAGGGACATATCCCAACTGGATCTACATATTTCATTAAAATCACAAGCCTATTCTGAACATAGGAAATTGAATAACAGTGTTACTGATTATTCACTTAATTTGGTGTTTTAGCAAACCAGTGGTATGAACCAGTCACGTTAGCAAAAACAAAACAAAAAAAAGATTTAATTCATAATTGAAAAAGGAGAATTTTATGGCATGAACGCCACTTATGTAAAAGAAGCATTAGAATGACAACTTGTGAACACAAAGAACCAAAAGCAATACAAACTCAGTTATAAAAGAATATAAGCTAAACCAAAAACCCAAAATAAGCAATATAATGATTTGTTGATTAAAAGGACATAAATCAATGTTCCTCAGCTTCATATCCACAACCAAGCCCTTTAGAATCTCTCTCTAGCTCTCTATCTCACATTCCAAATTAAAATTCCAAGTTCATGGCTTGTATCACTATGTTGCATGCATATATATATATATATATATATTTATCCACGTGACAGGAACATAAAGAAGAAAAAAAGACAAAAAGATGAACATTAGAAAATTGAATAGATATCTATATAGCAAGAAGAATGAAGATCATCTACAGATTTTACCACTTGAGGATGATAAAACCTTCTTTTTTTTTCAGTTCGGAACCATCTTCTCTCCTTCCTTCGAATAATGATAATTTCCAATTCATTAATGCAAGACCAACAAGAAGAGAATGGATGCTTATTTGCCTGTCCTCTGACAATGGAAAGTCTTTGTTAAAAGCAAAGGATAAACCCCTTGAAAGTCTTTTGGAATTTAAGGATTTCCTTGGTCCTTATAAATGCAAAACTCCATTGATTTATTGCTTCCATATCTGTAACATTTTTCATGTTGGTTTTCTCTCTGTTGGTATTAGCTTCATCCTGATAATTGACTCATGGGTATTTTTACATCATCCTTATAATATTTTCACAGATATGTAAGACTAATAAAATAGAATCGCCATTGAGAAATCTACATATTTAATTGATAAATTATAAAAGAGAACTATAACATTCTTCAATTCGATGGTTTTTATTTTTAAAATTTTTCCTTATATACTAGGAGACCTACTTGGTGGATTCAGCCCTTTATTTTCATAGTTCTTGGAGGCAATTACCCTATTTCATGAGCTCATTTCCCCTTCCCCCCCCCCCCCCCCCCCCCCCCCCAAAAACAAAAAAATAAAAAAAATAAAAAACAACTATCAGATAATTTGAACAAACAATGAACACTTATATAAGAAAAGACGAAACAAACAACACACACTTAGACATTGTTCTTACTTCAAAGAGTGAGGGAGTGCCAAAAGTGTGCTTCTGAATTGATTCCTAAAAGATTAGTATACCCAAAAATTAACATTCAATTGCTATGGCAATCAGACCTTTGTCAAGAAAACTATCACATTCAATTGCTACAAAGGTGAGTTAATGAATATAAACACTGCCACAATGCAAAGCTAATCCAATCCCCACACCAAGTCAATCATAGGACGTCATAGATGAATTCTCTAAGATCTCTTCTTCCTAATAAGATATGAGTATACATCTAAGAGTTCAATACCAAAGCAAGATTATCAACAATATATATTAACTATGATATTAAATTTTAATATGGTAAATGCTTGAAGCACTAGAAGATCACTTACCCATTCCTATGAACAGCGTTTCCTCCTCCATGTCAGAACTGTTCTGCCACTCCAATCTTCAAACTATGATAAGTACAGCAAAGCATGTCAAGAGATTACTTGATATGAACACAAGAAGAGTCACTTCAACGACCAAAGGGGAGAATTTTGCAATTAACAGATAAACTATACTTCCCAAACAATGTTGGATGCTGCAAGAGTAAACTAAGTACTAACTACCAAGAATAATGGGTGCCTTTATGAGTGGAAGTGTTTGTCATTAATTAATAAAAAAACATTTGTCAAGTAGCATAAAGGAACTCCTTTGTCTATAAGAAAAATTTCTATGCTGTCACACAAACATTTGATTAACAAAAATTCTTACCAAATTTCATCCAGTCAATATACATTTTCATTTAATGCCTGTAACCAACTTTCTTTGGAATAGAGAGAAATTATAATTTACATTTACCCCATTACACTACCGAAGAAACCTATTCAATGTACAATTTCTCAACAATCAACAATATCAACACCTCCAAATTTTTTAACAAATACCTCAAGTTAATTCCATTTTCAGATTTTGGAAACCAAAAAGAAACCTAATGGTGCATGCACTACTTGCATATATCTAATTATTAGTCATAAAAAAATAATTAAATAGAATCTCACACGCACTTACCTCCCCACCCTTAGTTCTTCTAACTTTTTTGGCCATTTATCATTTATTACAGTTGCTTGTGACAGATAAAATTGCTTCCTTAAAAAAAAAGAGGCAGACAATAAAAGGAATGATAGTGCAATTGTTCTTGAATGCACAACAAGCATTGGGTGCCAATGATGTTGACATGGAGACCACAGACCACAGAGCTAAATTAATGTTTAATGGTTTGTGTACAGTGTCTATGCATCTTTTTAAATTATTATTGGGCAATGACAATTGGCAGGTGCAATTCGCATTCCAATCCAAAAAAATGACAAAAAGCCAATTGAACATGAATCAAATATTTTTCCCTAGAAGAAAAAAAAAAAGAGTCCAGCGATGAATTTAAATATAAAAATCCAAAAAACCAGAAAAATATAAATGTTTTGTATCACCAAAAAGCCAATTGAACATGAATCAAATATTTTTCCTTAGAAAAAAAAAAAATCCAGCCATGAATTTAAATATAAAATAAAACCCAAAAACCCAGAAAAATATTAATATTTTTGTATCACCAAAAGGCCAATTGAACATAAATCAAATATTTTTCCTTAGGAAAAAAAAAAAAACAAAAAAGTCCAGCCATCTTAAAGTGGAATAAGTTGAAGAAAAATTGAGCCTTTAGGAGTAAAAATCTTCTCTAGAAACAATCTTCCATCAAACAAAACAAAATCCAGATAAAAAAAATTCCACAGTAAAAGACTGAGGCACATATGATTGAAACAGTAACGGTGTCATACCGAGAAAAGGGAAGGAGAGGCGTGGCTATCAACACAAAGATGCTGAAGAGAGCTCCTCCGTGATTTGCTTGCAGCGAATGGAAGTAGGGGGACCTTTTTTTGGACTCAATCTGTTGGATTTAACAAGATAAAAGTAGAGCTGTCATCTCACACTTCTATACACTGCATACACACACATACATATATATATATATATGTATATCTCTTGCCGAAAAAATAAAATCAAAATCTTTTTTATATTTTACAAATAAGAAAACCAAGTAGAAAACTATAATAAAACAATAAAAAGGTTTCGATTGAACATGGAAGAAGGGACAAACAGATCAGATATACATGTAGAGAAAGAGAGGGGAAAACCTGGTTATCAAAAAGAGGGCAGCGGTGGATTATCTCAAGGTTCGAATATACAGAGAAAAGGGGACATTTGTAGAGAGAGAGAGAGAGAGAGAGAGAGAGGAGGAGGAGGAGGAGGAGGAGGAGAAGAAGAAGCAAACACCAACTTTAACACCCCGCTTAGATGGAGTGATCTCATGTTTTTAATTAGATGAGAAATGGTGAGAAACATACGCTTGGTTTGTATTTGGGAGATGAGTTTTAGAAAAAAAATTTTCAAAAATTATTTGGTTTGAAATTTTTTTAAAAAATTTTCAAAATTATTTTCTCTCTGTTGCACATCAATCAATCACTTTTTCTTTCTCCTCTTTCCTTCTCAATCACTTTTTCTCTCACACACATCTACTCAAATTCTCCCAAAATATCAAATCATCCCAAACTTCCAAAAAAACAACTCTCTCAAAATATACAACTAAACAAATCAAAAAAATTTCTAAACTCTCTCCCTAAAATTTTTTTCAAAAATAACTCTCTTAAAAACAAACCAAACAAGCCCATAGCTCTCATATTTTGTAGATTTTATTTTCCATAAAAAAAAATAGTGAGAGTTATTGAGAAACGTACTGTTCATAATACTGAGATCTAAATGGAAAAAGTTATTATGTGCACCCTTTCTAGATGCATCAGGCATAAAAACATATTTTTACAAAATGTACAGCTCCGTTTGGTTAGGGTTTCAAATTATAGTTTCACCTATTGATTTGAGTATATTATTTATTTTGAATTTTTAAATTATTTTGAAAAGTTAGTAAAAAATTGACTTTTGACTTTGTACCAAGCTTTTTGGCTTTTTTGATAGTGATTTGGAAAGTTGATAAAAAGCTGACTTTTTTAATTTTTGGTTTAATATTTTTTAAAAGTGTCACATCACTACAAAATCACTAAAATACCCTCAGCCAATTGAAGAAATTTACCTAAGCTGAGGGTAGTTTTGTAAAGAGCCAAGCTGCGTTTTGGGAGCTTTCCAAATACAAGTCCCGACGTTTTCGGCAGCTTGACGTTTTTCTTTACAAGCCAAAAACGTGGCGTTTTTGGTGTCTTCCCAAAATGGCACTATAATTTTATATTTATTTCTCAAAACTCAATTCAAAACATAATCATTACTTTTCAAAACTCATAACCAAACACATAATTCAAAACTCTTTTCAAAATTTAATTCAAATCAATATTTTAATTTTTTAAATATTTAAATATTTTAAAAATATTTTAATTTTGTTAAGATTTTAAATATTTTAATATTTAAATATATTACGATTTTTTAAATTTTTTTAATATTTTTAAAGATTTTAATTTCAAAATATTACGATTTTAATTTTTTAATTTTTAAAATATTTTATAAAAATAAATTCAAACTCTATTTTATAAAAATATTTTTAAATATTTTAATTTTTTTATTATGTATTTAGTTACGATTTGAGTGTACAGTTGTGAAAGTAGTATGGAATTTCGAGTTGTGTGTTTGGTTATGAGTTTTAAAAATAATTTCTTAATTGAGTTTTGTTTTATGTGTTTGGTTACGATTTGAATGTAGAATTGTTTTTAAATTTAAAATATTAACATTTTAAATTATTTAAATTATTTAAATATTTAAATTATTTAAATTTTTACGATTTAAATTTTTTGAATATTTATTTTAATTTTTTACTTATTAAATTTTTTAGATTATTTAAATTATTTAAATATTTATGATTTAAATTTTTTGAATATTTATTTTGGAAAAAAAATTATTTCCTTTGTAGTATTTTCAATTAAAAATTTGATTAATGTTATTTTCTGTTAATAATAAATTTTTTTAATTGAATTTTAAAAAGAGTTTGGTTATGAGTGTTGATCAGAATTTTCAATAGTATGAAAGTAGTGTGTTTTATTATGAGTTATAACAATTTGAATGAAATTTTGAAAACTCTTTCAAAAACTCATAACCAAACAAATTTTCTTACTTCACGTGTCAAATCAAACTCTCAAAACTCAATTCCACACTCAATTCAACACTCTCTTCAAAAATCATAACCAAACAAATTTTCTACACTCAAATCATAATTCCACAACTCACAAACTCAAAATACAACTCATACTCTCAAATCATATTTATAAAACTCTACCAAACACAACCTACAACTTTTGAAATAAATTTTTTTTCTTCACAAAAAATAATACGTTTGGTAGAGTTTTAGAATTATGATTTGAGAATAGAGTTATATTTTGAGTTTGTAAATTTTAATATTCTGATTTGAGTGTAGAAAATTTGTTTGGTTATGAATTTTAAAAAGAGTTTGAATTGAGTGATGTACATATAATATTGAAGAGTGAGTTTTTGAAAAGTGTTTTGAAAAATAGGTGTGGAATTAATTTTCTAAAATTGTAACCAAACAACACACTCAAACTAAAGGATAGAATTAAACTTCAAAACTCCACCAAACAAAGCCAAAACTTTTTATTTCTCACAAACAAAAAAGTACAACTTGTATAATAAATGTAGTTTTAATTATATAAAACTTATCATAACTTCATCGTTCATAACTTTCATCACAAAAATAATGACTTTATCACACACACAAAAATAAAAAAATAAAAATTGCAACTTTTATCACAAAAATAGTAATTTTTTGGATAAATTACAAATACACCCTATGAGGTTTGCTTAAAATACGAATTGCCCCTATAGTTTGGAAAATTAATAATTCCTCCATGTCATGATTTTTTATTTAATAGAATTAATTGAAAAAATAAAATTTCTAACTATTCACCTGTACAATAATAAAATTATCTGAATTATTTATTGAAATAGAATTTTAATATTATTAAAAACTATTAATTAACTTGATGATTTATTAATAAAATGACCTATTTGTTATGAAAGTAGAAATCTTAGGGGGCAAAATGTAATTTCTAAAATCACATGGGGTAATTTGTCATTTAAGTAAATCTCAGGAAGTGTGTTTGTAATTTATCTTAATTTTTTTACAATGCACACATTGTGGTGTTTTTGAAAAATTAGTATGAATCAAAAAAAAAAGAAAAAGAAAAATTAGTAAAAAGTTGATTTTTAGTTTTTTTGGTTTTTGAATTTTTTTGACTTTTTTTGTGTAAAAAAATTAAAAAATCAAAAAACTTTATTTAGTAAGTTCTCAAATTGCCCCATTGTAGCATATCCCTACTAAGATTGCCCACAGAAATATAGCATGAGAAAAAAAGTCACCCATATCCCCCTACCACATACTTTTTTTCTTTTATTTTTTTCTATTCATCTAAACATGATAATGACAACATATATAATTTTTTTTTTTCCCTATTTTCTAGTCGAGTGATCCAAATAGAGTGTAAAATACATAAACAATGAAGGCGAAGAAGAGCAAAAAAGTGTATGAGGTAAACAAACTATTAGAAACCCATTAAAAAATGATTGAGTAATGTACCTGTGATGCACAACCAGACCAACACAGCCTTTGAGTTTAAGTATTGTCGAAGTCTGATGATCAGATTAAAAAGCAAAAGGATTTGAGAATTGAGAACGACAGTGGTAAAACACAGAGGTAGAAAAATATCAAAGGGTGATTGGTTTTCGAGCAGTGTCAATAGTAGAAAGTTCGCCCCTTTTAAGTCAGTCAATCCACTAATGGTAAAGCACAGAGGCACAAAAAGTATCAAAGGGTGATTGGTTTTCGAGAAGTGTCAATAGTAGAAAGTTCACCCTTTTTCTCGGTCAGCCCATTAATGGTAAAGCACAGAGGCACAAAAAGTATCGAAGGGTGATTGGTTTTCAAGGAGTGTCAATAGTAGAAAGTTCACTATTTTTAAGTCAAGTCAGCCTACTACCAAGAAAAGGGCCACTCGTGAGATCGCACACTTGCACAATTTTCCCTTCATTTTCTCCATCTTTGTTTGCCTTCTTTTAGAAAATGTTTGTGGAGTAATAGGAGAGACTCACAATTTGAATTTTTAAATTTATGCGTAAGATAGATAGATTTTACATAATTGATGATATAATAAATTAAAAATTAATATATATCATTTTACGTTATTATAAATTAAATTGTGAAAGATTTTTTTTTGTAGGTGTAAAACATTTTCCATTTTTGAGTCCCTAATAAAGCTCTATCAGTTTGATCCAACAATGATGTGTATATTAAGTATCAATTTTTGATTTGTTATACACTCAATTATGTAAGGCCCAATACTTTCGTCACATCATTATAGGTGAATTTAAAATTTTCAATTGTAAGTTTCTAACATTTCTCCTTCTTTTAATATAGACCTCTTTTTTGAGAAATAATTACACAGTAGTGGCGGCAATAAAAAATTGTAAAATTATGAAAAAGTATAATATTTTAATTATTAAAATATATAAACTTTTCTACTGATTCGTAGTTTTCTTTTGACTATCCAGTTATGCTGTCATTTCCCCTTCTTTTTTGTGTTTGAATACAATATGGAAAAAAAAAATTCCATGTCCTATGTGGCATTAGTCCAAAACAATTCCTACCATTCATTTATGTGTCCTACATAAATGAAGGATTTGGATTATTTTTTGGTATGGTCCCCATGGACAATGAACAATTGCTCCAAATTATGATAATTTGTGATGTTAAATTGTTTGTTTAAACTGGGATAATTATAATAATTTGTGATGTTAAGTTGGTGGTATTGGGTTTCGTTGCCTTCAA
Source organism: Camellia granthamiana (assembly GCA_036172215.1). NCBI lineage: Eukaryota > Viridiplantae > Streptophyta > Magnoliopsida > Ericales > Theaceae > Camellia > Camellia granthamiana. The sequence continues at coordinate 35,062,556 of CM069904.1, read as the reverse complement.
GCTTTTGATGATGCAACGCTGGGCTAAACAGGATGGCGTTTGTTGCAAAATCCCCATTCTTTGATTAAGGCGAATTTTCAAAGCTAAGTATTTTTTACACACTAAGGCTTCGTTTGGGAATAGATTTTTTTAGTAACTTTTTGGTTTTTTAGCTAAAATATGATGTAAAAAAAACTAGTATGTTTGGGATGACTTTTTACGAAAAGATGTGCAAAAAGTAGAGAGAAAAAGAAATCTTTGGCTTTTTGATATAGTTTGTTGGCTTTTTAGTTTTTTAGTAACTTTTTGGCTTTTTGGCTAAACCGGTCGCTTCCCAAACGAGGCCTAAGACTTCATTTGGTTTAATTTTTGAAATGAGTTTTAAATTTTGAGTTGTATTTTGAAAGATAAATTTTTTAAATGATTTGTGAAAAGAGAAAACTTGTTTAGTTATGAGTTTTGAAAAAAATTTTGAGTTTTGAATTGTATTTTAAAATTATTTTAGATTTATTTTTTTTTAATATTTTAAAAAATTCTTAATTTTATTTTTTTAGGATAAATATATTTTATTGTAAATATTGTTTTTTTAATGTACATTGTATTTACTACATTTGTACGCTATATTTTTTTAAATATTTAAAAATATTATATTTTAAATATTTTTTTATTTCAAATATTTTATTTTTTATTTTTTTTAAATTTTAAAATTTTTTGGATCACCCATATATACTTAAATCATAATAAATTATTTGTCCAATACTTAAAAAAATAACAAAATATTTTTTTCAAAAAAATAAATAAATATTTTTCTTCAAAAATAAAAATAATATTTTTTCAAAAAAATTAATAAATAAAAAATAATTTTAAAGAACAACTAAAAAAATAGAGTTGAAAACTTTGTTTAATTATGAGTTTTGAAATTTTTTGATCTAAATCATGATTTGAAAATCAAACCAAATGCTAACAAATTTTCTTAAGGCTCCTTTACCCATCGTTTACTTGGTGTAGTATCCATGAAGCTAAAACTTTGTTAGACTCCAGAATTCGTTAATGGGATAGTTAAAAAAATGTGTTAAAGTATGTTATATGACAAAAAGTGATAAAAGTGGGACTCAAAAATATGTGTCAATGTGTATTAAGAGTTTGTTAATTTTAAAGAGTGAGTGGTGGTGCAATGGATGTGTTAAGGTGTGTGTTAAGAATATATATATATGTGTGTGGACCCACTTTTCTCCTTCCCTCTCTCTGCACTGCTTTGTATTTCACATTACCAGTTGAAAGGGTAATTCGTGAACAAATTGGGCCGAGTTAGGATGAGTCTTTTTTGGAGGATAGGCTGCACTATAAAACCAAGAAGACATTTTCATATTTTAGATTTGGGCCGAAGTAATTATTTCTGTAGCGCGGTCCTAGACCATCTGCGTCAAACCGATCAGAGGTAGGCTACCAGCGGCATGACCTGGCTGTCTTGGACCAAGGTATCAGTGGAAAGCGGACAGAGCTAAAGGATAGCTCAGTAGGGTGTCATTTCAAAGTCAAGACTGACTGTATTGACTAAATTAGCACCAAGCTGCGTAAGCACGATTAAGTCTTGTGCCAGCCGAGGTAAGAGTTGCACCTATCTCACTTGGTTAGCAGTGAGTAAGGAGTTATCGGGATAGCCATTATCCTTGGGAGTCTAATTCCTAGGAGGACTCTTATAAGGAGAGTCGGAGTCCTACTAGGATTGTGCTAGGAAGAATCTACAAAAAGCTCATGACAGGACCAATGTACAGATATCACAATTCTTACTCTAGAATACACAGAGCTTTTGTGTCTGTTGTCTATTTGCTGACTTAGGCATTGGAGAGGTTTCTGGCATACACCCGCCGGCTAGCTCACGTTTGTGTTTTCAGGGAGTAAAACGACGACGTTTGGAGGAGTGCAAACTTGATCAACAGGATTATACGAGAAGATTATTTCGTGCTCGTACAATTGACGCCGTCTGTGGGAAATCACACAAAGAACAAACCTTTTGATCGAGTTTCCTCTTTAGTTGAGACCTATGGCGCATAATGAAGACTTACCACATTCTGCTATTGATGGCCAGACCTCGGAGGGAGGTGAGAGGCGCGAAGGTTTACCTTTTATCCCACCTATGGCAGAATTAGATCCCCAGCGATGAAACCCACAAAGAGACACATGAGAGAGATGGGGCTCTAGCCCTCGACGCTCTCAAAGCCCTGACAGGGAGAGGCGGATGATGGATCCTTAGGTTCTGGAGGATCGCGTAAGGAAGCAAGACGAAGTAATACGGAGAATGGCGGCAGACATGGAGTCGATGAAGCACTAGATAAAAAGGTAAAGGGGTGGCAATAGAAGAAGGGCACAAAGGAAACACACATTTCTACCACTCAGAAGATCGTGACAGGTAAGTCACACCATCACAAGATGAAAGTAGAAGCCTCAGGACAGGCGATACACAATCAAGGACTTCCAGGACTCGTTACTCCAGGTCTGAGAGAACGAGGACTAAAAGGTCCTATACGAAGGGAAGCAGTTATCAGCCCTTGCATTTGCACCAAACAACATCTAGGCACACAAAGTTGCCTAGGTCAACGGACCTGAGGACAGTGCTAGAGGAAAGAGCTCGAAGGAGAGAAGACACTTAGACGCGCGACCCCCGTAGAGTCTCAGCGCTGTAACGGTTGGCTTCTAAAACACGCGAAAGTATCAAGGTTGGAATGCCAGAACCACGCCTTACCTACAAACCAGCAAACAAAGCATTAGCAAGGTTGCAGAGCTTGATGTTCATTTCGGCGATAAAGAACACACCATTACCCTTTGGCTTCCACCAGCCCAAATTCACTACTTATGAGGGAAAGTCAGACCCCTACATGCACCTAAGCCACTTTCGCCAGGTTATGGCAGTATATCGGCGAAACGAGACTCTAATGTGTATCATGTTTCCTTCCAACCTTGGTGACCTGGGTTTAACATGGTTTGAAAGTTTACCAGAAAGTAGTATAGCTTTATGAGCACAACTAGCAGAGACATATGTGACCAAATTCAGAACAAACACCAAGACGCCAATAGAGATTAACCAGTATTGGGAGACTTTTAATCAGATTGGAGATTGCCCCACAAACCTAACTATTGCACAGTACAAACGAGGTTTGCCGACTGGCAATAACGTAAGGGATTCAATGACGATGACTCCACCCCTCACAATGGAGGCCCTAATGGAAAGAGTGCATCAGCACATCCGGGTAGAAGAAGATGTTGCGCGCACCAAAGCAAAAGCTGGCACAACAGTGATGTCAGACAAAAAACCTGCGGCAAAAGTGAAGACGGTCGAGCAGGAAGAACAACCAAGTAAAAATGAGCGAGGCAAACGAGCCAACAGAGAGGACCCCCAAACAAGGAAGTTGAAAATCAGCACTGCCATTACGACAGTATTCAATAAACCTATCTACCGAATTCTTAGCGAGATTCACGATGAGCCCTTCGTTTGGCAGCTAGCCAAGTTGGGAGAAGCACAGAGGGGCTATGATGATAGGTATCGTTGCACCTTCCATGATGAAAAAGGGCACCAAACTGAAAACTGTACGCCATGAAGACAACATCTGGAGGAGTTAGTAGCCGCAGGCCACTTGAACCAATATATTGAGAGGGCAACACAGCCGGCCCCCCAGGACCGTAACAAACCGAATGAGATGCCGGTCGACGATCCGCCGCAAGGCATAAAGTCACCCATATCCCTCTACCACATACTTTTTTCTTTTTTTCTTTTTCCTATTCATATAAACGTGATAATGACAAAACATATATAATATTTTTTTTCCCTATTTTCTGGTCGAGTGATCCAAACAGAGTATAGAATACGTAAACAATGAAGGCGAAGAAGAGCAAAAAAGTACATGAGGTAAACAAACTATTAGAAACCCATTAAAAAATGATTGAGTAATGTACCTGTGATGCACAACCAGACCAACAACCTTTGAGTTTAAGTAAGTATTATCGAAGTCTGATGATCAGATTAAAAAGCAAAAGAATTTGAGAATTGGGAACGACAGTGGTAAAGCACAGAGGTAGAAAAAATATCAAAGGGTGATTGGTTTTCGAGGAGTGTCAATAGTAGAAAGTTCGCCCATTTTAAGTCAGTCAACCCACTAATGGTAAAGCATAGAGACACAAAAAGTATCAAAGGGTGATTGGTTTTTGAGAAGTGTCAATAGTAGAAAGTTCACCCTTCTTAAGTCAGTCAGCCCATTAATGGTAAAACACAGAGGCACAAAAAGTATCGAAGGGTGATTGGGTTTCAAGGAGTGTCAATAGTAGAAAGTTCATTCTTTTTATGTCAAGTTAGCCTACTACCAAGAAAAGGGTCGCTCGTGAGATCCCACACTCGCACAATTTTCCCCCCATTTTCTCCATCTTTGCTTGCCTTCTTTTAGAAATTGTTTGCGGAGTAATAGGAGAGACTCACAATTTGAATTTTTAAATTTATTTGTAAGATAGATAGATTTTACATAATTGATGATATAATAAATTAAAAATTAATATATATCATGTCACATTATTATAGATTAAATTCTGAAAGATTTTTTTTTTTTTTTTTCGTAGTTGTTAAACATTTTTCATGTTTGAGTCCCTAATAAAGCTCTATCAATTTGATCCAACAATGATGTGATATATTTAGTATCAATTTTTGATTTGTTATACACTCAACTATGTAGAGCCCAATACTTTCGTCCCATCATCATGGATGAATTTAAAATTTTCAATTATGAGTTTCTAACATTTCTCCTTCTTTTAATATAGACCTCTTTTTTGAGAAATAATTACACAGTGGTGGCAGCAATAAAAAATTATAAAGTCATGAAAAAATATAATATTTTAATTATTAAAATATGTAAACTTTTCTACTGATTTGTAATTTTCTTTTGACTGTCCAATTATGTTGTCATTTCCCTTCTCTTTTTTTTTTGTGTGAATACAATTATGGAAAAAAAAATTCCATGTCCTATGTGGCATTAGTCCAAAACAGTTCCTACCATTCATTTATGTGTCCCACATAAATGAAGGATTTGGATTATTTTTTGGCATGGTCGCCATGGACAATGAACAATTGCTCCAAATTATGATAATTTGTGATGTTAAATTGTTTGTTTAAACTGGGATAATTATAATAATTTGTGATGTTAAGTTGGTGGTATTGGGTTTCGTTGCCTTCAAGCTTTTGATGATGCAACGCTGGCTAAACAGGATGGCGTTTGTTGCAAAATCCCCATTCTTTGATTAGGCGAATTTTCAAAGCTAAGTATTTTCTACAAGCTAAGACTGCATTTGGTTTAATTTTTGAAATGAGTTTTAAATTTTGAGTTGTATTTTGAAAGATAAATTTTTGAAATGAGTTGTGAAAAGAGAAAACTTGTTTAGTTATGAGTTTTGAAAAGAATTTTGAGTTTTGAGTTGTATTTTAAAATTATTTTAGATTTATTTTTTTTAAATATTTAAAAAAATTCTTAATTTTATTTTTTTAGGATAAATATATTTTATTGTAAATATTGTTTTTAATGTACATTGTATTTACTACATTTGTGCGCTGTATTTTTTAAAATATTTAAAAATATTTTATTTTAAATATTTTTTTATTTCAAATATTTTATTTTTTATTTTTTTTTTAATTTTAAAATTTTTTGGATCACCCATATATACCTAAATCATAATAAATTATTTGTTCAATACTTAAAAAAATAACAAAATATTTTTTTCAAAAAAATAAATAAAATAAAAAATATTTTTCTTCAAAAATAAAAATAATATTTTTGAAAAAAATTAATAAATAAAAAATAATTTTAAAGAACAAATGAAAAAAATTTGAATTTTTTTTTAAAAAAAAATAGAGTTGAAAACCTTGTTTAATTATGAGTTTTGAAATTTTTTGATCTAAATCATGATTTGAAATTCAAACCAAACACTACCAAATTTTCTTAAGGCTCCTTTACCCATCATTTACTTGGTGTAGTATCCATGAAGCTAAAACTTTGTTAGACTGCAGAATTTGTTGGAGGGTTGGTAAGAGCATCCACAATGAGATAGTTAAGAAAGTGTGTTAAAGTGTGTTATATAACAAAAAGTGATAGAAGTGGGACCCAAAAATTATGTGTCAAGGTGTGTTAAGAGTTTGTTAATTTTAAAGAGTGAGTGGTGGGCAATGGATGTGTTAAGATGTGTGTTAAGAATATATATATACATATATATGTGTGTGTGTGGGACCCACCTTTCTCCAACTCTCCTTCCCTCTCTCTACATTGCTCTATAGTTCACATTACCAGTGATCCACTAGCAACGACTATATTTCACTTCATCAACGGCTATAATTTACAACAAACAGATATATATTGTATTATCACCAATTAAATAAACAAGTTTTATATATTCAAATCAAGCGCATTTGGTTTCATGTAGCTAGCAGATTATTTGTCCTTTTATCTTCTCTTTCATTTTTTCCCGTAAAAACATCAATGGCCTCATCGTCTCTATTTATTCCTACCATGGAGTCTAGTTCTTCTACACATTTCAGTTCTTCAACTGACGATGATAGCTTATCTGATGGGGATCAAGAGACAGTTTCACAGCATCACAATAAACACGTTCGAAATATGACAAATTTGCTTCTTCCGCCGCAAATGCTAACACTAATCTCAAAACCAGTTGAGAGGCAAGGCGTGACCGTGAAGGAAGCGATCGACAAATATGGAGAGATTATTTTGCTGAGAATTGTATGTATCCACCTAACTATTTTCGTAGACGATTTTGAATGCGTCGAGAGTTGTTTCTTCGCATTTTGAATGATGTTAAAGGGTATGATAAATACTTTATACAAAAAAAAGGATTGTGTTGGACGGTTGGGGTGCTCTCATATACAAAAAATTATCGTCGTAATTCGTATACTCGCCTATGGATTTTCGTTAGATCATTGTGATGAGTACATAAAGATTGGTGAGACCACTGCTAATGATAGCTTGAAGCTCTTTTGTAATGCTATTATTGCCTTTTATGAGGAACAATACCTCGGCTCATCGAATGAAAATGACATAGCACGTCTACTTGAAGAAGGGAAGGCGAGAGGCTTCCCAGGTATGCTTGGGTCTTTAGATTATATGCATTGGGAATGGAATAATTGTCCCACAACATTGCATGGAACCCATAGGGGCCATTACAATAAGCCTACCCTTATATTAGAAGCAGTTGCATCGAAAGACCTATGGATTTAGCATACTTTCTTTGGTATGCCAGGTTCACACAATGATGTGAATGTCTTAGATCATTCCCCGATATTTGACAATCTTATACATGGTAAAATGCCTCCGATTAATTACAATGTGAATGGGCGTGAATATACATTAGGTTATTATTTATCTGATGGCATATATCCTCAATCAGCAACTCTAATGCAAACCATCATGCACCCAAAAACAGGAAAAGAGAAGTTGTTTGCTCAAAAGCAAGAGGTTGTTAGAAAGGATGTTGAAAGAGCATTTGGTGTGTTACAGACAAGGTGGGGTATAATGCAAGGACCAATGTGTTATTGGAAAAAAGAAGACGTTTCTAAGATAATGAAAACGTGAATCATACTACACAACATCATCATTAATGATGAGCACAGAACTGACATTGAAAGTTGGAGGCCTCCGGCATATGAAACTGTATCTCCTCTAGAATATGCTCGAAACTCGACACTTTTGGTGGCACACATCTCATCTCGTCTTTCCTTGCAAAGCTTTAGAGTGCAGAAGTACTGAACATAACATATTAAAACATATAGTAAAACTTACTTCATCGAAGCAAAAAGCTTATCAAGTGCTTGCTATCTCGGAGGTCTCTGTAGGTGAAAGCAAAATAATAGAGATTGGGGCAATCAACTAGAAAAACAAATGCTATGAGCAACATAATTGTAAACACTAAAGTATACTAGTGTCCACATAAATTTTAAAACGGAAGTTTAGAATGATTCAAAAACTCAAACTGTAAATTAAAGTTGTGACAATAGATGCTTGCAATTGGATAATCCAATCACTAAATGCCAGAGTTAATAAGATTAATTCTATTTTCACTCCTAATTTTTATATCGATAGAAATTCACCATCAAGAAAGTATTTTTTTTTCTACGTCTATGTGAATAAAAGCTTATATTTATGGCTTGTTTCCTCCACATAACCATGAATCAACACATCTAAAAAAGAATCTAGCATAGGCATAAAAACTTAGCATTACAGTTCCACAAAAAGCAAATTGCATCGAAACATCAAAACAAACTTGAACCAACCACAGCAACTATTTACATCCATCTAATACCCATCTTTGTTCTTGGTGGTCATTCGCCCAGACATCTTCCCGGACGCCCCCTCAAATGTCCACCCGGATGTCCTGTGAGGCCCGGTCGTGAAGGTTATCATCCGCTATGTGCTACTGCTGTTTGGCTGTTTGTTTGCTGCTGTTCTTGGCTTCATTTCATAACTGTTTAAGCTTTATTTTTCACTCAAGAGGAACATTATTTTTAAAAAATTTTGATCAAAGTTGTTAATTGATCTCAACTCTCAATGAGTTGATGATGCTGTTTCGCATTCTATCTTCTAACCTTTCTTACTTCAATTCAATCTCTCTATTAGGGTAACTATATCAGAGCTAAATATATCATTGAGAAAAATCAACAAAAGCTAAAAATCATATCAGAGCTAACAAAATTTAACCATTTCATTTCATAAGAAAGCTCAAGTTTTTCTTAAAATTAATACATGGATGTGAATGGTACTACAAAGTTAAAACATGATACTACAAATTTAACTTTAAATGTTACAATAGGTTATCACTAAATTCAACTGCCAATCACTAATTTAAACCACTACCACTTGATCCATCATCAAGGCCCCCTTATTTTGCATGTGCCCAAATTGCTTTTTGTTGCGTAATGACCCAAGCTTTTCCTTCTTCAGTAGGAATCAAATTTGGATCAGTCATCATAATCTTTTTCTCAAACCTCATCCGTTCTTGCTCACATTTGGTTGCAATTCTTATTCGCTCTTGTTCAAGTTTAACCTTTGCCCTCCGTTGTTCTTGCTCTTGTTTGGCTTGAATTTTCAACCGTTCTCGTTCATTTGCCATTATGACCTTTTGTTCAGCAATTTTCTTTTGTTCCTTTCTCAAGTTTTTAAATTCATCAACAAATAAGTTTACAGCTTCTAATTGATCAGTGTTCTTTCGACGCATATTTTTTGCTATTTTTCGTCCATTAGGTCGAGGTAATTCATGAGCTTCTTCAGTAAATGGAGAATCATCGTCATTGTCAAGGCTAATTGATCCTATAGCTGAACTTGTTGTTGTTGTCAAAGTAGATGGATTTGAGGAATCTATAGTTTGATCAACATCCACATTGAAAGCACCTCTCTTTCTTTGACTAATTTTTTGTTCTTTTTTTTTCTTCTTGTTCATTTGTATGGTTAAACCATTTAGCACTATCTTTGAGGCTTATCAACAACCATCCCACTTAAAGTGATGACCGGTAAGCTATAATACAATTGTTTTGCAGCTTCTAGCTATAAAAAATTACAAACAAAAATTAATAGTCTTTCAATTAAATCATTTGAGTAGAAAAATGTGTAAACTATAACTTACCGAATCTTCAAGGTTATAGCCACTAGTTGGAGTCCTCTCTATTGTGCAAACAAATCCAGAATATTTGTTAAGGTGAGATTGAATGCTGGACCATCGATGCATTAAACTCGAGCTGATTCGATCACTCTGATAACCCAAGAGTTGATTGAACTCATCCCGAATTCGATCCCATAACCTCGCTCTTGGTTGATCTATACCCGTAGCTGCATCTTTTGAGACACTCAACCATGTTCTACAAAGTGCTTCATCTTCATCTTTTGTCCAATTTGGATTTCTTTCTTTTTATTACATTTCACCCTTTCCTTTTTTCTTTTTTTGTCCTGTAGATGGATGTATGTCACTTGTTGGAGGAGGTTCATGAGATTGTAATTGAGATTTCTCTAGAATAAATTGAGTAAATGGAGTCTGACAATATTGTTGATTTGAAAAGAATTGAGAAAATGCTTGAGAATCAAATTGCAATGGTGGCTAAGAGTTTTGTTACTGATTGAACTAATTATTGAAAAATGGAGAAGAAGGATCCATTTTTCGAAAGCTTTGGCTAATAGACAATTGAATTCCTTTTTAATAGAAGGGTTCAGAATAGGAAATGGTCAAGAATAGATACTGGTTTGCATTTTATTGAAGAAGACAAACTGTGCACAATGGTAAAAAATTTGAATTAGCAGATGCCTAGTTGCAATGGTAATATTGCTTCTGGGTTATTGTTTGAAAAATATTGTTATATTCAAGTGGGTCCCACAATGTTTGGCTAATTTGCTAGCCACAGTTAACACACAAGTTAACAACTGACAGCTTTAACACACTTACTAGCAATTCCACTGTGAGAGCAATAATAGAAAATGGCTGGCTAAAAAGTAACAGCTGACACTAACACATGCTCTAACAACTCCACTGTGGATGCTCTAATGGTCAACATATCAGAGTTACGGTTGATAAATGGATACCTTGTCCGATCTCTTTTAAAGTCAATGTTCCACCTACTACTCTTCTTGAGGCTACAAAGGTGAGTTCTCTTATTGATAATACCTGTGGTTCTTGGAATGTCGAGCTGCTTTGCCATTTGTTTTTAGACATTGATGTTGAAGCTATTCGACGCATTCCTTTATGTCCCGCTTTGCCGCCTAATTGTGTAATGTGGCACTACACCAAGCATAGTGGGTACACCGTGCGCTCAGCCTATCATTTAGCCGTGTCTACTAGGTGGTTTTGGAACACGTTATGAAATTTGCAGATTCCCAGTAAAATCAAGGGTTGTGTTTGGTAGAGTTTTAGAAATATGATTTGAGAATAGAGTTGTATTTTGAGTTTGTGAGTTTTGGAATTATGATTTGAGTGTAGAAAATTTGTTTGGTTATGAATTTTGAAAAGAGTGTTGAATTGAGTTTTGAAAGTTTGATGTGACATGTGAAATAAGAAAATTTGTTTGGTTATGAGTTTTGAAAAGAGTTTTCAAAACTTAATTCAAAAAGTTATAACTTATAATCAAATACACAACTCAAAACTCTATTAAAATTTCTGATCAACAGTCATAACTAAACTCTTTTTAAAATTTAATTTAAAAAATTAATTATTAACAAAAAATAACACTCTTAACCAAACTCTTTTTAAAATTCAATTGAAAAAATTAATGATTAACAAAAAATAACAGTCATAACCAAACTCTTTTTCAAATTTAATTCAAAAAATTAATTCTTAACAAAAATTTTCAATGACAAATTTTTTTATTCAAAATATTGTAAACAAAATAATTTGAAGGTCGCAATAAATATTCAATTACTGATCATACCGACCATGTGATTGTATAGTTGATTCGAATTATGTTTTTTTCAATATTTCAAGTTAAAATAATTTTTAATAATTATTGTCACAAATCATTTGTTAGTTATTATATTATTATTTTCAAATAAATGGCCACAAAATTTATCAGTATTATATATATTGAGAGTCAAACAAAAATTAGATTATCATTGCATTGGTATCTATACAATTTATCACGCATAATTCATATTATTAGAATTTTTTCATTTGCTAAATTTCATCAATTTCATGGGAAACTGTGAACCTATGTACCTTCGTGAGAAACCCATGAACCCTATGGACCTTTATCATTTATATTATTGTGCCTCACCCCTGACGACTGAACCAAACCCGTGAACACTCTTAACCAAACCCTATGTACCTATGTATCTACAAACTTGTCTTGCACAGCCATGCCCCCTCCTGCCAAACCTCAGCCCCTCAGTTTCTGATAAGAGGAAAAACAAACAAAAAATGATGCTATAGTAAAGCTTTTTGGAATGTTGTTTGACTAAGGCTATAATAGCCTCACAGCCTGACTTAAAAACACCCAACAACTTCATTACTTCAATACAATCGGTAACTTCTTCACCATCTTCATTTATCTTCATCATTGAATAGTGGCAATACAACCACCACTAACCTGAAACATACAACTAGCTCCTCTACCAACTACCTCAATTACGTTCACAAATTCAATCTTCCACCTACCTTAATAAATTTCAGAAATTCAGTCAATGTATTTACAAATCTTGATTGTGTAAAACAAGAAGAGATAAAGAGCTTTCATTTTGTTCAAAGCTTCACTACAGCACCCGAATCCAAATTCAGTCCACCACCTTCTACAATTAATTTCACAAATTCAATCAATATATTTACAATTCATATCCGTTTAAAACAAGAAGAGAAGAAGAGCTTTGATCAAGTTCAGAGCTTCACAACAGCAACAGTAATCGAATCCATCACTAAATTGGTCGATCGGGGGGTCTTTTGGGCTGTCAACCGGCTCCACTTCTCACATCTTTCAGCAAAGCTCAACTTGAGGCTTCATTTTGGCTATCCTGTTGCTTATCTTTTGCACACCATTTCTTCATAGCAGCAGCCGAAACCTTCCATACCTTTTGTTATCCCTTTGCTTACCTTCAGAAGTCATGCCTAGAACAAAAGGAGTAAGACCAGACCAGAACATGGCGAAACCTCTAACCCTCCACCACGCCAACAATAACAACAACAGGCTTATCCAACAATTGATTTTCTCACTTACAATCATGAACATGCTTTTGAACAATTTTGCAACCAACCAATTGTCACCGGGAGAAGGGTAAGTATCCCTCATCAATATGATCCTCTGTTGGTGAACAGACTTGAGACGATGGGGTGGCAAAATTTAATCAATTTGCCACAAAAGGTATATCCACGTCTTGTGTATTTATTTTATGTTCACTTGAGGCCTACTGAGGGAGAAGTTGGAGAGAATAGTTTGACATCTTATGTCAAAGGTAAAATGATCACATTGAACAGCCACACTTTGGCACAAATTATTGGAGTTCAGCCAGGAGATTTGCAAATCTATTTTCAGAGTGAGTCTGACCTGGTTAACATTATTGGTGATATAAGTGAAGTTTATACTATAATTTGTGAGAGGCGATTTACCAGCTGTAATTTACAAGCAAGACATTTAAAACCCCACATTTGTATTCTCCACCGATTTATAGTAGAAAATGTCACTCCAAAAAAAGGACATTTTGATGCAGTTCCAATTTTTAATGCTTATTTGTTATATTGTTTTGAAGTTGAACATAAATTGGATTTATGCCACATATTACTAAAGGAAAATGGTGATTGCAAATCTTGGTACTATCAGTGGCTGGTCAGTAGTTTTTGGAGCTCTACTAAGCAAAATTTTCAAAGCTTTTCATGTCAGACTTGTAGGTGAAGCAGAGATGAAAATCACTTCACCGATTTCAGAGTACACACTTACCCAAGCTGGTGGCGCTGAACACTTATTGGGATCTCTAAATGTTGCAAATGCACCGATAGATGATGCTCTCGAAGACCCCCATGACAATACCATGCCACAAAATGAACAATCGCAATACTGGAATGATTATTTGGCAATGGAACAAGAATGACACAATCAGTGCATTCAATGGGAACAACAAATGGCTAATCAGTTCAATGCATTGGGTAATCAGTTCGATACATTTGTCATTGCTCAGAACTCACTAATTCAACAATTTGGTGAGTTTCATGTGGACATCGAAACACGTCATGAAGTGATAAGCAATCGTATAGATCAAACTGACCATCGAGTCAATCAGCTCTACCATCACTACTTCCCTCCACCTCCACCACCACCACCACCACCACCTGACAATGACATTTGACGTGTTTGGATGAGCGAGTAGATGTATTCCTCAATCTGTTGTATTTTGTTGTCTTGAAGATGTACTTGTACTTGCTGTTTTTTTAATTGTTGTGTTTGTTGTTCTACTTTCTTTTTTTTTCTAATTACCTTTTTTTACTAATGTACTTGTACTGTCTCTATACCTAAATAATTTTTATCATGGATGTAAGCACCTTTTTTTGTTTTAATTTTTATCATGGATGTAAACACCTTTTTTTTTCTAATTACCTTTCTTATTTTTATCAGTGCCAAACAACAAATATGGTTGGGTGGCCAAAAAGTAACCTCTAAATTAAAAACAACTTTGGCTGGACAACAACATTCTTGGCTAGCCAACACTTTGACTTATATTTTGAATTAAAAAATAATAATTTTTCAATTAAAATATTTAATAAACAAACATTTGTATTTAATGGGTTACAGAGTTTGAAAAAAAAAATTTACATGGGTTACAGAATTTGTTAAAAAATTTTTTTTTTTTTTAGTATGTACTATTTATGTGTTCTTCATATTTAATATAAACAAATTGTGACTTAAAATATTTAATAAAAAAACATTTCTATGTAGGTAACAGAATTTGATTAAAAAAAACATTCGTACGTGGGTTATAGTAGTTGTTAAAAAGAATTTGGTAAATAGTACGCATTATGTCTGTGTTATTCATATTTAATAAATATTTTTTTCTGTATAAGATATTTTGAATTTAATGTTGACGAAATTGTATGTATTTAAAAAGATTGTTGAATTGGTTTTGAATCAATAAACATAAAATTCTATGTACAATTAAACAAATAATTTTGCATTATATTTGAAATTTTGTTTTCGTTCATTTTTTTTAATTTTTTATATATATGTAATTCTCGTTATCTTATTTGTGTACAACAAAAATGTATTTCTCATGTTTAACTTTCAGCGACAGTTTGAAAATTTCATTATACAAAACGTCACTAATTGTAAGTCTGAACGATAATTTATAAAAATCGTGACAAAAGAAAACTCACTAATTGTTAATATTTAACGACATATGCAAAAAATCATCACAAAAAATTATTTTTAACTATAATTTTATTATAGTTTATTTTCAACGAAATTTAATTTGAATTAATTTTAACTATTAAACCTATTAACAAGTCTTCACATTATTTGTTGACATCACACATCTACCCATGACCAATATGATTTACCCACATAGCATTAGCAATTGCGTCCCTGAAGTTTGATTGGTATGTCAACCCATGTAATGACAGGTCCACATACTCAGCTTGGCCTCCACCAAACCCGTCTGCGGCTACTTCAGCCGCCATTTCATTATCAACTTCCATGAACAATGGGTCCATAGCTACATGCAAACAAATCCAATTGTGCACTACACAACATGCAATGACGAGGGGTCCTTGTCGTGTTGACTTGTAATTAGGCATGGACTGCAATATTGGAAAGCTTTTCTTTAGTACCTAAAGTGGTCTTTCTATGACATTCCGTAATGACGAATGTCGATGGTTAAACAATTCCTTGGGTCCAGAATAATGACGGCTATGGAACTCTTGCATATGATAGCGTTGTGAATGAAATGGGACAAGAAATCTTGGCATGTTGGTGAACCTAGCATCCACTAAATAATACTCGCCTACATGTGAATAATATTTGTAACGCTCCATCAAATACATGTACACAAAAATCGTACAAGCAAAAGTATAGTATCTTATTTGTAACACTAACCATGGGGTAGGTGTGGGAAATGTACATCAGCTCTTGTAAGTGAGTCAACTAAAATTGCGTTGTTGTGGGTGCTACCTTCCCATCCAGAATTGATAAATGTGAACAACATGTTGAAGTCGCAAGCTGCGAGTATATTTTGCGCTACCGTGGCTTTGTGACCACGAAATGTGTTCTGTCTTGAGACCAGGGCCCACACGTCCACCAATGTGCCATCGATAGCACTGACACAATCCTACATCATATTAGAAGTTTTCCATCAAACGCGTCTCAAACATAGATTTAACTTTGGAAAAATAACAATCAAATTTATTCGTTACCGTTACTACAAATTTGCAGGTCGAACATTTAGTCGTACCTTAAACCAAGGGTAGAAGCTCCTATCATTTAAAATTTTTGCCAGTATTTCCGATTGGTTCCGTGGCTTGATAACTATTGATGCGAGCTTGCATAGTGCCCGCATAATGATTTTAACGCCGATAAATCGTTTTAGTGGAGTGTTGAAATCTATGGGCCAGTAGCCTCTGTTGGTCATTTTGTGCGCATATATATAAGAAAATGGTAAGCGATTCCTCCACACTGATATACATCTTTTCAATATTGACAAGGCCATTTTGAAGTAAGGTGTCTTTCAATGAAATGAAGGTTGGGGCATCCATTCGCATGATGTCCATCATTGTTTTAGGGTGGTCACTTAATAAACTGAAGATATAATAATCACCTTTGAATGGGCAAGTTCGCTGTGGTCATCTTGTGGTTAGCGCATTCATATGTTCATTCATAGAATCAATCACAAAGAAGTCCATAAAATCTTCCCTAACCTCATCCTTCTCTGACGAGCTTACCATTGCATTGTTTTGTGTATCAAATGACATTATGTTGTGGCTACATAACAATAGAAGCACAATTGTTATGACTTATTACAAAGAGGATAAGTAATGTCTCTGTAATTAATTAGTTGGCCTTAGTCATTTAAGTATTGATTTTAATTGAAATATACATTCAATGTATACATTTTAACATTTGTTCCTCTTGTTTGACATGCTGATACAGAAAACAGGATAGATAGAAATTTGAAATGGGAAATAGGAAAAAGGGATATTAATCAATAAAGTTGCAGATGATAATATAAATAGAAACTGGATAGAAATAAATGGGACATAAATCATTATATGCAGTGTATTTATGTGACAAGAGGATAACAGAAGTACAAAACGTAAACATGAATTAAAAAACGAAAAAAAATCAGAAGACATGAATGAAACAGGAAAAAAAAAGAAGAAAGAAGACTAACTCATAAAAGCATGTTTCACAACCAGTGAAAAAACCACAAACCCCACCAAAGACACAACTTCACAGTTCACTACAAAGCTAGGATCATTGATAGGCGCATATGCGCATGAGTCCGCATAAAAGCCTTCGTCAATCCTTATCTTTGAATAGTGTCAATGCCTTAACATACTGCACTGGTGGTATGTCTTCCAACTGAAGCGGGGCATCTTGACATGTGTCAAGGGAATGTGCTTACAGCCTCCATGTCTATTAATCGTGCACGGGACTATTCCGTTTTTGCAGATACATAGGCAGTGAAAGAGCAGCAAACATCATCAAAGCCACTTGACCGTGACTTTTTGGAACGACCACTGTCACTCTGGTTATGGCCCCTCCTCTTACTTTTGCCCTTACCTGTTTCCATGTATTCATCTCCATACAAATCAACAAGAATGGCATCAGCCGCATTGCTACCTCCAGCTCCAGACGACCAAAATTTGTTAAGCATATTGTCCTCTTCATCAGAGTCAGGGCCCCCTTGTGTGGATACACGAGCCAAGGCCCCTGTCGCACAACAGTGTTCAATAACGTCAACTATTTCATGAAAATACTCAAATCCTTTAGTCCTAAATTTCTTTACATTTTTTTATGCCAACCTCCAATTGGAAAATATGAACATAAGTGTAGGGTACGTGTGACAACATTTTACAAATAAATGTAAGTAATAGGGAACAGGTTAATATGATACCTTATCCCAAAATTCATCAGGTGCAATAACCGTGCCTACAATCGAATCCCATCCAAGACCAGTCTGTGCTTGAAGTCGATTAAAAGTTAAGTAATCAGCTTTGAGTCACTAATATTTTTGTCTGACCTTTTTTAGTGTGTATCGGAACCCATTGCAAAATGGGTCCAATGCCTCAGCATCCAGACGGTACTATGGTCATTTGATTAGTTTTTTTGCACCTCGTCTCTCAACATGTTAATAAGCTGTAACTCAATTCTAGAGCTCCACATTTTTGTTTCTTGATTATCATCTGAATTGTTGGTATCCATCTAACACAGAATTTATATTAAACTAAGCCTAGGCAAGAAATTGAAAAATAGAACACCTTCTGCAACTTCTCCATAACTCCTAACAAACTTGTTTACATTGAACCTCATCCACCACTAAAAAGGCAAGAAAATCATATGAAATATGATAAATGAAGATTAATCACAACAAAACCGTGCTGGAAAATAGAAATTTAAATATGATAAATAAAGATTAATCACAACAAAATTTCAAGACTGCTGAGAAATCGAAATTTAAACATTATTATAAGAAAGCATAGGAAGAGTAGAAGAAGAAACCAAAAGCAGAACAAGAAGCAGTTGAACCAAAATAGGTGGCGGTCGACCGACCGGAAGTCTAGGTGGACGACCGGCTAGAAGTCCTGGTGGATGACCGGCTCAGCTAATTTCTACCCAGATCAGAGCTAACTCATTACACTTCTCAGCTATTCCACAACAGATTGACTGAAGGATATACATACCACAACAGGAGTTGAATAATTGTCACCGGTGATGGAGTGGGTACAGCTGATTGATCTGCGTTGCTTTGGACACCCTCTAATTGGAGAAAAGGCTTCACAATTTTGACCTATAGCAGACACATTTCGAAAGTGGGCACAGAATCAATCGGTTACAGAACCTATATATATTTCTGTACAGAAATTTATGAACACTATACCTCTTTGTTGTCGTTGTTTTGTTGCTTGGAGAGTGAATCGACCACAACGCACAAACTGACCATCACTTGATTTGTGGGAGCTCGTCGATGCCAATTTATGGGTGGGAAGGAATCGGTTCACAGACATTGTTTAGATTTGAAGGTCTGAGATTCATTCAAAGAGAGAATGAAGTAATTTCAGAGCTGTAGTTCACCCATGAAGCATCAGCTTTGCTCTTCTTTGGCACGTGAACTTTCAGAATGGAGAAGACGAATCTGAGTGTATGTACGAACATGTGAGAGCTTTGGCTTACAAACTGTGGCCAAACGTGAAACATAAGTGTGTTTTGAAAACTGTGGTGGAATTAATTTTTGAACACTCTATCTAAACAAAGGGTTCAGGAGAGGGGGTGGAATCATGTTTCAGAAGCTTGTCCAAACATAGTCAAGATTTTTATGTGGAAGTTGTGTTTGGGTATTCTGCCTGTGCGGGCTAATCTTAAGGCGCAAGGTTATTCGTTTAGATTTGTGTGTGATGTGTGAAAATGATTGCCATTTGTTTTTATAATTGTAATTCTGCTGATTGTGTTTGGAGTTCATGCTCATTACCTTCGACTAAGCAAGTCAGTTTCATCTCTGTTGGTGAAAATACCAAAAGAATTATATTTTATTGATAAATAATGCAAAGAAAATAATATACAAATAGATTAGGTTGAGCTACAGATATCTCATTTTCTTTAAGGAGATTAAACCCACTGCGCTAGGCAGAACCCAAATACCAATGCAGCAGCCTCTAAACTCTGACTTATTCCCTCCAGGATATAACAGCCCGACCACTTGTCGTATGGTTCAAGCCAACTCTACACAAGATGGTGAACCCAAAGCTCCACCAAGAAAAACACCCTTCTTTGGCTAGTAATCTCTCAAATGTAAAAACAGTTGGTCTAGAAATGAGTAAATGAGAGGAACAATTTATAAGTCACTAGGACCTTACAATCTCTAATGCTTTCCTATGGGCTTATTTGTTGATGGATTAATTTGCTGCTGAGGAAATGGAATTATTCTGTATTATTTGTTGGTACATATGGTATAGTTGCAATTCTCTTATTTTCTCCCAATGGCGAATTTTACCGAAGAATGTGGGTATGTTGGCTTGTGCTTATCTTCATTTTTTTGTTGATGCCTAACACCACATTCGGGTACTTGGTCCCAATGCGAGAACAATGCAAATGGATCCCTTCATGTGCTGGGACTTTCATGGTAAATTTCGATGGCTCTGCTGGGAAGGAGCAATCGATGGATTCAATTGAGGTTGTAGTGCGTGATTTTAAGGGTGATGTTATTGCTTCGATGGCTGAAAAGATTTGTTCTTTGATAGATGTGGATTGTGTTGATGCTTTGGCAGCTCTCAAAGCAGTCCAATTTGCATGGGATTTGGGTTTGCTCGACATTCAACCGGAAGGTGACCCTCTTGCTATTGTACAAGCTCTTCGTAGGGATACCACATATAGATTGGTTTTCCGTCATTTTGTGCAGCCTATACGTGATGCTCTTCATGGATTTCGATCATATTCTGTGTCTCCTGTTTTTAGGAAAGGCAATTTTATTGTCCATGGATTATGTAGACTTCGAGAAATTTTATTTTCATAGACTTACTTATCTCGGTACACACACTTAATGAAACTTTATTTTAATGACAAGTATTTTAAAATAAAATGACTATAATGGATCAAAACCCCAACCAACCCTGTCTCATCTTTTCTCTTAATAGGTTCTCTTCCTTCTCTCTAACAACTCCTCCATGGTTATGGAGCTTCGAATTCGGTGAGTCGAGAGTTTGAATGTTTAGTGTGCACAAGGAAAACTTAGCAAGGATTGAGTTCGTATCGTGATCTCTGATGAACACAGATAGGTTTTTGTTGGGATTTATATATGATGGGTTCAATGGTCCTGATGCTACTGTTTTTTGCTCAATAATCTTTACTCCAATGTTCATAAGGAGCTCTTAAGGGATTGTTTTATAATAACAAGTCTGAATCCTCAGTGCCTAATTCTGCTACCAATTTGGATTTGGAGAAAGAAGGAAATGATGGTGAAAATTGATGAATTTGATCGATCAGTAATGGGACACCAGGTGTTTGATAATTGTTCACAAAGGTTTGAAAAGAGAATTACCCATTTGGAAACAAGGAGGACTCTAACTGGGATTATGATTTAAGTTGAAGAACAAGACTAGAGGGGTGGCAAAGCTAACTGCCAGTTTTCGGTGGCTATGTGGGTGTGTGTCTGGATAGAAAGTGTGTACAATATTTGAGTTAAGGGTTATAATTGGAATATAGAGTATGTGAAATGAGACAAATAATACCTAATCAAATTCATATGTGTGTATACTGAGAAATGTTGTGCACTGAGATAAGTAGGTGTGTGGAAATAGAATTTCCCATAGACTTGCTTGTGTAGAGTGTGAACAATGTGTTTGGATGGGAGATGTTCCTCCATCTCTGCATTTGTTGGTTTCCTTAGAAGCATCTTGAGTTGTAATTGCTTCCCCATCTAAAAAAAAAAAAAAAAAAAATTTCTTTTATTTAAATGAAGAAGAATTGACTTTAATTAAAGTCTCCACCCTATCAATTGCTCGTCTATATAATAAAATAAAATAAAAACATATCACTCTTTAAAAAATATTCTATTTGACATAATTGAGAATTAAGATTGCACAAATTCAACCCTTAAAAAAAAGGCCCTATATGGGAATAATTGATAAAGCCTGTTCCCAAACCCAAAACAATTCAGTACAGGTTTAGGGAGAAATTTTATATTTAATTTAATCCTTTGGTTTTGTTAATTGATTAATTGAAATTGACCTTTGATTTATAATAAAATGAGCTTCGGGGAATTGCTATTTTCACAAAGTTTGTAGTATCATAATTAAATTATTTTCAGTCATATCTAAAAGAAACATAATGGGAGATAATTAAATATCACTTGAGGCATGACTAATGACCTTTGTAGTCATAACCAACACCACTTAATGCATAATCAAATATCTGTTGCATCATAATCAAAATATCAATCACAATAAATCATAACCAATACTATAATGATGAATTATAACAAACACCACAATTACTCATAATCAAGGGCCACAAAAGTCTTAATTGAACATACATATATATTATATGAGTGGCTCTAAATGCATCCCAAAAATTAGGTTGAGCACACCTTGGGGAAATTCTTCTTACACAACACATTTACCTCTTTACACCTTCTATTTGAGATGAGAAATTTTACTTACACAACATATTTACCTCTTTACACCCTCTATTTGAGATTTTTTTTTTTTTTTCTAATTTTATCCATATGTGAAATTACCTTTAAAGATAAAAGATAAAAATTAAATAGATTTGATTTTTTACACTTATTACACTTCAATCCCTACTTCTTTTCTTCATTTCTCATTTCTTCTTCTCTACTATACATCTACTTTCAAAAAACGAAATTCATAGTGTTGTAATCATAAAATAAAACAATTGACAAAGAAATGGTAATGAAAGACCAGCAAAAAAAGTGAAATTGTGAGTTTTTTTCCTTTGTTTTTTATGTTGTCATTTCATTTTTGAATATGGTTGTTCAACTTTCATTCGATGTACTAGAATCAAACAAAATCAAATAGCCCAGAATCACACTGCCGAATAAAAAATACATATCTGATAATCCACTGCCGAACAAAAAATACTTGTTCAGTAACCTACTATCAAACGAAAATACATGTCTAGTAACTCACTGCTAAACATTTTCAGTTTTATTTTTTTGACAGTTTTTTTTTTTTTTTGCTTCGAAGGATTATACTTCTATTCGTTGCAATAAGGCTAGTAGTACATTGTTAATGGTTTGCTAGATTTATCTACTTCTTAGTCATCTAGTACCTCCAAAAGCAAGTAATTGGATTTGTTTTATCACCTGTGTGCTAATGGATGGGAGAAAGCATATATTACCTGTATTGATCAATTTTGTATGCTTGTCAGCCCTGATGTAGTAACAATTAAAACTATCAACATAGATGGATTATGATAACATCTCAGTGTGTTTTTATAAATATTTATATTGACAAATTTTATGAATGTTTTTATGGATGTTTGTACACTTCATGTTCTTATGGATGCTTGATGTTTTAAGGAAAGTGAATCTATAAATGTACGACAACAGATGGTTGGACAAATCTAGTTTGTTCGACAACATGACACCTGAATAATCCAAATTGTTTGGCAATATATAACCAAACATGCCCATCATAAATTTAGAATAAAAAATGATGTGTTAAGGAGGTAAATCTATAAATGTGCGGTAACAGATGGCGACAAATATAGTTTGTTTGGTAACATAATACCGGAGTAATTCAAAGGGAATAGGTGTAATGAGAAAAATGAATCTATAAATGTGCGACAACAGATGGTTGGACAAATCTAGTTTGTTTGACAACTTGACACCTGAATAATCCAAATTGTTTGGCAATATATAACCAAACAGGCCCATCATAAATTTAGAAGAAAAAATGATGTGTCAAGGAGGTAAATCTATAAATGTGCGGTAACAGATGGCGACAAATATGGTTTGTTTGGTAACATAATACCAGAGTAATTCAAAGGGAATAGGTGTAATGAGAAAAATCTGTAAGGGTTTTGAAAAGGGTTTAATTTAGGGTTAGTTTTGGTATTATAAAGCGTGTAATGAGAATTTCAATTGGTAAAATTGTGGTGCAAGTAGAATTTCCCATTTGAGATTTTTTTTTTTCCAATTTATACATGTAAGAAATTACCCTTAAGGCCAACAGATAAAAATTAAATCGATTTGATTATCTCTTTACACCCATTACACTTCAATCCTTATTTCTTTTCTTCCTTTCTCATTTCTTCTTCTCTACTATATATCTACTTTCAAAAAGTGAGAATCATACTGTTTTAATCATAAAAGAAAACAATAGACGAATAAATGGTGACGAAGGACCAACAAAAAAGTGAAATGGTGAGTTTTTTTCTTTGTTTTTTATGTTTTTGTTTTGTTTTTTAAGAGGGTTGTTCGACTTTTGTTCGGTATACCAGAACCAAACAAAATCAAATAGCCCAGAATCACACCACCAAACAAAAAAATACATATCTGGTAACCCACTATCCAACAAAAAATATTTGTTCAGTAACCTACTGTCGAACAAAAAGTACATATCCGGTAACTCACTGCTAAAACATTTCCAGTTTCATTTTTCTGACATTTTTTTTTTGCTTTAAAGGATAATGCTTCTATTCCTTGTAATAAAGCTAGTAGTGCATTGTTAATGGACTACAATCATGAATTCATTATAGACGAAATTTGTTTGAGTTATCTGTTTCTTAGTCATCCAGTACCTCTGAAAGCAAGTAATTGGATTTGTTTGCATCACCTGTGTGCTAAAGGATGGGAAAAAGTATATACTACCCATATTAATCAATTTTGTACACTTATCAGCCCTGATATAGTAACTACCGAAACTATCTATATAGATGGATTGTGATAATATCTCAATGTGTTTTTATAGATGTTTGTATTGACAAATTTAAAGATATTTGTATTGATAAATTTTATGAATGTTTTTATAGATGTTTGTACGCTTCATGTTTTTATGGATGCTTGATGTTTTAAGGAAAGTGAATCTGTAAACGTGTGGTAGCAGATAACTGGACAAATCTAGTTTATTCGACAACATGACACCAAAATAATCCAAATTATTTGGCAATGTATAACCGAACAGACCATCATAAATTAGAAAAGTAAAATATTTTAAGGAAAGTGAATCTTTAAAAATGTGACAATAGATGACTGGACAAATAGTTTATTTGGTAACATTACACCAAAGTAATTCAAAAGGAATAAGTGTAATGAGAAAAAAATCTGTGGGAGTTTTGAAAATGGTTTAATTTAGGATTATTTTTGGTATTATAAAGGGTGTGATGAGAATTTCAATTATTTCTTAAAGGTGTAAAGAGAAAATAGGCATAAAGAGGTAAAATTATGGCATAAGTAGAATTTTCCCACACCTTTTTTGTATTTTTTTAATACAATTTTATCCCTTGACTAAATGACCAAAATGGCGTAAACCCTAACCTAACCAACCACATTGCTCCGACTGCAGCCCAACTCCAACGACCCCTTTTCACCCTCCTGCCAAGCTTCATTCTCGTCACCCTTCGACGCCACCACTTGACCTATCCCCCACCGTCATCGTCACTACTATCATCAACAGCCCTGTCACCCTCCTCTACAACTCATTCATCATCATCTTTTTTTTTAACCCCCATCAGTCGCTGTTTTTGCCGTTGCTGCTTTCCCCTTCGCTATCACTATCGCAGCCATATTTGCCGTTGTGGGTACCATGCCATTTTCGAATCCAAGGCCCATTTCCTATGCAAATTGTTGTGCCAACACGCTTTAAACAACAAAGAGTCGCCATTTAATTTTTAAAGGGAATTAAGAAACCTTTAGCAATGAAAACTAAGTTAAGGACCTATCCGTCATAACCAAAAATTTCTAGGTTCAGAAGCTTAGGTACAAAAGAGTAGGGGTGTGCACGAAACCAAGGACCCACCAAATCCGACTTACCTGAACCGACTTGGACTGTTATAGATGGTTTCGAAGAAATTAATGATCGTCTGCGATTTTTCTCGAATGAAATTCGTAGATTCGTAGTCGAAATGATTCACCTATGTACGTACCCGAAAAACCCAGCTGACCGATTGAATATTAACAATATAATATTTCTATACTTTCCATGGGAGTATGCGTAGACAGGTTATTATTTCCTCTCTTTTCATAGACATTCAATGCCTATGTCTCTATCTGTAACAATCTCAACTTGTGATTAGCCTATATTCCTTGATTAAGAATGTTTAACAAGTAGTTAAGGAGAAATCCTAAGTTAATTACATATGCCATGTGTTATTTGTGTTTATATCTGTTTGCTATAGGAATATCTGTCAGTAATTCTGTTTGAATCTGTGAATTAAAAGCCTTATCGGCCACCAAATACAAAATTGGTTAAGCCAACGTGTAATTTAGAATTTTTATAAATTTATGGTAACTTTAATTGAAATTTGATTCGAAGTCAAATAATTAGAATAAAATAATTTTAAGAGAATATATTAGTCTAACCAAGCCTATATGAGGCTTACATGATTCTAGAGCTCACTCATATTATATATTCCTTCATCATTTTTGAGCTCTCAACCATGAGAGAGAGAGAGAGAGAGAGAGAGGGGAGACTAGAACCAACTTTGACATTGAGATCAAGCTAGGAATTGCTAGAAGAATTGAAGGGAATTGGTGTAATTAAGCAAGAAATTACAAGAATTCAAGGGAATTGGGAACTCTATGTAAGAATCATACTCTTAACCTTTATATTCAAGACATTAGTGAATGAATTCAAGAGGTTTAAGTGTTAAAACATGAGAATTGAGCTTGGGAAGTAGAAAAGAAGAGCATTCCATGCATGCATGTCCATTTCATCACAATTTGAGTTTGATTTCAAAGAATTCTCACATGCATGTGTTCATCTTGACTTTGTTTTGAGAATTCATGAAGTTTCATACCAAATTACCTCAATAGTTCATGTTTTGGAAAGAAGGATAGCATGTAAATTCTTGCATGTGTTGTATCTCAAGTTTCAAGTTTGGTTTTGCACAATTGACTTGCTTTTGGGCTTTGATTTTGCAAAATAATCTTTAATTCATGAGGTTTTACAAGTTTACAAATGTTTTCTCAAGTTTTGGCCCAAAATAATGTGTTTTGAAGCTTGGAGAGCAATTTGGAAATTCTAGAATTCGGTATGATCGCTCGAGCGACGGTTTCTTCGCTTGAGTGTAAAATTCAAGCTTTCAGAGGTTTTACAAAGTTTGAGATGTTGGCTCGAAGGACAGAAGCTGCGCTCGAGCGACCACCCTTTGTCTTGAAACTTGGCTCGAGCGACCAAAAGTTGGCTCGAGCGTGAAAATCGAGCATCCAATACTTTTGCATACTTTGTAGACCGCTCAATCGATAGAAGTTGCGCTCGAGCGAACCGTCCTATTTTTCAAATTTGGCTAAGTGTATTAAAGTGCAGTTTTGCATCCTAGGCATTTCTAGGCCATAATTAAGCTACAATAATGAGGATAAGAGTTAGAAACACACGCTAAGAAAGAGAATGATAAGTTAAACACCTTTGAGACGTGTATCCAATGTGTATCTATCACGTGTATATGTAGGTCACTTGTTATCACCCACCCAATCAGTCTGTTCTATCCACGTGATATGTTCTGCTACAGGAGCTATCTATGAGTAACAACTCTGTAAAGCTACTGTAGACACCCCATTTTTGACCGTCCTCAAGACTTGGATGTCACCGATTGAGCACTCGGTGATCACCCATGTTCGTGTTCGTTTTGAGTTCCCGGAGTTCTCGGCAACGCGCCTTGCCTCAGGATCTCTCAACTCGACTGTTTTGTGTTTGATTTTGCACCAAACACTTGTGTTTTTGCTTCTGAGGGTAGAGAGTAGCTTGTTAGCTACCCCTGACACCCACCGGCCCTGGCCTGAGGCCACCGGCCGTGTCTTCTTGCTAACGGCCATTGGTTAAGTATACCATTGGCCGGTCGGCCTTTGGTGTGGTCGGCCAACCATATGTTTGGCCGATGGCCTCCTTTTTTGGCCGATGCCACCTTTTTGCCTTTTTTAGGCATAATGCATGCCAGCTGTGCCAGCTGGAATGCACGGACCCTACCCCCTATGCACGGGTGTGGCTGTTTTGAGCCTTTGACCCTTTTTGACCCAACCTTCTTGCACCCTTTGCTCAAGCTTCTTGAGGAAGCTTGACCCTTTGTCTTAGCTTCCTCAAGAAGCTTGCACCTTTGCATTAGCTTCTCTTAGAAGCTTGGTCCCTTTGACCCTTTTGTTTAGCTTCTTTGAGAAGCTTAAACACTTTTCCTTGCCTATATAAGGAGAGCCTCTCCTTCCATTGAGGGGGTTCAGCAAAAACCAGAGCAATATACATATATACATCTGATATATACCTTCTCTCTCTATATCTCCCTCTTTCTCTTCATTTGTATGTATTTGAGGGCCTAAAAGGGTGATTTGTTCTTAGTTTTGCACTAACACACACACTACTACACCATACTTCGACTTTGGGAGGTGTTGAGGGTTTGTTCTTGAGGCTTTGGGCTGGTTTTGACCAGGAGAGGGTGGCTGGACTTGCTGTTTTTCAAGAGTTCTTCGAGGGTAACACTATTGCTTTATTTCCCCCATTCTTGCACTAGCTTTTTACCTATCTTGCATGCTGTTTTAGACTTTGTGTATAACTGAAAAAAGTCTTGTATTTTCATGCTTAAGATACTTCATTAAGGTCATTTTGGTGTTGGGGGTCGACCTCCCCCTCTTAGGCCTTGTTTGGCCCTTTTTGTGCCTTCTTTTTCAAGCTTTGGTTACCTTTGTGTATTGGCCTTCTCACCACTGAAATCCAGTGGATTTTCAGTGGTGAAGAAGGGGTTTTGAGGTCTTGCATAGGGGAGGGACACCCCTCTCCTTTTGTCTCTCTTTTGGTTTGCATTTTGGCTCATAAGGGTAGCATGCATGATTAGTTGCTTTTGGCTTCATTTCAGAGGTTTTTTGGGTGTTATTGGGTCATATTATATCTCTATTTTTGGTCAGATCAGTGGCCCCTTACATGCATAATATACTTGCCTTGCATTCCTCCATTTTGCCTAAAAGTATGCCATGCATTTAGGCCATGATTCTTGTATGTTCTAGCTTAACTTCATGAAGGTTTTAGCATTATTTTGCCATGCTCAAGGACTGTTGGGTACTGATTTGGTCGAGTTTGCCATGTTTAGGAGAGCCTCTTTGCATTTTGGCTTGTGAGCCTTGAGGATGTGAGTCATGAGCATGCTTTAGTTGGGTCATTTCAGTGATTTGGAATCACTTCTCATGCTATTTCAGTCCCTAATCCATGCTTGTATTCTTGCATTCATCATCCATTTCATGCCTTGAAGAGTTGGTCTTTCATGTCTAGGAATGGAGCATTGTGCATGCCTATGTGTTTGAGACTTTGAGCTGTCATAACAGTGGGTTTTGGGGGTCCTTGTTGCATGTTAAAACCCTGTTTTGTATTGAAAAGTTCATGCCATGAGTGGTTGGGGTAGTTGTAGTAGAATGCCCCTTTTTATGCCATAGTCTTGGGCCCATTGGCATGCATGTTTGCATGAGCACTTGTCCATCGTTTTGGGCACTTTTGGCCATTGTTTTTGGGGTGGGCTGAGGTCTGCCCTTTGTAGTTTAGGTCCACCATTGCATGATCATGTTGCATTGCTTTGGTTTCATGCTTGCATTGCATCATACTTGCATGTTCACATAGTGTTTAGCTAGTTGCATCTCATATACTTGTTGCATATTTGGCATGTTTATATTGCATTGACTTAGTTTGCATGTTTAGTTTGCATTGCATTTGGCATGCCTTGCTTACTTAGCTTCATGTTGCATATTTGACCCATGTTGCATATGTGAGGTATATTGCATACTTGCATTACATTTTGCTTGGTTTGGGGTGTCAAACCAAGCATGAGGAATGGGGTACGTTTGTACTTAAAGTGACGTAACGCGCCTCAATCCTCGGTCGCCAATACCTTTGATCTCAACATGATAGGGTGTTAGCATTCATTTGTTTGTTGCATGCATTTACATTGAGTGGCAAACTTGGTATCTTAGGCCATCATGCATTAGGATGCGTGATTGATGGCCCGAGTACCGAGGGCCACACTCCCATGAGTCAATAGCATGATTGGGAGGGTGGCCATGCATACATTGCTTTGAATTTCCTTGCCATGCACTGTCTGCCCTCTGCTGCTGTCAAAAACAGGATTCTGCAGGAAGCAATGGCCGGCCGGCCGGCCATATACAGTGCCGACCGGCCATCAGTGGCTGGCCGGTGGTCCAATAGTTGGCCGATTACCACATTTTCATGGCCGGTGGTGCTTTGCATTGGCCGGTGAAATTCCAGAGTGATCAGGAAGTGGTTCAGAGGTGCCCCAAGAATTTTCATAGTCTTCAGAGGAGCAAGGCAGTGTAAACAGAGGCAATAGTGGCATGGCACGGATTTCCGGGCAAGACGGATCGGGCATGCATCATCCACGCATCCCGAGATAGGGCTGCGGCCACCTTTCTTTTGCATTTCATTTGTTAATTAATTAGAAGTTCTGTAATAATTAATTTAGTAGTACTCATTTGGTTGTGTAATATTTATTTGGACCCTCCGAGCGAGGGCAATTGTGTAATAAGTGTGTGTGAGTGTGTGTATGTTTTCCAACCCCCACTTCTTTCTTCCCTTTTATTTACTAGCTTTTGATGGTTAGTATTAGGACATGTTTAATTTAGCATCCTTATGCTATGCATGCGTGCATCATTCATCTGTATTGTATGCACCGGGCTCGGCGCATCGTGCTAACCGCATAATATTTCGAATCGAACTTGAATACATGTTATCTGCGCATTTCACATGCCACTCTTAGATTAGCCGAGCCTATTCTAGTGACATTCTGTATGCGATGCATTAGTCATTTTAATATGAACTAAGATCATGCATGATTACTAACTAGTTTATTGTTTTGGCACGGAGTACTAGGTGAGCATTTATGCTTTAACATCTCGCATGAGTGTGAATGTTAACATGACAGCATGCTTACCATGTGGCTATATGCTTATGTGATATAACTGCATGAATGCCTGTGGGTGAAGGTTGGATTGTTTGAGTCGGAATAACTCGTTGAAATCCGTGTTTTAGCCTACTTGCGAGTAGCTAATTTCAACCACTTTTCAAATAAACGGATATGCAATGCTTTGTTCCAAATTAGACGATCTAGTCTATACTTTTGTATTGTGCGCATCACATAATAAGATTAGCTAATTAATCGGAATAAGAACACATAACGTTTTCAAAACAAGATATCACGGTTAGTAGAGGCCGATCTTCGGATCGGGCGAGAGGGGGTGCTCATAGCTGACTTTCCCCGATCGTACCCAAGTTCCCGATCCGAGGCAACTTTGGTGATGATGGACACGTGGCCTTAGGCAAATGAGTCAGGGTTTCCTAAATTCCCCCAAAATAAAATATTTAGGTGGCGACTCTGTATCTGGCAAAGCAGTCTATGTTTGGCACTTCTTTTCTAAAAATCTGTTTTTCTCAAAACGATTTGCCGGATTTGGACTCTTTGGTTCAGACTTAGAACCGTGACACAAATCGAGTCCGAACTGCGGGGTGAGGCCCTCACGCGGGGCGCGTCCACAGCTACGTTTGATTAAAAGTATTTTCTGACTGAAATGATATGATATGTTTTCTAAAATGCTATTTTATGAATCATGAATGAATGTCCATTTTTCTAAAATGTATTTATGGCATCCTTAGTTCTCGTGGCCTTTGCCCGGGGGTAACAATACCATGGCCAATATGCATATGGCCCTTGCCCGAGGGTAACCATACCGTGGCCTATGTTCATGTGGCCTTCGCTTGGGGGTAACAATACCATGGCTATATGTGCACAAAGATCACTGTTAGTTCCAATTCTTGAAACTACTGTTTACTGTATTGATGGCCATCAAATGACTATTCGGTCTTTAAGACCTACTGTACTGTTCTGTTACTGGATGTACCACGTATGACTGTTTATGAAATCTGTATAAGCATGTGAATCTGGAATCTGATTTTTTGAATCTAATGGGATATCATTCATAAACCCTTTGCCTTGTTGTTATTCACTAGGCTCCAGCTCACTGTATTATTTATGTATGTAGGTGATTAGGTGTGAGACTGGTCTTAAGCTGTTGCCTGGAGTTCTGTCTTGTCAAGCCAACCAATCGGTTCCCTACTGACGTTTATTTTTATCTTTCTTTTTCTTCTACTTGGGCAAGACTTTTGTTTGTCTATATGTAAGGGTGACGTAAGATAATGATATGTATATATATATATGATGTCACTATTTATATGTGAATATAAGTTAAAATTTTATGTCTAATGTACGTCTGTATAGCTCTATGGACATTATATTTTATATATTTGCTTCAGCTAGCTCCTTTATTTCGTTAATCCGTTTCAGAGGCCTTTGGTAATCTTAGGATTACTGGTCGGTTACGATACTAAACCTATAGGGGCAGGTTTGGGTCGTGACAAAGTGGTATTAGAGCACGTGTTATACCACACATACGAGTCCATATGAATTACATGATGTCCTAGAAAGAATTAGGGTCATTGCATCAACATGTGTGAGTGTGTGTGATAATCATGAGAACATATCTAAACAAAATGAACATACGAACATGTGTAACATGAAATGAATGAAACTGATCATTGTGAAAAGATTTATTTGCCTATGTTTATTATCGTTTTGTTTACCTAGAGTAATGGAAAGAACAAGAAATGATGATGTATCTGAATCATTCGATGCAAGGATGGACCGAATGGAACGAATGTAAAAAGCTTTAACAGAGTCCATAAGACAACAACAAAGGCAACAATCATTACCTCTTCCACCTTCTCCAGTGCAAGTGGAACCGGTTAATAATGACATTATTGGGTTAACTCAGAAATTCAACAAGATGAAGCCACCAACTTTTCTCGGTGGAATTGAGCCATTAAAAGCTAAAACATGGATGCTGGAAACTGAAAAGTTATTTGAAGTGTTTCCATGTTCTGAAATTCAGAAGGTTTTGCTGGCAACCTACATTTTGAAGGAGGAAGCCCCGATGTTGGTGGATGTTGATACGAAACGACAATGGAACTATGACCTGGAATCAGTTCAAGGAGGTCTTTTATGAACAATATTTCCCTCAATGCTTCTAAGATCGAAAAGTGTCAGAATTTGAGCAGTTAAAGCAAGGAGGTATGTTAGTGGTAGAGTATAAGGCTAAGTTCACCGAGTTAGCCCAATTTTCACCTCACATGGTTGACATGGACTATAAGAAAGCCCAGAAGTTTGAAGGAGGGTTTAATCTGGATGTGTTTGACTGTGTGAGAGTTCTAAAGCTGACCAAATATGTTGATGTGTTGGATAAAGCCTTAATGACTGAAGCTAATTTAGCAACCATAAAACAAACCAAAGCTCCAACAACTGAATGAAGAGGCAAGCGGTCCGAATTCAACTTCAGAAAGGGCCGATCATTTTCAAAGAAGCAAAATACAGGATCTACGAGCAGCTTAAGTCAAAGTAGTGGATCTACACCTACCTGTCTTGAAGATTGGAAGAAAACACAAGGGTGTATGTTACCGTACTACAGGTGCCTGTTTCAAGTGTGGCAAGGTTGGCCACCTGGGAAAAGATTTCCCACTCATAACTGAAAATACCAACCACCCTGTGGCAAGTTCAGTCAGATTTGCTTCTATACTTTGAACAAATACAAGAACTAATACAAGAAAAGAAACCTTGAGTCAAGGGAGAGTGTTTGCACTTGTGCCAGGAGATGTTCAGAATACCAAATTTGTGGTGCCAGGTATACTCCCTATCTGTGCCCAAAATGCATACGTGTTGATAGATTCTAGATCTACAGATTCTCGTGTCGCATGCTTTTTCTTGTAAATTGACTAGACCTCTAGAACAAATAAACTATGTGGTATCTGTATCTACACCATCTGAGGGTTCTATGATACGTGCTTATGTGTATCCTGCGTGTGACATTATGATTGGTGATGTGTTGTTATATGTTGACTTGATGCATGTGGCTATTGATCATTTTGATTGCATACTAGGGATGGATTGGTTGACGAAATACTATGCTATTATTGATTGTGTTGCCAAATCTATTGTATTTCGACCACCTAGTTTGCCTGAGTTTGCGTTTTGTGGAAATGATGTGGTACCTCCTCCATATTTTATTTCTGCTATGAAAGCCATCAAATTGCTTAGAAAGAGATGTAGGGATTACCTGTGTTGTGTCTTGATTGTGACTCCAGATAGTACTAATGTGGAAAATATCCCGATAGTCAATGAATTCCCTGATGTTTTTCCAAATGAATTACCTGGGGACTTAATTGATAGAGAAATTGAATTTACCATTAATGTAGTACCTAGAACATAACCAATCTCCAAAACCTCCTATCGAATGTCAACCTCTAAATTGAAAGTCCAACTTCAAGAAGTATTAGACAAGAAGTTTATCCGACTGAGCACTTCACCTTGTGGTGCTCCAGTGTTGTTTGTTAAGAAGAAAGATGAAACTTTGAGATTATGTATAGATTACCGTGAATTGAACAAAGTGACCATGAAAAACAAATACCCACTGCCTAGAATAGATGGTTTGTTTGACTAACTTCAGGGGGCACAAGTGTTCTCTAAGATCGATCTTAGATCTGGGTATCACCA
Source organism: Camellia granthamiana (assembly GCA_036172215.1). Classification (NCBI taxonomy): domain Eukaryota; kingdom Viridiplantae; phylum Streptophyta; class Magnoliopsida; order Ericales; family Theaceae; genus Camellia; species Camellia granthamiana. The sequence goes on along the minus strand of CM069904.1, from coordinate 35,028,610 downwards.
ATTAAAGGTTAAAGCAGAAGACATAGAGAAAGCTGCATTCCGAACTAGGTATGGGCACTATGAGTTTTTGGTAATGCCGTTTAGGGTAACTAATGCACTTGCAGTGCTCATGGATCTAATGAATAGAGTCTTCAAACCATATCTCGATGAATTTGTTGTTGTGTTTATTGATGATATTCTGATTTATTCCAAAAGTAGGGAAGAACATGAAAATCATTTGAGAATTGTGTTACAGATTTTGAGAGAAAAGAAATTGTATGCAAAATAATCCAAATGTGAATTTTGGCTAGACAGTGTGGTTTTTCTGGGGGGCATGTAATCAATGAGGATGGCGTATTAGTTGACCCGTAGAAAATTGAAGCCATTATGACCTGGCCAAGACCAACTAATGTATTAGAAGTTAGAAGTTTTTTGGGACTTGCTGGCTATTACCGCAGATTTGTGAAAGACTTCTCCAAACTTGCTATGCCATTAACTTAGTTAACACAGAAAAATGCACCATTTGATTGGAATGACCAAAGAGAGTCTGCCTTTCAAGAATTGAAAACTAGATTAGTGACTTCATCGATTCTAACTTTGCCTATCGATTCAGATGGCTTTCAGATTTACAGTGATGCTTCTTACAAAGGATTCGGGTGTGTGTTAATGCAAAACAATAAGGTAATTGTCTATGCTTCTCGGCAACTCCACCCACATGAAAAGAACTACCCGACTCATGACCTTGAACTTGCAGCTGTGGTTTTTGCTTTGAAAATCTAGTGTCATTATCTGTACGGAACAACTTGTGAAGTGTATACAAATCATAAAAGCTTGAAATACTTCTTCACCTAGAAAGAACTAAATATGAGACAAAGAAGATGGCTTGAATTGATAAAAGACTATGACTTGCAGATTATGTACCATCCAAGAAAGGCCAATACAGTAGCAGATGCTTTGAGCCGAAAATCTATTGGGAATTTGGCATGTTTGCTCACCGGTCAGAAAGAGTTATTGTATGATCTAGAAATGGATGAACTTGAGATTTTTTTACGTGAACATGTGTAGACCGCCCCGAGAACTCCGCTCTCTGCGCCGCAAGGGCGCGAATCGCTTTGTTCTTAGCTACTACAGTTCGGACTCAATGTCATGGTTTTGAATCTAATCTCACAAAGTACAATGTGAAACCGATAAATCACCAAAAAGTCCAAATCCGGCAAATTGTTTTGGAAAACTGATTTCTATAAAGAAGTGCCAAACATGGACTGTTTTGCCAGATACAGAGTCGCCACCTAAATATTTTATTTTGGGAGAAATTTAGGAAACCCTGACTCGTGCCTAAGGCCACGTGTCCGTCATCACCAAAGTTGCCTCGGCTCGGGAACTTGGGTACAAGAGGGGAAGGTCATGCAATGAGCACCCCCGCTCGCCCGATCAAAGATCGGCCTGTACTAAGCATGATATTTTGTTTTTGAAAACACTTGTGTTCTTATTCCGGTTATTAACCTAGAATTACTATGTGATGCACACAGCATACAAGTATAGACTAGATCGCCTAAGTTGGAACAAAACATTGCATGTTCGTTTGTGAAAATGATTTGAAGTTTGCTACTCGCAAGTAGGCTAAGACGAGGATTTTGATGAATTGTTCCAATTCAAGCAATCCAACCTTCACCCACAGGCATTCAAGCAGTTAATCACTTAAGCAGTTAGCCTCATGGCAAGCATGCTAACATGGCAACATACACATCTCATGCAGGGATGCTAAAGCATAAACACTCACAGTATACTCCGAGCCAAAACAGAGAACTAGTTAGAAATCATGCGTGATCCTAGTTCATGTTAAGATGGCTAATGCAACACATGCAAAAATGCAGCTAAAATAGGCTCGGCTATTCTGAGATGTCATTTGAAATGCAACTTGATACATGTATTCAAATTGGTATTAAAATACAATGCAGTTAGTATGATGCGCCGAGCCCGGTGCATGTAAAACAGATGAATGATGCACGCATGCAAGCATAAGGATGCTAATCGAAATATGCCCTAAAACTAACCATCGTAAGCGGTTAAGTAAAAGGGAGAAAGAAATGGGGTTTGGAAGGCATGCATCACACATATGAACGCTTATTACAACAGTTGGCCCTCTCGACGGAGGGTCCGAATAAGAAGCTAACTAGCTAATCTAAGCTAATTAAACTAATTATTACAAGCCAAACTAATTAACTAACAAGTTAACTAACTAGTTATTACAACACGAATAAGCAACTAAATGCATTAATTACTTAAATATAGAACCAAAGCAAAAACTAGCTAAGGAAAGCATTAAAGAGAGGTCCTCGGGATGAGGAGTGCATGCATGCTCGGTCGCCTCGTTCAGAAATCCGTCGCGATGCCCCAACTTGCCTCTGTTTGCAATTATTCTCAGAACCTTGCACCAAGCTCCAGAAAGCTTCTAACTCACCTTGGGGACCTGTGGGAGGGCTGCCGACCACCTAGGGCTGTTTCCAGCCATTGGGCGACCACTTTCTATTGCTGCAGACCAGAAAAAGTGGTCGGCCAGCTAGTTTTTCTGGTTGGCTGAACAGTTTTTGCTGCACTTCTTCAATTTGCTACAACAGAGACCAAGAAAGGGTACGGCAACGTATTTGCAAGGTATGTGTGCACAACCACCCTCCCTATCATTTCATAAGCTCAAGGAAGTGTGGTTCTCGACCCTTGGACCACCAATCGCGCATCTCGATGCATGATGGCCAAGAAGCCAAATTGCACAATTCAATGTAAAATGAATGCGCACATAAACACATAAAGCCTTGACCTCTATCATGTATGATCAAGAGGGTCGGCAACCGAGAATTGAGGCACGTTTCATCACTTCAAGTATGAAACGTCCCTCATTTCTCGTGTTCGGACTAACACCTAATCCAAACACAATGCAAGCAACTCAAGCATGCAAACATGCAATGCAACTACATGGCATACACAATGTAAAGAATAACATGGCATACTCAATGCAATGTAGCATGAGCATACACAATGCGAAGAACATGGCATACACAATGCAATGTAATATGAGCATACACAATGCAAAGAACATGGCATACACAAACATGCTAAATGGACTTAAACCAAATGTGGACAGACCTCAGTCATGTCCAAAACAGTGGCCATAATGCTAAAACTAAGGCATGAAGATCACGACAAGCATGCTCAATGCAATGGCCCATTGACCAGGCATAAGAGCATAACTCTCAAGAGTGATCAAGGAGTGAAAAGCATGGAAGTGTAACAACACTATAAGCTCTGAAATAAGGTATGAAGTGATGCCAAATCACCCAAACAATACAAGTATAGCATGCAAAGGTCCTTAAGCATTAGAGCTAGCAAAGAAGACTACAAAGGGGACATGCAATACATGGCACAAATGCACGAACCAACCATGGACAGAGCTCAAATAGGTCTAGACAAAGACCAAAATATGCTGAGATAGGGGCTCAAATGTCTAGGCATGAAAGCATACACACTAGGCTATGAACAAGGCAACAATGCATAACACTCAAAGACACTTAAAGAGTTAATGATGTAGGAACATGGCAATGCTACATACTCTGAAATGTCATGATAAAGGATGTCAAATCATGTACACAACACAAATGAAGCATGCTATGGTACCCAAAGCTTGAAGCTAGCATAGGCATTTGGACTACAGCTATGCAAAACATGAAGCATATGGCAAAGGCAACCCAAAAAAGTCCTAGAACACGTCAAAATGAGTCTAAAACATGTATGAAAGGAAGCCAAAACAAGCTAGCATAAAGGGCATAAGGCATGATGTGTGCAAGGCAAATAAGGTGGATTACACTACACCTATCAAGACCAAGCATGAGATGGCTTTGCCAACAAAAATCAGAGTTATATCATGGCAAAATAACCCCAAAAACACATTGAAATGATAGCTCGCAAGCTTAGGCATGAAGGTATACGCAATGATTCATGTTTAAGGCATAAAGGGCAAACCCTCCAACGCATTAAAAGAGTGAAAGATGTGAGTACATAAACATGAAACATGCACTGAAATCACATAAAAAATGATGCCAAATCATTCAAATAGGTCAAGTAATGCATAATAATGGACTTGATACACAAAGCTAACAAGCTAGAATGCATTATAGCTATACAAAGCATGGCTAGGGGTGAGCAGCGGATATATCGATCCGCCAAAATCGATCGAACCGAACCGATCCGCCGCATTTTGGACGGATGCGTGATGACGAGCGGACGATTGTGGATTGATTTTCTCCAATCCGCCAATCTGGTGGCCGGATGGCGGATTTGAGATTACTTTGGCCGCAACCGAACCGCCGAACCGCCAAACTGCAAGCACCCCTAGTAATTTATAAGACTTTGTGTTTTCAGTTTGTTTAAATATTCTGTTTGTGTTTTCAATTAAAAAAGAGTTTAAATATTCTGTTGAAAAAAAGTTTTCAACTTGAATATCTTTTTTGAATTGAAAAAAATAAACGTATTATTTATCTATATTTTTTAGTTTTTAAATCTATCCCTAAAAATAATAAATAGAAAATATGATATATGTTGGTTGGTTTTTGTTTTCAAAAATAGATATAGATGTAACAATACAGAGACATACAATCTCTACTAATGCTCTGTTTATGGTTTTGGTGGTTTGAATTGTTTTTATATTTTAAGAACCACAGATTGTAATACTTTATGTGGATGAAGTATGCTGTGATTGTGATATTCTAAAATTTCAAACTTTCTTGCTTTGGATGAGGCATGCAATGATTGTAATATTTGTTTAAGTCATTGACTGTAACACTTTCTTCTTTTTTTTTTTTTTTTTGAGGAAGTGCACAAGTTGAATTATGTTAAAAATTTATAAAATTTTAAACCGCCAAACCAATTCGCATCCATCCGCTAAACTGCCAATCCGCTCAATCGACATCCGTCGGACTGGCGGACGGATGCAGATTGATTTTCTCCAATCCGCCAATCTAGCGGATGGATGGCGGATTGGAGGTTTCGTGGCCGCAACCGACCCGTGCCCACCCCTAAGCATGGCATGCATGACCAAAACAACACAAATTAGAGCTAGAGCATGCTAAAACATGGACAAAAGCTTCTTAGAGTTAAGCCAAAATCATGCTAGAATGACAGTCTAAAGCATGATACACATTAGGCTAGTTCATGGAATTGCACTACAAGTGCATGGAGCATGCAAGGGGCTATCAAACCAAACCTTAACAGAGGTATATCATGGCAAAAAAACACCAAGAACATGCTGAGATGGACTCAAAACAAGCTAGAAAGACATGCTCAAACATGAGGCATACAAAGCTAGTTTGTAAGATTTACACTACAAGTGTATAAGGCATGCATGAGGTGACAAAACCAAGTCAAAATAGTGGTATACCATGCTGAAATAACCCCAAATACATGCTAAGATATGGCCAATATAAGCTTAACAAGCATGCTCAAACATGAGGCATTCAAAGCAAGCATTCAAGAACACAAAATGAGGGGATGACCCTCTCCCATTTGGGACCTCAAAACACCATTTCCACCACTGAAATTCCTCTGAGTTTCAGTGGTGAGAAGGCCAAAACAAGGTGGTCCCAATAGCTTAAAAGGAAGGCACAAGAACAAGGCTAAACAAGGCCTAAGAGGGGGTAGACCACCCCTAACACAAAAGTGACCTTAAACAAACATTATAAGCATGCAAAATCAGAACTTTTTGCAGTAGAAAGTCAAGCCTAAATAAGCATGCAAATAGGTCCAAAAGCTTAAGCAAAAACCAAGGTTTAAGGGGTTAAAGGCTCACCCTTGTAGAACCACTTTGAAGCTACAACTCCAGCAACTTTTTTGAGCTCAAACCGAACCAAAAACACCAAAACCAGCTTCTAAGAGCCTCAGCAACAAAAGGATGGTGTTTGAGTGTGTGTTTGTGTGTTAAAGTATGAAGAATAAGCACTTTAAGGCACAAAAATGAGACCAAGAGAGAGATATAGAGATATATGTGTATCTATAGCTCAAGCACAAAAATATGAACCTGGAGGAGGAGGGGGGAGGTTCTCTCATATAGAGAACAAGGAACAAGCTTGTTAGACAAGCTTTTGGCCTAAAGCCATCCCTCTATACACGTGTATGGAGGATGGCTTCTGTGCCTTCCAACTGTAACAGCTGGCCTAAAAATATCTCTAAAAAGGTGATGGAAGCTGCTGACCACTTGAAGTGGTCAGCTAGCTACTTCTACTAGTCGGCCAACCAGTGGAAGTGGTCGGCCAAGGCAAAAAGTGGTCGGCCATGGGAGGGAGATGGTCTGCCACATGAAAGCAAGAAAGTGGTGTGGTGGCCGACCAGAAAAGGTGGTCCAAAGACCAAGAAAGCCAGTTGGCTGACCAGAAAACTGGCTGGAGGGAAGAAAAGTGGTCTCAAAGGGGAAGAACTGGTCTCCCACCCTTATACCACCTTTCAAACAAGGAAAACAAGGTTTGTACCAAAAACAAACCAAAAAGGATGCAAGACGAAAGTCCGGGAGATAAGGCACGCAGTCGAGAGACCCGAAAACTAGTCTAGGAGCACCAAAAGTGGTTTACGACCACAAAAGTGGTCTCCCAGACCACAGTGGCCCTCTAGGCCAAGGCAACAAGGCATGGTTTGAAAACCAAGCTAAACGGAGAACGTTAAGCAGTCCCGAGACAAGCTGCGCGGCCGAAGGCTCCGAAAATTGAAAACTAGTCTCCAAATAGGAAAAGTGGTCTACGACCACAAAAAGGTGGTCTACAAGACCTCTCCCTCCCTCTAGGGAAGAGAAAACAAGGTTCGGTCCACAACCGAGCCAAAGCACAAAGAGTTTAGAGGCCCAGAGGCAAGGCTCTCAGCCAAAACTCTAGAAACTCGAAACGAGCACAACATGCACAATCACCGAGCGCTCAATCGATGACGTCTGAGTCTTAAGGTCAGTCAAAAATGGGGTGTCTACAACATGGTAAAATCCTAGTTACTATTTCTGCATAACTAGCTATCACTGAGGAGATTAAAGAAAAGCAATTGCAAGATGAGTTTTTAAAGAAGATTGTTAATGAGATTGATTCAAAACCAAGGCCGGGATTCATGTATGAAAGTAATGTGTTGAAATTTCAATGTTGGCTTTGTGTACCAGATTGTTTGGAATTGAGAAAGCGTGTTATGACTGAGGCTCACAACTCTAAATTCGCCATCCATCCGAGAAATACGAAGATGTATCATGATTTGAAACAGAATTTCTAGTGGCCTGAAATGAAAAAGTGTATTGTTGACTATGTGGCTAAGTGTTTGCATTGCCAACAAGTGAAAGCTAAACATCAATGACCAGCTGGTTTACTTCAACTGTTTCCAATACCAAAATGGAAATGGGAGCATATTACAATGGACTTCATTGTCGATCTACCTCATTCTTCTAGAGGTATGGACTCTATTTAGGTAATTGTTGATCATTTGACTTAATCCGCACATTTCTTACTTGTCAAAACTTTTTATAATGCGGATAAATTAGCTAACATTTATATTGATGAGATTATGAGACTACACAGGGTGCCTATGTCTATTGTATCTGATAGAGATTCTAAGTTGACCTCGAGATTTTCGCAGAGTTTGTAACAAGCTTTGGGAACCGAATTGAGACTGAGTAGTGCTTATCACCCACAGACAAACTGTCACGACCCAAACCCGCCCCTATGGGTTTAGCACCGTAACCGGCCAGTAATCCGAGATTACCGAAGGCCTGCTTAACAGTAAGACAGTAAAACAGAGTACAGGGGCATGGCGGAAGCCAAAACAGTAAATAAACAATGTCCAATGAGCTGTGACAGTCTGTATGCAAAAAGATTTTTCATACATTTATACAGGCAGTGACAACAGTATGTACATTATATACAATCATTCAGAGCAGGGACTAAAACCCTATTAAAACAGTACAGTACAGTCTATACAGTTAACAAAACGGTTACAGAGATCGGCGGGGGAAATAAAAACACCCCTAAGCCATAGCTTGGCAGGCTCGGAACCTCGCAGTGAGGCACAGTGGTTGGCTTGACAAAACTGGAGTTTACCCCGACGCTTCTAGCTACGGTCTGGTGCCTGTACATCTACATATATATATGAACAGTGAGCTAAAGCCCAGTGAATAACATAATACGTAAAGAGGTTTAGAATGAATGTCCTTGCAGTAAAGAAATTAGTTCATTAAATCAGTATTTCAGTCTTTCAGTCAATCAGTCATATGCGGTACATCCATTAGCATAACAGTACAGTAGGCAGTAGGTCTTAAAGACCGAACAGTAATGATGGCCATCAATCAGTAACAGTAGTGGTTCCACGAGGGAACCGACAGAGATCTCTGTAACAGTAACAGTAAACAGTAGGTGCTAAGGATGCCACAGTACAGTTCAGAATATAGGACATATATTCATTCAGTAAACAATATCAGTTTGGTAAACAGTTCGATTTAGTATTCAAAAGATAATCATTTTGAACATATCTTTACACAATTGTTACTCACAGAGTTCTAGGCTACAGTGAGCTAGAGCGTCTCCTCGGATTGCCAACCCTATACAGTTAACAGATTGAACACACACTAAGTTTCACAGTTGGGAAAGATAATAACTTAATCCCTAAATTTGCCTTGGTGTGTTCTACATCTATATCCTCTTTAAGATGCCTTAAATGTGCCCTAGGAATGCCTAGGATGGAAAGAGGATGCAAAGATACACTTTTGAACACTTTACAAAATTTTCAGAAAACAGGGGTCTCGCTCGAGCGTGGCTTTCTACGCTCGAGCGAGCTTGCCAAAACAGTGGGGTCGCTCGAGCGTAGACTTCCTCGCTTGAGCAGTCTGCAAAAATGCGAAAAGTGCTGGACGTTGGAAATCTCCGCTCGATGCCCGCTCGAGCGTAAGACACAGTCCTCGCTCGAGCGTAGGTTCTCTCGCTCAAGCGTGCGTCTGCGTGCACCAAGATTCTGAGAGCTTGCAATTTACGCTCGAGCCACCATTTCTTCGCTCGAGCGGCGCTCAAAGTAAACGGTGGTCGCTCGAGCGTAGAATCCTTTGCTCGAGCGAAGGAGCCAAATTCTGGAATTTCCAGATTTGCCTCCCAAGCTCAAACCAAGCATTCCTTAGCTCAAAACTCGACCTCTTGGGCCCAATTTCTGGAAAACACATCTAAACTCAATATATAACAAGTTTCAAAGCTTAATTTGAGAAATCAAAGCCCAAGGGTGAGTTAATTAAATCCAATTTCAAATCAATTTTCATGAACAAGATGAACATGCAAACATGCATGAATTCAAATCATTTCAAGGCTTCAATTTGATGCTCTAGTGAGCCAATTGTTCCAAAAACAAGTTGAAAACATGGACCATTGCAAAATTATGAACATGCATGTACCATTTCATGAAGGACAACTTCAAAACTTGCCAATTCAAACGTGCATGCATGGAGTGAGCTTCATTTTAGCATGCTAAGACTAAGACATGACTTAGCTCTCTAATTTGGCATGAACCTTGCAAGAATCAACCTTAAATACAACAATGGGTGGTTGAAATTCATACCTAAGTCTTGAATTAGCGGTGTAGGAGCTCAATTTACAATTATCCTCTAAGATCACCAAGTCTTCAAGCAATTCACAAGCAAAACTGAGATGAAAACAACTCCTCTAGTTTCTCTCTCTCTAAATTCGTTTGTGCTAGAGAATAAGGCTGAGGAAATGGTCTTGTTTCAAGTGTAATGAGGCTCCAAAAATGTTATAATAAGGGCCCACTCACAATAACATTTCCGTAAATAAGTCCAACAATGCAATTTAACTTATTTTAATCTAATTTAATCGTACCAAATAAATTTTCAGATAATTACACCATAAAATCACATAAATTATGATGATCACAAAACACTAATCGATTTCGGGTTCGGCCGCCGATAAGGCCTTCAATTAACAATTTAAACATAAAAATACAAACAGATAATTAAACGACAAACAGATAGATATGCAATTAATTAGATATACTCAGTCAATTCAGTTCTAGATTCCAGTCAGTCAGTTCAGTATTTCAGTTGATTCATTACTAATCATAATCAGTCTCAGTTTATCAGTATTCGGTAGTTAATCGGCAATCAGTGGTGAGGGTTATTACACAAACAGCCAATCAGAATGGACCATTCAAACTTTAGAAGATATGCTACGAATGTGTGTTGGATTTGCAAGGAAATTAGGAGACCTATTTGCCTTTGGCTAAGTTTGTGTACAACAACAGTTACCATTCAAGTATTAATATGGCTCCTTATCAAGCTTTGTATGGTAGAAAATGTCGATCTCAGATTTGTTGGGCCGAAGTAGGCGATAGATCGTTATTGGGACCGGAACTTGTATAAGAGATGACTGAGAAAGTAAAACTGATTCAGCAACATTTGAAAACCGCTTAGAGTCATCAAAAGAGTTATGCAGATGTCTGAAGAAGAGCTAGAGTATATGAAGTCGGTGACCATGTGTTCATTAAGGTAACTCTGATAAAAGGCTAGACATGGTTTAGAGTTAAAGGCAAGTTGGCACTGCGGTACATTGGGCCGTATGAAATCATTGAGAAAATTAATCCGGTGACATATCAAGTAGCCTTATCGCCAGTCATGGAGCATATGCATAATGTTTTTCATGTTTTGATGCTTCAGGATTATTTACGGGATTCATTACATGTGATTGAATCGATACGTATTTTTGAAAGATGATTTTATTTATGAAGAACGATCAATTCAAATTGTCAACCAGAGAATCAAAAGATTAAGAAACAAGGATATTCCGTTGGTGAAAGTAGATTGGTAGAATCATAGAGGGATGGATGGATGCAACTTGGGAGAGCGAAAAAGATATAATGAAGAGATATCTGGACTTTTTTCCATTGGACCCTACATTCTTCCAAAATGAAGGTAATTCGAGTTTGAAGGACCAAACTCTTTAAGGGGGGAAAACTGTAACAACCCCGACCAGTGATTAGCCTATAATCCTTAATTAAGAATGTTTAACAAGTAATTAAGGAGAAATCCTAAGTTAATTGTATGTGCCATTTGTTATTTGTGTTTATATCTGTCTGCTATAGGAATATCTGTCGATAATTCTGTTTGAATCTGTGAATTAAAGGCCTTATCGGCCACCAAACACGAAATGGGTTAGGCCAACGTGTAATTTAGAATTTTTAGAAATTCATGGTAATTTTAATTGAAATTTGATTCGGAGTCAAATAATTAGAATAAAATAATTGTAAGAGATTAACTTAATTAAAGACTAATTATATTAGCCTGACCAAGCCTATATAAGGCTTACATGATTCTAGAGCTCACTCATATTATACGCTCCTTCATCATCTCTGAGCTTTCAACCGTGAGAGAGAGAGAGAGAGAGAGAGAGAGAGAGAGAGAGGAGATGAGGGGGGAGACTAGAGCCAACTTTGAAGAGAAATTAAGATCAAGCTAATTACTAGAAGAATTGAAGGGAATTAGTGTAATTGAGCAAGAAATTACTAGAATTCAAGGGAATTGGGAACTCTATATAGGAATCATACTCTTAACCTTTATATTCAAGACATTAGTGAATGAATTCAAGAGGTTTAAGTGTTAAAACATGAGAATTGAGCTTGCGAAGTAGAAAAGAAGAGCATTCCATGCATGCATGTCCATTTCATCACAATTTGAGTTTGATTTCAAAGAATTCTCACATGCATGTGTTCATCTTGACTTTGTTTTGAGAATTCACGAAGTTTCATACCAAATTACCTCAATAGTTCATGTTTTGGAAGGAAGAATAGCATGTAAATCCTTGCATGTGTTATCTCAAGTTTCAAGTTTGGTTTTGCACAATTGACTTGCTTTTGGGCTTTGATTTTGTGAAATGATCTTTAATTCATGAGGTTTTACAAGTTTACAAATGTTTTCTCAAGTTTTGGTCCAAAAGAATATGTTTTGAAGTTTTGAGTTTGAGTTTTAAAGCTTAGAGAGCAATCTGGAAATTCCAGAATTTGGCATAATCGCTCGAGCGATGGTTTCTTCGCTCAAGCATAAAATTTGAGCTTTCAAAAGTTTTGTAGAGTTTGGGGGTTGGCTCGAGTGACAGAAGTTGCGCTCCAGCAACCACTCTTTGTTTTGAAACTTGGCTCGAGCGACCGAAAGTTGGCACGAGCTTGAAAATCGAGCATCCAGTATTTTTGCAGACCGCTCGAGCGACAGAAGTTGCGCTCGAGCGAACCGTCCTATTTTTCAAATTTGGCTAAGTGTATTAAAGTACAGTTTTGTATCCTAATTGCATCCTAGACATTCCTAAACCATAATTAAGCTACAATAATGAGGATAAGAGTTAGAAACACACGCTAAGAAAGAGAATGATAAGTTAAACACCTTTGAGACGTGTGTCCAATGTATACCTGTCACGTGTATGTGTAGGTCAAATGTTATCGCCCGCCTGATCAGTCTGTTCTGTCCACGTGATTTGTTCTGCTACTGGAGCTATCTGTGAGTAACAACTCTGTAAAGTTATGTTTAATTATAAGTATTTTATGACTGAAATGATATGATATGTTTTCTGAAATGCTATTTTATGAATCATGAATGAATGCGATGCCCATTTTTCTGAAATTTATTTGTGGCATCCTTAGTTCATGTGGCCCTCGCCTGGGAGTAACAATACTGTGGCTTACATTCATGTGGTCCTCGTCCAGGGGTAGCAATACCATGGCTTATATTCATGTGGCTCTCACTTGGGGGTAACAATACCGTAGCCAATATGCACGTGGCCCTTGCCTGGCGGTAACAATACTGTGGCCTATGTTCATGTGGCCCTCGCCTGAGGGTAACAATACCATGGCTATATGTGCACAGAGATCTCTGTCAGTTTCAATTCTTGGAACTACTGTTTACTGTATCGATGGCCATCAAATGACTGTTCGGTCTTTAAGACCTACTGTACTATTCTGCTACTAGATGTACCACGTATGACTATTTTTGAAATCTGTATAAACATGTGAATCTGGAATCTGAGTTCTTTGAATCTAATGGGGCATCATTCATAAAGCCTTTGCCTTGTTGTTATTCACTAGGCTTTAGCTCACTGTATTATTTATGTATGTAGGTGATCAGGTGCGGGATCGGGCTTAAGCGATTGCCTGGAGTTCTGTCTTGTCAAGCCAACTAATGTGCCTCTCGAGGAGGTCCTAAGTGGTTCAAGTGATTAAGTTTGTGCACGTGATGTTTGTTTTTATCTTTCCTTTTCTTCTGCTTGGACAAGACTTTTGTTTATCTATATGTAAGGGTGACGTAAGACAATGATATGTATATATATAACGTCACTATTCATATGTGAATATAAGTTTAAATTTTTTGTCTCCTGTACGTCTATACAGCTCTATGGACATTGTATTTTATATATTTGCTTCCACTAGCTCCTTTATTTCGTTAATCCATTTCAGAGGCCTTTGATAATCTTAGGATTACTGGCCGGTTACGATGCTAAACTTATAGGGCCGGGTTTGAGTCGTGACACTACCTCTCTCATAAATTCCAGAAAAATTAAAAAATGAAAAGTTTTTTTTCTCTCTCTCTCCACTCTTCTTTATAAGCTACCTCTTTCTCCTACTTTTCTCTCTCATAAATTCTAGAAGACCAAAAAATTGAAAACTCTTCCTTTTAAATCTCATTTTTGCTTCTTTTTCTAAACCCTAGGAAGACCAAAAAAATGAAGAGTCTCTCTCTCTTCAGTTTCGTCTCTGCCTATCTCTTTCGTTCCTTTTTTTCTCTCATAAATCCAAGAAGACAAAAAACCAAAGGGCCTCTCTCTTTCGTCTTAGGCCTCTCTTTATATTATTTTTTTCTCTTTCTTTGTGAGACAAACTCAAATCACTCTTTCTCCATCATCTGTGTTTTTCTTTCTTTCAATGGTCGATGGTGATGGTAGCTATGGCAGACGAGGTAGCTAACACCGGCGACGATTAGCGATGGCAATAGTAGTGGTTGGTGCTACGATTAGTGACTCTCTCTCTCTCTCTCTCTCTCTCTCTCTCTCACTCTTTCTCTCTCCATTTTCTCTGATCTGCTGTCATAGATGTTTGTGTATATATATATGTATATGTATGAATTGAGTTCCATTTTCAAAAAAAAAATCATTTCAAATTTTCAAAATCAACCGAACCGATAGTCGAACCGTACTCTGTGATTTAGTTAATCTTGAATTACAATTCGATAAAAAATGGATCACTAATTTCTTCACCCAAAGGTGTCGATTTGGCTGATGGATCAAGGGTAAACCTGAACCGAACCGAATCGAACCGACCCGACATGTACACATCTTTACAAAAAAGGAAGGTCATTGAATGATAGCACCCCTTTTACCTAATTCGAAGATTGATGTTTACTAAGTTTCTATTTTATAATTTTAGTGGTTAATTATTCACAAAATTCATTTTTAAGCCTAAAAAAAACCCTTAACTAACCTATAACTAAGTGATTTGAATAAAATAAATATCATTTATTTTAGTTCCAAGAATAAAGCTACATTTTCCATTAAAATAAAGATTTTTCACCAAAAAGAGATTTTTAATATAACATGGCCATAAACTTGAACTAAAATAAACAACACTTATAAAAGTACCCAAAACAATCAATTTTGCATAGAAGAGCATCTAACTTGGATTATTGAAAAGACAATGCAACAATAACACATATATGTTATGAAGATCAAGAGAACTTACCCGCATGTCCACTTTCAGCTTCTTACATGTAAAACTTGAGATAAATATGACCTAAATATGCAACTAATACAACCAAAATGCAACCTAGGCTCGGCTTGAGGCTACTAAATGATGAACATGCATAGAAGAGCAAATAACAAAAAATGATTGAAAAATGCAAACTATCTACATGATGATTCAAACTGGGATATGTATATGTATTAGATGATTATATGAGGCCTAAATATAATGTTTTTAATAAAGATAAAGAAAACATGCAAGAAAATGAGAGAGGATGAATAAAACTAAGAAACTACATGATGAGATAGAAAAACTAAACACACATTGCCCGTTGAGCGGTGAAGATATATATGAGATAGAAAAATTTAAACTTATATATATATTTACACATCATCCTTAAGTCATCATATATACAGACTAGACAAAAGGGGCTTAGCCCTAATTACAAAATAAACAAAAACTTGTTTAACAAAACGAGAAAACAAAAACTTAAACTTTAATCACATAGCCTTGACCACTTGACATATTTGGAACCTCTACGGGAGGTATAGCGATCTCGGGTTTTACCCCTTGTGTACAGTGATCCGGACTTGTTTCCGTGGATGTTAGTAATTGTTTATATCTTGTTTGCATCCTTTCATATCTTGTATTTGAGTCGTAGGATGTGATGGGCAGGTTTGTTACAGGTTGGTTGTGTTTGGGAGCAAATGGTTGCTGCCCAGAATTCTGGTCCTTCGCTCGAGCGAGCAGTTTGTCGCTCGAGCGAGCTCGTTGTTTTGGATCCTTTGCTCGAGCCAGGGTTTGGTCGCTCGAGCGAGAGTTGAGTTTTGTGTCTGGTGGCTCGAGCGAGAAGTTTTGCGCTCGAGCATACGTCTGCGTCTCATTTTGACCTGAGAGCTGTGTTCCTTGGCTCGAGCAAGCGAGGTGTATGTTTTCGAGTTCCTCGCTCGAGCGAGCATTCTGTCGCTCGAGCGTGCTTCTGGGTTGCAGACCTGAAGCTTCGAGTTTTTGGCTCGAGCGAGACTTCCTTCGCTCGAGCGAGTAATCTTTGTGTCTGGTCGCTCGAGCGACCAGCGACCAATCCTTCGCTCAAGCGAGCCTATTACATATCAGATCGCAGCAGTGATTTTAACTTCACTTTTTCATCCCCTTTTCTTTTTCAAACCCTAGATCCGAGACCCTCTCTTTCTAGACTTGTCTTCTCTCTAGGATTTCATCTCCCTCTAGTGTGAATCTATCCTAGATCCTTCGTTAAAAAGATAGAGGGTGACTTGGGCTTTGATTTAATCTGAAAAACTTGGGATTTGGAGCACGCTGGTCTTTGGTCTTCATCTCCATTTGAGCTCAAACTTCGAGGTAGGGATACCCTACTCCTCTTTATGAGCTTTGTCTTTGAATTTTGGCATTTTAATATGTTGGAGGTTGTTGTGTAATTATGGGAAAGTTTGAGTCCTTTGTGTAATTTTACAAAAGTTGGGGGTTTTGTTTATAATAAACCAATATGCATGTTTGGCATAGAGAAATGAGTTAAATGATGGATTATGGATGAAAATGGAACCTTTGGGTTGTTATGTAACTTGTGGGAAAAATGCCCTAATTACATAGTTAAATTAATTTGTGTGATTAATTTGGAGAAATGAAAAATTGAATTGAAAATGTTGGAATTGAATGTGTATGGGATTAAAGGGTGTAGTTAGATTCATTCATCGCTCACCTAGTTGAAATGTCGATTATATATCCATTTGGTGCATTTATTTTCTGTTTAGAAATAACTGCTTTGGGCTATCGGTGGAGGATAGTCTTGATTGTTGTAAACAATGCATGATGATTAGGCAAACTGAAACTAATCGACTGAGTATGCTATCGAATGTAGCGACGGAAATAATACATTAAATTTATGTATTGATTGATTGTATATGATCTATATTTATATATGTGTTGTGTGGGAGGAGATTGTAGACGTCCCCGAACGCTCCGGGAGGGTTAAGTCCCGTTCCGTTCATATCGGGGTCACTACAGTTGAAGGACTCAAATGTCACGGTTCTGAATCTTGAACCAAAGAGTCCACCTCTGGCAAATCGTTTTTTGAAGAAAACTGATTTTTGAAAAGTAGTGCCAAACATGGACTGCTTTGCCAGATTACAGAGTCGCCACCTAAATATTTTAAAATGGGGAAATTTAGGAAACCCTGACTCGGTTGCCGAAGGCCACATGTCCGTCATCACCAAAGTGGTCTTGGCTCGGGAGCTTGGGTACGATCGGGGAAGGTCAGCTATGAGCACCCCCTTTCGCCCGGTCCGAAGACCAGCCTCTACTAACCGTGATATCCGTTTTTGAAAACTTTATGCGTTCTTATTCCAGTTATTAGCCTAGAATTACTATGTGATGCGTACAACACAAAAGTATAGACTAGATTGCCTAATTTGGAAATAAACATTGCATATCCGTTTTGTCTCGAAAAACGTGTCGGATTTCGCTACTCGCAAGTAGGCTAAAATTCGGATTTCAAATGAGTACTCCCAACCTAGGTAACCCAACCTCCACCCACAGGCATTCAAACAGTTTAGCACATAAGCATTTAGCCGCATGGCGAGCCTACTGTCATGTTAACATTCACACGCATGCGATATGCTAAAGCGAAAATACTTACATCGTACTCCGTGCCAAAAACAAAACCCGGTTAGCAAACATGCATGACCTAGTTCATATTAAGTGGCTAATGCAACACAGGTATAAATGCAAGCTAGAGTAGGCTCGGCTAACCCTAATCATGGCATATGAAATGCTATCACATAGCACGTATTCAATTTGGAAATTGAAAATTACGATGCAATTTGTATGATGTACCGAGCCCGGTGCATGAAAACAAATGCATGAATGCACGCATGCATAGCATAAGGTATGCTAATTGAAAATGCCCTAATCTACCATCAAAGCAGGTAAATAAAAGGGAGAAAGAAATGGGGGTTGGAAGACATACACCCACTCACACACACTTATTACATTTTTGCCCTCTCTCGGAGGGACCAAAATAATAATATACAGACCGAATAAATAATTAACTAAACTAGCTAATTAAATATTACAAATTGAATAAATTAATTAAGCTAATTAATTAACCTAATTAAAGCAGTAAATGCCTCGGGAGGAGGGCCGGATGCGTCGCGTGCCCGGGGCTCGCTCGGAATCGCACTGCCGTGCACGGGTTGCCTCTGTTTCCTCTGCTCTCCTCCTCAGAAAATTACCAAAATCCCAGGAGTGCCTCTCAGGGCATTGGGGATCACCACCGGCCGGGATAGAACACCACCGGCTAGAAGATGAGGCCATCGGCACTAAATTTCCTTATCGGCTGCCAATGAGCAGCCGGTCGGCACTAAAAAGTGCCGGTCGGCACAAAATTCCTGCAGAACCTGCAACTCACAGCAGCAGAGAGAAACAACATGCAAGGCAATGCAATTCAAGCCATTTATGCACCAAACACATCCCACATCATGTTTATGACTCAATGGGGCATGTGCCTCGATCCTCGGACCACCAATCGCGCATTTCCATGCGTGATGGTCTAAAGGACCGAGAATGCAACTTCAATGTCAAATGCACACAAACCAAGCAAGCACATAAGGGTGCTAAACCTCCATCATGACTTAGTCAAGAGGCCTAGCATGCATGTCCATGTGATGCAACCCTAAGCATGTGATCTAGCATGCAATATGGACAATGGCATGGCATTTATGCAAGCATACAAACAAGCATATAAGGCAAGTATGCTAACTAAGCAATGGGATGGACTTATACATGAATTGGGCAGCTCTAACAAGGCTCAAAACAATGGCCAAAGTGCCTAAAGATGGGGTCTAAACACACATGCACACATGCACACATTAAGACACCAACACTTGAGCATAACAAACAACATTCAAGCACACTTGAAATGAGTTAAACATGGACTACTAGCATGTAGTATAAGCTCTGAAAATCAAGCAAAACATGTTGCCAAAACATGCAATAAAGCAAGCTAAACATGCATGCAAGTGGTCCAAAGCTTAAGGTAGGCCAAAGATGCGTTGAACTACACCTAGCACAAACACACATGGCAACACTTAACCAACCAAAATCAGAGTTTTACCACATAAAACTAAGCCCAAAATAACACTTAGATGGCATCTAAATGGCATGGATCTAAAGGCATGCAATATGACCAACACATGGAGCATACAAAACATGCTTTTGAAGCTTTAAAGGAGCATGCAATGCAAACATATGAGCATGTCAAATGGACTGATATGACATGATAAATGGTTCCAAACCCTCGAAATGATGCAAGTATGGCATGCTACACAATCATGCACCTAAGGCTCACAAGCCAAGAATACAAAGAGGCTATGTTAAGCATGCTAAAATCAAACCAAATAACTATGGTCAGACCTAAAACATGTTAAAATAAGCACAAAAGCTTCATGAATCAAGGCCCAAAACATGCTAGAAACTAAGGCATACCACCTAAGCATGTTAAGGCATAAAAGAGCATTACAAGACACCTATGCTAAGCATGCAAAAGGGGCCTAAACCAACTTGAAATCATGTTATAACATGGCAATATAAGCATGAAAAACAAGTCAAACATGCCCAACACACACTCAAGCATGAAGCTCCTTAAGGAAACCAAACTTGCCCTTTTCAAGGACATCAAGGAGAGGGGGTGGCCCTCTCCTTCTTGAGACTTCAAGGCATGCTCTTCACCACTGAAATCCCTCAAGATTTCAGTGGTGAAGAGATCCTATCACCAAAATCTCGGATCCCTCACAAAATAGCACAAAAAGTGCCCTTTTCAAGGCCTAAGGGTGGTCAAACTCACCCAAACCACTAAACACTCTTAATGAACAATAAAGAAGGCTTAAAAACAGAGATTTTATGTGTTAATCACTAAGCACAAAAACTGTTTTAAACTAGGTAAAAATGGAGTGCAAAAATGGGGTAAATAAAGTAAGTTTCTTACCCTTGATGACTATCTTCACAAAGGTTGTTGTGCTTGGTCCCTTGAGCTCCAAATCAGTCAAAAACTTCAAGAATAAGCTCTGATTTTCAAGAATGCCAAGAAAAGGTGGAAGACTAGGTGTGTTAGTGCAATAATATGAACTAAAACACCTAGAAAGCAAAAGAGAAAGGGAGAGATAGGGTGTGTATCTATCTTAACCCTAAAAAACCAAAGCTCTAACTCTCTAACAATGTCTAAAGCTCTTGGATTTTTGTCACCCTTGAGCCAAGTGAAGAGGGTTCTCTTGTATAGGCAACCAAACTTACAAGTTAAGTTACCAAACAAGCTCATCCCTCCATACACGTGTATGGAGGGGAAGACAATTGCACACAGCTGTCTGAAAATATCTCAGAAAGCAAGTGCACAGTAGTCGGCAGGGCAAAATGGTCATTTCGCCCAAAATGGTGCCGACCGGCACAAAATAGTGCCGACCGGCACAATATAGTGCCGGTGACAACTACAGCCAGCCGGTGGCCTCTAGCCCCAGCCGGTGGTGTGTGGGGATGCCTCAGAAGGCATTCCCTGCCCCTCAAAGGCAAAACACAAGTGTTTGGTGCAAAACCAAACACAAACGGTCGAGTTCGGAGGTCCTGAGGCAAGGCGCGCGCAGCCGAGATCTCCGGGAACTCCAAACGAACACAAACATGGATAATCACCGAGTGTTCCAACGGTGACGTCCAAGTCTTGAGGACGGTCAAAAATGGGGTGTCTACAGAGATAGGGGATGTACTCTACGGTTTAGGGGAAGATAGGGGATGGACCTCTATACCGGATTTTGTGTGACATTGATACAGCACTAAAATGTGTATCAAGTGTTGATTGTGGAAGTGTTCAAATTGATTTGATATAGCACTAAAATGTATATCGTTATCAATTGTGAAGTATAGAAGTGATTCTATGTTATGTTGATACAGCACCGAGATGTGTATCTTTCGTAAAGTGTGGAAGTGGTTATGTGCTATCGATATAGCATTAAAATGTGTATCCATCATGAATTTTGAAAGTGTTTTAAAGATGAGTCTAAATCTCATTAAGTTGTTTGGCTAAGTGTTGAGCCTTGTTTTCAAACTCAAAATTGAAAAAGAAATGGAAAATGAAATGTAACATGGACTTAATGTCATGGAACCGGAATGTGATATATGTGGATGTATCTGTATTGACCATCTATCAACTGCTAATCTTTTAGTCATGGTTCATAGCTGGTTTAGTGTATTTCTACTGGGCTGTGGCTCACCCTTTATGGGACATCATTTTCAGGTACAGGTAGCATGCCACCTCCAAGGACATAGCTTGGGAGGCTAGAGGCAGACAGACTTTTGTTGTTTTGTTATCTTTTGGATGTATTACATGTAAATTCAAGCCAAGGGCTTAATGTGTATTGAGTTAGTATTCCTTTTTTGTAACCAAGTGTTAATTTGGAAAGCTGTAAGCCCGTAGGGCATTTGCTTTTGTTGTTAACATGTAATACTTTTGTAAAGAATTATTCTAATGAATAGAATGATGTTTATTCCTTGTATCAATGCATGTCAATATTGATGGGTTTAATGTATTATTTTGAGGGCGTTACAGGAGGCACATAGATTGGCTGACAAAAACATATTCCAAGTAGACGCCTCTAAGCCTGGTTATGCACTTGATCATCTACATACATATACATAAATAGTGAGCTGGAGACAATGAATAACAACAAAGTAAAGGTTTTTAATGAAAGATTTCAAAATCAGAAATAAATTCATATACATATTCAGATTTGTAAACAGTCATACGTGGTATATCCATTAGCTAATAGATAAGATTGGTCATAAAAACCCACGTGCAGAGTAGTTGGTTATAAAGACCCTTATTAACATGAGATGGTCATTAAGACCCACGTGCAGATCAGATAGTTGATTATGCATAATTAGTTCCATGAATGGAACCCACGTGAAACCCTAGTACCAGGTAACAAATAACACATGACAGATTCACATAATGCTAAGGAGGCCATGAATACATTTCACAAAATTGGACATTCATTCATGATTCACAAAATAGCATTCATAAAACATTTGATATCATATCAGTCAGAAAATACTTATAGTCAAACATAGCTTTACAGAGTTGTTACTCACAGATAGCTCCAAAAACAAATCAGACGGACAATGGCGCATGACCTATACAAACACATAACAGATTCATATTGAAACACAATATCACTTCTTTGATCAAATTTAACTTCTCTTGTCCTTTTTTGTTTAAGTAATCTGAAGTTCTACTATGCTTATTCTTTCTTTCTCAAATAAGCCGAATTCCCATTTCACATATTCTTTCATAACTAAATCTTTCTTTTCCAAATAGACAGATTTCTTACTTGGCTTCTTAATAAATTACTACTAAATCAATGACTTATTCTTTAACCAACTAATTTATGTTGATTGTTAGCTTATTAATCTTCATTGAGGCAGAAATCATGTCTAGAATGCTCGAGATCGAAATATCAGCAAAGTATAATTTTTCAAGTCATGTTGAAAATAGCTTGACCACTCGACCCACCACTTGGTCGCTTGAGCGGACTGTATTGTTAGGAATGTAATAATGGCCCGGCCTGGTCCATCCGAGCACAGGCTCGGGTTGGCCTTGTGGGCTCCTGCTTTTTTATGGGTCGAGCCGAGCCAGTCCATGGGCCAAAAAGTGGGACCCAAACCCAAGCCCAAGCCTAAGCCCACTCATAATAGGGCTTGGGCTCGGGGCCGCGGCTAGTTAGGCCTTTTTTTTTTTTTGAAAAATAAACGATAAATATATTATCTATAGATTATTTATTAGGAATAAAAAAAAATAAAAGAAAAATTATACTAGAATGTTTTAGTTAAGATTAATGATATGTTTTGTTTAGTTATGTTTCATGGTGGTATTTAAATTTAATTATGTAGGACTTATATTTTTTTAATTATGAACTTATAACTAAAAAAGCAATTATGTAATTTTTTTTCTTTTGAAATGAATAATTTATATATATGAAAATGAAACTTTCAATATTACAATATTAAATTAATTATATAACATTTATTGAATGAATATTTTTTATTTCAAAATGAAATAAAATATTACAAAAATTTATATTATTAAATAAAATAGGTGTAGATTATTGATGATGGTAGAGCAATTGCATCACTATAGGTCAACTACATCCCAACTAGGTTGGCACTTACTAACCTGCTAATCATTTGCATTATACTCCACCTCAATAATCTAATACAAAAACAAAGACAAAAAAAAAAAAAGAAATGAAATGAAATAGTAAAAAATAAATTGTTGATCAATCATCAGAGGAAACAGACATTTCAGTCGCGTTGCTCGAGGATATGTCATCCAAATCATTTTGAATTTGCTCATTTTCACTATAATTTTGTCTTCTTGTAAGCGCATGCATATGATCTCTAGATATCATCAGTGCCTCAACCATTTGGGATGAAAGCCTGCTTCAGTAATCGCTCAGCACCCGTCCACCTACACTAAAAGCTGTTTCCGAAGCAACTATAGAAATAAGAATGGTTAGTATATCACGGGCCATCTGTGAAACCATAGGCCTGTAGACACCCCATTTTTGACCGTCCTCAAGACTTGGACGTCATCGTTTGAACACTCGATGATCATCGATGCTCGTGTTCGTTTTGAGTTCCTGAAGGTCTCAGCCACGCGCTTTGCCTTAGGATCTCTCAACGTGTCTGTTTTGTGCTTGGTTGTGGACCAAGGACTTGTGGTTTTGTTTCTGAGGGAATAGGGTGGCTTGTTGGCCATCCCTACAACCCATCGGCCAAGCCTTGTGCTTGTCGGCCTTGTTTCCTTGCCATCGGCCATAAGTGGTGGCCGATCGGCACTCTTTTTGGTCGATCGGCACTCCTTTTGGTCGATCGGCCATATATTTTGGCCGAGACCTTTCTATTTGCTTTTCTAGATATTTTTGTGCCAGTTGTGATAACTAGTGAGCACAGTTTTCATCCTCCATACACGTGTATGGAGGGATTGATTCAAGTCCTTAGCTTGCTCAACAAGCTTAGGAATTGAATTTCTATAAGAAGGGAGACCTCTCTCCCTTTCCAGAGGTTCTGAAAAATTAAGATAGAAGTTATATATCACTCTCTCTCTATATTCTCTTTCTCTCTCTATATTTGCCCTTGTTTGTGCTCAAAAGTGCATTTTCTTCACACTTTTGCACTAAAGCACCTAGTGAAACACCATCCTTTTGTTGCTGAGACTCTTAGAAGCTAGTTTTGGTGTTTTTGGTTTGATTTGAGCTCAAAAAAGTTGCTGGAGTTGTAGCTTCAAAGTGGTTCTACAAGGGTGAGCCTTTAACCCCTTAAACATTGGCTTTTGCTTAAGCTTTTGGACCTATTTGCATGCTTATTGAGGCTTTGTATGCTTATAATGTTTGTTTAAGGTCACTTTTGTGTGGGGGGTGGTCTACCCCATCTTAGGCCTTATTTGGCCTTGTTCTTGTGCCATCTTTTTAAGCTATTGGAATCACCTTGTTTTGGCCTTCTCACCACTGAAACTCAAAAGAATTTCAATGGTGGAAATGGTGTTTTAAGGTCCCAAATAGGAGAGGGTCATCCCCTCTTCTTGTGTCTTGCATGCTTGTATAGATGGCTCATCAAAGTAGCATGTTTATCTAGCATATGTTGGCCATATCTCAGCATGTTTTTGGGGTTGTTTTGCCATGTTATACCTCTGTCTAAGGTTCGTTTGATAGCATCTTGCATGCTCCTTGCACTTGTAGTGCAATTCCATTCATTAACCTAACATGCATCATGCCTTTAGACATCATTCTAGCATGCTTTTGGCTTAACTTCAAGAAGATTTTGTTCATGTTTTACCATGCTCTAGCTTTGATTTGTGTTGTTTTGGTCATGCATGCATTGCTTTGTATAGCCATGGTTCACTCTTGCTTGTTAGCTTTGTGTATTGAGTCCATTAGCATGCATTGCTTGGGCTATTTGCATGATTTGGCATCACTTGGTATATGATTTTAGTGTATATGGTGTGGCCATACTCTCTCATGCTTCACTATTTCAATGCTTTCGGTGAGTCATGCTTTATGCCTTAAGTGTGGGTCTATATGCATGCCATGTTGCCTAGGCTTTTGGACTGCCATATCAGTGCATTTTTGGTGTTATTTTGACATGCCTTAACTCTGATTTGTGTTGGTATAGTCATCTCATGCTTGGTTTTGGGGGGTGTAGTGTAATCCTCTTTGTTGGCCTATATGCGTCATGTCTTGTGCTTGCCATGCTAGCATGTTTTAGCTTTGGTCCATGCATGTTTAGTCTCATTTTGGCATGATCTAGGACTGTTTTGGTTGTCCTTGGCCCCTTGGGGTTTGCTTTGTATAGCCATGGTGCAAGTCCCCTTGCTAGCTTCAAGCTTTGAGCCCTCTTGCATGTAATACTTGTGTTGTTTGAGTGGTTTGGCACCATTCCATACATGATTTCAGAGCTTATAGTGTTGTCACATATCCATGCTTGTCACTCTTTAAGTGCTCTTGAGGGATGTCCTCTTATGCCTTAATTCTTAAGCCAATTGGCATGCATGCTTGTCTTGCATTTCATGTCTTCACTTCAACATTTTGGCCACTGTTTTGGGCATGGCTGAGGTCTGTCCATATCCGGTTTAAGTCCATCTTGCATGCTTGTTTGCATTACATGTTGTTTGCATACTTTTTGTTTACATAGTTGTTGGCATGCTCATGGTGCATTGGCTTTGTTTGCATGCTTAGGTTGCATTGCATTAAGTCAATCATGTTGCATTACATTGTTCACATGCCATTAGTATTACTAAGTCAATCATGTTGCATTGCATGGTACTTGCATGCTCATATTGCATTAGCATTGTTTGCATGCCATTAGCTTTGTTAAGTTGTGCATGCATTGCATTGCATTTTGTTTGGATATAGTGCTAGTCCAAACACGAGGAACGAGGGACGTTTCATACTTGAAGTGATGAAACGTGCCTCAATCCTCGGTCGCCGACTCTCTTGAGCATGCATGATAGAGGTTAAGGCATTAATGTGTTTTTGTGCATTCATGTGACATTGATTTGTGCAACTCGGCCTCTTTGGCCATCATGCATTGGAATGCGTAATTGATGGCTCGAGAGCCGAGCACTACACACCTTTGAGCCTTAGACATGATAAGGGGTGTAGTTGCACATACATCTTCTTGCAAATACATTGTCGTGCCTCTGTTTGTGCACTGTTGCAGCAAAAAGGAGAGTTTGCAGGAAGTAGTGGTCGATCGACCACTTGGTCTGCTGATCGGCCATCAACAATTGGCCGATAACTTTGAAGTTGGTCGATAACCATTATCCTTTGGCCGATGGCCTCTCAGCATGTCCATAAGGTGAATCAGAAGTGTTTTGGAGATTGGCACAATTTTCAAAAGTCTAAAACAGTGCAAACAGAGGCAACATGAGGCATGGTAACGGATTTCCGAGTGAGGCGATCGAGCATGCATCTTCGAACTCTTAGAACTGAGCCGAGGCTTTGTAATTTGTAATTAGCTTTACTTGATTAGTTAGCTTTTGAATTTGTAATTAAACTAGCTAATTTGTTAATTAGTTAACGTGTTGTAATAATTAGCTTAGTGTTAGCTAGTTATTCAATTTGATTATGTAATAATTAGTCTAATTAGATTATTAGATTAGTTAGAATAGCTTAGCGTAGCTAGCTTAGCATATTCATTCGGACCCTCCGTCGAGAGGGCGAATTTTGTAATAAGCGTGCGTGTGTGTGATGCATGTCTTCCAACCCCCATTTCTTTCTCTCTTTTACTTAACCGCTTTCGATGGTTAGTTTTAGGGCATATTTCAATTAGCATCCTTATGCTTGCATGTTTGCATTCATTCATATGTCTTGAATGCACCGCGCTCAGTGCATCATACAAACTGCATTGTATTTCAATACCAATTTGAATACATGTTATCAAGTTGCATTCACATGACATCTTAGAATAGCTGAGCCTATCTTAGTTGCATTTTGCATGTGTTGCATTAGGCATTCTTGACATAGCTAGGGTCATGCATTGATTTCTAACATAGCTTTTGTTTTGGTTCGGAGTACTAGGTAAGCTTTTACGCTTTAGCATCCTTGCATGAGTATGAGTGTTGCCATGATAGCATGCTTGCCATGAGGCTAACTGCTTAAGTGTTTAATTGCATGAATGCCTGTGGATGAAAGTTGAATTGCTTGAATTGGAACAATTCATCGAAATGCGATTTTTAAGCCCACTTGAGGTGGCAAAATCATGTTTTCTAAGCCCACTCGAGGGTGGCAAATCCACGTCTTAGCCTATTTGTGAGTAGCACCTTCAAACCATTTTCAAACAAGCAAACATGAGATGTTTTGTTCCAACTTAGGCGATCTAGTCTATACTTGTATGTTGTGTGCATCACATAGTAATTCTAGGTTAGCTAATAAATCGGAATAAGAACGCATGTGTTTTAAAAAACAAAATATCATGTTAGTAAAGGCCGATCTTTGATTGGGCGAGCGGGGGTGCTCATTGCATGACCTTCCCCTCTCGTACCCAAGTTCCCGAGCTGAGGCAACTTTGTTGATGACGGACATGTGGCCTTCGGCAAGAGTCAGGGTTTCCTAAATTTCCCAAAGTAAAAACATTTAGGTGGCGACTTTGTATCTGACAAAGCAGTCCATGTTTGGCACTTCTTTATTAAAATCAGTTTTGTAAAATGATTTGCCGGATTTGGACTCTTTGGTGATTTATCAATCTTGCATTGCACTTTGCAAGATTGGATTCAGAACTGTGACATTGAGTCCGAACTGTAGTAGCTAATGAACAAAACGATTTCGCGCCTTCGCGCGCGGAGCCGGCATAGTTTAAATTTGTTTCTACCATTCCAAAATGTCAAAATTATCGAAATCATTCACTGACGGGCCTTCTAAATAACGTTGTAGTTCAGAACTCCTTACGCTTGTATGTTGAGATATTCTTCTACTTTTTATTGCTGAAAATACACTTAATCTCCCGCCTCGAGATGAGATTGCTAGTATAGTGTGTGTAGATGTATTTACAGATGCAGCTGCCCTGTATTCTTTAAATAATCTGTTACATAGTTGCATAATAGGGACAAATTGTGTTTAATCAACGAAAATATGTTCTAAAAATTCTTGTAAACCAATTTCTTTACACTTGGGATCAATTATTATGGCTAAACCTAAAAGATGAGGCAAATGATCAAAATATTTATCAAATTTTACTTTCATTGAAGTAATAATGGTTACATAATATTCATTACTCATATATTTTACGAAAACTTTAATTATTTTAGCTAGCATATGTAAAACAAATGGTGAAGTAGGAATATATATATATATATAAGAAAACAATTTTGTAGAAGTATCAAAAATTATTAAAAAATCTTTATACAAAGCTACTTAGCGCTAATTAAGTTATGTGGGAGTCAATACTTTTCCTATTGATGTTGTTGCAAAAAATAAATCTATTACTCTTCTTTGTTTACAAGCTATTTTTAACATATTATATGTTGAATTCCACCTACTATCTACATCTAAAATTAATTTTTTACATGGCACATATTGGCAGGCTGTACAGGTCTTTTGGTTGGTTGTACAATTCTTTTGGCTGGCCGACAGATATATTGGTCGGCTGGACAGGTTTTTAGCCAGGCAGAGAAAGGAAATTTGGCCTGGCGGTCGTCCGGCCGGACATCCGGAAAGAAGGAATGGGCCATGTCAAACAAAACAGAGCACTGAGCTCTGCTATACATACAGAGCAACAGAGCTCTTGCTTGCACTGCCATATATATCTGATTCTATTTGTGATAATTATCTGATTTTTCTATTGTTTTAATTGATGTATTAGTTTGTAATTTTTATTGGGGATTATTTATTTTAATTTGTAGAAACTTAATTCACATCCCTCTTAGGTTACTTTTTGGGTAACAGGTTGAAATATATATTCTTTTATTATTATTATAATTCATTCATTATAAGGAAATGACATTGACTGTTGTGTTATTTTGTTTTGTTTTTATTTATTTATTATTTTTGCAAGATCAATCTTTTATTTATTTGTTCTTTTATATTTTTTTAATTATTTAACCATTGCAAGTTGTTTTTTATTCTTATTTTTTGAAATTTGACCAACGGGTGGGCTGGGCCGAGCCGAGCCGCCCGCAAGGCTCTAAATTTTTTTGGGTTGGGCCAACGAGCTGGGTTGGGTTTCAAATGGAGGGCCCATGCCCAAGGTACTGGGTTGGGCTCGGGCCTGAGCCGAAACGGGCCGGGCCTACATCTGGGCTCGGGTGGGCTTCGAGCCATTTTTACACCCTTATGTATTGTCTGCAAAAATACCGAATAGGTCAAAATTGCGCTCAAACCAACACTTGGTTGCTTAAGCGACTAACAAACATAAGGCGGGTTCGCTCGAGCCACCAATTGATCGCTCGAACAGTCTGTAAATTTTCTCGATTTTCAAAACTAAAGATTTAACTTCCAAATTTCATTTCCAAAACTTGGGGTCTTGCATGACTTACTTAAAAATGTAAAAATACCTTGGAAAACACAAATACATGGCCATTTAGAAATTATTTACTCAAAACCTCACCAATTATCAAAACTTAAATTAAAATCTCATGCATATAAGATTTTCCTAATTCTTTTTCTTACTTTTCAAAACATGAAATTAAAGCTATAAAACTCTTGGAAAAATATTTGCATGTGTGAAATTAGGATCAAAATCAAACCATTTACATCAAAATTCCTTTAATTCAAAATTAAGCTCAAAATGCTCATGAATTCGTAATTTTCCAAAACTTGTTCTTCTTATACCAAAACATGGAATTAATCCTTCAAATCCTTTAAAAATCTATGATGCATGTGTAATTGAAACTCAAGGCTTATAGGATTTACTCATGCATGTAACAATGGAATTTAATGTCATGCAAGACTACAAAAATGAAACCTAAAATAATTAATTTCTAAATTAACTTTCATAATCTTGAACTTAGTTCTAATTTTTCATTTTCTTGCCAATTTCTTTTTAATTCCATAAATTGACTTCAAACTCTTTTCTATCTTCCTTCAAAACATGAAATTAAAGTTATAAACTTCTTAGAATATCATTTGCATGAACGAAACATTTCTCAAAATCCAACCAATTCTTCATTCTCAAGCTCAAACTATAATTTGACTTCTTAATTTATATCAAAACTCGATCCCAAACTCATAAACTTGAAAATATGAATGAAAGTTCTAAAATCTTGAAAATCCACAATGCATGTAAGGATAAACTTCAAATTTATGAAAGATGACAAGAAAATCTAACCCAAAGAACAAATGACATCATCAATTTCTTAATTATCAAACTTAACCCAATTTTCCTTCATTATTTTCGCAATTTCCTTCTAATATCATGAAATTAAACTCAATTTTCGCAATTTCCTTCTAATATCATGAAATTAAACTCAATTACCACTTGATTTTAGTTGCTAGATGATTAATCTACAAGAATTTAAGCTAAAACTTTCTTACCAAAAGTTTTCAATTCCGTACCTAGAGTCTTGTTTTGTTGAATTTCTTGTTGAAACTTTGAGTCTCTTCTCTACACTTTTCTTTTTCTTTTTTCTCTTGAATTTGAACTCAATTCTTCATCCCTTTCTAACTCTTAGATTTCCAGCACACTTACATTTCCCTTGTTTTTGACTTCAACTCTCTCTCTTTCTCTCAGTTTCTTTTTGTAAGTGAATGCGCTTCTTCACTTAATGAAATTAATACATCATACACACACACACACACTCCTTTCTTCACAATGCACATGTGCACAATTATTGAAGCCTCCAGCATAACACTCACATGCACGCACACATACACAGACTTCTCAGCACACGCACAGAATTTCTCTGCACACCCACACCCACGCCCACACCCACGCCCATATACACCCCCAGATTCTAGATCATTCCACAATTCCATTTATAATTAAGATTAGCTTAATTAAGCAACAATTAGCCTTAATTAATCTTGATTAGCACGTAACTTAATTAATCATAACTAATCACAAATCTCACATAATTTAATTAGTCTAATTTGACTTCCATTAAGGCCCAATTAATTATATTTAATTTTACCAATTTGAACCAGATTTTTAGTCAAACTCCCAAAAGGTTCTAAATACTAAATTAAACTTATTTCCATCATCAGTTTTGGTTTCTTAGATCTTTAAGGCCTTTAATTTCTAATTAGACTCAAAATTCTATCAATAAATGACATATACAATTAGACACCTCACATATAAATTTAATTCAGAATAACCACAATTCTCAATCCTCATAATCAAATTGGCTTAATTAATTCCAATTCGAAACCAATTAGTCAAATCTTAATTTTACTAAACTGAATCGAATATTTAATTAAATTTCCATATAGTCCGATACTCAAAATTAAATTGATTCAACTCATCAATTTCACTTTTTTGAGCCATTAGGCTTTCAACTTCTAATTCCAACATAAATCTTTAATCAAATCGTATACGAATCAGACCAAATAATTTCCATAAATCTCAAATTAAACTAGAATAATGAACAATTCAAATTCAAATCTCTTTAATTAATTAAATGCTAATTATTATATGTGGTGGGGTCGCCACATCTGCTTGTTTTGAAGAACACGCAAGGAAAAGCGAGAAATTTTTTTTTCTTGCTTGCAAGCTTCCCTTAGGCAAAGGTTCAAATTATAGTTCACGTGTTTCAAGTCTTTCGATGATTTTCACTGTTTAGGGTTGCTGTTTGGTGGGTAATTTTCGAAACTAAGGCAATAGGGGAAAGGAGGGTGGTTATTTTGCTCTCAAATTCACTCAAAAGCTCTCAAGTTTGTGACCTCTTGAAAAGGAGGGGAAGAGGGCCCTTTTATAGGCAGAGAGGAAGGTTTTGGAACCCTTCTAGGGTTTTATCGCTTCCCTCTTACTGTATTTGTCCAAAAATGTGCCATGATTAAGTTTCCAAAACTAGCTCTACCACGCTTAGATGTGTGCACGCGCGACTTGCCTTGGTACACGTGTCATCCATGCATGCACAAGTGAAGGGTCTCATGCTTTTGGCTTGCTTGTGGCCCAAGTAAGTCCAAATTGTGTTCTGATCAACGTTTTTAATAAATCTAGCCACTAATTTTTGAAAATGTCTTTGATCAAAGTACAATCAGACTTTCTTTTCTTTCTTAGGGTTAAAAGTTAGTTTTTTTTTCGCTAAAAATGGGTCTAGGGGTAACATGGTCTTTTTTTTTTGTAAAAAGTCAATTTTTGGCCAAAATAGGTATAGCTGTAAACAACCTTAACCTTCCAAAGATGAAATACTTACCATTTCATCATCAAGAGGCTTACAAGCGCCTGAAGTCTTAAGTCAGTCAAAATGGGGTGTTTACAGCCATCCATGTCTTCTCTTTTTTCTTCTTACCACCACTATTCTTTTCTCTGTGACCTCTTCCTTCTTCTTCTCTTCCTTGAGAGGAGAATGAGGAAAAGAATAAGCAGAATAATAAGGAGGATCGGTTGGCAGATGACAGTGAAGGGAGGGAAGGAGCGGTAGATGGTCAGCGTATGAAAGCAAAAATGGTGACAGAAGATACTTTAGCGGTAGTGGGGATTCCGACACAGGTGAGTGAAAAGAGTAAAAATGGGGATTAATCAAGTGTTTTGGGGTGTCCAACAAAAAAAATTCAAAATTCAAAATTAAGATTGGGGTGTTGAAAGTAATGAGGTACCTAAACAAATTTTTGTGGTGCATTTAAAGCCACCCTATATATATAGTGTATGGGAGTAAATATTCTTTACTTCCGTACTCCTTGCGACCAAGCTTTGCGTTGCTCTAAACGATATTGCGTAACCTGAAAACACAACGACGGTGAGTTACCTGGCGGGTGTGTTACCGGAAATCCCTCTAACAATCAAGTTAGCACCCTTAGAGAGAAACAAAGAAGTAAGGATAGTTGAGTATAAGAGATTGCAGACCTTTTGCATGGAGGCGCCGCAGGACTTATATAGTTTGTGCACTCACTACCTTGTTTGCCCTATTTTGGATGCGTGGATGTACTATCCTCTCCTTGCCTTACATGTGTATGTGTCAATACTGCCAAACTACATTAGCTAAACATCCAAACGGTATTAACGCGTACTGGCGGGGTTTTCTTCCCAACATTCTAATTGGGCCACGCAACATATACCTGCTGAGCTATCCATAGTGTGGTTTGATGTCGACCAACCTTCGGAACCAAGCTATCCCTAACCGGTAAGGATTCGAGATGCTTAGTCAACTACTTCCAGCCCGGTCAAGCTATATCCACTCGCCAAGGCTAACCCCATTCAACTCTAAAGTGCGGTTGAGGTACCTAGCCTGGTAGGCGGGATCATCACTCAACCTAACTCGGCCACTTCTTTTAGCTCAGTTGAACCCCACTTATTCATCAAGGCAGATTCTGCCCAACTCTAAAGCTCGACTGAAGCATTTAGCCCAATTAAGATGCTATTCGCTCATTAAGGCAAATCCCACATGACTTCGAAGCATGGTCGAAGTACTTAGCTCAATTGAGGGCAAGGCCATCACTTAACCTAGCTCAGCCCCTCGCCCAAGCCTGCCAGCTAGACTAGCCCAACATTTGGGCATCATTCTAGCTCGGTTGTGTGATCCAGGACTAGGGCTATAATCAAGCCGAGTTTAGCAATGTTTGAGCTTGGCTCGATTTATTTTGAAGATGTTCGAGCTCGGCCCGAGCGCGAAGTAAGCCCAAATATGTCAGCTCAAGCTTGACTAGCATAAAATTTGTCTAACTCAGGCTTGGCTCGTTATGGCTTGTTAACCAAGTGAAACCCATGGAAAAGTTAGAGCCTACTACACTTAAATAGAGATCTCTCTACCTTGAACGACGTTGTGTAAACGATGTGGGACAAAATTGTTTGAAACATGATACACCAAAACGACGTCGTTTTGTTGGTAAGAGGAATTGCACAAAAAGTCCCACATCGCTCAAAGAAAGAAGCATGTTGAAGTATGAATGCTTATAAAATAGAGTTGCTTTCGGCCATTGCTTGTCAAGTAGAACCCATGATTCCAAAGTTGCAATGATTGTAATGTAATATAATATTATATATAATAGAATTTTTTTTTTTTGAAAAGTTATATATTTTGGCATTGTTTGGGAACCCATATTTTAGCCTAAAATAGCCTCAAACACAAAAAAAAGCCTTTTAGCCTCAAATAGTACACTAACCCATTGATTTAAAAAAAAAAAAAAAAAAAAGAGTAGTGGCTGTCATTGCATGGACAACCTACATTGTGACCAACACAGAGTAGGCTGAGGCTACCATTGCCATCCTACAAGCAGTTAAATGACCATTTTGCCTCTGTAGATCCATTTTGGAAAAAAATAAGGTTTGGGGCAAATTTGTCATTTCACCTCAAATATCATTTCAAACACATTTTTCAAAACAACAACCAACCCAAAAATTTAACCCAACTTTCCAAACATAAAAACTAAAATAGCCAAAAAGCCTAAAAAATAGTCACTTCCCAAACACCCACTTTATTAATTATAATATATGTGTATATTATATAATTACATAATATATATATATAATATTTGAGCTCACAAGCCTATCGAGCCTAGTATTATTGAGCTTAAGCTTAGGCTCGGCTTATTTGTTAAACGAGCTTAAAATTTAAGCTCGAGCTCGTTTATTTAGTAAGTGAACCGTGTTCGAATGAGCCTTAACGAGCCGAGGTCGAGTTTGTTCATGAACAGTTCAGTTCATTTGTAGCCTTATCTAGGACAACGGCCCAAATTTGGTTTTGCTTGGTCCATTTGTTCGGCATCTCCTTCTTATATAGTGCAAATTATTTATTTATTTTTTGAATGTGTATTATATATTTTTCCCTATATGTATAACTATAGTGAATAAATTCCTAAATTTATCCCTCTTCATTTGTTTCAATAAATGAAATTGAACGACAAATGATAATTGATATCAATTGAAAAGATTGAAATTTAAATTGATACAATTAAAATTTTAGGATTTAATTTATTACAAGGATTAAATATTGAGGTTTTTTATGATTTTTTCAATTTTTTTTTTATTAATCTCTTCTAATTCGGAAAAAGATGGCTATGTAGAGCAATTACTCTTTAATTTTTCACTAGTTAAAGGGAAAAAAAAAATTATTACAGTATTTATTTTACCTAACTATATTTTAATTCGATGGTGCTACATGCACTAATTAGTGTACTAACTCATGTACTAACATTAGTTATGACATTATTATTGGCCCCACTCATTAATCACATTACAAATACCAAAAACCTCTTAAATTATGCCACATCATCAATTGGTACACTAATTAGCACATTAATTAGTGCATATAGCATTATTCATTTTAATTTATGTATTTCGACACTACTAGTTATTTTACATATTTACGTGCAAACTATTTAAAAGAGTATCCAAAAGCTCTCTAAATAACTATTACAGTAACTATTACAGTTCCTGTAATAGTTATTTTGGAATAAAAGAGTATCGAAAAGAGTATCCAAAAGCTCTCTAAATATAGTTATTTTGGAATAATTTTGTTAAAATAACTATTCCAGTAACTAACTTATTGAATAGAGTAAAATAAGATGAGATTAATTACAAATGTTAACAAATTTCTTTTAAAGAATTTGTAAGAGACGGTTGATTTGATTAATATAATTACTTTTGTAGTTTTTATTTACTGTAAATTACATTAGAAGAATTTTTTTTAAGGTCTCTGGTATTAAGATTTTATATGATAAAGAACATGCAATATTTTCATAGTGGTTGGGGTCCCTCAACATTTTTTCAGAGAAATTTCAGTTTAGAGAAATTTCGAAACACAAGGAAATTTTTCTGGACTGAAATTTTTCCAGTTTGCTTAATTTCTTTGATTTTCTCTGTGTTTTAAGCAAACCAGAGAAATTTCAAATCAGAAAAATTTGTTTTGAAGTTTCTATGGTTTGGTCAATTTATCTAATTTTCTCTAATTTTCTCTGATTTTCTCTTTCAGTGGTAACAAACATCTGCTACTTCAACGCTGCTTTAAACAACTACACTATTTTTCATCACCACCTTCCAAAGGATCCATCAACTGGCATGAAAACCTCTAATGTGGCAGATTGGTGAGATTCGGAGATCGTATGAAAAATCGCAACTTCATGTACAAATATTATAGATATATGCACAAACAACACTGTCAACCCCATTGCTCTCTCTCTCTCTCTATATATATATATATGTCATACATACATATATATGTATCGTTAGGGATGGATCCAGGATTAGGTCTTTAGGGGGGCTACTCTATAGTTTAAAAAATTGGGGAGCTACTCTATATAATTTTGAAATTATCTACAAAAAATTTGGGAGTGCGAAATCCTATAATTTTAAATTATTTTAAAATTTCTAATATAATATATGATATTTCTCAAATTTTTGGGAGTGTGACCGCCCCCCCTAGCCCCCCTAGATCCATTATTGTGTATTGTGTGTATAGTTTTGACTTCGGAGACCAAGGAAGATAGCTTGAAGAAATTAGAGTAGCTCTAGTTTCTCTCATTAGTCTCTAAGGTTTGTACAGAGCTCAAGTCCCACTTAGGGTTTGGGGACAAGGTTTTGGCCGAATTCATTACTGAGATAGGAAGGAACTTCAAGATTGTTGAGGAATTCGTTTTAATGCTCAAGAAGAACAGTGCTGAAATACTGATTACTTCATCCGTACTCATAAATGGTGAGGAACCCTAGGCCACAAATATATATATATATATATCTATATATATTGTAGACCTCTCCTATTACTAAAAATTAAAGAGGGATGTTAAACTAAATTTCTCATTATATTAATTTCTCTTAATATTTGAAGAAAATACAATAAGTCCTATGAAATTGATATAATTACGCTAGGTTTTCTTAAGATTTTAATTCATATAATATTTGGCCCTCTTTTCATCAAAAATTCAATAGTTGTATGAATTATTTTACCTATTTACATACAAATTGTTTAAAAGATTATCCAAAAGCTCTCTAATATAGTTATTTTGGAATAATTTTATGAAAATAGCTATTATAGTAACTAACTTATTGAATAGAGTAAAATAAGATGAGATAAATTACAAATGTTTGACAAATTTCTTTTAAAGAATTTGTTAGGGACGGTCGATTAACATAATTACTTTTGTAGTTTTTATTTATGGTAAATTACATTAACCTCTCTTAATATTTGAAGAAAATACAATAAACCTTATAAATTTGATATAATTACATTAGGTTTTTTTAAGATTTTAATTCATATAATATTTGAGCCCCAGAAATTCAATAGTTGTATGAATGAAAAAATAATATTATCATCTCTTTTCTATTGAAATGTATATTTTACCTTGCATGTCTTTGTATTTTGCGTACTATCTATATTATTTTTTATTTCTTACAATTATATCAAATTTATAAGGGTTACTGTATTTTCTCTAAATCTTAAAAAAGTTTGTGTAATTTACTGCAGAAATATCAAACAAGTCCTATTTTTTCAATGAAATTTTCATTATGTTCTAATAACACATGATTCAACTCTCTCAACATAGTGCTATTTTGGGAAGAGAGCAAAACGCAAGGCTGGCGTTTTGGATGAAAACGCAAGGCTGCGTTTTTGTCTTGATTTGGGGAGTGCAAAATTAGGTTGAAAAATTACCTAATTACCCTCAAATTTTATATTTTGGGTAAATGGTTAAAATATAATTTTTTAAATTGAGTGAGGGTATTTTAGTAATTTTAGTGTGATGTGACACCATAAATAAATATTAATCTAGATAAAAAAGTAACTTTTTACCAACTTCCCAAATCACTCTAAAAAA
Source organism: Camellia granthamiana (assembly GCA_036172215.1). Classification (NCBI taxonomy): domain Eukaryota; kingdom Viridiplantae; phylum Streptophyta; class Magnoliopsida; order Ericales; family Theaceae; genus Camellia; species Camellia granthamiana. The sequence goes on along the minus strand of CM069904.1, from coordinate 34,990,904 downwards.
TCTTGGTTAAAAGCAAAAAAGCTGATTTTTACCACCTTCCCAAAATAGGCCATAGTATTAATAGCGGACGTGTGCCATAGGTAACTCAAAGTTATAACTTAAAAAAAAAAAAAAAAAAAAAAAAAAAAAAAATTCAAGTTATAAATATCACATCAAATATAATCAAACGATTATTGAATCATAACTAAACAATATTATAATGTGTCATAATTAATAATATAGAAGATCATAACTAAAAGAAGTGTGTATCATAAAATTTTCCATTAATAAAAACTCACATGAAAATTTTAATTGCAAAAATAGCACTTATTTGACATTTTCTCTTTATTTATTTTTTTGAAGTTGACACTAGTTGCGTTGTGGCAATGATAATTATTTGAAAATGGATATTTATTTGGTTTTCAAAAATATTTACTATTGCAAATTCAAATTTCCTTCCATAAATGAAGAGATAATTAAAAAACAAAAAATTATCACATCAAAAAATACTCCCATAGAATTTTATGTATATATTCTACATGTTAGGTTTCACTTTTTTGAGTTATTTTTTGAAAAAGTGATTTGAAAATTATATATTTAGGATAAATTACAAATATACCCCTTGAGATTTGTTTAAAATACAGATTGCCTCATGTGATTTGAAAAATTATAAATACTCCCTTATTAGTATTTTTTATTTAACAGAATTAACTAAAAAAATAAAATTCATAATTGCTTTCCTATACAATAATAAAATTATCTAAATTATTAATTGAAACATATTTTTAATATCATTAAAAACTGTTAATTGATTTGATGATTTATTAATAAAATGAGCAATTTGTTATAAAATTAGAAATCTCAGGAGTAAAATGTAATTTTCGAAACTACAAGGAGCGATTCGTATTTTAATCAAATCTCATAGAGTATATTTGTAATTTACCCATATTTTTAAAATGGATATTTGTTTGGTTTTTAAAAAAAATTACTATTGCAAATTTAAATTTCCCTCCATAGCTGGAGAGACAATTAAAAAAAAATATCACATTTGGTAGAGCTTTCTAAATATGATTTAACAGCAGGAGATGTATTTTGAGTTTGTGAGTTTTGAAATTATGATTTGAGTGTGGAAAATTTGTTTGGTAAAAGAGTTTTGAATTGAGTGGGGAATTTTTGATATGACATATAATATTTGATACAAAAACTTACAACTCATAACCAAACATACAACTCAAAATTCTATTAACGTTCATAAAAAATTTTTAAAAATTCGGAAAATATTTTTTTTGAATATATAAAAATTAATGTGTCAATTGTAAAAAAAAAAATACTGTTCCGGTCAATCGGCCGAACGACCGATTATTCTAATTTTTCCTACCTTCAACCGAGTTGAAAGCTGCAAACAAACGTTATATACAAACTAAAGGGTGGAACCAAAGTTCCAAAACCCTTTCAAACACAGCCAAAAATTTCACATAAAAAATACTTCCATGAAATTTTGAAAACTTCTCTGATTTTCTGAATAATCAAATAAAAACTCTAAGGCTCTGTTTGGTTGTGAATTCAAATCACAATTCCACACCTTAATTCAAGTATGGTGTTTGGTAAAAGGTTCTCTAATGTTTTCAAAACTCTGCACAGAACACCTGCGTTTTCTGTTTTGACAGACGCGTTTTTCCTTTTTTTTTTTGAAAATTTTGCTTGGCGGGACGTTCGGCCGGTTCACCGGAATAGTAATTTTTTTTTTTTTTTTTTTTGCAATTGATTTATATAATTGAAAAAAATATTTTCTGAAATTTTTAAAATTTTTTATGTGTTTTAAAATAATTTTGAGTTGTATATTTAGTTATGAGTTGTAAATTTTTGTATCACATATCAAATATCACATCAACAATTCCCCACTCAAATCAAAACTCTTTTCAAAACTATTTTCAAAACTTTTTACCAAACAAATTTTCTACACTCAAATCATAATTCCACAATACACAAACTCAAAATACAACTCATATTCTCAAATCACATTTACAAAACTCTACCAAACACTACCTAAAATTTTCAAAAAAAACTGAATCTGGAATATAGAAACCAAACAAAGTGATTGATATTGCAATCAGATATTTTCATTGGGGAAAAAATAAAAACAAAAACAAATAACTAGAAATAAAACAAATCTGTCACACCTATGGTCCACTGAACCCTTCGATTGAAAGGTTAAGATCATCCAGCCAAATTTCAAAGGCCCATGGACTCACCGGTCGGGTGGTGCCGCTGGCGCCAAGCTTACCCATCAAGATTTTCTTTTCTTTTCTTTTTCTTTTCTGGCAAACATCAAACCCTCAAAAAGTAAAAGAAAAGAAAATGAAGAGACATATGCTGTTTGGTGTAGCTGTTAAAACAGATTATAGCTTATAGCTTAACAGATTATAGATTATGACTTTAATCAGAAGCTGTTAATCTGTTTGGTATAGCTGTTAGATTATAGATTTAAGTTGCTGAGTAGTGTTTGTTAAATAAGCTGTGAAGTAGCTTTTTCAATTAATTTTTATTTTTTATTATTCACTATTTGTCTATATTTTTCATAAAAAATAATAATAATATTTTATAGTCCATTTAGGTCTTTTTCTATTTTTAAAAAAATAAAAAATAAAAAAATTTAAGAGTATAACCATGAATTAACATTTCCACAGCAGAAGCTGATAATCAGAAGCAGGGGGTGAGCAGCTTCTCAGAATCAGCTTTTTTGACTTAAAATAAGTTGTTAGAATCAGAAGCTGTTTGAAATAAGTTTAACCAAACAGTCCAAAATAACTTTTTAAAAGCCAGAAGCCATAAGCTGGCTCAAAAAAGCTGCACCAAACACCCCCATAACTAGTTCCACATCATCTTTACAAAAATGTCACTCTCTATCTCCCTCTCTCCCTTCCCTTCGTACCCACAACCTCTCCAAACAATTTCCCTTTTCAAACCCACCAAACCCACCACCATTTCTACCCCACCAAAGCTCTCAAACCTTCCCACCATCAGATCTGTTCACAAAAATTCTGATCAACCACCAGTTGCTACATCAAAACCCAGATGGGAAAACATGTTGTCCACAGCAGCAAGCCTTTACCCTGTGTATGTGACCGTTGGAGGGATTGTAGCGTGCTTGAGACCATCCACTTTTTCGTGGTTTGTGAAGAGAGGACCAACTTCGTATAGCTTGGCGCTTGGGTTCATAATGTTGGCAATGGGTCTGACACTGGAGCTCAGGGAGTTTTTCAGTTTGTTCTTGCAGAGGCCTCTTTCTGTGAGTTTAAATTAATGTATTACACTGGTGGGTTTAGGGGAAATTTTAAAGTGAAATTTTTTGGTGGGGTAAATTGTGATCCTTATACTTTCACTATTTATTTTTTAAATAAATTATAAATAAGTTTTGAATTTTACTTAAAATAAGAATTTCTCCTTTTAATTTTTAATTTCATAATAAATGATGCATTTTATTAATAAATTATCAAGTTAATTAATAATTTTTAATAATATTATAAATATATTCTAATTAATAATTTAAGCAATATGGGTTTGTATTTAAGAATTTTATTTTTTTAATTAATTTTATTTAATAAAAAATTCTACAATAAGGCATTTGTAAGCTTTCAAATTATAAGAAGCAGTTCGTATAGTATTTTAAATAAATCAGAAGTGTATTTGTAATTTATCCTTAATTTTTTAAATATTTAAATAGTAATCATTAATTTTTAAATTGTAATTTTTTATTTACCAATTTTAACATTCGTTATCTATTTTAATAATTAAAATGGGGTTCATTGGAACCTTTTGACCCAAGAGGGTTTTATTTTGTTGGGATTTTAAGATTGATTCCCCTATTAAAGTTTTTTTTAGGGCTCCTTTGTTAATAGACTAAAATAATAATAAAAAGTAAAAAAATATCATATTACTCTTTTTATTTTTTTACATATATATATATATATATATTTATAAAAAATTAAAAAACTAACTAATTTCCAAATGAGTCGTTAGTCAGCAAAGAGTTGCTGTTGAACCGTGGAGCCTATAGGACTTGTTAATTGCAATGGTGATAGAATTTGGAAAAGTGTGTTTGCAGTTTATTCACTGTCCAACTATGTTTCCTGTGGTCTTTCACACTATCCAATTTGAATTTCAAGAAAATAACATAAATGGGATTTTTTAATTTTTATTTTTTTAGTGGCATAAATGGGAAATTTTGAATTATTCTCAAGTGGCATAATATTTTGGTAGCTACTTCTACAATGTACACATGCATATAACAAACCCTTTCTTGCTTTTTCCCTTCATAACAATTACTAGCAACAAACGAACTTTGGGAAGGAAAAATAAATAAATAAATAGCAGCAAAGTTGAGTTCAACAATTCAAGTTAGGGTTTTAAAATGTTTGGAGTGAAGAATTTTTATGGCCTTTCCTGTGGAGTAATGAATGTTTTTGACAAATAGAAGTGTGGGCCTCAATATTCAGGTTTCCCTAGTTCACAATTTCCTTGTTTTTGGGTATGAGCAGATACTTTTTGGATGTGTTGCTCAGTATACAATTATGCCTTCTTTTGGATGGATCATTAGCAAAACCTTGGGGCTTCCACCTGCTGTCTCAGTTGGTTTGATATTGCTTGCTTGTTGCCCTGGAGGTACAGCATCCAACGTGGTGAGAGAATTTTTGTCCTACCTTGATCTATCTATTCCACTAACTTTTTATTGAATACACAAAGGATTAGCTTTACATTGTGAAATGTCCAGATTTTGGGAAACATGCCTACACTTGCCAATTATATTTTTTTAGTGTTCTTTGTTTTCTACTTAGCCAAAAAGAAAGGTGTTCTTTGTTTTGTATACATTAAGTTTTTTTTTTTTCTTCATCACCCACCTGAACATTGTGGTGTGAGTTTGAGTCACAGGAAACGGCCTTCCTGCAAAAAAGTGTGGTAAGGTTGTCAACCTACTACGTTCCAGACCTGTCTGGGTTACAACTTTTCGACTTTCTTAGGTTTCTTGTATGATTGTTTTGGGAAGATGGTTAAAAGTTGGTTTTTTGACTTTTTTTTTGATTTTTTTTTTTTTTTAAAAAAAAAACGTGTAAAAAATGTGAGAAATGATATGACCCAAAATGGGTTAAAAGCTGGAAAATGGCTTTTAACCATCTTCCCAAAATAGCCTGACTAACCTTTGATTTTGATATAAATTATGTTTATAATGATAAGAAGCTTCCAAAACTATCTGACCCTGTTTCCATTGGAAATCAAGATTGAAGATACCTGTTAGTTTATAGCTGTCTTTCTTTTGTGTGTCCTGGTGTCTGCAAATTAATTCTTTGACAGAGTAAACTCGTTGCATTACAGCTACTTTTTAGAATAGTTTTTCTCCGCCTTTTTAGTTTGTGGTGAAAAAATAATTGTGATATTTATGATTCATTAGTGAATCTAAAACCGTGTAACATTGTATCACAGCCAGAGTACCAAGAATGGGTGTCTAGTTATTGATTCCCTCATGTGCAACATGCTCATTTGGCAGCGCCTGCTGCGTGCAAGCCAAGGCCATGCACCCTGCCCATCCTTGGGTACTATGGCTTTGATACCATGTTACATGGTCTTGGGTAGAACTCAACCCCGAAAGCTAACTGTTGAGGTGAGGGTCCCCTCATGCTTATATATTGCACATTACTTTTGTACCCAGACAATTTGAGACTTCGCTTCATGGACAGTTGTACTAAAGCCTTTAAATTTATCAAAGAATCCTTTTTGTCTGAAGATTCTGAGCAATTTGAAGTTTTGAGAATAACATGACAGTTGAATCTAAGTCCTTGTGTTTGTTTGGTATACCCTTTATGATCTATGGCTCTCTATCATCAATGTCTATGATGGGGAGCACATGTTAAAAAAACACAAAAAAACAAAACTAACGATATTATATTGTAATGGTTCCATCAGATGGTTACAAGGTTTGGACGGGGTATATACACTTAAATATGCATATAAGTAAGGTTTTTGTTTTCTGCTTCTAATAATCCTGTGAAAATGGACATCAATCTGAATTAGGGAAATTTAATATAAAAGATGGACGAGGAATTCATATTCAAGTTCACATGGAACCTTGAAACGATTCAATACTAATATTATTATACGAATACTCAAATACAATGAGCAACAATTTTGCAAACTTCCCATTCATTTCTATTTCTGTGAATTAGTGTTACAGGTGACCTTAATTGCTCAAGGGGATGTTCCATTATCAATTGTAATGACGGTTTGCACCACGCTTGGAGCAGTAATTCTAACTCCTCTTCTGACCAAGATTCTGGCTGGAACTTACGTTCCTGTGGATGCTGTTAAACTTTCCATCAGCACCATGCAGGTGAATGTGAATTTATATTGCTCTTCGCATTCCTAGTTCAAATTCAAATATTCATTTAGGGAAATCTTGGTTGTCTTTGCTTCTTGTCTAGGTGGTTGTCGCTCCGATTCTGCTAGGTTCTTATATGCAGAGCACATTTCCCGCAGCCGTGAAAGTTGTGACACCTTTTGGGCCACTACTTGCTGTTCTGACTTCATCACTTCTTGCATGCAGGTTTTGGTTTTATACATCTGAATAATTTGTTGTTAAGATGGTGCTTTCGAGGATTCTCCTTCTTCCTCTCTTATTAATTTGGTTATCTTTGGGTTATTTGTCAGTGTATTCTCAGAAAATGTTGTTCGTTTGAAATCTTCAGTGGTTGTTGCATCAGTATCGTCTGAAGCGTCACCTCTTCTTCGTGCTCGAGCAATTCTATCTGGTGAACTTGGGGTTATAATACTTTCTGTGCTGTTATTGCACTTTGCAGGATTCTTTATTGGGTAAGAGTTTCCCCCTTTGTCATCTTTTGCTATTTTGAAATCAAAATGCCTGCTTTGTGCCTTAATGTCAAAATTTCTGTTTGTAATGATTACAGGGATCATTGCCCTCTCATTCTTTTGGCTGTTTATTTCTTTCCCTTTACTGCATTATACTATTTGCTTTATTTGGAAATCTTTATATTGTTGTTGTTGTTATTATTATTATTATTATTATGAGTTACTTTCACTTTCATCTCCTAAGCTATTGTCAACTTTTTCTATTTAATCCCTAACTAAGAATTTCATCTGTTTATGTTCCTAAAGTTTATAATTTCAGTTAATGTAGTCCAATTGGAGTATGAAATAGTAAGGACCATCTGCTTTGAATGTTGGTACATTTTTTGTCCATTTATAGTCGTTGGAGCTTTTTCGGAGCACAGGCTTCTCTTGGCTACTTTTACCAATTCTTAGCTCATATCGAACTCGAGTTGTCCGCTGTTACTCAAATTTGGTACATGGTCTCAAAGTTTAGTGTTCAAGGCCTCCAACCAATATGAATTTTGGATTTGTCTTAAAATGCGTACCATTTTGTGAAGGACATGCATTTGGCCTCCCAAAGTACACACGTCTTTCCAAATTTACATTTCAATATCTTCACTACATACTTCTGCTCCTCTAAATAGGCCAGTATCTAATTTAATCTGAAAAAAGACCAAAATGTATTGCAACCTCTTCAGAAAGCACACCTGCTTCTCTGGAGTAGAATTAAATCTTCAATTTATGAATGGTTGTTAAAATCGCAATCTGGATCTTACAATCCATTTGGGTAAAATCAATCCAGATTGAATAGAATATCCCCTGTAGGTAGGATCTATCGATCCTAATAGTTGTATCTTGTTGGATTGTGGAATCTCGATCTAGGTCTGATCCTACCAATCCAATGTTTAAGCCTTTGGTTTGCTTTGTAAATGGCTTCTTTTTTTGTTATTCTTGATGTTTTTGACCTAAATACCAATTTTACGCTGTCCAAATGAAAACAAAAACAAGCCATATTGAATCAAATAAGCTAAGAAAAACAGAGTAGAGCAATAGACCACAATTTTGGAAAACTAGAGAGGCGAAAAAATGTCACTACAATTCAAGCATCTTCATCTCTCCCTAACCTACTCCGCTCTCCAACTATGCTTCGTCTTCATCATCGTCGTCTCTCTATCTCTCATTACATAGTAAATCATTCGGTCATTTTTATTTTCGTTGCATAGTAGATTTATAAACCTCTCATTTTCTTTTATTTCTGTCTTTTGGTTTTCAATCAATTTCCAGACCAGCTCCATTTACAATTTTTTTTTTTCCCCCCCTTTTGTAATGTACTACTACATCAAAGTGCAAAACACTTTGTTACAAAACTCTTCTTCCCCACCTTTGTCTTCTTTCTTTTTTTCATCAAATGCTAAGCTTTTGCTATCAAACCTTCTTGTAGGAAAAATAAGAAATAATAATACACAGTGGAAATAAATGGATTCGGACATACCTTTTACCCTCAAACTGAATCCATAGATCATGTGAGTGAATCACGTGTCTCCATTGATGTCTTTGAATAGTTCCCAGCAGTGGAGTAGAACTACTAGAGAACTACCCACACTATTCATAGTACAAAGGCTATTATGTGTTTCTATGGAGAGAGAAAGAAGAAGAGAGAGTCTAGGAGAACTAAAAAAAAAGATACTGATTACCCATACGGTTAAATTTTTATTCTCTCAAATATAATACGTCTATTATGTGGGAGAGTTATAGCCACCCACAATTCTATCTCCTCAAGAGGTGGGATAGTGGGTTAATCATACTTATCCCCAAGTAAGTTAATCCAAGTCCATTATGACTGGGTCTCTCCTTGTAGGTCTCGGGTCATGCCACCATGGGCGCCCCAATTAGGTATGGGTTCTAAACCCGACCCAATTTCCAACATCTCCCACTTGAACATGCACTGCACAACACCATGCTACCTTTATCTCAATCTATCCATCAAACACGATTATACTAGCCAATGGATCGTGTGACCGTTGAGAACACCAGCATGTGGGAGCTCTACATTAGAAACTCAAAAAGAGCCAGCATAGAGACATCAACCCAAAAATAAAAATAGTGTCTCATATACCCCAGACCCATCTAATTACACCGGTCCAAAAAACATCTCTAATCCTTCAAAAGAGCTTGTTTAACCCTCTCAATTCTTGCAATATATTTATACTCAATCCGCCTCTCATACAGGGCGATGTGAGTTGCCGGCAGTGAATATACAACAGTGGTGTAATACTAGATGATCTTCCCTTCACCCTCGTGCCATTTAGTTTAGGATTGACCACTTTTCTAGTGATGTCTCTTAAGGTCGAATCATACAAGACCGCAGGCAACATACCAAAGTAGCAGAACATCAACCCCTTACCTTATGACATAGTCAAAGGTCACAAAAGGGTACATAAGTGAGTCATATCAATAATGACACATAAGACTCACACGGTGAGGAAACAAGGACCCATTCTCTCACCTCATTACTTGGTCGCCAAGCACATGTAGTATGAATACATGCTACGGTGGAGTAACTCTTCCAAAGAGTGAAGTCATACTTGATACACTGTACAGATTTTAGTCTAGTCGCTTTCTAGCGCCTAAGTCAAATTCTCTATTTGCTCGCCTTCCAGGCACCAAATGAGATCTTGCATCTGGCTAATCATAACAGGCACAACATGGAAAGTGGGTACTAACATCCATGTTTGGTCTTTAACACGACCTCATCTTGGTTGCAACCAAGGTGACATACATAGTGGATAATTTAAGCTTCTCTTGGCTCCAAATAAAATAAACCACTAGTCTCATTCTTGCTCGCTTCCAAGCGCCAAGGGCGATTGTTCGTGTGAGTGAGCTAATCTTGCCTGCTGACATCATCATTTGCTAATCATTATGACACAAACCATAATAGCATCAATATCCCATAATCTCACAAAAATAAGTGATCGATCGGAAAAACACAACCACAGTTTGCGCAATTCTAGATTCCAAACATAAGCCTTATTAGCATCTCTTGCGATAAGCATATACAACGGAATCCACCATGTGCGCCTCACATGAAGTGGTTCAAGATTGCTACCTCTTGCGCAATTACCTCTCTAAAGATATTTTGGTGATCAATTTGCGTTCATTCAAGATGCGCCCAACTAGTGCATTGAATCTGATAGGGGGCAAATTTATACACTATTAGTAGAGCATCCCATTCACTGTCTAATAAGTAAAGTTAAAGTCTAAACTATTCAGTTGATCATTTACAAAAGATAACACTCATCATACCGAATACACCCACATAGCATACTTCAGGCTCCCACAACAAAAGATCAAGGAATATAGGTTATCTATTTCTCCCAGAGACAATTTAAGGATTTACTCAATAGTTGAGGCTCTAGCCTTTACCGATAGGTAAGTCAATGGGTTTGCAATTTCGCATCTAGATTCATTTTAGGATGTTCCTTATGTAAGTCATCCAAGACAAACTGAGAATACTCCCTGAACAATCCCTAAGGATCGTACATCCGAGGATATAAATTACATCATCCATGTCCATCATGTCTAAAACAGAGGCCTGCCAACCCTAGGTGGCGACACTCTTATAAATTCCTAGCTTATAATTACTAAGGAAAAATTTCTTTTGGACCATTGATCATGTCTTAGTGGTCTTCATCGATCATCGTTGGCTCATCATGGCTTGATGAAATCTAAGAACCATTATTTGGATAACTATTTTAGGCCGTAAAAAATTTATTAAAACTAGCAATCCTTTTGCGCTCCTAACTTTTCGTTATAAAAGCAGAAGGTAAATCCCTACAGATCTACTTATCCAATTCTCCAATGAGAAGTTGGGTGACAATGTCCACAAAATGAAGTTCCGAACTCATGTCAATCATAGCCTAAGTCGAAGTAATCTCACTCCTTAGGAGGAAGTCTTTTCATGGTCTACACCTTCCTCTATGGTATGACTTTTCAGAATCTAGCGAGCCTTATGCCTCAAAAAATGACTATCCAAATCATGCATAACTTTAGAATAGTTTCGCGTCATAGCGGAAGGTTAACCAAATCGTAGAAATGGTTAATCCTCAAAGACTTTGTCTTAAAATGCGCAATATTTCTAAAAATAGGAGACTAGAGAGCCTTTGGCATTATCCTAGGCTTTTTATCATCTTGCGGAGCAATCACGAATGTTTCCCTCTCAATCACCCAGTGATGACGTGGAAAATTTTCACATTCGCTACCACGCAACTAAGAATGTATAGTATTCTTATCTAATAAAGTAATCCACTAGTAGGCACATCACTTCCACTGTCCCTAGGATATTGGAAATTTCTTTCCATTCTCAACTAGGCTACATAAAGCGCCACACTTAGAATTCTCAATCTTATAGAGTTCCAAAACTCTATTCACGTCACCTTTACTAAGAAAACTTTATGTGACTTAGTTACACTCCCACAAAGCTGCTCACTTATAAGCACATGACTCGAAAGGTTTACATGACAGCATACAATAATGTGCCACATAACCTTAAGCTTTTACAAGACAGCATACAATAATGCGCTATAGAACTCTAGATCTTAATTTCGCAACCTTATGAGAAGTAAAATAAAATTGCTCTCCACGAACCCATTACTCGAATGGAGTGTAAATCCAATATGGAGGGCACTTAAGTTAGGGACATAGGCAACAAACTAAAGTGCAATCCCCAATTGGGAAACATATTGTGCCATCATCCACCTAACATAAACAATACTTAATTCCTTATCTCTATTACACTATTGTGTTGCTGAGTACTAGGAATAATCAATTTTTTAAGCATCCTTTTCTCTTCACAGAACTTTCTAAAAAACAACTCCAATAGATACTCGCCACGTCAGTGAAAACTAAAAGCACAAAAGCTCTTATCTAATTGATCTCGATCTCATATGTGCAATGTCAAAAATTATCTCAAAACTTTTGACTTATGGGAGATCAAATAGTCTTGACTAGGATGCATATCGTAATCTATAAATGTGTCGAGATTGGGCTAGTTATCATACCCTTGCACCTATCCAGTCACAAATATCATAGTGGACTAAATGCGCCAATACAAATGCTCTTCTACGGCTTTTTTACTTGTGCGTAACCATTGCAAATAAAGTTACACATTTACATGAGAGCAAGATGCCACAAGCGAGTGGACCTAAGAGGGCCTACTCAAGCCATCCATGTCATCTTCTCATTAACGTGATTAAGTACAAGAAGCCACCAGTTTATGACCAATGTCATAAACTCATTCCAATCATCCTAATGGGTGAGTTCTCAAAGACAAGTGTAAAAGTTTAGGCCCAACTAGGTAATGACTCATGACTAACTAATGTTCGCTAGATCATAAAGGATGTCATGGAGATATCAAGCACGCCTAAGTCGCAAATTTAACTAGTAAGTATTAATCCCCTGCACGTTCAAATCAATTTTATTCTCCATACACTTTACTGCATCTAGTTGAAACATAACAATACTCCTCTTGCCATCTCTATTTCTCGCTTCATAATTAGTTGCAATTAATAAAACCATCCACAAGGAGGGAATAAGTTATCAATCTATGACAGCTCCTGAAGCAACTTAAGCGCGAATTAGGCTAAAGAGTCTAATTCAACACAATGTTTTCACAAGCAATGTGTCAAATTCTTAAAGTCATAACAACCTTGTCGGCTCTGATCTTTTCATTATTATGCTTCAACTTTTGCGCTTAGTGGTAAGCGCCATTCAAAAGCGTTAGCCTGGCTAAGGAATCATACAAAAAAACACCTCCTCATGTCCCACACTCAAGTGTGGAAATAGTAAGTGTCCAGACTTAGACAAGTTGGCAGTACTAATAGATTTTGTAGCCACTAGGCGCTAATCTTCTCACAGTGTTAATAGATTTTGCAGTTTCTAAACGCTAATCCTTCAACTTCAAGTGATACTTTAACCCACACTATTAGTGCGTGAAATTTTGCTCTATCTACTCCCGTCAATTGGGTAGAGAGCAAAACACTGCTCATACTGGCTACACGTCTTACATTTAATGACAAATTCATTTAAGCTCGCAATTCTTGGATGATGTGACTCTTGGATGTTGCTTCATCCAATGATGCAACATTATTACAAATCAAATTACAAAGTCAATCCGCACAACTCAATAGTCAAGATCATATCTAGATCTATTGAGGGCTTTTGCAGCTCCAAACTCGCCAATTTAAGTTACTTAGCAAGCCGCTAATCATAGCGTACACATAAGTTTTTATTGCACCAAACAAGGCAACAAAACCACGGCGATTTCGAGTCATATTTCCTTACTTTGGCTTAATTAAGGTCTGACCTAAAGTCTCAAAGACTTTATGCTCATCTAAAAAATAGGATTTCATTGTTCACATTTGAACATCTCCACTAAGTCTAGGTCAACCAAATTAACTTCTATAAGCTAAGTCCATCTGAGGAAAAAAAATGCGCATTGGGATTAATTTGATTAGCATATCACAATATAATTTTGCCGCAAAAATTCAAATTAAATAGTGACAATATTACACAAGTCGCAAGATTGAAAATTCTCTATACTCGTAATCATCTCTTGCGCTACAAGTAATAATTAATCAAAATTTAATTTAATTCATGCTCAAAATATTGATTTTCGGAGGTTAATTTGCAAAGATTTCTCTCAATCGAACAACCTCCCACTAACTATGGCATGTCTAAAGTATAATAAAATATTTAACTCCACATAATAACATCTTAATGTAATTCATAAAAGAAAACCTGCTAGATTAATTTAATCATGAAATTAAAATTCACAAATATAAATAAATCATGCTATTTAAAATAATAACATACTACAAGTTCTAAACATTTAAAAGAACTTAACATGGTGTATACAGTATTTAAATTAATGTCATAATATATTTCTATAATTTCTGCAAATTTTTTGAAATTTTCTAGAATTACAAGTAATTAATAATTACATAGAAAATCAGAAATAAATATTACAGAAGCTGAAAAAATACAAAAATCATACCAGTAAATGAGATTAAATAGCAGTAGTCTACTGTAAAAATTTCAAGTCCATAATCCAAGTCATGCTCTCCCAAGAACAATTTAACGTAAAAATATTGAAACTTTAACAACTTGTAGAAAAATTAATTACGAGTCCAACGGTATAAGCCATGCTTCAATCAGAATTATAACGAATAATATAGAAGCAATACTTAGTTTTGAATAAAAAAACAAACAAACAGAGCCTTAACAGCTGCAGGCAGCCAGCGCCTTTCGCAGCTCGGCTCAGCGTGTGGCTCGCACATGTGTACACGCCTGATGCGCCCTAGCGCCTGGTGCAGCCACAGCACTTACATCAGCAATTCGTATTTTTCTCCGTTTGCTTCAACTCTCACCTAAAATTAGGGTTTGAGTTTTCTCCTCAACTGTAAGCCGGAATCAGGCCCATAATATACCTTTTCGAAAGTCTCAAAACAAGGATTTCAAATATATAATTTTCACAATATGAAAACAAAACATGTAAAAACAACTTGCAGTCAAAATTACAAAAATCAAATATAAATATCTATTTTTTCTCAAAATCCGACCATCTGATTTTTGCAAAACTTTGTAGTTATGATCTAAATAATATGGACTACGACATATATGAAATTTAGGACAATCAGGGATGGTTCGAAAAACATCAATTTTTATGATACATATATTCATGCACAAATAAAACGAAAACACCCAACAATGGCTATGATACCAATGTAGAAAAAATAAGAAATAATAATACACAACGAAAGTAAACAGATTCGGGCATACGTTTTACGCTCAAACCGAATCCATGGATTATGTGGGTGAATCACGTATCTCCATTGATGTTTTCGAATAATTCTCAACAATGGAGTAGAACTATTAGAGAACTGCCTACACTATTCACAGTACCAAAGGCTATTTTGTGTTTCTATAGAGAGAGAAAGAAGGGGGGAGAGTCTAGGAGAACCAAAAAAAAATACTGATTACCCATACGGTTAAATTCTTATTCTCTCAAATATAATGCGTATATTATGTGGGAGAGTTATAGTCACCCACAACTCTATCTCCTCAAATAGTGGGTTAATCACACTTATTCCCAAGATAAGTTAATTCAAGTCTACTTTGACTGGGTCTCTCCTTGTGGGTCTTGGGTCATGCCACTATGGGCGACCCGATCAGGTATGGGTTCCAAACTTGACCCAATTTCCAACATTATTGTGTAATGATCAATCATTATATTTTGCACAATGTTTTCATTTCTTTTTATTGTAATTTAGATTTATTTTGTGTCTACTTTGATTATTCATATATAAATTATTATACATTGTTTCTTTTTTCGTAGGATCTTACGATCCTTGATCTGCGTGTACGATCCAATCGTGTGAACCCCTCCAACAATGTAGTGTAGGATGACAACCTTATTTAAAACCTAAATTCTTGAAAACAAGCCTCAGTTTCCCGACAATACTTTGGTATAACATGGGCTCTCCAGATTATGCTCCAGCTGTTCAGTCTTTCTGTTGTATTCGTCTCTCCTTCGTGCTTAGCGACTTCGACGAAGACAATGCAGCAGAATGCTGTCCATTTCTTTGACAGCTTTGTAATCCAATTCTTTCTTGTCAATGCTGAAGTGTGAAACTTTTTATTTTTGTTGATTAATTGATTGACACTTACGTATAATATGATGGGTATTTATTTACAGGTATATATCGGCAGCTATTTCTGGGTTTAGAGAGCCACAACGACGAGCAATATCAATTGAGGTACTAAAGAGCTTGAATGCTTATTTGGTATCAAGCTTTAAAAACTTCTTTTTAAATGAGTTTAATCCCTGGCCAAAATTTGTAACAAAATCCAATTAACTTCAATGTTTAAGAAGGTGCTTACTGATAGGTTTTAACTGTAGTGAAATAAATGAGTCACTCTTTTTGGTTGGCAACTCGTTTTTTTTTTTTTGTTTTTGTTTTTTGTTTTTTTTTCATATTATTATTCCTCTAGAAAATACCAAAAAAGAAAAAAAAAGAAGTGTTTGTCAAGTTGTTCCGAAAACTGTTTTTAGATCGAAAACAACCCAGTTTTGTTTCCTAAAAATAGAAAATGAAACAATTTTTTTGGTAATTTCCAGGAAAAAAAAAAAAAAAAAAAAAAAAAAAAACACCAAACAGAGCACTATATTCCTTGCTTAATACTTGTACTTCCTTGCAGGTTGGCATGCAAAATTCATCATTAGGTGTGGTTTTAGCAACCTCCCATTTCACCTCGCCAATGGTCGCATTACCCCCGGCCTTGTCTGCTGTGCTCATGAATATTATGGGTAGCAGTTTGGGTTTCTTTTGGAGATATGTTGATCCCTCTGATCCGCAGACTACTCCTAAAGTCTATGACAAGTGACGATGAACCCCTCTTCAATGTTAGTCAGCATAAGGGTCTGTTTTCTCCTCTTACAAATTGTTGAAAATTATTGTTGTTATTTTAGTTATTAGCATTGATAGGGTGGCGGCACCACATAAAATTGCCTGAAGAAAAATATTACATGTATATATATATATTCTTTGGATGGTTAATTGGTATTTAATTATTTTTTTTTTAATTTTAACATTCTTGAGTTATTGGTTTGAACACCCTTAGTTTGTTGGTGTGAAGACTCTAAACCCTTGCATTGGAGGCAGAGTAGTGCACTGAGTTGTGGGAAGAGTTTTGCACTCTGTTATGAGGCAGTTCAGATTTTGGTTTTGGGGTTGCTCTTTTCTTCTCATCTTTTCTTGTTTGGTTGGGCACTCAGCAACTATGTGGGGAGCTAGCAAATGATTGGGTTGGCTTCTCGGTACCAACTTATTTGGGATTGAAGAGTTTGGCTATGATGCTCTCTGCTCCCCCTTTCTTTCTGTATTTTATTGATGTATGTCACTTGTGTAACCTTAATCGTCATTGATAAAATGCTTTTTTTGGCTGTTAAAAATAAATAAATAAATAAAGGCTCTAAACCCAATTTACCAAAAATTTGAACACCATTTCTATAACATCTCCACTCTACTCCAAAAACAACTTGATTAATTTAATGGTTGTGTTTCTTTATTAATTTTGAATGTGTTGAAGTGTTTAAAATAATTTAAATTGTTTGTTTAAACTGCTTGTTGATCTTTGTGTTTCTCTATTAAGAGATAATTGTGAGTATTCATACTGCAGCGACAAATATTTGGAGCTTTATTGTACTATCTATTTGTTTTTTTTATTAGTACTTTGACAAAATTACAGAAAAAATATTAGGGTTTGACTCTTGTAATAAAACAAATCATGAGTTTTTAATTTTGTCAATTTAAACTCTAATATTTTGATTTCTTTTCAATCTAAACTGTCTATTTTCATTAGATAAAATTGATAAAAAATGATAATTTAGTTATTAAACTTAACAAAAAATGATATTTTAGACATTTTATGTACATTTATATTGAGTTTAATAGTTAAAATTTACTTCTTCCTTCAATTTTACTGAACGAAAATAGGTGAATAATTTAAATTGAAAAAGATCAAAAGACTAGAATTTAAATTGACAAAACTAAAAATCAGAATTTATTTTGTTGCAAGAGTTAAATTGTAGGATTTTTTAATAGTTTTTCCTATTATTTTTGTTTTACGAATTTTGTTTGTCTCTAGTTAAAAATTAAACTGGACCAGATAGTTGAGGTATTTGAGTTATTAAACGGAAGACTCTTACAGGTAAGAGTTTATAAAAATATGGCTCAATTGAATTTTTTCAAAGACTCTTACTAGTTAGAGTCTTCTGTTAAATAACTCTTATTGGTCAGCAACCTCAACTATCTAGTCCAATTAAAATTTCAACTGGAGACCAGCCATTCTCTTTTTTTCACTTGTTCAAAAAATGTTTATTTGTGAGTATTTAAGCTTCGTTTGGAAAGAATTTTTTTAACTTGGCATTTTGGTTTTTTTAACTGTTTGAGATTGGCTAAAAAAGTTTTGTTTGGAATGAACTTCTGGCATTTTTGTAGTTTTGTGAGAGAAAAAGTGAAATGATTATGTTCTGAATGTAACATTTAGTTTTAATGACTTTTTAATCTATTTCGTCTTTTAGTTGATTAAATTAATCCCAATTATGTTGCAAACGGGGCTTAGTATACATCAAATTGGGTTTATTATTTATTTGTTTATTAGTTATGCCATTATGGATAAAATTGCTTGAGAAATCTATTTTTCAAAATACTAAATTTTTAAATATCTACTTTGAGGAAAAATTATTGAGCGGCCACTGATTAACACACCTAGAATTATAAATGTATCCAGCTAGAGTTATAAATATATTTGGCATGGTTTTCCCTCCAAGTTTTAAACTATCTCTCAAACTCCAAGTCTACAAGGCTGATAAAAGGAGTGAGTAATGGTCTTCTTAACTCCATGTGCCTCATCTTGTCAATCCATTCTTTGATGGCTTTTACAATAAAAATTGCTTGATCGAGTTTTACTATCCATTCTAAAATTAATTAGTGTTGAGCAGAGTTTTACTTTTATCTTTTATGACATTCGACATCACATTCATATGTTTGTTTTTAGAGTAGTCGAGATGAACATTGTACTCAAGATAATGCTTCTACAACTTGAATTCAATCCTCCCTGATGTAAGCCTTAATGCCTATTCGGTTTTCATGTATGCCCTCTGTCGATACTCTTGAACAACTTTTATGGTTTAAACAATTTTAGGAAAATCAGAAACATCATTACGTCAATACACCAGTAGACTGGTATACCCAACCGTATATCACTGCTCGTATAGCCGAGTGTGATCAGCAACTAGCAAGGATCCAAGAGCTGATCCAAGAACAGGTAGTGGCCTGGGCGGCCAGGAGGAATCCTCCTCCAACTTAACAGTAAGTATATGAGATCATATATGTTATAATTTGTTTTCTTTATACCTGTATTATGTGTATATTTATTCCTGGATTTGTGCTAATGTAAGGTTAATTAATTGTGAGGGTTAGTGGGACGTCACCCAAGTCGCGTTAGGTTAGGTCATGTTGCAGAGATTGCGTGTCGACCATTGATACCTGTAAATCGTTGACAGACGTGCTAGCCAAAACCTTTAGTGAGCATCTTTATTGGTATCAGAGCCATGTTTAATTATTCACATAATATATGTATAAATTAAATAAATTAGACATATATGATCACTATACAACCATGACAGACCAAGATGCTCACTTCCTGTCGCGTCAATTTTTTGAATAGGCATTAAGAGACATAAAAATGGTGTGCCTAAAATAATATTTGTGGCTAGATTTCTGACTAAAACAAAAGATGTTGGAAGACAGAGATCATTGTTACAAATATATGCTTCTGGTATCTTATATCTGATGTGCATGGAGTTTCCACTTGCACTGGTTAAACTTTGAGTAGTTTTCTCAAAATATCTGGTAGGAACTATACCTTCTTGGATACAGTTCATATCTGCTCCGCTGTCTACCAAAGCAATGGCATCTTTAATAATAAAATCAGGTTTAATCATAAAAGTGATTTTTATATACCATTTCTGAAAGGTTACTTGATTTACTAGTAACAAATACTGGTCAGGTTCATCCTTGGATTCAAGTTTTTGTTCAGTTTCATTGATTACTTCTTTCTGTTTTTGTGGTATTTGAGTATGAAGATATTTAATATCTTTGATGGCTGCTGCACTAGCTGTTTGTAAATATTTCACCTCTGTTTTCAAAACATTTATTTCCATTTTTAAATCTTGAATTGTAGTTGGCTGATTATTAACTGGTTTTGCCTGAATTCGGTCAACTACATGTTTCAAATTGTAGGAATAATCGGGTATGGTTGGTGTTTCTTGTACTGTTTGTTGGTGTTCATAACACATTTTTAAATATTTTAATTTTATTTCTGGATCTTGTATCTGATCTGCTACAGCAAGCATATCTCTTTGGGTATCTGTTAAGACATTAATACTACTAGGTTCTCCTAGATGTAATCCATTCATTTCTACTATGGATTTCCAGTAATTAATTTCTGATATGTGGTCCTGACTAGTATTACAGGGACAGGATTCTGTAGGTTCATCATCACTTGGTGAGGATGTGGAATATAACTGGTTAATTTCATCTTCAGATGGTGATTCATCACTAGATGAATTCTCCTCTGCTTCTAAAGCATTAATTAGCTGTTCTTTAAGTTTCTCATCTAAAATTAATTCATTAATCTTAGATTTAGCTTTTGATTTACATCGGTTAGCATAGTGTCCTGTTTGTCCACACTTATAACATTTTACTTCAGATTTATTTTTTCTTTTCCCTGAGGGTTTACTGGTTGAAGATTTCTTAGAATAAAACTTCTTACTGTTTTTAGGATGGCTAGATTTCTTTGATTTCCGATAGGGCTTAGAAGGTTTTCTATGAGCTACCTTCCTAGATCTATTGGGATACTGGATAGCAGGTTCATAGGCAAATTGATCACAAAATTCACCTAATTCTTTTCTACCTGTTAGATTCTGTTGTTTCATTTGGTAATGAAGTTTAAGATCATTACACAAAGATAAACCTTCATCGGTTATAATAGAACAAAGTTGTCCATACGTATACTGTTCATAAGGAATAGACATCCGGTCATGGCGGTCCCGAAGTTTTTTCCTAACCCGTTCGGCAAAAAGAGTGGGAAGGCCATCAATAAATTTGGCTTTCCAATGGTCACTGTTAGCATCAAGGCGTTGCATAACCGTGATGAGAAAGACATCCTTATACCAACGGAAATGGGTAAGAGAAGGACAACGGAGATTCTGAAGAAGTTCACGGCTACGATCTTGTGTACTGGTACTGGTTCCCATAAAATGGAGGATAATGGTTTGGATAAGGGTATAAACAGCATCCTGCTGTTGAATTGGTTGACGGGTAGTAGGATCAACTTCAACTTTGATAGAGTTGAGGATTTCTAATTGTTGAGTGGGAGAAATAATATTGTCCCACCAGCCCTTCAGTTGGCCCGTGAAGCCATTAATAATGAATTTGGCTATATCACGATCCTGATTGCTATATTGTCGACAAACAGTTGCATACATCAACATTTGATGTAGCGTTTTCAAAATACTATATTCAGATTGACCATCTATATTCCATTCATAAATGGTTTTACCATGAAAACTACTCTGATCATGAAGATAAGTTTCTTCATAAAGGAGATCAGGAGGTGTAGGTCTGGCATAATAATTACGGGTTTGTGGTAAGATGGCTGGAGTCGAAGGAGTATATGAATGAAGTTTATTAACAGATGATTGTTCTTGAAAATTCATTTGGATTTCATGTATCTGTTTAGGAGTAAAATAATCTTCCTCATCTGGAAGTGCAAGGGGTTCGGCTCGCATCATATGAATGGTACCGCTAGAAGTTTCAGGTGGTGGAGGTTCCGGTGGTCTAACATTTAGATTCTGCATCCGCTGCAGAAGAGTATCCATAAATTCTGTACTTGGAGCTTTAAGTTTAAAATTAGTTATCTCCAAAGGTGGTTTGATGGATACTGGATGAATAACAGATGTTCCGGCTACTGGTGAAGCAAGGCTCCTATCTTTAAAAGTAGAGACTGCTTCTTCTATCCGGGTTAATTGTTTACTCATTGTTTGACAGATTAAATTAGTATAATTATGTTGTTTAATTACTAAACCAAAATCTGATAATTTAATATAATCTGGTTTAGAAAATCTTCCTGATTGAGCATCTAAATATGCTGTGGCTACTAAGGGTTGTCGTGTGGTTTCGCCATTAGGAGCTAATTCTAATGATTGTGGAGGCGGATGAACAGAGCTAATTATTTGGCCTTCTGTTGTTGTCCAGGTTTTATACTGATCTTCAATAGCAATTATTTTTGGTTGTGTTTCAGTTTTGAACCATTTTACAAATGGGATTATTGCCTGATGTAACTCAAGATGTTGATAATATTGAGTTTTATACTGATTTAATTGTTCTGGACTATGATGTTTAAAATACCAATTTCTAAATTCGGCATTGCTATCCTGATAAAATTTCTGATTTATTATTTTCCTATTTTCACTTCCTGGTGTAAAATCCATTAGATTTCAAAATTCATATCACTGGCCGTTGGACTATCTGGTGGTTGAATTGGTGCGGTATAAACACCATGAGGTATTCTATTTCGGGATAATCGAATACCTTGTATTTCTGATGTCATAGGATCTAAATGATCCTCTTGAGGATCACTAGATGGTCTGCTGGGTGGTCTTTCTGGTATTTGTAAAGAGTCCACAGACTGTCGGCTAGATTCTGGTAAGTCCACCCTATATGGAGGAATTGATCTAAAACTGTTATTTGAAAAACTTCTGTTAGCAGTTCTGAAGCTGTTATTAGATAAGCTCTGTGGAGCTGTTCTAAAACTAGCATTAGAAGATGTACTTCTGGTAAGAAGGGGTTTCTGAAATTGGAGATAAACATGACCCCCTTGCGTCTGGAGGACATCATCGATGTTATGTTGAATAATCGGTTTTGGAGGCACAGCATTAGGAATGTGCCATCGGTCTGGAAAGGTGATTTGAGACCATGGAATTTGCCTGGGTACAGCTACCTGGCTACTATACAGATTAGTTTTGAGTAATACTGTTTGACAATTTTCAGACTTTTTTCGTACATAAGGATTTAACGTTGTTAAAGCCTTGATGTATATTCGTGAATGAACCGAAAATGGAGGGGATCCTGGTTTGTACTCATACCCATGAGTGAGAACTCGAAGTTCAAGGACATCGGATATATTGGCATCTGTCATTGAGATGCTTAGATTGGGATACACATCAAAATATACTGGTCCATGGGACAGACTGGTTTCTATGGCTCCCATGAGTGATGCTCTCCAGTTTAGACACCTACCATCTCTGAGGGTACACTGAATACTGGTATTCTGACCTAATAGGGTCAATGGTTTGAAGGCTATTTGTACTAGTCCTATATGGATGTACTTATAGTCTTTTACAAACGGAATGAAATCATTAATATGAATTAATCGGATTATTTCATCATTATTTTGGATGCAGGATGCATGCTCAAAAGTTTTAATGATTGTTTTACTGAAAAACTGAAATCTACCTCGTCTGTAGATTGTTTTTGGATCCACTATCGGAATAGTCCACTTATCTAAAGCGTCCTTTACATCCTGGTAAGCCACCATCTCAGCTGCTTCGGCTAAAGAGGATACTGTATTTCCTACAGAGGTTACGGATTCATTTTCTGGTATGGCTACGGTATTCTCTTGGTCTGTCATGGTTGTATAGTGATCATATATGTCTAATTTATTTAATTTATACATATATTATGTGAATAATTAAACATGGCTCTGATACCAATAAAGATGCTCACTAAAGGTTTTGGCTAGCACGTCTGTCAACGATTTACAGGTATCAATGGTCGACACGCAATCTCTGCAACATGACCTAACCTAACGCGACTTGGGTGACGTCCCACTAACCCTCACAATTAATTAACCTTACATTAGCACAAATCCAGGAATAAATATACACATAATACAGGTATAAAGAAAACAAATTATAACATATATGATCTCATATACTTACTGTTAAGTTGGAGGAGGATTCCTCCTGGCCGCCCAGGCCACTACCTGTTCTTGGATCAGCTCTTGGATCCTTGCTAGTTGCTGATCACACTCGGCTATACGAGCAGTGATATACGGTTGGGTATACCAGTCTACTGGTGTATTGACGTAATGATGTTTCTGATTTTTCCAAAATTGTTTAAACCATAAAAGTTGTTCAAGAGTATCGACAGAGGGCATACATGAAAACCGAATATTATTGAGGAAGTAAGACTATTTTACAAGATAAAGAGGGGAGGAAAATATTACAAAGATGGAAAGAAAATTAAACTGACTCTGACTCTGCCTCAACAAGGGTGAGAGCATGCCCTTTTATAATACAAATTCGGATAAAAGAAGGGACAGGTGTAAGCTATTTATTGCACCGACAGATTACCCTTATCCTGACTGTTGACGTAAGTGATGACGGATACAGATAATGGAGATAGTATCTTCTCTTTTGCTGGTGGAGGAATCTACTTTTCCCAAAGTTATTTGTCTGTTTGTGCCGACACCGACATTCAATCGTGCCTCTTTCCTTTTCTGCTTTTGGCGAGTTTTTCAGTGAGGACATCTGTCAAGGAATCCCAAAAGTCACCAAAGTTGGAATCATCATCATCTTCGGGTAATTGGCTTTCTCCAGCTAACACGTGTTCGGTTGGATCCACATCTGGTTCTGATGAGGGCTGACTGGTTCCTGACCTCATAGATGCATCATCTTCAGGAGGGACAGTTTGTAGGAACTGTTCTTTGAGATAATTCATACTTTTGATGATAATCTCATTTTCAGATAATTCAGGATGCTGGTTTCTTAATTCTTTTTGAATTTGGATAAATGGATTCTGTGATAATGCTGGTGGAGCAGAGAGAGTTGGCTGCTTAACTGTTTCTCTACATGCTTGTGCATGTTCCTGGATTTTTGTTACTGTTTCAGAAATGATCGGATTCATGCCTTTATCCCACCATTTTACAAAGAAAATTCGTTTCAGGCGGGGTACCTTGTTCTGATAATCACATGCAAAATCCCACTTCCAAATCCATGGGATACTGAATCGGATGGAAAAATGAACTAATGATTTACTGATGGATAAATCCCTGTTTTTGTTAAGATAAGCATAAGCCCGAGAATAGGCATAATGCCAATCATTAAAAGCAAGTCTGATTTCTTCTGGTAGGATATCAAGAGATAACCCAAACTTATCCCACCACACGAGGAACCAGTTAGGAACATCGTGTTTGAGAACAGCCGGGCAAATGCGGATAAACCAAGAATGAGAACGGATAGGGTTCTGGTAATAAAACACCTGGGTAAAAGCATCAATGTAATCCAGCTAGAGTTATAAATATATTTGGCATGGTTTTCCCTCCAAGTTTTAAACTATCTCTCAAACTCCAAGTCTACAAGGCTGATAAAAGGAGTGAGTAATGGTCTTCTTAACTCCATGTGCCTCATCTTGTCAATCCATTCTTTGATGGCTTTTACAATAAAAATTGCTTGATCGAGTTTTACTATCCATTCTAAAATTAATTAGTGTTGAGCAGAGTTTTACTTTTATCTTTTATGACATTCGACATCACATTCATATGTTTGTTTTTAGAGTAGTCGAGATGAACATTGTACTCAAGATAATGCTTCTACAACTTGAATTCAATCCTCCCTGACGTAAGCCTTTAAACAAGTAAAATAATAAATTATTTAAATTTGATTTGAAAATTTAATAAATTTAAAAAAATATGTTTAAACTTAATTTGTTTTATTTTTGGATAAATTACAAATACACCCTTTAAGATTTGTATAAAATATAAATCGTGCCCCATGATTCTAGAAATTACATTTCATCCATTGAGATTTCTAATTTCATAACAAATGACCTTTTTTTTATTATTATTAATAAATCAAGTTAATTAATAGTTTTTAATACTTACCCAAAAAAAACAGTTTTTAATAATTTTATTATTGTATAGGAGAGTAGTTAGAAATTTTATTTTTGTAGTTAATTCTATTAAATAAAAAAAAATTGACAAGGGAGTAATTGTCATTTTTTAAATTACAGAGGATAATCTGTATTTTAAATAAACCTCAAGGGTGTATTTATAATTTACCTTTTATCTTTTGATTCAATTTTAAATGGATTCTAATCGAATTGATGATAGGTTAAACTTGAATAGTTTCATTTTTTTAATATAATTTTATACTGCATATTAATTTATTGAGTTAAATTTCAGTCAAACTCAAAAGGTCAATGAGTTTCAAAAATATGTAAAATTTTAGCTTATGCAGAAAAATAAAAATAATAATTGAAAAAAATAGATTCCATGTTAGTGCATATAGTTTAGTTTCTTACAAATATTTTAGATTCTTCCATCAAACTGAGAAATGTTTGATTGTTTCGTTCTTTTGCTTCCAATTTTTTTTATTTATTTTTACTATCCTATCTATAAAAAAATAAAAAATAAAAAAAATGTGAGAAATGGTGGAGAAATTTTCATTTTTTTCTTTTTTGCATATACCCATATAAGTATATATTTTTATAATCTTAAATATTATACATATATAATATAAGAAAAATACTCGGGACCTCCATTTTGGGAGACTCCCATGACTCCTAAATAATTGTGATTGGTCATTTGTGTTTTTGTTTTTTGTTTTTTTTTTCCTATCTCTCTGACATGTGTGCGTGGGGCTCGTGGGGGTGGGGTGTTTGTGAGGTCTGTATCATTTCTGATAATATAATTATGGTTTTATGGTTTAATTCCACATGACTTAACAATTAAACCACTAATCCGAAATTTAGTTTTAAAACATAGTGCATGACTACTGTTTGGCATTTGAAAGCATAGTGCTTAGTAAATGACGGTGTTTACACATATTGTTCACATTATTGCAATTTTAATTTTATATATATATATATATATATTAATTTAACTACAATCACAGTTTGTAAAAGTTTAAAAGGTTAATAGCAACCTCAACCCATTTCAACAACCAATAGAAATTTGTATGAATTTTGTGTTTTTCATTTTTTTTATAGTCACAGATAATCTGGGCTAGATCCTAATGAAACTTAAGTTCCAAAAGTTACTCTTGTGCTACAGCAAAGGCGTTTAATATGTAGTGACGAGTCGCAAATTTGCACACAAATAAAAAGTTGAACCTACATTCTCATTTTATTAGTTATATGAGTTGTTGCCAAAATGACTAATTCAAAAAAAAAAAAAAAAAAAAAAAATCAAATCTATGACCTTAAAAACATTAGTTTGGCTTAGTTTTGGAATCATAATTTGAGTTTTAAGTTGTATTTTGAGTTTTAAATTTTTGGAATTAGTTTTGAAAATGGAAAATTTGTTTAATCATGAATTTTGAAAATAATTTTAAGAAGAGTTTTGAGTTATATTTTGAGTTTTGAGTTTTTGAATTATGAGTTATGTACGGGAAAGAAATAAACATTCTCGTATAATCCTGTTGATCAAGTCTGCGCTCTTCCGTACGACGTCGCTTTACTACCTGAAAACACAAACGTGAGCTAGCCAGCGGGTGTGTGCCGGAAACCTCTCCGATGCCTAAGTCAGCAAACTAGACAAATAGTCAAAAGCTCTGTGTATTCGGGAATCAAAATTGTGTTACCTCTTCATAGGTGATGTTGTGAACTTTTATATGTTTCGCGTGGCACAATCCTAGTAGGACTTTTACTCCTCTATGTAAAGTCCTCATAGGATTCACACTCCTCAAAGATAATGTTTATCCTTCAACACCCCCCTCACTGCTTAAACCAAGTGAGATGGTTTTACCATGGTCGGATTCTAATAGGACCGAGGTAATCATGGCTATACTGAGCTGCAGAGTAGGCCGAACTATACTTAGTTTGGTTCTTCCTTTCACTACTCCTTATCTCGGTTTCTCATGTACAAACCATGGCGTGATTAGACCGAGCTACCGAATAGTAAGGTTCTGACCGGTCTAACCACAATACGCCATGACCGGGCTAACTCTAAGATCGGACTAACTTCAAAGCGTCTTTAGACCGGCCTAACTTCAAGTCTCTTCCGGACCGGACTAACTTCAGGGCTCTGGGACCGAAATAAATTCAAAGCCTTTTTACTCAGCCCTTCGTATTGTGGCTCATGACGGCCCATTGCCCATCTCGGCCCAATTTTCATATAAATTACCCTCTTAATTGCCCCTTAATTCCATCTGCGTAGCATGATAGAGATTACCTGTTTTACCAGCCGAACTAAGGTTTTTAAGCCTTTCCAGCTGAGCTAAAAACCCTTTAGCTTTTCCAGCCGAGCTAAAACTCTTTAGCCTATCCAACCGAGCTAATTCCACACCGGGCTTTGCCTGTTCGGTCAAAAACGTCTTTTCAATCACAGCAACTGAATCGCTTCTCATTTCCATGGCACGTGGCTCATTTTGATTAGCTGAAGCAGCTGTCAGGCCGTCTTCGTACTTCGTGTTTTTTGAACAGTCCTGCATAAAGTTTGAGTTTTTCACCAAAACAAACCCTAAGGCTTTTTGAATCTATTATCTTACTATTCATTTCTCCTTTCTCTCTCCCTTCTGAGCTCTTATTGTTCTTCGATTTGCACTTGAAGAAGCTGCGTGGTTTTGCTGCCATTTTTCTCATCTTCAGTTTCCTCCTCTCGACCTGGTAAGCTACTCAAATCTGTTCTACTTTTCTTGTTTTTGCCCTTGTTTAATCCATAACATACTGTTTTGTGTTTTTTGCAAAACACTTTTTTGCTTTACCTTGCATTTTTCTGGAAAAAAACCTCACAAGAACCATTTGAATTCATGAAAACGACCTGTAGAACGCTATATTTGATCCAAAATCATGATGCAACCGGACTAAAAAATTGTTTGTAGCTGATGTCAGTTTAGCCATGCTACCCACCGGACTAGTACTTTACGCAGAACTAATAGTTTCACCAAGTCAAACCACCTTTTGCTTCATTTAATTTAGCCGAGCTATTTGAACCGTACTAGGTCTATGCCACAGCAGGCTTGTAGGTCTCAACCTTAACCGAGCTACAACTTGGGGCTAAACCAGCCTTCTTAGTTCAGACCGAACTAATAATTTTGCCCCTAGAGTCTCAACCGGGCTAACAAGTCCTTTGTTCACACCGAGCTAAGTCACACAGCAGTTTCACATAGCCGAGCTAGGACTTCATTTATCTTACCTGTATTTCTTTTAACACGGTCCAACGATCAGTGCTTAACACCTCTTTTTTTTCACTTTGCAGACTTTAGGTTGCCCAGGCACTCCCTTGAGCGCTCAACCGAGCTACTCAGCCCACTTTCGCAACCGAGCAAACACAGTATAATTCATTCATAACTTAAGACAAAATGGGTAAATATAGGTTTTTAGTAGAAACACCTGGTAGCCTGGCCGAATTTCGAAGGGAGTATAACATTCCTGACAACGTCCATCTCACCTTAGCCGAACAAGATATCACGCCATGGGGAAACCAAGGCTTTGTACCCTTTACCCTCTTGTCCATAATAGAGACCGGACTACGATTCCCTGTTCAACCCTTGCTTTGTGAATTCCTTAGGTAAACTAGAATATACCCAACCCAGCTTTCCACAAACTCATACCGCATAATTAATGGTATAGCCGAGCTAAATCGCCGAGCTGGCATTAACCTCGATTTAGCCGAACTCTTCCATCAATACTCCTTAGGATCAAAAGAAGATGGCTGGGTATATTATCTAAGAATACGACGCCGCCGAGAGAAAATAATAAAAGACACACCGGATAAAGACTTAAATGACGATGATTTTTTCTGGGTATCTGGCAATTTTGAAGACCACCAAGCCCAGATCCCAAGCCGCAGTATAAACTGGAATAAAGGAACCACGGGTATAATTACTTCGGTGCTATAGCAAGTTCCTCTTTATTTTGGTTTTCTATTACTCAACCGAACTGACAGTTGTCTCTTTTATGCAGATTCAGCCCACCTCAAATCACTATATAGCTACCCCAACTTAGGCGTACTTCGTACCGCACTACGATACCCTGAAAGAAGTTGGGCTAAGCTACTAAACGTCGAACCGACGTACAGATACAGCAGTCGACGAAAAGCCAGAGTAACAGATTTTTTACGAGAAGCCTCTCCTGAACCGGATCCAAACTTGCCACAAATTAACCTGGTCCATACTACCGAAGAATAAGAAATGGCGAAGAGGAACAGAGTGAGGGCTCTCCTAACCGAAACACACCGAGCCGAAGTACCACCACTGAATCAAACTCAGGAAACCGTAGTGGCCCTTCTTTCTCAACAACCCTCTTCATCTCGCCCCAGCAAGCGTGCTCGGACTACCCCAACCGAGCAATGTCTTGTTGATGAAGACGAGACCACTCTTCTACCAAGCCCTCCGCCGAGCCCTCAGTCGGAGCGTTCTGACCGTGCTAGCTCCTCCAAGTGGGCTCCAAAAATTACCTTCCAAAACCGTGCTATCCGTGATACTGACTCAGTGGTGGCTGACAAGGACCATATGCTAGCCTTCAATCTGGCTAAGAGTGTATGTCTGCCCCTTGATATGGAGTATCACAACCATCTGACCGAGCTTAAGGCTATCCGATCTGCAACGAAGTCAATGATCCTGGTAAGTAACTCCTCTGGTCTCTCTAATTTTTCCAACTTTTTGCTCGGTTTAGTCATTAGTTTCTTTCCATTCTTTTTCAGGCCATGCAAAAGAGTCAAATTGCACACAAGCGTGTGTTAGAGCTATGGCCGAAGTTGAAGCAAAAACCACCGAGCTCAAAGACTCCCAACAGAAGACAGCCGAACTAGAGGCCAAGGTAACCCGTCTGACCGGACTAGTTACCTCGGCTAATGCTGACAAACAGAGGGCCCTGACCGTGATGAAGGATAAGTACCTGCGTGAGCTAGTCAAGCTCGAAGAAAAGAAAAACGCAGAGATCGCCGAGCTAAAAAAGCAGGCGGATGACGCAAATGCTGAAGGTTTCAAGGAGAGGGAGGCCCTCTATATGCAACAATGTGAGGTCGCCAAAGATTTATTCTTCAAATGCGGTTTGAGGGCAACCGTGGTGCAGCTCGGTTGTGAGCCTGAGACCGAGGTTTACAATCCTCCTCAGTACTTCATACCGAGCTCATTGGTGGAGTATGCTGCGTCCGTTCAACAACAGTTTCTTCAGGGTTCAGATGATGATGAGGACACTGAGCCCAATAATACCCCGGTTGTCAATGAACCTGCTGATCAATCAGCTCGGTTGGAGCCAACAGTTGAAGACCTGTCTAATGAGCTGTCGACTGATACCGTGCTTCCTACAAACACCGAGCTCCCAACCGTGACCGCACTACCTTCTGAAACCGGTCTTCGGGTTGATATAGATGCTGATCTTGATGATATGTTTGACTGATTTTTGTTTTTCTTCTTTTTGTTGGACAAAAAAGTTTGTAACCGGGTTGGGGCCCCTCCTTTGTAATTTGCTTTTATCAATGAAAATCTTCTTTTGCTCTAACTGTTATCCTGGTTTTCTGCTCTACTTGTACTTGCTTTCTTACTGTAGTTTGAATGAGGTAGTGTACTCTTTTGCCGATATAAATCATCCCGGTCTTTATTTTTGTAATCAGACTGGCCATACTAGCCAACCGCTTTAACCTAGATCCGCATCTCGTTTGAAGCATAATAAGAGTTGGTTTTTTCATCCTCTTCAGCCTTGATCCTTACTTCGGCTGAAGAGTACTTAAAGTTGGTTTAATCCAGCCAACCACTCTTCAGCCTTGATCCTTACTTCGGCTGAAGAATACTAAGAGTTGGTTTAATCTAGCCAACCACTCTTTAGCCGATACCCTTACTTCGGCTGAAGAGTAGTAAGAGTTGGTTTAATCCAGCCAACCACTCTTCAGCCTTGATCCTTACTTCGGCTGAAGAGTACTAAGAGTTGGTTTAATCCAGCCAACCTCTAAATTGGTTTTTTCCAGCCAACCTAGAGTAAAATATTTGGTTATTCCGACCAAACGTCCTGCAGCCTGGATCCTTATCCTGGGCTTAGGAGGGGTGTTGGTTTTTCCAGCCAACCTCTAGATTGGTTTTTTCCAGCCAACCTAGAGTAAAGTGTTTGGTTATTCCGACCAAACGTCCTGCAGCTTGGATCCTTATCTTGGGCTTAGGAGGGGTGTTGGTTTAATCCAACCAACTTCTAAGTTGGTTTTTTCCCGCCAACCTAGTTTAAAGTGTTCCTAACTCACTAAAACTATCTTTTTACATAAAATAATTTATACTGAAAAGAATCTACTTGTTTTATTGAGAAAGGAAAAGGAAAATTACATATGTTCCAAAGAAAAAAGCTAAAAATAAAATGACTTGAGATTGACAGTATTCCATGGCCTGGGAATTGCCTTGACGTCCTCATCTTCTAAGTGGTATGCCCCTTTGCCTGCTAATCCAACCACTTTGTAAGGTCCTTCCCAATTGGGCCCTAGCTTGCCGTCTCCCGGTACCAAGGTGTTTCCCATTACTTTGCGCAGTACCCAATCTCCGATCTTGAATTGCCTTGGGTGCACTGTTTTGTTGTATTTTCTGGATAACTCTTGTTGGTACGAGGCAATGTGAACTAGTGCTCTTTCTCTTCTTTCTTCTGCAAGGTCGAACTCCAATGTTATGGCTTCTCCATTTAAGTCTGGATCAAAATTCTCGCTTCGAATTGTGGGGAGGCCAACTTCTAGTGGGATTACTGCTTCCATACCATAGGCTAAGGAGAATGGAGTTTCTCCTGTTGACCGCCGAGGTGTGGTGCGGTAAGCCCATAAAACATGAGGGAGCTCTTCTGCCCACTTGCCTTTGGCTTTCTCTAACCTTTTCTTCAATCCATCCAAGACGACTTTGTTTGATGTTTCTGCCTGACCATTTGCTTGGGGATATGCCGGTGTAGAATTGTAGAACTCTATCTTGTACTCTTCACAAAAGCCCCTAAAGATTCTGCCATTAAACTGAGTGCCGTTGTCTGATATTAGGGCTTTAGGTATGCCGAACCGAGTAATGATATTCTGCCAGACGAACTTCTTCACATCTTTTTCCTTGATTGATGCCAATGCTTCCGCCTCCACCCACTTTGTGAAGTAGTCGGTTGCTGCAAGAAAGAACTTCCTGTTGCCTGGTGCTGTTAGAAGTGGTCCTACTATGTCCAAGGCCCACATTGCGAAGGGCCACGGACTGGTTAAGGGTAAAAGTTCTCTGGCAGGTTGATGTATTTGGTGTGCGAACTTCTGACATTTCTTGTACTTCTTCACATATTTCTCCGAGTCTGCCTGCATGTGTGGCCACTAGTATCCTTGCGAAATGGCTCTGTAAGCTAACGATCTTCCTCTTTGGTGGCTTCCGCACACACCTTCGTGTATTTCGAACAAGAATACTTCCACTTTGCTGGGGTGAACACACTTTAGATACAGTCCTGAGAATGACTTTTTGTACAATGCCATAGAAGGGGAGAGCCAAAATCGCTGCGACTTTGCTCTAATTTTGTTTGCATCTTTCTTTTCTTCCGGTAAGACGCCGTCTTTTAAGAACAGTATGATGGGATCCATCCATGAGGGGCCTAGCTCGGCGCAACATACCTCTTCTGCTTCGGGGTCTTCAATGCTTGGTCTAGGTAGGTAGTCGATTAATAATGGATGAGGGATGGAAGTATCTGCCATTGAAGCAAAACCTGCTAGTTCATCTGCTCTACTGTTTTCCTCCCTGCCGATTTGTTCTATCCGTACTACTTCAAATTTCTTGATTTCTGTTCTGACCAACTCCTGGTACTTAGCCATCCTGTCATCCTTTGCTTCGTAGTCGCCTAAAATTTGGTTTACCACCAACTGGGAGTCGCTGTAAACCATTAGTTCGGTGGCCTTTATGTAGAATGCCGATTTGAGGCCTGCAAGAAGTGCTTCATACTCCGCTTCGTTGTTTGATGCTGGGAAGCCAAGGTTGACTGCTTGCTCCACTACTAGGCCGTCTGGAGAGATGAGGACTATGCCGAGTCCTGCTCCATGCTGGTTGGATGCTCCATCCACAAAGAGCTTCCACATCTCTCCAACGAACAACTTCCAGCAAGTGGAGAGATCAGATGATGCCTTGGGGTCAAGAACATTGCTGGTGTCTTCTTCAAGGTCCATGCTTGCTGTCTGCCCCTTATTATCTAATTGTACCAAGTCTTTGTTTGTTGGTGAGTTTTGACTTGGTGTAGTGTGGTTTTCTTCTTCCTCCCTTACTTCACTCTGGTCTGCCTTGGGACCTGTCTGGGTAACTAGCACCAGGGGTTGCGTTATTCCGACGTCAACTTCTATCCCTAGTTTGGTTGTTTCAGCCAGGTCGACTGGGCAGATGTGATGACTTCCTGGGGTGAATTCTGCGACAAAGTCTGCCAAAGCTTGAGCTTTTATCGCGGTCCTGGGTTAAAACTTGATGTCATATTGTCCCAACTCTACTGTCCACTTCAAGATTCGCCCAGAAAAGTTCGCCATTTCAAACAAAGCTTTTAATGGGAAAGCTGTGAGGACGACTATGGTGTGGGCGTGAAAGTAGTGCGTCAACTTCCTTGAGGCCATCATCAAGGCCAAGGCCAGTTTTTCTAGTGGCAAGTACCTTGTTTCGGCGCCCAGCAATATCTTGCTGACATAAAAGATGGGCAGATGTTAGATTCCTTCCGCACGGACTAACACTGCGCTAATTGCGTGCTGTGAGACCGCCAAGTACAGGAAGAGTTCTTCTCCAGGTATTGGGGTGACAAGCAGTGGTGGGGAAGACATGTATTCTTTTAGGCTTTCCAGAGCGTGGTCGCATTCTTCGTCCCACTCAAATTTGGCCTTTAAAGCGTGAAAAAATGGTCGTAGTCTGTCTGACGATCGGCTTATGAACCGATTGAGCGCAGCCGCCATGCCGGTGAGATCCTGTACTTCTTTTACTAAGTTAGGCCTCTCCAGATCCTGAATTGCTTTGATCTGGGAGGGGTTTGCCTCTATACCCCGGTTGGTCACCAGGAAATCCAGGAATTTGCCAGAACCTACTCCGAATGCACATTTAGACGCATTGAGGCGCAACTTGTGCTTCTTTAGGATCTCAAACATCTCACCTAGGTCTTTGAGATGGTCATTTTTATCCTTGCTCTTGACCACCATGTCGTCGATGTAAGCCTCTATTGTTCTGCCTAACAACGGCTCAAACATCTTGGTGACCATTCTCTGGAATGTTGCCCCTGCATTTTTTAGACCAAAGGGCATGACCTTGTAGCAATATAGTCTTCTTGGAGTTGTAAAGGACGTGACCTCCTAGTCTGGTTCGTACATGGCGATTTGATGGTAGCCTCTGTACGTATCAAGAAAGCTAAGTCGGTTGTGCCCCGCTGTTAGGTCTACCAGTTGATCTATCCGTGGTAGGGGGAAGCTGTCCTTTGGGCATGCTTTGTTGACTGTCTTATAGTCGACGCAGACACGCCATTTGCCATTCTTTTTTGGCACCACGACTGTGTTGGAAATCCATCTGGGGTAGTGCACTTCTCTAATAGCTCCTGCCTCCAGTAGGTTTCCTACTTCCTCCGCCACTATCTCGGCGTGGTGGAGTGCCGATTTGTGTGTGCGCTGAATGATTGGTCTGGTGGAGGGGTGGACATTGAGTTGGTGACAGATGAAGTTAGGATCAATGCCTGGTATGTCGTATGGTGTCCAGGCGAACACTTCGATGTTAGAGGTCAAAAATTCCAAGACCTCTAATCTCTCAGTGCTGGACAACGACGAACCGAGTAAAAATAACTTATCTAGGTTCTTTTCATCTATTCTTACCTTTACCAAGTCTTCCACCGCTTTTTGATTAGCTGCTTTGCCGACATCTGCGAACAGTTCATTACTCTCAGGTTCTTCTACCGAATGAACATATCCCTTGGCAGCGCGGCTGCCATTCACAGTGACGAAGCATTGCTTGGACATGATCTGGTCTCCGAAGACCTCTTCAATTACCCCGGTTTCATTGGGGAACCGCATTACTTGGTGGTAGGATGACGCCACTGATCGCATGGCATGCAGCCATGTTCTGCCCAAGATGATGTTGTACGTGGAAGGGACTTTCAATACCCAGAACTCCACTTATTTCGTTACGCTTCCTGCTCTAACTAGAAGAATTATTTTGCCGACTGGCCACTCTGGCATTGAGTTGAATCCAATCAGGGGAGATACGGCAGGTGCCAAGTCTTTATCTTGTAACTTCAATTGTTTAAATGTTTTGTAGTACATTATTTCACATGAACTACCCTGGTCAATCAAAATCCGCTTGACGTCAAAATCCTTGACTCGGAGAGTGACAACCAGGGCATCACTGTGAGGGCAATATATCCTCACCAAGTCTCTATCTGAAAAGGACATGACGTTCGTGGCCTCTGTCTTTCCCTTTTTTATGGTAGGTTGTGAACTTAGTACCTCTCTTAAGTGTTCGGCCTTCTTGATTGATCCTTTGAGCTCGCATACACGCTCAGGTTCGAAGATTCCATGTATCACATTGATTACGCCTCGAGGTGGGGCGTCGATTGGCATCCCGTTGGGGTTATTGTGGTTCTGGGGGGTTGGTTCCGTCCCTCCTTCAATGTATTTATCCAGGTGACCTGCTGCCACTAACTCCCCCAGGTGCTGTCTCAACGGCGTGCAATTCTCAGTGCGGTGCCCCTTTTCTTTATGGAAGGTGCACCGTGACCTTTCGTCATAGTCCTTCTGAGCTTCTTCTAGCTTAGCAGGCCATCTGACGAAAGGTTCATCGCGTATCTCGCTTAGAATCCGATAGATCGGTTTCTTGAATACTGTGGTTATGGCAGTGCGGACTCTCAACCATCTTTTATCCTGGTCCTCTCTGTTGTCTCGCCTGCCCCGTCCGTTTCTGTTCGGACGGTCTACCGCATTGACCTTTGCTGAGGCCTTCTTCTCTGGTACTGCGGTTGTGCCAGATTTTGTTTTGGCACGTGCGCCATCCTCCTCCACCCTGATGTGCTGATGCACTCTTTCCATCAAGGCTTCCATGGTGAGGGGCGGTGTCATGGTGATTGAGTCCCTTAGTCTGTTCCCGACTGGAAGGCCTCTTTTGTACTGTGCAATGGCTAGATTGGTGGGACAATCCCCAATCTGGTTGAAGGTCTCCCAGTAGCGACTATTGTAGGATCTAAGTGTCTCCTTGTCGCCCATATCAATGGAGAGAAGCTGGTCGATCTCCACTGGCGTTTTGGTGTTCGTTCTAAACCTTGTTATGAGCGTCTCTGCTAGTTGCGCCCAGGAGGCTATGCTGCATTCTGGAAGTTTTTCAAACCAAGTTAAGCCTAGGTCACCCAGGCTGGACGGGAAGAGGATGCACATCAAAGCCTCGTTGCGTCGATATACCGCCATAACCTGGCGGAAGTGGTTTAGGTGCATGTAGGGGTCAGTCTTCCCCTCGTACGTGGTGAATTTGGGTTGAAGGAAGCCTGAAGGTAGGGGCGCATTTTCAATTGTCGAAACGAACGGCGAGGTCTGTAGCCTCGCTAATGCTTTGTCCGTCGGTTCGTAGGTAGGGCGCGGTATTGGCATTCCGACCTCGACACTTCCATGCGTCCGAGGAGCCAATCGCCGCAAGGCAGAAACTCTGTGTGGGTCGCGCGCCCTGGCATCCTCCTTCCATCGTGCCTTCTCCTCTGGCACGGTTCATAAGTCGGACGATCTAGGCAGCTCTGTTTGCCTAGATGATATCTGGTGCGTGCGTGAGGGCCGATAGGTGCTTCCTTCTGTGTATGACCTCTCAAATCTCGTCCTCTCAAACCTGGAGTGATGAGTTCTGGAAGTCCTGGATTGTGTATCGCCTGTCATGGGGCTTCTATTCTTTGCTTGAGATGGTGTGGTACATCTACTACGTTCTTCTGAGTGGCGAGGGGGCATCTTGCTTTTGTGCCCCTCTCCAGTCGCCACTTCTTTTCCCTTCATCTGGCGCTTCATGGATTCCATGTCCACCGCCATTCGTCGTATCAATTTGTCCTGCTCCTTCACACGGTCCTCCAGAGTTTGAGGAACAATCCTCCGCCTTTGTCTCTCAGGACTTTGTGAACAAGAGTGACGGGGGTTGTGAGTCCGTCTTCTCCCCCTTGCATCCCTCCTGGGATTCTGTCGTTGTGGCTCCAAGTCCGCCATAGGAGGGATAGAAGGTAGACCTTCGCGCCTTGCACCCCCTTCTGGTGTTTGTCCGTCAATGGCGGACTGTGGCAAATCTTCGTTGTGCGCCATTGATTTTAAAGAGGAAAAGCTTGATCAAGAGGTTTTGTTCTTGCCTGAATTCCCACAGACGGCGCCAATTGTACGGAAAAGAAATAAACCTTCTCGTATAATCCTGTTGATCAAGTCTGCGCTCCTTCGTACGACGTCGCTTTACTACTTGAAAACACAAACGTGAGCTAGCTAGCGGGTGTGTGTCGGAAACCTCTCCGATGCCTAAGTTAGCAAACTAGACAAATAGTCAAAAGCTCTGTGTATTCGGGAATCAAAGTTGTGTTACCTCTCCATAGGTGATGTTGTGAGCTTTTATATGTTTCGCGTGGCGCAATCCTAGTAGGACTTTTACTCCTCCATGTAGAGTTCTCCTAGGATTCACACTCCTGAAAGATAATGCTTATCCTTCAACACCCCCCTCACTGCTTAAACCAAGTGAGATGGTTTTACCATGGTCGGATTCTAATAGGACCGAGGTCATCATGGCTATACTGAGCCGCAGAGTAGGCCGAACTATACTTAGTTCGGTTCTTCCTTTCACTACTCCTTATCTCGGTTTCTCATGTACAAACCATGGCGTGATTAGACCGAGCTACCGAATAGTAAGGTTCTGACCGGTCTAACCACAATACGCCATGACCGGGCTAACTCTGAGACCGGACTAACTTCAAAGCGTCTTTAGACCGGCCTAACTTCAAGTCTCTTCCGGACCGGACTAACTTCGGGGCTCTGGGCCCGGAATAAATTCAAAGCCTTTTTACTCAGCCCTTCGTATTGTGGCCCATGACGGCCCATTGCCCATCTCGGCCCAATTTTCATATAAATTACCCTCTCAAGTTATATTTTAAAATTTTTCAAGTTTATTTTTTTTTAAATATTTAAAAGTTTTCTTAATTTTATTTTCTTAGGGTAAATAATTACCCATAAATCTTATATGGAAGAAAGTTAAACCATTTAGTCCTAAAATTTTTTTTGTAGACCATTTAGTCATATTTTTTTGGTAGATTTTTTGAGGATGATTTTATCTCATTTGAGTTTACATCATTACCCTTGATTGTGATTGGTTTCCTAAAATGGTTGATTTTGTTTGGGGGTGGATAAGGCAATGTCAACGTGTGGGTTGGGGTTCTAATTGATTAACATTGATCTTATTGTATATGGAGGAAAACTGCGGGCGGTATTTGACTGTGTTATTGGCCATTTTTTTCGGCGGCAACCGTTGTTTGTCACAATGACCATTTTGTGTTGACATTTTGCTGAGGCTTTTTCTGGTGTGCCTTACGCCATCGAACCAACAATTTGTGGTGCCAGTTTGGTGGGTTCATTCAGCCGTGGATTGTGCAATCACAACAAGTGAGTGCTTCGTATTGTTTTTTGTATTTTTTTACATTTGTGTGTTTCTTTTTTGCATGGTGTTGATTCGGGGTTGTTGGGTTTTGTTTGTGGTTGGTATTTGTAACATATTTTTTCCTTGCTGGATGCAGTGCTTGTTATGTGTATGTAGGTTTCGTTAAATCAACATCACAAATGCCATGTATACAACAAGTTTCTATTATGTATTTTCAGTTTATGTTGCGATTGTAACTGGTTCGGAAATGTTGGTGTTTCAGGTATGGATAATGGGATTATGTTGATATGTACTCATGGACAGATCAGTGTTCTTATTCGGTTGCATCGTGGTTCAGAAATGTCAGTGTTCGTATGTTCAACATTCGGAAGGAGTACGAGAACACTAGGTGGGAACAGCCTCTGCAACCACGCGACGTAAACGTTTTACTAGGGAATGTGTTTCGAATTTTTTAGGGTTTACGACGGAAAGAAATTGGTAATTTATGATACCAATCTACACCGATCCAACGTTACCTACTACAAATCACTCACAACCCTACCAACATTACGCCATAAACATCAGAAATTAGAATCATTTCCATCTACGTTTCTTTCATTTATTTCAGTTCAAATGCAAAACACAAACACATTACAGAAAGCCACAAGGCACAACAGTAAATTCCATATTGTTGAAACCCACATTTGCCCTTACTATAAGTTGCCACACGCGGGGTCGCACAGATAATTTGGTCATTAACATTGGGTTGGGACCTATTAGTTCATAAGAAAAATAATAGGATCAACTGGATCACAAGATATAAATTTGGGATTTATTAGTGCATGTCCCTATTTTTTATTGTAAATATTTAATTATTTATTTTAATGTGTGTTGTATTTACTACGTTTGTGTTCTGAATTTTTTAAAAATATTTTAAATATTTAAAATTTAAGAAATTTCATTTTTTTTTATTTTAAAAATATAATTTTTATTTTAAATATTTTTTGTATTTTAAAAATTTTATTTTATTTTTAAATATTTTTTGAATATTTTTTATTTATTTTTTAATTTTTAAAAAATATGGATCGCTCATATATATCAAAATTATAAAAAATTATTTGGCCAAATACTTAAAAAAATAACAAAATATTTTTTTCCAAATAAAAAAATATTTTTTTTGAATTTTGAACAGAGTTTTTGAAAAGACTTTTAAGGCTAGGTTTGACATACCCTAAAAAGTCAAAAAGTCACTATTCTATTTAAGTAATATTATCTTATTTAAGTCACATCACTTCTCTACCACACAACTTCAAATCCAATCCATATTTCTTAAAAAGTCAAAAAGTGTAATTATTTAAAACATCCCAAACAACCCCTAAATTGAGTATTTGGCT
The DNA here is from genome assembly GCA_036172215.1 of Camellia granthamiana. Classification (NCBI taxonomy): domain Eukaryota; kingdom Viridiplantae; phylum Streptophyta; class Magnoliopsida; order Ericales; family Theaceae; genus Camellia; species Camellia granthamiana. Next base: position 34,950,464 of record CM069904.1, on the reverse strand, counting down.
ATGAGTTTTGAATTTTTTTGATTGGAATCATTATTTCAAAATTAAACCAAACGCTACCCAAAGATTTCTTTACTTGGTTCGATTTTTAGAAAAAAATTCTAAAAAAATTAAAAACGAATACGGTGATATAGATTAAAAAATCTAAAAATACACATAATTTTTATATAATTTTATCTTTTGAGAGGTTAAAAATAATTTTTAAAATTTTAAAAATATTTTTTTAATATTTAGTAGTTGTTTGAAAATAGACTATTTTAATAATTTTTTTTTTTTAACTAAAAGATATACAATATAATAGAGAGGTGATGTGATTTAAATAAAATAAAAAAACAATAAGTATATATTTTTTTAAATTGTTACCAAACAACCCCTTATTTTTATCAAATGAGTTTTTATTTTTTTAAAAAAAATTTATGAAAAATAAATTAAGAAAAATGCTATGAATCCCATTTTACAAATCCTGAATGTATCATGAACAAGAGAGAGTTGTGTGGTTGAAATTAAATTTATATAATATAAAATTTATGTGTAAAATAAATTTAAATCACAAAATAATTATTCTTGATAATTTATGAACAATTAATTCTCAATTTATAGTATTACTGGTAAAACAAAAATAAACAACTTTGCACAAAACCCAGCGCATGATCTTGTGCTAGTAGTACTCACATCGAAAATGCAGAAACTCTGAACTAAAGTCACATGAGTCTTTTTGATCACCCCATCAGTCTTTACAAATGTCACTTTCTATTTCCCTCACCCCCTTCACTCGATACCCACAATCTCTCCAAACAATTTCCCTATTCAGACCGATCAAACCCACCACCATTTCTACCCCACCGAAGCTCTCGAACCTCCCCACAGTCAGATCTGCCCACAAAAATTTCGATCACCCACCTGTTGTTACATCAAAACCCAGATGGGAAGACATGTTGTCCACTGCAGCAAGCCTGTACCCACTTTATGTGACCGTTGGAGGGGTTGTTGCTTGCTTGAGACCATCCACTTTCTCATGGTTTGTGAAGAGAGGGCCAACTTCGTATAGCTTGGCTCTTGGGTTCATAATGTTGGCAATGGGTCTGTCCTTGGAGCTCAGTGAGTTTTTCAGTTTGTTCTTGCAAAGGCCTCTTTCTGTGAGTTTACTTTACACATAGTCCCCTGCAATTTTTGTTTTTTATTTTTTAATGTATCATATTACATTGAAACTCAAGGAATTATATCATATTACATTGAAACTCAAGGAATTACAAATAGCATGACCTATTTGATTGGGTGGATTATAGCAGACTATTGGGCTAATTTGCCAGACTGAGGCATTCGGACAACTTTTTTTTTTTTCAAAAGCCATGTTCTATAATTAAAATTGAATACAGAAAATTGGCTATTTTAGCTTGGGCTAAAAAAATCTCGTTTAGAATAGGCTTTTTACTTTTGTGGAAGAAAAAAATAAAATGATTATAGTTTAAATATGATGTTTTGTATTATTGGATTAAAAAATTTATTTTGTTTGTGACTATTTTAGCTCAAGACCCACATCCCAAACATAGCCTCAAAAGCCGGTTTTAAGTTTAAATTAATTCTGAGTTAATTAAAAATGATTTTTGTAAAACCGTTTTTACACTAATATTTTTAATTTATATTTTCAACATAAATATTTTCTCACGAAAAATATTTTGAATTCAAAAAATGGTTTCTCAATTTCCCCCCAAGCCCATTTGATTTGGGTTTTAAGTGATCTACTCAGGTTTTATTTTGCTCCAACACTAAACACTTTCACTTAGCAAAAAACAAAGAAGAGAGAAGAAGAGCAAGACGCAAAGAAGACGAATGCCACCGTGAAAACGAAGACCACCGCCAAGAAGACCAGCAAACATCATTGCACCTCTCCCTCTCATCGTCCACATTGAGGTTTGTTTTGTAGAAATTAGGGTTTTAATTTTTGATTTGGGATTTTCAATTTCAAAATTAGTGATTTTTGAAATTAGGGTTTTGATTTTGATTGTGTAAGAATAGGTAAGAATTTTCTTATTGCTGATGTGAAGGCTAGAGGAAGGCCAGTGCATTACCGATCCATTAAGGCACCATGGAGGCCCTATTTTCAATTTTATTATTATTTTTATTATATATACGTATATTTTATTAAAAAAATGGAAATCTCCCTCTTAGTCTTTTAGTTTATCAAAGATGTACAAATTCAAAAAATATGGGTGTGTTTGGTTTGGTTTTGAGAGATAAATTTTCAAAAAAAATTTTGGGAAAAGAGTTTAGAAATTTTTTTGGTTTGTTTGATTGTATATTTTGGAAACAGTTTTGGAGTATGAGAGTTTAGAATGATTTGATATTTTGTTGTAGTTGAGAGATGTGTGTGAGAGAAAAAATGATTGAGAAGGAGAGAGGAAAGAGAAAAAGTGATTGATTGATGTGTAGGAGAGAGAAAGTGATTTTGGAATTTTTTTTTTTTCAAAATCACTAAACCAAACAAAATTTTAGAAAACTTTCTCCAAAATTTGTTTATAAAAAACGAACTAAACAAGGCCATATATTTCAAATTTCAGGAAAATGTTGCTCACTGCTCTGCTACTCACTCCATTGCTGTCATCTGCTTTGTTACATTGGGGGAAATTTTATACAATGAATCATAAATATTACTGTAAGAAAACTTGGAGGTTAAAGTTAACAATTTTTGAAACATTTGTCAATCTCTTAAAGAACACACATAGAAAAAATTAACGAACATGTGGATGGAATGACTAAATTGTAACTAGATTGCATGGGCCAAATTGTTCAATTTCAGTCAAAATACAAGAGTTAAAAGTGTAAGATTATTCAATAAGTTTCTTCATGGAAAAAAAAAAATTATTCTACCTTAACAAAATATGAACACAAGAAATTTAATTTCACTTTTTAACTTTATTATAATTAAAATGGAATTTGATGCTATTTTAAATTTTGAAAATCATTTAAAATTGATTTAAAACTAAATTTTAATACAGTTTTCCTTTTAATATACAAAATTGGAAAGTCAATATAATTTCATTGTAATTTCTCTGTCCGTGCCGCACAATATGATAACATATTTGTGTGGTAGAACTCATTAAATCAATAAAATGATGATAACCATTTACAATGAAATACAAAATATGATAAAAAAATATATCGTAAAATTATTAGTTTGAAAAAATGACACCAAAGCATGTTTTGAATTTGTACATCTTTGATAAACTACAAGACTAAGTGGGAGATTTCTGATTTTTTTAATAAAATATACGTATATATTATAAAAAAAATAATAAAATTGAAAATGGGGTCTCCATGGTGCCTTAATGGATCGGTAGAAAAAAATTGTGCACATAGATATAGCCAACAAAATTGTGTTCACTCATGAAACAAAAACGTGTTAGTCCTAGTAAACAATATTTCAAATGCACTGGCCTTCGTTTGGCCTTCACATCAGCGATAAGAAAAATCTTACCTATTCTTACACAATCAAAATCAAAACCCTAATTTCAAAAATCACTAATTTTGAAATTGAAAATCCCAAATCAAAAATTAAAGCCCTAACTTCTACAAAACAAACCTCAATGTGGACGATGAGAGGGAGAGGTGCGATGATGTTTGTTGGTCTTCTTGGCGACGGTCTTCGTTTTCATAGTAGCATTTGTCTTCTTCGCATTCGTCGCGTCTTGCTCTTCTTCTCTCTTCTTCATTTTTTGCTGAGTGGAAGTGTTTAATGTTGGAGTGTTGGAGCAAAATAAAACCTGGGTAGATCACTTAAAACCCAAATCAAACGATTTTTTTTTGGTGAAAACGATTTTTCTAAAGCTGTTTTATAAAACAGCTTTTCTAAAACCCTTTTTTGTATTCAAAATATTTTTGGTAAGAAATATTTATGTTGAAAATATAAATTAAAAAAAAATTTAGTGTAAAAACGATTTTACAAAAATCGTTTTTAATTAACTCAGAATTAATTTAAACTTAATGAAAACCGGCTTTTGAAAAGCCAATTTTCTATGTTCAATTTTTATTATTATTTTAATTATAGAACATGGCTTTTGAAAAGCCGTTTTTCTAGAAAACGGCATTGCTAATGCCGTTTTAGCCTATAATGGTAAAAAAAAATAAAAACTCACCCTAGAGTGGGAATAAAGTTGTCTGAATGTCTCAGTCTGGGAAATTAGCCCACAGTATTGGATTATTCCAGTATTTGGTTGCATAATTAGATTTCTATGGACATTTTATTTAACGGGTTGATTTCTCTCAAGTTGGTCATGTGAACTTGAGAGAATGATTGGGCTTGGTAGGCCATTTTGGCATCGGTTTCAGTGATTTGAACCGTTCAATTTTAGGATGTGTTGAGTAAAATTTTCATGCAAAAAATTAAGATGATTTGATATCAATAGTTACATGTTTGAATCAAATTTGTATTATAAAAAATGGATGGTTATTTATGAAATTATATTTGTCATTTATTTTTTTAAAACAAATATAATTTAAATATATAGCTATCGATGTCTAATTATCTTTGTTTTTTGCATATATATTCTACTCAACCAAATCCTAAAAGCTGAACCGTTCAAATCACCGAAATCGGTCTCAAAATGGGCATACTAAGTCCAAACGCTCTCTCAAGTTAAAACCTTTATGTTACGAAATTGGCCGTTATTTTAATTCCTACAACTAATAATGGAAAACAAACAAATACTAAAATTATAAATTTCTATATCCATTATACGCAAACAAGAAGGAATTATTTACTTAATCTTACATTTTATAGATTATTAATCCACTCATTATTAATCTTGTTAATCAAACTATAAATACAAATCATATCATATCATATATAATGTTATATAAGTAAAGTTGTGGATATAACATGTGCCTATCTATGGTTTACCATGTGTCTCTTACAAATTGAAAGTTTTGACCCTTTTTTTTCTTATCTTTGGTGTCTCTCTTCATTTTCATTTTTGTTTAAAAAGGGTTTGGATTATCTCAAGTTGGCCATCCAACTTGACAGAGCATTTGAACTTGGTGGGCCCATTTTGAAGTTGAACTTAGTGATCTGAACAGTTCACCTTTTAGGACCCAATGAGTAGAATTTCCATGCAAAAATAAGATGATTGGACATCGGTAGCTATATGCTTAAATCACATTTGTTTTAGAAAAATGGACAACAATTATAATTTCAAGAGTAGTCATATATTTTTTTGCAATACAAATGTGATTCAAACATATAACTATCAATATCCGATTATTTTGCATGAATATTCTACTCAACGAGTCCTAAAAAGTGAACGGTTTAGATCACCAAGTTTGACCCCAAAATGGACCCACTAAGCTTAAATGCTTTCTCAAGTTGAGATGGCCAACTTGAGAGAATCTAAACCCATTTAAAAATACTAACCAATCATATGTTGTGACTCTTCACTTTTGCATTTATGCACAGTTTTGACTGAGCATTTATTCATTGTTTTGATTGAGATACAAAATTAAATGTGTGGGAGTAGGAGGATGAAGAAAATATATGTTAAATAGACATTATTGCCCTTTCCCTTTCTTCTATAAGCTATTCCCATCTATTAGCATCTTTTCACATTTTTGTTAATTTATTTTTCAATGCCTGACCTCCTCTACACTGCTGCTATAGCCATTAACAGGTTAGTCACGAGCAAATCAGTTCCTCATCTAGTGCATGATGTGTTGGGTATTTTGCATCTTTTGTCAAGACCATCTCTTCCCTCAAATATTGCTTTGTTCATTTTTCAGCCACTATTATTTTTTGCTAGTGTATTTTTCTTTCCTTGGGGCCATGTTCGCAGGCTTTGCCCGAAATTTGTTTGATCCACGTGGAGGGAGTGCTTTGCATGGGTTTTGGGATTAGTCAAGGTGCATGTAAGCTAGTCTCGATACCTGGTCATCCAAAAAAAAAAAAAAACCCTCTGGTGGAAACAAACCCATGAAACAAGTAGTAAGACCAATTCAAAAGTATAAAGAAAAGAAGTCCAAAAAATGTACATAAATTTAAAAGAGAGAAAAAAAAAAATTATGTTCTGCTCTAGCAAATGTAAGAAAAATATCAGTAAGGATAGTGGTAATACACTAGAGTATCATTAACATCACTAACAAGAGAGTGCCTCCTCCTAAAATGTGAGAAGAGAGACATAGAAGAGAGTTTAGGGAGAAAGAGGACATGAATTAGAGCTTCGTTGGAGTTAAAAATAACAGAAATGGGTGTTTGTCTGCCATGCATTGAGGGTGGAGAGAAAAAGGAAAAAACATAAAAAAATTTAATAATTATATGATTATCACATTTGTGTACCACATCTAGATTATCATGTAATGTATCACTATTATATTGATAATAGTAATAGATATGATGGTGAGACCTATTATTCATCCAATGCAATAATGATATAGGAGATGATAAATAAAATATAAATCACAAATATGTTCATCATAACATTTTGTACCATAGTTAGCTCAACAAAACCATTGAGTTCTAATGAAAAATTGTGTAGCAATCCTAACGATTTATACGAGCCACATATTTATTTTGAACAACACCGCCTTTTAGGTTGTGTTGTACAATTAAAAAAAAAAAAAAAAAACGAAATCATATAAAATTAAGTATTAAACATGCACGGGTAAAAAAACTAGTACAATATAATTAATACAAAGAACTCCCAAAGTGGGAGAGAAATCCAAATAACATGTGGGGATTAAGAATCAGGTGAGGAAATTTGAATCTTGATATCTTACTGAAGTGCAATGTTTCTGGCCAATGGGCCAGGATGGTGTTTAGAACTATAAAATTTAAATTATGGATTCATATGATTCATTTCACCCAATACAATTCAAATTGTGTTGTTGAATCGCAGGTGATTCATTGCAATTACTTTGATTCACTGCGATTTAACGCTGATTTTTTTTTTTTTTGGTTTACATAATGCATGGTTTTCGATTCTCCCCAAAAAAAAAAAAAAAAAAAAAAAAAAAAGTAATTAATTGATACACATGGTTTTACACGTAATACATATATAATTGAATTATCTTTATATTGATATTTACTTTATTTTAAACACTGTATGTGTGTATTTTTCTTTCCTGTTTATGTATAAACATATATAAAATTATATAGTATATTAAATAACATGAGTCTTATAATTCATGATTCACTATGTTAGCAAAACTATTCATGATTCGATTTGTGATTTGATAACAATGGTTGAAAGTTAAAACTTGATGTTTGTGTCATTTGTGAATTGTGTTGTGTTGTATTGTGATTTGGACTTTTTCTGTGTTCATATAAGAAAATGTCAAAGAATTGCTCAGTTAGTCAGACTATGGAGCCTATAGGATTTGTCAACTGCAATGGTGATAGAATTTGGAAAAGTGTTTCTGCAGTTTAGTCACTGTCCAAATACATTTCTGTGGTCTTTGACACTATCCAATTTGAATTTCAAGAAAATAAATAAATGGCATTTTTTTTTAAGTGGCATAAATGGGAAATTTTGAATTATTTTATAACTGGCATAATGTTTTGGTAGCCACTTCTACAAATGCATTTGCCAAACCCTTTCATGCTTTTTCCCTTAGCAACAAACTTAGGGAAAAAAAGTAGGCAACAAACTTGGAGTTGGAATTCAACTATTCAACATAGGGTTTAAATGTTTTCAGTGAAGAATTCTTATTGGGTTTTCCTGTGGACAAATGAAGTGTTTGACAAAGATGAGTATGGGATTCAATATTCAGGTTTGCCTAGTTCACAATTTCCTTGTTTTTTACTGTGAACAGATACTTTTTGGATGTGTTGCCCAGTTTACAATTATGCCAACTTTTGGATTCATCATTAGCAAAGCCTTGGGGCTTTCACCTGCTGTCTCAGTTGGTTTAATATTGCTTGCTTGTTGCCCTGGAGGTACTGCGTCCAATGTGGTAAGAGCAATTCTTGTCCTATCCTGATCTATCTCTTTCACTAAATAATTTATTGAATACTTGATGCAAATTTCGGGAAACCTGCTTACACTTGCCAGTTATTTCAAGTGTTCTTTGTATTCTACTTAACCAAAAAAAAAAAAAAAGTTGTTTGTTTCCTATTCAATTGTTTTGTTTTTTAGTTTTCAATTGTTTTGCTTTTTAGTTTTCACTTTTTCAGTTTCTTCATCTGTCTATGATTTAGTATGACTAAAATTTGATTTTATTAAAATTTATACATATAATGTAAAGAAGATTCTCTACTTTTTTATGTGTGAATTGCATCACTGCCAAGTCTCCAGTAGGTAGCCTCATAATCATTAAAATTGAAATACTTGTATATTTTATAAAAAGATTGCGACTGTTAGTCCAAAGATCTTGATTGTAAATATTTTAAGAATGTTGATTATCTGGAATTATATCTGTAGTTCTAGGTGAAATAAATCATTTAAAGCTCAAAGACTTGGGACATAGAGAAAATGTAGTTATGAACAATTGCTTCAAATTTAAAAAATGCAATCTCATCTTGGCCCTTTTACAGAAAAATCTACCACAATATCTGTAGAATTGTTACATCATTGGCTAGTGAACTTCTTATCTGTTAAAGCATTCCATGACATGTTTGATTTTTCTTTCTATCTAGTTTGTTTATTTTTTTATTTTTGCAGTTTTGTAAGAGGGCCTTCAGCTTCTTTTAAAGGGTACTGTTAGTGAGCCTTCGACCTTTCTCAAGAGTAGTATTGTTAATGGGTGTTTCATTTACGTAAATAGTTCACGTTAGATTTACCTTCAATTAATGCAGAAGTGAAATCAACTTGGGTAATCTTGTGAAAATTTTGGAGCCTAGGAAGCACAACACTTCTAATAAGGTGTCATGTTGTGTCATGTCAAACACCATGTTGGACACCGACACGACACTCATCAGACACCTCCAAACACTAATTGACACATGTCCAAATAAGTCCTACTATTTAAAAAAAATTAGACTCGAATACACTTCACACACTTGGACAATGGCGGACACAGGCTAGGGGGGACCATGCCCCCTGCATCCATCTGTAAAACCTCAACTAATATATGTAGATTTGTTATTAGATTTATAAGCTGTAAAGACTTGGCCCCTCCACCCAAGTCTCAACTTTGTCAATTTGTTTAAAGCATTGAGTTACGATCATGCTATAATACATAATAATAGATATCATATATAATTTATTGTTTAAATTAATGTTAGTTATGAATTATTGTGATGTTTGATTATAGGCCATTATAGTGATGGGGCTAAAAAACTATAAAATCAGAATTAGTTACATCTCATTCTAATAGTTGATTATGTTTCAAAGTGGTGTTCGATATGGAATTGCCCTTCGATATGACTAATTGTGGTGGTTTTGATTATGACCAAAATGACCTTCAATTATGGCTTTAATTAGTGTTAGTTACAACCCAATGTGATTACAATTAATGTGAAACGTACTTATATGTTACTATTTTTTGATCTTATATTTTGTATGAACTGTAAAAGAAATTTATAATTCTATTTTTGTACCTTTTGTTTTATAAATGTCTATTGAATGAAAATTTTATTTGCAAATTTAAGAATGATGTTTAATTTGTATACTTATAAAAATGAATATTTTAGTACAACATATGTGCAAAATGTTTGTAAGAATGTGAAAATAAATTTTATAGTCAATTTTTATTACACATTTGGCCCCCTCTTAACAAGATTTATGCTTTTGCCACTGCACTTGGAGCAATGTTTTAATAACTGGATTGGACCAGTCGGTTCAACCGGTCAACCCGTCAAAGTTCCGGTCCAGACCGTTCAACCCAGTTGCAAACTGGTGAAAGGTTTTGTAAAAATAGCAACCGTCCATGTTTGTAGAGTTTTAAATATCTAAATCAGTTTGGTTTTTCACATGATAGTCTTAAAACTCATCAATTGTTTGGAAATATTTGGAAAACCAAAAAAGTGTTACACAGAGTGTTCACACTGACTGAACTATACACTTTATATGGTAGTATATATATGTGAATTAAATATTCATATATTGACCTATACACTTTATATAATAGTATATATGTGAATTAAATATTCTTATATATGAACTTACAAATTTATTTATCCTTATATGCCATATAATAAATATATATAAGTATATATTTTGTGTATGTATCTCACATGTCCGTACTTCTTAGTTGGGAACAAAATTTGAATCCTTCATTATTGGGTTATTCATCAGTTGCTTGTAGAAGTTTAGGAGTTGTTAGCAGTTAGAACCATGGGAACAAGGTTGCACCATAAACTCAAGTCAACTGAACACAATGTAGCCTTATCCCAACTATTTGCGGTTATCCTACTTAGGGTTGGGAGATAGACATCATATTTAATAGAGATGTAGAAAACAGGAGGTCATTTGAGGCTGCATTCTATACAAAACGTATCTTTGGAAAAGGGACTTGACATTGAGTTAGTTTGGTTACTGATCAGAACTCTCCCTATGTGACAAAATACCATAAAATGGAAATACTTAAAGAATAGTAGCAATCATGATTCTCCAACTTGATGGAAATGCATTTGCAACAAGGAGTGATGACATAAGGCCTCATTTTAGGAAGATTAATATATTGCGAGTCTAAACTTATTTAATACCTGAGCTGAAGAATCCCCAATTTTAGTTAGCACCTTTCCTGAAGTTGCATAATTGACAACCCAGGTTATGGCCTGCAATCAAACCAAGTTATGCTAATTATTGGGTTGTCTAGACTTTTTTCAAATTTGATCAATTTTTTACTTTTTATTTTTAGTGCCCTCTAGTCCCAAGGAACCTAAAAATTAAGAAGAAAAAAAAAATCAATCTAATTTTAAAAAAGTTCAAATAAGATGAAAATAAGACAATTTTTGGGGCAAAAATCAGCTTACAATCTTATTAGGACTTTTTTCAAATTTGATTGAACTTTTTTTAATTTTCAGGTTCCCTATGACTAGAAGTCCCTAAAAATAAAAACAAAAACATTTCTATCAAATTTGAAAGAAAAAAAAAAAAAAACCCATAATAATAAGACGAAAATAAGCCGATTTTTCCTCGGCTAAAATAGCCTAACCCAAACGAGTCCTTAGGGCTCATGTTTGATGTAAAACAGTAAACTCATCACAGTACATCTATTTTTGATTGAAGTTTTTCTTTTCCTTCTTACTTTGTGGTGAACAAGAAATTGTTGCATATCATTGTTGTCAGCATTTCGTCTTATTTATTTTAACAGTTGTACAGAAAGCCTTCAATTTTATTTTCAAAGAATATTTTTTCTGAAGATTTCTGAACAAGTTGAAGTTTTGAAATGACTTGGATCTAAATCCTTATGTTGATTTCTTATGCCCTTTATGCTTATTCTCATCATTGTCTAAGATGGGGAGCACATGTAAAAGAGGAAAAAAAAAAAAAAAAAGAAAAAAAAAAGCAAGCTTATCTTGTAATGGTCCAAATGCTAGGAGGGCTGGAGTAGGTATTGACCTAAATTCAAATATAAGAAATGTTTTTGTTATATGCTTCTAATAGCCCAGTGAAACTGAACATCAATCTAAATTATGGAATTTCAATGTAAAGAGATGGACAAGAAATTTACATTCAAGTTCACATGGAACCTTAAAACAATTCATTACTAATTCGAATACTCAAACACAATCAGCAACAATTGTGCAAACTTCCAGTTCATTTCTATTTATGTGAATTAGTGTTGCAGGTGACCTTAATTGCTCAAGGGGATGTTACATTATCTATTGTTATGACGGCTTGCACCACACTTGGAGCAGTGATTCTTACTCCTCTTTTGACCAAAATTCTGGCTGGAGCTTATGTTCATGTGGATGCTGTTAAACTTTCCATCAGCACCATGCAGGTGACTGTAAATTAGATTGAACCTTTCACGTTCCTAATTTGATTCCATTTATTCATTTAGGGAAATCTTGGTCGTCTTTGTTTCCTGTCTAGGTGGTTGTTGCTCCGATACTACTAGGTTCTTATATGCAGAGAACATTTCCTGCAGCCGTGAAATTGGTGACACCTTCTGGGCCACTACTTGCTGTTCTAGCTGCTTCACTGCTTGCATGCAGGTTTTGGTTTTATACATCCGATTCATTCTTGTTAAGATGGTGCTTTCCAGGACTCTCCCGCTGGCTTTTATTAATTTGGTTATCTTCTGGTTATTTTTCAGTGTATTCTCAGAAAATGTTGTTCGTCTGAAATCTTCAACGGTTGTTGCATCCTTGTCACCTGAAGCATCTCCTCTTCTTCGTGCTCGAGCGATTCTATCTGGTGAACTTGGGGTTATAATACTTTCGGTGCTGTTATTGCATGCTGCAGGATTCTTTGTTGGGTAAGAGTTGCCCCCTTTGTCGTCTTTAGCTATTTTGATATTAAATTGCCTTCTTTGTGCCTCAATATCATAATTTCTGTTTGTAATGATTATAAGGTTCACTGCCCTTCCCATCTTTTGGCTGTTTATTTATTTTTTCCTTTTCTGCATTATATTATTTGTTGGATTTCATGGTAGCCAGAGGAATTTATTACTATACATATGTATATATATTTTTGCATTATATTGTATAATAGGTGTGAATTATGAATTTGTGTGACACATGATTGTAACCTACCTCAACTTGAACTGAAATTGATATTTGAATGGGGTTTGTTTGGGTTTTAGCACTGAGAAATTTAGCTTTGAGGTATGTTGAGGTTTAATTTTGGAGTCTCAGGTGTGATAATTTACTAGGATTAAGCTTTAGCCCCTTTTGTTGTGTTCAAGAACATTATATTTTGACCTTATGTTAACTATGTTAATATGGTTTCCTTATCTAGGCATTTTGCATTTCAATACATCATTTTGTTGTTCCCTTCTCTGTGTTCATAATCATTAACCCTTTCGCCAAAGAACATTCTGTTGGTATTTTTCCCAATAATAGAAAACTAAATTATATAAAATAAATAGTGAAGATAAAACAATCTTATTTTTAATTCTTAAAGAAAACACAAGATTGAAAATAGATTACAACATTAGAACATATTACAAGATGGATTCACATGGACATACAAAAATAATATAGAAGAAATAGATTAAATCTAAAAGTTTGAAGAACAAAAGATAATGGATGTAAATCGAGGCCTGTGGTATACATAGTTTCCTTAAAACAAATTTGCCGCATCGCCAATGGGTGCTGGAGGAATGCTGTCGTCTGTTTCTTAGGATACGACGGTCGAAATCAGTTAATGCAGAAGTTCCTTCTGAATAGCTTCGGCAAACTTGACAATGACAGCACTCTCTCATTAACAAGAACCAAAGAAGTGGCTAACAAAAAGAAGATAAGAAAATTTTCTTTGAATTTTTCCTTTGATGTAAGAAACATCTCTAACTTCATCTAAAAAACCACCTTTTTCCATCTTAAAAAACCTCTCTAAAAACATCCTACTAAGTTAGAGGGGAAATGCCTTTATTTATATAAGTAGGGGAGTCCCTAGCCATGAAGGGTATCATCACGAGGGCCATCAAATGCCATTACCCAAGGCCATCAACTCTAACCATTAGAGCTAGAGTTACAAAAGTTAAAAACTCATGGCCACTAATATGATCATCAACTCCATCATCAAAAGATGAGAGTTACAATAGTCTAAACTTCCCATGTGCTTAATATATACAATTAAATATGTATATAATGATATTTGAATAATTCAAATAGATGGGTTGCAAAACGGATATGGATGTTGGGTCACAATCCGATCCAAGCCCAATCTCAAACAAATGCACAAGTTAAGCTCAACAAGACACTGCTCAGCCCAAGCTCAAGACGAAGGCCAAGTCCAAGTCCAAGTCCAAGTCCAAGCCCAAGCCCAACTCCAACTTCTATTGATGCCCACTTTATGAGACAATTTCTCATTCACAACTCAATGGTTTCGGCTCATTATTTTTATATTGTAATCTTCTCACTGAAGAGAATACAACCCCACTTGAACCCACTTCAACTGGCAGTTGGGTTCCACTTTATTTTCGAATTAAAGTTGCCGAAAACCTATTATTTTCCAACACATTCTTCCTGATGTTTCGTCCATTCAGTTTAGTCTAGCCCTATGCTCTATTTGTCTTGGTGGAAAACATTTTTTTATGGAAAATGTTTTCCATGTAAAAGATTTTCCTATGTTTGGGTGTGATCTTGAAACTAATGTACTAGTGGTTCTAGTGGTGGTGTTGGTGGAGGTGGTGGCAGCGGCAGTGGTAGTTTGGTGGTATTGGTAAAATTTTAGTATGAAAATTTCCACGTTTCAAAAGCGTGGAACATTTTCTATCCAAATAAGCTTGTTTCTCATTAATCATAAAAAATATTTTTTGTTGATTTTCATTTTTTGTCATTCCAAACATCAAAAAATGCGAAAAACTTTTTCTAGAAGTGAACCAAACTAGAACCTTTAATGTGGCCTGAATGTTTCTTTGCCCGGTGTAGTCGTCCTGCCTCACAAGAAAAAAACATAAGGTGTGATTATTATATTGCAAGTATGAAATAGCAAGGATCATTTGTTTTGAATAGTGGAACTTATTCTTGTTCAGGAGCACAAAAGGCTTCTCCTGGCTACTTTTACCAATTCTTAGCTTATATCAAACTATGAACTTGTCTACCAATGTTTTAAACCTCGGACCGTTAAGCAAACAGAAAAAGGGACCAGATCAAGGGTCACTGGTTCAACTGTAGGGTCAATTGGAATCGAACCGTGACATCATAAATACCTTATAAATATATTAAAAATTATACATAAATGATAAAAAAAAAAAATTAAGATATGTTAGTGTGAGGTCACTTTTATAATGCATATATTTAAATTTAAGATGCATTATATACTTATGTAATATATTATTTAAATTGCTTTTATATAAAGTGTTTGTACAAATAATAATTATACATGGTGTTTTGACCAAAAAATAAAATATATGTATTAAATCATAAAGTTTAGTTAACAATCACAAGTTGGTGACATGGCGTAGTGGTTGTTGCCCTACATCTGTGATGGTTGTAGGTTCGATTCTTGGCATCTACCTTTCTTGAATTTCTAAAGAGGCGGCTTGTTTCGTCAACTTGCTTCCGGTTCGAGTCGGTAACCGGTTTGACCGCGGTTCTGGATGGGTTTTCAAAAATAGGCCAGTTTTCTCCTCTGAATGGGTATGGTAGTTCATCTGGACTGAAACGTGGACTGGTTGATGGGTTAAGTGGTCCGACCGGCCGGCCTAGTCCGGTTTTCATAACATTTGGCACACATGTAGCACAGACACGCAACACTTTACACACATGCTGACATGACTAATTTCAAAAAATGCTATGCAAGACACGATACGCTTGGGATACATGTAAAATTTTTATTTTATAATTTATTATTTGTCAAATATATGAATTATTTATTTATAGGTAATGAAAAAAAAAACACATTCTAAAGAATTGAAAACAATTGTATAATATTGAAATACATATGATGGATTCATTTGATAAATGTTTCAAAATATATTTAGTTTAGAGTGCCCAAGTTGTGTTAGGAAGATTGCAGAACAATGTTACTATGAACTGATTCATTACATAAGTCATATTTGGAGCATTCAAGAAGTGTTGCTAAAGTATCCGAGGAGTGATTGTAAAGTGTTCGATATTATGAATTAAAATTTTTAATTAAGACAAGTTGAAGAAGTGTCAAACATATTTTTATGAGTGTTCATCGAGTGTTGTGTCCAATGCGGGTGTTCAACATGACACGCCTCCTTCATAGAAGTGTCTATGCTTCTTAGGATCCAATTTTTAAGCCTTGTTTTTCTTTGTACGTGGCTTGTTTTTTGGTTATTTTTTGTGTTTTTGGCCTAAATACCAAATTTATGCAGTTCAAACAAAACAAAATAAGTCACATTGAATCAAATAAGCCACGAAAAACAAACTAGAGCAATAGACTGTAATTCAGGAAAATTGGAGAGCCGAAATAACATCACTACAATTTGAGTATCTTCATCTCTCCCTAATCTACTCTACTCTCCAACTGTGCTTCTCTCTCTCTCTCTCTTTCTCTCTCTCTCTCTCCATAGTAAATCATTCTCATTTTTATTTTCATTGTGTATATAAACCTTTCCTTTTCTTTTATTTCTTTCTCGCGTTTGAGTTTTCAATAAATTTCCAAACCAACTCTATTTACTATTTTTGGTTTGTCTTTGCAAAATGCTTTGTTACAAAACTCTTCTTCTTCACCTCTTTTTATTTATTTTTATATTTTTAATGAAATGCAAAGCTTTTGCTATCAAATTTAGGTTTATTCTGTGTTTACTTTAAGAAAATGTTTATCTAATGGACACGAACACAGATACAGATGCGGACGGGGGACACGGCAATTTCAAAAAAATGAGGATGGGGATACGGATACGGATACGGCGGGGACATGGCAATAAAATATGTTTTCATATATTTTTATTTGCTATCTAGATTAGTATTACATCCACAAACAATCAATATTAACAAAAATTAACTCTAATTCTATTTTTTTTTAAAAAAAAATCACTTTTAAATTAACACTTGTAGTCTATATCTTTTTTATGGATGATGTATTACGTATTTAAACCTAAGAAAAAAATAATAAATATTCAACATTCATCAAAAACACTAAATAAAATGGGAAAAAAAAATACTTGGCATGTCCCCAGTGTGTCCCTGAAGTGTCCCCGCCATGTCTGCATGTCCCCGAACTGTCCATGTGTCCGACACAAATACGGCAGTTGTTTTCAAGTGTCGGTGCTTCATTGATGTTTATTCATATATAAATTATTATACATTGTTTCTTTTTCCGTAGGATCTTATGATCCAATTATACGATCCAATTTTGTGAACCCCTCCGACATTGCAATCTAGGATTTTGTTGTGACAACCTTATTTAATACCTGAATTCTTGAAAACAGTCCCCAGTTTCCCCAAGATGCTTTGGTGTAACACGTCCTCTCCGGATTAATTGATGAAGACAATGCAGCATCCATTTCTCTCTGCCTTTGTAATCCAATACTTTTTTACCATGCTGAAAAGTGAAACTTTTTATTTTTGTTGATTAATTGATTGATAAGTAATACAAATATCATGGATCTTTATTTATAGGTATATATCAGCAGCTATTTCTGGGTTTAGAGAGCCACAACGACGAGCAATATCAATTGAGGTACTAAAAACAGCTTGAATGTTTATTTGTTATCAAGCTTTAGAAACTTGTCTTCAAGCAGGTTTGATCCCTATCCAAAAATTATAACAAAATCCAATTAGCTTCAATATTTAATGTGCTAACGGATTGGTTTTACTTTTATATGTAGCAAAATAAATTATAGTAACACACTACTTAAATTCCTTGCAGGTTGGCATGCAAAATTCATCATTAGGTGTGGTTTTAGCAACCTCCCATTTCGCCTCGCCGATGGTTGCGTTACCCCCTGCCATGTCTGCTGTCCTCATGAATATCATGGGTAGCAGTTTGGGTTTCTTTTGGAGATACATCGATCCCTCTGATTCGCAGACAACTGTCGAAGTCAATGACAAGTGAGACGATGAACTCCTAATGTTGTCTTAAGAATTCTCACATTATCATTGTTGTTGTTGTTAGTTTAGTTATTGACATTAATAGGGGCAGGGACCACATAGAGTTTAGGGTATTTGCTTGAACACCTTGGAAAATATATATACATGCCTATTTTGGATAGTTAATTGTTATATAAAAATTCTTTTGAACATCTTGACCTGATGGTATGAACACTCAAAAAGACGCTCGCTAAACCCATTTTTCTAAATTTTGAACACCATTTCTATGACAAGACCACTCCACTTCAAAAAACATTGATTAAGGTGTGTTTTCTTTATTGAATTTTGATGTGCTGAAGTGTGTTTAATATTTATTTTTAATGTTCTGAAGTTTTTCTAGCTAAGTTGCCTATTTAAAATGATCTGTGTGTTTCTCTATTGAAAGATTATTGTGATTATTTGTACTGCAAGAACAAATGTTTAGAGCCTGATTGTAGTATCTATTTTTTTTTATTAATAATACTTTATTTGTCAGGAAATGTTTATTTGCACTGATTTAGTGTCCATCAAATTGAGTTTATTATTATTTTTTATTAGTTATGCCATTATGGATGAAATTGCTTACAAATTTGGTGACAAAAATTTCTGCCCACTGCTGCAATGGGAGTTGTAGTAATGTGGGTTGAATCATGATGAGAATGAGCAGCCACCAGACCCTTGTAGTGAACAGATTGAAGAAGCTCTCATGCCAAACCAAACAGAAACTGACTAGAAAGGTGTGTTCCTCTCAAACTTGATGAGCAATCCCAAATGGTACAATATTGTAATTTTTACCTAGTCTTTTATGCAATTCTTTATGGGGAAATTCTATTTGCACGTTACAAAAGGGGAAATTTTACTTGCACCACTAGTTTATCTTCTTGCACCCTCCATCTCATTACACCACTAACCAAAAAATGTGGTTCTTATTACATCCATTATACTATCAAAACTAACCCTAAAATAAAAACTTTTCAAAACCCTTTCACTCGTCTCTTTACGTTGATTGGCTTTGTAGGGAAAGGAAGGGAAAAGAGAAAGACGGGCAGGGAAGATGATTGGACGACACCGGCGTGGAGGGTGTGGGCGTTGTGCCTTTTTCGAGTTTAAGGCATTGCTTCCCACACTGACTTGCTTTGACCAACAAAGAATCGTTACTTAATTTTTAAAGGGGAATTAAAAAATCTTTAACGATGAAAATTAAGTTAAGGTCTAATCCGTCATAATCAAGAAAATTTCGGGTTCGAGAGCTTAGGTACCAAAAGGAAATGCCATTTACATGGAAGCACCTTTTTTTGCCAAATCCGAAGATTGGCATCTACTCAATTTTTATTTTATGATTTTAGTGGTTAATTATTCACATAAATTCATTTTTAGTCCTAAAACCTTTAACTAACCTAGACTATGCGTTTTGAATAAAATAAATACGGTCTATTTTAGATTTAAAGCATAAAGCCACGTTCCTTGTAAAATGATGATTTTTCATATATATATATATATAAAAGGTTCTTAACATAACGTGGCTATAAACTTAATCTAAAATAAACAATATTCATAAAAACATACAAAACACACAATTTTGCATAGAAAAACAATTAATTTGCATAATTGAAAAACAATGCAAGAAACAAGCATATGTCAAGGAGAAAAAGAGGACTTACCCGGTCGTCCACTTTTAATGTTTTACATGCATGTATAAAGTAAATATGTCCAAGTATGCAGCTAATACACACAATGATGGTTCTAGGCCCGGTTTGAGGCTACTAATGATGAATATGCACAAGGATACAACAAACAAATAAAAAAGCATAAATATAAACTATACTACATGATAATCAAACTGGGTCATGCATGATTATTATATGGCTAAATAAGACCTAAAACATGTTCTAATGACATAGAAGAAGCATGCATAGAAAGAGGCGAGAAAGTTAATGAAATAAAGGAACTACATGATGGAATGATGAAGTAACAACCTAGCATGGATAGGCGTTGAAAAATAAAGCAACAAAGTACTAAAATACAGAAAGGTAAAGGAGTTTTACCTGTTGGTTTGATTAAACTGAAGAACACACCAAGAAATAACAAGAGAAGTCAAGTTTTTTGCTTGCAAGCCTCCCTCAAGCTTAGATTTCTAAAGTAGTTTCGGGTTCTTCACACCTTTCACACCTTAGGATGATTTTTAGAAGTTTAGAGTTGCTATGAGTGGAGGAATTTCGTGGCTAAGACTAAGGGAGAGGAGGAGGGGAGTGTTTGGCTCTTTAAACTCTCTAAAAGCTCAAGATTTTTTAACCCCTTGAAAGGAAAGGGGAAAGGCTTTATTTATAGGCAAGAGGGAAGGTTCTGGAACCCTTTCTAGGGTTCCATTGCTTTCTGTCTCCACCTCCCACAAAAAATGCACTAAGATTGAGTTTCCATACCTGACTTCGCCGCGCTTGGATGTGAGCACGCACAACGATTATGCGCATGCACAAATAAGGTGCGCACACATCCTTTGCTATGGTACACGTGTCATCCCGTAAGCATACCATGTTCTTGGCTTGCTTGTGGTCCATGTAAGTCCGAATTGTCTTTTGATCCATGTTTTTGATAAAATCGGTCACTAATTTTGGAAAATATGTTTGATCAAAGCGCAATCGGGCTTAGCTCTCTTTCTTGGGGTTAAAAAGTTTGTTTTCTTGGCTAAAAATGGGTTCAGGGGAAAAATGGTCATTTTCGTAGAAAGTCGATTTTTGCCAAACATCCTTAAACATTCTAAGGATGAACTAATTTCCCATTTCATCATCGGCAGGCTTGCAAGGGCCTGAAATCTTAGGGTTAGTCAAAATGAGGAATCTACAGTTATCTCTCTTTGACAGAGTTCAAACAATCATGTAGTGATGAGAAGCGAATATTAAAGATCCGAGATCATCCCAGTTGACATGACCCTAAGGCTTAAGGCAATGCCATACATTCATGCAAGCGATCAAACTCGTAGGTTGCCTACGTATCCTTGATGCAAGGAATCAGATCAGTGTAGTTCGGGGGCGGTTGTGCAACAATTTATACGTGAGTGAGTGTGTGCAACAAGCACTCAAGCAATCATCCAAGCATGTATTCTAAGAAGAGGAGAGCGGGTGATACTTGCCGTACCTATGCCAAGTTCCTTTCCATTCTTTTCCAGGTTGTGCCAATTCTGCAAATTTTTCCAAGGAGAGCTATTCCAAATAATACACACTGCAGTGTGGTTAAAGTGATGCCATTATGATACCAATGTATGCCATTCTATGCTCGTATTGACGAGTCATAGGTTTATTAAAGGCCAAGTGGTGCTGTTCCATGCTTGTATCGACGAGTCATGGAGGTATTAAATGCCAAGTGGTGCCATCCCATGCTTGTATAGACGAGTCATGGAGGTTTTAAATGCCAAGTGGTGCCATCCCATACTCGTATCAACAAGTCATGGGGTTTAATAATGCCAAGTGGTGTCATCCCATGCTTGTATCGATGAGTCATGGAGATTTAATAAATGCCAAGTGGTGTTATCTCATGCTTGTATCGACGAGTTATGGGGTTTAGTAGATGCCAAGTGGTGCCATTCGATGCTCGTATCGACGAGTCATGGGTTTTAATAGATGCCAAGTGATGCCATTCCATGCTTGTATCGATGAGTCATGGAGATTTTTATAAATGCCAAGTGGTGCCATCCCATGCTCGTATCGACGAGTCATGGGTTTAATAGATGCCAATCCACGCTCGCATTGGCAAGATGTGGAGTTTATTAGGTGCCATCCCATGCTCGTATCGACGAGTCATGGGTTTAATAGATGCCAATCCACGCTCGTATCGGCAAGATGTAGACTTTATTAGGTGCCATTCCACGCTTGCATCGGCAAGGTGTGGGGTTAATTAAGTGCCAAGTGTTTCCAAATTTGTCAAGATGTACTAAGTGGTGCAAAATGTTTTGCCAAAATATATTAAATGGCGCCAATTGTTTGTCAAAATTTACCAAGTGTTTGCCAAAATTTACCGTATGCCCAGGTTTACCAAGTGGTGCTAAGTGTTTACCAAGATTTACCATTTGCCAAGTTTTTGCCAAAATTTACTAGATGGGTGTCGAGATTTGCCAAGTGTGCCGTAATGCCAAACGTCATTTTGAGAAATATATTTTTTTGCCATGCCAAATGATTTGTGTGCCAATATTGTGTAATGTGATGCCATGAGTAAATTCCCAACAAAATGACGCGCCTAAAAAGGCGTACCAATGCCTAAGTTTGAGTTTTAGAATATACTTTCGTCTTGAGGATGTCCAAAGGGTGCATAAGTTGGAGTGATCAAGAAGGTCCTAATTTCCCATGCCAATCAACCAGTTGGTATGACTGAAGTGCCTTGCCTATATAGCTTTTTATCCAAAAGTTCATGTTAGTCTCTCATGAATCCTCCTTCGATCCTTTGGGTTTTTAGTACGTGTAATGAAAGGCTGCATGCCTCGATACCAGTCAATTGTATCAGGTCCATTCTAGCATATCAGACAACCAACTTACCCAATATTTCAAAGGAGGACTTGAATCCCATATTTTCCAGAGGACTTGATAGAAGCCATTTGTGCACGCCGGTTCCATTCATGTTCCGAAAGAGCGAGTATAATAGCTTATGATGCAACAGCTGCTTTCAAGACTTCTACTAGATGATTGGAGTCTCGAAGTTTTCATGCCTCAGTGTTGGGATCTTATCCAGATTTGGCAGTGTTTCTTGATTCTAGGGCCTTTTCTGTTTTTTTTTAGGTCCCAATGATTTCTTATGCAGTGGATTCAGTCAACAATGGTAAAGAGTAGTGATAATGATGATGAAGATGAGCCTTTTTCTACTATGACTAGTTTGGGTGCACCTCCCCTTTTTGATGCCTTTGAATGTCTTGAGGATTCATCTCGTATTGACCTAGAAAATGTTTCTTTGGCTTTCCTCCTTTTTTTTTTTTTTAGATACCATTGCGTAAAATGCCTAAGGGAAGGACTTTTCCATAGCTCAAGAAACAGATCTTCTAATCGTACTCGTTTACTAAATTTGACAACGACTCTTTATACAAGATTTCAACAGGAGCATAAAAGAAAATTATAAATCAAAAAGGACACTTTACAAACATCCTAACCACCTAAAATTGATTTTAATAATGATATCAGAATGCCCCTATTGCTCTTTGAAACGTGTGTGCCCTGCCATGAGGTGAACAAATTGCCATGCTTGATACATTTGCATGTTAGCTAATCATCTTTCAGCGAACTATTCCATATATTTACTTACTTGCCCAATCCTTTAGTGATGTCGAGTAGTGGAGTAGTCAACCCCATCTTAGTTGATGCAGCCAGGTAGGTTAAGAAAGGGGGAAAGCTCTGTTGGATTAGTAGAGACTTGAATGGGTTTGGATGAGATTTGTGCTGGTAGGGGAGTTCATTAATATCGCCCATCTTACTTGGTTTCTTACTTTTCACCTCTCTATTCTTTTATCTTTCTTTTCTGTTTTTAGCACACCCCAGCTCACTTTTTTCTCTCATCTCACACCTTTATTCTTTTGTTTCTTTACTCGGCAATCTTGTACTATGGTTGGGTTTTGTTGAAGATTGGCATGGGTGGACGGTCTCTTGGACCTATGGAGACATAGCTTTGAGTGGAAGCCCCTTGATCTGCAACAATTTGGCAAGTAGATTCTTCGGGTATTGCTTTGAGGATTAGAGCATGGAATCAAATGAAGACACGAGAGCATATGAGAAACAAAAACTGAACGACTCTAACTTAACCCAAAGTGCCCCTAGTTCATAACTTTACTCCCACTTACATTTTTGATGTTTCAAAACTTTCTTTGAATGCGATTTACTTTGCCTTGCTTAGATTTGTCATGTTTGAAATTGTTATTAATAAAATAGTACAATGAGGGTCGTTTCTTTTGTTCTGAAAAATGCTTGTAGAAAGGAACACGAACACTCACCCTTGTAAAAAGTGATCTAAATGATAATTCCACTAGCTCAATAATCAGACAGTTTCCATAATCGATTCTATGAGTTGTATGACTAAAAATCCCCTAATGCTTGAAAACCCGGTGCTTGATGTTGATGACTGGTATTGATAAGAAATTAGAGCTGGATGAGATATTCCTTTTGCAGTTTACAAGATTGTTTTTTTGAGTTTTCCATCTTGCGAGTTTTCTTTTTATTATTATTATTTTTTGTGTGCTCTAAATTTTGCTTAGGTCGCCCTTTTAGGGTTTTTGACCTAACGAGCTTTCTCAATGATAGAATTTCTTTAACTTGTCTAGGTTGACAGGCTATGTGAACTCTATCCCATCCAGATTCATTAGAATAATTGCTTCTTCAGTCATGATCTTTTTGATGATATACGACCCCGTCCAATTTGGTTTGAACTTTCCTCGTGAGTCATGCACCAGAGCTCGGTTCTCTTTGAGTACTAAATCCCCTTCTTTCAAGTTCTTGGCTTTCACCTTTTTGTTAAATGCCCGAGCAATTCTTCATTGGTAACCTTGGACATGGTATAAGGCTTGTAGCCTTCTCTCATAAAAAAGTATTGACTCCTCGAACCTACTTTTTTGCGATTCAGCCTACTCAATTTGACATTCCGCCAATATGCGTGGCGAAGGGATCTCAATTTCAATGGGTAGGACAGCCTCCATCCCATAGACTAAAGAATAGGGAGTTGCTCCAGTCGAAGTTCTGATCGATGTTTGATATCCCCGTAACACGAATGGCAACTTGCCTGGCCAATCTTTGTATCTATTGATTGTTTTTCGCAGAATGGTTTTTACGTTCTTATTGGCGGCCTTAACAACTCAATTGGTTTATGGTTGATATGGTGATGAATTATGGAAAGTTACACCATAATTTTCGAGCAAGTCTGCCACTTCTCCTTTGAAGTGAGAGCCATGATCTAACACTATTTTGTTTGGCACACCATATCTACAGATGATGTTATTATGGATGAATTTGGCCACATGCAAGGTTTTGAGGACCGAAAAAGATATGTGGTACTTACGTGTAGGTCCTAATAAGTGGACTTATTATCTAATAGGTTCTATGGGAAAAATAGTCAATGGCCATCAGTATGTACTCATGCCCATTTGATCTCTTTGGCATGACTGCACCAATTACATCAATTCCCCATGTAGAGAAAGGCCAAGGTAAGGTCAGGTTATGCAAATGTGAGGGTGGTACATTCATGAGTTTTACATGAGCTTGGCATTTGTGGCACCTTCTGACGAACTATATGCAATCACTCTTCATGGTAGATCAGTAGTACCCTTGTCTCAGGATCTTCCTTGCCAGTATATCTCCATTCATATGTGCTCTGCATTTTCCTCCATGTATTGATTCTGTGATCTTTTTCTTTCGCTCTGCATTCCCCTCTTGTATGACTTTCCCCCAACAAGATTTATTGGGTTGTTAAGCATCGAATGGCCCTTTTGTCTTTCTCTGTTGCTCCTTGCGGATATTTCCCCTTTTTCTATGAAGTTCCAAATGTCGTAATGCCAAGGGTGTCCATTTCAGACTTCTTCTATGGTAGCGATCACTTCTTATGCTGGCACATATCTTTGCTCTATGATGATTGGTCTCATTTTGATTCCTTTCGGGACATCTACCATAGAAGCTAAAGTAGCCAAAGCATTAGCGAACTGATTGTTCTCTCTGACCATGTGGGTGAACATGACTTTCTCAAACCTTGGCAACAGACAATCTAGAGTATGGTGATATACTTTCGTATTTTCTTCCTTGACTTTCCAATGTCCTCTAGCTTGTGAAACTACCAAGTTTGAATCACCGACAACATCTAACCGCCTTGCCCCTAGTTCAAGGGCCACCTCTAATCAATGCATGCCTCATATTCGGCTTGATTGTTTGAAACTTCGAACAGAGCTTGAAGGTTGGACATGAGACTTATCAAGGGGCAATAAGGAGGACTCTTATCCCATAGCCAATTTGGTTTAAAGCCCTTCGAAGTACAACTTCCAGCTTTCTTCCATCACTTGCATGATCTCTTCATCCGAGAACAAAAACTCTAAGGTATCCTCTCCACTGATCGGCTGATCAGCCAAGAATTCTGCAACTGCTTTGCCTTTTACTAACTTCTTGGTGATGTGCTTCAAGTCAGACTCAGCTAGAAGTACTAACCACCTACTAGTTAGTGTCGGTTTCTCGAAGAGATGTTTGATGGGATTTGGTCTTAAAACCAACACATTGAGTGGGCAAGCAAGTAACTCCGTAACTTTCTAGTGGCCCACACCAAGGGTGTACTAGGCTGAATGGTGTGTACTAGGCTTCATAGTTCAACATCGTCTTGCTGAGGTAATAAATGGCCTTTTCTGCTTTTGCCTCCGACTGTTGTGCCAGCATACATCCCATGGTTGAATCCGTCATTGATAAATACAGAATCAAGGGTTTTCCAGGCTCTGGTGGTGATAATACTGATGGGTTTGTAGGTAATGCTTGATTTGCTCGAAGGCGAATTGACATCTTTCATCCCAATGGAACTTGGTTCCCTTCTTCAGAAGCTTAAACAGTGGTTCACATGTTGATGTCAACTTTGCAATGAATTGACTTATGAATTGCACCTCCTAAAAAGCTTCTCACCTCTTTCTCAGTCATTGGTGGAGGCATTTCCAAGATAGCTTTGATCTTGGAAGGATTGTAATGCTCCAAAATAATAACTACAAACCACCTCATAATATTCAATGGAAAATCAGAAGTTTATACAATATTGACCTTTCATTGCTCCTCTTTACTGTACAAAAGATGACATATGCATGTATACATTTATAAATCCTAGATCCTGAATCTATAGCATATGACATGTGGTAATCACATGAAACAAAAGAAAATATGAATAAGTTTATGCTTTAATGGCTATATCTTTCCAAGTTGATACTTGGGTACAACAAAATGAGTTAAACTCAATACATATAAAGTCCAAGGTTTGTACAATAAATATTTACACAAAAGAACAAAAGAAGTTGTTGGCTCCGAGGTCCTCCTAAGCTACTTTCCTGGTGTGCATGTCATTTATCAAAACGTTACACTATGTCTTTCAAAACAATTCAATGCCATAATTATATATCAATTCATAAAAAAAAAATTACTTTTTACATAAGAAAGTAGGGCAGTGGATACATAATGCTGGGAATCTCGAGGTATGTGTTTGTCAGTAGGCTATACAAGCACTACCAAAGCCATTTTACTGGTACTAATCAATGACAGTTGTTTTTGGCAGACCGCTCGAGCGATCATTTGGTCACTCGAGCAAAGATTCGTAGCTCTCAGTAGTTTGCCATTTTGCAGGAAAGATCGCTCAAGCGATAAAGTGGTCGCTCGAGCGCAGATTTCATGCTCTTGGTATTTTCACTGTAGCCCAGCAAAACTTTTGGGACCTCGTGTTTACCGCTCGAATGGTCTCTTTGAAATTTTGTTAGTCGCTCGAGACAAGAAAAGTTCGCTTGTGCGGTCTGTCAGGGCAGCTGACTTAAAAAGTCGATCCTTACTCATTTTCTTTCCACTTTTACATATCCTCTCTCTCTCAATTCGTATTTTTCGAAAACCCTAGCCTAGAAACACTAAATTCCTCTAACTTTTAACCGAGATTCACTCCAAATCTTTCAAGAAAATTGAAGAGCAAGTCAAGTCCTAAATATCTACCGATTGTTTCATACTTTATCGAAGTGTCGGGTGGAATTATTGTCTCTAGCTTCCACTCTTGAGGTAGGGGTGTCTTTAACTTGTTATAGCTTTACTTTGAAACTCATATGTGGTAATTTCATTAGATACTCATCATACATATGCATATATATGTAGGTGAATATATATATAGAGATTGTTTTGTGTTAGTGAAGGGATCGGACAAAAGTGAGCAATGTTTCATGATTATGGAAGGATTGTGTTTATTATTGATGATTATTGTTGTTTGTAATGAACATTAGCTTCAATTTCATGAAAGGGAGGAAATCCCTAAATTTTATATAAAACCCTAGTTTTGGAAATTGTTCAATAAAAAAGGGTTTTGCTTAATTGATTTCAAAAACATGAAATTGAAGGTATTTGCTTAACTTTGAGGTTAAAATGTATGATTTGAAATGTTTTTCAATATACATCTTGTGTTGGTGATGATTGTTGAATGAGTAATCCTTATTGTTGAAGAGTAAAATACTGAATTGTTGTGAATTGGAATTATTTTAGGGGGAAAATGAGAATTTACAAATTCGTGCATCATATGCATTATTAAATTTCTTTTATGATACAATAATGGTGTGAACAGTGGAAAGTTGAAAGGGGGTAAATAGTCTATGAGTCTAGGTAGTGAGTCGGGTTAATTTAAGTTATGTATCGTATTTGGCACCTGCGCGGGGAGTCAAGGTGTCCAATTGCCCTGTCTGCGCATATCGTCAAACAAATGTGGGAAAATGTTTTTGGGTGTCCACGAGCCCGCCATTTTCGGGGTCGGCAAATGCGAGACTATTTTCAGTATACAAAATCTATATCTATGTATGTATTTTGAATTTCGGCTCTTACTTGGATTGTCATAGTATATTTACCGCCTCGTCTAAAATCAAGAAATGCTAAATTAACCTTAACATTACTCATTTCATACTCATGCATAAAGGTGTTTATATGCATGCATAATAAAGTTTACCAAGTGGTTACATTGCATGA
Organism: Camellia granthamiana; assembly: GCA_036172215.1. Taxonomy (NCBI): domain Eukaryota; kingdom Viridiplantae; phylum Streptophyta; class Magnoliopsida; order Ericales; family Theaceae; genus Camellia; species Camellia granthamiana. The sequence goes on along the minus strand of CM069904.1, from coordinate 34,922,204 downwards.
TCGTGTGTTTTTCAATTGATGTTATAACCTGTTAAATGCATTACCTATTGAGCTTTTGCTCACCCCAATCTAACCAAATTTCCGGAAAAGAAGACGAAGTCCCTCCTAAGTGATTGTTTTGAGAAGAAGAAAACTTTTGGGATGTGAAAACTTTTGTTAGAAGTCACGTTATGTGTATGCCTAAGGCAGTTTTGGTGACTATATGTCGATTTGTATTTTGGTGTAAAAAGGAACAAATGTTCAGGGAAAGTTAACCTATAACTGATTTGATTGTATCATTCCTTACTTGTTGAACTATTTTATTTTATTTATGAATGTAATGAGACAATGTTGTAAGGCTTGGAAATAGTTCAAAAGGGAAGGAATGTTGTGGATGTTATTTCATTATTATTTTGTCTCGTTCTCGTTGTTGATTGTATATTGGGAATGCCCGGATGGACGAGATCAGGGAGGTTCATTGCTAGGGCATTACATAATCGAAAGGATCGACACCTAACCTTGCGGGTTTCTAGACTTTTACCAAAGGCACACCAGGCAACATAGTAATACCACAACCACACCCCCTAATCAGATTCACTAAGGTATTCACCTATTTTTCTTAAAAACATTACATTTTCAATATAAGGATATGAAATAATGTTCATTGCAAAATGCATGTACTGGTTTTCATTTAACCTAGTCCTCATGCAATTTCTACAACAATCAAAACTATCCTCCACTGATAGCCCAAAATATATATCTCTATACAAAAGATAAATTTTCAACAACAACTATAATTTCTTAAATTTTAAAATAGGAGTAATAATATTTATCCAACTCCACTCTCATCATCAACAGGTACATTCATTTTATCTTTTCAAAACTCAATTTCTTTCCCTTTCATCCATAGGTCAAACACTAATGATTTCCAATAAAACATTGTTTACTTTTCAAAAACACATTTAAAGGAGAAATTTTCCATATTTTAACACAACTCAACAATATACTTATCCTCATAGCATTTTTGAAGAACTTCTTTGAAAACCCCTCTTTTGCATTTCAAAATAAAAATAAAAATCAAACCCTAAACCAAACTCCCAACTCCCAACTCCCAACTCCCAAATCACAAAACTTTACAAGGAACACATAACAAAGCTAAGAATCACACAATGAGGTTGAAGAAGTCCATACCTCAAAAGTAGAAGAAGAAGAAGAAGAAGAAGAAGAAGAAGAAAGCAAGACCCAACTTTAGATGGAGTCAAAAATGAAAACTTCACCAATTGAAACGTTTACCTTTACGAGCTCTACACTTTTCTCCAAAGCACTAAGGCGGTGAGATCAACGGATTTGGGTATATTTGAGGTTTTTAGACAATAACTAGCCAGAGAGAGAGTGAAAAAATTAGGTTTGGGAGTGTTTTAGGGAGAGAGAGATTAAAAAGTGACTGAAAAGTTCTTTTTCCCGTATTGATATACGCATAGACCACTCAAGTGATCAAACCATCACTCGAGCGTCAGACATAAGAAAGTGACAACTTAAGCGACCAAAACATGGCTTGAGCGCACAATAACCCCCTTCTAGAAGTTTTACAGACTGCAGAAGGCTGCTCGAGCAAAGATCACCCTACTCCCAGTAGTTTTGTAGACCTGCAAAAATACTGGAAGAAATCAAAGACCGCTTGAGCAACCAAACCACCGCTCGAGCGAACAAGAAAAGAAACATACATTAATTCTTTTGAAAAACTAACTCCTAACCTATTCAAGACACAACCAACCACTCCAAACAAACAAACCTAAATAACAACAAGATAAGGAGTATAGACAATGATAAATAGTATCGGATCTCAAATCCAGGAACATGAAAGGGTCGGGTCTTACCCGAGCCTTTATAAGGATCCACTTTTATATCCCTTTGTGTGATTAAGAACCCCAACATTTTCCCAGCCGTTACCCTGAATATGCACTTTTGCGAAATCAACCTTAGTCTATACTCACGGATCCTTTCGAAGAATTTCTCTGTGTAGTGACCCTCTCTTCCCTTAGACTTGACGATCATATCATCCACATATTCTTCTACCACTTTGTGAATCATGTCATGCAATAGTGTAGTAGTGGCTCTCTAGTAGGTAGCTCTAACATTTTTGAGTCCAAATGGCATGACCCTATAGCAATACATTCCCATAGAGTAGTGAAAGCTATCTTTTCCCTGTCTTCTAGTGCCATCATGATCTGATTGTACCCTGAAAATCCATCCATAAATGACAGAAGTGCATGCCTCGCTGTGAAGTCTACTAACACTCATCAATGTGTGGTAGTGGGAAATCGTCTTTTGGGCTGACTTTATTCAAATCCCTAAAGTCAACGCAGACTCTGATTCTGCTATCTTTCTTTGGGATTGGAACTATGTTGGCTTGCCATGTTGGATATTCCGATACTATTAAAAATTCAGTATTGATTTGTTTCGTCACTTCTTTAATCTTAAGGGCCCAATTTGGGTGAATTCTTCTTAACTTCTGTTTCACAGGTTTAGCCTCAAGGTCTAGGGGGATTTTATGTTATGTAATCTCAGGATCAATTCTAGGCATGTTTTGATAGTACTATGCAAAAACATCTTTAAATTCTTTTGAAAGAGCGACCAAGCGCTTGTGTTCCTTTGACGACAGCGTGGATCCAATCTGGACGATGTGAGGATTTTCCTCATCGCCTAAGTTTATTGAAATTATTTTGTCCATGATAGGCTTAGCGCGTCTCTCCTCTTCCAATTCAATTAAGTCTTTTATGCCTTGAGGGACTTTCTTCCTCGAAATCTTTTTCATTTTTATCTTTAAAATTGGTCAATGTTGTTAATTAATAGCACTGCAGGGTACTCAGAATCATCCATTATTTCATAAATTGAAGGAAGGGAACTTGCATCTGACTCGAACTCAAAATAAATAAAAAATTTAGACTCAACCTCTACCCATGGACTTATAACTGCCAGGTCATTGGACACTTCGAAATCCGACATGCCAAATTTCGACTCACTTGACTTACTACTAGACTCGCTGTTAGACCTATAAATGGTACACTTTTCAATGGACCAGTTTTGTGCTTGACCCTCCATTGCATCCACTATGTATTTGGTGACATCTTTCTTCAAAACTCCATTCTCCATCATCATCACGGAATAGAAATTCTCCAAGTCAACATAACAAGTCTCAGTACTCAAGCTAGTTTCAATATTAGCCCCAGTCAAGTTTCACTTTCCTCACTTGAACTGTTGTATCTATCATGCCCAATGTTTATATCTAGGTTTATGAATTCTTTATCACTATCTGTGAGCTCATGGTCAAAGAAGATTTCAAATCCCGAATATTTTTTCCTTGTTTTATGATCAATCTAAGGTTCTGGAAATCCACAAAGTGGGAAATCTTCTTCTCCTTTAACAAAACGCCCGTTGAGGGTTCTTTGGATGGGTTTGTACTTGAGCTCGTACTTTCTGCCTTCTCTTTTTGCCCTTGCCTTGTCTTGTGCTTCAATCGCCTTTGCTATCAAATCTTCTTTTGTCGGTTGGTACCCCAGCCAAAAGGTGAACAAATGATTGTTAACTTCTGGCACCTTTATAATTCCTTGTTTATCATTCTTTCCTATACCAAAACCAAGAATGTATCCTTATTTGTTCATCCTTAGAATAGAAGGTGTACTAACATATCGATCTTTCTCAAGCGCCATGATAAATTGTACTATCCGAGCTTCTGTCAAGGTGAAGCCTGAAAGGAAGACATCCTCATCTTTATGGTGGATCTCAAGTAGAGGAGTGGTTACGTTGGGGGAAGGACGTATAGAAGTATCACCATCCAAAGTAACCACATAATCCCCTTTAACATACTTGATTCTTTGGTGAACAATCGAGGGCACGGCTTGGAGTCGGTGCATCCATGGTCTTCCTAATAGAATCGTGAATGTGGCTGGAATGTCCATGACATGGAATTCCATATCATGTTCGTCTGGCCCAAGCTCGATCCTTAGTTTCACCATTCCCAAAACTTCCCACTGGGTGTTGTCATAAGTTTTGATAGCTTGTCTGGTTGCAGTGTAATCTTTGGGCCTTAACCCTGGAGCATATGTTGTCTTGGCCGAGCAGACATTTATGGCAGATCTATTGTCAACTAGCACCACCAAAGGGACCTGTTGTGAGTTGCTCCTTCAGGCGACATATCTTTGTTAGAGAAAGTGATGACCAGATTCTTCTTTATAGGAGCGAGCAACGCCACGAACTATTTTGAAGTGGCGTCTATGGACAATTTGGTCTTATTTAGTGCAGTCAACATGGCCTAGCGATGTTCATGAGAAGCCATAAGAAGACCCCAAATGGAGATACCTACCTGAATCTTTTTCAGTTGTTAAAGCACACAATCTTCTTCGTATTCATTTCCTTTCCCCACGCTTTTGAAATTTCACCTTGCTCAAGGAATGCGGGTTTGAAATGTCATCCACTACGTGTGAGGTGATGCACTTCCTCCACATACTAAGTGTTATCCGACTTAATACTCCCCCATGTTTCATTAGTGTAAGTTAGGTGAAGGTCTTCGTCTTCCCACCATATGCCTTCTTCTATTTAGGTTACCTCCTCTATTTGAACTAAGCAATTGTCAATCATTGAGGTGTCAGTTTGACTTTCACCATCCAAGGACATTTTTTGTAGCAACATAGATCCCCTAGTTCGTTCTGCTGAGATATGGCCAATAGCTGATGAGACTGGTAGAGCTTGCTTAAGTACGAGAAGCAATGAATTGACTCGGAAATTACCTTTTTGGGAGTGGCAATCGTGAACCCAATCCGACTCTGTTCGATTCTTACCATAGGATCTCAAAATCATCATCATTATTAATTAGGTGATAGTTGCCTAATCAAGGACATTTTGAGAAATTTTAAGAATTCCTACCAGTGTGATCAACCTAAACAATTGCCTTTCCGTTATTTATTGTTTTATCAAAAAGTGCCCCAATTTCATTTTAAAAGCATATGAACAAATTACCACTTCATTTTTTTTTTCAAAATAAAGTCCTTTTTTTTTAAAATTTAAATTTCAAAGTTTTTCTTTCTTTTATATTTTTTTTTCAAAAGTTTTGAGAAGTTTGGATTTTATTTCAAAGAATCAATCAAACAATCATCCTTTAGCCAAATATCTTAGGAATCAGTATTTTATTCAAAATGGAAGATTTCGTCGTCACTTCTTTGTTTAATATTTTTCCATAAAATTAAGGTTCCTTCAAAGTTAGTAGCCCAAAGATTTTTACTTGATGAATAGAACTTTTCATAATTTTTTAACTCTACTCAAATTTTATTTTAAAAATGTTCCAAGGAATTTCAGATTTTATCCCAAGAAATCAATAAAACCGTTATCTTCTGGTGAAATCTCTTCTAAGGAAATTCAGAATTTCATTTCAAAGTGAAAGACTTGATTTGTTCATTACTTGCTTATCTAACACTTTTCCATAAAATCAAAATTTTCTCCAAAGTCAATAACTTAAAGATTTTCGTCTAATAAAAAACTTTCCATAATTTTCAAAATTCTACTCGATTTTTTTTTTTTCCTTTCAAAATTCTTTCCTCCCAAAGAGTTTTGGATTTTATTCCAAGTATCTAATCAAACATTTGTCTTCTAATCAAATATCTTTTAGGGAAATTGGAATTTTATTCAAAATGGAAGATTTGGTCACCACTTCCTTATCTACCATTTTTTCATAAATTTTGAAATTCCCTCCAAAGTCAATATCTTAAAGATTCTCATCCAATCAAACACCTTCCATAATCTCCAAGGCTCTACTTAAGTTGGAAAGTTTTTTTTAGAAGGTATCCTTTGATCACATGTTTTCATGAAGATTTAAATTTTGGAAAGGCAATCATTCTCAATCGATCACTAAGGTAAGCATTCAAATTCACACTCAAATCCTTTAAATTGGGAAACTATCCCCTAATTTACCACTGATTGACATAATCAAAATCAAATCAAATCACTGCCTAATATGACCCCCCAAAAATTTTGGAATTGAATCACTGCTCATAATAACTCAGATTGCCCCAGAATCAAATCACTATCATATCAAACTCACCAGATTTTTGGAACGAAATCACTACTTTTCTGATTGTTGATCTTCATAATCAAATCATTTCCAGAATATCACATAAGTACATAATTTGCATTCATGCCTATTAGAGGGTAGGGTTGCCATGTCCTACTTTAGAAATGAGATCTAGGATTCAGTAAATTATACAAAAAGGCAACAATACAATCCTAGAAATGCCCTATCATGTCATAGTTTAGAAGGTGCTAATGCTTTCTACATGCAAAAGGTAGGTTTGGTCACGAAAGAGTACATCAGTTATTGCTATCAATATACCTCTCATTCTAGAAGGGAATGATCAAACAATACTAATAGCATAATTTGGCGCTTGCCTTATTGACATAACATAGCCCGCAAATAGTGTTCGGGATATTATGCAATAAAGCAGGTTTTTCTTAGTATCAAATGATGTAATGCAATTAACAATTAACCACTAATTTCATAAAATAGAAATTTTCAAGTCAAACTAACTTAAATCCCCAACAGAGTCACCAACTGTGGGCGCTATGCCTTTTTTGAGTCTAAGGCATTGCTTCCCACACCGACTTGCTTTGACCAACAATGACTCATCACTTAATTTTTAAAGAGGAATTAAGAAACCTTTACTGATGAAAACTAAGTTAAGGCCTAATCCATCATAATCAAGAAAATTTCAGGTTTGGGAGCTTAAGTACAAAAGGGGAAGGCCATTTACATGGAAGCATGACCTCTACTCACTTTCTATTTTATGATTTTAGTAGTTAATTATTCACATAAATTCATTTTTTGACCTAAAACCTTTAACTAACCTAGACAATGTGTTTTGAAGTAAATAAATATGGTCTATTTTAGATTTAAACAATAAAGCCACGTTCCTTGTAAGATAATGATTTTTCATATATATATATATAAAAGATTCTTAACATAATGTGGCCATAAACTTAATCTAAAATAAACAATATTCATAAAATCATACAAAACACACAATTTTGCATAGAAAAACAATTAACTTGCATAATTGAAAAACAATGCAATAAACAAGCATATGTCAAGGAGGAAAAGAGGACTTTCCTAGTCGCCCACTTTCAGCGTTTTACATGCATGCATAAAGTAAATATGTCCAAATATGCAGCTAATACACACAATGATGGTCCTAGGCCCGGTTTGAGGCTAATAATGATGAATGTGCAGAAAGATACAACTAATAAATAAAAAAGCATAAATATAAACTAAACTACATGATAATCAAACCGGGCCATGCATGATTATTATATGACTAAATAAGAACTAAAACATGTTATTTTGATGGCATAAAAGAAACATGCATAGAAAGAGGCGAGAAAGTTAATGAAATAATGGAACTACATGATGGAATGATGAAGTAACAACCTAGCATGGATAAGCATTGAACAATAAAGCAAGAAAGTACTGAAACACAGAAAGGTAAAGGAGTTTTACCTGCTGGTTTGATTAAACCGAAGAACACACCAAGAAATAGTAAGAAAAGTCAAATTTCTTGTTTGCAAGCCTTCCTCAAGCTTAGGTTTTTGATGTAGTTCGGGTTCTTCACACCTTAGGATGATTTTTAGAAGTTCAGAGCTACTGTGAGTGGATGAATTTTGTGGCTAAGGCTAAGGCTAAGGGAAAGGAGGAGGGGAGTGTTTGGCTCTTAAAACTCTCTAAAAGCTCAAGCTTTCTTAACCCCTTGAAAGGGAGGGGGAAGGGATTTATTTATAGGCAAGGAGGAAGGTTCTAGAACCCTAGGGTTCCATCGCTTTCTCCCTCCACCTCACACAAAAAATGCACCACGATTGAGTTTCCATACCTGGTTTTGCCTCACTTGGATGTGCACAAGCACCATTCTTGTGCGCACATGCAACGATTGTGCACAAATAAGGTGCGCAGTCCTTTGCATGGTATACTTGTCATTCCTGCATGTATTCCATGTTCTTGGCTTGCTTGTGGCCTAAGTAAGTCCAAATTATTTTCCGATCAATGTTTTTGATAAAATCGGTCACTAATTTTGAAAAATACGTTTGATCAAAGAATAATCGGGGCTTATCTCTCTTTCTCGGGGTTAAAAGGTTTATTTTTTGGCTAAAAATGGGTTCAGGAGTAAAAGATTATTTTCGCAAAAAGTCAGTTTTTGACCAAAACGGATTTACATAGCAACTCCAAACATCCCTTAAACATTCTAAAGATGAAGTAATCTACCATTTCATCATTAAGAGGCTTGCAAGTGCCTGAAGTCTTAGGGTTAGTCAAAATGGGATGTCTGCTGAGGGGTTTAGATGGTGTTGTGGTTTGTGCTATTGGCGTAGATGATTGAACTCATTCTTCTCATTCGCCAAAGGTAAGTGAACAATCTCTTCTTTCTCTCTCTTTATTGACAAGCATATATCTATATCTAAGTTATCTATATCATCATTTTTTACCTAGCACAATCCTTTATGTTGTATATAAACTAGTGGTCCTCTGTTTTGTATATAAAATTTTTCAATCGAAGCACAATCCTCTCAATCGCACTAGTCCCAGCCCCACTCTTCCCATCAAAATACCAACTCTGAGCTCCATCCTTAGCCTGATTCGAACTCTTGGAATTGGACTCGACAGGGGGGTTTAGAGAAGGCCATTTGTTGAGTCAAGAGAAAGATGAAGATTTAGGCAATTCATCCATTTACTTTTATGCCTCATTTTGTTCTACCTTAACTTTTTCATTGAATATATTGTTGTAAAAACATACTTTTCCTTGCGTTTTTTGGTTTATATTATTTTATTTATGACAAAAAGCTCATTTAAAAAGTTTTCATATGAGACATGTTTATAGCATTGATATAGAGAATTGCTAATTTCAACCCAGCAACATAGATGTTAGAAGTTACTTCTACATCTGCAGAAGCTGAACTTGGTGTTGATTTTGCCCAAGTTTATAAAAACTGTCTTGTATCAATGAGTTCAACTACTCACCACGACTTTCTCTTTGAAGTTAAGATAGTCATTACGAACTTGCTTGGTGTGACTGCAATGCAGATCATTCAAAGTTGTTAATCATGTAAACATTTTTCTCAAATTGTTTAGGTTTTTGTAGTCATAGGTGATCTTAAATGGTTTTGGGAGCCCATACTATTTGCATACTAAAGAGACTACTTGATTTGAAGGAATTAGGGTGTTGAAATTACTAAAGTTTAAAGTAGCATCTTTATAGTTTTGAGGTCTGACATTTCATCTTATGGCTCGTGTTTGAGTTATGATATTTCATCTTAAAGCTCAAGTTGTTTCACTAGTTGCTTTATTTATAGTCGTTACAAGAGGTCTTGAATGAATTCCTTAATAACTAAAAAGTTTTCATATGACACATGTTTATAGCATTGATATAGAGAATTGCTAAATTACTATAGTACATATTATGTTTATTTCTCATCTACAAGATTCCATAAAATTCTGCCATATGGGCAAATGACAATTCCATGGAGTAAAGCCGCTAAAGCTTCCTTCCACAAATCAATAAGCACCACAGAAAAGAATGAGAACTAAAACCAAATTGAACACATAAAAAGGATTCAGTGTAGCCAAGGAATCTAGAAAGCCAAAGGCACTAAAACCAAATTTAGTGTTTTCTTCAAGCACGTACCTTATTTATAGTCTTATTTTTGTCATTTCGCTTTATGTTAATATTTTGAACTAAAAAGTATAGATATCCAAAAACAAAGCAATTAGGCACCTACATGTAGTGGTAGTCAAGGACTTACAGTATAATGACAATTAGAAAAAGAGATTGATCAAACTTTAACATTTTTCCTTTCGTTTTTTTGGTTTCTGTTATTTTATTTATAATAAGCACTATTGATCATTTGTTGATTGTTCATTATTCATTCGTGTCTGTAGGGCTGAGCAAAGGAACTGTAAAACAAGTTGCATGTGTTCAAACTGAGAATAATTTTTTCTTTAATTTTTGAATTTTCAATCTCATATCCAATCACCAAGTCCTTCATTTGTAGTACTAATTGTTGAATCTCCACAACATGCAAAAATATAACATTGTTCATAAGAATTATGACTCTATTTTTGGTACTCTGTTTATGAAATTATGCTCCTTTTCATTCCATATACATTATTTAACCTAAAATGCTGCAACAACTATAGACTTTCAGTTTGATGTCTTCATGTTTATTGTCTTATCTGCTGGAGGGTGCCAGAATAGGCTTATTTTAAAGCCATACATTTTGATTACACTACGTTTTAAATCTTCACTATCATCAAGTATTTTTTTGGGTGAATTTAACTATGTATTAAATCTTCACTATCATAGTATGCTCTTCAACCACAAATCTCATCTAGCTATGCACACATGTTATATGTATCTAAATCTAATATATTTACTGTCTTGTTTTTGTATACTTTTAATGATCTAATGAATAATGACTTAACATTTTGGCCAGGGAAACAGAGTGCATACCTATAATTAGAATTTTTTCCCTTTTCTATACATTTGCACATTCAAATTTCTTTTGGGTAAATTACACTTTGCACCCCTGTATTTTGCACCAAATCTCACTTTGGCCCTTACACAAAAATCGTGAGTCAACCCCCTATAGTTTTGGTCAAATCCCACTTTGATCCTTACACACAAAATCGTGACAGTTAACTCCTTGCACTTATGAAATCATGACAATCAACTCCCTATACTTCTAGCCAAGTGTCAACGTCTTCCTTTTGTTACTCTATCATATAAGTCTTTAATAGAAATCAGTAATGTGACAAGCATGTGACTATAAAATGATGGCAAAAGAGGAAAATCACCCAAATTTCCCGTCTATACACATTTTATCCTAAAATTTATATCAAATTTTGATTGTATTCAACTAAAACATAATGTAAATTGTGAATGATTAAGGAGATAAACTAGGGTTTTGCAAAAATTGGAATAATAAAACTTTGTTTTCTACAATGACAAAGTCTTCAATTTATTATTTCAAAAGCTATACTTTCTTACCTCTCCGTTCTAATTTTCAGCATATGAACACAAACACACACACACACACACACACACACACACACACACACACACACATACACACATATATTGTCTTATATATCTCTCATATGCTTATCACGTGGGACAAAGTATATATTAGTGGGAAATGAGAATGATTTTCCTATCTTACTCTCATTTCGTAGTCACATTTTTATTACATGATTGGATTTCATTAAAAACTTAAATAATGGAGTAACAGAAGAGGCAAATTGACACTTGACCAGAAGTGCATGGGATTAACTGTCACGATTTTATATGTAGAGACCAAAGTGAGATTTGACCAAAAGTGCAGGGGGTTGACTGTCACGATTTCATGTGTACGAACCAAAGTATGATTTGGTGCAAAATATAAGGGTGCAAAGTGTAATTTCCTTTTTTTTTTTAAAAAAAAAAAATTGCATGTTATCTATCCATATTGACACTACAGATTTAATTTATTTTTTATTTTTTTTTACACAGAAATAGTTAGTGGTGCCTCATGTAAGAGACCAACGACATCCAATAGAAAACGTGCTAGGCAAACAGAACCTGAAGCATTGGAGGTGAATATCCCTGTGGAGGAGGATGACCATGTTGATGTGAATAATGACTATGTGAACGACGATGTTCGTGTAGAGGATGACGATGTCAATAATGATGTTGGTGTAGAGGCTGACCTCATGGAGGACAATGTTGGCGTGGAGGATGATGACATAGAACCAGTTCTGGGTGCTCCAGAGGATCCTTCATTGCTAATTAGCTTTCGAAACAATGTTGCTGCTGCAGTTTGGAAGAAAAATGTTTTTTTTGAATTTCTCAACAATAAACTAATCATATGTACTATATGTTTCAAACTATTTATATGTTTTATATAAAATTCATGAAGGGGGATGTCTTAAATGTTTGAATCATTATCAAAAGCTTGTTGAGTAGCCATGGATGTCACCTATAGTCGGTTAGGTGGAGACATTTGGTTGAGTAGCCTGGGCTTAGTGTCCTTGTCGATCGCACATATCGACATGGCAGTAAAGTGGCAATATTTGCCTTCGTGGAAAGGTGGCATCCATAGAAAAATACATTTCACATGCCAATTGGTGAGATGACTATCACGTTGGATAATGTGCGGACCATACTTGTCATTCCAGTCACTGGTAGAGCTTTGTCATGCCCTAAGTTAACAAGATATGAGACTGCTGAACTAGTGAGTTCTAATTTGGGAGTGCCAGTGAATGATGCCTTCACGTAATTAGTTCAATCTTGTAATCAATCTGTGAAGCTGAAGTGGTTGAGAATTAGATTTCATGAAGTTAAAGATACAGATGATACTACAGTACACAACCAAAGCTTACTTGCTATATTTATTAGGTTGTACCCTCTTCGTTGACAAGAGTAGGACTCAAGTACCCGTTTCTTACCTTTACATGTTGACTAACATTGATGTTGTTAACTCATATGCATGGGGTGCTGCAACTTTAGCATTCCTGTATCGACAATTAGGACTTGCTTGTTAAGCAGATTGTTGGTTACTTGAAGCTATTACAAACGTGGATTTATGAGCATTTTCGTTTAGGATTTATGCATTTCTTATTTGTAGATTGAGTGGGATCTATATCGTTTATGTAGGACACACCATCCACTTCATGACATTACATATTATACTGGATGTTTGAAATGCTTTGATATTTTTGAACCCTATCACCCCAATAGGGTTTTGCAATAGTTCGGTAGGGTCCAAACTATTCCACCAACTCCATTATCTCCTGTTTGAGCTACACGAGGCAGTAAACCAGAACAGTACAGGATCATGTATCAATACCATGACACGATATGGGCGCAATGGGATAATCATGTGTTGTCTATTAATGCTTGTAGGTGCTTGTACAACAGAGCCCATCTGAATGTGTACGGGGATACCGTTAATGGTATGCTCATGTTTCTCACCGGGTTGTTTAGAATCCTATACATCATTCTCAGTTTGATCCACGTGTTCAACGTCCCGAGAATGATGTTAACATGGATCCCGAGTGGGTAAGCGAATTATGAATTTACTTACTTCACTTTTTAAGTGTTACACCATCAATCAAACACTAACTATGATTTTCATCAATTTTTTCAGTGTAATGATGCTGCTTTCAGTGTTGGTGCTGTAATCCATAGGTTCAGTCACGATGAGTGTGTCTTGCACTCTGACATGTTGTATGAAACCATTGGTAGGATGCTGTAAGTTCTTGATAAACAGAGTTTGGGATCTATATCGACACCTACCAACCATCAAGTTTACCATCGTAAACATCGTAGGATGGACCATACATGAGGATTTCCACCTTTTTTTTTTTATGACATAGTTTTGTGAACATGTGGACTATACAGAGTTTGAGATCTACTTTTTTTTTTTTTTTTAATGGCATAGTTTTTGTGAATGTCTAGACCGTACAAAGTTTGGGATCTACTTTTTTCTGATGGCATAGTTTTGTGGATGTATTAGACGAATGGTAAACTAGATGTTTGGTTAGACAAGTAATCAAGGGTCATTTTTTTGTATGAATTTTAAACAATTTCATATCTATTTTGTATCGAATATTTATATTATGATTTTTATGAAAAATCATTTTGTGATATGGATTTGTTATTATTGCCAATGCATTGTAATGATATTAAAGTATTTTGGAGTGATATGGTGCCATTTTGTGGAAGTAATATTGTTTTCTTTAGCGTTATGGGCCAGTTCAGTGGTATATTGTTAACAAATTTGGACGACTTCGGTGCCATGTTGTCGGATCAAATCACTTTGCCCAACCATATGTTACCGTTAAAAAGAAATTTCATTTTTTAAATTTGGAAACAGCCTGTTCATTGATACATTGCTAAACAATTTAAATTCGGTGTAATGTTGTCAAAAAAATAGATTTGTTCAGCCATCTGTTGTTATACATTTATAGATTCACTTTCTTTCAACCAATGATTTTTTAATTTGTGTTGGACCTATTTGGTAATACAATGCTAATGAATTTGAATTACTCCAATGCCGTATTACTAGACAAACTAATTTTTTTTCCAGCAATATGTTGTTGTTTGATTGGATGATTTTACTTTACTTAACAAGAAATTAATTGGAGCCCACTTGTGAAGTACCTGTTCGGTGATACATTGCTAAACAATTTACATTACTCCAGTGTTATTTTGCCCCAAAAAATAGATTTGTCCAGCCATATGTTGCTACACATTTATAGATTCACTTTCCTTCAAACAATGATTTTTTAATTTGTGTTGGGCCTATTCAGTAATACAATGATAATGAATTTGAATTACTCCAGTGCCATGTTACCAGACAAACTAATTTTTTCCCAGCAATATGTTGCCATTCGATTGGATGATTTTACTTTACTTGACAAGAAATTAATTGGATCTGTTGCTATACATTTACGAATTCACTTCCCTTCAAACAATGATTTTTTAACTTGTGCTGGGCCTGTTCAGTGATACAATGCTAATGAATTTGAATTATTCCAGTTCTGTGTTACCGGACAAACTAATTTTTTTTTTCAGTAATATGTTGCCATTCGATTGGATGATTTTATTTTACTTAACAAGAAATTAATTGGAGCTCACTTGTGAAGTGCCTGTTCGATAATACATTACTAAGCTATTCAAATTATGCCGGTGTTATTTTGCCCAAAAAAATAGATTTGTCTAGCCATATGTTGCCATATATTTACAGATTCACTTTCCTTCAAACAATGACTTTTTAATTTGTGTTGGGCCTATTCGGTGACACAATGCTAATGAATTTAAATTACTCCAGTGCCTTGTTACCAGATAAACAAAATTTTGCCCAACAATATGTTGTTCAATTGGATGATTTTACTTTACTTAACAAGAAATTTATTGGAGTCCACTTGTGAAGTGCCTGTTTGGTGATACATTGCTATACAAATTAGATTACTCCAGCGTCATGTTGCCAAACTAAAATAAATTTGTCCAGCCACCTATTGCTATACGTTTAAATATTTACTTTTTCCTTCAAGCATCCCTAAAAAGCATCTATAAAATCAAACATGCATCCATAAAAGCATACATAAAAAGTATCCATAAAAGTATTCATAAAAACATCAAGTGTACGAACATCCATAAAAGCATCAATAAAATCTATCATTGTTTGCATCCATCAATCAAACATGTTATCACAATCCATCTATGTCGATAGTTTTAGTAGTTACTACATTAGGGTTGACAAGCGTACGAAATTGGTGAATACGGGTAGTATATGCTTTCTCCCATCCATTAGCACACGGGTGATGAAAACGAATCCAATTACTTGCTATCGGAGGTACTGGATGACCAGGTTGCAGATAAACCTATAACAAAGACATCAACAAGTAGAATTACAAATTAAGGCATGGTAATGATCTAAGTAGGCTCGATAGTTTATACCTGCACGAAATGGTTTCCATTTACAAATCCTATACAGATATCTCTTCGATCAGGTGTTGTAATCGGTACTGATCTAAGTGGTAGAAACGTCAAGCACTGTTGCATGGATAAATGATAAAGAACGACTCGGTAGTATGATGCTATCAAATGCCCCATGTCGGGCATAGTCATCCATTGATTAAATCCAGGGCTAGGTTCGAAGTAGGATAAGATAGAGGTAAGGTCATCAACCCTTTCCTGTGAACCAAATAGTTGCACGTAGTGCACTACATTCGAATGCAGCTCAGTCAATAAGTCTCGCCTAACTTGTTGCCAATCATCTTCACCTAAACCAATCAATCCAGCTATTGCCCTGAAACCACAATTGCCATCTGCTTGTACATCTTTTATATGATGGATATATGGTCTCAACTTCTCCGGAAATTCTTCGAAGTAAGAGATACAATTTGTTTGCTGTGTCATATAAACCTACATCACAAATATAGACCAATGGATATATGAAATAGTTAAAATTTTATGAACAACTATTAAAATATATTTTGTACATAGTTATAAGTTTTATGTAATTTCATACAATTTTATTTATTTATTTATTTATTGCCTTCTTTCGTTGCACTTCCTTACGAACTGGTGCACTTGAGACGATAACACCCGGTGAATAACTATCTTGCCCAGATAGTACAAACTCAAATGCAGATGGCTCGCGTTCAGTAGATGTATCAATTTTGAATCGACCACAGCCGCGACCTCGGCCCTTAGCTCACGTGTCAGTCTTTAGTTTAGGTTCCACAAAAAATGTACTATCTGGACTAATTAACTCTCTCAACTTCTTCAGAAGGATCACTTGTTGCATCTCATCAATCTCTTGGAATTTCTCAACAATAAAATTGGCCTGTGTTTTGCAATCCAACTCCACAAAGGCATTTTTTGAATCTGGAAATATATCTAACTTCCTCCAATGAGGATTTATGCACGAGAGGGGAATCGGTCGACCTTGTTGAAAATACTCAGCTATCTCATGTGCACATGGCAACCCATGTGTATGTTGCAAAATGTAGCCACATGCAACAACATCTATTCCCACACTATTCGATCTCTTTGACTCTACCAATATTTTGTCCAAACAATAATTTGAAATAAAACTACGTAACTTAGTGAACTCAGTAGGTGTGTAGTTGTATTGGACGATAATCAAACTCCGTTGAAATGAGGCTTTAATGTTTATATGCTGCAACTCTAACAAGTTGTGTATTTTGGTCCAAGATGTCTCAAAACTGTCCTGACTTGATCCAAGTTGCCTTTTCAATTTAGCATGAGAACTCTCCACCCTACATGTATATTTTTGGTATTTAATATAAAAATCAAAAGATTATAGCAATTCATATCTGTAATGAGCATAATTTATCTATTTATAGTGCTATTTCTGAAGTGCATAGTACTGTTTGTCCAAGCTGCAACAAATTTGTCCTTGTATGGCTCTTATCAATTGGTAGTAACATACTTAATAGCTTTGAGAAACGTACTAAATTCGGTCTTGAGATTGGAAAATTGTTGATTGAATTCTGTTTCTATTTTGGCCAATACCAAAACACTCCAACTACGTACGAATTTATCCCATTTCTCTTTTGTCTCAACAACCTTCTTGCACTTGGTCGGAACATTATTACTAATATGCCATCTACATAAAAGATTAGTGGCCATCGGTAGAACATTTGAGTTGGCTTTCATCAAAGCCAACTCTCTATTTGTAAGAATGACTTTTGGTAAAGCAGTCTTCTCCATAACAGTTCGCAATATGCCTAAAACTCATGTATAGTTGTCATTTTGCTCTTGACCAAGATAAGCAAAAGCAACTAAAAATGTTAAGTCTGTTGATGTTACCCCAACAATCTCTAAGAGGGGGAGTCGATACCTATTGGTCTTGTATGTGCAATCCATAATCAACACATGTAGAAATGCACATAACTCCAAACTAACCGGGTGTGCCCAGAACAAGTCAGTCACCATCTCTCTATCATCACATCGATGCCACTCAACATAATTATGAAGCGACAATTGCCCCAATATTTTTGCATCTGTGATCTTCCAACCCTCTATACTACTCGATGTCGATGATGTGCGTTCTAGATTATCTTCATTGTTGTCGCATTAAAGGCATCCCTTCGTTTCAGTGTAATCAACATCTCTTTTGGTTGCACCATACTCTTTGACATGTCAACTAGCAAGGATGTTTCCTCCTTAGATAATCTACCAGAAAATGAGTGCCTTTCAAGATGTTCAGCAACTGGATGATTGTGTACTCTGCATAAGACATGCAACATTTACTCAACATTTGTAGGTAATTTTTCCCCGTTAATAAAAATAGGCATCCACACTTTTTTGAACCTATCAACCTCAATAGTTCCCCCTTGATCTTCCTATTATCTCCATTCTCTCACAAGGAAGTGTAAGTCTTGGTTTTCTGCCATTACCTCCCGCATTTGATATCTTTATGACAATGACAAATCCAGTCTTTTTCCCAACATCAGAAGCCCATTTAATTAATGCTTCTCGACTACTACAAATCTAAAGTTAATAAATACATTTATACGCCAGAGTTATTATAAAACTCAATACAAATTAAAAATAATAATAAATCGTATTTGTATATGTAATGAATTCATGATTGTAGTCCACTAATAATGCAGTACTTGCATTGCTGCAATGAATAGAAGCATGATCCTTCCAAGGAAAAAAATAAAAAATATATATAAAAAAAAATGAAACTGGAAATGCATAGTAATGAGTAACCGAACAAATTAAAAACATTCGGCCTTGGGTTAGCGCAAATGTATCTTTTGTTCGACAGTTGGTTACCGGACATATATTTTTTGTTTGGCAATGTGATTCTGAACTATTTTATTTTGTTCGATTTTGACACCAAACAAAAGTCGAAGAACTCTCTCAAAAAACAAAATGAAATCCTACCAAACAAATAAAAAAAACTCACCATTTCACCTTTTTTATGGTTCTTCACCACCGTTTCTTCATCCATTACTTTCTTCTATGATCAAAACACTATGATTCTCATTTTTTGAAAAGAGACGTGTAGCAAAGAAGAAAAACTAAGAAAGAAAAAAGAGCACTAGGGATTGAAGAGCAATGGGTGTAAGGAGATAATAAAATATATTTAATTTTAGTCTTTTGTCCTTAAAGGTAATTTCACACATAGGTAAAATTAAAAGGGGGAAAAAAATCTCATATGGAAGGTGTAAAGAAGTAAAGTAGTGGTGTAAGTAGAATCACTCTTACAAAAGGTCTTACTACAAACCATTTGTGTTATTCGGATATGCACTTCTGAATAAAAGTTAAATATTCAGACATAGACTTCCGAAGTATTGGCTATTTTGACACTTCGAATGATAGAAATGTAATTGTAGCGTGCCAGTAAGAATCTAAAAAGTCCTTGCAGAATTCATAAGTCAATTTACTTATCAGGCCATTGTGATTGGGTTCTTTTAGCCTCAATGAAGAGGACTTTATTGCTTGTGTTTTAGTAACAACCAATGCAATATAACTTGAATTCGAAATAGAATGGGATGGGGAGACTAGACAAAAAATGTAATTGATTAATTGAATAATGCAATTACAAAGTGTTACCTTTAATAAGGGCAACTTCGAAGGTTGAATTCTGGAAATACAATAGTTACTTTAATATGCTCCTATGAAAAGTAAGCGCAGTGCTGAAATTTAAAGATAAATGAAATGACAAAGACATTGAGTCTGGATTTGTTCGGGGGCTTTTTTTCATCTTTGCTTTCATCTATTTATAACCTTCTCTTGGCCTTCGAAGCAATTGAGCTCCATGATCTCCACTCTTGTAACTACTTCTTAGGGCACTTCTTCTCTTTGTGCGTGCATAACCGTTGATAACTGCCATTTTGGTAACTTCCTTCCCTTGTGCTCGTCACATGTTGAATAACTGCTTTTTAGCTACTAGAACTCACATCTATAGTTCACGTGAGTTTCTTCAAAGGTGAGATTTTTTAATGGCTTGCGCGCTTGAATATTTACCCTTGCTTGCCATGTGTCACCTTTTAACTGAATGATTTAATTATGGCGCCAACATTACCCCCCGCACTAGTGTAAGCATTATGGGTTACACTAGTGGTTCTAACTTCTGGAGCTTTGTTTCCTTCACAATCTCCACCTCCTTAAATGTAGCCACCAACATCAATGTTCTCTCTCACCATGATCTTTCAACTTGCACTTGAAGGTTTCTGTATTTAAGAATGACTAATATTGGCGAATAAGAACCATTAGTCTTCAACTATCATTTTTTGCTTACACCATTTGTGTTCTGAAGTTTCGAAGATATGGTTGGTCTTGGTCATGATGGGATTGATCAAATATACGATGATGCCATTGAAGATTATGTCAAATTCGCCAGTGCTAAATCAACTATTGCTTATGCATATCCTGTCTCCAAGGATTTAGACTCTTTCCTCAAATCCTTTCTCTTGGGAGAAACATCCCCCTCTGTTCCTTTTCCAAAGGACTCGCAAACCATGGCCTATTATGCCCTTGATTCCCCTCATAAAATCCTTAAACCTCCTATTTTAGGTTGGGATGCACCTGCTCTTCCTTCCCCACCTAGAACGATTAGTGCTTGGGTCACGTGGCCGCCACATGTCCACCCAGGCTCTCATCATTACTACTCTCCTCCTCTTCCTAAAGCTTGTCGAAGTTGGATGGTATACCCTAATAGACCTCGACTAGACAATCGTAGACTTGAATATCTCTTTTTGTACTATTGGCATATGGTTGCGAAGCCCTAGTCTTTTGGCTAAAGAAGTTGGTCTCAAACCTTCAAAGTGGCTTAAATATGTAATGATAAGCAATACTCTGTGGACTTTCAAGCTAACCCAACTTTCCCCTCTCTACCTTATCGTCCTCAATGGCTTTCTGAGCTTTGATTAGCTGTTGAGAACCGTGTAATAGTTGGTTATAATCCTCCTTCCCCACCTTCTGGATATGAAGCTCATAAGGCCAAAATTCTTCTGGCTGCTTTTAGCCAACTCCCTTTTGGGGTTCTTTGTGAAGAAATCCCTTATAAGAATTTTCTCTAGGCCTGCGACATACTTACTAGGAGCCACGCACTGCATTCTTCTGTCTTGCCTGAAGTTTAAGTGTTTTTGCACTATCTTCTCTCTCTCTCTTAAATTGGCATTCTATTGTTGATGCTGAGAATCAATCTCTAGAGGAATTCCATAACACTTCCCTTTCTATAAAGCATGAGGCACAAAAGATCCTTGATGAGTTTGATGAATTTATTCTTCAATCTCTGCCAGACTTTATTGACCCTCGATCTCTTCAAGAGTACAAGGAGTTTAGAGAAAAGGAGCATAAAGTGTTTGAGGAGAAAGCTCGTGACTTATTGTTGAAGCTTCGAACCTTTCAGTCCTATCATGTTAAGATGGATAGAATTGCAGAGCGGCTGGAAAAGGAAAGAAGGCTTATAGATAAATTACTTCTGGGTCAAATTTCATGACATTGTGACCTTTTATTTTCCTTATTTTTATGAAATTGAGCCAATTTCCATGTAACTCTTTAACTCTAATGAAATATAATGTATGCTTTAGTCCAATTTTGTATATGACGTATGATTTTACACCCAATAGAGAATTACATAATCTATTAACTAGGAATTTTAGAATCCTAAATGCCAATAATGTAGAAAATGGTATTTTAATTATTATTCCAAAGAACAAATGGAGTTTTTTAAAAATCAATTTTACCATGATTTGACCAAAAATCAAAAGATAATACCTTTTATAGAATGTTTTATGAATATGCTACCATTATGGAGATTTTATCTGAAAAACAATTAAATACTCTTGATAATTATTATAAATCATGGAATACTTTGGTTGGAAAATCTATTCAATCTATCCATCCTCTAACTGAACGTTTATTGCTAACACCTAGTACTACATCCTCTTCTTCAGATCCATTAACCATAACTGCTTATGTCAAACCAATAACAAATCAAGAATCAGTAAAAGTCTCTAATTTGAATTCTGTTATTAAATAGAATAGCTACACTAATTTACATTTTCAAATAGTAGGACAACAGCTTACTAGGATTGAAGAATCTATCCATAGTATATTCAATAAACCCACAATCTCATCTTATGTTTTAAGAACAGAGGGCTCAGTACAAGCTACAAACCTAAAACCCTCTTTAGAAATTAAAGATTTTAAATTAAAATCTCTTAAACCAAATGAGGAATTTAAGGAAACCATTGTCAATAAAATCAAAAACATAAATATAAATTCATCATCCAATATAAATGTCTTATCCCAAACGATGGATCATTGTCCATCATCTGAATCAGACATAAATGAATTAAATCCAACTCAAATATTTATTATACAACATAGTTTTCAGGATATGCAAGATTCAATCAATAAAATTGATTATTCAAAAAAAAAACGACAACATTTGCAAGGCCAAGTAGATATTATTATCAAAGGCCCACTCCACAAGATATTCTGTATGAAGAAGATTTTCTTCATTCCCTGAAATCTTATCACAACAAAATTATCTATGAATGGAACATAGATGGTAAATCTGAATATCAAATATTTGAGACCGTACACCAAATGCTTATGTATAACCCAGTTTGTAAACAAAATGATAATGCTGATAGGCTCAAATATTTGATATTCAGATTTATTATCTATGTTCCATTCATAGATAGTTTTGCCGTGATAAGATTTTCAGGAATGAAGAAAATCTTCTTCATACAAAATATTTTGTGGGGTGAGCCTTTAATAATAACATCTGCTTGGCCCTGCAAATGCAGTTCTGTTGGTTTTTCTGAATAATCAACTTTATTGATTGAATCCTTCATATCTAGAAAACTATGTTGTATACTGAATATTTGAGTTGGATTTAATTCATTTATGTCTGATTTGGATGATGGATGATGATCCATCATTTGGTATAAGACAATTATATTGGTTGACGAATTTATGTTTTTGATTTTATTGATGATGGTTTCTATAAATTCCTCATTCAGATTAGGAGATTTTAATTTAAAATCTTTAATTTCTAAAGAAGATGACGTAGTACTAAAGGTTCTATTAGAGGATGGATAGATTGAATAAATTTTCATCCGCAGTATTCCATGATTTATAATAATTATAGAGAATATTTAATTATTTTTCTGATAAAATCTCCATAGTGGTAGCATATTCATAAAACATTCTGTGGAAGGCATTACCTTTTGATTTTTGGTCAAAGGAAAATTAATTTAAAAAAAAAAAACTCCATTTGTTCTTCGAAATAATAAATAAAATACCATTTTCTAAATTCTTCGTATTTAAAATTCTGAAATTCCTAGTTAATGGATTTACGTTATTCACTGTTGGGTGTAAAATCCATTACAAATCGAAGTTCATGTCACTGGCCATAGGAATTTCCCTACCATTTTCTGGCCTCCTATTATATACACCATGAGGTATTTGATTTTCTGATATTTTAACCCCTTGTAAAACTGGATCCAAGGGATCTGATACAGATTGCCTAGATGAGGCGGGATGTTCTACATTGTAACGTGTTGGAGCAAAACTTCTAAAGGATGAACACCTAGGTAGTCTGGCTGTGGTGTTCCTAAAATTGAGAACCACATCTCTTTCATTTGTTCGTACTATTTGGTCTAAATCCTGGTTAACTACTAGTGCTACTGGACTAGCATTCTGAATGACCCAAGATTTTGGAAATTCAAAATATTTCCCAAGGAATCATTCTAGGTACTGCTATGTTGGTAGCATAGAGAATTGACTCTGTTAGTACTGTATTTCCTGATTCGCTTATCTTCCCATCATAGGGAGATAAAGCGGTTATGTGATGCCCCAAAATTGGGAACATTAGGAAATATAATAACAAAGAAATATCGGGTTATACCAAGGTTACGCTTTCAAAAAAATAAATAATTATACATTAGAGTTTAATATATATAAATAATGTTGCCTTAATTTTACAGATTTTCATATTCCAAGCAAAAATAAATAAATATTTAAATCAAACTTCAATGTGAGGTTGAAAGTCCAACTGCAGTCCACCACCGCAGCGGCTCTCCAAGCTCCCCCATAAAATCTTCTTTGCCAGTGAATTCTTCAAAACCTAGCATTCGATGCCAGGGCAACGAAAAGAAGCCATGAGCTGCGCAGCCCAGCAGAAACACACACGCCCCAACTTTCCCCATTCCACACAAACAATCAATCAAACAAGTATGAACAATTTGGAAGCATGGATACATGATAACAACACAATATGGTTCGACAAGTTAGTAGTTAATAAGACATCTAGAATTCCTCAAAGAGATTCTTCCTCCCAACTACAAGGATTGGATTTGGGTTATTCGGTACTCCCTCTTTTGTTGCTTTGCAAACCTTACCAAAAATGCCTACAACGGTTATTTATCAGGTAGTGCCAACCGAGGACCTCAAAAGGAACAGCCAAAGAAATGGGCTCACCAACACCCAAAGATGTGCCTAGGGCTCGCTTACCTTGCACACACCATATTGAGGGCTCATTTACGTTCCGTTTGTTTGGGCAGAAAATATTTTCTGAAAAATATTTTTTTTTATTTTCTGGTGTTTGGTACAATGGAAAACGAAAGTTAACAGAAAACATTTTTCATAATCAACAGAAAATAAACCTACATAAGCGGAAAATGTTTTCCACTTTTAAAAACGTTTTCCGAACTAAAATCTTACGAATATCACGCCACTACCACCGTCATTCTCATCTCCACCACCACACCACCATCACTAAAGCCATTGCCACTATCACCGTAACTATCACCGCCGCCACTGCCCCACCACCTCCACCTTTACCTTCGTTTCACCACTACCACCACCACCACCACCACCAAACATAGAAAAATGTTTTCTCCAAAAAACATTTTTTAAAAAAATTTTCTGTAAAAAATGTTTTCCATTTGAAAATGTTTTCCTTCCAAACAAAAGGAACGTTACACCCTGAAACTACCGTATAGAGTCCGAAGACACTTGCTCCATCCTAGGGGTTCACTTAGATTGTTTGTGCAAAACTTAACTCATTTGGTATTAATTCCATCACAATTCATCTCATTCATATGTATATTACATAAGTCCCAAAACACTAATGTTAATGTCACCCATTCCCAACCCCTTTACATTTCCCGTTTATTAGATATTTTGATAAGCGAGTTAATCACATTCAATAATATAAATGAGCATGAGGCAAATATAAAAGAGGAAATATATCACATGACAATCATAGATACAAACATGGTAAGGCAAGAAAACAATATTAGGCATGCCTTGAAATACTTAGGAACAAATAACACAAGAGGGCACAACTTCCAGTACTTTTCAGAACTGCAGAGGCAAAAGAATGAGTTGGTTAAAATACTTCCGGGTCACTTTAGGTGCTGAAATTCCACACAAACATAAAACATGTCTATTTTCAGTCCCAATTTGTAGAATTTGCAAAGTACAAGCAGAAATTAATCTACAAGCTATGTTCCAAAACCTGTCCAGATTTGTTGCCTTTTGGCAAAATTTCGTTTCCTCCCAATCTACTCGACTAGTTTTGCTCAAATAAATTTTAAATGAAAGATAACGCCGAAATCTAACTTTTGACATAAAAATAAACTCTAGGGGATTTCTGGAATTTATTAAAAATCTGCGAAGTGGACTGTTCTAAAGTTGTTTTCTGCCAAAATCTTTAAGAATTTATTTAGGGTATTGCACTACATACATCAAATAACATCCCTGAGAACAGATTTTAATTTCAGTAAGATTTGATATTTAAATAAAATCCCTAACAGTGGAGACAGTACACAAAATTGAAACAAAGCAAGGTTTTAGCATGCACCCAATCTATCACTAAGCCACGCAACACTTGTTATACCCTTAATATCATTCAATAAACCTAAGACATGCTTGATCTAGCATATGGAAGAAGAGAGCATGGAAAATGAGATGAAGAAAGCAAGAAGAGTGTGGTTTTACCTTAATTGCTCAAAATATTCAACTGTTTTACTCTCTCTATCTCTTCTCTTCCTCTTCCTTTCTAGCTCAAAATCTACCCCTCGCCCTCTCTGAGGCTGCTGGAAAATCTAAATCATAAAATAAAAAAGGAAGTGTGCGTTCTATTTATAGGCAAGAAGGATTTGAGGTTGAATTTACTAATATACCCTAGATTAATTAGAGTTACTTGGTAGTTAAAAAAATTAATTAAAGACAAGTAAATATCTAGTAATAGTATAATACAAGAGCTCCAACCTTCTCCAACCTTCTCTAACCCTCTATATTACTCCACCAATTTCCATCATTATTTACAACCTTCTCAACTATTCTTCAATTTTCACATATTTCTCCGAGTTTGCTACAACTATTTGAATTTAGAATATGTCTCAATTTAAATTCATAAATTTTAATTTCTATTATATTTTAATATAAATTTATTAATAAGGACAGCACATATTAAATCTTAAAATAATTTTTTTCTCCATAATACACCCTAATCAGTTATTTTTATTTTAATCTCTGTATTTTCTTTCTAGATATCAAAATTATTTCTTCTTCTCCTTCTTTATCCTCCCTCCAAAACTCCAATCCACCCTACCAAAACTCATCATCATTATCATCAACATCATTGTTTTTTATTATTTTGAAACCTTAAATCCTAAAAGAAAGTTTGAACAAAATTAAATAATAGATAAGAGTAATAATCAAAATAATTTTTTGAAGCAACCTATAAAAAATGAGGTAATAAGTATTCATATAAAGGGATTTCACAATTTTTGTAGAGCACCATCAATTATTTCTATATCGTTTTTTTGACAAAAATTAAAAGGCCTAGTAGTTAAATTAACAATAACATATTATTGGAGTTGTTCTTATTTTGTCATTTAAATAATATATTATTTGAGAATTACTCTTTCTTATTAGTATCTGATGTTTATGTGTTTATAAGTTTGGTTTTTACCTTTCCACGAGCATTATTGTGATAATTTATAATGTAAATTTTTTTTTTTTTTTTTTTTTTTTTGTATTGAAAAATTTTATAATGCTTATGTAAAAATTTGATTTTTTTCCCCTGTATTTGAGAATTATTTTTTGTATTGAAATTTTTTTAAAATAATTTAATTTTTTTAGTTTATTTATTATTTATTATTTGAGTTGACCTTGAGGAAATTTGAGTTGACCTTGAGGGAATTTGAAAAAGATTTAATGAGGGTGAAAGAAAATTTTAAATAATTAACAGAATGTACTTAAAAAATCAGAAAATTTAATAAAATTTTTTTTAGGTATAAATAGAATCCCCAAAGACTTGCAAGGAAACAAACAAAATGCGTTCACCACCTTATCAACCCCGGCTCACTGCTCTCTAATTTATATATTATGCTAGTTACCAAAAAAGCCCGTGCAAGTCAAGAGTCGAATATTATAATAAAAAATAATTAATTAAATTATTTAAGTTGATCACTAGTGTTCTCTCTTTTATAAATAGCTTAACTTTTTAGACACCAAAATTTAAATGAATTTTTTTTATATATTTTAATTTCAAACTTGTTTTTTGTTTTTTATGGAATATTAATAATTAAATTTTTTTACATTCAACTTTGCTAATATGTTATCTTCTTTTCTTCTTTTCTTTTATTTATTTATTTATTTATTTTTGTGTTTGTGTGAGCGGAGTAAGTATCATAGCTAATTCATATATAAAAATTGTGATGGAGTTGATCTTATACACGATTTTATCAATTTTAGTTTTTAAAAAAATTCTTTATATAAGTGCTACCAGTATTGTCAATAATATTCTATAAATAATATAAACATTAGGTAATTAATGCAGTCTTTTAATAATCATTGTATATCAATTTTTATGTTTCTAAAATGAGTGCTGCTATTAACATCTCATAAATTATTTTTGACCCTCCAATTTTTAGCTTTTTTTTTTTAATTATAATAATAACCTCAAATAAAATTACTACAAAGGATATCATTAATTTTGGGACACTCCATCTCACAATTAAATCTACACCCTCACTACATCATGAATTAGGGTTTATTAGAGCACCACCTCTATCACCACCCATCTATCTTCCCTAAATCTCACCTTCAAAACCTACCCACCCTCAAAACCTTGAAAACCTTTTTACAGCAATATTTCGACGGTAACGATGACAATCATTTAATTACCTACATTTCTCCGACAATGATAATAAGTAACACTCCATAAGACGAGAGAAGTATAACAATAAAAGCTTAGAGGTGGTTCATAACTTTGATATTGTTCTTAACTTAGAGGAGATTGACTTTGTAAGGGTAAGTTTCTTGAAAAAAAATGGCAAAAATAATAAAATTTGTTCGTCATTTTTTCGGGACTGAACTCCTGAATATACGACTGAAATTCGGGAACATAGGCCCGAACATTGTTTATTTGTTCAGAAATAGGTAATCGAACATTATTTATACGTTCGGACCTATTATACTGATCACATTTTGAAATTTAATTTGTATTGTTATTTATTTCAGGATGATGGCGAGTCAACAGTTAAAATTTTTAACATTTGCAGAAATTTTATTTTTTCAAGTTTGGGAATACAAGCCCAAATATTGCTTGTTTGTTCATGAACACATTCCCAAATATAGCTTATTTGTTCAGAAATGCAGGTTCGAACATGAAGAAAACTCGTCACTTTTAGATACACAACAACTCTGTTTTGTTTATGGCTCTCCCTCAATTCTCACCACACACCCACACCCACACCCACACCCACCCGCACCACCATAGTTCCAAGACAGAGATAGAGAGAAGAAAGGGAGGATATGTTATGGTAGAAACGAGAGCACATCAAAAGGCTATACCATGGTAAACAAGAGTAATTGATCAACAAGTCAATATATCAGATGGCCCAAACAAGATTAAAAACAAAAAATAAAGATCTCTCTCTCTTTCTCTCTGTAGTAGTTAGTCAAAAGATAATACCATGTTGTAACTTATATAAACATAGACAGTCTTCTTCTTTTTATTCTTCGTGGGTTTTAAAAAAGATGAGACTCTTTTTTTTTTTAGTGGGTTTTGTTGGGTTTTTTTTTTTTTTTTTTTTTTTTTGTAGGTGTGAAGGCGTGAGGGGTGTGCATTTAATGAGTGGAACATTTAAGGATAATTTTGGTATTATTTGGGGGAGAAAAGAAATTTTAAGGGTTTCAAAATTTATAAGTGGGGTCTAAAATAATTCATAAGGTACTAATTGCACCACTCTTCTAAAATTTATTTTAGAACTTTTGTTTATAAAAAACAAATGTAAGTAAACAATAGTGAAAATTATCATATTTTATAACACATTCCAAATGAAAATCGTAATATTTTTTTAAATTAATGATTTTAACTATTTAGAGTTAAATATAAGAGAAATTAGTGAAATATTTATCTCCAACTTTTGATAGTAGGAGAGATCCAATATGTTTTTTTTTTTTAGTTAAGATCCCTCACTAATATTATTAGAGAAATTTTAGCTTATCACAGAAATTTTTTTTTTTTTTTGATGAATTGAAATCTCTCTGTGCCGAAATTTATCTGGGTAAATGTTGAATGATTCCAACCATTATAAAAATATTGCATATTTTTTATCTTATAAAATCTTAATATAAAGAACTTTAAACTAAAAACCCCCTTAAATATATATATTTACATATTTTCGTACTTAATTATGATACTAAATGTAATCAGTAGCATGTCTATCCATACAGGCATTAGGTAGGGAGTTGTCATATTCGCCTAGAGGATAACCCACTAATAGTTTTCATATTAAACTAAACTCACTACAGGTTTTAAGTTTATCTATCAATTTATGTGTCTCTAGTGAAAACATGATGAGCTATCAGTTGAGAAGTTTTGTTTTAATATTAGAGAAATAAATAAAGTTCACTATTTTGTATTGATCGAGGATACTATATAGAAAATATCACATAATATGCTATTATTAAAATATCTAATACTTCTTCTACATCCATTAATATAATGGATTGTACATAGATTTTAAATTTTATTAATATTTCATGGATGCAGGTATACACAAGGAAAAATAATGCAACAAAAATCATGGGGTGAAGTGCACTCTATTCCGTTGAACAATTACCTTGTATCATTTTATACCTTGAACTAAAAATTGTAATACTTCACCTCCATCTATTTTTTTTTTTTTTCAAATGAAATACTTAAAATCAAATGATATGATCAATCTGTTTGGTTTAATTTTTAAAAACTATCTTTGAATTTTTTAATTTTCATGTTTTCTTATCTTTGATTTAAAATATCATTGAAAAAATGTATTATTTATAGTTTTAAATAAAATCATAATGATTTTTTTTTTTTTTTTTATCACAAGCATTCATTATTTTTAAATATTTATGACACAAACACAATGGTTCTTAATATAATCGTAATGATTCATAAGCAAGACTTTCATGATATAACCAAAATAATTTATATTTACTTCCACAAAAATTAATACTATAAAAAATTTGTAACTTAATTTTTTTGAAAAATATCAAAAAAGTGAGAAGTAAGAAAAATAATTACAAACTCATGGAGTATAATGTGCACAAATTTAATGCATAAATCACTTGTACTTTTATAAGTTTGAAATTATTTTTTAATTTCCTACTTTTTTGATATTCCTCCTAAACTTTTTTTCGTAGGGACGTGTGTACCACAACTTTTCTAAAGATAAATATTAATAAATAATAAAATGAAACAAAAAAAAATGGAGAAATGGGATTTAAAAAAAAAAAAAAAAGAAGAAGAAGAAGAAATAAAGTGCAGCAAGAGAAAAGCACAAAATGACAACAAAAAAAAAAAAATGGCTGGAAAGAAACTCAAGGTCAGCATAAATTTACCACAATACCCTTCAAAACCCAAAAAAAAAAGAAAGGAAGAAAGAAAGAAAGAAAAACACCCAAAGGGCAAAATGGGAAATCAAAATACAACCCATCCATAAAACCCAACTGATTCTTGGGAGCTTCTATTTACACATCCAACTTCCCCTCTTTGCACACACCTCATAAAAATTATTTTTATTATAATTTTTTTTTCAAGTGAAATTACTATTATAGACATCAAATAAACACATTCGGAAGTCTACTTCCGAACCAATTGCTTATTTTCGGAAGTCTACTTCCGAACGAATTGTTTATTTTCGGAAATCTACTTCCGAACCAATTGTTTATTTTCGGAAATCTACTTCCGAACCAATTATTTATTGAAAAAGATGTGTAAAGAGGGAAATAGGTGTGTGTAAATAGAAGCTCTCCTGATTCTTGTAGTATATATATACTAGTTGTGAGGCATCGTGCTTTGCACAATAGCGCCTATACCCATGGTTCAAGCAACCTAATATTGTTTCTTACTGGTTAGATTGTAACAAGTTCTAATCAATGCATGGTATTGTTTATCCTAAAGATAATGTGCTATGTTTCACTAAAAACAAAAAATCTGAAAGATTGTACTTGTATTAAAGATTGTAACTTGCAATGGCATAAAGATAGATGTCGATCAACGTAGTTAGCATAGCATATTTTTAGCATAGCTTACCAGCTATCACTTTCAGATAATGTGTGCTAGCATAATCGATGATTTCTCTGTGCTCATTGATTAGAGAGAAAATGTTGAGGAAGGAATGAAGAGTGGAACGTTCAATTTGAAGTCCCCAGTTGCAGAAAGTTCAAAGTTCAATACAATCAAGCACCAGAAGCACCAAAAGCAATTCATATCACCAAAAGCACTATAGCCTTTATCCATGCTCATGGAGATGTATCAACATTTCTGAAAAATCTAGAAACCCTCTAGATGTTGATTTGTGATTATGTAACAATTTTAAACAGAATATAACAATCCCAATCAAACAATCAAAAGAAAGAGACACAATGATTTTTACGTGGAAAAACCACAATTGGACACCTCCAACTGTGATCAAAAAACCACGGGCAACTGCCACAAGACAATTCACTAAGAAGAATTAAAGGAATTACACAGGTATACTCTCAATTATCTAGCGAATCCACAACGCCTAATTGAACCAACCTCTATGTGCCTCTTCCAACCCCATCTTCACCACGGAATTGTCTTTCTGATGAGCCACTCCGGATTCCACCAAAGCTTCAGGCTCGAATTCTTCAGAATCCACAACTGAAGAACAACTCTCTCTTTTGTGTATAACAAACAAACCTTTGATGTACTCTCTTTAAACCATGAGTTGAATACTCAATAAAAACATCAAAGAAAACTTAACAAAATATCTCCAGATATAACCCTTAAGAACCAAAAAGAAGATCTGGAGAGATTCAATGAATGAATCAATGAATAGCCTAGATTTGGGAGAAACCCAACTATTTATAGAAGACCAAAGCAATCCTAGTTGGGAAAGAAAGCCAACTTCTTGTAGAAAACCAACTTCTTGCAGAACTCCAAAGTAATCCTGTTTTTGAAGGAAACCAACTTCTTAAAGAACTCTTGTTACAACCTTGGTTTTGATCCATGGAATTTGACAACAAAATGTCCTAACAATTTCTATCGTCTAGCAACATGTCTGTCTCTTCTTATTTTTTCTGCATAACCCAATTTATTTATTTATTTATTTTTTTTTTAATCAGAAGCAGCCCAACCAGTACAACTCATTGCTCACTACAAGAAAATTGGCCTATAACCACGTTTTTGTTATGGTGTTTTTTTTAAAAACGTCGTTTTGAAGGTTTTCAAATATTTTTGTAAACAACTCATTTTAAAAAACACGCGTGCTTGGTGTACGAACATATTTTCCTTTTTAAGACCCATGCGTTTTTCATTCTTCTATTTTTCTCAGTCCCAAGATAGATATATCTAGGTTTTCTGTCTCTTCATCACTCCTCTTTCTTATGGTGAAAGGTCTCTAGATCGAGCATCGTAGGCTCCGATTCACGATCTGGTTCTCTCCATCTTGGCTCAAAGCTCTCGATCAGTCCGATTTGAAGATTAATTTTGTGAGCCCTTCTCTGATTTTTTGATTTTGTTTATATACAAACTCAGATCTGTATCTACGATCTCAAATCTGTTTGATATATATATACTAATTTATGTCTATTGATCGCAATCGATTTTTAGGCTAATTTCGATTGATTGATTTTTAATTTATTGATCGCAATCGAACACTCTTCTCTGGATTTGATCGATTGATTGCTTTCGTTCAGATCTGTAAGTCTTAGTTCCTATGCGCATATTAACATCCTCAAACCGACTCTATTTCTGACTCATTCGTGGTGATCTTTGCGTTTGTGCTTTGTATGCAATTCTAGGGTTAGTCTATTGAGGCTAATCTCTATTGTGTTTGTGTACAGGGTCACAGAACTACCATCACAACCACACTGTGTCAATCTTTGCAGCAGCAATGTCTCTCTTCCTTACAATGGGTTTTGTGCACTGCAGACACCTGATTTCCACTCTGGTGAGTCTTCTTTGATTCCCTCCTTCCTTACCTTGCTTATGATCTGTTTGGCCCTATCGTTCGTGCATTCTGGTTTTTCTGCTACTTTCCATAAATTGGTTTCCACTATTTCTTGTGTTCAATTATTCTTTTGCAAACATGGATTGATGCAAACCCTTTTTTCTTTCACCACTTTTCATGTATTGCTTCAAAGTTCTTGTAGGTATTTTACACGCACATAATCTAATTACAGAAGATTGTGTCCAATATTGTGATTGAATTTTGTGCATTTAAAAATTTTCAAGTTATTACTTCTATACAAGGATTAATGCAGCAAACACTCTCTTTCAAACTAGTTTGGCAAGGATTAACGAATCTATCTCATTGCTCCATTTCTATATATTTGATTACTTAATCAAATGATTATAAATGTGTTCACAATGAAGAATCAGATTTTAAAATGATCTAAATATAACATAAAACGATAAATATTTGTAAGTTAATTTTCTATACATTTGACAAAATCATGCTTTTTTAATGTGTATCAATTTTCATATCCTTTGTTTATAGTGTTGTATGTTCTCGGTGTAGCTTATTGATGAAATAAATACAATGCACTATGTATTTGACTCATCAACTATTAACTCTCAGCCTTTGTTTTGAAACACCCTCTTGTTACCAGTGCTGTTTTTGGAGCAACAAAGTTGTGGCAACTACAACAAGTCCTGGATGCATGCAAGATGGAGCTTAATCCTGAAATCATTGGAAATATTGACAAGGTTCATACAACATACCCAAATCCTTGCCCTTAATCCGCCTTGATATATTTTTTTACTTTCTCATTCAGGAATTTTGGTAATTTGTTTGTCATCTGATCTGTGCATAGGCATATGAATTATTGTTGTACTGACTATTGTAGTACACAATTGATTTGATTTGATTTTGTCAGAGTAGAAAAGATCCTGAAATTGGGAACATTATGATAATGTTTTTCTTTCCCAAATTCTCCATCCACCAATATGGAAACTTTGTAAGTCCTTAAAAGTATTTATTTTTCTAATCAAAATATAGATGTAAAATGATATGCACCATATTGTTAGATGTTTTGAGTTTGAAAGTCAATATCACTTGCATCCTTTAAAGATTGTCTCGGGACCACCCTCATCATTATTAAACTGGGCAGCCCCCTAATTCTTGAATGTCATCCTCTGCAGTAGTTTGATAGTTATTTTTGGTGCTTCGAATAGAGCACTTCTTATCCGGGTTTGCTTGTTTTTACCTTTCTCATGTTTGGTATCATTTTTCTTGGTTTTTTTTTTTTTGGGGGGGGAAAATTATTTTTAAATAATGTCCAGCTTAGTTACGGCTTGGAATATGAAGAATCGTAAGCCAGGGGGTCCCATACAAATACTAACTTTTCTGTTTGTCTTGGTTAGCATTTGTCGCTAGTTTATGGAGGCTAATGTTGACTGAGCATTGTCTATAGTTTTCTTGATGGTCCCACCAGCATATATGGAGTCAAATGTTGATTGAGGCTCTCTCCGTGATTCTCGGAAGTTCCTATTGAACAACATGTAAAAGGTGATAGAAAAGTAAATGAAATATAAGTAAATATAAATGCTAAATAAGTGTGAACATTACACAAAAATGTCTGTTGGTCCATCACATTAATCAACATTGACTTCATCTTTTTGAATGGTTGTGGTTTTGTACAGTATAGGTTCTGTGAGTGTTTGTTTTTTACAAAAGAGGAATATAGATATTAAATTAATTACTAATGTGTGTGTTTTCCTAGTTCCATTGATCATTGCACTTGAGTTGAGTGTGCCTTTGTTAAAAGCCCATGTTCACTCCTCTTTTGTACATGTGGTAATTGATCTATGTTATACTTGGCCATATCTTTTTAGACATTTTTCTTTCCTTCGATCTTTGATTGATGCCATGCCGCTGACTACTGCTTCTAAGTTTCCTGAATGTATTCATTTTTATTTTTTTGCTATTCTATCTTATCTTGTAATACCACTCTCTTATCATAACATTCTCCTCGTAGCTACACATTATTTGAATAGATTTCAGTGTGTGGACAGTAGGTCCACATTGGTGATCTGATATCCGTATATTACATAATGTGCAATGATCCAGAGTTTAGAAGTAGATTTCAGTGTTTGATCAGATTTGTTTTTCTTTGACTTTGGCATTTCATTTTCCTTTTGCATTCAGAAACACAATGAGAACAAGGCAGAAAGCGAGAGAAGGTATTATGAGGATAACAAGTATGTCACTGATGATTAACTGATCCTGGAAGAAAGTATGGTGTAATGCCCATTCATGGGCAGTCTTTTGAGTGCCTATTGCATTAGTTTTGCTGATTAATTTTATTGAGATGAATGGATCTATTATACTACTTACTTAGCATGACACATAGATTTCTCAATACAGTGGGTGTGACATGGTTGAGACCCAATTTTGAAGACCAGGCCTAGTTATGGAGCAAATATCTGTATTCTATTTGTAATTGATTATATTAAATTTGCAGAAACCACTTGCAGAAGTTGTTAATGGTGGAGGTGCAATAAAAGCAGTAGCTGCTGCACACAAGAAGCACTACGATCCTCCAAAACTAGAGACGGTAATTGTCAAAAGCTCTAATGAGGAATTGGAGTCCAAGGAGAAAAAGCCTGTCGCTGTTATTGCAAGAAAGTCGCGAGTTCAGTCTTCTAGGATGCCACACAGAACCCGACCTATGACAGCACTCTTGTTGTTTACTGGTCTCAATGTTATTTTGGTATCAACCATTACTCTAGTCTATGATTTTGTTTGCTTTCTTCCATACTGGGAGAGAAGGGTATGTTTCCTATCTTTACGTTTTGGGCCAACAAAATACTTCATGCTTTGTATGTAATTGCATTGGAAAGAACCAAATCATGCACCCACTGCCACTCTGCATAGGAAGATGGTCTACTGACTACTCTGCTTCTTTGCACATAGAGTGCTGATTTAGGGAACAGTTTTTACCTCTTTGGGTTAAGTTTTCAATTGCCAAGATTTATAGGTTGAAGGATATATGCGTGTGTGTGTGTGCATGCGCGCGCTTTTTCCAATTTTTGTCTAGAAAATATATTTATTTATTCTAGTGCAAGAAAAATAGTCATACATTATTCCACCCACCTTGTTCTTTCCTTAATGTTGTTAAAATGCTGTTGTTCCTTGAATGATAGCACTTCCTTTCTACATTTTTTATAATAAAAAAAAGAAATGGATAAAAAGTAATAATCGTAGCACTCTGTTTTGAGCTTGTATTCCCACTACAAATAATTAGAACTTCACTTTTTGGTGGGAATCGTGCTACCAGATTGTTGGTTTGGACTAGGGATTTGTGATTTCTGGAATCTAGATCATTGTAATTTGTTGCTTTTGGTGTTTTATTTCCTTTCTCCAATCTTGTTGTAAGGTGTGCAAAACTAATGAATACTGTTATTCATGCTACTAGGACTCCATGAGGTTACTGGATACCCTATAACATTTCATTGTTTCCTTCATTTTATTTTTCATTTTTTAAAAATCCCTTCTTTTCTATTTATTAAACTATATCATTTGTATGTGAAGCGAGATTTTTTTGGTCACTATGCGCAGCAACTTATTTGAAGCTAACTTAAGCTTCCTTTTTCATTCCAATTTAGTGGGAATCCATGTTTAGCGGTCCATTGGTTAATATGTCTGTCAGGTAATTTATTTATAATTTTTCATGCTAATTTTTTATACTAGATTCATTCAGAGAGAACGCCATCGTCTAAAACGCGAAGCTACTTTGGCAAAGGGATCTGAATCAACCTAAATGGATCTCCCCATGTTAAGGGCTAGGAGATAACAAGATCTTTGATTAGCGTTTATAGCTTGTGTTTGTTGATCACAGAATGACCCTAATATATGAAGAGGTAGGAAAAAGAAGCCTTTGTTTGTTCACCTCTTGAATTTTGTAGCTCATATTATATCTTTCAGTTGGGGGCAGCATGATATTCTCCAAGAAAATCTGGCAAACATCGTTATACATGTCTAGCTGAAACAATTTTTTCCCGAGTAACTGTTATAACAGTTTTCATGCAATGTTGTTATGACTATTTGATGACTATAGCTTAGTAATCATTTTTAGAAAGGTTTAAATTTTGTAATTGGTGCTAATACAGATACAACTGCTTTGTGATTGCAACTTTTTTTGTTTTATTCCTCTCTGTTGCTTATTACCTCATATTTGGAAGTTTGCTTATCCTTACCCTTGTATTGTTCTTGTTTGCTCTCAATGAATTACTTGCCAAAAAAATGTTTAGCTTTTTTTGGATGTGGGATATGTACTTATTTTTTTTTCTTTTTCAAGTGATTACGAAAATTAAGACCAGTGAATTAATGTTGTATTTGTTATTTGAATGGGTGTTATTATTTCATATTAGTGTTATTTTTCAGTTTTATTATAGGTTTTTTTAGTTCAAGCACATAAAATTAGCACAATTTTTTTTTTTTTTTAAAAGAAAGGCTATTACGGCGTTTTTAAAAGCATCGCTAAATATCATACAAATGGTTGGATTTTTTAGAAAGAGATATGATGACGTTTTAAAAACGTCGTTAAATAACATGTTGCCGTTAGTAGAACTTTTAGAGGCGTTTTTAGAAAATGCCACCTATAGTAATATATCGACGTTTTTAAAGCGCCATAAAATTATAGCGACGGCCGCATATTCGATGTTTGGTGCTAAATGTCACAAAAGGATTTGACGGCGTTTTTAAAACGCTGCTAAAACCCTCATTTCCAGCAGTGGCTTAGGAGTGATCTTTGTTGAATTTTGGCTGAATTCCATCATTTAGGCCTCCAAATTAATAAATTTTCTATTTTTTGAAAAAAAAAAATTGAATGCTTACCTTTGAGGTGTAAATAATCCATTTTGAATCGCGATTTTTGTGGGAAGTGAATTTGGGTAATTTTAGCTTGATTTGGGATGTGTATTGTGACTTGGTCACCTTGTAACATTTACTACAAATTAGGTTGTAAGCCTTTGAGGGAAGTCAACTATTGATTGAGTCATAAAAATCAGATAATTTTTTTTCCGTGTGCTACCCTATAGCATTGATCAAGAATAATAAAGATTAGAAAGTGTTTTACAGAAAATGAAAGCACATAATAGTATAGATGAGGAAGTGTTTTCTAGAAAATTAAAACAGAAAACGATGCTAACTTGCTTTGAACTTTTCCTTTTTTTGTTTTCCAAAAAAAAAAAGAAAAAAAGAAAAAACGAAGAAAATGAAAAATAAAAGGGCTAATCTTTTGATGGTTTGTGTATCTGGTGTTTTTGAAAATATAAATAAATACATAAAAGGCAGAAAGGGCTAACCTTTTAATGGTTTGTGTATCTGGTGTTCTGTCTTCTGCTAACATGCTCCCTACTGCCAAGCTTTGAATATGTACTAAAATCACTGATATTAGTTGGTTCTACATTCACGTTCCTCCTTTTTCTTTTGAATCCAATGTTGTAAAATTGTGAAATTTGTAACAAGATAGAATTTGAAAGCCGCTAATGAATCATAATTGAATACAAACAAATCCGCGTGTCCACGTGTAGCACTTGTTTCCTTCAAAGCTTTTGGGGAAGTATTTGAATCCTTTATTTTATTTTGAAAATTTTTAGTGTTGTTGTATCTTAATTTTGGAGGAGTACAAATCGATTTAAACTTGTTGGGATTGCTCGTTCTTGTTTGTTTACATTGAAAAGTTGTTTGGGAACTTAAAAATCTTGTTCGGGGGTGGTGTCGACACTTGCCTTTTGTTTTTGGCCTTAAGGGTCGACACCAATCTGGAAGGGTCGACCCTTGTGTGTTGCTGAATCTGGAAATTGTTTGTTGTTTTTTGGTGTCGACGCTAGTCTGGGAAGGGTCGACACCTTGCCTGTTGCACTCTTTGCTTTTCTGTCTGAAGGGTCGACCCCTGTGCCCGAAGGGTCGACACCTGCGTATAATTTTTAGATTTTTGGGTTGGTTTGGGCCCTACTTTTTGGGGGTTTTTGACTTGTCCTTTTTATTTGACTTTAGGGCAATTCTCTACTACTATAAATAAACCTAAACCACTTTCCTCTCATTACTTTTCCTCCTCTTTTCCTCTCAAACCGTGATTTCTCTCTTCTTTCTCTAAAATTTGACTTTTCACACCTAGATCTCTAGATCTACTCACCTAGAGTGATCTTTTCACCATGGTCCTTTGAGATTAAGTGTAGAGCTTATCAAGAGCTTCGTTTTGATCCAAGTAGAAGTTGGTTTCAACAACTTTAGAGTTTCAACCTTGTTTTGCTTATTTTCTCTTCTAAGCTTGAGGTAGGGATTTTCTTTGAGTTATATATATATATATATATTTGTAAGATCTAGATGATTTTCAAAATCATTCTTTGATTAGTTTTGAAAATTGATTGTTGATTCAAGAAGATGAGTGATTTTGAAAGTGGATTTACTTTCTTTTCCTTTTGAACAATGTTGATGAAAGAAAGAGGTTTTTGGTGAGATCTTCTCAAATATTTAAAGATGAATGGTTTTTGGTGAGAAAACCTAGAAATTGGAAAATTTTAAGAAAGATGTTGAAAATCTTTAGAATAAGTTATTATATTTATTTTGTGTGCCAAAATAAATGATGTTTGAAAAGTGTTTATTTATTACATATAAATGATGGTTTTCCATGAAATAAGAGAATTGTT
Source organism: Camellia granthamiana (assembly GCA_036172215.1). Lineage (NCBI taxonomy): Eukaryota > Viridiplantae > Streptophyta > Magnoliopsida > Ericales > Theaceae > Camellia > Camellia granthamiana. The sequence goes on along the minus strand of CM069904.1, from coordinate 34,882,463 downwards.
GAAATTTTGGAAGTTGTTGTTTAAAAGTGTTGATATAGTCTTGAAATAACTAAGTTGTTAGAAATATTAGAAATGTGGGAACTATGTTATCCCTTAGATGAATTGAAATAAAAGTATTTATTTATCTTGTGAAATTGTATTGAAATGAGAAATGAGAATTTTGATCACAATGGGAATATTGTGTGGGAGCATTAAAAATGGAAGAAATACTGCATTATATTATTAATCATTGCATTGGCATATCAATTCATTTGATAATGAAGAGTTTTGAAATTTGATTTGAAGACTTTGCATTTAGAAACAAATGTTAAGAAATAAATTTTCATGAAATGGTTTTGGGGTAAATACGGTGGTAAGTCTTGAAAGATGATGTAGAGGATAAGTGTCGAGCCTTCTAGTTAATACTGGTAAAAATGACAAATTACAGGTGTCGAGCCTTCCAATTAATACTGGTAAAAATGACAAATTGGTAGTACTTATATAGTCTACTTGCAGACATAGACCTAGGGATTTACAGAGTTGTATTTACCACCCCTTGAATAAAATTGATAAATGTTGAATAGTTGAAATTGCATGACATCATTGAGTATGATGGTTTCCAAGAGGTGCAGACGTGTTTTATTTTCAAAAGGGCATGGCATGGCATGGCATGTGCATTCATCTATTGAGACTTTTATAAAATGTATATACTTTGTTAAGGATTTCCTACTGGGCTTTATGTTCACCCTACGGGATTTTTGTGCAGGAAAAGATGTGGTGATTCCGCCTAACTGAAGTTCGTGGAATTGTGTGTGTTGGGAGTACAATGCTCTCATTTTGCGTGACTCTGTTTTGTAAGCCAAGGGCTATATTTGTGTGGGTTTGAATAACTGTTATGTGTAATCGGGCTTAAGCCTTGGAAACTTGTAAACCCTTTGGGGTATTTATTTATTTATTTACTTGTTGTTGGATTAACTGTATTATCACATGAAGACTATTTACATCATGTAATGCAAGTATGAGGATTTACAATCAGTTTTACTTTAAAGGGCCATGATTATTGTATTACCATTTGGGCATGAAAAATTGGGGCGTTACAACTTGGTATTAAAGTGTACCGGGTTTTAATACTTTAGGTATGTGGGAAGTGGTTAGTACTGTTAGGGAAATTCAATGATTTCCCACAAGTAAATCAATCAATGTGAATAAAAACTAATGCGGAAAAATTAAATCAACAACAACACAAGAATTTTTACGTGGTTCCCTCAATGTGAGGTACGTCCACGGAATCGAAATCCGATTCCACTATCAACCAAATAAGTTTTCAAACGATTACAAACGAGACATGAATGGTCTCACAAAACCACCCTTAGGTGAATTCCAAAAAATCACAAATAAACAAGAGGAAAGACCTCACCAAACAAATGAACAAAAGTCTTCAAAAATAGAGTTGAAGAAGACCCAAAATAACAACTCAAATCAACTTCAAATCATGAGCAATAACATCCACAAACCAAGCACAATCAACTCACTGAATTGATCATCACGACTGCTTCTCCACCAAGCAAAAATCGGTTGCCTTTTTCTTGGGAAAAACAATACCAATAATATATTGTGAATCTAGGATTTGTTTTATCAAAACCTTAGTTGTTTCCAAACTGAATTGGGTTTTCACAAATTAGATATAATATATAAAAATATATTATAACTAATACCAAACCAAATTAAACTCTTTAAATAAACCAATTGGGTCCCACACTCCAATAAGGAGGTATACCCAACAATTCTCCCCCTACCGACTTAGGTGAAGATATCAACCATACCCGCCAAAGTTTGACACTTCAAATATTTGTCCCTCGACAAAGTCTTAGTCAACATATCCGAAATATTATCATCTGTGTGAACCTTTTCGAGTTTTAACAATTTCGAGTCTAACACATCACGAATCCAATGGTATCTCACATCAATGTGTTTCGATCTCGAATGAAAAGTAGAATTTTTGCTCAAGCGAATAGCACTTTGACTATCACAATAAAGCACATACTTTTCTTGCTTCAAACCCAACTCTTGCAAAAATTTCTTCAGCCATAACTCTTCTTTGCAAACTTCAGTAATGGAAATAAATTCAGCTTCGATAGTTGAGAGAGCAACACATTTTTGTAATTTAGATTACCATGCCACAGCTCCCCCTGCAAAAGTCATCAAATACCCCGAAGTAGATTTCCTAGAATCAATATCACCGACCATGTCAGAATTCGTGAACCCATCAAGCATCGGCTTACCATCCCAAAAACACAAACACACCTTCGAAGTCCCTCGAAGATACCTTAGAATCCATTTTACCGCTGTCCAATGTTCTTTACCCGGATTAGAGAGAAACCGACTCACCACACCAACGGCGTGAGCAATATCCGGCCTTGTACAAACCATGGTGTACATCAAAGAACCAACTGCTGAAGAATAAGGAACTTTCAACATCTCTTCTTTGTCTTTCTCACTTGTAGGACATTGATTCGAACTAAGCCTAAAGTGACCCGCAAGTAGACAACCAACCGACTTTGCTTTATCCATGTTGAATCTCTCAAGAACCTTCTCAATGTAGCTTTCTTGAGACAACCAAATCAGTCCCTCTTTGCGATCACGAACAATTTTCATACCAAGAATTTGCTTTGCCGGTCCCAAGTTTTTCATAGCAAAAGACTTGCTCAACTCTAATTTCAACCTGTTTATCATGGTAGAATCTTGACCCACAATTAACATGTCATCAACATAAAGCAAAAGAATAATAAATTTGTCATCCGAAAATCTTTTCACAAACACACAATGATCCGAAATGGTTTTACAAAAACCATTATTCATCATGAAAGAGTCAAATTTTTTGTACCATTGCCGCGGGGCTTGCTTGAGACCATACAAACTTTTCTTCAATTTGCAAACAAATTTCTCTTTCCATTTTTTCACAATACCTTCCGGTTGCTCCATGTAAATTTCTTCTTCAAGATCACCATGAAGAAATGCGGTCTTCACATCAAGTTGCTCAACTTCAAGGTTCATACTTGCAGCCATGCCAAGTACAACCCGAATAGAAAACATCTTTACAACCGGTGAGAAAATCTTGTCAAAGTCAATACCTTTCTTTTGCCCAAAGCCTTTCACAACAAGACGTGCTTTGTACCTCAGATTCTTGCTATCATTCTTCAATTTGAAAACCCACTTATTTTTCAGAATTTTCCTCCCTTTAGGCAACTTCACTAAATCATAAGTGTGATTTTCAAGTAAGGAATTCATCTCCTCTTCCATGGCCTTTTTCCAATCATCTTTTTTTGCATGCTCAACTGCTTCTTGGTAGCTCTCAGGCTCCCCTTGATCAGAAATCAACACAAATTCATTGGGAGGATACTTTCTTGAAGGTTGTCGGTCCCTTGTAGATTTCCTCAACTCAAGTTGTGGTGGCGGTTCTTGAGTTGGATGCTCTTCCTCAATTTCTAGCTCAACTTCATTAGGATTAGCATCATCCTCCATATCTTCAATAGGTGGCTGCACATCTCCCCCATTTTCATCATCAACTGAAGATGAAGGAGATGGATCCATGTCAATGAGATCACTAGTTTTTGGCTCTGGTTGATTACCTTTGCCAAAGTCCTCAATTGTTTGGTCTTCAAGAAATACAACATCACGGCTTCGAATAACGTTCTTGTCGACCGGATCCCACAATCTATAACCAAACTCGTCACACATATAGCCAAGAAAAATGCATTGCCTTGACTTGCTATCAAGCTTGGACCTCTCATCTTTTGGAATGTAAACAAAAGCTCGGCAACCAAACACTCTCAAGTGCTCATAAGATATATCTTTACCGGTCGAAACTCTTTCTGGAATATCACCATTCAAAGGATAGGAAGGAGACAAATTGATTACGTCAACCGCTGTCTTCATTGCCTCACCCCAAAAGGATCTTGGCGATTTAGCTTGTGAAAGCAAACACCTTGTTCTTTCCACAATGGTGCGGTTCATCCTCTCGGCAACTCCATTTTGTTGAGGAGTCTTCTTAACTATCTTTTGATGCCGAATACCTTGGCTGCGACAATACTCATCAAATGGCCCAATGTATTCACCACCATTGTCTGATTGGATGCACTTCAATTTCTGCCATGTTTCTCTTTCAACCATGGCCTTAAAATACTTAAATACTTCTAGAACTTGATCTTTAGTTTTTAGTAGAAAAGCTCAAACTTTCCTTGAATAATCATCAATGAAAGTAACAAAATAAAGTGCACCACTATGTGTTCTAACTTTTAAAGGACCACAAACATCCGAATGAATCAACTCCAAAACATTTTCTTTTCTAGAAGTAACATTTTTTTGAAAAGAAACTCTATGTTGTTTACCTACCAAACAATGAACATAAGTTTTAAGATGTGTACCTTTCAAACCGAGTAAAAGCTCTTTCTTGAACAAAACTTGTAGCCCCTTTTCACTCATATGGCCAAGCCGCTTGTGCCACAATTCGATAGAAGTATCATCTTCAAGTGTATTGACAACACGTTTACAAATTTTTCCTTGCATCGAATAAAGTGTATGAGTCTTCTTACACTTAGCCACCACCAGAGAACCCTTTGTGAGCTTCCATATTCCATCACCAAATTTGTTGTTGAAGCCTTCATCATCTAGCTTCCCAGTAGAGATCAAATTGAGGCGAATGTCGGGAACATGCCTCACATCTTTAAGCAACAACTTGCAACCCAAATTTGTTTCCAAGCAAACATCACCCATGCCGATAATCTTGGACAAACCTTAATTACCCATTCGAACAGAACCATAATCTCCTTCGGTGTGGGTAGTGAAAAAATCAACTCGAGAAGTCACATGAAAAGAAGCACCGGAATCAATCACCCAATTGCTTTCTTGGCCCACAAAATTGATACAATCATCTTTACAAACGACCATAAGATCATCGGTAGTAACTGTCGTTGTGTCTTCTTACTTCTTATCCACACTTTTGTCACGCCTTTTCTTCTTGTTCTTGAGCTTTCGGCATTCTCGCTTCATGTGCCCTTTCTCATGGCAATAATAGCACTCAATGTCTTTCTTTGAAAAAGAACCATTTTTTGATTTCTCACGGCTTTGATCACGACTATGAGGAGTCTTACTCCTTCCCCCTTGTTTTGCTTCGGCCTCTCACAACAAATGCTTCCGAATGAGAATAACTCGCTGATTTTCTTCTAGTTTCTTCATTCAACAAGATACTAGTGACTTGGCCCATTGTGACAACTCCATCAGGTGCTGAACTACTAACCGTCACAACCAAAGTCTCCCAACTTTCGGGCAAAGAACTAAGTAGCATGAAAGCCTGCAACTCATCATCAAAAACAATTTTCATAGAAGCAAGTTGGTTAACAATACTCTTTATTTCATTCAGATGTTCCGGAATAGGGCTGCCCTCTTTATATTTTAAATTAACCAACTTACGAAACAGAAAGGCCTTATTTGTGGCTGATTTCCTATCATAAAGGCCCTCTAATTTTTTCCATAAATCATGTGCCGAAGTTTCAGTAGCAACATGATGAAACACACTATCATCAATCCATTGACGGATAACACCAACAGCTTTTTGATTAAGCCTATTCCATTCATCATCTTTCATACCATCAAGTTTGCTACTATCACCCCCAATAGGCCCGTATAAATCTTTACAAATCAATAGGTCCTCCATTTTAGTTTTCCAAGTTACCCAATTGCTTCCATTGAAGCTAGACATGCGACCCACATTCCTCTCCATTGATTTACACAAATAAAGAAACCCAAATAAACCGTAAGCTCTGATACCAGTTGTTAGGGAAATTCAATGATTTCTCACAAGTAAATCAATCAATGTGAATAAAAACTAATGCGGAAAAATTAAATCAACAGCAACACAAGAATTTTTACGTGGTTCCCTCAATGTGAGGTACGTCCACGGGATCGAAATCCGATTCCACTATCAACCAAATAAGTTTCCAAACGATTACAAATGAGACACGAATGGTCTCACAAAACCACCCTTAGGTGAATTCCAAATAATCAAAAATAAATAAAAGGAAAGACCTCACCAAATAGATGAACAAAAGTCTTCAAAAATAGAATTGAAGAAGACCCAAAATAATAACTCAAATCAACTTCAAATCAAGAGCAATAACATCCACAAACCAAGCACAATCAACTCACTGAATTGATCATCACGGCTACTCCTCCACCAAGCAAAAAACAGTTGCCTTTTTTCTTGGGAAAAACAATACCAATAATGTATTGTGAATCTAGGATTTTTTTATCAAAACCTTAGTTGTTTTCAAACTGAATTGGGTTTCCACAAATTAGATATAATATATAAAAATATATTATAACTAATACCAAACCAAATTAAACTCTTTAAATAAACCAATTGGGTTCCACACTCCAATAAGGAGGTATATCCAACAAGTACCACAATGGGTTTGTCTCGCTTGATTAAGACGTTAGCATGTCTTGTATGCTTATGTGATAACACGCTTATGTGATTATGTGGGTATGGAATTTAGTTCCTAAAATGTTGATTGAGTCTACGGGTTTTTGGAAGTCATATTAGAAGAGCACTTGATCACCGCTATTTCTAATTGGAACTCTAGCAACGCCGTGGGACGGTCATTATCTAAGAAGGAAATTCGTATGTGTTTATGTGATTACATGCCTATGTGGAGTGATTTATTGTTGTCCAATGTATTAGGATGCAAGTGAGTTAGCTTCGGCACATTTGTAAAAGTGCTAATACCTGTGGTTATCTTTATTAGGATGCCTAAACGAGGAAGTGACGATTTCCCTCCTTCCACACGGGAAGAATTACAGAAACAATTCATGAAATTGTGCCAAGGTACTACACCTTTGGTACAATTTGAAGCATGGTTTACTAACCTGTCGAGATTTGCTCCGGAGTTGGTGGAGATTGAGGAACTTCGTTGTTCGGAGTTTGAGAGTAAGTTGTGTGACGACATCCGAGAAAGGATTACCGGGTCTTGGCATCGGAGTTATAGTACGCTTGTTGAAGCGACAGCTCACATAGAGGCAGCGGTATTAGCCATGGGATGGAGTATGGAGGAGGCCATTTCGATGACTCCTGTAACTTGGGGTAGTGGTAGGCCTTTTAAGAGGTAGAGGGGTTTCAACCCATAATAGTCTCAGGGAGTACAGTCTAGATCCACTTTTCCAGTACCGAGTTTGGGTTCTGAGAGGAGTGGCCAGGGATACTACACTTGTTTTAAGTGTGGACAGTTAGGCCACAAGTCTCCAGCTTGTCCTCATAGAGGAGGAGGGCAGCATGCAGCATCATCTTCGGCTCATTTTCAGAGCCTGAGTCAGGGGAGAGGCCAGCCGCTCACTTGTTACCAGTGCGGGTAGGTAGGGCACCTGAAGAGGTTTCGCCCACAGTTGGGTGGCACACCTGGTGCATCTAGTTCGAGACAGACACAGAGTCACCAGCCAGCACTTTCAGCATAGGTCTCGAGGGCCAATCAGGGAGCCTCTTCGGCTCGGTCGGTGCATCAAGCTTATGCTCCAAGAGGTGAGCAGGTTGGGCAGAGACCTATTGGATGTGTGTACACAATTGCAGCACCAGATTTCGTACCTGCTCCTTCTGTAGTGAGAGGTACCTTTTTGTTTTGCAATTCAGTTGCTAATGTATTGATTGATACGGGTACATCCCATTCTTTTATTACTTCTACATTTGCATCGGTTTTGGGTTTGGAGTTGGCACAGTTAGCATCTCCTATTTGTATAAAGTCACCTATTGGTGGTGAGGTTATCTTGAAACAGGGATGTCGAGGTTGTGACATCGAGGTTGCTGTTCGTCGATTACCTTTTGCATTTGTATTACTAGACATGCCTAGTTTTGATGTCATATTGGGCATGGACTGGTTATCGTCATACCGAGCTATTATAGATTGTTATCATCAGAGAGTTACAGTTTGCACCTCGAGTGGTGATTGTTTTTACTTTATGGGAAACTGAGTTAATAGGGTCTTGTCACTAGTCTTTGACCCTCAGGGTAGGAACAAGCTTAGTGGCCTTCTTGCAACACTCTTGGATAATGAGAGTGACGGGACCCGTGTTGAGTTACCAAGGGTAGTTTGTGAATACTCAGATGTCTTTCCCAAGGATCTTACTAGTTTGCCACCCCACCGAGAGATTGAGTTCTCCATTGAACTAGTGCCTGGCACGGCACCAATTTCCATGTCACCGTATAGATTTGCACCCGCCGAATTACATGAGTTGAAGATTCAACTCCAAGAACTTTTAGACAAGGGCTTCATTCGCCCTAGTACATTGCCTTGGAGCACGCTAGCTCTTTTTTTCGAGGAAGAAGGATGGGTCATTGCAGTTGTGTATTGATTACTGTAAGTTGAATAGAGTTACAGTTAAGAACAAGTATCCTCTACCCAGAATAGATGATTTATTTGACCAACTTAGAGGGTTTCGTTGCTTCTCAAAAATAGATTTGAGGTCGGGGTACCATCAGTTGAGAGTCCGGGAGAAGGACATTTAGAAGACGGCCTTTCGTACTCGTTATGGCCACTATGAATTCCTTGTAATACCTTTTGGGTTGACCAATGCACCGGTTTCCTTTATGGATTTGATGAACAGAATTTTTCGAGAATACTTGGACTGTTTTGTGGTCGTCTTTGTGGATGACAACTTGATTTATTCAACCTCTGAAGAGGAACACGAGACTCACTTGTGGGTAGTGCTGGGTTTACTTAGTGAGCACCAATTGTATGCCAAATTTAAAAAATGCGAGTTTTGGTTAACAGAGGTGAAGTTTTTGGGGCATGTAGTGTCTAGAGAGGGAGTGACCATGGACTCCTCAAAGATAGATGCCGTACAGGATTGGGAACAACCCAAGAATGTTTTTGAAATCCGGAGTTTCTTGGGGTTAGCGGGGTATTGTCGACGTTTTGTAAGGGACTTCTCTAGATTAACTGCACCTTTGACTAGGTTGACTAGGAAGGGTATCAAGTTTGTGTGGAATGAGGCTTGTGAAAAGTCTTTCCAAGAACTTAAGACTAGATTGACTACAACACCAGTCTTGATAATTCTGGAAAGGGGTTTAGATTACACTGTCTATTATGATACGTCTGAGGATGGACTTGGTTGTGTCTTGATGCAAGAGGGTAAAGTTGTGGCCTACGGGTCACGACAATTGAAAACTCATGAGAAGAATTACCCACCCATGATTTAGAATTAGCGGCGATAATTTTTGCCTTAAAAATTTGGAGGCATTACTTGTATGGTGAGAAGTTTGAGGTTTTCTCCGATCATAAGAGTCTAAAGTATTTATTTTCTCAAAAAGACTTGAACTTACGTCAACGGGGGTGGATGGAATTTATGGAGGATTATGACTTTGAGTTGCATTATCATCCGGGAAAGGCCAATATAGTGGCCGATGCTTTGAGTCAAAAATCTGTGAGTAGTTTGGCAAGTGTGGCCATTCGTGAATGGGATATGCTAGGTGTTATTGGCAAGTTTGATTTACACTTGGGTGAGTCCGGAGAAAGTGCTATCTTGTTTACTTTGAATGCTCAACCTACCTTGGTTAGTAAGGTCATAGAGGCACAACGAGGAGACCGTGATGTGGAATCAATCCATGTTAAGATTTCTAATGGGAAAGAAGAGAAAGGTTTGAACGTTCACTCGGATCTGAGTGTATGTTACCTAGACCATTTGTTTATACCAGAATCTTGTAGAGAGGAAGTGCTTCGGGAGTTTCATCACTCACGCCTTGCGGTACATCCGGGAGGCACTAAAATGTATCATGATCTTAGTTGTAGGTTTTTGTGGAGGGGTATGAAGTGAGATGTTGCCTTATTTGTATCAAAGTGTCTTACTTGTCAACAAGTGAAGGCCGAACATCAAAGACCAGCGGGTTTGTTACAACGCTTATCGATAGCCGAGTGGAAATGGGAGCGTGTTACCATGGATTTCGTAGTTGGGCTTCCTAGAACACAACAAGGCAATGACGACGTTTGGGTAATCGTTGATAGGTTGACTAAGTCTACCCATTTCATTCCGATGTGCACCAGCGACTCAGTTGAACGCTTGACAGAGTTGTACATTAGAGAGATAGTTCAACTACATGGAGTCTCTGTGACTATTCTGTCAAATAGGGATCCTCGTTTTACTGCCCGGTTGTGGCAAAGCCTTCAAGAGGCGTTGGGAACAAAGTTGACCTTTAGCACTGCTTACCATCCTCCAACCGATGGATAGTCAGAGCGTACCATTCAGATTCTAGAGGACATGCTTAGAGCTTGTGTCCTTGATTTCAAGGGATTGTGGGAGAGGCACCTACCATTGGTTGAGTTTGCCTATAATAATAGTTACCAAGCTAGTATTGGGATGGCACCATTCGAGGCCTTGTATGGCCGACCTCGTAGATCACCAGTTTGTTGGGCTGAAGTGGGTGATGCACCGTTGTTGGGTCCAGAAATTGTTAGAGAGACAATCGAGAAAGTTGTTCTCATTCGGAAGAGGTTAGCTACGACCCAAAGCCGACAAAAGAGTTATGCCAATAAGAGGAGACGACCTTTATCTCTCGAAGTTGGTGATCATGTGTTTCTTAAAATCTCACCAAGGCGAGGTTTGATGAGATTTGGTAAGAGTGGTAAATTGTCTCCAAGGTTCATTGGACATTTTGAGATCTTAGAACGAATTGGGTAAGTGGCATACATGTTAGCCTTACCGCCACAACTTTCGGGGATTCACAACATATTCCATGTATCTATGCTTAGGTAGTATGAACCCAACCCCTCACATGTGCTTGATTGGGTTGATTTGGAGGTAGATGAGGATGCCTCTTATGAAGAGCGACCGATTCAAATTTTAGATACCCGGGAGCAAGTGCTACGAGGTAAAACTATACCGTTGGTAAAGGTGTTGTGGAGACACCATGGGTTGAAGAAGCAACGTGGAAACGGGAGGCGGAAGTCCGCTCCAAATATCTAGATTTGTTTGAAAATGTTTGAGTTACTTTTCGTTGTAATATTCCCTAGCGTTTGAGGAAAATGTATAGAGATTGTTAAATACATGTTGTTATGTATGTTTTTATTTTAAGCATGAAGTTGTTATGGGTTATCTTTACTTTTGGAAGGACTTCATGTTGATGAGTAATTGAGAGATTGTTGATAATGAGGTAACCATGATGTAATGGTGAGATTTAGTTGAGAGCTAATGTTGTGATTTGGAAATGGAAGAGCGTGGTTTTGATTGCTTGAAAAAAATCTTTATTCGGGTAGTTTGATTTAATTTCGGGGATGAAATTTCCTAAGGTGGGGAGGTTGTAGCACTTGTGTCCTTCAAAACTTTTGGGGAAGTATTTGAATCCTTTATTTTATTTTTGAAATTTTTAGTGTTGTTGTATCTTAGTTTTGGAGGAGTACAAATCGATTTAAATTTGTTGGGATTGCTCGTTCACGTTTGTTTACGTTGAAAAGTTGTTTGGGAACTTAAAAATCTTGTTCGGGGGTGGTGTCAACACTTGCCTTTTGTTTTTGGCCTTAAGGGTTGACACCAGTCTAGAAGGGTCGACCCTTGTGTGTTGCTGAATCTGGAAGTTGTTTGTTGTTTTTTGGTGTCGACACTAGTTTGGGAAGGGTCGACACCTTGCCTGTTGCACTCTTTGCTTTTCTGTCTGAAGGGTCGACCCCTGTGCCCGAAAGGTCGACACCTGCGTATAATTTTCAGCTTTTTGGGTTGGTTTGGGCCCTACTTTTTGGGGGTTTTTGACTTGTCCTTTTTATTTGACTTTAGGGCAATTCTCTACTACTATAAATAAACCCAAACCACTTTCCTTCCATTACTTTTCCTCCTCTTTTCCTCTCAAACCGTGATTTTTCTCTTCTTTCTCTGAAACTTGACTTCTCGCATCTAGATCTCTAGATCTACTCACCTAGAGTGATCTTTTCACTATGGTCCTTTGAGATTAAGTGTAGAGCTTATCAAGAGCTTCGTTTTGATCCAAGTAGAAGTTGGTTTCGACAACTTTGGAGTTTCAACCTTGTTTTGCTTATCTTCTCTTCTAAGCTTGAGGTAGGGATTTTCTTTGAGTTATATATATATATTTTTGCAAGATCTAGATGATTTTCAAAATCATTCTTTGATTAGTTTTGAAAATTGATTGTTGATTCAAGAAGATGAGTGATTTTGAAAGTGGGTTTACTTCATTTTCCTTTGAAAATAGAAATTGAGGGTTTTTGAACAATGTTGATGAAAGAAAGATGTTTTTGGTGAGATCTTCTCAAATATTTAAAGATGAATGGTTTTTAGTGAGAAAACCTAAAAATTGGGAATTTTTAAGAAAGATGTTGAAAATCTTTAGAATAAGTTATTATATTTATTTTGTATGCCCAAATAAATGATGTTTGAGAAGTGTTTATTTATTACATATAAATGATGGTTTTCCATGAAATAAGAGAATTGTTGAAGTTTTGGAAGTTGTTGTTTAAAAGTGTTGATATAGTCTTGAAATAACTAAGTTGTTAGAAATGTTAGAAATGTGGGAATTATGTTATCCCTTGGATGAATTGAAATGAAAGTGTTTATTTATCTTGTGAAATTGCATTGAAATGAGAAATGAGAAATGAGAATTTTGATCACAATGGGAGTATTGTATGGGAGCATTGAAAGTGGAAGAAATATTGCATTGTATTATTAATCATTGCATTGGCATATCAATTCATTTGATAATAAGGAGCTTTGAAATTTGATTTAAAAACTTTGCATTTAGAAACGAATGTTGAGAAACAAGTTTTCATGAAATAGTTTTGGGGTAAATATGGTGATAAGTCTTGAAAAGTGGTGTAGAGGATAAGTGTCGAGCCTTCCAGTTAATATTGATAAAAATGACAAATTGGTAGTACTTATATAGTCTACTTGTAGACACAGACCTAGGGATTTACAGAGTTGTATTTATCGCCCCTTGAATAAAATTGATAAATGTTGAACAGTTAAAATTGCATGACATCATTGAGCATGATGGTTTCCAAAAGATGCAGACGTGTTTTATTTTCAAAAGGGCATGGCATGACATGGCATGTTGTAGACACCCCATTTTTGATCGACCTTAAGACTCAGATGTCACCAATTGAGCGCTTGGTGATGTTGCATGTTGTGCTCGTTCAGAAGTCTCAGAGTCGCGGCCGTGCGCCCTGCCTCCGGACTCCCGAACTCTCTTCTGTGCCTTGTTTCGGTTTGCGAACCAGACTCGGTTTTCTCTGTTATCTTTCCTGAGGGAAGGGAGTGGTCCTGTAGGCTATTTCCCGGTGGCCGTGGGCTACTTTTCGTGGCCATAGGCCATTTTGCCCATTTCGGAGCCCGGTTCCCGGTTTTCGGGACCGTCAGGCCGTGTGCCTTGGCTCGGGACCGCCCAACCATCTCTGATTTCTCCGGTTTTTGGCATGCACCTCTGTTTTATCAGTCCGAGGAACACTGGGGCCTTTGATGCCCACTCCGTGGCCGTATGCCACTTTTGGTGCCTATAGCCGGTTTTCGGGACCCCGAACCGCGCGGTTTAGGCCCCGAGCATTCATTTTGCATCGGTTTTCTCCGATTTTTGGCAGGAACCTCTGTTTTGTCATTCCGAGGGACACTGGGGTCGCAGATGCCCACTTCGCTGCCGTATACCACTTCCGGCACCTGCAGCCCATTTCCGGGATCCCGAATTGCCCGGTTTTGGCTCCGAGCGTTCATTTCTCATTAGTTTTTGTTCAAATTTGGCAGGTACCTCTGTTTCAACACCAGGAAGATCACTGGGGGGTGGGAGGCCAGCAATTATCCCAGATAACCAGTTTCGCTCCTCCGACGCCCGTTTTGCTCACTTCCGGGCCAATGTTGAACACCCTGGGGTTATTTTCTTCCAACCAAAGCTACATATCTGTGATCAGGGGACATGGGAGGACCTTAAAAACTACTGGTCGGCCAGCAATTGTGGATTTCATTTTTGAGCATCTCCTTCAAGTCCTATGTTGTGACTCCTGCTTCAGTGTTGCCAATTTCCGACCTTGGAACCTTGTTCCACACATCTGGGAGGACCCTAAAAGTTGGTGGTCGGCCAGCAATTGTGCATTTCATTTTGGAGCCTCTTCTTCAAGCTCTATGTTGTGGCTCCTGCTTCAGTGTTGCCAATTTCCAACCTTGGGGCCTTGTTCTACACACCTGGGAGGACACCAAGGAGTGGTGGTCGGCCAGCAATTTTCCTCTTCAATTTTTGGCCATGCCCGGCCGGCCAGGGTGAGTGGCTGGCCGACCAGGTGGGGTGGCCGGCCGGCCACCTCCCAGAAATTTACCTGGCCGGCCAGCTTTCTGCTTTCCAACACTTTCCAGCTGTCCGGATACTTTTTGAAATATCCCGGGCATCCGGGGGATATTTTGGGAGGGAAAGCTTGGATGCATTTCCCTCCCCTTTTACACCTTTTTTTGCCTATTAAAGGGGCTGCCCTCCTCCTTCCCTAGGGTTACAAAAATCCACCTCAAGACTCCCTCTCCCAAAACCTTCATTCCCATCTTCAAAATCCTAAAAAACTTCAAGTCTTTAGCCCATTCCTTCATCAACCCCAAGCTCCACCATCACCATTCAATTTCCAGCAACAAGGAGGGGTTCTTCAGAGGCTTAGAAGCAACTTTCATCAAGGCAAGAAGAAGCAAAAGACTTGTCTTCAAGGGTAAGTCTTTAAATCCTTTTTTCTAGCATTTTCTTCCATCAATTCTTTACCCTATTTCCTTTCTGTTTCGGGCTTTGGCCCCTACTGATTTTGTGCTTATTTTGAGCCCCTCTACAACATTGTAGAAGGGCTCAACTTCATTTGGTGTCTCCATGATATAGTTCCTTCAATACCATTCTTTAGGACATTAATTTGCATGCTTTATTTGCCTTTTGAGTGATCTGATTTCGAGTATACTATATACTGTGAGAAGGCTTATTTTGATCCCCTCTTCAACATTGAAGAAGGGCTCAACCATGTTTGGCTTCTCCATCATGCACTTCCTTTGAAATTCTTCTATTTTACCGTAAAATTGCATGATTGTTTTGGCCTATTTGTAATCTGATTTGGAGCATGCAACATACTGGTATTGTGCTTATTTTGAGCCCCTCTTCAACATTGAAGAAGGGCTCACCCTGGTTTTCTTGCTCTACATATTACTTGCTTTGAATTCTTGTTCCATTCACATTTTGCATGCTTTTTTAAGCTCACCATACTTCGGATTTCAGTCTTCATCAGGCCTAGAGAGTGCCTTATTTTGGTCCATTCTTCATACTTTGTTAAGGGTCTTAGGCCATTTGGTGATTGGTTTTGGTACTTGTTTTGTAATCCTTCATATTTTCCGTAAAATTGCATGCTTTGTTAGGCTTGCTTAGCTTCGGATTTCAGTCTTCATCAGGCCGAGAAAGTGTCTTTTTTTGGTCTATTCTTCAAGTTTTATTAAGGGCCTTAAGTTGTTTGGTCATTGCTTATGGTACTTCTCTTTATAGCCTTTGTTAGCTTCATCTTGCGTGCCATGTTTAGCAGATCTACACACTGAATTGGGGGATGTCATATACTGTAAATATGCATATTTTTGGCTCCTCTCTAATGTTGTAGAACTGTGTTTTTCAGTTTGAGCATTGTAGATACCACTTGCTTTGTAATTCTCCTCTTTTCCCCCATTTTTGCAAGCTATTTTTACCATACTTGTGGTTGTTATTTATCCATGATTTGTACTGGAAAAATGCCATTTTTGGGACTTCCTTGCTACTGGTTTGCATGTCATGTGCCATTTTTGCATGTTTGGCATAGCCGTAGGCCATTTCGGGCGCTTAAATTCACATTTCAGGATGATTTCATGCATCGGTTGTCATTTCGTATCATTTCGGGACTGTTTTCTCCTTTACTTAGGTGCTGAAATTTGGTTTGCATGCTTGCATATCATTTCCCATGTCATTTCATGCCTTAATGCATTGCCTCGGTTTGCGTGCCCGTCGGCGCGCACTTCGAGGCACTCCGATTTGATTGATCGGCAGCTTGTGTGAGTGTGGCTGAGGCCCTCTCATGTTGGCATAAGCCCAATTTGCATTCCGTATGCCATTTTATGCATTCCTCGGTTTGCGTGCCCGGGTGCACGCGTTTCGAGGCATCTCTTTTTCATCCGCCGGCATCTGATGTGAGCGTGGCTGAGGTCCACTCATGTTAGTATAAGCCCAATTTGCATTTCTATCTCATTTCATCGTCGCCTCGGTTTGCGTGCCCGTGTGCACGCATTTCGAGGCACTTCGGTTTTATCCGATTTGCATTTCACATCATGGCCTCGGTTTGCGTGCCCGCGTGCACGCTTTTCGAGGCACTTCGGTTTTAACCGATTTGCATTGCATATCATCGCCTCGATTTGCGTGCCCGTGTGCACGCATTTCGAGGCACTTCGATTTTATCCGATTTGCATCTCACATCATGGCCTCGGTTTGCGTGCCCGCGTGCACGCTTTTCGAGGCATCTCATTTTCATCTCGTTTTCACCAGCATAGTGCACACTAGGTTGTATCTTAGATTGCATTCATGCATTACCTCGGTTTGCGTGCCTGTGTGCACGCATTTCGAGACATCTCATTTTCATCTGCATTGTGCATACTAGGTTGCATCTTAGGTTGCATTCATGCATATCATGCATATTGCATCATGTTCGGGATAAGGGTTAGCCCGGGCACGGGAAACGAGGTACGTTCCGTACTCCGAGTGACGGAACGGATCTCAATTCCCAAATTGCCGATACTCCGGATTATCCATGATGGAGTTAGGTTTTGTCGTAGCATTCATATGCATTCATCCCATATTGAGTTGTGCAATTCGGCTCCTCGGCCATCATGCATCGAGATGCGTGATTGGTGGCACGAGGATCGAGGCATGCATATATTTGTGAAATACATTGCTATGCCCCTTTCCTGCTTTCTGTTGCAGCAAAATGAAGAATCAGCAACTTTTCGGAGCTTGGCACGCATTTCGAGAAACGTTGCAAACAGAGACTAATTGGGGCATCGCCGTGGATTTCCGCGCAAGGCAGCTCCAACGTACATCATTCATCAGAATCAAGGCAGCCCTTGGCTTGCATGCCAGTTTTTACATTTTTCTTATTTAATTTGTTAATTAATTAGGAATTTGTATATTATTCGGGACTGTAATATTTTGGACTGTATTATTCTTTCATTCGGGACTGTATATTTATTTGGACCCTCTGCGCGAGGGCAAAATTGTAATAAGTGTGGGTGAGTGTGATGTATGTCTTCCAACCCCACGTCTTTCTCCCTTTTATTTATCCGCTTATGATGGTTAGATATAAGGCATATTTCAATTAGCATACAGTATGACAGCATGTTTGCATCATTCATCTGTTTTGCACGCACCGGGCTCGGCGCATCATACAAACTGCATTTGTATTTCAATTCCAAGTTGAATACGTGTTAGTTGTAGCATTCCATATGCCATATTTAGAATAGCCGAGCCTGCTATAGTTGCATTTTGCATGTGTTGCATTAGGCATTTCAGTATACTTAGGATCATGCATGATTTCTAATGTAGTTTCTGTTTTGGCTTGGAGTACTCGGTGAGTTTTTATGCTTTAGCATCCTTGCATGCGTGTGAGTGTTGCCATGAACAGCATGCTTGCCATGAGGCTATTTGCTTATGTGATATAACTGCCTGAATGCCTGTGGGTGAAGGTTGGGTTATCTGAATTGGGACAATTCATCGACTGTTTGTTTTAAGCCCACTAGATAGTGGCAACACCATGTTTTCTAAGCCCACCCGAGGGTGGCAAAATCTGCATTTCAAGCCTACCTGCGGGTAGCAAACCGTCTTTCAAACAAACATGAAATGTTTTGTTCCAATTCAGACGGCCCAGTCTATACTTGTTTGCTGCGAGCATCACATAGTAATCTAGGCTAATAACCGGAATAAGAACTCACAATGTTTTCAAAAACAGATATCATGGTTAGTAGAGGCCGGTCTTTGACCGGGCGAGCGGGGGTGCTCACGATGTGACCTTCCCCAATCGTACCCAAGTTCCCGAGCCGAGGCAACTTTGGTGATGACGGACACGTGGCCTTTGGCACCGAGTCAGGGTTTCCTAAATTTCCCATTTTAAAAATATTTAGGTGGCGACTCTGTTATCTGGCAAAGCAGTCCATGTTTGGCACTTCTTTCAAAAAAATCAATTTTTCTTCAAAACGATTTGCCAGAGTTGGACTCTTTGGTTCAGATTTAGAACCGCAACAAAATCGAGTCCGAACTGTAGCGAGGTCCCTCGCGGGCTTGTTACAGTTTCTGGCGACTCTGCTGGGGAGTTAGAGAACTTGACTCGAACTCATGATATCTGGTTTTGACTACACTTGTGTGTTTCTTTGCATTGCATTTGCATTGGTGCGCCTAGGACACCGTGTTTGCCATCTGCTATTCCTGAGCGGTTTGCCGGAGGCTTGTCTTGTCAAGGCATGTCCATAAGGCTGATCGGTTACGGGCTCTGCCAGTATGGGAGCACAAACCCCGGTTTTACCGGGGCACCCTTTTTGACCATTCGACCTAGTGCATATTCGGATCCATAGTGACCATTCCAAACTAGGACAGGTTGCTTACCCGACATAGGTTGTTTGAAGCCGCTGTGTGTGTAGTGAACCCCTAGTTCCTAACAAAATAGGACAGGGAAACCCTATCCCAATATAGGGGTGTTTTGGCTCTCACTTATCTGCTATGTGCTTGCTAGAGTGCGTCTCTACAGGGAATGCATGTATCAGTATGAGTGTGGACATCAGGCCTGCGGGCATCAGTTTTAAGTTGGCACGTTACGCCTGCGGGCATCAGTCAGTTATTTGAAAATCAGTCGTCTGCGGATATCCGATTCAGTTTAGAGGAACAGTGATCAGTGGTTGAGGACAGTGTATTTCCAGCTTATAAACTGCGTGTTGTATGCCCGACTGTATGTTGTGTGTATTTAAATTTAAGTTGTTATGCTGCCCGTTTTTCTGGTCATTTATTTCCTTTTTGCTTTATTATCTTTTTGCTAGGGGCAGTTTGTGGCACAATTGCTTCCGAACCATCAGATATTCCCCAAGCACTTTGGACACGAGGTCGCCGACTTACACGATCCGAGGATCTAGTTGACGGACATCCGGTGTTCCATTCATTACCCCCGGTTATCAGAAGGAGGCCGAGGAAACGCAGTCCATCAGAGCAGAGATTACTGGTACAGCAGCCTACTCTAGTGTCAGACAGTCGGGTTGAGGTTCCTGTTTCTACTATAGAGATACACTTGCCGGTTATTCAGATGGAACAACAGAATCCAACAATGGAGGCGATGATGCGCCAGATGAATGAGAGCATGAAACAAATGCAAGATGATGCTATCCGCTAGGCGGAATTTTCTAAACAGCAGGCCGCTGTCATGGCCCAGCAGTCTGAGTTGATCACCAGATTACAACAGCAGAATGCAGCATCTGCTTCACACCAGGTCCCTCCTCCACTAGGGGCGCATCAGATTCCTCCCCCGTTAG
Organism: Camellia granthamiana; assembly: GCA_036172215.1. Taxonomy (NCBI): domain Eukaryota; kingdom Viridiplantae; phylum Streptophyta; class Magnoliopsida; order Ericales; family Theaceae; genus Camellia; species Camellia granthamiana. Next base: position 34,862,918 of record CM069904.1, on the reverse strand, counting down.
GAGCTCCACTACCTGAACAGATACCTACTGGCCAGAATGCCCCTCCAAATCCTCAGAATACCCAGAATACCCTCCCAGATCCACAGAACGCTCCGCCAAACTGTCAAAACGCTCAAGAGGACACGAGTCTTCCAACGGGGCTGGCTCCGCCCCCGCTTCCGCCGCAATTGTCCAAGAACCTTACACCTAATCACCCGGACTCTCCATTTGAGTTCGAGGTAGACCAGACAGCTCTGAAATTGAGCAAGTTGGAAAAGCTCTTCAAGAAGTCACAGGGGGTGAAGGCCATCCCAGATATTGAGGACGGCTATACTGACGTGGCCGTGACTTTGCCGGACAGATTTAAGATGCCCCAGATCGATCGTTTTGATGGGTCTGGAGACCCCATGGTCCATCTCCGATTATTTTCAGACATCTTGAGGCCGATGGGCCTAACCCGACCGCAAAAGCTTTCTTTATTTGGCAGAACTCTGTCAGGGGTTGCGGCCATTTGGTACGCAAAACTCGAAGATGATGTGAAGAGAAACTGGGATGAGATGGCTGGGGCCTTCGTTGCACAATATTCATATAACACACAGATCGAGATTACTACTCGTGATCTCGAGACAACGAGGCAGGAACCCAAGGAGTCCTTCTCCGACTTTGTAACCCGGTGGAGGGCAAAGGCATCGATGATGACCTTGAGGCCCACAGACAGAGATCAAATCCGGATGATTGTGCGCAATCTCCAACCAGGGTTAATGAAGAAGATGATTGTAGTTCCCTTCCCCACCTTCGCAGATCTGCATGATATGGGGATGCAGATTGAAGATGCGATGAAGCAGGGTCTGTTCGACCAAGACCGGGAGCAGCCCCGCCGGACATTTAACCGAAACAATAACGCAGGCCCGAGTGGCTCTACCAATGCAAGAACTTCAGAGGTCGGAATGGTCACCACCAATCCCCCTCCCCAACCAAGGCCCGCAGCGGCCACACCTTTTTCCGATGCATCTGGAAGCAGTAACCAAGCTTCAAGATACCAATCTAGAGGCCAACGAACCTTCTCTCCACTACATATGCCTTTGTCCAAAGTCCTCGGGGTTCTAGTCAGAAAGGGGCATCTGAAACCCTTGGAACCGAGGCCCCCTCCAAATCCACTCCCCCCTTCCCACAACCCAGCCAAATATTGCAAATACCACCAGCAGCATGGTCATGATACCGACCAATGTTACAGGCTGCGTCATGAGATTCAAGACCTCATTGACAAAAACATCATTCTACCTCCCGAGCGACCCAACGTTACAACCAACCCACTCCTAGCACATAACCAAGATCCACCCAAAAGAATCAATCTCATCCAAACTGGGGACGTGTCTTACGACCCTAGTATCTACATTACTCCCTCCCACCTACCCAAGCCAAAGGTGATCCTTCCTGATAGCACTGACTTGTGCATGATGGACACCTCCACAACCCAACCTGAGCCAAAGGTGGTGACCACCTAAAATGGAACGGGGCAGGCTTCCGAGGAAAGCAAAACTGTTGAGTCTGGGGTGGAGCAGTCTGGAAATCTAGCTGGAAGAGCTTATGATCCGAGTGAATATATTTTGTCAATGGGCAAGCCTAAGCTGAGTGTGGGGTTGCCAGAGAAGACTAAACTGTGCATGATCCGGGGGGACAAACCTGAACAAGGGGCAGATGATCTGACTACAATGGAACAGGACTTCGCCAACCTCTAGTTTTTCAATGACCAAGAATCAGGGGATGCATCAATCAACTGGTTCGAATACGAGGAGTCAGCGGAAGTTATTGGGTGGTTAGATGATCAGCCAGACATAGTGGAATTTCAATCAGAGCAAGGCCCGGCAGGGGCAAAAGTACCATTTGTGGCCAGAAGGGCCGAGAGTCAGATCGAATTGCCGGAGAGCGCCGGTACGAAGAATTCCGCTCGAGACCAAGACATTTTGAAAACCGAACAATTAACGCTGGAGGAACAAGAAAAGAAATGGGATTCTGAGAGGATCCGAAAAGCAAAGAACCATGAGGAGATTGAGAATGCTGTGAGCACAAAAACTGAACATGCTGCGAGCATGTGGGAGGAAAATGCTGAGAGCGCAAACATGCCAGAACCAGACAGGTGTCTGTTGGATGCCAGTGGAATGTGGTGGGAAGATGACGACTTGTATCTCGCCCACACAGACGAAGATTGGGCGGGTGGCCAACCAGACAGCACCTGGTACCTCGAAGAGGTGGACCATATGACTAGAAGTGGGCGGTATTTCAAGCCCCCGCACCTTGATCAACCTGAGGCATCAGGGAAAGATAAAGAAGCGGAGAAGCAGAGGGAGAGGCAAGTTGAAGAAGAGGCTGTATTAAAACAGTTAAAGAAAATACAAGCAGACATCTCCATCTGGGGACTGCTTATGGCTTCAAGGGTGCATAGACAGGCTGTCCTATCTGCTATGGACAAGGCCAAGCTCTCCATCGAAACTACGCCAGAACAGCTAGTTGGGTTGGTCTTTCCGGGAGGAGGTTCCCCGGCATTGACCTTTTCGGACAAGGAATTGCCGCCTGAGGGCACGAATCATAACAAACCCCTCTACATTTCTGTGGAATGTAAAGAAAAGTGGATACCGGTGGTACTTGTGGATACCGGATCCGCTATTAATGTATGCCCAGTCAGAACAGCGTATGCAATCGGGTTGAAGCCCGTAGACTTCTTACCAACGACTCAGGTAATCAGAGCATATGATAATACCAGTCGAGAAGTGATGGGGACTGTTAACGTTCTGACCAAGGTTGGTCCGGGACAACATAACATCGAATTTCATGTCTTGGACGTTCCTGCAACCTTTAACTTACTCTTGGGGCGGCCGTGGTTGCACCAAGTAAAAGCAGTCTCTTCCACTCTACATCAGATGGTGAAATACCCCTGTGGAAAGGGAGTAGCCATCGTCTTTGGGAATTCGTCCATCCATCCGCCGCCGGAAGTGTCCACACCAGTTCTGGAGATCGAACACGGCACGGAGGATGTTTTCATATCAGGATTTACTTTGGCTGAGGCCCGGGTGGTGCAAAATATTATGGCTGTGAATGAGGGTATGTACGTCAGTGCTCAATCTGTCTACCTCATGAACAAGCTACAACATATCCCCGGGATGGGATTAGGACGAAGCGGCAGAAAAAGAGTCGCGGCATTGGCCGAAGTGCCACACAATCCACATACCTTTGGACTGGGTTATCTGCCCACCAAAGAAGATTGGGCAAGGAAAGGGAAGGAAATGGCCAGCAGAGCCAGAGCAAAGCAGGCTGGGAAGCCTTTTGATCTAATGCACAGGCCCATCCAGGGTACCCTGAACGGACGCTTCGTCCGGGAGGGGGAGGACTTTCCATTTTGCGGCTTCCCAGAGCCGTGGCTGAACGCGGAGAAGAAACGCGTGCCAGGCTTCGAGATCTTCTTCGACCTGCAACTATCCGGGGATGACGTTGCCACAGAGCAGACAGACCCAACAACTGAGGTTGAGCAGAATAAGACAGTGAATCCTGAGGGCATTGAATTTGAAATGGGGGTAGCACTGACCTGTCTCCTTTCTGATCCTCTGATCGACCAAGAGTGCTTGGGGGATAACTTTGTGGTTTCCATGATTGGGAATGAAACGGCTGCGAGCCGACCAGCAGCTATCTTGGATGCATCGATCGCACCCTCCCTCACCTGGCAATACGAGGAGGGATTTCTGTCCAGCAGCACCGGGTCAGGTAGTGAGCCGGAATCTGATTCCACCGAGTCTTGTGAGTCGGAATCAGGTTCCAGCTCGACTAAGTCTGAGTCTGGTACTCCTGGGGGTGTCAACCCGGATGCCACAGTCCTGTCCAGGTCGTCTTTTTCTTTCTCATTTGAGTCTATTGTAACCGAGGACGATTTGGATGAACTTAATGAGAATGAACTGCCTGTGGTTTCCGAGTACTTTTCTGTGCCCCTGATTTATTGTATTAATTCAGACTTTCAAAATTTTGATGAAAACGAAGAGGACGAAGTTCCTCTGGTTTTACAACGTTTAATTGAACAGGAGCAGGAGAGGTTTGTTAAACCCCTAGTGGACGAAATCACTACCGTGAACATTGGTACTGAGGAGGACCCGCGGCTGGTCCAGATCGGGTCCACGTTGTCTTCGGAGGAACGCGAGCGCTTAGTCGCTTTATTAAAAGATTTCAAAGATGTTTTCGCGTGGTCCTACGAAGACATGCCTGGAATCGATCCTGAGATTGTACAGCATCGGATCCCCCTTGACCCCGAGGCCCGACCTGTCAAGCAGAAACTCAGAAGGATCCGCCCGGATTGGGCTCTCAAGATCAAAGAAGAGGTCACCAAGCAAATCGACGCAGGCTTCCTGCTAGTATCCGAATACCCGACTTGGTTGGCCAACATTGTGCCGGTGCCGAAGAAAGACGGCAGGATCCGGGTGTGTGTAGACTTCAGGGATTTGAACAGAGTTAGTCCGAAGGACGACTTTCCCCTATCGCACATCGATGAGTTAGTGGACTTCACAGCAGGGCACGCTTTGCTCTCATTCATGGATGGCTTCTCAGGGTATAATCAGATAGTGATGGCACCCGAAGACCGAGAAAAGACTGCATTCACCACCCCGTGGGGGACATACTGCTACCGGGTAATGCCGTTTGGGTTGAAGAACGCTGGAGCTACTTATCAACGGGCCGCGACCACAATACTACATGATATGATCCACAAAGAGGTTGAGGTGTATGTGGACGACATGATTGTCAAGTCCAAGGAAAGAGAGGGCCACTACACCGCCTTGCACAAGTTTTTCCAAAGGATCAGGGAATTCCGGTTGCGGCTGAACCCTCAAAAATGTACGTTTGGTGTTACAGCGGGGAAAATGCTGGGGTTTCTGATTACACAAAGGGGCATCGAAGTCGACCCTTCCAAAATCAAGGCCATCCTAGAAATGCCCCCACCGAGGACTGAAAAGGAGGTGAGAGGCTTTCTAGGTAAAGTGCAATTCATAAGACGGTTTATCTCAAAACTAACCTTGACTTGTGAACCACTTTTTGGCCTTCTGAAGAAAGGAAAGAAGTTCCAATGGGACGGCCGATGTCAAGCTGCGTTTGAGCAAATCAAAGAATATCTACAGAACCCGCCCGTTTTATCACCGCCAGAACCAGGGAAACCGTTGATTTTGTACCTATCAGTGACTGAGACCACGATGGGCTGCATGCTTGCACAAGAGTCAGAAGACAGGGTGGAGAGAGCCATCTACTATCTGAGCAAAAAGATGCTGGAGTATGAAACTCGTTATACACCGCTGGAGAAGGCTTGTTTAGCTTTGGTATGGGCTACCAGGAAGCTGCGGCACTACCTGTTAGCTCACTCCGTAATGTTGGTTTCACGACTCGATCCCATCAAATATCTTTTCGAGAAACCAGCACTTACGGGTAGGCTAGCTCGTTGGTTGCTGTTGCTCTCCGAATTTGATCTCACATATGTCACGCGCAAGTTAGTGAAAGGAAGAGCAGTAGCAGAGTTCCTTGCCGACCATCCGGTTGAGGGGGATGAAGCAGTTGAATATCTATTCCCAGATGAAGCAATTCTGTATATCGACGATGAAACTTGGACGATGTACTTTGACGGAGCGTCAAATCAACATGGGTATGGGATAGGAGTGTTACTGATAGCACCCGACAATTCCCGTATCCCTCTAGCCTTCAAACTCCGGTTCAAAGTCTCGAACAATGAAGCAGAATATGAGGCGTGCATTGCTGGTTTAGAAGCAGCCCTAGAACTAGGGGCAAAACGGCTGGATGTCATTGGGGATTCGAACCTTGTTGTGTCTCAAGCTAAAGGAGACTGGAAAGTAAAAGAGGAAAATATGATGATGTATCACCAGACCTTGGACTTGCTGATTCCTCGGTTTGAGAAGTTAAGTTTTACTCATCTGTTGAGAGAGAACAACAAGTTCGCAGATTCTTTAGCAACTCTATCATCTATGATAGACTTCCCGACTGGAATCCAGATGCGTCCAGTCATTATTGATCAGAAATTTGCACCTGCCTATGAGTCGATTGCAGCCATAGATGAAGTTCAGGACGAACACCCTTGGTATCACGATATCTGGAACTTCTTGGAAAAGGAAGCATACCCGACAGGGGTAAATGCCAAAGACAAAAGGGCAATAAGAAGATTGGCCGTTCAGTTCATCATCTGCGGGGGTAAACTGTATAAAAGGGGGCATCTGGGAATGCATAAACTGTGTGTTGATGCAGAAGAGTCAAAGCGTCTGATGGAAGCCATCCACGGGGGAGAATGTGGTGCACACATGAATGGGGTAATGTTAGCAAGGAAGATTCTCAGACAAGGTTATTATTGGTCCACCATAGAGGAGGATTGTATTGGTTTTGTCCGGCGATGCCACAAATGTCAGATCCATGCAAACCGCATGAACATCCCGCCGTCGAAGCTATACAATATGACTTCACCATGGCCATTTTCAGTCTGGGGAATTGATGTGATCGGGGCTATCACGCCAAAGGGGTCGAATGGGCATGAGTTCATCTTGGTAGCGATAGATTATTTTACAAAATGGGTTGAGGCCCAATCTTATGCGGTGTTGAAGGCTTCGCATGTAGCAAAATTTATCAGGAACAACATCATTTGTCGCTACGGAGTCCCAAATGAAATCGTTTCAGACAATGGTTCCCACTTCAAGAAGGAAGTGATAGACTTGTTGGAGAAATACAATGTGGCTTTTCATAAGTCATCTACCTATCGGCCGCAAACTAACGGAGCAGTTGAAGCCGCCAACAAGAATATCAAGCGCATACTACAGAAGATGGTGGAAACCTACCGGGATTGGCCAGATAAGCTGCCGTTTGCTTTGTGGGGCTACCGGACTTCAATCAGAACTTCTACTGGGGCGACTCCGTATTCATTGGTTTATGGGATGGAGGCCGTTCTACCTATTGAGATTGAGGTTCCGTCACTACGAGTATTGGCTGAGTGCCAGATAGCCGAAGCAGATTGGCAGCAAAACAGATTTGAGGAACTCATGCTTTTCGATGAAAGAAGACTGAAAGCACTGTATCACATCCAAGGCTATCAACGCAGAATCGCCCGGGCTTTTAACAAGAAGGTTAAGTCCAGAAATTTGAAAGAAGGAGATTTGGTGCTCAAGGACAACCGAGCTCCCATCCACGACCCAAGGGGCAAGTTCAGACCTAATTGGACTGGTCCCTACATTATCAAGTCAATCTAGTCTGGTGGAGCTGTGGTTCTGATGGATTTAGATGGCTTGGAGTTCTCACAACCGATCAACATGGACAAGTTGAAGAAATACTACCCCTGAGAGGCTCGCTAGGCCGAAAACCCGAAAGGGCGACCTAGGCAAAACTCAGAGCACAAAAAATTTGAAAGTATAAAAACTGAGCTCGCAAGGTTGAAAACCCGCAAAGGGCGGCCTTGGCAAAAGTTAGAGCGCAAAAGGAGAGTAAAAATACCCGAGCGAACCTAAGCCTGAACTACGTAAGGCTTGATTCCCATCTTTGGGATACGTAGGCAGCTTCATCCTGAAGTTCAGCCACAAACATTTTCCCCGATCAACTTTGTCCATTTTGATCATCTCAGGCATCCTTGTCCATCAGCATTCATCGTAATCTCCGGTGCAGTGCTATTCAGACTAGGGGCAACTTTCCGTTGCCAGGAGGTGCCGTGGTACCGTTCAGACTAGGGGCAACTCTCCAGTTGCTAGGATCCGGGGTTGTGCATCTCAGTGACAGATCTCAGGCGTGTCCAGTTCTGATCCATATCAAAAATAGTTTTGGAAAGTTTTAATAAAAGTTGACTTTGTTCAAATTAATCTTTTCACAACTAAGACCATTTTTGGACCAAAGCGGAGAATTTTCAGTACCACAACCTTCAATTTCATTGATTTCAAAACAAAGTTCTCTTGCTCTTGCATACAATTGAAGTTGCTTTTTATTACACTCATAACGAAAACTTGAAAGTACTAGTAAAGCAATAAATCTAGGGCATAGTCAAGTCAGGTGTCCCTGCGCCCCCTTCCAGAGCTGGTTGAAGCTTCCGATGCCGATTTAGGCCCAATTTGCGCCTCTTCATTTAGCCAATCCCAGCACTCGTCAGATAAAGTGCAACTGAAAACAGGGGCAGGGGACAGGAGCTCTCTGGTCCTCCAAGCCGTAATGTGTCGGGCAAGATGTGCGCCTCGAACCGGGAAAGCGACCGGATACTCAATTCCCTCCGGAGGGCAAGTCTGATCATGGCCAAACTGGCGCAGAATACGAAATGGAAAATAAAATACACAGTGAGTCAAGCCGATCAGACGAATCCCGGTATCCTGGAACATGCTATAGCTCATCGCCGGGAGATTGAGCCAAGGACAGCGCCAAGCAATGCGTTCGCCTGACAAGTTGCACATCCATTCAAACCACCAGCTCTCATCAGGAGCATTGACTAGGCGTTGCCGAAAGAAGTAGCCACGGGCTGAGTAAGCAGGGCAAGAGTCCACAACTTGCAATTTATCCATCAACCATATCTGGGGAGGGATGGAAAATGAGAGAATAAAGAATAGAGAGATGTGCGATGAGAGAAAAGTAAGATGAGGGTTTTGTGAGAAAAAACCGAGCCCGAGGGCCGAGTGATGTGAGCAAATATTTATGTGAGGTAGGGTGGGAAACATTACCTGCAGCAGTAGTGGACTCCCTGCGAACCTGGTCGTCTCCCGGCGATAGAAGGCATCTAGACCCATCAGTGTCTCGGTCAAAGTCATAGCAATACAGCTCTTTCCTTCCTTTAGGCCTTGAGCGACTTCAATCAAACGGATATTAGCTTCTCCGGAGCCAGAGACAAACAGAAAGTGAGATAGTAGGCACAAACAGAGGGCGTGCTGCCGGAAGCCTTGCCAATGATGGTCATTGCGGTCGCCAGCATCGGAGAATCGGTAAATCAGGCTCGGGATATCCAACATCCCATTACAAATCAGGGATCGGGCATCATGCGCGTTGAGACCACACATCCGCCCTAGAGCTTGGGCATGGCCAAAACGAGACTGGGGCACGACCTCTTCCGAACGTTCAGACTCCATCAAAATTTGGAAATCTTCAAAAATAGGACAGACCTCTTGCCCGCCAAAGCTAAATACGTGCGTTACCGGGTTCCAAAACCTTGCCGCAGCTTGGAGGAAAGGGAAGTGCAGTGGGGTCCGGCCCAGCGTGAATAGTGCATTCAAGCCGAAACCCCGGAAATTCAACTTCTCCGAGCCATCTAAAGAAGAAATCCAAGATGTGAGATTTTCTGCGAGGAATGCCTCCATTTTTGTGAGGAAAGGTGATGAAATGAATAAGTTCCAAGGGAGGGGCTTTTATAGAGGAGCAAAACACTATTCAAAGGACACGTGTCAACATTTCGGTGGTTGTGGGGGAGGTGGCCGGCCGGCCCTCTTTTCTAGTAGGCCGGCCACCCTCCAACCTCTTGCTGCAAAGTGTTGTCGGCCTCGCGTTGGTCCTGTTTTGCCCGCCGGAAGAAAATTTGAGGCACTTTCATGCATCGGGAATGTTGAAGGTCTCCATTTCTATCAGTTTCGGATACGTTCCATTATCCAGATTGTCCGCCTGAAGAATGTTTTGTTGTATTTTTGCTTATCGAGTTGTTGTTTTGTTTATCGAGTTGTAAGTTTTGTCGAGCTGTCGCATTTTGTGTTTTGAGTTATTACTTTTTAGTTACACAATTTTGTTGAATCTTGTTTATTGAGTCGTTAATATTGTTGTATTTTGCTTATCGAGTTGTAAACTTGCTAAGATTCTGTTATTTCTTAGTAAGTCGATTTGTTTTGATTTGTTGTGTCGGTTCACTACCTGACCTGGTAAATACACAAGGCGCATTTCCATTCAATTCCATTTTTGTGCAAAATGATGCGATGCGATGCTGAGAATTTCAAATACAAACATCCTTTCAAAAAGCTGTTTCATTCCATCATGTTTTACAACAAAATAAAGGTACAAGTTTTACAGAAAATAAAACTGCCTGATAAAATGCAAGGTGCTACAAACTACTAGCCAAAAAGTAAAATAAAGCAAGAAATAACATCAGTATCCTCGGGAACGGGATTGAGGAGGCCCTCTCATCCTCTTCTGCGGGATAACCTCTGCACCATCATCACCATCCGGATCAGAGCTGTCGTCCTCCGGATCCCCCTCAGCCTCGCCTCCGCTCCCGGAACCAAGACCGGAGCCTCCCTCCCCAGGAGATGTCTCTGACACACGGTCTGCGACCTCCTCCTCCTCATCCTCAACAATGGGTGCCCTGCGTCTGCGAGACGACCCTGCTCCTCGAACTCCTCGGTAAGGCCTGGATGGTCCAGCTCCTCGAGACCCTGTACCTCTGGAAGGTCTAGCACCTCGACCTCTCTGAGAAGGCCCGGATGGCCCGCCCCGTGTCGAAGCATATACGGGAGGCATCTGAAAATGGAAAGTGCAATACATCAGTTCAAATATGAAAAGCAGGTACAAGTACAGTATGTAAGTAGGGTGTGTGCCAGATGTGTTCTACACAGCCTGTCAGTGCAACAGAATGTTTAAAACCAGCATTAACAGAAATATAATAAATGCAAGAAAGATGAACAATACCTGCACACCCACGATGGCCATCTGTGCCTCCCTCCGTAGGATCATGCCCTCGAATGTGGCCAACATCCCGAGCAGCTCGTCCGTATACTCAACCGGAGGCTGCAAATACAAATGCAAAACCATCAGTAAAGGAATGAATGTCCAAACATCTAACTGATAAATCAAAGTTGAAGAACATACCGGGGGTGAATCCGGGTCTCTGACATATCTATGGTCAGGAAGAGGAGGCTCTAGCGGAACCTGGTAAGGAGTCCCGAACCGCCAACTCGTCAACTCAGTCGGCATATCTGGCCATCCAGGATGATCGAGAGTCGGAGGGATCGGAGGAATCGAACTACCTCTACCTCTAGATGTACCAGCCCTGCTAGAAGAAGGGATGTCTATAGCACGGGCACGACTCGAAGATGGTGCGCCAGTAGGCCTCAATGGCGGAGCCCGGACTCCCGTCAGGGGGGGCATCAGATATATGCGGCGATAGGTGGCGTAGTTCCCCTCAACAAGATGCAATAAAGCATCGCTGCCCTGCATATCCCTAGCGACCTCCTCAGGAGAAAGCCTATCGGCAGTCCGCATAGTGGCTGGAGGCACAGCAGGAGGGTCCTGAGACTCATACCCCCACACCTGGCGCTGAAAGCGTTCCCCCAGGAACCAAGCCCTACCGACTGGTCCCTCGAGCAGAAACCTATACTGGGAACTAGTCGACCCTCCGGGGTACTGATTCTCGAGATCGTCGCCAAAGACTGCCCAGGGTTGCCAGGTGATCTGCGGATGACCAGTGTACAAATCAATCAGAGATCAAGCAAATATAGAGCAGATCAAAGATGAAATGAAAAGAACTGAGAGTTCTGAAACACCTCTGTCGCCCGAACAGTGTCGAAGTACTGTCGCAGAGAGAAGAGACTCTCTCGAGGCCTCGATAAGTGCTCACCCTCAAACATCAACGAAAATGGAGTCATGGGAGGTCTTGCTACCTCCATCTCCGGAGCTAATGTGGGGAAATATGCATATACCCATAGCTGAGAAAAGCAGTGCGGGATGTGAATACAAAGTGCTAAAGGCAGAATACAGAATGCAAAGTGCACCGTGTGTGCAGTGAATAAGTAATGAGGAGCAAAAGTGTAAATCAAGAGGACAGAACGTACCTCCCAGGCTCTCCAATAGCCGCCGAGTAAGTCTCCCTGCCTGCGGGAGGTAGCGCTCATGTAACAATAAAGGGTAGCCAGGCCAGCGCCGCCCCAATCATACTGACCGACCTGTGATAGGTCTACTAGGGCGCTCAGTAGATACAACCCGACCATGTTCCCTCTATCGGCAAACAGAGTGGTGCCAAAGAGGAACATAAGGAAACCACGGGCGTACTGCTCAGCCTTCGCAGGAGACTCAGGCTCCATCTGTGGTCGCCGGAAATGGGAAGAGAACCAAGTATACCTAACTCTCCCGGTACCTCTGTCTACAGGCGGGCGGGCCCCCAATAGATGCATCCAAGCAGCCTCCCACTGACCCATATCCTCATCGTAGGGAATAGGTCCACCGCCTAAGTCTAGGCCGGTGAGCATAGCGAAGTCCAGTGGGGTCATGGTCATATCCCCGGTCGCAGAAAAATGGAAAGAATTGGTGGTGTCCCACCATCTCTCCGCCAGAGCAGCAAATAATGTCCTACTGATGAGACAGTGTGATAACCCCCTGCAGAATGGTCCAAATCCTGCGAAGTCAACCAAGTCCCGGACAGCTTCCGGAAGCTCCGCATACCACTCCCTCGCGGCAGTGGAGCCATATCCTCGCACTGTGCGAGAGCCAGCCTGCATTTAGAATGAATGCGTGTATCAGCAAATGAAGTGAAAATGAGCTGTGTGCAAATGAATTGTTTTGAGCTGTGTTCAAATTTCAGAAGATCAGTGGGCTGTGTGTTCGCTTCAAATCTGGGCTGCGTGTTCAGTAAATCAGAGTTTAGGGCTGTGTGTTCTACTCTAGATCAGTGGGCTGTGTGTTCGCTTCAAATCTGGGCTGCGTGTTCAGTAAATCAGAGTTTAGGGCTGTGTGTTCTACTCTTAATCAGTGGGCTGTGTGTTCGCTTCAAATCTGGGCTGCGTGTTCAGTAAATCAGAGTTTAGGGCTGTGTGTTCTACTCTAGATCAGTGGGCTGTGTGTTCACTTCAAATCTGGGCTGCGTGTTCAGTAAATCAGAGTTTAGGGCTGTGCGTTCTACTCTTAATCAGTGGGCTGTGTGTTCGCTTCAAATCTGGGCTGCGTGTTCAGTAAATCAGAGTTTAGGGCTGTATGTTCTACTCTTAACCAGTGGGCTGTGTGTTCACTTCAAAATCTGGGCTGCGTGTTCAGTAAATCAGAGTTTAGGGCTGTGCGTTCTACTCTTAATCAGTGGGCTGTGTGTTCACTTCAAAATCTGGGCTGCGTGTTCAGTAAATCTGAGTTTAGGGCTGTGTGTTCTACTCTTAATCAGTGGGCTGTGTGTTCGCTTCAAATCTGGGCTGCGTGTTCAGTAAATCAGAGTTTAGGGCTGTGTGTTCTACTCTTAACCAGTGGGCTGTGTGTTCACTTCAAATCTGGGCTGCGTGTTCAGTAAATCTGAGTTTGGGGCTGTGCGTTCTACTCTTAGTCAGTATGTGCTGTGTGTTCATTTTCACCTTCGGGCTGTGTGTTCGCTAAATCAATGTTTGAGCCGTGTGTTCAATTTCTAACTAATACATGCTATACATTCACAATCAGGCGATGTCTTGTGTGTTCGTGAAATTCAATTGTTTAAGTCGCATGCTCAGGATACAGGTACTATGTCATAAGCTAAACTGTATGTCTAAGCATGGCAAAGGTATAAAATGCACGAAAGATACAGGAAATAAAGTAAAATACCTCTGCATCGTAGGAGAGGTGCCGCTCCGGTTCTCGCAGAAGGAGATCCCCTGGTACCCGATCGTTGAAATCGGTAAAATGACGAAAAACGGCTCGTGGAAGCCTATGTACCGCTGGGGCATATCGCTCGGGAATAAAAGGGCGAACCCTCGGGGGCAATGTCATAATGTCGAAATCATCCCCGGCACCTGGAAAACCTCCGCCGTGAGGAAAGTGACCCGCCATGTCAAGGAATCTGCAAAGAGGAGCAAAAACGAGCAAAATGAGTCAAAATTGAAAAAAGTCAACAAAAGTCAACTCTCGGGAAATGAAAAGTCAACCAAAAGTCAACTCCCGGAAAAATCTTCCAAATAATGAGACAAAATTACCTCAAGTAATGAAAATGAGAAGAGAAGCCCCGAAGTCAAAATTTAGTCGCCTCAAAGTGCTTAAATCTGAAGGATTTCGCGAAAACAACTTGCGTGGGAGGCCGAGGGGCGCGTATAAAATGCAGATCTGAAAGAGAAAATGGCTTAGAGAGCAAGAGGAGAGAATTTCACACTTGGGGGAGTGATTTCGGATGGCATTGGAGGTGTGTATATATAGAAATCTCGAAAAAGACCAAAATGCCCCTGCTTTGGGCAGGTGGCCGGCCGGCCACCTAACCTGGCTGGCCGGCCCCTCTACTTTTTCCCCCTGGCCGATGGCCTCTCCTAGGGAAATGGGCTGGCCGACCATGCTCCCCACCCCCTCCCCTACCTCTCTGCAAATTTTGAGGAAAATCGGAGTTCCCGGGACCTGAAAAAGTTGAAGAAAAGTGCACTTTCTGGCGCCGAATTGCTCCACCGGAACTTCAATTGCAATTTCTGACATGTGTCTCCTCATTACTCATCAAAATCAAGGTGTATCCTTTTTGAACATATTGTGACCTCTCCGGGATGGTAAATCAGAGGCCGCGATCGAGTTGCCGTCGTCGAAATGCGCGTTTTTCAGCTCATTGTTGCGCAACAAACAGGCATCCTGATTTGTGCTCGTTTGTCATTATTTGGCTCATAATTTGCATTCTCATGAATGTTTTGCATTGTCATGCGTGCCTTCTTGATGTGCCATACTTCTGTGCTTAAACATGCATTGTCACGCATTATCTTTTCTCACATTGTGATGCATTCATTCGCCGACACTGTGTGTGTCCAACTTTTGGAATTATAGGAATCGCATTGAATATATGTTGTTGGCATATTGTTCTTGTTAAATTTCTCTATTTTGCAGGCACGATATTGTATGTACAGTTCATTTGAGGCTGGTGCGACCAGACGAATCGCGCAGGTATCGTATCTTCTCCGTGTGAGACGCGACGAGAATTGAATAATTCTCCGCATTCCTAACTGCATGAAATGTAGTTGCTGCTTTGCATTCTTGCTTAAAACTGTTGCATCTATTTGTCAATACTTGCTTCATTACAGCTTGCTGCATTTGCATGATCATCGAGTTACACTTGGCTCCGTGCCTATCATTTTGCATTTTGCCCCCTTTTGCCTGCGGGCATGCCTGCGGGTACTTCTTTGTTTATCTTGTATGATGATCTAAGTCTTCGGCCTTGTCAAAAATGGGTCGTCTCTGGGCTTTGACATTCACTCCCGTCACTTCTTGACTTCCGAGTTCTGTCAAAGAGGGGCAACTGTAGACACCCCATTTTTGACCGACCTTAAGACTCAGATGTCACCAATTGAGCGCTTGGTGATGTTGCATGTTGTGCTCGTTCAGAAGTCTCAGAGTCGCGGCCGTGCGCCCTGCCTCCGGACTCCCGAACTCTCTTCTGTGCCTTGTTTCGGTTTGCGAACCAGACTCGGTTTTCTCTGTTATCTTTCCTGAGGGAAGGGAGTGGTCCTGTAGGCTATTTCCCGGTGGCCGTGGGCTACTTTTCGTGGCCATAGGCCATTTTGCCCATTTCGGAGCCCGGTTCCCGGTTTTCGGGACCGTCAGGCCGTGTGCCTCGGCTCGGGACCGCCCAACCATCTCCGATTTCTCCGGTTTTTGGCATCCACCTCTGTTTTATCAGTCCGAGGAACACTGGGGCCTTTGATGCCCACTCCGTGGCCGTATGCCACTTTTGGTGCCTATAGCCGGTTTTCGGGACCCCGAACCGCGCGGTTTAGGCCCCGAGCATTCATTTTGCATCGGTTTTCTCCAATTTTTGGCAGGAACCTCTGTTTTGTCATTCCGAGGGACACTGGGGTCGCATATGCCCACTTCGCTGCCGTATACCACTTCCGGCACCTGCAGCCCATTTCCGGGATCCCGAATTGCCCGGTTTTGGCTCCGAGCGTTCATTTCTCATTAGTTTTTGTTCAAATTTGGCAGGTACCTCTGTTTCAACACCAGGAAGATCACTGGGGGGTGGGAGGCCAGCAATTATCCCAGATAACCAGTTTCGCTCCTCCGGCGCCCGTTTTGCTCACTTCCGGGCCAATGTTGAACACCCTGGGGTTATTTTCTTCCAACCAAAGCTACATATCTGTGATCAGGGGACATGGGAGGACCCTAAAAACTACTGGTCGGCCAGCAATTGTGGATTTCATTTTTGAGCATCTCCTTCAAGTCCTATGTTGTGACTCCTGCTTCAGTGTTGCCAATTTCCGACCTTGGAACCTTGTTCCACACATCTGGGAGGACCCTAAAAGTTGGTGGTTGGCCAGCAATTGTGCATTTCATTTTGGAGCCTCTTCTTCAAGCTCTATGTTGTGGCTCCTGCTTCAGTGTTGCCAATTTCCAACCTTGGGGCCTTGTTCTACACACCTGGGAGGACACCAAGGAGTGGTGGTCGGCCAGCAATTTTCCTCTTCAATTTTTGGCCATGCCCGGCCGGCCAGGGTGAGTGGCTGGCCGACCAGGTGGGGTGGCCGGCCGGCCACCTCCCAGAAATTTACCTGGCCGGCCAGCTTTCTGCTTTCCAACACTTTCCAGCTGTCCGGATACTTTTTGAAATATCCCGGGCATCCGGGGGATATTTTGGGAGGGAAAGCTTGGATGCATTTCCCTCCCCTTTTACACCTTTTTTTGCCTATTAAAGGGGCTGCCCTCCTCCTTCCCTAGGGTTACAAAAATCCACCTCAAGACTCCCTCTCCCAAAACCTTCATTCCCATCTTCAAAATCCTAAAAAACTTCAAGTCTTTAGCCCATTCCTTCATCAACCCCAAGCTCCACCATCACCATTCAATTTCCAGCAACAAGGAGGGGTTCTTCAGAGGCTTAGAAGCAACTTTCATCAAGGCAAGAAGAAGCAAAAGACTTGTCTTCAAGGGTAAGTCTTTAAATCCTTTTTTCTAGCATTTTCTTCCATCAATTCTTTACCCTATTTCCTTTCTGTTTCGGGCTTTGGCCCCTACTGATTTTGTGCTTATTATGAGCCCCTCTACAACATTGTAGAAGGGCTCAACTTCATTTGGTGTCTCCATGATATAGTTCCTTCAATACCATTCTTTAGGACATTAATTTGCATGCTTTATTTGCCTTTTGAGTGATCTGATTTCGAGTATACTATATACTGTGAGAAGGCTTATTTTGAGCCCCTATTCAACATTGAAGAAGGGCTCAACCATGTTTGGCTTCTCCATCATGCACTTCCTTTGAAATTCTTCTATTTTACCGTAAAATTGCATGATTGTTTTGGCCTATTTGTAATCTGATTTGGAGCATGCAACATACTGGTATTGTGCTTATTTTGAGCCCCTCTTCAACATTTAAGAAGGGCTCACCCTGGTTTTCTTGCTCTACATATTACTTGCTTTGAATTCTTGTTCCATTCACATTTTGCATGCTTTTTTAAGCTCACCATACTTCGGATTTCAGTCTTCATCAGGCCTAGAGAGTGCCTTATTTTGGTCCATTATTCATACTTTGTTAAGGGTCTTAGGCCATTTGGTGATTGGTTTTGGTACTTGTTTTGTAATCCTTCATATTTTCCGTAAAATTGCATGCTTTGTTAGGCTTGCTTAGCTTCGGATTTCAGTCTTCATCAGGCCTAGAAAGTGTCTTGTTTTGGTCTATTCTTCAAGTTTTATTAAGGGCCTTAAGTTGTTTGGTCATTGCTTATGGTACTTCTCTTTATAGCCTTTGTTAGCTTCATCTTGCGTGCCATGTTTAGCAGATCTACACACTGAATTGGGGGATGTAATCTACTGTAAATATGCATATTTTTGGCTCCTCTCTAATGTTGTAGAACTGTGTTTTTCAGTTTGAGCATTGTAGATACCACTTGCTTTGTAATTCTCCTCTTTTCCCCCATTTTTGCAAGCTATTTTTACCATACTTGTGGTTGTTATTTATCCATGATTTGTACTGGAAAAATGCCATTTTTGGGACTGCCTTGCTACTGGTTTGCATGTCATGTGCCATTTTTGCATGTTTGGCATAGCCGTAGGCCATTTCGGGCGCTTAAATTCACATTTCAGGATGATTTCATGCATCGGTTGTCATTTCGTATCATTTCGGGACTGTTTTCCCCTTTACTTAGGTGCTGAAATTTGGTTTGCATGCTTGCATATCATTTCCCATGTCATTTCATGCCTTAATGCATTGCCTCGGTTTGCGTGCCCGTCGGCGTGCACTTCGAGGCACTCCGATTTGATTGATCGGCAGCTTGTGTGAGTGTGGCTGAGGCCCTCTCATGTTGGCATAAGCCCAATTTGCATTCCGTATGCCATTTTATGCATTCCTCGATTTGCGTGCCCGGGTGCACGCGTTTCGAGGCATCTCTTTTTCATCCGCCGGCATCTGATGTGAGCGTGGCTGACGTCCACTCATGTTAGTATAAGCCCAATTTGCATTTCTATCTCATTTCATCGTCGCCTCGGTTTGCGTGCCCGTGTGCACGCATTTCGAGGCACTTCGGTTTTATCCGATTTGCATTTCACATCATGGCCTCGGTTTGCGTGCCCGCGTGCACGCTTTTCGAGGCACTTCGGTTTTATCCGATTTGCATTGCATATCATCGCCTCGGTTTGCGTGCCCCGTGTGCACGCATTTCGAGGCACTTCGTTTTATCCGATTTGCATCTCACATCATGGCCTCGGTTTGCGTGCCTGCGTGCACGCTTTTCGAGGCATCTCATTTTCATCTCGTTTTCACCAGCATAGTGCACACTAGGTTGTATCTTAGATTGCATTCATGCATTACCTCGGTTTGCGTGCCTGTGTGTACGCATTTCGAGACATCTCATTTTCATCTGCATTGTGCATACTAGGTTGCATCTTAGGTTGCATTCATGCATATCATGCATATTGCATCATGTTCGGGATAAGGGTTAGCCCGGGCACGGGAAACGAGGTACGTTCCGTACTCCGAGTGACGGAACGGATCTCAATTCCCAAATTGCCGATACTCTGGATTATCCATGATGGAGTTAGGTTTTGTCGTAGCATTCATATGCATTCATCCCATATTGAGTTGTGCAATTCGGCTCCTCGGCCATCATGCATCGAGATGCGTGATTGGTGGCACGAGGATCGAGGCATGCATATATTTGTGAAATACATTGCTATGCCCCTTTCCTGCTCTCTGTTGCAGCAAAATGAAGAATCAGCAACTTTTCGGAGCTTGGCACGCATTTCGAGAAACGTTGCAAACAGAGACTAATTGGGGCATCGCCGTGGATTTCCGCGCAAGGCAGCTCCAACGTACATCATTCATCAGAATCAAGGCAGCCCCTGACTTGCATGCCAGTTTTTACATTTTTCTTATTTAATTTGTTAATTAATTAGGAATTTGTATATTATTCGGGACTGTAATATTTTGGACTGTATTATTCTTTCATTCAGGACTGTATATTTATTTGGACCCTCTGCGCGAGGGCAAAATTGTAATAAGTGTGGGTGAGTGTGATGTATGTCTTCCAACCCCACGTCTTTCTCCCTTTTATTTATCCGCTTATGATGGTTAGATATAAGGCATATTTCAATTAGCATACAGTATGACAGCATGTTTGCATCATTCATCTGTTTTGCACGCACCGGGCTCGGCGCATCATACAAACTGCATTTGTATTTCAATTCCAAGTTGAATACGTGTTAGTTGTAGCATTCCATATGCCATATTTAGAATAGCCGAGCCTGCTATAGTTGCATTTTGCATGTGTTGCATTAGGCATTTCAGTATACTTAGGATCATGCATGATTTCTAATGTAGTTTCTGTTTTGGCTTGGAGTACTCGGTGAGTTTTTATGCTTTAGCATCCTTGCATGCGTGTGAGTGTTGCCATGAACAGCATGCTTGCCATGAGGCTATTTGCTTATGTGATATAACTGCCTGAATGCCTGTGGGTGAAGGTTGGGTTATTTGAATTGGGACAATTCATCGACTGTTTGTTTTAAGCCCACTAGATAGTGGCAACACCATGTTTTCTAAGCCCACCCGAGGGTGGCAAAATCTGCATTTCAAGCCTACCTGCGGGTAGCAAACCGTCTTTCAAACAAACATGAAATGTTTTGTTCCAATTCAGACGGCCCAGTCTATACTTGTTTGCTGCGAGCATCACATAGTAATCTAGGCTAATAACCGGAATAAGAACTCACAATGTTTTCAAAAACAGATATCATGGTTAGTAGAGGCCGGTCTTTGACCGGGCGAGCGGGGGTGCTCACGATGTGACCTTCCCCAATCGTACCCAAGTTCCCGAGCCGAGGCAACTTTGGTGATGATGGACACGTGGCCTTTGGCACCGAGTCAGGGTTTCCTAAATTTCCCATTTTAAAAATATTTAGGTGGCGACTCTGTTATCTGGCAAAGCAGTCCATGTTTGGCACTTCTTTCAAAAAAATCAATTTTTCTTCAAAACGATTTGCCAGAGTTGGACTCTTTGGTTCAGATTTAGAACCGCAACAAAATCGAGTCCGAACTGTAGCGAGGTCCCTCGCGGGCTTGTTACAGTTTCTGGCGACTCTGCTGGGGAGTTAGAGAACTTGACTCGAACTCATGATATCTGGTTTTGACTACACTTGTGTGTTTCTTTGCATTGCATTTGCATTGGTGCGCCTAGGACACCGTGTTTGCCATCTGCTATTCCTGAGCGGTTTGCCGGAGGCTTGTCTTGTCAAGGCATGTCCATAAGGCTGATCGGTTACGGGCTCTGCCAGTATGGGAGCACAAACCCCGGTTTTACCGGGGCACCCTTTTTGACCATTCGACCTAGTGCATATTCGGATCCATAGTGACCATTCCAAACTAGGACAGGTTGCTTACCCGACATAGGTTGTTTGAAGCCGCTGTGTGTGTAGTGAACCCCTAGTTCCTAACAAAATAGGACAGGGAAACCCTATCCCAATATAGGGGTGTTTTGGCTCTCACTTATCTGCTATGTGCTTGCTAGAGTGCGTCTCTACAGGGAATGCATGTATCAGTATGAGTGTGGACATCAGGCCTGCGGGCATCAGTTTTAAGTTGGCACGTTACGCCTGCGGGCATCAGTCAGTTATTTGAAAATCAGTCGTCTGCGGATATCCGATTCAGTTTAGAGGAACAGTGATCAGTGGTTGAGGACAGTGTATTTCCAGCTTATAAACTGCGTGTTGTATGCCCGACTGTATGTTGTGTGTATTTAAATTTAAGCTGTTATGCTGCCCGTTTTTCTGGTCATTTATTTCCTTTTTGCTTTATTATCTTTTTGCTAGGGGCAGTTTGTGGCACAATTGCTTCCGAACCATCAGATATTCCCCAAGCACTTTGGACACGAGGTCGCCGACTTACACGATCCGAGGATCTAGTTGACGGACATCCGGTGTTCCATTCATTACCCCCGGTTATCAGAAGGAGGCCGAGGAAACGCAATCCATCAGAGCAGAGATTACTGGTACAGCAACCTACTCTAGTGTCAGACAGTCGGGTTGAGGTTCCTGTTTCTACTATAGAGATACACTTGCCGGTTATTCAGATGGAACAACAGAATCCAACAATGGAGGCGATGATGCGCCAGATGAATGAGAGCATGAAACAAATGCAAGATGATGCTATCCGCCAGGCGGAATTTTCTAAACAGCAGGCCGCTGTCATGGCCCAGCAGTCTGAGTTGATCACCAGATTACAACAGCAGAATGCAGCATCTGCTTCACACCAGGTCCCTCCTCCACTAGGGGCGCATCAGATTCCTTCCCCGTTAGGAGCTCCACTACCTGAACAGATACCTACTGGCCAGAATGCCCCTCCAAATCCTCAGAATACCCAGAATACCCAGAATACCCTCCCAGATCCACAGAACGCTCCGCCAAACTGTCAAAACGCTCAAGAGGACACGAGTCTTCCAACGGGGCTGGCTCCGCCCCCGCTTCCGCCGCAATTGTCCAAGAACCTTACACCTAATCACCCGGACTCTCCATTTGAGTTCGAGGTAGACCAGACAGCTCTGAAATTGAGCAAGTTGGAAAAGCTCTTCAAGAAGTCACAGGGGGTGAAAGCCATCCCAGATATTGAGGACGGCTATACTGACGTGGCCGTGACTTTGCCGGACAGATTTAAGATGCCCCAGATCGATCGTTTTGATGGGTCTGGAGACCCCATGGTCCATCTCCGATTATTTTCAGACATCTTGAGGCCGATGGGCCTAACCCGACCGCAAAAGCTTTCTTTATTTGGCAGAACTCTGTCAGGGGTTGCGGCCATTTGGTACGCAAAACTCGAAGATGATGTGAAGAGAAACTGGGATGAGATGGCTGGGGCCTTCGTTGCACAATATTCATATAACACACAGATCGAGATTACTACTCGTGATCTCGAGACAACGAGGCAGGAACCCAAGGAGTCCTTCTCCGACTTTGTAACCCGGTGGAGGGCAAAGGCATCGATGATGACCTTGAGGCCCACAGACAGAGATCAAATCCGGATGATTGTGCGCAATCTCCAACCAGGGTTAATGAAGAAGATGATTGTAGTTCCCTTCCCCACCTTCGCAGATCTGCATGATATGGGGATGCAGATTGAAGATGCGATGAAGCAGGGTCTGTTCGACCAAGACCGGGAGCAGCCCCGCCGGACATTTAACCGAAACAATAACGCAGGCCCGAGTGGCTCTACCAATGCAAGAACTTCAGAGGTCGGAATGGTCACCACCAATCCCCCTCCCCAACCAAGGCCCGCAGCGGCCACACCTTTTTCCGATGCATCTGGAAGCAGTAACCAAGCTTCAAGATACCAATCTAGAGGCCAACGAACCTTCTCTCCACTACATATGCCTTTGTCCAAAGTCCTCGGGGTTCTAGTCAGAAAGGGGCATCTGAAACCCTTGGAACCGAGGCCCCCTCCAAATCCACTCCCCCCTTCCCACAACCCAGCCAAATATTGCAAATACCACCAGCAGCATGGTCATGATACCGACCAATGTTACAGGCTGCGTCATGAGATTCAAGACCTCATTGACAAAAACATCATTCTACCTCCCGAGCGACCCAACGTTACAACCAACCCACTCCCAGCACATAACCAAGATCCAACCAAAAGAATCAATCTCATCCAAACTGGGGACGTGTCTTACGACCCTAGTATCTACATTACTCCCTCCCACCTACCCAAGCCAAAGGTGATCCTTCCTGATAGCACTGACTTGTGCATGATGGACACCTCCACAACCCAACTTGAGCCAAAGGTGGTGACCACCGAAAATGGAACGGGGCAGGCTTCCGAGGAAAGCAAAACTGTTGAGTCTGGGGTGGAGCAGTCTGGGAATCTAGCTGGAAGAGCTTATGATCCGAGTGAATATATTTTGTCAATGGGCCAGCCTAAGCTGAGTGTGGGGTTGCCAGAGAAGACTGAACTGTGCATGATCCGGGGGGACAAACCTGAACAAGGGGCAGATGATCTGACTACAATGGAACAGGACTTCGCCAACCTCCAGTTTTTCAATGACCAAAATCAGGGGATGCATCAATCAACTGGTTCGAATACGAGGAGTCAGCGGAAGTTATTGGGTGGTTAGATGATCAGCCAGACATAGTGGAATTTCAATCAGAGCAAGGCCCGGCAGGGGCAAAAGTACCATTTGTGGCCAGAAGGGCCGAGAGTCAGATCGAATTGCCGGAGAGCGCCGGTACGAAGAATTCCGCTCGAGACCAAGACATTTTGAAAACCGAACAATTAACGCTGGAGGAACAAGAAAAGAAATGGGATTCTGAGAGGATCCGAAAAGCAAAGAACCATGAGGAGATTGAGAATGCTGTGAGCACAAAAACTGAACATGCTGCGAGCATGTGGGAGGAAAATGCTGAGAGCGCAAACATGCCAGAACCAGACAGGTGTCTGTTGGATGCCAGTGGAATGTGGTGGGAAGATGACGACTTGTATCTCGCCCACACAGACGAAGATTGGGCGGGTGGCCAACCAGACAGCACCTGGTACCTCAAAGAGGTGGACCATATGACTAGAAGTGGGCGGTATTTCAAGCCCCCGCACCTTGATCAACCTGAGGCATCAGGGAAAGATAAAGAAGCGGAGAAGCAGAGGGAGAGGCAAGTTGAAGAAGAGGCTGTATTAAAACAGTTAAAGAAAATACAAGCAGACATCTCCATCTGGGGACTGCTTATGGCTTCAAGGGTGCATAGACAGGCTGTCCTATCTGCTATGGACAAGGCCAAGCTCTCCATCGAAACTACGCCAGAACAGCTAGTTGGGTTGGTCTTTCCGGGAGGAGGTTCCCCGGCATTGACCTTTTCGGACAAGGAATTGCCACCTGAGGGCACGAATCATAACAAACCCCTCTACATTTCTGTGGAATGTAAAGAAAAGTGGATACCGGTGGTACTTGTGGATACCGGATCCGCTATTAATGTATGCCCAGTCAGAACAACGTATGCAATCGGGTTGAAGCCCGTAGACTTCTTACCAACGACTCAGGTAATCAGAGCATATGATAATACTAGTCGAGAAGTGATGGGGACTGTTAACGTTCTGACCAAGGTTGGTCCGGGACAACATAACATCGAATTTCATGTCTTGGACGTTCCCGCAACCTTTAACTTACTCTTGGGGCGGCCGTGGTTGCACCAAGTAAAAGCAGTCTCTTCCACTCTACATCAGATGGTGAAATACCCCTGTGGAAAGGGAGTAGCCATCGTCTTTGGGAATTCGTCCATCCATCCGCCGCCGGAAGTGTCCACACCAGTTCTGGAGATCGAACACGGCACGGAGGATGTTTTCATATCAGGATTTACTTTGGCTGAGGCCCGGGTGGTGCAAAATATTATGGCTGTGAATGAGGGTATGTACGTCAGTGCTCAATCTGTCTACCTCATGAACAAGCTACAACATATCCCCGGGATGGGATTAGGACGAAGCGGCAGAAAAAGAGTCGCGGCATTGGCCGAAGTGCCACACAATCCACATACCTTTGGACTGGGTTATCTGCCCACCAAAGAAGATTGGGCAAGGAAAGGGAAGGAAATGGCCAGCAGAGCCAGAGCAAAGCAGGCTGGGAAGCCTTTTGATCTAATGCACAGGCCCATCCAGGGTACCCTGAACGGACGCTTCGTCCGGGAGGGGGAGGACTTTCCATTTTGCGGCTTCCCAGAGCCGTGGCTGAACGCGGAGAAGAAGCGCGTGCCAGGCTTCGAGATCTTCTTCGACCTGCAACTATCCGGGGATGACGTTGCCACAGAGCAGACAGACCCAACAACTGAGGTTGAGCAGAATAAGACAGTGAATCCTGAGGGCATTGAATTTGAAATGGGGGTAGCACTGACCTGTCTCCTCTCTGATCCTCTGATCGACCAAGAGTGCTTGGGGGATAACTTTGTGGTTTCCATGATTGGGAATGAAACGGCTGCGAGCCGACCAGCAGCTATCTTGGATGCATCGATCGCACCCTCCCTCACCTGGCAATACGATGAGGGATTTCTGTCCAGCAGCACCGGGTCAGGTAGTGAGCCGGAATCTGATTCCACCGAGTCTTGTGAGTCGGAATCAGGTTCCAGCTCGACTGAGTCTGAGTCTGGTACTCCTGGGGGTGTCAACCCGGATGCCACAGTCCTGTCCAGGTCGTCTTTTTCTTTCTCATTTGAGTCTATTGTAACCGAGGACGATTTGGATGAACTTAATGAGAATGAACTGCCTGTGGTTTCCGAGTACTTTTCTGTGCCCCTGATTTATTGTATTAATTCAGACTTTCAAAATTTTGATGAAAACGAAGAGGACGAAGTTCCTCTGGTTTTACAACGTTTAATTGAACAGGAGCAGGAGAGGTTTGTTAAACCCCTAGTGGACGAAATCACTACCGTGAACATTGGTACTGAGGAGGACCCGCGGCTGGTCCAGATCGGGTCCACGTTGTCTTCGGAGGAACGCGAGCGCTTAGTCGCTTTATTAAAAGATTTCAAAGATGTTTTCGCGTGGTCCTACGAAGACATGCCTGGAATCGATCCTGAGATTGTACAGCATCGGATCCCCCTTGACCCCGAGGCCCGACCTGTCAAGCAGAAACTCAGAAGGATCCGCCCGGATTGGGCTCTCAAGATCAAAGAAGAGGTCACCAAGCAAATCGACGCAGGCTTCCTGCTAGTATCTGAATACCCGACTTGGTTGGCCAACATTGTGCCGGTGCCGAAGAAAGACGGCAGGATCCGGGTGTGTGTAGACTTCAGGGATTTGAACAGAGTTAGTCCGAAGGACGACTTTCCCCTACCGCACATCGATGAGTTAGTGGACTTCACAGCAGGACACGCTTTGCTCTCATTCATGGATGGCTTCTCAGGGTATAATCAGATAGTGATGGCACCCGAAGACCGAGAAAAGACTGCATTCACCACCCCGTGGGGGACATACTGCTACCGGGTAATGCCGTTTGGGTTGAAGAACGCTGGAGCTACTTATCAACGGGCCGCGACCACAATACTACATGATATGATCCACAAAGAGGTTGAGGTGTATGTGGACGACATGATTGTCAAGTCCAAGGAAAGAGAGGGCCACTACACCGCCTTGCACAAGTTTTTCCAAAGGATCAGGGAATTCCGGTTGCGGCTGAACCCTCAAAAATGTACGTTTGGTGTTACAGCGGGGAAAATGCTGGGGTTTCTGATTACACAAAGGGGCATCGAAGTCGACCCTTCCAAAATCAAGGCCATCCTAGAAATGCCCCCACCGAGGACTGAAAAGGAGGTGAGAGGCTTTCTAGGTAAAGTGCAATTCATAAGACGGTTTATCTCAAAACTAACCTTGACTTGTGAACCACTTTTTGGCCTTCTGAAGAAAGGAAAGAAGTTCCAATGGGACGGCCGATGTCAAGCTGCGTTTGAGCAAATCAAAGAATATCTACAGAACCCGCCCGTTTTATCACCGCCAGAACCAGGGAAACCGTTGATTTTGTACCTATCAGTGACTGAGACCACGATGGGCTGCATGCTTGCACAAGAGTCAGAAGACAGGGTGGAGAGAGCCATCTACTATCTGAGCAAAAAGATGCTAGAGTATGAAACTCGTTATACACCGCTGGAGAAGGCTTGTTTAGCTTTGGTATGGGCTACCAGGAAGCTGCGGCACTACCTGTTAGCTCACTCCGTAATGTTGGTTTCACGACTCGATCCCATCAAATATCTTTTCGAGAAACCAGCACTTACGGGTAGGCTAGCTCGTTGGTTGCTGTTGCTCTCCGAATTTGATCTCACATATGTCACGCGCAAGTCAGTGAAAGGAAGAGCAGTAGCAGAGTTCCTTGCCGACCATCCGGTTGAGGGGGATGAAGCAGTTGAATATCTATTCCCAGATGAAGCAATTCTGTATATCGACGATGAAACTTGGACGATGTACTTTGACGGAGCGTCAAATCAACATGGGTATGGGATAGGAGTGTTACTGATAGCACCCGACAATTCCCGTATCCCTCTAGCCTTCAAACTCCGGTTCAAAGTCTCGAACAATGAAGCAGAATATGAGGCGTGCATTGCTGGTTTAGAAGCAGCCCTAGAACTAGGGGCAAAACGGCTGGATGTCATTGGGGATTCGAACCTTGTTGTGTCTCAAGCTAAAGGAGACTGGAAAGTAAAAGAGGAAAATATGATGATGTATCACCAGACCTTGGACTTGCTGATTCCTCGGTTTGAGAAGTTAAGTTTTACTCATCTGTTGAGAGAGAACAACAAGTTCGCAGATTCTTTAGCAACTCTATCATCTATGATAGACTTCCCGACTGGAATCCAGATGCGTCCAGTCATTATTGATCAGAAATTTGCACCTGCCTATGAGTCGATTGCAGCCATAGATGAAGTTCAGGACGAACACCCTTGGTATCACGATATCTGGAACTTCTTGGAAAAGGAAGCATACCCGACAGGGGTAAATGCCAAAGACAAAAGGGCAATAAGAAGATTGGCCGTTCAGTTCATCATCTGCGGGGGTAAACTGTATAAAAGGGGGCATCTGGGAATGCATAAACTGTGTGTTGATGCAGAAGAGTCAAAGCGTCTGATGGAAGCCATCCACGGAGGAGAATGTGGTGCACACATGAATGGGGTAATGTTAGCAAGGAAGATTCTCAGACAAAGTTATTATTGGTCCACCATGGAGGAGGATTGTATTGGTTTTGTCCGGCGATGCCACAAATGTCAGATCCATGCAAACCGCATGAACATCCCGCCGTCGAAGCTATACAATATGACTTCACCATGGCCATTTTCAGTCTGGGGAATTGATGTGATCGGGGCTATCACGCCAAAGGGGTCGAATGGGCATGAGTTCATCTTGGTAGCGATAGATTATTTTACAAAATGGGTTGAGGCCCAATCTTATGCGGTGTTGAAGGCTTCGCATGTAGCAAAATTTATCAGGAACAACATCATTTGTCGCTACGGAGTCCCAAATGAAATCGTTTCAGACAATGGTTCCCACTTCAAGAAGGAAGTGATAGACTTGTTGGAGAAATACAATGTGGCTTTTCATAAGTCATCTACCTATCGGCCGCAAACTAACGGAGCAGTTGAAGCCGCCAACAAGAATATCAAGCGCATACTACAGAAGATGGTGGAAACCTACCGGGATTGGCCAGATAAGCTGCCGTTTGCTTTGTGGGGCTACCGGACTTCAATCAGAACTTCTATTGGGGCGACTCCGTATTCATTGGTTTATGGGATGGAGGCCGTTCTACCTATTGAGATTGAGGTTCCGTCACTACGAGTATTGGCTGAGTGCCAGATAGCCGAAGCAGATTGGCAGCAAAACAGATTTGAGGAACTCATGCTTTTCGATGAAAGAAGACTGAAAGCACTGTATCACATCCAAGGCTATCAACGCAGAATCGCCCGGGCTTTTAACAAGAAGGTTAAGTCCAGAAATTTGAAAGAAGGAGATTTGGTGCTCAAGGACAACCGAGCTCCCATCCACGACCCAAGGGGCAAGTTCAGACCTAATTGGACTGGTCCCTACATTATCAAGTCAATCTGGTTTGGTGGAGCTGTGGTTCTGATGGATTTAGATGGCTTGGAGTTCTCACAACCGATCAACATGGACAAGTTGAAGAAATACTACCCCTGAGAGGCTCGCTAGGCCGAAAACCCGAAAGGGCGACCTAGGCAAAACTCAGAGCACAAAAAATTTGAAAGTATAAAAACTGAGCTCGCAAGGTTGAAAACCCGCAAAGGGCGGCCTTGGCAAAAGTTAGAGCGCAAAAGGAGAGTAAAAATACCCGAGCGAACCTAAGCCTGAACTACGTAAGGTTTGATTCCCATCTTTGGGATACGTAGGCAGCTTCATCCTGAAGTTCAGCCACAAACATTTTCCCCGATCAACTTTGTCCATTTTGATCATCTCAGGCATCCTTGTCCATCAGCATTCATCGTAATCTCCGGTGCAGTGCTATTCAGACTAGGGGCAACTTTCCGTTGCCAGGAGGTGCCGTGGTACCGTTCAGACTAGGGGCAACTCTCCAGTTGCTAGGATCCGGGGTTGTGCATCTCAGTGACAGATCTCAGGCGTGTCCAGTTCTGATCCATATCGAAAATAGTTTTGGAAAGTTTTAATAAAAGTTGACTTTGTTCAAATTAATCTTTTCACAACTAAGACCATTTTTGGACCAAAGCGGAGAATTTTCAGTACCACAACCTTCAATTTCATTGATTTCAAAACAAAGTTCTCTTGCTCTTGCATACAATTGAAGTTGCTTTTTATTACACTCATAACGAAAACTTGAAAGTACTAGTAAAGCAATAAATCTAGGGCATAGTCAAGTCAGGTGTCCCTGCGCCCCCTTCCAGAGCTGGTTGAAGCTTCCGATGCCGATTTAGGCCCAATTTGCGCCTCTTCATTTAGCCAATCCCAGCACTCGTCAGATAAAGTGCAACTGAAAACAGGGGCAGGGGACAGGAGCTCTCTGGTCCTCCAAGCCGTAATGTGTCGGGCAAGATGTGCGCCTCGAACCGGGAAAGCGACCGGATACTCAATTCCCTCCGGAGGGCAAGTCTGATCATGGCCAAACTGGCGCAGAATACGAAATGGAAAATAAAATACACAGTGAGTCAAGCCGATCAGACGAATCCCGGTATCCTGGAACATGCTATAGCTCATCGCCGGGAGATTGAGCCAAGGACAGCGCCAAGCAATGCGTTCGCCTGACAAGTTGCACATCCATTCAAACCACCAGCTCTCATCAGGAGCATTGACTAGGCGTTGCCGAAAGAAGTAGCCACGGGCTGAGTAAGCAGGGCAAGAGTCCACAACTTGCAATTTATCCATCAACCATATCTGGGGAGGGATGGAAAATGAGAGAATAAAGAATAGAGAGATGTGCGATGAGAGAAAAGTAAGATGAGGGTTTTGTGAGAAAAAACCGAGCCCGAGGGCCGAGTGATGTGAGCAAATATTTATGTGAGGTAGGGTGGGAAACATTACCTGCAGCAGTAGTGGACTCCCTGCGAACCTGGTCGTCTCCCGGCGATAGAAGGCATCTAGACCCATCAGTGTCTCGGCCAAAGTCATAGCAATACAGCTCTTTCCTTCCTTTAGGCCTTGAGCGACTTCAATCAAACGGATATTAGCTTCTCCGGAGCCAGAGACAAACAGAAAGTGAGATAGTAGGCACAAACAGAGGGCGTGCTGCCGGAAGCCTTGCCAATGATGGTCATTGCGGTCGCCAGCATCGGAGAATCGGTAAATCAGGCTCGGGATATCCAACATCCCATTACAAATCAGGGATCGGGCATCATGCGCGTTGAGACCACACATCCGCCCTAGAGCTTGGGCATGGCCAAAACGAGACTGGGGCACGACCTCTTCCGAACGTTCAGACTCCATCAAAATTTGGAAATCTTCAAAAATAGGACAGACCTCTTGCCCGCCAAAGCTAAATACGTGCGTTACCGGGTTCCAAAACCTTGCCGCAGCTTGGAGGAAAGGGAAGTGCAGTGGGGTCCGGCCCAGCGTGAATAGTGCATTCAAGCCGAAACCCCGGAAATTCAACTTCTCCGAGCCATCTAAAGAAGAAATCCAAGATGTGAGATTTTCTGCGAGGAATGCCTCCATTTTTGTGAGGAAAGGTGATGAAATGAATAAGTTCCAAGGGAGGGGCTTTTATAGAGGAGCAAAACACTATTCAAAGGACACGTGTCAACATTTCGGTGGTTGTGGGGGAGGTGGCCGGCCGGCCCTCTTTTCTAGTAGGCCGGCCACCCTCCAACCTCTTGCTGCAAAGTGTTGTCGGCCTCGCGTTGGTCCTGTTTTGCCCGCCGGAAGAAAATTTGAGGCACTTTCATGCATCGGGAATGTTGAAGGTCTCCATTTCTATCAATTTCGGATACGTTCCATTATCCAGATTGTCCGCCTGAAGAATGTTTTGTTGTATTTTTGCTTATCGAGTTGTTGTTTTGTTTATCGAGTTGTAAGTTTTGTCGAGCTGTCGCATTTTGTGTTTTGAGTTATTACTTTTTAGTTACACAATTTTGTTGAATCTTGTTTATTGAGTCGTTAATATTGTTGTATTTTGCTTATCGAGTTGTAAACTTGCTAAGATTCTGTTATTTCTTAGTAAGTCGATTTGTTTTGATTTGTTGTGTCGGTTCACTACCTGACCTGGTAAATACACAAGGCGCATTTCCATTCAATTCCATTTTTGTGCAAAATGATGCGATGCGATGCTGAGAATTTCAAATACAAACATCCTTTCAAAAAGCTGTTTCATTCCATCATGTTTTACAACAAAATAAAGGTACAAGTTTTACAGAAAATAAAACTGCCTGATAAAATGCAAGGTGCTACAAACTACTAGCCAAAAAGTAAAATAAAGCAAGAAATAACATCAGTATCCTCGGGAACGGGATTGAGGAGGCCCTCTCATCCTCTTCTGCGGGATAACCTCTGCACCATCATCACCATCCGGATCAGAGCTGTCGTCCTCCGGATCCCCCTCAGCCTCGCCTCCGCTCCCGGAACCAAGACCGGAGCCTCCCTCCCCAGGAGATGTCTCTGACACACAGTCTGCGACCTCCTCCTCCTCATCCTCAACAATGGGTGCCCTGCGTCTGCGAGACGACCCTGCTCCTCGAACTCCTCGGTAAGGCCTGGATGGTCCAGCTCCTCGAGACCCTGTACCTCTGGAAGGTCTAGCACCTCGACCTCTCTGAGAAGGCCCGGATGGCCCGCCCCGTGTCGAAGCATATACGGGAGGCATCTGAAAATGGAAAGTGCAATACATCAGTTCAAATATGAAAAGCAGGTACAAGTACAGTATGTAAGTAGGGTGTGTGCCAGATGTGTTCTACACAGCCTGTCAGTGCAACAGAATGTTTAAAACCAGCATTAACAGAAATATAATAAATGCAAGAAAGATGAACAATACCTGCACACCCACGATGGCCATCTGTGCCTCCCTCCGTAGGATCATGCCCTCGAATGTGGCCAACATCCCGAGCAGCTCGTCCGTATACTCAACCGGAGGCTGCAAATACAAATGCAAAACCATCAGTAAAGGAATGAATGTCCAAACATCTAACTGATAAATCAAAGTTGAAGAACATACCGGGGGTGAATCCGGGTCTCTGACATATCTATGGTCAGGAAGAGGAGGCTCTAGCGGAACCTGGTAAGGAGTCCCGAACCGCCAACTCGTCAACTCAGTCGGCATATCTGGCCATCCAGGATGATCGAGAGTCGGAGGGATCGGAGGAATCGAACTACCTCTACCTCTAGATGTACCAGCCCTGCTAGAAGAAGGGATGTCTATAGCACGGGCACGACTCGAAGATGGTGCGCCAGTAGGCCTCAATGGCGGAGCCCGGACTCCCGTCAGGGGGGGCATCAGATATATGCGGCGATAGGTGGCGTAGTTCCCCTCAACAAGATGCAATAAAGCATCGCTGCCCTGCATATCCCTAGCGACCTCCTCAGGAGAAAGCCTATCGGCAGTCCGCATAGTGGCTGGAGGCACAGCAGGAGGGTCCTGAGACTCATACCCCCACACCTGGCGCTGAAAGCGTTCCCCCAGGAACCAAGCCCTACCGACTGGTCCCTCGAGCAGAAACCTATACTGGGAACTAGTCGACCCTCCGGGGTACTGATTCTCGAGATCGTCGCCAAAGACTGCCCAGGGTTGCCAGGTGATCTGCGGATGACCAGTGTACAAATCAATCAGAGATCAAGCAAATATAGAGCAGATCAAAGATGAAATGAAAAGAACTGAGAGTTCTGAAACACCTCTGTCGCCCGAACAGTGTCGAAGTACTGTCGCAGAGAGAAGAGACTCTCTCGAGGCCTCGATAAGTGCTCACCCTCAAACATCAACGAAAATGGAGTCATGGGAGGTCTTGCTACCTCCATCTCCGGAGCTAATGTGGGGAAATATGCATATACCCATAGCTGAGAAAAGCAGTGCGGGATGTGAATACAAAGTGCTAAAGGCAGAATACAGAATGCAAAGTGCACCGTGTGTGCAGTGAATAAGTAATGAGGAGCAAAAGTGTAAATCAAGAGGACAGAACGTACCTCCCAGGCTCTCCAATAGCCGCCGAGTAAGTCTCCCTGCCTGCGGGAGGTAGCGCTCATGTAACAATAAAGGGTAGCCAGGCCAGCGCCGCCCCAATCATACTGACCGACCTGTGATAGGTCTACTAGGGCGCTCAGTAGATACAACCCGACCATGTTCCCTCTATCGGCAAACAGAGTGGTGCCAAAGAGGAACATAAGGAAACCACGGGCGTACTGCTCAGCCTTCGCAGGAGACTCAGGCTCCATCTGTGGTCGCCGGAAATGGGAAGAGAACCAAGTATACCTAACTCTCCCGGTACCTCTGTCTACAGGCGGGCGGGCCCCCAATAGATGCATCCAAGCAGCCTCCCACTGACCCATATCCTCATCGTAGGGAATAGGTCCACCGCCTAAGTCTAGGCCGGTGAGCATAGCGAAGTCCAGTGGGGTCATGGTCATATCCCCGGTCGCAGAAAAATGGAAAGAATTGGTGGTGTCCCACCATCTCTCCGCCAGAGCAGCAAATAATGTCCTACTGATGAGACAGTGTGATAACCCCCTGCAGAATGGTCCAAATCCTGCGAAGTCAACCAAGTCCCGGACAGCTTCCGGAAGCTCCGCATACCACTCCCTCGCGGCAGTGGAGCCATATCCTCGCACTGTGCGAGAGCCAGCCTGCATTTAGAATGAATGCGTGTATCAGCAAATGAAGTGAAAATGAGCTGTGTGCAAATGAATTGTTTTGAGCTGTGTTCAAATTTCAGAAGATCAGTGGGCTGTGTGTTCGCTTCAAATCTGGGCTGCGTGTTCAGTAAATCAGAGTTTAGGGCTGTGTGTTCTACTCTAGATCAGTGGGCTGTGTGTTCGCTTCAAATCTGGGCTGCGTGTTCAGTAAATCAGAGTTTAGGGCTGTGTGTTCTACTCTTAATCAGTGGGCTGTGTGTTCGCTTCAAATCTGGGCTGCGTGTTCAGTAAATCAGAGTTTAGGGCTGTGTGTTCTACTCTTAACCAGTGGGCTGTGTGTTCACTTCAAATCTGGGCTGCGTGTTCAGTAAATCAGAGTTTAGGGCTGTGCGTTCTACTCTTAATCAGTGGGCTGTGTGTTCGCTTCAAATCTGGGCTGCGTGTTCAGTAAATCAGAGTTTAGGGCTGTGTGTTCTACTCTTAACCAGTGGGCTGTGTGTTCACTTCAAAATCTGGGCTGCGTGTTCAGTAAATCAGAGTTTAGGGCTGTGCGTTCTACTCTTAATCAGTGGGCTGTGTGTTCACTTCAAAATCTGGGCTGCGTGTTCAGTAAATCTGAGTTTAGGGCTGTGTGTTCTACTCTTAATCAGTGGGCTGTGTGTTCGCTTCAAATCTGGGCTGCGTGTTCAGTAAATCAGAGTTTAGGGCTGTGTGTTCTACTCTTAACCAGTGGGCTGTGTGTTCACTTCAAATCTGGGTTGCGTGTTCAGTAAATCTGAGTTTGGGGCTGTGCGTTCTACTCTTAGTCAGTATGTGCTGTGTGTTCATTTTCACCTTCGGGCTGTGTGTTCGCTAAATCAATGTTTGAGCCGTGTGTTCAATTTCTAACTAATACATGCTATACATTCACAATCAGGCGATGTCTTGTGTGTTCGTGAAATTCAATTGTTTAAGTCGCATGCTCAGGATACAGGTACTATGTCATAAGCTAAACTGTATGTCTAAGCATGGCAAAGGTATAAAATGCACGAAAGATACAGGAAATAAAGTAAAATACCTCTGCATCGTAGGAGAGGTGCCGCTCCGGTTCTCGCAGAAGGAGATCCCCTGGTACCCGATCGTTGAAATCGGTAAAATGACGAAAAACGGCTCGTGGAAGCCTATGTACCGCTGGGGCATATCGCTCGGGAATAAAAGGGCGAACCCTCGGGGGCAATGTCATAATGTCGAAATCATCCCCGGCACCTGGAAAACCTCCGCCGTGAGGAAAGTGACCCGCCATGTCAAGGAATCTGCAAAGAGGAGCAAAAACGAGCAAAATGAGTCAAAATTGAAAAAAGTCAACAAAAGTCAACTCTCGGGAAATGAAAAGTCAACCAAAAGTCAACTCCCGGAAAAATCTTCCAAATAATGAGACAAAATTACCTCAAGTAATGAAAATGAGAAGAGAAGCCCCGAAGTCAAAATTTAGTCGCCTCAAAGTGCTTAAATCTGAAGGATTTCGCGAAAACAACTTGCGTGGGAGGCCGAGGGGCGCGTATAAAATGCAGATCTGAAAGAGAAAATGGCTTAGAGAGCAAGAGGAGAGAATTTCACACTTGGGGGAGTGATTTCGGATGGCATTGGAGGTGTGTATATATAGAAATCTCGAAAAAGACCAAAATGCCCCTGCTTTGGGCAGGTGGCCGGCCGGCCACCTAACCTGGCTGGCCGGCCCCTCTACTTTTTCCCCCTGGCCGATGGCCTCTCCTAGGGAAATGGGCTGGCCGACCATGCTCCCCACCCCCTCCCCTACCTCTCTGCAAATTTTGAGGAAAATCGGAGTTCCCGGGACCTGAAAAAGTTGAAGAAAAGTGCACTTTCTGGCGCCGAATTGCTCCACCGGAACTTCAATTGCAATTTCTGACATGTGTCTCCTCATTACTCATCAAAATCAAGGTGTATCCTTTTTGAACATATTGTGACCTCTCCGGGATGGTAAATCAGAGGCCGCGATCGAGTTGCCGTCGTCGAAATGCGCGTTTTTCAGCTCATTGTTGCGCAACAAACAGGCATCCTGATTTGTGCTCGTTTGTCATTATTTGGCTCATAATTTGCATTCTCATGAATGTTTTGCATTGTCATGCGTGCCTTCTTGATGTGCCATACTTCTGTGCTTAAACATGCATTGTCACACATTATCTTTTCTCACATTGTGATGCATTCATTCGCCGACACTGTGTGTGTCCAACTTTTGGAATTATAGGAATCGCATTGAATATATGTTGTTGGCATATTGTTCTTGTTGAATTTCTCTATTTTGCAGGCACGATATTGTATGTACAGTTCATTTGAGGCTGGTGCGACCAGACGAATCGCGCAGGTATCGTATCTTCTCCGTGTGAGACGCGACGAGAATTGAATAATTCTCCGCATTCCTAACTGCATGAAATGTAGTTGCTGCTTTGCATTCTTGCTTAAAACTGTTGCATCTATTTGTCAATACTTGCTTCATTACAGCTTGCTGCATTTGCATGATCATCGAGTTACACTTGGCTCCGTGCCTATCATTTTGCATTTTGCCCCCTTTTGCCTGCGGGCATGCCTGCGGGTACTTCTTTGTTTATCTTGTATGATGATCTAAGTCTTCGGCCTTGTCAAAAATGGGTCGTCTCTGGGCTTTGACATTCACTCCCGTCACTTCTTGACTTCCGAGTTCTGTCAAAGAGGGGCAACGGTAGACACCCCATTTTTGACCGACCTTAAGACTCAGATGTCACCAATTGAGCGCTTGGTGATGTTGCATGTTGTGCTCGTTCAGAAGTCTCAGAGTCGCGGCCGTGCGCCCTGCCTCCGGACTCCCGAACTCTCTTCTGTGCCTTGTTTCGGTTTGCGAACCAGACTCGGTTTTCTCTGTTATCTTTCCTGAGGGAAGGGAGTGGTCCTGTAGGCTATTTCCCGGTGGCCGTGGGCTACTTTTCGTGGCCATAGGCCATTTTGCCCATTTCGGAGCCCGGTTCCCGGTTTTCGAGACCGTCAGGCCGTGTGCCTCGGCTCGGGACCGCCCAACCATCTCCGATTTCTCCGATTTTTGGCATGCACCTCTGTTTTATCAGTCCGAGGAACACTGGGGCCTTTGATGCCCACTCCGTGGCCGTATGCCACTTTTGGTGCCTATAGCCGGTTTTCGGGACCCCGAACCGCGCGGTTTAGGCCCCGAGCATTCATTTTGCATCGGTTTTCTCCAATTTTTGGCAGGAACCTCTGTTTTGTCATTCCGAGGGACACTGGGGTCGCATATGCCCACTTCGCTGCCGTATACCACTTCCGGCACCTGCAGCCCATTTCCGGGATCCCGAATTGCCCGGTTTTGGCTCCGAGCGTTCATTTCTCATTAGTTTTTGTTCAAATTTGGCAGGTACCTCTGTTTCAACACCAGGAAGATCACTGGGGGGTGGGAGGCCAGCAATTATCCCAGATAACCAGTTTCGCTCCTCCGGCGCCCGTTTTGCTCACTTCCGGGCCAATGTTGAACACCCTGGGGTTATTTTCTTCCAACCAAAGCTACATATCTGTGATCAGGGGACATGGGAGGACCCTAAAAACTACTGGTCGGCCAGCAATTGTGGATTTCATTTTTGAGCATCTCCTTCAAGTCCTATGTTGTGACTCCTGCTTCAGTGTTGCCAATTTCCGACCTTGGAACCTTGTTCCACACATCTGGGAGGACCCTAAAAGTTGGTGGTCGGCCAGCAATTGTGAATTTCATTTTGGAGCCTCTTCTTCAAGCTCTATGTTGTGGCTCCTGCTTCAGTGTTGCCAATTTCCAACCTTGGGGCCTTGTTCTACACACCTGGGAGGACACCAAGGAGTGGTGGTCGGCCAGCAATTTTCCTCTTCAATTTTTGGCCATGCCCGGCCGGCCAGGGTGAGTGGCTGGCCGACCAGGTGGGGTGGCCGGCCGGCCACCTCCCAGAAATTTACCTGGCCGGCCAGCTTTCTGCTTTCCAACACTTTCCAGCTGTCCGGATACTTTTTGAAATATCCCGGGCATCCGGGGGATATTTTGGGAGGGAAAGCTTGGATGCATTTCCCTCCCCTTTTACACCTTTTTTTGCCTATTAAAGGGGCTGCCCTCCTCCTTCCCTAGGGTTACAAAAATCCACCTCAAGACTCCCTCTCCCAAAACCTTCATTCCCATCTTCAAAATCCTAAAAAACTTCAAGTCTTTAGCCCATTCCTTCATCAACCCCAAGCTCCACCATCACCATTCAATTTCCAGCAACAAGGAGGGGTTCTTCAGAGGCTTAGAAGCAACTTTCATCAAGGCAAGAAGAAGCAAAAGACTTGTCTTCAAGGGTAAGTCTTTAAATCCTTTTTTCTAGCATTTTCTTCCATCAATTCTTTACCCTATTTCCTTTCTGTTTCGGGCTTTGGCCCCTACTGATTTTGTGCTTATTATGAGCCCCTCTACAACATTGTAGAAGGGCTCAACTTCATTTGGTGTCTCCATGATATAGTTCCTTCAATACCATTCTTTAGGACATTAATTTGCATGCTTTATTTGCCTTTTGAGTGATCTGATTTCGAGTATACTATATACTGTGAGAAGGCTTATTTTGAGCCCCTATTCAACATTGAAGAAGGGCTCAACCATGTTTGGCTTCTCCATCATGCACTTCCTTTGAAATTCTTCTATTTTACCGTAAAATTGCATGATTGTTTTGGCCTATTTGTAATCTGATTTGGAGCATGCAACATACTGGTATTGTGCTTATTTTGAGCCCCTCTTCAACATTTAAGAAGGGCTCACCCTGGTTTTCTTGCTCTACATATTACTTGCTTTGAATTCTTGTTCCATTCACATTTTGCATGCTTTTTTAAGCTCACCATACTTCGGATTTCAGTCTTCATCAGGCCTAGAGAGTGCCTTATTTTGGTCCATTATTCATACTTTGTTAAGGGTCTTAGGCCATTTGGTGATTGGTTTTGGTACTTGTTTTGTAATCCTTCATATTTTCCGTAAAATTGCATGCTTTGTTAGGCTTGCTTAGCTTCGGATTTCAGTCTTCATCAGGCCTAGAAAGTGTCTTGTTTTGGTCTATTCTTCAAGTTTTATTAAGGGCCTTAAGTTGTTTGGTCATTGCTTATGGTACTTCTCTTTATAGCCTTTGTTAGCTTCATCTTGCGTGCCATGTTTAGCAGATCTACACACTGAATTGGGGGATGTAATCTACTGTAAATATGCATATTTTTGGCTCCTCTCTAATGTTGAAGAACTGTGTTTTTCAGTTTGAGCATTGTAGATACCACTTGCTTTGTAATTCTCCTCTTTTCCCCCATTTTTGCAAGCTATTTTTACCATACTTGTGGTTGTTATTTATCCATGATTTGTACTGGAAAAATGCCATTTTTGGGACTGCCTTGCTACTGGTTTGCATGTCATGTGCCATTTTTGCATGTTTGGCATAGCCGTAGGCCATTTCGGGCGCTTAAATTCACATTTCAGGATGATTTCATGCATCGGTTGTCATTTCGTATCATTTCGGGACTGTTTTCCCCTTTACTTAGGTGCTGAAATTTGGTTTGCATGCTTGCATATCATTTCCCATGTCATTTCATGCCTTAATGCATTGCCTCGGTTTGCGTGCCCGTCGGCGTGCACTTCGAGGCACTCCGATTTGATTGATCGGCAGCTTGTGTGAGTGTGGCTGAGGCCCTCTCATGTTGGCATAAGCCCAATTTGCATTCCGTATGCCATTTTATGCATTCCTCGATTTGCGTGCCCGGGTGCACGCGTTTCGAGGCATCTCTTTTTCATCCGCCGGCATCTGATGTGAGCGTGGCTGACGTCCACTCATGTTAGTATAAGCCCAATTTGCATTTCTATCTCATTTCATCGTCGCCTCGGTTTGCGTGCCCGTGTGCACGCATTTCGAGGCACTTCGGTTTTATCCGATTTGCATTTCACATCATGGCCTCGGTTTGCGTGCCCGCGTGCACGCTTTTCGAGGCACTTCGGTTTTATCCGATTTGCATTGCATATCATCGCCTCGGTTTGCGTGCCCGTGTGCACGCATTTCGAGGCAGTTCGGTTTTATCCGATTTGCATCTCACATCATGGCCTCGGTTTGCGTGCCCGCGTGCACGCTTTTCGAGGCATCTCATTTTCATCTCGTTTTCACCAGCATAGTGCACACTAGGTTGTATCTTAGATTGCATTCATGCATTACCTCGGTTTGCGTGCCTGTGTGCACGCATTTCGAGACATCTCATTTTCATCTGCATTGTGCATACTAGGTTGCATCTTAGGTTGCATTCATGCATATCATGCATATTGCATCATGTTCGGGATAAGGGTTAGCCCGGGCACGGGAAACGAGGTACGTTCCGTACTCCGAGTGACGGAACGGATCTCAATTCCCAAATTGCCGATACTCCGGATTATCCATGATGGAGTTAGGTTTTGTCGTAGCATTCATATGCATTCATCCCATATTGAGTTGTGCAATTCGGCTCCTCGGCCATCATGCATCGAGATGCGTGATTGGTGGCACGAGGATCGAGGCATGCATATATTTGTGAAATACATTGCTATGCCCCTTTCCTGCTCTCTGTTGCAGCAAAATGAAGAATCAGCAACTTTTCGGAGCTTGGCACGCATTTCGAGAAACGTTGCAAACAGAGACTAATTGGGGCATCGCCGTGGATTTCCGCGCAAGGCAGCTCCAACGTACATCATTCATCAGAATCAAGGCAGCCCCTGGCTTGCATGCCAGTTTTTACATTTTTCTTATTTAATTTGTTAATTAATTAGGAATTTGTATATTATTCGGGACTGTAATATTTTGGACTGTATTATTCTTTCATTCGGGACTGTATATTTATTTGGACCCTCTGCGCGAGGGCAAAATTGTAATAAGTGTGGGTGAGTGTGATGTATGTCTTCCAACCCCACGTCTTTCTCCCTTTTATTTATCCGCTTATGATGGTTAGATATAAGGCATATTTCAATTAGCATACAGTATGACAGCATGTTTGCATCATTCATCTGTTTTGCACGCACCGGGCTCGGCGCATCATACAAACTGCATTTGTATTTCAATTCCAAGTTGAATACGTGTTAGTTGTAGCATTCCATATGCCATATTTAGAATAGCCGAGCCTGCTATAGTTGCATTTTGCATGTGTTGCATTAGGCATTTCAGTATACTTAGGATCATGCATGATTTCTAATGTAGTTTCTGTTTTGGCTTGGAGTACTCGGTGAGTTTTTATGCTTTAGCATCCTTGCATGCGTGTGAGTGTTGCCATGAACAGCATGCTTGCCATGAGGCTATTTGCTTATGTGATATAACTGCCTGAATGCCTGTGGGTGAAGGTTGGGTTATCTGAATTGGGACAATTCATCGACTGTTTGTTTTAAGCCCACTAGATAGTGGCAACACCATGTTTTCTAAGCCCACCCGAGGGTGGCAAAATCTGCATTTCAAGCCTACCTGCGGGTAGCAAACCGTCTTTCAAACAAACATGAAATGTTTTGTTCCAATTCAGACGGCCCAGTCTATACTTGTTTGCTGCGAGCATCACATAGTAATCTAGGCTAATAACCGGAATAAGAACTCACAATGTTTTCAAAAACAGATATCATGGTTAGTAGAGGCCGGTCTTTGACCGGGCGAGCGGGGGTGCTCACGATGTGACCTTCCCCAATCGTACCCAAGTTCCCGAGCCGAGGCAACTTTGGTGATGACGGACACGTGGCCTTTGGCACCGAGTCAGGGTTTCCTAAATTTCCCATTTTAAAAATATTTAGGTGGCGACTCTGTTATCTGGCAAAGCAGTCCATGTTTGGCACTTCTTTCAAAAAAATCAATTTTTCTTCAAAACGATTTGCCAGAGTTGGACTCTTTGGTTCAGATTTAGAACCGCAACAAAATCGAGTCCGAACTGTAGCGAGGTCCCTCGCGGGCTTGTTACAGTTTCTGGCGACTCTGCTGGGGAGTTAGAGAACTTGACTCGAACTCATGATATCTGGTTTTGACTACACTTGTGTGTTTCTTTGCATTGCATTTGCATTGGTGCGCCTAGGACACTGTGTTTGCCATCTGCTATTCCTGAGCGGTTTGCCGGAGGCTTGTCTTGTCAAGGCATGTCCATAAGGCTGATCGGTTACGGGCTCTGCCAGTATGGGAGCACAAACCCCGGTTTTACCGGGGCACCCTTTTTGACCATTCGACCTAGTGCATATTCGGATCCATAGTGACCATTCCAAACTAGGACAGGTTGCTTACCCGACATAGGTTGTTTGAAGCCGCTGTGTGTGTAGTGAACCCCTAGTTCCTAACAAAATAGGACAGGGAAACCCTATCCCAATATAGGGGTGTTTTGGCTCTCACTTATCTGCTATGTGCTTGCTAGAGTGCGTCTCTACAGGGAATGCATGTATCAGTATGAGTGTGGACATCAGGCCTGCGGGCATCAGTTTTAAGTTGGCACGTTACGCCTGCGGGCATCAGTCAGTTATTTGAAAATCAGTCGTCTGCGGATATCCGATTCAGTTTAGAGGAACAGTGATCAGTGGTTGAGGACAGTGTATTTCCAGCTTATAAACTGCGTGTTGTATGCCCGACTGTATGTTGTGTGTATTTAAATTTAAGCTGTTATGCTGCCCGTTTTTCTGGTCATTTATTTCCTTTTTGCTTTATTATCTTTTTGCTAGGGGCAGTTTGTGGCACAATTGCTTCCGAACCATCAGATATTCCCCAAGCACTTTGGACACGAGGTCGCCGACTTACACGATCCGAGGATCTAGTTGACGGACATCCGGTGTTCCATTCATTACCCCCGGTTATCAGAAGGAGGCCGAGGAAACGCAATCCATCAGAGCAGAGATTACTGGTACAGCAACCTACTCTAGTGTCAGACAGTCGGGTTGAGGTTCCTGTTTCTACTATAGAGATACACTTGCCGGTTATTCAGATGGAACAACAGAATCCAACAATGGAGGCGATGATGCGCCAGATGAATGAGAGCATGAAACAAATGCAAGATGATGCTATCCGCCAGGCGGAATTTTCTAAACAGCAGGCCGCTGTCATGGCCCAGCAGTCTGAGTTGATCACCAGATTACAACAGCAGAATGCAGCATCTGCTTCACACCAGGTCCCTCCTCCACTAGGGGCGCATCAGATTCCTTCCCCGTTAGGAGCTCCACTACCTGAACAGATACCTACTGGCCAGAATGCCCCTCCAAATCCTCAGAATACCCAGAATACCCAGAATACCCTCCCAGATCCACAGAACGCTCCGCCAAACTGTCAAAACGCTCAAGAGGACACGAGTCTTCCAACGGGGCTGGCTCCGCCCCCGCTTCCGCCGCAATTGTCCAAGAACCTTACACCTAATCACCCGGACTCTCCATTTGAGTTCGAGGTAGACCAGACAGCTCTGAAATTGAGCAAGTTGGAAAAGCTCTTCAAGAAGTCACAGGGGGTGAAAGCCATCCCAGATATTGAGGATGGCTATACTGACGTGGCCGTGACTTTGCCGGACAGATTTAAGATGCCCCAGATCGATCGTTTTGATGGGTCTGGAGACCCCATGGTCCATCTCCGATTATTTTCAGACATCTTGAGGCCGATGGGCCTAACCCGACCGCAAAAGCTTTCTTTATTTGGCAGAACTCTGTCAGGGGTTGCGGCCATTTGGTACGCAAAACTCGAAGATGATGTGAAGAGAAACTGGGATGAGATGGCTGGGGCCTTCGTTGCACAATATTCATATAACACACAGATCGAGATTACTACTCGTGATCTCGAGACAACGAGGCAGGAACCCAAGGAGTCCTTCTCCGACTTTGTAACCCGGTGGAGGGCAAAGGCATCGATGATGACCTTGAGGCCCACAGACAGAGATCAAATCCGGATGATTGTGCGCAATCTCCAACCAGGGTTAATGAAGAAGATGATTGTAGTTCCCTTCCCCACCTTCGCAGATCTGCATGATATGGGGATGCAGATTGAAGATGCGATGAAGCAGGGTCTGTTCGACCAAGACCGGGAGCAGCCCCGCCGGACATTTAACCGAAACAATAACGCAGGCCCGAGTGGCTCTACCAATGCAAGAACTTCAGAGGTCGGAATGGTCACCACCAATCCCCCTCCCCAACCAAGGCCCGCAGCGGCCACACCTTTTTCCGATGCATCTGGAAGCAGTAACCAAGCTTCAAGATACCAATCTAGAGGCCAACGAACCTTCTCTCCACTACATATGCCTTTGTCCAAAGTCCTCGGGGTTCTAGTCAGAAAGGGGCATCTGAAACCCTTGGAACCGAGGCCCCCTCCAAATCCACTCCCCCCTTCCCACAACCCAGCCAAATATTGCAAATACCACCAGCAGCATGGTCATGATACCGACCAATGTTACAGGCTGCGTCATGAGATTCAAGACCTCATTGACAAAAACATCATTCTACCTCCCGAGCGACCCAACGTTACAACCAACCCACTCCCAGCACATAACCAAGATCCAACCAAAAGAATCAAT
This sequence comes from Camellia granthamiana, assembly GCA_036172215.1. Lineage (NCBI taxonomy): Eukaryota > Viridiplantae > Streptophyta > Magnoliopsida > Ericales > Theaceae > Camellia > Camellia granthamiana. Next base: position 34,818,310 of record CM069904.1, on the reverse strand, counting down.
CTCATCCAAACTGGGGACGTGTCTTACGACCCTAGTATCTACATTACTCCCTCCCACCTACCCAAGCCAAAGGTGATCCTTCCTGATAGCACTGACTTGTGCATGATGGACACCTCCACAACCCAACCTGAGCCAAAGGTGGTGACCACCGAAAATGGAACGGGGCAGGCTTCCGAGGAAAGCAAAACTGTTGAGTCTGGGGTGGAGCAGTCTGGGAATCTAGCTGGAAGAGCTTATGATCCGAGTGAATATATTTTGTCAATGGGCCAGCCTAAGCTGAGTGTGGGGTTGCCAGAGAAGACTGAACTGTGCATGATCCGGGGGGACAAACCTGAACAAGGGGCAGATGATCTGACTACAATGGAACAGGACTTCGCCAACCTCCAGTTTTTCAATGACCAAGAATCAGGGGATGCATCAATCAACTGGTTCGAATACGAGGAGTCAGCGGAAGTTATTGGGTGGTTAGATGATCAGCCAGACATAGTGGAATTTCAATCAGAGCACGGCCCGGCAGGGGCAAAAGTACCATTTGTGGCCAGAAGGGCCGAGAGTCAGATCGAATTGCCGGAGAGCGCCGGTACGAAGAATTCCGCTCGAGACCAAGACATTTTGAAAACCGAACAATTAACGCTGGAGGAACAAGAAAAGAAATGGGATTCTGAGAGGATCCGAAAAGCAAAGAACCATGAGGAGATTGAGAATGCTGTGAGCACAAAAACTGAACATGCTGCGAGCATGTGGGAGGAAAATGCTGAGAGTGCAAACATGCCAGAACCAGACAGGTGTCTGTTGGATGCCAGTGGAATGTGGTGGGAAGATGACGACTTGTATCTCGCCCACACAGACGAAGATTGGGCGGGTGGCCAACCAGACAGCACCTGGTACCTCGAAGAGGTGGACCATATGACTAGAAGTGGGCGGTATTTCAAGCCCCCGCACCTTGATCAACCTGAGGCATCAGGGAAAGATAAAGAAGCGGAGAAGCAGAGGGAGAGGCAAGTTGAAGAAGAGGCTGTATTAAAACAGTTAAAGAAAATACAAGCAGACATCTCCATCTGGGGACTGCTTATGGCTTCAAGGGTGCATAGACAGGCTGTCCTATCTGCTATGGACAAGGCCAAGCTCTCCATCGAAACTACGCCAGAACAGCTAGTTGGGTTGGTCTTTCCGGGAGGAGGTTCCCCGGCATTGACCTTTTCGGACAAGGAATTGCCGCCTGAGGGCACGAATCATAACAAACCCCTCTACATTTCTGTGGAATGTAAAGAAAAGTGGATACCGGTGGTACTTGTGGATACCGGATCCGCTATTAATGTATGCCCAGTCAGAACAGCGTATGCAATCGGGTTGAAGCCCGTAGACTTCTTACCAACGACTCAGGTAATCAGAGCATATGATAATACCAGTCGAGAAGTGATGGGGACTGTTAACGTTCTGACCAAGGTTGGTCCGGGACAACATAACATCGAATTTCATGTCTTGGACGTTCCCGCAACCTTTAACTTACTCTTGGGGCGGCCGTGGTTGCACCAAGTAAAAGCAGTCTCTTCCACTCTACATCAGATGGTGAAATACCCCTGTGGAAAGGGAGTAGCCATCGTCTTTGGGAATTCGTCCATCCATCCGCCGCCGGAAGTGTCCACACCAGTTCTGGAGATCGAACACGGCACGGAGGATGTTTTCATATCAGGATTTACTTTGGCTGAGGCCCGGGTGGTGCAAAATATTATGGCTGTGAATGAGGGTATGTACGTCAGTGCTCAATCTGTCTACCTCATGAACAAGCTACAACATATCCCCGGGATGGGATTAGGACGAAGCGGCAGAAAAAGAGTCGCGGCATTGGCCGAAGTGCCACACAATCCACATACCTTTGGACTGGGTTATCTGCCCACCAAAGAAGATTGGGCAAGGAAAGGGAAGGAAATGGCCAGCAGAGCCAGAGCAAAGCAGGCTGGGAAGCCTTTTGATCTAATGCACAGGCCCATCCAGGGTACCCTGAACGGACGCTTCGTCCGGGAGGGGGAGGACTTTCCATTTTGCGGCTTCCCAGAGCCGTGGCTGAACGCGGAGAAGAAGCGCGTGCCAGGCTTCGAGATCTTCTTCGACCTGCAACTATCCGGGGATGACGTTGCCACAGAGCAGACAGACCCAACAACTGAGGTTGAGCAGAATAAGACAGTGAATCCTGAGGGCATTGAATTTGAAATGGGGGTAGCACTGACCTGTCTCCTCTCTGATCCTCTGATCGACCAAGAGTGCTTGGGGGATAACTTTGTGGTTTCCATGATTGGGAATGAAACGGCTGCGAGCCGACCAGCAGCTATCTTGGATGCATCGATCGCACCCTCCCTCACCTGGCAATACGAGGAGGGATTTCTGTCCAGCAGCACCGGGTCAGGTAGTGAGCCGGAATCTGATTCCACCGAGTCTTGTGAGTCGGAATCAGGTTCCAGCTCGACTGAGTCTGAGTCTGGTACTCCTGGGGGTGTCAACCCGGATGCCACAGTCCTGTCCAGGTCGTCTTTTTCTTTCTCATTTGAGTCTATTGTAACCGAGGACAATTTGGATGAACTTAATGAGAATGAACTGCCTGTGGTTTCCGAGTACTTTTCTGTGCCCCTGATTTATTGTATTAATTCAGACTTTCAAAATTTTGATGAAAACGAAGAGGACGAAGTTCCTCTGGTTTTACAACGTTTAATTGAACAGGAGCAGGAGAGGTTTGTTAAACCCCTAGTGGACGAAATCACTACCGTGAACATTGGTACTGAGGAGGACCCGCGGCTGGTCCAGATCGGGTCCACGTTGTCTTCGGAGGAACGCGAGCGCTTAGTCGCTTTATTAAAAGATTTCAAAGATGTTTTCGCGTGGTCCTACGAAGACATGCCTGGAATCGATCCTGAGATTGTACAGCATCGGATCCCCCTTGACCCCGAGGCCCGACCTGTCAAGCAGAAACTCAGAAGGATCCGCCCGGATTGGGCTCTCAAGATCAAAGAAGAGGTCACCAAGCAAATCGACGCAGGCTTCCTGCTAGTATCCGAATACCCGACTTGGTTGGCCAACATTGTGCCGGTGCCGAAGAAAGACGGCAGGATCCGGGTGTGTGTAGACTTCAGGGATTTGAACAGAGTTAGTCCGAAGGACGACTTTCCCCTACCGCACATCGATGAGTTAGTGGACTTCACAGCAGGGCACGCTTTGCTCTCATTCATGGATGGCTTCTCAGGGTATAATCAGATAGTGATGGCACCCGAAGACCGGGAAAAGACTGCATTCACCACCCCGTGGGGGACATACTGCTACCGGGTAATGCCGTTTGGGTTGAAGAACGCTGGAGCTACTTATCAACGGGCCGCGACCACAATACTACATGATATGATCCACAAAGAGGTTGAGGTGTATGTGGACGACATGATTGTCAAGTCCAAGGAAAGAGAGGGCCACTACACCGCCTTGCACAAGTTTTTCCAAAGGATCAGGGAATTCCGGTTGCGGCTGAACCCTCAAAAATGTACGTTTGGTGTTACAGCGGGGAAAATGCTGGGGTTTCTGATTACACAAAGGGGCATCGAAGTCGACCCTTCCAAAATCAAGGCCATCCTAGAAATGCCCCCACCGAGGACTGAAAAGGAGGTGAGAGGCTTTCTGGGTAAAGTGCAATTCATAAGACGGTTTATCTCAAAACTAACCTTGACTTGTGAACCACTTTTTGGCCTTCTGAAGAAAGGAAAGAAGTTCCAATGGGACGGCCGATGTCAAGCTGCGTTTGAGCAAATCAAAGAATATCTACAGAACCCGCCCGTTTTATCACCGCCAGAACCAGGGAAACCGTTGATTTTGTACCTATCAGTGACTGAGACCACGATGGGCTGCATGCTTGCACAAGAGTCAGAAGACAGGGTGGAGAGAGCCATCTACTATCTGAGCAAAAAGATGCTAGAGTATGAAACTCGTTATACACCGCTGGAGAAGGCTTGTTTAGCTTTGGTATGGGCTACCAGGAAGCTGCGGCACTACCTGTTAGCTCACTCCGTAATGTTGGTTTCACGACTCGATCCCATCAAATATCTTTTCGAGAAACCAGCACTTACGGGTAGGCTAGCTCGTTGGTTGCTGTTGCTCTCCGAATTTGATCTCACATATGTCACGCGCAAGTCAGTGAAAGGAAGAGCAGTAGCAGAGTTCCTTGCCGACCATCCGGTTGAGGGGGATGAAGCAGTTGAATATCTATTCCCAGATGAAGCAATTCTGTATATCGACGATGAAACTTGGACGATGTACTTTGACGGAGCGTCAAATCAACATGGGTATGGGATAGGAGTGTTACTGATAGCACCCGACAATTCCCGTATCCCTCTAGCCTTCAAACTCCGGTTCAAAGTCTCGAACAATGAAGCAGAATATGAGGCGTGCATTGCTGGTTTAGAAGCAGCCCTAGAACTAGGGGCAAAACGGCTGGATGTCATTGGGGATTCGAACCTTGTTGTGTCTCAAGCTAAAGGAGACTGGAAAGTAAAAGAGGAAAATATGATGATGTATCACCAGACCTTGGACTTGCTGATTCCTCGGTTTGAGAAGTTAAGTTTTACTCATCTGTTGAGAGAGAACAACAAGTTCGCAGATTCTTTAGCAACTCTATCATTTATGATAGACTTCCCGACTGGAATCCAGATGCGTCCAGTCATTATTGATCAGAAATTTGCACCTGCCTATGAGTCGATTGCAGCCATAGATGAAGTTCAGGACGAACACCCTTGGTATCACGATATCTGGAACTTCTTGGAAAAGGAAGCATACCCGACAGGGGTAAATGCCAAAGACAAAAGGGCAATAAGAAGATTGGCCGTTCAGTTCATCATCTGCGGGGGTAAACTGTATAAAAGGGGGCATCTGGGAATGCATAAACTGTGTGTTGATGCAGAAGAGTCAAAGCGTCTGATGGAAGCCATCCACGGGGGAGAATGTGGTGCACACATGAATGGGGTAATGTTAGCAAGGAAGATTCTCAGACAAGGTTATTATTGGTCCACCATGGAGGAGGATTGTATTGGTTTTGTCCGGCGATGCCACAAATGTCAGATCCATGCAAACCGCATGAACATCCCGCCGTCGAAGCTATACAATATGACTTCACCATGGCCATTTTCAGTCTGGGGAATTGATGTGATCAGGGCTATCACGCCAAAGGGGTCGAATGGGCATGAGTTCATCTTGGTAGCGATAGATTATTTTACAAAATGGGTTGAGGCCCAATCTTATGCGGTGTTGAAGGCTTCTGTAGGAAATTAATGTAATGATTTTATTGATCGATATAGATTGATACAATGACTCTCCTATATATAGGAGAGGAACCACACTATGCTCACCTACCACACTATACCTAACACACTATACTCACCTACCACACTATACCTAACACATTATCATCCATCTACCACACTTGGTGGAGTTTTTACATTTACATTAAACACATTCAACAGCCTCCCTCAAACTCAAGGGGGATAGGAACTAACCAACTTGAGTTTGGAGAGAGTAACAAAACACGAAAATAAACTGACAAATAAAATAAAAGTGGATAGGAGACACTGTATGATCGTGTCAGACCGTTGTAGAAGACTGTATGGTTATGGCAGACTGATGTAGAAGACAGTTTATGGGGTCATGTCGGACCGTTGTAGAAGACAGTTTACGGGGTCATGTCGGACCGATGTAGAATACAGTTTACGGAGTCTTGCTGGACCCTTGTAGAAAACAGTTTACGGGGTCATGTCGGACCGTTGTAGAAGACAGTTTATGGGGTCATGTCGGACCGTTGTAGAAAACAGTTTACGGAGTCTTGTCGGACCTATATAAAAGCTAACCGGAATCGATGTCGGGACAGTTTACAGAGTCTTGTCGGACCCATATAGGAGCTAACCGGAATCAATGTCGGGACAGTTTACAGAGTCTTGTCGGACCCATATAGGAGCTAACCGGAATCAAATGTCGGGACAGTTTACAGAGTCTTGTCGGACCCACAAAAGTCACACCCTCAAAAGGTGTGCCCAATCTTTCCCAATATAGTAGCCCACGGGCACCCCAAAAAAGAACCAAACCGTGGGTCCAAAAAACGTGGCCCACTAACAAAGCAACTCAGCCCAGAGAAACCAACATGAATTACCTACCAACAAAACTAATCCTGGAAGAAGCCCATTTTCCAAGTCACGTGGGTAAATTAAATAGCCCACTACAATCACCAAAAATAATTCAAGAAGTAATGTTCCCTTGCTGGCCCACCAGACCAAAAACAAAAAAATGGCCAACTAAGTAACCTATATATATTATATAAATATATATAATATATATATTTACAGCCTCACTTTTTGAAAACCATTTGATTCACAAAAACCACCCACTTTTTTAAACAGCCCACAGAATACCTCCTTTTATTTTTTAAACTAATCTTCACCTCTTGGATGGGTTAATTTAAAAATTGTGGGTTTGGGGAGTGGCCCCAAGCAACATAACCAGCACCAGCATCACGAGCAGGTGAACAAGTTGCAACATATAACTGATTATCAGCAGCCCTTGCCCTCTGCAATAACTCCCAATGCAATGGTCCTGTCGTCATGTTAAATGCACCAGGATAGCAGATCAAATGAGCACCTCTCACTGCATATAACATCGCCAGTTCCTGAAACCGGATGTCATGACAAATACCAATACCAATACGCCCAACTTTTGTGTCCACAACTGTAGGAGTTTCCCCTGCAGTAAGAGTCTTAGATTCCTGAAAGGAAATCTTGCCAGGAATATCAATATCAAAAAAGGTGTACCTTCCTGTGTTTAGCTTTAAGCTTCCCATCAGTATCAAAAACACAGCATGTGTTGTACAGCCTATCACCACATCGTTCTGGTATAGAGCCACCAACTATTGTGATCTTCAATAGAGAAGCAACTTCAGACAACATAGTTGTCGAAGGAGATGAAATTGGACTATTCCATATTTCAGGCAAGACAACAAGTTGGGCACCCCTTTTTGCAGCATCCTCAATGGCTTGACGAGCGTGAGCAATGTTCCTCTCCTTGTCGGCAGTAACTAACAATTGGCACAATCCAATCTTAAACTTGGAGACAGGAGGGATGGGCAATTGGAAGGCCGGGGGGACTCTAGCTTGCTCTGTCAATCCCTTTGTTTCAACCTCACATTGGTTCCTCTCCTTGTCGGCAGTAACTAACAATTGGCACAATCCAATCTTAAACTTGGAGACAGGAGGGATGGGCAATTGGAAGGCCGGGGGGACTCTAGCTTGCTCAGGCTTGAAAGATGAAGCCATTGATGATGCAAAGAAGGAAGTGCTGAGTATCACCAAGAGACTTGGGAAAATTTGAGGACTGCTGTGAAGTCTACTAAGAAGCTTTGTGCTGTTATGCTGGATACAGTGGGGCCTAAAACAGTAGCAGCCTGCATCTTCACCCCAAGTGATCCTGATCGAAAGAGAGCACAAGCTGAAGCCCGTGAAAGGGCAGCAGCGGAGGCAAGAGAGAGAGCAGAAAAGGCTGCTGCAGAAGCTAGGAAAAGGGTGAATTCAGAAGCAAGGGAGAAAGCTGCTACTGCTAGTAAAACTGAAGCTGAAGCACGACGTAGAGCAGAACGGGCTGCTGTAGAAAGGGCTGCTGCAGAGGCTCGTGAAAGGGCCGTAGAAACACAAGCGGAATAGGTTGAGGTCCGGCGGACGGCCAAGGCAAGGTTGCCGCCCGCCGGTAAGGCGAAGAACACCAAGAGCTTAACTTGGCTCTGATACCATGTAGGAAATTAATGTAATGATTTTATTGATCGATATAGATTGATACAATGACTCTCCTATATATAGGAGAGGAACCACACTATGCTCACCTACCACACTATACCTAACACACTATACTCACCTACCACACTATACCTAACACATTATCATCCATCTACCACACTTGGTGGAGTTTTTACATTTACATTAAACACATTCAACAGCTTCGCATGTAGCAAAATTTATCAGGAACAACATCATTTGTCGCTACGGAGTCCCAAATGAAATCGTTTCAGACAATGGTTCCCACTTCAAGAAGGAAGTGATAGACTTGTTGGAGAAATACAATGTGGCTTTTCATAAGTCATCTACCTATCGGCCGCAAACTAACGGAGCAGTTGAAGCCGCCAACAAGAATATCAAGCGCATACTACAGAAGATGGTGGAAACCTACCGGGATTGGCCAGATAAGCTGCCGTTTGCTTTGTGGGGCTACCGGACTTCAATCAGAACTTCTACTGGGGCGACTCCGTATTCATTGGTTTATGGGATGGAGGCCGTTCTACCTATTGAGATTGAGGTTCCGTCACTACGAGTATTGGCTGAGTGCCAGATAGCCGAAGCAGATTGGCAGCAAAACAGATTTGAGGAACTCATGCTTTTCGATGAAAGAAGACTGAAAGCACTGTATCACATCCAAGGCTATCAACGCAGAATCGCCCGGGCTTTTAACAAGAAGGTTAAGTCCAGAAATTTGAAAGAAGGAGATTTGGTGCTCAAGGACAACCGAGCTCCCATCCACGACCCAAGGGGCAAGTTCAGACCTAATTGGACTGGTCCCTACATTATCAAGTCAATCTGGTCTGGTGGAGCTGTGGTTCTGATGGATTTAGATGGCTTGGAGTTCTCACAACCGATCAACATGGACAAGTTGAAGAAATACTACCCCTGAGAGGCTCGCTAGGCCGAAAACCCGAAAGGGCGACCTAGGCAAAACTCAGAGCACAAAAAATTTGAAAGTATAAAAACTGAGCTCGCAAGGTTGAAAACCCGCAAAGGGCGGCCTTGGCAAAAGTTAGAGCGCAAAAGGAGAGTAAAAATACCCGAGCGAACCTAAGCCTGAACTACGTAAGGTTTGATTCCCATCTTTGGGATACGTAGGCAGCTTCATCCTGAAGTTCAGCCACAAACATTTTCCCCGATCAACTTTGTCCATTTTGATCATCTCAGGCATCCTTGTCCATCAGCATTCATCGTAATCTCCGGTGCAGTGCTATTCAGACTAGGGGCAACTTTCCGTTGCCAGGAGGTGCCGTGGTACCGTTCAGACTAGGGGCAACTCTCCAGTTGCTAGGATCCGGGGTTGTGCATCTCAGTGACAGATCTCAGGCGTGTCCAGTTCTGATCCATATCGAAAATAGTTTTGGAAAGTTTTAATAAAAGTTGACTTTGTTCAAATTAATCTTTTCACAACTAAGACCATTTTTGGACCAAAGCGGAGAATTTTCAGTACCACAACCTTCAATTTCATTGATTTCAAAACAAAGTTCTCTTGCTCTTGCATACAATTGAAGTTGCTTTTTATTACACTCATAACGAAAACTTGAAAGTACTAGTAAAGCAATAAATCTAGGGCATAGTCAAGTCAGGTGTCCCTGCGCCCCCTTCCAGAGCTGGTTGAAGCTTCCGATGCCGATTTAGGCCCAATTTGCGCCTCTTCATTTAGCCAATCCCAGCACTCGTCAGATAAAGTGCAACTGAAAACAGGGGCAGGGGACAGGAGCTCTCTGGTCCTCCAAGCCGTAATGTGTCGGGCAAGATGTGCGCCTCGAACCGGGAAAGCGACCGGATACTCAATTCCCTCCGGAGGGCAAGTCTGATCATGGCCAAACTGGCGCAGAATACGAAATGGAAAATAAAATACACAGTGAGTCAAGCCGATCAGACGAATCCCGGTATCCTGGAACATGCTATAGCTCATCGCCGGGAGATTGAGCCAAGGACAGCGCCAAGCAATGCGTTCGCCTGACAAGTTGCACATCCATTCAAACCACCAGCTCTCATCAGGAGCATTGACTAGGCGTTGCCGAAAGAAGTAGCCACGGGCTGAGTAAGCAGGGCAAGAGTCCACAACTTGCAATTTATCCATCAACCATATCTGGGGAGGGATGGAAAATGAGAGAATAAAGAATAGAGAGATGTGCGATGAGAGAAAAGTAAGATGAGGGTTTTGTGAGAAAAAACCGAGCCCGAGGGCCGAGTGATGTGAGCAAATATTTATGTGAGGTAGGGTGGGAAACATTACCTGCAGCAGTAGTGGACTCCCTGCGAACCTGGTCGTCTCCCGGCGATAGAAGGCATCTAGACCCATCAGTGTCTCGGCCAAAGTCATAGCAATACAGCTCTTTCCTTCCTTTAGGCCTTGAGCGACTTCAATCAAACGGATATTAGCTTCTCCGGAGCCAGAGACAAACAGAAAGTGAGATAGTAGGCACAAACAGAGGGCGTGCTGCCGGAAGCCTTGCCAATGATGGTCATTGCGGTCGCCAGCATCGGAGAATCGGTAAATCAGGCTCGGGATATCCAACATCCCATTACAAATCAGGGATCGGGCATCATGCGCGTTGAGACCACACATCCGCCCTAGAGCTTGGGCATGGCCAAAACGAGACTGGGGCACGACCTCTTCCGAACGTTCAGACTCCATCAAAATTTGGAAATCTTCAAAAATAGGACAGACCTCTTGCCCGCCAAAGCTAAATACGTGCGTTACCGGGTTCCAAAACCTTGCCGCAGCTTGGAGGAAAGGGAAGTGCAGTGGGGTCCGGCCCAGCGTGAATAGTGCATTCAAGCCGAAACCCCGGAAATTCAACTTCTCCGAGCCATCTAAAGAAGAAATCCAAGATGTGAGATTTTCTGCGAGGAATGCCTCCATTTTTGTGAGGAAAGGTGATGAAATGAATAAGTTCCAAGGGAGGGGCTTTTATAGAGGAGCAAAACACTATTCAAAGGACACGTGTCAACATTTCGGTGGTTGTGGGGGAGGTGGCCGGCCGGCCCTCTTTTCTAGTAGGCCGGCCACCCTCCAACCTCTTGCTGCAAAGTGTTGTCGGCCTCGCGTTGGTCCTGTTTTGCCCGCCGGAAGAAAATTTGAGGCACTTTCATGCATCGGGAATGTTGAAGGTCTCCATTTCTATCAGTTTCGGATACGTTCCATTATCCAGATTGTCCGTCTGAAGAATGTTTTGTTGTATTTTTGCTTATCGAGTTGTTGTTTTGTTTATCGAGTTGTAAGTTTTGTCGAGCTGTCGCATTTTGTGTTTTGAGTTATTACTTTTTAGTTACACAATTTTGTTGAATCTTGTTTATTGAGTCGTTAATATTGTTGTATTTTGCTTATCGAGTTGTAAACTTGCTAAGATTCTGTTATTTCTTAGTAAGTCGATTTGTTTTGATTTGTTGTGTCGGTTCACTACCTGACCTGGTAAATACACAAGGTGCATTTCCATTCAATTCCATTTTTGTGCAAAATGATGCGATGCGATGCTGAGAATTTCAAATACAAACATCCTTTCAAAAAGCTGTTTCATTCCATCATGTTTTACAACAAAATAAAGGTACAAGTTTTACAGAAAATAAAACTGCCTGATAAAATGCAAGGTGCTACAAACTACTAGCCAAAAAGTAAAATAAAGCAAGAAATAACATCAGTATCCTCGGGAACGGGATTGAGGAGGCCCTCTCATCCTCTTCTGCGGGATAACCTCTGCACCATCATCACCATCCGGATCAGAGCTGTCGTCCTCCGGATCCCCCTCAGCCTCGCCTCCGCTCCCGGAACCAAGACCGGAGCCTCCCTCCCCAGGAGATGTCTCTGACACACGGTCTGCGACCTCCTCCTCCTCATCCTCAACAATGGGTGCCCTGCGTCTGCGAGACGACCCTGCTCCTCGAACTCCTCGGTAAGGCCTGGATGGTCCAGCTCCTCGAGACCCTGTACCTCTGGAAGGTCTAGCACCTCGACCTCTCTGAGAAGGCCCGGATGGCCCGCCCCGTGTCGAAGCATATACGGGAGGCATCTGAAAATGGAAAGTGCAATACATCAGTTCAAATATGAAAAGCAGGTACAAGTACAGTATGTAAGTAGGGTGTGTGCCAGATGTGTTCTACACAGCCTGTCAGTGCAATAGAATGTTTAAAACCAGCATTAACAGAAATATAATAAATGCAAGAAAGATGAACAATACCTGCACACCCACGATGGCCATCTGTGCCTCCCTCCGTAGGATCATGCCCTCGAATGTGGCCAACATCCCGAGCAGCTCGTCCGTATACTCAACCGGAGGCTGCAAATACAAATGCAAAACCATCAGTAAAGGAATGAATGTCCAAACATCTAACTGATAAATCAAAGTTGAAGAACATACCGGGGGTGAATCCGGGTCTCTGACATATCTATGGTCAGGAAGAGGAGGCTCTAGCGGAACCTGGTAAGGAGTCCCGAACCGCCAACTCGTCAACTCAGTCGGCATATCTGGCCATCCAGGATGATCGAGAGTCGGAGGGATCGGAGGAATCGAACTACCTCTACCTCTAGATGTACCAGCCCTGCTAGAAGAAGGGATGTCTATAGCACGGGCACGACTCGAAGATGGTGCGCCAGTAGGCCTCAATGGCGGAGCCCGGACTCCCGTCAGGGGGGGCATCAGATATATGCGGCGATAGGTGGCGTAGTTCCCCTCAACAAGATGCAATAAAGCATCGCTGCCCTGCATATCCCTAGCGACCTCCTCAGGAGAAAGCCTATCGGCAGTCCGCATAGTGGCTGGAGGCACAGCAGGAGGGTCCTGAGACTCATACCCCCACACCTGGCGCTGAAAGCGTTCCCCCAGGAACCAAGCCCTACCGACTGGTCCCTCGAGCAGAAACCTATACTGGGAACTAGTCGACCCTCCGGGGTACTGATTCTCGAGATCGTCGCCAAAGACTGCCCAGGGTTGCCAGGTGATCTGCGGATGACCAGTGTACAAATCAATCAGAGATCAAGCAAATATAGAGCAGATCAAAGATGAAATGAAAAGAACTGAGAGTTCTGAAACACCTCTGTCGCCCGAACAGTGTCGAAGTACTGTCGCAGAGAGAAGAGACTCTCTCGAGGCCTCGATAAGTGCTCACCCTCAAACATCAACGAAAATGGAGTCATGGGAGGTCTTGCTACCTCCATTTCCGGAGCTAATGTGGGGAAATATGCATATACCCATAGCTGAGAAAAGCAGTGCGGGATGTGAATACAAAGTGCTAAAGGCAGAATACAGAATGCAAAGTGCACCGTGTGTGCAGTGAATAAGTAATGAGGAGCAAAAGTGTAAATCAAGAGGACAGAACGTACCTCCCAGGCTCTCCAATAGCCGCCGAGTAAGTCTCCCTGCCTGCGGGAGGTAGCGCTCATGTAACAATAAAGGGTAGCCAGGCCAGCGCCGCCCCAATCATACTGACCGACCTGTGATAGGTCTACTAGGGCGCTCAGTAGATACAACCCGACCATGTTCCCTCTATCGGCAAACAGAGTGGTGCCAAAGAGGAACATAAGGAAACCACGGGCGTACTGCTCAGCCTTCGCAGGAGACTCAGGCTCCATCTGTGGTCGCCGGAAATGGGAAGAGAACCAAGTATACCTAACTCTCCCGGTACCTCTGTCTACAGGCGGGCGGGCCCCCAATAGATGCATCCAAGCAGCCTCCCACTGACCCATATCCTCATCGTAGGGAATAGGTCCACCGCCTAAGTCTAGGCCGGTGAGCATAGCGAAGTCCAGTGGGGTCATGGTCATATCCCCGGTCGCAGAAAAATGGAAAGAATTGGTGGTGTCCCACCATCTCTCCGCCAGAGCAGCAAATAATGTCCTACTGATGAGACAGTGTGATAACCCCCTGCAGAATGGTCCAAATCCTGCGAAGTCAACCAAGTCCCGGACAGCTTCCGGAAGCTCCGCATACCACTCCCTCGCGGCAGTGGAGCCATATCCTCGCACTGTGCGAGAGCCAGCCTGCATTTAGAATGAATGCGTGTATCAGCAAATGAAGTGAAAATGAGCTGTGTGCAAATGAATTGTTTTGAGCTGTGTTCAAATTTCAGAAGATCAGTGGGCTGTGTGTTCGCTTCAAATCTGGGCTGCGTGTTCAGTAAATCAGAGTTTAGGGCTGTGTGTTCTACTCTAGATCAGTGGGCTGTGTGTTCGCTTCAAATCTGGGCTGCGTGTTCAGTAAATCAGAGTTTAGGGCTGTGTGTTCTACTCTTAATCAGTGGGCTGTGTGTTCGCTTCAAATCTGGGCTGCGTGTTCAGTAAATCAGAGTTTAGGGCTGTGTGTTCTACTCTTAACCAGTGGGCTGTGTGTTCACTTCAAATCTGGGCTGCGTGTTCAGTAAATCAGAGTTTAGGGCTGTGCGTTCTACTCTTAATCAGTGGGCTGTGTGTTCGCTTCAAATCTGGGCTGCGTGTTCAGTAAATCAGAGTTTAGGGCTGTGTGTTCTACTCTTAACCAGTGGGCTGTGTGTTCACTTCAAAATCTGGGCTGCGTGTTCAGTAAATCAGAGTTTAGGGCTGTGCGTTCTACTCTTAATCAGTGGGCTGTGTGTTCACTTCAAAATCTGGGCTGCGTGTTCAGTAAATCTGAGTTTAGGGCTGTGTGTTCTACTCTTAATCAGTGGGCTGTGTGTTCGCTTCAAATCTGGGCTGCGTGTTCAGTAAATCAGAGTTTAGGGCTGTGTGTTCTACTCTTAACCAGTGGGCTGTGTGTTCACTTCAAATCTGGGCTGCGTGTTCAGTAAATCTGAGTTTGGGGCTGTGCGTTCTACTCTTAGTCAGTATGTGCTGTGTGTTCATTTTCACCTTCGGGCTGTGTGTTCGCTAAATCAATGTTTGAGCCGTGTGTTCAATTTCTAACTAATACATGCTATACATTCACAATCAGGCGATGTCTTGTGTGTTCGTGAAATTCAATTGTTTAAGTCGCATGCTCAGGATACAGGTACTATGTCATAAGCTAAACTGTATGTCTAAGCATGGCAAAGGTATAAAATGCACGAAAGATACAGGAAATAAAGTAAAATACCTCTGCATCGTAGGAGAGGTGCCGCTCCGGTTCTCGCAGAAGGAGATCCCCTGGTACCCGATCGTTGAAATCGGTAAAATGACGAAAAACGGCTCGTGGAAGCCTATGTACCGCTGGGGCATATCGCTCGGGAATAAAAGGGCGAACCCTCGGGGGCAATGTCATAATGTCGAAATCATCCCCGGCACCTGGAAAACCTCCGCCGTGAGGAAAGTGACCCGCCATGTCAAGGAATCTGCAAAGAGGAGCAAAAACGAGCAAAATGAGTCAAAATTGAAAAAAGTCAACAAAAGTCAACTCTCGGGAAATGAAAAGTCAACCAAAAGTCAACTCCCGGAAAAATCTTCCAAATAATGAGACAAAATTACCTCAAGTAATGAAAATGAGAAGAGAAGCCCCGAAGTCAAAATTTAGTCGCCTCAAAGTGCTTAAATCTGAAGGATTTCGCGAAAACAACTTGCGTGGGAGGCCGAGGGGCGCGTATAAAATGCAGATCTGAAAGAGAAAATGGCTTAGAGAGCAAGAGGAGAGAATTTCACACTTGGGGGAGTGATTTCGGATGGCATTGGAGGTGTGTATATATAGAAATCTCGAAAAAGACCAAAATGCCCCTGCTTTGGGCAGGTGGCCGGCCGGCCACCTAACCTGGCTGGCCGGCCCCTCTACTTTTTCCCCCTGGCCGATGGCCTCTCCTAGGGAAATGGGCTGGCCGACCATGCTCCCCACCCCCTCCCCTACCTCTCTGCAAATTTTGAGGAAAATCGGAGTTCCCGGGACCTGAAAAAGTTGAAGAAAAGTGCACTTTCTGGCGCCGAATTGCTCCACCGGAACTTCAATTGCAATTTCTGACATGTGTCTCCTCATTACTCATCAAAATCAAGGTGTATCCTTTTTGAACATATTGTGACCTCTCCGGGATGGTAAATCAGAGGCCGCGATCGAGTTGCCGTCGTCGAAATGCGCGTTTTTCAGCTCATTGTTGCGCAACAAACAGGCATCCTGATTTGTGCTCGTTTGTCATTATTTGGCTCATAATTTGCATTCTCATGAATGTTTTGCATTGTCATGCGTGCCTTCTTGATGTGCCATACTTCTGTGCTTAAACATGCATTGTCACACATTATCTTTTCTCACATTGTGATGCATTCATTCGCCGACACTGTGTGTGTCCAACTTTTGGAATTATAGGAATCGCATTGAATATATGTTGTTGGCATATTGTTCTTGTTGAATTTCTCTATTTTGCAGGCACGATATTGTATGTACAGTTCATTTGAGGCTGGTGCGACCAGACGAATCGCGCAGGTATCGTATCTTCTCCGTGTGAGACGCGACGAGAATTGAATAATTCTCCGCATTCCTAACTGCATGAAATGTAGTTGCTGCTTTGCATTCTTGCTTAAAACTGTTGCATCTATTTGTCAATACTTGCTTCATTACAGCTTGCTGCATTTGCATGATCATCGAGTTACACTTGGCTCCGTGCCTATCATTTTGCATTTTGCCCCCTTTTGCCTGCGGGCATGCCTGCGGGTACTTCTTTGTTTATCTTGTATGATGATCTAAGTCTTCGGCCTTGTCAAAAATGGGTCGTCTCTGGGCTTTGACATTCACTCCCGTCACTTCTTGACTTCCGAGTTCTGTCAAAGAGGGGCAACTGCAGACACCCCATTTTTGACCGACCTTAAGACTCAGATGTCACCAATTGAGCGCTTGGTGATGTTGCATGTTGTGCTCGTTCAGAAGTCTCAGAGTCGCGGCCGTGCGCCCTGCCTCCGGACTCCCGAACTCTCTTCTGTGCCTTGTTTCGGTTTGCGAACCAGACTCGGTTTTCTCTGTTATCTTTCCTGAGGGAAGGGAGTGGTCCTGTAGGCTATTTCCCGGTGGCCGTGGGCTACTTTTCGTGGCCATAGGCCATTTTGCCCATTTCGGAGCCCGGTTCCCGGTTTTCGAGACCGTCAGGCCGTGTGCCTCGGCTCGGGACCGCCCAACTATCTCCGATTTCTCCGATTTTTGGCATGCACCTCTGTTTTATCAGTCCGAGGAACACTGGGGCCTTTGATGCCCACTCCGTGGCCGTATGCCACTTTTGGTGCCTATAGCCGGTTTTCGGGACCCCGAACCGCGCGGTTTAGGCCCCGAGCATTCATTTTGCATCGATTTTCTCCGATTTTTGGCAGGAACCTCTGTTTTGTCATTCCGAGGGACACTGGGGTCGCAGATGCCCACTTCGCTGCCGTATACCACTTCCGGCACCTGCAGCCCATTTTCGAGATCCCGAATTGCCCAATTTTGGCTCCGAGCGTTCATTTCTCATTAGTTTTTGTTCAAATTTGGCAGGTACCTCTGTTTCAACACCAGGAAGATCACTGGGGGGTGGGAGGCCAGCAACTATCCCAGATAACCAGTTTCGCTCCTCCGGCGCCCGTTTTGCTCACTTCCGGGCCAATGTTGAACACCCTGGGGTTATTTTCTTCCAACCAAAGCTACATATCTGTGATCAGGGGACATGGGAGGACCCTAAAAACTACTGGTCGGCCAGCAATTGTGGATTTCATTTTTGAGCATCTCCTTCAAGTCCTATGTTGTGACTCCTGCTTCAGTGTTGCCAATTTCCGACCTTGGAACCTTGTTCCACACATCTGGGAGGACCCTAAAAGTTGGTGGTCGGCCAGCAATTGTGCATTTCATTTTGGAGCCTCTTCTTCAAGCTCTATGTTGTGGCTCCTGCTTCAGTGTTGCCAATTTCCAACCTTGGGGCCTTGTTCTACACACCTGGGAGGACACCAAGGAGTGGTGGTCGGCCAGCAATTTTCCTCTTCAATTTTTGGCCATGGCCGGCCGGCCAGGGTGAGTGGCTGGCCGACCAGGTGGGGTGGTCGGCCGGCCACCTCCCAGAAATTTACCTGGCCGGCCAGCTTTCTGCTTTCCAACACTTTCCAGCTGTCCGGATACTTTTTGAAATATCCCGGGCATCCGGGGGATATTTTGGGAGGGAAAGCTTGGATGCATTTCCCTCCCCTTTTACACCTTTTTTTGCCTATTAAAGTGGCTGCCCTCCTCCTTCCCTAGGGTTACAAAAATCCACCTCAAGACTCCCTCTCCCAAAACCTTCATTCTCATCTTCAAAATCCTAAAAAACTTCAAGTCTTTAGCCCATTCCTTCATCAATCCCAAGCTCCACCATCACCATTCAATTTCCAGCAACAAGGAGGGGTTCTTCAGAGGCTTAGAAGCAACTTTCATCAAGGCAAGAAGAAGCAAAAGACTTGTCTTCAAGGGTAAGTCTTTAAATCCTTTTTTCTAGCATTTTCTTCCATCAATTCTTTACCCTATTTCCTTTCTGTTTCGGGCTTTGGCCCCTACTGATTTTGTGCTTATTTTGAGCCCCTCTACAACATTGTAGAAGGGCTCAACTTCATTTGGTGTCTCCATGATATAGTTCCTTCAATACCATTCTTTAGGACATTAATTTGCATGCTTTATTTGCCTTTTGATTGATCTGATTTAGAGTATACTATATACTGTGAGAAGGCTTATTTTGAGCCCCTCTTCAACATTGAAGAAGGGCTCAACCATGTTTGGCTTCTCCATCATGCACTTCCTTTGAAATTCTTCTATTTTACCGTAAAATTGCATGATTGTTTTGGCCTATTTGTAATCTGATTTGGAGCATGCAACATACTGGTATTGTGCTTATTTTGAGCCCCTCTTCAACATTGAAGAAGGGCTCACCCTGGTTTTCTTGCTCTACATATTACTTGCTTTGAATTCTTGTTCCATTCACATTTTGCATGCTTTTTTAAGCTCACCATACTTCGGATTTCAGTCTTCATCAGGCCTAGAGAGTGCCTTATTTTGGTCCATTATTCATACTTTGTTAAGGGTCTTAGGCCATTTGATGATTGGTTTTGGTACTTGTTTTGTAATCCTTCATATTTTCCGTAAAATTGCATGCTTTGTTAGGCTTGCTTAGCTTCGGATTTCAGTCTTCATCAGGCCTAGAAATTGTCTTGTTTTGGTCTATTCTTCAAGTTTTATTAAGGGCCTTAAGTTGTTTGGTCATTGCTTATGGTACTTCTCTTTATAGCCTTTGTTAGCTTCATCTTGCGTGCCATGTTTAGCAGATCTACACACTGAATTGGGGGATGTAATCTACTGTAAATATGCATATTTTTGGCTCCTCTCTAATGTTGTAGAACTGTGTTTTTCAGTTTGAGCATTGTAGATACTACTTGCTTTGTAATTCTCCTCTTTTCCCCCATTTTTGCAAGCTATTTTTACCATACTTGTGGTTGTTATTTATCCATGATTTGTACTGGAAAAATGCCATTTTTGGGACTGCCTTGCTACTGGTTTGCATGTCATGTGCCATTTTTGCATGTTTGGCATAGCCGTAGGCCATTTCGGGCGCTTAAATTCACATTTCAGGATGATTTCATGCATCGGTTGTCATTTCGTATCATTTCGGGACTGTTTTCCCCTTTACTTAGGTGCTGAAATTTGGTTTGCATGCTTGCATATCATTTCCCATGTCATTTCATGCCTTAATGCATTGCCTCGGTTTGCGTGCCCGTCGGCGCGCACTTCGAGGCACTCCGATTTGATTGATCGGCAGCTTGTGTGAGTGTGGCTGAGGCCCTCTCATGTTGGCATAAGCCCAATTTGCATTCCGTATGCCATTTTATGCATTCCTCGATTTGCGTGCCCGGGTGCACGCGTTTCGAGGCATCTCTTTTTCATCCGCCGGCATCTGATGTGAGCGTGGCTGAGGTCCACTAATGTTAGTATAAGCCCAATTTGCATTTCTATCTCATTTCATCGTCGCCTCGATTTGCGTGCCCGTGTGCACGCATTTCGAGGCACTTCGATTTTATCCGATTTGCATTTCACATCATGGCCTCGGTTTGCGTGCCCGCATGCACGCTTTTCGAGGCACTTCGGTTTTATCCGATTTGCATTGCATATCATCGCCTCGGTTTGCGTGCCCGTGTGCACGCATTTCGAGGCACTTCGGTTTTATCCGATTTGCATCTCACATCATGGCCTCGGTTTGCGTGCCCGCGTGCACGCTTTTCGAGGCATCTCATTTTCATCTCGTTTTCACCAGCATAGTGCACACTAGGTTGTATCTTAGATTGCATTCATGCATTACCTCGGTTTGCGTGCCTGTGTGCACGCATTTCGAGACATCTCATTTTCATCTGCATTGTGCATACTAGGTTGCATCTTAGGTTGCATTCATGCATATCATGCATATTGCATCATGTTCGGGATAAGGGTTAGCCCGGGCACGGGAAACGAGGTACGTTCCGTACTCCGAGTGACGGAACGGATCTCAATTCCCAAATTGCCGATACTCCGGATTATCCATGATGGAGTTAGGTTTTGTCGTAGCATTCATATGCATTCATCCCATATTGAGTTGTGCAATTCGGCTCCTCGGCCATCATGCATCGAGATGCGTGATTGGTGGCACGAGGATCGAGGCATGCATATATTTGTGAAATACATTGCTATGCCCCTTTCCTGCTCTCTGTTGCAGCAAAATGAAGAATCAGCAACTTTTCGGAGCTTGGCACGCATTTCGAGAAACGTTGCAAACAGAGACTAATTGGGGCATCGCCGTGGATTTCCGCGCAAGGCAGCTCCAACGTACATCATTCATCAGAATCAAGGCAGCCCCTGGCTTGCATGCCAGTTTTTACATTTTTCTTATTTAATTTGTTAATTAATTAGGAATTTGTATATTATTCGGGACTGTAATATTTTGGACTGTATTATTCTTTCATTCGGGACTGTATATTTATTTGGACCCTCTGCGCGAGGGCAAAATTGTAATAAGTGTGGGTGAGTGTGATGTATGTCTTCCAACCCCACGTCTTTCTCCCTTTTATTTATCCGCTTATGATGGTTAGATATAAGGCATATTTCAATTAGCATACAGTATGACAGCATGTTTGCATCATTCATCTGTTTTGCACGCACCGGGCTCGGCGCATCATACAAACTGCATTTGTATTTCAATTCCAAGTTGAATACGTGTTAGTTGTAGCATTCCATATGCCATATTTAGAATAGCCGAGCCTGCTATAGTTGCATTTTGCATGTGTTGCATTAGGCATTTCAGTATACTTAGGATCATGCATGATTTCTAATGTAGTTTCTGTTTTGGCTTGGAGTACTCGGTGAGTTTTTATGCTTTAGCATCCTTGCATGCGTGTGAGTGTTGCCATGAACAGCATGCTTGCCATGAGGCTATTTGCTTATGTGATATAACTGCCTGAATGCCTGTGGGTGAAGGTTGGGTTATCTGAATTGGGACAATTCATCGACTGTTTGTTTTAAGCCCACTAGATAGTGGCAACACCATGTTTTCTAAGCCCACCCGAGGGTGGCAAAATCTGCATTTCAAGCCTACCTGCGGGTAGCAAACCGTCTTTCAAACAAACATGAAATGTTTTGTTCCAATTCAGACGGCCCAGTCTATACTTGTTTGCTGCGAGCATCACATAGTAATCTAGGCTAATAACCGGAATAAGAACTCACAATGTTTTCAAAAACAGATATCATGGTTAGTAGAGGCCGGTCTTTGACCGGGCGAGCGGGGGTGCTCACGATGTGACCTTCCCCAATCGTACCCAAGTTCCTGAGCCGAGGCAACTTTGGTGATGACGGACACGTGGCCTTTGGCACCGAGTCAGGGTTTCCTAAATTTCCCATTTTAAAAATATTTAGGTGGCGACTCTGTTATCTGGAAAAGCAGTCCATGTTTGGCACTTCTTTCAAAAAAATCAATTTTTCTTCAAAACGATTTGCCAGAGTTGGACTCTTTGGTTCAGATTTAGAACCGCAACAAAATCGAGTCCGAACTGTAGCGAGGTCCCTCGCGGGCTTGTTACACATGTGCATTCATCTCTTGAGACTTGTATAAAATGTATATACTTTGTTAAGGATTTCCTACTGGGCTTTATGCTCACCCTACGGGATTTTTGTGCAGGAAAAGATGTGGTGATTCCGCCTAACTGAAGGTGTGGAATTGTGTGTGTTACGAGTACAATGCTCTCATTTTGCGTGACTCTATTTTGTAAGCCAAGGGCTATATTTGTGTGGATTTGAATAACCATTATGTGTAATCGGGCTTAAGCCTTGGAAACTTGTAAGCCCTTTGGGGTATTTATTTGTTTATATACTTGTTGTTGGATTAACTGTATTATCGCATGAAGACTATTTACATCATGTAATGCAAGTATGAGGATTTACTATCAGTTTTACTTTAAAGGGCCATGATTATTGTATTATCATTTGGGCATGAAAAATTGGGGCATTACACCACGTGTAGAATTCATATAGATCAAATTACCTGCTATAAATCTTTCAATGATTTTACCGAGTGGTATTCTTTATCCATTGAACACTTTACGTCATCAAGCCATTTTGTTAATCGATTGACAAACTCATCCATGGTAATCGTCTTGTCACCAACAAATAGCCTCAAATTCAATATATTTTTTGCAGAACATTATGAACTTGACACATAGAAACATCACAAATTTTCTAAAAGATTTAATACATAAGCAGTCATAGTTAAAATATTTACATAGTTCGCATTTTTTTACATGCCATAAGTTTAAATATGTTTGGTTATGGATTGACTCCCTAGGATATGTACAAACAAAAAGATAGGTAGATCCTTAAAAAGAGATGGAGACTATGCAAAAAGAGATGAAGTGTAAGCAAAAAACAAGTGGTGGTAAAAGCAAGTCAAGCATTCTTTGCATTAGGTGGTGCAATTGGGTCATCAGTGGATGAGGGTGTGACTTCTTCAGTAACATTTGAAGGCTCCAAACTGTTTCCAGTTGAAGCTGATGTTCAAGTGGAATGACTTGCTAATGGGAAAGGTTTTCTCATGCATAAAGGAACAAAATTTTGCTTGATTGAAGAGTTTGTTGCTAGATGTTGCAACTTTCAAATTTATCAGTTTGAAGAATGTTGAGATTGATATTTAATTTTAGGTTGGAGTTCACTTTGTTTTATTGTAATGTTTATGTTGTTTGTCAATTGCTCCTGACCAATCATGTTTTGCTGCTTGTGGATTGAATGCTTAATAAAAGCATTCTTTTTACATTTGTTCTGTAAATTGTATTATTATCTTTTTGCTGGCAACAAATAATGACAATAAGAAATAATAAAGTTCAACACTGCCACATTTGCATGGTAAGAAATTCCCAGATTAAGGTAAGGCTTATGAAAATAATAAAGCTCTAGTGAATTATGTAATTTGGCAATTTAATTAATTAATTCTGAACAGTTAGAAATAAAAATTGCAACATATTGTCAAATAAGTAGATAAGTATTTGAAATCTAAAATTTTAGAGAGAGAACTCACAATATATCTTGCAACACAGCATCATCGAAAAATAAAGCTGCAATCTAATCTCCATTTTAAAAGCCTACTAAAAGGGTAAGTCAAGTATCTATATTTATATCATTAGACCAACACATGATAATTATTGTGCACAAAATCAGCTAGTAAAACATAGGAAACCCATTCTAATCACATTAACAAAAATCAAAATGAAAAGAAATAATAAAAAGAAGAGTTGATAGCACCAAATAACGTAAAACATTACTATACATATAGGGAAGAAGAACAAAAGATATATATATATATAAACAGTAATAATAGTTTTACAAAGTTAGGACGATGCACTACTATGATTTGCATTAAAAGCAACTTGATCGTGATATTTATCCAAAAGATGTTGATATTCCATCTCTAACTCTTCTTTGACAATGTTGTCAAAATGAATAAGCAATTTCAAACCTGGAGATTGAGAAAGAATATCAAGAAGCAAATTGTTTAGGACTTATACATGTTAAGTCAGCGAAGAAGTACAAAGACTTCATTCTTAAGCTTAGTGAAATCACCCACTGGTTCACTTCACTACTGGAAAATCCACTTTTAGCGACGTTTAAAAAACGCCGCTATAGGTACTTAAAACGTTGCTAATTCTTTTTGTGACGTTTAGTACCAAACGCTGACAACGCGGCCGTCGCTATAGCTTTATGGCTTTGAAAAACGTCATTATATTAGTATAGGCGGCATTTTTAAAAATGCTAAACGCCGCCAAATGTCCTACCCTAACGATACTATGACATCACTATGATATTTAGCGACGTTTTTGAAATGCCGTCATATCTTCTTCTTTTTTTAAATCTGACCGTTAGATTTAATGTTTACGTGGCGTTCTAAGAAACACCGTGATATCCTCTCTTCTTTTTTTCTTTTTTTTTAAATTGTGCTAATTTTATGTGATTGAACTAAAAAAATACCTGTAATAAAACTGAATAGCATTAATATAAAATAATAACTCCCATTTAAATAGAAAATGTAGCATTAAGTCACTTTCCCATTCAATTTAATATCCAATCACCATTACCCACAAAATAACATATCCAAAAATTGAATTCACAATTCTCAACCAAAAAATTACTACTTTGTATACAAAGCCAAAAGATAAGAAGGAAGTGAACCAAAACACCTAACCCCCCAGTCAAATCAGAAGGAAAAAAGAAAAAAAGAAGAGAAATAAGAATCCAAAGGAAAGCCCCATCCATCCTTCATTGACATTCTGAATCGCTCTCCATGCTACTTCCCATGGCTTTTAATCCGCTCGGTCTCTGCCAATCATAAAACATAATAACAATAAAAACAAAGCCAATAAAAGATGTGTAGTGAATAGATAACAAAAATAAATATGAGAAGTTCAAGCTACTGAATGTTATTTTAAATGTTAAAGAATTGTGGAAAGAAGAAAAGGTTAGGGTCCGGCGAATTTTGCAAGAAATTTTATAGCGATTCCGGTTTTGATCCATCACTTGTTGTATTTCGAACTCGGGTTTGTATGGTTTTGAATGGTGATTCATATCTTGTTTTCCCTTATCCCCCTTTATTTTGGTTATTAGATCGTAGTTGTGT
This sequence comes from Camellia granthamiana, assembly GCA_036172215.1. Lineage (NCBI taxonomy): Eukaryota > Viridiplantae > Streptophyta > Magnoliopsida > Ericales > Theaceae > Camellia > Camellia granthamiana. The sequence goes on along the minus strand of CM069904.1, from coordinate 34,793,441 downwards.
GTTTGGATCAGGTTGGTTACTTGTTTTTCCAAACCTTTGTTACCCAGATTTTTGCACCTCCGTTCGAGTGGCCATTCTTGCACTCGAGCGGAATTTGCAATCTTTGCTCCTCCACTCGAGCAGCATTTCTTACGCTCGAGCGGGCTTTGCGAACTCTCAGTACTTTGCAGGTCTACAAAACTACTAGGAGAGTGTTTTCTATGCTCGAGCGGCATTTCCTACGCTGGAGCGGGTGGGCACTCGAGCAGCCTTTCCTGCGCTTGAGCGTTGGTTGTTGTCTGCAAAACTTCTGTATGTGTGTTTTCTACACTCGAACGGCGAATTCTTGCGCTCAAGTGGTGAGCATTTGTTATGTCTTGGCAGTCGAGCAGCCTTTATTGTGCTTGAGCGGAATAACTTTTTGTGTCTGACGCTCGAGCCTCAATTCTCCCACTTGAGCGGACTGTGCGTATATCAGATCACGAAAATGACATTTTATATAATTTTTTCATTCTTTTCTCTCTCTAAAACTTTTCAAACACCTAGATCTTGACCCTCTCTCTCTAAAACTCTCTCTCTCTACATTTTGGCCTAGATCCTTTGGGTTCTCTACCCTAGTGTCTTTAAGAAAAAGTTAGAGCATTCCAAGAGTTTCATTTTGATTCAATTGGAACTTGGTCTCGGCATTGTTGGGGTTTCTACTTTGCTTTGCTTGGTCTTCTCTTCTTAAGGTAGGGATTTTTCCACACTTTAATATGGTTTTTAACTTAGTTATTTGTCGTTGTGTAACAATGGTGGGATTTGGGGGTAATGTGAACAAACCTAGGGTTTACGTGTAAAATGGAAAGAGGGGTCTTTGGTGAATGAGAGATAATTGATTGTGGGGTTTGAAAATGAAGTTGTACGGTGTCAAAATTGTTGATTTTGATACTTGGTTAAGACTTGGGAAGAGAGGGAGTTTGTCCTAAAATGATTATGATATTTATTTTGTATAAATAATTAAAATTGGTGTTGTAAACATGAAATTGATCGAGTATTGGAATAAATGGTGAAATTGAGTTGATGATACATCTCATCTTTGGAAAACTTTGAATAAATTATATGTCTTGAGATTGTATATCTGTTTAGAAATAACTGTATTGGGCTATCGGTGGAGGATGGCTATGATTGTTGTAGAAATTTCATGAGGATTAAGTGAATTAAAACTAATCCATGGTTGGTTATCATTGAATATGATCATGTTATAAATACATTATATATGTATGATTGTTTGGGAGAAAAAAAGGGATGTACTCCATGTATAATTATGTGTTTAAATACATTGTATATGTATGATTGTTTGGGAGGAGAAAAGGGATGTACTCCACTATTTGGGAGGAGAAAGGGAATGGACTCCATTATAATTAAGTTGGCTGGAGTATCCTGGGTGAAAGCCCCAAAATTTATACATGGGTGCCGATCCCGAGGACAAAATTTTCGTAAAATGGCAGATTAAAGTGTTTGTGTGTTAATGGTGTGATTGTAGAATCATTAAGTTGTAGTCTTATTTGGGTTATTGAAAAATAATGAAATTGGCTCATGAATTGAAATGAATTGAAAGAAAATTAAATGAAATATGGACTTGGTATTCTATGACTATACAAAAATGTGAACGTTTGATCCCTGACATTGTATATGCACATTGCACTTATATCTTTGTTAAATCTCATATATTGTGTTAGATTATTGCTACTGGGCTGCGGCTCACCCTATTTGGAAAAAACATTTTCAGGTATTAATGGCATGCTTCCACCAAGGCAATAGCATTAAAGGGACTTTTGGGAAGCAAGAGCTTCTGTGTTTTGTTTCACTTTTTGTATAGCCTAGGGCTTAAATTGTATGAGTTAGTCTCACTTTTGTTGTAACCAAGCCAAGACTTGGAAAGGTGTAAGCCTATAGGGTATTTATTTATGCTAAACTCTTTTGTACTATTAACATTCTGAAATTAAAGAACTTTACACTCTGATTCATGCAGTCATTTATATGCAATTGGGTTGAATTTATGGTTATATTTTGGGGTGTTACAACTTGGTATCAAAGCATACCGGGTTTGAATACTTTGGGTACGTGGGAAGCGGTTAGTACCACAATGGGCTTGTCTCGTTTTACGGAGATGTTTGTATGCTAATAACGCTATGTGATAACATGCTTATATGATTATATTGGTATGGGATTTAGTTCTTAAGATGTTGATTGGGTTCACGGGTTTCTAGAAGTCCTATTAGAAGAGCACTTGATCACTACTATTTCTAATTGGAACTCTAGCAATGCCGCGAGACGGTCATTATCTAGGAAGAAAATTCGTATGTGTTTATGTGATTATGTGCTTATATGGAGCGATTTACTATTGTCCATCGCATTAGGACGTAAGTGAGTTAACTTCGGCACATTTGTGAATGTGCTAATCCTTTTGTTACCTTTATTAGGATGTCAGGACGTGGTCGTGGTGGTAGGTGTGGTAGGCCTAAGAGGCACGAGATGCCTATACCGAATAAAATTCTAGCAAAGGAATAAGGGGTTGGTCAGGCCAATATGGCCGAGCCAGTAGGTCAACAGGCCATGAGCGCCTTAGCCCGTGAAATGGTCGGAGCTTTGCGAGAATCTATGGACATTCTCAGGGCTAGGAATCAAGTCCAAGCCTAAGTAACTGAAGCAGGGCCATCTTTCATGAAGAGAGAGTTTTTCTGGTCTAATCCGAATGAGTTTTTGGGTGATCCCAAGGAGCCACTGAAGGCGGATGAGTGGCTAGAGCAGATGGTGAAGACTTTTAAGATGCTCGGCCTCGAAGACGGGGGTTTGAGAGTGACCTTGGCGTCCTTTCAGTTGAAAGGAGACGCGAGTCAATGGTGGAAATATGCGGGGGGACGCATTAGAGGGACTTGGGAGGCTTTTGTCGATGCCTTCCAAGACAAGTTTTTGCCTCTAACTATTAGGGAGAAGTTGAAAGACCAGTTCTCTAAGCTAGTGCAGTTAAATACACCAGTGGCCGAGTTTGAGGCCATATTCACCATTTTGTCGAGGTTTGCACCAGAACTCGTAGCGACTGAGGAGCGTCGTTGTGTGGAATTCGAGAAGAGGTTGAAGACCAGACTCATGTTTAGAGTGATCGGATCCATGATTAGAGACTATAGGCACCTTGTGGAGGCGGCGGCCCATCTTGAGACCATTGTGCAGGCAGAGGAGGAGAGGGTGAGGGGCTCCAAGAGGAGTCAGGATAGTTAAGAGGATGGTAAGAGGTACAGGGGTCCTAACCCCCAAGAATCTCAGGGAGCTCAGTCGAGGTCCACCTTTCCAGTGCCGAGTTCGAGTTCTGGGAGGGGTGGTCAGGGGGATTTTACTTGTTACAAGTGTGGTCAGTTGGGCCACAAGTCTCCAGCTTGCTTGCAGAGGGGAGGAGGCCAACGGTCTACATCGTCTTCGACTCGTTCTCAGGGCCAGAGTCTAGGGAGAGGGTAGCTGCCCACTTGTTATCAGTGTGGGCAAGTGGGGCCTCTGAAGAGATTTTGCCTACAGTTGGGTGGCACATCTGGTGCGTCTGGTTCTAAGCAAACACAAAGTCACCATCTTGCACAGTCAGCACAGGCCTTGAGGGCCAATCAAGGAGCCTCTTTGGCTCAGTCAGTGCATCAGACTTATGCTCCAAGGGGTGAGCAGGTTGAGCAGAGACCTACTGGGAGTGTGTATACTGTTATCGCGCCAGATCTTGTACCAGCGCCTTCGGTAATGAGAGGTACCTTTTGTTTTGCAATTCAGTTGCTAATGTGTTGATTGATACATGTACACTCAATTCTTTTATCTCGTCTGCATTTGCATCAATTGTGGGGTTAGAGTTGGCATAATTAGCATCTCCTATTTGAGTAGACTCACCTATTGGTGGTGAGGTTATCTTGAAACAGGGATGTCAGGGTTGTGACGTCGAGGTTGTGACATTGAGGTTGCCGGTCGTCGATTACCTTTTGCATTTGTATCGCTTGACATGTCTAGCTTTGATGTCATTTTGGGTATGGACTGGCTATCGTCATGCCGAGCTGTTATAGATTGTTACCGTCAGAGGGTTACTGTATGTACCTTGAACGGTGACTGCTTTTATTTCCTGGGAGACCGAGTGGATAGAGTCTTATCACCGGTATATGATTTGCATGGACAGAGTGAACTTAGTTGTCTTCTTGCTAGCTTTATGAGTAGTAAGTGTGATGAAGTCCAAACTGAGTTGCCAAGGGTAGTTTGTGAATACCCGAATGTCTTTCCTGAGGATCTTACTAGTTTACCGCCTCACCGAGAGATCGAGTTCTTTATTGATTTAATGCCTGGCACAACATCGATCTCTATGGCTCCGTATAGATTTGCACCTATTGAATTGAGTGAGTTGAAGATTCAACTCCAGGAATTATTAAATAAGGATTTTATCTGCCCCAGTACTTCACCTTGGGGAGCACTGGCTCTCTTTGCTAAAAAGAAAGATGGAGTGTTGCAACTTTGCATCGATTACCAGAAGTTGAACTGGGTAATTGTTAAGAACAAGTACCCAATGCCTCGTATAGATGATCTGTTTGATTAATTGAAGGGGTCTTATTGTTTCTCTAAGATAGACCTGAGATCGGGTTATCATTAGTTGAGGGTAAGGGAGGAGGATATCCCGAAGACGGCATTCCATACGTGGTATGGCCATTATGAGTTCCTAGTGATACCTTTTGGGCTAACTAATGCTCTAGCAGTGTTTATGGATTTGATCAATCGGATCTTCCATGAGTTTTTAGACCGCTTTTTGGTCGTCTTTGTGGATGACATCTTGATTTATTTGCCTTCTGAGGAGGAACACAAGGAACATTTACGAGTAGTGCTTAAGTTGCTTAGAATCCATAAGCTATATGCTAAGTTTGGGAAATGTGAATTCTGGCTGAAGGAAGTTAAGTTCTTAGGCCATGTGGTATCCGAGGAAGGGGTGACTGTAGATTCATCCAAGATAGAGGCAGTACAGGATTGGGCACAACCGAAGAATGCTTTTGAGATTCGTAGTTTTTTGGGGTTGGCAGGGTATTATCAAATATTTGTGAAGGATTTCTCTAGATTAGCTTCACCGTTAACTAGATTGACGAGGAAGGGAGTTAAGTTTGTGTGGAATGAAACTTGTGAAAAGTTATTTCAAGAGCTCAAGGTTAGATTTATCACTACTCCAGTCTTGATTATTCCAAAGAGGGGTTTAGGCTATTCGGTATATTGTGATGCCTCACGGGAAAGTTTGGGTTGTGTATTGATACAAGAGGGGAAGGTAGTAGCCTATGGCTCACTGTAGTTGAAAACACATGAGAGGAATTACCCTACCTATGATCTAGAGTTAACAACAGTGATATTTGCCTTGACGATTTGGAGGCACTATCTGTATGGTGAGAAATTCGAGGTATTTTCTGATCACAAGAGTCTGAAGTATTTGTTTACTCAGAAAGATTTGAATTTGAGACAGAGAAGGTGGATGAAGTTCATAGAAGACTATGACTTTGAATTGCATTATCATCCTGGAAAGGCCAATGTAGTGGCTGATGCCTTGAGTAGGAAGTCTATTAGCAATGTGGCTTGTGTCACCATTCAAGAATGGGAGATGTTAGGTACTCTTGGTGAGTTTGACTTGCATCTGGGTGAGTCCGTTGAGTCTACAGCCTTATTTTCAGTGGTTGCACAACCTACACTTGTGAGCCAAGTGTTAGAAGCGCAGAAGGGTGACTTGGAGGTGGAATCCTTCCAAGAGAAGATTTCTAATGGGAAGGTAGAAAGAGGCTTGACCGTATATCCCGACCAGAGTGTGAGATACCGTGATCGTTTGTTTGTGCCGGAGTCTTGCCAAGAGGAAGTACTCCGAGAGTTTCACCATTCACGCGTTGCGGTGCATCCGGAAGGCACAAAGATATATCACAACCTTAGTCGCCAGTTTTGGTGAAGAGGTATGAAGAAGGATGTAGCTGTGTTTGTATTAAAATGCCTTACTTATCAGCAAGTGAAGGCCGAGCATTAGAGGCCAGCGGGTTTGTTATAACCCTTGCCTATAGCCGAATAGAAGTGGGAGTATGTCATGATGGATTTTGTTGTGGGCCTTCCAAGGACTCAATGGGGTAGTGATGCCATTTGGGTAGTAGTTGACCGGTTGACCAAGTCAGCACACTTTATAGCTATGCGCGTGAGCGATTCGGTAGATTGTCTTGCCGACTTTTACATTAATGACATAGTGAGGTTGTACGGGGTCCCTATAACGATTGTTACGGATAGAGATCCACGTTTTACAGCTCGATTGTGGTAGAGCTTGTAGAGTGCCTTGGGCACTAGACTGACTTTTAGCATAGCGTATCACCTCCAGACTGACGGGCAGTCTGAGCATACTATTCAGATCCTTAAGGATATGCTTCGAGGTTGTGTCCTTGATTTTAAAAGGTCGTGGGAGAGGCACTTGCCCTTAGTGGAGTTTGCTTATAATAACCGCTTCCAATCGGGTATTGGCTTGACACCATTTGAGGCCTTGTATGGCTGACCGTGTAGATCTCCAGTGTGTTAGGTCGAGGTGGGTGATGCACCTTTGTTAAGCCCTAAGTTAGTGCGGGAAACGACGGAGAAGGTAGCACTTATTCGCAAAAGATTAGTTACGGCTAAGAGTTGCCAGAAAAGTTATGCCGATCGTAAGAGGAGACCTTTGTCTTTTGAGGTGAGAGATCATGTCTTTTTGAAAATATCACCTAGACGGGGTTTGATGAGATTTGGGAAGAGTGTGAAGTTTTCCCCTTGGTTTATTGGCCTTTTTGAGATCTTTGAGCGGATTGGGGAGGTTGCTTATCATTTGGCATTACCGCCACAACTTTCTAGAGTTCATGACATGTTTTATATTAGTATGCTTCGGAAGTATGAGCCAGATCCATCGCACATGTTGGATTAGACCGACTTAGAGGTAGATAAGAATGCCTCGTATGAAGAGAGACTGGTGAGAGTCTTGGACACTCGGGATCAAGTTTGCGGGACAAGACAATTCCATTGGTTAAAGTATTGTGGAAATATCACGGAGTTAAGGAAGCAACTTGGAAGCGTAAATCAGAAGTCCATGAGAAATATCCGGACTTATTTATTGATATTTAAATGTATATTGAGATTTTGACTATGTTAATGAAATGAAAAAGCATTATCTGTTTTAAAATACGAGAACATTGTATATGTTATGGGCATCTTGGGAACATGGATTCAATATAAGTAATGTATATGCTTTGAGAATATGAAATATTGTGGGTGTTGTATCACTTTTGGAAACATTGTATATATTGTGAAAATTTTGGAAGACTCAGATTCTGATTAAACATTGTAAATGTTTTGGGAAGTTATAAATTTCATTTTAATATAGGACTTGTGTATCGAGTCGATGAGAATGGATGACCAGAGAATGGGTCATGGTATTGAATTTGTGAGAATAACATTGTTATGAATGATCTAATGTTGATTTTGAACTTGATTTGTAATTTGGGGAGAGAAATTCTTTAAGGGGGGAGGTTATAGCGATTCCGGTTTTGACCTGTCACTTGTTGTATTCCGAACTCGGGTTTCTATGGTTTTGAATGGTGATTCATATCTTGTTTTCCCTTGTCCCCCTCTATTTTGGTTATTGGATCGTAGTTGTGCGTTTGAAATAGGTTGGTTGCTTGTTTTTCTAAACCTTTGTTGTCCATATTTTTGCTCATCTGCTCGAGCGGCCATTCTTGCTCTCGAGCGGGCTTTGCAATCTTTGCTCCTCCGCTTGAGCAGCATTTCTCGCGCTTGAGTAGCCTTTGTGAACTCTCAGTACTTTGCAGGTCTGCAAAACTACTGGGAGAGTGTTTTCTATACTCGAGCAGCGTTTCCTACACTCGAGCGAGCGGGCGCTCGAGCGGCCTTTCCTGTGCTCGAGCGTTGGTTGTTGTCTGCAAAACTTCTAGATGTGTGTTTTCTACGCTCGAGCGATGAGCGTTCGTTGTGTCTTGGCGGTCGAGCGGCCTTTATTGCGCTCGAGCGGAATAACTTTCTGTGTCTGACGCTTGAGCATCAATTCTCCCACTTAAGCGGACTGTGCGTCTATCAGATCGTGAAAATGACATTTTATATCACTTTTTCATTCTTCTCTCTCTCTAAAACTTTTCATAAACCTAGATCTTGGCCCTCTCTCTCTAAACCTCTCTCTCTCTCTCTACATTTTGGCCTAGATCCTTTGGGTTCTCTATCCTAGTGTCTTTGACAAAAAGTTAAAGCATTCCAAGAGCTTCATTTTGATTAAATTGGAACTTGGTCTTGGCGTTGTTGGGGTTTCTACTTTGCTTTTCTTAGTCTTCTCTTCTTGAGGTAGGGATTTTTCTACACTTTAATATGGTTTTTAACTTAGTTATCTGTCATTGTGTAACAATGGTGGGATTTAGGGGTAATGTGAACAAACCTAGGGTTTGGGTGTAAAATGACAAGAGGGGTCTTTGGTAAATGAGAGATAATTGATTGTGGGGTTTGAAAATGAAGTTGTACGGTGTCAAAATTGTTGATTTTGATACTTGGTTAAGACTTGGGAAGAGATGGAGTTTGCCCTAAAATGATTATGATATTTATTTTAAATAAATAAATGAAATTAGTATTGTAAACATTAAATTGATCGAGTATTGAAATAAATGGTAAAATTGAGTAGATGATGCATCTCATCTTAGAAAACTTTGAATAAATTATACATCTTGAGATTGTATATTTGTTTAGCAATAACTGTACTGGGCTATCGGAGGAGGATAACTATGATTATTGTAGAAATTGCATGAGGATGAAGTGAATTAAAACTAATCCATGGTTGGTTATCATTGAATATGATCATGTTGTAAATACATTGTATATGTATGATTGTTTGGAAGGAGAAAGGAGATGTACTCCATATATAATTATGTGTTTAAATACATTGTATATGTATGATTATTTGGAAAGAGAAAGGGGATGTACTCTATGTATAATTATGTGTTTAAATACATTGTATATGTATGATTGTTTAGGAGGAGAAAGGGATGTACTCCACTGTTTGGGATGAGAAAGGGAATGGACTCCATTATAATTAAGTTGGCCGGAATATCCTGGGTGAAAGCCCCAAAATTTATACATGGGTGCCGATCCCGCGGACAAAATTTTCGTAAAATGGCAGATTAAAGTGTTTGTGTATTAATGGTGTGATTGTAGAATCATTGAGTTGTAGTCTTATTTGGGTTATTGAAAAATAATGAAATTGGCTCATGTATTGAAATGAATTGAAAGAAAATTAAATGAAATATGGACTTGGTATTCTATGACTATACAAAAATGTGAACGTTTGATCCCTGACATTGTATATGCACATTGCACTTATATCTTTGTTAAATCTCATATATTGTGTTAGATTATTGCTACTGGGCTGCGGCTCACCCTATTTGGGAAAAACATTTTCAGGTATTGATGGCATGCTTCCACCAAGGCAATAGCATTGAAGGGACTTTTGGAAAGCAAGAGCTTCTGTGTTTTGTTTCACTTTTTGTATAGCCTAGGGCTTAAATTGTATGAACTAATCTCACTTTTGTTGTAACCAAGCCAAGACATGGAAAGGTGTAAGCCTATAGAGTATTTATTTATACTAAACACTTTTGTACTATTAACATTCTGAAATTAAAAAACTTTACACTCTGATTCATGCAGTTATTTATATGCAATTGGGTTGAATTTATGGTTATATTTTGGGGCGTTACAAATTTTTCATGGCTCTCAAAGAAACAATAAAAACTCTATAAGTTATAACCCAAAAAATGCTATTAAAGAAATGGTTAATTACACCAAAATCCCCTCACCTATTAACGAATATTAGATAACCTCCATGTATGAACCCATATATTTTAACTCCCTCAACTATAAAAACGCATCACTTTCTCACCCTTCTAGAAGGAGCTATTTGTATGATTTTTATAATTGGGTTAAAATCTATAGGTTCATAGATGAGAGGATAGGATAGGATAATATTCACTAATTGTTGAGGGGGCCTTGATGTAATTAACCCTGAAAAATAATGTCTAACAAAACAATGGCTATATTACAACTTAGATTTTGCAAGAGAATCAGAATTAAACAACTTAAAATGATAACCCACAATCATTGTGCAAAAAAACAAACAAACAAATAAACAACTAATGTTCTAGATATACCAAGTAAAAAATACAATTACCAAAGTCTATTACAAGGTTAACAACATTTTCAAATAGTAAAATCAAGAAGTTGGGAAAAGAAAGGAAGATATTTTGATCCTTTCGGGGTTCGACTGAGTCGTATTCTGGGTCGGCAAGGCTCCAATAAATTGCAAACAATACACTTTTGGTTAAAAGCAATGATAGGGTGAAACAAAACAGTTCCCAGCAAGGCAGATAGAGTAATTCCTGAGGAGCATCGCGCAATCATTGCATATTTGTTGTAATAAATTAGACAACCCCTTTTAGTTATTATTCATTCGGATTTATAATAATTATTTATTCAAACACTTGACATTTGGACCCTCATTCGCAAGGACAAATATGTAATAAGTTATACGTCTTCCAACCCCAATTCTTTCTCCCTTTTATTTATCTGTTTATGATAGTTAATATAGAGGCATCATATTTTCAAATTAGCATTTCCATGACTTGCATCCATTCGTTTTGCATACATAAAAGATCGGCTCATCATATTATTCGAATGTCAAATTCAACCTCTTTATTTGAATACGTGCGCTATCATATGCCTTGAATTGACTCGCATGCCATGCTAGTAGCCGAGCTTATTACTTGCATGTTGTATGTGTTGCATTAGTCATATTGCATTAATTAGGATTATGCATTTTTTCTACCTATTTGCTCTCTTTTGACTCACCTTCATACATAAGGTAAGCATTTTTGCTTTAGCATATTGCATGAGTGTGATTGCTACCATATCAAACATACTGCCATAATGTTAAATGCTTACTTGATATACCTGTTTGAATGCATGTGGATGAAGGTTATTCACTGAAATTGGGATACTTTGATTAATGTATATATATGAGATCACTTTTTCAAGTGGTACATATTCAAAACACTTTTTCAAAACAAATATGAAATCAAACGTTCCAACTTCTAGTGAAATTAGTCTATACTTGTATGTTAAAAATAAAATAAGAACATACACTGTACATAAGAATCACATCATGATTAATAGAGGTCGATATTTGATCGGGTGGGTGGGGTGCTCTATTAATGACCTTCCCCTCTCATACCTAAGTTCCCAAACCAAGACACTTTGGTAACGACGGACTAATGGCCTTTGGCACGAGTCACGGGTTTCCTAAATTTCCCAAAATAAATATTTAGGTGGCAACTCTGATATCTGGCAAAGCAGTCCATTTTTGGCATTTGATTCAAAATATCGATTTTCCAAAAGAAATTGTCGAATTTCGACTCTTTTTGTGTTTCCACTGTTTCACATTGCACTTGTGAAATCAGATTCAAAACCCACAAGTGGAGTCCAAACTGTACGGGCTATTCATTCTTCCGAAAGGGGGCACAAAAAGTAGAGCTACAATTTGTGGTGACTCCGCTAGGGATTTAGAAAACTTGACTCGAACTTTATGATATGAATTTTTATCTACACCTATATATGTTCTTTGCATTGCATTTGTGTTAGTTCACTTAAGTCCCATGTTTGCCATTTGCTATTCCTAGACGATTTGCCGGAGGCTTGCCTAAAAAGCTTGCCAAAAGGCTAACCGGTCGTGGGCTCTGCCATGTTGGGAACACAACCCTTGGATCTGGGCTACCGCTATACCGTTTGATCCTCCTTTCACTTCTCAATGTTAGGTGTGAGAGGTATATTAGGTAGTCTTCCTGAGGTACCCTCTTTAACCATTTGACCTAATGCATATAGTAGTACGCTCTAGTGACTATTCCAAAGATAAGACAGGATGCCACCTGCACAGAATTTTATGAAACCACTTGCCTGAAATAGTGTAACCTAGATCATGTCAAAATTTAGGACAGGGTAACCCTACCCCATCATAGAGGTGTTTTGGTTCTTTTTACGTGGTATATGCTTTTACAGTGAAACTATACAGGGTGGTTCATATCAGTGGTTCATATCAGTGGTACAAATGAGCAGTCAATTTGAGAACAGAGTTCAGTGGGGATCGCAGTTCAACTGCGTGTTGTGATTGTTGAAAATTGGGGCCGAAGTGTTGTCCGATTTTGATTATGTTTTCTTTCTTGCTTTTGCAAGGTAGTTTATCATCATAGCTTAAGAGAGACCCGATATCCCTCAAGTTGTGTGGACTCGTTCTGGTAGACTTTGCAAAATGCAGGATCTTGTTGACGGTCAGTCAGTGTTAGTCTCACTTCCACCAGTTACTCGACGAAGAAGGAACAGGTAGTCAGCAACACCAATACAGAACGCTCAGCAAACACCTATTCATTCCCACCCATTCAGTTCACCAATACCTAACTTACCCGGGTTAGCGATGGCACAAAACATAGAAGAAGTTGCTACTATGATGGCAGTATTTCAGAGAACCATGGATACCGCAAATCAAAGGATGGCTGCATATGATGAAATCATCGCAGATCTGCAACGCCCATCTGGGGCATCCGCATCCATTGTCCACCCAATCCCGGCTGGTCAGCCAAATTTCGATCCACCTCCACTGGTTGAGAACCCCCAAATCCCGAATCCTCAGGAGATGTTCGCATCGGCTTCAGCTTATAGGCATACGGCACAGCCCCGTGTGGGAATCCCTCCATTTGATATCAATTAGATTGATCCAGCCCTGATCAAGATTGCCAGGCTAGAGAAAGCGCTGAAAAAGTCCCAAGTCTTCAATTCTATCCCGGATATTGAAGATGGTTATACTGAGGCCTTGGTCAGATTGCCAGAAAAATTCAAGATGCCTCACATCGATAGATTTGATGGGAGCAGAGACCCTATTGTTCATGTTCGCTTGTTTTTGGATGTTCTGAGACCAATGTGCCTAACTCGAGCTCAAAAACTATCATTATTCGGCAGAACTCTATCGAACGTGGCAACTATCTGGTACGCCAAACTGGAGGACTCGACTAAGCGAAATTGAGAAGAACTATCTGAGGGGTTTATTAACCAGTATTCATATAACACTCAGATAGAGGTAACCATCAGTGAGCTGGAAACAACTACCCAGAACCCCAAGGAACCCTTCATTGACTTTGTTATAAGATGGAGAGCAAAGGCAGCCAGAATGACGAACAGGCCCTCAGAAAGGGAGCAAGTCCGGTTGGTAGTTCAGAACCTTGAACTGGACATGTTGTAGAGAATGATCATCGCACCACTATCGACCTTCGCCGCCTTACATGAGTTAGGGGTTCAAATTAAGAGTGCTTTCAAGAAGGGAATCATTCAGAGAACCAGTGAACCAGCAAATAGACCATTTACTAGGGGCACCAATGCTAGCAATAGCACTATTCCTAGGCCTGCTGAAGTCAGTACCATCATTATAACAGCTAAGATAGCAGATCCATTTGCTAGCACAACCTCACAAACCACTCCCCATCAAAAACCCTTTTACTAAAAATAGCCTAAGATCAACCATTTCAACTCTGCCCCAAGCCCAAAATTTTCATCCTCTTTATATGGATCTTTCTCAAGCCTTGAAAATTTTGCTAGGAAAAGGGTACCTAGAGCTCTTAGAACCCCGACCCCTCCCAAGTCCTCTTCCACCAAGACATGACCCCGATAAATACTGTGCCTATCATCAACAACACGGACATGATACGACCCGTTGCATCCATCTCCGTCATAAGATTCAGGATCTTATTGACGAAGAGATCATAGCTCCACCAAAAAGAACTCATGCCACCACTAACCCATCACCTTCACACCTCAACCTGATCCATACATTGCCATCCACCTACAACCCCAGCATATACATCACCCCAACCCATTTACCCAAGCCTGAGGTGTTCATTCCAGAAAACACGAACTTATGTATGATGGATGCACCTGAACACCAATCATCTCAATCCCCAAAACTTGAACTCCTAGTCTAACCCACTCCAAAGAGCCTGGCCCAACCAGTTCACCAAGACCAAGTCGGTTCAAATACCTCGCAGACACTAATAGCTGAACCCACTACTTCTAAGCTGTTGAGCATGATTGAAGGTCTTCAAAGTACTGTGGCAGATTTAGCCTTTGGGATCTTGGCTCCGTCACTGACCACATCACGTGCCAGAAATTTCATGTCAAAAAGCTCCCCAATCTTGAGGCGAGCTGCAATTGAAAATGGCCAACCCGAAGCTATTTCGAGTCTGGGTAATTACATGTCAACAATGAATGGGCCTCGCTTCGATATAACCACTCGATCTTTTGGCAAAATTGAAACAAGTGGCAAGAACAAGGTCGGGGCAAGCATTGACCCCTATGAACATCTTTAGTAGGCCATTGAGGCTTTGAAGGTCAAAGAGCTGAACAAGCAGCAAGTGCTTGCAGTTGTTGCAAAAACTGTGGATGACACTTTTGTCACTCAGGTTGGGAGCATTTTGAATCAAGGGGCAAGCCGGGAAAAGGGATGTCATACCAGAAATATCCATTTCAATTCCAATCCTACACTCGTAAGTGATCATCAAACCCAGTCAACACCTGCTGGCCCCTTTGTCAATCCCTCCAGGACTGGTAACCCCCGCACCTTCAATCCCCTTTATATGACCTTGTCCAAAGCTCTCCAAATCCTCATAGAACAAGGCCACCTCAAGCCCCTTGACTCTCAGCCTCTCCCTAATCCTCTTCCAGCCAGGTATAATGCTGCCAAGTACTGTGCCTTCCATCAACAATTCGGCCATGACACTGACGGTTATTTTCGTCTTCGTCATAAAGTTCAAGACCTGATTGACAACAAGATCAGCACTCCACCAGGTCCTACAAAGTCTATCGGCACTGGATCAATGAACTTGGCGGATAGTACAACTGGTCCTGTGATCAGGGATAAACCACCTGCTGATGGCATGCATTTTACTTCAAATATGATGGATGGCACGCACTGATTTTAGCAATTTGGAAATGCTTTTTTTGTTTTTCTTTTTGAACTAGGTTTTGGGTCATGTTGAGTCAGTCTTGGTGTATCAGAGTGTGGTGATTTCGGGGGTGTTAACCTGGGCGTCACTGTCCTGTTTATGTTTGTCTTGTCTTTTCTTTCTTTCTTTTGAGTCAGTTTCAATTGTTGAGCCAGATAATCAAAATGAAACGGCCATAATTTTTACTTACTTCTCTATGCCTTTCAATCATTGCGTTGACCGAAGTTTTTCAAAAGTTTTTCCAAAACTATGATAGAAACAAAGAGAGAGGAATTCCTCGGGACTTGCAACATTTGATCGATTGAGAGAAGAAAGGTGTGCTAAGCCCTTGATAAATGAGATCATTTCTGTTAATGTGGGTACTGAGAAGAATCTTGGCTTGATCTAGATTGGTTTTATATTGTCTTTGTAAGAGCACGAGAGATTAGTCACTTTGTTAAAAGATTTCAAAAAATATTTTGGCGTGGTCCTATGAAGACATGCTTAGACTTGATCATGAGATTGTATAGCATAGGATCCCTCTCGACCTGAGGCCTGACCCCTTAGCTTTCAAACCATGATTCAAAATATTCAATGATCAACCAAAGTGTGAGGCTTGCATAGTTGAAATGGAGGCAACCCTTGAACTAGGGGCAATAAGGTCAAATGTGATTCAGATTGGAAACAACCCTTGAACTATGGGCAAGAAGGTCGGATGTGATTCAGATTAGAAGTAGCCCTTGAACTAGGGGCAATAAGGTTGGATGTGTTCAAAGATTTAAAAACTGGATCATTTCCTAATGAAGATCGCCCAGAAAGTCAAAACCTACAATTTGGGAGAAGGAGATTTATTGCTAAAGGACGATCAAGTTCCTATCTACCACACTAGGGGCAAAAGTCAGACCCAATTGAATAGGTCCTTACATCATCAAGACTATCTGGTCAAGAGGAACAACCATTCTCATGGATTTAGATGGCTTAGAGATCTCACAACCAATCAACATGGACAAACAGAAGAAGTACTATCCTTGAAAGGCTCGTTGGGCTGAAAACCCAGAAGGACGACCCAAGCAAAAGTTAGAGCAGAAAAACAAATAATAGAAAGTGAAAAAAAAAAATTTAATTAAAATTTTTTTTAAAAAATGAAAAAAAAAATAGAAAAATAAAAAAATGAAAAGCTTGCAAGGTTGAAAACCCGAAAGGGCAGCTTTGGCAAAAGTTAGAGCACAAAAGGATAATGTCAATACCAGAGTGAACCTTAGCTGGAACTATGTATGGCCTGATTCCTATCTTTGGGATACGTAGGCAGCTTCATAAGTTCGGCTCTAACCATTTTTCAACTCACTCATCTCCTCCATGTTTGATTGGTGTATCTTTCTTCGACTCAGCTATCCATATTTGATTGGCTTGTCCCCATTTGATTCAATTGTCCTATTTCTCCTTCATGACAGGTTCAGTTGCCAGACGAATTCAGTTATACATTTCAAAGGTTGATTTCATGTTGATTCGGTAGTGGTCATTTGCGAAAATAGATTTTGAGGACTTTTAATGAAGTTGACTAATTTTCTCAAAAATTATTCTATGTTTGAAGAACTCAGACCATTCTTTGGACTAAAAAGGGAAAATTTTCAGTGCTCACAGCCTAACTCACATGATTTCAAAATGGAGAAGTGGAGCAAGCATGCTAATCAAACTCTTATATTGATCAAAATCTTTTTAGTCAAAAAACCAAAAGAAAAGGGCAAAGCGATGAACTAGGGGCACAATTGAGTCAAGTTTTTCTGTCCTTTCTTCACACTCTCAAGTCCTCATCACCAAGGTCATATTAACTTGTAATTTTTCTTTCCGTCGAACACTTACCAGAAATTGCACAGTAGTTGTCGCTGATTTTTTCCGTTAGGCAGTCAAGCAGTGTTGCTCTGTTTTGTGTCCATTTTATTCCAGCAAACATATAGGGGTGCTTTGGGGATGGTTTTTTCTTTGTTTTCCTTTCATTGAGTTGTATTTTGTGTTTTGGTCAGTGATAGGCTCAATATTCAGTTCAGAATTCATTAAAATGCAGCTATTTTCAAGTTCAAACCATTCTCAATTCCAAAAATTATTTTTATGTCCAAGTGTTGTGCCATTTGTACCATTCGGATTTGCACAAAAACAAACTCATTTTATTAATATCAGGGATTAACCCCGATTAAATTTGTACAAGCATATATATAAAACAAATCAATTAAAAAAAAAAAAAAAAAAAAAACAACAACAACAACAACAAACAAAAAAATAATAATAAAAAGAGAGAGAGAGAGAGAGAAAGGGATCTTGTTCTTCTTTTTTTCTCCGGCAATGGCCACATGCCAACCTCACTTGCTCAGCTCTCCTACCGATTTCTTTCTCTTGGTTTCATCTGAGGAAACCCTTAAAGGCACTGCCTCAGTGCTTGCAAGACCGCCACGAGAGTTGTCCTCCCGTTGATCATCAAAAGCAAAGTACGAAAGTGCTCCAAATCGGACCATGACTGTAGATTTCAGTTTCAGCTCTTTGTTCTCCACCTTCAATGCGCAAATCTCTACTCGCACATCCTTGTACATACGCTGGAGCAAAGAGAGTTGGGCGTTGACCCGATGTCCCTCGCAGGTCCTGTTTTGTAGCCGATGAGACAAATTAGTGACCGCGGCCACTGTCTCCATACACAACTTCAGCATGTAGTGGTTGGCTTCAGTGCCAGTTTGAGCAACCATTATCTGCTCGATTGTTAGTGTAGGAAGGTTAGGATGAGTAGAAGCAGGGGCACTCTGTCCAAGAGAACTCATGGGATCATTAAGGTATGGAAAAAGAGTAAGGGGGCAGGACGTAGTCATTTGTGAGAAGAGAGAGATGTAAGAGAAAGGAATCGCAGAGAAATGGCAGAGAGCAGACTGAGTTCTGTCTCTCTAAGTCTCTCTATTTTGTCTTTCTCAAGAGAGTGATGAAGAAGAAGACGGAAAACAAGATGAAGAAGAAGATAGAAGAATAGAAGAGAGAACAACAAAAAAGGAGAAGAAGACGAAAGAGAAAGACAAAGAGGGAGAGAGGGCCAAGGCAATTGTCGGCCGGTTGACGCAAAAAAGTGAGGCCGCGTATCAGACGCGATTTTCGAAGGAAGAGAGAGAGGCGGGAGAGTGGTATACATATATTTATATGTATTGTATATCTATGTATTATATACATATTTGTTTGAATGTATGGTCAAAAGAGTGGCTTGGGTTCAATGGTTCAGCTTAATGGTTGAGGACTGAAAGGTTGAGCCCGAGGTCAAGGGTTCGAACCCCACAACAAGTGTTTCTTTGTTTTGTTTTGGTTATATATATATATATGTCTCGTATACCTATATATATATTTGTTTGAATATTTTTTCGTAAGAGTGGCGTGGCTCAATGGTTGAGGACTCGAAGGCCAAATGTGAGGTCAGGGGTTCGAACCCCCCGTATCCATGCATTTTGTGTTTTTCTTTTCTTTTTGCGTGTTTTGTGTACGCACACTGACGTCAGCAAATAGAATATTCCTTCTTAGTAACGGCATATTCCACCTGACGTCTGCAAATGGAATATTCCTTATCGATAGCGGAGTATTTCCCGAATGACTATATGTATACCGTATGTACATATCTGTGTGTATTTTGTTTGTATATGAATATATGTATACCATATGTATATATCTGTGTGTATTATGTATATGTATAAAGTATTTGGTATTTATCAACAAAACAAAAAAAAAAATTTGCATTTTGAAAACAAAAACAAAGAAATCATTCTACTATACCTTCTTCCACTCGCGTGAGATGCGTTTGGACTTCAAATTTACGGTCGCTCCTTTTACGTGAAACGTGTTAGGATTTGATGTTTAACCGGTTAAAATCTTCGCCCTCTCCGTATGACCTACGGCTAGGTATGCCTATTGTTTAGTTCGATTTCCTCTTCTCACGATTTCAGCATGGTTAGAGTGTGTCCTTCCTCACACGATTTCAGCGGTGTTTAGAATTTGTTTTCCTCTTCTCACGATTTCAGCGTGGTTAGAGTGTGTCCTTCCTCACACGATTTTAGCATGTTTGGAATTTTTTTTACCTCCTCTCACGATTTCAGCGTGGTTGGAGTCCCTTCCTCTTCTCACACGATTTCGGCGTGTTTGGAATTTTTTTTTTCTCTTCTCACGATTTCAGCATGGTTAGAGTTTGTCCTTCCTCACACGATTTTAGCGCATTTGGAATTTATTTTTCCTTCCTCACACGATTTTAGCGTGTTTGGAATTTGTTTTTTCCTTTTCTCACGATTTCAACGTGGTTAGAGTGTGTCCTTCCTCACACGATTTCAGCGTGTTTGGAATTTATTTTTCCTTCTTCATGATTCCAGCGTGATTGGAGTCCCTTCCTCTTCTCACGATTTCAGCATGGTTAGAGTGTGTCTTTCCTCACACGATTTCGGCGTGTTTGGAATTTGTTTTTTTCCTCTTCTCACGATTTGAGCGTGGTTAGAGTGTGTCCTTCCTCACACAATTTCAGCGTGTTGGGAATTTGTTTTTTTCCTCTTCTCACGATTTCAGCATGGTTAGAGTGTGTCCTTCCTCACACGATTTCAGCGTGTTTGGAATTTATTTTTCCTTCCTCACACGATTTCAGCATGTTTGGAATTTGTTTTTTCCTCTTCTCACAATTTTAGCGTGGTTAAAGTGTGTCATTCCTCACATGATTTCAGCGTGTTTGGAATTTATTTTTACTTCTTCATGATTCTAGCGTGGTTGGAGTCCCTTTCTCTTCTCACGATTTCAGCGTGGTTAGAGTGTATCTTTCCTCCATTCACGTGAAGCGTGTTTGGGATCGATGTTCGCTTACTTCTTTCAACGTGAAACACAGTTAGACCTTTTTTGATTTAAGCTTGAAACTTGTTGCCTATATTGTCATCTTATTATTGCTCGTTACATCGTTTTTCATGATCATGAATTTACCGATTTCATGAGGCGTGTAAGTCCAATATTTTTGTGCATATCATTTTACATCTTGCCCCTAAACTACGCATATTTGATTCCTTGCAATGGGATACGTAGGCAACCCTCAGGTTCAACCAATTGTTTGCACATTTGTTTGTTTGCCCAAAGTCTTACGATCTTGTCAAATGGGTCATCTTCGGGCTTTGACATTCACTCGCGTCAAGAAATGACTTTGAGCTCTATCAAAGAAGGGTAACTATAGACACCCCAGTTTTGACAACTCGTAAGACTTAGACGCTTTATTCCGGGCACTCGATGATGATGATTATATTGTGTATGTGGTTTTAATTCTCAATAAAATAATCCGAGTTGGAGCTCTAAACAATTCCAACCTGCCATACCCATCGTATTTCTACCCCAGAAAGTCAGTTTTGTACCTGTATTGAACCTGAAAGTGAGGAATAGTGGGCATACATTGACCTCCGGCCGTACATCAGTGACCTTCGGCTGAAGACACCAAAGTCCGACCGGACCTCCTGACTTTTCAGGCAATTTGTAAAGCAATCTGCCAGCTGCCCAATTCTGCAGATATTTTGAGCAGTAGCTCAAGTTATATAAATATGGGGCTCATCCTGTTGTATCAAGGGTTAAAAAAAAAGAAAAAAAGATTAAGAGTTAAAAATAAAGAAACAATATCAAGAGTTTAGAAATATCTTAGAAATATCCAAAAAAATATCAAAGCTACTTCATCTTTGTCCTTCCAAAAGCTCTCATATCAGCCTTGAAGCCCTCATATCATCCATACATACCATACAAGAACTTGAACTTGGAACTTGATTTGAGACTTGAAGATCATAACTCAAACTTGAGGGTGCTTTGGAATCAAGTTCGGTTTATAACAAGAACACCTTCTCTACAAGAGGTAAAGCTTCCTTTGTTTTATTTCAATCTTTGTTCACCTTATTCTTGTGTTTTTCATACTATTTTGGGACTGTTTTAAGAGCTGAAACTTGTGATTAAAAGCTACCCAAAGGTGGAGGGGTTAATCACCCTTGCTTGAGCTTTATTCCAAGCTTTTATCCTCGTGTTTCCTACTTGTTTTCTCTAATTTTTGCCACTATTTTGGGGTTGATTTGGGACTAATTTGGGGCTGTTTTTTAATATCTAAAATATGTGATTTGAAGTTGTAAAAGTGAGGGGGGGGTTAGCCACCCTTCCTCAAATTTGTTTACTAGCTTGAATTTATTCACCTTTTCTAGCTTAAATCATGCTATTAGGGGCTGTTTAATTTATGTCAATAATTTTTATTTTAATATTATGTTTGTGTTATATTTACCAATTAATCAACTTCACATAATTATCTCTATAACCTCCCTCCATTCTTTGCTTATTTCGATTAAAAAGTTATGAAAAATTGAGATTATTATTCAAGTATAAGAAAGAAATTTTTTCATACTTAATGGTTTAATCTCTTCGGAGGTTCATTACCGAAGGCATACATCTTTCTTATACTAAAGCCAATCTTTTGTTTTTTATTTCTTTTTATCATCGATGTATTTACTTTTAAGGGACTAACTTTCTAGTTAAATCTTTGGAAATCACCAAGAAAAGTATCATTATAGCTTATTATCAAGTTTGGATTTCAAATCATTATCACTCACTTTGGGTTTTTCCTAAGTCGTCATCACTCTTTTGAGTTTGACTAGTCCTTGTTGCGCATCTTGGATTTGACTTAAAATCCCTTATCGCTTGTAAATGAATTTGACTCTTCCTTTGTAATTTCTCCCGAAGAAAATAAGGTTTATTTTCTCGGGTTAAGTTGATGCTTGTTTCTCTTTATTATATTTTGGACTTAGTGGACGTAAATATCACTTTTGAAAAAAAGGAGAAAAGATAAAGAAATGGAAAGGTAATAAAAAAAAAGGCTAATAAAATTGATTAATTGGATTACAACCGACATAAAGAACTAATATTAGATTCGGTCGAGCGTTATACCGAGTCTATTGTGTCAAGGCTTGTCTTACATGAATTCATGATGTTTTGATGAATCTTGAAGCGTCTTTACGACCAGACGTTATGCCAGAGTCTATTGTTCAAGATTTGTTTTACATCAATTCATGATATTTTGATGAACCTTGAAGCGTCTTTACTTCCCTTCTTGAATGCACTTCATGATAGGAGGGAGGGGTGGTTGTTATGCATTGCATTTATTGATCTTTGTCCTATCGTGTCCAAAATCATCTTGCAAATCATCTTGCAACCATAGATGGTTTGGGAACTGAGTTCGCTCCTATCTTGAGTATTTTCTATGATAGAGAAGGGTAGAAGAAACAAACATGGCTAGGAATACCCTATCTGCACTGTTTCACCTCAAGCACAAAAAATCAATTTCCGCAAGAAAACAAAGAATGATTGGATTCATTTAGGGTTCGACTGAGTCGTATTCTGGGTTGGAAAGGCTCCAATAAATTGCAAGCAATACACTTTTGGTTAAAAGCAATGATAGGGTGAGACAAAACAGTTCCCAACAAGGCAGGCAGAGTAATTCCTGAGGAGCATCGTGCAATCATTGCATATTTGTTCTAATAAATTAGACAGACCCTTTTAGTTATTATTCATTCGGATTTGTAATAATTATTTATTAGGACACTTGACATTCAGACCCTCCTTCGTGAGGACAAATATGTAATAAGTTGTATGTCTTCCAGCCCCCATTCTTTCTCCCTTTTATTTATCTGCTTATGATGGTTAGTATAGAGACATCATATTTTCAAATTAGCATTTCCATGACTTGCATCCATTTGTTTTGCATACATAAAAGATCGGCTCATCATATTATTCTAATGTCAAATTCAACCTCTTTATTTGAATATGTGGCTATCACATGCCTTGAATTGACTCGCATGCCATGCTAGTAGCCGAGCTTGTTACTTGCACGTTGTATGTGTTGCATTAGTCATATTGCATTAATTAGGATCATGCATTTTTTCTAACTATTTGCTTTCTTTTGACTCACCTTCGGACATAAGGTAAGCATTTTAGCTTTAGCATATTGCATGAGTGTGATTGCTGCCATATCAAACATACTGCCATAAGGTTAAATGCTTACTTGATATACTTGTTTGAATGCCTGTGGATGAAGGTTATTCACTAAAATTGGGATACTTTGATTAATGTATGTATATGAGATCACTTTTTCAAGTGGTACATATTCAAAACAACTTTTTCAAAACAAATATGAAATCAAACATTCCAACTTCTAGTGAAATTAGTCTATACTTGTATGTTAAAAATAAAATAAGAACATATGTTGTACATAAGAATCACATCATGATTAGTAGAGGCTGATCTTTGATCGGGTGAGTGGAGTGCTCAATTAATGACCTTCCCCTCTCATACCTAACTTCCCAAACCAAGACACTTTGGTAACGACAGACTAATGGCCTTTGGCATGAGTCACGGGTTTCCTAAATTTCCCAAAATAAATATTTAGGTAGCGACTCTGATATCTGGCAAAGCAGTCCATTTTTGGCATTTGATTCAAAACATCGATTTTCCAAAAGATATTGCCAGATTTAGACTCTTTTTGTGTTTCCACTATTTCACATTGCACTTGTGAAATCAGATTCAGAACCCACAAGTGGAGTCTGAACTGTACGGGCTATTCATTCTTCTGAAAGGGGGCACGAAAAGCCGAGCTATAGTTGGCCGACCACCAATCCGGCACAGTCCAAACCTAATTCATTCCAGCAAGCGTCAAGCCCAAGATTCAAGATCCACAACCCACGGACCGAGACCGGGCCCAGGTGGGCGACGCGCACGCTTGTAGCAATTTTTCCATAACTAACTTGGACCATAGTCTTGGCCCAAGCTCATCCTTGAAGCATCCATAACTCCCTTCCTTCCAAAAATTTGGATACCCCAAAGGGCTCATGCCCTTATCAAAATCTTGAGGTTTAAATACCCATCAAAGCTTTCCTCTACAATAAATGTGGGATTAGTAGCTATACACAATTTCCAATACTTCATTTACGAGGCCAACTTTATAAGACAATTTCTCATTCAATTCTTAATGGTTTTTGGTCATTCTTTTTGTGGTATAAAGACCTTGTTACAAAAAATCTAAACCCATTTAATCCCACCTCAACCAATGGTTGGGACCTACTTTAATTTCACATTAAAGTTACGAAAAATCCGTTTTTCCAACAGGTGTAAATAAATGTCTCAAATGTTATGCATACAATAGCTATCATACGGTGCATATAATATGCATCCTTTAAGGATATGTACCGAAATAGTGTGCAAAACAAATTTACATTTTAGTTAATTTATTTATCAATTACTACTCAAAATTATATATCTCTAGCCAAGATTGAAAACTAAATCATGCACAATAGTTTGACTTAATAAAGGAACATAAGTAATAAAGAGCTTGATTAGTAACTACACAACTCAAACATTCCTAAATCTATCTTATTAATTATTATTATTAATTGTTTGTTTAACTCAATAGATTGTGTTGTTATAAGATATTTGTGCACATAAACTTAGTAAAGGAAGATGTATAATAAAAGAATATGCAGCATCAGTAGTATTCTTGACAAACAAAAATATATATAGAAAGATGAGGCAAGCAAGAGTTGTTCAACCACTTCATCAAGAAAATGGTGAAAATTCAGCCAAACAGAAAACTATTATTTATTGATTACAACAACAACATTGAAATTTATCATTACATACACCAGCAAACTATTTGCACATTTACTTTAAGAGAGGAAATTATTAAAATTACATAACTTCATTAATAGATTATATATATAAGCAACAATTAATTATATACTAAGATATCCTTCAAATAAATATTATTGCAGTCACATGGTCTATTCAGTAGAGCTGCTAATCCTTGATCTCCAATAGAAAATGATGCTGGTACATTATTAATGAACTTCTATAGATGAAATCCATTAGTACGTAGTTAGACATGGAGGGATTAATATATCAGTAATGCCTTCAAGCATCATAACTACACTTTTCATGGAAGGACGAAGAGCTGGTTCATCTTGGATGCACCAAAGTCTCACTTTAACCATGTTCTCTAGTGTCTTCATGTCAACTTCTTCATCACCCACAACAATAAACTTGTTCAACTCCCTCCCAACAAAGCACCTATAGACCCAATTAGAGAGAACCACTTGTTCTAATGTTGATACACTAACTTCCAAATTTCTTCTGTAATAAACGATTTCCAACAACACTATCCCATAACTGTAAACATCAGCCTTGACCGATATGGGGTTGTTTCTCTGCCATTCTGGAGCCAAGTATCCCCTAGTTCCCCTAACTCCTGTAAAGGTCCTCGTTTGATCAAGCATCAACAACTTGGCCAACCCAAAGTCGGAGATTTTTGCATTCCAAAACTCATCCATCAATATGTTTTTGAGGCTTTATATCACAATGAATTATAGGAGTCTCACACTCTTCATGTAGATAGAGGATCCCTCTTGCAACATTTAGGGCAATTCTAATTCTCTCTTTCCAATCCGGGCACCTTGTAGATTTGAAAAGAAGTTCTGCAAGAGAGCCATTGCTTATGTACTCTTAAACCAAAAGCCTTTTAGAACCCTCAATACAGTATCCAAGCAGCCGGACTAAGTTTCTATGGTGCCTTCTCCCAATTGCTCGCATCTCTATTTGAAACTCTCTTTCACCTTCTTCTAGAACCTTTTCAAGTCTTTTCACTGCAATCAACATCTTTCCTTTGTACAAAGTGCCTTTGTAAACTGCTCTGAATGACCCCTTTCTCAGCTCTTCTTTGAACCTATTGGTTTCATTTTTGAGCTCACTGTATGAAAATAATTGCATGGTGAGCTTCTCTGTAACGTAGGAGTTTCCATATTGCAATAACCTTTTGTACTTCAAAACTCTAAATTTGTAAACGCATATCCCAGAGATGGCAAGAGCAACACATGAGCTTGTAAGTAAACCCACAGTTACAACAAGTATTAGCATTACTGTGTTTCTGCTCTTGACCAAAACTAGTGGTGGCTGTGATGTTGGCTTCACGAACTGAGAAGTTGTCCCACACTTCTCGTCATGCCCACCTTTATATTGTGTTTAGTTGGGGGATTTGATGAGGGATTTAGAAAGGGAAATGGAAAAGATAGGTGAAATATGAATAAAATATACCTACATTTCACCTAGTTTCACACTTTTTTTTCCTTTCTCTTTACAAATCCCTCCCTAAATCTCCCAATCAAACACAGCGTTACGAAAACCTTGGATGGAGTATTTCCCGATATATCTCTTCTGACATATCTAAGTGGAAGACTTTGTTTCCTACAATACGTGTCCACGTGTTGAGCTACTTTGCAAATGTAATCTTCCAAACAAGACGTCTTTGCAATCTTCTATAGACATGGACATTGATTCATCTGCATACGGAACATCACCCCACACCATTGTTGGAAATTTGGTTTTTATAGGCTTATTTTCGACCAACTTTGAGCCGAAAATTGAGTGGCTCCCACACGTCTTTTGGGGTGGGTCCAAAGAGGTGACGTGTTCCTTACCGCATGGCAAGTCACACGATGAAGACAGCTCGTCAAAACCATTTATGAGTGAATAGGAAGTTGATGTCGTTTTCAGGTTCGTGGAATGGACAAATAAAGAATTAAATATGGGTTTCCTTGTAAGGCTTGTCCCACATTGAAACTTTAAGAGAGCTTGTGTATGTATATAAGCTTTAGGTGGCAATACTTGGGTTGGGTCCCCAAAGGGCACCCCAAGTTTGTAGAAGGGAGAAGTTATGGACAAATTGAACCTTGGCTCAAAACCATCACACACGCGCGCGTGCGCCGCCATCCTACCGGCTAAGTCGAGTCGGGCATGGGTGTGGGTTGTAGGTCAGGTCGGTTCTAATGTTAATTTTTTGAACAAAATTCATTTGAATTTTTTCAAAAATTCTTGCGATAAATTAATTCAAAATTTGCACCAAATTTGAATTCAAATTTTTTGTCCATAATTGTACCACTTCCAGTCCAAAACTCCTAACAGATAAACTATTTTTTAACAGGTTTTAACTGCCAGAAACTACCCAGCAGTTCCGGATAGTTTTTCCAAACAGATTCAAATATGAAACTGCTGCAGATTTGTTGGAATTTTGAACTGTATCTGTTCAAAACAATTTCATACCTGTTCGGTTCAAAACTGCACATGTTCAGTCAAATCAGTTTGCCTATAAATACCAACCCTTTCCAGCAATTTTCCAAGCCAAAAAATATCCAGAAAAAATTATTTTCCCGGTTTTGCTCTTTGGTTATGTTGTTCTTCATATTTTTTTGAAGGAAAAATTCAAAAAGTTTAGAACACAGGTTTTGTTCGCCGTACCAATTGTTTGGAGCGCTACTATAATTTGTGAAGATCATTGTATCCTAGGAGATAGATGCCTTTTATCCATAAGCACCGTAGCAGGGCGAATCTGTCTTAAGGACAGAGTGTCACACACTCAACTTGATCTTTTAAATTTTAATTATGTTCGGTAAATAAATTCTGTAAGTAATTTATTTTTGTTTGTTTGATTTGTTTCAAATTATTTATTTTACACAGAACATTGTTCCAACAATCTTAAAACAAATTTCAATTATTCTGTTTATACATAATTTTTCATTTGTTTCCTTTTCTTTTTCTTCTTCTTTTTTTGGGTGAATAAAATAATATTCTGTGATTTTACAAAAATTATTATCTGTGATTTTACAAAATAATATTCTGATTGGAAAAACAAATAGTAATAATATACTGTTTGACAAATAATAGTAATATACTATTTATTTTCTTTGACAGCCAGTAGCAATATACTAGTGTCATTAACAACTCAGAATATTTATTCATGAACTTTGTCAGAAATTAATTTTGGTTTTCAGAAATAATTTCTGAGTGTTCATTAATTAAAATTCTGTTTCAGTATTTTAATAATTGAAGTGTTACAAAAATTTGATTTTATGTGTAGAATTAATTTGTTTAAATAAAATTTTATTTTATTTTCAAATTAATTGGAAATAAAGTTACAATTCTTATTTCTTTTATTTTTACAGAATTTAATTATGTGGTTTTGGTTTAAATTTTCTGTATAGTGTAAAATTTTAATTATAATTTTGTTTTATAATTTAGAATTCATGGCTACTGAAACTGGACAAACTAATGTTCAAACAAGTACTGGTGTGGTGGTTGCAATTGCTCAAACCCTTCCTATTATGACTGTGTCAGTCAATCACGGTGAGAAGTCAGAGAAGTTCTCAGGAACTTATTTTAAAAGATGGCAACAGAAAATGTTGTTCTATCTTACAACTCTGAACTTAGCTCGTTTTCTTCGCGAGGATGCTCTTACTTTGAAAGATGATGATACTGACCAACAAGTTGTTGTCGCGGTCGATGCTTGGAAACATGCTGATTTTTTTTGCCGAAACTACATTTTGAACGGACTTGACAACACATTATACAACGTCTATAGTCCTATCAATACAACAAAGGAACTTTGGGAGTCTTTGGAGAAAAAATACAAAACAGAAGATGCTGGCTTAAAGAAATTTGTGGTTTTAAAATTCTTGGACTTTGTGATGGTTGATTCTAAGACTGTGATCAGCCAAGTTCAAGATCTCCAACTCATTCTGTATGACATTCACGCATAAGGCATGTCTCTCAGTGAATCCTTCCAAGTTGCAGCCTTAATTGAGAAATTATCACAAGGCTGGAAGGAATTCAAGAACTACCTCAAATACAAGCGCAAAGAAATGTCTTTGGAGGAATTAATTGTGCGTTTGAGGATTGAGGAGGACAACCGTAATTTTGATAAGCGGGCTGGTAAGCATCCAATGGAGTCTAAGGCAAATGTAGTGAACATGCTCCAAAAGCAAAGAAACAAAAATATTCTAGGGAAAGTTCCACACAAGGCTTTAAAGGAGGGGAAAACAAGAAGTTCAAGTTCAATGGCAAGTGTTACATCTGTGACAAAGAGGGACATCGGGCCAAATATTGCCGTAGCAAACGCAAAGACAAAGGAAGAACAAGCAAGAAGCCTACTCAAGCCAATATGACCGAAGTGGACAAAATTTCCAATGGTATCGATGACATAAGTCTTTCTGCAGTTGTTTCCGAGGAAAACCTTGTTGAAAATCCTAAAGAATGGTGAGTGGACACTGGTACTACTCGCCACATCTGTGTCGAAAAAAAAGATGCTCATATCTTATTCTATAGTGGACAACAGTGAACAACCTTTTATGGGCAACTCCTCAACTTTCAAAGTTGAAGGACAATGAAAGATTATTCTGAAGATGACATCTGGAAAAAAACTCACTCTCAACAATGTGTTGCATGTACCGGACATTCGCAAGAACCTTATTTTCGAATCTTTGTTGAGTAAAAATGGGTTTATGCTAGTTTTTAAAAGTGACAAGTTTGTACTTACCAAAAACGGGATGTATGTAGGAAAATGTTACATGTCTGATGTCCTTTTCAAAATGAATGTAATGACCGTTGTACCCTCTGTTATTAATAAAAATGCAACTTCTTCTGATTTGCTTGAGTCTTCAAATTTATGGCATGATAGACTAGGACATGTTAATTATGAGTCTTTGCATAGATTAATTAATATGGATTGTTTACCTAAATTTGACATTGATTTAAATCATAAATGTGAGATTTGTGTTGAGGCAAAATTATTCAAAACTCTTTTTCATTCAATTGAAAGAAGTACGAAACCACTTGAATTAATTCATAGTGATATTTGTGATTTTAAATCAATTCAAACTAGAGGCGGGAAAAAGTATTTTATCACTTTTATAGATGATTATGCTAGATATAGTTATGTTTATTTAATTCGAACCAAGGATGAAGTTTTGGAAACTTTCATTCAATATAAGAATGAAGTTGAAAATCAACTTGGTAAGAAAATTAGAAGTGATAGAAGTGGTGAATATGAATCACCTTTTGGTGAATTTTGTAAAGAACATGGAATAATTCATCAAACCACCGCTCCTTACTCACCTCAACAAAATGGAATTGCTAAAAGGAAAAATTGGACTTCAAAAAAAAATGATGAATGTCATGTTAATAAGTTCTGGATTACCTCAGAACTTGTGGGGGAGGGAAGCAATACTTTCTGCTAATTATATACTTAATAAAGTACCCCGAAAGAAAGTGAATCAAACACCTTATGAAATGTAGCATGGGAGAGTACCATCCTACAAATACTTAAAAGTGTGGGGGTGTTTGGCTAAAATAGCTATTCCTAGGCCTAAAAAGACTAAGATAAGTCCTAAAACTATTGATTGCATATTCATTGGTTATGCCATGAATAATACGGCATATTGATTTTGATTCATAAGTCAGAACATTCCGAAATGTATGTAAACACTATTATTAAATCTCAAAATGCGTCTTTCTTTAAACATGTGTTTCCAAATAAAAGTGGACAAGTGACTAGTAAAAGATCTTATG
The DNA here is from genome assembly GCA_036172215.1 of Camellia granthamiana. Lineage (NCBI taxonomy): Eukaryota > Viridiplantae > Streptophyta > Magnoliopsida > Ericales > Theaceae > Camellia > Camellia granthamiana. Next base: position 34,762,920 of record CM069904.1, on the reverse strand, counting down.
ATGCTACTACTAGTCATGATCAAGAATAAGAGCAAGAGATAGATCAAAATGAGGAAGAAGAACCTAGGCGTAGTAAACGTGCTAGAACCTCAAAATCTTTTGGTCAAGATTTTCTAACATTTTTGTTAGAAAATGAGCCTTTAACTTTTAAAGAAGTTATGTCCAGTCCTGAGACTCCTTTATGGAAAGAAACTGTAAACAGCGAAGTTCAATCCATTCTGCAAAATCACACTTGGAAATTGGTGGATTTGCCACCAGGTTGTAAACCTCTTGGGTACAAGTGGATTTTCAAAAGAAAAATAAAAACGAATGGATCAATTGACAAATACAAGGAAAGACTTGTGGTCAAAGGTTTTAGACAAAAAGAATGTCTTGATTACTTTGACACATACTCACCGGTTACTAGAATAACATCCATTATAATGCTAATTGCTATTGCATCGTTGTACAATCTAGAAATTCATCAAATGGATGTGAAAACCGCTTTCTTAAATTGTGAGTTAGATAAAGAAATTTACATGGAACAGCCAGAAAGATTTTCTGTTCCAGGAAAAAAAAAGTGTATAAATTGGTTAAATCATTATATGGTTTAAAACAAGTACCAAAACAATGGCATGAGAAATTTGACAAGTCAATGATGTCAAGTGGATTTAAAATTAATGAGTGTGACAAATGTGTTTATATTAAAAACACAGACAAAGGTTATGTCATTCTATGTCTTTATGTAGATGATATGCTCATCATAGGTAGTAATAATGAAATGATTAAAACTACCAAGAAAATGTTGAATAAACATTTTGACTTGAAGGACATGGGAATTGCTTATGTAATTCTTGGTATGAAAATTACCAAAACATCATAAGGTTATGCTTTGTCACAATCTCATTACATTGAGAAAATACTTGACAAATTCAACAAAGATGATGATCATCTTGCTAGAACACCTGTGGATGTTAATTTGTTTCTTTCTAAGAATGTACAGGAAAGTATTTCTCAATTAGAGTATGCTCAAATTATTGGAAGCTTAATGTACTTGATGAACTGCACTCGCCCAGATATAGCTTATGTAGTAAGTAAATTAAGTAGATATACTAGTAATCCAGGAGTAGAACACTGGAAAGCTATTATAAGGGTTCTAAGATATCTCCGATCTACTCGTAACATTGGGCTAAATTATACTAGATATCCAGCAGTACTTGAAGGATACTGTGATGCAAATTAGATATTGGATACTAGAAACTCAAAATCTACCAGTGTGTATGTCTTTACTCTTGGTGGGGCGGCTGTATCTTGAAAATCTTCCAAACAGACTTGCATAGCTAGGTCTACTATAGAATCAAAATTCATGGCATTAGATAAAGTTGGGAAAGAAACAGAATGGCTTCATCACTTCCTTGAAGATATTCCAATATGGCCAAAACCGGTGCCTGCTATATGCATACATTGTGATAGTCAATCAGCAATAGGTAGAACACAGAGTCATATGTATAACGGTAAGTCACGACACATTCGTCGTCGACATAACATCGTGAGACAACTACTCTCTAATGGAATTATTTCCATTGAATATGTAAAGTCTAAAGACAATATAGTGGATCCATTAACCAAAGAGTTAGCAAGAGAGTTAATTGAGAATTCATTGAGGAAAATGGGACTTAAGCCTATTAAATAAAGAGTTACTACAATGACAACCCAACCTAGTTGACTGGAGATCCCAAGATTTAGGTTCAAAGGGACAATCGAGTTGTGTATGACTCATAAGGATCACTAGGGAGTCAAACTCCTATCCATTTCTATAATAAAATAGTGATGTTTGCAGCGTTTTAAGTTAAGTAAATACTTTTAGTGATTCTTATATCTAGGTGTACCTAGTGAAGTATGGCAGGAAACTCTCCATAAGAATCACCTATATGAGTGTGAACTGGGCTGGTTCTATGAGATTTGTGAAGGGCTACAATTCTCTAGAGCATTCATGAAAAACCAGGTTGTTCAGGGCCAAAATGAACACAATAGTGAGAACTAAACTGTGTCTAATAATATATTATGTGAGTTCTATTGTCTTGGTTTACACAAACGGCTGAACAGTTCAAGACATCATGTTCACCGGTTAGCTAGTAAATTCGATAGTGTCTCACAAAGGAAGGTTCAAAGCCAAAAGCTACCTATCCTATGCAGAATATTTCCAATATATGTACTCTCTGTAATTAGATCATGTTGTTGCATTTTCTCTCTGTCAAATTCCATTCATGTGGGGGATTGTTGGAAATTTGGTTTTTATAGGCGTATTTTGGGCCAACTTTGAGCCAAAAATTGAGTGGGTCTCATACATCTTTTGGGGTGGGTCCAAAGAGGTGACGTGTTCCTTACCGCATGGCAAGTCATATGGTGAAGACGGCTCGTCAAAACCATTTATGAGTGAATGAAAAGTTGATGTCATTTTCGGGTTTATGGAATAGACAATTAAAGAATTAAATGTAGGTTTCCTTGTAAAGCTTGTCCCACATTGAAAACTTTAAGAGAGCTTGTCTATGTATATAAGCTCTAGGTGGCAACACTTGGGTTAGGCTTCCAAGGGGCACCCCTAGTTTGTAGAAGGGGGAAGTTATGGACAAATTGAACCTTGGCTCAAAACCACCACACACACGCGCGCACACCGTCGTCTGACCGGCCTAGCCAAGTCAGACGTGGGTGTGGGTTGTGGGTCAGGTTAGTTCTTATGTTAATTTTTTGAACAAAATTCATTTGAATTTTTTCAAAAATTCTTGCGGGAAATTAATTCAAAATTTGCACCAAATTTGAATTCAAATTTTCCGTCCATAATTGTGCCACTTCCAGTCCAAAATTCCCAACAGATAAACTATTTTTTAATAAGTTTTAACTGCCAGAAACTGCCTAGCAGTTCTGGACAATTTTTCCAGACAAATTCAAATATGAAACTACTATAGATCTATTGGAATTTTGAACTATACATGTTCAAAATAGTTTCATACATGTTCGGTTCAAAACTGCACCTATTCGGTCAGATCAGTTTGCCTATAAATACTAGCCCTTTCCAACAGTTTTCCAATCTGAAAAAATATCCAGAAAAAATTCTTTTCTTCCCGGTTTTGATCTTTGGTTGCATTGTTCTTCATTTTTTTTTTAGAAAAAAATTCAGAGAGTTTAGAACACAGGTTTTATTCGCCGTACAATTTGTTTGAAGTGCTACTACAATTTGTGAAGATCATTGTATCCTGGGAGATAGACGCCTTTTATCCGTAAGCACCGTAGCGGGGCGACTTTGTCTTAAAAACAGAGTGTCACATACTCGACTTGATCTTTTAAATTTTAATTCGGTTCGGTAAATAAATTATATAAGTAATTTATTTTTGTTTGTTTGATTTGTTTCAAATTATTTATTTTATACAGAAGATTGTTCCAACAACTATATGGTAGTAATGTTAAATAAGGTGGTGTCTTCTATCCTCCCTTGCAACCTTCATGGGAGAAGTTTCTACCACGACCAAGAGACTGTTGGTTGGGATCAATGAAATCGGTACCAAGAAGACAAAGGCAGTATGGCCGATAGTCATCTAATGTGCAGAAACTATTTAAGCCACAAAAACCTCTCACTTGGCATGGATATGGAACTATCATTCTATTAAATGTGTAATTTATATGTGTAATTACTAAATAATTAAATTTAGTCTAACAATAATAAGGTATCTTTATATTTTAATTGTTTGAGATAAGTGACTAATAATATAAGTTTTGTAATAAAAAATAATGATATCTTATTTATGGAGCGACTTTCACAATTTTTTATATTTATTTTAAATATGAAATTTTGTAGGTTTTTATAAAACATTTTAAAATTTTATCAAAATCAAACCGTAAACGTGCGATAAGTTTCGGTTTGTAAACCCAAAAATATATATATTTTTTGAAAAGTTTAGTTTGGTATTAAATTTTTCCTAAACCTCCATCGAATCGAGCCACTAACACCTGTATTTGTATATTGTATGTAGTAGATTGGATGGTGCAGTTCGGTGCATTATCTTTTTTTTATAGGTTAATTATTTAAAGGTCTTGTTGAAAAGGTTGGTTTATTTTTAAAAATGGATTAAAAATTAATTTTTAACTTTTTTTTAAAAAAATATGTAAAAAAAATAGAGAAGTGTTGTGATGTAAAAAGTCAAAAAGTAAAAAAATTAACTTTTAACCGTGTTGCCAAAATAAGCTTAAATCCTTTTTTTTTTTTTTAACTCATAAAATCCTATTTTCAATATATTTATGTGTATATGACTATTTTACCCTTATTAAAAAGTGAAAGGAATTGAGAGACGCTAATTCATTAACTATTAATAAAAATTATATGGTGTTACAAATACACTACATGACAATGTTCATCCACCAATCACTAAGTATTATGTCTCATGCCCTAATACAAAGTTGTAGGTCTCACCTTCTCCATCAATTACAAATTTTTTAATAATCACCTAACCTTACCTCACCCTCACTATCAATTACAAATTTTTTGATATTCACCTATCCATACCTTAAAAGCATGAGATATTTTTTCTTATTGGAGTATTATGATGTGACATTTTACTTTTGTTTTATTATTTCAAAATTTTATAACTTTTATTTTATACATTTAGTTTTAATAAAGTTTATATTTTTGGAATGATCTATCAAACAAGATCAATATTGAATATAAAATTTTATAAACATAAAATATTATTATTTTTATAATAAATTATCAATAGGTCCTAATAGTTGGACTTAATTCCCATTAAGTCTCATTGAAAATAAGACCTAATAAAATTTTGGCTAAAATTAATTTTTTGTGACAATTTTTTTGCACGTCACTAAAAATTGACAATTAATTATTCTTTTTGTCACGTTTTTTATAAATTGTCGCTAAAACTTACAATTGATGACATTTATTTATGAAGAATTTTTTAAACTGTCGCTGAAAATTTAAAATTAGTGACTTTTTTGTGACATTTTTTAAATTATCGCTGAAAATTAATAATTGATAACTTTTTTTAATATTGTTTGATGAAAAATGCCTTAATTCCCACCGGACCTATTAGATAATAAGCCTACTTAATAGGACCTGAACGTAAGGTCTTCTTATTTTTAACTACAAATCTAACAATTTCTCAATTTGCAAAATTATCCAATAAAACTGAGAAATTTCTCAATTTTTCCTAGTATTAACTGAGAATATTCTCAATTTTTGAGAAATTTCTTAACTTTTTTTCAATTTTAAAATTGAGTTAGTTTTTTTAATTTTAAACTAAAAATATTTTCAGTTTTAAACTTGGAAAAATTTAAAAATTAGACCTAAAAGTTAATGAAACTTGCTATTAAAAATGATTTAAATTGTAAATTTATAATAAAATGTGTATTTTTATTTTTATATAATTTTGTATTTAATATTAATCTTATTTGATAGATTTCGTCGTGTTATTTCTAAAAATATAAATTTTATAATAAATAAATAAATATATATTGTAAAAAGTATGATGATTTGAAGTTTTAAAAATTAATGATTTGAAGTTTTAAAAATTAAAATAAATGTTATATCACCATAATATTTTATAAACAATTAGAAATGATGAATAACTATTATTGGAAGGGTAACTTAAGTCTATTAAAAAATAATGGGACTTGAAAGAGTGAAAAATATTATCTAAAACTAGTTTACAAAATGAGACTTATGGATAAATGTCCCATTATTTATTTTTACTCTTGTACATATGTCATTCATACAATAATAATAATAATTAATTAATTAATTAAATTAATTTGATAGTTGTATTTATATAAATTTATTATCTTTGTTTTCAAATAAATGAATGAGAAACGTAATTTAATTTTTTGTATTTTTTATATAATAAAATTATGTAATTATAATAGAATCATTTTTTTTTTTTGAAAAAAAAAAAAAAACCTAGAGTTTGAGCTATGTAACAAAATAAACTCTGAGTGTTCAATTTTGTCAATTTAAATTTTATAGTTTTGATTTGTTTTCAATCCAAATTATTTGCCTATTTTTATTAAGAAAGATAATAGAAAAATAAAGATTTTAGTCATTAAACTCATAAAAAAAAAATGTTATTTTAGACATTTTATATATACTTACATTGAATTTAATGATTAAAATATTATTTTTTATCAATTTTACTTAATGAAAATAGGCAAGTGATTTACATTGAACAGAAATTAAAATATTAGAATTTAAATTAACAAAATTGAAAGCTTAGGGTTGACTTTGCTATAAGCTTCACATTTTGGTTTCATTTTCTGTAATTATTCTTCTTCTTTTTAAAAAAAAAAAAAGGATAAAATTAAAAAATAAATAAAATAAATTATTAAAATGGATCTTATGAATCCCACCGGCTCAGATGGTCTGGCACGCTAATACGCAATGGAGCTCCATCCATTAATAGCCCATATTTTCGTTTGAAATACCGGTGCCATAAAAGATAAGAATTGTAAAAAATTGGGAGATTTATTAGAATTTTTTTTTTTCAAATATTTGTATCCTATTTAATTCACTAACATATTCTTGTCTTTTAATAACTCATATTATTTAGATATTTGATTTATTAAATCTTAATTTTTATATTTAAAATATTTTATGGGTAAATTTTACTCTTATAAATATTTCTTAAACTAAGTGGAATATAAATAGGTGAAGAGGGATTTATGAATAAATATCCTTAAAAAATTATTAAAAATTTATTCCGAAATGTGATGTATAATACAATAAACATTTCATTTTAGAGTGTATACGGTATATTGCAATTATAACATTTGTAATATTTGTTTATGGTCTTAGTTATTACTTAGTTATAACTCATTATGGTATTATTTATGACTAATTGTGATGTTAACTATAATATATTGTAATGATTCTTTTAGTTATAATCATAAAAATCTTTTATTATGCCTTATGTGGTATTTGGTTGTAACTCATTATTTTTTCTTAGTTACGACGAACTCCCACAAATGTTATAGAACAATGATTCATCTATTGAATTTGTTTAATCTAAATTCGCCCAAATGAGACTCTAACTGGTAAAAACTCTTATCGGTCAGAGTTTCATTCAGACGAATTCGAACTGAACAAATTTAGTTGATATAGCGGTGCTGAATGTCATAACTTACCTATGATATGTGCCCCAAAAAGTGTATATATATATAGCTAGTAATGTTACGGTTTATGAAAGAAATATCATAAATAAATAAATAAATAATTATGAAGATTTTTTACCTTTAAATTAAATTGTGATGTTTTATTTTATGTTATAAATCACATGTACTAAGTTACAATTTATTAATCATAGAGCACTATAAGAAAAATCTAAGTTTATAGTATTTGTAAACTAAGATTTCAAAATTAAAACATACTTATGTTAAGGTAAGCAATTTTTCTTATTTTGTTACTTACCACACTAGATTATTTCTTAAAATTTCATGAACATTTTTATTATATTTCCTTCATGAAACCTACATTATTCATAACTCATATAGTAACATGACCCATGATCTAAATTCAATTATTGTACAGCGAGCTTTTTTTTAAAATAAATATTTCTCCTTTCTAGTTCAGATTATGAATTAAAAAGTGATGTTTGGGCTTGCAGGACCCATCATAGGTCCCATTTTGATATTTCGAATCGTTGATTTGTCAAACTTTTTGCATAGATCATTCACAAAAATAATTTGATCAATCTGATAATCGTAATTTATTCAATTTATTGCATTTGTTTATAAAAAATAGATGACGAGTATAAAAATAAAAATAGATAATCTTTTTTTTTTTTTATAACAAACGTAATAAATTGAATAAATTATGAATATTAAATTAACCTAATCTTTTATAAATGATATATATAAATAACTAACAAAATGAACAATTTAAATTATCCAAAAAACATCCTGAAATCCAACAAATTCAAAATTTTAAAACACATCTCAATCACACATCTCTATTTCCAATTAAATTATCTGAGCGGATAAACAACACAAATGTGTCTTTTGGAATGTGAGTTGGGTTCCTTTTTTGGCTAAATTAATTATAAAATGATAAAATAGATTAAAAAATTAATAAAATAAAATATCACATATAAATTTAATCATTTCACTTTTTCTCTTATAAAAATTAAAAAAATCAATCCAAATAAACTTTTTAACTCGAATTAAAATAATTAAAAAAACAAAAACAAAAAAATCCAAAAGTACTTCACATGAGCAAGAATATTAAATTTTCGGTGAAAGCAAGTGGGATCCAACCAAAATAAAAATTGATAGCATATATAGAAGCCAAATACTGCACTTCTCATGGTGTCCGGATCCTCTAGAGTCATCCTGTGAAGTGATCAGCTAGAGTGATCCTTTATGGCATGACATGTATCCTATTAATAGAACCAATGGCTGAGATAATCCCTTACCAAAATGACGTCGTTTTGGTGAGCCAGACCCAAAAAAAATAAAAATAAAAATTTACAGAGTTTGCAAATTGAACCAAAAGCAATAAAAAAAAAATAAAAACACGAACATGAGAGAGAGGAGGAGAGAGCTGAGGAAGAAGAAGGAAACCGTCGCCACCCAACGCCGCCCCACTGTCACCGGACACCGTCAATTCATATTGACTACAACTCTTACCTCTCCTACTGTCAATATCTCATTTGAATCTTATATCTTTTGTTCTTTATTGTTTTGATTTTGCAGCTTTAGTTTTTGTTGTTTGTCCTCCCAGAGAATCATTTCCCAAATTCTCATGTTCAAAGATGTTCACACTTCAGACTTTGATATGGATTTTCTTTCTTCTTGAATCTAAAAAAATGCTTTTTTGAGTCAGATTTAACAGAGTTTTGCTTTGATTTGCTTTCTATGGCATAGATTACTAGCGAAACAATAAGAGAGGTAAGAGTTGTAGATGAGTGTTGATTTTCATTAATTGTACATGAATTTTAAATTTCAATCCTATTTCATTTTTCAATTTGTTTTTTATTTTTTATTTTTTGGGCGAATAAATAAGTATTTCAATTTCTATTTCTTCATTGTTTTTTGTTTTTTTGCTATGTGTCTATGAAGGTCTCGAGAAAGTTAGATTTGGTTTACGGAGGTGGAAATGTTGGGTTAATGCCATGGACGACATCAAATCTATTTTCATGTGGGTTTCTCTACAAATCAACACGATGCATTTATTTATTATTTTATTATTTTTTTGGATTGGCTCACCAAAACTGTTTTGACGAAGGATTATCTCAACCATTGATTCCATAAGAATCATCTCAACCATTGATTCCATTAATGAGATATGTCTCTCCATAAAGGATAACTCTACAGGATCTGGACGCCTTCTCATGAGCAAGAATATTGACTTAAATTTTCGGTGAAAGCAAGTGGGTTCAAACCAAAATAAAAATGACAGTATATATAGAAGCCAAATACTCTACTTCTCATGAGCAAGAATATTGACTTAGGCTCCGGTTGGTAAGCATCTCAAAATATAGTTATATCCATTGATTTGAGTGTGTTGTTTGTTTGGAGCTTTCAAATTATAATTCTATACTCATTTCTCAAAATTCAATTCAAAACATAATCATTACTTTTCAAAACTCATAACCAAACACATAATTCAAAACTCAATTTAAATCAATATTTTAATTCTTTAAATATTTTAAATATTTAAATATTTTAAAAATATTTTAATTTTTTTAAGGTTTTAAATATTTTAATATTTAAATATGTTACGATTTTTTTAATTTTTTAATTTTTTGAATATTTTTAAATATTTTAATTTCAAAATATTACGATTTTAATTTTTTAAATTTTAAAATATTTTATAAAAATAAATTCAAACAATATTTTATAAAAATATTTTTAATTATTTTAATTTTTTTTGTTATGTATTTGGTTACAATTTGAGTGTAGAGTTGTAAAAGTAGTATAGAGTTTCGAGTTATGTGTTTGGTTATGAGTTTTAAAAATAATTTCTTAATTGAGTTTTGTATTATGTGTTTGGTTACGATTTAAGTGTAGAATTGTTTTTAAATTTAAAATATTAACATTTTAAATTATCTAAATATTTACGATTTAAATTTTTTGAATATTTATTTTAATTTTTTACTTATTAAATTTTTTAGATTATTTAAATTATTTAAATATTTATGATTTAAATTTTTTGAATATTTATTTTGAAAAAAAATTATTTCCTCTGTAATATTTTCAATTAAAAAATTGATTAATGTTGTTTTTTGTTAATAATAATTTTTTTTAATTGAATTTTAAAAAGCGTTTGGTTATGAGTGTTAATCAGAATTTTCAATAGTGTGAAAGTAATGTGTTTTGTTATGAATTATATAATTTGAATTAAGTTTTGAAAACTCTTTCCAAAACTCATAATCAAACAAAATTTCTTACTTTACATGTCAAATCAAACTTTCAAAATTCAATTTCACACTCAATTCAACACTCTATTGAAAAATTATAACCAAACAAATTTTTTACACTCAAATCATAATTTCATAACTTACAAACTCAAAATATAAATTATACTCTTAAATTATATTTACAAAACTCTGTCAAACGCAACCTTACATTTTCAGTGAAATCAAGTGGGATCCAACCAAAATAAAAATGATAGTATATAAAGAAAGCACTAGGAATCTAGCAAAGTCAAGCATAACAACATAGACCTTTCCCGGATCCGCAACCCCCCAACAAGGTCAGTTCTTATCTCCTAGGTCTCTCTCTCTCTCTCTCTCTCTCTATCTATTCCTCTTCGCAACAATGTTTGCTTACTTTCTTGAAACATTTCTGGGTTTAAATTTGATTTTCGATTCTCTTTTCGTATTTCGCATGAAGCTTTTGCTTCGTTGGTGAGAAAACCTATGAGAAGAAAAAAAAAAATAAGTGAAAGGGTGTTTTTTGCGACTTGCATTGTTTCATTAAATTGGGTTTCAAGCTTCTATCTGTCTATCGAAAGAAATATTATTGGGTTCCAAGAATTCAAAGACCTATACAGTCTGATGAGTTTATTGAGTACAGTTGACTTTGTTTTGCACAATAAGCACCCAAAAAAAAAAAAAAGGCACCCAAAACTTTGTTTTCTTTTATGTTTTTCTTTTCCACTCCATTTTCTCTGCAATCAAACGAAGCAAAGCGGGTTCTGCATTTCTTTCTTTCCCTCTCTTTCTCTGTCTGTCAATGAACAAGTAAATTTGATAATGATGACCTTATTCAAGAACTTTTATGAGCCTTGTAGTCTTGTTTCTAGTTTGAAAATTCATACACAATCACTTCATACATAATCATTTGAAATTTTTTATTATGTTTGATTATTGATTGCTAATCTCCACTCATGACAATGTAACTGGTCAAGATCAACACATCCTTCTAATCAATCTGTGTTTGGATCATGGCCCATTTTTTCCCTTTCCAAATCACTACCTAACTTCATGATCCAAACTAAGCCTCAAGTGTTTAGTTAGTTATGTACAAAGTTTTGAGAATTCTTTTTGCTAACAAAGAACCACGGTAAGGCAGGCGCACGTTAGATCCACCCTACAGAGTAAACACTTATGCTCAATCACTCGTCAACCACTGGTATCAAAGTTTTGAGATTTCGTTTATAATGTGTTTGGTTAGAGGATTTAGAAAGAAATTTAAAAAATAAATAAATAAATAAATAAAATATATCTATATTTTATCTCGTTTCACATACTTTTTCTTTTTTCTTTTCTAAATCTTTTTCCAAATCCCCCAATCAAATACACCTATTTTAGTGTACTTATTTATGTTGTTGTAAAGTTAATAGATTTGATAGATTTGGATCTTATCTTATAGTTTTTATACTGAAATTTGATTTGTATATGAATATTTATTATTATTATTATTATGAGTATTACATGGTGTTTTTTAGTGCTCAAGTCGTACTGCAAGTTCCTTGAATATAATATTTTTTTAGGAGTGAATTAGGGATGGTCATATATGCTTACGCAATATCCTTTTAATAATAACTGATTAATTAATTATTATTATGTGATTGTTATCATTTGGACGGATCTGAAATTTCCACTCTTATTATTTTGTTCTTATCCTTTTCAATTGACTACTTATATTATATGGATTTGGATATCAATATCAGGTGCGAGTATATATCAAGAGATTGGATCTATCAAACCATAGGGTATGCAAACTCGGTAAAAAAATTGTTATATTTTATATATTTAATCAAGTATGTGAGATAAAATGATATCATATGTAACTTGTAATGTTAAAAAAATATGTACAGTGTTAAAATAATATTTATAGTAATTACAAAACAATATGTATTTATAATAATAATAACATATACAATTATATAAAAAGTATTCATTGAAAAGTATCCAATACATATCTTATACATTTATCCGAGTGTTGGGTGTTTAATACGGAAATTTAATTTATTTTGAAGAGTCCGTGTAACATAGTTGAGGACCTACAGGATGTTCATTGGTTCCCTGTCAAAATTTAGCCAAAATTGACAACAAAATGAGGTCTTAGTTGATTATGACCTTTCACCGGCTCATTAGGCTGCCAAATTGGGTATGTTGATTAAACATTTCATTTGCGTATTTGTTTTTGTTTTTTTTTTTGGTTAGTTTTTTTCACCTTTGGGTTCATTCTAAATGTATCCTTCCAAAAGAATTTGGTTAGTTTGTCAAAAAGCACAAATAAATATGTAGAACAAACTATTCTGCACATTTTTATTGTTTTGACTAAAGTATGTTATCATCTAAGCCAAGCAATGGCGATAGCCTCTACTGTCACAAGAATCAAATCAGTAGATGGCCTAAACCTTGTCACTCCTGAATTTGATACATGTTTCCTTTATTTCCAGTTTTGCTTAGAATTAATTCCATTGAATGGTAAATCTTGTCATTTTGATAGTATTGTCATATGTTCATTGACCTACATGTGTTTCTGTAAATTTAATGTATTAATTTTTATCGGAGACAATAAAGATATAGCTGATCTAATCTAACCATCTTGGTGTATGTATATTAGATAGTGAGCTAGGTAAAGAACATGTGTATGAATAGGTGATCCAATATTTGGGCTCAACATATGTATGAATGTGCACTTTTAATGCATGAAAATTGGAAGTGTATTTGAAAACAAACATGAAATGGTCTGTTGAAATTAAGGGAAGAAAGAATTAGGTTATTCAAGGAGCATTCTTGTAGCAGTAGCCCTAAAATTGCTAATTATTAGGAGTATATAGTATGAACACTCATAATTTATCATGACAAACTTGGGCTTATCGAAGCTTGATTTAGGGCTAGGAGAAGGAAAAAGATTGAGACCCACCACAATTATGATTTGTCACAACTCAATCATGTAAAGTTCAATTTCCTTGCCGTGTCATTGTGGGATTTAAATCGTAGGCCTCTAGCATTTCTCGAGTTAGAATATCTGTTGTTGTATTGTCGACTTGTAGTTAGAATATCACATTGTAGAATGTTTGGTTACTTGGATTACAGTTTTGCAGAAATCCTATATTTGCTGAAAAAATAGTTTTTGTTTTCTAAATTGGCATTGGCAGGTTCGCCTTTCACTGTATATTTGTTGGCACGAACTAACAGATTCTCAAAAAAAATATCCACCTGTTTTAATGGGATGCCTTTGCTCAAAGAACACGAAATGTACACCTGGGTATAAAGAGCCTACAATTCTTGCCGCTGAAACACCCTGTGAGTATGCACCTAATGTCACAAATATTATCTTTTAAAATCAAAGATTTTGTATCCATTTGCTTTAATTTCATATTAGAAATTGATTGTATTCATTTGCTTAATATAATTGAAGTTATAAATCGGTTGTACACTGTAGTTTGCTTTCTTCTAATATATGAGTATGCTTCGTAGTTTGCTTTCTTCTAATATATGAGTATGCTTCTTGACTGGTACAATCTAAAAAATTAAGTTGTAAATTATCCAAAGTTTAACCGTCTGACATATTTTCTTTAATTTTTGCAGTTACTGTGAGTGAAGTAGAGGCCTTATATGAATTATTCAAAAAATTAAGTGGTTCTGTTATCGATGATGGACTTATTCACAAGGTATATGTTCTGTGTTGGCTGTTTAAAACTTAAATCAACTCAAGGTGATATTTAGTCACTGTATGATGTTTAGGAAGTTCATGATAATCGAATATTTTCTTTGCAATCTTGTCAACAGGAAGAGTTGCAGCTCGCGCTTTTCAAGAACAAAAATAACAGAAATCTATTTGCTTGCAGGGTCTGTTTTGGATCTTCTTAATGCTTGTAATTCTTATATGTTAAAGATATATAAAATGCAATGTTGATTCGATTTTGTTTATGCAGATATTTGATTTGTTTGATGTGAAACGCAATGGAGTTATTGAGTTTGGAGAATTTGTTCGTTCATTAGGTGTTTTTCATCCAAATGCACCTGTAGCAGACAAAATTGCATGTAAGGTTCATTTTTTATATTATTGACTTCTATACTTATTTTTATATGTACATTAAACTTGAAATTGCAAAAAAAATAAAATAAAATGCTACAATGTGTGTAAAATAAGTAATGAATTTTTGTGATGGAAGTTATGATTGATTTTTGTGATGAAAGTTATGAATGGTGAAAGTGTACACCCGTGAAGTTATGAACGACAAATTTATACTTTTTGTGATGAGCTTTTATACTTTTTGTGATAAAAGTAGAGGGTACTCTTTTTTTTCCTCCTATCTTCTAATTTAAGGATACTCCTGTGCAGTTGCATTTAGATTGTATGATCTAAGAAACACCGGGTTTATTGAGCGAGAAGAGGCAAGTATTGCATACTGTATCTTCCTAGTTCCATTTCCTTTCTTTACATTGCATTGTGATCCAGGTATTCATACATTTGAACTTTATAATGTTGACAACAGTAGTTTCAATAGCACTATATCTTCCTACTTTTATGAAAAAAATATCATGAAATGTATCATGAAGATTTTTCATCCCTTAATTAGTATGTAGTGTTTTATTCTAGGTGTAATCCAAAGGTGGAGAATCTATCATGATCATTTTCATGATATTTTTTTCATGATTCGTAGCATTATTTTTGTTGGCAACCTAGTTCATAAGACTTTCTAATGTTGCCATTTATGGGTTTTAGTTTTTAAATTGAATTATCATCAGCTATGATACACGGACTCTTCAAAATAAATCAAATATCCATGTCGGACACCCATCACTCGGACAAGGGTGTGGGACATGTGTTGAATACTTTTCAACAAACACTTCTTATATAATTGTATATTACACTATTGTTATATGTACATATTGTTTTATCATTGATAGAAATGTCTTTTTGACACTGTAAGTTACATATAATACTATTTTATCTCACATACTTGATTAAAAATATAAAAATATATTATTTTTTTGCCAAATCCGCGTATCTTTAAATTTATGATTTGATGAGTCCAACTTCTAACCCGTACTCAAGTCCATGTAACATAGATCATCAATTTAATATACCTACAAAGATTATTTGGCAGGCAAATATAGAGTAGAAAAGTGTCATCTGCTCATGGTGATAAGGGTTTCTTTTAAAAATGCCACTTCTCGATGTGATGCTAATAATTTTGTGTTTTACCACAGTTGAAGGAGATGGTGTTGGCACTTTTACATGAATCCGATCTAATTCTTTCAGAAGATGATGTTGAAATGATTGTGGATAAGGTACCCACTACCCTGCCCTGTCTGTCCTCTGCTGTTTCATGCTTATTTATTACATAATGATACTACTAATTGTTAGTAAAAATTTTGTTAGCCCTCTATCGACTAAGCCTTAAACACAAATTTCACCAATCAAACAATGATCAGGCAATTGTTGCAATTGTGTCAACGGTTCAATGCATTGAAAGATTAAAGGACTTTCAAATTTACCAAAGTAAAGAAAATGAGAGAGAGTTGGTTATTGAATTGAAGACAACAATTACTAAATTAGAATCATAATTCCTTAATGAGTATAAGATGATTGCAATTTTGGGGAAATAAATTACCTTACCACTACTCCTGCTCCTAGAAACGAAATTGAATCTACTCATAGCTATTTGAAAACTACTCCTCAGATAAGAAAGAAAAATATTGAAATTGATCAAACCTCTTTCATTTGTGTTTGATGGCCCATACAATGAAGCCATAGATAACTATTTATAGACAAAGTGTAGGGGAAAAAAACACCACCCAAGTAACCACCAATAACTTCAACGTTTTCCGTCTTCATTCTTGCGTTATTGACACGGCTTCCATGTCTTCCATCTAAAACCACTTATTTGTAACTTCTCTTAACTTCTAGGTGAACAAGATCATGCCATGTGTCATGCACTATAATAATAATTAGTCTAGATGTGGCTGTAGTTACTCTTTTAAGATGACTCATGCCTTGAATCGACAGGCTATAATCGACAATATTAGATTTGGCCAAAGTTGATAGAATTCTTGAAGATGGCTCATGGCCTGAATCAACGGGCCACAATTGACAGGAAATCATTTATGATGCAAATACTTATTTCTGTCTTTTTCTCACAGACATTCAAAGAAGCAGATACAACCGGTGATGGACGGATTGATCAAGAAGAGTGGAAAGAATTTGTATCAAAGAATCCATCTCTGATCAAGAACATGACTCTCCCTTATTTGAAGTGGGTGTCAATGTTTGTTTCAAGTTCAGATCACCTATTTGAATCCCCTCACCTCATTTATTAAAAAAAAATTCTTTTCTTTTCTTTTCCCCTTTTTTTCAGGGACATAACCTTAGCATTTCCCAGCTTTGTGGTGAGCTCTGAAGTTGAAGATTCAGAAATGTAAACGTATGAATATATCATCAAGTTAGATTCTTCCTGTCTCAAACATCTTGAGTTGCGCTCTGCTGTGGTTCTGATTAAGTTAGATTCTTCCTGTCTCAAACATCTTGAGTTGCGCTCTGCTGTGGTTCTGATTTGCTTACATAATGCCACGAGGACTCGAAGAAATTTCTAAATGACGGATTGAAGCAGAGTCGTCGAACAAGAATGGTTGACAAGCGGGATTTAATATACATTTCTGTCTTCATCTTCTAAATGTTTGCTCTTCTGATGATGCTACCACAATTGTATCGAAGTTTTGTATGCGTGCATCATTGCGGTTTCAATCCTCTTTTGTATGAATTGTAATGTTCCATGATTGTTGGATTTGAAGTTGCTAATAATGTTTTTCAGAATAAGCTATTGCTATAGCACTAAAGGTTTATATTTCACTGTTGAAATTATTGGTGGCTAGCTATTAATGTTTTTACATATTTTATATATTTATATAATTTTTACATATTTCAATACATTATATATACTTACACTTACCACAGTTCAAATAGCTCTGGTTAGCATTTTCTATGAGGCCCATTCAACCACACCAACAGATATAAAATCCATACAAAAGAGTATAGAAGGATCGGGTCTAAACCCAGGCCACTATAGGAACCTTCTGAACAGACCATAAAACAGAATAAAAACTCACTTGTAAATTTGTTTTCCAAATGATGGTGATGAGTTGCCAAAACAGGGGAATGCTCTAGTATGGAAGACTGGTTTTCGGGAATGCATTTACTTAAGGCGGTTGCATCAACTGACCATGAGATGTGGTGGTGTTGTTGCGAACGAGAGTTGAGATGCTGCTTTATTTGTTGTGATTGTGATGTCGGTCGCTAACTACTGAATTTATGATATTAAGGCACTCTCATTGGCCCGTTAGAACAATTTGGTGATAATAGCAACTTACAATTTTCACTTGGCGTATTAAGAAGTTACTAAAATTGGGAATATATTTGTAGAGGGTAAATCAATTATTTATTTATTTATTTTTTTTCTATTTTTTTTTTTTATTTTAAAGTCTTTGGTTCAGAAAATAGAAGACAAAAATAATGCATGAAAATTAAAGGTGAAGGATAAAATTAAGAATTGAAAATTCAAGAAAGTAAGTACTTCTAGGTTTAACATAAGCAAATCAAAGCATTTAAAACATATAAAGAATTAACAAGAAGTTTTGTTAAAAAATTTAGGTCAATTCTTGAAGAGTCCTAAAGAGAGAGAAGTTCTCTCCATTCTCAATGTTTAAAAGTTTGATCATTTGGAAAAATAAAAAGCAAATTAAAGCAAGTAAATGTAATACTTAGTTGTTGTGTGATGAGGTTTAAAAAAAGTAGATGATAGCAGATTTTGTACAAGTACCTTTTCGCTACATGATAGGAAGTGCAAAAGAGAATTTCAATCTCACAACAAGGAAGGATTGTCTTATCTCTAAAAAATAAAAATAAATAATTAAATAAACAACAACAACAACAATTAATGAGTAGACAAAGAACATAAGAAACTATCATCTCTTGCATAAAATTACTAAGCTAAACAAAAGTCACAATAGAGTAAACTATTTCCCTCTTAAAAAATTGGATTCATACAAAGTGATTAGATATCAAAGAATGATTTATAATGATTATTATAAATCAGATAAAGAGCAAGATTTTTTAGCAGAACAAAATTTCTGAATCAAACTGAAAATACCCAAAAAAAGATGAATAGTAAAACAGGAAAATAGGCACTTCAACAAAAGAAAACAAACCACCCTCTAGCAGTTCCAACACAAGGCAACTCATCCTCAACAGTGCCTTTAGGCACCAACTTGTATCTTTAGGTACTCCGCAAAATTGGCATGGTGTTCAGCATGAAGAACAACTACATCAGGAACATGGAGACTCAAGTGCTTGTCAATTGCAAGAAGCTCAATGTGAGATCTGAGTTCTAATTCTAGGAGGCACAGAAGACTCGACCTTCAAATAATATTACCTAATATCTTGTGTCACATGGAATGGCTCATATGGCAATGCAAGGTAACAAATCCACCTTCGCACTATTGAAACCATATAGGAGTAAAAGAGCCAATAATAGAAACAATATGTTTTTGTTTGTACAATGTAATCTCGCACTTTTTGACTCAGTGGAAGCTTATCTTGGGTCTTGTTATTGTCCAATTTTAAAAACCAATTTCTTTGAAAGTGTCTATGCCTACAAGTGATTGCTTATGCAAAGTTAACAAAACAAAACAAAACAAAAACAAAAAAAAAACATTTTGTGGGCTAATGTAAGGAATCACTATATGGGTTATTGAAAATGTAATTCAAAATTTTACAAGTATGAATACTTTATGAAGCCAATGTTTCAGCACAAACACTAAGAATACTTCGAACAAGTTCTGAAGTGGTGGTAAGTAAGCTCACTTTCAAAAGCACAGGGCAAGGCAAAGGAAAAGGCATAACCCAGAAAATAGATAAGAAAGAATTCCTATTAATACAGAGAACAAAAGTTGGGGAAAAAAATCTTAGTAATTATATCATTGCATGTTGAAGAAATTATCAAATCCCAATAATTTCATAAATTTTGCCACTGATTTCAAAAAAAAAAAAATTTCCAAATTAACACATATTGTTATTTCCCTTATGGGGTGTTTGGTTGGGGATTTGAATAGGAATTTGAAAACGGAAATAGCAAAAGAACATGAAATTTGAATAAAACATTCCTATATTTCACTTTTAATTGGGAAATTTAAAAAGGGAAAAGGAAAAGGTGTGTGAAACTAGGTGAAATTTAGACATATTTTATTCATATTTCACCTACTTTTTCCATTTTCCTTTCCAAATTCCTTCTCATATCCCTCAACCAAACACAGCATTTAGACATGTTTTATTCATATGAATAAAGATTGGGACCCCCTTTCCCCCACCCCCTTTTGATCCCCTTTCTTTTTTGATTGGTCATTTTTTCTTTTTGTTTTTCTTTTTTTTCTCCTCCTCCAATCACCAACCGCCACGTGTATGTGGGGTGGTGGGGGTTGAAGTTTGAGGGGGTCTAAATCACTGCTATATTCATATTTCATCTACCTTTTCCATTTTCCTTTCCAAATCCGTCATCAAATCCCTCAACCAAACACAGCATTAGTTTTACATGCATTTTCCCTTTTTCTTTTTCTTTCCAAATCCCTCCACCAAACACAGCGTCGGGGAAAAAAACAAGCAAGAGCTTGTCAAATAAGTCATAAACTCAGTGAAACTGAAGCAAAACCCACAAATCCTTGTCCGGTGAGAAAAAATAAAAAAGAAAACCCCAAAATAAAACAGCCATTCTATAACAGGAAGTCAAATTATGTAAAGAAACTGAACGAAAGATAAGAGAACATCGAACCTCAGAATTAAACCACCCTGTTGCTTCGCCTTCAAAGTCTCTCACCTGACTTCGCAATAGAAAACCCTTCATTCAATTTGAAGAATAACAGGTACAATCACTTCAGCGAATACTGAAATCAATCAAACAAACCTGGAAATTTATCAAAAAAACAAACCTGAATTTTTTCCTTCGAAGCTGAAGAAGAAACCTAGAAAAGCAGAATGATCGGCAGAGCAACCAAGAAGAAACCTAGAAATAACAGCTTCTATTTGCCAACACTCATTCCTATCTGTGCAGGTACTTATATTTATTATAATTTTATCGCTAATGCTGTGTTTGGTTGAGGGATTTGAGGAGGGATTTGGAAAGAAAAATGAAAAAGGTAAGTGAAATATAAAAAAAATATACCTATATTTCACATAATTTCACACACATATTTCCTTTCCTTTTCCAAATTCCTCCAGAAATCTCACAACCAAACACAGCATAAATAAAATTATTATTATAGACATTACACACTTTCAAATAAATATAAGTTCTCAATGCACATTCATATCTCATCTCAGACATGGTGACATACTCCATTCTTTCGTACCTAGTTTGTTAAATCTCCACGCTCCATCTTTATCCTTTCAAACCCTTCATTATTAGCTTTCATTCATTAATTACATACTAAACACCCTCATTATTGATTCTTAACTTTTCATTAGTTTACGCCTTAAACTTCATCCTTATTCATCATTGTTATGGAAGATTTCCCTTTTAAAAATTCAGATTGTCAGAAGTAGATAACTATTTATGAGAAAGATAGCCAAGGAAATGTGAATTTTGCTATGTAAAAATCATAATTTTCTTTTTCCAGAGTCTTTCGAAAAACTAGGGTCAAAATATATCAGTTTTTTCGATAGTCTATTACCAAAATAATTAGTTACTTTCGAAAGTTGTCTTCCGAACTAATGTCAAAATTTCGATATGCAACTTCCGAACCATTAAAAATAATTCGAACAACTACATTCGAACAATAGGATTGTTTTCGACATTGTACTTCCAAATGAAGTAAAAGTTTTTTTTTTCATTTTATATTCCAAATTCATAAATTTCATACTAAATTTACAGTTTCAAATAGCAAATTTGTCTTTATAATGCTATTTCAAATTTGTAATATTATACAAAACGTGCAGGACTATGTCTCAACTCAAGAAAGTACAGTTCGCTCGGATAGTGTGTTGGATTATACTACTCAATTCACAACTGAATAGGTTCACTCTACGAAATTATAATGATTGTATTTTGAATTGCTCAACAAATATAAATATTTGATAATATTTATTTGACTTTGTAGATGTTCAAAAGTAAGGATGAATTGCTCAACTGGGTACGTGAAGTTAGAAAGAGAAATGGTTTGGTCATTGTAATCAAAACATCAAACTATGGTGGAGGGAAAAAAAGACCTAGGATGTATCTTGCTTGTGAGAGAAATGGCCTATGTAGAGCGAGAAATAAGTTAAAATATGAGGGCAACAATACATCAAGCATAACTAGTACGAAGAATACACCAAGATCCCAAATCCATCAATAAGCCAAGGTAAACAACAAGAACCCTAGTACTACTCTTGTCATTGAAGAGCGTACATCCCAACAAAAACAACAAATAAGCTCTAGCAGCGCACTCTATAGCCTCCTTTGCGTCTAAATTTGTGACACCAGCAAACTGACTTTGCAACCACTCAAGCCTAACTGAATTCCCACCAGCAGTAGAAACCTCGTCATGTGCTACACGTTCAATAATCCCCAAGCCAAAAACCAATAGTGTAACTCCATGAAAATCCATCACATCTGCAACGCTGATTGATCTACCTACAATAGGAAGGCTAAGAATAGTGCCAACATCATCCAAGGTCAAGGTCATCTCACCAACTGTCATATGAAATGTGTTTGTCTCCGGTTGCCATCTTTCAACAAAACTGGAGATTAAAAGCTTATTGACGAACCGATAAGTGCAGCAAGCTAATTGTGACAGCCCAGACCGCTCAATCATGGCTTTGAATCTGGTGTTGTTGTCTACTGACCACCATGCCCATGCAAGGATCTTCGAAGAGTGATTATGACACTTTAGGGGCCCTCATTCCTATAAAAGAAATTAAAATCTCATTAAAAACTACCATGTAACACCACAAAAAAAATCATATACAAATGAATTTAACTTCTACTCAGGAATGTTTATCTCTCCCTATCAAACAGCTACAGCGACATGACTATTGAAACTCCGCAGTATTGATGGATCAGTCGGACAACTTGGAAAAGCATGCGTAAGGTCTTTTTCCTGGACAGTAGGAGAATCGGGTAAAGGGGCATTCTCTATGGCAATGTCAAGCATATCACCTTCAACTCGTCTTCGGCTTCGGCTACAACTTTGACTGTGACTGGCACTGGGGATATCAAATTTTACCAGAATTGGATAACGACCTCGACGACGACCCCGACCTTATCCTCGCCCACGCCCTCGTCCCCGTTTATAGTCAACATCCAATTTATGACATCTTCTATTTGAAGAAGTAGGTGGATACGTTATTGACGTTCAGAATCCATATTATCTGCAAAAATAATATATTTAATAAGCATACAATTGTAAAAAGAATTTATAAAATAGAATATATATTTACCGTTCGGAAATTGAAAATCGAAAATATCTCTACTGTTCAGAAGTTGAAAACCGAAAAAATAACTAACTTTCGGAAGTTGAATGTTGAAATAAATATTAAAAAAAAAATCAGAATTCTAATGTTAAATTACATGTTAATTTTCGGACTTCTACTTTCGAGCAAATATGATATTTTCGGAAAACCAATTCCGAATAAGGAACAGAGTGCTCAATTAAGATAGGCTATGTGTTCCTTCCGAAAATGGTAAAAACAAACCCTACATTTCAAATGAAATAGGAACGAGGATTAATATAAGTAAACTAACCTAAGTTCTCCAAATGTGAAGATTTTCTTCAATGATTCACTTGATTTTGTTCAATGCTCTTCAATGCCAATGTTTCAATGAGACGTCTTCAATGGATGGATGAAGCTTTTGGGGGACGAACGGTAAAGTGTGAGAGATAGGTGTATGTGTGTGTGTGTGTGTGTGTGTGTGAGACGGGTTTGTCTGAGGGATCTGTGTGTTCTCTGAGAAGGTGTGTGCATGATTTACATTTGAGGGTAGATGTCGAATAAAAGGTGTGTGGAGTGAGAAAAATAAATTGGGATTATTTTTTAAGTGTGTGTATTGAGCAGGATGTGCACAAAAAGGAATGGGTGTGTGCAAATAGAAGTTCCCAATGTTTTTAAGTGTGTGTATTGAAAAATAAATGAGTTTGGTAAATATAGTTTCAAAAGTATGAATTTGCCTCAAAAGGAAAATAAAAACTACAATACAAAACATAAGGACAAAAAGGAAAAGAAAAGAGAGAGCCTCAATTACTTAAGAGTGTAAAAATGGCATGTGGCCCAAAACCTGTCCGCGGTCCTGGGTGTGATGCTTGGGTAGGTAACCCATCTTGCTTTCTTTTAATTGTGTTTATTTTATTGGTGTTGGAAGTGTCGGGTATTAACCTAAGGTCTCGTCGACTGTTTGGGTTCACCGTTTCTTAAAACCTTTCTCGGATTCTTATCCTTATTTTGTTCAAGAGTAAAGATTTTTCTTATTTCGGAAAGCATGAATTGGAATCGGAGTGTTGCGGTCTTGCTAGTGCTTCTTCTTTTTTTTGTGAAAGACAAAACTGTACATACGGAGGCTGGGGCCGCACGTGCAGAAGTGGCTTCGCACGTATGGGAGGCGAGGTCGCACGTACGGGAGGCGAGGTCGCACGTACGGGAGGCGAGGTCGCATGTGTGATGAGGGAATGCTATCCTTGTTTGGCTACTGCTTTAATTGCACGTGCAAAGGCACGTGTGAGAAACAAGCTACATGTGCGGAGGCATGTGCAGGAAACAAGCTGCACGTGCATAAGAAGAGGCCACATATGCAGACAGGTACACGCCACACGTGCAGAAGAAAGCGCGCACATGTGAGAAAGCCCTGGGTCCGAAAATCAGGTCCTTTTCTTTCATTGGGTTGAGCACCCACCTCACTTTTTCCTCATCTATCTCTTTCTAAAACACTTTTCTCTTCCTTCTCTCACCAAATTACATTAAACCCTTGATTTCTCCAAATCCATTAAAGTTTTGACCCTAGTCCATTCATCAAAGTTAGAGAACTCTTTGAGGGCTGCGTTTTGTGCAGTGGAGAATGGGTTTCAACACCGTTGATTTTGGGGGTTTCTTCTCTTTTTTTCTCCAAAACTTGAGGTAGGGATTTTTTTGAGTTATATACACATTATTGCAAGTTTTTGGAACCTATCTTGTAGTTTTGAGCCATGAATTTGACTTTCTTGAACTCTAGACGTTATATTTGAAAGAAGAACTCTCTTTCTTTTCAAACTATTGAGAACATGATCTATGTTGTTATGAGAGAATGTTATTTTCTTTGAAAGAATCATTTCAAAATGGAAAAGTCTAGTTTTGTTGAAAAACCATAGAAATTGGGGATTTTGGAAAAATATTGAGATATTATGAAATCCGTGCTTGATAAAGTGTTATGGTAAATAATTTGTGGAGGATTACCATGTTTGTATTTTATGAGGAACTTCTTGGAAGGATAAGAAATGTTTGAATTTTTGAAGTTTACTTATAGTATTTTATTGATTTGTCTTGAAAAGACTAAAATCGAAATGTTGATTAACATGTGAGAAATGCATGTAATAAGGTGTTATCACTTACCTCTTAGGTTATTATGAAACTACCTAGTGAAAAGGTATGGAAAATTTGATCACAATGAAAGATTGTGTAGAAGAATTGAAATTGAAATTATTCTAATGCATTTGATACATGAGGCATTGGCATTCCATTTCATTTGGTTATCATGATTTAGAATTGCAAATTTGAAAACTATTGCCTTAAGAAAGGAAATTGTTTTGTGAAGCAAGAACATTTTGAATTGTTTTGGGGTAAATACGTTGGTAAGTCCGGATAGGGGGTGTAGATTGATATTGGTTAAGTTGGTCTGAGTATCCTTGGTGTAAGACCAGAAACTTGCGCATGTGGGTGACTAAGCTTTCCGGTTAGTAGCCGATAAGGTAGGATTTGTTAATGCTTGATAAGCCTACTTACAGACACTAGCCCTGGGGAATTACCTGAGTCATATTTACCACCCTTTAAAAACAAATGGTTGGGTTCTCTTTCGTTTTGACTATAGTTATGATTGTATACATAAATGTTAGAATGTGTGACATGTTATTCAAATGCATGTTTGTAAACATTACACATAGTGGTAGTTTTGTTGGGTTTTTACGCTTCTATATGTGTTTGTGCGTGGTGTTGCAGGTGTATCCTCTGGTTGTTGCTGATGTTATTGCGACGTGTTTGTTATTGTGTAAGTTGATTTTTCTGGCGTGAAGCTTGTGTGTGATTTTCTCACCAGATTTTATTCGGTGGCTATTGATTGGGTTCCCATGTTCACATATTGTTGTCGCATTTCGAAACAATGGAAGGAATATGTATGATTCGATTGACAGGTTCTACTATATTGATGAGTTTCAAGCTTCGTACAGCGGAACAATATATTTCATTCCAACTGTGGAGAAACCGACGTTCACACCTGATGATTACATGATCACGCTACCAAAGGTAAAACGTCCTCCAAGAAGGCCCAAATGGAAAAGAATTCCATCAAAGGGTGAGGTAGTGCAGTGTATTCATTGTGGTCAGTATGGAAAATTGGGCAACCACAACAGGAAGACATGCAAGGAGCCAATTTAGACACACCACATTATGATTAATTTTTGTGTCTCGGCATGTGGGCTTGTTTTTTATTTATCGCATCATGAACTATTTTTACATTCTCTGAAATTGCGAACCTTAATGTTTTCAATTTTCATGAATGTGCTATGGTATGTGGGTTTGTTTCCCATTTACCACATCATAACGAACACAATTTTTTCCTTACTCCAATTGATTTAACGTTTCACTGTACTCGCTGTAGACACTTAAATTTTTATATGTCTTGATCACCGTCTGATTAATCATGACAAATAAATTTTCTTGATTAATCAAAATTAAGATGGTCAAAATTTTCAAATGGATGTGAGTCCTACTAAAATTATGGATCTTAACCCATTTTAAATTATGAGTCACACCAAAAAAGAAAGTGAACTTATTTTGACAATTGGGTCAACCCAAAAGTATGGAGGCCATAAAAATATTTTGTCAAAATTTGGTGGAATAACTCAAATTTCAATTCAAATTTCAATGTAAATCATTTATATAATAGATAAATTGCTTGTTTCTTGGAAATTGGAGTCAATTTTGGAGTTTCCAAAATTAATTCTCCCCTCCTAAGCCTATAAATAGACGCTCTCATTAGGTGGAAAGGGGGACACTTTTTTGGCTAATGGTCTTATAAGCTTTTAAGCAATCTCAAGACTCTGGCAGATTATCTTCTTAAAATTCTCTCTAAAAGTCCCTCAAACTTAAAAGAAAGGATTATCAAACACTCTAAACTTGTGCCAATTCTTTCAAGTTACAAATACAAATTTGGTCTCTCTTTTCAAAGAGATCATTTCAAGACTCGTTCAAGATCAAGCCGTTCAAACCCACGATCAAGCCTCTTTTCTCCAAGTTTCTCCATTCGAAGACTTGAAGAAATTCATCAACTTGTCTAGTTCAACAACAAGCTTTTACAGTTGTTGAATTAAGCTCATTTCGGAGATCGAATCAGAGGATCCACTCTTTTGTAATAGAGCAAACTACAAAGGAATATACCCATTTATTATAATTAATAGAATTAATTATTTGGGCATTTATTTCGCGTCTTAATTGCAGGATACGAAATTTGTGTTTACACTCGCGAAACAAAATATTTTCCAATTTAAAAAATGTGCTATGACAAGTGGGTTGTGTTTTTTGTTAATGGCAATATGACGAACACATTTTGTTCTCCCTAATCTTTTTTACGTTTCAATTAGGTTGCAAACTTTATGTTTAGCATTTTTCATAAATGAGCTATGACATTTGCGTTCTTAATAAGCAACCATATGTTCACACCATCACTCAACCAAAAACTGCACAAATATCTTTCATGTTATGAGGGGAGGTTCACATTTTTCTACTCGTGATTGCGTTGCGGTTGTTTTTATTATTTTTTGTGATGTTGCTTGGGTAGGATATGGCTATGGATTTCATACCAACTACCTCAAAGCCAACTTACTACTAGCAGCATTTTTTTGGTATACAGAACATCTGCACATTGACAAATAAATCATCAAAATTGTAATGGTGTTAAGTGCACAAAGCGCAAGATGTTGAAGCTCAATGGGTCATTCACTATCATGAAGTTTGGAGACGTTATGTTGAACACACACAACACACATCGTGCTTCATTACAAGCACGAGATTTGTGACGTTAAACAACCATTACAATAACATAATATGTCGCACAAATTTAACAATCATTACAATAACGTGTCGTACAAATTTAAATCAAAATGCAAACCCAATAAAAAAGAGAAGTCCACGTTGGAATGATTGTGTAGTAACTTGTGGTTCAGGGAATGATGTCCCCAAACATGAAGACTGCTACATTTAGCACCAATAACACCCAATACGCAATTGTCAACATCCAGTCCATGAACCTAATAATTCGTTCAAATCAGTCCAAGAACCTAATAATTTGTTCAAATTTAAATTCGCATCCACTTCAATTGCAATGCAAACCAAAAAAAAGGCCCACATCGGACTAAGCCTACAACACATTGCGGTTCGGGGAATCAAGTACCCCAAGTCGAGACATGTTACGTTTAGCACAAACACCACCCAACGTGCCATCGTTAACATCCAATCCATCAACCTAATAAATCGTAGAAACATAAATTAATATCCACTTCAATCACAATGCAAACCAAAACAAAAGAAGACCACGTTGGCAAAGTTCCAAGCATAATTTTAAAATAGTTTTGCGTCTCCAAATTTGTAATGTTGTTTTAACAAACAAAACCATAACTTTTGACAATGGGGCATGGAATCACTGTGCCATCAAAAAATCAATGTCAACTAAAAAATAAATTATGTTATGCCCAACAAATTCAACAAAAATAAACCAAAACTGTATGTGCCATAAAAAAATCAATGGACCACAAACTTCTTGTGTCTAGGGATAGTGAACAAGAAACACATTGACCCTGGCACCAAGTTATCAAACTTTCCACATACACCATCAACCAACTGTGCAAATGTGAAGGCTTGATGAAGGCGAACAACCGCACCAGTTTGCCTATACAAACACAACAACAACACTGCAAACTCCACACCCTTGGTAAATTAAAACACAACACATAACGTTACAACCCATAACACTGCAGTTACTGGAAAAAAAAAAAAAAAAAACAACAACAACAACATAAGCAATCAAACAACAACCCATCATACGAAAGAAACATTGGCACTCTAAAACTAGACTCTCAGACATACTCACACAAAAATTGAAAACCACAACCAACAATATGAAAATGTCGCACAGCATGTCAATAACACAGTACCGACACCGACCTGCAATTTTGCAAACAGCACTACAAACACCACAGCACCAAACGCAACAATTGAATATTGAAAATCCCTAACACCTACATCACCAACCCACAATTCCACATTAGAATCATATATAACCCCACAAATCACTCCACCAAATCCCCAACAAAAAAACCAAAAAAAGAAACTAACACCATACGTTAACAAACCCATTCAAAACATCAGGAAAAAATAAAAACCAAAATCATATCTAAGGGCAAACAAGTAAACTCTTCAATCCCCAAATCAAATAAATACAACATACCAAAAATAAAAAGGACGAAATATTTTAAAAGAAAACTTCCAGGACTAAATGGAACAACATTTCTCCAAATAAGATTTTTGAGTAATTTTTTTTCCATAAAAGTATATAAATTTTATTAAAAAATAATCTTGGGATATTTGTCAATAAGTCTTATCTCACAAACAAGTATTCCAATTAGTCCCAAGTTTTTTTTCTATTGATTTGTTAAGTCCTATTAGTGGAGAATATACCCTTTTATTAATGTGGTAGGTATGATGTGACATTCCAATGTGACAGGTATTAATGTGACACTCCAACGTGGCGGGTATGATGTGACACTCCAAAAAAACTAAAAATTCCTTAATGTGCTTTTTTCAAATGTGATAATGTAGTGGGTATGATGTGACACTCCAAATCTTTTACTCAAAAAAAACTAAAAACTCCTTACTGTACTTTTTCCAAATGTGACAATATGGCGAGTATGATGTGACTCCAAACAAACTAAAAATTCATTAATGTACTTTTTCTAAATGTGACAACGTAATAGGTATGATGTGACACTCTAAAAAAAAACTAAAAACTCCTCACTGTACTTTTTCTAAACGTGACATGTGATACTCCAACGTGACGGGTATGATATAACACTTCAAAAAATTAAAAATTATTTAGTGTACTTTTTCCAAATGTGACACTCCAATATGGTGGGTAAATGAGTCATTACACATAAAAAAAAAAAAAGACTAAATAGATCACAAGAAAAAATATGAGACTATATGGATTACAAATCTAAAATATAGGACTTATTGGTCAATCTCTAAAGAATTTATGTAGTTAAAATTCTAAAATTTTAACATAAAAATTTTATATATAAAAAAGAATAAATATGTTAAGAATTATCTTTGTCACTACATATTGAACTTATCAACCAAAAAGTGTTATACACGGGATAGAACTAAGAGAAGGCCATAAGCAGTCGTAGCCTGTCTGTTTTTGTGAAAAAATTTATTCACCATTAAATTTTTTAAAATATGTATCTTATTTTATAAATAAAATAGTCCCTTAGTATAAAAGATATATATATATATATTATATTCTTCTACTATCTCACATTCTTTGTTTATTTTCTACCAAAAAAATTTATTTATTCTATTAGAGATTACTTCTATAGTATTTGAATTTATATATATATAGTTTATATATTATATTATAGGGTAAATTACACTAACACCCCCTGAGGTTTCTGTTTAATACAAATCTCCTCTCACGTTTGAAAAATTACACTTATTCTCTGTTAGATTAAAATAACATATTTGCTCCTTAGCCTTTGTATATAAAATAATAAAATAATACTAATACTTTGTTCATATCATTTCAAGAGAAATAACAATCATATTTTTTTATTTAACTCACACAAAAATTAATTTTTTTATTTATTTATTTTTACTGAATTGTTTTAAATATTTTAAGTAATTTTTTTATTTTTTAGATACACTTAATCTAGATATACTTAAGAAGTATAATATTTTGTATTTTTTTTTAAATTCACAAAATACCAAAAAAAAATACAAAAATTCAGTAATATTGTAATAAATGTGAATGACGGTATTTGGTAATACTGTAATAAATGTGGGTGAATAGGTGAGAAAAAAAAATGATGGTGGAAATGAAAATGAAAAATTTTATTAATATATAAAAGTTTATACAAAAATATCATAAAAATGTTGTGATAGTGATGTTATTGTAAATATAAATCATATTTATGGGTGTTTTGTTTTTAAATTGAAAGGTCACCATTAAGTTATATTATTGTCTTTGAAAATTTTATATAAAATTTATGTTTTTATGTCATCATTCAATAAGAATATGTTCAAGTAAAATTTAATGATGAAAAGTTGAAGAATGCAATCATGTTGATAAGAAGAAGAAATGGTAAGAAAAATGGCAAAATTGTCATTTAAACAATTTTACGATATGGCATTAGTGATCCATGAAGCAATTTGTAATGAAATTACAAATCTTAGAGAGGGGAATATAATTTTTCAAACGTGAGGGGATCTGTATTAAATAGAAACCTTAGGGGGTTTCAATGTAATTTACCCTATATTATACTACATGTGTATTTGTATATATGGTGAAAAAATTTATTTATTTTTGATTCCTCTAATGATGAAATTCTGGTTCCGTGTGCATATATTTAAGTTTCGTTTGGATGTGGGTTGACTTTTTGATTTTTTGACTTTTTAGCTATTTTAGCCTAGGGTTAAAATAGTTTCGTTTGGGATGAGTTTTTTTGATCTTTTAAATTTTTGTAAGAGAAAAAATGATATGATTATAATTGGATATGATAACTTTTAACTTGAGACTAAAAAACTTATTTTATCTTTTTATAATTATTTTAATCCAATCTATCCCTAACCCACTTAGACTTTGAGTCCAGAGTCCAGATTATCTACTTGCCCTATCTCCTTGGCCTCCCTACTTACAATGGTGGAGATGCACCTTAAGATGATTTAACAATTTAGATCTGGCTATTTTTTTTTAAAAAAAAAATAGAGGATCCTAAATCTTAGGGTGTATTTGATTGGACGGACTGGATAAGGGGGGATTAGAATCTTAGTCCTGGGATATATTGTGCTTGGACTATTTGGTTGGACTGAATTTGTATTCCATGTTTGTTTAGTCATGAGATTAGATGTCAGGAAAGGATTATTTGGTTGGATAGGATATGAATCCTATGTTTGTTTAAGATATTATGGAGAATGATAAATGTTCAAATGACTATTTTACCATTTCAATTATTTACTAAGTAATAGTAATATTAAACATATCTTTAATATTTTAATTATTTTTAACTAAATTGAACAAAAATTTATTTTATTTTATTTTTTACACAATTAAATAAAATTATTTTTAAAAAATTAAATAAATTAAATAAATAAAATATCAATAAAAATATATGTTATTTTTTAATTAAATTTTAAATAAATTTATTTTAAAAAATTATAATAATTAAATAAAATATCTATTAAAATTTAAATAATGAAATTAAATAAAATATAAACAAAATTTTAAAATAAAGAAAAAATTACCCATAAATCCTATCTTGAAAAAAGTTAAACCATTTAGTCCTTTAAGTTTTTTTGTATACCATTTAGTCCTAATGTTTTGCCAGATTTTTGAGGGTGTGATTTGATTCCATTTAATTATTTTTACATTAATACCCTTTTGAGGGTGTGATTTCTCGCTCTCCAAACCGAAAACAATCAAAATCTACCTCCATAAAGGATCAAGATCGGGCACATATCGCAAAACAGTAAAGGGCAAAAAAAATAGAGATGAAGAAACAGAGAGTAACAGTGAAGAGAGAAAAATGGGAAAGAATTGTGGGTAAGAGAGAGAAACAGAAATGGTGGAGTCTCACCACCAAGATTTTTCAATTGGAGAGAGACCCTTTTGACGAGATCGTTCAAGAAGATAAAGCAACGACGACAACTACACAAAAATAGACACCCAAAAACATGTATATATATATATATATGTATGGGTCAGATCTGTCCCGTCGGTATCCCCGGACGCCGCCGATCTTGCCTCCCATGGCTGATTGCTCTCCTCCTCCTCCTCCCTCCTCCCTAAACCCTCCACCACCCCGATCTTGCCCACGCCGTCGCAACTGCGATCCGATCTCCAAACCCTACAGCAACTGTGATCCGATCTCGAACGTGCCACCGTCGACTCCCTCACGTCCCGCCGCAACCTCCTTCAAAGCTACTACAAAGCCCTCTGCGCCGTCGAGTCTCGGTTCCAGATCTTCGGCGACGAGGACCCCGTCAAAGCCGTAACTTTCACTTAGCACGTGATGTTCAATGTTGGTGATGTTGAAGGCTCTTAGTTGATGTCGGTGTGGAGGCTCTCAGTTGATGTCGATGATGTTCAATGTTTGAAATCTGATGTTCATCTGTGACCCAATTTGATGTTTGAAATCTGATGTTTGAAACATATGAACACCAACCCAAAATTATTGAATCTGATGTTTACCATTTTCGGTTGGTGTTACATTAGATTAATGAATATGATGTTTGAAATATGATGTTTAAATGAATCTGATTTTTGGTGTTTATGTTTAAATGAATCCGATGTGTAATTTTTCACGATGTTTGTTCATGATGTTCTGACGTTGATGTTCAATGTTGATGATGTTGATGATGATGTTGTTGATGTGTTTGATGATGTTTGATGTTGGTTGATGTTTGTTGATATCTTAATGTTTGATGTTGTTGATGGTTTTGATTATGTTTTGTTGATGTTTGTTTGAAGGGAAAACAAATATATACAAAGTTTTGGGCATTTCAGTCAATACTATGTTGGGGTTTTCCTCATTTACCCTTACTAAAAAGCGTAAAACATAGTGTAACACTGGTTATTTTGTCATTAACATTAGCTTGGGACTAATTGGATCATAAGATAAAACATAGGACCAAATGGATCATAAGATAAAGATTTGGGATTTATTGGTGCATCGCCCTAAAATAAAACATCAATAAAATATCTATAAAAAATTATTTTAAAAATTAAATAAATAAAATATCAATAAAAATTAAATAAAATTACTTTATTTTTAAATTGAGACATTTAAATTTTACTGAATGTTATTAAATATAATACATAATTAAATAATAGAAGGTCAAAATGATCATTTCATTATCTAATCCCATATCCCCTTATTCCTCAATTTGTGTCCCATCCCTCCATTGGACATAATAGTCCAATGGATTTGGGACTAATAATCCGGTGCAAAAATTTTAAACCAAACAATAGACTATTAATTTAAATAGACTAATAATCCAATCCCACCCCTCAATCTCTCAAAACAAACATCACCTTAGAGTTTCGCCTCAAAACGAACCCACTTGATTGCTGGCCAAATTCCTATTAAAAAAATAGATTAAAAATACATTGAGAAACTACCAATTACTGAAAAGTTGAGAAAGTATTTATCAAAAGAATCTTTTGAGGTATAACTTTTGTTGTGTTTTATTTAGGTAATTACACAGTTACACTTATATTTTTATTAAAAGAAATATTTTTAGTGAAATAATTTTTTTTGAAAACACTATGATACACGCTCTATTAAAATATGTGTATCATATACACTTGTTATGTATTTTTATAATAAATATTATATATTTTTATGCTAATATTATTATTATTATTATTTTTTTGGGTAGGAGTTACTACAATTTGTGATTTAGAAATGAAATTATACATTTTGAGATAGTATTATGAATTTTTGTGATAATATTATATGTGGGGATATATTTTTTGAGTACCAACATGTGGCAAGGTGACATCGACGTATTGGCCGAGATGCCACGTGTACTGGTCATTATGCCGAGGTTATCTCCGAAGATATCGGAATCTGAGATAAGTGGATAAGGGACAAGAGTCCTAGAATGAAGAGGGAACTCAACCTGAATATGGGACAAGAGTCCTAGATTGGGAGAAGACTTCAGTTTGGGTAAAGATAAACTCTGAGAGAGTTTATCCTAATCCCACTGGGAGTCCCAAATTAGCAGCAATCCTGAGTCCATTGGAGTTAGGCTCTCATTGGGACTAGGATTGAGTTGGCTATAAATAAGACGCACCCCCATGGGTCTAAGGTATGTTTTTTATGCTCAAGCTTGTGAGTTGAATAGATGATTGATTATCTTTGAGAGATATTGAGTACTGACTTGATCGTTGGAGTACCCCCGGGTGGAAGAACCACCGCCGGAGCCTTCTCTTTCTGTTGCAGGTCAGTAAGGTGCCATCTATTCTGCCAGTGTTCTACAGTTGAATTACTAAGCGGGCAGTGTGGTCAGAAAATCACTCACACATTATACATTATTTTATCCAAACATTTTTTAATTACAAAACATATAATAATACCACAAAATACATAATATTTACTATAAAAATATTTAATACATACCACAAAACACAGGGTGTTTGACATGTGCTAAAATGTTATTTTAGCACATTATTTTATTTGGGTTATAATCGTCTTATTTAAGTCGCATCACTTTAAACCCAACTCATATTTTACGTTTTTTAGTAAAAAGTCAAAAAATATACTTAGGTACTATTAGACATGTGCTAAAATAATACATGTTATTTTAACACATTATCTTATTTGAGTCGCATTACTTCTCTATCATATCATTTCAAATCCAACTTATATTTTAAATTTTTTCTTAAAAGTTAAAAAATCTACTAATTTAACATATACCAAATACCCTCTTATTTAAATCATCCAATATATATATATAGAAGTACACAATTTTAGGAATAATTATCACGTGTTATCATGGCCCTATTTGGCAAGTTGGGTTTTAGTTTTTTTATTATTAAAATTCACGAAAAGATAAAATAAACTAAAATAGTTAATAAAACAAAATGTTACATCAAATCTATATTATTTCAATTTTTTTTTCATAAATATCACATTTAATTATAAAAAAATTCAACTATCTTTCTAAACATAAAAATTTTAACCTATTAAAATAATTAAAAATTAAAATAACATGTGAGTGTTTTAAGAAGTTAGTAAAAAGTTAATTTTTAAAATTTTTTAGTCTATTTTATTTTTTTATAAATAAAAAATATAAAAAATAATATGACTCAAAAGGAATAAAAAACTAAAAATTAACTTTTTATCATCTTTTCGAAAAAAACCCCATAGTAAAACACCTAGGGTCTGTTTGGTAACGTTTTTCAGTTTATATTTACAACAATTTTATAAACTGATTTTTGTTTATTTTTAGAAAAACATAAACTACAAACGCGTTTGGTAATTGACAAAATGTTTAAAAAAATTTTAAAATACAAAAAAGAGTGAGAAATGGCAAGTGGTGGCAAGTGGCGGCAAGTGGCGGCAGAAGACGGTGGTGGAAAGTGGTGACGGTGGGTGGTGGGTAGTGGGTGGTAGCGGGTGGTGGCGGGTGGGTGGTGGTAGTGGGTGGGTGGGTGACGGTGGTGGGTGGTGGGCGGTAGCGCGTGGGTGGTGGTGGTGGTGGTGGCGGCAGGTGGTGGGTGGTGGTGGCAGGTGGGTGGCGGATTGCGGGTGGTGGTGGATGGTGGTGGTGGGTGGGTGGGTGGGTGACGATGGCGGGTGGTGGGTGGTAGCGAGTGGGTGGCGGTAGCGGTGGCGGTGGCGAGTGGTGGTGACAGGTGGGCGGCGGATGGCGGGTGGTGGTGGGTGGCGGCGGGTGGTGATGGTGGATGGGTGGGTGACGTTGGTGGGTGGTAGCGAATGGGGGGTGGTGGTGGTGGTGGCGGTGGCGGGTGGTGGCAGCATGTGGGTGGCGGGGTGGTAGGTGGTGGTGGGTGGTGGCGGGTGGTGGGTGGTAGCGAGTGGGTGGTGGTGACGAGTGGGTGGTAGTGGTGGGGGGTGGTGGATGGTGGTGGCTGGTGGGTGGTGAGTGATGGTGGCAGGTGGTGGTGACGGGCAGTGGATGGTAGTGGCGGGTGGTGGTGACGGGCAGTGGATGGTAGTGGCAGGTGGATGACAGGTGGGTGGTGGTGGTAGTGGCGGTGAGTGGGTGGCAGTTGGGTGGTGGTGGCGGGTGGTGGCTGGTGGGTGGTGAGTGGTGGTGGGGGGTGGGTAGTGGGTGGTGGTGGCGGAAGACGGCGGTGAAAAATGATGGCGGGTGATTGCTAGTGTTGGGTGGTAAAAAAAAAAAAAATTGAAAACTCAAAACAAAAACATATTTTTTGAATTTATATTTTTTGATCAAATTTATATACTGAAATCATTAATTTATAATAAAAAATTTACTAAATAAATTTTTATTTAAACTTTTATAAATATAAATCAAAAATTGAAGACGTAACTATTATCAAACGACACGCTAACTTCACAAACGAGATTTACGTAGGTGACTGTTTTTGTTAGGCAAAAAAGAGTTGTAGCACTTCTGGATATTTTGGGAACACAGTTTAGAACTACACCAGGTACACCCTCAGCTCAGCTTACACAGCATCGGTTGGACTGACTCGCCACTGCACTCACTTTCCACTCTGTTATTGCTCTCTCCATATTCCCAAATCAGATCTCTCTCTCTCTCTCTCTCTCTCATATGGCCTCTTATTCTTCAACTTCCATCGATCACAACTTCAAATTCAGATAAAACTTCAAACTCTCTCTCTCTCTTTCTCTCCATACACACACAACCTATCTGCAATGCCTCAGAGCGATGGAGACTCCAACTCCAACTCCAACTCCAACTCAAACCCTATTCCGAACCCAATCAAAGCCGAGAGGCCACTTCTCAAGAAATCAAGGACTATTGCGGACGATAATCGGACAACTCACTTCCCGGGCCCTCTCTTCCCAACCGTCCGTCGCATCTCCACCTCAACGCCGTCGTCTCACCGCTCATTCGATCCCGACAACACCTCCCCCAACCCCGACCCCTTCGGGACTCAGGGCGACCGCGACTGGATGTTCCCTTCCTTTCTCGGCCCCCACGCTTCTCGCAGGCGAGTCATCGTCAAGTCCTCCAAGTCTCAGAAGCAAGAGCTCTCGCCTCGCTCTCCGGCTCCGCCACCCGCTCGGAGCGCTTCCATGCCGGCGAATTCCGACTCCGGAGCGGATTTCATTAGGCCGATTCGCGCTGAGTTGAAGCGGAGGACGAAGAAACCAAATGAAGAATTGAAGGCTTTGCCGGTTCAAGTTTTGGTTCCTTATTCTTCGTCATCCGGTTCAGCTACTGCTCACTCCGTTGCTCCGAAAACTGGCAGGTTTCGTAGTTCTTGGATCATGTATTTGGTTAGTCATTCTTTACTTTCGATAGTCAATTATACTGTTTTCGGGGCCGAGTCAATTATGCTGTTTTTGGAACTTGAATTTGGATAGAATTTTATAAAGATTTAAAAACAACTTTTTTTTTCGTTTTTTCTTTCAAATCTCTACAGCCTAAAGTTGCGTATGGTTTATGAGTTTGGGTTGCGTATGGTTTATGAATTTGGGTTGTAATTTGGAAAATATTGAGACATTTATTTCCTTTTAAATCCCTTTCTAAATCGCTATCCCTGTGTTTGGTTGGAGATTTAAAGAGAAATTTAAGAAGAGAAGGAAAAACACGTGAAATATGAATAAAATATAGTTATATTTTATTTAATTTCACACATTTTTACTTTTCTTTTTTAAATCACTTTTAAAATTCTCCGATCAAACACTGTTACCTAAATCCATGAACCGAACACTGCCTAATTTTTCCGTTCTTTTTTCAAATCCCTATCAAAATTCATGAAGCAAACGCAGCCTAAATGAATTGTATTTCCTTTAGCTGCATTTTTTTTTTGTCCTTCAAACTGAACATAGAACGTGTTCACGTTTAGGTCAAAGTTTTTTCATGCTATGTTTCTGATTGCTGTGATTGATTCTTCTATGCAGCTCACATTTACTTGTGTACTATCGGTGTCTTGTACAATTTGTTTGCACACTAAAGTCGCAAATCTTCAGGTATTTATATTTGATTTTTTTTTTTTTTTTGGACAAACGATAGGATGTGTTAAATTACAATGAAAGGACCTCAGTCACTCCATTGATTTAAACCTTGAATCTCGGACTTTCTTACTGTTCCAAGCGGCAGCTACATTTGTAGACAAATCTAAAACTCACATACCACTTAAGTTGGTTACCGAGAGTTTGATGGGAAAAAAGAAAAAGAAAGAAAAGACATTAAAATGTGGAATATTGAATTTTTCATTAATTGAGCCTTCGTACTTATCAAAGGAAAAAAGTACTTAATACCTGATCTACTTGAGTTTGAGGCTGTGTTTGGTTCACCTAGTTTCACACAACTTTTTCCTTTTCATTTCCAAATCCCTCTTCAAATCCATGAACCAAACACAGCCTTAAGCAAAGCTACGAAGTGCACAGCTGCCAACCTGAGGATTATGGTTTCTTAATTTGATTTAGTTATGGTGAATAAATCATATAACAGTTGTTTTTTTATATGGTTGGTGGTAATTTGCTTGCAGGAAGAGAACAGGAACCTTCGTAGATGGTGTAACGACAAAGATGTTGTTCATAAGGACAGCATTCAAGTTTTGGAACCACAAAATGAGAGCTCGTTCTTTTGTTTTGGCAGCACTGACAGTAGAACTATTGCTCTGTCTACTGTTTTGTTTACTCTCATTGTGCCATTTGCCTTGTACAAATATATTCATTATGCTCAGCGGTTAAAGAATCTGTCAAAAATGACAAAGGATAGCAAGGAGGAGGTTCCCTTGAAGAAAAGAATTGCATATATGGTGGACGTGTGTTTCTCGGTCTATCCTTATGCAAAGCTGCTTGCTCTTCTCCTTGCCACTATGTTTCTTATAGGATTTGGTGGCTTGGCACTCTATGCTGTCAGTGACAGTAGCTTTGCTGAAGCTCTTTGGCTGTCATGGACTTTTGTGGCAGACTCCGGAAATCATGCTGACAGAGTTGGCATTGGGCCAAGGATCGTTTCAGTCTCTGTTAGTGCAGGAGGTATGCTGATATTTGCCATGATGTTAGGGCTTGTTTCAGATGCTATCTCAGAGAAGGTGGATTCATTGCGGAAAGGGAAGAGTGAAGTCATTGAAAGTAACCACATACTAATTCTTGGATGGAGTGACAAATTGGTAATTCTCTAAATTACTTTTGAACTTGATGCAACATTCTTGGTTAACTTTTCATTGTTACGCTTCAAGTGTATTAAAGTCTGGATTTAGCCTTTGGGGCTTGGAGGGTTGACTAAATACTGCCTTGGAGTTGATTTCAGGATATTATTATGGCTTGTGATCTTTATATATGAGTTTCTGGGATGTTTTAAAGATAGTTTTGTTACTTAATGAATAATGCTGAGGGCCTGTTTGGCATCAATGAATTCAGTGCAGTCTATTTCCATGAAGAAGATGATGGTGATGTTTGAAAAAGCCTTTGGGGTCTTTGAGATTGTACAGGCCCATCGATTTTCTTATTCTTTAAGGGACTCCTTGTCCTCTTGTTTCCTGTAATCTTTCTTTTCATTAATAATATTCTCTTTTTGTTGTTGCCGATCCCAAAAAAAAAAAAAGAAGAGGCTCCAAAAGCTTTGGATCCAATTTTCTCTAGACAACCATCCCATTCCCCTTAACATCTTGTTACAATTTCATAAAACCCTTTGGTTTCAAAAAGAAAACCCTAGATTCCCGTTACTTTTGTTGCTGAGAAGAAGTAAAACAAGAAAGAGAAAATGGAGAAGACCGGGTACGATGTGGTTTACTGGAAGAAAAACTGCTCCAGAATCACCACAGGAGGCAATTTTTTTCTCAGAGAGAGAGAGAGAGAGAGAGATGTATTGAAAGTAAAAACTGAGAAAGCAAAAGCCACCCACAGTTCTTATGGTGGCCTTTAAGTGGTTCAAGTAGTTAAAACTGGTGTTTTTCTTTTTCTGGAGATATCAAACCAAGCTGTACATTTTGGTTGATAAATTTGTAGGAAGCACAAAATTTGTGGTGCTCCATAGAACTCTGTGTAGTTAGAGTTACTGAATCCATCTCATGGAGCAGAATAAGGGATAATTTTTTTAAAATAGATCTTCTTATGAGCAGTGTGTCTCCTTAGTTAAATTAAATTTATGATAAACTAAACCAAACCAAACCAAGCTTTAAGTCCCATAAAATGGGGTTGGCTATATGAATCCTTCTTCTCCACCACTCAACTCTATTATTAAATTTATGATACATGGAGTTAATATTTGTGCTTGGATAAGTTGCTAGAGTTATTTTATATATGTATTTGCAAGTGAAAAGAGAACACCACAAGCTATTGAGCTGCACTTGACATGACTTCTTTGCAACTGAGCATTATTGTGTTAACTGCTAAGGAAGAATTTACTGTGTGAACCTTGAGATTGAAATGTCCATTAAGAGTAGAGAAGTAAGAGCCAATGTTTGATCACAGGGTTCACTTTTGAAGCAGCTAGCAATAGCAAATAAGAGCCTTGGCGGCGGTGTTGTTGTTGTACTTGCAGAACGAGACAAAGAGGAAATGGAGATGGATATAGCAAAACTGGAATTTGACTTCATGGGGACATCTGTTATATGTAGAAGTGGCAGTCCTCTTATACTTGCCGACTTAAAGAAGGTATCCATTATCTTCTATTTCCCCTTGTTCTCCCACCATCCCCTCTCTTGTCTCTTTATCCTTTTTGTGTTTATGTAATGGTTGGGTGTCTAGTGTACGTTTCAAGTAAAAAATTCAATATGCATTATGCTCTTATTAAAATTCCCCTTTCTCTTTGCATCTCTTGTTGATTGTTAGTTGTCATTTGTATTGATTCTTGTTCTTGATTGCCAGGTTTCAGTTTCAAAGGCGCGTGCTATCATTGTATTAGCATCTGATGAAAATGCAGATCAGGTTTTTCACTTTCCAATTTCTTAAATTTTCTTTGTTCTTGGTCGTACAATTTCTCCAAAAGAATTCTTAACTTGTTCCGTAATTTCTTATTAGAGTGATGCACGTGCTCTGAGGGTTGTGCTTAGTCTCACAGGAGTAAAAGAGGGCTTGAGAAGTCATGTTGTTGTAGAAATGAGTGATCTTGACAATGAGCCCTTGGTGAAGCTTGTTGGAGGAGAACTCATTGAAACAGTTGTCGCACATGATGTGATTGGACGGTTGATGATACAATGTGCTCTCCAGCCAGGCCTTGCGCAGGTCTGTTAAATGTGCTTTAGTTACACTTCATATAATGTGGTATCTGCAATGGCTAAAGTTAACTGTTTAATGGAGGCTAGTAATAATCTCCCCCTTGATGAGTGAGTGTGACTCAAAAGGGCTTATGGTTGTCATTGTTTCCACTGTTAATCCACTGTTTTGTTTTGTGATATTGATTTCATTTTGAATACTAAAATGTCATGAAAAGTTTGACTCCGTAAGTACAAGAAGATTTAAGGAGGGCCAGTGATTATGATACCACTATTTTTGATTGAATGAGTTGCTCATTCTTGTAAGGCATCACTGCCTCTATAAATGTTACCATTTGCTTCTGTTGGTGTCGCCTTTGACTGGCTTTAATTTAAAGGTGCACCCTATTTGTCAAAACTGTTGATGTCTGAGCCGTTGGCTACTATTGGGGCTTTCGTCTATAGCGCAGCTGTTTTCTTCTGGTCTGCAGTAGTGATATGTGAACATATTATTTTTCTTTTCATTGTCATTCCTAACATTGTAATGGTTCTGGAGGGGAATGGGTTTGCTGACATGGTATGCCACATGCTCTAAATGTCATACTTAGGGTTGGTTTGGGATGTCCTAAAAAAGTGCACTTTTTGACTTATTGGTGGGTTTGGGTTGGGTTTGGGTTAGGTTTGATGTGATGTGTTAGAGAGGTGATGTGATTTAAATAAGATGATGTGACTTAAAT
The DNA here is from genome assembly GCA_036172215.1 of Camellia granthamiana. Lineage (NCBI taxonomy): Eukaryota > Viridiplantae > Streptophyta > Magnoliopsida > Ericales > Theaceae > Camellia > Camellia granthamiana. The sequence continues at coordinate 34,720,374 of CM069904.1, read as the reverse complement.
AAGATAGTGACTTTTTGACTTTTTGGCTTATTTAGGTTATGCCAAACTAACCCTTAATTGGATATGCTTTACATAGATGCCATGGGTCAACTGTGATGGGGTCTTACCAAGGGACTGGTTTTCTTCTATCTAGGATTGATTAGTGAAAATTAGTATAAGTGGAATGCTCAAGTCGTCTTTTTATTTATGGAAATTTATCTTAGTGTAATTAATCATGTAAAAACTGTCAACTTGTACTAGAGTCCTATTTTTCTTCGATATGGAAAGCTTAGGGATAGTGCCGGATAGTACTGGTGTCTTCAGAAACCAAGTTCCCAAGACGATATTTGTGTTTTAATTCTCCAAATTTTTGCACACTTTTAGCACATGCACTCTGATAGAATATAATATTTTTGACTTATATGTTTTTTTTTTTTGACAATTGTTTGATATAACGTCTGATTGATGCAGACTATCATTAGTTGTTCAAAAGTGAAATTTACCGTTATAGTAAATATTTGTTATTGTTGTCATTATTTTTGGCAGATATGGGAGGATATTTTGGGGTTTGAAAATGCTGAGTTTTACATCAAAAGGTGGCCTCAATTGGATGGCCTTTGTTTTGAGGACGTACTTATTTCCTTCCCTGATGCAATTCCTTGTGGAGTCAAGGTTGCTGCAGAGGGTGGGAGGATAATATTAAATCCAGACGATAAATATGTTCTGAAGGAAGGTGATGAAATCCTTGTCATAGCTGAGGATGATGACACCTATGAACCCAGTCCCATGCCAGAGGTCAGCTTTCTTCAGTTGCGAAAATGTAGAAGCAGAATGGGATTTATATTACGATATTTTGATGACCTTGCAGCCGGGATACACAATCTGTTTTTAGTTGATTGATATCATATGCTTCCATTTATAAATTGTTCATATTTACTTTGCCTTGATACAAATGCCCCAAATTTAAACATAAGTTTTAACTTCGTAGATTTAGTTGTGGAAAATCATCTTATATCTTATGCTTAGGAAGGAAGAATATGATAACATTGATGGAACTAGATAATGTAAGTTTTTTGTTTTTGATTGGCACTGGGGTGTCCGGATCAAAGCCCGACTAATTTCCAAGGGTGCACAGCCCTCGGCAAGGAGTTTTCTATAAGTGCACCACAGTTAATTCAAAAGTTTTCCCCCAGTCCGATGACTCCAAGGAATTGTTAGCACTTAAGAGGTTTCGATCCCTGAACCTTGGAGGGAGCACACCCCCAATACTTAAGGCCTTGCCACTAGGTCAACCCTTGGGGTTAACTAGATAATGTAAGTTTTGTTGTCGAACAAAGGAGTTTTAGGTGGAATATGCACTAAAGAAGATGAAATAAGGTTAGACATTAGGACCATATTGTATCTCTATTTAGGCATGGAAATCCTTAGGTAAGGAGAGGGTGTTTTGGTTAACAGAGTTGTTTAATAAGATTCTAATGAATAGAAAAATACCTAACGGGTGGTGAAAAGTATTTCAGTAACTACATAAAAATGAAGTAGATATCTAAAATTACAAACTATGGAGGTGTTAAGTTGATGAGTCATATAATGAAATTGTGGGAGAGTGATTGAGTATCACCTAAGAGTTATAAAACAATGTCAAAGAATTAGTATGGATTTATGCTTGGTAGATCAAGTATGGAAGCAATATACCTACTAAGACGATTGATAGAAAAGTACAATGACAAGAGGAGAGATCTTCATATAGTTTTATTGACTTAGAAAAAGTTTATAACAGGGGGCTAGAGATATAATATGGTTGTTGATTAAAAAGCAAGGGTGTGACCAAGGGGCATATTAATGCAATAAGGGACATGTATGATGGGTCTATGACTATCAATTAGATCACCTGCAAGAGAAACTAATGAATTTTCAATGATTGTAAGATTGCAACAAGAGTCGGCTTTGAGTCATTATCTATTTGCCTTAGTCATGGATGAAGTAACTAAATATTTTTAGAATGATGTTCTATTTTGCAGATGATGTCCTTTGTTTTAGTGGATGAAACTAATGGAGGAATTGATACTAAATCAAGATTTTGAAGAGAAAAACTTGAGTAAAAAAGGTTTAAAATTGTAAGAACTAATAAAAAGAATGTAACTTTAGTAACAATAGATGTAGAAATAATGGAAAAGTGAAGACTGAAAACATGGAGATAACAAAGAGTGAAATTTGTTCTTTCCTAGGTTTGATTGTTAATAAGAATAGAGAGGTTGGTGATGATGTGATCTATCGAATCAATGTAGGTTGGTTCAAGTAAAGGAGTGCTTTTACCACATTATGTAATCTACAAATATCAACCAAATTGAACTAAATTTTTTATAGAACAACTATGAAATCAAGATGCTTTACAGAATAAAATGAGAGTGTCTGAGATGAGAATGCTCAGTGTTTTAAAAAGCTCTAGGCGCATCGAGGCGCCAAGGTCACCTAGAGCCTAAGCGCCGAGGCGCGAGGCGAGGCGCGCGCCTCACCAAAGCGAAGCGCAAGTTATAAAAGTTAAGCAAAATATTAATATAACACAATTTTCAACATAGAAAGTATTTAATATGTATATTATTAATTTTTTTAATAAGAAGAGAAGAGAAGAAGAAAAAAAATAATTAATTTTTTTAATATATATATTATTTTATTTATTTATTATATTTTTTACATAATGTGTTTTAATTAATTTTTTTTATTTTATTTTACATACATGTGTTTATTTTTTTATTACTATGAATAAGTATATATTATATTTTATATATTATATAAGTATATTATATATTATATAATAGATATTATAGGTATTATATAATATTATATATATATATGAATCAATTATATATTATATATTATATATTATATATTATATATAAGTATATTATATATTATATAATAGGTATCATATAATGTATTATATTATATATATATATGAATCAAGAGACAAAAGCGAGAGAGAGAGAGATCGCGATCGCGATTGCGATTACGATTACGATTACGATTACGATTACGAGAGAGAAGGCGAGAGAGATCGCGATCGTGAGCCAGACAGAAGCGAGAGAGAAGACGACGAAAGAAGAGAAGAGAAGAGAAGAGAGGAGAAGAGAAGACGAAGCAGAGAGAGAAGAGAAGAAGCAGAAGCAGAGACGAACCTGAAGAAGCTCAGATCAGTCGATGTGGAAGCTCAGATCAATTGATTCGAAGAAGCTCACCAATAGATTTGTATTGTATAAGAGTTTTAATCCTATGTGGCTATTGCACGAACACAAAACAGGTCAGCCCTAGCCGAAGCGCATGAAGCGTTCACTTTCAACCTAGGCGAAAGGCGCGCGCCTCAGCGCCTTACGTGCGTTTCTCGCAATGCGCCTCGCTTCGTCTACTTTGAGTGCCAACCCTGCACCTCGCCTCGCTTAGAGCCTAGGCGCGCTTTTTAAAACACTGAGAATGCTTAGATGGATGTGTGGTAAGACTAGGAAAAATAAAATTAGAAATGAATATATTTGTAGAATAGTAGGAATAACACCAATCAAAAATAAGTTTGGGGGGAGACCATTAGGGAGCTATTTGGGGAGGGAGGGGGGGGGGGAGCGTTGTGTGGATTGAACTTTTTTGCTAACGATGGGGGTGGCAGTGGGCGTTCTTCTTTGTTGGGACTGGCGGGTGGTGGAAAAGGAGGATCTGGAGGTGGGGGCTTTCTCGATATCTTGTTTGTTTCGCAGTGTTGTGGATGATTACCGATGGGCCTTCACTAGGGTCTATGACCCTGTTAGAGGTTTGGAATGTGCTAGTTTTTGGAAGGAGTTACAGTGTGTTGCTTTTCGATGAGGGGTTCCTTGGTGTGTGGGTGGTGACTTTAATGTGGTACGACGTATGGAGGAGAAAAAGGGGGCAAGTTCAGTGTCAGGCTCTATGCGGACTTTTTCTTCTTTTATTGATGAGTTGGAATTGGTGGATTTGCCACTTTAGGGGGGTGGTTATACTTGGTTTGGGGGCAGGGTGATGTCCTGAATTGATAGGTTCCTGGTTATTGGATATTGGGAGGACCATTTTTCACAAGTGACACAATGGAGGTTGCATTGTCTTGTCTCAGATCATTGCCCAGTTTTATCGGATAGTGGGGGATTAGGAGTGGTCTGACGCCATTTCGATTTGAGAATATGTGGCTTGTGTTTGAAGGGTTTGGAGAGAGTCCAGGGGTGGTGGGGGAGCTACAGTGTGTTTGGAGATCCTAGTTGCCACCTAGCTCAGAAGTTGAAGCTTCTCAAGTCTAATTTGAGGTGGTGGAACAGTGAGGTGTTTGGGCGGTTGAAGACTTAGAAGGCAAATGCTTTAGCAGTTATATAGGGGTTGGATGAGAAAGAGGAAGTGGGGATTTTGTTAGAAGAGGATATGGCTTGTCAGAATGTGGCTTGAAAGGAATTTGGGCAGGCGGATCGTATATAGGAGATCAGCTTTCGTCAAAAGTCTGGATGCCTGTGGCAGAAGGATGGAGATCGAAACATGAGATTCTTTCATCGTTTAGCTAATACGCATCAATGGCTGAATCAGATAGGGAAATTGTGGGTGAATGGGCTGGAGTTCTCATCATCGGAGGAGATCAGGGGGGCTATAGTGGGTTTTTATGAACATTTATTTCGGTTGGATGGGGGAGTTTGGAGACCGAGGTTGGATAGGGTTTTGTTTGATGCTATCTCAAAGGTGGATTGCACTTTGTTGGAGAGGGCGTTTATAGAAGAAGAGGTGTTTGAGGCGTTGCGGAGTATGCCTAGTGATAAGGTGCTGGGGCCGGACGGTTTCTCCATATCTTTTTTCCAGCATTGTTAGAGAGTGGTGAGGGAGGGTGTTCTAGCTATGTTTGAGCAGTTTCATTGGACGTTATAGTTTGAGAAAAGTTTGAATGCCACTTTTATAGCATTGATTCCAAAGAAGGGTGGGGCGGAGGATATTCGGGACCTTTGACCCATTAGTCTTTTGGCTAGTGTGTATAAATTGTTGGCTAAGGTTTTGGCAAATTGGCTTGGAGGGGTGTTAGAGGGGGTGGTTTATGAGTCTTAGAATGCTTTTGTGGGTGGTAGGCAAATTTTGGATGTGGTTTTGGTAGCCAATGAGTGTGTGGATTCGAGGTTGAGGCAAGGGAAGGAGGGGATCATTTGCAAACTAAATATTGAGAAGGCATATGACAATGTTAATTGGGAGTTTTTGTTGTATATGTTGGAGAGGATGGGCTTTGTGGCTACTTGGAGGCGGTGGATACATTTTTGTATATCTACTGTGCGGATGTCTATTTTGGTCAATGGTTGTCAAGTGGGATTCTTTCCTACATATAGAGGTCTGCGGCAGGGTGACCCTTTATCCCCGCTGTTGTTCATATTGGTAATGGAGGCTGTGGGGCATTTGCTGTCGAGGGCGGTTCATGGAGGTTTGTTGTAGGGCTTTGAGGTGGGTTCTGGATCTGCTTCATTGCTTGTTTCACATCTTTTTTACGCAGATGATGCACTTATATTTTGTGATGCGGATGCTGATCAGATTGGACCTCTTCGGTGTGTGGTGTTGTGTTTTGAGGCTGTGTCGGGACTTTGGGTTAATCTTTCAAAGTTCGAATTAATCCTGGTTGGAGAGGTGAAATGGCTACCAATCTTGGCAGCAATTTTGGGGTGCAAGGTGCCTTCGCTGTCGGTGTCGTATCTCGATCTACCATTGGGAGCTTCTTTCAAGGCATGAGGGGTGTGGGATGGGGTGGTGGAGCGGGTACAACAACAGTTGGCAGGATGAAAACGTCAATATTTATCAAAAGGAGGGAGGGTTACTTTGGTCAAAAGTGTTTTGTTGAGTATCCCCACTTATTTTATGTTTGTTCACATGATTCCAGTGGCAGTTGCGAAGCGGATCGAGAAGCTGCAGCAAGACTTTTTATGGGGCGATGAGGGGGAGGTTTCTCATTCCCCTTTGGTGGCTTGGGATCAAGTGTGTGTTCCAAAGTAGAAAGGGGGCTTGGGGGCTAGGTGGTTGGTCATGTTTAACTTGGCTTTGTTGGGCAAGTGCTTGTGGCATTTTGTGGGGGAGAGGGAGCATTTATGGAGGAAGGTGGTTGTGGTGAAGTATGGTTTGGGAAGAGGGAGGGTGGTGTTTGGGAAGGGTGGGGCAGTCTCATGGTCGGAGTGTTTGGAAAGGAATTTGGTTAGGTTGGGAGGAGTTTTAGTGGCTGGTTCAGCTGAAGGTAGGGGTAAGGGATAGAGTGTTTTTGGCGTGATAGGTGGTGGTGTGACATTCCTTTAGAGTAGATGTTCCCTTTGATTTTTGGGATTGCAGAAGATTGTGAGGTTATGGTGGGGGAGGTTCGAATTGGACAGGGATAGGTAATTGTTTGGAATGTGTGGTTGCGTCCAGATGTTCAGGATTGGGAAGTGGATTAGCTAGTGAAGTTTTTGGATTTCTTATACGGGTTGCAAATTGGGGGTGTAGGGGAGGATTCTATGGTTTGGGTTTGCCCAGATTCTAAAGGGCTTTTTTCTATGTCTTCATTCTATGGTGTGCTTGTTCACGTTGATACGGGTTTCTTCCCACGGAAATGTGTGGGTGTCGGGCACGCCTTCCAAGATAGCTTTCTTTGTGTGGACAGCGACTTTAGGACATATTCTGATGATTGATAATTTAATATGGTATGGGCATATTTTGGTGAATTGGTATTGTTTGTGTTGTGGTGATGCCGAGTTAGTGGACCATTTGCTTGTTCATTGTCCAGTTGCTTCTCGGCTGTGAATGTTTATTGTTGCGACTTTTGGCTTGGTATGGGTGCAACCAGGTAGTGTTGGCAGTTTTAAATAGTTGGGCTGGGGGTAGGGTTGGCAGGAGGCATCGGAAGGCATGGATGATTGCTTCTCTCTGTTTAATGTGGCTTCTTTGGTTAGAGCACAATAGGTGAGTATTCTAAGGGGTGTCTCATTCAATTCCTTAGTTGGAGAGACGGTTGCTTATGGTGTTATATAATTGGGTTACAAGGTTGGTTGATCTGGATGTTTTGGCTTTTGTAGATTTTGTGGAGGATTTAATATCTTAGCATGTTTCCCTTTAGGGACTGAATTTTAGAATTCTTTGCATCATCTTGATGTTTTTCTAATAAAGTTTGCATATTTATCAACCAAAAAAAAAAGTTGCTAGATAGAAGGCTAAGATCGTTTGGTCATGTACAACAAAGATCAGTAAATACATGGTAAGGAAGAGTAATATAATCATTATAAATGGAAATGTTAGGGGGAGGGAAGACATGAACTGGCAGGAGATGTGATGGTAAAATATATATATATATATGTATATATGAATTGAATTTATTTAATTTAACAAAGCATATAGCCCTTGACAAAGTGGAATGACGAAAAAGGAATCGTGTAGCCGACTCTACATGATTTGGACACAAGACTCAGATTTGTTTGGTTTGGTTTGGTTTGGTTTATTTGTTCTAATTGATATGAGGTCATATTAGTCTTTCTGAATGAGTCATTATTGCTGTATTTAAGTAAACTCGATTTTGTTCTTTAACATATTCATACTTAACAAAAGAAAAGGGAAAAAAAGAAAAGAAAAAAAGGAGGTTATTTTGTTCTTTTAGAACAAGTTAATTTTGTCATTTTTGGGTAAAACTCAGTATGTGATGTATTGAGCTACAGACACCGATGCTATCCTGGTGGTTTGTGGTGATGCATCATTTATGTGCTGTTTTTAAACAGGAGTGGCTTTTTTTGTATTCTTGTAGAGTAGAAAACTAGCCAAGTTAAAATTGTCGATGAGCATCAAAAGTTGTTTGCATCAATGTGTACAAATGGATTTTTTTTTTTTTTTTAATTTTAAAAATGGAAATTTTTTTTATTTATTAGAGCACGGATACTTTTGTCTCTCAATCTGAAGAGAGAAATGACATTAGCCTTTGTGTTGAAATGACATAATTAGGGCAGTGCACTAGACTTTGTAGCTGAACTGTAGTTTCTTGTACGATCTGAATTGCATCCTTGTTGCAGGTATGTAGGGGTTTTTTCCCCAAGATACAGGACCCTCCAAAATATCCAGAGAAGATACTTTTCTGCGGCTGGCGACGGGACATTGATGACATGATTATGGTAATTGGTTCATCATACGTAGTGTTCTTTTCCTTGCCTTCAGACCCCCACACACCACACCTTGCACCACTCTCACATGGTTTCTCAAGTAGTGTTATTTTATTGTTGTATAAACTGGCAGAGAGTTTATAAAAAACATGAGTAGACCTCAGTTGTCTTTGCTAGTGTGTCTATTTCAGAGCAACGGCCAAAAATCTCTGTTAAAAAAGAAGAGGAGAGAAATGAGCTGAACAATGAACATAATGACAACAAAAGATTCTGTTTTGTTCCTTGCACATGGGTAGCCCCCTCTTACCTTTTAAAGAAATGATTTTACTTTTCAATTCAACAAAAGAAAAAGGAGCATAATGACAAAAGCAATTTGGTTGGCATATTATTCAAAAACTAGAATCCCAATGATATATTTTACGTCAAGAATATCTATATGCAATAGGCATCTGACAAGTCACAGTTTCTGTAACAAACCTGGATTTTTTAAACATACGATAGTTTTTATCTTTTTTCTCAATAGCCCAGAAAAGTGCACGAGGAAATATGATTATAAGTGTTTCCTTTTCACTAAACTAAGAATGTTGCTTCTGAGGGCTCTAAAAAAGGTTAAAGAAATAGCGACTTCCAAGAGCAACTATAAATTGTGGAAACCATCAATAAAGAGTTGTAACCATCAGATTATGAAACCCATGATTATTAGCCCTTACATTTGTGCATGAAGGATTAGGAAATGGGGAATAATATGCACAGGGAAAATTCTATTTGCACACCACTATTTATCTCAGTTCACACCATCTCTCAAATTTTTTTTATTCAATGTTTCTCCCTTAAGGAAATTATATTTTTGTCCCTTCATCACCAGCCATCCAACTTCTCAGTACACATCAGCCACCAGCCACCCCGCCTTCACCATAACATAACCCTAGCCACCACCCACTGTCGCTGCCACTGATGCTATCATCCGTGTTGGCCCTTGTCATTGTCGCCATCATCTTCAACGACTCTCTCTGCCCTTCACTAGTCAACAAATCACATAATCTAAGGCTGTGTTTGGATCATGGATTTGGATAGGGATTTAGAAAGGGAAAAGGAAACAGAAAAGGTGTGTGAAACTATATTTCACCTATACTTCACACACTTTTTTGCTTTCCATTTCCTACATAATCTCCCCCGTCCCGCGTCCCTCTCCTACCCCGTGATCTCTCTCGATCGCGATCGATCTATCTTTATCGCGATCTATCTTTGTGATTGGAGTTGTTGGCGGCGAATGATGGAGTTGGTGGGGTGGGGTAGGAGGGGGAATAGGGGTGGTTTTGAGGGTGGACAATGGGGCTGAGAGGGACGACAGGCCTGGGAGAGGGGCGACGGTGTTGGGGAATGGCGGCGGCTACATTAGGGTTAGGGTTAGACATTTTGAGCAAAAGAGGTTATTTTGGGATTATTTCAAAAAGTTAAAATTTGGGGTGGGGTGGTGTGGTGTGAACTTAGAAGATGGTGTGTATTGAGTGAATTGATGGTGTACAAATAGGATTTTCCCATGCACAGGCATGCATTGTAGAGGTGTTTTGGACATTTCCTATCTATTTTTTGTAGATTTTCTACACAAGCAAATCAAGCTGTCAAGTCAAGTATTGTGGCCCATGACCTGCCTGCAGTTCTTTCTTCTTGTGTATCCCAGCATGGTGTATGCATGTATGGTTGGTTTGTCTTCCTGGCATAGTTCACACCATGTGAACTCTTGGAGTCACCTGAAATTCAAAATTTCTCTTTTGAGGGGGAAAAAAAAATTCCATTCAAACAAGAGAAGAATGTTCCTGAAATGCTGCAACTGATGAGTGGGAAATCCTATAGTACACACCCCACTTTGGAGTGTATCATATGCCCCAGTCATGACATTTATGGTCTTTGGTTATGATCTATTGTGGTGTTAGTTATGACTCATTGTGATGTTAGTTATGACCTATTGTGATTATTATTCTGGGTATGATTCAAAAAGTCTTTGATTATATCTTATGTGGTGTTTGGTTATGACTCATTATTTTTTTTATAGGTATATGACTGTAAAGGATTTAGTTATGACATTTGTGGTAATCAATACCACAAATGTCATAACTTGCATATGGTATTACGCCCTTTTGAGGGTGTGTATTCTAGAATGACCTTTGATGAGATGTGTTGGGTGAAATATTGCGACATTGGAATCTAAAAACAAAAATCAAGGATCCAGAGAACCTTTGAAAACATTTTTACTAAAGCAAAATGCATGTCTGTGAAGTAGGCCTCTACAAAAATGCATGTTTCAGTTGATATATATATATATTTTATCTCCAAGTTATTTATCGTTTCTTCATTTGTATCTGTATAGCTATCTAAATAATCTTCGACCTTTGGAAGTTATTCTTACAGACACATTTTCTCCTCACCTTATTATCTTGCTTCAATATTTATTGTAGAAAAAGAGGGTTTTGAGGTTGATGAAGCTATATATAAAGCATATATGCATATTTATGCATCTCATTGTAAAAATCCAAAATTACAGAACCCATATCAAGTGACTGGCCTCCTGGTAGAACAAGAAGATCTTCCAGGCAAAACTACAGGAAATAGTGTAATACACAATGTAAAAATATATCTAATATCAAATTGTATAATAAGGATAAAAGGAACAACAAAATCATGCTTAAAAAATACTTTGCCGTATGTGAGAGAAATCACCCAATGCCTAAAGAGTAAGGATTTGAGAGTCCAAAAAAAAAAAAACCCAATCGTGGTATATGAAGAATAGTATTTAAAGTTCTGTGCTTGAAGGGCCATAACAATTGATTTTGAACACTTGAAGCTGAACATTTTCAGATAAATTGCTCAGGAATTGTCATATGGAAGTTAAGGAAATTGCTGAGAACAAGGGAAAATTATGTGGTGCTCTTGGGGCAAATTCAAATGGTGTTCCAATTTGATATTTATTGGTTAAAACTGTGGGACCCAGTACTTTTTATTAATATTTTGGGAGACAACTTGACAAATGTCAAGTGATAAATGAATGGTGTGGATAATGTTCCAAGACGACCAAATAATCACTCGAGAACAAGGTAGTGGGAAAATCAATATTTTATCTGGTTGGGAATAAACCTACCAAAGCAATGAAAGCAAAAAATAAAACAGAAATGGTCACAGCAAAATGAACACAAGAATTTACATGGTTCTGTAAAAATGTGTACTACCTCCATGAATGAGGAAAACACAATCCACTAGCTGTAGAAAATTATAATGGTAAGACAAATATACTCTCCCCCCCAAAAAATAAAAATAAAGTACACAGTGACTCACCCTCACAAAATACTCACTGTATATCACCATCTTATCCCATACTATCACGTCACACACACATATATATGTGTATGTATGTATGAGATTCCATTTGACAGCTATCTACATATAGAGTACATATAACCATTAATGTTGTACTTTCCAGATCAGTCTTTTACTAATCAATAATGCACATAAATAAACTTTCATCATCTTTGATTTGTTGTTGTGGATTTTGTTAATTGGTTGTAGGTACTGGAGGCATTCTTGGCTCCAGGTTCAGAATTGTGGATGTTTAATGAGGTTCCAGAAAAAGAACGAGAAAGGAAATTGACTGATGGTGGACTAGATATCTCTGGACTCGGCAACATTAAACTTGTCCATCGTGAAGGGAATGCTGTTATCAGACGTCATTTGGAGAATCTTCCCTTGGAAACATTTGATTCTGTAATATCTCCAACCCTTCACCAATTTTTTTTCATCTAATTTGATTTCAAATTTGAGTAAAAAGCTTGATTGATATGATATGAACTACTCTAATCCTTTCATCAAATTTTCATCAAAATCTTTTTAAAAATCCCCTCTTATCTCAAATTTCCCCTTTTATCAAATTTGATGGGAAAAAAATCATCTCTAATGCTTCATCTTTTTAAATTTAATGAAAAATGATTTTTTTAGCATTTTTTCATTAAATTTAAATTTGATGAAAGAAAATGTGAAGGATTGGAGATGGTCTAAGGGTCAAGATTATGTTTCTAGATTTATTTTCCTTCCTTCCCCTCTTGAGTTTGTACATGCATTTGTGGATTAGATGTTATGGGGTTAAAAAGCTACTTTGTAAATAGGAGATGGAAGGAGTTAAAATTTGGGGCTGCAGTTTAGTTTGGTTGTTTTTGATCATTCAAGGATTCTAAACTTTTGCTACAAGGTTTGGTGGATTTTGAATCATTATTCATAGGTTACAGTTGACTAAGAACAATGTTATTCTAGGTTTGGTGACAGATTTATTGGGCTAATGTTCCAAAAGGCTAGGTACATTTTACTCAAAAAAATTAAATTGAAAAGGAATAATTACAAAGGAATCAATCTTTGAAGAAACCATATAAGCCTGTTGATGTTTCTTCAAGGCTGCGTTTGGATCATGGATTTGGAAAGGGAAAGGGATATGGTGGGTGAATGTAAATGACATATAGCTACATTTCACTCACCTTTTCCGTTTCTCTTGCCAAATCCCTACCCAAATCCATGATCCAAACATAACCTAATGGTCTTGACCAAAATTTTTGCTACCACCAACTTACCTTTTTAACTTGCCAACATTTTTAACCTACTTGTAGCACGTCAAGTGGAAGAAGTGGTTGATTTCAGTGATGTTGATTCTTTTTTTTTTTTTTTTTGGTTTCCACATGGAATCTTAAAATATGATATTGTTAATTTGTAGTCATTTGCTATGACTAATTACTAACTCTAAGAAGACAGATATTAATTCTTGCAGATGAGTCTGTAGAAGATTCTGTTGTACATTCTGACTCACGCTCGCTTGCCACCCTCCTCCTCATTCGAGATATTCAGGTAATTAGTACTGCTTGTCTTTGTTCATGCATATAAAACTGAAATCCACTTTAAAAAATGTTTACCTACGTTATTTTCTGTGTTATGATTATAGAGAATACATTATTGATGATTAAACTGTTAAATATTTTGGTTTGATTATTTTTCAAAGATAGATTGCAGTCGAAGATGGTATATTTCTATGAAATTATTGTGTTGATTATGTTTTAAATTTTCTTAAATTTTCTTTCTTCTGGGCCTGTACATATTGAATTCGTTTTGGTGATGATTAAAGTTGCCTCTATCATGTTGATTGCAGTCAAAGCGTCTCCCTTACAAAGATACAAAAACTAGCTCTCTACGGCTGTCTGCGTTCTCTCATACTTCTTGGATCCGTGAAATGCAGCAAGCTTCAGACAAATCAATAATTATAAGTGAGATCCTGGATTCTAGGACTAGAAACCTGGTCTCAGTCTCCAGAATTAGTGATTATGTGCTATCAAATGAGCTGGTCAGTATGGCGCTAGCTATGGTAGCCGAAGACAAACAAATAAATCGTGTACTTGAGGAACTTTTTGCAGAAGAGGTACCTTCCATACCGCACTTTTAACCTTAAGATTGTTCTAAGAATGTCTATATAATTCATACTAGAAAATTACATGTTTTCTGTTCAAGCTTTTCCTCCTCTCTCCCTCGTTTTTCTGTTTGTCAAAACTATTGAACCAAGGTGTGAATGGGACATCAAATATTATTGGGTTGATAGTTCAGCTAAGTCATATTTAATGTGACTAGACATGACAAAGACAAACTACGACAAGGATGACATTCTTGTACCTTAGGACCTCTGTTATCAGAATCTTAAGATTCGCGATTCGATTCATGATTCAATTAGCAATTTTTACAAAATTGATTCAAATTTATGGGTAAATCTATTTTGGAAGTGAATATCTAGTGAATTGCATGATTCATAATAAATTCCCTTTTTATGATGGGTTCAGCTTGTCTCCAGTTGGAGATCAAGACTGGACCGTCTAGCCAGCTCCATGGGCCCACTTTTGGGCCCCGCTTCTATTATCCGAACCGTTCACATTTTAGGGTTCGTTGAGTTTTTACAGGGATAATATACTCGAAGAATCTTAAAATGTGAACGTTTCAGATCATCGAAGCGGCGCCCAAAAATGGGCCCACGGAGCTGACTAGACGGTCCAGTCTTGATCTCTAATTGGAGACAATATGGACCCTTTTACGATTTATGCAATTCTTTAAACTATTATGTATGACATATTTTGATTCTTTTTTTTCTCCATTTTTTTGTTAAAATGATATAATTCAACTTCTTATAGTGTTTAGTACGAAAATAACCAATATATACATGATTTGTTGTTATTTTGAAGATCAATGAGTTTTTAATAAGATTCAATCAAATTCAATCAAACCCAACATCTTTTTAATCTTTTCTTCTCATTTTTTTCCCCCTTGAAAAAAGAATCATAATGTATATTCTAAAAATATTTAAGGTTAAAGTAACTTGCAATATGAATTTATCTATTTTTATTTTATTGAAATAAATATACTTCAATATTACAAGGGTGAGGTCAGTTAAACCTAATGGTTCTGAAAGTTCTTTATTATTAGGTCATTGTTACTTGTAAAGGTATGTATGCTTATGAAATATCAACATCATTGTTAAATTATTGTTATTTGAGAGTTTGTCTTTGTTTATTTTCTTTTTTAAGTATGGTTGATAAGCAATATCTAAAAAGAGAAAAGGTAAGATAGTGATTTTAAATAGGAATTAACTTCTTACCTATTAGACCACGTGAACATTATTTAAAATAATATTTTCATTAATTTAAGTCTAAATATTTTATATTTATAAGATATATTTAACATCCAAATGTGTAGATATGTTTTTCTAACTAATTAGAAGAGATTGAATCTTTACAATTCACAATTTGGTACAAGGCCATTTCGATTCATGATTTGACAACTATGCTTAGGACAGAATAGTTACAATTGATTGTGATGGTTAAAAAAATGTCATTCAGAAATTGAATTATATATAAAATCTCTTGCCATTTAGCAATTTACAAGGCTTCGATAGGATGGAAAAATGGTAGGAGAGGTGAGGGGTGTGATGGATAAAGCTCCAGTTGTTTGCTAGGAATGAAATGGATGAAAGGGAAAGGAGAACCCAGACTGGTGCAACTTCTTATGATGCAAAAATGACTCAAATAAACTGAAAAAAAAAAAAAAAAAAAAAGAAGTTTTTTTAGCTTTTAATGGTTAGAGAAAACCACACTGGTCCCATTTCTCCCTCCTTGCTCAACCAAAAGGTGGGCTGTTTTCTAAAAGGTGGGCTGTTTTCATTTTTTTTTTTCTTCCCAAAAACAGTTGGCCAAAACAATGGGGATTGGGGACTAAAATGGGTGTATTTTCAGTTGGCCAAACAAGTTTTTCTATGTTTCTCAAAAATGAAAACATAAAATAGAAAACGAAAACACAATCAAACTGGCCCTAAGTTTGCTTGTACATCAGATTATCAAATCAACGATTTCTTTTGTGGTCCAGCAGTCGTCATGAAGGGATCACCGAGAACAGATCTCAATGTGAAAATATTATTTTAAAAGCAACATAAAGTTATAAATCTGTTGTCAATTGCACATTAGACGCAACCTGCCAAGAGTCCCATAAATTTATTCAAGGAAAGGAGGTGGGGATATAAGTTTATCAAGATAAATTTTTACAACCAAAAATGTGTTTTGCATTATGTTAACTAACTATACTATGAACTCTAAATTAATGTTCAGTTTAGATTGACAAAATTAATTTAACATTATAGCATAATGGAAAATATCAACTTTAGAAAAAGAAAATAAAAGCTTCAATTCAAAGATAAAGAGCATACATAACAATGTCAAACAAAGCACATATATATTCTTGTTAATTTGCCTTGCTGAGTGCCATTTTTTCTATGAATCTATAGCGAGTCAACAATAGTTTGTCCCAGATTGTTGGCAAAAAGAAAAAGAAAATTAAAAGTAGTAGTAGGATAAGCCATATAGGTGCTGTTGTGGTTAGGAGTCTTGGTTTGATTACCTCAAATCTAATCACTAAATGACCCTTTGTTTTCCTGCTATAGGTTTGAATTGTAAAAAGTATCCTGTTGGTTGGTTTGGTATTTGATTATGCATGACAAATAATAAATAAGACAGTCAAGTTTAAAAAATCCTGGTATCATTTTAGCATAGCCTTAGGTTCAACTTTCAAGGCTTAAGTAAAGTTTTGGCATCCAAATTAGTGGAAGGTGATGTGGGGCTGGACTTCTACATAATAATGCAAAAATTCTATGGTGGCCATTTGTTTTAATTCCACAAAATTTTCACCTTGAAATAAGCCAGTCAAACAGAATTCCACAAACTTAGGGAGACCATGGCCTCCTTTGCCCTAGGTTAGGGACTGGCAGTGGCTGAGCTACGATTTTAGTCAAAAGGGGACAAATATTAAGATAAATTATTGAGTTAAGTCAGTTTGGAACACAGTTCAGTTTGATAAAAAAAAAAATTAGTTATCAATATTTCAAAACTATTCCAATATCATATTTGTCACTACAATAAAACCACTTAACATGAAATGAAAATAAAAATAAGAAATATCTCTGAAATACATAAATTAGATTTATTTGTGAATTGTGTAATGAGTAAATCTATATCCATGTTCAAGTTAATGGTGTGTTGAGTTTTGTTGGAAGAAGAATGGGAAAAAAAAAAATGGAAGGGCATATATATATATATAATTTTAAAACAGAAAAAGTTGAAAACATTTTCAAAACTTTGAACTAACAAGTAGGTTTCTAGAAGAAAGGAGGGGCACGTGTCCGTCCTGGCCTCTTAGTGGGTTCACGACTATGGACCGCCCCTGCATCCTGCTGAATGTATAGACGCTCCCCCTCCCTCTTTCACTCTCTTCACTCTCCGGTGTACATGTAGGGGTAAACATGTGATCATCAAAGTTCATGCGAAGAACTTCCAATAATTTCGCTGAACCAAAATAATCATCTTTATGGTCGTACAAGTATTGGGCTAATAAAACACTTTTTTCTCTCTCTAGTTAAGAGCTTTTCTCTCTAGAGTTTCTCACAAGGTTTCTTGCCATGGGAGAAGAGGAATGTTTTCAAGCCAATCCTCTCCCTTAATCCTCTCCCTTAGAGAACCCACTGCTCTTCCCTTGTGCGTCATTGAATATCTTTCAGGGGGTATTGTTATTGTGTTTACCCTTACGCTTTTAGATATATTTTTTAGGGTGTTTTGTTTCTTGTTATCCCTTCTCTTTTTGTTTCTTGTCATCCCTTCTCTTTTTGGATCTCTTCATGGCCAGAGGTAGGGTATATAGTTCCTGGGCTTTTTTGCTGAGTTGACAATCAGTGATTTCTACCTTTACCTTCATTTTCTGTCCTGATCTATGGTGTGGTGGCTATTTATAATAGTGTGCATGCGTGGCACCATCATAGTTCAGTGTAGTGCTTGGATGAGATGGAGTGTGGGTGGAAGTGCTGGTTGCAGTTTCACAAATTCGATTGCTGGGCTACCAAACCCTTCTGGTGGTGTTAGGTGTTTGGAGATTTGCTGTAACTCGAGCTATATTGAGATTTCCTCTACCTGAGTGACAATGGTTGGAGACAGTAGTAGGTGATTCATGTTCTGGTTTGGGGGCTGGGATGTGACGGACTAGCAAAAACTTTTAACTGCCAGAGCTAGGGTGGATGTATCTTGTGTGCTTTGGCCACAGAGGAGAGGGGTTTTTGAGCATGTGTGCCTGGCTGGTGTCTTCTTCACTGGAGGTGTTGCTGATGCTATAGGGTGATATGGTGGCATCACCCTTAGCTCGTTTGTGCTAGAAATGTGTGTGCTGTTTGTATTCCAAAAGCATGGGCTGATTTCAAAACCATGAGCTGGTTTTGGAGATAAATCAGAGTGTTGATTTGATGGGTGGTGTTATATATCTTTAATTGTTGGCCCATTTGTGTTATTTCTTAGTCTAACTTTGAACTTATTTAGATCTACTTGATAGGTTATTTTCTGTGTTAGTAGCTAGGAGTGCTTTTTGAGTATAAGACTTATGACTTGCCTACCAATAAAAAAAGATATTTTTGGTACACTTTTGGATTGCTTGTATTCAACATTTCAATCTTTTAACTTAGGCATCTACTAAAAACATGGTGAAATGCTCATAGATTCATATTTGACTTGTAACTTTTCACAGGGAAATGAAATGTGCATCAAACCGGCAGAATTCTATTTATATGACCAGGAAGAACTCTGCTTTTACGATATAATGATTAGGGGTCGTCAGAGACAGGAAATTGTGATTGGTTATCGACTTGCAAATGCTGAGCGTGCCATAATTAATCCCGAGCAAAAAACAAAACCAACGAAATGGGCCCTTGATGACGTTTTTGTTGTCATTTCCAACGGTGAATGGAGGAAATAAACACTACTTTTTTTCCACTGATATCAGTCGTCACCTTGACCTTTTCACTACTAGAATTAGAAGTTGAAGTTGTCCCTGTATTTGAAAAAGCAAAGGGAAACACTTTCTGACTTGCTACATGATATACAATAATAGTACTTGGTAATTGGAAGAACAAAAATTGCTCGGGCATGGACAGACATACACGGAGAGTGCTCATGTATCGTGATGAAACTTTGCTGTATAAACAGAAAAATTTCTGCTCAGAGAATAGTTGTAGAGGGTGGGTTGTATACTAAGACTACTGACGCCAAAGGCGACTGAAACAGGTATCTTGTACAAATTTTAACAAATTTATTTATTGTAAAATTGTCATCGATGAACTTTGTTTGGTTGGAACAAAATGTTACGATCTATTTCCTTGTGATTCAGGAAATAAAACATTTTGTATTGGTTTACATTTTAATTATGAAATAAACTTTGTTTCAAACCATGTGAAAATAAAGATTTTTTATGTAAAATTTATGCAGGTTAATATTTAGTGAGTTATATACATGCATGTTCTTATTAGATGGATAGCAAGAGGAATTGTGGATTTATTGGATAGCAAAGCTTGGGCAGTCTCTAGCAGGGCTTGGTTAGCAAAAGGTTGTGCATGATTTCTAGTAGGGGTGTAAAAATAAAATAGCCCATGGCCTAGCACGATGCCAGGATAGCTCAGCCAGCCAGCCAGCGCACTAGGCCTGAGGTTGGGCCAGCCTAGGTCGTACTCGGGTAGAGCTTGGGTCTAGTTTGTATTTTGAAACCCAAGGCTCGCTCAAATCTCTCTCTCTCTCTCTCTCTCTCTCTCTCTAATAGTCTAAATTGTCTTTGGACTCTTCCCATATAACTATCTCAGCTCGCAAGTCTCAGGTGCTAATTACAAGTTCATCAATTAATAAAGGCCTTTTGTTGGCCTGTGGTTCAGTAAACGATACTGCAACATAATTTGTTCGTGCAGAGCATTCCTTGCACACTCGCATTAGGTGTGCAACGGTCAATAAAAAAGGGTCACTTTTTTGACCGTTTGAAAAGGGGAAATTTTTATTTTATTTTATTTTATTTTTCATCAAATAATCACTTTTTTTGACCATCTGAAAAGGGGAAATTTTCATCACTTTTACTATAGATACAACCCTTCCCAATTCATTTTTCTTCCCAAATCTACTCTCATTCTCTCTCAGCTCTCTCAATTAATTTTCAAGTTTCATTTCTACGTGACAATAATAATTATGTAAGAAGAGTTTTTTACCAGAAGAAGCAAATTTTATATCATATTTGTCATTCGGTAACATTAATTATTTGAATTAATATTTATTAGCTATTCATTTTTTAAATTAATTATTAATTAATATATATTATTTCTTTTAATTGATATTTATTAGTTACTCATTTTTTTAAATTAATTGTTAGTTAATATATATTACTTTACTTGTATTAATATATATTGTAATAATAATTTTGTCGATATTGATGAATATATACAATATGAATCAGTTGATTCTTCTGCTATTCCTAATCATCCTGTAACAGCATCATCATCATCTGGGGGCCCATTTAGTGTTTGGGACTATTTTGAAAGAACATCTGTAACTCTTCATGATGGTAAAATTGTAATCAAAGAAAAAAGTAAATATTGTGGAAGTTTAATTAGTGTTGCATCAGTAAGTGGTACTAGTTATCTAAAAAGACATATGAATAAGAATTTATAAAGTTAACAACTTGATATTAGAACTTAAATGCAATTAGGAAGTTTAGCTGCTGGTAATTTATCTATATTTTCATATGATCCTGTACGCGTACAAGATATAGTAGTTAATTTATTAAAAAATAATAACTTTTTACTACTAGTGAATATCTCGATTTTGTTGAAATGACTCAAGAAGGTTTTATACCTCAATTTAAAGGTTTTTCAAGAAATATTATTAGAAACAAGATATTAAAGAAATTTCTGGATATTAAAATTGAATTATTTAATATTTTTAAAGATTTGAATTGAAGAATTTGTTTAACATCTGATCTGTGGTCAAATGATAGTTTAGAATATCAATGTATCACTGCACATTATATTGATAGTGATTGGAAATTAAATAAAAGAATAATTCATTTAGATTAGTTGAACTTCCATATAATAGTCATTCACTTGGGGTAGAAATAAGAAATTTATTATCTGAGTGAGCTTTGCAAAATAAAATATTTCCCATTACTTTAGATGATGCAACATATTACAATAAGATTGTAGCGCGTCTTAAATCATATTTACAATTAGTTTTTAGTGGTGATTTATTTCATGTTTGTTGTTGTGTACATATTTTAAACTTGATTGTTAAAGAAGCTATGAATGCGTATGAGGGTTTTGTACTGATAACAAGATAAGCGATTCTTACTATTAATAGTCCTGCTAATCGAATTTTAGCATATAGAAAATTATGTCAACAAGAAGGTATAAAATTTAGAAAATTAATTTTAGACGTAGATAACAGCTGGAATTCAATGTATAATATGTTAAATGTAGCGCGTATAAACAAAGAAAAAAAAAGATTTATTTTTTGAAACAACAATAATAGGAGAAGTGCTGAAACCCGCGGAAGATGATTGGCTCCACATAGACTTATATAAAGAATTTGTAAAAGTTTTTGATCGAGCAACAAAATTATTTTCTTATATACATATATATATACATAATTCACCATTTGTTTTACATATGTTAGTAGAAATATTGAGAGTTTTCACAAGTTATATGCATGTGTTGAATATTATATCACCATTATTACTACAATGAAAGAAAATTTTGATAAATATTTTAATCTATTGCCTTATCTTTTAAGTTTAAGCTATCGTAGTTGATC
Source organism: Camellia granthamiana (assembly GCA_036172215.1). NCBI lineage: Eukaryota > Viridiplantae > Streptophyta > Magnoliopsida > Ericales > Theaceae > Camellia > Camellia granthamiana. Next base: position 34,699,058 of record CM069904.1, on the reverse strand, counting down.
CTAAGTGTAGAGACACTGGTTTACAAACTTTTTTATAACTTATTTTCGCTGATGAAGAACAATATGGTCCTATTATTGCAACACTCAAAAAATTATTTCAAGAATATGAGGATGTTGTAATTGTAAACAGACCATCTACACACACTACACCAGCCTCATCTCGGAGTGAAAGATTAAATTTTTTTCAACAATAAAAACTAGAAGAATTTCTCAAAATGCATGCGTAAGTAATTCTGAATTATAACGTTATTTAGCTAACCCACTTATTGATGATGAAGATGATTTTGATATTTTGGATTGGTAGAAACAAAACGAAAATATGTGGCCTGTGCTTGCACAGATGGCTTGTGATATACTAACAGTTCTTATTTCTACAATGGCTTGTGAAAAAACTTTTAGTGCAGGTGGACGAGTGTTAAGTTATTACCATAGCAAGCTTGCACCCCAAATGGTTAAGGCACTTATGATAATGAAAGATCATTTACATGCAAGTGCAACAAGACAACATTGTAGTGAAAATAAGAATTCAAGGCGATTTGGATGACATATCATTGGGTTCCACAAATGAATTGTCCAACTCCTCCAATAATTGATTGATAATTTTTATTGAATTTCGTAATGTTTTTATTAGATTATTGAGGTGAAGTATAATGCAAATGATTGGTAGATTAATAGGTGTCAACCTAGTTAGGATGTACTTGACCTATCATGAAACAATTTCTCTACCATCAATAATTTATATCTATTTTATTTGATGATATAAATTTGTAATATTTCATTTCATTTTCAAATAAAAATTATTACTTAAATCTTATCATTATTGTCCCTATATATTCATTGTATGTTTTGGCCTAAAACAAAATAAAAAAAAAAGGATGTCAGCCCGGTCTAAGGCTCAAATTTCATTGGACTTGAACTTGGGCCTGCGCCATGATTCCACACAAATGGATCGGCCCAGACTGACCTGAATAATGGTGGGAGCCCAGTAAGCCGACAACCAGCTGGGCCATTTTTACACGCATGCAGATTTATATGCTTGGACCGTTGTCCTTTTGTTTATTTATTTAAAAAAAACAAAAACAAAAAGCAAAATCTTGTTTTTAGAGCCAATCAACCAAAGCTCAGTCATCTGTATGTGTATATATATACTTTTTGAAGTTGTCAATAGCCCCCACTTTTTAAGGACCCAACGTTCTTTAATTTATTTTTATTATAAATTTATTCTAACATAAAATATCAATTTTATTCTTATCCCTAATTTCCAACACTTAACCCTAATCTTACCCCACCCACCACCACCTGTGGCCACCCTTACCAACCTCTCTTTGCCACCTTGCTTCCTCTCCAACACCCTCTCCCACTTGTAAACCCCTCTTCGGTTCCACTCTTCTTCTTGCGAAAGTTACCACTGTAAAAACAAAAAACAACACATACACACAAAAATAAAAATAAAACCTCATTCAAACTTATACATGATAATTGTAAATAAATTATATACAAGGTTTTGGTGTTTAAGATATGTTTGGATGTACTTGGATATCATTTTGATATATTTCAAGCAATTTGGAAAAAAAAATGGAATCAAAACTTTGTTCAACTCTAGTTTGTCAAACAAATTGAAATTATTCAACCTTCGGACTAAAGTTGGCTAGAACCAAACAAACTTACATTATTTAGTTGTATTTAGCTAAACAAACTAAGTTAGTTCAGCTGAACACAACCGAGCAAATGAAATTCGTTCAACCCTAATTATCCGAACAAATTCGAACACAAGAAGAAAAAAAAAGGTTCGAAAAAGGTTGTTAGGGTCATGGAAGGCTACTGTTGGACAATGATAGAGGTTTGAAAGGAGGCGGAAGGGTGGTGGAAAGGTGTTTGGGTGGCGGGGAAGGGTTGATGATGGCCACCAAAGGTGGGGGTGGAGATGCTGAAGATGAGGGTGGTGGGAGAGGGGATTTGCTAGAGAAAATAATGTGGTAAAAGTGGGCGTCCAAAGAAAAGGTATTTTGGGATTATGGTGAGGTCCAAAGAAAAAGAAGTAGTGGAGCAATTTAAGTGGTGGGAATTCAAAGAAGTGGGGGATCCTAAGAAGTCAAATAAGCACTCATATTTTATTATGTAAAGCACATTACTCAAAACAAGACTATTACTGTTACTTTCTTTTCCCTCTTCAAGAATGTCTATATTGTTAACTACTCCAATACATAATATCTTCATTTATCAAATTGCCTAAAAATGTAAATGTAAAATTACAAACGTATGGTGATTGACTCCACTGTTAATATATATACATATAGTGCTATACAAACAACTAAAACTCATATTAGTAAATTAAATTGAGTCCCATTTTGCATTCTAAGTTCTATTTGAAAGAGAAAAAAATAATGGCGATGCTCGATAATCCTGTGAGGGTATTTATCACGCAAAAAAGTTGACAATCCGAGAACAAAGCAAATAAGAAAGATTGGTACTATTGAAGTAGTTTTGCAACACTACAACCATGTGTATTTATATAAATCGTGGTGACCTTTGGTAATGGACACAACTCTTGGCGTTGTTTCACAACATCAGTAGTCACAATGCTTGATACAAGAGTTGTGTTCTTTGACTTTCAAATTTAAACTCTTGCTTCCAAATTGTTGTCCTTTCCTACAGGAGAGTTCCTCACCAATCAAAGGGGTTATGATTGAGTACAGAGAGACTTGTCGAATTATGATGTGGTCACTCTCATTCCATCATCTCCCCCTTGATCACATCATAATGAGGTGATAAAACCTGAGTTGAGCCTGTTTACCTTAATACCAAAATTTTGCCTCATGCCAACTTTCATCTATGAATTTACTTCATAGATCGACGTCCGATTGTGACTTGGCCATACGTACGCACGTTTTTGCCACCAATCTAATGACATCCGTAAGAATGTGTTCTCCCACTGACAACACACTCCAGATGACTTCACTTCACTATATTTTAAGTGAACGGCATCAATTTTCAGTATTCGATTCATAGTCCATACCCAATCACCATTAACGACTTCAGCCGCACACATTTCTCATGTGTCGACCTACATCGAAATTATTTCTAAATACTTCCTCTAAGGCTCATTCCTGAAGGTTTTTGTTAACACACCTTATCAGCGACTTTTTACTGATCAAGCAAACAACATCACCTAGTCAACATGTCACATATCATACGTTACATCTCATGCTAATTATGATGTTCGTACCTTGTTAGTTCCTCTACCTTTTTACCTGACCAAACACATGTTTCCATACAAGGTAAAGTCGCATAGCATCAGTTATCCAGGCATTCCCAGAGTCATCCAACTATGCTCTTATATAAGTAGCCAAACCACCTAGCTAGGCATTTTTTAATCCCATATTAGCTACATGTTCTCTAAATTTTTCCATAGACAACCATTTGGTCATAGGGTCAGTCACCATCTCTTTTGAGAGTATATAGTCAACTCTAATTTCTTCCTTCTCTACTATATCTTGAATATAATGATAACTTATATCAATATGTTTTCCTTTAGAGCTATTCACTCCACTTTTATTAATGAGATGGCGGACTGATTGTCACAAAACATATTGACCGATTTGTTAAGTATACCTAATTGTAGATTGTCAACATATCACTTTTTCCAGATCGTATTACTAACTGCTGTGCTGCAAGCTATGTACTCAACCTCCATAGTATACTTTGCAATACAAATTTGTTTCTTACTTAACCAAGAAACTGTTGTTTTACCAAACAGTAACACATGACCACTAGTAGATTTTATATTATCTACATCTCTAGCAAAATTTGCATCAGTATATGCTTTTATTTCAAGATCACACAAACTAAAACATAATTTCAAATTCTTAGTGCCTTTTAAATATTTGAATATTCTTTTGACTGCTTGCCAATGTTCCTTACCTAGATTTGATTGAAACCTACTTACCAATCCTACTGCATGACAAATGTTAGGTCTTATGCTTATCATAGCACACATCAGGCTGCCTACTGCCTGAGAATATGGGACATCTCTCATTTCCTCAATTTTATTAGATTTAGTTTGAGGACTCAAACTTTTACTAAGACTTTGTTCCTTGCAAACAGGTGTGCTTAAAGAATTGCAATTATCCATATTAAATTTTGTGAGCACATTTTCTAGATATTTTTCTTGATCTAGACATAAAACTTTGACTTTCTATCTCTTCAAATTCTAATTCCCAGAACATAGGTTACAGGATCCATGTCTTTCATTTCAAATCTAAATGTTAAGAAAGTTTTGGTTTTCTTAATCATATCTGGATAATTTCCTGCTATACGTTATCCACATATAGGGACAATATTGCTAACTTGTCATTACTTTTCCAGATATATACATAGTGATCTAATGGACTCACAACATAACCAATTTTCGAAATGGCTTGGTGGAATTTCAAGTACCATTGTCTTGAAGATTATTTGAGTCCATAAAGGGATCTCTTCAATTTGTAGACTTTATCCTTGTTGCATTGGATCTGGAAACTATCAGGTTGCATTATATAAATTTCCTATTTTAATTCTTCATTGAGAAAAGCTTTTTTAACATCTAACTGATGCAATTCCAAATCCATCCTGCCTACGATTGCCATTAGAATCCTTATTGAGGCAAATTTTGTAACAGGAGAATACGTATCTATGAAGTCTACTCTAGGTTATTGAATAAATCCCTTGGCTACTAGCCTTGCCTTCTATTTCTCCAAACGTCCATCTACTTTGAATTTCTTTCTAAGAACTCACTTGCAACCGATGGCTTTTCTTTCATTTGGCAGATCAGTTAATTCCCAAACATTATTTTTCTTGATCTTGTCAAGTTCTTCATTCATTGCCTCAAGCCATTGTGTAACATCACTGCTACTTATTGCTTTATTGTAACTAGTAGGGTCATCTACCAAGTTATTGAGTTCTTCAACTTGAAAAACATAGTGGTCTTTCAAAATCATAGATGGACGTCTTGCTTTCTTACTTCCACTTATTTTAGGATTTGAATCAGGTAAAATAACATCACTTTGTTTTCTATTCCTCTCATTATTAGGTTGTTCTATAAGAACTTGTGGTTCTTGTAACAAATATGGGAGAATCTTGAGATTCCTCAAAGAGCAATTCAATGTGTTCAATTTGAGTAACAAGATCAATAGATTCAAGAAAAATAGCATGTCGACTTTCTATGAATCCAGGTTCTAGATGGTAAAAACAATAAATTTGCATTCCTAAGTTTTACTTCCTAATTTATCCCTTAAAGGTTTGGGAGTAACTACATGTGCCTTGTATCCCCAAACTTTGAGATTTAGAACATTAGGTTTAGAATCATTCTAGTGTTCATAAGGATTTAGAGGTTTAGCTTTTGTTTCAACTCTATTTAATATGTATGCAGCGGTGGACAAGGCTTCTCTCCAAAAATGAATGGGAAGATCAGCATGAGCCATCCTAGATCATGTCATTTCCATTAGAGTACGATTTCGTTTTTATACAATCCCATTTTGTTGTGGAGTATATGGCATTGTAAACAAATGTTTGATGTCATTCTCCTTGCAAGAAGAATCCATGGCTTCATATTCGCCACCTCTATCGTTATTCAAGTTTTTAATGGACCGACTAAGTTGCTTTTCTACCTCTAATTTATATTCCTTATACTTTTCAATTACCTCTAATTTGTGTTTAAGAAGGTAGATGTGTTCATGTCTTGAATAATCATCAATGACAGTAATAAAGAATTTCATGCCTTGATGAGTCTTAGTTCTTAAAGAGCCACAAATGTCAGAGTGAATTACGTCAAGTAATTCTGATGATTTCCAAAGCTTTAAAAATGGCTTGCTAGTAATTTTTTCTTTGATGCAAGGTTCACATGTATCAAAATTATCAGAACACATTTTAGGTAAAAGTCCGCTTTACATATTCTAGACATTTTATTTTTATTAATGTGACCTAATCTTAAATTCCATGAATAAGAACTATCATTAGTAGAGACATGCAAATTACATGTCATTTACTCTTACACCTTTTACTAATATACTTTCATTTCTTGATCAACATTGTGTCAAGCCTAAAATTTATCTCAAAACTTTTTTGGGCTAAGACTGGGACTGAAATCAAATTTCTTCAGATACTGGATACATAAAGCACATCATGAAGTACGATAGAAGATCCATTAATAGAGAATTTATAGCTGTTGATGCTCAAAACGTCACTGTAAGTATTGTTGCCTATGTAGGCTCTGTGTTCACCAATCTTCTTTTCAGTGAAGTCCACGAGCATTTCCTTGCTTTGCACTATGTGTTTAATTGCTGTAGAGTCAATCCACCATGAATTTGATGAAGGTTTAATTACCATTGCTTCAGAAACCGTCATGGCAATGGAGTTGTGATCCTTTCTCTGTTTGTTCTTAGGGCATGTGGTTTTGATGTGACCTTTCTTACCACAATTGTAGCATGGGCCTGATTGGTTCTTGTTCTTTTGTTGTTTTTGCCACCCTTGTTGCTTCTGCCACCCTTTCTGGAATCCCTTCTTCCATCTTTTCTTGAAATGAGTAGTCTTCTTCTTGTTGAATGACATGTGAGGATATTTTGTGACTATGTCGAAGATTGCGCCATCAACGAGTTAGAAGACAATCCTTATCTACGCCTTCACTTTGTTCTTTCTTCTTCCAAAACTAGGAATATAGAAAAAGTTACCACTGAAATCTCTCTTCCACTATGAGTTAGGGATGTGATAACATGATCCCAAGACAATGGAAGACTATTAAGTATAATAGTGACTTGCAGCTTGTCCAATAAGGGATGATCAGCGTTCGATAATTCTTTAGCAATTAATTCCATTTGATTAACATGATCACCAATATTGTCATTGTCACTCATACGAGTGTTATTATATTTGTTCAAGAGCAATTGGATTTAAGTGTCTGATCGAACTCCATACTTACTTTCTAGTGTTTCCATAATTTGTTTTGCAGTCTCATGTTCTTCAAACAGCGAAATGATATATTGTTTTTCATATTGTGTAACTAGTTGCTTTTGCCATTGTATCATCCTCTATCCACTTGTTTTGAACCTAATTAGAATCATCATTTGGTTTATACGTGGATAGAGTGTATAGAGTTTTCTCATATGTAAAAAGAGAAAAAATGTGACGCTTTCATTCTCGGAAATTATTTCCATTAAACATTCAATTCTTGAAACATCAATAGCACTCTTAATTGCCATTAAAAAAAATAATAATGTGTACTATTAAATAATATTAAATATATATACAATTGTGGATACAAAAGTTTTTTTTCCTTAAGGCTTTTGGAGTTCTTCACTAAATTCTAAAAAAATTAGTTTTTGAACAACTCAATTTAACTTTAAAACAAATAAGAACTGGCCAAAATACCAATCCTAAAATAATAATAATAATAATAATAATAATAATAACAATAACAATAATAATAATGATAAATATCTTTTTGATTACAACTTATATTTGTGTCTGTGGGCTACTGCTTGATTATTGAGCCTTTTTTTTATATTTTATATTTTTAGTTTTATTTTTATTTTTATTTTTTTTATATCTGGCCCAAAAACAAGATTAAAAACATGACTTTACAGCAGCAGTAGCAACAACAATATTATTCGATGGGGTGGGTGACCAAAGACAAAAATAAAAAATAAAAAAAATCAACAGATAGGAAAATCACCATCTCGACTGAAATTTTGAAATGAACAAGATGAAGGAGATGGACACGTGTTTCGGAAACCAAAAAAGATTCGTAACATTTCTTCTACCCAACGATATTCGGACTTGATTTTGGCAATTGATCTTTTGTCGTTTCAAACCACAACAACTTCCTTCAGGTGCACCGTTGGGTTGTTTATGCGCTTATAGTGATTGAACAACCAAATAGAAATCACCAAAGCCAGACACTATATATTTGTTAATTTGTTCTCTAAATTTTGGCAAAATAAATTCTGATCAAAGTTGCTCTTCTACGGATTATAATTCGACACTTGCGTACTCAGTTTAACACTGCTTTGATATCACTGAAAGAAAAACAAATAATGGCGATGATTGATAATCCCATGAAGGTGTTTGTCACGCAAGAAAATCAACAATTTGAGAACAAAGCAAATGAGAAGATTGGTAATATTGAAGTAGTTTTGCAACACTACAACCATGTGTATTCATATACATCATGGTGACCTGTGCTAATGGACACAACTCTTGGTGTTGTTTCACAATATCAATAGTCATATGTAGCTCGACTTTTCACGCTCATTTTTGGAAGGCGAATAGCCATATAGTTTGGACTCTACTTGTGGTTTTGAATCTGATTTCACAAATGTAATGTGAAATAGTGAAAACACACAAAGAGTCTAAATCCAGGAATTCTTTTGGAAAATCAATGTTTGAATCAAATGCTAAAAATGGACTGCTTTGCCAAATTTTAGAGTCGCCACTTAAATATTTTTAGGAAATTTAGGAAACCCGAGACTCGTGCCAAAGGCCACTTATCCGTCATCACCAAAGTGTCTCAGCTCAGGAGTTTAGGTACGAGAGAGGAAGGTCATGAATTGAGTACCTCACTCACCCGGTCAAAGATCGGCCTCTACTAATTATGATGTGATTTTTATTTACATTCTATGCTCTTGTTCCGATTATTAAACTAACTTTACCAAGTGATACACGCAAGTATAGACCAATTTGCAAAAGTTAGAACATTTGATTTTATGTTTGTTTGAAAATTGTTTTTGATACTCGTCACTTGAAAATGTGAGTTTGCATGTGCATTAATCAGTTTATCCCAACTTATGTACAAAGGCCTTCATCCATGGCATTAAAAGAGTTATATCACTTAAGCAACTAGCCTCATGGGAGTATGCTTTGACATGGCAACAACTACATTCGATGCAAGATGCTAAAACATAAAATTACTCACCTAGTACTCTGAGCAAAAAAAAAGATAGAACATGTTCCTAATTAATGCAATATGACTAAGACAACGCACACATTATGTATTTTATAGACTCGGCTATGTGCATGGCATATGATTCCATTCAAGACATGTGATGAATCACGTATTCAAGTAATGAATTTAAACGTTTGGTTAGTATGATGAGCCAAATCTTGGACGCATGTAAGACAATGGATGCAAAGCATAAGAATGCTAATGAAAAATAATGTTCCTATACTAACCATCGTAAGCAAGTAAGCAAAAGGGAGAAAAACGTGGGGTTGGAAGACATACAACTTATTACACATTTGCCCTCATGCAAGAGGGTGCGAATCAAAGTCTAAAAGTCCAAATTAAACTACTTATTGCAAAACCGAATGAATAATTAAAGCATTAACTAGCTAACTAGGCTATTACAACAAGGGTAGTAATGAGAAATAAACTAGCTATTTAAGCTAATTAACTACAACAATTATAAATAAACAATAATAATTAAATTAATTAATTATTATACTAATAATTAGTAATTGATCATCAAACAAGGCTGCACAATGCTCGTATGCGCAGCGTCCAGAAGCTGCTCAGTCTGCCCAGACCATTCTGTTTCACCTTCAGCCACTGTTCTCTGTTTTCTGCAAAAATACACTGCTGACCAAACATTAATGACCGGCCGGCCCTTAATGAAGCTTGGCCGAGCCTAAAGAAGGCTGGCCATGCCTCAATTTTATGTAAAATTCTATTTTCTGCTCTGAAGTGAAAACAGTGCAGACAGAGTGTTTTGGACTCTGTTTGTCCCTCCTATACTTCTCTGTCATGGGAAAGCCTCGAGAGAATGTTAGAATTGTTTCTAAAATCATCAATGAGCAAATTGATAGCTTGATGATTTCGATGCACAACTTGGACAAAATTAATAAATGAAATGAACAACAACCACCCCACCCTCCTATTATGGAGTGAACTCAAAGAGGGAGGTAGAGACGCTTCAAGATCCATCAAAATATCATGAATTGATGTAAGACAACTCTTGACACAATGAATTCGGTATAATGTTCAGCTGAATCCCAAGCAAGATGACTCATTTTCTTTATGTGAGTTTGTTCATTTTAAGCCAAAATTCATTAATCTTTGCTATCCTTTAATCCATTAAGTCCAAGATGATCGTTATGTCCACTAAGTGAGAAATATGTCAAACAGGAGGTGATTTTCAACATGAAAAAGAGATTACACCGTTGGCAATGAATCTCCGTAAAGATTAAGCTATTAAGTGTAAATCGCTAGTTTACGTTTTGAATAACCATCAACCGATTGAAACAACTCTCAAATGAAAGAGATGAATGGCAAGTTGACTATTAAAATGAGGTCTTAAACATGGAAATGGATTGAAGAAAAGCTTAGAACAATATACAACATGCTATATATGCTAACTTATGAGACAACAATTAAACTAATCGAAGCATGAACTATTTAAACAACTTAACACAACTCTAAAACAGCCATAAACAGATGAAAAACAGTGGCCAAAAATGCATGAAAAGAGCCTAACAAGCTAAACAACAAATAGAGGAAACAACGCTAGTATGCAAGAACAAGGAGGGGTGGCTAACCCCTCCACTTTTGAAGCCTCAAAACATGATTTTTAGCCCTTTTTTAAATCTTAAAATCAATTTAGGGAGCAAAGAAAAAGAGTGCAAAAGTAAGGGTTTGAGCTATAGGTAAAGGTGTAAACTCTCTCTACCCTTTTGGTAGCTCTCCAAACCTAAACTTAAACACTTAAAATAGGATCAAAACAACACAAAACAATGAAAACTAGGTAGCAAATGAAAGAAATGAAAGTAAGAAGGAAGATAGCAAGCTTATACCTCTCAAAGAAGTAAGCTTTTGATTATGAACCAAGCCAAGTCTCAACACACTCTCAAACTTGAATTATGGTATTCAAGGCTCAACCAAGGTTCTTAGGCTAAGGTATGAACGTGTATATGATCTATGGATATGGGTTCAAGGTGGTAGGTTAGTTCAAAGTGTTGCTTGCACAAGAAGAAAAAGAAGCAGGAGCTTTCAAGGTGATATAAAGGCTTTCTTGAAATTCTTCAACCCTCAAAACAGAGATACATGGTCGTTCTTATAGAATTTGAGCCAGAAATATCATAAATATCTTCAAAAATAGATAGCTGGCGGCTTCCCACCCAAAACAGTGTTTCTCGCTACCAAGGCCCGACCAGCCCTAAATAGCCACGGCCGGCCCTCAATGCATTCCCTTGTTTTTCTGTTTCAGTCTCAGCAAAGGGTGGCACAATGTATAAAAATGAATTTCTTGGGTATAATCAGTGAGAATATGGAAGGGTTGGGATTGTTTCGAAGCTTCAAATACGGCCCCTTCGTTGAAATCTCAAACCACGCAGAATACCACTTTCAACATCAAGTGTACCGGACAAAGCGCTCGAGTCTTGGTGGCAATCAAAAATGAGATGTCCACAGTCACAATGCTTTGTCCAAGAGTTGTGTTCATTGGCTTTCAAATTCAAACTCTTCTGCGGGAAGGTTCATCACCAATCAAATGAGTTATGATTGAGTGTGGGGAGACCCACCGAATTATGGTGTGGTGACTCTCATTCCATCACTATTACTGTATGATACATTGGTAAGAAAATTTGTATGTAAAACATTTATATATATACACGACTAGGGAAATTTTAGGGTATACACTCCAAAGTATTGTGATATTGGTTATAACATTATTTTTATTATGATTCAAGAGTTATTTAGTTATACCTTATGTGATATTTGGTTATAATTCACCTTCTTCTTCTTCTTTTTTGTTTTTGTTTTTTTTTTTTTTTTTTTGTAGTTATAACTCTCATAGATTGAGTTATGACATTTGTGGGAATCAACTTCATAAATGTCATAACTTGCATCTGCATTGCCCATTCGACTATAGTGATGTCGGACTTTTATCCTCTACATTCTATGTATGTAATGGAGTATTTTCATTACATATTTAATGACTATAAACTACAAATACAAATTATAATTATTTAAAATTAGAAAATAATATTACACACCCTTAGATGATATAATAAAATCTCTCCATTACAAATATAAAATTGAGAGGATCACAATCCAGTGATGCTTATCATAAAAACTCTGGTGGATCACTCTTTAAAGATTTTGCCAACTTAATTACAACTCCAGAGAAATTCATCATCATTGACTAGCTCTGATTCTAAATTAGCAAACACCTTTGTTCACCTGTTTATTCCTTCTATTTGATTCGAGCATGAACATACATTCCATCTTTAAATCTTTGTATAGACTGTTTACTACTACTATAGTTTCATTCTTCCAAAGCAACCAATCATTCACTCACTCCCAAAAGAGCACATTCTGCAAATATTATCCATCTGCATCGCATGCATATAATTGTGTGCTGCCAAATTGCAAAAAAATGCATCAATTTTTGATAATCATAAGATTTATTTTCAAAAAAGAAAACGAACACTCTTGGTTTACATGACCCAAAAAACAGAAGAAATAATGGAGTTGCTTCTTGAAAATAAATCTTTTGATAATCGATAATTGATGCATTGTTTAGTCACATTACCGAATAGGACTAATGTTCAAAAACCACGGCTTTGTGGCAAATGTCGAAGACCTTTTTTTTGGGGGGTAAATGTTGAAAACCTAACTACTGCTAACAACATACACAGGCGTGTGATGGTACAGAATCTATTTGTATCCATGTAGGAATGGAGAGGAAACCCATCTCGAAATTAAGAAAAATGATGATATGACTTGCATAGCACAGCACAAACAGAACTAATTCAGATCTAGTGAGCACGCGTCATCTTCACCTTTGGCGCGGCCTTCTTCACCTGGCGAGCGCGGTCTTTTGCCTCTTTCTTGCGAATTGCCTCGGCATTGAGCTTTGCCTCAGCCTCCTCCAGCAACTTTCTCCGTTCAGCCTTCTTTTTCTGCAACGCGTCTTGCCTAGCATTTTGAAGTTCTTTGTATGCCTCTTGAGCAGCCTTTACTCGGGCTGCTTCTGTCTTGGACCGGGCCTGTATTAATTGCAGAGATCTCGGTTTAAAATATCATGACGACAAATTGACAAATACCTAGATGTACCGGAAAATATGATTATAAATATGACCCACCTGTGAACTGAGCTTGTAGCGACCGATTAAATCAATGTAGTAGGGCACAAGAGCAATTAATCGAGTCATGTCAGCCATATGATTGGCATCAGGGAGAGCAAACTTGAACACGAGCATCTTCTTGTGCATGCCCACGTGTTGATCAGAAAAATGCATTGAGATGAAACCTTTTCCGTATTTATCAAAAGCTTTGTCGCCAAAGACCTGTAGAGAAACAAGTGCAAATCATGCTGAATGAGGAAAGAATTATTTTGGATGTCAATTCTATAATTATGTGGCTGTTTCATGGACTAATTTTCATATGACACAATAAAATTAGATACACCAACAGAAAACATTTCAGCAAACAATCACCAATAAGGGCAAGGATCAGAAATAACCGAGTGGAAGAATAAGCTTGTTGATGGAGACAGCTGGAGGAACTAAATTGAAAGTGTATGGCTACAAACCTAAGAAGCACACAAACACTTCTAAGAAGGTAGTGTGCCGTGTCAAACACTGTCAGTGCCCGACACATCATGATATTTGTGGACACTTCTCAACACCTACTGGACACATCTCTAACATGTTCTATTTTAAAAAAAAAAAAATTTAGACTTAAACACACTTTAGACCCTGGAGAAACACAAGTTTATCGATTACACACACGTAAAACACATTACAAGATTGAATAAAATAATTTGAAATTCAATGACAAAAGAGAAACATTGATACGATACAAGTATGTCGATACAGTAAAATCTAAAAAAATTAGGGTACGGATACGGCTTGGTATGTTTGTAAAAAAATATTTATTTTTAATTTGGAGTAATACAAAAATTGATTAAATGGTTTAATTTGTTAAGATCCAGCCTATAATTAACATTTAATACCAAAAGTAAAGGTATAAATCAAAATTAAATGTCATTATATTAAATAACTTACAAACCATAACTTAATTTTAAAATCATGCTGAATATAAAACTAAAAATAAAAAAAAAAGTCTAATGAAAGGAATTTTATGTGTGTAGTAGAAGAAAATATTGTTTTGAATGAGTTACGGTACATCTTGAGTATATGTTAGATACATTTGGATACGTCAAAAATTAAGAAGAAAAAAATTGGATTTCGGTACCCGGTACTTATGCACAAGTAGCATACGAAATACTATACTAGTAAGTACCCGATATAGGTACGGCATGTTTGTCGAATCATGTTTCATAGCATAATAAATATATCAAACTACATATTTTGTACGCTCCCCAACATGTCCCTCACACATCTTGTCCAAGTTTTTTTTTGAAAATTTTCATGCCAGTGTGTTACGTATCCATGTTTCTTTGGTCATATCATAGTTCAAGTATGTTTTGAGGCATTCATATATGATTTATACAGGTAAAGAATAACATTAATAGTCAAGGAGTCATAGTTTTCTAATTTTGAAGTCTTAGCCCTAATAAGAGAGAGAACATAGCAACCCATAGATTATAGATATCTATGAAATATTACCATGTAAATAAAGTGTAAATCCACAACTCAATTAGTCATCCTGCCATCAAAAAACAACTAAAAAGACAAGAACAATCAATTCTAACAATTAAAATGGATGTTCTTTTTGCAAGGAAACTCTCAGATGACTATAAAGAATAGAATGACACTATATACAGAGAGGAGAAGCAGATACTCAACTCTTCTAGAGATACGTGACATCACGTTTGTTATAAGATTTATTACTGTTACAGCCGTGAAAGGGTGAGCTGCAGTAGAACTAGTCTGGGTAAAATGGGCATTGCTTACAATAGCAAAACAGGTTATCAATCAAAGCCTCCAAACAAATCACTCAAAAGAAAAGAAAAACTGTAGGATAAGAAGAAATAATAAGAATATATAAGAAAAATACGATTAAGAGAGAATAAACCTAATTCAGATTCAGAAGTATTCAGTTTCTTTGTAAGTTACACTTTTAAGTTTATTAGTTTTGCATGGTTATTTTATTTCAGTCTGTTCTTTTTATCTATAATATGAGAGGGATGCCCACATCTACTAAATTTCACTTCAGATCCATATGCAACATGCAACTCCGCCGGGATTGCTTAACAACTCCACCGATCCCAAGCCCGGGTAAAGGAGGAGGGTTGTGTGTTAGGTACTGTCAGCCAACACGTAAAAAAGCTGCTCGGATCCTTTATGACATAAAGCCTAATACTCTGAATCCATATGCAACATAAATGACTTCGGTAATTTGGCACCTTGGAATACAAGAGATGATGAAAAAAATGGTTAATATCTTAATATATTTATGTGTACATATATTTTTCTTGCCTCTTTGAAGGGGAAAATCAAACAATGTAAGATCCCAGATATGGCTGCTCCCTCTTATCTCTCCCTTTTCTTCTGTCTAGCTTTTCTTACACCTTTCCCCTTTCTTCTTCTCCTCTCATTCTAATTAGGACTCTTTTTTTCTTCTCACTCAACACCTTCTTTTCATTGGTCGAATGGTTTGGTAGCTTTGAAGTCTTCTTAAACAACTTATAACACCTTCCTTCATTCATGGAAAGTCCACACTGATATTGCAGCAAGATATTTCCTAATATCACCCATTCCTTAACCTTCCCTCCACTTTTGAAGGCTCCTCCATTCCAGGAACCTACTTTCCCCTGTCAAACTCCCTAATAAATCTCTACCCCAATGCGCCTGAGATAACTCGTAAATCTTGTCCAATCATCAAAATTTATACCCCAGCAAAAAGAGAGATCTATGAAGATTCCTTCTTGTCCAATCTCTATGAAGACCTCTCCCTCTCCAACATCACTCAACTTCCATTCTGGTCTTCACCTACAAAGTCCAACTCTTCAGCCCTTGCTGAACAATCCTCTTCATCTTACAATCTTCAGTATAAATTGTAGAACCTAAAAACATGATGGCCTTCCTCTCCAAAGGGACGAAGCAACATCTTGACCTTCAAGCAAACATCTGCATGTATTAATTCAACGAGTCTTGTAGCTCTTCATGCTTTGCCATCAAAGAACCTGTGAGAAATCTTCAGGTAGCACAATATGAAGAACGAAGCTCTCGATTTGAGTGAAACCAAAAGGAACTAGAATAACAAAGGAGATCAATGGAGATTGAAGACCTATTCACGTATGAAAAGAGAAGGATCGAAGCCCTAGATCAAGGGATGTTGAACCCTAGATTGAAGGAGAGCGAAGGAGATCTAAGGAGTTCACAAGAGATCAAAGGCAAACCAAGCCCTATACCAAAACACTAAAACTGAGAGGAACAAGAAGAAACCAGCAAATCAGAGGAGAAGAAAGGAAAATGACGGAAATAAATTGAGGGCTTTGATCTCTGTCTCTCTTTGTTATGGAATATCCTAAAAGACTTGAGTACATTCTTTTATAAGGTAGTCACTAGTAGCAGCTCCCTTACCACAATCCTAGCAAGGGCAAGATATGTCCCCTCCACCTTCTCCTCCCTACACAAATGTTTTAAAAAACACAAGTTCATCCCATTCCCAACAATAAATCAAGCATACTTCGAGAAATCATTTCACCCTGCTAAGATGCTTTACAAAAGTCCCTTACCGTGAGACATGGAGACCTCCATGGTAGATCAATCCCCCCACATACAACCATATTTTGACCTAACCACCCCCCTCAAAAACCTGTCTCTTTCGAAAGTATAACTCCAAAGCCACTTTTCCAAAAGAGCTTGATTTAAAATGACAAGCCGCCAAAAATCCAGACCCCTCTCTCTAATAGGAGTACATACTACAAGATGACATTTAAACTCATCACATGTACCACCATGCAACAAGCTGGTTGCATCTTGTCAAGCCTTTTCACTACCATAATAAAAAATGGTGAAAACACAAAGCACATAGGTAAACTCAACAAGGTAGTTAGACTAACTCAGTCAAACTCCTCCAAACAGCCAGACCAGTAATACCACACTAAAGAAGCTAAAAAAAAAAATTACCAGTACCCACGATCTATTTAATGCATAATGCACAATGCACAATGTTTTTTGGGCCAAGTACATAAAATGTCCAACATTGCATTGAGTGATTTAGAGAGAGAAAAAAAAGAAATGGAGAGATATGTATTTCTCTTACTTGTTTAGATGACTTAAATGGAAAGAAATGGGGAGAAATGGAAAGAAACGGAGAGAAACCCATTTTTCTTAGAACCCTCATTTTCAATCTTCTCAAAAGTGGAGAGATTGGAAGAGAAAAAAACCAACAGATTCTTATATTTTCATAATACTAATTTTGTCCCTGTAAAAATAAAAGAAATAAAATGATTAACAAAATATAAAAAGGTTATTTTGATAATATAACATAAAACAGTTTCTTTTCTTCTTTCTTATGAAATCTAAGAAAATAAGAAGGAGAGAAATCACAATCATTTCTTTTCTTTTATTTCTTACTCATCCAACCAAAAAAGAGAAAAATCACAATCATTTCATTTCATTTCTTTTCTCTCCTAGGTGTTCCCAAACATATTGTTAATTACAACATGATATTGAATCATCATTAATGACCTTGTTCTACAAGACTCAAGTTGGGTGTCAATTCATGTGTTTCCAAGTTGGCAATCATGCAACAGAGTCAACTTAGCCCTACAACAGGATCACAACTGATCACTTTCTTTATCAGACAAAGGCCCTGTTTGGTAGAGCTGTGGGAAAGTGATTATTATAGTCTAACAACTTATAACTTATACCTGTGAACATAAACTAATTTTTTACTTATAAATTAAGCTTCCCCCCCCCCAAAACTCAAAAAATAAGTTGATTTTTGACTTACAAAAAGCTATAAGCTGTATTGTTAAGCTGAACCAAACACATCAAAATAGCTTAAATTAAGCTAAAAGCTGAAATAAGCTGGAAATAAGCCCTACCAAACAGGGCTAAAGCCTCCGTTTGGGAAGTGGATTGGCTTTTTGGCTTTTTGATTTTTTTAGCTATTTTAGTCTGGGTTAAAAAGTTTGGTTTGGGAAGGGCTTAAGGGCTTTTTGACTTTTTGGTTTTTTTTTGTGAGAGAATAGTGTAATTATTATGGATTGGATCTGTGATGTTTTGTTTGTTGTGACTAAAATAGCATATTTTGACTTTTGTGGCTAAAATAGCCAAAAAAACCCTTACCAAACGGAGCCAAACGATTTTAGGACTGCCTAGAACAATACTCGATCGGTTCCAAAATATTAGTCCCTTATTCCATTTTTTATTGTCCCAAAATATTAGTCCATTTTAAAAAATCAAGTACAAAAATAATATAAATTTTCTATTTTGCCTTTCTTTTCAATTCATTAACCTAAAAACGTATAATTATGACATTAATATCCCAAAAAATGTACTATCAAAGAATAATTTTAAAAAATTTAATTTTTTTAAATATCAAAAAATTTGTAATCTCCAAAATGGACCATTATTTTGGGTATAGAGGGAGTAATAAACAACAAACACAACTGATTTAAGTATGGAATAATTAATAGTTCCAAAACAATAATTAGAACAAATGGATACCTGCTCAAGCACGGTCTCTGTGATCAAATCCCCAGCAACCTCCTTCGACTCCGAAATAACAGCCAAATCCTCAACAACCCACTTCCTATTACTCGGCGGTGAAACTAAACTCGCGAAACTCTGAAGATCCCTCACTTCCTTGTGCATTGTTTTTGAGGCCTTCTTCTTTGCCAGTGCAAGAACCACCTGATCCATTGCTTCATCATTCATGTAAACCTCAAAAGTCATCTCATCTTTACAAGGCACAACCATATTGAACAATCTCGAAATGAAATCGTGCCGGCTCTTGAGCTCCATTGTCGCCAACAACCCCTGACAAAATCGCCGCCCGCTCGCATAAAATTTGAACACATTCTGTCCTTCTTTCAACAACAATGGCGAGTCAGCCTCATCACCGACCCCCAAAAGACTAAAATTCTTGTCGAAAATCGAGTCCTTGGTCGCGAATTTCGTTGCCCAAGCCAACGCAATGTTCTCATTCTCTTTCTTACCATAGAAATAATTGATTACAAAGATAATCAAGAACCATCCGCACGCAATCTCGACTATATACGATCGTTGAACATTAGCAGTGTTCTTCACAGTTTTTTCAGTTTTCGAATCCGAATTCGATTCGGAATCGGTTAAATTCACGGTTTCTGGAGGTTGGTGTTGTACAGGGAGGCCTTCGAATTCGTCTTCGTCCCAGTACTCGAACGAACTCGTTGAGGGTTTGGAAGGTATATCCGAATCGGCTGAAAAGGGGGTTTGATCAGGGGGTCCATGATCGGACTCGGTGGTGTCGGACTGAGTGATAGTCGGAGGTGTTGGGGATCGGAGAGGGAGATCGATGAGATGGAGAGAGTCATCGTCTAGGGTTTCGTCGTCGGCGTCGAAACCCTCGAAGTGTGAGTCGGCGGCTGAAACGGTGGAGAGAGTGAGGTGGTGGAGGAGGAGAGAGAGAATGAAGATGAGAGCTAGGAGGTCGCCTCTGGGGAGGAAGAGAGAGGAGAGAGGAGAGAACCACAGAGAAGAAGAGCAGTGTCTCCTCGCCGCCATCGCCATGGTTGTTAGAGAGAGAGAGTGCGATTTCTAGAGAGAGAAGATGGTCTGTCTGTGAACACACTGTGATTTTGCGAGGCGGAACAAGCGAGGTGAGAGGGAGATTAAGAAGCTTGATTGGACATACCCACCTTCAGCTTTTTAGATTGCGTCCGGATCCTCTAGAGTGATCCTCTAGAGTGATTCTTTAAGGAGCGACGTGTGTCCCATTAATAAAATTAATGACTGAGATTGTTTTGGTGAGCCAAAATCAAAAAAAAAAAAAAAAAAAATTTTACAGTTTACACTGCAGATCGAGAGGAGAGAGGAGGAGGAGAGAGCTGAGGAAAAAGAAAGAAGTCGTTGCCGCCCAACGCTGCCCCATCTCTCAAAATCTCTGCAAATCTTAAACCCATTTCCTATTCACCCATTTTCAAATCTATTCACCCATTCACCCATTTCCTCAAAACCATCTCTCAAAATTTCTGCAACTCAGTTTCTTCTTCATCTCTCAAATCTATTTTCTTCCTATTCCCATTTTCTTCCTAAACCCATTTTATTCTTCATCTCTCAAATCCATTTTCTTCATATTCTCTGCAAATCCACCCATTTTCTCCTTGAAGCTTCTTGAAGAATAGATTCGGGCGACGCGGTTTCGGCAAAAAATTGTGGATCAATCTCTGTAAAAAAATTGCAGAGAGAAATTTTCCTTGGGTTCATCTCTCAAATCTATTTTCTTCCTATTCCCATTTTCTTCCTAAACCCATTTTATTAACAATTTCATCCATGGAAATCTATATATAACTGTGTTATTTCTCTCATACTGTTACTTCCCAAGAAACTTCGAAGACCCCATCGATGGCTTCTTCTTTCTCATCCTCTCTCTCGATCTGCAAATTCAGAATTTTTTTTTTTTTTGGTACCAAAACGACGTCGTTTTGTCTAGGTATCATCTCAGCGGTCCGATCATCCACTTTAGGAGATGACTCTAGAGAGTTACTCTAGAGGATCCGGACGCTTTTAGATTAACTGCGCATCAGGCGTTACGTACGGATTGTGATTATAATTATTTGTATATGTGAATTGTGATTTTTAAATATATTTTTTTTGATTTTTTTTTTATATTATATTAAAGTTTAATATTTTGATAATAATTATATGTATTGGACTTTTCAAGAAATTAAATGTCTTTTTTTTATTATATTATATTAAAGTTTAATATTTTGATAATAATCATATGTGTTGAACTTTTTAAGGAATTCATATGTGTTGAATTTTAAAGAAATTTTTTTTTGGTTGTTTTTAATGCATTAAAGTATTATTATGATGGTAGGACTTGGAAGTTGGGAAAAGTTAATAAATGCTAAGATTTTTTTTTTTTAAATCAAAAAATCAAGAAATTTAGATTGGGAGATTGGAACTCCCACAAGACATGGGTTAAAAATCCCATTTTGCTTAATATATAGTATATAGTATAGATACAAAGCTAAATTACATTATTTTAAATATGGTGGTATTACATGTATGTATTAGTGTATACTTTAATATATCAATTAATATTATATTATTATTTATTACATAAATTATAAATACTCAAATTTTTAATATTATATTATGTCATCTGTTAATATATTAATTAATACATATAATATTATTCTTTTAAATATAATTACAATAATATCCTTTTAATAAATATTTTAAAACTAATATAGATAGTGACATTATGGTCTTTTTTGGGTGGAGAGGTTAAAAGCTATTTTGTGATTTTTAATTCATTTAATATTATTTTTGTATTTTTTTTACAACTTTTTTTATAAAAAAAAAAAACTTTTCAAAACACCCACTTTGAATGTATTGTTTGGTAACAATTTTAGAAAATTAATTCCTCACTCACTTTTCAAAATACCCACTTTTCTTATGTCACATCATTTAATTCAAACTCTTTTCAAAACTTATAACCAAACAAATTTTCCATACTCAAATCATAATTCTAAAACTCACAAACTCAAAATACAACTCTATTTTCAAATCATAATTCTAAAACTCTACCAAACACAATATAAGATTAACTTCTAATCAACTTTTCAAAACAACCCAATATCATTTTTAAATTTATATCATCAATTGAATTAATGAAGTAAATAGGATTAAGGGTTGTGTTAATTAAAATTTTAAAAACATTAATATAATTATATCAAACTTAATAGTGTTTGAGCTCGTTTGGCATAAACTTTTTTGGAGTTTTTTTTGACTATTTTAGCTAAAAAAAAATAAAATAAAATAGGCTTTTTAGCCTAGTAAGACAAAACGACACATTCAATTCATAATCATTATATTTTTTCTCTCACGAAAGTCAAAAAAGCCAAAAAACCTATCCCGAACCAGACTTTTTAGCCTCAAGCTAAAATAGTTAAAAAGTCAAAAAGTCAACCCATATTCCAAACGAACCCATTCTTTCTTCTTTTTTTATTATTTTTTTTTATTATTTTTTTATATTTTTTTTTAGGAGGTCAATATAATGAGTGTTGCTATTAGCGCATACCTTAATTTTTTTGACTCTTAATTTTTTTGAACCTCCATGTAACGCCCTCAAAATAATAACATAAATCCCATCAATATAGACATGCTATGATATATAAAAGTTCACATCTTTCCATTCATCAGAGTCTTATTACAAGAGTATTACATGTTAACAACAAAAGCAACTGCCCTAAGGGCTTACAGCTTTCCAAGTTAACACTTGGTTACACAAAAGTAGAGTACTAACTCATTTACACATAAAGCCCTTGGCTTGAATTTACATGTAATACAACAAAAGGAAAGACAACCAAAAAGCCTGTCCGCCACTAGCCTCCCAACTAAGTCCTTGGGGGTGGCATGCTTCCTGTACCTGAAAATGATGTTCCCATATAGGGTGAGCCACAGCCCAGTAGAAATATACTAAACCAATTATGAACAATGCCTAAAAGATTAACAGTTGATAGATGGTCAACACTTTTACATTCATTCATAATATAACACAGTTCCAAGACACTTAAGTCTATATTTCCTTTCATTTCCATTTCTTTCCTTTTTACTTGCCATTTCATAACCTTGGCTCAGAACCTGGCCAAACATCACACATGAGACACACACTCATGCCAACACTTTTCACTTCATCAAAGATAAACATAACAGTTAGATCAATACTTCCAACGACAAGCATATCCGCTATGTCAACACTTCTAGATAAGCATACCCGCTCTATCTACGGAGTTCATCCCCTATCTCCTCCCAACAACATCCGGTTTAGAGGTTCATCCCCTATCTTCCCCTAAACCGTGGAGTACATCCCCTATCTCCTCCAACACAACACAATGCATATAAACAACAATTATATACATCACAAATCAACACAATTAATTATTCAAATTAATCAATCAATGTAATTAGGACATCCTCCATAATTAACATCACAACCCTTAGGTTCCAATTCCACTAATGTTTCAACATTAATTCCATGTTTATATACCAAACATGCTTCTAGGTTTATCATAGATAAAAACCCCCAACTTTTATAAAATTACACAATGGCCCAAAGTTTCCCAAAATTACACAACAACTTCCAACATATCAAAATGCTAAAATTGAAAGACAAAACTCATAAAGAGGAGTAGGATATCCCTACCTCAAAGATTGAGCTCAAAAGGAGATGATGCCCAACACCCAACTTGCTCCAAAACCAAATTTGTTCCGATTAAAACGAAGCCCAAGCCACCCTCTAGCTTTTTAACAAAGGCCTTAGGGTAGGAAATCACCCTAGGTAGATCAATTCTTAGAGAGAGTGCAAGTGTAGAGAGAGAAGCTCTCAAAATAAGGGTTTGAAGAAGATGAAGCTTAGAAAAAGTGATGTTTAGTTCGGTGCTGCCTTGCTGATATAAACAGGCTCGCTCGAGCGAAGACCCCGTCGCTCGAGCGACCAGACACAAAAACTGGTCTCGCTCGAGCGAAGACACACGCTCGCTCGAGCCAACAGTGCAAATTTTCCGATTTGCAGTACGACGCTCGCTCGAGCGAAGACGAACCAGCTCGCTCGAGCGAAGAAACACAACCTTCAGGTCTGAGCCAGACGCAGTCGCTCGCTCGAGCGAAGCCACTCTGGCTCGAGCCACCAGACACAAAACCAACCCTCGCTCGAGCGACCAAACCCTCGCTCGAGCGACCAGCCAAAATTCTGGGCAGCAACACTTGGTTTCCAAACACAACCAACCTGTAACAAACCTGCCCAATACATCCTATAACTCAAATACAAAGTAGGAAAGGATGTAAACAAGACAATACTCAACTACCAACATCCACGGACACATGTCCGGATCACTGTACAACAAGGGGTAAACCCGGGACCGCTATACTCCACCTGAAATCCTAAATTTTTAAAAGATTTCTTTAAACACTCTCACTTAATACTAATGTTATCTATATTCATAATATCATCACAACTAAGTGTACACTCACCTAATTTTGCGCGTACACGCACATACAAACTCTCTCTCTCTCTCTCTCTCTCTCTCTCTCTTCTCCTCCTCTTCTTTCTCCTTCTTCTTCTTCCAGATCTGGTGTGTCTATCTCTATCTTTCACTTTTCTGGCAACCAAGGCCCAACTTTACAACACTAGCCGCCCAACTTATCGTCCTCGGCCCCCGCCACCACCGCAAACGGCGAAGGTACTGTTGCACTTGCTGTATGTGGACTATCTGACGCCCTAAAAATTGTGAAACATTAAGAGAAATTAAATAAACTAAGTAACTTATTAACATTTTAATTGGAAATTCTAACTCTTATACAACCAAAAGTTCAAACAACACCTAATAAAAACTTAAAATGTCCAAATATAACATTAAACAAAATCGTAAAGTCCTTAATTGTTAATACATAAGATAATAAAATTTATTTCGCTCTAGTCGTGACTTCAAGTCAACCAAAGCTCTACGTTAGTGTCAACTCCATTTTCAATTTCAATTCTTTCCTCATCAAAATATGGTATAAAATGTCAGAACAACAAAACATATGCTATGAGTTACAATAAGAAAACACAACAAATAACGAGATTATATACATAATATAACAATATAATTGTAAATATAAATTACAACCATTACAATAATTTCAACAATTTTAATAATTTAGGTGATACTCGAAATCTCACCAAAAATATTTAACTTACCAACCACTAAGCCATGACCACGGTTAATTTGAAACCCCTCATTGGTCAACTATTCAAATGTTACCAACCGTAACTACCAAGGATGCCCACGTCCAAAGTTACATACCCAAGCAGTGGTGTTTGTGGTCTGCCCCAAGGGTACATAACCTCCCTATGTACCATATACACATCCACCCTTATTCCAAAATCGAATACCAAAAAGGGTTCAAATAGGGCCTTTTCCCAAATTAAGCCAAATTAGCAACCTATTTCCCAAACTAGGCCTAATTTGGACGGAATTCCCAAATTAGGCTAAAACGTGGTTGTGAACTACGCTTTCATCCTTTTTCCGCCTCTCGCGCGGAAAAATTTGTAAAATCGTAAAAGTGTGTTTCCAAACCACGCTTTTAATTAAGAAAGCGTGGTTAGAAACCACGCTTTTAAGTAAATTTCTTTTTTTCTGAAAACGTGGTTGTGAACCATGTTTTTAAGCAAAAAAAAAATTTTCTTCTGAAAATGTGGTTGTGAACCACGCTTTTAAGTAAATTTTTTTTTTTTTTGTGCTGAAAACGTACTTGTGAACCACGCTTTTACTGGGCCACTTCTCCTAGCTGTTACATTTTGAATATTTAGTGCCACTCTAAGGTGTGTTTTCTACTTTATTCCCAATACAGGGTGAAACGGTTTTTCCAAACCCGTTTTCTTTAAAACGGCTTTTCCAATGCCGTTTTTGATGAATAAAAAAATAATAAAATTTTCCTTCGTAAAAACGGTTTTTCTAAAGCCGTTTTTACTTAATGTCTAATTAATTTTCAATTTATATAAAACGGTTTTTGTAAAACCGTTTTTTAGTAATTTTTTTCCCAATTTATATTTTTCAACATAAATATAAATTGCCACAAAATAATGTAATTCAGAAAACAGGTTTAGTAAAACCGTTTTCTAATATGGCTTTCCTAAAGCCGTTTTCATGTATTTTTTTTTTTCTGTTGTCTTTTTTTTTTTTTTTCCTGTTGTCTTTGTTCTGGTGTAATTCAGAAAACGGGTTTGCTAAAACCGTTTTCTAATACGGCTTTCCTAAAGCTGTTTTAATGTAAATTTTTATTTTTATTTTTCTATTGTTTTTGTTCTGGTGTTAATGTAATTCAAAAAACAGGTTTACTAAAACCGTTTTCTAATACGGCTTTCCTAAAGCCATTTTCATGTAAATTTTTTTTTTTTCTATTGTCTTTGTTTTGGTGATAATGTAATTCAAAAAAATTTTTTGGCTTTACTAAAGCCGTTCTTATGTTAAATTTTTTTTTTTCTTTTGTCTTTGTTTTGGGTTAGAAGGTGTAATTCAGAAATTTTTTTTGGCTTTACTAAAGCCGTTTTCATATAATTTTTTTTTTGTTTTTTCTTTTGTCTTTGTTTTGGGTTAGAAGGTGATAATGTAATTCAGAATTTTTTTTTGGCTTTACTAAAGCCGTTTTCATGTAAATTTTTTTTTTTTCTTTTGTCTTTGTTTTGGGTTAGAAGGTGTAATTCAGAAATTTTTTGTGTTCTTACTAAAGCCGTTTTCATTTATTTATTTTTTTCTTTTGTCTTTGTTTTGGGTTAGAAGGTGTAATTCAGAAATTTTTTGTGTTCTTACTAAAGCCGTTTTCATTTATTTATTTTTTTGTTTTGGGTTAGAAGGTGATAATGTAATTCAGAAAACCGGTTTAGTAAAACCGATTTCTAGCCGTTTTCATTAAATTTTTTTTTTTTCTTTTATCTTTGTTTTGGGTTAGAAGGTGATATACATGCTCTACAGTCCGAAGCACACCCACACACTCTGCACTTCGACGAACAACGACGAAGGGTGAGACGCGAAGAGCACCGCGGAGGAGGCCAAGAAGACGAAGGCCACCGCGAGAGCTGCAGCAAGAAGGAAGAAGAGAAAGACCTCAAATTTTGGTGATGTATTTTTTACATACGAATGGTACTTTTTCCGTTTTTTGCTATGTAATGTAACTTGTATGTAATTTGGTGTTTGATTACGAACAGGAACTTATGTAATGTAAATATTGGGTTGGAGTTAATGTTATTGTGATTCAATTGGTTTCACTTATTTCATAAGACTGATGTTGTGCAATGAATGAATGAATGGAAAGAAAGGTTATTTGTTTTCTTCAATTGGTAGTGTATTTTTTATAAGAATGAGAACGTTATTTGTTATATTCAATGAATAATGGTTACATTTTTGGTTTGTGTCACAATTGAGAAGATGAACAAGTTAAGAGAATGTGTATTTTCCCTAAAATAAATTTTGTCAACATTTTTGTAATAAAACTTAATACATAATACACGAAGTCACTAATTTACTAAATACTCATACGGGCATGAAAACAACATAACTGAAGTTGCAAATGTAACAGTTTTTAGTTACATAGGTAGTACAGACATAAGTCTCCCACAAAAATACATTCTGGACACCATGAACTGAACACACAATACATACATCCTGGACACCCTGAACTGAACACACAATACATAAACATAACAGTTAGATAGACAAATATTAGGCAGACAATCTGACAAACTCATTACGGAAACACTTAGTCTAACACACACATTACATATTAATGCATGACCTAATATTGCCAAAGTATAGACATAAACACCTAATTCGCGCTTAAATCGGCAATCTCAGAGTCTGAATAATCCGAAAGCTCAGGGTCAAAGACAAGTTCAAGATCCTCTATCATACCCTTGATAGCCGCAACATTTGGTTCTGTTCTGTTCTTTTGGGCATCCTTCTTAACTATGTATAGTTGCATATCGCGGGCTAACTTACGGCGCATTTGAGAAATCTCACGTTGTAGTCTTTCACATAGTCGATCAACATTATCAGGATTTTCCTTTTGGATCTCAACAGAACGTGCTTTTGGCACCTTAAGTTGATTTTCCCAACTTAAGGTTTCCAGCTGTACCCGCTCTATAAATAGTGCGGGCCACTTGAGACGAGCAGCGTCAGATAAACCATATCCTGTTTGATTGTCAGATGGCTCCATACATGAACCTCCTTGAACTCGATAATACTTGGGCATCAAAAAATGTCGCTTCCCAAACCTATCACAATAACCACAAGCATAATCTAAAACAGGTATTGTTGTTTCGTCTTCAGCATCGCCACGTCCCCTTCCCCTTCCTCGTTGTGAACTGTCACCCCTTTGCAAGTTCCTACCACCTTTGCGATTCGCTGCGATTCGCACTCCCTCTCATGAATTGTGTAGCCATGCTAATTTTTTTAAACAAATGAATGATAATTTCGTAGGGCGAAATGAGTTGTAAGGTTGTGTCTTCACCTTTAGTTGTTTATATAGTTGGTTATGAACGGCTTTAGAAAGACACTAAAGGAAAAACCATAGAAAATAAATGCCTCTGCATGACAATCCCACATATACGAACAAGGTATGAGTTGTCACTAGAATGAAAAAACAGAGAAAAGCAAATACTGTGTACCAAGTCACGTGACTTGACAATCCATCTGCATATACCGACAAAATAGGGGCATGTTCACTGTAAGGTAAATCAGTGAATTCACTGTTGCCATGTGACTTTCTGAATTGACAATCCCACATATATCAATAAGAGATGAGTTGTCACTGTAATCAGCAAACAGAGAAAAGCAATGCCTGTGCACCAAGTCACATGACTTGACAATCCATCTGCATATACCGACAAAATAAGGACATGCTCACTGTAAGGCAAATCAGTGAATTCACTGTTGCCATGTGACTTTCTGAATTGACAATCCCACATATATCAATAAGAGATGAGTTGTCACTGTAATCAAAAAATTGAAAAAACCAATGCATGTGCACCAAGTCACATGACTTGACAATCCATCATGCATATACCAACAAAATAAGGGCATGCTCACTGTAAGGTAAATCAGTGAAAATTAAAGCGTATGCGTAAAGTCACTGTTGCCATGTGACACTGTCAATGTAGTAAAAAGGGCGAGGGGTGTTAGAAACGCAACTTGAATTTCGTGGAACATAACTTACTTGCATGTTCGATGTGACAACTCAGTGACTACTCACTGTAACGAGGGATGTAAGAAAAATCGAAAAAATTGGCAAAACCGATTGAACCTGACCAAACTGACTTGACAAGTCACTGCATGTTGACAAGTCACGAACTAGTATAGCATTTTATCTTCTACCCTTCTCCATTTGATTTTATGATTGAATTTCAAATTTCTTCAAAACACCATATTTTTGACCTCGATATCGTAACTTCGAAGTGATTACTCACTGTATGAAAGAAGCACGCATGCGTACGAAGTTTATTGTACCCATGTAAAATTCACCAATTCGTAGGGGGATTAATTTATTAACTGTGTTCAATGTCACTGCATTAGTAAGGCATTTTTGATGGATCCATGAACGGCTTGACAAGTCTCTCCATGATTTGACTACTCAATGCGTGTGTGTCAATTTCCGACCACATTACCAACTTAGTACTCAACTGGAGAACACCGGCAGAATAGATGGCACCTGTCTGACCTGCAACAGAAAGAAGAGTCTCCGGCGGTGGCTCGTCCACCCGGGGGTACTCCGACGATCAAGTCAATACTCCATATCTCTCAAAGATAACCAATAGTGCTTAACTCACTAGACAGAATATCAAAAGCCATACCTTAGACCCATGGGGGTGCCTCCCTTTTATAGCTAACATAATCCTAGTCTCAAATAGAAGCCTAGCTCTAATGGACTTAGGATTACTGCTAACTTAGACTCCCAGTAGGATTAGGATAAACTCTTTAAGAGTCTTATCTTTACCCAAACTGAAGTCTTCTCCCATTTTAGGACTCTTGTCCCTTATCCGCTTATCTCGGATTCCGGTATTCTCGCAGATAACCTCGGCCTAGCTGAGATCATCTCGGCATCATGACCAGGACACGTTTGGTGTCATCTCGGCTGACACTTCGGTGTCACCTCGGCCACGTGTTGTCATTCAAAAATTATGTCCCCACAACTGCCCTATAGGTTCTATTACCTCGGCATCCTGAGGTGATGGAACCTATATCATTTATTCCACTTAGCACGTCGGCTAAGCTCGCTTCATCATCTATTGCCGAAGTTAGAACTCGTCGGCTCAATATGACCAAGACCTATAGTCTGCTTTCATCAATGCCTTAGAACCAACGACCAAGTTCGTTCAAGTTTCTCAGCCGAAACCGTCCTCCTTTGCAACCGTCTCGGGGTGACACACCTCGGTTAGACAAACTGATGATTTACCTCGGCAAGTACCCAAGTGCCTTTTCTTGGCATAACCTTGGTTTCACCTTGTAAATTTTTTCATAAAATTTCAACAAGGGTTTAACCTCGGCTTAACTTTAACTTGTAAATTGTCCACAAATTTCAACAAATGTTAAGCAATAATTTCGGTTTAACTTCAACTTGTAAATTGTCCACAAATTTCAAAAAGTGTTAAACAATGATTTCGGTTTAACTTCAACTTGTAAATTGTCCACAAATTTCAACAAGTGTTAAACATCATCTCGGTAAGCTCTTCTCTTCTCGGACTTAATCATCTTAGGCCGAGATCTTGTCCTCTGGGATCTAGGATCCGAGATCTGGAATTTGGGATCTGCTTACTTGGGCTGAGCTCTTGTCTTCTCATATCCAGTGTTATCTCAGCTTCGCTACGGTGAACCATTTCTCTTCTCTGGTTTGGATGCCTTTGTACCCGGCGTGTCCTCCTTGGCTCTGGCATACTTTTCTATCCTGGCCATCAGCTCCTCCATGCTTTTCGGCAATGTCTTTGCTAGTGATTTTCGAAACAGGCAGTCATCCTTCAAGCCCCTTTTAAACGACACGACCGCCACCTCTTGGTTGCATCCTGGTATTCGGTTGAATACCTCATAATACCTTTTGGCATAGGCCCTAAGGCTTTCATCCTCGCCGATCTTTAGGGCCATTAGGGCGTCCACCCTCAATGGTTGTAGCTTGTTTGTCATGAACCTGGCCACAAACATCTCGGCCAGGCCTTCCCAGGTTTTCACAGTTCCTTTCGGCAACTTGTGAAACCAATCCGATGCAATTTCTCCGAAGGATGAGGGGAACACCTTGCAGAGCAACGGCTCGGTCACGGTGTACAATGCCATCGAGTTCAGGTATAAGCCGACGTGAAAGTTCGGGTCCGACTTACCGTCGTATATCTGGAACCTTGGTATACTGAACCTTTTCGGGGCCTCAAATTTGTCCAATTCTATCGAGAACGGTGTCCTCGGCTTGACAGGTGAGGTCACCTCGGCATCTTATCGCTTTCTCTGGAGGTAATCCCTCAGATCCTCCGTGGTTCGTCCAGGAGCTCGGCTATCTCCGGATTTCAGCCTCTGTGGTGCACTACTTCCTGTGTCATTGCGAGTCCTTTTGGACCTCCCTTCATTGGTCGCGTCGAAATAGAGTTCCTTCCCCTGAACATGTCGATGTTCTTTGGAGTCAGCTTCCTTGGTGCGATGTGTCTTCTGTGAATGTCCCCTTCTGGATTCTCCTCGTTCGACCTCCCTTGAAGGCTGGTTAGAATGTTCCTTGGTCCTATCGTGTTGAGGAGTCGTAGGAGTTGTTTTCTGCCCCCTGCCTGGGCATCTTTCTTGGCTGCTGGAGTCGGCGTATCTTGTGACGGGAACGGTGGCTGCATGACGTTGTTCTGTATCATGAAATTGACAACCGTTTGTAAGTCCGCCAATTTGTTCGCCATTCCCTTTATCTCGTCGTCCCTTCGTAAGCATCTTTCTTTCCATACCTGGAGATCGTCCTCGTTATAATACTCGCTTCGGTCTGATTTCTTCGGCACATCGCCCTCCTGGCCGACGTCCTTTTCTCCGTGATTCTTATCATGAGTTTCTTCGTTGTAGTTGTCTTCTTCGACGCCAAGGTCAATATGTTTCCCACTCTCAATAGGGGTGTCGTCCCTAACCTTCTCTTTCTGTCCGTCGTTGGCCATCTATTCTCCTTTCGTTTCCACAGACGGCGCCAAATTGTGTGTGTTAATTTCCGACCACACTGCCAACTTAGTACTCAACTGGAGAACACCGGCAGAATAGATAGCACCTGTCTGACCTGCAACAGAAAGAAGAGTCTCCGGCGGTGGCTCGTCCACCCGGGGGTACTCCGACGATCAAGTCAGTACTCCATATCTCTCAAAGATAACCAATAGTGCTTAACTCACTAGACAGAATATCAAAAGCCATACCTTAGACCCATGGGGGTACCTCCCTTTTATAGCTAACATAATCCTAGTCTCAAATAGAAGCCTAACTCTAATGGACTTAGGATTACTGCTAACTTGGACTCCCAGTAGGATTAGGATAAACTCTCTAAGAATCTTATCTTTACCCAAACTGAAGTCTTCTCCCATTTTAGGACTCTTGTCCCTTATCCCCTTATCTCAGATTCCGGTATTCTCGCAGATAACCTCGGCCTAGCCGAGACCATCTCGGCATCATGACCAGGACACGTGACACCTCGGCTGACACTTCGGTGTCACCTCAGCCACGTGTTGTCATTCAAAAATTATGTCCCCACACAATGTGTGAAAAAAGGAAGCTTATGTAGGCAATGTTGTGTTTCACTTAGCTATGCATCATTCGTTGTTACGACCAACTATTTGTATTTCATTGAAAAGTATGATTATTTGAATTTTTGTTGTCATTTGGAATTATTTTAAAATCAACTTTTGAATATTCAATTTGTAATATTTTGGGAAACATTTACAACATCAACTGAACATTGGTCGTAACGTACCCATCCGCAGATCAATCGTAACAAATTTGTAAATCCCACGCACGCCCATTTAACCCCGTAGGTACGGAAGATTAATTGTTATTTTGTTTTTTTTTTCTGGAAATCACTCGTAATAAATTTGCAAATCTCACGCACAACCACTTAACCCAATAGTATTGGAAGACTAGTGTATGAAAATATTGTTGGAATGAAAATGTAATTGAATATAAAAGTATTGGGTTAAAATGGAATTTATTCAAATAAATGATCCGTATGGTTTTGTATTTTGAAATGAATATTATAATTACATTTTTTAAAAGAGTTTGTCAAACTTACAATTTTGTTTGCTTGTATATATTAAAAATAATATTTATAAATTTTAAATCCAAAACTTACATGGTTTTCGAATTTCCAAGAATAGTTTTTTGGAAATTTATTAATCCCCCAACTGGACCAACCACTTGGCTTTAAGCTTGTTTGTCCTGCCCCCAAGTTTAGTTTTCTGTCAACCCCTCATTCCTTACCAGAGTCATCATTTTGACTGGACTACCAAGAATTGAAAGGCGACTCTTGCTTCTTTCCTGATGGAGATTGAAATTCTTTACGTAGATAATCACTATTTGAGAAGCCCCAGTTAAGGGAAGTTTTTGATTGAGCTACCTGTTCTGTTTTCTGTGTTGTTGAAGGCGGTAGTTCGTCTGTCTGAACTTTATTAGTCCCCCAACTGAACCAACCACTTGTTTTTGGGTAATGTTTGTCTAGCCCCCAAGTTTAGTTTTCTGTCAACCCCCCATTCCTTACCCGAGTCATCATTTTCACTAGACTTCCAGGAATTGGAAGGTGACTCTTTCTTCTTTTCTGATGGAGATTGAAATTCTTTATGTAGAGGTCACTATTTGAGGAGCCCTTGTTGAAGGAAAATTTTGACTGAGCTACCTGTTCTGTGAGAACCCGAATATAAAACTTTTAGTAAATAATTAAATAATAATAATATTACAATCTCAAATATTTTGGTGGTCAATCCTAAAGTGCAAATTAAATATTTGGAAGGTCTTTTAATTAATTTTTAAACCTAAAATAAATTTATGGTGGAAATCTATAATTTAGAGGTAAGATTTTAATAATAACAAAATAAATAAATAAATAAAAGCAAAAGGATAAGGGAGTCAGATTTTTTAAAGTGTGTGGGTAACCCTGAACTCTCATATTATTCAACTAGCAGCTGCGAAGAGGAAATAAGAATAGCTTTTAGTGAAAATTGAACAACTAGTTTGGTGCTTGAATAACTCCATCTCCAAGGTTGAAACCAATATTCTGTGAATATAGTTATTTTGTATTTATGTTTCTGTGCATTTATTGGAAAAAGAAGGAATGAAAACTTAACTGATTAGGTGGCTTGAATATCTATCAGGTTAATAGTTGGTGTGAAATAGTGTAATGGGTATAGTGGATGTATGAAGAACAAGTATATGGCATGGGTTATATTCTAGGAGTATTTTTGCTTGTAATGGTGGATCTTGTGAGTGAAACTAAAATGTAGGAGTACTTGGCCACCAATGTTTGTGAATATCATGTGTATTTTATGTAGTTTGAGGAATATCAGATGGGTACATAAAGTTGAGGGTACAATCTATGAGTATGAAATTCTGCACAGAACCACAATCTTTAAAAATGAAGAAACCTTATCAAACGGATGAATTTTGAACTGAAATTTTTAAGAATGAAGAAACCTTAAATTTTTACAAGTCTAGTTTCTTACATTTTTGGCCTTGCGTTGATTGCTATTCTATACTAAGAGAACCGTCAATTTCTTTAAAGAGTTGCAGAAAACAATCTGTTTGGGTATAATTAATTGTAAATAGTTATTTTGACAAGCAAATCAAGTAAAACCAATTGGGTTTGAAACTTAGTCCCCCAACTGGACCAACCACTTGGCTTTGAGCTTGTTTGTCCAGCCCCCAAGTTTAGTTTTCTGTCAACCCCCCATTCCTTACCAGAGTCATCATTTTGACTGGACTTCCAGGAATTGGAAGGCGACTCTTTCTTCTTTCTTGATGGAGATTGAAATTCTTTACGTAGAGGATCACTATTTGACGAGCCCAGTTAAGGGAAGCTTTTCACTGAGCTACTTGTTCTGTTTTATGTATTGTTGAAGGCAGTAGTTCGTTTGTCTGAACTTTATTAGTCCCCCAACTGGACCAATCACTTGGCTTTGAGCTTGTTTGTCCTGCCCCCAAGTTTAGTTTTCTGTCAACCCCCCATTTCTTACCAAAGTCATCATTTTGACTGGACTTCCAAAAATTGAAAGGCGACTCTTTCGTCTTTCCTGATGGAGATTGAAATTCTTTACGTAGAGGATCACTATTTGAGGAGCCCCAGTTAAGGGAAGCTTTTGACTAAGCTACCTGTTCTGTTTTCTGTGCTGTTGAAGGCGGCAGTTTATCTGTCTTAACTTTATTAGTCCCCCAATTGGACCAACCACTTGGCTTTGAGATTGTTTCTCCAGCTAACAAATTCTGTTTTATTTGTAAAAATGCATTTGTTTTCCTCACCCTAACATTTTCCATGTTCTATTGGAATAGATGGTGCATTAAGTTTTGTATCTTTCTAATGTGAACTTGTACAATATATTGTTGTTATGCAATGCGGCATTGTTGTGATTTTGTGTTTACTTGTATTCATGATATTATATTTCTATTTTAATTTCATTTTGTGGGATAATTGGTGGGGGTAAATTTTCATGACACTCCTAGTGTCTACAAATTTGAAAGCACAAACCTTAAATCAACACATAAAAGCTAGCCTAGTATGCAAACAAGAACAATACCGACTTAAATCAACACATAGTTAACTTCAAATTAAATTGGTCAAACTTCTCCAATTAAATTAAATGAAATATGTAAGGTGAAAAGTGAAATTAAATATATTGTGAAGGCAAAATAAATTGAATTATATTTGTAAGCGGAAAAGTAAAATTAAATTTCTAAGCGGATTTGAACTTTGCTTAAAACCTTCAGATATGCATTGAGTAGTAAATAAAAATCGAAGTGACAACTCGTATAAAGTTGATGCATAGTTGTTCAGGTCATAAAAGTTGACGTGACAACTCTGATGCATAGTTGTTTACAATAATTTCAAACATACAGCTACCATGTGTAATGGCTTTGTAATGTTTATACATGAGTTATCAATAAGAAGAGAAATTCGTGACGAATCTTGACATGTGTACTTATAAATGTAGTCATTTCATAAACTTCAGGTTCATATAATAAATAGTTGAAATATATCCGTAAGTTAGATAAATAACAACATTGTCTTACACTCCAGTAACGAAGATACGACATAACATACAAACATATATGAAAGATAAAGGTGTTTGATTTCTCATTCCTCATCTGACATGTAGTAGTCAGAGAGATATTTTTCATTGTTTAAGACATTATTTCGCTCAATCACTGTTAAATCTCTGTTGCTTGCTTCTGCCATTTCGGTGGCTAATTGAAGCATGAAATGTCTACATCTCCGCATCAACATTTTGTTGTTCTCCTTCTTAATTTTGCTAACTGCTTTTTCATAGTCACTCACATTTCGTCTAGCCATGGTCAATGAATGACGATGAGGTACCGGTGCCCCAAAGTTACATAGATCATTAAACGATCATTCTTGCTCCGTTACCTTGAACGCCCATTCTGCTTGGATACCAGCATAATAATCCTTCGGACTCGAGTACTTTTCGCTCTTGTAGTCATAAGTAAATGGAGGTAGTAGCCACACTTTCGGATTTCTTTGACGGCATGAACTTCCTGCACCTCTTGAAGACATTGTTCATAAAATAAAAAAATTAATAATAATAGTAATTGTAGATATATTACTATTGTTATGACTTGAACAAATATCATACTGGGGGTAGCGCTATTTATAGACATCATACTGGGGGTTAACTAGAGATGACCTGGTGACGATAATTGAGTTGGGGCACTATGGAAGAAGTGATACCCGTGATATTATTTTATCTTATTCATTTCATGCAATCCTGAGTACCCGTGACTTTGTGTACTTGTGATGTAGTCACGGACATGGTTGTCAGATAAAATCATAATTGTAGGTCATCATTTTCACAATGCAATCCCTTCATATTCAAGCAGTAAGTTGTCAAATTAATCAGTAATGCAGTGAGTTGTCACATCGCCACATTAAAACAGTAAGTAGTCACTTCGAACTGACGATTTTAGTACAAATTGGTGTTTTCAAAACATTATAAATTAAATCATAAAATGAAACAGCGGCTTTAATTTTCTTTGTTTTAAAGTAATACTATTCATAAACAATTATGAAATAGAGTGCAAGTAAATACACAACCTTCCAACTCACTTCGACCTACAAAACTATCGTTGATTTTTTCACCAAAACAATGTTCAAAACACAAACAAAACAAAATAATAAAATGGCCACTTGATATGTAAATAAGATTGGCACTGCAGCCTCTATTTTATCTTATTTTCACTTAACGAAACTTCACAGTCATCCCCTTTTCTCCTCTTTGCATTTTCTGCTTCTTTTTGTACTCAGTAAATTACACTTCACTCCTTTATATAATTGTTTATCAACACTATTGCCATGTGGTTGTATTAATGTGACTTAGATGAATTCTGAAATGTGAGGAAAAAACAAAGCATCTAAGTCGCGCTGCGCAAAGTCACATGTATCATTACATGTGAGGAAAAAAGTCACAAAGTATATAATTTACAAAGTCAGAAAGTCACATGCATCACTGAATCACTGTATGAAGTCACATGCATTATTGTATCACTGCACAAAGTCAAATGCATCACTGTATCACTGCACAAAGTCACATGCATCACTACATCACTGCACAAAGTCACATGCATCACTGCATCGCTGCAGAAAGTCACATAGCATCTGAGGAAAAAACAAAGCATACAATTTATTATGTCTGTTAAAGTCTTTGCATCACTGATGAATGTTGGATGTATTATTATGCCGAGCTACAATTTATTATCGTACCATAGCTATTGTGCCCATGTGAATTTCTGCAATTCATAACGGGATGAGAGAGTGTCAGAACAAAACAACAAAACAATTAGACCCTTTGTGTTTAAAAAGCTACCCTATGCAACTCCAAATAGATTCATAAACCTTGAAGATAAAATATTATAGAGTTATAATGTATTGAAGATTAATTTGTAGTAGAGTTAGAATGAATGGGTTTTTCGATGTATAGAACTTGAAAGTGTTACAGATAAAAACTAGCCTAGTATGCAGACAAGAACAACACCGACTTAAATCAACACATAGTTAACTTCAAATTAAATCGGTCAAATTTCTTCAATTAAATTAAATTAAATATGTAAGGTGAAAAGTGAAATTAAATATGTTGTCAAGGCAAAATAAATTGAATTATATTTGTAAGCAAAAAAATGATGGTCTCATTTCTAAGAGGATTTGAACTTTGCTTAAAAGTCGAAATTAAATTGCTTAAATTTCAGATATGCACTGAGTAATAAATAAAAGTCGAAGTGACAACTCATATAAAGTTTATGCATAGTTGTTCAAGTCATAAAAGTTGACGTGACAACTCTGATGCATAGTTGTTTACAATAAGTTCAAACATATAGCTACCATGTGTATATGTGGTATAAATATCGCATCATACCACAACAAAAGTTTTATAGCTATTTTGAGCGATATCATCATGAAATATACGGTGGTTGATCTATATTCAGCAATGGGTTGCTATTGGGTTGCAGATGGAGATGAATTTCAATACCCATTAAATCCAAATTTGTGTCACTCACATGCCGCCGTCAATACCATGAGAGCTGAGTGGGAATTTTGCATAACTCGAGCAAACGTTCTCATTGAACTATGTCGTAAAGTTAATATTAAATTTCCTCGCCGGTTAGCCATGCGTATGCCAATTGACACTCCACAGTTGTTGCAAAGGGCATTGCATCGTATCCGCGACGAAGTTAATCGCATGACCCAACGTTTGCAAAGGTCCGAACTAATGAAGACCGCAAATGAGCGTGCCGAAGATGGGTTAATGGATGATGCACACCAGTACTTCGCCTGGAGCATGGATGTTATGTACGAATCTAATATTGAAATGTCAGATGATGATGGTAATGAATGAAATTGTTTGGATGAATAACCAAACCATTTATCTTGTAATGGATTTGTAATGCTTATCCACGACTTATCAATGAAGGGAGAAATTTCAATAGTTTTTGAATAGTTCTTATAATTCTACAAATAACAAATACATTTGCTTTCTCTCCGTTATTGTTATTCTGAAGAATGCTACTTGAACTAGGCTTTCATGATTTCATACATTATTGATGTGAAATATAATGATGATACCAAATGAACTTGGTTGCATGTATGACCAAACGTTTTCATTCAGTATAATGGCTTTACAATGCTTATGCATGAGTTATCAATAGGAAGAGAAATTCATAACGAATCTTGACATGTGTACTTATCAATGTAGTGATTTCATAAACTTCAGGTTCATATAACAAATAGTTGAAATACATCCGTAAGCTAGATGAACAACAACATTGTCTTACACTCCAGTAACGAAGATATGACACAACATAGAACATTGTTTACGACATTATTTCGCTCAATCACTGTCAATTCTCTGTTACTTGCTTCTGCCATTTCAATGCAGTAAGTTGTCACATCGCTACAGTAAACTGTTTTCTGGTGCTTGCTTTTTTAATACAGTAAGAAGTCACATCGAACTGACGATTTCAGTACAAATTGGTGTTTGCAAAAAAATTATAAATTAAATTATAAAATTAATCAGAGGCTTTAATTTTTTGTGTTAAAGCAATACTGTTCATAAATAACTATGAAACGGAGTGCAAGTAAATACCCCCAAATGTCTTGAAATGCCCATGAGTTAAGTTACATGAGATAAAATTGAAATTATTTTCTCAGTCGCAGACAACACTGTGAAACACACCCACAGTGAAGTACCTAGATGTAGAACATGTACCTCAATCAAAAACTTATGTTGCTTGGGGTTGTTCGAATACTAAGGGGAGTAAAGTTGAAATACAATCTCAAACCGGGCATGAGAATGAGTCACCCACAGTCAAGTAAGAAGATGTTGAGCATGTACCTTAGTCAAAAACTTCTGCTGCTTGGGGTTCTTCAAATACTGAGGGGAGTAAAGTTGAAATACAATCTCAAACCGGGCATGAGAATAAGTCACCCACTAATATTAGGAGTTGTAATAAAAATTGCCAGTCCAATGGTGGCAACGAGTCGGCTGTTGACAAAAATCAGATTTTGGGGAACGACACAACGTCAAAGGCAAATGGTTGAGGGTCCAGTATAGGGAGTTGGGGTTCTTCGAGTGTAGAGGGCCACAGTGATGATACGAATGAAGGAATGTGGGGTTGGCAAATTAAAGAATTTGGATGCTGGAGGAACTATTTATTATTACAGAATTTGGGTCCAGTTGGTGGGTTAATCTATTCTATTATTGTGTTTTTGTTTTCTTAATGTTGTATGTGTGTGTGCGCGCACGTTGTTTAAAAAAATCAATGTTCTTCAAATTTTTATTATATTATTAGGTTCTGTACCTTTTTTTTTTTTTTTGGATAGTCTTATGTAATCTGAAATTTGTGTGTTTGTATTTAAAAAAAAAAAGTGTTCTTAAATTTATCATTATGTTATCAAATTCTTTGGGAAAAAAGGTACAGAATAATAAATAAAATTATATAGTTTTATTTATTTTGTGTTTTTTGTAAAGAAATAATTATGTAGTTAAAAAAAAATTATTTAAAAAAAAACTGTATGAAAAATTATATAGTTTATTATTGTAAAACGAAAATCCACATGGTACCAAATGCAGTACAACTTGAATCTCTTATGTATATAACCACTCTATTTAAATCCATTGTGACATCATGATTTCAATATTTGAAGTATTTAGGAAATCATCAAAATAAGTAACAATAAAAAATTATAAAATTATATTTTCGAATAAATAAGTATGGCACATTTACATCCTCTGTACAAGTTTGATTTACAAAAACTATAAATAAAAAAAACTATACACTTCATATCACACCCGCTAATACCCTAACCTGCCCCCAGTCCCACAACCCCGACCGTGGACCTCCCTCCTCAGTCTCCCACGGTAGACTCTGTGAATATCTGGCTCCCCCAATCGTAAATGCGTATCTAGTGGCACTCCCTCCCCTACATGTGGCCCTCCACTGATTGCCTGTGGAGCCTGTGAGTGTGACCCTCTCTCTCCTGCATGTGCTGCCCCTAATCCTGTCTCTGGCCGAAGATCGGATACTGCTGTGAGTTGTGAAACTCCCTCATCTGGTGCAACTGTTTCACGATCTGCAGCTGGACCTCGACCTCTGCCTCTGCCTCTGCCTGCACCCCGACCTCGGCCGCGACGTCCGCCACAACCATAACCTCAGCCTCTCCCTCGCGCTCTGGGGAGGGGCTCAATATGGGCCTCATCCTCAACATGGGAGATGTCAGTGAGAACTGCATCATGTGTACTCATGGTCGCGGTCGAACTAGTCCCCACAAAAGTAGGTGTATGTAGTATGGGAC
Source organism: Camellia granthamiana (assembly GCA_036172215.1). Classification (NCBI taxonomy): domain Eukaryota; kingdom Viridiplantae; phylum Streptophyta; class Magnoliopsida; order Ericales; family Theaceae; genus Camellia; species Camellia granthamiana. The sequence continues at coordinate 34,657,871 of CM069904.1, read as the reverse complement.
TATGTGATGTACATGTATCAACCCCAACACTACAAACACCTGAACTGTCTAGTGGTGGTAACTGGGTGGGTGGGGTAACAACGTCATGCATATATCAGGGCGGTGTTCAATCAGGGTCAGCTACATAAGGTATGCCAGTATGCTGGGTATGATGTACATGGAGGGAATCTGGAGATATGTATGGGGTAGCATGTGGTGGGGTGACTGATGTCCAAGGAGCTGATGTGGCCGGCGCTAAAGTGGAAGGCACTGACGTGGACGGTGCTGATGTGTCTGGAGCAGCTGCTGCACTATGTACACTGTAGTGGCCAAAATGCAGACGATCTCCCTTATGGGCAAGCTGGATCGCCTCGTACAATAAGTCTCAGATCTCTGCAACGGCCTGCAATGCATGCTGTCCATCACGTCTGAAAAAGGCGTCCTCAGCTGAGTGATATGACCTTCCAGCTCCAACCACCTGAACAAAAATTCGAACATATTAGGCTACAGTTGACTCAAAGTAAATCAATTATGATCTTAATAATTATCTGACACATACTATGACACTCACCAATGCCTCAAGATAAGGGCCAACTCCTTGATATCCGGACTCAGACAGGTGGCTCGGATTACTGACTAGTAGGCATGTATGTCGCCGATACCACAACATGTAAGGGTCGGAAGAGGGGAGCACCTCATCGCTCCAGTCAGCCTGTACAATATTGTCCCGACGGGCATCCCACAACTGTATATATCGCATATAAAACAGACTCCAGTCAGTGCCAGCTCGGCCACACCTATCAGTGATGTGCAACCGACACTCGGTGTCGAACCGATCCGGTACAGACTAGACCCGACCAAACTGTCGGAGGACACAATGGGGGAGATGCCACTCAACCACGTCAAAACAAATAAGTGGCACTCTCGCCATCTATATCTCTTGACCTAGTCGGCAGTAGTCAGGGAGCGTACTGAGGACCCCAACATAAGGCTGCCAGATAAACTACAATAACGACAAGTATATTAAAATTCGCTCATGAACTCAAAACATATACAATGAACAAGACAACTAAAATTGAGAGCAAAATTTCATACCTCACCCTCGATCATCCGGTCGAGCTGGTCTCTATAAACTACGACTACGTGGGTCGAGACGACCTCGTGGCCCAAGTCAACCCTCCACCGGCTACCTCGCGGTCCGGGTGGCAACTGCATGTCTCCCTCACCTATGGGAAGCTCACCAGGACCAACCACTTGCCGCCTAGACGGGGCAATGCGAATCAATCTCTCCCACGCCTAAGTCTGCAATACAATAGTTTGAATGCAATTGCAATACTGATATATGTCATACAATATGAATTGACATGTAATAAAATTCTTACTAACCTGTAGCAAGACAAGTGGTCCTCCGATCTCCTTCGCACCTACCTGAGCTGCTCGACATAGCATCCTATACAAGCATGCCAAAGCCGCGCTACCCCAGCTGTACTGGCTAATCTCGTCAATGTCTCTCAGCAGTGGCAAGTACATCAGCTTGAGTAGGTTCTGTGACTTATCAAGGAGAAGTACCCCCCCAATAAGCCACAGAATATATGCTCGGGCATGCTGTTGTACCAACTCATCTGGAGCATGATCTGGAAGATGACCAAACTGCTCGGCCAGCCACCTCACCTTCAGTCTACCTGTCTGTAAGTCTACAGGTGTAGGTGCTACTCTCAATAGCTCAACACATAGGGCTATCCACTGCTCCCTCGTCAATGATGGGTCAACTCCAGTAATTGCTCGTCCATCAATCCGTAGACCATATAGGACAGATACGTCCTGTAATGTGACGGTGGCCTCCCCGATCGGGAAACGGAATGTATGAGTCTCTGTGCACCACCTCTTGACGAGAGCAGTGATAAGTGGGTGGTCCAGTCAAATATGCCCGATACTGTACACACCATAGAATCCCGCACGTAGTATATACTGCAAGACTCTATGGTCCAACAGATGCTCCCACAATCCAGAATCTGCCCGGCGGCAGGTCAACACGATGCGTGCCTCGTCCTGCATAACAGAATGACTAGTTTAAATAATAGCATTATCATGTAATATAAAACAAAATGCAAGGTATTTTAATTGTAAGCGTAAAGTCCAACAAACGTTATTGCATACCGGACGCTCCCATATACTGTCAGCTCGATGTGGCTGACTGAACAGTGGGACCTCCTCAGGTACATATGCCATGAAGCCTGTACAAGTGAAATACTAGATTATAACAATAAAAATCTCATTTAATCATAACAGAAAAACAGTAATTATTCCATAAATTACGATTTGCAAAAGAAAAGTATACTCAGCTATTTCAAAATTTAAATTTGTGTGATACTATATATGGAAGCAATTCACTGAAATGTAATTAATTTTTATTTCAAAAACCTCTATTGGTTAATTGTAATTTAACTATAACAATTAAACTCTAATTAATTCCATACATGACGACTTCAAAAAAAAAAATGTGCTCGGTTATTTTAAAATTATAAATTTCTGCACCACTAACATGGAAGCAATTCACTAAAATCTAATTATAACCATAAAAAAAAAAACTCTAATTATTCCATAATTTATGATTTTTAAATATATATATATATATATTTGTACTTTAAGATTTAAAATTATGTGTCATTAAATATTATTAAAATTCAACAGAACCTACCGTTATGTATGCTAAAACTAATATAGAAATCTTTTCGAAAATAATTTTAGAGCCTCAGTTACATAAGCTTAATAATGACTATGAACATAGTGTATTAATATGTGGATAGTTTTCCTACATAAATATTTGCCAAAAAATTGAATGAGAATTTTTTTTTTTTTCCAATAATAGGTTGATGATTACATTTATGGCATATTTGACAAAACTTAATTATTGATTTTGTAATGCTAGAAGTTTGAATAAATTATAAAATTTTTAAATTACATAAATTTATTCATAAATTGTAAATGTGAACAATGGTTGCAGCATTTGAAAATATTAAATTTTTTCATAAATATTAAATTTTCAAATGGTAGAAGAATGATGTGATTAAGTATAGAATTTTGTAATATACATTTTCAATCAAGTACACAGTAAAAAACTTAGGCCTATGTGGTACAGTTAAATGTTTTTGCATACATATTTAGTTTAATTTATTTGCTTAGTATGTTAGTTGTAATTTTTTTTTTAATATAAAACAATTACAATATATAAAGACTTAAAAATTAGAAATGATCTATTACAAATAAAAAATGATCTATTTAAATGTACGACCCCGTTTACAAATAAAGAATTAAAAAATAAAGAATTAAATGATCTATTACAAATAAAGAATTTAAAAATGATATATTACAATATGTAAGTATTACATAGTCTTCATCGACCAAGTCGCGCCGGACATGTTTGCCTGTCATGACCTGTCTGCTGGCATTCATTGCAACGAGCGGTCAAACGCCTATTTGATATATCCATCTCATTCAGAATACGAGACATAGATGTATGACCCCGTTTTACTTCTTGCAGACGAAGTGCATTAGGCATTAAGGTCCACTGCGGATCATCTCAATAATCTTGATGCAGTATTGGATTGAATTTAGTTTCCCAAACCCTCATGTATACAGGAAGCCTATATACTGGATCAACGTACTTGAATGGATTGTCACCGCATTCAGATATTACAGCGAGCATATGGGAACATGGATAGTGTCTTATCTCATATTTCCCACAACTGCACGTGGGTTGATTCATCCGCACAATCTGTGTATTGCGACCTCGTCCATGGCGAAAAGATGTTTGCACCTCAAATACGCGGCGGGACCTATTAGACAATATTGATACAAACTAATCAAGTTCATGTTTTTAGGTGTAATTAACTTAATAACATAATAAGAACAATTTAGTTCACATTACAAACTAACCTGTCATATGATATCAACTGGAAAGTATTTCCCCTTGCGATGCCCTCTTCGATAGTTTTTTGCATCTCTCTATGGTATTGGAACTCATTCCGTACGTCTGTTTCAGCTTGGGCTCCCATCTCGTTAAAATATTTTACGAGCCGTCGAAATGTAAATTCAACCATAGCTGAGATAGGTAAGTTCCTTGCACCTTTCAAGACGCTGTTGAAGCACTCTGCATCATTGCTGGTCAATACCCCCCACCGATATCCACCGTCCTACGCAAGGGCCCACTCCACAGGATTCATCTTGTGGACCCAATCGATGGCATCTTGGTTAATAGCCTGTATATGTTCTAAGTAAGCATTACACTTTCGTCGTTGATGAGCACTCCCTGCTTTTCATAGAAGTTATTTTAGCTCCTTATTTTTGAACTTTGTATTAAAGTTACTACAAACATGTCGAAGGCAGTGCCGATGATATCCAACACATTGGAGTGAGAGATTCAGCCAATGCCGCCTCACAGCAGCTAAAATACTCTCAGCTCGATCAGATATCAAGGTCACTCCCTATCGGTCCATGACAATATGTTCCTTGATATTTGAAATGAAGAACGACCAAGACTCCAAACTCTCATTGTCGACAACAGCGAATATAAGCGGTAATACTTTGCTATTGGCAGTGACAATCGTTGCTACAAACAACACACCAGTATATTTACCGTATAAGAATGTACCAGCTATGGTTATAACATGCCTACAATATCTGAAGCCATCGATGACGGGTTTGAAAGACCAGAAAACAAAGTGAAAGACGAGTATAATGGTTGTACCTTCGGTATATCTATGCTTCCATTGAATGATGGTGCCAGGATTAGATGTCTGTAATGCATGCATGAATTTAGGCAACTGCCTATATGATTCATCCCAATCCCCGAATACCATTCTAATTGCCTTTGCCCTTGCATGCCATGCCTTCTTGTATGATATACTATAGTTCATGGTCTTTTTGATATCTTCGATGACATTCTTAATTGGCATATCAGGTTCATTCTGCATACGACAATCAAATATGAGTTGGATTATTTTTGTGTGAACACTATAAACAAACAAATATGTATATATATGTAAACATTTATTTTTTATACTCACTGCAACTTGTCCCAAAAGATAAGAAGCAATGTAACTGGAGCTAATATTAGTGTGGTCCATGTTCATTCGTGGGTATAAACAATGGTGAGGACCCCTGTACTGCTTTATTTCAAAAAGACCATGTTTCCTACTAAGAGATGCACCCAACCACCATGTGCAATCGTGCTTGCAAGCAGACACCCAAAGGTCTCGCTTGGAGGTTACGACTTTATACTCTCGATTATTTGTTGCATGGTACAATTTCACAGCATGTACAAGTTACTTCTTATCAACGAAAACCATCCCTTTGTCCAACTCTGGATTTTCAGCGTTCCAGATCCGGTTACGGGGAACAACATCACGGCTACTCATGTCAAAATCACCACCCATGTGAATGTTCTCATAGAAAGGGATTTTAGGTCTAGGTGGAATAGGGGCATTTTCAAGGTCAACGGGTGCGTCGGCATCATCTTCTTCATCATCATCATCTGATCCGCCCAATAAATTTTCTTCATTACACATTTCATTCTCATCATCGTCTAGGGCGACATCAGGACTGAACATGTCACTGTCAGCAAACTGCACATAGTTCACTGTTTCAACCATATTACCAGCAACTTCAACTGGAGTGGTATGATGGCTCCAGGTAGGCACATCTTCTGTGTTATTGTGAAATTCATAATCATATCCACCACGTGAACTTGATTCTACACCATGGCCCTCAAATGTCTGTTGTGTGTAGCCCACTGCATAACATTGATCTGATTCATACATAGGAGACTGAAACACTGTCGTGTCAATCCCATATGTCAGGAATGTAGTGAATGGACGAGAATCCATCTGTGTCATATTTGGGACATTGTGTACAACCTCTTTATCAATGTACACTTCCAAACAATTTGGTGGTTGGAAACTTGTACCGATACTTAATACGGTGTTCAATGCCTCATCATCATTGATCAGTAATATCTTGTATTTGCTGAGTGCTTGCCACTGGCAATAAGGATATCTACATTTGAAGGTCAATCGGACACTTTCCCCGTAACTTGCCACGTTGGACGTGAACATCTCCTCCAAATTGCTAAGCGTGGTGCCAAGTTGCACCCCATATATCCCTTTCGGCTCAGCATCATATGAGACACCTTCATCGGGATCCCGAATTATGTTTCCCCCCCAGTAGAAAATAATTGGAACAGTCTCCATATACTTGCTTCAATGAAACAAAAAACATTAAAATAGCAACAATATACTTATATCGGATTTTACTTCTAGAAGAATTATATGAATTTTAACTCATTCAATTACAATTACTTGTGAGGCAAGAACTTTATTTAAGTAATCAGCAATTGTAATCCAACAATCATTATTGATTTTTTAATTAAAATATGAGTTAAAATAATGATTATGTTTTAGATTTTTTAGCTTTTTAAGAAAAAAGCTTACAACACAAAGATTAACATCATGCTCTTGTGTTCTGCTTTTTCCATTATTTATTACGATTAACATTATGCTCTTGTGCACGGTAAATATAAATTTTTCTTTTTCCATGTTTCTTCTTCTTTGTTTTGGTAATATTTCAGTGTTGGTTTGATTTTTGTAAATTCACCTGCTTTTATTTTTGTGTTGGTTATTTGAATTTGGTTAGGCGGATACTTGATGAAAGGAAGTTGTAGGAGTCAAAAGACAATTTATATTTTCCTATAAGTGACATTTTCATATAAAAAACAGCCCTCTCATTTTTGTCGATTTATATTTTCTAGGGTAGAAGGAACTCTAGAGGTGAAACATTACTTCAACACAACTAAACATTACTTCAATTTATATTTTCTCGCATTTTTATTTTTGTCTCTATTTGTTTATTATTATTTATTTTCTCATTTTTATTCACTTATTTTTATTCGTATAAAACAACGGCTGAGGTTTCATCTCTACGTGGAGTTTTTTTTTACTTTCTATGTGGAGACTCGTATCTTTTCTACATGGAGGTTCTTTTTCTCAATTTAGGATTTATTTTATATTTTGTACTCAGATTTATTTTATTAGATGAGTTATTGTTAGATGTATAATAAATTAAATCTTGTGTTTTGTCATACAAAAAATAAATATAAAAATAAACAATTCAGACTTGTACTAAAATTTAAATTTCATATTATAATGTTGACAGAAATAAACATGCAATGTATTCTATTATATAAATGAAGATGTCACATTTAAAAATAAAAGCAAAAAAAAAAAAAAGAAGAATGCGCCCTGCATACAATCACTATCACATTTAATATTTGCTTAAGGATTGATCAGAAACTATCTACAAATTTAAATATAAAATTATAAATTCATAACATTTACACCTACTTCTGAATTACATGAATTAGGTATATTTAACATGTGGATAGAAAACTGGTACACTACAGAAAAAAAAACTCTTTTTGTGTCCACTTGAAGAACTTTTATGGTAAGAGCTCATAACTTAATTGAGTTTTGAATAGAGATGGTAATTTTCCCCAATATCACTTCAATGAGAAAATAGGGTGGGGATGGAAAAATTATATTTTCACACACTTAATAACTAAACAACTCTTACATCATAATCAAAATAATATCATAATTGACCTCACAATTTGTTATAACTAATCACATTATGTCATAATTCAGCTAATTTTTTGTTCTGAAGATCTTTTATTAATTTTGGATAAATTTTACAAGAGATTTCTAATTTTTTATGATAAAAAAATTAATTATTATAATGCTATTCTATGATACAAATACAATGACGAATCTATGGTGTGTGATAAAAAAAAACCATAATTTTTTCCAGCAACTTTTTCAACATCGTCAACAATTTTCACTTTGTCCTTATTACCAAACAAGATTTTACCTTGAATGTAATACTTTATACCCCTTTGAAATAAACTTTTCACAAATTGTCTCTACTATTTAAGGATGAAATTAGACATTTGGTAATGAATTACCATCCTGTCAAGACCAAAATTTTATTTTTAAAAAGGTACATCATTTAGCATTAAATTATTTGGTTCTTAAAATTACATTTATTAGTGGCACGAAATTTTTACATTACAGTGTATACTAAATATATTTTTATTTTCATTTTTGTCAACAAATGAACATAAACATGTTTAAAATATTGGACAAATTACAAAAAAAACTCCATAGTTTTATGTATTTTTTAATTTAAACTCGAAAGTTTTAATTTCATCAATTTAAATTTTGAACTTCATTTTGTGTCACAACCTACATTCATGTCCATCTCAATTACTTTGTTTAACAATTTTTTTTTTTTTTTTAAATACATATGGCAATATATTATTTACTCTTTTAACTTCTTCTAAAACCACTTTTAAACTTGACCATACTAGATCACAAACTATCCTAACCATCCATTTAAATATTACCATGCACCTCACACAGTGGATAAACTCTCTCTCCTTCCCCATCTCTTTCGCCATTGAAACCTACCTGTTTCCTGTTACAGCCTAACGGCATCAAAACCCACGCTGCCTCTACAATCATCCTCCCCTCCCCCTTGCCCCATAACCCATCGCAGGACTTTTCCCAAATTAAGGCAAAATAGCAACTTATTTCCCAAAGTAGGCCTAGTTTGGACGGAATTCCCAAACTAAGGAAATTTGATTTATACATAAAGCGTGGTTAGGAACCACGCTTTTAAATTTTTTTTTCCCAAAAAACGTGGTTGCAAACCATGCTTTTACTGTTGACCAAAGAAAGCGTGGATGATAACCACGTTTTTAACCAAAATGTAAAAACGTGTGTTTCAAAACACGTTTTCAATAGTACATCAAAACCAGCACTGACTCTTCTCTCTCTCTCTCTCTCTCTCTCTCTCTCTGACACACACACTCACACATATAATTTTTAATATATATAAATTTTATTTTATAAAATTGAGACCAATATTAAATATATATAATAATAATTTATAATAGCAAATAATAATCAACTATATAAAATGATTACTTTTTTACTTTAATTCTTAAAATTTATTTATTTTTTATTTAGGTAAATTACACTGACACCCCCTGAGGTTTATGTTTATGACAGTTTCCCCTTCACCTTTGAAAAAAAAAATTCATTGAAAAAAATAATAATTGGAAAAAAAATTATTTGAAAAAAAAATTAATTAAAAAAAAAATTATTTGAAAAAAAAATTAATTGAAAAAAAAATTTGTTAGTGAAATTTTTAAATTTTTGTTTAAAAACCAACGTAAACTCATTTTTTGAATTTACGTTTTTTTCTCAAATTTACAAATTGAGACAACCATTTATAAACCAAAAAAATTATCAAGTTTTTATGATAGTTTTTAAATTTTTGTAAATATAAATTGAAAATTGAAAACGAAATGGTTAAAAAACATGCCTCAGATGGTAAAAATGTCGTAAAATTAATAAATAATTAAACAAGTTACCAACGTAAGAAATGACTTATCAAAAGATTTTTAGGCTATGTATAGTTTGATTTTTAGAATTTTTTTTAAAAAAATTAAAAATTAATTTGGTTAAGAAATAAGAAATAAAAAATAAAAAATAATTATCATTTAAGGGTAAAAAATAATTATCATTTTAACTTTTGAGCAGGTTATATAGATACGTATGGTTGTTTCAATTTAATTTGTAAAAAATTATTTCTAACCACTCGAAAGATAAAAATTATATAAAAATGATTTATATTTACAAAAATTATTATTTGCTATTATAAATTATTATTATATATATATATTTAATATTGGTCTCAATTTTATAAAATAAAATTTATATACATTAAAAATTATATATGTGAGTGTGTGAGTGTGTGTGCCAGAGAGTCTATTTCTCTGACACATGGAAACTTGGGAATAATCATCAATTATCTTCAATAAGATAGTCAATTTGATGGGTAATAGCCTTTCCCATTGGATTAAGCATCCTTGTAATAATATAAATTTATTACAATGCTTAAAATGCATCAAACGAGTAGAGTCATCCAAGCACTACCATTAATTTAATCTTATTTATTTTTAAAAAGCCTTAATTAATTTTATAATATGGTAACTTTTGTATATGATTAAGTCACTCTATGCGACATCAAAACATTTCTTTTTGAGGTTGGATATGCTTTGTTCATATGATCCTTTTTGAATTCATACACACGTATAGATGTCCTATACAAAAATGTTTATTGAATTTGAATCACATAGCAGCAATAACTTCAGATTTTGAATAAGTCTAAGAACACAAAAATGGTTATAGAACTGTACACAAAATGTATATAGATGGATAAAATTTTTCAAAATACTAACAAACTCTATAAAATTTTATGCGTATATATGTATTTGTATTCAATTTTATAATCAATTTTGTTTGTTTATAACAAAACTATAAGAGTTTTAGCTAGTGACCCATTTTGATTTACAAGATCTGTAAAGCGGCAATTCCAAAGATTACAGTCATGACAGAGTTTAGAGGAAGATCATATATATGCACGCGCCTTATTGAGTATCCAGAGACATTATTTTTATGATTTGAATCCATAACACTCGAATTATAATAGAATTATTTTATTTTATATTTTTATCAGCATAATAAAACAAAGGGCCTTCCTCCCTCAATATGATCAATTTCTAAAAGGCATTGTCTCCAAACAAATAAATAAATAAATAATAACTCTACACAACCCTTAATTTAGGCAATGATTTAATTGTACGCATGTACGTAGGAGCAATTTAAAGAACACTTATTTTGTTTTCTTTTGATAAATCTTGATCTATTTTTTAGTATTTTGATAAAGTAGACATATATATCACACATTTAATTTCTATTTTTTTAGTATTTTTATTTAATAAATAGCATCATGGATTACTAATTTTGAATCTTAATACATTATGAAGATTCTTGTTTTATTTTTCTCTTCATACAATTTTATAGTATAATTTTAAAACAACTTCATTCTATCAAGTATTGTTTTTTTTCAGTGAGATTAGACTAAATTGGACAAGTCATACAAAAATCTTAAATCATAGTGTAAGTTTTGTATGAAATTATTATTTTTTTCATTGAGTTGAAATAACTCGACTGATTTGGACAATATCAAATAGAGGTTTCAAACATTGTTCTTAATTTTTTAAAACTGGTGATCCAATTCTTGAGATTTATGGACAATTAAAGAGAAATTACTTTTATTTGCTCGAACTTGTGCCATTAGGGACCTTAATGACAAAGTTATTTCCTATCTGAAATAGTAGCCCTCGTCCACTTTTTAGAGGTCATAGAGGCTTTGTTATAAAATTCAAACAAAAAGCTCATTTTGGCTTGTTTTGAAAAGTAAGAAAAAGAATTAATTTATTTACTCTCTTTTTTAAAAAAAATACCAAAAAAAAAAATAAAGAGATAATATAATCAAAATATACCAGTAAATTAATTTTTTTCATGTTCTCAAAAGAGGCTTGTGTCTTGGCTTATGGGCTTATGTCGGTGGTTAAATCTATGTAGTAAATTTTGGATACTAATCCATGTCAATCTATTGGGCCATCCGTAGCAATTATTTGGTATTATGAAACACAGCCTTAGCCATCAAAGTGCCATTTTTTTTTCTTTTCTTCTTATTTAGGAATTTTCTATGGACTATTAATTAGAATGTTTTAAGACTCTCTTTTGATGCATATATTATAATTTTAAATTTAGTCGAGGTGTATATAAATTGACTTAGATACTCAGTTATAAAAGATAAAAAAAAAAATTGAAAGTTAATAATTATGAGTTGTAATTTTATATTATTTCTAGTAAAGTATGGTGATATTTGAAATACTTCTCCCAAATTCCCAATCATGAGTCTTTCAAATAGGGCTGCAAATGAGCCGAACTTTTCATGAACAAGCTCGACTGAGCTTGTTAAGGGCTCGGCTCGGTTCGTCAAGCTCGACTCATTTGTTTTATTTAAACAATATAAATAACATTAAAAAAAATTATCGAGCCGAACCGAGTCAAACTTGAGTTTCATTAATATTAATGAGCTCTCATTATGTGTTAAAAATTAGGTATTCTCCTTTCAGGTCTCAAGTTGAACTCTCACTATGTGTTATCAATTTCTTGAGGTCATGTTTATAGGTATTATTTGAGATTTGTCCGATCTACGTGGAAGGGATGTTTGGTGTGGATTCTAAGATTAGTCGAGAAATACGTAAATTGATTCAGATATCCAACTATCATAAAAATATAAAGCTTAATTGAATAAACATAATCCAGACGCATAGGGAATAAGTCAATTGGATAGTTCAAGTGGGTAAAAATTCTTGAGAATGAGTCATTTTATAAATCAAAAATTTTAATTTTTTCAAACATAATTTTTAAACAACAATTTTTTATTTATATAAAATGTTTTGGTAATAGCATATTTGAGGACGACTTCAAAGGCCTCTTTTGGCAAAGAGGTTAAAAGTCATTTTTTGACTTCTAATTTTTTTTTGATCACATCATTTCTCTACTTTTTTTACAAGTTTTTCCAAAAAAAGTTTTTTTTTTTAAAAAATGAAAAATTAGCTTTTAACATATTTCCTAAAACAACCCAAAAAAATTGTTTGTACTAGTTATAGTGGCCTAATGATGTAGCTTAAGAGATAAGCGAAAGAATAAGAAGATTTAACCATATGGACAGGATTAACAAGCAAAAAATAAAATTTTCAATTCAAAAAATATAGACAAGATTCACAATTAAAAATTCAAAACCCTAATTTTAAAAAATATAGACAGGATTCACAATTCACAATACAAAAATATAGACAGGATTCACAATTCAAAACCCTAATTTCTGAAACCCTAATCCTAATTTCTGATTTCACAATTCAAAACCCTAACCCTAATTCATGATTTCACATTCAATTGAAAACCCTAGAAAATTTTCACAATTCAAAACCACAACATTTTACTAATTCAAAACCACAATTTCAATTCACAACATTTCCATATTCACAAACCTTATTCTACCAACATTTTCATCAATTCACAACATTTTCACATTCATGAACCCTATTCTACCCACATTATACCCACATTGTACCCACATTCACATTTTCACAAACACAATAAACGCATAAAATTCAAATGAGACAGAGAGAGACAGACGCCATACCATCGAGAGAGAGCAACCCACGAACGGAGAGAGAGCAGAGAGAGAGAGTGAGAGCAGAGAGAGAGAGTGTGAGAGCAAAGAGAGAGTGTAAGAGCAGATGGAGCGAGAGCAGAGAGAGAGCGACAACAGAGAGAGCGAGAGTGAGAGCAGAGAGTGAGCCTGAAGTCGAAAAAACCTAAGTGTAAAAAGCGTGATTGCAAATGACGGGGTTGGGGGATATTTATATAAGTTTAAAAAGCGTGGTTACGAACCACGTTTTCACTTAAAAACGGATTTTGGTTAAAAGCGTGGTTATCATCCACGCTTTCTTTTATGAAGTAAAAGCGTGGTTCACAACCACGTTTTCAGGGAAAAAAGAATTTTGCTTAAAAGCGTGGTTCACAACCCCACAACCACGTTTTTAGAAGAAAAAAAAAAAAAAAAAACTTAAAAGCGTGGTTTCTAACCACGCCTTCTTAATTAAAAGCGTGGTTTGGAAACACGCTTTTACGATTTTACGAATTTTCCGTGCGAGAGAGGCAGAAAAAGAATGAAAGCGTGGTTCACAACCACGTTTTAGCTTAGTTTGGGAATTCCGTCCAAACTAGGCCTAGTTTGGGAAATAGGTTGCTAATTTGGCTTAATTTGGGAAAAGTCCCGTTCAAATAAGTCTCGTGTCATCTTAGGGTTTTGCGACACAAATTACATAAGAATTCTCAAAATCAAGGCTCACTTTGAACAATCGGTATTAACCGTCAACTATTAAATTTCGTATACTTCATTAATCATTTTAATTAATTTTCATAATAATCATAAATAATTACAAAATTAAATCACCATTGATGTTATACCATTTTATCACAATCTCAACAGCAAATATTAACACATACGTTCTATAATAATCAATCAATGTACAAATTATTATAAATAGTTAAATCAAGCCATGATGTGAAATAATAATTTTAAAAACTAAACAACACACATGCATGAATTACTAATTTATAAGATCCAATTAAATAGACTAGTACAACACTTACTTTTAGTCCTAAAAAAAAAAATTTCAAGTGGTAATCTTAACTCTTTTAATATTCTGTCTAAAATTTTTAGAATGTAAATTTCATAATTAAAATTACAAATAAATTATTTAGGCAAATCTCAAATTCATGTAATTCTCAGGAATATTCAACAAACATGTTATGGTCATTTTTCAAAAATTAATTATAAATAATTCTACAAAATTATAAGAAATTACATGACACGGATTCGTCACATTTTCTTAAAATAATTTCACATTGAAATTTATATATCAAATCCATAATCTAAAAATTGAGTATGAAACTATATTTCTTAAATTTCATTTTTAACTCAAATTTGGTCTAATATAGAATTTTTAGTGATTTTTAAAACATGAAGCAAAATCTATCTAAAATTTCATATTTAATTAAAATTGTATATAAATTTGTACAAAGCTAAAATAATTGATACAAAAAATTTTGGGTGATCTAGACATCATTCTTCACAGCTTTGTAGAAGAAATCATCTTGAAATTTTGAGTATAAAATTGTCTAAAAATTCATATAAAATTCTGACAGATTTGAGAATTATAAGATCAAACCCAAAAAAATATTCAATCATCTATTCAATATCACAAATTACACATCCAAGCCTAAATCCAAGATTATATCATGATTTTAATACTACTAATATATAAATAACTTACAAACATCTAATATATATAACACCAGTTTTACATACAATTACAAACAAAACTCTATCAAGATTTTTAGCCTCATAGACATTTGAATAAAATCTAAATTTAAAGAAAAAAAAATTAAATAAGAAGATTATGAGAGTTTTCTTACCTAAGGTTCATTTGGGATGTGGGTTGACTTTTTGACTATTTTAGTCTGGAGTTAAAAAGTCTCGTTTGGGATAAACTTTTTGACTTTTTTGATTTTTGTAAAAGACAAAATAAAATAATTATAAGTTGAATGTGACATTTTGTCTTATTTAATTAAAATAACATATTTTGTTCTATATAACTATTTTAGCACTAACATTTATCACAAATGAGACCTTAGTAATAAGACGGTGCAATAACTCTAGCTTTGCATATATAACTATTTTTTTCTTTCTAACTCAACCTTTTTGTTTTTTTAGAACTCCCGTTAGCCAAGGGAGCTCACCTGCATAACTATATCTAACCGATCAACAATGAGAGAGAATTTTAATTTTAAAATTTTAAAGAGTTTTAGTAATGTGGTAAGAGAAAATAAAAAATAAAAATAAAAACAAAAATACATGCACACACATCACATCACATATAAATTTCACTCCTTATCACATCACTAAAAGTCTTTTTAAAATTTCAAAATTAAAACCCCCGATCTTTATTCCCCAATCATTTACTTCTCTCATCATCATACCCAACCATTTGATTCTCTCATCATATGCATGGAGCATATCTTCTACAATCCAAGACTGACCATCATGACATATCTCATAGGTTAGCATGCAACCTATCTCACCAGTAACTGTTTTTTTTTTTTTTTTGAATTGAATGATAAATTAATATAATTATGTATTTGTGTGTTTGTTAAAATTAATTAAGGAAAGTTTTCAATTAAGATATTCTAGTAAGGATAATTATTAAGTTGAATTTTCTTTTAAAATAATTACAAATGAAAAATATTAACTACTCACAAAATTATTATTTTTAACAATATTTTTGTTAGTGATTAAATTAGAATAGTTTAAAACTAATTTATACAATAATACATTTATTAAATAGTCTTTAGATAAAATTAATTTATTATTTACACATACTATCATCATCATACGGGTTTTCACATACTACCATCATCATCTTCTCTTTGACTCGTTAAAAATCTCTTAGTTGAGATCAGTGACTAACGAAAATCTCTTCGTCTCGTCGGGAATTATATTTGGATGAACAGTGTTAAAAATAAAGGTTTTGTTTGAAATCATATACCGAATTAAATGTTTTTGTTCAGCACTATATTATTGAACAAAACTTTAACAGTAGGCAAACCAGTACCGAACAAGTTTAAACAAAATAACAACCATAAAAAATGATCAAAAATAATTAATACAAAATAGATAAACTTACCAATACAATGCCAATCTCATTAGACCTATCTCATAGGTTAGCATGCAACCTATCTCACCAGCCATCTAACTTTTTTTTTTTTTTTTGAATTGAATGATAAATTTATATAATTGTGCATTTGTGTGTGTTTCTTAAAATCAATTAAGGAAAGTTTTCAATTAAGGTATTTAATAAGGATAATTATTAAGTTGAATTTTCATAAAAAATAGTTACAAACGAAAAACATTAACTATCCACAAAATTATTGTTCTTAACAATATTTTTGTTAGTGACTAACTTAGAATGGTTTAAAACTAATTTATACAATAATATATTTATTAAATAGTCTTTGGATAAAATTAATTTATTATTTAAATCTTACAATGCATTTTTAAGAATAATTAAATGCGAGTTCTCACAAACTACCTTCATCGTCTTCTCTTTGACTCGTTAAAAATCTCTCAGTTGAGATCAGTGACTGACGGAAATCTCTTCGTCTCGTCAGAAATTATGTTCGGCTGAACAGTACCGAAAATAAAGGTTTTGTTCAAAACCATATACTGAACTAGATGTTTTTGTTTAGCACTGTATTACCAAACAAAACCTTAACAGTAGGCAAACCAATACCGAACAAGCTTAAACAAAACAACAACCATCGAAAATGATTAAGAATAGTTAATGCAAAATAGATAAACTTACCATTACAATGTCAACCTCATCAGAATTGTTTTCATCGTTCTCCATTGCTCTATAAGTATCAACGAATGGTGAAAACGATCACAGATGTAGATGGAAATTTGATTGGGGTTTAGGATGGTGATGAAAATGAATACATTTAGATGGGGATGGAGGTGAGTGTACAATATTGTAGAGTGTCATTTTAATTGTCTTCATTTAATGGGTGGGTGTTCCATTAAAAGTTGTCCTTTAATGTAATTTTATTTTAGGGTATAATTGTAATAAATAAATAAAAAGAGTAAAAATTGGGAGTCCAAAGAAATTAGGTAGGTGCTAATAGCAACACTCCAATGTAATTTACCTATGATACAATCAACCCTACAAATTTGACATAATTACATTGATTTCTTCTTTAATTATGATAAAATAAGCATGACTAATAAAAGCCATAAGTAAAAATATATTTCAAAATAAAAGATATTGTAACATGATTTTTCATCTATACAATTGACATATGATTGATGATGGCAAAGGATCAAAAGTGTTTAGAAAATTTAAATTCGAAAGGACAAATTTCACATTATCATTTTTGTATTTTTGCCTATATACTCTATTTTTATTTGAAAATAATCACATAATTTCTTTGTGATTTGTGAACTAAAATATACTATTAAACATTCTGTCTAACTTAATAGTAAATGTGAAACACATACCAGATATAAGGAGATTATATGTAGAAGTGTAAAAATAGTCCACCGACCCGAGACCTCAAGCCTAGTCTAACGAGCTCGATCCAGGACTGATGCCCAACATCACTTGCAAGTGATTTTGGTGAAAAAAAATAATAATAATAATAATAATAATAATAATAATAATAATAATAAGTCGAGTCTAAGGCCCGACTTGAAACCCAAGTACCCCTAGGCCTAGGTCTAGATTTTGGGAACTAGTTCGGCTTGATTTTTGGCGGGAGTTTGAGTGGGCCTAGACTGGCTTGGCCTGAGCCGATTTTACATACCTAGTTATATGTTCATTTTCAAATTTCAATGGGATAAATCATAATCGTACATGAAATAAAGTACAGGGGTTAAAGTGTATTTTGCCTCCCAAACAAATGACGAAAATATCAATAACTCACTTAGATTACTTATATATAGAGGTATTTTAGTCTTTTTAATTAAATTATTAATGAGTCTAACGGTACACTCTAGTTTACAAACTACAAAGGGACTATGTAGTTATTAACTTGTTTCTAAATGAGAGGGACAATCCACACATGAGTCAAATCATAAGGGGATAAAATAAAATTTGTTCAATTAAAAATGATAGTGTAATTATATTAAATTTGTGAGATTTATTTTTTTTTTTTTCTTAAATCTTGACGTTGATGTAATTTATTCTCTAATTTTTTTGTAATATATATAAGCTCTCAATTTTTTCATAATGTATATAAATGTATAGTATTTAACTTGTTTATATAATAATTTTAACACGAATCGATTTTGAATAATTTAATTTATTTTGTAACCTTAAGTAGTATGGTTTGTCTTATAGAAATAAGGAGCTCTAACATTACTTTATTCAATGTGTTAATATACAAATTTGAAATGAAACCCATCTTGATCGACACCCAATCAGTTGTGGTGTGCATGGTAATGGCAATTCACAGTCCAAATCGAAGGGAAGAGCATTTGGGATGGGCTGAGGAACATCATTTTTCAAGAATTTGAAAGTGAGTGAGAGCATATGATTTTTTTACAGCGAATGAGAGAGAGGGAGAGAACGAGTGTCACTCTCAAAATTTTAAGAAAATTACTTGAACAAGACCAGCTCTGAGATTTAGGGACCCAAGGCAAACTTTGGAAATGTGACCCCTCTTACATAAAAAAAAAATAAAAATTCATGAATAAAACGATAAGTTACAATAACTTTTTTATTTGTTTGTAGTCACAAAAAAATTTACTTACATATATAATCATTAAAATTATAAACAAAAATTTACTTTCATATATTAAGATAGGAAGTAATCATTACAAATACTAAAAAAATAAAAATATGATCTTATTGCTTTTATAATTTAGCAATATCTAGCATTTTATTTTTATATCTAAAACACAAAATTATATTTGAGGTTCCTAATCCAAATTTAAGAGCTCAAGGCATAGGCCTCTCTTATCTGCCCTCAGGGCTGGGCTTGTCCTTGAATACAGTAGTATCAATTAAGAATATGCTTAAATTATATAAATTCGTCTTCCCAAAAATTTTTTGAAAAATTTTATACTCACCACCCGGATATTCTCATATGTGTCGTTGAATATTTGTAGTTACCCATTTGAAGAAATCATTTGGAGGGAACATTTAAAAAATAAAAACTGGTGAAACGATTTCAATCAACTTGGATTTTCAACTCAATCCTCATTTTCAAAATTAAATTATCTAGCTATGCTCTAAGTGCATCTCTATCAAAATAATCAAATTTTTAGTTAAATTTTAATTAAAAGTTTATTTTTTTATTTTAACTAACCATCTTTTCAAATACATTCTCTAACAAACTCTCTATTTTTTACTCTATTCCATTTTTATTTTATTTTATTTTTTTCCAATTCCAAATTTAATATTTAAGAGAGAATTAAAATAATGAATGATCACATTTGTTTAGTGTAATAATATATAAATAAAATATTGGATAAATTACATTCACATCTTTTAAAATTTGAAGAAAATACAATAAATTTCACAAGTTTTCATAGTTATATTAGACTCCTTTACGCTGTGTTTGGTTGGGGGATTTGAGGAGAGATTTGAAAAGAAAAACAGAAAATGTGTGTGAAACTAGGTGAAATATAAGTATGTTTTATTCACATTTCACCTATATTTTCCATTTCCCTTTCCAAATCCCTCCTCAAATCCCTCAACCAACACACATCATTAAGGTTTTAATTTACGTAACAGTTAATCTATTTTTCTTCATAATCTAGTAGTCTTATGGATCAAAAAGTGATTGTTGTCATGTTTTTTACATTAAAATATATATTTTATTTATCTTTGAGTCTTAAAACTATCTACATTAGTTCCAATCTTTTTAAGCTTACGAATAAAGAGGTTGATTTAATTATATCAAAACATATGATTTGTTGTATCCAAACTTCAAAGAAGTCAATGTAATTTATCCTTAAAAAAAATTATATTGAATTTGCATACAAAATGATGTGACACTTTATACTCCATTCGTCTCAATTTAAAATACATATTATTCTAACTTATATTTTCAAAAATAACACAATTATATTATTTTGATTCAATTTTTTTATACAAATTTTGTTTATAAATATTTTTTCTTAATTTATCAAATTGTGTTTTTTTTTATCTCATGTATTACAATTTCATTAGTTTAATGATTTCACCACTCGTGTTTATTATTAATATAGTAATAATTGATTAAATGATAAATAAAATATAATAATTAAATATCATATATTAAATATTTTATTACCTAAAATCATTTGTTGAGTCTTTTTTCCCTTGGCTACATGTAGTTAGTAGTTTTTTATTCAACTAAAGTAGTTAGTCAAAAATTGAGTTTGATGAAATGTGTTCCTATGATTTTGTGCTATAAAATAGTTGAGGGAAGGCTCTAATTAGCTAATAATGCTCTAAAATCATTAAGTTACTTCTCAAAATAAAAATATGTATATGTTTTGAAATGAAAATTTTCATTTCATACTATAACTATTTTTATGATCAATTTTGTCATAAATTTTAGGAGTACTTACGTATAGGTCATAATAAGTAGATTTATTGTCCGTCTAAAAGGTCCTATGAGAAAAATTAGTCATAAAAAAAGTCACTAATTGTAATTTTTAACGACAATTTATAAAAATCATGACAAAAAAAGTCACTAATTGTCAATTTTTAGCGACATATATAAAAAATTGTTACAAAAAATTATTTTTAGTGACAATTTTACCAAGACTTATTTTCAATAAGATTTGATGAAAATTAAGTCTAACTATTAGGACCTATTGATAGTTTATCCTAAATTAATTTTATGATAGACAACCGTTTTAACAAACTAGAAAAAGTATTTTGTTACACGCTTCAAAATAAATTTGGACTTTTTACTTATGCTATAATTTGGGATTAGTTTTTTTATTTTTAGAAAAAAATTGTGTTAAAAAATTTACTTTTCGAGTTGGTATTGTTTAGAAGAATTTTTAAAAAAGTAATTTTTTTATGAAAAATTAAAGCAACAAAAAAAAAAAGAGCAACTTTTTAAACATTTTTTGTTGTCAACTTCTTCCATTTTTTTTTTCTCTTTATTTTTCAAGTCCATCTACTCAACCTAAAAGTCTTAAAAATAAATAAATTAATTAATTAGTTAAAAACCAAGAAAAACAAAACAACTGTTAAGAAAAATTCTGTAGATGATTTTAGTAGTTCTATTAAAATATGGCTAAGTGTATCTTGGTAAACTTTAGTGTGTCTCACTATATGGTAAATTTTAGTTTATTTAAACATCTCTTAACTTGTATTTGGTTAGAAGATTTAACGAGGAACAGAAAATAAACAGAAAAGTAGAAAGATTTTATTAGATTTGAATTCCAAAGTATATTTGGTTGAGTTGAAAAATAAACAAATAAAACAACCTGTGTTTTGTTAAGAAATTTAGGAAGGAAAAGAAAAAAAATAAAAATAAATTAAATATATCTACATTTTATCTAATTTCACACTTTTTCTCTTTTTCTTTCCAAATTCCTCCCAAATCCCTCAACCAAACATATAGTAAGTGAACTCAAAAAGACAAAAATAAGATTACATTTCCTCCTCACTTTTTTTCTCTCTTGTATTTCCCATTATAACCAAATAAAAAGTCAAATTACATTATATTTTTTCTTTCTATCTCTATAACCAAATTCTCCAACCAAACAAACCCTCAGAATACTCATCACCAATAAGAGAGTATGGAGATAGAAAGGACAAAACCCATGCAACCCCCAATGCGTGCTCCCCCCATAGCCCAAAGCCTTGCCAAAGTTACTTGTGTGGGTGTGGCTCGCAATAGTATTGGAGTCAATTTTCAAGCAACATTTCCATTGAATGTCAATTTTATTTGACTCCAAAAATCTAATAAAAATTATACACAATACTTGTTTGGTAATACCCAGTACAGAATTCTAGGGTTTTTATTTTTATTTTTTATACCTAGCATCGCTCAATCTAAAATGACGAGAGATCTCACATAAAACAATGGTGGGTTGTCTGCGATTGACAAGTCAATTGGCCATTGGTGGTGTGGTTCAGTTGCTATTTTCCTGCTAACCCACCAACTCCATGCCGAAAAAGAGCACAAACACATTGCTCAGTTGGAAAATGTAATAACCTGATTTTTCTCAAAATATCCCAACAATGAAAGCAAGGTAATAATATGAACACAAGCAAAATTAAAAGAAAATCTATTATATGGCGGAGCATAATACAATTCAGCCAATTCAATTAAACATGGTGAAACAAGCAAATGTCAAAAACTTTGATATGGAAAATGACTATTGATTTGTTATCTTCCCCTTCAAAAATTGAATCATATATCTGAAACACACTTCAGCTACCCAACCTCCCAGGTGAGATTGATTGACCCCATCATCCATTTTAGCTGAAGTGAGAATGTGTTTCAACCAATAATAATATGAAACACAGACAGGGCAATTCACCATCTTTTCTTTTTTTAATGACAGTACAGTTTGATCACTGAATCAGCACCTGCAGTGAATAACCATGGTTGCCTAGGGTGGAACTTGCAGTCCATTACTCCTGTAAAAGGCAAAATGAATCAGAGAAGCCACCAAAAATAATATCAAGCCAAATATTAGTAAGATACACTCTGGACATTTATATTCAAAGATTTTAGTATCTATATTCACAATGGCGCATCCTATGTTGCATGTCATATTATTATTTCCACACAAATAGTGTACCTTTTGCGAGTAAAATCAATAGTAGAAGGTGCCAAAAGCAAGGACCTGGATTATCAGTAGGGAGAGGCTAGTTCAATCCCAGCCAGCCTTACCACATCGCCAATGAACCAAAAACAAACTGGCACTATATAACTACTATTTTTGTAACTGAGAATCAATTGGAATACAATCATGTAACGAGTCAACAATAAAGCTCTATGAGGAGCTTAACAACCTGCCTCCCACGAGGCCAACTTTTTTTGACAAGTACAATTAGGCCAACTTAAGAGAGGAATCAGGGTTGGACAAGGAGCAAGCCAGCCCACTACTCCCATCAAATCAAGATTCCACAGAGAGAACCATCTTCGGAATACATCAAAACGAGAACTAGACTTGACAGCATGCATATAATATATATCAATAAAAAATGACAGCTTCACAAAATAAAAGCTTTGAAGACAGGCACATGTAATTGTTGGCGATCCAGCATTCCAAAGTCGAGGTCATGGGATTGACACTCCCCCCTCAGTAGAGTGCTCTACCTATAGAAATCCAAGTGTTCCCTGATGAACGAAGGTGGGTGCCTAGCAGGTATCTAGGCGTCCCCAAAAAAAGAAAAAGGCCAATGACAACAGAGTGGAGGAAACGATGCAGTAATATATATTTATTCCCCTCACTGCAAACAGTTAAATATACCAATTTATGGCTATCAACTAAATTAATTACTACTGATACTGAAAAATATAGTTGCATTCCTTTGTATATAATCATACGTAAGGAAAGTCAAGTAGATGTTGATAATTATAAGCAGACTACTTTAACAAGGCATTTTGTCCCCTGTTTCATTCTTTTTCCTACTACTTTTTTTTTTTTTTTTTTTTTTAAAGTTTTGCTTTTCTTTTCCCTCAATTATAAAAAAAAATAACAATGATGACACTCATTTTTTTTTATAGACCATAGATTCAAGTTCTTCAAGATCAGTACAGCTTGTAGCCTGCAAGAGCTAATACATAACACATAAAGGCCAGACGGACAGAGTTTTTACATGTATGATTAAAATCTGTGTTTGCAGCCTTCAGTTTATCTGCTCTCAATCCACTTAAGTAAATTATTATCAACCACAACTAGAAGAAGAACAAAGTATAGACATTCACTAACCTCTTCCATTCGCACTTGCATGCCCTCGGAGAATTTCCAGTGGAACAATAAGAGGGTTTTGATTTAGATCAGAATAAACCATGCCGTGAAAAACATATGCTGTGCAATCATCAGAGCAAGACGCAAACAGAGGGTAGGAACGATGAAAGGCCACATTGGTAACATCTTTTGGGTGACATCTGAAAATTTGAATAACCAGATCAGAGCAATTATACTGAATTTAAAAAACCAAAAAAAAAAAAAAAAATTGAATAAAAAAAGAGCAACAAGAAAAAGGTACCAGACAAACTTTGCCCGCAACTCAATCTCAAACTAGAGCATTATCGTTTTTACACACATAACCTTTTTATGGATGTGTATATGTTTAAGCATGCATGCATATACCCATAAATGTAGTATGCACATGCACAAAAGTACTTTTTTTTCTCAAACCAATCAATAAAGTTGCACACAAGTTCACTTGGTCATGATCATTTATTTGCTCTAAACATACAATACGGGGATAAACTTTTGTCACTCAAATATATGTGTTGTAATTGCACAGAGGTTTTCCCCCCCTTTTTTAGCCAACTGTGCACCTCTTTGGTGAAATACTCTCAAATATCATTCATAGATTTTGCATATTCATTTGGAGTCCTTTGCTGATAATAATTGAAAGTGGCATCTGAATAGTTCCCACATGATTAAAGAAGTCAAGGTAACGTTTTACAAATAAAATTTTTATTCTAGTGTTTGGGTTTGGGTTAGGGAGTGGGGAAAAAGAAAGAAACATACTTTAGAACTCTATAAGGTTTAGATGAGAGGTCCATATCAAACCAACACAATTTTCCTTCTCTGCTCCCCACAATAACATTATCACCTGCACAGAAAGGGCACCTCAGACATATTCAACCTTAAATCAATAGAAACACAACAATTTTAACATGTGATCACATGAATAACAGCACTAAAATTCATCTACTGAATTTATAATTAAATATATATATATATATATGAGCAAATCAAAAATAGAGACATACCACCAGGATGAATTGCAATGGAGGAGACTTCACGGAGCCCGGTTTCAAGCTTCTTAATGAGCTTTTGCTTTAACAAGTCATATACACGGATATTCTTCTTTGTGGAAATGAAAAAGATAGAACGGGTGGGATGGAAGGTCGATGACACTGGAAGCCCATGCAATTTGAACGGAAGTCTTTGGGTGAGTCTCTTTGAAAGTTGGTGTATCAATATCGCTCTTGATTCACGTAACAAACAAGTTAAGAAAAACCATATGGAAAATTAAACAACAGATACCTGTCTCTCAGACGCTACTCACATCAAATCAAGGCATGTCCTAACACCCAAGTGGAAAACTAAACCAACATATACCTGGGACGTACATTGTTTTGTCCAATTACTCCTGCTCAATGTGAAGAGCTCAGTAATTATGTGGTCAAAAGTGTACCAATATCATTAGACACTCATAATTATATGCGCAAAACACTGAATACCCCTTTTCAGGATGTCACCCCCTTTTCACATGACACCAGATAGACAAGCCAGCAACAAGTAAATATTATAGCCTGACTTCCATAAATCTCAACCTCTAAATCATAAAACTTAAGCAGGATTCAGAAGAAACAGAAGTATGCACTATTAGAAATAATAATAACAACAACAACAACAACAACAAAAAATAATAATAATAATAATAAAAGGCAGCTTATTTGTTCAAAGAGAGATAAATCATTATCAAAATTAAACAAATGTAGGATGCTGAGAAGACAAGGTAAAAGCACTTAAAACAACCATGAAGCCACTTTTCTTTAATCTCAGAAAGATCACGTCAGAAATTCAATGAACATAATAGGTGAAAGGATATCAGCTGGCATAACTGTGGAGAAGTAATCTCCTTTGCGATGCCATTCTACAGAAGATACAGTCTGCAAGACCACAAAAGAATAAGAAGCCTAAGTCTAGTATCAAGGCCTTCTTTATAGAATTAATTTCCAAGCAACATGGATATCAGATGAGTCTAACAACAACAGAATGAGAGACAATGAAATGAAAGTACCTTAAAATGCTTTAACCTGACTCCCTTGTGTATATCATCTCGAGCCCAGCTGACAACAGATGCAGCATTACCTATAAAATACGAATATAGGCAGAGTCAAACAATAGTCATTGCAAATATAAGTTATATAACTGTCCAACCTGATAGCTAATCCACTCACCAGAGTCATCTGGTCCTGTGGGTGTCTCAACATGCAGAAGTTCTTTAATCCTTTTTTGTTCTTCTTCATTCCCGAATCCAGTGTTTAAAAGAAAAACATACTGTTCCCTGCAAAATTAATGGTAGTTAAATTATATGGCCAATAAACAAGATGCCCAGATTAGGGGAGAGAGAGAGAGAGAGCATTTAGCCTTACGCAGAAACTGCCAAGATAGGAAGGTCAGGTGCGGGGTTCCATGCTACATGCTGCACAGCTTCACCAAGTTCCCAGATTCTAAGGCATCTTCCAGTTTCAACCTCCCATATACGCACAGTTCCATCACTTGAACCTATTGAGAATGTAGTGGATAGCGAAACCTCATTCAAAACTTTATTTGTGAGTCCGGAAACTAAAGATACAGCATAAATCTAAGAATAGCATCCAAACCAGAAGCAATCCACTGCCCAGAAGCTTCAGTAGAAATTGACATAACTGCACCCTTGTGACCTCTATACTCGAGATAACATGTTGTTGGATAAGGCTTAAGATCTTTACGACTTGGTAGCTTTGGTTTTAAAGACTCAGGGTCAATATTGATCTGGGAAAAAAAATGGAGGCATTTTGGATACATCATTATTGCAGAATAGAAGCAACAGAATCAGCATTACGAAACCCCAAAAAAAATCATCAAATTTTGAAACTCATAGACCACCTAAATTTTTCCTACACTTACACGTTTTTTCCGGACTCTAGGGCACAAATATAGGTCCAAACAACGTTCAAACGTTTCGCTGACAGCTTTCTCATATGCTGGGACACTTCTCAAAGATGTAAACCTAAGTGAACGCAATGCAACTAGATTAGGATCTCAACTAAAAAGAGAAGCAAATGAATAAAATACTGAACAATGAGATTAACATGTACAATACCTTTTTGGAATAAATTTAGGCCGGTCCTCCTCAAACATAAGCTGATAAGAATTAATTTCTTCTTGGGTTGGAATATATTCTAAAGAAGGATTATAGGATTCCTCATGCCCTAAAAGCAAAATACACAGTAATTAAATGCCAAATCTGAGTGTTACTTCAAACAGGAAAAATAATGACTTTCCAGCCATGATTATAGTCAAACCAACATAATATACCTGGCAACTTTGGCTTTGGTGCAGGAATATAAGCCAATCCATGACCAGTCTTTTCTTTTGAGCTAGAATCATCTCCCCACAGATGATAGAACCTTGGTTCTTCTTTTGGTTTGTCAAATTTTATTAAACCCTTCCGAATTGCCCTCACATACTCAACAACCTATAGATTCATAAGAAACCACAATATTTGAAGATTGGAATTATATACAAGTACAAAATTTCAACTAAATGCAATTACCGGCTTCCAATAGTCTCTTTAATAAGACTCACGCCATCAATCTAATTCAAGACCTAGCCACGAGAATGCTTGCGGAAAAACGAGATGTAATTATAGAGAGAAAAAAAATTCAAGGACACTAGGAAAAAAAAGGCTACAAACACTCACTAAAAATGACAAAAACTCACTGCATTGTCATAGTAAATCTACTAAATTCAAATTCTCCAAGAATGACCTTGACTCATTGTAAAGAAATGCCCAGTAGATTTGCAAACATCACCATTCTAGAAACTGCATTACCTCTAGGGAAGAAAATTTCAAACTGGGTTGGAAATACACACAGATACAATACAACAATAAAATGTAATTCAATAGAAGAAAAACATATACTGAAAATAGAAAAAGGCAAATAATACACTCTGCCCTGTTATCTCGCATAATCAAAAAGCAATGTCCCAAAGTATTCACCTTTTTACTCTCCCACTTGGAAGGAATAAATCGCCTCTTAGGTTCTGGTGCATTTGAAAGAGGATACTTAGAATCTTCCCAGGCAAACCAATCAACATAAGGCTGTATTCAGAACATACAGAACTTTAGAAACGCTTCTGAGAAGAAAATGAGGTGAACTGAATATAAGAGCGGCAGTATTTTCAGATTACTAATTCAAAAAAATTATAATATTATGGGAACCATAAAAGAAGGTAACCACAAAATGATAGAGAAATTACGGACCGCGTATGGATCGAAGTCAGAATGAGGTGCCTTTCCTTTCAGTAATCTGCGTATAAGTTTAGCCTCATGTTTTGTCAACTCCACTTCCTCATCATTATATTCATCATATATTTTGCGCCTGATGGAATAACCATAAATGAATAAAATGAATAAAAAAAATCCCCATGTTCAGCATTTGAAGAATGTCAAAGTCCAAATGAAGGATCAGTTACGTTCTATAAAGCACGGGTACTCCAAAAATGTTATTGCACAAGTGCCAGGTGCAAGTATGCGTACTGGGTACATTGTATACGGTCTGGGGAAGTTGGGTACTCCATGGGTACGGAGTGGGTACTCCATAGCAGCTGATATATATATATATATATATATGTATTTTCTCTCTAGAGGTTGGAATTTGATGCAAGTCCACAGCCTTCTTCCTCTTTAATCATCTTCAAATATTTTAGGTAATTTGGAACCACCAACTCTTTACACTGTTATTGAGTAACTTTACCCTCTTCTACTTATTGTTTTATACTTACTAGACAATTAGAATTATATAAAATAAAAATAAAAATAAAAAATTGATATTTATAGGAATATTGAAAATTATATTGATGTTTCATTGTTACTTTCATAATATTGATGTTTTTAAATTATTATTTGAATATTTGAAAATTATATACTTGAATGAAATGAAAAAATTCACAAATTATTATCTTAATGGTTATAGGAATATGAGTTAATCAGGTTTAGGATTTTACTTTAGTATTGTATTGGTATTGTTGAATATTGATTTATTTTTGGTTTTGTAATTTCTCTTTTTAGTTATTGTTTCAAACTTTGAATTGTAGATGGGATGCTTAGCTATAAATTTAAAATATATATATATATATTTGACGTACCCTAGCCGTATCTTAATTTTTTTAAATTTTAGCATATCGGCGTACCCGTACCAACACCTGTGCTTCATAGGTTATGTTGCATAAATTTCATGGTTTTTTTTTTTTTAAAAAACCTAAGATGTCCTTGCTATTTCATAAAAAGCAAAAACCAAAAGTAACTCTTAAATTCTAGATAGCACGGAAAGAAACATGAGAAGTCATCATATTCATACACACAACACAGCCCTGAAGCTTGCATTCCATTGTCATCACAGTTGATAACTCACCAATTTTTTGAGTCATCAGCACTGGCAAGAAATGAATCCAGCTTATCTTGTCTCTCCTTTTTTTTAATCTTCTTTCCAGTGATGTCATACCCGATATGTTCCTCATCCTTGTACCACACCAGCGGAACATCCCCAATCGTATTACGAGGAGCAACCTATTTTGAGAAAAGAAAATTCAATATTAAACCACAAGGAAGAAGACTAATTTATCATGACATGGCAATATTCAATCAACAATGCGGGCCCAATCCATGTATCAAAAATTGAGCAGTAAAATTAAATTGAACCATGGAGTTGCCAATATTGGAAATGGAAGTGGAAAACGATACAAGAAACTGAAACATGAAATGTGATCCAAAAATATTATGAGAAACATGAAACACTAGTTGATATAAGATCGAATAGAATATTTATAAGAAAAATTATTAAAAACATTAAAAAAATAAAATGTAACACCCTACGTATTATTGCTTGACATGAATATATTTCTATTAAAACTTGAACTAGTTTATTTGTTATATAGAAATTCTTTTGAGACATACTTTGGTGAAATATGGAAATACCATAATTTTGAAGTGTTGGATATGAACTTTTATATGAATGAATTGGAAGCTAGGGGTACAAGATTGAGAAGTATTCCTTTGAACATAATATGCATATATGTGTTTTCAAATCCTTAAATAAGGTGCTAAATTAGTGTTCATCAAGATAATCAAGTGATTAGTTGACATGAGGTAGGCACACCTTACCCTTGGGGTGCCACTTCCTCACATGGATATATGACTATTATAGAAACAAGTGTCTGCGCTACCAAATAAATCAAAGAAAAACAAGAGAGGAGAGAGAAAATTGCTGAAAAAGAGAAGAAAGACAAAAAGAGAAGAAAAGATAGGGAAAAGTTGGGAAAGCATAATTTTAAGACCTAGGATAGTTTCTAGCTTAATTCAAAGTAAGATTTTTGCTCCTACACCACTTTATGATCATTTGATTGGAAAATTTGTATTGAAAATGAATTTTAGAAGGAAAATGAGAGGAAACAAGTTTCAAAGATGGATTTCTTGGAAATAAATGCTTTGATTTGGAAAAGTCCCAAGTATTTGTGTAAGAATGGATTTCATGGAGTTCCTTTAACTTTGTATGGCTTAAGAATGATAAATTTCATGTTTTTGGATTTTGAAAGAGAGACATTTGAGCTTGGGATGGCTTGAACTCGAAAAAATGAGCTAAGGATTGTTTCAGCAGAACCCCGCTCTAGCGCGCTAGTTCAAAAACCCACAATTGCACTGTCTTGGCTCAGTTTGACCGCCCTTTCCTGTTTTGGGAAATTTTCCTCTTTTGACCTATTTTGACCTATTGGTACCATTTCTAACATTTGAAACTTGTTTCAAGCATAAAAGGAGTTTTAAACAACCCTTTAAAGCCTAATTTACGTGAGATGAACTTAGATCGAGAGGAGGAATTATTTAATTAAGATTTTACCGTAACTTTTGTATAATTAGGATTTATACCAATGTGCATTGTCCCATTTTATGTTATGCAGGCCAACAAATTTTGTGGACTGTCATACTTTTCAAGACTTAAGGTGAGTCAATGTTATTAAAGGCGACAGGCGCACTGAAGCGGCAAGGTTTCCTAGGGCCTAGATGTAAGGCGCGAGTTTTGTCGAAGCAAGGCTCTTATTAACGAGAAAAAATAGATAATTTAATATAAGCAAAATAATTGAAGGTTCAACACAAGTAAAATGAAATATTAAATATTTTAAAATATAAATACCAACAAACACCAATATTTTATCATCGACAAATAATTCAAGGTTCACATAAATACAAACATCTAATTTATAAATCATATTTTTTTAAAATAGCAATTGAGGAGATGAAGAATAACGGCAGCTGTTAATCTGGTCAAAGAGAAAGCTCTATCCAACCAAAGTCTTTGTATAATTGCCCAAAAGTGTTGGGTTGCAATGTATGTTTAGGGATTTAATCCCTTGTAGCCACATGTAAACAAAAAAACAACGAGATTAAGTGAAATTAGGCTAGTAATTGTAATAAACAAATATGTTAAAAGAAGCATGCAAGTTGTGCGCCTTGAGCCTAAGCCTAAAGCGCACACTTCATGTGTTTTTATGGGGCCTATTTTACATTGCCTAGCTTGAGATGTTCCGAAGTGCACTAACTACGCCTTGGGCCTAGGCACGCCTTTAATAACTAGACTAACAATTGTCGTTATTCTTCTTCTTCTTCATCTTCATCCAACATCATCTCCCCATTCTCTTTCTCCTTCTCCTTCTCTATGCTTATCTTGTAAGACACTTCGATTTCATTGCTATTTTCAAATGTTTATGATTTATGAGTTAAATAATTGTGTTTATGTGCAACCTTGAATGATTTGTTTATAATAAAATATTGGTATCTGTTAGTATTTATACTTCAAAATATTTAATATTACATTTTACTTATGTTGAACCTAGAAATATTTTCTTTTTATTAAATTATTTACTTTTTAACGTCAATATGTGCCTTGCCTTAAGCCTAGGCCGTAGGAAACCTTGGTTCTTTAGTGCGCATGTTTCTTCAAAGTTATTTTGAACTTCTATTTTGAATACTATTGTATTAAAATGCTTGAGAACAATGGGTATCCTATTCAAAAATATATATATTTATTATTGTTGAAAAATAGAATTTAAGATCAAGAAAAAATAGTAGATATTCTAAGAAATGCATTTCTAGGGAATTTCCACAATTTTTTGACAAGTTTGATAAATTTTGTTAGATTCTAAAATGCCTTGGAAAAGTTTGCGAGAATTTTGTTTCCGTTCCTCAAATGAGATTCCAAGAAAAGGAGTTTCCCATCTCAAAGAGAGTTTCTTGGTAACTATGGAACTATCTTCATGATTTAGTTAAGAAGCAAGACAACATGTACTTGGTTGTGCTGTTTACTCTTTCAAAATAGCATAGAATCGCTTTTAGGAACTTGATTCGCAATACATATCAAAAGGCATAATGAAAACCAAAAGGCACATCTGGCCTTCTGATTGTATCTATGGACATAAATCAACTCTTTACTCCTAAAAGGTACCCAAAATAAATAAATAAATACAACAGACCTCATCTTCAGATGAATCACTCTCATCTACTCCTTGATGGTCTTCATCACTTCCATTTTGATCTTGTTGTTCACTATGATTATCATTAGTACCATCATGATCTTGCTGACTGTTATCATCATCACCAGTTGGCCCATCATCATCACTTGTATTAACTATCTCCTGCTATAATCACCATTAAAACCATTAAGAACTACAAAAAAAAGGCCCAAAAATAAAGCCCCCCATAATTTAAAATCTGAGAATATCATAAACTAGAATAGAAGAAGTAAATTTTTTCATGATATTTAAAAAATGGTGGAATTACCACGCACCTCATTTTCGGAGAATTCACTCTGTTCTGATCCTGATTCTGTCAAAGTGCCCTCATCCTCATCCAAATCCTAGAACCACATAAACCAAATCATTGAACACCCAAAAAAAGAAGCTTTAAACATATAAGAGTTCTTTTTTTCATAGGCATATGGCTCATCTGAATTTCAAACCTTATACGATGCATAAGCCATAAATCAATAGTTCTACTTCCAGCCTGAAAAGGAATTATAAAAGATAGCCATCAAGACAAACCCAAGTAGTTGAGATAAAACTCTGTCAAGTTCACTTGAGCCAATCAAGACGACAATAATATCAAACAGTCCAAGAGTCCAAATACTGCTAATGCTAGATACAATGAGAATCAAGATAATTGCAGTAACAGTTTGATTTCTTTGATTAAAATTCACCAGATGCACCCAAAAAAAAACTCAGAAACATGTGGGTCCAAAAAGGTGGAAAAAGTAACATTTGGGGTTCAAGCAACTCTACTCATATAAGAAATGATGGTAGCCTATTAAATAAAACATGTAAGCTTGCCATTCTGTTAATAACCCCTTTGGACTAATGGATCTTCAAAGAAAACATAAGCCTTCAGCCAATCAATCCTACTACAACGGCTAATGTCGGTAACAATTCAATAAAATGCAGAACAAACAACACTAACAAAAAGATACAATGTTATTATTTTTTCTTCCTTTCCTCATTTTCCTCAGACACCACATAAAGACAAACGAGGGCAAAAAAAATAGATTTTTCAATTAATGCTAGTTTGAGATTGATTACAAAAAAACAATAATAGCAGCAACCAACATAAGAAAAAAAATTTACCATCTTGATAAAGCTGCATCACTATTATAAAGCTCCTAAAGATTAATATTTACCATTGTAAGAATGGACCCCTGTTCTATAATCTTTTTCCCCTCATTAATAAAACATGAAAAAACAGAGAAAATATCTACATGAAATAAAATCAGACTGATCAAAGATGGGAGAAATCAAAGAAAAAACATAGGTACTTTTTTTTACATACAGAAATCAAAGAAAAAATATACACTCTGGATTAATTTTTTTTACTTACATTTAAAAATAAAACAAACAACACAAAACATGCATGAAATCAGAAAAAAAAAATAAAAAAAATAAAAAAAAAACAGAAAAAAAAAAACTCTTACTTACATTTACCGAATCCATTGTAGATGACATGAACAATCGATCTAATTAAGATGGATGATCTGGGAACCCATTTCAGAGTGTTAGAGAGAGAGAGAGAGAGAGAGAGAGGAGCTCACCGAAAGAGAGAGACAACAGCTATAGCTAATGATCTAATCTGAGATGGATGATCTGGGAACAAAGGAACAAAAATAGTCACCGATCCGAGAGAGAGAAAGAGATGAGAACACCGAGACAGAGAGAGAGAGAGAGCTCACCGACAGAGAGAGACGAGCAGCAGCACACCGATCTGATCTGAGATGGATGAGAGTGTGAGAGAGAACTCAGTCTAAGATGGGAAAGAGAAGAGAGAGAGAGACACCATCGATATGGAGACCTGAAACAGGCGTGAATGAGTGAGGCTGCTGGATTAGATTTTAGTTTTTATATTAGATAAGAAATTATATGGTGTGGAAAGGTATATAGTATAAAAATATATATTATTTCTAGATGGTCCGGATCGGTTCCAATCTGGAACCGTGGAGTTCAATCCGGAACCGATCCGTGGCCTACGAATTTTGAAATTTTCAATCCGGAACCGAACCACGGATTCAAAAAATCAATCCAAACCTATCGGATTGGACTGGACCGGATCGGATTATGAATTTTACGGATTTCTTACTCAGCCCTAGCAAATACAGGCTTGTTTTGGAAAGTTAAAAAAAAAAACTAAGGCTGTGTTTGGAGAAGTTTTTTAAATATATTTTCACTCATTAATTTGAGTGTAGTGTTTATTTTGAAGTTTCAAATCATAATTCCACATCTATTTTTGAAAACTCCTTTCTATGTAAGGAAATTTTGGCTAACTCGGACGTTCGGTCAGTTGACCAAAACAATGGTATTTTTTTTTTACACCTGTTATTTTTATATTTTAAATAAAAAATATTTCCGGATTTTTTTAAAAAAAATTTTTGTGAGCTTTGAGTATGATTTTGAATTATGTGTTTGGTTATGAGTTATAAGTTTTTGAATTAAATATCATATATCACATTATTCATTTCAAATTCAATTCAAAACTTTTTTCAAAACTTATAACCAAACAAATTTTTCACACTCAAATCATAATTCCAAAACTCACGAATTTAAAATGCAACTCTATTCTCAAATCATATTTCTAAAACTCTTCCAAACGCAACCTAATTTATTATTAATTAATTTACTTACATTTATATATAGTGGAATCGTGGTTCTAACCCAAACCAACTTGAGCTATATTGGGTTGAATTGGGTTGGTTTTGAATCCAAAAACGTATAATCAATCATGATTGGGATGGTTCTAAATTTAGTGTCAAACTAAACCAAACCAACCCATGAACACCTCAACACACTAGTAGGTATGTGGTTGTTGGGTTGGGTCAGTTTGGAATGGTGGTTCGTATTAAATATGAAGTTTTGGGTCGCCCAACCCAGGCATTATCATGGATATGGGTTAAGTTTTGGGTTGGCACCTTCCTTTCTCTCTAACTATTACAAAAAGGATACTTGGTTTATAAATTCAAATTTAAAAGTTCACACTCTAAAATATTTTGCTTATAAAGACATGCTCCTGTAAAATATCTAAACCGTGACGCCCTGAAGATATAACCATTAATTATGATGTTACTTCATTAATAATTCGATTTCTTTAAAAGATACCAAGACATTATAGAACATGTATATATATCTCCCAGGCGTCAGAAATAATCTCTTCCCCATTGAATTATTTAAGTGGTTATATCATTGTTTAATTATATTCATCCAGCAATATTAACAGTTCAAAGAGTAAGAGATAATACAAAATATAAACACCCTGAGACAAACATCTTTTCAAGGAGTTCCCTTGAATACACAAAAGGTGGAATTTTGTTCTCAATACAAAAATAGTCCGAGGCTTCAACATATATCACATAAAGGAGCCTCTGTGCTCCCATCCAAAAATGTATCTTAATGCCAATCACTTTGGTATCATCTCAGCTTCATTTATTGAAAAGTTGTTAGTTTTGGGATGAGCAATTGCCCATTAAGAAATACCATTAACAAGTTATATAGTTAATTAAAGTACATATGATCATGCCATGCAATAGATGAGAAAACACAAATATCTTTCTTTTGAAAACCATGATGCTAAACTGTGAAATGCCAATAATAAATATCAACCAAACATGGGGTGTAAATAAGCTATGACGTCACAAGCTAGAGCCTCAACACCACACATACGTATATATAGATTGATTTGTATTAAGTAGTCCCACATTTGACGGCTCTAAAAATAGTGGAGCGGTGGACACCCAAGATCTTTCCCTTCCACATTTGTCGACTCTAGAAACGGCGAGCTCGTGGACACCCAAAATCAATATTTTCCATATTTGCCGACTTTAAAAACAACAGGCTTGTGAACACCCTAAAACTTTTCCCACATTCGTCCGGTGATATACACAAGACAAGACAATTAGGCTCCTTGACTCCCCGCGTGAGTACCAATATACAACATACCACTTAAACCAAAACTTGACTCACAACCCGGACTCATACTCTATTTATCCCTTTCCAACACTTCCCAAACATTAACATTTAAAGTCACAAAGTATATTTATAAATGCATGTGATGCATGAATTTCCAAATCTTAATTCCCCTAAGGTTGTTTTCAATTTACAACAATCCAATAATATAAACATTCAAAATCGAAAGAATTTTCCAACTTACAATCATCACCATCACATGGTTATTTGTTAAGAAGTTTCAAAATCTCATATTTCAACATCAAACACTACACCCAATTTCAAAATTTAAGGGTCAATTGAACAAAATCCATTTTATTGAACTAATTTGAAAACTAGGTTTTAGGAAAATTAGGGATTTTCCCTCTGACATTATTTATAGGCCAATCCTCATTATCAACAACAATAATCATAAAAAATGTACATAAACTCTTCCAAAAATCATGAGGTAAAGCCCCATTTTCATCAAACTCAATTTATAATGCAAATACATTTCATAAATCTTGATAACTAATTAAAATCCTACATATGTATATCAAATCAAAGATATAATAAGTTAAAAGTATCCCTACCTCAAGATTGAAAACAATGAGTGAAGACCCAACTCTAAGCTCCAAAATAACGCGAAACAATCG
The DNA here is from genome assembly GCA_036172215.1 of Camellia granthamiana. Classification (NCBI taxonomy): domain Eukaryota; kingdom Viridiplantae; phylum Streptophyta; class Magnoliopsida; order Ericales; family Theaceae; genus Camellia; species Camellia granthamiana. The sequence continues at coordinate 34,620,651 of CM069904.1, read as the reverse complement.
GTAGATCCTTTAAATCTAGCTTGTTCTTCACCCTCTTTGAAGATCTAAGGTGAATCTTAGGTAAAACTATGAGAAATCAAGTGTTTTAGGGGTAGGGTTTCGGAAATAGGTGTTAGAGAGAGAAAATATGTGAAAAAGTGATAGAGAAATGGATTTAGATCGACTTTCAAATGTGTTGCCCCGAACAAAGTACACAAAATCAAAGAGATCGCTTGAGCAAACTTTTCACCCCTCGAGCGGTAAATGCAAGGTCTCAAACGTTTTGTAAAACTACAGTGAAAATATTGAGAGTCTCATTTCTACACTCAAACGACCACTTTACCGCTCAAGCGGTCTCGCCTACAAATAAGCAAGATATTGGGAACTTTTCATCACCGCTTGATCGATCGATTGACTACTCGAGTGGTCATAAACTACACCAAGTATATATCGTATACATTCTCATCAACCCTCATTTTCCCAAATCGACTGTATCTCTCTTTTTTCCTTTTTCCAAATCAACTTTCTCTTTCCTCATCGATCGTCCCAGCCTTACAAATCTATTTGTTGGTAAATGATCCGCAACGTGGTTACAGCTAATGTCAACAGCAGTGCGTAAGAAAAATAGCCAGAGCTGGAAAGTGAAGTACAGTGGTGGTAAAGGGGTTCTTGAATGACGTCGTGAGATAGTAGTAGATCCGAGATAACAGAGGTTTCTAAAGACGGAGGGAGTGTGTCATTGGTAACGATGACGGCATGAGAATGACGCCTAATCCGAAATAACATTAATGTGTCTCTCATCTCTTCGATCCTTGAAACTAAAGACATGAGAGCGAAGGTGGTGAGCGACACCCTGGAACTCTCGCTCTCTCATTTTTATCTCCTTTTATCTCTCTCTAGAATTCTCTCTTCCTATTTCTCTCTTGTGAAGTCACTTTGAGGTACTCATTTCGTTTGAAAGAGGCTGGGTTCGTTTGGTTTGAATCTCTGAAAAATTTTTGGAAAAATTTCTCTACAAATGAGTTTTCAGAAAAACTCAAACCAAACATGTTTCCCAAAACTTCTAAACCAAACATGTTTTCCAAACAAATCTCTCTCTCACACATATCAAATCAATCACTTTTTCCAAAACTCTCTCTCAAAATCATTTTCCAAAACATCTTTTGAAAAAAACCAAACCAAACATGTTTTCGTACTTTTTATCTCTAAAACACATCTCCCAAACACAAACCAAACATACCCAAACACAAACCAAACCATTTTGTGTGCTTCTCATTATTTTTCGAATTATGTTGTATTTGAACATAGATCCAACACAGATTTGTTGGATTTTTAATAAATAGTATGAATTATTTTAGATTTGAACACAAATCTAATATAGATCTACTTTCTTTTTCTTTTTTTGATCTGGCTTGTTGTTGTTAATGATCTTATTATCTTATTTTTCTTTGTTGTTGTTGTGGGGATTGAGAATTAGGGTTTTGGATTTGAAAGAGGGAGCCCAAATGAGAGAGCTTGGTCTTGTGTTCTTCAATCAGTGAACATATTAAAAAAATATATATTGAGAGTGAATAGATAAATAAAATTATTATTGAACTATTCAAAATTTGAAGTGATAATGGCTAGGTGTACTTCAATAACAAAGATTTGAATACATAAAAAATCAATAAATACAATTCAGGAAAAAAAATTGAACAGATAATAAAATTTGGACAGATAGATTTAAACAGATAAGCGAAAAATTGAATTGATAATAAAATTTGGATAGATATTTGAATATATAAGGTAAAAAAAATTGAATAAATAGTCAAAAAATTAAACAGATAAAAAAATGTTTGTACAAATAGTCAAAAAAATTCAATAGGTAGATTAAGGGATAAAACTATAAATAAAATATCCTCAAAGAATAAAATAACTTCTCACCAAACTATTTCACAAAAGATGGACTTCTTACTAATAAAAATATCCATTGGACCTAAGTCTTACGCAATTGCTATATTTGACTTTTCAACAATTTTCTCTTAAAAAAATAAAGAATAATTGCGAGCAAGTCCCATTAAGTGGACTTAAATACCATTTAGTTATGTTGACCTTTTAAATGCACCAATAAATCCTTCATTACCTATATTACCCTCATTAATTTATTACTCCTCATTAATGTCTTTTTCTATTATATTATCTTTTTTTTCTAACAATTCTCCAGGATGCTTCACACACACACACACACACATTTCCTAAAAGAGCTTCAAACTGCCACCGTCTTCCGCCTCAGTCGCTATAGCCGTCTACCTGCCACTTACCATTGTCGCTACCACCTCGTTGTTCGATTGTCGCCATCATTCACCAACGATTTCTACCTTTTTTGATCTCCACCATCATCAATGTACACTTCACTATTGTTATCTATACTATACAATTTTTTATCTACGCACCACCGTTACCGATCCACTATTACTATTCACCAACCACCACTACTATCACCAATTTACACTGTCATTGTTTAGATTTGGCCATTTACAATGATCTAGTATTGTAGCCATCTTTATTGTCAAGATGTAGCCATTACATGGTCGCCGAAGCTCTTTCTAGTGAGATCGTCTCTCTCTCTCTCTCTCTCTCTCTCTCTCTCCCTCCCTCCCTCCCTCTCCCTCTGTCTATACTATGTGATAAATCTCCATGAATTTGCTGGTAAAGATTTGGTTAAACCAAATCTATTGTTTGTAAAATTTGTATAAATCTAAAGTGATAAATTTATTGGTCTTGCACTTTTTTTGTGTGTGTAAATACGTGAATGTGTTTGTAAATGAATATGTAAGTGAATGTGTTTGTATGCGAGTGTGAGAGTGTAAAAGAGTACTAATTAAATGGTCTGGTTATTTATCAGCAATAAATTTATCACTGTTAACATTTATCTCTATCCCTCTCCATCCCTCATTATTTTTCTTAAACCAAATCAGGTACAAATCATGGTTTAATATATAAGTGATGAATTTATCATTGAATAGTCTTTGAATCTTGTATTAATTTGTGACAATGATGATATTTTTAGTGATAAATTTATCATTAAATGTGTCAATGTCAGTGATAAATTTATCACTGAATCTGTCTTTGATTCTTTGTATTAATCTGCAAATGTGAAGAATAATGAGAACTTCTGGTAAAGGTTCCTCATTCCTCTGTTTCATTCTCTTTAGCTTGCCGCCACTAAATATGAGGAGGTGGTGACGATAGTGATATGTTGGAAATGAAAAATTGCCACAAAAAAAAAAATTTGCTTGAGGTAGTTATCGGAGGTTGATGGTGGTCACCGGTTGCTAGAAACGACAACCAGAGGTGGTTGTTGGCAGTTAGAATTGGTAGTCAGTGGCCGAAGTTGGTCTCCGACAGTCGCAGATAATAGCGGGTAGTTGTCAGTGGTAAGGTGCATGGCAGTGGTCTTTGTGTTATGGAGGGTATTTTGAAAATATTGATGGATGAAAAAATGATAAGACTTATAGGTAAGTAAGTCCACTAATAAAACTGGCCGTAAGTGCCCCAAAAAAAATTCAACAAGCCTCTAAACTACCACCCAAAAATAAATAAATTAATTAATAAAATAGGGATTTTGGTAAATATTTTCTTTAAAAAAATTGTTGATTTGATTTTTTTTTTTGGTTAAAAAAACTATTTGTTTTTACTTTTCATGCCTTAATAGGTTAAAAGTTCTTAAAAAATTTAAACATTTACTAAATTGGGAAGGAAAAAAAAACACAATAGATAATAAATCAATTTTCTTAGGTTTTTTTTTTATATTATTTTTAGTTAAATTTTGCCAAGTTTGATCTTTATTTTTTGTTTAAATGTTCAGGAATTTCTTAGTCTAGATGGACTTAAAAAATTTATACATATATATTTCTTGTACAAAAAAATCATTAAATATAACAAAATCGAAAAAAATAATTATGTTTAATGGAAATTTTGTTTCCAAGATTATGAAGTCAAGACTTGTAGAAGATTGAATATTGAAATATTGTTCTTTAGGGTACGAGTTTTCTCAAATTTAAGTTTAAATTAGGTGATCTAGTGCATGCAATGTATTCCGCTATGTTGTCAAAAAGTCTAATGTATGGCTCAAATTGGCCCATGCATATAGTTTGAAAACTTTGTCACTTGTCCATGAGATATGTGAACAAATGTGGTTCCTTCTCTTTCCTACCATGGCCAAAGTCCCTTTCCTCTACATTTGTGATTATTGTCAGGAAAATGTTATAGGTCCCAAATTTTCTATCAAACAAATGACTAAATATCTCATATAGGGTGCATAAAATTGCGAATCTTACACCTATGTGAGACATTTAGTCATTTGTTTAGTACAAAGTTGAGTATCCCTAGCATTACTCCTCTCACTACTAATCCAGAGCTCCTATTCAATGATGGATCAAAATTAAAGTTTTTTGCCCCTAAGCCAAAACCTTGGACCACCCCTCAATTGAATATGGATTAATGTTAAGTAAAAATCAAAGATAAAAGACATGTGATATCCTTGGAGGTTTTATTAGCAGATCTAATTGGAAACATAAAATTGAGAAAAATAATTAATTTGCTCATAATCGATTCAACAACGTCACAGATGTCAGGGTAGCCATTCATGAATTAAGGAAAGGGTTAGGGCTTGGATGAGGAGGATGGGGATGAAAAGGGAAATAAGTTGCTATGCTATTTTATAGAACTCAAGTTAATTGATGGCTCAATCTCTAATGGTTTATTCAACAATTTAATGGTGTGCCAAAATATTATTTTTATAAATTCAACTATTTATTTTAATCATAAACAAGGGTTGTTTTGGGAAAATGGTTAAAAATTGATTTTTTAATTTTTTATAAAAAATGTGAGAGATGATATGACTCAAAATAAGTTAAAAATTTGAAGATGACTTTTAACTATCTTCCCAAAATAAAATGACTCCCTATTTACTAGATCAATGGAAATAATTTTTCTTTTTTTGTTGGGTCAATTTCTATCCAAATGTGAGATGCCCATAAACCCTTCCAACAAGCCATGTAATATTTAATTTAAAGTTCCACAATGTGAATTATGACTCTCAAAATATACTTCCTAGGTAAGTTAGCGAACACAGCTAACTATTACTATCATTCTTGATTGCAAGTTGTAAAGTTAAAAAAAAAATTGTGAGTGGTGAAACAATAACACTGTATTTGAATTATAAATTTAACTATAAATTTATAATTTTTTTTATAATAAAATAGAATATTTGTATTTTATTTTTAATTTTTTCACATTTATAATTTTTTTTACTGAATATTTTATTCATATTTGAGTAAAAAAAAATATTTTTTAAATTCACCTAATTTAAATACATCTAAAAAAGTAAAACAAAACAATTAAAATATGAAAAAAAGTTTATTAAAAAAATAAAAAATTGTGTACATTTTTGTTCGAATATTCTTTTGTTTTTATTGAATCTTTTGGGTCATATTTTAGTTATTTGTTGACTTGTTAAATACATTTAGGGGATATTTGGAAATCAAATATTTTAGTTAAAAAATTAGAAGGTCATTACAAGTTGTCAAGTCATTACAAGTTATTTTAGTCTCTCTCACTTCTCTATATTTTTATAAAACTAGTTGTCCCCAACGTGCTTAGTGCGTAGGGATCTTATCACCAAAGACAAAATTTAAAATTTTATTGATGGAATTAAAGTATGTGCATAAAAAATAGAGAAAATTAGATATAAATTTAATTTGGAGAGTGTCTAAGGTATTAGGTTCAATGGATATTTTTGTTGGTGAGAGATCCACCGTTTGTGAAATAGTTTGGTGAGACGTCCTTTCTTTTGTTTTGAAAGACATTTTGTTTCTAATTTTACTTCTTAATATATCTGTGGACTTTTTTTTATCTGTTTGAATTTTTTTTGACTATTTGTTCAAATTTATATCTATAGGTTCAATTTTTTTTTTCTATCTATTCAAATTTTTTTCTCTATCTGTTCAATTTTTTTCCATTTATCTGTTCAAATTTTATTATCTGTTCAATTTTTTTGCCTATCTATTTAAATCTATTTGCCCAAATTTTTTTTTTTTTTCAATTTTTTCATTGAATTCTATTTATCTGTTCAAATTTTTTTTTTCCACTTTGGCTCTTTATATTTCAAGTTTTTCCCGGTTTACTCTTAAAACTAACTTTTATTCAAAATTAATTAGAAAATGTCACAATAATTGCCACATAACATAAAAAATATATTATATTAAAGTAAAGTTTATGTTATAAGTGTGAGTTATATAAAATAAAATATTTTTATATCACGTGATTGTTAATGTGTCATTTCTGTCAAATTTTGAACAAAACTTGGTTGTAAGAATAAACTGGGAAAAAAAATTTGAAACATGAAGAGCCAAAATAAATAAATAAATATATATATATATATATTTAAGAACTGAAGTGAGAAAGTGGTCAAACGGGCAAAGCGTAATTTTCCCTTGAAAGAATAAGAGTTCAATTAATTTTGGGTAAATTACACTTACTTCCCCTGAGATTTCTAATAAATATAGGGACCTCCCCTATGATTTTAATAATTACATAAACCTTCTACCATTCTTTCTAATCGTTCAATTTTTGCATCTGATGATTTAGTTTTATCTGTATGTCTTGTGTTCTCTATTGGTCTATATAAAACATGGTAATAATAAACATAGAAAAGATGGTTCTCATATTCATGTTATCACGTATTCACATAACAAGTCCATACACACTTACACATGCTCATGTAATGCGCTAATCTTCTTTTCTAGGACATCCTATAACTCATCCGGACACGTGTGTACGATATAACTCGTGCTTTGATATCATTCTGTCACGACCCAACCCCTGCCCCAAGGAATTAGTGAAGTGACCAGCCAGTAATTCGTAGATTACCGAAGGCCTCTTATCAGTAATGCAGTAAGAGGGGCTAGCAGAAGCCTTAAATAATAAATTATAACTTCCCATGACCTATGAAGATTTAAATGAATAAAACAACCCTTTATATACACATAAGTCCACGTCAAGCTTAAGTACAAAAACAAAAACATAACTTAGGGATTAAGTCCCAATAACAAGCCAATCGTAAGCACATTCATAACACTTGTTCACAAATATAAAATGGTGAATTCTAAACCACCCATGTAAAGCTTGACCTGGTCAGAACCTCGAAGTGAGACATAAAAGCTGGCTTAATGAAGAGCAGAGTTCAGGTTGAAGCCACTAAGTCTGGTCTTGTACTTGATCACCCACATACATATATAATACGGCGACCTAGAGCACAGTGAATAACAATTCTGTAAAGGGGTAAAAAATGATGTCTTTACAGTATATAAAATAGTCAATTATCATCAGTGAATCAGTTTCTCATTTTAGAATCATATTGCAATCATAACAGTCATACGTGGTACATCCATTAGTAGAACAGTACAGTAGGTCTTAAAAGACTGAACAATCATATTTGATGGCCATTGTGAGAACTCGAATATACAAATCAAATAAATAATTAAGTAATAATTATTTTAAAATCTCAAATATTTTGTTTGTGAATTATTTGTTTGTGAATCTTTAAGTGCAAACTAAATATTATTGGAGGATCTTTTAATTAATCTTAAAACCTAAAATAAATTTATGGTGAAAGTCTTTAATTTAGAGGCAAGATTTATTACATATAAAAAATAAATAGAGAAGAGGGTGTGACTTGAACTCTAGACCTCAAAATTAATAAATAAGGCTTTTACCATTTGAGTTGCATATAACTTACATATATATATATATATTATATTTATCTATTTATTTGACCTGTACACGTATTATGTGTGCCTACCACTAGTATAAAATAAAATAAACACAAACCCTACTCTCTTATTTGTTCACCACATATAGCAGCAACAATAGCCACACTACCACGGGAGAGAGATTGAGAGAGAAGAAAAAAAAAAAAAAAGTTGCAATCAAAGAAGAACTTTTGGGTGTGTGGTAGGTTTCTAGCTTTCTTCTTTATCCTTATTCTATTATTATTTAGTTCATTGATGGAGAGGTTGTAGGTTTATGTATTTTGTATATATATATACATTGTTAAGAAACCTGAGGAAATAAATAGTGTGTAAAGAATGGGTGTAATTTTTAGTTTAAAAATTCTGTACAGAACCACAAACTTTAAAAATCGAGAAATCGTATCAAACGGATGAATTTTGAACTGAAATTTTTACAGTAGATTAATTACACATTGAATTGCATATTAGAATTTTCTCATAATTTTTGGAAGTCAAAATCTATATTAACGGGTGCATTCAAATTTGTCTAGAAAATTGATGTAAAACAATAACTTCGAAAGGGTCGTTTTCTTTGGGTATAAATTTGAGAATTTTCAAATCAGCGTCATTAGAACTGGTTACGAATCTAGTTTCTTAAATTTTTGGCCTTGCATTGATTGCTTGTGTGTTCTAAGAGAACCGTTAATTTCTTTAAAGTGCTGCAGAAAACAATCTGTTTGGGTATAATTAATTGATAAGCAAATTGAGTAAAACCAATTGGGTTTGAAACTTAGGATATATTAGTTGATATCTGGAGGGTTTTGGAATTTTTCGAACAATGTGGAATGAGTTTTTAATTTTCAAAGTTAGCGAATAGATTAGGGAAACTTGTTTAAAATTCTGTTTTATCTTAAAGTTACTTTTAATTAAGTTTCAATTTGAACCCATGTCATGAGTAATTTGAGACATTGAAGAACATGAACTTAGGTATTATTTAAGAGTAACGGTGAGTGGGGTTGAGCTGTGTTAGTGCGCTTTAGTTTGGGGTTACTTAGTTTATTATTCCTTTTAGTATGTTTGAATTAGTAGTGACATGTAGTTTTAATACTTTATTCAGGGCACTAGTTGGACTTTCATACTTTATTCGAGGATTATATTATACCGTGTTCAGGTGAGTAGTTGCATGCTACATATTTTTATAAATGTTTCGCTACTCTGAACTGTTGGAAAATTAAATTATTGTTTCAGGACTAAACTGTTTTGATAAATTATTATATTATCAATGGAATTAAATTATTTCTGAAACATGTGTGAACTTGGCATACTGTAAACTATTTGTTATGGTCTCATGTTTATAATGGTGAGCTACCATGTTTTGTGAAATTGAATTGTATTAATTATTGGGACCATTTGTATATTTTAGTACAGGAAAATTATTCCACTGTGTGTGGTGACTCTGTCCACTAGGGAACAGATCCGGGTTGGGCTGTGATGACTCTAGTGCTCAACGATTATAAGGAAAAGACCTAGGCTAGGTGAGGTGACCTTCAATCGAATCGTCTTAGAGAAAAGGCCCGGGTTGCCACCTTGATGATGACTCTTGGTTCGATATTGGATCCAACGAGCTTGTTGCTTTGAGAACTGTGTGGCATGTTACTTGTTATTCCTTGTACCTAGAAAATTATTGGTGTTCATGTTGTAATCTATTTTAAGTGGAAAATGTCATTTATTATGTTCTTAAGAGTCATGAGTATTTTAACTGTTGAACTGTGAAATCTTATTTTTGAAACAGATTATCTTTATTAAAACTGTATGCCAATCTAGTTTTTGTGATATATATCTTATTTTGGAATTGAACTCTGTTTTCAAAATTGTATTTACTATCCATCTTGCTACTCACTGAGCTATCAGCTAACTTAGTTGAAGGATAGAGTAGACTCATGGCGTAGCGGGGATAAAATTTTCAATCAATAGGCCCAATCATTCAACCAGACTTTCTTTAATCACACTGGGTTTCTACACCCACTACCACTTTCACCAAAACCCAACCAAGACCCAAATCTAGACCTACTTTCACTGCAACGATCGGCATGAAAGCTTCTTCTTCTCAAAACTCTTCTTCTTCTTTGTTTTAGTTTATGAATTTTTGCAATTGAATTTTGATTTCTTAGGGTTGTGAGATGAACAATGTTGGGGATCAACTTGTTTCTACTCTCTCACTAATCAACTTTTAGAAAATTTGATCTCTTCAGTGCATTTAATTTGTAACTTGCATTACTATCTTGTTTACTTCTTTAGTGTGTTGTATATGTCACGACCCAACCTCAGTACTGTGACAACCCTCACCTCAGATTAGTTTTAAACTGTGATTAAGCATGATAAGTAATTGATCAGACTGAAACTCTGAACTGATTGCATGAGTTTATTATTTTGAATGCATCTCTATCTGTTTGATTACTGAATGATCTGTTCATGTTTTAAGTTTCGAACTGCGAATTGAAAGCCTTATCGGCGACCGATTTAGAAATTGATTAGTATTTTATGCTAATTAAAATTTTATGTGATTTTATGGTAGTTTTAATTTAAATTTGATTTAGAATGATTAAATTAGATTAAATAAGGTTAAATTACATTAGTTTGCCCTTATTACCAAATTGCCATTGAGTGGCCATTTCCTACAACTTTGTTTGGACTTAATTGTTGCATTTCATATCATTTCCTCAGCCTTTTCTAGACCAAAACCGAGAGAGTGAGCAAAAGAGGGAGAAACATTGATTCAACAAAATTTAGCTTGGAAAAATTAGAAGTTTTGAAGGGAATTTGCAAAATTGAGCTAGCACACTTGAGATTCAAGACCTAAGGTAGGGAATTCAACCTCTCAACTGTGAATTTAAGTCATTTCTTGCATGGTTCATGGTAATTTAGTGTTTAGATCCAAGAATTGGTTTAAAGAGTTGAATTTGAGAGTGATTCATGCATTCATGTACATGTTCTTGAAATTTGAAGTTGTTTTGCATGAAATCCTTACATGCATGTCCATATTTTGGTTATAGTCCATGAATTCACCATGATTTTGAGCTAAATCTTGCATTTGGTCCTGTTTTGGAACATTAGAGTTCATGGGAACTCATGCGTGTATGATTTTGCATTGTTCTTCATATTTACATTTGAAATTATGTTCAATTGTCTCACTTTTGGGCCTTGATTTTATCAATTGATCTTCAAAACATGTTATACTATGAGTTTCCAAGTGTTTTAAAGTACATCCTTGTATCCTCATTCCATCCTAGGCATTCCTAGGCCACATTTAAGGCATCTTGATGAGGATATTGATGTAGAATCACACCAAGTCAAGTTAGGGGCTAAGTCACTAATCCCGAGTGTGTAACTTAGTGTGTGTTCGTTCTATTACTGTGTAGGGTTGGCACTCCAGGACACTTATTAACCTGTCTGTAGCCCAGTACTCTGTGAGTAACAATGTTGTAAAGATATGTTCAATTATGATTATTTCTGAACAATCAACTGTACTGTTTACTGAAGAAAATCTGTTTACTGAATGAATGCTTGTCCTACTTTATGAACTGTACTCGTGGCATCCACAACAGCTTACTATTACTGTTACTGCTATTGTACTATTACTATACTGCTACTGTCACAGAGATTTCTGTCAGTTCCAATACTTGGAACCAATACTGTATACTGTTTTGATGGCCATCAACTGACTCTTCGGTCTGTTAAGATCTATTGTACTGTTTTGCTATTGGATGTACCACATACGACTGCTATGGTTTCTAAGTGACTGAAATGACTATTTAATTATTGAAAGAACATTCATTTTTAACCTCCTTACACAACTATTATTCACTAGGCTTTAGCTTACTGTTTATATTTATATGTAGGTGTCCAGGCACCGGACCGAAGCTAGAAGCGTCAAGCCGAGCTTATGTTTTGTCAAGCCAACCTTTGTGCCTCACTTCGAGGTTTCAGTCCGTCAAGCTAAGGCTGTTTTTGGGGTGTCTCAGTTTCACCCTTTGTCTCTGTTCTGTAATAAATGTTTAAGATTTGACTGTACAGTTATGGTGAAGGGACTTGGTCCCTAACCCAAACGTTTGTGAATATGATGTACATATGTTTGGTTATGAATGTGACTTATTCATAAAAGTCTTTTTGCATTCAGATTGTCACAGCTCATTGGACATCTTTTAATTACTGATTGGCTTCCGCCAGCCCCTTACTCTGTATTACTGTAATTACTGTTAAGCAGGCCTTTGGTAATTGCAGATTACTGGCCGGTTATGATGCTAAACCCATAGGGGCAGGTTTGGGTCGTGACAAGTACCCAGGGACTGGATGTCGCAACTAGTCGATTTCTAAAGTTACCAAGATTAATTCTAAATTAGAAGGAATTAACAACGCAGCAGAGTAAAATAAAAGATATACATAAATATTTATTGTGCTTAAAACGTATGGTGGAGTTTTTATTTACTTAAAAAGAGTCAGGCAATAATTACTAATAAATAAAAACAAAATCAAAAAAAAAAAATAAAACAAAACAAAACAAAACAAGACATAGTGTTTATTCCAAACCTTGGTTCTACTTTATGTGAAAAAAAAAAAAAAAAACTCCTCCCTAAGTTTCATTACCTGAAAGGGTTTTAACAAATATAAACATATGGCAAAGTGAAAAATATTATATTATGAGCATAAGGTATAAAAGTTACCATAGATAATTATTTAGGCTAAACAGTGAATAGTTTGGTTCGAATAAATAAATCATTTTAAATAACAAAAATATCATGCAGAAATCATATAAGTAAAATAATTATAACCACAGTACAAAACACATGTTCAATGGATCCATGACAAACAAAGAATCACTAAAATAACGAATACTAATCAAAGAACCCAATGATTATTTAAGTTCTCAAGACATAAGACCTCTGTGATGATACTCATAAAACACATCAATAATATCAAATCTCCAAAGTTATAAACAATTTATATCCATAAATTTCCCTTGTAAACAAATAAGATTCATAAAATAAATAATATAATTAAAATATTAATATAATTTATAAAATATAATTTACATAAAATAATTCATAATTACTCAATAATTCAATTCAACTAAATAGCGACTCCCAATTTTAAACACCCTTTTTACTGTGCTGATTCCTTTCTCTTTAGTCACTTCAACCTCAGGAATTCACCTATTTATATAGGTGATTCACTCAACACGTGGCTTTATTTGCCACCCCTTATTGTTTTCAATCTTATCACTCGGCAAAGTTTATCCAAACAAATAGCTAATTATCTTATGATCTAAATTAATTGTATTACAATCTCTCTCTCTTAAAAAATTATAATAATCCCTAACTTAAATTAAATTACATTTTAAGGATATCCAATATATATTTTCTCTAATTATAATTAGTTGATATTAAAGCAGAGTTAAAATTAATTAAATATTAGGGTGTCATAATATATATTGCTATGTTCTCTTACACTCTGTGAGACATATATACATGAGTGCAAACTTATTTAGAAAAAGGAGAAAAAATAATAGTGTCCTTCATGGAAGAAGTACTTGTTGTTCAGGGGTTTAGAAAGAAAAATATTTTAGACTCTCCTTTACACATTAACATGTTGGGCCTAGGGAGTTTTGGCTAAAATTTTTAATTATTAATTCACGGGACTCACCTTCTATTTTTTTTTTTTTTTGTAGTTCGATTGATTTTCTACTCAACAAAATTTACAAATTTTTTAATCTTACAACTAATATATAAAAAAAAAAAATCAAATTAATACACATTAATGTGTGTTTGGAAGAGATAATCTAACGAAAAATTAGACAAAAGATAATTATTTATCTTACTAATCTAACGGAATAACTAATGCTACAATAATAACATGAATTGTTAATATTTTCACCATTAATTATGCTAATCAAATAAGACGTTATTGAATTGTTGCAACTAATATCCACCACCTCAACCAAGTAATTGATTCTTGATATTTTCTTGTTTTTTTTTTTGTTTGCTTTTTTCTACTTTATCTCCGGGGACACTGGGAAGAGTGGTACCAATAGAAGTGAGCTGAGATGAGGTGAGAGTAGTGATAGGGAGATGAAGTGTGGAAGTATGATGGGGGTAAAAGTAATTTTGTTATTTCATGACTCGTTACCGGTATTATATTTTGTCAAACTAATAATTGTACGAGGACGTAAAAGTAATTTGCTTAAATTTTAGCCAGAGTCAACATTTTGGATGCCACAAAGTCTTTCTGATTTAACTCCGTCTTCAGAGCACAAAACCTGAGAGAGATAGCAGAGCACCGAAATGGGCCTATGGAAGCAGTAAACAATCGACTGTTTACTGATCAAAAAAATGGATGAGTATGCGAGAGAGGAAGCCAGAGAAAGAGAAAGAAAGATAGAGAGATGGAAACAGCGAGAGGGATTCGGGAGGGAGATGGGTGAAAATTATTGTGTCTTAGATAAACTGAATCATCTAATGATTAGTAATGCGTGCAATTTGACCGCAGATCAGATAGATCATATCGACTCTTTTTACCATCGGCTAAGATTCCTAGCAATCATTCTCAATGATATGGACGAGAAGCAGCAGCAGCGGCAGCAGCATGACTTGAACCATGAAGCTAAAAACCTGCCGATGCAAATTTATTATGTGATCTGCAAAACAAGACAACTCATTGGTTCTTTTGATGTTGAAGTTCCAGAGCAGAGGGACAGCAACAACAATGGTGACAATTTTTTTGATATTTTAATCGGCACAAATATCATGGAAGAGATTAAGCCGATCGAGGCAAAAGTGGTGCAGTTTTATGACCAGAAAAATCAGATCCAACTCCTACAAGATTTCAATGATGGAGTCCATTCGTCAATGTCAATGTCAATGGAGAACAGAACCATGGTAGATGAAGAAATTACAGTGGGCTTTGATGATGAGGCGTTGACTATAAAAAAGCTACTTGCTGGAGGGAATAAGCAGCTACAAATGATATCAATTGTTGGGATGCCTGGACTCGGTAAGACAACTTTAGCCAGAAAACTGTACGATGATCCTTACATCACACACTACTTTCATATTCGTGCATGGACTTATGCTTCTCAATTACCCAGAAAAACAGAAATGTTGTTGGACATTTTACGTTCTGTTAATGTCGATGAAATTGAAAACATGACCAATGAGGAGCTAGGTGAAAAGTTGTACAAGCAATTAAAAGGCAAGAGATATCTCATTGTCGTTGATGATTTATGGCATATTGGTGCCTGGGTCGATCTTAAAATGTATTTCCCCAATGACAACAATGGAAGTAGAGTTATGTTCACCAGTCGCCTCAAAGAGGTGGCTATGCATGCCTCACCTGAGTGCCATCCTCATTGTCTGCGTTTTCTCACTGAAGAAGAGAGTTGGGAGTTATTAGAATGGAAGGTATTTCAAAATGAAAGTTGCCCTCTAGAACTGATTAAAATTGGGAAACAAATAATGAAAAAATGTGAAGGGCTTCCACTTGCAATTGTTGTAATAGCAGGACTTCTTGCAAGAAGCATGAAGACACGAGAGTCATGGAAACAAGTTGCCCAAAGTGTAAGCTCATACATTGTTAGTGATCCAAACCAGTACTTGGACACACTAGCACTGAGTTACAATCACTTGCCTCGCCACTTGAAACCATGCTTTCTCTATTTAGGAGCATTTCCACAAGACCAAGAAATCTCGGTGCAGAAGTTAATTTGTTTGTGGGTAGCTGAGGGGTTTATACAAAAAATTGGGCAGAGAAGCTCGGAGGAAGTAGCAGAGGATTACTTGATGGATCTAATTCAAAGAAGTCTGGTAATTGTTGCTCAAAAAGGGTTTGATGGTCGAATTAAAGCATGTCGTATGCATGATTTGTTGCGTGATTTATGCTTGAAGAAAGCCAGCGAAATTAATTTCCTGCAGTGGATTCACAATTATAATGACTCTTCTCCTTCTTCTTCAAGTAATTACGAAACAAATAACCAACGCCGCATGTGCATCCAGTCTTACTTCTTACTAGAATTTGATCATGTTCTCAAGTCTTGTTCCCCAGCAGTTGTTCAGTCATTATTGTGCTTCAAAAATAAGTTTGCGAGAAAAATTAGATATGCCGGCAATCCGTTTGGTGATGTGTGCTCGTTTATTTGTTGGACCTTCAAACTTCTTAGAGTGTTGGACATGTGGTACATCAGTGCCTTCTTTTCAAAAGAATTAACCCAACTTGTTAATTTGAGGTATTTGGCAATTAATTTGAAAGATTCCTGTGAATTACCACAATCAATATCCAATCTCTCAAACCTAGAAACACTTATTATTATTTCTACACAATGGAGAAAGCTTATTTTGCCATGTAATGTTTGGAAGATTCCAAAGTTGAGGCATCTTTATGCTAAAGGAAGAGCAAAATATGATGTGTCTTTATGTTCTGAAGAAGCAGTAGTGGATCACAACCATCCCTCTATATTAGAAAACCTACGAACCATCGCAAACTTCAACCCTTGTGGATCTATTCAGGATTTATTGGCAAGAACTCCTTATCTTACAAAATTGGGAATTTGTGGACATCTGTTGTCAGAGTCGGAGAATTTGATGTTTCCTAATCTAGAATTTTTAAGACACCTTGAGACTTTGAAGCTGCACAACAATGTTTTGTGCAGATACCCAATTACTCTCGGAGAGGTCAAGTTTCCTGCAAATATTAAAAGGCTAACCTTGAAATCTACAAGGCTAAAGTGGGAGGAGATATCAGTCCTTGGGATGCTGTTACCTAGCCTTGAGCTTCTCAAATTAGAATATAATGCTGCCTGGGGATCGCAATGGGCAACAACTGATGGTGGGTTTCCTCGACTCAAATTCTTGAGACTGAGGAGCCTCAATGTCGAGCAATGGATCACCTGCTCTAGTCACTTTCCAAGCCTTCAACACTTATCGTTGGAAGATTGTCGAAATCTCAGGGAAATACCATCAAGTTTGGGGGATATACTCACTCTGCAGCTAATTGAGGTAACCTTTTGTCATTTCTCTGTTAGGGAATCTGTCAGGAAAATTAAGGAAGAGCAAGAGAGCATTGGAAATAATTGGTTGAAAGTGCTGATTAGGAAACAACCATGGGGCCTTTGAGCCAAAGTGTAATGATACAACTTCTAAGGGTATGTTTTTATTTATTTATTTATTTATTTTTTAATTATATATTTGTGTTTAATTTTTTCTTTTCTCATTTTGGATTCGACCCTACATAAAATAAAAGTAATCTACCTTGTGTATATATAAACTAACCTAAAACTCATGCTATGCACCGTCTTAAACAAATAGTTTAAATTTTATCTTAAAAATTAAAGTAATTATTTTAAAATTTAAAAGGAAAAAATAGTAAAAATTATGTGAATGAGTTGTTTTCATTTAAATTGCACTAAAGTCTTGTTTTAATTGTGTTGTTATTAATATTTTATTTTAAGTATTAACTAATATATATATATATATGTGTGTGTGTGTGTGTCATTACGTGGATTAGTATTATTTTAGAGCAAAAACATTGAATGAATTATTAAAATTACATTTAGCATATAAGATAAATAATATATACTTTTATATTAGATTTTCTCAAATGACATAACAACTAAAATTTTTAATCTACAATTACATAATAAAATTCATTTAAAATTTGTTAAAATCGAAAACAAATTGGACAATGAAATAATAATAATAATTATTTTTTATTTTATTTTATAGAAAGAGTAAACATTAACCCCTTTTCCCAAGCCATCCAAAATGAAGTCATCTCTAACTTGCATCAAGCTCCACCTCTAAATCATTTCACTCCTCTTGTTAGCCACTTTCAACTCGTGTTTTTAGTTCCCTTCCTAGACACACTTTTTTATTCCCCTTCCCCCAATTACCCTTACAATTTTCAATCTTACAATCAACCTCTATTTGAACTTTGTTAGAATCTATACCGGCCATATTCTATGATCTTTATCCTCATTAACTAAACTAACCCCTTGTAAATAATCTCATCGAAAGGATTATCTTTCATGTGATCATAAAAACAGGGAATGGTTAGACATGTGGTGCAAGGTTAACATTAGGTCAACTATTAAAAATATGAGGAAAAATATCAAATCAATTAGAAAATGGCTAAAAAATATGTCATTTTCATTGGGGTCATGTATGTCCTATGTTTGGTGCAAGTTATTTCTAGTGTTTGATGCAAGTCTTTTATGTGTCAGACTTTCATTCAAACGATACAAATATATAGTGCAAAATTTTTTAATTTGCCTCACTATTACATGATTCTCTTAAAATATAAACCTAAAGTCGGACGTAAGTTTAATTGTTCACAAACTGAATATTACAACTTTTGTACCAACTTATCTTAACCCAATTCCATTTAATACCTTTCTTTGTCCTATCCAGCACTATAAACCAACATCTTTTACTTTTTAGTTTGAAAATCAATTGATTTAAATATTTTAGCTATAATTAATTATATACATAAGAGAAATCAATCTATACATAATTAAAAATATAAATCTACATAATTAAAAATATAAATCTACAAATATAAATATTTTAGCTATAATTAATTATATATAAATGGTAATTTTGTAATCTACTTAAAAATTTATGAATTTTGTATTTTCAATTAATTGTTCATAAATAAAAATTTTATTTGAAAAATAAGTGAAAACAATAACTATTATAAGCTAGGTAAATGACACTCACCTCCCTTGAGGTTTTTGACAATTACATTGGCCTCTCCTGTTTTTTCCAGAAATTACATTGGCCTCCGTTGCGGTTTATTTTTGATTTGCAAATTCCCCCTTTTTGTTAATTGACTGTTAGTTTGACTAATTTATTATTATTTATTTATTTATTTTGCGAAAGTTAGTGATTAGTTGTTTGATTATCACATAAGGGGTTTTAGTTTGATTTTGTATAACATTTGAAGTGATTATCCTGAAATTAAAAATAAAATAAGTCAATTAATTATTTTTTAGACAAACAAATTAATATGAATTATTGAAGACAAATGAAAAATACAAGAAGTTGTATGTATGTAATGCAATAAATTATATATATATATATATATATATTTATAGTCAAACCATGTGAGTATTTAAAAATAAGGAGATTGGCCAATAAGTCCTATATTCTGGACTTGTAATCCATATAGTCTCATATTTTTTTTTGTAATCCATTTAGTCTTTTTTGATGTGTAATGACTCATTTGCCCATCACATTGGAATGTCACATTTGAAAAAAGTATACTAAGGCCTCGTTTGGGAACAGGCTTTTTTAATAACTTTTTGGCTTTTTGACTAAAATGTGATGTAAAAAAAACTAGTATGTTTGGGATAACTTTTTGGCTTTTTACGAAAAGATGTGCAAAAAGTAGAGAGAAAATGGAATCTTTGACTTTTTTGTATGAGTTGTTGGCTTTTTGGCTAAAATAGTAACTTTTTGACTTTTTGACTAAAATAGCGACTTGCCAAACGAGGCCTAAGGAGTTTTTTAGTATCACATTATACCCGCTACGTTGGAGTGTCACATTTGGAAAAAGTACATTAAAGAGTTTTTAATTTTTTGTAGTGTCGTATTATACCCGCCACGTTAGAGTGTCATATGTCAAAATCTTTGACTCAGAGAGTGACGACCAGCGCATCATTGTGAGGGCAATAAATCCTTGCCAAGTCTCTATCTGAAAAAGACATGACGTTCGTGGCCTCTGTCTTCCCTTTCTTAATGGTAGGTTGGGCACTTAGCACCTCCCTTAAGTGCTCAGCCTTTTTGATCATGCCCCTGAGCTCACATACGTGCTCAGGTTAGAATATCCCATGGATTACGTTGATCACGCCTTGAGATGGGGCGTCGATTGGCATTCCGTTCGGATTGTTGTGATCTTAGGGAGCTGGCTGCGCCCCTCCTTCTATGTACTTGTCTAGATGACTGGCTGCCACTAACTCCTCCAAGTGTTGTCTCAACGATGCGCAATTTTCAGTGCGGTGCCCCTTTTCCTTGTAGAAGGTGCATCGGGATCTTTCGTCATAGTCCTTCTGAACTTCTCCTAGCTTAGCTGGCCATCTGACGAAAGGTTCATCGCGTATCTCGCTTAGAATCCGATAGATCGGTTTTTGGAATACCGTGGTAATGGCAGTGCGGACTCTCAACCATCTTTTATCTTGGTCCTCTCCGTTGTCCCGCCTGCCTCGTCCGTTCCTGTTTGGACGTTCCACCGCGTTGACTTTGGTGGTGGTCTTTTTGTCTGGTATCGCAGTTGTGCCAGACTTGGTTTTAGCGCAGGAACTATCCTTATCTACCCGTATGTGCTGGTGAACTCTCTCCATCAAGGCTTCCATTATGAGGGGTGGTGTCATGGTTATTGAGTCCCTCAGCCTGTTTCCGACGGGAAGACCTCTCTTGTACTGCGCGATGGGTAGATTTGTGGGGCAATCCCCAATCTTGTTGAAGGTCTCCTAGTAGCGACTATTGTAGGATCTTAATGACTCCTTGTCGCCCATATCAATGGAGAGAAGCTGGTCGATCTCTACTGGCGTTTTGGTGTTCGTTCTGAACCTTGTCACAAATGCTTCCGCTAATTGCGCCCAGGAGGCTATGCTGCCTTCTGGTAGCCTTTCGAACCAGGTTAAACCTAGGTCGCCAAGGCTGGATGGAAATAAGATGCATATCAAGGCCTCGTTTCGCCGGTATACAGCCATAACCTGGCAAAAGTGGCTTAAGTGCGAGTAGGGGTCTGTCTTCCCCTTATACGTGGTGAATTTGGGTTGTAGGAAACCTGAAGGTAAAGGCGCGTTCTCAATCGCCGGAACGAACGGCGAGGTTTGCAGCCTTGCTAATGCTTTGTCCGTTGGTTCGTAGGCTGGGCGCGTTATTGGCATTCCTATCTCGACGCTTCCATGCGTCCGAGGAGCCAACCGCTGAAGTGCTGAAACTCTGCGAGGGTCGCGCGCTCTAGTGTCCTCCTTCCATTGCGCTCTTTCTTCAAGCACCGTTTGCAAATCGAAAGATCTAGGCAACTCCGACTGCCTGGACGATGTCTGGTGCGTGCGTGAGAGCTGATAGGTGCTTCCCTCAGTATATGACCTCTCAGTCCTCGTTCTCTCAGACTTGGAGTAACGAGTTATGGATGTCCTTGTTTGAGTGTCGCCTGTCCTCAGGCTCTTACTCTCTGTTTGTGATGGTGTGGTATGCCTACCACGATCTTCTGAGTGGCGAGAGGGCGTTTTGCTTTTGCACCCCTCTCCTGTCGCCACCCCTTTGCCTTTTATTTGGCGTTTCATTGATTCCATGTCCGCCGCCATCCTTCGTATTAATTCATCCTACTCCTTGACGCAATCCTCCAAAGCTTGAGGGTCGATCCTCCGCCTCTGTTTGTCAGGACTCAGTGAGCGAGAGCGACGGCGGCTGTTAGTCCGCCTCCCCCTTGCATCCCTCCGGGGGTTCTGTCGCTGCGGCTTCAAATCCGCCATAGGAGGGATAGAAGGCAAACCTTCACGCCTCCCGCCCCCCTCAGGGGTTTGGCCGTCGATGGCGGACTGTGGCAAATCTTCGTTGTGCACCATTGCTTCTAGTCAGCAAGGAAAACTTAATCAAGAGGTTTTGTTCTTGTCTGAGATTCCCACAGACGGCGCCAATTGTACGAGCAGGAAATATTGTTCTCGTATAATCCTGTTGATCAAGATTGCGCTCCTCCGTACGTCGTCGCTTTACTCCCTGAAAACACAAACGTGAGCTAGCCGGCGAGTGTGTGCCGGATACCTCTCCGATGCCTAAGTCAGCAAAATAGACAAATACACAAAAAGCTCTATGTATTCGGGAATCAAAGTTGTGTTACCTCTTCCATAGGTTATGTTGTGAGCTTTTATAGGTTCCGTGTGGCACAATCCTAGTAGGACTCTGACTCCTCCATGTAAAGTCCTCCTAGGAGTCACTCTCCTGAAAGATAATGTCTATCCTTCAACACCCCCCTCACTGCTTAAACCAAGTGAGATGGTTTTATCTCGGTTGGATGTCAATACGACCGAGATAACATGGCCATGCTAAAGCTACAGACTAGACCGAGCTCCACCTAGCTCGGTTATTCCTTTCACTGCGTGTACCTCGGTTTGACATGTTCCAACTAGGCTGTTGAGATCATGCTAACCACACCGAGCTAGGATTGAACTAACCCATAGCATGGTTCTGAGAATAGCTCAACCAATTGGCTCAAGATGGTTTGACCGAACTAACTGTTACTGCGTCGACCGTGGCGACCGAGCTAACTACCAAGCTCTTTCGGACCGGGCTAACTCTAAGGCCCTTTCTATTATGGCCCACAGAGTGGCCCATTACCCAGCTCGGCCCAATTTTCATATAAATTACCCTCTCAATTATATAAATTCATCTTCCCAAAAAAAAATTGAAAAATTTTATACTCACCACCCAGATATTCTCATATCTGTAGTTGAATATTTATAGTTACCCATTTGAAGAAATCATTTGGAGGGAACATTTAAAAAATAAAAACTGGTGAAACGATTTCAATCAACTTGGATTTTCAACTCAATCCTCATTTTCAAAATTAAATTATCTAGCTATGCTCTAAGTGCATCTCTATTAAAATAATCAAATTTTTAGTTAAATTTTAATTAAAAGTTTATTTTTTTTTATTTTAACTAACCATCTTTTCAAATATATTCTCTAACAAACTCTCTATTTTTTACTCTATTCTATTTTTATTTTATTTTTTTCCAATTCCAAATTTAATATTTAAGAGAGAATTAAAATAATGAATGATCACATTTGTTTAGGGTAATGATATATAAATAAAATACTGGATAAATTACATTCACATCTCTTAAATGTTGAAAAAAATACAATAAATTTCACAAGTTTTCATAATTATATTAGACTTCTTTAAGGTTTTAATTTATGTAACACTTAATCCATTTTTCCTCATAATTTGTTATTCTTATGAATCAAAAAGTGATTGTTGTCATCTTTCTTACATTAAAATGTATATTTTATTTTATTTATCTTTGAGTCTTAAAACTACCTACATTTGTTCCAATCTTTTTAAGCTTACTAATAAAGAGGTTAATTTAATTATATCAAAACATATGATTTGTTGTATCCAAACTTGAGGGAAGTCAATGTAATTCATCCTTAAAAAAATTATATTGAATTTACATATTGAGGGAAGTCAATGTAATTCATCCTTAAAAAAATTATATTGAATTTACATATAAAATGACGTGACACTTTATACTCCATTCATCTCAATTTAAAATACTTATTATTTCAACTTATATTTTCAAAAATAAAACAATTATATTATTCTGATTCAATTTTTTTTATACAAATTTTGTTTATAAATAATTTTTCTTAATTTATCAAATTGTGTTTTTTTTATCTCATGTATTACAATTTTCATTAGTTTAATGATTTCACCACTCGTGTTTATTATTAATATAGTAATAATTGATTAAATGATAAATATAATATAATAATTAAATATCATATATTAAATATTTTATTACCTAAAATCATTTGTTGAGTCTTTCTTCCCTTAGCTACATGTAGTAAGTAGTTTTTTATTCAACTAAAGTAGTTAGTCAAAAATTGAGTTTGATGAAATGTGTTCCTATGATTTTGTGCTATAAAATAGTTGAGGGAAGGCTCTAATTAGCTAATAATGCTCTAAAATCATTAAGTTACTTCTCAAAATAAAAATATGTATATGTTTTGAAATGAAAATTTTCATTTCATACTATAACTATTTTTATGATCAATTTTGTCATAAATTTTAGGAGTACTTACGTATAGGTCCTAATAAGTAGACTTATTATTTAATAGGTCCTATGAGAAAAATTAATCATAAAAAAAGTCACTAATTGTAAGTTTTTACGACAATTTATAAAAATCATGACAAAAAAAAGTCACTAATTGTCAATTTTTAGCGACATATATAAAAAATTATCACAAAAAAAATTATTTTTAGCGACAATTTTACAAGACTTATTTTCAATAGGACTTGATGAAAATTAAGTGTAACTATTAGGACCTATTGGTAGTTTATCCTAAATTTAATTTTATGATAGACAACCGTTTTAACAAACTAGAAAAAGTATTTTGTTACACGCTTCAAAATAAATTTGGACTTTTTACTTATGCTATAATTTGGGATTAGTTTTTTTATTTTTTGAAAAAAAATGTGTTAAAAAATTTACTTTTCGAGTTGGTATTGTTTAGAAGAATTTTTAAAAAAGTAATTTTTTTATGAAAAATTAAAGGAACAAAAAAAAAAAAAAAAAGGAGCAACTTTTTAAACATTTTTTGTTGTCAACTTCTTCCATTTTTTTTTTTCTCTTTATTTTTCAAGTCCATCTACTCAACCTAAAAGTCTTAAAAATAAATAAATAAATTAATTAGTTAAAAACCAAGAAAAACAAAACAACTGTTAAGAAAAAAATTCTGTAGATGATTTTAGTAGTTCTATTAAAATATGGCTAATTGTATCTTGGTAAACCTTAGTGTATCTCACTATATGGTAAATTTTAATTTATTTAAGCATCTCTTAACTTGTATTTGGTTAGAAGATTTAACGAGGGAACGGAAAATAAATAGAAAAGTATAAAGATTTTATTAGATTTGAATTCCAAAGTGTATTTGGTTGAGTTGAAAAATAAACAAATAAAACATGTGTTTTGTTAAGAAATTTAGGAAGGAAAAGAAAAAAAAATTAAATAAAATATATCTACATTTCACTTAATTTCACACTTTTTTCTCTTTTTTTTTCCAAATTCCTCCCAAATCCCTCAACCAAGCATTAGTAAGTGAACTCAAAAGACAAAAAAAAAATAAGATTACATTTCCTCACTTTTTTTCTCTCTTGTATTTCCCATTATAACCAAATAAAAAGTCAAATTACATTTTATTTTTTCTTTCTATCTCTATAACCAAATTCTCCAACCAAACAAACCGTCAGAATACTCATCACCAATAAGAGAGTATGGATATAGAAAGGACAAAACCCATGCAACCCCCAATGCGTGCTCCCCCCCATAGCCCAAAGCCTTGCCAAAGTTACTTGTGTGGGTGTGGCTCGCAATAGTATTGGAGTTAATTTTCAAGTAACTTTTCCATTGAATGTCAATTTTATTTGACTCCAAAAATCTAATAAAAATTATACACAATACTCGTTTGGTAATACCCAGTACAGAATTTTAGGGTTTTTATTTTTATTTTTTATACCTAACATCGCTCAATCTAAAATGAAGATAGATCTCACATAAAACAATGGTGGGTTGTCTGCGATTGACAAGTCAATTGGCCATTGGTGGTGTGGTGCAGTTGCTATTTTACCGCTAACCCACCGACTCCATGCCGAAAAAGAGCACAAACACATTGCTCAGTTGGAAAATGTAATAACCTGATTTTTCTCAAAATATCCCAACAATGAAAGCAAGGTAATAATATGAACACAAGCAAAATTAAAAGAAAATCTATTATATGGCGGAGCATAATACAATTCAGCCAATTCAATTAAACATGGTGAAACAAGCAAATGTCAAAAACTTTGATATGGAAAATGACTATTGATTTGTTATCTTCCCCTTCAAAAATTGAATCATATATCTGAAACACACTTCAGCTACCCAACCTCCCAGGTGAGATTGATTGACCCCATCATCCATTTTAGCTGAAGTGAGAACGTGTTTCAACCAATAATAATATGAAACACAGACAGGGCAATTCACCATCTTTTCTTTTTTTAATGACAGTACAGTTTGATCACTGAATCAGCACCTGCAGTGAATAACCATGGTTGCCTAGGGTGGAACTTGCAGTCCATTACTCCTGTAAAAGGCAAAATGAATCAGAGAAGCCACCAAAAATAATATCAAGCCAAATATTAGTAAGATACACTCTGGACATTTATATTCAAAGATTTTAGTATCTATATTCACAATGGCGCATCCTATGTTGCATGTCATATTATTATTTCCACACAAATAGTGTACCTTTTGCGAGTAAAATCAATAGTAGAAGGTGCCAAAAGCAAGGACCTGGATTATCAGTAGGGAGAGGCTAGTTCAATCCCAGCCAGCCTTACCACATCGCCAATGAACCAAAAACAAACTGGCACTATATAACTACTATTTTTGTAACTGAGAATCAATTGGAATACACTCATGTAACGAGTCAACAATAAAGCTCTACGAGGAGCTTAACAACCTGCCTCCCACGAGGCCAACTTTTTTTGACAAGTACAATTAGGCCAACTTAAGAGAGGAATCAGGGTTGGACAAGGAGCAAGCCAGCCCACTACTCCCATCAAATCAAGATTCCACAGAGAGAACCATCTTCGGAATACATCAAAACGAGAACTAGACTTGACAGCATGCATATAATATATATCAATAAAAAATGACAGCTTCACAAAATAAAAGCTTTGAAGACAGGCACATGTAATTGTTGGCGATCCAGCATTCCAAAGTTGAGGTCATGGGATTGACACTCCCCCCTCAGTAGAGTGCTCTACCTATAGAAATCCAAGTGTTCCCTGATGAACGAAGGTGGGTGCCTAGCAGGTATCTAGGCGTCCCCAAAAAAAGAAAAAGGCCAATGACAACAGAGTGGAGGAAACGATGCAGTAATATATATTTATTCCCCTCACTGCAAACAGTTAAATATACCAATTTATGGCTATCAACTAAATTAATTACTACTGATACTGAAAAATATAGTTGCATTGCTTTGTATATAATCATACGTAAGGAAAGTCAAGCAGATGTTGATAATTATAAGCAGACTACTTTAACAAGGCATTTTGTCCCCTGTTTCATTCTTTTTCCTACTACTATTTTTTTTTTTTTTTTTTTTTTTTTAAGTTTTGCTTTTCTTTTCCCTCAATTATAAAAAAAAATAACAATGATGACACTCATTTTTTTTTATAGACCATAGATTCAAGTTCTTCAAGATCAGTACAGCTTGTAGCCTGCAAGAGCTAATACATAACACATAAAGGCCAGACGGACAGAGTTTTTACATGTATGATTAAAATCTGTGTTTGCAGCCTTCAGTTTATCTGCTCTCAATCCACTTAAGTAAATTATTATCAACCACAACTAGAAGAAGAACAAAGTATAGACATTCACTAACCTCTTCCATTCGCACTTGCATGCCCTCGGAGAATTTCCAGTGGAACAATAAGAGGGTTTTGATTTAGATCAGAATAAACCATGCCGTGAAAAACATATGCTGTGCAATCATCAGAGCAAGACGCAAACAGAGGGTAGGAACGATGAAAGGCCACATTGGTAACATCTTTTGGGTGACATCTGAAAATTTGAATAACCAGATCAGAGCAATTATACTGAATTTAAAAAACCAAAAAAAAAAAAAAAAATTGAATAAAAAAAGAGCAACAAGAAAAAGGTACCAGACAAACTTTGCCCGCAACTCAATCTCAAACTAGAGCATTATCGTTTTTACACACATAACCTTTTTATGGATGTGTATATGTTTAAGCATGCATGCATATACCCATAAATGTAGTATGCACATGCACAAAAGTACTTTTTTTTCTCAAACCAATCAATAAAGTTGCACACAAGTTCACTTGGTCATGATCATTTATTTGCTCTAAACATACAATACGGGGATAAACTTTTGTCACTCAAATATATGTGTTGTAATTGCACAGAGGTTTTCCCCCCCTTTTTTAGCCAACTGTGCACCTCTTTGGTGAAATACTCTCAAATATCATTCATAGATTTTGCATATTTATTTGGAGTCCTTTGCTGATAATAATTGAAAGTGGCATCTGAATAGTTCCCACATGATTAAAGAAGTCAAGGTAACGTTTTACAAATAAAATTTTTATTCTAGTGTTTGGGTTTGGGTTAGGGAGTGGGGAAAAAGAAAGAAACATACTTTAGAACTCTATAAGGTTTAGATGAGAGGTCCATATCAAACCAACACAATTTTCCTTCTCTGCTCCCCACAATAACATTATCACCTGCACAGAAAGGGCACCTCAGACATATTCAACCTTAAATCAATAGAAACACAACAATTTTAACATGTGATCACATGAATAACAGCACTAAAATTCATCTACTGAATTTATAATTAAATATATATATATATATATGAGCAAATCAAAAATAGAAACATACCACCAGGATGAATTGCAATGGAGGAGACTTCACGGAGCCCGGTTTCAAGCTTCTTAATGAGCTTTTGCTTTAACAAGTCATATACACGGATATTCTTCTTTGTGGAAATGAAAAAGATAGAACGGGTGGGATGGAAGGTCGATGACACTGGAAGCCCATGCAATTTGAACGGAAGTCTTTGGGTGAGTCTCTTTGAAAGTTGGTGTATCAATATCGCTCTTGATTCACGTAACAAACAAGTTAAGAAAAACCATATGGAAAATTAAACAACAGATACCTGTCTCTCAGACGCTACTCACATCAAATCAAGGCATGTCCTAACACCAAGTGGAAAACTAAACCAACATATACCTGGGACGTACATTGTTTTGTCCAATTACTCCTGCTCAATGTGAAGAGCTCAGTAATTATGTGGTCAAAAGTGTACCAATATCATTAGACACTCATAATTATATGCGCAAAACACTGAATACCCCTTTTCAGGATGTCACCCCCTTTTCACATGACACCAGATAGACAAGCCAGCAACAAGTAAATATTATAGCCTGACTTCCATAAATCTCAACCTCTAAATCATAAAACTTAAGCAGGATTCAGAAGAAACAGAAGTATGCACTATTAGAAATAATAATAGCAACAACAACAACAACAACAAAAAATAATAATAATAATAATAAAAGGCAGCTTATTTGTTCAAAGAGAGATAAATCATTATCAAAATTAAACAAATGTAGGATGCTGAGAAGACAAGGTAAAAGCACTTAAAACACCCATGAAGCCACTTTTCTTTAATCTCAGAAAGATCACGTCAGAAATTCAATGAACATAATAGGTGAAAGGATATCAGCTGGCATAACTGTGGAGAAGTAATCTCCTTTGCGATGCCATTCTACAGAAGATACAGTCTGCAAGACCACAAAAGAATAAGAAGCCTAAGTCTAGTATCAAGGCCTTCTTTATAGAATTAATTTCCAAGCAACATGGATATCAGATGAGTCTAACAACAATAGAATGAGAGACAATGAAATGAAAGTACCTTAAAATGCTTTAACCTGACTCCCTTGTGTATATCATCTCGAGCCCAGCTGACAACAGATGCAGCATTACCTATAAAATACGAATATAGGCAGAGTCAAACAATAGTCATTGCAAATATAAGTTATATAACTGTCCAACCTGATAGCTAATCCACTCACCAGAGTCATCTGGTCCTGTGGGTGTCTCAACATGCAGAAGTTCATTAATCCTTTTTTGTTCTTCTTCATTCCCGAATCCAGTGTTTAAAAGAAAAACATACTGTTCCCTGCAAAATTAATGGTAGTTAAATTATATGGCCAATAAACAAGATGCCCAGATTAGGGGAGAGAGAGAGAGAGAGCATTTAGCCTTACGCAGAAACTGCCAAGATAGGAAGGTCAGGTGCGGGGTTCCATGCTACATGCTGCACAGCTTCACCAAGTTCCCAGATTCTAAGGCATCTTCCAGTTTCAACCTCCCATATACGCACAGTTCCATCACTTGAACCTATTGAGAATGTAGTGGATAGCGAAACCTCATTCAAAACTTTATTTGTGAGTCCGGAAACTAAAGATACAGCATAAATCTAAGAATAGCATCCAAACCAGAAGCAATCCACTGCCCAGAAGCTTCAGTAGAAATTGACATAACTGCACCCTTGTGACCTCTATACTCGAGATAACATGTTGTTGGATAAGGCTTAAGATCTTTACGACTTGGTAGCTTTGGTTTTAAAGACTCAGGGTCAATATTGATCTGGGAAAAAAAATGGAGGCATTTTGGATACATCATTATTGCAGAATAGAAGCAACAGAATCAGCATTACGAAACCCCAAAAAAAATCATCAAATTTTGAAACTCATAGACCACCTAAATTTTTCCTACACTTACACGTTTTTTCCGGACTCTAGGGCACAAATATAGGTCCAAACAACGTTCAAACGTTTCGCTGACAGCTTTCTCATATGCTGGGACACTTCTCAAAGATGTAAACCTAAGTGAACGCAATGCAACTAGATTAGGATCTCAACTAAAAAGAGAAGCAAATGAATAAAATACTGAACAATGAGATTAACATGTACAATACCTTTTTGGAATAAATTTAGGCCGGTCCTCCTCAAACATAAGCTGATAAGAATTAATTTCTTCTTGGGTTGGAATATATTCTAAAGAAGGATTATAGGATTCCTCATGCCCTAAAAGCAAAATACACAGTAATTAAATGCCAAATCTGAGTGTTACTTCAAACAGGAAAAATAATGACTTTCCAGCCATGATTATAGTCAAACCAACATAATATACCTGGCAACTTTGGCTTTGGTGCAGGAATATAAGCCAATCCATGACCAGTCTTTTCTTTTGAGCTAGAATCATCTCCCCACAGATGATAGAACCTTGGTTCTTCTTTTGGTTTGTCAAATTTTATTAAACCCTTCCGAATTGCCCTCACATACTCAACAACCTATAGATTCATAAGAAACCACAATATTTGAAGATTGGAATTATATACAAGTACACAATTTCAACTAAATGCAATTACCAGCTTCCAATAGTCTCTTTAATAAGACTCACACCATCAATCTAATTCAAGACCTAGCCACGAGAATGCTTGCGGAAAAACGAGATGTAATTATAGAGAGAAAAAAAATTCAAGGACACTAGGAAAAAAAAGGCTACAAACACTCACTAAAAATGACAAAAACTCACTGCATTGTCATAGTAAATCTACTAAATTCAAATTCTCCAAGAATGACCTTGACTCATTGTAAAGAAATGCCCAGTAGATTTGCAAACATCACCATTCTAGAAACTGCATTACCTCTAGGGAAGAAAATTTCAAACTGGGTTGGAAATACACACAGATACAATACAACAATAAAATGTAATTCAATAGAAGAAAAACATATACTGAAAATAGAAAAAGGCAAATAATACACTCTGCCCTGTTATCTCGCATAATCAAAAAGCAATGTCCCAAAGTATTCACCTTTTTACTCTCCCACTTGGAAGGAATAAATCGCCTCTTAGGTTCTGGTGCATTTGAAAGAGGATACTTAGAATCTTCCCAGGCAAACCAATCAACATAAGGCTGTATTCAGAACATACAGAACTTTAGAAACACTTCTGAGAAGAAAATGAGGTGAACTGAATATAAGAGCGGCAGTATTTTCAGATTACTAATTCAAAAAAATTATAATATTATGGGAACCATAAAAGAAGGTAACCACAAAATGATAGAGAAATTACGGACCGCGTATGGATCGAAGTCAGAATGAGGTGCCTTTCCTTTCAGTAATCTGCGTATAAGTTTAGCCTCATGTTTTGTCAACTCCACTTCCTCATCATTATATTCATCATATATTTTGCGCCTGATGGAATAACCATAAATGAATAAAATGAATAAAAAAAATCCCCATGTTCAGCATTTGAAGAATGTCAAAGTCCAAATGAAGGATCAGTTACGTTCTATAAAGCACGGGTACTCCAAAAATGTTATTGCACAAGTGCCAGGTGCAAGTATGCGTACCGGGTACATTGTATACGGTCTGGGGAAGTTGGGAACTCCATGGGTACGGAGTGGGTACTCCATAGCAGCTGATATATATATATATATATATTTTCTCTCTAGAGGTTGGAATTTGATGCAAGTCCACAGCCTTCTTCCTCTTTAATCATCTTCAAATATTTTAGGTAATTTGGAACCACCAACTCTTTACACTGTTATTGAGTAACTTTACCCTCTTCTACTTATTGTTTTATACTTACTAGACAATTAGAATTATATAAAATAAAAATAAAAATAAAAATAAAAAATTGATATTTATAGGAATATTGAAAATTATATTGATGTTTCATTGTTACTTTCATAATATTGATGTTTTTAAATTATTATTTGAATATTTGAAAATTATATACTTGAATGAAATGAAAAAATTCACAAATTATTATCTTAATGGTTATAGGAATATGAGTTAGCCTCCGTTTGGGAAGTGGGTTGGCTTTTTGGCTTTTTTGGCTATATGAGCCTGGGCTCAAAAGCTTGGTTTGGGAAGGGCTTTTGGCTTTTTGACTTTTTTGTGAGAGAAAAGTGTAATGATTATGGGGTTGGATGGGATGTTTTGTCTGTTGTGACTCATGAGCCTATTATGTCTTTTGTGGCTCATTGAGCCAAAAAAGCTCAATGAGCCCTTGCCAAACCAACCCTTAATCAGGTTTAGGATTTTACTTTAGTATTGTATTGGTATTGTTGAATATTGATTTATTTTTGGTTTTGTAATTTCTCTTTTTAGTTATTGTTTCAAACTTTGAATTGTAGATGGGATGCTTAGCTATAAATTTAAAATATATATATATATATTTGACGTACCCTAGCCGTATCTTAATTTTTTTAAATTTTAGCATATCGGCGTACCCGTACCAACACCTGTGCTTCATAGGTTATGTTGCATAAATTTCATGGTTTTTTTTTTTTTTAAAACCTAAGATGTCCTTGCTATTTCATAAAAAGCAAAAACCAAAAGTAACTCTTAAATTCTAGATAGCACGGAAAGAAACATGAGAAGTCATCATATTCATACACACAACACAGCCCTGAAGCTTGCATTCCATTGTCATCACAGTTGATAACTCACCAATTTTTTGAGTCATCAGCACTGGCAAGAAATGAATCCAGCTTATCTTGTCTCTCCTTTTTTTTAATCTTCTTTCCAGTGATGTCATACCCGATATGTTCCTCATCCTTGTACCACACCAGCGGAACATCCCCAATCGTATTACGAGGAGCAACCTATTTTGAGAAAAGAAAATTCAATATTAAACCACAAGGAAGAAGACTAATTTATCATGACATGGCAATATTCAATCAACAATGCGGGCCCAATCCATGTATCAAAAATTGAGCAGTAAAATTAAATTGAACCATGGAGTTGCCAATATTTGAAATGGAAGTGGAAAACGATACAAGAAACTGAAACATGAAATGTGATCCAAAAATATTATGAGAAACATAAAACACTAGTTGATATAAGATCGAATAGAATATTTATAAGAAAAATTATTAAAAACATTAAAAAAATAAAATGTAACACCCTACGTATTATTGCTTGACATGAATATATTTCTATTAAAACTTGAACTAGTTTATTTGTTATATAGAAATTCTTTTGAGACATACTTTGGTGAAATATGGAAATACCATAATTTTGAAGTGTTGGATATGAACTTTTATATGAATGAATTGGAAGCTAGGGGTACAAGATTGAGAAGTATTCCTTTGAACATAATATGCATATATGTGTTTTCAAATCCTTAAATAAGGTGCTAAATTAGTGTTCATCAAGATAATCAAGTGATTAGTTGACATGAGGTAGGCACACCTTACCCTTGGGGTGCCACTTCCTCACATGGATATATGACTATTATAGAAACAAGTGTCTGCGCTACCAAATAAATCAAAGAAAAACAAGAGAGGAGAGAGAAAATTGCTGAAAAAGAGAAGAAAGACAAAAAGAGAAGAAAAGATAGGGAAAAGTTGGGAAAGCATAATTTTAAGACCTAGGATAGTTTCTAGCTTAATTCAAAGTAAGATTTTTGCTCCTACACCACTTTATGATCATTTGATTGGAAAATTTGTATTGAAAATGAATTTTAGAAGGAAAATGAGAGGAAACAAGTTTCAAAGATGGATTTCTTGGAAATAAATGCTTTGATTTGGAAAAGTCCCAAGTATTTGTGTAAGAATGGATTTCATGGAGTTCCTTTAACTTTGTATGGCTTAAGAATGATAAATTTCATGTTTTTGGATTTTGAAAGAGAGACATTTGAGCTTGGGATGGCTTGAACTCGAAAAAATGAGCTAAGGATTGTTTCAGCCGAACCCCGCTCTAGCGCGCTAGTTCAAAAACCCACAATTGCACTGTCTTGGCTCAGTTTGACCGCCCTTTCCTGTTTTGGGAAATTTTCCTCTTTTGACCTATTTTGACCTATTGGTACCATTTCTAACATTTGAAACTTGTTTCAAGCATAAAAGGAGTTTTAAACAACCCTTTAAACCCTAATTTACGTGAGATGAACTTAGATCGAGAGGAGGAATTATTTAATTAAGATTTTACCGTAACTTTTGTATAATTAGGATTTATACCAATGTGCATTGTCCCATTTTATGTTATGCAGGCCAACAAATTTTGTGGACTGTCATACTTTTCACGACTTAAGGTGAGTCAATGTTATTAAAGGCGACAGGCGCACTGAAGCGGCAAGGTTTCCTAGGGCCTAGATGTAAGGCGCGAGTTTTGTCGAAGCAAGGCTCTTATTAACGAGAAAAAATAGATAATTTAATATAAGCAAAATAATTGAAGGTTCAACACAAGTAAAATGAAATATTAAATATTTTAAAACATAAATACCAACAAACACCAATATTTTATCATCGACAAATAATTCAAGGTTCACATAAATACAAACATCTAATTTATAAATCATATTTTTTTAAAATAGCAATTGAGGAGATGAAGAATAACGGCAGCTGTTAATCTGGTCAAAGAGAAAGCTCTATCCAACCAAAGTCTTTGTATAATTGCCCAAAAGTGTTGGGTTGCAATGTATGTTTAGGGATTTAATCCCTTGTAGCCACATGTAAACAAAAAAACAACGAGATTAAGTGAAATTAGGCTAGTAATTGTAATAGACAAATATGTTAAAAGAAGCATGCAAGTTGTGCGCCTTGCGCCTAAGCCTAAAGCGCACACTTCATGTGTTTTTATGGGGCCTATTTTACATTGCCTAGCTTGAGATGTTCCGAAGTGCACTAACTACGCCTTGGGCCTAGGCACGCCTTTAATAACTAGACTAACAATTGTCGTTATTCTTCTTCTTCTTCATCTTCATCCAACATCATCTCCCCATTCTCTTTCTCCTTCTCCTTCTCTATGCTTATCTTGTAAGACACTTCGATTTCATTGCTATTTTCAAATGTTTATGATTTATGAGTTAAATAATTGTGTTTATGTGCAACCTTGAATGATTTGTCTATAATAAAATATTGGTATCTGTTAGTATTTATACTTCAAAATATTTAATATTACATTTTACTTATGTTGAACCTAGAAATATTTTCTTTTTATTAAATTATTTACTTTTTAACGTCAATATGTGCCTTGCCTTAAGCCTAGGCCGTAGGAAACCTTGGTTCTTTAGTGCGCATGTTTCTTCAAAGTTATTTTGAACTTCTATTTTGAATACTATTGTAGTAAAATGCTTGAGAACAATGGGTATCCTATTCAAAAATATATATATTTATTATTGTTGAAAAATAGAATTTAAGATCAAGAAAAAATAGTAGATATTCTAAGAAATGCATTTCTAGGGAATTTCCACAATTTTTTGACAAGTTTGATAAATTTTGTTAGATTCTAAAATGCCTTGGAAAAGTTTGCGAGAATTTTGTTTCCGTTCCTCAAATGAGATTCCAAGAAAAGGAGTTTCCCATCTCAAAGAGAGTTTCTTGGTAACTATGGAACTATCTTCATGATTTAGTTAAGAAGCAAGACAACATGTACTTGGTTGTGCTGTTTACTCTTTGAAAATAGCATAGAATCGCTTTTAGGAACTTGATTCGCAATACATATCAAAAGGCATAATGAAAACCAAAAGGCACATCTGGCCTTCTGATTGTATCTATGGACATAAATCAACTCTTTACTCCTAAAAGGTACCCAAAATAAATAAATAAATACAACAGACCTCATCTTCAGATGAATCACTCTCATCTACTCCTTGATGGTCTTCATCACTTCCATTTTGATCTTGTTGTTCACTATGATTATCATTAGTACCATCATGATCTTGCTGACTGTTATCATCATCACCAGTTGGCCCATCATCATCACTTGTATTAACTATCTCCTGCTATAATCACCATTAAAACCATTAAGAACTACAAAAAAAAGGCCCAAAAATAAAGCCCCCCATAATTTAAAATCTGAGAATATCATAAACTAGAATAGAAGAAGTAAATTTTTTCATGATATTTAAAAAATGGTGGAATTACCACGCACCTCATTTTCGGAGAATTCACTCTGTTCTGATCCTGATTCTGTCAAAGTGCCCTCATCCTCATCCAAATCCTAGAACCACATAAACCAAATCATTGAACACCCAAAAAATGAAGCTTTAAACATATAAGAGTTCTTTTTTTCATAGGCATATGGCTCATCTGAATTTCAAACCTTATACAATGCATAAGCCATAAATCAATAGTTCTACTTCCAGCCTGAAAAGGAATTATAAAAGATGGCCATCAAGACAAACCCAAGTAGTTGAGATAAAACTCTGTCAAGTTCACTTGAGCCAATCAAGACGACAATAATATCAAACAGTCCAAGAGTCCAGATACTGCTAATGCTAGATACAATGAGAATCAAGATAATTGCAGTAACAGTTTGATTTCTTTGATTAAAATTCACCAGATGCACCCAAAAAAAAAACTCAGAAACATGTGGGTCCAAAAAGGTGGAAAAAGTAACATTTGGGGTTCAAGCAACTCTACTCATATAAGAAATGATGGTAGCCTATTAAATAAAACATGTAAGCTTGCCATTCTGTTAATAACCCCTTTGGACTAATGGATCTTCAAAGAAAACATAAGCCTTCAGCCAATCAATCCTACTACAACGGCTAATGTCGGTAACAATTCAATAAAATGCAGAACAAACAACACTAACAAAAAGATACAATGTTATTATTTTTTCTTCCTTTCCTCATTTTCCTCAGACACCACATAAAGACAAACGAGGGCAAAAAAAATAGATTTTTCAATTAATGCTAGTTTGAGATTGATTACAAAAAAACAATAATAGCAGCAACCAACATAAGAAAAAAAATTTACCATCTTGATAAAGCTGCATCACTATTATAAAGCTCCTAAAGATTAATATTTACCATTGTAAGAATGGACCCCTGTTCTATAATCTTTTTCCCCTCATTAATAAAACATGAAAAAACAGAGAAAATATCTACATGAAATAAAATCAGACTGATCAAAGATGGGAGAAATCAAAGAAAAAACATAGGTACTTTTTTTTACATACAGAAATCAAAGAAAAAATATACACTCTGGATTAATTTTTTTTACTTACATTTAAAAATAAAACAAACAACACAAAACATGCATGAAATCAGAAAAAAAATAAAAAAAAAACAGAAAAAAAAAACTCTTACTTACATTTACCGAATCCATTGTAGATGACATGAACAATCGATCTAATTAAGATGGATGATCTGGGAACCCATTTCAGAGTGTTAGAGAGAGAGAGAGAGAGAGGAGCTCACCGAAAGAGAGAGACAACAGCTATAGCTAATGATCTAATCTGAGATGGATGATCTGGGAACAAAGGAACAAAAATAGTCACCGATCCGAGAGAGAGAAAGAGATGAGAACACCGAGACAGAGAGAGAGAGAGAGCTCACCGACAGAGAGAGACGAGCAGCAGCACACCGATCTGATCTGAGATGGATGAGAGTGTGAGAGAGAACTCAGTCTAAGATGGGAAAGAGAAGAGAGAGAGAGACACGATCGACATGGAGACCTGAAAGAGGCGTGAATGAGTGAGGCTGCTGGATTAGGTTAGGTTAGATTTTAGGAGCCATTTCCCTAAACAACAATGATTCATCTTCCTTTTCTTCCCACCCTTTGACCCCCCTTCTCTCTCTCTCTCATTGTTTACTTTTTCTTTTTCTTTTCCTTTTTTTTCCTGCTCCTCCAATCACCTCCCGCCACGTGACAAAGGGGGTAAGGGAGTGACCCCCAAAAGGGGATCCCAAGCATTATTCTTTCCCTAAATAAGTCAAAACAGTAAGGAAATTCCCAAAGTAAGCCTATTTTTCAAAGATTTCCCAAAATAGGTTAAATCGCGGTTCCAAATCGCGAGTTCAACGGTTTCTCCCCCGGGGCTGTCAAATCTTGAAATCGCTGTTACGAAATGCGATTTTGCTTAAGAACTCGCGGTTACAAACCGCGAGTTTAATTAAATTTTTTTTCTTTTGATTCCAAGCACGAGTTTAATTAATTTCATCGCAAAAAAAATTTGTTCTGAACTCGCGTTTCAGAACCACGAGTTCATGTTGAAGTCGCTGTTTGTAACCACGAGTTCAGCCAAAATCGTTTTTGCTCTGAACTCGCTATTTCTAACCACGAGTTCATCATAAAATTTTTTGTTCTGAACTCGCAGTTTATAACCACGATTTTAGGCAAGTTTATTGTGGTTAAGTGAAATCGTGGTTGTGAACCACGATTTTAAAACAAGTTTATAAGCACCCCAGCCCCGTGTTTTGTATTCACGATTTCTGTATACTCTCTCTCGCTCTTACTCCTCTCTGTTCTCTCTCTCGCGAGCTCTCTCTCTGTTCTCTCTCTCTCGAGCTCTCTCTCTCGCGAGCTCTCTCTCTCCCGCTCTGTCTCTCTCTCGACCTCCCTCTGTACTGTCTCTCTCATTGGTATGCCTTCTATCATCATCTACTTTACTGCGAATAAATTACCATTATAGTTTATGTTTGTGAATATATTAGTGTTTGTGAAAATGTGAATAAATTAGGGATAGGGTTCATGTATGTGGGGTTAGGGTTAGGATTTATATTTGTGAATAAATTAGGGTTAGGGTTCATGAATGTGGGGTTAGGGTTAGGGTTTATGTTTGTGAAAAAATTAGGGTTATGGTTGATTTTTGTGAAATTTTAAGTATAGGTAATTTGTTGAATGTGAATGTGAATGTTGAATTTTAATTATATTTGTTGAATGTTGAATTTGTTGAATTTGTGAATGAAAACATATTTTAAGTATAGGTAGTTTGTGAATGTTGAATTTGTTGAATTTGAATCAAAACATATTTGTTGAATTCATAATTTGTTAAATGTTGAAAGTTGAATGTGTTTAATTATCTGTAATAATAATAATTTTCTTGTATCAAAACAAATTTTGAATCAAAACAAATTTAAGGAATAATCAAAACATATTTTCGTTTCTTTTGAATCAAAACGTATTTAAGGAATAATCGTGCCATTCCCTTTTATTGTCATTCCAATAAATTACCTTTGTCCTATGCAGCTAAATATTTACAATAATTTTAATGCTGTTAATTAATTACATAAGAAAGAGAAACGTTAATTTGGTTGTAAAAATTATTATTAATTAGGTGATGCGGAGTAGTAATAAATTAAATTTAATAAAGTAACCAAAATAATTTTATTCGAAATTTCAATTTGTTAAGTAAGAATAAGAAATTGAAAAGTAAGGAACAAAATTTGTGATAAGAAATTGCTATTGAAGTTTTCTCATCATTTTGGCCAGGAGCAAATATATATATATATATTTATTTATTTTTTGGAGATAGGGATATGGCAAAATAGAAAAGTCAGATATTTCGTTTTCTTACTAAATTTTTTTAAATATTATATATATATATATGTATTGTTAATATTTATTTTAAAATATATATATATTTATTGTTAATATTTTCTATGGGTGACCCTTTACGTAGTACACTAAAATTTTATTAACAAATTAAAAATCTAACTACTTAGAATGTTGACCCAAAAAAAAAAAAAAAAAAAAAAAATGTATTCAAATCTAATCGGTTTGTAAAATTGATGACACATGCCACTACGATAAGTAAAATTGGTTTGACTAAGTAAAATTATAGTTTACTTGAATTTCATGCCCCATTTACGATTGAATTTCATTTTCGAGTTTTTCCTCCTTAAATTTCATGACATTCCCTTTTATAAATTTGATATAAATAAATGACTTTTTAAAAGTGATTCACAAAAAAATTGATATAAACATTAGAGGTCGAATATAAACATTAGAAGTCAAAAAAGTACTTTTTACCTCTTTGCGAAGTCGTCATAGAAAATGCTATTATGAAAATATTTGATATAAAAAAAACAAAAAAATTATTTAGGAATTATGTTTGAAAAAATGAGTCATTCTCGATAATTTTTGAAATTTTTTGAGTTATCCTACACTCAAATGAAAATTTTTTATTTATAAAATGAAAAAAAAAAAAATGAATGAAATGAGTCATTCTCGATAAAAAATAAAAAATTGAAAAAATGAAAAAATACAAATTTTTGATTTATAAAATGAGTCATTCTCGATAATTTTTATCCACTTGAATTATCCAATTGAATTATCCATTGGGTGCCTTGGTGGTGGGTCCCTTCCTATGAGTTGGATTAAATTTGATCAGTAAGTGGTTACCCGAGACTTGGGCCCACGAATGCTATAATGCCCTACATAGTGTCATTTTTTTTCCATATAAAAAAGAAGTAAAAAAGAAGTCGAGTCTATTGGGGGACAGCATAAACATTTAGGTATGATTTTCTTGCCCTCTTTGCACGACGGATTAAAGTTGAGAATTGATTGAATGATTCTTCCCAACTGCATGCCGTGAACGTAGGTGAAGTAAATTGAGTCAATTGGAGTCAAGCATTACTTTTATAATAGATTCTATCTTCTGATGTCATGAACGTAGGTGAAAGTAATTTGAGTGAATTTGAGTCAAGCATTACGTACTTTTCTAATAGATTCTACCATCTGATGCCTTGAACGTAGGTGAAGTAATTTGGGTCAATTTGAGTCAAGCAGTACTTTTATAAAAGATAAAATCATCTATAATTAAAATTATTTTATAAGTCTAGTTTCTTTTCTGTTCAGATTTTAAATTAAAAGGTATAATTCGGGCTCTTGAGGTTCACTACATGTCCTGATAATGTGAAATGTTCATTTTGTAGGGGTTTTCATGTATATCATCTACACAAAAAGTTAGGTTGATTAAATAATCATATTTATTCAATTTATTATTTTTGTCACCAAAGTCTATTTTTAAAAACATAGTTATCATCTTTTCTTTTCTTTTTTTTAAAAACAAATGAGATAAATTGTACATGTTACGATTATCAAATTAACTTAACTTTCTTGTATGGATAATATACACAAAAGGCTCCATAAAATAAATGATTTGGATCATTAGAAAACGGGATGCATGGGAAGCTTCATGAGTCTAAACAACACACTCTTTTGGATTAGAGAAAAGTCCAATCCTATTTTATATAAGGCTTTGGTTTCCCTCCAGTCCAAAAGGAACTTTTTAGGCCCGTGAGAATGCGCCTGGATTATGTTTATTCAATTAAGTTATAACTTTTGAAGTCATCCTACACTCATAACTTTAAGTCATCCTACACTCATAACTTTTTAAGTCATCCTACACTCATAACATATTTTGATTTATGTTTATTCAAATGAGTCATCCTACACTCATAACTTTACCTACAATCAAAGTAACAAGATTAACAACTTACATTTATAAGTTTATGTAAATTACTTAGATTTATAATTTATCAATCACC
The DNA here is from genome assembly GCA_036172215.1 of Camellia granthamiana. Lineage (NCBI taxonomy): Eukaryota > Viridiplantae > Streptophyta > Magnoliopsida > Ericales > Theaceae > Camellia > Camellia granthamiana. The sequence goes on along the minus strand of CM069904.1, from coordinate 34,579,260 downwards.
GAAATCAATTTACATCAATTATATTTATTTAATGATTACAAATGTTGTTACTTTACAAATAAGTATATTGTTGCTATTTTAATGTTTTTTGTCTTAATTGAAGCAAGTATATGGACACTGTTCCAATTATTTTCTACTGGGGGGGAAACATAATTCGGGATCCCGATGAAGGCGTATCATATGATGCTGAGCCGAAAGGGATATATGCGGTGCAAATTGGCACCACGCTTAGCAATTTAGAGGAGATGTTTACGTCAAAGGTGGCAAGTTACGGGGAAAGTGTCCGATTAACCTTCAAATGTAGATATCCTTATCGCCAGTGGCAACAACACAGCAAATACAAGATATTACCGATCAATGACGATGAGGCGTTGAACACCGTATTAAGTATCGGTGCAAATTTTCAAGCGCCAAATTGTTTGGAAGTCTACATTGAGAAAGAGATTGTACAGAATATCCCGAACATGACACAGATGGATTCTCGTCCGTTCACTACATTACTGACGCATGGGATTGACACAACAGCGTTTCAGTCTCCTATGTATGACTCAGATCAATGTTATCCACTGGGCTACACACAACAGTCATTTCAGGGCCATGGTGTAGAATCAAGTTCACATGGTGGATATGGTTACGAATTTGACAATAACACACAAGATGTGCCCGCATGCAGCCATCATACCACTCCGGTTGAAGTTGCTGGTAATATGGCTGAAACAGTGAACGAGGTGCAGTTTGCTGACAGTGACATGTACGGTCCTGATGTCGCCCTAAACGATGATGACAATGAAATGTGTAATGAAGAAAATGTATTAGGCGGATCAGATGATGATGATGATGAAGAATATGATGCCCAGGCTCCTGTTGACGTTGAAAATGCCCCCATTCCACCTAGAGTTGAAATCCCTTTCTATGACAACATTCACATGGGTGGTGATTTTGACATTAGTACCCGTGATGTCGTTCCTCGTAACCGGATCTGGAGCGCTGAAAATCCACAGTTGGACAGAGGAATGGTTTTTGTTGATAAGAAGCAACTTCTACATGCTGTGAAATTGTACCATGCAACAAATAATCGAGAGTATAAGGTCGTAACCTCCAAGCGAGACCTGTGGGTGTCTGCTTGCAAGCACGACTGCAGTTGGTGGTTGCGTGCATCTCTTAGTAGGAAACATGGTCTTTTTGAAATTAAGCAGTACAGGGGTCCTCACCATTGTTTATACCCACGAATGAACAGGGACCACACTAATATTAGCTCCAGTTACATTGCTTCTCATATTTTGGGACAAGTTGCGGTTAGTATAAAAAATAAATGTTTACATATATATACATATGTGTTTGTTTATAGTGTTCACATCCAGATAATCCAACTCATATTTGATTGTTGTATGCAGAATGAGCCTGATATGCCAATTAAGAATGTCATCGAAGATATAAAAAAGACCATGAACTATAGTGTATCATACAAGAAGGCGTGGCATGCAAGGGCAAAGGCAATTAAAATGGTATTCGGTGATTGGGATGAATCATATAGACAGTTGCCTAAATTCATGCATGCATTACAGACATCTAATCCTGGCACCATCGTGACATGGAAGCACAAATATACCGGGCATACAACCATTATGCCCGTCTTCCACTTTGTTTTCTGGTCTTTCAAACCCGTCATCGATGGCTTTAGATATTGTAGGCCTGTGATAACTATAGATGGTACATTCTTATACGGTAAATACACTGGTGTGTTACTGGTAGCAACGATTGTCACTGCCAATAGCAAAATATTACCGCTTGCATTCGCTGTTGTCGACAGGGAGAGTTTGGAGTCCTGGTCCTTCTTCATTCAAAATATCAAGGAACATATTGTCATGGACCGACAGGGAGTGACTTTGATATCTGATCGAGCTGAGAGTATTTTAGCTGCTATGAGACGGCATTGGCTGAATCCTTCGCTCCAATTTGTTGGATATCATCGGCACTGCCTTCGACATGTTTGCAGTAACTTTAACACACAGTTCAGAAATAAGGAGCTCAAACAACTTCTGTGGAAAGCAGGGAGTGCTGATCAACGACGAAAGTGTAATGGTTACTTAGAGCAGATACAGGCTGTTAACCAAGAAGCCATCATTTGGGTCCGCAAGATGAATCCTGAGGATTGGGCCCTTGCATATGACGGTGGATATCGCTGGGGGGTATTGACCAGTAATGATGCAGAGTGCTTCAATAGCGTCTTGAAAGGTGCAAGGAACTTACCTATTTCAGCTATGGTTGAATTTACATTTCGACGACTCGTCAAATATTTTGACGAGATGGGAGCCCAAGCTAAAACTGATGTACGCAATGAGTTCCAATACCCTAGAGAGATGCGAAGAACTATGGAGGAGGGTATCGCAAGGGGAAATAGTTTCACGTTGATATCGTATGACAGGTTAGTTTGTAATGTGAACAAATTATTATTATTATGTTGTAAAGTTAATTACACCTAAAAACATGAACTTCATTACTTTGTATCAATATTGTCTTATAGGCCCCGCCGTGTATTTGAGGTGCAAACATCTTTTCGCCGTGGACGAGGTCGCAATAGACAGGTTGTGCGGATGAATCAACCCACGTGCAGTTGTGGAAAATATGAGATAAGACACTATCCATGTTCCCATATGCTCGCTGTAATGTCTGAATGCGGTGACAATCCATTCCAGTACGTTGATCCAGTATATAGGCTTCTTGTATACATGAGAGTTTGGGAAACTAAATTCAATCCAATACCGCATCAAGATTATTGGGATGATCCGCAGTGGACCTTATTGCCTAATGACCTTCGTCTGCGAGAAGTAAAACGGGGTCGTACATCTATGGCTCGTATTCCGAATGAGATGGATATATCAGACAGGCGTTTGACAGCTCGTTGCAGTGAGTGCCACCAGACAGGTCATGACAGGCGAACATGTCCGGCGCGACTTGGTCGATGAAGACTGTAATACTTACATGTTGTAATATATCATTTTAAAATTCTTCATTTGTAATAGATCATTTAATTATGTTTTTTTCAATTCTTTCTTTACCTATCTATTTTGAATGTGTATTACAAAATGTGTACTTGATTGAAAAATGTGTAATGCAAAATTACAAATGTGTATAATTTATGCAAACTTGTATAATTTATTGAAAATGTGTACTAGTTTTTCACCGTCTACTTGATTCGAAATGTGTATTACAAGCTTCTATACTTAATCACGTAGTTCTTCTATCATTTCAAAATTTCATATTTTTGAATATATTTAATATCGAATGCTATATAAATTAAAAAAAATTACAAAATTGGAATTTAAAAAAATTAACCTATTAAAAAAATTAACCTATTATAAAAAATTAACTTATTATAAATTAAAATTTTATAAATTGGAATGCTGCACTGCACTCATTGTTCACAATTACAAAATTTTATATGTATTTTGCAAAATTTATAATTTATTCAAACTTGTAGCATTACAAAATGAATATTTAAGTTTTGTCAAATATGCCATAAATGTAATCATTAATTTCGAATTGCCTTCGTGTAAGTGGCACATAAATTTATCTTTTCTCGAACCCATAACATTTACTTCATTGTATTTTACATCGTTAACTACAAAATCAATAATTACAGTTTTCTCTGTTATTATATTATGATTAAATGAGATTTTGATATGGATGATCTAATATTTCAGTTGTACAGGCTTCATGGCACATCTACCTGAGGAGGTTCCACTGTTCAGACAGGCACATCGGGCTGACAGTATGTGGGATCGTCCGGTATGCAATAACGTTTGTTGGACTTTACGCCTACAATTAAAATACCTTGCATTTTGTTGTATATTTCGGGATAATGTTAGTATTTAAACTGATAATTCTTTTGTGCAGGATGAGGCACGCACAGTGTTGACATGCCGTCGGGCAGATGGTGGATTGTGGGACCATCCGTTAGACCATAGAGTCTTGCAGTATCTATTACGCGCGGGATTCTATGTTGTGTATCGTATCGGGCACATTCGACTGGACCACCCACTCATCACTGCTCTCGTCGAGAGGTGGCGCACAGAGACTCATACATTCCATTTCCCGATCGGGGAGGCCACCGTCACGTTGCAGGACGTATCTGTCCTATATGGTCTTCGGATTGATGGCCGAGCAGTAACTGGAGTTGACCCATCTATCGCGACGGAGCAGTGGATAGCCCTATGTGCTGAGCTATTGGGAGTAGCACCCACACCAGCAGATTTACAGGCAGGTAGACTGAGGGTCAGGTGGTTGGCGGAGCACTTTGCTCATCTTCCAGATCATGCTCCAGATGAGTTGGTACAGCAGCATACCCGAGCATATATTCTGTGGCTTATTGGGGGGGTACTTCTCCCTGATAAGTCACAGAACCTGGTCAAGCTGATGTACTTGCCATTGCTGAGAGACATTGAGGAGATTGGGCAGTACAGCTGGGGTAACGCGGCTCTGGCATGGTTGTATAGGATGCTATGTCGAGCAGCGTAGGTGGGTACGAGGGAGATTGGAGGACCACTTGTGTTGCTACAGGTTAGTAACAATTTTATTACATGTCAATTCATATTGTATGTCATATATCAGTATTGTAATTGTGTTCAAATTGCAGATTTGGGCATGGGAGAGATTGATTGGCATTGCCCCGTCTAGGCGGCAACAGGTTGGTCCTGGTGAGCTTCATATGGGTGAGGGGGACATGCAGATGCCCACCGGACCGCGAGGTAGCCGATGGAGGGTTGACATGGGCCACGAGGTCGTCTCGACCCACGTAGTGGTAGTTTATAGAGACCAGCTGGACTGGATGATTGAGGGAGAGGTATGAAATTTTTTGATTGCGTTTTAGTTGTCTTATTCATTATATATGTTTTGAGTTCAGGAGCAAAATTTAATTTATTTGTCGTCATTGTAGTTTATCTGGCAGCCTTATGCTGGGGTCCTCGATACGCTCCCCGACTACTGCCGACTGGGTCAGGAGATATGGATGGCGAGAGTGCCACTTATTTGTTTTGACGTGGTTGAGTGGCATCTCCCCCATCGTGTCCTCCGTCAGTTTGGTCGGGTGCAGTCCGTGCCGGATCGGTTCGACACTGAGTGGCAGTTGCACGTCACTGATAGGCGTGGCCGAGCTGGCACTGACTGGCATCTGTTTTATATGCCATACATACAGTTGTGGGATGGCCGCCAGGACAGTATTGTACAGGCTGACTACAGCGATGAGGTGCTCCCCTCTTCCGACCCTTACATGTTGTGGTATCGGCGACATACACACCTACTAGTCGGGAATCCGAGCCACGTGTCTGAGTCTGGATATCAGGGAGTTGGCCCTTATCTTGAGGCATTGGTTAGTATCATATTATGTGTCAGATAATTATTAAAATCATACTTGCTTTACTTTCAGTCAACTGTAGCCTAATAATACGTCTGCATGTCTGTTCAGGTGGCTGGATCTGGGAGGGTGTTTCACTTGGCTGAGGACGCCCATTTGAGACGTGACGGACAGCATGCCTTGGAGGCCGTTGCAGAGATCCGGGAGTTATTGTACCAGGCATTCCAGCTTGCCCATCGGGGAGATCGTTTGCATTTCGACCACTACGGTGTACACACTTCAGCAGCTGCTCCAGACACATCAGCGCCGTCCACGTCAGCGCCTTCCACTTCAGCGCCTGCCACATCAGTTCCTTCGACATCAGTCACCCCACCACATACTACCCCATTGATATCTGCAGATTCCCTCGACGTACTTCATACGCAGCATACTGGCATACCTTATATGCCTGACCCTGATTGGACACCGCCCCCATACATGCATGACGTTCTTACCCCACCCACCCAGTTACCACAACCAGATAGTTCCACCACGACCATGAGTACACATGATGCAGTTCTCACTAGCATCTCCCACGTTGATGCTGAGGGCCATATTGAGCCCCCTCCCAGAGGGCGCGGGAGAGGTCGAGGTTTTGGTCGTGGCGGACGTCGCGGCAGAGGTCGTGGTGCGGGCAGAGGCAGAGGTCGAGCGCCAGCTGCAGATCGTGATACAGTTGCACCAGATGCTGGAGTTTCACAGCTCACAGCAGTATCCGATCTTCTGCCACAGACAGGATCAGGGGCAGCACATGCAGTAGAGGGGGGGTCACAGTCACAGGCTCCACAGGATACGCATTTCCGATTGGGGGAGCCAGATATTCAGAGAGTCTACCGCAGGAGACCGAGAAGGGAGGTCCACGGTCGGGGTTGTGGGACTGGGGGCAGGTTAGGGCATTAGCGGGTGTGATGTGGAGTGTATAGTTTATTTTATTTATACTTTTTGTTATAGTTTTTGTATATCAAACTTGTACATATGATGTAAATGTATCTTACTTATTTATTCGGAAAATTTAATTTTACGATTTTGTTATTCTTACTTGTTTTGATGATTTCCATAAAAACGAAAACGAAAACAAAAAGGAAACAAAATAAATATCTAAACACGCACATAATTTTGTTTTCCCTTTTCTTTCACTTTTCTGAATGATTGCATTCACTGTCCTCTTTTCATGTACAAACCAATGATAACCAAACAAGTATTTGAACTATTTGTTATATGAACATATACTTCATTAAGTATCATTATTAGATTCCACATCAATAATGCATGAAATAATGAAAGTCTAGTTCAAGTAGCGTTCTTCAAAATAACAATAACGGAGAGAAAGCAAAGGTAGAATGACAAGAAATATCCGAAAACAATTGAAATATCTCCCTTCATTGATAAGTGGTGGATAAGCATTACAAATTGCATGAATTACAGAAATGGTTTGGGCGTTCATCCAAACAATTTCATTCATTATCATCATCATCTGACATCTCAATATCAGATTCATACATAACATCCATGCTCCAGGCGTAGTACTGGTGTGCATCATCCATTAACCCATCTTCGGCACGCTCATTTGCGGTCTTCATTAGTTCGGACCTTTGCAAACGTTGGGTCATGCGATTAACCTCGTCGCGGATACGATGCAATGCCCTTTGCAACAACTGGGGAGTGTCAGTTGGCATACGCATGGCTAACCGACGAGGAAATTTAAGATTAACTTCACGACATAGCTCAACGAGAACGTTTGCTCGAGTTTTGCGAAATTCCCACTCAGCTCTCATGATATTGACGGTGGCACGTGAGTAACGCAAATTTGGATTCATTGGGTATTCAAATTCATCTCCATCTGCAACCTAATAGCGACCCATTGCTGAATATAGATCAACCACCGTATATTTCATGATGATATTGCTCGAAATAGCTGTAAAACTTTTGTTGTGGTATGATGCGATATTTATACCATATATACACATGGTAGTTGTATGTATGAAAGTATTGTAAAGAACTATGCATCAGAGTTGTCACGTCAACTTTTATGACCTGAACAACCATCCATCAACTTGATAGGAGTTGTCACTTCGACTTTTATGAATTGCATAATTTATTGTTATTCCAAAACAAAAAGTAAAAACCTAAAAAAAATAATAAAATAAAAACCAAGCTGATTAACCGACTAAACGTCTGAATTAGTCAAATTTCTGTGCCTGAAATTTTTTTTGAAAAATAAATGTGAAATTACAATTTAAAAATCTTTAAAATATTTGTAATTTTTTGAAATATGTTTCAGAAATTTGTTTACTTTTTACGTGTATTGACATATTTATTAATTAGTTGTTATTTTGTTATGACACCCCCTCAAAATTTTAATGGATTGCATAATTCACAAGGGCACAGTAGGTATGGTACGATAATAAAATGTAGCTAGGCGCAGTGATACGTCCAATATTTGTCAGTGATGCTCACCAATTACTTGAACCGGTGTAATAATTTGGATGCTTTGTTTTTTCCTCAGATGCTATGTCACTTTGTGCAGCGATGCAGTGATGCATCTGACTTTGTGCAGTGATGCAGTAATGCAAGCCACTTTATGCAGTGATGCAGTAATGCATGTGACTTTCTGACTTTGCCATGCTTATATAGTTTGTCACTTTTTTCCTCACATCAATAATGATGCATGTGACTTTCTGTAGCGCAAGTAAATGCTTTATTTTTTTTTATCACATTTCAGAATTCATGTAAGTCACATCAATACAATCACATGACAATAGTGTTGATAAACAATTATGTGATGGACTAAAGGAGTAAAGTGTAATTTACCGAATAAAGCAAAAAATGCAAAGAGGAGAAAATGAGATGAAGAATATTACTTTAAAACCTATTAAAAATTTAAGCATTTAAATTATAATTTTTTAAAAACACCACTTTGTACTGAAATCGTCAATTCCAAATGACTACTTACTGTATGGCAAAAGTAAGTATGAAAAAATAGTTTCATGTAGCGATGTGACAACTCACTGCATGTTGTTTTATTTGACAACTCACTGTTCCAATATGAAGGGATTGCATTGTCATCATTTGGCCTACAATTATGATTTTATCTGACAAACACGTCCGTGACTACATCAAAGGTACACAAAGTCACGGGTACTCAGTATTGCATGAAATGAAAAGCTAAAAAATAATATCACGGGTATCACTTGTTCCACAGTGCCCCAGCATGCGTTATTGTCACTAGATCATCTCTACTTAACCCTCAGTATGATGTCTATAAATAGCGACACCCCCAGTATGATGTTTGTTGAAGTCATAACAATAGTAATATATCTACAATTACTATTATTATGTGTTTGTTTATTTTATGAACAATGTCTTCAAGAGGTGCAGGAAGTTCACGCCAGCAAAGAAATCCGAAAGTATGGCTGCTACCTCCATTTACTTATGACTACAAGAGCGAAAAGTACTCGAGTTCGAAGGATTATTATGCTGGTATCCGAGCTGAGTGGGCGTTCAGGGTAACGGAGCAAGAAGGATTGTTTAATGATCTACGTAACTTTGGGGCACCGGTACCTCATCGTCGTTCATTGACCATGGCTAGACGAAATGTGAGTGACTATGAAAAAGCAGTTACCAGAATTAAGAAGGAGAACAACAGAATGTTGATGCGGAGATGTCGACATTTCATGCTTCAGTTAGCCACCGAAATGGCAGAAGCAAGCAACAGAGATTTCACAGTGATTGAGCGAAATAATGTCTTAAATAATGAAAAATATCTCTCTGACTACTACATGTCAGATGAGGAATGAGAAATCAAACACCTTTATCTTTCATATATGTTTGTATGTTGTCTCATATCTTCGTTACATGAGTGTGACACAATGTTGTTGTTCATCTAACGTACGGATGTATTTCAAGTATTTGTTTTATGAACTTGAAGTTTATGAAATAACTACATTTATAACTGCACATTTATTAGTTCATGACTTTCTTTATTGAATTGCTTTGTTTTAAGGAATGTTCTGGATTAACGAATGGATTAATGTATGTTGAATTATGTGAATACTTAAAACACATAAAACAGCACAGGTAGCTCGAGAAAGAAGAAAGGGTCGCCTTCTAATTCCTGGAAGTCCGGTCAAGATGATGACTCTGTTAACGAATGGGGGGTTGACATATAACTAAACTTGGGGGGGCTGGACAAACAAGCTCAAAGCCAATGGTTGGTCCAGTTGGGGAACTAAATAAAGTTCATACAAACGAACAACCGCCTTGAACAACACCATTAAACAGAACAGGTAGCTCGGTGAAAAGCTTCCCTTAACTACGGCTTGTGAAATAGGGATCTTGTACATAAAGAATTTCAATTTCCATCGGGAAAGAAGAAAGGGTCACCTTCCAATTCCTGGAAGTCCAGTCAAAATGATGACTCTGTTAAGGAATGGGGGGTTGACAGATAACTAAACTTGGGGGGCTAGACAAACAAGCTCAAAGCCAAGTGGTTGGTCCAGTTGGGGAACTAAATTTAAAACCCTATTGGTTTTACTTGATTTGCTTATCAAAATCACTATTTACAATTAATTATACACAAACAGATTTACCTCAACACCAATTTCATGTATGTGGGATTCTCAATTCAGAAAGTCACATGGCAACAGTGAATTCACTGATTTACCTTACAGTGAGCATGCCCTTATTTTGTCGGTATATGCAGATGGATTGTCAAGTCATGTGACTTGGTGCACAGACTTTGGTTTTCTCAATTTGTTGCTCAATTTTTTAATTACAATGACAACTCAACACCAATTTGATATATGTGGGAATCTCAATTCAGAAAGTCACATGGCAACAGTGAATTCACTGATTTACCGTCAGTGAGCATGCCCTTATTTTCTCGGTATATGCAAATGGATTGTCAACACATGTGACTTGGTGCACAGACTTTGGTTTTCTCGATTTTGTAATCGATTTTTTTATTACAATGACAACTCATTTCTTATTAATATATGTGGGATTCTCAATTCAGAAAGTCACATGTCAACAGTGAATTCACTGATTTACCGTCAGTGAGCATGCCCTTATTTTGTTAGTATATGCAGATGGATTGTCAAGACATGTGACTTGGTGCACAGACTTTGGTTTTCTCGATTTATTACTCAATTTTTTTTATTACAATGACAACTCAACACCATTTTCATATATATGGAAATCTCAATTCAGAAAGTCACATGTCAACAGTGAATTCACTGATTTACCGTCAGTGAGCATGCCCTTATTTTGTTGGTATATGCAGATGGATTGTCAAGACATGTGACTTGGTGCACAGACTTTGGTTTTCTCGATTTTGTAATCGATTTTTTTATTACAATGACAACTCATTTCTTATTAATATATGTGGGATTCTCAATTCAGAAAGTCACATGTCAACAGTGAATTCACTGATTTACCGTCAGTGAGCATGCCCTTATTTTGTTGGTATATGTAGATGGATTGTCAAGACATGTGACTTGGTGCACAGACTTTGGTTTTCTCGATTTTGTAATCGATTTTTTTATTACAATGACAACTCATTTCTTATTAATATATGTGGGATTCTCAATTCAGAAAGTCACATGTCAACAGTGAATTCACTGATTTACCGTCAGTGAGCATGCCCTTATTTTGTTGGTATATGCAGATGGATTGTCAAGACATGTGACTTGGTGCACAGACTTTGGTTTTCTCGATTTATTACTCAATTTTTTTATTACAATGACAACTCAACACCATTTTCATATATATGGAAATCTCAATTCAGAAAGTCACATGTCAACAGTGAATTCACTGATTTACCGTCAGTGAGCATGCCCTTATTTTGTTGGTATATGCAGATGGATTGTCAAGACATGTGACTTGGTGCACAGACTTTGGTTTTCTCGATTTTGTAATCGATTTTTTTATTACAATGACAACTCATTTCTTATTAATATATGTGGGATTTTCAATTCAGAAAGTCACATGGCAACAGTGAATTCACTGATTTGTGAATTCAGAAAGTCACATGGCAACTGTGAATTCATAAAGTCACGTGACTTTGTACAGAGTATTTGCTTTTCTCTGTTTTTTCAATGTACTGACAACTCATACATTGTTCATTTATGTGGGATTGTCATGCAGAGGCATCTTTCTAAAGTCGTTCATAACCAACTATATAACCGAGTAAAGGTGAAGACACAACCTTACAACTCATTTCGCCCTACGAAATTATCATTTATTTGCTTTACAAATTTAGCATGGCTACATGGTTCATGGGAGGGAGTGGTGGGAATCGCAGAGGTGGTAGGAACTTGCAAAGGGGTGAAAGTTCACGACGAGGAGGGGGAAGGAGAAGTGGCGATGTTGAAGATGAAACACCATTTCCTTTGTTAGATGCCTCTTGTGCTTATCATGATAGGTTCGGGAAGCGACATTTTGTCATGCCCAAGTACTATCGAGATCCATGTGGTTTGGTGGAGGATCCTTGTTGTAATCAAACAGGATATGGTTATGCAAACGCTAGACTTCTGAAGTGGCCCGCACTATTTATAGAGCGAGTGGAAAATGAAAGGTTATGTCGAGAAAGACGACTGAAGGTGCCAAAAGCACGTTCTGTTGAGATCCAAAAGGAAGATCCTGATAATGTTGATCGACTATGTCAAAGACTACAACGTGAGATTTCTCAAATGGGTCGTAGGTTGGCCCGCGATATGCAGCTACTCATAGTTAAGAAGGATGCCCAGAAGAACAAAACAGAACCAAATGATGCGGCTATCAAGGCTATTATGGAGGATCCTCAGCTTATCTCTAACGCTGAGCTTTCGGATTGTTCAGACTCTGAGCCACCTACCGATTTAAGCGCGAATTAGGTGTTAATGTCTACACTTCGGCAATATTAGGTCATGCATTCATATGTAATGTCTGTGTTAGAGTAAGTGTTTCCGTAATGAGTTTGTCAGATTGTCTGCCTAATATTTGTCTGTCTAACTTTTATGTTTATCTGCGTATTGTGTGTTAAGTTCATGGTGTCCACAATGTATTATTGTCCGAGACTTATGTCTGTACTACTTATGTCTGTACTACTTATGTGTTTTTTCCTCAAGGTTTTATGAATTACATTATCACCTTGTAACCTAAAACAAAGACAACAGAAAAAAAAAAATTATTTAAATGAAAACAGCTTTAGTAAAGTCAAAACAAATTTCTGAATAACACATTCTAACCCAAAACAAAGACAACAGAAACAATAAAAATTAAAAAACTTTACATGAAAATGGCTTTAGTAAAGCGAAACGAAATTTATGAATTATATTATCACCTTCTAACCCAAAACAAAGACAACAGAAAAAAAATTATTATTTACATGAAAACGGCTTTAGTAAAGCCAAAATAAATTTCTGAATAACACATTCTAACCTAAAACAAATACAACAGAAAATAAATAAAAAATAAAAAACTTTACATGAAAATGGCTTTAGTAAAGCGAAAAGAAATTTCTGATTTATATTATCACCTTCTAACCCAAAACAAATACAAGAAAAACAAAATAAATTTACTTTAGTCAAACCAAAAAAAAATGCTGAATTACACATTCTAACCCAAAATAAAAAAAAAATAAATTAACATGAGAACGGTTTTAGTAAAACAATTTTAACCCAAAAATTTATTCTGAAATACATTATCACCAAAACAATAACAACAGAGAAAAAAAAAAAACAAATTTATGTTAAAAATAAAAATTCACTTAAAACAAAGTAAAACAGAAAAATTTATGTTAAAAATAAAAATTCACTTAAACTCGCGGTTAGAAACTGCGAATTCAGAAGGAAATTTTTTTTTGATGAACTCGCGGTTAGAAACAGCGAGTTCAGAAGAAATTTTTTTTTTGATGAAATCGCGGTTAGAAAAAGCGAGTTCAGTGGAAATTTTTTTTTGATGAAATCGCTGTTACAAAAGGCGAGTTCAGAACAAATTTTTTTGGGATGAAATAATTAAAGTCGTGCTTGGGATCAAAGGGAAAAAAATTTAATTAAACTCGCGGTTTGTAACCGCAAGTTCTTAAGCAGACTCGCATTTCGTAACAGCGAGTTCAAGATTTCACAGCCCCAGGGGAGAAAGTGTTGAACTCGCGATTTGGAACCGTGATTTAGCCTATTCTGGGAATTCTTTGAAAAATAGGCTTAGTTTGGGAAATTCCTTACTATTTTGGCTTATTTAGGGAAATGCCCCCGAGAACGACGCCTAATCCGAAATAACATTAATGTGTCTCTCATCTCTTCGATCCTTGAAACTAAAGACACGAGAGCGAAGGCGGTGAGCGACACGCTGGAACTCTCGCTTTCTCATTTTTATCTCCTTTTATCTCTCTCTAGAATTCTCTCTTCCTATTTCTCTCTTATGAAGTCACTTTGAGGTACCCATTTCATTTGAAAGAGGCTTTCTTTTTTCAATCCATTTTGTGTGCTTCTCATTATTTTTTCGAATTATGTTGTATTTGAACATAGATCCAACACAGATTTGTTGGATTTTTAACAGATAGTATGAATTATTTTAGATTTGAACGCAAATCCAATATAGATCTACTTTTTTTTTTCTTTTTTTGATCTGGCTTGTTGTTGTTAATGATCTTATTATCTTATTTTTCTTTGTTGTTGTTGTGGGGATTGAGAATTAGGGTTTTGGATTTGAAAGAGAGAGCCCAAATTAGAGAGATAGCTTGGTCTTGTGTTCTTCAATCAATGAACATATTAAAAAAAAAATATTGAGAGTGAATAGATAAATAAAATTATTATTGAACTATTCAAAATTTGAATTGATAATGGCTTGGTGTATTTCGATAACAAAGATTTGAATAGATAAAAAATCAATAAATACAATTTAGGAAAAAAATTGAACAGATAATAAAATTTAGACAGATAGATTTAAATAGATAAGTGAAAAATTGAATTGATAATAAAATTTGGATTGATATTTGAATATATAAGATAAAAAAATTAAATAAATAGTCAAAAAAATTAAACAGATAAAAAAATGTTTGTACAAATAGTCAAAAAAATTCGATAGCTAAAACTATAAATAAAATATCGTCAAACAATAAAATAACTTTTCATCAAACTATTTCACAAAAGATGGACTTCTTACTAATAAAAATATCCATTGGACCTAAGTCTTACGCAATTGCTATATTAGACTTTTCAACAATTTTCTCTTAAAAAAATAAAGAATAATTGCGAGCCAGTCCCATTAAGTGGACTTAAATACCATTTAGCTACGTTGACCTTTTAAATGCACCAATAAATTCTTCATTATCTACATTACCCTCATTAATTTATTACTCATCATTAATGTCTTTTTCTATTGTATTATCTTTTTTTTTCTATCAATTCTTCTCTCTCTCTCTCTCTCTCTCATACACACACACACACACACAAACCTTTTCCCAAAGAGCTTCAAACTACCACCGTCTACTGCCTTCGTCGCTATAGCCGTCTACCTGCCACTTACCATTGTCGCCACCACCTTGTTGTTCGATTGTCACCATCGTTCACCAACGATTTCTACCATTTTTTTATCTCCACCATTATCAATGTACACTTCACCATTGTTGATCTATACTATACAATTTTTGATCTACGCACCACCGTTACCGGTCCACTACTACTATTTACCAACCACCACTACTATCACTGATTTACACTGTCGTTGTTCAGATTTGGCCATTTACAATGATCTAGTATTGTAGCCATCTTCATTATCAAGATGTAGCCATTACATGGTCACCGAAGCTCTCTCTCTCTCTCTCTCTCTCCCTTCCTCCCTCTCTGTCTATACTATGTGATAAATCTCCATGAATTTGCTGGTAAAGTTTTGGTTAAACCAAATCTATTGTTTGTAAAATTTGTGTAAATCTAAAGTGATAAATTTATTAGTCTTACACTTTTTTTGTGTGTGTAAATACGTGAATGTGTTTGTAAATGAATATGTAAGTGAATGTGTTTGTATATGAGTGTAAGAGTGTAAAAGAGTACTAATTAAATGGTTTGGTTATTTATCAGTAATAAATTTATCTCTGTTAACATTTATCTCTATCCATCTCCATCCCTCATTATTTTTCTTAAACCAAATCAGGTACAAATCATGGTTTAATATATAAGTGATAAATTTATCATTGAATAGTCTTTGAATCTTGTATTAAGTTGTGACGATGATGATATATTTAGTAATAAATTTATCATTAAATGTGTCAATGTCAGTGATAAATTTATAATTGAATCTGTCTTTGATTCTTTGTATTAATCTGCGAATGTGAAGAATGATGAGAACTTCTGGTAAAGGTTCCTCATTCCTCTCTTTCATTCTCTTCAACTTGCCGCCACTAGATTTGAGGAGGTGGTGACGATAGTGATATGTTGGAAATGAAAAATTGCCAAAAAAAAACAAAATTGTTTGAGGTAGTTGTCGGAGGTCGATGGTGGTCACCGGTTGCTAGAAACGACAACCAGAGGTGGTTGTTGGCAGTTAGAATTGGTAGTCAGTGGCCGAAGTTGGTCTCCAACAGTCACAGATGATAGCGGGTAGTTGTTAGTGGTAAGGTGCATGGTAGTGGTCTTATGTGTTATAAAGGGTATTTTGAAAATATTGATGGATGAAAAAATGATAAGACTATAGGTAAATAAGTCCACTAATAACACTGGCCGTCAGTGCCCCCAAAAAAATTCAACAAGCCTCTAAACTACCACCCAAAAATAAATTAATTAATTAATAAAATAGGGATTTTGGTAAATATTTTCTTTAAAAAAATTGTTGATTTGATGTTTTTTTTTTTTTGGTTAAAAAAACCACTTGTTTTTACTTTTCATGCCTTAATGGGTTAAAAGTTCTTAAAAAATTTAAACATTTACTAAATTGGGAAGGAAAAAAAAAACACAATAGATAATAAATCAATTTTCTTAGGTTTTTTTTTATATTATTTTTAGTTAAATTTTTCCAAGTTTGATCTTTAATTTTTGTTTAAATGTTCAGGATTTTCTTAGTCTAGATGGACTTAAAAAATTTATACATATATATTTCTTGTACAAAAAAATCATTAAATATAACAAAATCGAAAAAAATAATTATGTTTAATGGAAATTTTGTTTCCAAGATTATGAAGTCAAGACTTGTAGAAGATTGAATATTGAAATATTGTTCTTTAGGGTACGAGTTTTCTCAAATTTAAGTTTAAATTAGGTGATCTAGTGCATGCAATGTATTCCGCTATGTTATCAAAAGGTCTAATGTATGGCTCAAATTGCCCCATGCATATAGTTTGAAAACTTTGTCACTTGTCCATGAGATATGTGAACAAATGTGGTTCCTTCTGTTTCCTACCATGGCCAAAGTCCCTTTCCTCTACATTTGTGATTATTGTCAGGAAAATGTTATAGGTCCCAAATTTTCTATCAAACAAATGACCAAATATCTCACATAGGGTGCATAAAATTGCGAATCTTACACCTATGGGAGACATTTGGTCATTTGTTTAGTATAAAGTTTAGTATCCCTAGCATTACTCCTCCCACTACTAATCAGAGCTCCTATTCAATGATGGATGAAAATTAAAGTTTTTTGCCCCTAAGCCAAAACCTTAGACCACCCCTCAATTGAATATGGATTAATGTTAAGTAAAAATCAAAGATAAAAGGCATGTGATATCCTTGGAGGTTTTATTAGCAGATCTAATTGGAAACATAAAATTGAGAAAAATAATTAATTTGCTCATAATCGATTCAACAACATCACAGATGTCAGGGTAGCCATTCATGAATTAAGGAAAGGGTTAGGGCTTGGATGAGGAGGATGGGGATGAAAAGGGAAATAAGTTGCTATGCTATTTTATAGAACTCAAGTTAATTGATGTCTCAATCTCTAATGGTTTATTCAACAATTTAATGGTGTGCCAAAATATTATTTTATAAATTCAACTAT
This sequence comes from Camellia granthamiana, assembly GCA_036172215.1. Lineage (NCBI taxonomy): Eukaryota > Viridiplantae > Streptophyta > Magnoliopsida > Ericales > Theaceae > Camellia > Camellia granthamiana. The sequence continues at coordinate 34,561,898 of CM069904.1, read as the reverse complement.
TTATTTTAATCATAAACAAGGGTTGTTTTGGAAAAATAGTTAAAAATTGATTTTTTAATTTTTTAAAGTTTTTTTTGAAAAAACGTATAAAAAATGTGAAAGATGATATGACTCAAAATAAGTTAAAAGTTGGAAGATGACTTTTAACTATCTTCCCAAAATAAATGACTCCCTATTTACTAGATCAATGGAAATAATATTAGCTTCAAAAAAACTAGTTGAATGGGGTTAGAGGAAATATAATTTTTCTTTTTTTGTTGGGTCAATTTCTATCCAAATGTGAGATGCCCTTAAACCCTTCCAACAAGCCAAGTAATATTTAATTTAAAGTTCCACGATGTGAATTATGACCCTCAAAATATACTTCCTAGGTAAGTTAGAGAACAGAGCTAACTAACTCTTACTATCATTCTTGATTGCAAGTTGTAAAGTTAAAAAAAAATTGTGAGTGGTGAAACAATAAAACTGTGTTTGAATTATAAATTTAACTATAAATTTATAATTTTTTATAATAAAATAGAATATTTATATTTTAATTTTAATTTTTTCACATTTATAATTTTTTTTACTGAACATTTTATTCATATTTGAGTAAAAAAAAAATTATTTTTCACCTAATTTAAATACATCTAAAAACTAAAACAAAACAATTAAAATATGAAAAAAAGTTTATTAAAAAAATAAAAAATTGTGTACATTTTTGTTCGGATATTCTTTTGTTTTTATTGATTCTTTTGGGTCATATTTTAGTTATTTGTTGACTTGTTAAATACATTTAGGGGATATTTGGGAATCAAATATTTTAGTTAAAAAATTAGAAAGTCATTACAAGTTGTCAAAATTAAAAAGTCATTACAAGTTGTCAAGTCATTACAAGTTATTTTGGTCTCTCTCACTTCTCTATATTTTTATAAAACTAGTTGTCCCCCACGTGTTTCGTGCATGGGGATCTTATCACCAAAGACAGAATTTAAAATTTTATTGATGAAATTAAAGTATGTGCATAAAAAATAGAGAAAATTAGATATAAATCTAATTTGGAGAGTGTTTAAGGCATTAGGTCCAAAGGATATTTTTGTTGGTGAGAGATCTACCGTTTGTGAAATAGTTCGGTGAGACGTCATTTCTTTTGTTTTGAAAGACATTTTGTTTCTAATTTTACCTCTTAATTTATCTGTGGACTTTTTTTATCTGTTTGAATATTTTTTTTGACTATTTGTTCAAATTTATATCTATAGGTTCAATTTTTTTTTTCTATCTATTCAATTTTTTTTCTTTATCTGTTCAATTTTTTTCCACTTATCTGTTCAAATTTTATTATCTGTTCAATTTTTTTGCTTATCTATTTAAATCTATTTGCCCAAATATTATTGTTTGTTCAATTTTTTCACTGAATTCTATTTATCTGTTCAATTTTTTTTTCCACTTTGGCCCTTTATATTTCAAGTTTCTCCTAGTTTACTCTTAAAACTAACTTTTATTCAAAATTAATTAGAAAATGTCACAATAATTGCCACATAACATAAAAAATATATTATATTAAAGTAAAGTTTATGTTAGTGTGAGTTATATATAATAAAATATTTTTATACCACGCGACTGTTAATGTGTCATTTTTGTCAAATTTTGAACAAAACTTTAGTTGTAAGAGTAAACTGGAAAAAAAAAAAATTTGAAACATGAAGAGCCAAAAAAAATAAATATATATATATATATATTTAAGAACTGAAGTGAGAAAGTGGTCAAACGGGCAAAGCGTAATTTACCCTTGAAAGTATAAGAGTTCAATTAATTTTGGGTAAATTACACTTACTTCCCCTGAGGTTTCTAATAAATATAAGGACCTCCCCTGTGATTTTAATAATTACAGAAACCTTCTACCATTCTTTCCAACCTTTCAATTTTTGCATTTGATGATTTAGTTTCATCTGTATGTCTTGTGTTCTCCATTGGTCTATATAAAACATGGTAATAATAAACATAGAAAAGGTGGTTCTCATATTCATGTTATCACGTATTCACATAACAAGTCCACACACACTTACACATGCTTATGTAATGCGCTAATCTTCTTTTCTAGGACATCTTATAACTCATCTGGACACGTGTGTACGATATAACTCGTGCTCTGATATCACTCTGTCACGACCCAACCCCTGCCCCAAGAAATTAGTGAAGAGACCAGCCAGTAATTCGTAGATTACCGAAGGCCTCTTATCAATAATGCAGTAAGAGGGGCTAACAGAAGCCTTAAATAATAAATCATAACTTCCAATGACCTGTGAAGACTTAAATGAACAAAACAACCCTTTATATACACATAAGTCCACGTCAAGCTTAAGTACAAAAACAAAAACATAACTTAGGGATTAAGTCCCAATAACAAACCAGTCTCAAACACATTCATAACACTTGTTCACAAATATAAAATGGTGAATTCTAAACCACCCATGTAAAGCTTGACCTGGTCAGAACCTCAAAGTGAGACATAAAAGCTGGCTTAATGAAGAGTAGAGTTCAGGTCAAAGCCACTAAGTCTAGTCTTGTACTTGATCACTCACATATATATATATAAAACGGTAAGCTAGAGCACAGTGAATAACAATTCTATAAAGGGGTCAAAAATGATGTCTTTACAATATATAAAAAATCAATTATCATCAGTGAATCAGTTTCTCATTTTAGAATCATATTGCAATCATAGCAGTCATACGTGATACATCCATTAGTAGAACAGTACAGTAGGTCTTAAAAGACTGAACAGTCATATTTGATGGCCATTGTGAGAACCCGAATATACAAATCAAATAAATAATTAAGTAATAATTATTTTACAATCTCAAATATTTTGCTTGTGAATCTTTAAGTGCAAACTAAATATTATTGGAGGGTCTTTTAATTAATCTTAGAACCTAAAATAAATTTATGGTGAAAGTCTTTAATTTAGAGGCAAGATTTATTATATAAAAAAAATAAATAGAGAAGAGGGTGTGACTTGAACTCTAGACCACAAAATTAATAAATAAGGCTTTTACCATTAGAGTTGCATATAACATATATATATGTATATTTTGTATATTTATCTATTTATTTGACCTGTACACGTATTATGTGTGCCCACCACTAGTATAAAATAAAATAAACACAAACCCTACTCTCTTATTTGTTCACCACATATAGCAGCAGTAGTAGCCACACTACCACGGGAGAGAGATTGAGAGAGAAGAAAAAAAAAAGAAAAGAAGTTGCAATCAAAAAAGAACTTTTGGGTTTGTGGTAGGTTTCTAGCTTTCTTCTTTCTTTCTTCTTTATCCTTATTCTATTATTATTTAGTTCATTGATGGAGAGGTTGTAGGTTTATATATTTTGTATATATATATACACTGTTAAGAAACCTGAGGAAATAAATAGTGTGTAAAGAATGGGTGTAATTTTTAGTTTAAAAATTATGTACAGAACCACAAACTTAAAAAATCGAGGAATCATATCAAATAGATGAATTTTGAACTGAAATTTTTACAGTAGATTAATTACATATTGAATTGCATATCAAAATTTTCTCATAATTTTTGGGAGTCAAAGTCTATATTAATGGGTGCGTTCAAATTTGTCTAGAAAACTGATGTAAAACAGTAACTTCGAAAGGGTCGTTCTCTTTGGGTATAAATTTGAGAATTATCAAATCAGCGTCATTAGAACTGGTTACGAGTCTAGTTTCTTAAATTTTTGGCCTTGCATTGATTACTCATGTGTTCTAAGAGAACCGTTAATTTCTTTAAAGTGCTGCAGAAAACAATCTGTTTGGGTATAACTAATTGATAAGCAAATCGAGTAAAACCAATTGGGTTTGAAACTTATGATATATTAGTTGATATCTAGAGGGTTTTGGAATTTTTCGAACAGTGTGGAGTGAGTTTTTAATTTTCAAAGTTAGCAAATAGATTGGGCAAACTTGTTTAAATTTCTGTTTTATCTTAAAGTTACTTTTAATTAAGTTTCGATTTGAACCCATGTCATGAGTAATTTGAGACCTTGAAAAACATGAACTTAGGTATTATTTAAGAGTAACGGTGAGTGGGGTTGAACTGTGTTAGTACGCTGTAGTTTGGGGTTACTTAGTTTATTATTCCTTTTAGTATGTTTGAATTAGTAGTGACGTGTAGTTTTAATACTTTATTCAGGGCATTAGTTGGACTTTCGTACTTTATTTGAGAATTATATTATACCGTGTTCAAGTGAGTAGTTGCATGCTACATATTTTTATAAATGTTTCCCTACCTTGAACTGTTGGAAAATTAAATTGTTATTTCAGGACTAAACTGTTTTGATAAATTATTATATTATCAATGGAATTAAATTATTTCTGAAACATGTGTGAACTTGGTATACTATAATTTATTTGTTATGGTCTCATGTTTATAATGGTGAACTACTATGTTTTGTAAAACTAAATTGTATTGATTATTGGGACCATTTGTATATTAGTCCACGAAAATTATTCCACTGTGTGTAGTGACTCTGTCCACTAGGGAACAGATCCGGGTTGGGCCGTGATGACTCTAGTGCTCAACGATTATAAGGAAATGACCTAGGCTAGGCTAGGCAAGGCTAGGCTAGGTGACCTTCAATCGAATCGTCTTAGAGAAAAGGCCTGGGTTGCCACTCTGAGGATGACTCTTGGTTCGATATTGGATCCAACGGGCTTGTTGCCTTGAGAACTGTGTGGCATGTTACTTATAGTGATCCTGGTATTTCCTGTTGTTATTAAACTGTAATCCGGACTCGGTTCCGTAGATTTATTATTGTCTTAATACTCTCTTCTATCCCTTACTCTTTGTTTTGGAGTTTTGGGTTGTGTTGGGCTTGTTGGAAATAAGTTGGTTGTGTTTTAGAACTAAGAATTTCTGCCCAGTTTTGGCCTCTCCGCTCGAGCGGGGGTTTTTGCGCTCGAGCGGGAAAATCCATCTCCCAGTATTTTCTCTTCTGCAGTGTTGTACGCTCGAGCGGGCTTTGGGACGCTCGAGCGGGAGTTCGTGTGTTACGCTCGAGCGGAGGAGTGGGACGCTCGAGCGGAGACATGTTCTGATGAACTTCTGGATGGTTGTATCGGCTGCTCGAGCGGGGGTTTGTGCGCTCGAGCGGGAGTCTGTGAGTGGCGCTCGAGCGGGGGTTTGTGCGCTCGAGCGGAGAGTCTGGTTTAGTACACCGAGATTCACCTTTTTGGTCCACTTTTTGATTTCCTTTCTCTCTCTTACTTTATCAAAACCTCCATTGGAGAGCACCTCACTCTAAAACCTAACTTCTCTCTTAGGATTGATCTAGCTAGGGTGTTTTGCTCACCTTAGGTCTTCACAAAAAGGGTGTTGATCGTCGAGGGCGTCATTTTGATCCGAATAGTTTGGCGTTTAGAGCACCTTGATTTCGGGTCATCTTCTCCATTTGAGCTTTCCATTTGAGGTAGGGATTCTCCTTGTTCTTTTACAATACTTCTTCTATAGATAGACATGTGGTAATTTTTGTATTGCATGAAAATGGTATCATGTTGGAATTGTTGGAAAATCATGAGTAAACCTAGGGTTGGTTGAGTTGAGAATGGATTTGGCTTCATTAATTATTGTTTTGGTTAACTAGTGTGTAAATTAGCATGTTGTAGTTGAATGAGAGAAAAGCCCTAAATTATATTTAGGTTGGGTAAATAAAAATGGGGATTTGTTGACTATTGTGTGTAAATCTCTTTTATCAAAATGAGTTGGGTAATGGTGTTTAATGTTTAAAGGATTAACCATGGTGTGGAAATTGGTTGGTTGAGAACGAGGGTAGTGGAGTTGGTTTTGTGGTAACCAAAAAAGAAATGAAATTGTTTTTGTGAAAAGGAAGAAAGTATTTTCGAAATAAGTTTGAGAATTGGATTGTTGAATTCTTGTTAGTTGTGTGTATGTGATACGCATGTTGGATATGCCTTGTGTGCATGATTGTTGACGGCGTTATATGCCGGGGATATGCCTTGTGTGCATGATTGTGGATGGCGTTATATGCCGCGCTTATAATCAAAGGTACCGTTACCTTCCAGCTAGCGCCTGGAGAACTGTATGCTCTAAGAATAAGAGGTGTCATACCCTTCCAGCGAGCGCCTGGTAAACTGGCAGTTTGACTTACTATGCATATGGCTAGTAGAGTGAAGTTGGTTGTAGTTGTCTCAGTATATCCTTGGCCTACTCAGTGCATGGCAGGTGGAGTAAAGTGTAATGTTGTTGCTTCGTTGTAACTGAAAATATCATGAGCTTGATTGGTTACCGTTTGGAGTACTGAGTTACTCCATTGATTGATTGTATACATGTTGGAGGGTTGTAAATTTACATTTTTACAAGTTATACATGTATAGTTATGATAGTAGTGGAAACAAACCAAAATGTCATATTTGTCTTTTGGAAAGTGTAAAGGAGAATGAATGTTTTAAAGATAAACATGTTTGAAAAGGGTACATCTGTGTACGTATGGGAAGGAAAGAGAGTATCGAGCTTAGTGAGGTTATTTCCTAAGTGATTGTTAATATCATGAAAGATTGGGAACGGGAATTAATGAAAGGAAAACGGGAAGGGAAACTAGTTGTAACGTTGAATGAAATGGTTGTTTTCGAGAAAAGTTCATACATATATATATATTTTGTGTAAACTGTCACCTTACTATTCTAGTATGAGAATGAGGGTTCATGATCATAGCTATCTGTAAGTTGTTATTGTTAAGGATCATGTTGAGTTCCCTACTGGACTATATGTTCATCCCACGTTGTTGAATCTTTTTCAGGTATTAAGCAGGTTGAGCTGCAAGATTTGGATCTACTTATTTGTTGGCCACGGGGCCTCTGTTAAGTTGGCGGAACGCTATTGTTGTGAAAGGGTTATACCCTTCTTCTTGTACCTTAAGTGATGTAAGCCCAAGGGCGATTTGTTAAAGTATGTTCATGTCATATTTACTTTGTGCACGAATGAGAGTATTGTTAATCCCTTATACAGATTGAATGTATGAGTCTATTTCCATATGTTACCTCTGAAATTGAATTGAGTTAATGAATTTGGTAATGGCTTCGAGTAATAAAAAGTGGGGCGTGACATTACTTGTTATTCCTTGTACCTAGAAAATTATTGGTGTTCATGTTGTAATCTATTTTAAGTAGAAAATGTCATTTATCATGTTCTTAAGAGTTATGAGTATTTTAACTGTTGAACTGTGGAATCTTATTTTTGAAACAGATTATCTTTATTAAAATTGTATGTCAATCTAGTTTCTGTGATATATATATTATTTTGGAATTGAACTCTGTTTTCGAAACTGTATTTACTATCCATGTTGCTACTCACTGAGCTATCAATTAACTTAGTTGTTTATCATTTCCAAGTGTTAGAAGGACAGAGTAGACTCATGGCGTAGCAGGGATACAATTTTCAATCAATAGGCCCAATCATTCAACCAGACTTTCCTTCACATTGGGTTTCTACACCCACTACCACTTTCAACAAAACCCAACCAAGACCCAAATCTAGACCTACTTTCACTGCAACGATCGGCATGAAAGCTTCTTCCTCTCAAAACTCTTCTTCTTCGTTTTAGTTTATGAATTTTTGCAATTGAATTTTGATTTCTTAGGGTCATGAGATGAACAATGTTGGGGATCAACTTGTTTCTACTCTCTCACTAATCAGCTTTTAGAAAATTTCAGTTCTTCAGTGCATTTAATTTGTAACTTGCATTACTACCTTGTTTACTTCTTTAGTGTGTTGTATATGTCACGACCCAACCTCAGTACCCAAGGACTGGATCTCGCAACTAGTCGATTTCTAAAGTTACCAAGATTAATTCTAAATTAGAAGGAATTAACAACGCAGTGGAGTAAAATAAAAAGTATACATAAATATTTATTGTGCTTAAAACGTATATTAGAGTTTTTATTTACTTAAAAAGAGTCATGCAATAATTACTAATAAATAAAAACAAAACCAAAAAAAAAAAAACAAAACAAAACAAGACACAGTGTTTATTTCAAACCTTGGTTCTACTTTATGTGAAAAAAAAAAAAAAAACTCCTTCCTAAGTTTCATTACCTGAAAGGGTTTTAATAAATATAAGCACATGACAAAGTGAAAAATATTGTATTAAGAGCATAAGGTATAAAAGTCACCATAGATAATTATTTAGGTTAAACAGTGAATAGTTTGGTTCAAATAAATAAATCATTTTAAATAACAAAAATATCATGCAGAAATCAAATGAGTAAAATGATTATAACCACGGTACAAAACACATGTTCAATGGATTCATGACAAACAGAGGATCACTAAAATGACTAATACTAATTAGAAAACTCAATAGTTATTTAAGTACCCAAGACATAAGACCTCTATAATGATACTCATAAAACACATCAATAAATATCAAATCTCCAAAATTATAAACAATTTATATCCATAAATTTCCCTTGTAAACAAATAAGATTCATAAAATAAATAATATAATTAAAATGTTAATATAATTTATAAAATATAATTTACATAAAAGAATTCATAATTGCTCAATAATTCAATTCAACTAAATAGTGACTCCCAATTTTACACTCCCTTTTTACTGTGCTGATTTCTTTCTCTTTAGTCACTTCAACCTCAGGAATTCACCTATTTTATAGGTGATTCACTCAATACGTGGCTTTATTTGCCACCCCTTATTGTTTTCAATCTTATCACTTGGCAAAGTTTATCCAAACAAATAGTTAATTATCTTATGATCTAAATATTAAATTAATTGTATTACAATCTCTTTCTCTTAAAAAATCATAATAATCCCTAATTTAAATTAAATTACATTTTAAGTATATCCAATATGTATATTTTTTCTAATTATAATTAGTTAATATTAAAGCAGAGTTAAAATTAATTAAATATTTAAGGTGTCATAGTATATGATGATGCAGTTCGTTCCAGGTGGAACGGGTCGAACTGATCCACGCTTCTCAAACCTGTGTCCGAATGACCAAGTCCACAGTGGAGCCTGCACAAGAGTTCAACGGGGAACGGGGAGTCCCCCAGCGAACCCTTCGACGAGCAAGTTAGAAAGAGAGATGGAATATAGGGAGATCAGAGATAAAAAGCTCAACATTCTTCTTGTCTTTGATGTCTGCTTATATCCTTTGGTAATCATTTCGTTGTCATTTCCGACCTATCGCCATGGCCGAAAGTCTATGCCCTAGCTTACCTTGTTCATGGTGAGGCCGTTCTGTCTCGACGGGGAGGGCTCATCGCAATAAATGCTGTAAGGGGCTTTATTAATGGCTGATGTGCAGTGCAATAACTTTGCAGGATCTTTGTCTGCTTATATGACTTGTCCTTCACCTGCCATGTGTCTGAGTGTCATTGGTCTTTAATGCCATGTTAACTTTCAGCCATGTTGGGCCTCATCATTTGAATTATGTATTGGGCTCTAAATGGTGGGCTTGGGTTGTTCATAGTGGGCTATAGCCTTTATGGGCCTACCCATGTCAGTAGTCTCCCATTCCCAAGTGCAGCTTTAGTCCAACGAAGGGAATAATGAAGAGAACGATGGTTGCTAAAGACCGGCGAGGCGAAGGGGGCCGACCATGAGGAAGGCCGACCGCGACGGGTGGTCGAATGGAGGGACCAACCATGAGGAGGGCTGACCGCGAAGGGTGATCGAGTAGAGGGGCCGACCATGAGGAGGACCGACCGTAAAGGGTGACCGAGTAAAGGGGTTGACCATGAGGAAGGCCGACCACGAAAGGTGACCAAGTGGAGAGGTCGACCATGAAGAGAGCCGACCGCGAAGGGTGACTGAGTGGAGAGGCCGACCATGAGGAGAGGCAAATGGCGGTGCGCAGGGCTCGAGGAGTGGCAGGGCACGTGGTGATTCGAAGTAGAAAAGACAGGGTAGGGGAAGGGGGCAGTGGATCGTGGGCGTACACGTGGTAGGATCCCATGATGGGGAAGGTTAGGCGTTGAGCAAGAAATGAAACGATAGGTCAATATAGGGTGTTGAAAAGACAGTTTTGGCGGATTTTTGAAAATTTTCAAACTGGCGAAATTTAATTGTGATCCTTGGAATATAGGCAAGCCTTGGGCTTTTGCTATTATACGTTTTTCCTATCTCTTTGCAAAAAATCAAAACATCTCAGAAGTAAACTCGTTCGTTGCCAGTGACACACCTCTACAACACCTTGTGAACTTTCTTGCGCCCGTATCCGAAGCCATTCGCAAACACACAAGAGAGATGGTCCAAGAGGAAGCAACAACCGCAAGGGTCGATCCGTTAGGCGACGACGATGCGGTGGACTTGGCGGAACAATATCGTACAGAGCGTAGGGAGGGGAAGGGAGCAAGTCAAGCTGTGCGGGCTCGCCCTAAGACAATAATCTCGGCTGCGAGACCTATTAGCCAGGTGGAGCTTGACCATTGGCACACCAAATCGGACATATCTGTACTGACAGCAGAGGAGTTGGAGAGAATAAGGAAGAAGTATCAAATTCCCTCGGAGATAGGGCTAAGAGGAGAGGGCCTCAGATGTGCGGCCCGGCGAATTTAGCTTGTACGAGGAGGCGTTGCGAGGGGGTTTGAGGCTATCTCTCCTCCAAGTAGTGGTGGATGTGCTAAACAAGCTAGAAGCGGCGCCAGGGCAACTGATGCCGAACGCCTGGAAGATAGTAATGGCGTGCGCGAGTGTCTGGCCGCAGGCGACCGGAGGGACTGCAATGACAGTAGTGGAGTTCTTCTCCTGCTACAAGGCCTTCGGTCAGCAGGAGACCTGGGTGACGCTACAAGCAGTGGCGGGGCGAGGTCTGGTGGCGGGTCTTCCATCGTCGGTGAAGCGGTGGAGACCGAGATGGTTCTTTGTGACGGCGAAGGGTGGGGCTGGGGTGCGTACAACGTGGAAGGTCCCCACCAAATCAGTCGAGCCGAAGTTGGACGGGGCGGCCGAAGACCGAGTGAAGAGGGTGAGGGAATGGAGGGAAGAGAAGGGGGTGAGGTGGGACGAGCTGGTCTTGCCTTCAACGTTGTTTGCCCTGAACTTAGGGTCGCAACTGTTGGGGGGGACCTAGCAAGAGAGAAGCTAGAGGTGTAGAGGAAGGTAGAGGAGGAGGATGAGAGAAGATTGTTTGCCCGAGCGGACAAGTATAAAGAGGCAAATTTGGGTCTTGCTCCAAAGTTGGTAATGAGGGAGAGGATTCGACCTCGCCCTAAGCCTTTGGGTGACAAGAACCTGAGTGAGTTTGCCCCATTACCACAACCCATAGACCCCCTGAAGGAGAGGGGCAGACGCGTGGTGGAGGTGGGATTGAAGAGGTCAAAGAAGAGGAGGGTTACCACTGAGGGGGCTACAGATGCGCCCGGTGCGAAAAAGATGAAGGTTGGCGGAGAAGGCAGAGGAGAGGGGGATGGGGGCTACTCCAGAAGGGGTGGTTGTCCCAGAGGCGCAGGAGGACAAAGGTCAAGGGGCCCAAGTGGAAGAAGAACACATGAGTGCCATGGGCCCCAAGATGCAAGTGGAAAGTAGGTCAGCGGGCCCTGATGAGGGGGTGAAGCAGCAACCCCAAGGGGGTGCTGTGCCCCAAGGAGAGGGGGTGAAGCTGAAAACTACTTTCTACCACATTGCAGCGGTGTTTGGGCGACTGGGGGGAGAAGGAGGCCCAGCCAGGACTACTGCCGACCGGCTCTTGGGCATGGTGGAGGATCCGGCAGTACGCTCGATGGCGAGTTTTACTGAGGCCGAATTGCTAAGGGGGTTGTGCTCTGCTCAGATGGAGGCAACTGCCTTAGCAGAAGCCCTGCTGAACAAGGTTGCGGCTGCCAAAGGTGAGATGAGGCCGTTGAAGGTAAAGTTGGAGAAGGCGGAGACCCAACTAGAAAGTTTGAGGAGGGAAACTGCGGGATGGAGGAGGACCGCACGGAGCGTGTGCGCTAGGGGGTTGGAAGAGGCCCAAAAAGCCAAAAAGATGGAAGTGTTGGCGATGGTGTAGGGCTATTTAGCCGACCGAGCCAATGCTGAGCTGCTCGCAACCAAGTTCGAGCTGCAGACGGAACGTCGTAAGGCGGTGTCGCTCGAGTTCCAATTAGGGAGCGAACATAAGAAGCTGGAAGAGGCACAGAAGGCCTGTACCGTCGCCAACGAACGGTAGGATGAGGCCATGACTTGCAATGAGGATCTGCAGGCCCAGTCAATCAAGGAAAAAGAAGAAGCAGATTCGAAGATCGCTGGGTTGGAGAAGGAGTTGGCAGACAAGCGCGCCAAGGCGGCGACGGAGAAGGCGGGGCTGGAGAGGGCCTTGGAGGAAAAAAGGAGCAAGCTAGCATCTGAGAGGGCGGCGTACCCCGACCTGTGCATTGTAGCGGTAGAACAATTCAAGGGGTCCGCCGACTTTCAGATGGCTATTGATGCTGCAATCGCCAACAGCTTGGCAAGAGAGGGGTCTAGGGGGGCTGGTCCATCGGGAGCGACCGCTGGGAGCAGGAGTGAAAAAGAAGTGATTCAGAGCTTCCAGCGGTCGGACTTCTACAAACATGAGATGGCTAAGTTCTGGGACAGCGGCTGAAAAACGTTCAAGCGAAAGGCTGAGGAGCTGTTCCCAGACTTGGACTTCAGCAATGTTAGAGTAGAGGAAGACGATGTGGCCTAGACCCTCGTAGATGAAGGAGTTGACGAAGAAGATCTTGTTTCGAGTGAGGAGGAATGAAGAATGTAAAATTTTTGTACTTTGTTTGTAAATAAATAAATAAAAATTTTGTTGTAGCTTTGTTTGTGGTTGTTTTTTTTTTTTTTTTTTTTTTTTTTTTTGTAACTTCTATAGTAAACTTATGTATAAGTCTGTGAATAAATAAAATTCGGAGTTGTGTTTGTCACACTGTGGCCTTTATTTTTGTAAATTTGAAAAGAATTGTTCAAATAAGCCTGGTGTATAAATTGTAGTGAAAATTGAGAAGTAGGGAGCCAAGTTAGCTTATGAGAAAATTATGATGCCAAGGATGCTATCAATAAGAACGTTGCAATGTAAAGGTCTTAAAATGTGAAGTTTTAATGCGTGTTATAAGAGTGTTGAGAAATGAAAGACTGGGTTGGGAAATAAAAGTTAAAAAATGTAAAGAATGTTCAAATGTGTGAAATCATGGACTTGGAATTCGATTAAGTATGGCAATTATGCCTTAATCATGAAGTTGCAAGAATGGCCTTGGGTGAGCTCTTCATTCGGGTGGAGCCGTGATTAGCTCGGTCTGGCTGGGTCTTCAAGTAACTTAGTTTGGCTGAGCTCTTTGTGCTCAGTCTGGCCGAGCTTTTTGTGCTCAGTCTGGCTGAGGCTTTTCATGCTCAGTCTAGCTGAGGCTTTAAGTAACTCAGTCTGGCTGAGTTTTTCGTGCTCAGTCTGGCTGAGGCTTTTCATGCTCAGTTTGGCTGAGGCTTTAAGTAACTCAGTCTGGCTGAGTTCTTCATGCTCAGTCTGGCTGAGGCTTTTCATGTTCAGTCTGGCTGAGGCTTTAAGTAACTCAGTCTGGCTGGGGCTGTAATCAAAGCGTTATTGAAATACCACACATATAACTGAGATACAAGCTTGTTGTCATTCAAAGTGTAGCCCATTTGATCATAAATTTACACCATATGAGAAGAGAATGAGAGCATTCAAGTGCGTGGATTGTCAAAAAGAACATACAGCAATTGATCAATACAAAAATACAGCTTTTATTGAAAATAACGCTTCAAATGTTTGGTGTTCCATGGATAGGGGAGGTTTCGGCCTTCCGTGTCCTGAAGTCGGTAAGTACCCAGACGAGGTCTGGCTTTAACTGGCTTTAACGACATAAGGTCCCTCCCACTGGGCTGCCAGCTTGCCCTCAGTTGGATTTTTGGTGGCGAGAGTTGCTTTCCGCAAAACAAGGTCCCCAACAGAGAACTCCTTCGGTTGGACTTTGCGGTTGTAGTGTGTTCTCATTTTTTGTTGGTATGAGGCTCGTCTGACAGTAGTGGTCTCTCGGAGCTCTTCAATTAGGTCCAAGTCGACTCGACGCAGCTCTTCAGTGAGTTCTGGATTTTGGTGCAGAACCCTCGGGGTAGGCAAACCGATTTCCACTAAGATGACCGCCTCAGTGCCGTATGTTAAGCGAAAGGGGGTCTCCCTAGTGGGGGTTCTGGCTGTAGTACGGTATGCCCAGAGTACATTTGGTAATTCCTCAGACCAGAGCCCCTTAGTAGCTTCCAGCTTAGTTTTGATGATTTTCAGAAGAGAACGGTTGGTAACCTCAACTTGGCCATTGGCTTGGGGATGACTGGGGGAAGAGAAACATGGTTGGATTTGAAGTTCGGCACAGAATTTCCTGAACTTGGCATTGTCAAATTGTTTGCTGTTGTCAGAGACGATGGCTTGGGGGATGCCAAATCGGCACACGACCGACTGCCAGATGAATCTGATTATGTTCCGCTCGGTGATTGTGGCGAGGGGTTTCGCCTCCACCCATTTAGTGAAGTAATCAATAACGACAATTGCAAATTTGGTTTGGCCTCGGCCAGTGGGCAATGGGTCAACTAGGTCGATCCCCCATTTGGCGAATGGGTAAGGGCTGCAAAGTGTGATCAATTCTGTAGAAGGAGCATGAGGGATGTTGGCAAAGCGTTGGCACTTATCACATTTAAGCACGAATTCAGCGGCATCTTGGCTGAGAGTAGGCCAGAAGTAACCAGTGCGGAGTATTTTGTGGGCTAGTGACCTGGCACCCGAATGATTACCACATACACCCTCATGAACTTCTCTCATCACGTAGGTCGCTTGAGCAGGATTGAGGCATCTCAGGTATGGACGTGAAAAGCCGCGTTTGTACAAGAAACCACTGATAAGAATGTAGTTGGACGACCGGGCCCTGATTTTGGCGGCCTGGTGCTTGTCGTCTGGCAGTTCTCCTTTTGTCAAAAATAGAAAAATGTCGGCCGCCCATGGAATAGGTTCGTTTTGGAGGAAGTGGACTTGCTGCTGGTTCGGGGAAATGGCAGGGTAAGCCAGATATTTGAGGCGGACACCATGGCTGAGGTCTGATTGGTCGGCAGAAGCTAATTGAGCCATTTCATCTGCCTTGGCATTTTCCGCCCAAAGAATGTGCTTGATGTGGAAATTATTGAAAAGGCGAGCAAGGGGAGTGCAATATCCCTGTATGCCTACATTGTGTCTTTCTTGGTATCGAATTCCCCCGTGATTTGTCCGATGATGAGCTGGGAATCGCTGAACACTTAGATATGGTTGACACCAATGTCTCTAGCGAGGCGGAGACCTGCGATGAGTGCCTCATATTCGGCCTCATTATTGCTTGCAGTGAACAAGAAATGGAGAGCACACTTGAAATAACCACCCTCGGGAGCGGTGAGGATGAGACCAGCTCCACTATCTTCTTTGCGGGATGATCCGTTGACGTTGAGGGTCCAAGAGTGGGGGTCTTCTGCTTCAGTCTGGGGTCGTGGAGGTGGTGGGACCGTGGTTGGAGTGGGATTAGTGAATTCCAGGATAAAATCGGCGACAGCCTGCCCTTTGATCGCCGTTCGAGGTCTGTAGGAGATGTCAAACTGGCTGAGCTTGACTGACCGTTGCATAAGTTGGTCGGACAACTCTGGTTGTTGCATCATTTTCTTCAACGGTTGGTCAGTGAGGACGACAATGGGGTGGGCTTGGAAGTAAGGTCGGAGTCGTCTTGAGGCTATGACCAAGGCTAAGGCCATTTTTTCAAGCAATGGGTAGTTCTGCTCTGCTCCCCTGAGAGCCCGACTAATGTAGTAAACCGGTCGTTGGACAGAGCTATCTTCCTTGATGAGTGTTGCACTGACTGCGGTGTTTGACACGGCTAAATAGAGGAAGAGGGGTTCACCCGTGATTGCCTGAGAAAGGAGGGGGGGTTGGCCATGCACTGTTTCAACTGCTGAAAGGCATCTTCGGATTCTTCCGTCCACTCAAGTTTGTAACAAGTTCCATGTTTTTGTGTTTGTTTTCATGATATCTTCAAGTACGGGTACCCAGGTCCATGTTTTTGAACTCATCTCATGAAATCTCAGATTTTGGAATAAAAGTTATGATTTTAGCATTTCATGTTCTTCATGTTTATGTTCTTCATGTTCTTCAAAGGGAAACCCAAATTTCCAGGTTTGATTTCCCTAAGTGTAGTCACTGAGACCTTTTTTTGTCTAGACCTCACACCTAGGCCTAGGAGACCACACCTCGGCCAAGACTACCTGAGTTCACCCAGCTAGGCCATGTTAGCCTAGATCATCTCTGTGCATCCATTCCGAGACCTGGTTGGTACCCAGCATGTTTTCTCTAGAAGAAAAACAGTGTTTTGACTCCCAGCACATGTTTTGCTTTGTCTTGACTTGGTTTTGGAAAGAAATGCCGAGATCATTTTCATTCATGTAAAGCTTGTTTAGAGAATGCATTGCATAACCATCTTTGAGCATTCTTTCTTGTCTTCCGGAAATACATTAAGTGGACCTTGCCATGTATTTGTAGGTCTTGGATCCTTGCCTTAATCCCTACACCCGAAGAACTAAGTGAGTGGTATTTTTAATAAAGCTATGTTATAATGTTTTGATAAAGCTTTGGTTTGCTTTGTTTTGGAAAAGTATTTGATCAAGCATGAATGATTATCCACTAGTTTTGTATCAAGTATTATGTTTGTTTTGATGACATTCTTGGAAGGTCCTTTCGTGCTAGGGGACATTAAGCCTAAGTAGCACCTTTGTTTGAGATATCTCTACCATCGACGGTCATGTACGGATGGTACCACCGACGGTCTTGTACAGGTGGGTTTGTCTAATCGATTCTGGGTCGGTTATTCCTTTGTTTTGTCAGGAATGCCATCCTTTGTATTATGTAGATGTTAGTAAACATCCCAAGAAGCTTTGAAAGAATTTGATTGATGAACTTGATTCATCCCATGTTTTGTACAAGTTATGCTATGTATTGTTTTGATAAAGATCTCGGATATCATTCATTCAAACCTTTATTACTTATATCATTCACTAAGTATCCAAGCTCACCCTCCCTTTTATATATATATGTAGGTGAGGAGCAAGAAGGTTGTGACGCCTAAGATGTTGTTTGCAACTTTGTTTTGGATTCATGTTTTGCTAGCATCTTGAAGATTATGCTTATTAGCTTTTGGTTCATTTCTTTTGTATATTTTGGCTTGAGAAGCCTTTTGATCAAGATGTAATGTTTAAGCTTAATTCATTTGTATCCAAGATGTAAAACCATGTTAAGATGTATGACATTTCATTTGATCTATGCACAACTCTTATGGACTACTTAGATTTAAATTTGCTTCCGCACATGTAAGCCCCATATGTATACTCTGATTGTGTGAATTTTTGTAAGTTGGCCTTTGGTAATCTCGGATTATTGGCCATGACGGCACCGTTCGACTAGGGGCGGAATGGGGTCGTGACAAGAAGAGAGTTGGGAGTTATTAGAATGGAAAGTATTTCAAAATGAAAGTTGCCCTCTAGAACTGATTAAAATTAGGAAACAAATAATGAAAAAATGTGAAGGGCTTCCACTTGCAATTGTTGTAATAGCAGGACTTCTTGCAAGAAACATGAAGACACGAGAGTTGTGGAAACAAGTTGCCCAAAGTGTAAGCTCATACATTGTTTGTGATCCAAACCAGTACTTGGACACACTAGCACTAAGTTACAATCACTTGCCTCGCCACTTGAAACCATGCTTTCTCTATTTAGGAGCATTTCCACAAGACCGAGAAATCCTGGTGCAGAAGTTAATTTGTTTGTGGGTAGCTGAGGGGTTTATACAAAAAATTGGGCAGAGAAGCTTGGAGGAAGTAGCAAAATGGATTTAATTCAAAGAAGTCTAGTAATTGTTGCTCAAAAAGGGTTTGATGGTCGAATTAAAGCATGTTGTATGAATGATTTGTTGCGTGATTTATGCTTGAAGAAAGCTAGCGAAATTAATTTCCTGCAGTGGATTCACAATTATAATGACTCTTCTCCTTCTTCTTCAAGTAATTACGAAACAAATAACCAACGCCGCCTGTGCATCCAATCTTACTTCTTACTAGAATTTGATCATGTTCTCAAGTCTTGTTCCCCAGCAGTTGTTCAATCATTATTGTGCTTCAAAAATAAGTTTGAGAGAAAAATTAGATATGCCGGCAATCCGTTTGGTGATGTGTGCTCGTTTATTTGTTGGACCTTCAAACTTCTTAGAGTGCTGGACATGTGGTACATCAGTGCCTTCTTTTCAAAAGAATTAACCCAACTTGTTAATTTGAGGTATTTGGCAATTAATTTGAAAGATTCCTGTAAATTACCGCAATCAATATCCAATCTCTCAAACTTAGAAACACTTATTATTATTTCTACACAATGGAGAAAGCTTATTTTGCCATGTAATGTTTGGTAGATTCCAAAGTTGAGGCATCTTTATGCTAAAGGAAGAGCAAAATATGATGTGTCTTTATGTTCTGAAGAAGCAGTAGTGGATCACAACCATCCCTCTATATTAGAAAACCTACGAACCATCGCAAACGTCAACCCTTGTGGATCTATTCAGGATTTATTGGCAAGAACTCCTTATCTTACAAAGTTGGGAATTTGTGGACATCTGTTGTCAGATTCGGAGAATTTGATGTTTCCTAATCTAGAATTTTTAAGACACCTTGAGACTTTGAAGCTGCACAACAATGTTTTGTGCAGATACCCAATTACTCTCGGAGAGGTCAAGTTTCCTGCAAATATTAAAAGGCTAACCTTGAAATCTACAAGGCTAAAGTGGGAGGATATATCAGTCCTTGGGATGCTGTTACCCATCCTTGAGCTTCTCAAATTAGAATATAATGCTGCCTGGGGATCGCAATGGGCAACAACTGATGGTGGGTTTCCTCGACTCAAATTCTTGAGACTGAAGAGCCTCAATGTCGAGTAATGGATCACCTGCACTAGTCACTTTCCAAGCCTTCAACACTTATCGTTGGAAGGTTGTCAAAATCTCAGGGAAATACCATCTAGTTTGGGGGATATACTCACTCTGCAGCTAATTGAGGTAGCCTTTTGTCATTTCTTTGTGTTAGGGAATTTGTCAGGAAAGTTATGGAAGAGCAAGAGAGCATTGGAAATAATTGGTTGAAAGTGTTGATTAGGAAACAACCATAGGGCCTTTGAGTCAAAGTGTAATGATACAACTTCTAAAGGTATGTTTTTATTTATTTATTTATTTATTTTTTAATTATATATTTATGTTTAATTTTTTCTTTTCTCATTTTGGATTCGACCCTACATAAAATAAAAGTAATCTACCTTGTGTATAGATAAACTAACCTAAAACTCATGCTATGCACCGTCTTAAACAAATACTTTAAATTTTATCTTAAAAATTAAAGTACTAATTTTAAAATTTAAAAGGAAAAAATAGTAAAAATTATGTGAATGAGTTGTTTTCATTTAAATTGCACTAAAGTCGTGTTTTAATTGTGTTATTATTAATATTTTATTTTAAGTATTAACTAATATATATATATATATGTCATTGTGTAGATTAGTATTATGTTAGAGCAAAAACATTGAATGAATTATTAAAATTACATTTAGCATATAAGATAAATAATATATACTTTTATACTAGATTTTCTCAAATGACATAACAACTAAAATTTTTAATCTACAATTACATAATAAAATTCATTTAAAATTTGTTACAATCGAAAACAAATTGGAGAACGAAATAATAATAATAATAATTTTTTATTTTATAGAAAGAGTAAGCATTAACCCCTTTTCCCAAGCCATCCAAAATGAAGTCATCTCTAACTTGCATCAAGCTCCACCTCTAAATCATTTCAATCCTCTTGTTAACCACTTTCAACTCGTGTTTTAGTTCCCTGCCTAGACACACTTTTTTATTCCCCTTCCCCCAATTGCCCTTACAATTTTCAATCTTACAATCAACTTTTATCTGAACTTTGTTAGAATCTATACCGGCCATATTCTATGATCTTTATCCTCATTAACTAAACTAACCCCTTGTAAATAATCTCATCAAATGGATCATCTTTCATGTGATCATAAAAACATGGAATGGTTAAACATGTGGTGCAAGGTTAACATTAGGTCAACTATTAAAAATATGAGGAAAAATATCAAATCAATTAGAAAATGGCTAAACAATATGTCATTTTCATTGGGGTCATGTATGTCTTATGTTTGGTGCAAGCTATTTCTAGTGTTTGATGCAAGTCTTTTATGTGTTAGACTTTCATTCAAACGATACAAATATATAGTGCAAATTTTTTTAATTTGCCTCTCTATTACACGATTCTCTTAAAATATAAACCTAAGGTCGGACGTAAGTTTAATTGTTCACAAACTGAATATTACAACTTTTGTACCAACTTATCTTAACCCAATTCCATTTAATACCTTTCTTTGTCCTATCCAGCACTATAAACCAACATCTTTTACTTTGTAGTTTGAAAATTAAATGATTTAAATATTTGAGCTATAATTAATTACATATATAAGAGAAATCAATCTATACATAATTAAAAATATGAATCTACAAATATTTAATATTTTGTATTTAATATAAATCTATACATAATTAAAAATATAAATCTACAAATATAAATATTTTAGCTATAATTATTATATATAAATGGAAATTTTGTAATCTACTTAAAAATTTATGAATTTTGTATTTTCAATTAATTGTTCATAAATAAAAATTTTATTTGAAAAATAAGTGAAAACAATAACTATTATAAGCTAGGTAAATGACACTCACCTCCCTTGAGGTTTTTGACAATTACATTGGCCTCTCCTATTTTTTCCAGAAATTACATTGGCCTCCCTTGAGGTTTATTTTTGATTTGCAAATTCCCCCTTTTTGTTAGTTGACTGGTAGTTTGACTAATTATTTATTTATTTATTTTTTGCGAAAGTTAGTGATTAGTTGTTTGATTATCACATAAGGGGTTTTAGTTTGATTTTGTATAACATTTGAAGTGATTATCTGTAAATTAAAAATAAAATAAGTCAATTAATTATTTTTTAGGCAAACAAATTAATATGAATTATTGAAGACAAATGAAAAATACAAGAACTTGTATGTATGTAATGCAATAAATTATATGTATATATATATATATATTTATAGTCAAACCATGTGAGTATTTAAAAATAAGGAGATTGACCAATAAGTCCTATATTTTGGACTTGTAATCTATACAGTCCTATATTTTTTCTTGTAATCCATTTAGTCTTTTTTGATGTGTAATGACTCATTTACCCATCACATTGGAGTGTCACATTTGAAAAACGTATACTAAGAAGTTTTTTAGTGTCACATTATACCCGCTACGTTGGAGTGTCACATTTGGGAAAAATACATTAAAGAGTTTTTAATTTTTTGTAGTGTCATATTATACCCGCCACGTTAGAGTGTCACATGTCACATTTAGGAAAAGTATGCTAATAAATTTTTAAATTTTTTGGAGTGTCACATCATACCCGTCACATTGTCACATTTGGAAAAAGTATACTAATAAGATTTTAATTTTTTTTGGAGTGTCACATCATACTTGTCATGTTGTCATATTTGGAAAAAAAGTATATTAATGAGTTTTTAGTTTTTTTGGAGTGTCACATCATACCGGTTACGTTGTCATATTTAGAAAAAGTACACTAATAAGTTTTTAATTTTTTTGGAGTGTCACATCATACCTACCACATTGTCACATTTGAAAAAAATACATTAAGGAGTTTTTACTTTGGGCAAATTACAGAAGTGGTCCCTATAGTTTACCCGTGGTTTCATTTTAGTCCTTGCACTTCTAACTGTATCAATTTTGCTTCTGCAGTTTGGTTTTTGACTCAAAATGGTCCAATAGTTAACAGTCGTTGGGCTTTTGGACGGAAACCCCACGCGTGCCTTGCACGCACGGGACTTGCACGGGCTCTATGTTTCATCACGTTTATCAATCAACAATTTTGACTTTCTTGACTATTTTTGCAACAATTCAATTTGTTCTCTAATATCATCACTCAAATTTAGCTCATTCAAAGTTTCCAAAAGCGTTGAAATTTCTTGATTGAGATCATGAAAATGGCCCGAAATAGAATGGTCTTGAAGCAACGACCGAGAATTCTTTCGCTGAAACGGTAAAGCCCTCCTCGAGAACAACACGATGAGCTCCGCTGAAACCAAAGCTAGGGTTTCAACCAAAGCCACCTCTGTCAGATCCATCGGCGCCAAGAACGCCTCCACCGATGGCGACCTCCTCCTCCTTAGCGATGAAACTATTGCCACTGACGCCATAACCAAATCTCCCCCCCTTTCTCTATATATATATATATGTATGTATATATCTCTCTATATCGTAGTTTGAAATAGGGATTGATTAGTGAAGCTCAAGTGGACTCCTTCAATTTACCTATGACATAATTCGCCCCAATTACATGGTTAGGGCTGTGGAAACAAATGGATGTTTTAGCATTGAGAGAATGCAACTGACAGATCCCTTGTTGAACATTGAAGAGCCATTTGGATGAATTATTTTACCGATTTCATAAAAAAGTTGCTTTTTTCTCCACAATGGAACCGAAGTATAAGAAAAACACTATGTATGTAATTTTAAATTTTAAATTTTAAATTTGTAATCTATAATTTATAATTTAACAACACTAAAAAAATTTAATTTATAATTTATTATTTTTAATTAAATTAAATTTATAATTTATATTTTTATTTAATATATAATTTTAAATTAACAACATGAAAAAAATAATTTTATTTAATATATAAATTTAATTTTTTGGCAATAAAAAAATTTAATTTATAATTTATATTTTTATTTAATATATAGAAAGTACACGTCATTATCTTCTTATCTATTGGTTGTTTGTTTGGTGGTGACCCTAGTTTTTGCATGATGAGCCATGTGAAGATGGCCAACCAACTATGAATGGCTAATTTCTTCCCTTGCAAGTCCCTGTACGTGTAAGGCCCTCGTGGGGTTTTGTTCAAAAGCCCAACGACTGTTAACTATTGGACTATTTCGAGCCAAAAACCAAACTGCAGGGGCAAAATTGATACATTTAGAAGTACAAGGACCAAAATGAAATCACGAGTAAACTATAGGGATCATTTCTGTAATTTGCCCTTTTAATTTTTTTGGAGTGTCACATTATATCCGCCACGTTATCACATTTGAGAAAAGTACACTAAAGAGTTTTTTATTTTTTTTTTAGTAAAAGATTTAGAGTGTCACATCATACTTGTTATGTTGACACATTTGAGAAAAGTATATTAAGAAATTTTTAATATTTTTGGAGTGTCACATCATACATCACGTTGGAGTGTCACATTAATACCTGCCACATTGGAGTGTTACATTATACATACCACATTGATAAAAGCGTATAGTTGTCCACCAAAATACTACCAAAATCGAAAATAGGACTACACGGAAAGAAACTTACCACTAATAGGACTTAACAGATTAATAGAAAAAAACTTGGGACTAATTGGAATACTTGTTTGTGAGATGGGACTTATTGATAAATATCTCTTCAAAATATTATTTAATACTATTCAAATAAATACAAGTGGTGTCCCAATTTTATTTTTATTAGTTTAGATAGTAATACTCATGTTATCAAAAAAAAAAAGTAGTAGAAGAAGAAGATAGTAAAACTCATCAATTTTTTCTTTTTATTTTTATTTTTAAAGACAACTAAATTGTATGATGTCAAGTATTCACACTACAAGAAATTTCACTTTTGGCGACTAAAGTTTTAGTTGCCAAAAGTACAATTTTAGTCGCTGAAAATTTTGCATGACTAAATATTTTGGTCGCTGGAAGGTTGTCGGGGAAGGTATTGGCGACTAAAAAATATTTAGTCGCCAAAAATAATATTTTAGTCACCAAAAATCTTATTTTCCGCTACTAAAACTTTGATCGTCAAAACTTGAAGGATCTACGGTGACCAAAGTTTCAGTCGCCAAAGGGTTTTTTTTCATCTTATTTTTTTATTTTTTTCATTTTATTTTTTTGGCTACTAAATTCTTAGTCGCCCAAAGTCTGCTTTTTTTTTTTTAGCTACTAAATATTTAGTAGCCAAAAGTTTTTTTTTCTATTTTTAGCTACTAACTATTTAGTCGCTAAAAATATTTACTTCATTTTTGGCTACTAATTGTTTAGTCGCCAAAAATATGATTTCATTTTATTTTTTAATTAATTTGTCCACAACATATATGTATTCCATGCAACCTATATCATATATATATATATATAAATAAAACAATACATATATTTTCAATCATTCCACAATTTGCATCCATTTCACTTCCAACCATCCAAAAATGAATAACTTTTAATGTCTAATTTAATACAAATTATATTCCAACCTAAAATAATAATATTATTCCATACAAAACAGGGAATCATACCAAAATATGTCCTCTGTACACAAATATATTCACTACCATGCCAAATATATTCCCTAAGGAAGATACCTTTATTGCTGTAAAGTGAGTTGATAATGATGTCCATAAGCCGAGACACCTTAGCTTGAAATTCAAACTTCTCTGCATTATTGTGGAGTGATCTCTTCGACAAGTTTCCCTAAACCAAATAATTACAAAACACGTTAGAAGAAGAAAAACAAAAACAAAAAAAAAAAAATGAGAAAAAAAAACGGAGAGATGGAGATAGAGAGAGGGGAAGGTAAAGAATTAGAAAACTCCAATTCTCAAAGGAAAAATGTCCATACCTTCCAACAACAAATTTGGCATTTGAAATATAAGCAAGGGTCACTTTCAATGATCAGAGACACTAAGAAATAAAGGTAGTCCACATACCATACCAAAATACACAAAAGGGAAATATCAAAAATCTCTTAAATTATGCCATATCATCAATTGATACACTAGTTAGTACACTAATTGGTATATATAACATTATTTAAGGCGTTTTCGGCTCTAACTCCCAACCTACACGTGCTAATTACATTCCGTCTATTGCAACAGGTCATATTTGTCACCAGGAAGCTGGTTGCGACATGCATTTAGTGGTCAGAGGCTGTTTTGCATTTTTTGCCCCCTGAATGTCCTTTTGCGACTAAGTGTAAGGCGTTTTCGACTCTAAGTCCCAACCTACGTGTGCTAATTACATTCTTTCTGTTGCAACAGGTCCTATTTGGCACGAGGGTGTTGCCCATAACATTCGTATAGTGGTTTGGGGACTGTTTTGCATTTTCACTATGCGTGCTAATTATGAAACTTAGTTGGATTATTTTTTTATGTTTTCAATGAACTGAAATGAATGTATGTAGTTCTTAGTCTCACAGCAGGTTGGAAGGAAATTGAATTGCATTAGTAATATTGATAAGCTTTACACTTTCATATAACTTATTCTGCATGCACACGACAGAAGCAGTGCTTGATGAAATATCCTATTGACAGTATAAGTATCATAGGCAATGTAAGTATATTAACATGAGAGAGAGAGAGAGAGAGAGAGAGAGAGAGAGAAGAGGGATGATGAGTGAAAAATCTAGAAATCCCCTAGATGTTGATTTGTGACTATGTATCAATTTTAAGCAGTATATAACAATCCCAATCAAACTGTAACGCCCTCATAATAAACCCATTATATATAATTCATCGACATGCAATATTAAAAGAAATCAATTCATTATCTCATTCATCAGAGTATTACTAAATAAAAACATTACATGTAACATCAAATTAAATGCCCTACAGGCTTACATCTTTCCAAGCCAACACTTGGACACAAAAATATGAGTTCTAACTCAAATACAAATAAAGCCCTAGGCTTGAATGTTTACATGTACTATCAAATAAAAACAAATAACTAAAGATAGTCTTCAAAATCCAAATCCTTCCAAGCTAAGTCCTTGGAGGTAGCTTATCACCTGGACCTGAAAATGATGTTCCCATATAGGGTGAGCCACAACCCAGTAGAAATGTACTAAACCAAATATAAGCATTGAATAAAGCAATAGTATTCAATAGATGATTAACCAAGATAATCAATTATATCATTATACAGTCTCATGATACTAATGTCTATGACACGTTTCACTTTCCGTTATTATCAATATGGCTCAGAACCTAGCCAAACTTACAACAGTGAACTATATATATCATATTCACATTACTTCCAATATCAACCAAACAAATGAGACTCATACTCATATCAAAACACTTCATACTTCCCGTTTGATACACATTTTAGTGCTGTATCATTAACATGTAAAAACACTTCAATATCAATAAGCACACATAATAGTGATGCTAATGGAGTCCATCCCCTATCTCCTCCCAAACAAAATCCGGTTTAGAGGTCCATCCCCTATCTTCCCCTAAACCGTGGAGTACATCCCCTATCTCCTCCCACACAATATGCAAATGCAATGCTCAATCAATACACGTATTTTCTGTATTAATTCAATAGTCAAAATTAATGACTTAACCAATGTGATTAGTTTCAGTTATCCCTAATCCACATGCAATGTCTACAACAATCACGACTATCCTCCACCGATAGCCCAAAACAGTTATTTCTAGACTGGAAATAAATACATTAACAATTCAATAGGCGAGTGATTTAAAATATCCAACTACACCATTAAATCAATAAATTCCTCAATTCACCTTAAATTAATTATACAAATTAATTCATTAAACAACTAGGGTTTTTCCCAAAATTACCAAAATACCCCCAACATATCGAAATACCAAAACTTAGAACAAAACTTATAAGATGGAGTAGGAAATCCCTACCTCGAAGAAAATAACACAAATGGAGAAGACGGAAATGACGACCCAAACTCCAAAGTGCTCCAAATCCACCAACTCTCAGATTAAAACGAAGCTCTCGACTCACTCTATCTTTTTAACAAAGGATCTAGGGTAGAAAAACACTCTAAGTAGATCAAACCTAAGAAAAAAGGTGAGTAGGGAAAGAGAGAACTCGGAACTAGGGTTTTAGGATCAAAAGATGTGAGAAAAACGTTTTAAAAACCGCTGCTGCATATTTAAACTCGACAGGCTCGCTCGAGCGAAGACTTTGTCGCTCGAGCGACCAGACACAAAAAGTACTCGTTCGAGCGAAGGAAAGCTCGCTCGAGCCAACAATACGATGTTTCAGGTCTGCAACCCAGAAGCACGCTCGAGCGACGGAATGCTCGCTCGAGCGAAGGACTCGAAACTCGCTCGAGCGAAGAAAAGCTCGCTCGAGCCAAGAAACACTGCTTTCAGGTCTATACTAGACGCAATCGCTCGCTCGAGCGACCAACTCCTCGCTCGAGCGAAGACACAAAATTTTGGACAGTAACACTTGGTTTCCAACTCCAACCAACCTGTAACAAACCTGCCCAACACATCCTATAATTCAAGAATAGGGAATGAAAAGACGACAACAACAAATATATAAAAACGAAATCTACGGAACATAAGTCCGGATACAACAATCAAATGGGAAAAGACCGGAGTCGATATAACCTCCCCCCCTTAAAAGAATTTCGTCCCCGAAATTAAGCATAAGTTTTCGAAAATAAGTTTTTCTCAAATCCCAACAATATGACATTACCATAATGAACAACTTGACCCTATACCGGTCATTTCATCTCTTATCAAAAGGCATCTCACAATATGTATATAAAACAACATATATTACAACCTGCATCAGTATTATGCATTTTTCCTTTCAATTTCAACAGTTTTCAATATCATATTTAATTTCATGATAGAACTCTAATTCCACAATATATTCAACATATAACTGTTACACTAAACTTCCATATTGAAGCAAGTTTCAAAATATAAGCATTAAACCAAAACATCCTCAATGTTTTCCAACTTAAGACATATATATAATGTTCTTAAAGTTCATTAAAATTACAAATCCTCAACACATGATTACACATCAACAAACAAGTCCGGATATTTCTCGCGGACTTCCAACTCACGTTCCCAAGTGGCTTCCTCCACCCCGTGATGTTTCCACAAAACTTTTACCAAAGGGATGGTTTTGTTTCGCAAAACTTGATTCCGCCTATCCAAGACCCGAACCGGTCTCTCCTCATACGAGACATCTTCATCAACAACTAAGTCGGTCCAATCCAATACATGTGATGGATCCGGCTCATACTTTCGAAGCATACTCACATGAAACACATCATGAACTCCGGACAACTGTGGTGGCAAAGCTAAACGATAAGCAGCCTCGCCAATCCTCTCAAGGATCTCAAAAGGCCCAATAAACCGAGGGGATAACTTCTCACTCTTCCCAAACCTCATCAAAGCTCGCCTAGGTAATATCTTCAAAAAGACGTGATCACCCACCACAAACGCCAAAGGTCTCCTCCTACGGTCGGCATAAGATTTCTGACGGCTCTGGGCTGTAACAAGCCTTCTACGGATAAGCTCAACTTTCTCCGTCGTTTCCCTCACCAACTCCGGACCCAATAGAGGTGCATCACCCACCTCAGCCCAACAAACAGGAGATCTACACGGTCGGCCATACAAGGCCTCAAACGGTGCCATACCGATACTAGACTGGAAACTGTTGTTATAGGCAAACTCCACCAATGGCAAGTGCCTTTCCCACGACCCACTGAAATCAAGGACACAACCCCGAAGCATATCCTCAAGGATCTGAATGGTATGCTCGGACTGCCCGTCAGTCTGAGGATGGTAAGCCGTGCTAAAGGTCAACTTGGTACCTAAAGCACTCTGCAAACTCTGCCACAACCTAGCAGTAAAACGAGGATCTCTATCTGAGACAATTGTCACAGGGACCCCGTGCAACCTCACTATGTCCCAGATATACAAGTCAGCTAGATGATCTACCGAATCTTTCACGCGCATAGGAATAAAGTGCGCTGATTTAGTCAACCGGTCTACAACCACCCAAGTAGCATCACTACCCCGCTGAGTCCTCGAAAGACCTACAACGAAGTCCATAGTGACATGCTCCCCCTTCCACTTGGCAATAGGCAAGGGTTGTAACAAACCCGCTGGCCTCTGATGTTCGGCCGTCACTTGCTAACAAGTAAGGCACTTAGACACGAATGCTGCTACATCTCTCTTCATACCCCGCCACCAAAACTGGCGACCTAAATCCCGATACATCTTAGTGCCTCCCGGATGCACCGCAAGGCGTGAATGATGAAACTCTTGGAGTACCTCCTCTCGGCAAGACTCCGGCACAAACAGACGGTCTCGGTATCTCACACTCAGGTCGGGATACACCGTCAAACCCTTTTCAACCTTCCCACTGGAGATCTTCTCTCGGAGGGATTCTACCTCAAGGTCACCCCCCTGAGCCTCTAACACTCGAGTCACAAGTGTAGGTTGTGCAACAACAGAAAACAAGGCCGCAGCCTCAACGGATTCGCTCAGAAGCAAATCAAACTCCCCAAGTGCACCCAACATCTCCCACTCTCGGATGGCTATACTAGCTATGTCACCAACAGATTTCCTGCTAAGGGCGTCGGCCACCACATTGGCCTTCCCCAAATGATAATGCAACTCGAAGTCATAATCCCCAATGAACTCCATCCACCTTCTCTGCCTCAAGTTCAAGTCTTTCTATGTGAACAGATATTTCAGACTCTTATGATCCGAGAATACCTCGAACCTCTCACCATAAAGGTAATGCCTCCAAATCTTCAAGGCAAAAATCACAGCTGCTAACTCTAGGTCATGGGTAGGGTAATTCTTCTCGTGTATTTTCAACTGACGTGAGCCATAGGCTACCACTTTCCCCTCTTGCATCAACACACAACCCAAACCCTCTCGTGAGGCATCACAATAGACTACATAACCCAACCCTCTCTCCGGAATAATCAAGACTGGAGCGGTGGTCAGTCTAACTTTTAACTCCTGAAACGACTTTTCACAAGTCTCACTCCATACAAATTTGACTCCCTTCCGAGTCAATCTAGTCAAAGGCGAAGCGAACCTGGAGAAATCCTTCACAAACCGGCGATAATACCCAGCTAATCCCAGAAAACTGCGGATCTCAAACACACTCTTAGGCTGTGCCCAATCTTGCACTGCCTCAGTCTTGGATGTATCAACAGACACTCCTTCCCCAGAAACTACATGGCCTAAGAACTTGACCTCTTCTAGCCAGAACTCACACTTCCCAAACTTAGCATAAAGCTTCTGGGCTCTAAGTAACTCAAGCACCACTCTCAAGTGTTCCTTGTGCTCCTCTTCCGAAGGTGAATAGATAAGGATGTCGTCCACGAAGACGACTACAAAACGATCTAAGAATTCCTGGAATATTCGGTTCATCAAATCCATAAACACTGCCGGTGCATTGGTGAGCCCAAATGGCATCACCAAAAACTCATAGTGGCCATACCGCGTACGAAATGCCGTCTTCGGAATATCCTCCTCCCTGACCCTCAACTGGTGGTAACCCGATCTCAAATCTATCTTAGAGAAACAACGGGAACCCTTCAACTGGTCGAATAGATCATCTATACGAGGCATAGGGTACTTATTCTTAACCGTAGCCCGATTCAATTTCCGGTAATCTATACAAAGTCTCAAAGCACCACCTTTCTTTTTAACAAAGAGGAGGGCCGGTGCTCCCCACGGCGAAACACTAGGACGGATATAGCCCTTATCTAGCAACTCCTGGAGCTGAATCTTCAACTCAACCAACTCGGCTGGGGCAAAACGATAAGGTGCCATAGAAATTGGCGCCGTGCCGGGCACTAGGTCAATAGAGAACTCAATCTCTCGATGCGGTGGCAAAGCAACAAGATCCTCGGGAAAGACGTCCGAGTACTCACAAACTACTCTTGGCAACACAGTCTGAGTCTTATCACACTCACCACTCTCAAAGTTAGCAAGTAGACCACTAAGCTCACTCCGCCCTCGCGGATCATACCCCGGTGGCAAAACACTACCAACCCGGTCCCCCAGAAAGTGAAAACACTCCCCGCTCACGGTACAACAAGTGACCCTCTGGCGGTAGCAATCAATAACAGCTCGGTATGACGATAACCAATCCATACCCAAGATAACATCAAAGCCCTTCATGGGCATAACTACAAAAGGAAACGGAAGTCTATGATAGTCGACCTCTATATCACAACCCCTAACACCCTGTTTCAAGATCAACTCGCCCCCAAGAGGTGACACTACACAAATAGGAGATGCTAACTGTGCTAACTCCAACTCCAAAACAGATGCAAATGCAGCAGACACAAAGGAATGAGATGCACCCGTATCAATCAAAACACTAGCAACAGAATTGCAAAACAAAAAGGTACCTCTCACAACAAATGAAGCCGGTACAAGATCCTGCGCGGTAACAGCATACACGCGCCCAGATGGTCTCTGATCAACCTGCTCACCCCTAGGAGCATAAGACTGCTGTACAGACTGGGACGATGAAGCCCCCTGATTGGCCCTCGAGGCCTGACCCGACTGAGCTGGCTGCTGACCCTGAGTCTGCCTCAAACCAGATGCACCAGGTGTGCCACCCAACTGCGGGCAATACCTCTTCATGTGCCCTGCCTGACCGCACTGAAAACAAGTGAGCGGTTGGCCTCTACCCTGACTTTGGCTCTGAGATCGAGCCGAAGATGATGCTGCTCTCTGTACTCCTCCCCTCTGAGGACAAACTGGAGACTTGTGGCCCAGCTGGCCACACTTGAAACAGGTAATGTCTCCCTGGTTGCCTTTCCCCGAACTAGCACTCGGCACAGGAAAAGTTGATCTAGAAAAGCTACCCTGAGACTGCTGAGGGTTAAAACCCTTCTGTCTCTTACCATCACTCTGGCCATCCTGACTCCTCTTGGAGCCTTTCTGCCCTTCCTCCTCCTCTTGCATCATGATCTCCATATGGGCTGCAGCATCAACCATACGCCCATACTCCCGAATCATAGTTCCCCCAACTCTCAATTTGAGGCCACGCCTCAACTTCTTCTCGAACTCAATACAACGGCATTCCTCAGACGCCACAAACTCAGGTGCAAACCTGGACAGGCTAGTAAATGCAGCCTCAAACTCGGCCATAGAAGAACTTGACTGCTTAAGCTGGCAGCACTGGTCTCTCAGCTTCTCCTTAACTGCTGGAGATAAAAACCGTTCATGGAAAGCATTCACAAAAGCCTCCCATGTACCTCCTACGCGACCCTTAGAGAACTTCCACCACTGGCCCGCATCCCCCTTCAGCTGGAAAGATGCCAAGGTCACTTTCAACCCCTCGTCTTCGATGCCAAGCATCTCAAACGTTTTCGTTGTCTGTTCGAGCCATTCATCTGCCTTAAGCGACTCTTTAGGATCACCAACAAATTCATCCGGATTAGACCGAAAAAACTCCCTCTTCAGAAAGGAGGGTCCTGCATCCGCAGCAACAACTTGAGCCTGATTCTCAGCTTTGAGAATGCCTACTGACTCCCTGAATGCCCCTGCTATCTCTCGGGCTAAAGCGCCCATAGCCTGCTGGCCTACTGGCTCGGCCACATTGGCCTGGCCAACTCCCTCCTGTACTGTCGGAATCTCCTCTGGCACAGGCACCTCCTGCCTACCCGGCCTACCACGCCTACCGCGTCCTCGTCCTCGTCCTGACATCCTAATAAAGGAAACAAAGACGTTAGCACATTAATAAATGTGCCGAAGCTAAACACTCGCGTCCTAATGCATTGGACAACAATAATTCATTCCACGTAAGCACATAATCACATAAGCACCTACGAATTTCATTCCTGGATGATAATAGTCCCGAAGCGTTACTATAGTTCCGGTTGGAAGCAGCATTGATCAAGTGCCTTTCCAACAAGACTACTAGAAACTCAAGGGTCTAATTAACATCCTAGAAACTACGTTCCATACCCACATAATCACATAAACATGTTCTCATATAAGCATATAACAGTACACTAAGTCTCTATCAAACGAGGCAAACCCATTGTGATACTAATCACTTCCCACGTACCCAAAGTATTCAAACCCGGTACGCTCTGATACCAAGTTGTAACGCCCTCATAATAAACCCATTATATATAATTCATTTACATGCAATATTAAAAGAAATCAATTCATTATCTCATTCATCAGAGTATTACTAAATAAAAACATTACATGTAACATCAAATTAAATGCCCTACAGGCTTACATCTTTCCAAGCCAACACTTGGACACAAAAATATGAGTTCTAACTCAAATACAAATAAAGCCCTAGGCTTGAATGTTTACATGTACTATCAAATAAAAACAAATAACTAAAGATAGTCTTCAAAATCCAAATCCTTCCAAGCTAAGTCCTTGGAGGTAGCTTATCACCTGGACCTGAAAATGATGTTCCCATATAGGGTGAGCCACAACCCAGTAGAAATGTACTAAACCAAATATAAGCATTGAATAAAGCAATAGTATTCAATAGATGATTAACCAAGATAATCAATTATATCATTATACAGTCTCATGATACTAATGTCTATGACACGTTTCACTTTCCGTTATTATCAATATGGCTCAGAACCTGGCCAAACTTACAACAGTGAACTATATATATCATATTCACATTACTTCCAATATCAACCAAACAAATGAGACTCATACTCATATCAAAACACTTCATACTTCCCGTTTGATACACATTTTAGTGCTGTATCATTAACATGTAAAAACACTTCAATATCAATAAGCACACATAATAGTGATGCTAATGGAGTCCATCCCCTATCTCCTCCCAAACAAAATCCGGTTTAGAGGTCCATCCCCTATCTTCCCCTAAACCGTGGAGTACATCCCCTATCTCCTCCCACACAATATGCAAATGCAATGCTCAATCAATACACGTATTTTCTGTATTAATTCAATAGTCAAAATTAATGACTTAACCAATGTGATTAGTTTCAGTTATCCCTAATCCACATGCAATGTCTACAACAATCACGACTATCCTCCACCGATAGCCCAAAACAGTTATTTCTAGACTGGAAATAAATACATTAACAATTCAATAGGCGAGTGATTTAAAATATCCAACTACACCATTAAATCAATAAATTCCTCAATTCACCTTAAATTAATTATACAAATTAATTCATTAAACAACTAGGGTTTTTCCCAAAATTACCAAAATACCCCCAACATATCGAAATACCAAAACTTAGAACAAAACTTATAAGATGGAGTAGGAAATCCCTACCTCGAAGAAAATAACACAAATGGAGAAGACGGAAATGACGACCCAAACTCCAAAGTGCTCCAAATCCACCAACTCTCAAATTAAAATGAAGCTCTCGACTCACTCTATCTTTTTAACAAAGGATCTAGGGTAGAAAAACACTCTAAGTAGATCAAACCTAAGAAAAAAGGTGAGTAGGGAAAGAGAGAACTCGGAACTAGGGTTTTAGGATCAAAAGATGTGAGAAAAACGTTTTAAAAACCGTTGCTGCATATTTAAACTCGACAGGCTCGCTCGAGCGAAGACTTTGTCGCTCGAGCGACCAGACACAAAAAGTACTCGCTCGAGCGAAGGAAAGCTCGCTCGAGCCAACAATACGATGCTTTAGGTCTGCAACCTAGAAGCACGCTCGAGCGACGGAATGCTCGCTCGAGCGAAGGACTCGAAACTTGCTCAAGCGGTGAAAAGCTTGCTCGAGCCAAGAAACACTACTTTCAGGTCTATACTAGACGCAATCGCTCGCTCGAGCGACCAACTCCTCGCTCGAGCGAAGACACAAAATTTTGGACAGCAACACTTGGTTTCCAACTCCAACCAACCTGTAGCAAACCTGCCCAACACATCCTATAATTCAAGAATAGGGAATGAAAAGACGACAACAACAAATATATAAAAACAGAATCTACGGAACATAAGTCCGGATACAACAATCAAATGGGAAAAGACCGGGGTCGCTATACAAACAATCAAGACAAATCGACACAACGATTTTACATAGAAAAACCACAATTGGACACCTCCAATTATGATAAAAAACCACGGGCAAAAGCCACAAAACAATCCACTAAAAAGACATAAAGGAATTACATAGGTATACTCTCAATTACCTAACGAATCCACGCCTGAATTGAACCAACCCCTATGTGTCTCTTCCAACCCTGTCTTCACCTCGGAATTGTCTTGACGATGAGCCACTCCAGAATCCACCAAAGTTTCAGGCTCGAATTCTTCAGAATCCACCGAAGAACAACTCTCTCTTTTGTGTATAATCAACAAACAAACCTTTGATGTATTCTTCTTAACCCATGAGTTGAATGCTCAATTAAAACATTAAAGAAAACTAGCAAAATATCCCCTGATATAAACCCTGGAACCCAAAAAGAAGATCTGGAGGAGTAATCCTAGATTTGGAGCAACTTGCGAATTTATAGAATCTGAAATCGCGAGGTTTGCTCGAGCGAGGACACTATATGAAGTGTTCCGCACTAGGGTGTATGCTCGTGCGGGGAAATGGACGCTCGAGCGTGAAAACACGGATCACAGTATTTTTGCAGACTCACCAAACTTCTGGAACTCAGCATTCTCCACTCGAACGGGGAAACAGATGCTCGAGCAGACATGCAACTTTGAATGCATTTTTGCATTTTGCTTTGGTCGCGAGCTAACCGAGCAGCTCGACCCCCGTCATAATCAACAAAGTGGCAATCTTGAAGAATAAACATCACAAAACTTCTCTGTAAGGCACAATTCGGGTTGGATTCGCATCTAAACACTCATAACCTCACTGAGATAAAAAGTACGAAAACAAATACAACTTAAAGGAGTTTTGTCAAATGGGGTTGCCAAGAATAAAAACCTAACAATGAGAGAGTGAAATGGGAGAGGACTGATATATTAGTCTAATTAAGGACAAAGTTTGATCAATGCCGACTAAATTTTTTGTAGTAGCCAAAACCTTAATTAACGGTGACTAAATATTATTTTAGTCGCTAAAAGTAGTAATTTGGCAACTAAATATTTTGGTCGCTAATTAATTTTACAAATCCCTCCAAAATGCAAAATTTTCCCTCCTAACATTTTAATTCTTTGGCGACTAAAATATTTTTTCGTTGCAAAAAATAAAGTTTTGGTCGCCAAAGATAAAAAGTAAATTTTTATTTTTTATTCGGCGACAAAAAAATTTGAGCAGCCAAAACTAGCTATACAGCAACTAAAACATTTTTTAGTCACTGAAAATAAATTTTTGGTGACCAAACTTTTGGTCGCCAAAAGTCTGAAAGTAATTTTTTGTTTTTCATTCACCGACTAAAAACATTCGTAGCCAAAACCATATATACAGCGACTAAAACATTTTTTAGTCGCCAATTTTGTCATTTTTAGCGACTAAATTTTTTTTAGTCGCTAATAATCAATATTTCTCGACTAAAAAAAATTAGTAGCTAAATGCTGTACTTTTGTTGACTAAAAAAAATTTTGGTCGCCAATTCCACAAGTTTTGGCAACTATAGTCGCCAAATTTGGTCGCCAAATGTGCATTTTGTTGTAGTGTGATTAAAAACTACTAAATAACTTCTCTTATTGCACGACTACCTAGCAAAAACAATGGAACCCTCAATCAGAATTTCAACAACATTCAGGCTCAATTGATCACTATATAACATGCTGAAACATTGAATTCAGCCCCTTAAAATGAAATGCCTGAACCACTGCTTAGAATTTTGAAAACCTCATATCCCATACATTAACATATGCTTAATGAACACTTAAAATTTCTTTAGAAAATGGAAAGTAGACCACAAAAAAAAATAATAATAAAAAATAAAAAATAAAAATGCAATTTGAAGGAAGAATAAAAAATAATTCCACTACAAATGACACCTTGCAAATTAATTGCAGTAAGGTGGAATATTTTATGTTCTATTACAGATCCTCTAGCATCTACAGATTTTCTATATTTGATGAATATTCTTTTGTAAATAGATAGTAGATAATTAGGAATTAGTTGATTGTTATTCCGTAGAAAGAGATCCTTTTTCCATAGATAGAGATGCAGCCATATAAGGCTCTCTCTTGTAATTTGTATTTATACCTCAAATTGTTAATGAGAAATTTAACTTTCTAGTTACAAAACTTTTCATGGTATCAAAGCAGTAACTACGGTTCTCTTTCTTCTATTCCATAAACAATTTTTCGGCCACCATTTTTCTAATGGCTTCTACAACTTTGGCTTCCACCGATTCCAGTCTTTTATCCAATCTAATGAAACCACATGACTATCTATCTCATTTTCTCTCGTTCTTCATCCTCTTACCGGGGATAATTATTAGACATGGAGTCAATCTATGTTCCTTGCCCTCTCTACCAAAAATAAAATTGGTCTCATTGATGGATCTATATCTGCACCATCTTAAGCTGCAGCTGACTACCATTAGTGGTTGCGATGTAATCACATGGTGATTTCTTGGCTCATCAATAGCCTATCCATTGATCTTCGCCACAGTATCGTTCCACCAACCTCGGCTAACCAATTGTGGAACAACCTGAAAGAATGCTTTTCCTAAAGCAATTCACCTCACCTCTATCAACTTTTTTTTTTTTTTTTAATGGCCTGCTGGATGCTATTGTTTTGGCTGGTTGTATGGTACTGCTGCTTGTTGCTGTCCAGAGGTTTACTGCTATATGCTGATGCTTGAATGTCTAGGCCATACAGCAGTAGACCTCACCTTTATCGACTTGATCATGCCATTTTTTCCCTCTAGCATAATGGTCTCTCCGTCGCTGATTATTTTACAAAGCTTAAAGGTCTTTGGGATGAACTTGATGTTCTGACCTCGCTTCCTGCCTGTACGTTTGGTGCCATGAAAGTTGTCCAAGACATTCAAGTCCGTCACTGTTCCACTAAATTTTTGATGGGCCTTACTGATGACTATTCTCAGGTTCGCGGACAGATTCTTCTTATGGATCCTCTTCTATCTTTGAACAAGATGTTTGCTATGATTTCGTAGGATGAAATCCAACGGTCTCTTTTATCTACCCTTTGCTCCTCAGATATCGATGCCTTCGCTACGAAAACCAGGCCCAGTTCCTCCTCAGCTCTGTCAAAATCCTCTAGCAGACCTTGGTGCACAAAATGTGATTATCCGAGACACACTATCTCCACCTGTTATCAAATCCATGGCTATTCCATTGGACACAAATTGTATGGACAGCCACGACGTCCACCTAGAGCTCGGGCAAAATTTGCAGCAGCTCCATATGTTGTTGTTCTACTTGTTCATGTTGCTGCAGCCGTACATGCTGCCCCTGCTGCCTCTGCTGCCACCATTGGCTCTAACCCACTTGAGTCCAGTATGCCTGGTTTCACATTTACTCCTGATTAATACCGCCAACTGCTATCTCTCATAACACCGCCTATGCTAGTAGGTAGCCAGGTTTCTACTTCTCACTTGTCAGGTAACTCTTTTTGCCTCACTTCTTCGCGACCCCGCTGGATACTTGATACGGCAGCTAGTGATCACGTGGTAAATTCTCCATCTTTATTTTCCACATCTTCTCTCATTCAATCACATTCAGTCACATTACCTGATAGCTCAGTTAAGCCTGTTTCTCACATTGGCACCATTCATTTATCATCACGTTTATTCCTTAAAAATGTGATATGTGTACCTTCATTTCACTATAATCTCATCTCTATTAGAAAATTGATTACTGACAATCATTGCTTTCTCACTTTTTCCTTTGATTCTTGTGTTATTTAGGACCATAGTTCGAGGCAAATGATTAGGATGAGTAGATTACGTGATGGCTTGTATTACCTTGATCATCCTCTACCATCACCATTCGTATCATTAGTTGCTACAACCGACTCCCTTCTTTGGCATAAACGTTTGGGACACCCATCAAATAAAGTTTTAAATTCACTCTCTTCTGTTTCTGATGTTGTTATTTCCAAAAATTCCTTATGTTTGGTTTGTCCCTTGGCAAAACAATGTCGTACCTCATATCCATTAAGTAATATTTCCATTGTTGCCCCTTTCCAACTTTTACATGTTGATATTTGGGGTGCTTATCGCATTACATCACTTACTGAGGCGTATTATTTTCTCACTATTGTTGATGACTTCACACGTTGTACTTGGGTTTACTTAATGCGACAAAAATTTGAAACTCGCACACATCTTCAAACCTTCATTCACTTTGTTGCGACTCAATTTGACACAAAAGTTAAAATTCTTTGAAGTGATAATGGTCTTGAATTTGATATGCCTCAATTTTACTCTCTCTAAGGCATTGTTTACCAAACTAGTTGCATTGATACCCTTCAACAAAACGGTGTAGTTGAGCATAAATATTGCCACTTGTTGAACGTTGCTAGGGCTCTTTTATTCCAGGCATCTTTGCCAAAACAATTTTGGGGAGAAGCACTCCAAACTGCCACTTACCTCATTAATCGAACACCAAGTCCTTTGTTGTCTAGACAGTCTCCCTATGAGAAACTTTATCACAAAACTCCAGCATGAGCCCATCTTAGGATT
Source organism: Camellia granthamiana (assembly GCA_036172215.1). Classification (NCBI taxonomy): domain Eukaryota; kingdom Viridiplantae; phylum Streptophyta; class Magnoliopsida; order Ericales; family Theaceae; genus Camellia; species Camellia granthamiana. Next base: position 34,522,366 of record CM069904.1, on the reverse strand, counting down.
TTTGGTTGCCTCTTTTTTGCATCAACACTTGCCCATTCCTGCACAAAATTTGATGCTCGAGCAAAACGATGCATTTTCTTGGGGTATACTTCTGGCCAAAAGGCTTATCGTGTCTTTGACCTTACTACTCACACTATTTTTACCTCTTGAGACATTATTTTCCATGAAAATACGTTTCCTTATGCTACTCCATCGCTTACTGCATCTCTGCCCTTATCGGTCCTGCCTACTTCCACAGGGCTCAAACCACTACACCGAATCGGGCTTAAGCCAGTACCCTTCACTGGGCTTGAGCCAGCAGTACCTCCTTCATCCCAGTCCAATGCACCTACCTCTTCACCACCTCTCCTGGATGTACCTGTTCCCTCATCCATCACCAATATCCATCCACTCGTTCTCAATCCTACTAGGTCCTCTCGACCCACTAAACAACCAGCCTATTTATAGGATTATCTAATTAGCATAAGCTTACCGTCTCGCTCATCCTCATCTTCTGATTAGGCAATGGTTACCAAGGTACACACTCCTTATCCTCTTATAAGTTCTTTATCATATGTTCATTTATCTGCTTCCCATACAACTTTTGTTAGTTATCTAACAACTTCCATCGAGCCCCAGTTTTATCATCAGGCTGTACATGATCCTAAGTGGCGGGAAGCCATGCAGGCTCAAAAATTGGCACTTAAAACTAACAACACTTGGACTATCATTGCCCTTCCACCTGGAAAAAATCCCATTGGATATAAATGGGTTTATCGCATCAAATACCAACCAGATGGCTTAATTGAACACTACAAAGCCCGTCTCGTTGCAAAAGGCTACATTGAGCAATGGGGTCTTGACTACACTGATATTTTTGCCCTATTTGCAATGTTGGTTACTATTCGCCTTCTGCTTAGTCTTGCCTCCATCAATAACTGGCATCTTTATCATCTTGATGTGAATAACGCATTTTTACATGGTGATCTTGTTGAAGAGGTCTACATGTCCTTACCTCCTGGTTTTAGTCAAACGGGGGATACTCAGGTCTGCCGCCTCAACAAATCTCTTTATGGGTTAAAACAAGCATCTCGACAATGGTTTTTAAAGTTCTCAAAGAAGCTCTCTTTGAAACTGGCTTCACTCAATCCAAAGCTGATTACTCTTTGTTCGTCAAAACCGAGGGCACTTCTTTCACAGCCATACTTATCTATGTCGATGATGCTATTATTGCTGGAAATGACTTATCTGCTATTCAACTCTTGAAGAACTACTTGCATTCACATTTTAAGCTCAAGGATCTGGGCCCACTAAAATACTTCTTGGGCATTGAAGTTGCTTGCTTAAAGAAAGGAATTTTCCTCTCTCAACGAAAATATGTTTTGGACATTCTTAGTAATGCAAGTTTAATCGGCACTAAACTAGCAGATTTTTTGATGGAACAGAATCACACGCTCGGTTTTTCTGATGGTATTCTTCTTGTTGATGATACACCATATTGCCAATTGATTGGACATTTGATATACTTAACTGTTACACGGCCGGATATTACATATGTAGTCAACACTCTCAGTCAATTCCTTGACAAGCTTACTCAATCTCATTTTGATGCAGCCCATCGTATAGGTAGGTATGTCAAGCGGGCTCCTGGTCAAGGTTTATTTTTTCCTGCAACCATTTGTCTTTAGCTGAGGGCCTTTTGTGATTTTGATTGGGCATGTTGCAAAGACACCGGACGCTCCATTATTGGTTATTGCATATTCTTGGGTGCCTCACTTATCTCATGGAAATCCAAGAACCAAATAACTATTTCATGTTCTTTTGCAGAAGCAGAGTACCGATCCATGGCTAACACTTGTCGTGAAATTACTTGGATCCATTATTTACTAAAGGATCTAAATATTTCCAGCCTTTTGCAGACAATGATGTATTGTGACAATAAGGTTGTGATACATATCGCAAACAATCCAGCATTTCATGAACGCACTAAACACATCGAGATAGATTGTCATTTGGTCAGAGATAAATTGTAGTAAGGCCTGTTTTGTTTACAACATATTTCTACCGCCGATCAACCAGTAGACATTTTTACCACGACTCTTGGTGCAGCTCAATTTTACCATTTAGTCAACAAGTTGGACATTATTGACATACATGCTCTAACTTGAGAGGGTGTATTACGGATCCTCTAGCATCTACAGATTTTCTATTTTTGATGAGTATTCTTCTGTAAATAGATAGCAGATAATTAGGAATTAGTTGATTGTTATTCCATAGAAAGATATCCTTTTTCCATAGATAAAGATCCAACTATATAAGGCTCTCTCTTGTAATCTGTATTTATACCTCACATTGTTAATGAGAAATTTAACTTTCTAGTTACAAAACTTTTCATGTTCTAACTTTAACCTTCATTTTTTCTCTATCCTCTCTTCCTTTCCTTCCACTCCTTTCTCTTTTCTACTATCCTCTTCTCTTTGAAACCACTTGTCGACACATTTTCCTAGGGGGTTGCGACAACACCCCTTCCCACCCTCTCTAGTCCTCCACACCCTCATTTTGTCACCCAAGCCCTACCTCAACCTCCCAGCAACCCCATGACCTCCTGGAAACCCCCCAACCTCTAGCACCCTCAACCTTTGCCTCACTTTCCCAACTTGATCTCTCCCTTGTAGCCCATTCTCTTTGTTACCACTACAACCCTTCTCAACCTTTTGTCTCCCACCATCATGACTAGATTGCAACATCGTGGCAACCACAAGACCAAGTCTCTCTCTCTCTCTCTCTCTCTCTGTAATTTTGGGTTTTGATTTGGGGATTTTAGATTTAATCCAAATTTTAGGTGGGGGAGGTTTGGGTGTGGTGGAAGGGGGTAGTCAAGGGATGGTTGTGGCGGTGCAAGGTGGCGGAGGACTACAAACCCTAGTCATATATTCATAGAGGGAGCGTGAATAATAAGAAGATGGAGAAGGGACGTGAGACATTGCCGGTGAGGGTGGCAAATGGTAAGGTGGAAGGCAGTGGCGGTGGTTAATTGGCCTCGAAAAAGGGACGTGGAGGGGTTGTAGTGGTGGGACAGTATGGCGAGAGGGTGAGGGAGAGGGCTTTTGAAGTTATAGAGGGAGGGGAAGGGGAAGAAGAAGTGGACGGGAAGAGTATTTTTTCTTGTTAATTCATGATACCATGTTTTTTGCAATTTTTTTTTTGTCTTTTCAATTCTCAACTATAATTTTGGGAAACATCCCACTGATTTGCAATATTTCTTTTTGTCTTTCTTATTTTTCTGATATTTTTCTAATTTCTTTAGCAAATTTGAAGAAAATAATTGAATTTATTTTATATAAATTACTATTATCAGAAATTTTCATTAGAGATGAGAAGAAGGATACTTTTATTTTATTTTTGTTTGCCTTTTTTGAGAAATATCTACTTTTATGGTATTAAGTATCTTGTGTTGTTGATTTATGCTTTCTTACATTGTTAAGATTTAAAATTTTCCATCATGCTATTTGAGAACTTGAAAGTTGTAAATAAAATATTTAAAACTTAAATTGCGAGTGAAGACAATATGTAAAACATGTCACACAACCACAAGAATGATATTTAAGGGCAAATTTGATTTGAGAATTTAATAACATACTAAAATGATATATTTTTTGTTATACATATTTTAACTCCACTCTGCTTTTTATTTGCATTAAGTATTGATACATGTATATATATATATATTTTTAAAAACCTTACTTTTGCAATTTTAAGGATTATATATTATTTAGTGTTTTATTCTCCCAAGATATTTGTTTTTATATAATTATATGGGGAAATTATAAAAAAGTCCCAAGGTTTGACCTCGTTAACAAATCAAACCCTAACATTTTAATTGTTTCAATTTAAACCCTTAACTTTTAAAATGGTATCAATTCTAATCACATGTTTGTATCAATTAGTTATAACTAATGGAGAGGGATAATCTAGACAATTTAACCACTTTTTTTTTCCCCTTCATTACTATTGATAGCCACTTCCCACTTTTACTGTTGTCCATCACCATCCCTTCTCTTCTCCAACCCATTGCTATTACTTGATTCATTTTCCCCCACCACTATTTCTTTATCTTTCCAACTCATTGCCACCCTTTTCATTCGCTTCCTAGTCAATAACCACTGCTGCCATCCAACACCATTGACAAAAAGTGATTAAATTGTCTAAATTGCCCGTGTTTTGTTAGTTATAATTAACATATGGTTAGAATTGATATTATTTTAAAACTGAGGGTTCAAATTGAAACAACTACAAAGTTAAGATTTGATTGATTACTAGGGTTAAACCCTAGGTTTTTTTTTGTTTTTTGGTTGAGAATATATTCATATCTATTCTGTATATTAGTATATATTATGTATATATTATGTATATATTTATATTAGGCATGTTTGATATCCCTTTGATTGTATAGAAATTCTATTTCCTTTTTCTAATCTTTGTCTTGGTATAAACAGTTGTGTACTTTGTAAATAGACAATAAAAACATATGAATTCTTTCAGAAAACTTACATGGTATCAAAGTCGTGTGAGAAAAGCCTAGCTGTATTTGCTAACCTCCTTATGATTCTCTAAAGTTATGCTTATCAGAGTTGCAATCAGCTTCTGACTTGGCCAAAATCGTGACCCTTGTTCGCATCTTTGAAACTCGTGACCCATCTCAAAAGTCACGAGTCTAGTTCGCAACCCATCTGGTGTCCAGTTCGAGACTCATCTTTATACTCTAGTCAATGGTCTTGCTGTTTGAATTTCAATGTTTGAAGGCCTTTGATTTTTGCAAAGATCTCTTTCTCTCTAGTTTGTCGTCTACTTCATCTGTCTGGTTCGAAACCCTAGCCGCCTGCTTCATCCCTCTCTTAGTTTGATTGACTCATTTTGGTTTGATCAAATTCGTGACTAGTCAACTTGAATCTGATTTGCTTCACGACTTTAATTTAGAATTTAAAAGTTGAAGTCGATTTTGATCTCTGATTTTGCTTGCCATTGATTTTGGTCTTTGATTCACTGTGACTTCTCTTCCTGTTGCGTGACCCATCTAGTTCCTTCACATCAATGCTTCATGACTTTTGTTAACTCGTTTGGCTGGTCTGTTGCTCTCCCTCTCACTGTCATTGACCATCTGATATTATTCTATTTGATTTATTACACTTTAGCCCTTCAACTCTTAATTTACTACACTTTGACCCATAAATTCTATAAACCTTGTTTTATTACAATGTCGGACACCAAAATCCTAGCCATTAAATGCAAACTCACCGGTACCAATTATGCTTATTGGGTGAGTGTTATGAAGAGATTTCTTCTTGGTTCGAAAAGATGGGGCTATGTTTCTGGTTTTGTTCCTTGTCCATCGGATCCAAAAGTAGAAGGATATTTACCTTCATGTGACACTTGGGATTATGATAATGCCCAAGTTTTGACTTGGTTTCATAATTCTGTGGATGACCGTATTGGAATGATGTTTTCAAAATATAGTATTGCCAAGGAGGTGCGAGATTATTTACAGAGTGTTTATCAATAGTCTAACTTTGCTAAGCGGTATGAATTGGAAACAACTATTTAGAGTGCTCGTCAGCGGGTTAGTCTATTCAGGACTTCTATATTGACATGACAGGTCTTTGAGATCAGTTGGCTCTTATGGAACCACCTAGTCTTAAGATATTGGACCCTTATATTGAGTTTCGAGAGCAGGGTTGTTTAGTGCAGTTTTTAATAGCTCTCTCCCCTCAATATGAGGCTATTCGTGGTGGCATCCTTCATCGGTCTCCTTTTCCCTCTATGAATGCTATTGTTCGTGAGCTCCTCTCCAAGGAAACCCATCTTAAGATGCAGACTCTACATCCTTCTGTCTTCTTGGCTCCTACTAAGCATCATCTATTATCTACATCACCTTCTCATCAGCTTCATGCCACTGCAAAGCCCAAGAAAAGACTATTTGGTCTAGATGAGTGTGCTTTTTACCATCAGAGGGGTCATTGGAAGTACAACTATCCCAAGAAGGGATGTTAGTCTGCTTTGTCCTCTCAGCCACCTCAGACACAATTCTACGGTCCTACTTCGAGTACTTTCCGGCCTCCTGCCGGTTATACTACATCTTTTTCGGCTTCCAATCCTTGCTTGGCTTTCTTGAGTGCTCAGATTGTTTAACTTCAATATATTATGTCCATTTCTCAGCCATCTCCATTGGCCTCTGCTCTTACCTCTCTTCATTCAAGTTTGCTTGGATCCTTTTCAGGTATCCCTTCTTCTGTTTGGCTTTTTTATTCTAGTGCTTCTCATCATTTGACTCCACACCTTTTCTTACTTCAAAACTGTATTCTCCCACCTGTTCATATTATTATTAATACTGCTAATGGGTCTGGCATGTCTATTTTGTCTATTGGTTTTGTCCTACCCTCTGCCGTGTCTGTTGTTATTATTCCCTCTATTCTTTATGTTCCTTAGCTAATTGTTAGTTTATTATCTATCAGTCAACTTGATGCTTCTAGTTTTGATGTTGTCTTTTTCTCTTTTGTCTATTGTGTGCAGGATCTAGTGTCCAAGATGCAGATTGGAATCGGCCGTAGAGTTAGAGATCTTTATATAATAGAAAGCTTGCATCTCCTTTTTCTTGTTTTAGTTAGGTTCTCAGTTAAGTCAGTTTTATTTGTGGCATTCTCGCTTAGGTCATTTGTCTGTTGACCACTTACTGTTTTTAGCTCAGTTAGGATTGTTGGGTAAAGTTCTCCTAGTCAAATTGATGAATGTTGGGGGTGTAAACTTGCCAAATATCAGCTTTACTATTTAATAAAAGTAATTCTATTTCTGTTTCTCCATTTTCTTTTGTGCATACTGATGTTTGGGGACCCTCTCCTGTTTTCACTAAAAGGGGTTCTGCATACTATGTGTCTTTTGTTAATGACTGCACTCGCAATACTTGGGTTTATCATATGATTCATAAATTTGACTTCTACCAAATATACCGTAACTTTCAGTTTATAATCACTACACAATTTGGGTCTACTATTAAATTGTTACGGTCTGACTTAGGTGGGGAGTATTTTAAAGCTGAGTTCTGTGAGTATTTGGCCAATTTGGGTACTATTCTCCAAACTTCCTGTACTGATACACTTGCCTAAAATAGTCGTATTGAGCACAAATACGTCATCTCCTTGAGACAGCTAGATCTCTCATTCTTTTTGCCATTGTTCCGGCTCCTTGTTGGGGGGAAACCATTTTTACAGCTACTTTTCTTCTCAACTGTATGCCTACCCGCTACTTTTTGGTCGTTCTCCTTATGAGGCTCTATTTTTCCAACTCTCAAATTATTCTCTCCTTCATGTTTTTGGGTCTGCATGTTTTGTCCTTCTTCCTCGAAAAGATAGGACAAAACTCAGTGCCCAGTCTGTTCTGTGTGTCTTTTTAGGTTACAGTCATACTTAGAAAGGCTATTGTTGTTATAATCCTGTTTCCTGCCACCTTTATGTCTTCCGCCATGTTGCCTTCCTGGAACTTCTAGCTTACTTTCAGCTTCTTCCTTTCACTGCTCTGGTTTCTAAAGAGAATTTGGTTCACATTGATCCATTTCCTTCTGAGCTTAGTTGCAAGAATTGTGCAACCAAGTGACGAATCTTCATAAGAAACGCAATTCCGCATTTCTTAGAAGGAAACGTATAAGAATCGCGTTTCTGTAGAGAGAGAAACGTGATCCTATCCAAGATAGGATTGTTAGGGAAAATAAAACAACTCAAAAGTAATAAATAAAACTTAAAATATGAGAAACTTGTAGTAGAGAAGGAAGTGAATTTGGTAGAGAAGGAAACGATCATGATTGCCATCTCAATTTGTCTTCTTCTCTCTGTCGATCTCTCAATCTTCTTCTCCCTATTGATAGATCTTCTTCCTCTCTCTCTTGATCTTTTTCTCGTTTCCTCTATCTCTCGGTCTCTGTCTCTTGATCTTCGTCTCTCTCTCTCTCCCTCTCTCTCTTTTATTGCTCTCTGATATTTTATTTCATTTATAACATAAATATATGTATCTATATAATATGGTTTTGATTTCTTAAAATGGGTTTTGAAATGGATTTAATTCCTTAATGGGAAATGAGTGTTGGTTTTTTTATAGTTTTGAAAAGCTTTTGAAATGGGTGTTGATTTCTTATGATTTACCAAAATCAAATCACAAATTTCAGAGAAAATAAAGTGAAAAAAAAAAAGAGAATGCGTGAACGAGAAAGAAAGGACTCATCGTTGCCTCCGCTCCGCGACTATCCACCACCATTAAAGAGGAAGATCGAACAAAGGAAATAAAGGGTTTGTTATTTGAGCTCTGAGAGGAGATGTAGTGTTTGTTGAGAGACGAGAGAGAATGAGAGAAGGAAATGAGAGAGAGAGAGGTTAGAGAGAGAGAGAATGAGAGAATGAGTGGGGAAGATATAGAGATAAAGACTAAGCAAGTGTAGAAGAGATAATAGGTAGAAAGAGAATGAGTGGGGGCAGATAGAGAGAGAATGTGTGGGAGACAAGAGATGAAGAGAGTCAGCAGAAAAAAAGAGAGAAAGAGGGAGAGATAGATTAAATAATCATGTTTAGTGGGAGAGAGATTGAATAATTATGTTTAATCTAAATAAAAAAAGAGTGTTTTTTTAATCTAAATAAATAATTATAGAGTGTTTGTTTTTTTCAACATATTTTTGTTTTTATTTATATTAAAAACACGCGTAGTCTCTAATTATTGAAGTATTTTATATCAAATCAAGTTTTTAACTACTTTTTTACACAAATTTGATGAAAAGAAAAAGATGAAAGATTATTATTCATTTTAAAACAAAACTCTCAAAATATAATTTATATTTACAAAAATAATTGTAGTGTTTTTTTTATATGATTTATATATGAATAATGTTTTAATTATAATTATAGTACTATTTTGTTATACTACATTAAAATATCATCACATTTGATACAATTTTTTTTAATGAAATAAAAAATCAAGTTAAATTATTTTTATCATTTGTACATAAATTATCATATATAGCGTCAAAGTTGCTGGGGTCAAATGATTATTTCTGCCCACTAGTGAATTATGTGGCATTTAATAGGTGTTTGGCATGCACTAAAAAAATGTTTGGATCACATCAATCAACATCTCCTCTCTACTTTTCTGCACATTTTTTTTATTATAAAAAGTCAAAAATTACACTTATTTAGAACATTTCAAACCACCCCTTAGTCTCTCATATTACTTTTATAGTTGGTTAGCCAAACAGTCCAGCATCTTGAATTTACTATCATATTCCAATTTTGTACACAAATTATTTTTTTATTCTAAACACAGAACAAAATAAAAATAAAATAAAATAAATAATATTGTTGCACAACCTTCATAAATGCAATAACAGTAATTGTATTCATTTCAAACCAAACCAATTTTTTCAAAATAACCAAACCAAACACATTTTTCTGAAAATTTCTTTGAAAACACATCTTGAAACTCAAACCAAACAAGGGTTCCAATTTTCTGAAAAACATAAGGTGTGTTTGGTTTGTGTTTTGAGATAAATTTTCAAAAAAGTTTTGGAGAGAGAGTTTAGAAATTTTTTTGGTTTGTTTGGTTGTATATTTTGAAAATAGATTTAGAGTTTGGGATGATTTGATATTTTGTTGTAGTTAAATAGATGTGTGTAAGAGAAAAAGTTTTGAAAAGGAGAGAGGAGAGAGGAGAGAGAAAAAATGATTGATTGATGTGTAGGAGAGAGAAAATGATTTTGGAAATTTTTTGCAAAAAATTTGAATCAAACAAAATTTTAGAAATTTTTCTCAAAAATTATATCTTGAGATACAAACCAAATAAGCCCATAGATAACCAAACAATTGCACCTAGGCAATCCAAATTTAGTGGATATTTGGGAGTAATTTTTTTTATATGCAAATGACTTTTTTTTTTTTTTAATTTTTCAAAAAATCAACACTTTTATATTCTACACGACTAGAAAAATTAGAATATATATATATATATATTTGAAAAAGGTCCAAAAAAGATAAATAAAAAATCAAAACCGCGTCTTACCATTGCCAGCACCACTATTCTACCACCACCAACACTATCATTACCAACACAACCGCTATCCTTCCACCGCAACCACCACTACTCTACCTCTACTACAACACCCTTCTACCAACAACACTATCCTTACCACTACAACTGCTATCCCTCTGCTTCCACCTCTGCCACCACCACTCTACCTCCACTACACCACCGTTCCACTAACAACACTATCGTTACCACTATAACCACTATCTTTCCACCTCCACCTCCACCACCACCACTCTACCTCCACTACACCACCCTTCCATCAACAACACTACCCTTACCACTACAACCGTTATCACTTCACCCCCACCCCCACTACTCTACCTCTCCACTACACCACCCTTCTACCATCAACACTATTGTTACCACCACAACTGCTATCCCTCCACCTCTATCCCCACCACTAATCTACTTCCACTACACCACCATTCCACCATCAACGCTATCGTTACCACCATAACCGCTATCCCACTACCACCAGTACCACTCTACTTCCACTACCACTAATGACCACTATCAACACCATCATTATCACCATAGTTGCTATCCTTTCATCTTTACTACCACCACTGCCACCTTTACTATGAACACATCTCTACAACAATATAAAAATTAAAACAAAATTAAAACACAGTAATATTGTTGAAATTATTAAAAACAATAATTTTGAATTTTATCTTACTGTAAATGTCAAAAAAAATTAAAATGTAAGCATTAGAAGCATTCCACATCATCAATAACCTCATGCCAAGATAAACATGAAACCAAACTATTTTTCAATAACCAAACTATTTTTTAAAACCAAACTAATTTTTTTTGGGCTAATGATTACCAAACTTGTGCTACACTTTTGGTCATGCTACTCCCAATGTACAAATAAAATGATTTCTTCTGCAAGACTTTTGATCTTCTTCTACTCTTTAATGTATCCACCATACCAAGATGGTATGCATGCACTAGCATTTAATGCATGACAAGCTATCAGCTGCACAGTGAGGAGACCTTTGGTATTTTTTATTATTATTTTGGTAGATGGTGTATTTTTCTATTCTCAATAACCAGTAGGTGTATCTCAAAAAAAATCTCTCTGATCTTTACTCTTGCCAACTCTATATAATTACCAACATCTATCTCATTCTTCAAAGTGGAGTTAAAGTTGTATAGACAAATATATAACCAGAGCTTGAAGAGTCCAAGCAAGCTGATTTTGGCTTCTAAGGCACGCAACGTTTCATGTACATTCATAATTTTCTCTATTGGTTTCCATTTCTATTTATTTTCTGTTAGTTATTTTTTCTAATCTATTGTATACTTGAATGATTTCACACTACAGATTTTGAATGGATTTAAGCCAAAGAATTAACTCTCAAGAAGTTGTGGAAGAAGAGGATGTTGACGAGCCAACTGCTACTTCACTTTGGAAATATGTCACAAAATTTTTTGATGAATAGCCTAATTCCAAAGGTGGAGGTGGCTCTACAAAATTTATATGCAATTTTGGTTGCAAATTGAAGGCTTATACTGGTTCTTATTCCCGAGTCTGTGCACACTTAATAGGCAAATTACCAGGCCAATGAGCTCGAGGTATACAACTATGTCCAAAGTTGAACAAGACTAAGAGGGAGTTGTTGAAACAAGAGGAACTAAATGCACAACGACTATTTCTAGGAAATGCCAAGGCCAGAAAATTTCCTAGGTACTTCAACATCATAGGTACAATCTCAAACTGTTAGGTCCTCTGATGTGCCACGCTCAGTCAAAGTTTCAATTGACAACATGTTTCATGTAAGAAACAAAGAAGAAGTGGACCAAATGATGGCTAGATGTCTTTATAGCAATGGCATTGCTTTTAATGTTGTGAGGTCTCCATGGTGCGTAGATATGGTTACTGCTATTAATAATGCTCCAAAAGAGTACAAGTCTCCTAATTATGAGAAGGTGAGGGCCAGCTTGTTGGACAAACAACAAAGCAAGGTTCAACAATCCCTTAACCCTTTAATGCAAGATTGGAGCATACATGGAGTTTCCATTGTTTCTGATGATTGGTCAAACTTAAAGAATCAAACTTTGATTAACATGATGGCTTTTTTTGGTGGTAAGGCCATTTTTATTAATGGACATGATGTTTCTTCAAAGGAGAAAAATGCAACAAATAGTGTTGATTTATTGTTTAAAGCAATTGAATTTGTTGGACCCTCCAATGTGGTCCAAGTAGTTACTGACAATGCCACTAATTGCAAGGTAGTTAGAGCAATAATTCAGCGCAAGTATTCCCATATATTATGGTTAGGTTGCTTAGCCCATACTTTGAATCTCTTGATGAAAGACATAGCCAAATGTGAGGATCCAACTTTGTTATTTGTTGATGAATCATGTAAGAAGGGTAAAGAAGTGGTAAAATACATAAAAAACCATAGCTCTTGTCAATACTTGTTCAAAACACTTTTTGGTCTGGATTTTCTCAAAGCAAAGAAGATTAGGTTTGGGCACCATTTCATTGTTTTACAATGTCTTGTTAAAGTCAGACCTGCTTTGTTGTCCATGGCTCTAAGCAAACAATGAGAAAATTTGAGAAAAAGTACACCATCTCCTCTTCAGCATGACGTTGTCCACCAAACCATTATGGATGATGATTTTTGGAGGAAAGCAAAAAGAGTCCTCACCATCACAAAATGCATTTATAAGATGATTAGATTTTCAGATTCTGATAAGGCTGTGATTGGAGAGGTTTATGAGTTAATGGATACTATGTTAGGGAACATTAAGGATACTCTTTCAAATGATCCTATTGTTTATGATTTGATACATCAATTTGTGGTGGAAAGATGGGATAAGATGAACATTCCTTTGCATTGTTTAGCTTATATTCTTGTTCCTAAGTACTACACAAATTATTGGTTGTCAAAATCTGCCCCAGGTGGTGTGAGAAGAATAAAACCTCATTTTGATGTTGAGGTGCAAAAGGGGTATCTTGAGGCAATTGAAAAAATGATTTGTGATCAAACTGAAGCTGGTGTTATAAGAAAACAAATTAGTGATTTTGTTCGTTGCAAAGGAATTTTTTCACAACTCAAGCAGTAAATGACAAAGAAACCATGGATGCACTATCATGGTGGCATTTGTATGGTGGGGCAACACCCGAATTATATTCTTTAGCATTGAAAGTGTTGTCTCAACATGTGAATACTTCTTGTGCAGAAAGGTGTTGGAGTACCTATTCCTACATTCATAATGTGAAAAAGAATAGGTTAAATGTTGATCGAGCTGAAAAGTTAGTTTTTGTGCACTATAATCAGACTCTTGTCAAGGTACAAGGAGGACTATGAAAATTTTAAAAATTGGGATGCACATCCAGAAGATGCTAACATTGAAGAGGATATTATGGTAATAGAAGAAAGAGATAATGTATCACTATCAGACAGTGAAGATAATACCACTCTTGCAGCTTCAGATGTTCAGCCATGTCCAACTCCACCACCATTGCCTACATCTTCATCATTTCCACCTCCTACTTCACAAGAGCATTCAATGGAACAAGTAGCAGCACAAAGGAGGCTTGAAAAAGCACATGGCAAAAGACAGAAGAAGTGAAAAAAAGGCAGAAAAAGTGAAATATTTTGTTATGTGGAATTGTAATATTTTGTTTTTTTTTACCCTAGTGTAGACACACCATTTTTGACTGACCTCAAGACTTGGATGTCATCGCTTGTGCACTCGATGATTATGATTGCATGTGCTCATTTAGTGCCCGAAGTCTTCGGTGGAATGCCCTGTCTTCGAGCCTTAAAACATTGTCCATTTTATGTCTTATTTTGGACCAAAACCTTGGGTTTTTAAGCTTGCAACCTCTGGTGGCCTGTCAGCCGCTGTTATGGGCTTTCGGCCATCAGTGGTGGCTGTCGTCCACCTGTCGGCCATCAGTGGTGGCTGTCGGCCACCAGAGTGTTTTACAGATATTTTGTGACAGCTGTGGCAGCTGTTGGCACAGATTCATGCATCTGCTCCCACGTGTATATCTTGATATTTTTGAGAGACGTGCTTGTTTTTTTCTATATATATGGGGTCTCCTCCCCTCATTTTTGAGGGTTAGAAAATTTGCAACAAATCTCTCTCTCTCTCTCTCTCTCTCTTGCAATTTTGTGCACACTTGCCTAGTTTCTCTAGACTTTTGCATACACATCCTAAACCAAATCCTCTCATCTTTGAGCTGAGGTTCCTTGGGGCCTTCTTGGAGCTCTTGAAGGTGGTTTTAGCTTGGATTTGTGCCTAGAATTTTTCTTTGCTTCAAGAGGTATAATACTTGTCCTTTAACCTTGTTTTGCACACTTGTTTTCCTATCTCTTTCCACTATTTTGGGGCTGTTTTTGGACCACAAAAAACCCTATTTTTGTGGGCTGAAATTGGTGTGTTAGGCTAGTTAAGGTTAGGGGGTGTCTCACCCTTCTTTATTCCTTGCTTATAAGGCTTTTCCACCTTTGTTTCCCACCCTTTTGCTATCTTTTTTTTTTTGGATTTTAAGAACTGAATTTCAAAGGTTTTTCAGTGGAAAAAAAACTCATTTTGAAGTTTAAAATTAGAGGGGTTAGCCTCCCCTCCTTGTGTTTTTGTTTGCATGCCTAGTTAGCCCCATGTGTTAGCCTATTGTTCTAGCAATTTGTAGCTTCATTCCAGCATGATTTAGGCTCTTTTTTTGGACTGTTGTAACTCTGTTTTTGGCTGGTTAAGTCATTTGAGTCTTGTATTGCATACTTGTAGTGTAAGCCCTTTCACTAGCTTGGTGTTTTAAGGCTTTAACCACCATTAGATTGAATTGATTGCATGTTTTAGTGCTTTTTCTCACTTAATTTTAGCACTTATAATCTTTGCAATCTCTCTCATTTCTTCACTTTTTCATTTTCTTTGAGGGATGTTTCAACCTTAGGGTTGTTTAAGCTTGAGATTGAGGCTCATGCTTAATGGTTTAATCCTCCTCTGAGGGTTCATTACCAACGGCATAAAGCTTCTCTCATGCCTTACACTACCCCTTGGTTGACACTTCTTTCATCTTAGAAGACACTCACCAATGGACATATTGATTAATGAATGATTTGGTAACTAAAATGTGTAAACAAAATTGGCAAGTAAAAGTGGCAAGATAAGCATCTCTTTGTGTTACATTGCATGTGTTCAAATCGGACGTTAATTTGAACATAAGGAAAACGGGACATTTCATACTAAAAAGTGATGAAATGTGCCATTTTCCTAGGTCTCCATTGCCCTTGATCATGCATGATAGGGTGATGGTCATTTTGGTCTCATTTTTGCATTTATTTAACTTGCACAATTGGTTTCACAAGCCATCATGCAATGAAATTGCTTGATTGATGGTTTGAGAACCAAGTTTTGCCTCTCCTTTGATTTCCCCATGAAAAGGAGAGGCAAAGTGTGCAAACAACCCTCGAGAAACACACCGTTTTGCTTTGTTTGCTCTCTGCTTGCAGCAAGGAAGTCCAGGTTATCAGTGGCTGACAGCCACCACCGGTAGTCGACCGGCCACCAGTGATAGCCGACCGGCCCCTTGTCGGCCATCAATGAGATTTGCACAGTGTGTTGGTAAGGTGGAGCAGAGGTGTTCTGGAAGTGGACAAAATTGTTGGTGTTCAAATGCGCAAACAGAGGCATTCAGCAGCAAGGCAGTGGCTTTTTGAGTGGAAACCGAGCATGCATGAGCCTCCCTTGTATTCCAAGTTTATTTAATGTTTAAATATCTGTGTTGTAATTAATTAGTTGTAACTAATTAAGTATTGTAAATAAATTAGTTAGTTTAACTAGTTATTTAATTTCATTTTGTAATTAGTTAACTAGAAATAGTTAATTAATTCAAGCTTTGTAATAATTAGTTAGCTTAATTAGCGTAGCTAGTTGGTTAGCTTATTCATTCGGACCCTCCTTCGCGAGGGCGTAATATTATAGTAAGTGTACGTGCGTATGTGTATGTCTTTCAACCCCTCGTCTTTCTCTCTTTTATTTAATCGCTTTTGATGGTTAGATTAGGGACATGTCTCAAATTAGCATACCTTATGCCTGCATCCATTCATTTGTATTGCATGCACCGAGGCTCGGTGCATCATTCAAACTGCATTGTCATTTCAATACTTCTTTGAATACGTGTTTAACCACATCTTATCCAATTGCTTCATATGCTGTATTAGTAGCCGAGCCTATTAATTGCATTATTGCATGTGTTGCATTAGGCATCTTGTATAGTTAGGAACCATGCATATTTTTCTAACTCATATCTTCTTAGCTTGGATTACTAGGTGAATTTTTATCCTTTAGCATACTTGCATAAGTGTGAATGTTTCCATGTCTAGCATGCTTGCCATGAGACAAGAGCACATAATGTTTATAAAAGTCATATCATGATTAGTAGAGGCCGATCTTTGATTGGGCGAGCGGGGGTGCTCAATTCATGACCTTCCCTTCTCGTACCCAAATTCCCGAGCCGAGACAACTTTGGTGATGACGGATACGTGGCCTTTGGCACGAGTCATGGGTTTTCTAAATTTTCTCAAAAATAAAATATTTTGGTGGCGACTCTGTATCTGGCAAAGCAATCCAATTTTGGCACTTTTTGATTTAAAATCAATTTTCCAAAACGATTTGCCGGATTTGGACTCTTTGGTGTTTATCAGTTTCATATTGCACTTGTGAAATTAGATTCAAAACCACGGGAGTCTGAACTATAGGGCTTTCTTTCAAACCTTCGAAAGGGGCGCGAAAAAGTCGAGCTACACTTAGTTTTTGACTTTCTTTTTGGTTGCTTACTTTTTGGAAATTATAAGAATTAGTGAACTCTTTTGGTTGTCAAGTCTTTTTGTTTGATTAGATGATTAAGAATTAATGATATTTTGCATTAGTGATGAATTTTCTAATGGGATTCTATTATATTTTTGTGTAGTAATGTAAGTCATCAAATTCAATATATTTAAATAAAGCCACTCCAAAAAACAAATACATGCTAATTTTTTGAATTAATTTTATTTATATATACATACTATATATATATAGGCGCTCCCAACCTAAGAAACTTCTATCAGCTTACGCTCCTCCGCTCCCGCCTCCGCCCCCGCTTCGTGCAACTAAGCTTCTGAGGTTCCTCATAATGAGTACATCTCTACTGTTCCCCATGAGCTTGTTCCTTCTTCTCTTTCTATTACCCCTCTTGTTGAGTCCCTCTCCACTGTCCCCTACGAGTCTGTTCCATCCTCCATCTCCTTCCCCGCTTACTCTTTCTCCTCCTCTTCCTTCGTCTTTGTT
Source organism: Camellia granthamiana (assembly GCA_036172215.1). NCBI lineage: Eukaryota > Viridiplantae > Streptophyta > Magnoliopsida > Ericales > Theaceae > Camellia > Camellia granthamiana. The sequence goes on along the minus strand of CM069904.1, from coordinate 34,504,978 downwards.
AGTCTATTTTCGTCGCAAGGCTCTCCCTCTATCATTTGTCTCTGCCCTGCTGCTAATCCTCCTACTTTTGATGATTTTGATTTTGCTAACAGTAAGAATCCTCCGTAAATAGGTAGTCAAACTTGGTTTTGCTAAAACATGTTTTTCTCCTTCATACTGTACGTTTTTGTCTGCTATTCACTCTTTTTCAGAACCTTAATCTTACAAGGAGGCCTGCCAGAATCCTAATTGGATTCCGGCTATGGAGGATAAGTTGTTTGCATTGCAGAAGACTAGTACTTGGGAGCTAGTTCCTCTGCCTGCTAGCAAGAATCTAATTGGTTGCAAATGGGTCTATGAAGTCAAGACTCATTCTGATGGTTCTCTTGAGCACTATGAAGTCGCCTGGTTGCCAAAGGTTTCTCATAGGAGTATGGTATTGATTATGAGGATACCTTTGTCCCTGTTGCCAAGATGACTACTGTCCGTACTTTGATATTTGTTGCTGCTGTTTGTCATTGACCTCTTTATTAGATAGATGTTAAGAATACTTTTCTTAATGGTCATCTCACTAAGGAGGCTTACAGGTGTCCTCCCCTTGGCCTTCATCATTCCTCTAGATAGGTTTGTTGTTTTCGGCATGCTCTGTATGGTTTAAAGCAATCTTCTCGTGCTTGGTATGATCGTTATTAGATAGTTGTTACTGAGCTTGGGTTTCATTCTTGTGCCCATGGCTCTACCTTGTTTTTCCTCTATACCTCTGCTAGTTTTGTTGCCTTATTGCTGTATGTGGATGATATGATCATCATTGGCTTTGACTCTTCTGCTATCTCTAAATTCAAGTATAATGTCTTCCGCACTTTCAAAATGAAGGATCTGGGGACCATTTTGGTATTTTCTTGGTATTGAGGTGGCTTCTTCTCCCAAGGGCTACTTTCTGTCTCAGGCCAAGTATGCCAATGAGGTTATTTATTATGCTGGTCTTACTGACACTAAGAATTCTGATACCTCCATTAAGCTTAATGTGAAGCTTAACACTACTAATGGTATCTCTCTGGATGATCCTACTTTATATCGAGAGTTTGTGGATTGCTTAGTCTATCTAACAGTTACTCGCCTTGATCTTGCCTATGCTGCTCATGTGCTTAACTAGTTCGTTTTTGCTCCTCGCTCCACCCATTGGGTTGTTTTACTTCGGATTCTTCGCTATCTTCATGGTACTATCTTCCAAGGCTTGCTATTGTCTTCTACTTCATCCTTGGATTTGGTGGCCTATACTGATGTTGATTGGACTGGTGATGTTAATGATTGTAAGTCCACTTTTGATTTCTGTATGTTTCTTGGTGATTCCTTGATTTCTTGGAAAAGTAAGAAACAAACTGTTATTGCTCGTTCTAATACTGACGCTGAGTACTGTGCTATGGCTCGTGCTACTACTAAAGTTGGTTATCTCTTGTCTGATTTGTGTGTCCTTCAGTCTTTCCCGACATCTCTCGACTGTAATAACTGTAGTGCTATTCAGATTGCCCATAACACTGTCTTTCATGAACGGACAAAGCACATTGAGATTGATTGTCACTTTGTTCATCAGCATCTGCAGTCTAGCTCTATCTTAGTTCCATTTGTTACTTTGTCTTTGCAACTTGCTGATTTCTTTACCAAGACTCACACCACTGCTCGGTTTCGGTTTCTTCAAAACAAACTGTCAGTATTTTCTGCTACAACACCTTGAGTTTGAGCGGGGGTGTGAGAATATATTCGTATCTATTCTGTATAGTTGTATATATTCTGTATATATTTATATTAGGCATGTTTGATATATCTTTGATTGTATAGGGATTCTATTTCCTTTTTTTTAATCTTTGTCTTAGGGCTATATAAATAGTTGTGTACTGTGTAAATAGACAATAAAAACATACGAATTTTTTCAGAAAACTAACATTTTTTTGTTGTAATTTTCTTTAATTATATTTATTTTTCTATCTATTTTTCAATGTGTTTAAAAAATCTTATGAAACACTATACAATATGTTATTTAGAAAAATAAAAAATCAATACACAATTTGTACCACAATTAACTATGATGTCTTGTAATGGCACATTCTTAAGAACGTGAATGTTAGGCACAAGACTTTAGTAGGCATTGCTATCAATATGAGCAAAAAATAAAAATAGACATATTCAATTCTAGTTAATTCTACCAAGTTAGGAAACTATGTATAAGTTTCAATTCTATCACTTCACTTTGAACTAAGTTGCTTATGATTTTTTTTGGTCTTGTAGAAAAGTTTAAAGTGCATGAAAGTCTTTCTAGGAAGAAATAATATAAGCCTAGCCTCAAAATAAATAAATCTTTCACAACCCAGAGATTTGGCTAAACACATGCACATACACAAAGCCCCATCCCCAAGCCTAAGAAATCAAGCCCCACCCACAAGCTATCATTAAACGTTGGACCATTAAACAACTCATGGACTTGATCACAGTCAAAACTTCCTTGGTAACAATCACAGACACTTCTAAGAAGGTGATATGTCTATGTTGAACATCGACACTTCTTAGACACTCTTGGATACGTATCCAATATTTTTTTTGTGTCCATAATTAAAAATAAAAGTCTTAATTTTGAACACGTGTCCGACACTTATTTTGTGACGTGTCTATCACTTCTTAGCCACGTCTATGGCTAAAAAGATAAGGTTAATTACCAACTAGTCCCATTAAGTAGACTTAAATACCATTAAGTCCTATATATTGACATTTTGAATCCACCAATAAGTTCTGCCCTCATTAAATTATTACCTATCAAATTCTTTTATCTTCTCTCTCTCTCTCTCTCTCTCTCTCCATCATTTTTTCAAAAGCCTCATACCACCATTGTCTACCATCTACCGCCGCCGTCTACCCACCATCACCACTGTCGTCGTTGTCCACATACCACCTCCACTATTGCATAACCACCGCCATCATTGCAGATCTACACTTTACTATTGTAGATCTACACTCCACCGTGTTGATCTACACAACCAACATATCACCACCATCTCCTTTGTTTTAGATTTATTTTTCAGTGATAAATTTTTTAGTCTCTGTTATTTTGTGTATGTGAAAGATGAAGGTGGATTCTTGTAAGTGAGTGAGTGAATATGAGTAAGGATCATGGATATTAATGAATAAATTTATGGTGATAAATTTATTAGTCAGGACTTATAAGTAAATAAATCTTATTAATAGGACCGACTCGTAGGTGCCCCTAAAAAATAAACATGAGACCAAAAGTTGTTGGACATTTTCCAATGTATGATTTTCAAAATTTGTGAATTTGACATAAATATCTTATACTTTAAAAAAATGAATAATTTGTAAGAATAATCATATAGAAATTTTACATAAAACTAAATGAAAAATGTGAAAGGTATGTAAATGTATTAGAAAATGGCTTTGGAGGCTGAGGGAAATGTTGCAATTATATATGTTTGCTATTGTTTGTTTGATTTTTAACTACTATCATCTAGTAGTGTAAAAATTTATTCAAGCAAATTAGATACAAGATTTACTATAAAGTAATTATTTAATTGTATATATTATACATGTTTATTTTAACAATACATATATAACTATATAATATAACATATTTCTAGATAATACAAAATATCAAGACATAATTATTTGCGGCATGTTCAAACCATGTTCGTGTCCCATTTTTTTTGGAACACTTACGGGCTGGTCCTATTATCTAAACTTATTTACCCACAAATCCTATTCATTTTTTTCACCTATCAATATTCCTAAAATACCCTTCCTTTACCTTCTTCATCTCCATTACCAACATTGTTATGACTCTGTCCTCCCCCAACAACAACCACCTTTAGCCGTCGACGATCACCTTCAACAATAGTTTCTGGTGACCGCCTCTGACAATAGTTTTCGGTGACATTTTTTCAGCATTTTTCAACAAAAATAACATATATCACCACCACATCACTACTGCCACCACCTCCACCACTCAGTCACTTATTCTTACACACCAACTCACTCACATTTACATACATAGACATTCATTCACTATCATTTGCTTATATACTTATTCACTTATAGAAACACAACCACAAACAAACATACAAAAACAGAGGAAGCAACATAAACTAATCTAATCTAATCTAATAAATTTATTAGAAACACATTTAGTGATAAATTTTTCACTGATCGATTTGTAAAAAAAATTACGACCGACAAATTTGAATCACTCACTCTTACTCATATTCACTCACTCACTCACTCACAAGAACTCACCTTTCCCTCTCACACACACACACACACACACACACACACACACACACACACAAAAAGAAAAGAAAAGAAAAGAAAGACTAGTAAATATATCACTAAAAAATAAATTTGAATATGAATTTGATTTTCAACAGATCTAGTTTAGAAGAGAGACGAAGAGTGAGAGAGAGAAAAAGAGGGGCGAGGTCTAGAGAATCACTGTGGTTTAGAGTCATTTAGAGTCTATTTCATTACCTAAACAACTAGATTGGTGTAGATCTAGGTGAGGTCCGAAAAGTGGTGGCTAACAAGGATGATAATGATAAAGATGGTGGCTGCAGTAGAGGAGGTGGTGGTTGTGTATATCAGCGATGGTAGGAGTGGATGTGCGATGATAAAGTGTAAATCAATGACGATGGAGTGTAGGTCTGCAATGGTGGAGGAGGATATGCGATGGTGGCAGTGGTGTATATATTGGCGATGGTAGAGATAGTTGGTGAACAATGGTGGTGGCGTCCGAATAACTACGGTGGAGATAGACAATGGTTGTGTGAAGCTTTTGGGGAGAGAGAGAGAGAGAGGGAGAGAGAGAGAGAGAGTAGGATTTATTGGTGCATTCAAAAGGTCGATAGGACTTAATGGTATTTAAGTCTACTTAATGTGATTAGTTGGTAATTAACCCTTTTTGTTTTATTGAAATTTAGCGTGTCGACGTGTCAGTGTCTATGTCGTGTATGTCCATGTCTATACTTCATAGCTTCTTAGTAAATGAGAACTCACATACATCTACCATTATAGACACTACATGATTGGGGGCCACATATAGCAAGTCATATAAAAATACCAAAACTCACATACATGTAAATGGGGTTCTCAAAACTCATATACACACACTGCACATTGATTGCTAACAAGTTCCATATAATCTGGTCATGACCTTTCGAGTTCCATGTAGCCTTTAAGAAACCTCCTGCTGATGGATGAGTATTCTCTATTTCCATTCAACTTCGAATCCTCGCATTAGGTTATTTTTCTTAGAAGCACTCAGCAGCGAAGGATTGCATTAGTTTAACATTGGGAACATAAAACAAATATTCCAACATTGTAGTATTCTTTTATAACCTATTCTTAAGTGTAAAATCCACATGATATTGCACGATCAATAGTTCCTAGCATTTAAAGTACAACAATTCATTTGAGAATTGGACTAATAAACAGATTTAAGAAGAATAGACACAAACATGCGATACAACAATTCAAAGAATGCATGACACGACATGTGAGTGACACGCATAAAATATATAGTTTTATATATTTATTATATGTAATATATATGAATGTATTATTCAAAGATAATGAAAAAAAAATGAAACATAACACTATTTTTTGTAAATCTACATTATTTTTCTTTTATCTTTATATGCTAGGTTATTTTTCTCAAACTGACAATTAGTTTCATGTGTTTCCATGTGAGGGACACGTGTCTCCTTTGAGTGGCTAGGTCTTAAAATATTAAAAAATAATAGGATACATTTGGACGAGTGTTCGACTTGTGTGGGAAAGTGTCCGACAAGCGTTGATGTCTGACACGGATACACCACATTCTGAGAAGTGTTCATGCTTCATAAAAATAGACTAAGAAGTGCCAGCACTTTCATGGAGGAAGCATGTCGTGTCCGACACCCTTGTCCGAGATGACACTCTGTGGGCATCCCTAAAAGTGTGTTAGACACTTTTTCAGCGTTTCTTGATTAAAAAATCAAATTTATAGCATCGGACACTTCGGCGACATTTTGCGAACACTTCGGCAACACTTCTTGAAACCTCCAAATATGTTCTATATGATGAATTTCTTCATTATAACAATATTCTTCATTTTTCATAACACAACTTTTGCATGCTAAATATGTTTAGAAACATTTATAAAATGAATACATTATGAGTGTGTTTGATTGGACGGACTGGAAAAGGGGGGATTAGAATCCATCGGACTTGAGTCCTGGGATTGGAATCCCTCGGACTATTTGGTTGGATTGGATATGTATCCTGTGTTTGTTTTTTCATGGGATTAGATGTCCGGACTGTGAATCCCCCGGACTATTTTTAGTGAATCCAACGTTTAGTTGGACGGACTGGATAGAATAAATGAACAAATGACTATTTTACCCTTTTTAATTGTTTACTAAGTAATAGCAATATTAAACATATCTTTAATATTTTAATTATTTTTAGTTAGATTAAATAAAAAAATATTTTATTTTATTTTTTACACAATTAAATAAATTTATTTTTTTTAAAAAATAAATAAATAAATAAAATATCAATAAAAATATATATTATTTTTTTTAATTAAGATTTTAAATAAATTTGTTTAAAAAAAATAATAATCAAAAAATGAAATTAAATAAAACATCCATTAAATTTAAATAATGAAATTAAATAAAACATAAACAAAATTTTAAAATAAAACATCAATAAAATATCCATAAAAAATTATTTCAAAAAATTAAATAAATAAAACATCAATAAAAAGTTAAATAAAATTATTTTATTTTTAAATTGAGACATTTAAATTTTATTGAATTTTATTAAATATAATACATAATTAAATAGTAGAAGGTCAAAATGGTCATTTCATCATCTAATCCAAACAGTGATTAGTCCCCCACTTTCTGTCCCACACCCCCCCCCCCCCAGGACAGGATAGTCCCCCATATGGGGGACATGGAGTCCGGCCGGACATGGAGTCCGCCGGACTAAAAAAAAATCAAACGGCGGATAAGGAACACTATTTGGACTCAAGTCCAAATAGTGGATAGTCCCCCCCCCCCCCCCAATCCCCCCAATCAAACAAGGCCACAATGTTTTATAATTATTTTGCATTGTTTAGAATGTAAATGATATGTTGATGTTTAACTTATGAAATATATAGCTTTTTAATGTTAAAAATGTATTGTGTTACATTTTTTTATTATCATTGAATAAATTATCATATATATAACATATGTCGTGTCCTACTTTTTTGTGAAAATTGTGTCTGTGTTTGTGCTACTTAGGAAATAGACAAATGTGCAAAAGTGTAACAACCCTCGTACTGATTACTGAATTACGTACTGATTACTGCTAAACCGAACTGACAATGACTGATAATTGGATTAACTGAAGTACTGAATGAACTGATTGAAATCGGAACTGAAACTGAATAAGTTATCTATTGAATTGTATATTGTATCTGTTTGATTGATTGAATATCTGTTTGAAATTATATGTTTAAACTGCTAATTGAAGGCCTTATCGGCGGCCGAATTAGGAACCGTTTAGAGTTTCATGTTCAGTAGAATATTTGTGATTTAATGGTATATTTATCTGAAAATTGATTAGGAATGATTAAACTAGATTAAATATTGATTAATTGAGAGGTTGGACTTATTGACCAAATTGCCACCATAGTGGACCTTTGTTTATTGATTTCCTAGAGCCTTATTACACTTGAACCAACTTTTCCTCAGCCATTTTCTTGTCCCTACCGTCCAAGAAGAGAGTTAGAGAGAGAGAGGTTTGCTCTTGTTGATTTGGCTTGAACTCTTGAAGAATTGCTAGAGGAACTTGGAGATTCATAACATAGGTTGCTAGATTGGACTTCTAGACTTGTAATTGAACTCTAGGTAAGTGAATTCATCTTCTCCTTGCTGTCTTTGAACTTCATTCTTGCATGTTCTAGGCTCCATTGTAGAATCAAACCATGTTTTAGTGCATAGAGGTTGAATTATGTTTGAATTCATGCATGCATGGCCATTTTAGTGTAATTTGAAGTTGAATTCTTGGAGAATTGTACATGCATGTTCATGTCTAAGCTTTAGTCCATGTTTTCACTTTGTTTTCCAACTATTGAGCTCTTGAGAGCAAGATTGAAGCTTGAAATTGGTTTGAAACTCATGCATGTCATATTTGAATGTTGTTCATGCATGTTCTTGAAAATTGGTTTGGAAATGAGTTTGATTAAACACCCTTGGGCTTTGATTTCTTAAATTGAGTTTTGAAACATGTTATTCTATGTGTTTAAAAGAGTTTTTCCAGAAAATAGCCCAAGGGGATCGAAAACATTGCTTTTGAACTTGGTTTTGAGCTTGGGACTCAAATATGGGATTTCCAGATTTCTGTTGTCCGCTCGAGCGGAGGAATTAGCGCTCGAGCGGAGAAGTCGAGCTCCCAGCATCTTGCATTGTGCATCAGTCCGCTCGAGCGGAGGACTGGGTGACACGCTCGAGCGGGAGTCGAGCGGAGATTTCACCTATCCAGTACTTTTTGGTCCGCTCGAGCGGGGGATGTTGCGCTCGAACGGTGACCTTTGTTTGCCTGTACGCTCGATCGGGGAAACCTGCGCTCGAGCGGGGATCTGTTTGACTGAAAATTCTGAAAATGTTTTCTGTATACATCTTTGCATCCTCATCCCATCCTAGGCATCCTTAGGCCTAGTTTAAGACATCTTAATGAGGACATAGATGTAGAACACACCGAGGCATAATAGGAAGTTAATTATTGTACTTCCCCAACTGTTAAACTTAGAGTGTGTTCAATTTGTTTACTGTTTAGGGTTGGCACTCGGGGACGCGCTCTAGCATACTGTAGCCCAATCTCTGTGAGTAACAGATTGTGTAAAGATATGTTCAAAATGGTTATCTTTTGAATACTGAACTGAATTGTTTATTGAACTGATATTGTTTACTGAATGAATGTATGTCCTGTATTGTGAACTGTATTGTGGCATCCTTAGCATTGACTGTTACTGTTACAGAGCTCTGTCGGTTCCCTTGTGGAACCATACTGTTTACTGACCGATGGCCATCACTACTGTTGGGTCCGTTGGGGCCCGGTCCTTTTGGACCTACTGTTTATAGGCTAATGGATGTACCACATATGATTGATTGACTGACATACTGAAAGACTGAAATACTGTTTAATGAACTGTTTTCATTACTGTAAGGACATTACATTCATAACCTCTTTACACTTATTGTTATTCACTGGGCTTTAGCTCACTGTTTATATATATATGTAGGTTCTCAGCAGCCAGACCGGAGCTAGGAGCGTGGGTTAGTCTCCCAGTTTTGTCAAGCCAGCCTATGTGCCTCACCGCGAGGTCCCGTGTTGCCATGCTATGGCTTAGGGTGTTTTTGTGTCCCCTACTGTATAGACCGTCTACTGTTTACTGTACTGTTATCGAGGGATTTAATTCCCGTACTGAATGTTGTATATGATTGTATATAGACTGTACTGTTTGAACTGAATGAATGCATGAAAAATGTTTTTGGCATACAGATTTTCACAGCTCAATGGACACTAGTTATTTACTGTATTGGCTTCCGCCAGGCCCTGTACTCAGTTTTACTGTATTACTGTTCTGCAGGCCTTCGGTAATCTCGGATTACTGGCCAGTTACGGTGCTAAACCCATAGGGCCGGGTTTGGGTCGTGACAGAGTGGTATCAGAGCGATACTTAACCACGAGTTATACCGCACACACGTGTCCAAATGAGCTATAGGGTGTCCTAGAAAAGTGATTAGGGCATCTCATGAACTTGAAAAGTGTGTGCTTATGACTGACTGATTATATGTTACAGTGTTGAACTGTTTAAGCGTACAACTGCTTATAATGATAACTGTTATAACTGCTTATAGCGGAATGGATAATGCAAATGAACCTGAATCGTCATCCTCTGAGGCCAGAATGGCCAGACTTGAACAAATGATGGGACTGGTAATTGAAAGACTAGATCAACAACAGAACCAACAGCCCCCGGTGCAACCGGAACAGAATGTACAGAATGTGAATGCCAATGAGGTGGACATTATTGCACTGACTCATAAATTCAGCAAGATGAAACCACCGTCCTTTCAGGGAGGTTTAGAACCGTTAAAGGCTGAAGCTTGGGTTCTTGAGACTGAGAAATTGTTTGAAATGTTTCCGTGCTCCGAAGCCAACAAAGTACTGTTAGCAACCTTCACCCTTCAGGAAGAAGCAAGAAGGTGGTGGATGTTGACCCGTGATGCGAATACTATTGTGACTTGGACTCAGTTCAAGGAGTCTTTCTTTGAAAAGTATTTTCCCCAGTGCATCAGGGACAGAAAAGTGACTGAGTTTGAACAGCTGAGACAGGGCAATATGTCTGTTGCCGAGTACGAGAAGAAATTCACCGAATTTGCCAGGTATGCACCACATATGGTGGATACCGAATATAAGAAGGCCAGAAGGTTTGAAGGAGGCCTTAGTGCTGCTATACAGGACCGAATAAATGTTTTGAAAATGCCAACGTATGTGGGTGTTCTCGATCGGGCCTTGATGGCCGAATCAAATATTGCAGCAGTGAAACAATCTGAAACACCAACAACTGAATGGCAAGGTAAAAGGCAGGGTTTCAAATTTAAGAAAGGCAAGCACAACCAGTTGAACAAGAAACAGAATACGGGGTCAACTACTAGCCCCAGCCAAGGGAGTGGATTTATTCCACCCTGCTCTGTATGTGGCAACAAGCACAAAGGGGTTTGCTACCAGATTTCAGGAGCTTGCTTCAGATGTGGCAAGGTGGGCCACAGAATTAAAGACTACCCTTCTGCTCCACCAGTTAGTAGTAAAGCTACACCGAGCGCAGCAGCATCAAATGCAGCGCCAAAGCCTAACCCCAAAGCTACCGGGAAAGAGCCTGTGAGGCAGGGCCGAGTATTTGCCCTAGTACCGGGAGATGTTCAGAATACTGAGATCGTTGTGTCAGGTATCCTCTCTATTTGTGCTCAAAATGCATATGTATTGATTGATTCGGGGTCTACACATTCTTATGTGTCGCATGCCTTCTCACGAAAATTGAATAGACCCTTAGAACCTATGAATTACTTGATAGCAGTATCATCACCTGTTGGGGGATCCATGACATGTGCATATATGTATCCTGCTTGTGAAATTATTGTTGGGGATATGCATCTGTTTATTGACTTACTGCCGTTAAACATAGATCACTTTGATGTGATATTGGGGATGGATTGGTTACAAAAATATCATGCCACCATTGACTGTGTAACGAAACAAGTTGTTTTCCGTCCACCTAGTTTACCTGAATTTGTGTTTAATGGGAGTGGAGTAGTACCTCCTCCGTATTTGATTTCTTCTGTGAAAGCTGTTAAACTGATTAGGAAGGGGTGTAAAGGATATCTGTGTTCCGTACTGACTGTATCTACTGATGATTGTGTTAAAACTGATGTGAATTGTATTCCTATAGTCAGAGAATTCCCAGATGTATTTCCAGATGATTTGCCAGGGGATTCGATTGATAGGGAAGTTGAATTTACCGTGGATGTAATTCCGGGTACACAGCCAGTGTCTAAAGCTCCCTACAGAATGGCTCCAACTGAACTGAAAGAATTGAAGGTACAATTGCAGGAACTGTTAGACAAGAAGTTTATCAGACCCAGTACTTCACCGTGGGGTGCACCTGTTTTGTTTGTAAAGAAGAAAGATGGCTCACTGAGACTGTGCATTGATTACCGCGAATTGAACAAGGTAACTGTAAAGAACAAATATCCCTTACCGCATATTGATGACCTGTTTGATCAGTTACAGGGTGCACAAGTGTTTTCCAAGATTGATCTCAGATCGGGATACCATCAACTGAAAGTTAAACCAGAAGACATTAATAAAACTGCTTTTAGAACGAGGTATGGCCACTATGAATTTTTAGTTATGCCGTTCGGAGTCACAAATGCCCCAGCTGCATTTATGGACCTCATGAACAGAATTTTTAAACCATACCTTGATGATTTTATTGTGGTATTCATTGATGACATATTGATTTATTCTAAGACTGTAGAAGAACATGAACACCATCTGAGACTTGCCCTGCAAACCTTAAGAGAACAGAAACTGTATGGTAAACTGTCTAAATGTGAATTTTGGCTTGATCATGTTATGTTTTTGGGGCATGTTGTTAGCAAAGATGGAATTTCTGTTGATCCGCAGAAAATTGAAGCTGTAGTAAACTGGCCTAGACCAACAAATGTGACTGAAGTCCGAAGCTTTTTGGGATTGGCTGGATATTACAGAAGATTTGTCAAAGACTTCTCTAAAATCGCCTTACCACTGACTCAGTTGACACAGAAAGGGATATCATTTGACTGGACTGACCAACGAGAATCAGCATTTCAGGAGTTGAAAACTAGACTTGTGACTGCACCAATTCTGACACTACCTTCAGGTACGGATGGTTATACTGTATTTAGTGATGCTTCTCATAAGGGTTTGGGATGTGTTTTAATGCAGAATGGGAGAGTTATTGCTTATGCTTCCCGACAGTTGAGACCGCATGAAAAGAACTACCCGACCCATGACTTAGAACTTGCTGCAGTGGTATTTGCATTGAAAATCTGGCGTCACTATCTTTATGGGGCGACATGTGAAGTGTATACCGACCACAAGAGTTTGAAATATTTCTTCACACAGAAAGAACTGAATATGAGACAGCGGAGATGGCTTGAATTGATAAAAGATTATGACCTACAGATTTTGTACCATCCGGGAAAAGCCAACACCGTTGCCGATGCTTTGAGCCGAAAATCGATTGGGAACTTAGCCTGTTTGCTGACTGGACAGAAAGAGTTGCTTTGTGACCTTGAAAAGTCTGAAATTGAAATTGTTTTGAAGGAACAAGGTGGAACCTTAGCTGCTATTTCTGCTCAACCAGCCTTGATTGAAGAGATTAAAGAGAAACAGCAACTGGATGATTTCTTGAAGAAGATTATTGAAGAAAGAGATTCAAAACCGAGACCGGGATACAAATTTGAGAACAATGTACTGAAATTTCAAGAAAGACTGTGTGTGCCGAATGACACTGAACTGAAAAGGAGAATTCTGCAAGAGGGCCACAATTCAAAATTTTCTATCCATCCGGGGAATACGAAAATGTATCAAGACTTGAAATTGAATTTCTGGTGGCCGGGAATGAAGAAAGAAATTGCCGACTTTGTGTCCAAATGTCTTCATTGCCAACAAGTCAAAGTTGAACATCAACGACCTGCTGGATTATTGCAACCCTTACCCATACCAGAATGGAAATGGGAGCATATCACGATGGATTTTATCGTTGGATTACCTCGCTCCAGAAAAGGTATGGATTCAATTTGGGTTATTGTTGATAGACTGACTAAATCTGCTCACTTCTTACCTGTCAAGACAATTTATAATGCGGACAAATTGGCTGTTATCTATATTGATGAAATTGTGAGACTGCACGGAGTGCCTGTGTCTATTGTTTCTGACAGGGATTCGAAGTTTACATCGAGGTTTTGGCAAAGCCTACAGACTGCATTGGGTACTGAATTGAGGCTGAGTAGTGCCTATCATCCTCAGACAGATGGACAGTCAGAAAGGACCATCCAGACTCTAGAGGATCTACTGAGAATGTGTGTCCTTGATTTTCAGGGAAACTGGGAAAGTCATTTGCCATTGGCTGAATTCGCCTACAACAACAGCTACCATTCGAGTATTGGTATGGCGCCTTTCGAGGCATTGTATGGCAGAAAATGTAGATCTCCAATTTGCTGGGCAGAAGTTGGAGATGGGCCGTTGCTTGGGCCCGAAATTGTTTATGAAACGACTGAGAAAGTGAAACTGATACAGCAACGATTGAAAATTGCACAGAGTAGACAGAAGAGTTATGCAGATGTTAGAAGACGAGACCGAGAGTATGAAGTGGGTGATCACGTTTTTGTGAAAGTGACACCAATGAAAGGCCAGACTCGTTTTGGAGTCAAAGGCAAGTTAGCGCCGAGATACGTTGGACCTTATGAGATTGTTGAGAAAATCAATCCGGTGGCGTATCAAGTTGCACTTCCTCCTGAAATGGAGCATATGTATAACGTCTTATACATTTCGATGTTGAGAGATTATCTCCGGGATCCATTCCATGTGATTGAGCCTACTCGAATAGTGTTGAGTGATGACTACACTTACGAGGAACGGCCTATACAGATTGTAAACAGACGGATCAAGAAACTGAGAAACAAAGAGATTCCGTTAGTGAAAGTGGATTGGCAGAATCATGGTGGTGTGTATGCCACTTGGGAAAGGGAAGATGACATGGCTAAAAGATACCCAGAACTGTTTCCACTGAACCCTGTTTTCTTCCAGACTGAAGGTAACTCGAGTTTAGAGGACTAAACTCCTTATAAGGAGGGGAGACTGTAACAACCCTCGTACTGATTACTGAATTACGTACTGATTACTGCTAAACCGAACTGACAATGACTGATAATTGGATTAACTGAAGTACTGAATGAACTGATTGAAATCGGAACTGAAACTGAATAAGTTATCTATTGAATTGTATATTGTATCTGTTTGATTGATTGAATATCTGTTTGAAATTATATGTTTAAACTGCTAATTGAAGGCCTTATCGGCGGCCGAATTAGGAACCGTTTAGAGTTTCATGTTCAGTAGAATATTTGTGATTTAATGGTATATTTATCTGAAAATTGATTAGGAATGATTAAACTAGATTAAATATTGATTAATTGAGAGGTTGGACTTATTGACCAAATTGCCACCATAGTGGACCTTTGTTTATTGATTTCCTAGAGCCTTATTACACTTGAACCAACTTTTCCTCAGCCATTTTCTTGTCCCTACCGTCCAAGAAGAGAGTTAGAGAGAGAGAGGTTTGCTCTTGTTGATTTGGCTTGAACTCTTGAAGAATTGCTAGAGGAACTTGGAGATTCATAACATAGGTTGCTAGATTGGACTTCTAGACTTGTAATTGAACTCTAGGTAAGTGAATTCATCTTCTCCTTGCTGTCTTTGAACTTCATTCTTGCATGTTCTAGGCTCCATTGTAGAATCAAACCATGTTTTAGTGCATAGAGGTTGAATTATGTTTGAATTCATGCATGCATGGCCATTTTAGTGTAATTTGAAGTTGAATTCTTGGAGAATTGTACATGCATGTTCATGTCTAAGCTTTAGTCCATGTTTTCACTTTGTTTTCCAACTATTGAGCTCTTGAGAGCAAGATTGAAGCTTGAAATTGGTTTGAAACTCATGCATGTCATATTTGAATGTTGTTCATGCATGTTCTTGAAAATTGGTTTGGAAATGAGTTTGATTAAACACCCTTGGGCTTTGATTTCTTAAATTGAGTTTTGAAACATGTTATTCTATGTGTTTAAAAGAGTTTTTCCAAAAAATAGCCCAAGGGGATCGAAAACATTGCTTTTGAACTTGGTTTTGAGCTTGGGACTCAAATATGGGATTTCCAGATTTCTGTTGTCCGCTCGAGCGGAGGAATTAGCGCTCGAGCGGAGAAGTCGAGCTCCCAGCATCTTGCATTGTGCATCAGTCCGCTCGAGCGGAGCATTGGGCGCTCGAGCGGAGGACTGGGTGACACGCTCGAGCGGGAGTCGAGCGGAGATTTCACCTATCCAGTACTTTTTGGTCCGCTCGAGCGGGGGATGTTGCGCTCGAGCGGTGACCTTTGTTTGCCTGTACGCTCGATCGGGGAAACCTGCGCTCGAGCGGGGATCTGTTTGACTGAAAATTCTGAAAATGTTTTCTGTATACATCTTTGCATCCTCATCCCATCCTAGGCATCCTTAGGCCTAGTTTAAGACATCTTAATGAGGACATAGATGTAGAACACACCGAGGCATAATAGGAAGTTAATTATTGTACTTCCCCAACTGTTAAACTTAGAGTGTGTTCAATTTGTTTACTGTTTAGGGTTGGCACTCGGGGACGCGCTCTAGCATACTGTAGCCCAATCTCTGTGAGTAACAGATTGTGTAAAGATATGTTCAAAATGGTTATCTTTTGAATACTGAACTGAATTGTTTATTGAACTGATATTGTTTACTGAATGAATGTATGTCCTGTATTGTGAACTGTATTGTGGCATCCTTAGCATTGACTGTTACTGTTACAGAGCTCTGTCGGTTCCCTTGTGGAACCATACTGTTTACTGACCGATGGCCATCACTACTGTTGGGTCCGTTGAGGCCCGGTCCTTTTGGACCTACTGTTTATAGGCTAATGGATGTACCACATATGATTGATTGACTAACATACTGAAAGACTGAAATACTGTTTAATGAACTGTTTTCATTACTGTAAGGACATTACATTCATAACCTCTTTACACTTATTGTTATTCACTGGGCTTTAGCTCACTGTTTATATATATATGTAGGTTCTCAGCAGCCAGACCGGAGCTAGGAGCGTGGGTTAGTCCCCCAGTTTTGTCAAGCCAGCCTATGTGCCTCACCGCGAGGTCCCGTGTTGCCATGCTATGGCTTAGGGTGTTTTTGTGTCCCCTACTGTATAGACCGTCTACTGTTTACTGTACTGTTATCGAGGGATTTGATTCCCGTACTGAATGTTGTATATGATTGTATATAGACTGTACTGTTTGAACTGAATGAATGCATGAAAAATGTTTTTGGCATACAGATTTTCACAGCTCAATGGACACTAGTTATTTACTGTATTGGCTTCCGCCAGGCCCTGTACTCAGTTTTACTGTATTACTGTTCTGCAGGCCTTCGGTAATCTCGGATTACTGGCCAGTTACGGTGCTAAACCCATAGGGCCGGGTTTGGGTCGTGACAAAAAGAAAGCAGCTCCATAAAGGATTATAGAGGGGAAATAAAATAGAATTGGATTCAATTAAAATATGAAAAAGAACTAATTCTGTTTTCACCCACATTATCTTTCCTTTTCCTTATATTTTTATTTTGATGATTCATGTAATAAATTTGAACAAGCACGTACTACCTACTTGCAAAAAACATTAAAAAAATTATTAAAAGGGGTCTTGTTCCAGTAGTTTGTGCATATACATGGCTTTGGAATTAAAATCTTTAAAAGTGAAAGGGGAGTTTGCGCCAAGCAAATAGGCCGAGCTAGTTGTGAATTGGGCCTTGCCGTTGGATTACGCGACCGAGTTGGCATAGCCGAGGGAAGTTTGGTCGAGGTTCTAGATCACACGGCTACGTTAGCCCAAAGTGTTGGGATATACCTCCTTATTGGAGTGTGGGACCCAATTGGTTTATTAAAAGAGTTTAATTTGGTTTGGTATTAGTTATAATATATTTTTATATATTATATCTAATTTGTAGAAACCCAATTCAATTTGAATACAATTAGGGTTTGATTACAAAACCCAAGATTCAATAATATATCTATCAAAATATATATTGCTTAAGTGCTTCGGAAAAATTAGGGAGCAGCAGCAGCAAATTTTTAGGTGAGAGTGCTTGGTGTATATCTTTAATTTGGTGGGTTTCAATTGGTATTGATTGTTGCTCTGTATTTGACTTGGTCAATTCAAGAATTGGTGCCATCAAATTCAAGAATTGGTGCTTTGGTTTGCTACTCTATTTTGAAGCGGCTGGGGTTGATTTGGGATAATTATTTTGGGTCTTCTTCAACTCTATTTTTGAAGACTTTAGTTTATCTATTTGGTGAGGTCTTTCCTCTTGTTTATTTGTGATTATTTGGAATTCACCTAAGGGTGGTTTGTGAGACCATTAGTGTCTCATTTGTAATTGTTTGGAAACTTATTTGGTTGATAGTGGAATCGGATTTCGATCCCGTGGACATACCTCATATTGAGGGAACCACGTAAAAATTCTTGTGTTGCTTTTGATTTAATTTTTTCGCATTAGTTTTTATTCCCATTGATTGATTTACTTGTGGGGAATCATTGATTTTCTCTAACAACTGGTATCAGAGCTTACGATTTATTTGAGTTTATTTTTTTGTGTAAATCAATGGAGGGGAATGCGGGTCGTATGTCTAGCTTTAATGGAAGCAATTGGGTAACTTGGAAAACTAAAATAGAGGACCTATTATTTTGTAAAGATTTATATGGACCCATTGAGGGTGATTTTGGCAAACCCGAGGGTATGAAAGATGATGAATAGAAGAGGTTTAATCGAAAAGTCGTTGGTGTTATCCGTCAATGGATTGATGACGGTGTGTTTCATTATGTTGGTACTGAAACTTCAGCACATGATTTATAGAAAAATTAGAAGGCCTTTATGATAGGAAATCAACCACAAATAAAGCTTTTTGTTTCGTAAGTTAGTTAATTTAAAATATAAAGAAGGCAGCCCTATTCCAGAACATCTGAATGAAATAAAGAGTATTGTTAACCAACTTGCTTCTATGAAAATTGTTTTTGATGATGAGTTGCAGGCTTTGATGCTACTTAGTTCTTTACCTGAAAATTGGGAGACTTTGGTTGTAACAGTTAGTAATTCGGCACCTGATGGAGTTGTCACAATGGGTCAAGTCACTAGCAGCTTGTTGAATGAAGAAACTAGAAGAAAATCAGCAGGTTCCTCACATTCGGAAGCATTTGTTGTGAGAGGCCGAAGTAAAACAAGGGAAAGGAGTAAGACTCCTCATGGTCGTGATCAAAGCTGTGACAAATCAAAAGATGGTTCTTTTTCAAAGAAAGACATTGAGTGCTATTATTACCATGAGAAAGGGCACATGAAGTGGGAATGCCGAAAGCTCAAGAATAAGGCGAAAAGGCGTGACAAAAATATGGATAGGAAGCAAGAAGACACAACGGCAGTTACTACCGATGATCTCATGGTCATTTGTGAAGATGATTGTATCAATTTTGTGGCCCAAGAGAGCAATTGGGTGATTGATTCCGGTGCTTCTTTTCATGTGACTTCTCGAGTTGATTTATTCACTACCTACACCAAAGGAGATTATGGTTCTGTTCGAATGGGTAATGAAGGTTTGTCCAAGATTATTGGCATGGGTGATGTTTGCTTGGAAACAAATTTAGGCTGCAAGTTGTTGCTTAAAGATGTGAGGCATGTTCCCGACATTTGCCTCAATTTGATCTCTACTGGGAAGCTAGATGATGAAGGCTTCAACAACAAATTTGGTGATGGAATATGGAAGCTCACAAAGGGTTCTTTGGTGGTGGCTAAGTGCAAGAAGACTTATACACTTTATTCAATGCAAGGAAAAATTTGTAAAGGTGTTATCAATGCACTTAAAGATGATACTTCTACTGAATTGTGGCATAAGCGACTTGGGCACATGAGTGAAAAACGGCTATAAGTTTTGTTTAAGAAAGTGCTTCTACCCAGTTTGAAAGGTACACATCTTAAAACTTGTGTTCATTGTTTGGCGGGTAAACAACATAGAATTTCTTTTCAGAAAAATGTTGCTTCTAAAAAAGAAAATGTTTTGGAGTTAATTCATTCGGATGTTTGTGGTCCTTTGAAAGTTAGAATACATAATGATGCACTTTATTTTGTTACTTTCATTGATGATTATTCAAGGAAAGTTTGGGCTTTTTTACTAAAAACTAAAGATCAAGTTCTATAAGTATTTAAGCATTTTCAGGCCATGGTTGAAAGAGAAACATGACAGAAATTGAAGTGCATCCGATCAGATAATGGTGGTGAATACATTGGGCCATTTGATGAGTATTGTCGTAGCCAAGGTATTCGGCACCAAAAGACAGTTAAGAAGACTCCTCAACAAAATAGCGTTGTCGAGATAATGAATCGCACCATTGTGGAAAGAACAAGGTGTTTGCTTTCACAAGCTAAATTGTCAAGATCCTTTTGAGGTAAGGCAATGAGGACAGCTGTTGACGTGATCAATTTGTCTCCTTCCTATCCTTTGAATGGTGATGTTCCAGAAAGAGTTTGGACCGATAAAGATGTATCTTATGAGCACTTGAGAGTGTTTGGTTGCCGAGCTTTTGTTTACATTCCAAAGGATGAGAGGTCCAAGCTTGATAGTAACTCAAGACAATGTATTTTTCTTGACTATGGACGTGATGAATTTGGGTATAGATTGTGGGATTCGGTCGACAAGAAAGTCATTCGAAGCCGTGATGCTGTGTTTCTTGAAGGCCAAACAATTGAAGACTTTGGCAAAAGTGATCAACCGGAGCCAAAAACTAGTGATCTCATTGACATGGATCCATCTCCTTCATCTTCAGTTGATGATGAAAATGGGGGAGATATGCAGCCACCTATTAAAGATGTAGAGGATGATGCTAATCCTAATGAAGTTGAGCCAGAAATTGAGGAAGAGCATCTAACTTAAGAACCGCCACCACAACTTGAGTTGAGGAAATTTACAAGGGACCGACAACCTTCGAGAAAGTATCCTCCCAATGAATTTGTGTTGATTTTTTTATCAAGGGGAGCCCAAGAGCTACCAAGAAACAATTGAGCACGCAAAGAAAGATGATTGGAAAAAGGCCATGGAAGAGGAGATGAATTCCTTACTTGAAAATCACACTTATGATTTAGTGAAGTTGCCTAAAGGGAGGAAAATTCTGAAAAATAAGTGGGTTTTCAAATTGAAGAATGATAGCAAGAATCTGAGGTACAAAGCACGTCTTGTTGTGAAAGGCTTTGGGCAAAAAAAGGTATTGACTTTGATGAGATTTTTTCATCGGTTGTGAAGATGTCTTTTATTCGGGTTGTACTTGGCATGGCTGCAAGTATGAATCTTGAAGTTGAACAACTTGATGTGAAGACCGCATTTCTTCATGGTGACCTTGAAGAAGAAATTTACATGCAGCAACCGGAAGGTTTTGTGGAAAAAGGGAAAGAGAAATTTGTTTGCAAATTGAAGAAAAGTTTGTATGGTCTCAAGCAAGCTCCGCGACAATGGTACAAAAAAATTGACTCTTTCATGATGAATAATGGTTTTTCTAAAACCACTTTGGACCATTGTGTGTTTGTGAAAAATTTTTCGGATGGTAAATTCATTATTCTTTTGCTTTATGTTAATGACATGTTAATTGTGGATCAAGATTCTACCATGATAAACAGGTTGAAATTGGAGTTGAGCAAGTCTTTTGCTATGAAAGATTTGGGACCGGCAGAGTAAATACTTGGTATGAAAATTGTTCGTGATTGCAAAGAGGGGCTGATTTGGTTGTCTCAAGAAAGCTACATTGAGAAAGTTCTTGAAAGATTCAACATGAATAAAGCAAAGCCGGTTGGTTGTCCACTTGCAGGTCACTTCAAGCTTAGTTCGAATCAATGTCCTACAAGTGAGAAAGACAAGGAAGAGATGTTAAAAGTTCCTTATGCTTCAGCAATTGGTTCTTTGATGTACGCCATGGTTTGTACAAGGCCGGATATTGCTCACGCCGTTGGTGTGGTGAGTCGGTTTTTCTCTAATCCGGGTAAAGAACATTGGGCAGCGGTAAAATGGATTCTAAGGTATCTTCGAGGGACTTCGAAGGTGTGTTTGTGTTTTGGGGATGGTAAACCGATACTTGATGGGTTCACAGATTCTGACATGGCCGGTGATGTTGATTCTAGGAAATCTATTTCGGGGTATTTGATGACTTTTGCAGGGGGAGCTGTGGCGTGGCAATCTAAATTATAAAAATGTGTTGCTTTCTCAACTACTGAAGCTGAATTTATTGCCATTACAGAAGCTTGCAAAGAAGAGTTATGGTTGAAGAAATTTTTGCAAGAATTGGGTTTGAAGCAAGAAAGGTATGTGCTTTATTGTGATAGTCAAAGTGCTATTGACTTGAGCAAAAATTCTACTTTTCATTCGATATCGAAACACATTGATGCGAGATACCATTGGATTCGTGATGTATTAGATTCAAAATTGTTACAACTCGAAAAAGTTCACACAGATAATAATATTTCGGATATGTTGACAAAGACTTTGTCGAGGGACAAACATTTAAAGTGTCGAACTTTGGCGGGTATGGTTGATGTCTCCACCTAAGTCGGTAGGGGGAGAATTGTTGGGATATACCTCCTTATTGGAGTGTGGGACCCAATTGGTTTATTAAAAGAGTTTAATTTGGTTTGGTATTAGTTATAATATATTTTTATATATTATATCTAATTTGTGGAAACCCAATTCAATTTGAATACAATTAGGGTTTGATTACAAAACCCAAGATTCAATAATATATCTATCAAAATATATATTGTTTAAGTGCTTTGGAAAAATTAGGGAGCAATAGCAGCAAATTTTTAGGTGAGAGTGCTTGGTGTACAACTTTAATTTGGTGGGTTTCAATTGGTATTGATTGTTGCTATATATCAAGAATTGGTGCCATCAAATTAAAGAACTGGTGCTTTGGTTTGCTACTCTATTTTGAAGCGGCTGGGGTTGATTTGGGATAATTATTTTGGGTCTTCTTCAACTCTGTTTTTGAAGACTTTAGTTTATCTATTTGGTGAGGTCTTTCCTCTTGTTTATTTGTGATTATTTGGAATTCACCTAAGGGTGGTTTCTGAGACCATTAGTGTCTCGTTTGTAATCGTTTGTAAACTTATTTGGTTGATAGTGGAATTGGATTTAGATCTCGTAAAAATTCTTGAATTGACCAAGTATTGAGGGAACCACGTAAAAATTCTTGTGTTGCTTTTAATTTAATTTTTCCGCATTAGTTTTTATTCCCATTGATTGATTTACTTGTGGGGAATCATTGATTTTCCCTAACACAAAGGTCAGAAAGTTGAACCAGGCCAGTTGTTCGGTGTGGATCCTCTGCCGAGCTAAGTGGAGCGATGGTGCTTTCAACCGGACTAGACGCACCTGTTACACCAAGGCCGAGCAAGGTCAGCAGGGACGAATGGGTACAGTTGAAAAAGTTGGCTAGACGCCTCAAATTTTGGCCGATCAAGAGTAACGCAGCTCCAAAAGGCAGACTATAGTGCCCTGCAGGAAGTAACTCGGTAGGATTTGCTATGTGGCCCAATCGAATGCAAGGAGAGGAATCCGCTAAAGTTGCGCGTCAATACCGTTTGGTGGTTTGGCCAAATATTGTTTGGCAGTATTGATGTGTACATGTGTAAGGAATAGAGAGAACAATATAGCCAGGCATCCAGAAAAGGACGAGTAGAGTGGTGTGTGTAGAAGCTATTTAAACTACGCGACGCCTCCATACAACGGGTCTGCAATTTTGGTTATCAGAGCCATCTGTCTTTTGTCTCATTTCCTTCTCTTTCTCTAAAAGGGTGCTAACTTGATCGTCGGAGGGGCTTTCCAGCATCATACCCACAGGGCAGCTCACCGTTGCTTTGTTCTCAGGTTGAACGACGGTGTTTGAAGTGAAGCAAAACTTGGACACGAGAAATATGAACAACAACAAATATTTACTCCCTGTACAAAAAGATATAAAGGAAGAGAAAATAAAATATATAGTGGCATGAACTTGACCCGGTGCACATAGGTCTCTACAAAATGTAATAAGTTATTTGGCTTTCATTACCGCAGCCACCTTACTTAACAACCAAACAAACAAAAAAAAAAAAAAAAAAAAAAAAAAATTGCAAACATCTTACTCTACCACTATCAGTTAAACATTTTGGCTGGCATGTTTTTTTTTTAATTATTATATATATATATATATATTTTTGTACTCTTACACATGGAGATTTGCATCTTTCAACTTTTAAATTTACTATCAGTAAGTGTTTGTTACTGATTCCAAAAACTAAGGGGTTGTTTGTAGTATCTTAAATAAGTACACTTTTTGTCTTTTCGGACTAAAAAGTTGAGGAAAAAAATATGGATGTTTGGGTTATTTTTTTAACTTTTTTACAAAAAAATGTATATTAAAAAATTGTATAAGTAAGTGTGTAGGAGAAGTTAGTGGATTCGGCTGTACATGTTGGGCAGGGTAGTGGGTTGGTTATGAGATGGGAAATGATTGCCTCATTTTCGGGCTTGAATTGGACGTTGTTGTTTGGCCCGTAGGGGCCCACCACAAGTCCCGTTTTGCTAATCGGAACCGTTGAATGTGTAGAACTCGTCGAGTACTATATACTTGTAAAAAATCACATCGATTGGATATCGATAGCTATCTGATCGTGTTAGTTTTTCTTGTCAACTGTTAACTATAACACCATCCATTTTTTATACAAAACTGATTTGATCATGTAGTTAGCGATTTCTGATCAACGTGATTTTTTACAGGCATATAATTCTGGACGAGTTCTACATATTGCACGGTTTGGATTATCAAAACGGGACCCGTGGTGGGTCCCAACGGGCCCAACATTTCCGTCAAACTTAGTGATTTTATATACGTAATTCTATTTTTTCCCCCTCTCACGGTACTAGAGGGTCAATTCAGCCCCGAAAATTATGTAAAGTTTGTTTGATTAAAATATTATGTATATTATTTTTTTAATATTTTTAATTTGTGAATAGTGATAATTTTTTTACTTTTTTTGTAACTTTTTTACTTTTTGACTTTTTTGAAACACCCCAAACAAGGCCTAAATGTTACTTGTTTATCTAGGAACCATAGTTGTCAAATTGGCATTTGGATCATGAATTAAAATGGCCTTGTACCAAATTGCAAATCGAGTCGAATAGAATCGTGAATCATAAAGATTCAGTCAATTTTTTTAAATTACTTAAGAAAATATATCTGCATACTTAGATGTTAAATATGTTTTATAAATATGAAATATTATATTTTCTTTTAAAGGAAAAATGAGAAGAAAAGGTTAAAAACATTTTGGGTTTGACTGAATATGATTGAATCCTATTAAAAACTTTATGATTACCAAAATAACAACAAATTGTGTATGTATATTGGTTATTTTCATAATAAACATTTTTTAAAGTTTTATTATGTCATTTTACTAAAAGAATGGAGAAAAATGTGCCAGACACAATAATTTTAAGAATTGCATGAATCATAAAAAATGTCATTGGGTTGGGTATAGGGTTATTCGATCTGCAGAAACCACCCAACCCAATCCGAACCGCATATAAATGGGTGGTTTCAAGTGTAGAGTAGGGTCAGGTGAGGTTTAGATTATTCCTTCATTGCGGGTTGCGGGTTTCACCTGTACCCGCAAGCACCTGCCTGCACTAAACACTTTTTTAAAAAAAAAAAAAAAAAAAGAACCTAGACCGGTGAGCTTCCACACAGTTGTCTTATGAGCAAACTATTTTGAAGGAAGGTCCTACAGCCATTATGGCTTCTGAGAAGCAAACACCAGAAAAATCTTTTATCTGTCAAAGTAATGTTCTTATTAGTGATGATGAGGGCAAATAGCCAAGAGCCTACAATGTGAACAAGACTTGATTTTAAGTTATTGTAGGTTTTACTTCATACCGTGTCATTATACTCTACAATAGAATCATATAAAGCAGAACGTAGTGTTCTGCTATTGCTCTTGTTGATTGTAGTATTTAGGCCAGTTAGCCTAATCAACATTGAGTTTGAATGATATGCTTGTGTTATTTTATGATTTGATTTAAAAATTTAGGATTTTGAATGTTTTGCTTGCGCTAGGAATTGATTTTGTTGTGTTTTTAATTTTGTAAGTTTTAATTCATTAATTATTGATGTTCTAAAGTAATGGGGAAAAACAGGCCCAAGTTTTGTTTTTTGAAAGAAAAATTCAATCCGCAAACCTCTCACAACTACCCGCATATCTGCATAAATCGCAACCTGCACAGCGGGTGGTTGCGGGTTCAATTTTTCCCAAACCGTAGACATGCGGACGGGTCCAAACCGCAAAACGAACTGTCCAAAACCGATCTACGACCACCCCTTAATGAATCAAATCGTGAATCGATTGTGAATCTTGCAATTCACCACAGATTCACTTTCAAAATAGATTCATCCATAAATTCGATTCGATTTTCCATATATTAATCAAATCGTGAATTGAATTGCGAATCGTAAGATTTTAATAACATAGCTAGAAACATACAGAGCAGAGCATGTATCTAGCATGAGTTGGGTGTTGGACTGTTGGGCCTAGCGACTTTACGTCAGTCCATGTGTCTCATTTATCTTTTCACTTTGCAAAATTTACAACACTTAATTATGTCCTTAACAGCCAAAATGAATTACAGATACAAGTAATTACCACATACTTGTTTCAGTAATAGTAATGAGATTGCTCAATATCTGCAGCTAATTATTTGTGCAGTATTCATTTTTTTTTAACATATTTGTTGTTTTGGTTTATTTGCTTTGTCATGGAGCAAGAGACGGTTGTTGATACTTCCTCCTATCACAGATGATTGTGTCATTACGCGACTTATCTTTACTTGGTCCTTTTGTTAGTTTTCCATGCTTAATTTAGAATGAAACAATTGTAACACAAACACTAGTTTGGGAGAGAGAGAGACTGAATGAGCAACAGAATGCTGTATATTGATGTATGTTCTGTCTGTCTATTACAAAGAGAATTGAGCACTCTTATAGAGAGAAGAAAGGCAAATGGAGCACCGAAAGCTAGCTAAAGCTACAAAACATAATGATACTACTACACTAACTTTACATCTGGCAAGCATTGCATTACAACTGGTATAATGATGTATAACATTAATATAACAAATAACATTATATTATATATTAACATAGAAAATTATTTTCTTTCCCTTTGTTTAGATAACCTTTTTTTTTTTATTTTTTTTAATCATCCTTTAATAATTTTTTTTTGGGGTAAGGAAATGTATATAACAGAAAAAAAAACAAAACTTACAAGAGTTCAACTAGGGCAAACCCCAGCAATTCTTGCAGCAAAAAGAAATCAAAACCTATGGAAACAAGTTGCTAGAAAGATTCCAATTTAGTGTAACACCTCTGTTAAACTGATTATCCACAATACCTCTCTAGGCAACTACTACTCTCAATATTTACAAAATTCCCTCAAGCAACTCAGTCGCTGATCATCTCTTGTTTGCAAAAATTCTTGCATTTCTCTCTTGTGCAAGCTTGAACAACTTTTGAGCAAACTTTACTTTTCTTTCCAAGCTGTGCAGTCCAATTACACTCACCCTGCAGGTTCAATGGACATCTCTAAATACTGAGCTTATCCAAAATTTTCTGCCATAGACTATCAGTGAAACAACAGTTGAAAAAGAGATGGGCATGATTCTCATCAAGGTCATCACAAAGCTTGCATGTTTGAGTCTGAACTAAACCGCATTTGTACACCCTATCCAAGGTAGATAATCTGCCAAGTAAACATAGCCAAATATTGAATGCCCATTTTGGAACATTATCTGTAAGCCAGACTACCTTTGCCCAAGGTACATTCTGTTGATGACTTCTAATGGCTTGCCGAGCAGTCCTAACTAGGGCTACAAACGAACCGAGCTATTCATGAATAGCTCGAGCTCGGCTCATTTAAAGCTCATTTGATCTTGGCTCGTTTACTAAATGAACGAGCTCGAGCTCGAGCTCGATTTTTAGGCTCCTTTATTAATCGAGCCAAGCTCGAGTAACACTAAGCTCGACTCGATAAGGCTCATAAACATAAAAATAAATCAATTAATATTTATTTTTAATAATATATTAAATAAATTTTCAATAATCTATTTTATTTTGTATTTATGTTTGGTGTTTGTGTAAATTTACATATTTGATTGATAAAATTTATTATTAATATAAGTATCATTATATATTTTACTCATAATTTTGTATTTTTTTTAATCTTAATAAGTAAATTAATTTAAATTTAATTTTTTTTTTCAAGCTCAAGCTTGAGCTCGAACTTGGCTCATTTATGTAATCGAGCAAGCTCGAGTTGAGTTTGAACTCGATTTTTGAAGCTCGACTAATACTTAATAAACGAACTTGAACATTAAAAAGCTCGGCTCGGCTCGGCTTCGCTCGGCTCGTTTGGAGCCCAGTCCTAACTGAAAATTCACCACTAGAGGCTGCTATCCAATTAACTCCATCATTCTTCCCTTCATCTGGCTACAAGTAAGTGGAATCTGCTCAATAATGGTTTGCATAATACCATTCCATCTAATGGTCCATTTCCATTCATTCCTCTGAATCATTTCACTGACTTTAGCATTGATATTTCTGATCAAATTCAGCCAAATACTGTTACGAAACTTAGAGTATAAAGGCCCCATGGGATGCCAATTATTTAACCATAAAAGGGTATCTTGCCCATTGCCAATAGTACTCTGGATCAAGGGCTGGGCAATATCCCTAAGTTTGAAGATTTTCTTAGGGTCCATGAAGAATCATGAGGGATTTTCATATGTCAAAAACCTTGACGCTTGATAATGCATGTATGCATCCACTTTACCCGAAGAATATCAGTTTTTTTGCAAATGGCCCAAATATGCTTCAACAAGGCAGCTTTATTCCAAATAACCAAGGATTGCAGACCCAAACCCGCTTCTTTAGGATAGCAAACATGTTCCCACTTCACTTTTGGAGCATTCTGATACAACACTGATCCTGTTCAAAGAAAAATTTTCATGATGTCTTCCAATTCTTTCAAAATTTTCTTAGGGAGGATAAATATTGAGGCCCAATGAACCTGTACACCAAATAGAATTGAATGAACTAATTGCCACTTTCCACCAAAAGACAGAAGTTTGTTGGCCCGGCCTTTAAATCGTTTAATAATTTTCTCCTTGAGCAGCTCACGATCCTCGATTTTCAGTCTTGTAGATATCAAAGGAATACCTAAGTATTTGACTGGAAAAGTATCTTCAGGGATAGTCAGTATATGCTTAAGTTCTTCTTTAATGCTGTCCTCAACACCACAAAAGTATATTGAGCTTTTCTGCATGTTGGCTTGCAGGCCAGACAACATGTGAAAATTGTGGAGAACATTTTGGATAACCTGAATGGAACTCCTATCAGCACCACTAAATATGAACAGATCATCAGCAAAAGCTACTTGAAAAAGTTACAGTTCTTGGCATCTAGCATGGAAAGTAAAACCCCCTTGTTGCTACCCTTTAACATACAGTAGAAACATTCCATAACAAGCAGAAATAGATAGGGGGAGTACACAAATTTCTTGTCTGCAAAATAAAGATTGAAAAAGAGTGACAAATATAAATTTATTAATTTAAAATGATGTGATTACAATCTCTAGATATTCTTGTAGAAAAGAATGATCCTTTGATTCTTCTCTTCAAAAAGTTGACTCGAGGGCTTGATAGCTTGTTCCTGAATCGAACGGCGAAATCTTCTCCAAGTAGCACAAACACAAAGAAGATAACAAATTTGTAGGACATTGACTTGAGGGCTTGACAGCTTGTTCCCAAATCAAATTTGTAGAATGCTCTCCAATTTAGTAGAAGAAGATCATTTGAATCTCTAAGCTTCAAGCATGATAGAGGTTGATGGAACTTTGTCATGAGCAATTGCCTTGAAATTGAAGGCTTTAGCAAGGAAAGTTCTTCAGGACTTTGGGGCTTTATTTGAAGAGCTTTCTTCCATGGCTTGATGTAAATTTTTTGTCTTTACAACTTGATTTTTTTTTATGTAAAATTCTGGTGAAGATCACCTTTATTTATAGACTTCAACTTCTTTGATAATTATCTCTGATTTATTTAGAGGTAAATACCAAACACTTTAATGGTGTACCATAATTTGATTGGCTTGACTACCTCAATACGACAAGTGGCTTAATTTGATTAGCCAAAAACTTTTCATCTTGAAGACTGCATCATTTTGACACGTGGCAACTTGTGGTTTCACCATTTATGTAATCTTGAATTAAGACCAATTAGACACATGGCAATATTTGATTTTCCAATAATTGTGTCATATTTTGTAGGCCTTTGTAGTATGTGACAATCTGTAATTGGCTGAAATTTTCCATGCTTACAAGGGAATAGAGGATCTGGCTGTCCTAGACCCCTTTTAGCGTTGAAATTATCCACAAGTTCTCCATTGACAACAGTTGAATACATGACAGTACCATTACACTGCTTTATCAATTGGACAAATTGATTCAGAAAACCCATACTCTGCATAGCGTCCAGTAAGAAACTTTAATCAATAGAATCGTAAACCTTCATCAGGTCCGCTTTAAGCACACATCTAGGTGGCGCATCATTTCTATGATAACCCCTTAAAATTTTGTGCATAAACAACTCATTATCCACAATGCTTCTCCCTTGAATGAATGCAGTGTGCTCTGTTTATCAAATGGGGAAGAAATAAGTTGTAATCTATTAGCTAAAATCTTAGGTATACATTTGTGTGTAATGTTGCAACAAGAGATGGGCTTGTAATCCTTAATAGCTATGAAGCAAATGTGCAGGGACAGATACTGGTACGGGTACGGCAAGACCTAAAAAAAATATGATACAGGTAAGACTGAGGTATGTCAATAAATACTTTATTTATTTTTTATAATTTATAGTTTGAGATTTCACCTACAAATCAAAGTTCAATACCAAAATTAAATAGAGAAATTACAAAACCAAATAGAGAAATCATAGTTCAACAATACCAATAACAAAGCAAAATCCATAAGCTATGTTAATGCCATTAAATAGGAGAAATTACAAAACAAAGTTTCATAGAAACTTGAAACTTCAATTTTCATTTCCATCAATTTCATCATTGAAATCTTTCATCTCTGGTACATAAGGTAAATGATTTGCAATTTCAAGTAAATTAAAACTCTCTAATAAATTAAACATATCTCCACCAATGTCCTATAGCTTGGTGTACCCCTTATGTACCCTTTCCATACCCACAGAATACCTAGGGAGTACCCAATTTGCCACCCGATTTTTGGGTTGGTGGACCGTGATAAGTATTGTTCACTCAACCTTACTGTTTACTCAAACACTGGGTCCAATAGGGGGTTTGGGGGCCCTCCCCCAAGGGAAAGGGAGGTTTACCCTTTGGCCAAAATGTTTTGAGTACTTTCGTAATTCCCGTGTTGCTTTCGTGTAACCCTAATTCTATACTTATAAATAGATGAGAGGCGCCTATTTTAGGTTAAGAGAGAGTTGTATTTTTTCTGATTATAGTGAAAACTGTAGCAGCCGTGAACGTAACTCTATTCTGGGGTGAACCACGTAAATCCTTGTGTTCTTGTGTGTGATTTGTTTGATTCGTTTTTTCTTTCTTGTTTGTTATTTCGTGTCTCACCAATCTTGGTTAAGAAAGGTCAATTCCTAACAACACGCATGTAGCCCTATCAGTATGGGTACCAGTACCCAGTAACTATCCGTTACGAGTATGGCAACATTTTCGGAGTACCCATTCTTCATAGCTTAATAGTATCTGCAGCATTAGTTTTAGGAATGAGAGTAATAGAAGTGCTGTTCCATGCTGTTTGAGTAACACCTTAATCAAAGAAATGCTTGATTGCTGCTGGCATATCTGGCCCAATCACATTGTTTAGATAAACTTGTTCCTTTGTATTCTTAAAATTTTACAATGATGACTGGCATTTGTTTGTGCGTGTGTATATATCTGTTTTATATTTTTGTATAGTTTCCCTCATGTATATAAATGCTTCCTTTTTAAAAAATAAAAAATAAAAAAATTCTATAGTTTCTATGGTCTGAGACCTGTTGTGGAGTTTATGCGCTTATTTATTTATTTTTTTCAATGCGGATTAGAGTTATTTTAAATTTTTTGTGATAGTACACCTTGCAAATAGAAAGTTTATGGTATTCAAATTCTATCTATTTTACGTGTAAGGAATTGTTTTATTTAGAAGTGTAAATTTATTTCAAAATGTTTCATTTTATTCCAAATAATGTGTCTTTTTTCAAAGCCTGAGAGAAATAAATTTTTTTTTTTCTTTCATACAGTGGGTTCGATGCTATCCTTTCAAACAAGGCACCAACCCATCTTGGCATTGGAGTTGAAGGGTGATTTTGAAGACAAGTATGGCTACTGGTAAAGGTACTTAAGTGCTTTTATTGATCATTGACAATATTTCAATATTTATAAGGAAATCAAATTTTGCAAGCAAGAGTTGTATGGGACAACCAATCTATGCACACATGAAAACTATTAATCCCACACGAGTTTTTGTGAATAAGGGATTGTTTGATAATGGGCAAGGAACATCAAACTTTTTTATAAGCTGAATATACTAAACTCGTAAATCAGTAAATACTTTTCATGGATGTCAACTAGTACTGTAAGTAAACTGCTTCCAATTGTTCAATCAGTTGAAACAAGAGTTATTGTCTAACAAAAATAAACACTGTAACTGCAATGAGATCCCCATGCACGTAGCGACTAGTTGGGGTGGGGACTATAGGGATGTGCATTGGTTCCTTAACCAAGAGAAGAGAGGAGTTCTAGCATGAATAATTAAATGCATTTGCAAGACCATTGCTTTGGGAAAAGATGATTAGCTGACTCATTTGGAATGCCACACATAAGGCATGAAATTAGTTTTTTTTCTTTTCGATCTGAAATATTGAGGGCCAGGCTTTGGCATCAGAAAGCCACCTTCATAATGTAATTTTATGCCTTTTTCATGAATTATTGGCTCGCCATTATTTCTTCCATTCCTGTGAGTGAGTTGAATTATAGTGGCTTGTGTCATCACCTACCTTTCCTCTCCACCGGATAAGTGTAGGGACATAATTTTTTTTTTCTCTAAAAAATGTGCACAGAACATCCTGAATTTGTAGTATACTAGCATTGTGAAGCAAACACATTGCTTGGCTACTAAAATAATATGTAGTATAAAAGCGTGAAGGCACCTTCACCTCTTGTGCTAGCTTTTGGGGTGAGTTTTACCCAATACCGTGTAACAAGCTTTATTGTTCCTCCACCATGAATGCAACTTTGGTGAGAAGATCCTTAAAAGAGAAGTGATTCAAATCAGCTTGTCTGTTTAGGTGCATATCTGAAACAAGAAATTTCATGATCATCTCCTTTCATTCTTGATGATGAGAACTAAGATGGGAATCAAGAAACACATTGTTGAATGCAAGGTTGCTTGCTTAGGCTGTTTTTGAATTTTGGATTTGGAGAGTGATTTGTGGACAGAAAAGAAAATTTGAATGAATTATAAGTTTTTTTTTTCTTCACATTTTCCTTTCATTTTCTTTTCCCTCCACAAATCATTTCCCAAATTTAAGATTCAAAACACTCTTAGGCTATGTTTGGATCTAGGATTTGGGGAGGTTTCCTCCACAAATTCCTCTCCAAATTGAATATCCAAGCACTACCTTAATGTCGTCATCATGGAAGATTATCATAGACTTTGAAAGATTTTCATCAAAATAGTACTTTTAGTGGGGTCTTTCTATTCACTTTTCCTTCCACAACACAAATTCCTCACCAAATCCAAATACAGCCTTAATTTTGTCATCATGGAAGATTATCAAGGAGCTTGAACTTTCATCAAAATAGTACCTTGAGGTGGGTCTTCCTGCATTTCAATTGATCTATGATTGTCACCAACACTATCTTTCATAGGCCTTACATATGTTCCTCCTACTTTCCACTTCCCTAATTATTTATTTATTTATTTTTTGTGATTATAAATTTTATCAAATCATTTGAATTATGTTCTGTGAAACTCTAAAGTTGAGTTCAATATTTCGTTAAATTTTTATTGTATTTTCTGGCATGAATATTTTACATAGCCTGTGTATATATGTTGAGCTTTGGTTTTGGCTTACACTGTTTCTATAACAATAATATAGGCTCAAAAATCAATCACAGAACCAACTTAAGAGCACTTACAACCAATGAAAGAGCTATTTTGATTTCATTGAAGGTACATAGTAGGAAAAAAAAAATTTAAAAAAAGGTGTCATGATTTAATTAAAGCAACCAAATATAATATGTATATAGTATAAAACAAAGAGCATGCATGACTTCCTTAAGATTGCAAGCTCTCTCTCTCCCCAAGGACACCCCCTTAAAATGAAGTGCATCCCATTAATTATTTCTACTTCTATTGAACACCAAATCTCCTATGTCTACACCTAAGTGAGAACAAACTATAAAACCCAAAAAAAAAAAAAAAAAAAAAAAATTGAAAAAATAAAACTTTGCACTTCACAAAGCGATAACAAAATTATCAAGCCATCCTAAGTTACCACGAAAAGAGGCGCCGCTATATATCACCAGATAAAATTTCATTGCGTTTCATCTCCTATATAGATTTACATAACAAATGTCATGTGTATATGTAAAAACTCATCATATAATGAGTACTACATATACATATAACGTTTGGTTTATGTTTCTATGCAAGAGACAAAACAAATGATAAAATTCATCTGGTGACAGATATGATAATTTTCTGGAAAACAAGAACCCTAAAACTCAAGTTCCTTAAAACAAGGAGAAGATCATTTGAGAGCTTTGGGCAATTGATTTTTCTCTTTTTCAGAGTTCTACGTCATCGTTGTCGGTTGAAAGAGGAATGAAGAAGAAGAAGATGAAGACTGAAGGTTGGGGGAGTGGCGATGGAGTTCAGACAGCATTTGAACAACCTCCCTCATTGTTGGCCGCTCAACGCTGTTTTCTTGGATGCAAAGCGTGGCAATGAAGAACAGATGCATGGCTTCCTCTTGAGGGACTGTGGTGAGCCTCGGATCAATGATGCGGGTGATTTCTTCTTTCTGACAGCCGGTGGCTTTCTTTGTCCACTGCACAATGTCTACCCCGTCTCCAAAGTCACCCACTGGCCGACGACCAGTGACAAGTTCTAGGAGGACGACCCCAAAGCTGTACACATCACTCTTCTCATCTACCCTTAAGGTGTATGCATATTCTGCAATGGCAAACATGAAAAAATGTTGCAACATTCACCGACATTTCTGCGTTTCAATGACACAATTAATTACTTGTCAACGTATAAATCAGTCACAGAACTACACATGATATACTCACAAAGCTGTGGGCCGCCCTTAAATTCGGCGTTGAGCAGTTCAGATGAAGAAAAAAAATTGAAAATGCGAAGTATATAGAATTTTTTTTTGGGGTATAAAATGATTTGACAATGATGTATGTGTAATTGTAGAATATAGTGATAGAGATACATTAATTCTGTCCCCATCTCTTTAGGAAATAGAGTCACAACAAGTACAAATTCAGCAATTTTCTTTACTTAGATGGGAGATTATCCAACTAGGACTATTTTAATTAATTTTTGTTTTTGTTTTTTAATTTAATTTAATTTTTTTGTTGTTGGTATATTGCAGTAAGTTATAAATTAAGTTTTTGATTAGTCAATAAGTTTTTAATTGGACTTACCAGGTGCAATGTAGCCGTAAGACCCTGCAATTGCCGACATGCACTGGGAAGCGCCACCATCTCCCAAAAACTTGGCCAATCCAAAGTCAGCGACATGAGCCTCAAAGCTCGAATTCAACAGTATGTTGTTAGACTTGACGTCGCGGTGGACTATCAAAGGCGAGCAGTCGTGGTGGAGATAGCAGAGGCCTTTGGCTGCTTCCACCGCGATTTTGTACCTCAAATTCCAACTCAAAAAGCTGCCTTTCTTGCCGTGCAAGGCCTCTCCCAAACTCCCATTGCGCATGTACTCATACACGAGCACGTTCGTCTCCTTGTTCGAGCAGAATGCTAGGAGCCTCACGATGTTCCGGTGCCTGATGTTGCCTAGAGTTCGGATCTCGGCTTTGAATCCATGGTCATGGCTGTTGCTGCCTGTTTTACAGATCATTATAAAAAAATTAAGTAAACATCTATACATACATCAAAATGGATATATTGAATTAAGGATTTCAGAAGAAATTTATGAGATAAGAAATTAGAAAGTAAGTGAAATTTAGCTTATATATATATGTTTCACTGAATTTTCTCTGTATTATTTCTTTCAGAAAAACATCTGCTAAAACATTTGATCTAAATATATCGTTAAAGTAATAATTTCGTGTCACTTTGATTTTAAAGTTTCAATCTTTTCAATTTAAAATGATCGTTTGGGAAATTTTGGATGAAATTTTAAAGAAACCGACTGAAACGAAAATAAACTGATTTTTCCAAACAAAAAAAAAAAAAAATGAACGAAACTAAGTTTAGATCATTAACAACATAGTAGTAAAACACACACACACACACACACACATATATAGTCCCTAAAATATGAGCATTGTGTGTTTCAAAGTTTTGCCAAATTCATTCCTAAACTGGTACATGACAGGGGAGATCTGAATTATAGATCCTGTTGCATTGTTTTTGAATGAATTTGACAAAAAATCAAACTTATATTTTATTATTATTTTAGAGACCATGTATTTTATTATTATTTCGTTAATTGTTTGGATGATGATATAAAATTAGACTATTTTGACTCAAACTAAAATTTAGAAAATTAAAATGGCACAAATAATAAATAGGATATGAGATTTTCTATTTTCAAGTCTCTCTATTCGTTATTCTAATTCATTCTCAATTGCGAAATTACTACACGAGAATCTCACATAATTTTACGATTTGAAATTGTAAAATTACTTCTTGAGATCCTTGCATGAATCTATGATTTGAGAGTGTATTAGAACAGAGCGAAAAAGAAAGAAATGCATAAGAGGGATAAGGATGCATTGGCTAACCATACCAAACCCAAGAAGCTTTTTCACAGCAATTTCAGTTCCATTAGCCATTTTGCCATGGTACACAATCCCAGCACCACCTCTTCCAATCACATTCCCATCTTTCATGCACTCCACCACCTCTGCCACGGTGAACTCCACCTTCTGGAACGCCGTCATCCTCCAAGAACCTGAACCACCACCACCACTGCCACCACTCTTTTTGAATGACTTGGCCTTTAATATCGCCGCCGCAGCGAAAACCAAGGAACAAACCAACATCCCAAGTGCAAATATCAGCTTGAACTCGCCGGACCCTGCCTTCTCGGGCGACTTTGTGGCGGCGCTGACATTGCAAGGATTGTTCAAAAGTGATCCACATAGCTGAGGATTTCCAGCGAAAGACGTGGCATTGAAGAAGGCGAATTGGCCTGATTCCGGGACGTTCCCGGAGAGATCATTGAAGGAGAAATCAGCTGTTGTGAGGCTTTTCATGGATCCAAGTGATTTGGGTATGGTGTCATTGAAATGGTTTCTTGATAAGTTTAAGTAGTTCAAGATTCGGATATTGGAGATCTCCAGTGGGATTGCCCCGGAGAGGTTGTTTTTGCTCAAATCCAAGTAGGTGAGATGGTAACAAACTCCAATCTCCGGTGGTATTTCTCCGGAAAGCGAGTTTCCTCGGAAGTCGAGCTTTAGTACTTGGCGGAGTTGGCCTATAGAAGGCGGGATTTGACCGGAGAATTTGTTTCCCCCGAGGAGGAGGATTTGGAGGGAAGTGAAATTCGAGAGGGAGAATGGTAAAGACCCGGAAAGGAGATTGTTTGACAAGTTCATTTGCCCTAATTTCGCGGGTTTATTAGAATCTGTAGTACTATTTCCATTCTCAGATAAAGTCCCTGACAAGTAGTTGTCTTGCAACTCAACTAAATTTAGTTGAGGCAAGTAAATGAACCCATTTGGGACACTACCATTCAAGTAGTTTTGCCCTAATCTGACCCTAACAAGGCTCAAACATGTCCCCAAGCTCTCCGGTATTGACCCGAATAGAAAGTTTTTTAGGAGAATTAGTATCCTAAGTTGCCCCGAGGTGCATAAGTTTGGAGGGATAGTACCAGTGAGCTTGTTGGACGACAAATCGAAGCCTTGAAGCTTCCCATTTTGGCCAAGATTCTGGGGGATTACACCGGTGAAGTTGTTCATCCATAGTTGGAGAATCTCCAATTCAGGCAAGTCAGCTACAAAGTCTGGTATAGACCCATGCAATCGATTCATGAATAGGTTTAAGAGTTTGAGATGTTTGAGGTTGACAAGCTCAAATGGGACTTCTCCAACAATTGCATTGTTGGAGAGATCAAGATTGACTAGGTTTGTGAGGTTGCCAAGCTGTTTTGGGATTGGACCTGAGAGCAAATTTGTGTGCAAATAGAGTGTGTCGAGGGACTTCAAATTCCCCAACTCGCGAGGAATTGAACCGTCCAATCTGCAATTTGAGAGATCCATGTGAATTAGATTCACCAACTTGCCAAACTCACTTGGTATTCCACCTTCAAATACATTGAAATAGCCCAACTCAATTTGCTTCAAGTTAGTGAGGTTGCCCAACTCGCCGGGTATTTTCCCACTCAGATCATTTCCAGCCAGCGACAGATACTCCAACCCGACCAGATTCCCATAACTTCCCGGGATTTCGCCATAGAAATAGTTTCCTCCCAAATCCAAGTACTTAATTTTCTTCAAACTCAAAATCCCAGGAGGAAGCGGGGCGGTGAAATTATTATTATAAGCATCAAACATCTCCAAGTTCACCAGGCTCGAGTAGTCCCAATCCAAGCTGCCATCAAATTGATTGTTCGATATGTTTAGCGCTTGAAGATTACTCAAATTTGCAATCTTGATTTGGCCGGTGAAGTTGTTTCCAGCAAGAGAAAGCTCGGTTAGCTTATCGAGGCTTGAGAGAACAGGAGAAACAGAGGAAACAGAGCCATAAAGATTCATATTGGATAAATCAAGCGAAAAAACTCTTCCCCTGAAGCATTTGATTCCAACCCACGAACAAACCGAAGTTGGATTCGAAGAATTCCAAGTGGTTAAGACCGGTTCAGCGAAATCGAACCCTTGTTTTAGAGAAATTAAGGCATGGAAGTCACTAATGAGAGAAGTTGAAACAGTGGTACCCACAAGAAAGAAGAGTGTGAGAACAATGGAAAGTGGCATATTTTCCTGGAAAATTTTCATGGAAGTTGAGTTTGGAAGAAGCCAAAGAAGAGTATACGGATTTTAAGGGCTGTGAGGATAATGGGTTTTCCGGGAAAATGACGGAAAGGGAAGGGAATCTGAGAAACTTCAAGTGTGTGTAGATTTAGAGAATCAAACATCTTCAAAGAAAGAGACTTGTAGTTCAAGGTAGAAGCTAAGCCTCCCCTTTTCTTTCTCTGCTTTTCTTTTTCTTTCTCTATCTTTCTCAGTGAAGAAGAGAAGAGACGATTGAATTTGTGTTAATAAAACTGGTTCTGATATGAGCCATGTATGTATATGTGTGTGTATATCTATCATGAGCTGCTTTAAGCAAAGCTAAGAAAGTGAAAAAGAAAAAGAAAGGAAAGGAAGGGTTTTGTGGGAAGTGAATGAAATTAAAAAACAGTCGTTGGATAACAGAAATTTAAAGTTTACATTAGGAGGAGAAAAAGTAAAGTTGATACTCTCACTCTCCCTCTTTCTTTTTTTCAAATGACAAAAATGCCCTTTAGCTTTAATCAAAGAATGCTCTTTTTACCTTTGAGTGAGTGAGAGATGATGCAATTGCACTTTCAGTATTAGAGAATTGCTGAATTCTCCTCATACATTTGATAAATGGCACCTTTGAACCCACACAGGTAGCCCAGCGATTAAGGGTGTGAATTCTGGAATGAAATGTATCCTCAGATGTATTAGTTTCGACTCTTATTAGTATCTTTCGGGTTTAATCACTACTATTCGAAGTGGGTCTAAAGGAGCTTGGAAGGTTTCTCATCACAAAAAAATAAGTTAATTATACGATGACTCCCTCTTAATAAATATCAATTTAATACTATAATTTATGGACTCATATATTTTAATCCCGTTAACTATAGCACTTCTATCTCTTAAAAAAAGGGCATATGTATGATTTTTATAATTGAAATATGAGTTCATATATAAAGGGATAAACTGATATTTACTGCAAATAAATGTGTATCTTTATGTAATTAATTCTAAAAAAAACAAAAACAAAAACAAAAACAAAAACAAAAACAAAAGCACCCTATGATGCTGAATTTTTATGATAATGTAGAATAAAAGAAGGAAAATAAATAAACGAAAACAAAAATAAGGAAAGTGGGCAATGCATGCCACTGTGCAAAGTAGATGTCTGTCACTAAGCCAAGCTTGAAAATGACTTGAGAGACTGAGGAGTAAATTGGCCACATATTGCCCTCTTATATATAAGATCATATAGACTAACCTTCAAAATTGCTTCTTGTTTGTTTCTTTACCTGTCTGTAAATAACATTCTTAAAATAAGCAACCATTTAAGTCAAAAATCTATCAGAGCCGACATGTTTATTTTGTGTAGTTTTCAAATTACAAACCCAAGCAACATTTCTCTAATTTGAAGGAGTTCATGGTGATTTGAACAAAAAACTGGCGTCGAATCTCTAATCGTAACTCATTATTTTTATTTCTTAAAAAATGATATGCTTACAGAATTTCAATACAAAATTTATGACAAGAATGATGTGGTAGTAATATTTTAAATAGTTTAAGTCATCTTGATGGGTCTTTTACTTTAAAGTAATAAAATTAAAACTTGTCACATCATTCTGTATTGATTTTATAATTATTTTTTTAATGTGAATGAGTAAGGGTAATATAGAAACAAAAATTCTATACAAAATTTTTGTACACAAAAATGTGGCCATTTGTTCTCCTTTTATTTCTAACTAAAACACCCTTCATTTCGACTTATAATTTTAATAGTCACTATCATATAATTTTGATGAGCTTTTAGTAGGAAAATTTTATTTGTAAATTATTTTCCAACTAGTAATGGTAGCTTTTTGTTCTAACTTGGAATCTATTACAGAAAGAATAGTAGCTTTTTTGAAACACAAAATAAATTGAAGCAAAAAAAATAGCAAGGTTTGTTTTACATTCATGCAAAATCCAAGTGACAGAGAAAAAAGTAAAGAAAATAGTTAAACTAAAAAGGTGAGTATTAGTACAACCAGCCTTATTATTGACATGAAAAGCATATTAACATCCTTGATGATGCAACAGCCTTATTATAAATAGACCGAGTCATCCGAAGTGGTTGTTGTGAACAATCTGTCACAACTGAAAGCGACCTTTAGGGTAATTCAAATGAGTTGGTGTGTATACTTCCCACACAATCGATAATCATTCAAATTTCTCAACTAACTCAAGCATGGAAAAGGGGGGAAATTATTGAATAATTCTAAAACGCAATGTGACCATACTCTAAGCCAATCACCAATTACTTAGTCTCATGTTGTTCTCTCTTTCCCAACATAAATCGTTGGCCCCTACTTTTGTCTATCAATTAAAACCTTATGGAGCACCACGTGTTCATACTCCGAGAATACTGAATAATCATCTGAAAAAGGAGCTCCATAACCTCACTCGAAATTTATCATATAGAGGTTGGTGCGAAAAACTCTCCTTTAAAGAAGTTCCTCGCCATATTAAAAAATGCAAACTCATAGAGGATCCATGTAAATAGCCCTTGGAATCATCCGAATTAGATGTTGTGTTCACCCCTCACACAACCGAAAACAGCCTTTGTAGTCATCCGATAATGATTCAAATTTCCCATCTAACTTAGTGCATGGAAAAGGGGCTCCATAATGTCACTTGAAATTTACCACATGGAGGTAGGGGCAAAAAAAACCTCTACTTTAAAGTTCTTTGTCAACTTGAAAAAGCAAACCCATGGAGGATCCATGCAAATTAATGATACAGTTTGTTCCAGTGAATGGGTCGGACAGGTCCAAACTCCTCAATGCCCATGTCCAAATGATCAAGCCCACCGGATAACCTGCAAACAAGTCCAACGGGGAACGGGGTAGTCCCCCAGTGAACCCTCCGACGAGTTAGTTAGAAAGAGGAATAGGGTGTAGAGAGAGATTAGAGATAGAAAGCTTAACCTTCTTCTTGTCTTTAACGTTTACTTATATCCTTTGGTAATCATTTCGCTGTCCTTTCCGACCTGCCCTCCTCGCCGAAAGTCTATACTGTAGCTTACCTTGTTCAGGGTAAGGGGGTTCTGTTCCAACAGAGAGGTGTTGTCGTAATAAATGCTGTGATGGGCTGCATTAATGGCGATGCGCAATGGCAATAACTTTGCAGATCTTTGTCTATTGATGTGGCTCGTCCTTCACTTGCCATCTGCCTGAATGTCATTGGCTCTTTATGCCATGTTGGATTCCAGCTGTTTTTAAGACTTCACCAGCTGGGTTATGTATTGGGCTCCAAGTGATGGGCTTGGGTTGTTCATAGTGATTCATGGCCTTCATAGGTTTATACACCTCACAAATAGTCCTTGGGGCCATCCGAATTGGTTGGTGTGTATGCTTCTCACACAACAAAACAACCTATGGGTTATTGAAAAAAGTTGGTGCATATGCTCTTCGCACAACGGATAATAATTCGAATTCTCCAACTAGGTGCATGGAAAACGAGCTCCCTAACGTTACCTGAGATTTACCCTACAAAGATGGGTGCAAAAAAACCTTACTTTAATTAAGTTCCTCATCAGTTATAAGAAATATTAGAAAAAAAAAGTAAATTCATGAAAAATTGTTCCGATATGATCACATCGCCACAACAGTCATTAACACCTCCTCCCCCAAAATCCCAATAATCTCTCTATGATTCTATCCATGGAAAGACACTATGAATCTGCAGCAAATAACATAACAGGTTGGACCAAGAATGCATTTGAAGACACACCATTGTGTACTTTGATGTATAATGTATAAATAAATATACACATTGGTAATTTTCTATTATACCCTCATAGTGATCATCTTTTTTGTTTTTGTTTTTGACCCTTTCTTGGGGTTGGGAACATGTGCCTGCAACAACAGTGGATGTAAGAAGTAAAAGAAGATGATTATTAGTACATCATTACTATGTTTTGTGTTTTTGAATGATCAATATATAATTATGTTGTATAGATAGGTTGCATGGAAGGAGGAAGCAGGGAAGCTTTATTTTTATTTTTAAGTTATTGATCTTCTTGCTTTATTCCTTCTCTTTCCTTGGCCTAATGGTCTGGTCTCTCTGGGACCAAAAACTCTATTGTAATGTGTGTATTTGAGCTTTATTAGAAGATGGAATAGTCTTAAAGAGAGGGCTGAAAAAAAGTAAAGGCAGATTTATTATTTGCTTTTGATCTTCCACTTCAAAAGAAAAAATCCATGATCCCCTCCTCTCTCTTCACATGGAAAAGAGTGCTCTTGTATTAACTTCAAACTCAAACATTCAGAATCTCTCCCTCTCTCTCTCAAGAAAGAAAGAAAGAAAGAAGGAAAGCAAAATCCATGACCCCTCATACATCGGAAAGAGTGCTCTTGTAGTAAAATGCCTCCGAGTAGGATTAAAAATTGTTGGTCGTCAAATTTCTGTTGTTTTGTTCCAGAACACCCATAATTATTAAATTATATAAACTTTTGAAAATATGATAATATTGAGACATAATCTATACAGTTACAAATGTTTTGAGATGAACATATAGAAAATTTAGAAAAAATAGAAAAATCTGAGACGAGAGATACCATGCCATGCTTTCAAATAGAGTTAACATTCTCTATCCTTAAACTTTGGTTTTTGTGACATTTTAGTTTCTATAATTTCAATTGGCTCAATTTTGACCATAAATTTATGATTTTGTTTTAATTTGGTCCAATTGATTATAACTCGTAGTAAACTTTTTTTTATAAAAAAAATACGTACATAACTGTCATGTGCAATTTTTGTAAGGAAAAAATTATAAACTTACTCAACCTGGTCAGTTAATCTCAATCAATTTAGTGATAATTTTTATTAAAAGCCACAAACGATATTATCAATTAGACCAAATTAAAACGAAATCTAAAAAAAATCAAAATTGAGTCAATTGAAAATCTATAAACCAAAATGACACAATGAGTAAAATATAGGACGGCCGATATAATTTGCCCTTAA
Source organism: Camellia granthamiana (assembly GCA_036172215.1). Taxonomy (NCBI): domain Eukaryota; kingdom Viridiplantae; phylum Streptophyta; class Magnoliopsida; order Ericales; family Theaceae; genus Camellia; species Camellia granthamiana. The sequence continues at coordinate 34,461,199 of CM069904.1, read as the reverse complement.
ACTTTTGTCTATTTGTTACAAAACACTCATATTTATTAAATTATGTAAAATCTTAAAACATGAAAATCTCAAAATATAATCTAATAAAATTATAAATGTTTTAGGACAGGCCAAAAAATTTGAGCCAGAAGATATCACACCTTCAAATAGGGCCTTTTTCTCTTTCTCTCAAGTGGGTTGTGTCATAGAATAGTGTGGTTGGCTCCACAGAACTCATGTTCGATACTCTCTCTCATGGCAAAGTAAGGGGCAGACTATTTTCATTGCTGGGGCGGGGATGGCTCTTTTGAGCTGTCTCTGTCTGTCTTCTTGATGGGCAGGCCTACCCCCCTTTTGAAGGGTCATTATCTTTTGCGGTGGTGGTAGAGACCTCTAATTTAGTGGCTCTAAACTCACTACTAATGAGGTGGCAAAGAAAAAAAAAAAAAACAACAAACATAATACAAACTGTGGCAGTGGGTATCACTAGTGGTAGCTCTAATTAGAGCTCTCACTCATTTTTCTTATCTTTTGGTGGTCTGCCACTCTCTCTTAAGGGTTTGGGAAACATTTTAGGTGGTCACTCACTCACTCATTTTTCAGCTTAGCCATAAACACTTATACTTTGGGACTCACAAGTCCCATGTTGGTGAGCAGGTCTATGAGGGAACATCCTCAAACTTCACTTAATCATATATATCAAGCCAACTTATGACACTATTGCTCAATGCACTCTTTTGTGTAGGGTTATTCTACAATACAAACATGTATATTATAAGAAAAATTACAATCTAGGTGTACTTTCAAAAAAATAATTACAGAAACATTGGAAAATTTATAAATTTAATTATTAATGCTTATAAAACATTCCATTGATTTGTAATTAGTTTTATAGAAATGCAATGATATGTAATATCCCCTATATTATATACAAGCTGTCATCTAAATTAATTACAAATTGTTGTGGTGTTTAATTATAGATCATAGTGCTGATTAGGTTATTAAATTTTTGTGTGAAACTAGCATTTAAAAATTCGAAAACAACTTTTTATGTTTCTAAAATTGAGTTGATTTCCAAAAAAACAAATTAGAAATTAAAAAAAAATAAATGAGAATATAAATAAAGAAGTTATTAGTGATGTTTCCTTTCATAACCATTTTGTACTCCAATTCAAGGCCCCCAATCTCAAATATATTTTAAAGATTTACAAACAGACACATATTGCATACAACTCTTAATTATTTACAATTTTATCATAACATCATTAGCGTGTAATCCAGTACTTTGTTTGTTTGCGTAGAAAATATTTTTACATTTTTCAACGTTTAGCACTGCAATTTTTTTGTTTATTTATGATAAACATAAAAATACTTAGTTGGACTAAAAGTAGTTTCTATTTTTTAAAGGTAGAAAATAATTTTCAAATCAAAATTTTACCAATGTCATTGCATTGTCATCACCGCCACCACACTATCAACCAGGGCAATGGGCTATGCCACCCAAACCAATAGATTTTTAAAATTTCAAAAACCACATCATTATATAGCCAAATGAAATAGACCACACCTGAAAAAACAAGAAATTAATCTCAAACTTTAGGATGACTAATTAATTTAATTTCTATGGTGACACCAATCGGTTCGTTACATGTGTAAGCATTCTCCTTTAAGTTCATGAGACAGTGGGTGATAACATGAGTGAATGTAACTCTTAACCCCAAAAGCAATAATGAATTGTATCATTGCTTGGATCAGAAAAGAAGACCCCGGGAAGGAACAACAACAGCAACTACTACTACTAGTGATTGTCGTGGTTAAAGAGAGAGTGATCACTCTCTGAAACAGCAATGTTGTAGACCCTGCTGCCCCTTTCATCAGAGATTGTGGCACCATCTTCATCAGATAGTCGTTCTTTTGTATGTACCCTTTTATTTATATATGTATATGCACACCACATGTAAAATGCATGGTGACTTGGATTACACACTGAACAAATTTTTGGTGGGGCGTTTGCAAAACTAGGACCCCATTTCTCAGATGATCTTCTTTTTCTTAACTAGAGATTGTAGTTGAGTTTTGTGGGCCATGAAATTTAAAATAATAATTTGAATCGTTTTATACAAAAAGTCATATTAATGTGACAATTGTAGTCTCATAATCATATTAAATGTGTCTTTAAAAATAAAAAAATAAAAAAAAAAAATAAAAAAAAGAAGAAGAAGAAGAAGAAGAAGATAGTCTATTCTCAAAATTATAGTTGTCATTGACTCTTTCAAAAAAGAAATGTGATTGGATTACGTGACTGCATTTGTCGGATCAATATATTTTTTGCATGGATGATTCGCTCAAAAAGCTCTTTACAAAATGAATGATTTGGGAGACGCCAAGACCCAACTAGGAAAAATCTCAATCATTTTCTTATGTGTGTGGTGGGGGTGAAAATATGGATCACGCGTATACCCAAAGAACCTGCTTCTCCCAAGGTTTGAGCAACGATAGTGAATGATGTAAAGGAATACTCTAGATCTTCGCCTGAAAAAATTGAGAGTAGCAAATGTCTGTGTCGTTGACCAAAGGGCACTTCAATACTAAAATTGGCAACAACACTCAATAATGCTCTCCAACTATAATACTGGAAGCTTATAACTCATTAGGGGTGTGCACGGGACCCCTATCCTAATAATTCTTTTATCCATTTTGGTTAAGTATGTATTTGTTCATACAGTATCAGCAAAACATACAACTAGACATGGCCATCTCCTGAACTTGACCTAACCTGAGGAAATCCGAGTTCTAAACCGAAGCGTCGTCCAACGATTCAGCAACCTAGAGCACGACCAAAACTGGAAAACATACCTGCATCAAGAGGGGCTTCTCGCAGCTGGGCAATCTTCAGTCTGATCAAGTTTCAATCTTGCAGTTGGGTATGCTCTATGCTTTTTCTTCTTTGAAACTGGTAATGTAATGCCAAGGTTCCTGAGGTTGTGTTGATTTCCATTCCAATTTGTTGGATTAAGTAAACTGCTCTCCCTACCTCCTATTCTTTGCTGCGTTGACAAAGCTCTGTTTGCTGGTCCTGAATTGCTCAGTTGAAGGTTTCGCCCTTTACCTGTTCGACAAAATGCCCCAGTGAAAACCTTGTCACTGTGCTGTCATAAGATGATTAAGGAGAAAGAGAAAGAGAAAGAGAAGGACAGTGAGAGGGACAGAGAGGGTAGTAAGCTATCATTGAAGAAGGGCAAACTAGCCAAGAGTAAATCAAAACGCAAATCTTCGACTAAGGTATCTTTGAAGGAGTTTGTAAATCAGGTGGATCAACTATCTACTGATGATATGCCTAATGTACTTCCCCGCCGGTCTACACGCATTCGAGGCCCCCCCCAAAATCTCTTTCACTTGGAGATTTTGTGGGACCGTGGCAAGGGCCCTCAAATGTAAACAAGAGGGGATTGAGGGACGTAGATTCAGAGGATAGCTCAATTGAGTGTGATTGTGATCTTGGCACAACACAGTTTCACTGGACTGTGGAAATGCAAGCCTCATCTGAGCAATCACCAAAGCAGCATCAAACACCTAATGCATGGAACACACCAACTAGAGTGCTAACTGATGTTGAGCAGTGGCCAAAATTGACCACTGTGTCCCCATTGGTGGCAAATGAAATGATGTTGTCAAATAAATTTGGCTCACTTAGTGCTGATCAAAGGAAAGAAGTAATGGGTTCCAAGCAACGAGAGAGTGATAAGCCCGTGCGAGCTTGTCGAAATGAGGATTCGGTTGATCTACATATGGAAGATGGTAGTGAAGGTCTAGATATACTTGCTACATCAGGTAAACCTCTACAAGTTGGGAGCTCTTTAATTAAAGAAGAGATTAACAAGGTGTCAAAATTGAAGTATAAAATAGGTGCCCATAAGATTGAGAACCAAGTAGATGGCATTTACAATGTCCCTATTAAGATCTCAAAAAAAGGCTTTTCTCATTGGGAAAATGCACCCGTTCAACTTGATCGATTCGAGCCAACCTTAATGTGTACGGTTGATTTAAAAAATAGTAACGGTCGAACACGGTTGTAAAACGTGTATTTTCACGAATTGGTGGTCAGCTGATAGTTTAGGTACTAAAAACCCATGTATATCCAAACCGACCAATATATATCACTAATTAATAATATTTAATTTACAGGTGGCTTGCTTTTGTGTACCTCGTAACTACACCTTATTAATAGTACATCAAAACCAAAGACTTGTCTTTTCAATTCCTCTATTTAACTTCTCAATTCTTTCTCTTTCCCATTAACGAATGTTATATTTATATTCCCAATACAGACTCTCTCTCTCCATCTGTCTATTGATTTGTTACATACTTATCTTCAACACAAACTCTCTCTGTCCCTCTACCAATCTGTCACATTTTTCCTAATAAACTCTCTCTCTTCCCAATACAGACTCTCTGTGTAACAACTGATGTTTATCTCTCTTTCACTTCACAATCCACACACACACACACACACACACACACACACATATACACACTCTTTCTCTCTTTCTCTTTCTCTCATTCTCAGTAAACCCATGAGACCCCTCATCTTCATCTCTCTTACCCACAAACCCAATCTTCAATTGCTTTCACAAACACTATTTCCCTTATTCAATTTTTTTCTCATAGAAACTGTGGGGATATATTTTCTGAGTATCAACACGTGGCAAGGTGGCGCCGACGTGTCAGCCGAGGTGCCACGTGTCCTGGTCATGATACCGAGGTTATCTCAGCAAGGCCGAGGTTACCTCCGAAGATATCGGAATCCGAGATAAACGGATAAGGGACAGGAGTCCTAAAATGAAGAAAGACTTCAAGATGAATAAGGATAGTATTCTTAGGGAGTCTATCCTTATCTCTTGTAGAGTCCAAAGTAAATACTGAAAGGGAGTCCATAGAAGTCAGGCTTCCAGTGGGATGAGGATTGAGTAAACTATAAAAAGAGAGGCACCCCCGTGGGTCTAAGATACGCAATTTATGCTTTGAGCAGTAAATTTAGCACTTGATTATCTTTGAGATATACTGACTTCATCGTCGGAGTGCCCCCGGGTGGACGAACTACCGCCAGAATTTTCTCTTTCTGTTACAGGTTAGCCAAGTATCATCTATTCTGCCAGTGCTCCCTAGCTGATTACTAAACGGGCAGTGTGATCAGAAAATCACTCACACAATTTGGCGCTGTCTGTGGGAAAGATAAAAGAATAGATGGCCAACAATGGACAGAAGGAAAAGATTGGGGACGACACTCCTGCTGGGAATGGGAGACCTATTGACCTTGATGTCACAGGAGACGAATACAACGCAGAGACTCGTGACCAGAATCACGGAGTGAAAGACGTCGGCCAGACTAGCGACGCACCAAAGAAACAAGATCGAAGTAGCTACTACAACGAAGACGACCTCTATGTATGGAAGGACAGGTGCCAACGAAGGGACGAAGAGACTAAAGACATGGCAAACAAATTGGCAGACCTGCAGTCGGTCGTCAATTTCATGATGCAAAATAACATCATGCAGCCACCGTTCCCGCTGCAGGACACGCCGATTCCAGCTGCCAATGCTCAGAAGGGAGGGCAGAGAACAATCCCTGTAGCCTCTCAGCACAATGGGAGCGAAAGACACTTTCACTGATCTTCCAGGGAGGTCGGACGAAGGGAGCTAAGAAGAGAAGAATCACAGAGGATGCATCACACAAAGGAGGTAGACCCTAAGGGACATCGGCATGTTCAGGGACAGGCGCTGTGCTTCGACACAACTCATGGAGAAGGGTCGAAGAGGACTCACCACGAAGCCGAAAATAGTGCACCGAAAAGACTGAAAGAATGAGATAGCCGAGCTCCCGGGAGGACAAAAGAGGACTTAAGAGATTACCTCAAGAGGAAGCAACAGAATGACTACGCCGAGGTAACTTCCCCAGATAAGCCGAGGACACCATTCTTGGTGGAATTGGACAGGTTTGAGGCACCGAAGAGATTCAGTATGCCGAGGTTTCAAATATACGATGGTAAGTTAGACCCCAACTTCCACGTCGGATTATATTTGAACTCAATGGCATTGTATAGTGGGAACGAGCCGTTGCTCTGTAAAGTGTTCCCCTCATCCTTCGGGGAGATTGCATCAGATTGGTTCCAGAAACTAAAAAAGGGAAGCGTGAAGACTTGGGAAGGCTTGGCCGAGATGTTTGTGGCCAGGTTCGTGACAAATAAACTATAGCCATTAAGGGTTGACGCATTGATGGCTCTGAAGATCGGTAAGGATGAAGGCCTTAGGCCCTATGCAAAAAAGGACTATGAGGTATTCAACTGAATACCAGAGTGTAATCAAGAAGTGGCGGTCGTGTCATTCAAGAACGGCCTAAAAGACAACTACCACTGCGGAAATCTTTGGCAAAAACTTTGCCAAAAAGCATGGAAGAGCTCATGGCGAGAATCGAGAAGTATGCCAGAGCCGAGGAGGACACATCAGGGACTAAGGAAATAAAGCAAGAGAAAGGAAACGGCTCGCCGAAGCGAGGCCGAGGTAACAATGGATCGAACAAGCAAGAAGCAGAACTGAGGGCTGCCCAGGCAGTGACAACTGTGTTCCGAACTCCAATTCACAAAGTCCTAGATCAAATTCGGAACCAGCCCTATTTCAGAGCACCAGCAAGGGCACCGGGGAAATTCGTGGGAAGGAACGTTGGCAGGCGTTGTGCTTACCACAATGAAGAGGGGCACACGACTCAGGGTTGTAGAGCCCTAAAAGCACACTTAGAAGACTTGGTAAGGCAAGGCCATCTGAGAGATCTGGTCGACGAGGCCAGAACAAGAGAAGAACAGGCAAGACTGCCCAAGGCGCAAGCAGCCCCACCCCCCCCAGCATAACAGCCTCAGGCAGGAGGGCCTCGGGTAATTAATGTAATTCACTCAAGGGTCAACGAGAACGACATCAAGGGGGAGACTCAGAAGGTGAAGCACCTATAACATGTCTACCAAGTCAGGGACAAAAGACATCGGGAAGATGAGTACTTGGAACCAGTAGTGTCTTTTACTGAAGCCGACCTCAAGATAGTCCAGCACCCGCATAATGATGCTTTGGTAGTGTCCCTCCAGGTTGGGGAGTGCCAAGTGAAGCACATCTTGATTGACCAAGGAAGCTCTTGCGACATTATGTACGTCAGATGTTACAAGGAGCTCGACCTTCACCCCGATGACATGGAGCAATCCAACGGCCCGATGGTCGGATTCAATGGAACGCCGACATGGCCATTGGGAGCAGTAAACTTGGACGTTCAAGCTGGTACCAGGAAGATCAAGACAGAGTTCACCGTCATCGACACACCATCCCCTTACAATGCTATTCTGGAAAGGCCATGGTTGCATGCAATGAGGGCAGTTCCCTCCACAGTGCACCAACTATTGCGGTTCCCAACAGAGCACGCGATAGAAGAGGTCCGAGGAGATCAGCTGCAGGAAAAAAAATTGCTCCATGGCAGCAATGAAGTTCACCTACAGCTTACAAAGGGTAGAAATCAAAGACAAGGACATAGAGGTCCTACGAATATCGGCTTGAAGATAATGGGGGCAAAGAATTGCCAAGACCCTGGAACACCTGTAATTTGAAATCTTTTTATCATTAGATGTTCCTTGTTTTTTACTGATGTCATTAATAAAATCTTAGCAAAATTCTTCAACACTTGTGACTGATAAAAATGCATAATGTTGTTTTTGAATAACGAGAACCCAAATGGAACTCACACTCACATTAGGGGGCAGAGAGAAGGCAAAGATGTTTAACCCTTGTTGAAATTTGTAGCAATTTACAAGTCGAAGTTAAACTGAGATTATTGTTTAACCCTTGTTGAAATTTGTAGCAATTTACAAGTCGAAGTTAAACCGAGATCATTGTTTAACCCTTGTTGAAATTTGTAGCAAATTACAAATGGAAGTTAAACCGAGATTATTGTTTAACCCTTGTTGAAATTTGTAGCAATTTACAAGTCGAAGTTAAACCGAGATCATTGTTTAACCCTTGTTGAAATTTGTAGCAATTTACAAGTGGAAGTTAAACTGAGATTATTGTTTAACCCTTGTTGAAATTTGTAGCAATTTACAAGTCGAAGTTAAACCGAGATCATTGTTTAACCCTTGTTGAAATTTGTAGCAATTTACAAGTGGAAGTTAAACTGAGATTATTGTTTAACCCTTGTTGAAATTTGTAGCAATTTACAAGTGGAAGTTAAACCGAGATTATTATTTAACCCTTATTGAAATTTGTAGCAATTTACAAGTCGAAGTTAAACCGAGATCATTGTTTAACACTTGTTGAAATTTGTAGCAATTTACAAGTTGAAGTTAAACCGATGTTATGTTTAACACTTGTTGAAATTTATAGCAATTTACAAGTTGAAGTTAAACCGAGATCATTGTTAACCGAGGTAAGTCACCCCGAGAAGGTTGCATAAAGAAGGAAGAGTATATTGAAGACATGCAGAATATTCTAAGTATAGAAACATGCAAAAACAATAAAGAGAAGATAAAGGCACAAGCATTCAAGAGAAGGAAAGTTGAATTAGACATTCAAGAACAAAGAGGCACATCGGCCATATGCAGAGTTTACATTGTCTGAAAAACAAAAAGTACAAGAGTTCAAAAGACAAGAGAAGAACAAACATCAAAACTAAGATTCCTCAGCATCAGCAACAGGATGAGTCTGGACCTCCGAAGACTGTTGAGAAGCCACCTCGGCCGCCTTTTCCGCAGTGAGCTCGGCATCAATTTGGGCAAGGGTTTCATCAATACTTTTGTTAGCTAGAGGAACGTCGGATGATACCTGCTCAAGGGTAGCTTCTTCGGGAACTCCTTAACCTCCTCATCTTGAGTCAAGTCAAGGACTTGCTCATTTGAGGAAGGGACTTGGCCCCAGCAGCCTCCTTGGATTTCCTCACCAAGGCCTCATCCTCATCTTGATCCTCAGATTCAGAATCATCATCAGATTGAGCTGGAGGTGGCGGCGGAGGGAATGGAAGAGGAATAGCGTCGGCACTTCGAAGAGGCGAGTCCTCGGGGACATTGAGCTTTTTTAGAAGGGACATCCAACCAAGGGAGAAACCCTTATTGCATGCCTGCTTCACTTGTTACTCATAGGCCTCCGTGACATCGGCCATGCCTTGAGCATATGCCTTCTCGTCGGCATCTTTGATTTTGGCCTCTTTGGTGGCCAAAGCTTCTTGAAGCTCTTTTAGAGCTTGGGATGTTTTTTCCTCGGCCTTCTTTTCTCGGCCTCAAGCACCTTCCGAAGGGCCTCAGTAGAGTCTGCCTTTTCTTCGGTATCATGCTGAGCTTTAAGAGCAGCCTCAGCCTGCTCCTCCAGAGTCTTCATCTTTGATTACAAACTTTTGTTGGTTTTTTTAAGACTAGAGACCTCTCTTCTCGCCTCGGTCAACTTCTCCCTGTTCTCAAAAGATTGTATAGAGAAAAAATGGGCATGCTGAACAACCTGAAAGAACACAAGGCAAAAGTTATTGCAAAATTTTTCTAAAAACAAGAAAGAAAGAAGAAATTATCAAGTAGAAGACACTTACTTGGATAGAGCGTTGAAGCATCAGGGCGTAGTTCTCATACTCACTCATCTTGGCATTCCGTTTAAGGTCGCCAGGCAGAAGTAGAGCAGTACTAAGGGCTACGCCGATGTTGATGTTATCAGCACTGTTGTTAGCCATGACTGGCTTATCTTCCAGAGTAATCTTTGGAGCCCAGGGGGCATCATTCTTTTTAGACCCCGAGGTGGTCGCAGAGGATGACCTCGGCTTTTTTGATTTTGGGGATTCTGATGGTTGGGTTTTAGAGCGCTTCTTCCCAACAGAGGGTTGAGATTTGTCGCTCTCAGACAACTTAGAGATCGGCAAAGTATCCTCAGACTCAACCTGAGTTACCTTCGCCTTTGGCTGAGCCTTTTTTACTCGTTTTGGCTTTGGTGGAAGCTGGGTTTGTGTTGGTTAAGCTTCAACATTAGAAGGAAGGCTGGCCAGGAGGTCTTTAGCAACTGGTTTTGGGTGACCCATCTCGGCAGAAGAAATTGTAAATCGTCGGCGACGTTTTCGTTGAGATGGTGGGATCAAGTATGGAGCCGAAGTAGACGGTTGTTCTGCTGGATCAGAGGTTGATCCCTGGTCTGTCCGAGATGTTGACGCGGCTTGTGGAGTTGTAGCAGAGGGAGGAGATAAGCTCTTCTTCTTTTTTCTGCTGGGAACGTCGGTAAGAGCTGATTTGTATGTTGGAATGAAATTAAGAAGCAGAGGCGCCTTCCGTTTATGGACTAGCAGGTCTAAGAGTTTCTTCAAATCCTTGCTGGGAAAGAAGGATTGGCGAAAATTCTTTGGTGGCTGAGGGAGAGTTGTAGGGGAAAACAGACATTAGAAACAGGTAAAGTATTAAGGACTTGAAAAGAAACAACCAAGTATTAACGCTGGGCTCTTACCCTTGCCCTCTAAAATTGATCGAGGAAGAGGGTAGAGATGGAGGTCCTCGTTTGGAGCAAACTCCCAATTTCCTGAGGTAATGAAGTAATCGTCTCCAGCCCCCTTGTTGGAGTCTGGGAGGTCAGCTATGATTTTGAACTCTGTAGACCTCAGCTTAAGGTAATAAATGTAGCCTTTTTCTTTCAAGTTAAGGCTGCACATGGTATAGCAGTATTGGATATCGGCTAAAGTGATCCTAGCGTTTTCCTGTTTAGCTAAGGCTATGATACCATTAATCACTTGATAAGAATTAATGGCAAGTTGCATAGGGTTCAACTTATAATAGTGGAGAATCTCGTGAAAAAGGATATTGAGTGGAAGCCGAAGTCCACACTCGATGAAAGCCACTACAAGGAAATGCATGGAATCGTCAGTAGGCATGATGGAGTCATCATCCCCAGCCAACCTAAGATGGACGTCGGCTGGGATTTCAAACTCCTGTCTAAAGTATTCTACTTTGGATGGGGTGTTTACCCTATATTTCCACATACCCATGATATCGGCTTAATCAAGGAGGTTGGGTTTCAGAAGATGTTTTGAAAGGGTTATTGGGACCTCGGCAAACGCTTAGGCAAGTGCAGGTTTCAGTTTTTTTCTAAATTGTAGATTCTACAGACAAATCCCAAACCTAAGTCTATGGAAACAAAGATTGAAAGCACAAATCTGGAAAATACATAAAAAAAAGAAAACAAAAACGAGTTTCAGAATCAAGAACAAAGGTGGGCTATCAAAAGCATAGAAAGTACAAGGGGTACAAGGTCAAGAACAGTGGGAAAAATGCAAGAAAAAGGTGAACAGTACACATTCAAAACATGGGCAAGAGCAAAGCCATTGAATAAATGCATTCAGATATATGATTCGCAAAATCAAATGTTAAACAGAGCAGTAATGGCAACAAATGATGGAGAGCATCAAGGAATTGAAAACAAGAAGAACAATGGCTCACCAGAAAACGTGAAGTCGGTAAGAGGATCGCCGAAGTCAGGCGACGATTACAGAAATAACAGAACGGCGAGAGCTTCACTAGAATGAAGGGATGCAGGCAGTTGCAGAGCTCAAAGCTGGAACAATGACGGATTCAGGAGGAAAGGCAAGAGAGAGAAAGAACTTGATAATGCAAAGTGAAGAGACGAAAAAAGAGGGAAAAGTTTTTATAAAACTTGAAATGACGACAAAAGAAATCATTAAATGAAACCTAGAAGAACGTATGCATTAGACGGCGCACGTAAAAAATAAGATGGCTTACAGGCGCATCACGGGCACAATCCTGTAAGGATGAAACACGTGGATAAAATAGTCGAATAAGTGATGTGTGACAGCTCATGTGTTAGAAAGATCTCTTGGAGTCCTTAGTCTTCATGGAGGCATGTCGGCCCGGAATAAATGATATCGGCTAAAATGATTTAAGCCGACGTACTGGAAGGAAGTACCGATATAGGTTCCATCACCTCAGAATGTCGAGGTAATAGAACCTAGGGGGCAGTTGTGGGGACATATTTTATGAGTATCAGCACGTGGCAAGGTGGCGCCGATGTGTCAGCCGAGGTGCCACGTGTCCTGGTCATGACGCCGAGGTTATCTCGGCAAGGCCGAGGTTACCTCCGAAGATATTGGAATTCGAGATAAACGAATAAGGGACAGGATTCCTAAAATGAAGAAAGACTTCAAGATGGATAAGGATAGTATTCTTAGGGAGTCTATCCTTATTTCTTGTAGAGTCCAAAGTAAACACTGAAAGGGAGTCCATAGAAGTCAGGCTTCCAGTGGGACGAGGATTGAGTAAACTATAAAAAGAGAGGCACCCCCGTGGGTCTAAGGTATGCAATTTATGCTTTGAGCAGTGAATTTAGCACTTGATTATCTTTGAGATATACTGACTTCATCGTCGGAGTGCCCCCAGGTGGACGAACCACCGCGGGAATCTTCTCTTTCTGTTGCAGGTTAGCTAGGTATCATCTATTCTACCGATGCTCTCTAGCTGATTACTAAACGGGCAGTGTGATCAGAAAATCACTCACACAGAAACCTAATGGCCATAGAGCAGAGCGGCGATGGAAAAGCGATGGCGATCGATGGTGACAAAGTTTAGCAGATCAATGGAGTAAAAGCCATGGTGATGATGACGGAGTTAATCGATTGTGGGTGGTGCTAAACAGCGGAAAGTGTTTTTTTTTTTTGAAATTGATCTTCACTCTATTTCTATCTCTCAACTCATTCATGTTTGAATCTGTTTATTATTTTGATTGAATCACATGTTTAAATCTTTGAATCAATGTGTTTATATATATGTTTGAATCTGAGACTTGTTTTATAGGAAGGGGTTGTCTTTCAAACACACCACTGACCGAGCTGACCGTCAAACCAAGTGGTTTGTTGCGGTTGATTTTGAATACTAGATCGGTTGACAATGGATGATCAAGCCTCTAATCCAATGCATTTAGTTTGACTGACGAATTAAGGATACACCTAACCTAATCCAACCCGTGCACACTCCTATAACTCATAATGCAATATACATATACCTCAACCCATGAGAGTGTAATTTTCATATAAGAATGTCTTAGCGTCTCTTATGTTTCCTTTTCTAACAAGGAATACAGTTGTCAAACAAATATTCTATCTAGGAATCCTATCCTATCTAGATTGGCTTTTTAACCCTTACGTTGTGTTTGCTTGGGAGATTTGGGAAGGGATTTGGAAAAGAAAAGGAAAAATGTGTGTAAAATTAGGTGAAATATAGGTATATTTTATTTACATTTTGCATACCTTTTTCAAATCTCTTTCCAAATCTCCCAACCAAACATAGCGTTAGAGAGCCTTCTTTATCAAATTTAAATACTTTGTTTTCCCATTGAGATTACTCTAACTAGGAATCACACTTTGACTAGGTTTAACCCTATCCTTGTCTCGACGACTCACATCACACCATATGGCACCTCCGATTGAGGTCCTATCACATCAACTGACGTCCTGGACCCACCTCTACTTAGCAATGCATTCTTGCGACTATCCCTAGATCCCATTGCCTTTAAGGACTCTGAAGGGTTAAGGGCTATTCACCTCTCTAAACTGTCATCACCACCTCATATTCACAATTTCTTTATCTTTGGTGCATTTAATGACCTCACGTTTTCTTGAAATCCATCATCATTATCTCTAAGATTATTAAAAATCTAGAATTGACTTCTTTGTTGCCTTTTTGACATGGAACACTACTATCGGTGTGTTAATCATCAAACTCGTTTTTGTATATGACCTAACACGTCTCACGAAATGTTGAATTCGGTGCCAATTACACATTGAGATCTGTTTGGCACCCCTTGCTCTTTGTCAACACTCATGAGTGTTTCAAAAACACTTTCATGTTCCTTACACTACTGTTTCTTCAAAAATTACTATTATTGGCGACTTTCCAATTTGTGTTTTCAGTGACCATTTTCAAATATATATGTTTCATCGTTTCATGTTGTTTCTTCTTTAGCTAAAGCTTTTCATCCCCCTATTCTTGGTCGGAACACTCTTTTAGACCTTTCAAGTTTTGAATTTCTCTTTTAAAGCATAGTTATGCCTCGTTTGGGAATTGACTATTTTAGTTTTATTTATTTATTTATTTAAAAAAAAAATTTATGAAAAGAAGTGAAGAAAAGTAGAGAGAATGATGTGACAATTTATAGTGATTTTTTAACTAAAAACCATGGTTTCTAAATGAGGTTATTGTCATTTCAAGCCTTACTAACTTTAGTTGGAAAGAATTGAACGTCTCATCATGGTGATGCTGTAACACCCCAACTTCAGGGACATTAATAAATTAAATCAATCTCAAATATACAAATTGTTTCCATAAATGATTTACACAAATATCTCCAAAATATAATTTGTACAAAACTTCACAAATAATATATAGTGGTGGGCCAAAAAATCTCTAACTCAATAATCCTTTAAATGCTTTAACTCCAATCGTCACTAATAAATTGCTCTGCACTTGAAAAATAAATTAATTCAGGAAGTATACAACATGACAAGAATAACAATGTTCAAATACAGAATAAATTAGCAGGAATCCAACAATTAACGACATGACACAAACTATTCGAATTGAGATACCAAGCAATTTATCAAATTGCACAAATAAATCAACTCAACATATGATAATTTAACCAGGACCAAATATCTGGTTCTACTCAATACATGACTAGTGAACTACTTTACCCACTTCACCCAAGCACAACAACTTATCCTAGCATATTGTTCCAAGTTATTGGCAAGGTTCACTTGATCCATGTATGAAGCATTTCTACATCATTTAGTCAGACAAATCAACATTGGCTACATATAATAATTTCACAGAATTTAACGAATGACTAGAGTAATCAAATGTATCAACAAGAATGATTTCACAGAATTTATCAAATGACTAGAATAATCAAGAAGAGTACAAATTGAATGTAATTAAAATAACTTTTTGCAAAGAGATTTAAGGGAAACATATTGTATACTACCCAAATTATCTCAAAACAATTCCATGACCGCTAATACTAAATCCCTCCATCACCAACACTTTAATCATTCAATATTTCTTTATAAATCTCCAAATATAGCTGATCAAAATTTTAAGGCATAAGATATGTAAGGTTTGACAAAATCTACAACTCTTCTCTTATGTAAAAATGCTAACTCTCACTCTAAACACTCCTAATATAAACTCTAAATTTTGATCAGAGAGAGAGAGAGAAAGATGGACCAAGAAGAAGAAGAATAGAAAGAATTTGAGAGGGTGGACTCAAATTTATAGGCAAAATAAAGAGTAGCATCCAAGTTTACTTGGAGGGAAAGAAAAGATAATTTACTTAAGGCAAAGAAAACTTGCTTGAAGAACATTTTCTTAGAGGGAAAGAAAAAAAGCATGGTATGGCACCCATGCAAATTTTGTTTGGAACCCAAGCAAAATAAAATAGAATAGAAAACCTAAGAGATGAATAAAATGATGAGGTAGAGATAAAAAGAGATAAAATAAGTTAAGTTCTCATCTAAAAATCTTACCACCAAATTACTATAATAAATCAATAATTCCTTCCATTAAAATATTTAATACCTAAAAAATAGGGGACTTCACAGATACATGTGTTCCTACCAAATGTTTCCTCATAATATTATTCTTTAGGGCGTTTATAGCCTTTCTCGATTTTGGCATCCTTATTTCCTTCGCCTTTATTGTTGGCTATGTCTTTGTCGTTGTCCTTCTTTCTTTGTTGTTCAAAGTCATGTTGGACAAACTCTCTTCTGCATCGTTGTTGACCTTTTTTCGCATTTTTGCTAATCTTAAGTATTCATCTTGCTTCCATTTCCTGCTAGTGGCACCAAATTGTGTGGGTAAAAATCTGAACCACACTTATATTGAGAGAACTTGCTTCTCTTGAGGTCTAGGAAACAATACTGAAAAGCATAGATGAATATCTTAAGATCCCTGCCTCCAAAATCAAGATTAGTACTTGTCATGCCGTAACATCGCCAAGAGGGTGCTCCAATACTAAAGTCAACAACGATACTCTCAATAATGCTTTCTCGCTCTGTTAGGTTTTTGTAATTGGCAATCCTATTTGACAAAACTCCTTTCAGTTGTAATTTTATTCGCTCTTATTTTTCAGTGAGGATGTGAGTGTTTAGATGTGAATCCAACCTGAATTGTGCTTTTGTTTGCCACTTCGCTGACTTTTGTTTACCACTTCACGGACTTTTGTTTGCCTAAAAAGCAAAAATGTAGTCGAAATTGTTTGACCGTTTGAGCGGTTATTTGTGTGCTGGAGCAAAGAAAAAGATCATCCGGTATTTTTGCAGAGCGTCTGAACTTCTGGAAAAACAAGTTTTATTGCTTGAGCGGTGTAGCTCGGCTTTTTCGTGCCCCATTTCGGAAGCTTGAATATAAGCCCTATAGTTCGGACTACCGTGATTCTGAATTTAATCTTATAAGTACAATGTGAAATTGATAAACACCAAAGAGTCCAAATTCGACAAATCTTTTAGAAAATTGATTTTAGGATAAAAAATGCCAAAATTGGACTACTTTGCCAGATACAAAGTCGCCACCTAAATATTTTATTTTAGGGAAATTTGGGAAACCCATGACTCGTGCTAAAGGCCACATGTCTATCATCACCAAAGTTGTCTCAACTCGGGAACTTAGGTACGAGAGGAGAATGTCATGAATTGAGCACCCCCGCTCGCCCGATCAAAGATCAGTCTCTACTAATCATGATATAATTTTTATGTACATTATGTGCTCTTGTTCCAGTTATTAGGCTAGCTTTACTATGTGATGCGCACAAACAAGTATAGACTAGTTTGCCCGAGTTTGAACAATTCAATTTCATGTTTGTTTTGTGAAAAGGTTTGAATTTGCCACCTCAAGTAGGCTTAAAGTTTACGAATTTGCCATCCAACAAAGTGGGCTTAAAACTATTAATTTGTCACTAGACATAGTGGGCTTAAATGCACATTCGTTGAATCGTTATAATTCAAGCGACAAGCCTTCATCCACAGACATTCAAGCAGTTTAACAAGTAAGCATTTAGCCTCATGACAAGCATGCTAGTCATGGCAATATTCACACTCATGCAAGTATGCTAAAGCACTAAAAACTCACCTAATACTCCAAGCTAAGAAGATATGAGTTAGAAAAAAAATATGCATGATCCCTAACTATACAAGATGTCTAATACAACACATGCAATATGCAATTACTAGGCTCGGCTACCAAGCATGGCATATAAAGCAATTTGATAACATGTGGTCTAAGCACGTATTCAAAGAAGGTATTGAAATGACAATGTAGTTTGAATGATGCGCCGAGCCTTGGTATATGCAATACAAATGAATGGATGCAAGTATAAAGTATGCTAATTGAAACATGTCCCTAATCTAATCATCAAAAGCAATTAAATAAAAAGGAGAAAGACGTGGGGTTGGAAGACATACACATTATTACATTTTGCTCTCACGAAGGAGAGTTCGAATGAATAAAAACCAAGCTAATTAACAACTAAGCTAAGCTAATTAAAGCTAATAAGCTAATTATGCTAATTATTACAAACCAAAATAAATAACTAGCTAAACTAATTAAATAATTATTATTACAACACTTGAACTAATTAGCTAACTAACTAATTAAATAATTAAAAAAAAAAACAATTGCAACTAATAATTTAATTTAGTAACTAGACTAAACTAATTACTGCTTCGCCTCGAGAAATGAAAGATGTGCATGCGCATACTTCCAGAATCATTCTACTCCCCTTTACTAATTCTCTGCTAATATTTGCATCAATGGCCAGCCAGCCATTGGCAAAGACTACTGGCCAGGTGCCGGCCATGGAAGTGGCCTACCGACCATATATGGTGCTCTGCTGGCCACCTGCCTGCCATGGACAGTGGTCTGTCGGTCACTGATGCACTGGATCATCATGTTGCAACAAAGGACAAACAGAGCAAAGAAAGTGTATTTCTAAGGATTGTCTGCACAATTCACCCCTCCTTTTCATGAACAAATCCAAGAAGTTGTGAACTTAAGCCACAAACCACCAATCCAAACAATTTCATTGCATGATGGCTTTTGATTCAAGATGTGCGAGCTCAATAAATGCAAAACAAGACACTCAAGAACCATCACCCTATCATGCATGATCAAGGGGAATGGAGACTTAGGAAACTTGACACATTTTATCACTTTGAGTATGAAATGTCCTAATTTTCCTTGTATTCAATTAACGTCTGATTGAACACACAACACACAAGTTATTAACTTGCTCAATTTTAGTCCCAAGTTGTTAGTTACTCATTTTAACTTACCAACCATTTTTTAATCCAATTAAGTCTAAAAGTGAATTAAAGTCCTCTAATGGAAAGAAGGTTCAAAACACAAGTTGCTTTAGGTATGAAATAAGTCTCATACCATTGGTAATAAACCCTCTAAGGGATTAAACCATTAAGTATGAAATCTCAGTTTCACACTTAAGTAAACAAGTGACTTGAAACCACTTTCAAAGCAAAATGAAAAGCCAAGAAATGAGAGAGGTTACAGAGATAATTAGTGCTGAAATTGAGTGTGAAAAGCACCAAAAACATGCAATCAACTCAAACAAGTGATGTCTAGAGGCCTAAAACACCAAGCTTGTGAGGACTATGACACTACAAGCATGCAAAACAAGACTCAAATGCAACAACCAATCCAAAATAGAGTTAAAACAGCCTAAATCAGAGGCTAAAACATGCTGGAATTGAGCTATAACAAGCTAGAAAAATAAGCTAAAGCATGGCATCAACTAGGCTAGCAAACAAGACACAAAGAGGAAAGGCTAACCCCTTCAAATCTAGACTTCAAAACATGGTTTTTACCACTGAAAACACTCTAAAAATCAGTGTTTAAAGGCCCAAAAAAAAGATAGTTTGAAAATGGGAAACACATGTGCAATGGCTTTGTAAACAAGGAATAAAGAAGGATGAACCACCCCTTAACCTTAAATGGCCCAAAACACCAATTTCAGGCCATAAAAATAGGTTTTTTTACAGCTCAAAAATAGCCCAAAACAATGAAAAAAAGATAGGAATACAAGTATGTAAAGCAAGCCTACAAAGCTAGTATTATACCTCTTGAAGAGAAGAGTGATTCCAAGCAACAATTCCAAGCAAATACCACTTTCTAAAGCCCAAACCAAGCCTAAGAACACCTCAGCTCAGAGATGAGAGGATTTGGTTAAGGGTGTATAGGCAAGAGTATAGGAATTATAGGCAAAAGTGTAGAAAATTTATAGAAAGAGGAAAATTTTGAGTCTAAAATTTTCTAATCTCAAAACATGAGAGAGGGGATCTCTATATATAAAAGACATGAAATCTATACAAGGAGATCCAGCCCTCCACGTGTGGACAGATACAAGCATCTGTGCAAACAGCTGGCATAAAATATCTGCAGAAAACACTGGTGGCCGGCCGGCCGGCCATCAGTGGTGGTCGGCAAGGTATCATTGATGGCTGACAAGACACATCAATGGCCGACAGACAAGAAATGATGGCCGACAGCCTCCAAGGATGGCCGGTAGGCCACCAGAGATTGCAGGATAGATAGACCAAGGCATGGTCCAAAAATGAGACAAAATGAATGTAAGGTTTGAAAGACTCAAAGCTGTGGCGTTCAACTGGGGATTTCGAGCGCTTGGCGAGCAAACAGACTCATCATCGGATGTACCTGCAAGAACATCCAAGTCTTGAAGGGCCGTCAAAAATGGGGTGTCTACAAGCAGTGAATGTGCGCTCTAGCGGTCAGCCTATATGTTTTGTACCGCCTTTACTCACACCGCTCGAGCGGTGAAGTGTGCGCTCGAGCGGTCATCGCAATCCAGTTTACTATAAAGTGCGATGTTTGCTCGTTTTAGGGTTTAAGCTATCCCGATTTTCAGAAAGGAAGAAAAAAGCAACGTGTTTTATATTGAAGGGTGCTTTATGAGTGTTTCCTTGATTTAAGAGTGATCAATGGATCTATGAATTTTATATCAACATCATCAAGAGTTTGGTTGTTGTCTTTTATTCACAAAAGAAAGAGTTGTTCTTCGATGGATTTTGGAGAACTTGGGCCTGAAGCTTTGGTGGATTCTGGAGTAGCTCATTATCATGGATTCGATGTTAGCATTCTGGATTCAACATTGGGTAAGACAATTCCGAGGTGAAGATGGTGGTGGAAGAGGCATATCAGAGTGGTTCAATTTGGGCATGGATTCGCTAGGTAATTGAGAGTACATATGTGTAATTCATTTTTGTCTTCTTAGTGGATTATTTTATAAGTTTAGCCCGTGATTTTTTTTTTTTTAATCACAATTGGAGGCATCCAATTGTGGTTTTTCCACGTTAAATCGGTGTGTCGATTTGTCTTTGATTATTTGATCAGGATTGTTATTCTTTGTTTAAAATTGAAACATAATCACAAATTAATATCTCGAGGATTTTTTATTTTTCAATTAGTATCAGAGCAGGTCACTCAATTTTTTTTTTAAACTTTAAGAATGAGATCCTATTTGATTTGTAATAATGGATTCAATTTGTAAAGGGAATTCTATGGTACGACCACCTTTACTTGACGGATTTAATTATCCTTTTTGGAAAGCTCGGATGAGAGCATTTTTGAAATCTATTGATGAAAAAGTTTGGCAATCTGTCATGTGTGGGTGGACCAAACCGATGATTACCATTGATGGAGTAACTTTTCTCAAACCAATTAATAAATAAGACACAATTGATTACGAAAATAGTAGCTAGAATAGTAAAGCAATCAATTCTCTCTTTTGTGTCATTGTGAAGTCACAAAAAAGGTTTGAGATATCTTACAAATTATTCATAAGGGCACTCCTTCAGTTAAACATTCAAAACTTCAAAGGCTCACTTTGAGTTTTGAAAACATTTTCATGAAAAATAATGAGACCTTTGATAAATTTTATGCAAAGTTAAGTGACATTGTAAATTCCAACTTCAATTTAGGTGAAAGAAAAATACCAAAATCTAAGGTTGTGGAAACATTTTTGAGGTCCTTACTCAATCGATTTCAACCCAAAGTTACGGCTATTGAGGAGGCTTAAGATATTGACAGTTGTTAGGGAAAATATGTGATTCCTCACAAGTAAATCAATCAATGGGAATAAAAACTAATGCGGAAAAATTAAATCAAAAGCAACACCAGAATTTTTACGTGGTTCCCTCAATGTGAGGTACGTCCACGAGATCGAAATCCGATTCCACTATCAACCAAAAGGTTTCCAAACAATTACAAACGAGACACCAATGGTCTCACAAAACTACCCTTAGGTGAATTCCAAATAATCATAAATAAACAAAGAGGAAAGACCTCACCAAATAGATGAACAAAAATCTTCAGAACCAGAGTTGTAGAAGATCCAAAATAACGAACCAAATCAACACCGAAAATGAAGCAAAGAACCATCCAAATTAATTCCACTGTTCACACACTCAAATGATTGATTTCACCAAAGTGGAGTATGTGTAACAGCCGTTATCTTCACCTCGAGATGAGCAAAAACAAACCCTAAAATATTGTTAATTCTAGGGTTTGTTTTATCAAAATCCTAGCTGTAACCAAATTGGATTGGGTCTCCACAAATATAATATATAAAAATATATTATACCTAAACCAAACCAAATTAGACTTCTTTTAATAAACCAATTGGGTCCCACACTCCAATAAGGAGGTATACCCAACAATTCTCCCCCTACCGACTTAGGTGGAGAGATTAACCATACCTGCCAAAGTTCGACACTTCAAATGTTTGTCCCTCGACAAAGTCTTAGTCAACATATCCGAAATATTATCATCCATGTGAACCTTTTCGAGTTATAACAATTTCGAATCTAACACATCACGAATACAATGGTATCTCACATCAATGTGTTTCGATCTCGAATGAAAAGTAGAATTTTTACTCAAGTGAATAGCACTTTGACTATCATAATAAAGCACATACTTTTCTTGCTTTAAACCCAACTCTTGCAAAAATTTCTTCAACCATAATTCTTCTTTGCAAGCTTCTATAATGGCAATAAATTCAGTTTCGGTAGTTGAGAGAGCAACACATTTTTGTAATTTAGATTGCCATGCCACAGCTCCCCCTGCAAAAGTCATCAAATACCCTGAAGTAGATTTCCCAAAATCAATATCACCGGCCATGTCAGAATCTGTGAACCCATCAAGCATCGGCTTATCATCCCCAAAACACAAACGCACCTTCGAAGTCCCTCGAAGATATCTTAGAATCCATTTTATCGCTGCCCAATGTTCTTTACCCGAATCAGAGAGAAAACGACTCACCACACCAATAGCGTGAGCAACATCTGGCCTTGTACAAACCATGGCGTACATCAAAAAACCAACTACTGAAGCATAAGGAACTTTCAGCATCTCTTCCTTGTCTTTCTCACTTGTAGGACATTGATTCAAACTAAGCTTGAAGTGACTCGCAAGTGGACAACCAACCGGCTTTGCTTTATCCATGTTGAACCTCTCAAGTACTTTCTTAATGTAGCTTTCTTGAGACAACCAAATCAGCCCCTCTTTGCGATCACGAACAATTTTCATACCAAGTATTTGCTTTGCCGGCCCCAAATCTTTCATAGCAAAAGACTTGCTCAACTCCAATTTCAACCTGTTTATCATGTTAGAATCTTGACCCACAATTAACATGTCATCAACATAAAGCAAAAGAATAATAAATTTACCATCCAGGAAATTTTTCACAAACATACAATGGTCCGAAGTGGTTTTAGAAAAACCATTATTCATCATGAAAGAGTCAAATTTTTTGTACCATTGCCGTGGAGCTTGCTTGAGACCATACAAACTTTTCTTTAATTTGCAAACAAGTTTCTCTTTCCCTTTCTCCACAAAACCTTCCGGTTGTTCCATGTAAATTTCTTCTTCAAGGTCACCATGAAGAAATGCGGTCTTCACATCAAATTGCTCAACTTCAAGGTTCATACTTGCAGCCATGCCAAGTACAACCCAAATAGAAGACATGTTCACAACCAGCGAGAAAATCTCATTAAAGTCAATATCTTTCTTTTGCCCAAAGCCTTTCACAACAAGACGTGCTTTGTACTTCAGATTCTTCCTATCATTCTTCAATTTGAAAACCCACTTATTTTTCAGAATTTTCCTCCTTTTAGGCAACTTCACTAAATCATAAGTGTGATTTTCAAGTAAGGAATTCATCTCCTCTTCCATGGCATTTTTCCAATCTTTTTTCTTTGCATGCTCAATTGCTTCTTGGTAGCTCTCAGGCTCCCCTTGATCAGAAATCAATACAAATTTATTGGGAGGATACTTTCTTGAAGGTTGTCGGTCCCTTGTAGATTTCCTCAACTCAAGTTGTGGTGGCGTTTCTTGAGTTGGATACTCTTCCTCAATTTCTGGCTCAACTTCATTAGGATTAGCATCATCCTCCACATCTTCAATAGGTGGCTGCACATCTCCCCCATTTTCATCATCAACTGAAGATGAAGGAGATGGATCCGTGTCAATGAGATCACTAGTTTTTGGCTTCGGTTGATCACCTTTGCCAAAGTCTTCAATTGTTTGGTCTTCAAGAAACACAACATCACGGCTTTGAATAACTTTCTTGTCGACCGGATCCCACAATCTATACTCGAATTCATCACGCCCATAGCCAAGAAAAATACATTGTCTTGACTTACTATCAAACTTGGACCCCTCATCCTTTGGAATGTGAACAAAAGCTCGGTAACCAAACACTCTCAAGTGCTCATAAGATACATCTTTGCCAGTCCAAACTCTTTCAGGAATATCACCATTCAAAGGATAGGAAAGAGACAAATTGATCACGTCAACCGCTGTCTTCAATGCCTCACCCCAAAAGGATCTTGGCAATTTAGCTTGTGAAAGCAAACACCTTATTCTTTCCACAATGGTGCGGTTCATCCTCTCGGCAACGCCATTTTGTTAAGGAGTCTTCTTAACTATTTTTTGGTGCCGAATACCTTGGCTACGACAATACTCATCAAATGGTCCAATGTATTCACCACCATTGTCTGATTGGATGCACTTCAATTTTTGCACTGTTTCTCTTTCAACCATGGCCTGAAAATGCTTAAATACTTCTAGAACTTGATCTTTAGTTTTTAGTAAAAAAACCCAAACTTTCCTTGAATAATCATCAACGAAAATAACAAAATAAAGTGCACCACCATGTGTTCTAACTTTTAAAGGACCACAAACATCTGAATGAATCAACTCCAAAACATTTTCTTTTCTAGAAGCAACATTTTTATGAAAAGAAACTCTGTGTTGTTTACCCGCCAAACAATGAACACAAGTTTTGAGATGTGTACCTTTCAAACCGGGTAGAAGTTCTTTCTTGAATAATACTTGTAGCCCCTTTTCACTCATGTGGCCAAGCCGCTTGTGCCACAATTCGGTAGAAGTATCATCTTCAAGTGTATTGACAACACCTTTACAAATTTTTCCTAGCATCGAATAAAGTGTATGAGTCTTCTTGTACTTAGCCACCACTAAAGAACCCTTTGTGAGCTTCCATATTCCATCACCAAATTTGTTGTTGAAGCTTTTATCATCTAGCTTCCCAGTAAAGATCAAATTGAGACGAATGTCGAGAACATGCCTCACATCTTTAAGCAACAACTTGCAGCCCAAATTTGTTTCCAAGCAAACATCACCCATGCCAATAATCTTGGACAAACCTTCATTACCCATTCGAACAAAACCATAATCTCTTTCGGTGTAGGTAGTGAAGAAATCAACTCGAGAAGTCACATGAAAAGAAGCACCGGAATCAATCGCCCAATTTGCTCTCTTGGCCCACAAAATTGATACAATCATCTTCACAAACGACCATGAGATCATCGGTAGTAACTGCCGTTGTGTCTTCTTACTTCTTATCCACACTTTTGTCACGCATTTTCTCTTTGTTCTTGAGCTTTCGGCATTCTCGCTTCATGTGCCCTTTCTCATGGCAATAATAACACTCAATGTCTTTCTTTGAAAAAGAACCATCTTTTGATTTGTCACGGCTTTGATCACGACCATGAGGAGTCTTACTCCTCCCCCTTGTTTTGCTTCGGCCTCTCACAACGAATGCTTCCGAATGAGAGGAACCCGCTGATTTTCTTCTAGTTTCTTCATTCAACAAGCTACTAGTGACTTGGTCCATTGTGACAACTCCATCGAGCGCCGAATTACTAACTGTCACAACCAAAGTCTTCCAACTTTCGGGCAAAGAACTAAGTAGCATCAAAGCCTGCAACTCATCATCAAAAATAATTTTCATAGAAGCAAGTTGGTTAACAATACTCTTTATTTCATTCAGATGTTCCGGAATAGGGCTGCCCTCTTTATATTTTAAATTAATCAACTTACGAAACAGAAAAATTTTATTTGTGGCTCATTTCCTATCATAAAGGCCTTCTAATTTTTTCCATAAATCATGTGCCGAAGTTTCAGTAGCAACATGAGGAAACACACTGTCATCAATCCATTGATGAATAATACCAACAGCTTTTCGATTAAGCCTATTCCATTCATCATCTTTCATACCATCGGGTTTGCCACTATTACCCTCAATGGGTCCATACAAATCTTTACAAAATAATAGGTCCTCCATTTTAGTTTTCCAAGTTACCCAATTGCTTCCATTGAAGCTAGACATACGACCCACATTCCCCTCCATTGATTTACACAAATAAATAAATCCAAATAACCCGTAAGCTTTGATACCAGTTGTTAGGGAAAATATGTGATTCCCCACAACTAAATCAACCAATGGGAATAAAAACTAATGCGGAAAAATTAAATCAAAAGCAACACAAGAATTTTTACGTGGTTCCCTCAATGTGAGGTACGTCCACGGGATCGAAATCCGATTCCACTATCAACCAAAAGGTTTCCAAACGATTACAAACGAGACACCAATGGTCTCACAAAACCACCCTTAGGTGAATTCCAAATAATCACAAATAAACAAAGAGGAAAGACCTCACCAAATAAATGAACAAAAATCTTCAGAAGCAGAGTTGTAGAAGATCCAAAATAACGAACCAAATCAACATCGAAAACGAAGCAAAGAACCACCCAAATTAATTCCACTGTTCACACACCCAAATAATTGATTTCACCAAAGTGGAGTATGTGTAGCAGCTGTTCTCTTCACCTCGGGATGAGCAAAAACAAACCCTAAAATATTGTTAATTCTAGGGTTTGTTTTATCAAAATCCTAGCTGTAACCAAATTGGATTGGGTCTCCACAAATATAATATATAAAAATATATTATACCTAAACCAAACCAAATTAGAATTCTTTTAATAAATCAATTGGGTCCCACACTCCAATAAGGAGGTATACCCAACAATTCTCCCCCTACCGACTTAGGTGGAGAGATCAACCATACCCGCCAAAGTTCGACACTTCAAATGTTTGTCCCTCGACAAAATCTTAGTCAACATATCCGAAATATTATCATCCGTGTGAACCTTTTCGAGTTGTAACAATTTTGAATCTAAAACATCATGAATCCAATGGTATCTCACAACAACCTCAAGCTAGAACATTTAGTTGGAAATCTCCAAACCTATAAGGCTCATATGAATTTCAAAAAGAAACAAAAAGATGATCTTGCTTTTAGTAGTGCTCACAGAGTTGGAAAGGATTCCAATGAGGATTGTGAGTTTGATTCCAAGATTATGGATGCTTTTGTAAAACAATTTTAAAATTCTTTTTGGAATCAACTCATAAATCCAAAGGCAAAGATAAGCTCAAAATTGATTCTACAACAAAGAAGAAGAAAGGAAAAGTATAGGAGACACCTCAAAGAGTCTAATGCTATGAATGCCAAGGTTTTGGCCACTTTGCTCAAGAATGTCCTAACTGTTTGAGGAAGAAGAAAGCTTTCGCTATTTCTTGGGATGATGAATCAGAGTCTAATAAGGATGAAAGTGACAACAAGGCTCAAGGCAAAGAGGAGTATGAACAATTTCTTGCTTTCATAGTGGCTTTCAGAACTAAACGACAAATGGAGTATCCAAAGAGGCTAGTTGAGAATGACTTTAATGATGAATCCTTGGGGAGTAATGATGAAGTAGATGGTGAAGAGCTTCAGCAAGCTTATGAAAAGTTGTACAAGGAATCTCTTAACTTATCCAAATTGAATAACAAACTCACTATGAAACTCAAAGCTTGTGAAAGTGAGAATGTCAAATTAAAGAAGGAGATTTCTGAGGCTAGGAATGATGCCATCAAGATCTCAAATGATCGACAAGCTATTTGTACAAAACTCTTGACTTGTGGGATAGAGAGGAATGGGCTGCAGTAAATTTATGTAATGTATGAAGAAAAGATTGAAACTCTCGAGATGCCTCAAGCTGCCTTGGAAGAGCTAGTCGTTAAGAAAGAGGAAGAGCACAAGTTTGCTATGGCTACTATTGGTCTTTGGAACAAAGGATCAAAGACTTTGGACAATATCATTGGGTCCCAACAAATGTGTTATGACAAGAGTGGCATTGGCTTTGGTGGTGACAAAGAGCAAAAATGGAGTGCATCTATATCTTATGGTACAAGAACTCAAGAAAAAGGGGAGCAAAAGATTTAACATGAGGATGGACTTCTCAATTTTCTTAGAGTTGGTACGGTCAAAGAAAAGAAGGTACATCCCGGTTTTATTTGTCATCATTGTGGTATGTATGGTCATATTTGCCCTTGTTGTTATGCGTTGTATGGGAGAGTGTCTCATAGAGGTAGAAGAAATTTTAAGACCTCGTGGGGAATGAGACATTTCATTGGTCATAATGAGGTTAAGGGTCAAATTAGATCTCATTGTTTTGATTTGTTTGAGAACAAACATGAAGCGAGTTTTCATTTGCCTAAACCATGGAGTAGGAGGTTGGAGTCCAAGTCGAGACAGGTTCCCATTGACAGAGAAGGGAACCACAACGTCAAGACATCACCCAAGAGCCACAATACTCACAATATTGTTCATACTAAAGTGGTTTGGGTGAGAAAACTTGACTTGAGTTAATTTGTTTATTCATTTTTTTTTTCTCTTTTTTTTTTTTTTTTTTTTTTTTGGTCTTTTGTCTATGTTTGTTCTTTTCTTTTTCGCTTTGTTTAGGGGGAAAAAAAAATCTATAAGATTTTCTTAGTATGGTCTTGCAAGCTTGAAATTTCTAAGAAGTTTTTGGTGTATATTAAAAATCATGAGATTATCCATTATATGTTAATATGTGTGTGCTTTCAATTGACATTGCTCATTTCGGTTTGTGTATAATTTGATTAGTATGTCTTATTCTGTACATACTTTTAGACTAGCAAATACTGGACTCTTTCACATAAGTGATCAAAGTTCTCAATGGATTACTAGTAGTGTTTCATGTGTTTTTCTTGAGAAATTGACCAATGCTAACATATCTTGAGTGATGTTGAGTCTCTTAATCCCCTACCATCTATTTGCTTCTCCATTGCTTACCCCTTTGTGTTTATATCTCATGGCATGAGGAAAAGGCTACCTCAGAGTCATCAACTAAGCTTCACTATCTTTTCCATTCTTCTCTAATTTGGTTTCCATACTCTTGAGTGTGAAAGCTACCCGTGAGTGTGCAAGAAAATTGTATACATTATTTGAGGGGGAATATTCGCATTTATTCAATAAATATCCCTTGATCACTAGAGACTTGACTTTTCTTAATCATTCGTAGATTCTTTTGCCAGAGGTCTAGCCATCAGATCACTACTTGGATTTGAATCTAGTGTTTGTTGAACTCCAAGAGCCACACACACACTTTTATCATGGGATCTATACTTTTCACATGTTACATCACATTCTTTCATGAGGAATCTTCTGGAGGTTGTGCACATTTTATTTTCAAGTAATTGTGTTTCTTGGATATTCTTGTGTGTTTTAAGGTATAAATCTGAAATTCCTTACTTGCTCCACCGTATTGTTTTTGTCTTTTCCTTTTCCTTCATTATTGTTTGTGCTTGTAGTTGCGTTTAGTGAGGGAGAGTTTGGTTAATCTTTGCGGGGGAGTTTCTTTAATATGGACTTACATTGATTGATTTTTTAAGGGAAGATTGGTGTTAGTTTGTTTGTATGTTGTTTTGCACTGCTTATTTATTGCTTATTTGTCACATGCTATTGATTATTATATTATCCTATCCTTACTTATGTGTTTCATATGCTTTTGCTTTAGTTGACTAAGCTTTATTTTGACAATTCATGACAAAAAGGGAG
Source organism: Camellia granthamiana (assembly GCA_036172215.1). Classification (NCBI taxonomy): domain Eukaryota; kingdom Viridiplantae; phylum Streptophyta; class Magnoliopsida; order Ericales; family Theaceae; genus Camellia; species Camellia granthamiana. Next base: position 34,431,879 of record CM069904.1, on the reverse strand, counting down.
AGAATTTTGCGGGTGAGTTTTTTGAGTGTGTCTGCAAGTTCTTAAAATTTCCATCTATTCATGCTTCAAGATAATAGTGTGTCTGCATGTTCTTAAAATTTTCATCCTTTCATACTACAAGTTTTTAAAATTTCCATTTATTCATGCTTCAAAATAATCTTTTCATATGTTTATTTCTTTGTTATACTCTTGTGGTACTAATAGCTATTTTGCGGATAATGACCTTGAAAAAAAGTTTGTTTTTGTTGGTGGTAATGGGTTGAGGTGATTAAGATTTTATTTATTAGGTGTGTTTTGTCATAAAATTGCTAAAGGGGGAGATTGTTAGGTTTTTGTAATTGACAATCCTATTTGACAAAACTCCTTTCATTATAATTTTATTTGTTCTTATGTTTCAGTGAGAATGTGAGTATTTAGATGCGAATTGAACCTGAATTGTGCTTTTGTTTACCACCTTGCCAACTATGTACGAAAATCCCCCTCAAAATACATATAAACAAACATACCCTCTATCTAGAATGCACCCCTATTGTCTAGCAAGTGTTCCTCAATGGGGACTCCTATTCTAATTGGATTGAGTTTTATCTCCCAAGAACCCGTCCTTATCCAACTTAGGTAGCTCTTTATGTTATTTAGGCCAAAAATTTAGATCAATTTTCTAGATCCAGTGATGTGTCAAGAAGATAATTGGTTGATAATTAGATCAATTATCTTCTTGACACGGGATTTACAAAGCAAGTCTAAAAAGTGGACTTATATATCATTTTTCCTTAGAAATCATACCTTGATTGGGACCTCTGTATCTTTGAAACTCGCATATACGCTGCTTGATGAGAATAATTGGAAAATAGGAAAGGTATGAAGAAAAAAAAAGTATTTTCTTCTCTTCTTTCATTTTTTTTTTTTTTTTTTTTTTTTTTTTCTCCTTCTTTTGTAGTTAAAGTACTACTAATAGTAATTAGTTGTCATAGATAGTAGTATGTGAATAGAATGTTGGAATTGGAACAAAACACACAGATGATGTGTAAATGCTAAATTTTAAACATAAGAGCATTAGTAAGTACTTTTGCTTTGAATTTAAAATTGTATTGCAATAATCCACATAGGTCCTTGAGATGCATAGAGACAAAAGAATAGAGAAACTTCCTCTAAGAAATTTTGTTTGTATTATTGATGAACTAATGATAATGAGCCCTAACAATTACAACTTTATGTATAATAAAAGTAATACTCAACGCCACTTCCAAACAATCATCTAAGTGAAGTTCTTGCTAAAACAAAAACTTTACTAACACAGTAAAAACTTAAATATATTTAGCAGTTTTAAACAATGGAATTCGATAATTTTTTTTTCTTTCACAATTCAGTTGTGATTTTTGCTCATTGAATCTTTTACAATCAAACAAATCTTATTATTATTATTATTATTATTATTATTATTATTAAAAAAAACACACAAATCTAACAACATTAGCCCAAGGCTCAAGCTGCATCATGTATACTCCAAATTGAGACAAGTTTCTCTGCAGCCCTATAAAACATGAGTACTTTAAAAAAAATATGTCGTACTCATATCAAGTATTCATCGGTATATGATATTTTATATGATACTTTCGCATACGTATCAAGTATACGAAATACGTAACCAAATTTTTTCTTTTTTAATTTTTGGTGTACCTAGACGTACCTAGCATCCAAGCTGTACCATACCTCAGTTGAAACGATATTTTCTTCTACTACAGCGATAAAACTCCTTTTACTAGACTTCTTTTTTATTTTTTGTTTTATACTTAGCATGATTTTAAAAATTAAATTATGATTTGTAAGTTATTTAATATATTGATATTTAATTTTGATTTATATCTTTACTTTTGACATTAAATATTAATTGTAGGTTGGACCTTAACAAATTACTTTGAATTAAAAATAAATATTTTTTACAAGCATACCAAGCCATATCCGTATCATTTTTAAAGTTTTTTTTTACCATATTGACGTACTCATATCGTGCTAATACCAGTACTCATACCCGTACTCATGCTTCATACCTTCAGTCCCATGGAATTGGGTCATTTTATGAGTTTTTAAGTGTTGATGCCAATAAACAATTATATTAATTTTTTAATTGTAATGTAAGATTTAATCCTGTTTATTTGAAAAAAATAAATCATAAGCACAATTTTAAAAATAGAACGTTAATTATTTTTTAAATAGATGAAATTAATTATGTGATTACGATTATCAGATCAATATGATATTTTTCATAAATAATCTAAACATATAGATCTATATGATGAATGGTTTGGATCATAAGGGAAAAGAGACAAGTTGGGCTCCTCCAAAATCATTCAAAATGATTCCTTTTGGACTATTGGCCATGGTCCTGTTTAGTAGAGCTGTGGGAAAGTGCTTATAGTTTATGCCTAAACAGCTTATAGCTTATAACTATGAACATAAACTGATTTCTGACTTATAAATTAAGCATCTCCTGCCCCACTCAAAGAATAAGTTAATTTCTAACTTTCAAAAAGCTATAAGCTATAAGCTATAAGCTAAACCAAACACATCAAAATAGCTTAAATTAAACTGAAAGCTGAAATAAGCAGTTTTTAAACTGCACCAAACAGGGCTCATATAGCACCATTTTGTTTTGTGATGTGAAGTTGTGGGTTCAATTCTTATAAAAAGAAAGTTAATTTTTTAATTGTAACATATGATTTAAACATGTTTGCCCCAAAAAAAAAATTTTTTTGAATTACAAATATTATTTTAAAAATAGACTGTTCGTCTTTTTTCTTGAAATAAATGAAATTAATTATGTCGCTACAATTATTATGATAATTTTTTATAAATGATCTATACATATAAATCCATAAGATGAGTGATTTGAATTATTAATTAGGAACTATAGTAAACCAGTCTAGTCCCATAAAAGAAAGAAGGCAAGTTGTGCTCATCCAAAATCATTCAAAATGATTCTTTTTGGACTATTAATTGTGTATTATCACTTTATGTTGTGAAATTGCAAGTTCAATTCTTAAGGAAATAAAGTCAATATCATTTGGTGGCAAGTGAGATGACTTGATTAGCTTCTATTTGTATCACCTGTCATTTATTGCTTCTGCCGCTTTCCGTCTCTCATCCCCATCCCCATCCCCATCCCCATCAGAATAGGCTAGATATCTAACATTGTATTTGATTCCCAAAAAAAAAGAAAAAAAAGAACGATAGATATAGTTAAAAGGGATATGATTGAGAAATTAAAATATGGATAAATTACAAATATTTCTGAAGTTTAGTTAAAATATAAATTATTTTTTGTAATTTTAAAAATTACATTTTATTTAATGAGATTTCTAATTTTATAATAAATCAACCTTTTTATTAAAAAATTATCAAATCAATTAATAGTTTTTAATGATGTTAAAATATGTTTTAATTAATAATTTAAATAATTTTATTATTATATAGGAGAGTGATTATGAATTTTATTTTTTTAGTTAATTTTGTTAAATAAAAAATACTAACAAGAAAGTATTTGTAATTTTTCAAATCATAAGGAACAATTTGTACTTTAAGCAAACCTCATGGGGTGTTTTTGTATTTTATCGTTAAAATAATAGCTAAAAAGTCAAAAAACTATATAAAAAGGTTAAAAATTTTATTTTTTCTCTATCTTTTGCATTTTTTTTTCTGTAAAAAACTAAAAAATCATCTCAAACATAATAATTTTTTAACCTCATATTTTAACTAAAAGCTTAAAAAAAAAAAAAAAAAAAAAAAACCCCTATTCCCATACCAACCCTAAGGGGTTGTTTGGGATGACCTAAATAAGTATACTTTTTGTCTTTTTACGAAAAGATGTGCAGAAAAATAAAGAGGTGATGTGATGGAAAAAAGATAAAAAGATGAATTATTTTGAACTTTCCAAACTTGGCCTAAATGTGTGAGTCAGCTTGTTGTAGCTTGGATTAGAAGGAATGAGTGTATGTCAACAAAAATATAAAAAATAATAATAAAATACAACCAAAAGAACAAAAAAAAAAAAAGAAGAAGAAGAAAATCTAATGAATGAATCAGGTACTCTTCAAGGGAAAAAACAAATAAAAGCATCTCCAACGGTTTAGTATTTTTTTCATCAAATTTGAGTGAAATTTGATATGAGCGGCTCTAGCGGCTTTCATCAAATCTAAGTGGACATCAAAGGGACGATGAAAATGAATTTGCTGAGTTTAATCCATATGTGCATATTGCTTAACCAAAACCAAGTTCTTAAACCATGCACATCTCAAATTCTCAAAAACCTCTTCAATCAGTATCTTTTCCGGCAAATCAAATTCATATATCAAATTCACCAAAATCAAAACCCATAAAAGCACACCTTCACTGAATAAAAAACAACATAGAGAGTGTAAAAATCACAATAGAGTTAGATCGTTTGGTAACTTTCTGTTTTAGTTAAAAAGTCAAAAAATCAATATAAGTTGTCATATCACTCTCTCTACTTTTCTGCATATCTTTTCGTAAAAAGCTAAAAAGTTACTAAAATAACTTGTTCCCAAACGAGACCTCAGTACCAAATCAATAGCTTCTTTCTTAAGAGCCTCCATTAATTCATCTTTACTTCCTATCTCGGTCTCTTTCATTTCCACGACTACATAAAAATTAAAATTTTAAAAAAAAAAAAGTACAGGGAGAGAAATTATACAAACACAACTATGTGCTCATTTATACAAAATCTAACCGTTGGACAACCACAAACGAAACTAAATAGAAGCAAAAACAAGAGAAAATAGTGGAATTGAAGGACTAACCAAGTTAGAGTGTAAAATTCAAGCTCTGTTGAAGAAAAGCACGATCTTGAAGAACACAAATCTAGAAAATTAGCAGAGTAGAAGAACAAGTAAAGAGGAATTCTCTCTCTCTCTCTCTCTCTAGCTCTGTGAAGTTTCTCTCTCTAGGGTATGAATACGAATACAAATACGAAAGTGAGTCTATTTGTCCCAACAATACCCAGTTAGAGGGATTCTATGTTCAGCCATGGCTGCTATTATTCATTTTTTGTGTATTCTGGACGTCCTGTCGGTTGTTCTGTTGGACCCACCTTCAATGTAAACACACAGTATTTTGGTAAAATCTGACCCAGCTCCTCAGTTTGGTGAAAGTTTTGACCAATTCTCAATTTGATATCATTTTGGTGAAACCGTTGAAGAGATAAAAGTGACATTTTTTCATCAAATTTGAATCTGGTGATAAATTTGATTCACCGTTAGAGATGGTCTAAATTGTAAAAGACAAGTTTCAATCTCTATATCACCAATTCCAGTAAATAATTGTTGATGTTGAATAAATTTGGCAGTTTGTACATGGATTTATCCAACAACTTGCACAACTCAACTTTTCTTCCAATTCTATTCAAAACCTTTTCAGGTACAGTTGTTACATATCTAAGTACACCCCCAACCCCAAACCAACCACCCCCCCCCCCCCCCCCCCCCCCCAACAAAAAAAAAAAAAAAAAAAACTCAGAATTTTACACATACTTAAAATATGTGGACAAAAATTATTCTGCATATGACTCATGATAGACTAATTTTAAGTCTACACCTCTCACTTCACTTTCATGATAAAATTTTAATTAAATATTACTTAGAATTGTTGTTTCAAATATTGAGGTATTTGTTATGTCACTGCAATTACATGACACTTAACTATTTGCAAAGCTTAGTTAAATCAATCCCAAACCAAATTGCCAAGTATCATAGCCCCCAACTCAAAGATCATTAATTAGTTGAGAAAAGTCTAAAGTGTGATCAAGCTGATCATAGGAGACTACTGTTAAGTTGAATTGGGTCAGGAGGTGGTTAACTCATAATGAATTGATCATGTCATCTAAAATTCAAACTAGTATATTCTATGCTTTCGTTTTGGAAATGGTTTCCCTCCAGTCCAATTACGGATTAGAGGGTATTGTTGGGTCCATGGGGGTTCATTACGAGTCTCGTTTTGATAATTCGAACCGTTCAATGTGTAAAGCTCGTCGAGTTCTATATGCTTATTAAAGAAATCACGTTGATCGGATATCGATAGCTATGTGATCAAATCAGTTTTGTATGGAAAAAATGGCAGTGAAAAATAAACGGATTACAAAAATCTGATTTGATCACATAACTATCGATATCCGATCAACGTGATTTTTTACAGGCATATAGTACTCGGCGATTTTTACACCTTGAATGATTTGAATTATCTAAACGAGACTTGTGGTGGGCTCCCACGGGTCCAACAATATCCTCTAATTCGATCATGGACAGGAGAGAAGCCATTCCCTTTGGTTTTATTCACTCCCCTAACAAGTGAGTGAATATTATCTTCTTCTGTTTCTTTCACTATGACATACTATTTTGAACCCATTTAAAATAGTAGACTCCACCGGAAGAATTAATCACATAAGAGAGTAATATTAACCTATCCGTCGAGTGGGAAGACAAATTTATTTTCTACTTTGGGTGCTATCTTTTCTCAATTATCTTCTTTAATTCCTGGAGAATGAGACTATCAATGAACTCTACCAGAATGCTCTTGCTACGTCGAAAAAATTGTGTAATCACCAAAAATTCTTGAAACAATTTGAAGAACAATGGGTTTGACCGGTGGATCAAATGTCATTTATCATATATATGATACTAGCCTATCACCCGTGCTATGCACGGGATAATTATAAATATTTATATTTATTTTAGATTTTTTTTAATATATAAATTATTTTTTTTAGATTTTTTATAAAAATAATTTAACAATCTTATCACTAATCATAGTGTATATGAGAAGTTAAAAAGGGTGCTACAGTAACTATGCACGGATTGTATCTGTAATTATTTGTATGAGGGGGTTTTGACCAAAGTTCTCAAAAGGCATGTGAATTAGAAAAAGTTAATAAATGCTGATCAGAGAATTTTGATTAAATCAATAAATACAGATATATAGATTGAAAAAAGTTAATAAATATTGAGTTTTTTTTTTTTTTTTTTTAATACTGTTTAGTGATTCAGTTTTCCGAGGCCTCCACGTTTAGAAAATGGGAAAAACAAAAAGAGGCAAAGTGAACAATTAAAGGGGTCAAGTTTCAATTATGAGAAATAATATCATGCTAATGAGTGCCCAACCATTGATTGTTTTAAGGGTACTTTGAAGAACATAATGATCATTCTTATGCATAGAAATCAATTTTGTAATGAGAGCATAGGGGGCATTATTGTTCTTTTGACTGAAATGGAGGGCACCCATTTTTTGAAAGAACAAGCATGCAAGAGTCCCAAAAAATAAAAAGAACAAAGCCCCCAAAGACATTTCACACTTAAAATTTTTAACCATTATAAATGGGACATTTTATTTTCACACGCTTATTTATCTTAGCGTACACATTTAATAAAATTTTATTTTAATGACAATCATATCTTAAAGTAAAATGATTATACTGAACATCAAAGTACACCTTTAATATTATATCTCAACTTTCTCTGTGCACATCTTTTTCATATAAAAAAATCTCAGTGCATATCTTTTTAGTTAAAAAAAACCCCCTATTTTTTACACCACATTACACTTTTATGTTAAAACAATAAAAACAAAAACCTGTTCAATCTCATTGGTATTTGGTTTCTCATTGGTGTTTAGGATTATCAATCAAGATCATTCAATCTGTTACATTTTCTTCTCTCTCTATTAATTATATATATATGCACACACAAATTCGTACATATATATTGACTGTTGAAGTTGAAATTCATGCAATAACAGAGCATTAGTGTTCAATTAGTTTAATTAAAAAAAAATGGGCTTGACCAGAAACAAAAACCTAACTTCATAAACAAACAATGTATATATATATTACCTAATCCACGTCCAGAATACAGAAAAGAAAACAATATTTCGCAATTGCATTGCATACAAGGAATCAAATTGGGGTTTGAAAGATAAGGAATTTTTGGGGCAGAGCTAGAACAACGACATAATTGAAGATAATTTGGGTGAGTTTGCAGGGAGGCCATGGATAAGAGTGAGAGAGAGAGAGTAAAGAGAGTAGAGTGGCAGATTGTGTAAATAAAGGGGGAAGATAAGGGACTTTTATGAACGGCGGTTCGGGTCAACAGTTTTCAACAAGTGTGTGTAAGGAGAGTTGATGTGATATGTGTATACTGGTATAAGTGAAAAGTATAATTAAAACATTTAGTGTGTGGATTAAAAAGAATAATTAATAATCAAATTAATATATATATACTAAAAAATAATATATATTAAAATAAATAAGTGTATGAGAATAAAATTTCCCGTTATAAATACTTTGGGGATGCCCAACAAACTTTCTTCAAAAGAGGGCTGATTTGTAAAGAACATTGGAAGCATCTTTAGAAGGTGACTTTGATCCTGTACACATACACCAATTCCTATGCATGTAAAGAACAAAAATAAAAATATTTTGAAAAACTAAATAGGGAAAATAAAATAATAATAATTGTAATAATAAAGAATGAAAGGGCTTGCAACTAAAGCACAGCATGAGATAACTCCACTCAATTGTATAGGCGTGGATAACAACACTCCTATCTCTTTCTACACATGAGGCTGCTTTATTTGCTATGGTTTATTGGAAGGGTTTTGGCTCTCAACTTACCATCTTAATTTGAGAGAATATTTAGATTTAGGCTTGGTTTGGGGTAACTTATATAATCCATCTTTTTATTTTTTTATCTTTTTTTCATCACATCACCTCTCTACTTTTTTGCACATCTTTTCGTAAAAAGACAAAAAGTGCACTTTTTAGGACACCCCAAACCAACTCTTAGTTGACTTATTTTGAGATCAATTTTAGTGATTTGTACCTTTTATTTTTTAAGATTTATTGAATAGAATTTTCATATAAAAAATCAAGATAGTTAAATATCGGTAGCTATAACCTATATATTTGAATCATATTTGTCTTCTTTTTTTTTTTTTTATAAAAAAAATAGACGAGAAATATAATTTTAAGAATAGATATCAGTTTTTTTTTAATATGAATTTGATTCAAACATATAGTTACTGATGTCTGATCATTTTGATTTTTTCATAAATATTTTAATCAATAAGTTCCAAAAAGTGAACTGTTCGAACCACCCAAATCGGTTTCAAAATAGACTTACTAAGCCCACATACTCTCCTAAGTTGAGATGACCAATTTAAGAGAAGTCAAACCCTTAACGGAATTATTTAGAGTAAATTGTTGAAAAATCCAAGCTAAAAAGAGATATAAGACATTAGATCCAATGGATATATTTTGGTGGTGAGAAGTCATTTTATTGTTTTGAAATGACATTTTATTTTTAATTTTTCTCATTAATTTATCTGTTGGCTTTTTTGACTATTTGTTCATATTATTTTCTATCTGTTGAAATTTATATCTATTTGTTCAAATTTTTTTAACCTATTTGTTGAATTTATTTTTTTATCTGTTGGACTTTTATAATTTATTTTTTCTATCTGTTCAAATTCACACAATTTTTAAACTTTCTTTCTCAGTCTGTTTCGCGCTCTCTCTCTTTTTCTCTCTCTCTCTCTCTCTCTCTCTCTCTCTCTCTCTATTTGTTTAATTTTTTTTCTATCTGTTGAAATTTTTATTTGTTCATATTGATATGAAATTTTATGTCTAAATTTTTTCTGCAAATTAAATCTATCTATTCAAATTTCTCTACTTTTTTCCATCTGTTCAAATCTCTCTCAACTTGTCCATTCTCTCTCATTGTATTCCAAGACACTCAGCATCAGAATAGTCATACAAGATCTGTTACCCACACACATACAAATATTTATTCTCAAATGCACACATGCAGAAAAATAGAGAAAACATTCATTCTCAAATACCCACACCCACACTTATACCCTCCAACACACAGATGATCCATCATCTATACAAAAATAAGCTACCAAAATTTTATAAAAAAAAATAGATGAAAAAAAAAACATAGGATCTGGTGGTCCGGTTCCAAATCCGAGAGAAATGGTGGTCTAGTGGAGAGAGAGAGAGAGATATAGACAATTTTCTTCAAACTTCAATGGCTCAGAGAGAGTTTGATCGATGCATATACGATCTTGAAGCTTTGGGTTTGATCTACACAAATCTACAAAACAAACATAGATTTATATATATATATACAGACACATATCTACAAAACACAAATCTATACATATATATACAAACAATTTCCAGTGAGGCACTCCAGAAACAAAGTTCAATCTCACTCAAGAACTCAACCGCAAGAGAAATGTACTGTAGATTTGTTCAATCATCTTCGTCGTTCCAACGGCTATTGTGACAACCTGTAAGTTTTTTCTCTTCATCGCTCGAGTGACAGGTTGTTTGCTTGAGTGGTCTTGTGGGTCATCCGGTACTTTTGATTGCAGGCCTAAGATTCTAAGAGTTAGCATTGTTCGTTCGAGCACAGGAGTATTCGCTCGAGCATTCTATTTGTTGGTGGTATGAACTTCTGAGAGTGTGAGTTTTACGCTTGAGCGCAAGTTTCATCACCCGAGCGGCCTATTCGGGATTAGCACTTTAGAAAGCCACTTTTTGGTCAAATATAGATCATTTCTTTCTCTCTCTCTCTCTCTCTCTCTCTCCATGTCTGAAAATCCAAAGCTTTTAAGTTTGGATTTCATCTCATTTTCACTCAAAATCACACCCTAGTTCCATATACCAAAACGTAGAGCACAAAGAGATCTTTCTAGCAATCTCAGCGAATTGTATTTTAGTCTGATTTTCGAGCTTTCTCTTGCTTGAGGTAGGGATTTCGTTGCTCCTCTTCAATACTTCATCTATAGATAGATCTGTGGTAGATTTTATTGCATAAAAATCTTATTTATTATAGTTTTTTTTTTTTGAAAATCATGAGGGCTTGATACTTGGTGGTTGAAATCATTAATTGGTAGTTGTTTTAGTTAATTAGGGAGTAGTTAAACATATTTATGTCGAGAAAGGGAAAAATCACACTTTGTACCATCCGGGAATGGGAGATGTTGAGTGCTATTGGCGAGTCCGTTGAGTCGGCAACTTTATTTTCAGTAGTTGCACAATCTACATTTGTGAGCCGAGTTATAGAAGCATAGAGGGATGACCTTAAGGTAGAAATCCTCCGGTAGAAGATATCTAGTGAGAAGGTAGAGAAGGGCTTAAATGTGTATTCTGACTCGAGTGTTAGATATCTTGACCATTTTTTCATACCAAAGTCTTGCCAAGAGGAGATATTCTGAGAGTTTCACCATTTACGCCTTACGGTGCATCCGAGAGGCACAAAGATGTATCACGACCTTAGTCGTTAGTTTTGGTAGAAAGGGATAAAGAAGGACGTAGTCGTGTTTGTGTTGAGGTGCCTTACTTGTCAACAAGTGAAGGCCGAGCATTAGAGGCCAACAGGTTTGTTGCAACCCTTGCCTATAGCCGAGTGGAAATGGGAACATGTCACGATGGATTTTGTGGTGGGTCTTCCGAGGACTTAACAGGTTAATGATGCCATATATGTGGTAGTTAATCGGTTGACTAAGTTAGCACACTTTGTACCTATGCGCATGAGTGACTCGGTAGATTACCTTGCTGACCTATATGTTAGGGACATAGTTCGACTTCACGGGGTCCTTGTGACTATTGTTTCGGATAGAGATCCACGTTTCATAACTCAGTTATGGCAAAGCCTACAGAACGCCTTGGGTACTAGATTGACTTTTAGTATTGCTTATCATTCTCAGACTGAGGGTCAGTCAAAGCATACTATTCAGATCCTAAAGGATATGCTTCGGGGTTGTGTTCTTGACTTTAAGGGGTCGTGGGAGAGGCACTTGCATTTAGTGGAGTTTGCCTACAACAATTGTTTCCAGTCAAGTATTAGCATGGCCCCATTTAAGGCCTTGTATGGTTTAGAATTTGTCCGGGAAACAACAGAGAAGGTAGCATTTATTCACAAGAGGTTGGTTACGGCTTAGAGTCATCAGAAGAGCTATGCCGATCGTAGGAGGAGAGCGTTGTCGTTTGAGGTAGGAGATCACGTCTTCTTGCAGATATCACCTAGATGGGGTTTAATGAGGTTTGGGAAGAGTAGAAAGTTATCTCCTAGGTTTATTGGACCTTTTAAGATCCTAGAACAGATTGGAGAGGTAGCTTATCGTTTGGCCTTGTCGCCACAACTTTTCGGAATTCATGACGTGTTTCATATCTGGATGCTTTGGAAGTATGAACTGGATCCATCACAATTAGATGGAGTTAGAGGTAGACGAGGGTGCCTCATATGAGAAGAGACCGGTTAGAGTTTTAGATACTCGAGACCAAGTCTTGTGAGGCAAGACGATTCCTTTGGTAAAAGTGTTGTGGCGACACCACGGGGTTGAGGAGGTCACTTGGGAGAGTGAGGCGGAAGTCCGTGAGAAATATCTGGACCTATTTATTGATGTTTGAACATGTGTTGAAAACTTTGTTATGTTAATGTAATACAAACATTGTATATGTTCTGGAAATGTGAATTGTAGATTCAGTATTGAAAACTCATTTATCATGTTGATGAGAATGGATGACCAGTGGATGGGTCATGGTGATGAATTTGAATTATTATCATTGTTGTAATTGGTTTAAACATGGTTTTAATGTTTGGTTTAAAATTTTGGAGACGAGATTCCTTAAAGGGAAAAGTTATAGCGACTCTAGTTTAGATCCAACCCATTCTATATTTTGGATTCGGGTTTCATTGCCTTATATAGTTGTTCTTGTCTTGTTTCCCTTTATTTCTCTTTGAGTTTGGCCATTAGGATGTGTTAATTGCGTTTGGAATAAGTTGGTAGCTTGTTTTTCAAACTATTGCTGTCCAGAATTTTACTTCTTCGCTTAAGTGACACTTCTTACGCTCGAACAGTCCTTGTAAACTTCCAGTACTTTTGCAGATCTGCAAAGATACTGGGAGTTATCATTTTTCGCTCGAGCGGTATTTTTTGTGCTCGAGCGGTGTTCGCTCGAGCGAGTTTTCTTGTGCTCAAGCAGTGGTTATCTGTTTGTAAAACTTCTGGGAGTTGGTATTCTTTGCTCAAGTGAAACTTCTTGCGCTCGAGCGATGCAACTTATTGTGTCTGGTCGCTCAAACAACACTTCTTGCGTTCGGGCGGTCTGCACGTATATCAATTCGTAAAGTCACGTTTCTGAGTCACTTTTTCACCTCTCTCTCTAAACATTTCAAAACTCTATTTTCTCTCACTCTTGCTCTAAAACTCATCTATTTCACTCAAATACACCTAGATCCGTTGACCTTTTCACCTGTGTCCCTTTATTAAAAATGTAGAGCTCGACGAGAGCTTTGTTCTAATTGGAGCAAAGTTGATTTTCGGTGTCTTTGAGTTTCCGTCACTCTCTCTCTCTCTCTCTCTCTCTCTCTCTCTCTCTCTTTCTCTCTCGTCTTCTAAGTTTGAGGTAGGGATTCTTCGCTCTTTCTGTGAGTTTTAACTTAGTTATTTACTATTTCTAAATAATATTATGATTTTAGGAGATTTTGAAACAAATCTAGGTTTTGGGTTAAAGATCAAAAGAGGGTTTTTGAAATAGATTCTTGTAAATGATTGCGGTGTTGAAAATAAAGTTGAGTTGTGATGAAGTAGTTGATTTTGATACTTGAGATTGATTTTGGAAGAAAAAGGGATTTTGCCCTAAATGTCTCAAATGTTGATTTTATATAAATAATGAATTGATGTTAGAAATGTGAATTGGGTTGATATTGATGAGGATGGTAGAGCTAGATATGTATTATCACTTACATCTTGAAACTTGAAAAGTTTATTCTTATTGGAAATTGTTTATCTGTTTAGAGATATTTGTATTGGGCTATTGGTGGAGGATAACTATGATTGTTGTGGAAATTGCATGAGAATTAGGAGAATTGAAACTATTGTCTCATCCATTTGCATCGAGCATTATTTCATATTTATACATTTGAGATGTTTATCATTTTGAGAAAATGGGTGAATCTGGAAGGTATATGTTGTCTCGTTGAAATAAGTTGGCCTGAGTGTCCATGGTGAAAGACCTAAAAACCGCACGTATACATAGGTGCCGATCTCGCGGATGAAATTTATGTGAAATGGCAATAGTAGTGGTTGTATAGCCTACGTTTACATGGGTGTCGGTTTACGGTTCCCCGCGGATGAAATTTCTGTGAAAGATTGATTTGTTTTGAGATTCCAAGAGTGTGATTCACCGCCTTGTTTTTTATTGTAAAAGAAATGGTTTATGAATTATGATATTAACCTAGCTTTGCATGATTTTGGAAGGAAATATAAAATGTTTTGGCACGAGCATTGCATGTGTATTCACCTTATATCTTTGTTAAGATTCATATACTGTTTTATATTATTTTTACTGGGTTTTGGCTCACCCTATGTGGGAAAAACATTTTCAAGTGTTAATGACATGCCTCCACCAATGCAATAGTTTTGGGAGGACTTAGAGCAAGAGGTTCATCTTATGTATTTATTATGCTTATTTTTGTACAAGCTAAGGGCTTTAACTGTATTGGATTCAAATCCATTTTTGTTGTAACCAAGTATTGAATTGGAAAGCTGTAAGCCCTTAGGGCGTTTCTTATTTGTTTAACTTTCATCATATTTCTTTATTATGTAACATATGCTATAGGTTTAGGGTTAAGCTTGTGAATGTATACCTGCATATGTTACTCTTCTAAAGTGATTGGGTCTAATGGAGGATAATTACCTTATCAAGTGTTATATGTAATCAACATTGTGGATAGCTTAGTAATTATTTCAGAGCATTACAGACGACGTGCCTGACAGGCAGCGTGGGTAGAATTGATATGACTTGATGACGCGTAATAGGTACGAACTAATAAGGCGATGACACGTGGAAGAAAAGGTTAGGGCAATTGAGTGTGACAGCTCATGTGCAGTTGAGATTCTTGGAATTCTGGAACTAGTGGGATAATGACCCAGCTAGAGAAGCGATCTCGGATGAGATGTTGAAAGAACTTCGTTCTTGATTCTTGATAAATGGGGCATTTGAGTCCTGGTTACCTGAAGCTAACGAGTCATGATCTCGATCGAAGAAGTACATTTATAGGTTCTATCACCTTAGATTGCCAAGGTAATAGAACCTAGGGGGCAGTTGTGGAGAAGTATTTTGTGAATGACACCACGTGGCCGAGGTGGCTCTGAGATGTCGGCTAAGGTGCCACTTGGGTGAGTCATAATTGCCGAGATAATCGCGGTATTGCTGAAGTTCGGTGCGGTAATATCAGGATTATGAGATATCTGAATAGAGGACAAGAGTCCTAGATAAGAGGAAGCTCCTAGTCTGGATAAGGATAAGGCTCTTGAGAAGTTTATCCCTATCTAGTTGAGAGTTCGAGGTAAGCATGGTGCTTAAGTCCTATGAAGTGAGACTTTTAGAGGACTATGTCACTGTTGACTATAAAAGTGAGGCACCCTCATGGGCCTAAGGTATGCTTTAATATATGCATTGAGTACTTGTGTGATATCTTTGAGAGATTGTTTGACTGACTTGATCGTCGGAGTGCCCCCTAATGGACGAACCACTGCGGTATTCTCATTTTCTTATTGGCAAGTGGTTGGCTTAATTTATTCTGTCACGTGCTCTCTAACTAAGTTCCCTGTTTGATTGTGTGGTCGGAAATCAATACACACAAAACCAGATGTTTAACCCATTTTAATTGAAAAATCATATTAAGAATTAAAGTGGTGAAACCCAATGAACTGGAGCCGTGAGCCTGGTCTAGGCGTCGAAAAAATGCAACCAAAGGAATTGAACACAACATCTCATATGTAAGAAAGCTATGTATTTCCACTGGACCGAGAAGCTTACCAAAAAATTCGTAAATCGAACCAATCCAAATCAATACAGTAAGTTTGGTTGGATTTTTTTAATTTATGGTTCGATCTTGATTTGGAAAATTAAGGAACCGTTCTCGGTGGATTGGTTATGGATTTAGATCCATGATTTCAGATTTGAACCGAATTAGATGGTATAACTTAAACCATATATATTTATTTGCCGGATATTATGTTTATTTAAGTTAATAATAGAATAATGTGCATGTTTATATTTTGAAAGTTCATATTTCCAAAAATTATGACAAATTTATGTTGAACAATATTTGTTTAATGTTATGATTTCACTTAACTGGTGAAATATTATGAAAGTAGTTTATTTTATGGGCTTGTTGTTATTATTTTTATAAGTTATGATAAGTTTAATTTTTTTTTTTAAATGTTATATGATTTTTCTTGTGAACAGATTATATGAAACTGTGGTTTCAAACCGAAGCGTGTTTAAATAATTTGGTTTGGATTAGTATCATAATTTTAATAGTTTGATTTAGTTCTAATTTTTATAGAACTTTAGACAATAAATTGATTCTAATTTCATCTCAAACCAATCTAAACCGGACCATACTCACTCATATAGGGAATGTACATCATTTATTATATTCAACGGTTCTTCTCTCAAATATTATTATCATTAATAATTTTACGAACAATATCAACATAAGAATATAAGTATAAACTAATAGTTAACCCATACGATGCACGGGTTAATTTTTTTTTAAAATAATATTTTATAACATTAAATTAATTTATTTATATATGTCTATATATATTATTTTTAGAAATATGTTGCAATGTATACATTACAAAAGAATAATATTAATTTTATCATGATATAAAATATAGTATAAATAAATATATAATAATTTTAATTGAATTATTTATGTACATATATATATAACTATTTAACAAATACATTACAAATATATGATACTTTTGTACTTAATTTTAAGGAAACATTACCTATAAATTCCATCTTGACGAATGGCGATCCATTTAGTCTTAAGGATTTTTTTATAAATCAATTAGTCCCATTGATTTTGAAAAGATAGATATAATATATTATTTTAAAATTAGTTTTGCGGTTATACCCTTATTTCTATTATGTTCTTTCTCTTTTTTTTCTTTTGTGCTAGAAAAGTAAGATACACAACATATGGGAATTAAATTTGGGATGAATTTTTATATAAAAATCTTTTTTATTTGAAAAACATTTCAAAATGAATACAAAAATGACTTAAAATGTGGGATTCTTCAAACATTCCAAAAGGATGTGAGATTTTTCAAATTTTCAAAAGGAGTACAAAAACTACTTGATAAGTTTTGGCCAAATGTATAATTTTAAACTGTAATACTTCAATGTAACATTCAAACGTAACACTCCAATGTAACACTCAAAAAACAAAAACAAAAAAATCTTAGTATAATGCCCTAATGTAACACATAAAAAAAACTCCTTACTGTACTTTTTTCAAATGTAACACTCCAATATAACACTCCAAAAAAATTCTTTAGTGTAACACTCTAATGTAACACACAAAAAGTTCTCTATTGTAACACTCTAATGTAATACACAAAAAAACTCCTCAGTGTATTTTTCCCAAAAGAAACACTCTAATATAACACTCCAAAAAAAACTTCTTACTGTAATACTCTAATGTAACACACACAAAAACTCTTTAGTGTAATACTCTAATGTAACACACAAAAAAATTTCTTAGTGTATTTTTTCCAAATATAACACTTTAATATAATACTCTAAAAACACTCCTTAACTCCTTAGTGTAACATTCTAATGTAACACACATAAAAATTCCTTAGTTTACTTTTTCTAAACGTAACATTTCAAAAAAAAAATTTAGTGTAACACTTTAATGTAACACAAAAAAAAAATTCTTTTGCGTATTTTTTTCAAATGTAACTCTCCAATATAACCAAAAAAAAATAAA
The DNA here is from genome assembly GCA_036172215.1 of Camellia granthamiana. Classification (NCBI taxonomy): domain Eukaryota; kingdom Viridiplantae; phylum Streptophyta; class Magnoliopsida; order Ericales; family Theaceae; genus Camellia; species Camellia granthamiana. The sequence goes on along the minus strand of CM069904.1, from coordinate 34,414,009 downwards.
TGTGAAATTCTTCAAACCATTCCAAAAAGAGTATTGACGTGGTTAGGCCTAGAAAGGCCATAACCCACTATAAACAACCCAAGCCTACCACTTAGAGCCCAAGGCATAACCCAACTGATAAGGCCCAGCACAGCCGGAAATCAACATGGCATGAAGGACCAATGATATTCAGACACGTGGCACGTAAAGGGCAAGCCACATCAGCAGACAAAGATCTGCAAAGTTATTGCCACTGCACATCGCCATTAATGCAGCCTCTCATAGCATTTATTACGACAACACCTCTCCATCGGGACGGCATGCCCTCACCCTGAACAAGGTAAGCTACAGCATAGACCTGGGGTCAAGGTGACAGATAGGACGGGACAACGAACTGATTACCAAAGGATATAAGCAGACGTTGGAGACAAGAAGAAGGGTAAGCTTTCTATCTCCAATATCTCTCTACACTCTACTTCTCTTTCTAACTTGCTCGTTGGAGGGTTCGCTGGGGGACTCCCCGTTCCCTGTTGAACTTGTGTGCAGGTTCTCTGGTGGGCTTGAACACTCAGTTACCGGTTGGAGAAGAGTGGATTAGTCCGACCCATCCCACCTGGGACCTGTGATACCATAACTGTATCATCAGTTGGCGCCGTCTGTGGGAATGCTTTGCTCTACGCGCCAATTGTGCTCATTGCCGCTGGAGACCCTGTTCCAATAACCCTTTTCTGCTACCCATCAAAGTGTATGGTCATGACTAAATCCATGGCTTCTCACCAAAATGCTGCCGACCACCAAGCCGACCCCCCCAATCCAAACAACCCACCACAGTATTTCATCGAACTTACCAACAGCATTAACCGCATGGCCGAGCAAAACCAAGCCCTGATAAATGCTCTACTCCAAAGAAACCTTCTTATGCCTCCGCCACCACCTCCCGATATTCCGCCCAACCAAGAGCGAGCCCCAAGCCATACTATCCCGCAGCCCTATCCACCCAACTTGGAAGGCTTGCAACCTCCTCCTCCTAATATAAATACACCACCCTGACCCCCGTATCCGTCGGTCCTGGCACCAACCCCTGAAGGGGAAGCCAGTACCGTCCAACCCCCACTGCCTTCCGGTGGTGATAACATCCCTCTCTGGGACGCCGAACTCCGAGCCATAAAGCTCCAACTCCAAGGGGTCATGCAGAACATCCAGCATAAACCCTCTACCACAGCAAATTCACCATTTGTTGCTTCCATCCGGGATAAACCTCTACCCCCCAAGCTCAAAATGCCCACCATCGACTCTTTTGACGGTACGACGGACCCAGTCGACCATCTAGAGACCTACAGAACCCTCATGATCCTCCATGCATTCCCTGACGAGATCATGTGTCGAGCTTTCCCTGTGACACTGAAGGGGTCAACTCGGCTGTGGTTACCAGCAAATTCCGTCTCTACTTTCCAACATCTCAGTGACTCCTTCCTCAGTCATTTTATTGGAGCACAGTGCCAATGCCGTCTGGCAACCCAACTCCTCCACATCAGCCAGACCGAGAGGGAGTCCCTGAGCAGTTTCATTATCCGCTTCAACACCGAAGCCTTGCAAGTGGCGGAAAACGATGATAAGGTCATTCTTACAACTTTCATGGCCGGACTACGGTCGTCTGATTTCCTTTTCTCCCTCTCTAAAAACCCCCCCGCCTCCATGGCAGCCCTGCTATCCAAAGCTCAAAAATACATGAACACAGAAGATTCCCTAGCCGCTCGCCAAGACCCTACCGCAAAAAACCCGACCCCCCGAGAAAAGCGAAAAGACCCAGAAGCCAAAAATACACAGTACAATAACCAAACACCGCATTACACAGACCGACCCCCCCGAGCCGACCGGTCGGCACCAGCCCAACCGCCCGGTCGATTCGAGCGGTACATACCCCTCAACTCTCCCATGGAGCAAGTCGTCAACTAGATCCAGCGGGATTACCCCCTCAAATGGCCCCAACTATCATGAACCCCCTCCGGTCGGAAAGACCAGTCCAAATATTGTCGTTTCCACCAAGACCACGGCCATAACACCGATGAGTGCGTCAACCTCAAAGATCAGGTCGAGACCTTCATACGTTAGGGACGTCTTAGCCGATTCACGGACACTCGCCCCCAACAGAGACAAAGGACTGAGCCCACCAGAAACACCCGCCGGCGCACCCCTCTCCGGCAGCCAGCCCAACCAAATCAAGGCCATGATCGCCCTCCATAGCAACCTCAGGCACAAGGTAATCCCGCCCCACCTGTTGGAGAAATCAGAGCTATTTTCGGCGGGCTTGCTTGTGAAGGACCATCCCGCTCGGCTCAGCGGGCGGAACTCAGGAAAACAAGGCAAGGCTCAGACAAAAAGGCTGCCACATTGGACCGACCTTCCAAACAGCCCAGGCAGTGGCCGAGCCTATCACCTTTACGGACGCCGACTGCATAGGCATTCGTTATCCCCATAACGACCCCCTCGTCATTTCGACTCTCCTCTCCAATTACAAGATCAGGCGGGTTCTCATAGACAACGGCAGCTTTTTAGACATCATCTTCCTCAACTGCTTCCGCCAGCTCCAGATTGGGAAAGAAAGTCTGTCCCCTCTCCAAACCCCCTTGGTCGGTTTCACTGGTGACCGGGTGACCTCCATCGGCTCCATCGATCTCCCCATCACAATCGGCGAGTACCCACGCTAGACCACCAAGATGCTCACCTTCCTTGTTGTCGATTGCCCCTCTGCCTACAACATCATCCTTGGTCGCACCGCCCTAAATGCATTTCAAACTATTAAATCAACTTATCACCAAGCCATCAAGTTCCCTACCGATCTAGGGATCGGGACAGTGAGGGGGGAGCAGACCGTAGCCAGGGAATATTATGTTGCCTCACTCAAAGAAGTCAAGTTGAAAGAGGCTATGATCATCGAAGGACTCGATGTCAGAGACGAAGACGAGCTGGTTAGGGGGGAACCAGTGGAAGAACTTATCGAAGTCCCCATCGATCCCACCAACCCAGCAAAAACTGCCAAAATTGGCAGCCAACTATCCCCCCAAGCAAAAGCCGACCTTACCGCCCTCCTGATCGAGCACAACGATGTATTTGCCTGAACCCATTCAGACATGCTGGGTATTGACCCCTCATTCATAACCCATCGCCTCAACATTGAACCTCATTTCCGATCTTATCGCCAGAAGCAGCGCGTTTTTCATCCGGAGCGCAACACTCTCATTGCCGCAGAGGTCGATAAGCTCCTTGCGGCACAATTCATCAAGAACGTGGACTACCCTAGATGGTTGTCAAACGTCGTCCTGGTCCGTAAGAACAATGGTAAATGGCAACTCTGTGTCGACTACTCCAACCTCAACCGAGCTTGCCCCAAAGACAGCTATCATCTCCCCCACATAGATCTGCTGGTTAACGCCACGGCCGGTCATCAAATGCTCAGCTTCATGGATGCTTTCTCTAGGTACAACCAAATTTTGATGCACCCGCCTGATCGTGAACACAACTCCTTCATTACCGACCGAGGTATCTACCATTACCGTGTGATGCCGTTTGGACTGAAAAATGCTGGGCCACCTACCAACGGCTAGTCAATGTTGTCTTCCATCATCAGATAGATCGGAATATGGAAGTATATGTCGACGACATGCTAGTCAAGAGCAAACTCTCCGCTGATCATCTGACCGACTTGCGAGAGACCTTCGGCACCCTACGACAGTACCAAATGAAGCTCAACCCGGAGAAGTGCGCCTTCGGCGTAGGATCTGGGAAGTTTTTGGGTTTCATGGTCAGTCAGCGGGGCATTGAAGCCAACCCTGAAAAGATCAAAGCCTTGATTGAAATACAGTCACCCAGAATAGTTAAGGAGGTTCAAAGACTCACTGGCCGAGTTGCCGCCCTCAACCGCTTCATTTCCCGCGCCACGGATAAGTGCCTCCCCTTCTTCAAAGTTCTTCGGCAAACTTTTGAATGGACGACCGAATCTGAAGAGGTTTTTCAGCAGTTGAAACAGTGCATGGCCAACCCCCCTCCTTTCACAGGCAATCACGGGCGAACCCCTCTTCCTCTATTTAGCCGTGTCAAACACCGCAGTCAGTGCAGCTCTTATCAGGGAAGACGGCTCTGTCCAACGACCGGTCTACTACATCAGTCGGGCTCTCAGAGAAGCGGAGCAGAATTACCCACTGTTAGAAAAATTGTCTTTGGCCTTGGTCATTGCCTCCAGACGACTTCGTCCTTACTTCCAAGCCCATTCCATAGTGGTCCTCACCAACCAACCTTTGAAGAAGGTCATGCAGCAATCAAAACTTTCCGGCAGACTCATGCAGTGGTCAATGGAACTCAACCAGTTTGACATCTCCTACTGACCTCGAACAGCAATAAAGGGGCAGGCTGTCGCTGATTTCATCCTGGAATTCACTAATCCTACCCCAACCATGGCCCCTCCACCCCCACCAACCCTTACCGAGCCAGAAGACCCTCATTCTTGGACTCTCAACGTCGACGGATCATCCCGCAGGGAAGGCAGCGGGGCCGGTCTCATCCTCACCGCCCCTGAGGGTGGCTATTTCAAATGTGCTCTCCGTTTCTTGTTCGAGGCCAGTAACAATGAGGCCGAATACGAGGCATTAATAGCAGGTCTCCGTTTAGCCAGAGACATCGGTGTCAGCCACATCCGGGTGTTCAGCGACTCCCAGCTCATTGTCGGACAAATTACGAGGGAATTCGATGCCAAGGAGGATACAATGCAGGCTTACAGGGATATTACACTCCCCCTTGTCCGCCTCTTCAATAACTTCCACATCAAGCACATCCCTCGGATGGAAAACTCTAAGGCAGATGAGATGGCTCAGCTAGCTTCTGCAGACCAGTCCAACCTCAGCCATGGTGTCCACCTCGAATACCTAGCCCACCCTGCCATCTCCCCCGACCAACAAGAAGTGCAGTTCCTCCAAAATGAACCCATTCCTTGGGCGTCCGACATCTTCCTATTTTTGACAATAGGGGCACTTCCAGATGACCAACAGTAGGCCACCAAAGTCAGGGCCCGATCGTCCAATTACATCCTTGTCAGTGGCGTCTTGTACAAACGTGGTTTTTCACGCCCGTATCTGCGATGCCTCAATCCAGCTCAAGCAACCTATGTGATGCGGGAAATCCATGAGGGAATTTGTGGTAATCATTCAGGCGGCAGGTCTCTAGCCCACAAAATACTTTGCACTGGTTATTTCTGGCCCACTCTCAATCAAGATGCGACTGACTTCGTGCTCAAATGTGATAAGTGTCAGCGTTTTGCCAACGTCCCCCATGCTCCTCCTACAGAGTTGATCACACTTTGCAGTCCTTATCCATTCGCCAAATGGGGAATCGATTTAGTTGGTCCACTTCCCACCGGCCGAGGCCAGACCAAGTTCGCGATAGTCGCCATTGATTACTTCACCAAGTGGGTAGAAGCAGAACCTTCTGCCACCATCACCGAGCGGAACACAACCAAATTCATCTGGTAGTCAATCGTATGCAGGTTTGGCATCCCTCAAGCCATCGTCTCCGACAACGGCAAACAATTCGACAACGCCAAGTACAGGAAGTTCTGTGCAGACCTCCAGATCCAACCATGTTTCTCCTCCCCAGGTCATCCCCAAGCCAATGGCCAAGTCGAGGTTACCAACCGTTCTCTTCTGAAGGTCATCAAAACTAAGCTAGAAGCTGCCAAGGGACTTTGGGCTGAGGAATTACCGAATGTACTCTGAGCTTACCGTACTACCGCTCGGACTCCCACTGGGGAGACTCCCTTTCGCTTAACTTACAGCGCTGAGGCGGTCATCCCAGTGGAAGTCGGTCTGCCTACGCTAAGGGTTTTACATCCAAATCCAGAAGTAACCGAAGAGCTCCGTCGGGCAGACTTTAACCTAATCGAAGAGCTCAGAGAAACCACTGCTGTCAGACTGGCCTCATACCAACAGAAAATGAGAACACACTATAACCGCAAATTCCGTCTAAGGGAGTTCGCCATGGGGGACCTTGTCTTGCGCGAAGTAACTCTTGCCACCAAAAACCCGACTGAGGGCAAACTTGCAGCCAAGTGGGGTGGACCTTACGCTGTGAAAGCCCGACCACGTCCGGGCACTTACCGACTTCAGGACATGGAAGTTCAAGACCTCCCCCACCCATGGAACGCCGAACACCTGAAGCGTTACTTTCAATAAATTCCTACTTTTGTATTGCTCAGCTGTTGTATTTTCTTTTCGGCAAATTTACACGCCTGAATATTCTTGTTCTCCCCTCACATAATGTAACTTTTTGATCAACTGGGCTACACTTTCCATGACAACAATTTTATATCTCAGTTATCTATATGGCGTCTCCATAACATTTTGATTGCAGCACTCATAAAAAGCCTCAGCCAGACTGAGCACCAAACGCCTCGTCTAGACCGAGCGACAAAAAGCCTCAGCCAGACTGAGCATGAAGAACTCGGCCAGACCGAGTCGTTAAAAGCCTCAGCCACACTGAGCACAAAAAGCCTCAGCCACACTGAGCACCAAAAGCCTCGGCCAGACTGAGTCGCTAAAAGCCTCAGCTAGACTGAGCACAAAAAGCCTTAACCAGACTAAGTACCAAACGCCTCCTCCAGACCGAGCGACAAAAAGCCTCAGCCAGACTGAGCATAAAGAACTCGGCCAGACCGAGTCGTTAAAAGCCTCAGCCAGACTGAGCACCAAAAGCCTCGGCCAGACCGAGTCGTTAAAAGTCTCAGCCAGACTGAGCACCAAAAGCCTCAGCCAGCCTGAGCACCAAATCCCTCAGCCAGAGTGAGCACCAAAAGCCTTGGCTAGCTTGAGCATGACAAACCTCAGCCAGACTGAGCGTAAACGCCTTGGTCAGCGCAAGACTGAGTTACTTCAAGCCACTGAATTATTTGCAAAGTCAGTGAATCATAGCTTACCCCCAACTGGGCACGCATACAGAGCTCGGTCAAGGCCATTCAAGCCAACCTCATGCTTGTGGCATTCGTAGACACACTAAGTCAAAATTCCAAGTCCATGTTTTTACACCACTCTTTGCTTAGTCAAATTCCAAACTAATCTTTTACTTACCAACATTCTTGCAACATGATTTAAAACTCCATTTTTTGGCATAATTTGAAACTTCACATCTCTGACATTCTTACATGTTTCCTTTACAAGTCAGACTATTTCCTTATTTATCAACAGTTGCAAGTCAGCCTTTTTCTTTACAAGTCAAGCCTAACTTTAATAAACCACTCTCATTCACTTCAACAGTGTGGCTGTAACAACCCTCACACTGTTTACCGATAAATTACTGATTAATTACCGATTACTGCTAAACTGAGAATGAATATGACTGGTAATTGAATTGATCGAAATACTGAACTGAATGACTGAAATCCGAAACTGATTGATTGACTGTATCTGTTTCAATGCATTTTCTATCTGTTGATTTTTTATTGATCTGTTCATGTTTTTGTGTTTAAACTGCAAATTGAAGGCCTTAACGGCGGCCGAACCAGAAATTGATTGATGTTTTATGATCAGTAGAATTAATGTGATTTTATGGTATATTTATCTGAAATGTGATTTAGTATGATTAAATTGGATCAATATTGATAAATTACATGAGTTGGGTTATTTACAACTTTGCCATTGTGAGTGGCCCATTATCTCAACCTTTTGAATTTCCTTACGCTTGAAACAAAACATTTTTGCTTAGCCAAGTTCATTGTTTTTGCCGACTTCAGAGAAAGAAAAGGAAGAGAGTTGATTTTCATCTCATTTTGCTTGGTTGTGCTTGGAACTTAAGAGGAATTGAAGTGTAGATTGTCAATTGAGTTTCTAGACTTGTAATTGAGGAACCTAGGTATGTTTTTCATCCTCTTAATTGTGTATTTAAGTGATTCTTGCATGGTCTAGAGCATAGTTGAAGTCTTGAGCCAAGTTATGGCCCTTCTTGGTGGAATTGAAGCTTAATTGTTGCATGCATGGCTATATCCTCGCATTTTGAGGTCGATTACATAGAATTTGGTACATGCATGTTCATAATATTGTTATGGTTCATGTTGTCATCATGTTTTTGAAAGATTTGAGATCATTTGAGCAAGCATTGAAGCTTTAAAGTGGTTTGAATTCATGCATGTCATGTTTGAATGTTGTTCATGAAATTTGGGATTGAAATTGGATTTAATTGATCTTCCCTTGGGCCTTGATTATACAAATTGAGCTTTGAATCATGTCATTCTATGTATCTACAAGTGTTTTCCAAGAAATAGGCCCAAAGGAATTGATTTTGATGCATTTGTGTTTCATTTTGAACTTGGAGCTCGAATCTGGATTTTCCAGATTTTGGTCTTCCGCTCGAGCGGGGAGAACGGCGCTCGAGCGGGAAATTCGTGCTCCCAGTACTTTGCACTGTTTTACAGTCCGCTCGAGCGGGGTAATTGGCGCTCGAGCGGGACCTTGTGTCTTACACTCGAGCGGCTATCGAGCGCCCTATCGAGCGTGATTTTCACTCATCCAGTACTTTTGACTATTTTGCAGACCGCTCGAGTGGGGTAGGTGACGCTCGAGCGACATAAACGCTCGAGTGGCATAAACGCTCGAGCGGAGTAACCTACGCTCGAGCGGGGCTCTGTTTTTCTGAAATTTTTGAAAATGCTTTTAAAAGTGCATCTTTACATCCTCATTCCATCCTAGGCATTCTTAGGCCTAGTTTAAAGCATCTTAATGAGGATTAGATGTAGAACACACCGAGGCAAATTAGGGATTAAGTTTTTATCTTTCCCAACTGTGTAGCTTAGTGTGTGTTCAATCTGTAAACTGTGTAGGGTTGGTTTTTCGAGGAGACGCTCTAGCCTACTGTAGCCCAGAACTTTGTGAGTAACAATTGTATAAAGATATGTTCAACTGAGAATGTTTTCTGACTGTTTAACTGAACTGTTTTCCGAACTGATACTGTTAATTGAATGAATGTATGTCCTATATTCTGAACTGTATTGTGGCATCCTTAGCAACTACTGTTTACTGTTACTGTTACAGAGATCTCTCTCGGTTCCCTTGTTGGAACCACCACTGTTTACTGATTGATGGCCATCATCTACTGCTTGGTCTTTTAAGACCTATTGCTTACTGTACTGCTATGCTAATAGATATACCACATATGATTGAATGACTGATATACTGAATCAATGAACTGTTTTCATTACTGTAAGGACATTCATTCTTAACCCCTTTACGCATTATGTTATTCACTGGGCTTTAGCTCACTGCTCATATATATATGTAGGTGTACAGGCACCAGACCGGAGCTAGGAGCGTGGGGTAGATTTCCCTTTTTGTCAAGCCAACCACCGTGCCTCACTGCGAGGTTTCGAGCCTGCCAAGCCATGGCTTAGGGGTGTTTTAATTTCCCCCGTCTGTCTCTGTAAATGTTTTGTAATGACCGCTTAGACTGATAAACTGTACTGTACTGCTTAATAGGGATTAAGTCCCTGCTCTAAATGATTGTATATAATGTACATACTGTTTTATCACTGACTGTATATATGTATGAGAAGTCTTTTTGCATACAGACTGTCACAGCTCATTGGACATTGTTTACTTACTGTATTGGCTTCCGCCAGCCCCTGTACTCTGTTTTACTGTCTTATTGTTAAGCAGGCCTTCGGTAATCTCGGATTACTGGCCGATTACGGTGCTAAACCCATAGGGGCGGGTTTGGGTCGTAATAGAGTGGTATCAGAACGGTACTTAACCACGAGTTGTACCGCACACACGTGTCCAAATGAGCTATAGGATGTCCTAGAAAAGTGATTAGGGCATTTCATGAGCATGAAAAGTGTGTGGCTATGACATGACTGAATATATGCTAATGTGATAAACTGTTTAAGTATGCAACTGCTTATGTTGATAACTGTTATAACTGCCTATAGTGAAATGGATAATGCAAGAACTGCAAATGAATTTGAATCCTCATCCACTGAGCAAGAATGGCAAGAATGGAAAGAATGATGGAACTGATAACTGAAAGATTAGATCGACAACAGAACCAACAGCCCCCACCTCCTCCTCTGGTACAGCCGGAACAGAATGTGAATGTTAATGATGACGACATAATTGCTCTCACCCAGAAGTTCAGCAAAATGAAACCGCCATCCTTTCAGGGAGGCCTTGAACCATTGAAAGCTGAAGCACGGGTTTTGGAGATTGAAAAGTTATTTGAAGTGTTTCTGTGCTCGGAAGCAAATAAAGTACTGTTAGCTACCTTCACCTTGCAAGAAGAGACCAGAAGGTGGTGGATGCTGATCCGTGACACCAACACTGTAGTGACTTGGGCTCAGTTTAAGGAGTCATTCTTTGAAAAATATTTTCCCCAGTGTGTCAGGGACAAAAAGGTAACTGAATTTGAATAGCTGAGACAGAGCACAATGTCTATTGCTGAATATGAGACAAAGTTCACCGAGCTTGCTAGATATGCACCACACATGGTGGACATTGATTATAAGAAGGCCAGGAAGTTTGAAGGCGGCCTTAATGTTGCCATACTCGACAGAATAAACGTTTTAAAGCTACCGACCTATGTAGGTGTTCTTGACCGAGCATTGATGGCTGAGTCGAACATCGAAGCGGTGAAACATTCTGAATCACTAGCGTCTGAATGGCGTGGTAAAAGACAGGGTTTCAAATTCAAGAAAGGCAAGCATAACCCTTTGAACAAGAAACAGAATACAGGGTCAACGACTACTTCTAGTCAAGGGAACCGTTCCATTCCGCCCTGTTCTGAATGTGGTAAGAACCATAAAGGAGTTTGTTATAAAATTTCTGGTGCTTGTTACAGGTGTGGCAAGGTGGGCCACGTGGTTAAAGATTGCCCTTCCACTGCTCCGGGCAATAGTAAAGTGGCAGGCAGCATCGCAGCGTTAACTGTTATACCGAAACCGAACCCTAAAGCTACCGGGAAAGAGCCTATGAGGCAGGGCCGAGTGTTCGCCCCAGTACCGGGAGACATACAAAATACCGAGACCGTAGTGTCAGGTATTCTTTCTATTTGTGCTCAAAATGCATATGTACTGATCGATTCGAGGTCTACACACTCTTATGTATCGCATGCTTTTTCGCGAAAATTGAATAGACCCTTAGAACCTATGAACTATCTGTTAGCTGTATCATCACCTGTTGGGGGATCCATGACTTGTGCATATATGTACCCTGCTTGTGAAATTATTATTGGAGATGCACATTTGTTTATTGATTTACTGCCTCTGAACATTGATCATTTTGATGTAATATTGGGGATGGACTGGTTAACGAAATATCATGCCACCATAGATTGTGTAACGAAACGAGTAGTTTTCCGTCCACCGGGTTTGCCTAAATTTGTGTTTAATGGGAGTGGAGTAGTACCTCCTCCGTATTTGATTTCATTTGTGAAAGCTGTTAAATTAATTAGAAAGGGGTGTAAAGGATATCTGTGTTCTGTATTGACTGTATCTACTGATGATAATGCTAATGTGAACAGTATTCCCATAGTCAGAGAATTCCCAGATGTTTTCCCAGATAATCTACCAGGGGATTTGATTGACAGGGAGATCGAATTCACCGTTGATGTGATTCCGGGAACACAGCCAGTATCTAAAACTCCTTACCGAATGGCTCCAACTGAACTGAAAGAACTAAAAATGCAACTACAGGAACTGTTAGATAAGAAGTTCATCAGGCCCAGTACTTCACCGTGGGGCGCTCCTGTTTTATTTGTGAAAAAGAAGGACGGCTCACTGAGACTGTGTATTGACTACCGTGAACTGAATAAGGTAACTGTGAAAAATAAATACCCATTGTCGCGTATTGATGACTTGTTTGATCAGTTACAGGGTGCTCAAGTTTTTTCTAAGATTGATCTCAGATCCGGATATCATCAGTTGAAAGTTAAACCAGAGGACATTGATAAAACTGCTTTTCGAACGAGGTATGGACATTACGAATTTTTAGTTATGCCTTTCGGAGTTACCAATGCACCTGCTACATTTATGGACCTCATGAACAGAATCTTTAAACCATACCTTGATGACTTTATAGTTGTATTCATTGATGACATACTGATTTATTCCAAAAGTATAGAAGAACATGAACATCATCTGAGACTTGTCCTGCAGACCCTAAGAGAACAAAAACTCTATGCTAAACTGTCTAAATGTGAATTCTGGTTTGATCATGTTATGTTTTTGGGGCATGTTGTTAGCAAAGACGGAATTTCTGTTGATCCGCAGAAAATTGAAGCTGTAGTAAACTGGGCTAGACCGACAAATGTGACAGAAGTCCGAAGCTTTTTGGGACTAGCTGGATATTACAGAAGATTTGTCAAAGATTTCTCCAAAATTGCCTTACCGTTGACACAATTGATTCAGAGGGGATATCATTTGACTGGACTGACCAAAGGGAATCAGCATTCCAAGAGTTGAAAACTCGACTTGTGACTGCACCTGTTCTTACCCTACCTTCAGGTACGGATGGTTATACTATTTTTAGTGATGCTTCTCATAAGGGTTTGGGATGTGTTGTAATGCAGAATGAGAGAGTTATTGCTTATGCTTCCCGACAACTGAGACCACATGAAAAGAACTACCCGACCCATGATTTGGAACTTGCTGCAGTAGTGTTTGCACTGAAAATCTGGCGTCACTACCTCTATGGGGCAACATGTGAAGTATACACCGACCATAAGAGTCTGAAATATTTCTTCACACAGAAAGAATTGAACATGAGACAACGGAGATGGCTAGAACTGATTAAAGATTATGACTTGCAAATTTTGTACCATCCCGGAAAAGCCAACACCGTTGCCGATGCATTGAGTCAGAAATCGATTGGGAACTTAGCCTGTTTGCTCACCGAACAGAAAGAGTTGCTTTGTGACCTTGAAAAATCTGAAATTGAAATTGTTTTACCGGAACAAGGTGGAAGCTTAGCCGCCATTTCTGCTCAACCGGCATTGATCGAAGAGATTAAAGAGAAACAGCAACAGGATGACTTCTTGAAGAAGATCATCGATGAACGAGAATCTAAACCGAGACCGGGTTTCAAATTTGAGAATAATGTACTGAAATTTCAAGAAAGACTGTGTGTACCGAATGATTCTGAATTGAAAAGAAGAGTTCTGCAAGAGGGCCACAATTCAAAACTGTCTATCCACCCAGGGAATACGAAAATGTACCAAGATTTGAAATTGAATTTCTGGTGGCCAGGAATGAAGAAAGAAATTGCTGATTTTGTATCAAAATGTCTTCATTGCCAACAAGTCAAAACCGAACATCAACGACCCGCAGGCTTATTGCAGCCCTTACCAATACTGGAGTGGAAATGGGAACATATCACTATGGATTTTATCGTCGGATTGCCTCGCTCCAGCAAAGGTATGGACTCAATTTGGGTTATTATCGATAAACTGACTAAATCTGCCCACTTCCTACCTATTAAGACAATTTATAATGCGGACAAATTGGCTATACTCTATATTGATGAAATTGTTAGACTGCATGGAGTGCCTGTGTCCATTGTTTCTGACAGGGATTCGAAGTTTACATCAAGATTTTGGCAAAGCCTACAGACTGTATTGGGTATTGAACTGAGACTGAGTAGTGCCTATCATCCTCAGATAGATGGCCAGTCAGAAAGGACCATCCAAACCCTGGAGGATTTATTGAGAATGTGTGTCCTTGATTTTCAGGGAAACTGGGAAAGCCATTTGCCATTAGCTGAATTCGCCTACAACAACAGTTATCATTCAAGTATTGGTATGGCGCCTTTCGAGGCATTGTATGGCAGAAAATGTAGATCTCCGATTTGTTGGGCAGAAGTTGGAGATGGGCCTTTGCTTAGGCTCGAGATTGTATATGAAACAACTGAGAAAATTAAACTGATACAACAGAGACTGAAAACCGCACAAAGCAGACAGAAAAGTTATGCGGATGTCAGAAGACGAGACAGAGTATGAAGTGCGTGATCACGTGTTTGTGAAAGTGACACCGATGAAAGGCCAGACTCGTTTTGGAGTCAAGGGCAAATTAGCGCCGAGGTATGTCGGACCGTATGAGATTATTGAGAAAATCAACCCGGTGGCGTATCAAGTTGCGCTTCCTCCTGAAATGGAGCATATGCATAACGTCTTCCACATTTCTATGTTGAGAGATTATCTCCGGGATCCCTTCCATGTGATTGAGCCTACTCGTGTAGTGTTGAGTGATGACTACACTTACGAGGAACGGCCTATACAGATTGTGAACAGACGGATCAAGAAACTGAGAAACAAAGAGATTCCGTTAGTGAAAGTCGATTGGCAAAACCATGGTGGCGTGTATGCCACTTGGGAAAAGGAAGATGACATGGCTAAGAGATATCCTGATTTGTTTCCACTGAATCCTGTTTTCTTCCAGAATGAAGGTAATTCGAGTTTGGAGGACCAAACTCTTTATAAGGAGGGGAGACTGTAACAACCCTCACACTGTTTACCGATAAATTACTGATTAATTACCGATTACTGCTAAACTGAGAATGAATATGACTGGTAATTGAATTGATCAAAATACTGAACTGACTGACTGAAATCCGAAACTGATTGATTGACTGTATATGTTTCAATGCATTTTCTATCTGTTGATTTTTTATTGATCTATTCATGTTTTTGTGTTTAAACTGCAAATTGAAGGCCTTAACGGCGGCCGAACCAGAAATTGATTGATGTTTTATGATCAGTAGAATTAATGTGATTTTATGGTATATTTATCTGAAATGTGATTTAGTATGATTAAATTGGATCAATATTGATAAATTACATGAGTTGGGTTATTTACAACTTTGCCATTGTGAGTGGCCCATTATCTCAACCTTTTGAATTTCCTTACGCTTGAAACAAAACATTTTTGCTCAGCCAAGTTCATTGTTTTTGCCGACTTCAGAGAGAGAAAAGGAAGAGAGTTGATTTTCATCTCATTTTGCTTGGTTGTGCTTGGAACTTAAGAGGAATTGAAGTGTAGATTGTCAATTGAGTTTCTAGACTTGTAATTGAGGAACCGAGGTATGTTTTTCATCCGCTTAATTGTGTATTTAAGTGATTCTTGCATGGTCTAGAGCATAGTTGAAGTCTTGAGCCAAGTTATGGCCCTTCTTGGTGGAATTGAAGCTTAATTGTTGCATGCATGGCTATATCCTCACATTTTGAGGTCGATTACATAGAATTTGGTACATGCATGTTCATAATATTGTTATGGTTCATGTTGTCATCATGTTTTTGAAAGATTTGAGCTCATTTGAGCAAGCATTGAAGCTTTAAAGTGGTTTGAATTCATGCATGTCATGTTTGAATATTGTTCATGAAATTTGGGATTGAAATTGGATTTAATTGATCTTCCCTTGGGCCTTGATTATACAAATTGAGCTTTGAATCATGTCATTCTATGTATCTACAAGTGTTTTCCAAGAAATGGGCCCAAAGGAATTGATTTTGATGCATTTGTGTTTGATTTTGAACTTGGAGCTCGAATCTGGATTTTCCAGATTTTGGTCTTCCGCTCGAGCGGGAAATTCGTGCTCCCAGTACTTTGCACTGTTTTACAGTCCGCTCGAGCGGGGTAATTGGCGCTCAAGCGGGACCTTGTGTCTTACGCTCAAGCGGCTATCGAGCGCCCTATCGAGCGTGATTTTCACCCATCCAGTACTTTTGACTGTTTTGCAGACCGCTCGAGCGGGGTAGGTGACGCTCGAGCGGCATGAACGCTCGAGCGGAGTAACCTACGCTCGAGCGGGGCTCTGTTTTTCTGAAATTTCTGAAAATGCTTTTAAAAGTGCATCTTTGCATCCTCATTCCATCCTAGGCATTCTTAGGCCTAATTTAAAGCATCTTAATGAGGATTAGATGTAGAACACACCGAGGCAAATTAGAGATTAAGTTTTTATCTTTCCCAACTGTGTAGCTTAGTGTGTGTTCAATCTGTAAACTGTGTAGGGTTGGTTTTTCGAGGAGACGCTCTAGCCTACTGTAGCCCAGAACTCTGTGAGTAACAATTGTGTAAAGATATGTTCAACTGAGAATGTTTTCTGACTGTTTAACTGAACTGTTTTCCGAACTGATACTGTTAATTGAATGAATGTATGTCCTATATTCTGAACTGTATTGTGGCATCCTTAGCAACTACTGTTTACTGTTACTGTTACAGAGATCTCTATCGGTTCCCTTGTTGGAACCACCACTGTTTACTAATTGATGGCCATCATCTACTGCTTGGTCTTTTAAGACCTACTGCTTACTGTACTGCTATGCTAATAGATATACCACATATGATTGAATGACTGATATACTGAATCAATGAACTGTTTTCATTACTGTAAGGACATTCATTCTTAACCCCTTTACGCATTATGTTATTCACTGGGCTTTAGCTCACTGCTCATATATATATGTAGGTGTACAGGCACCAGACCGGAGCTAGGAGCGTGGGGTAGATTTTCCTTTTTGTCAAGCCAACCACCGTGCCTCACTGTGAGGTTTCGAGCCTGCCAAGCCATGGCTTAGGGGTGTTTTAATTTCCCCCGTCTGTCTCTGTAAATGTTTTGTAATGACCGCTTAGACTGATAAACTGTACTGTACTGCTTAATAGGGATTAAGTCCCTGCTCTAAATGATTGTATATAATGTACATACTGTTTTATCACTGACTGTATATATGTATGAGAAGTCTTTTTGCATACAGACTGTCACAGCTCATTGGACATTGTTTACTTACTGTATTGGCTTCCGCCAGCCCCTGTACTCTGTTTTACTATCTTATTGTTAAGCAGGCCTTCAGTAATCTCGGATTACTGGCCGGTTACGGTGCTAAACCCATAGGGGCGGGTTTGGGTCGTGACAGTGGCAGACACACACTTGTAATTTTATTACATCTTAACCTTCACTTTGCATTGAGTTTTTAATACAAGTTCGACTCCAATTTACATTGAGATTTTCACAACGATTTGTACACGAGCTTCACACATAAGCCACCATTCTCATTCATTTCAGATGCACAAGCAAGAACAATCGAATGAAAACACAACTGAAATTTTATTTATTCACAAACTTGTACATAAGTTCATTACAGCATTTCAAAAAAAAAACAAAAACAAAAACAAACACACAAAAACAACTCTAAGTACAAATTTTGTTCACTTCAATTATTCCTCCTCATTGGAAACGAGGTCTTTTTCTTCAATACCTTCAGCGGGGGTCTGGGCCACATCGTCTTCGTCAATTTTTACACTACTGAGCTCTAAGTCTGGGAACAACTCTTCAGCTTTACGCTTAAACATCTTCCAGCCACTGTCCCAGAACTCAGCCATTTCGTGCTTATAGAAGTCTGACCGCTGGAAGCTCTCAATAACTTCTGCCTCAGTCCTGTCCCCAGCGGTCGTTCCCAACGAGCCCGCCCCCCCAGACACTTCCCTCGCCAAGCTGCTGGCGACCGCGGCATTGATCGCCACCTAAAATCCAACAAACCCCTTAAACTGCTCAACTGCTGCGACGCATAGGTTTGGGTATGCCGCCCTTTCAGAGGCTACCTTGGTCTTCTCTTCTTCCAACTCTTTCTCCAACCTCGCCCTCTCCTCCAGTAACTTGGCACGCTCATCTTCCAGCTCCTTCTGCAGCCCAGCAATCTTCAGGTCTGCGTCTTCTTTTTCCTTGATCTGCTGGGCACGCAGATCTTCATTGCTGGTCATAGCCTCTTCAAATCGTTCGACGGCGACCGCGCAAGCCTTTTTAGCATCCCCCAGCTTCTTCTGCTTGCCAGCAAGCTGGAACTCGAACGACACTACCCTGCGGCGTTCATCCTCAAGCTCCAACTTGGCCGCAAGCAGCTCAACGTGGGCACGATTGGCAACATTCTTCTGCACCACCGCCAACACTCCTAACTTTTTCGCTTTCTCAGCCTCCTCCTAACTCCTGGCACACGCGCCTCGTGCAGCCTTCTTTCAGCTTGCACTCTCCCTCCTAAAACTTACAAGTTGGGCCTTCACCTCCTCCAACTTGGCTTTCGCCGCCGCCACCTTTCTCAGCAGAGCCCCTCCTAAGGTGGTTACCTCCATTTGGGCAGAGCATTACCCCCTTAGCAGCTCAGCCTCATTAAACCTGGCCACCGAGCGGACGACTGCATCATCCACTATCCCCACAAGGCGATCTGCAGCTGCTGCCCTGGCTGGGCCTTCTTCTCCCTCCAGTCGCCCAGACACCGCGCGGGCGTGGTAGATAGCAGTCGTTAGCCTGACCCCCCCTCCTTGGGGCGCAGGACCCCCCTGGGGCTGTTCCTCTCCCCTTGGCTCAGGGCCAGTTGCCCTCCCTCTACTTCAACTTCTTGGGCGACCTCCACGACCTCCGAGGCGACCTCTACCATTTCTGAGGCAACCACCCTTCCTGGGACCTCCCCCACTCCCTCCTCCTCTGCCTCCTTGGGCATAGGGGTCTCCTCTGCCGTCACTTCCCTCCTCATCTTCAAGGCAGGCTCCCTCTCACTCATCTTCACCTTTCTTTTCTTCTTCCCCACACTGCCCATCTCCTGGTTGGTCCTCTGTTTCAAAGGATCAATTGGGGTCAGTCGTGGCTCAGATTCACCCAAGTCTTTTTTCCCCAGCGATTTGGGGCGCGGTCGGATCTTCTCCCATGCGATCGGCCTTTGCGGTCGGTCTTCCTGCGCCTCCTTGAACTTACTGGCTTGGGCGAGGATGGTCCTATCCTCCGCCTCTTGTGCCTTCCTTCTCGCCTCTAATTCCGCCTGGTCGAGGTCTCTGCTGTTCAGTTGAGGACCCAACCCTGCCGCAAACAAGGCTGACGGCTGAACAAGCTCATCCCACTTGGCCCCCTCATTCTCCCGCCATTCCTTCACTTTCTTCACCCTCTTCTCTGCTGCTGCCCCCAGTCTTGGCTCCATCGATTTGGTGGGCACTTTCCAAACTGTACACACCCCAACCCCTCCATTGGGGGACACATAGAACCACTGCGGCCTCCACCCCTTGATCGATGACAGCAGCCCCACCACCAACCCCTTCCCTGCTGCTGCCTGTAGGGTAACCCAAGTCTCTTGCTGCCCTGACGCCTTGTAGCACGCAAAAAACTCGTCCACTGTCATTTCAGCCCCCCCATTCGCCTTCGGCCATGCACTCGCACACGCCAGCAAGATCTTCCACGCGTTGGACATTAGCTGGCCTAGGGCTACCTCCAACCAGTTCAGTACATCCACCCCTATCCGAGGGAGGGGCAACCTTAACCCTCCCTTCAGCGCCTCCTCGTACAGGGCGAACTCCCCCGGTCGAGCATCAGATACCCTCTCCTTTGATTCCAGCAGTTTCAACTTTATCTCTGCGGGGATCTGGTACTTCTCCCGCATCCCCTCTAGCTCCTTCGCGGTAATGATCGACTTATCAGCCTTTGTATGCCAATGATCTGGCTCCACCTGGCTTATCGGCATTGGGGCCGCCATCATGGTGGAAGAATGAGATCGTACCACCGGCTCCCCTATCCTGTCCATTTGCCTCTCCGCCCTGTACTGCTCCGCCAACTCCACCGCATCGTCATCCCCAAGTGGATCAACCCTAGTGATTCCAGCTTCTTCTTGGGCCATTTCTGTGGTGTGTCTACGAATAGCTTCAGATGCGGGTGCAAGGAAATTCAAAAAATGTCGCAGAGATGTATCGTCAGCAACAAAGGAGTTAACACTTGGAATGTTTTGATTCTTTGCAAAAAAGTAGGTAAATCGAATAATACCAAAGGCCAAAGGCTTGGCCGTATTCCAAGGGTCATAATTAATTTTCGCCAGTTTGAAAACTTTTCAAAAAACTCCGCCAAAACTGTCTTTTCAACACCCACAATGACCTATCGTTTCACTTCTGGCTCAACACCTAACCTCCCTCACCACGAGATGCTGCCACATGTACGACCACGATTCACTGCCCCATCCCCTTACCCCGTCTTTTCCACTTCAAATCACCACGTGACACGCCGCCTCTCGAGCCCCGCGCCCCCTCACCTTACCCTTCGGGGTCGGTCCCTCCACTCGGCTACCCTTCGCGGTCGGCCCTCCTCACGGTCGGTCCTTCCACTCGACCACTTCTGGTCGGTCTTTCCTTTCACTCGACCTTCAACCCCCATCTTCCTCATTATTCCCTTCGTTGGACTAAAGCTACACTCGAGAATAGGGGACTACTGACGTGGTTAGGCCTAGAAAGGCCATAACCCACTATGAACAACCCAAGTCTACCACTTAGGGCCCAAGGCATAACCCAACTGATAAGGCCCGGCACAGCCGGAAATCAACATGGCATGAAAGACCAATGATATTCAGACACGTGGCACGTAAAGGGCAAGCCACATCAGCAGACAAAGATCTG
This sequence comes from Camellia granthamiana, assembly GCA_036172215.1. Lineage (NCBI taxonomy): Eukaryota > Viridiplantae > Streptophyta > Magnoliopsida > Ericales > Theaceae > Camellia > Camellia granthamiana. The sequence continues at coordinate 34,393,596 of CM069904.1, read as the reverse complement.
CAAAGTTATTGCCACTGCACATCGCCATTAATGCAGCCTCTCACAACATTTATTACGACAACACTTCTCCATCGGGACGTCATGCCCTCACCCTGAACAAGGTAAGCTACAGCATAGACCTGGGGTCAAGGTGACAGATAGGACGGGACAACGAAATGATTACCAAAGGATATAAGCAGATGTTGGAGACAAGAAGAAGAGTAAGCTTTCTATCTCCAATCTCTCTCTACACTCTACTTCTCTTTCTAACTTGCTCGTCGGAGTGTTCGCTGAGGGACTCCCCATTCCCTGTTGAACTTGTGTGCAGGTTCTCTGGTGGGCTTGAACACTCAGTTACCGGTTGGAGAAACGCGGATTAGTCCAACCCATCCCACCTAGGACCCGTGATACCATAACTGTATCATCAAGTACAAATATTCATTAGTAAGTTTTGGACAAATATATAATTTTCAAACTATGAGTGTTACATTTGAAAAAAGTACAATAAGGAGGTTTTTTTAGTGTTTTTGTGTGTTACATTGGAGTATGTTACATTAGAGTGTTACGTTTGGAATTATACTGGTTGGAGTGTTATGTTTGGAAAAAGTATAACAAGGAATTTTTTTTTTTTTTTTTCTTTCATTGAAGTGTTACGTTTGGAAAAAGTACACCAAAAAAATTTTTTTTTTTAGTGTTACGTTGATATGTTTGGGAAAAGTACAACAAAGAGTTTTTTATTGTGTTACATTGAAGTGTTACAATAAAGTATTAGATTTTTGTTCGTAATGTGAGATTTGTTCTAGAATGAGGGAAAATTCAAAACTTTTATAGTGCAAATTGCTCAAATGTTTAATTTTACATTTTGAGAAATCCACTTTTATCCCTAAAAGATTAAATCCAAACATGTAAGTGACTACCATTTTTTATGTAATTCACTTGAATGGGACCTTTGGGTTCATAAGAAAAAAAATGACTAAATAATTCACAAAATCATATTTTAGGATTTATTAGTGTTTCACCCCCCCCTTTTTTTTTTTTGTCTTTTTTGGTTTTAGATTATATTTTATATATATATATATATATCATTCTAAACTACAAGGACTTGAATAATAGATTTTTTTAATACAAATATTTTTTTAACAACAAAAATATTAAGAAAATGAATATTTTTTTAACACTTGCCAAATATGATAGATTCTATTAAATATTTTTTTTTTATCTCAATTGTCGATTAAATAAATTAAAATAAAACTTTTGCTAAAATCAAATAGAAATAAACATTACTTTTCTATTAAAAGTGATGATTGGGGAAACTTATTTTCTTTATATAACAAAAAAATATAGGAGTTACACGCGATAATTTATTGTTCAAGTAATGCTACAGACCCACATTTTCACTCACAATGAAGTAGCAAGGGAGTTAGACCATATGTCATTGAGTGTATAGCAACTTAAAAGTTGACACATATAATGTTACATCGTTGTCGGTACAATTGTTGGTATTTTTTGTGGGTCTTAAACATTTTCTTTATTATTCACCTAGACTTTTTTAACACTTGCGAAACATGGTAAATCCTATTAATTTTTTTAATCTCAATTGTCAATTAAATAAACTAAAATAAAATAAAATAAAAATGGAACTTTTTTGGCTCAAATTGCTAAACAGTGACTTTTGTTAAAACAAATAGAAATAAATATTATTTTCTATTAAAAGTGATGGTTTGTGAAATATTTTTTTTCATTAACAAAAAAAATGAGGGTTATAAGTGATAATTTATTAGTCATCTAGAATTATTTTCAAATCAAAAGAGAATACCATTCTAAATGTTCCTCTTATTTTTTTATCAGATACTTTTATTTTCTAAGAAAATTCATTTTATTATATTTAAATTATTTTATGCCATTATAAAATATAATTTTTTTTTAATATCAACTTAATCGATGATTCCTTTCTAAAAAGTGTATTTTTTAAACATAATAAAAAAATCTATTGAAAAAACTTAAGGGTTGTTTAGGATATTTTTTGACTTTTTAGTTATTTTAACCTGAAGATAAAAAGCCTCATCTGAGATAGGTATTTTGGATTTTTTTGACTTTTGTGAGAGAAAAGTGATATGATTATGGTTTGAATGTGACATTTTGTCTTAGTGGGTTAAAAAACCTATTTTGTCTTTTTGTGACTATATTAGCCAAAAAGCCCCATTTGATCTTTATGCTAAACGAAGGCTTTAACCATATTGCTTTTGCTTTTGTTTATTAATATTAAAATTTTAATTAATCTTATTTATTATTAAAAAATAAATTAACAAATAATTTTATATATTTATATATAAAATTGTATTTCAATTATTCAGGTTATTTGGTGTCTCCACCCAAATCTATTCAAATTTTTTTGAATTTTTGAATTTTACATAGGTATTTACCGAATTAAAAATTATGTTTTCTAATTTTTTAAAAATTTCAGGGTTAAATCAAGTTACTTTAGTTGAATTCTCCCAAGTTTACAACTCTATCAAAGGGGTTGAAAGTTATATGATTAAAGTTGTGATAAATTAAAAATTAATACATAGATTGTGAAACTTAAATTGTAAGTTTCAATATTTTTTTATAATTAACATACAAAAATCTAACTATTTATATTATTTTATATAAAAATATTTTATTGATTTTTTTTTATATCTATGCACGGGTTTTCACTAGTTTTCCAAATTGCAAAGCTCCAAACTAATTACTCCTGATTGTTTTGAGAACTAAGTTAAAAATTACTTTTTTTTATTTTTGATTTTTTTTTGTAAAAAAACATGTAAAAAAATAGAAAGGTGGTACAACCTAAAAAAAAGGTTTAAAAGTCAAAAGAACTGATTTTAACCTCTTGCCAAAAGAAGAGTCACGGCTGACTCAACCCTCTCTTATCTCTTGTTCTTTAAGAGGTTATTTAGAAAGATTTAAATAAATATATATTTTTTAACTTTTTATAAAAAGATATAAAAAAATAGAAAAGTGATACGATTCAAAATAAATATATTTATTTAATTGGGAGTAGCTTGCCTCCAGCCTGAGATCGGATTGGACGGTGCTGTTTGGCCCATGGGGGTCCACCATAGGTCCCGTTTTAATAATTCGAACCGTTCAATGTGTAGAACTCGTCGATTACTATATGTCTGTAAAAAATTACGTTGATCGGATATTGATAGTTATCTCATTTGATCAATTTTTTGTCAACCGTTAATTTATTCACCGTTTATTTTTTTTATATATAAAACTAGTTTGATCACATAGTTATCAATATCCGATTAACGTGATTTTTTACAGGCATATAGTATTCGATAAGTTCTATATATTGAACAGTTCAAATTATTAAAACGAGACCCGTTGTAAACCCTTACAGATCGAACAGCACCGTCCAATCCGACAAGCTGCATCCTATTTAATTTATGTGAAACAATACCTTAATGTTATGGGTGGCGCTTCTTCTATGGTCCCTACCATATATCACTTTGGAAATTCCCGCCATATATCATTTTGGAAGTTGATTTTACAGTCAACCATTTACCCACTTTGTAATTCAATTTTCCAGTCCAAAGCACTTGAGGGTCCACAAATCCAACAGTATCTTCCTCTTCACTTTCTTGTAACATTTTGGTTGTTTTCGTTTTGATGAATTAGAAAGAGATTCGACAAGGGCATAGTGCTGGCTAGAAGAATGTTTCGGTGTTTGTTTTTTTGTAAAATAGTTTTTTATAAATATTGTATTATTTAGTTGAACAAAAAATAAGATATTTTTTTAAAAAAATATTTTTATATTAATTTTTAGAAAATAACTTATTTTTAAAAATTTCGTAACTCATTATTTTTTCAACACATTTAACTTTTTCAAATAAGTATCTTAATTCATTAAAAAATCATAAATGATACTTTATTAAATTAAAATTTCTCTTTTAGACATTAAAATATTTTTTTAAATGTCAACTAAATGCTGAAAAGCAGAAATAAATTTTTTTTTTTTTAAATTTTAGGTCGAAACAAACGTAACCTTAGTGTATATTCACTAACATAAAACAAATTATAGTCAAAAAAAAATTTAAAAATTGAAATAGTTAAAAATCTCTCAATAAATAAATAAAAATAGTTACATATTGTCTCTTGAACTCTCTTGTCAAATCAAAAAGAGAGAAAACAAACTCTCATAAAATAAAAATAAAAAGGGTCTTATTATTATATTTACATTACAACTCCATTCGTTTCGATATAAAAAAAATAATTTTCTTGTAAATAGATTTTACACAAAAGAATATTTTTGTTTTTAGTTTTCGACATTTGGTTGACATTTGAAATAAAAAAAATTTGTTACCTAAAAGAGAGTTTGTTTCAATAAAATATCTTTATGGTTTTTTAGTGAGCTAAAATATTTATTTGAAAATGCTAAATGTGTTAAAAAGGTAGTGAGTGAGAGCCAACTTTGTAAAAATTGACTTACGAAAATTTTAAAAGTCATTTTTGAAAAAATGATACAAAAATATTTTCCTTAAAAAATGTTTTACTTACTTTTTGTTCAACCAAACAATGAAAAATAAAAATATTTTATATCAAAATAAACGGAGTCTACATTTCTTGCATTTTCTTAGTCAAGACAAAAGTAAATAAGGCCTCTATCAAAATCATAGTCCTCTCCAACTTGAACAGCTTAAAAATTAGTATTATTCTCATTTAGAGAAACAACAGAAACTTCAATCTTTTTCCTTATGGTACATGGAAAATACCATCATTCCAGAAGCACAAATTAATGTCCTTGAAAATATCCAGAAGACATGGATTACCATAGATGGACAAAACATTATATCTGTTCATCCACCACCTAAGTCATTAGAGTTAAAACCTAGTGATACAACATCTAGTAAACCTTTAGTAATTACAGCTTTTGTGGAAACTCCTGATCGATTATCCCAGAGAGAACCATATTAGTCAACTATATATTACCTTTGATTAAACAGAATAATTATACCAACCTTTACTGCCAAACAGTATGAAAACAATTAACCAAAATTGAAGAAATTGTCACACAAATAAAAGACAATTATAGGATTCAACCTAAGGTTGAACCCATATTTCTCGTAAATGTAAAACCAGCTTTAGAAGTGACAAAATTTAATCTCAAGTCACATAAACCGGATGATGAATTTATGGAAACCCTAGTTAAAAAAATTAAAGATATTAAGATAGGGGATTTCTCACAAATTAATATGTTGTCCAAACAATAGATATAGGAAGACAATGGCGATCAAGATCTCACACCTTCTCAAATTACCGAAATCGAAAATAATTTCCAGGATAATCCATCAATTAATAAAATTAATTATGGCAAAGGCACCAACATGATGGCCTTAACAAGGCCTCGTAGGTGCTACTATCCAAGACCTACTCCTATGGATATCCTTTATGAAGAAGACTTCCTTCAAACTCAACGGTCTTATCATGGTAAAACCATTTATGAGTGGAATCTTTATGGGACGTCCGAACACCAGCTATTTGAACTATTACATCAAATGATGATGTACTCTACGGTATGTCAACAGAATGACAATACAAATCACCAAATCGCCAGATTTGTTGTTAATGGCTTTACAGGAGTCCTTAAAGGATGGTGAGATAATATTCTCACTGCTACTCAACAAAATGAAATTTTAAACTCATTTAAAATCCATACTAATCCTTTAACAAGACATGCTGAACAAAGGCAAGATGCAGTATATACTCTTATCCACACTACCGTGCATCATTTCGTAGGATATGATGATGGCGCTAATGATAGGAGCTGAGAACTTTAACAGAATCTTAGATGTCTATCTTTATCTCGTTTTAGATGGTATAAAGATATTTTCTTAATAAAAGTTGTGCGTCGGTCTGATGCTAACAGTAAACATTGGAAAGCCAAATTTATTGATAGCCTTCCTACTCTTTTTGCTGAAAGAGTCAGAAAGAAGTTACGGGATCGTCATAATAGAATGACTATACCCTACTCAGATTATACCTATGGCCAATTAATAGGCATAGTAACAGAAAAAGATCTAGCTCTATGTAATGACCTTAAACTCCAGTATCAAATGAAAAAACAAAATATTATAGGCAAGAAGGAATTAGGTGAATTTTGTGAACAATTTGCCTATAATAGTAAAATACAGTATCCCTCCAAAACCAGGAAACAAAAATTTGGAAAATCCTCAAGGCATTATTCCAAAAGATTCAAAAAATATAAAACTCCTAAACAGAGTTACCAACAACATCAGCCTCAGAAATCGTATAAAGGCAAACAAAAAAATCTTACAAAAAGAAAGATAAATCCACAATAACATGTTACAAGTGCGGACAAACAGGCCATTATGCTAATCGCTGTAGAGCAAAAATCCAACAATAACTCAACGAAATGGTAGTTGATGTTCATCTCCAGCCATAGATTCTCCAAGCAATTTCTAAAGAAGAAACATAAACAAGTTCAAGTTTTGATGATGGACTTGCTAAACTGTATTCACCTTCTGAGTCTGATCTAGAATCTGACTCTTCTCCAGAAATTTGTCCCTATCAACAAACAAATATAAACCAGATTACAGAAGCCAACTATTGGAAAGTAATAGTTGAAATGAATAGACTTGACCTAGATAGACCTAGCCTTAATGTCCTTACAGATAAAGAACAAAACATGTTGAATATAGCTGACCAGATAAAAGATCCAGAAATGAAGTTAAAATTTTTAGAAATGTGCTATCAACAATATAAAAAGGAGGAAATTTCTTCCCACTAATCATTATAGTATGAAAAAGGTTTTTAGTTGTTCACTGACCTCTTCTCCCATTGACAAACCTGTTACAGTCCAGGATCATAAAATGGAGTTTAATGTGTTAAAAGCTGAAATCAAACATCGCCAAACAGCAAATTTATCAATCATTGTTGATATTAAGAAAATTAATATTCAGCTAGCTTAAGAGAAAGGCTCAACCAAACATAAAGGTGTTACAAAAGGAGAATCCAGTAATGACGACAAACCTGACCCATCTGACAATCAATATTTAATGCTCATGAATCAGGTTACTTTCCAGAAATAGAACATCAGAATTACTTTTATTATAAAACCAGATTTTATAATTAAAGATGCCGTTGCTCTTGTAGATAGCAGTGCCGATATGAATTGTATGCAGGAAGGTTTAATTCCTACCAAATATTTCCAGAAAATAACTCAGTCACTCACTAGTGCTAGTGGCAATTCCATGTATATTCGTTACAAACTTCTAGAAGTTCTTATCTGTAATCAGGACATTTGTCTTCCAACCTCATTTGTCCTTATCTGAAATATGTCTCAAAGTATTATTTTAGGGACACCATTCCTGTGTTTGTTAATGCCTATCACTAAGGTAGATTCCATTGGTATTCATACAACCATTAGTTATCAACCGATTATTTTTGAGTTTATTACCAAACCATATACTAAAGAATTAAATCAAATCAAAGATCTAGTCAAATTCAAGAAAAAAAATTAATTTCCTTCAAACAGAAATTCATTTTCTAACAACAAAAAAAGAGGTTACAACAATCCTCTTTACGGAATAAAATTAAAATGATTGAAGAAGAATTTCATACAGAAATCTGCAGTGATGTTCCAAGTGCTTTTTGGGAATGTAAGAAACATATAGTTTCTCTTCCCTACGAACTACGATTTAATGAGCATGAAATTCCCGCTAGATCGCGACCTAGCTAAATGAAAAAAAGAGTATTTAGAGCTATGTAAAACAGAAATAAATACTCTCTTACAGAAAAACCTAATCCGACCGAGTTACTCTCCTTGGAGTTGTACAACCTTTTATGTTAACAAGAATGCAGAAATTGAAAGAGGTGTGCCAAGATTGGTTATCAATTACAAACCTTTTAATGGTGCCTTGAAATGGATCAGATACCTTATCCCGAATAAAAAAGATCTTTTAGATCGATTACAGGATTCAATCATTTTCTCAAAATTTGATTTAAAATCGGGATATTGGCAGATTCAAATTGCTAAACAGGATAGATATAAAACTACTTTTACAGTACTTTTTGGACATTTTGAATGGAATGTTATGCCATTTGGTTTAAAAAATGCTCCATCTGAATTCCAGCATATTATGAATGATATATTCACTCCTTATACAAAATTTGTTATTTGTTATATTGATGATGTTCTTATTTTTTCGTCATCCATTGACCAGCATATTAAGCATCTTAATATTTTTAAGCATGTTATTATCAGAAATGGTTTGGTAATTTCTGCACCAAAAATGAAGCTTTTTCAAACAACAGTTCGTTTTTTAGGCCATAATATCCATAACGGCACTATAATTCCTATTGATAGAATCATCGAATTTGCATCTAAATTTTTAGATGAAATTAAAGATAAAACTCAATTACAGAGATTTCTTGGTAGTCTTAACTTTATTAGTGACTACTATCATCAGTTAGCACAGGATGCTACAATCCTTTATACCAAACTGCGGAAAAATCCTCTGCCATGGACACTAGAACATATCAAAGCTATTCATAAAATAAAGCTTAAAGCAAAGACCGTTCCTTGTCTTGCTCTACCCAATCCCGAATGGAAAAAAAATTGTTGAAACTGATGCCTCTAACCAAGGGTATGGAGGTATTCTAAAACAGTTCAACCCCAACAGTAATAAAGAAGAACTTTTGTGGTTTACTTGAGGAAGTTGGAAACAGTCAGCTTTAAATTATCCAATCATTAAACAGGAATGTTTAGCTATTGTAAAATGTATTTCTAAATTTTCGGATGATTTATTAAATTAACATTTCTTAATTTGTGTTGATTGTTCTGCAGCAAAATAGATTTTTAAAAAAGATGTCCAGAATCTTACTCAAAAACAGATATTTGCTTCTAGGCAAAGTTTACTTTCAGCATTTAATTTGATATCGAATATATCAAAGGTGAATAGAATTCTTTACCACATTTTCTAACCCGTGAATATTTGCAGGGTTCTTATGTCCAGTAGAGGCCGAGGCCCGAGCCGTAGGGGCCGCGGAAGGGGATCAAACCCTTACCATGTACATAATCCATACCATACAGAATTCCCAAGGCTTCAAGCTACCCTTAACAGTAAAAAAGAGGAATCTAGCCAAACGGCTAAAGATATCCTCTTAACTCCTCCAAAGCCATATATACAGAATACAATAGTTGAGGAAACAGTCCTCTACATTAATACTGAAGATGAACAATGGATGTTCGATCCATGGGAGATCAAACGAAGGTATCTTATAACCCAACAATTTCCACCTCATTTTGATCAATACAAATACATTTATGAACATATACTCATTGAGACTGTTTCTATTGAGTTTAAACATGCTTTAGATGACCCCAATAGAACTGCCAGTCCTATCAATATCAGTAAAGCTACTATCCAGAAAATAATGCCTATGGCCACTTGGGGTATGCATCCCCATGTTACCAAAACTTTTTATATTCATAATAAGGAATCTCGTTACAGTTATTGGGATTATATTGATACATTTACATATGCATTTTATTACCAGAACCCCCCATGGAGCAATTCTTGGTTTCTTCGTGTTGTTCCTGATGTTCTCAAAAACGATCTCCCTAACTGGTTTCTCATTTGGTGGGATAAATTCGGGCTCCAGTTAAAAGTTTTGCCAGAACCTATTAGGCAGGCTTTTAATGAATGGCAAACTGCTTACAGCCACCTTCCAGTATACAAAGAAATTTCAATGTCTAAATCCATTGTCCATTTTGTCATTCGCTTTGGAATTCCCTAGATATGGAAGTTGGATTTCCAATGTGATTACCAGAACAAAGTTCCACGACTCAAAAGAGTTTTCTTTGTGAAATGGTGGACAAAGGGGCTTGAAAACCCCAAACAACAGCAAGAAATTTTATAGAAAATCCATGCTCATACCAAGGCATGCTGGGACTCTGTTCCCAAATTACTCCCAACAACTCCAGTAATGAAGAATCCTTTTTTACAAATTCAAACTGAATTACGACAAAGATATCCAGATTTATTAGAACAGGAATTAATTGTCAAAACTATGGATCACATGAAGGAATAGTTCCTTCAATCCCTCTCCAGTGATGATACCAGTATGCAGTCTATTACTAGCAGCCAAGGGCCTAAACTAAAAGAAGACCCCGATCAGGATGAAAATGAGCTTGCAGTACTTGTCGGTGAAGCTCAAGATCCTGGCGACAATAAACCCAATCTTGGAGATTTTTGGGACTCTCTGACTAGTCTCATTGCTGAAAAGATTGACAAGAAAAAGGACAGAAAAGGAAAAGGTAAGGCTGAATGACCTTGTCTCCAACCAGCATCACTTTCTAGTAGCCTAGGCACAAACCGACAAAAACCAATATATCTACTTTCGACAAAAGCAGATGCTCTGTCGGCCATTCAATACCAACCATACAGCTGTCCTCACAAGCTATCTTATCTTTTCTTTTATTTGTCTATAAAATGGATAGTCTCACCCTTGTTGAAGGCATAATTTTTAAATTATTATGCAAGATTATATGTAAACACATAAGTTTGCTCTCTCTCTCTCTCTCTCTCTCTCTGTATACCTCTTCTGCTGCTTAATAAAGTTTGAAGTTCTAATTGTAAGTATCTCTTTTCGTACCCTTTTAATGTATGCCTGTAGATATACTTGTTGAATTATATGAAATATTAGAATATTATAAACAACGTCGGAAATTTTGGCTTACTGTTGATAATCGCCATTTACAGACTGTGAGAACACAACAATTACAGAACATTAATAATCAAATACAATTAATTGAGAAGTAGATCCAGGAGCAGATCTGCTTGTTGGCAGCGGTCGTCCGGCCACCACCTCATCTACAGTAAACTGCATGAGACCATATATGGCATAATTTGAATTTAATATAATAATAATATAAATAGTATTATTCTTGGGTTTGTGCTAGTTGAGGGTAGAACTGTGTCAGGTTAAGTGGGGCATCACCCAAGTTGTGTAGAAGGAGACCGATTAACAGTGATTGTAGTTAGGTCGTAACCTTGTAAGTCGTTGACAGACGTGCTTAGCTTTACCCTGTGCCAAGCACCTCACATTGGTATCAGAGCCAAGTTTATTATTATTTGTATTATAATTATATTATATTTAAATTATACATATATGGTCCCATTACACCCGTATGAGTATTGCACCTACAGAGGATACTATCACTATAGTAACCAATATAGTCTCTTCAACATTAGAAGCAACCGAACTAGTCGCATACCAGGATGTTAGGGAAGCCCTAGATAAATGGACTATCCTCAAAGTCAAACCAAATACTATCTACAGGATAGGAGCCTTCGACTTCACCAGTAGAAAAATAATCAAAACTTTTGAGCATGCTGTGCCCATATAGAATGATGATGAGATTATGTATCTCCTTCACATACATGACTTGTACCCATTTTTACAAAAATATAAGTATGTCCATATAGGACTCGTTCAGATAGCATTCAAACCTTTGACCTTGCTTGGGCAAAATACCAGTATATAATGTACCCTCCGAGATGGTAGATGTCTCGATTGGAGAGCATCTCTGATGGGAGTCATAAAAACCAGTCCCTTCCATGGTCCAGTATACTTTAACATATATCCAAATCTAAGCATAGCACTTATTGACCCTAATCTGTCAAAGGTCTTAGAGCTTAGAATTCTTTCTCATGGATATCAGTATTTACCAGGATCACCACCTTTTACAGTAATCTCTAGGATTCATTTAAAGGCATTAACCACTTTAATTCCTTAGTGAATTAGGACACACAATTTTAATTGATACCAACCTTTTCAGTAGCCAAGTTGCTGTCCCAAAAATGATACCTTGGCAGAATAGAACTTTTCCATAAAGATAGCAAATTCCTAATGTTGTACCAGTACAACCCATCATAAGGCAAACCTTAGATGATGTCATACAGACACAAGGAGGTAATGTATACCTCACTTTTAATAGGCCAACTAGACCATTATCCAGAAGCTTGTCTAGTACTAGATTTAGAATTGCTCCATCTTATAGGGTAGATCTACCAGTTTCCTCTAGAAAATCTACTTCAGAACCCATAGAGTCTGTGTTACAAGGAATGTCATGCAAGCCTCCAAGTGATATAACTCCTGAAAATCCTATAGATCTAGTTGTACAAGGGATTCTGGGAATCCAATTTTCAGAAAACCAAATCCCACATGGAGTTTATGAATCCAGAAGGCCTTATAGTCCAACGGCCAGTGATATGAATTTTGAAGTTTGATGGATTTCACATCAGGAAGTGAAACCCGAAAAATCCTAAATTAGGATTTTTTCCAAAACAAATACCAAGAATTTCGGACATGGTATTTGCAAAATCATAGTCCTCTCTAACTTGAACAGCTTAAAAATCAGTATTATTCTAGTTAATGGCATGCACCAAATTGTTAGTGCCACACCATTTTTTCTCATCAAGATATTTTAATGGTTTAAGTGCGTTGCATTATAATTTTCCAATGCAAAATCTTTTTAGCAAAGAGAGTGGTTTCTCTCTAGTTTGGGTTTGGATGGGAGTAAACAATCTGAGCAATGAATGTGTACCACTTTGGCATTTTTTTGTAAATCAATGATTTAGACTACATATTAATCCATTTAATATTGTGTTAGATTTTTTTTGTTTGAACCTAATATTAAATTTGTTAGCAAAAGAGTAAAATCTAAGCTATTAATTTGTAAATAATACGATGTTCTCTAATTCGCATACGTTTAAATTGAAGAGAAACTAAACTCTTTAGAAAAGCCTCACAAAATATTAAAACCATTAATAATTGTTTTGAGGTATTTAACCACCTTGAGATGGACATCTGGTAGAATTGAAGGCTAAGACTTGGCTACTATAATACCATCAGAGAGCTATAGAGATTACGGGAAGCTGCAATTGCAATAAATTTCTTCCCAAGAATTAGGTGGTAGCAAATTACTCACAATGACAATGAATCATAGAGAGGACATCCTTGCTACAGAGATTGAAAAATATATATTTTTGGACAAATTACGTCACTAGTCCTTCTACTTTAGCTTTATGTTTGTTGATCCTTATAATTTCAACTGACTCAATGTTAATCTTAAATTTATAATTTTTTTTTGTATTAAAAATTTTAATTTTGAAGCCTATCCTATTCAGAAAAATCAAAAATAAAAAAAATAAATAAAAAAGTTTGCTAAAACACACACGACTATATATATGAGGGGCTGGTATAGCCTATTACAGATCTCATTTCGATAATCTGAATAGTTCATTTTGTAGGGTCTTCAACGTATATCATTTACAAAAAAATTTAAGTCAATCCGATAACTGTAACATTTTTATTTTATAACATTTTTCTATAAAAAAATGGATGGTCTATTTCAAATACATATTTATCATCCATTTTGTCAGAGACAAATGCAATAAAATGAAAAAGTAATGATTATTAGATTGAACTAATATTTTTCATGGATAATATACATTGAGGGTCCTACAAAATGAACAGTTCAGATTATCAAAACAGGGCCTGTGGTAAGCCTTACGGGTCCCTCAAATTCTCTTATGTTGAAATCTCAACATGTGATAAGCCCAACCCTTTGTAATTTAACTTATTTTTTAATATAAATCAATGTTATCTCAAGTAGGTTACTAGATTATTGTCTTTGGCTGATTTGAGTTGTTTGCTTGAATGGTCTACTGATTGGTTGTTATGATGACTTGTCTGTAATCCAAAATATAGTTCATTTCTCCATGTCTATAAAATCACTAGGTTTTGATTTGTGATCTTATGCTCCAATCCAGGAGATTTATGATTTTATTCTTTTTGTGCCATGAAACTCTTTAAGTCTTCAATGATGGTCCTTCTCAGTTGGTATTGATCTTTTACCCTTTTGCTTCTTCCAGCTATCGAGTTCAAGTAGTTTGAGAAGACATGTTGCAATGTCATTGATTCAACACCATTGCTTAGTTGAAAAAAATGGTTGTGCACTACAACTCGTGTCGCCTAAAGCTGTAGTAGGTCAATAGAGGTAATGCGCCTTTCATTTATGTAAATAATCTCTTACCTTTAATAGTAGGTCAATGAAGGTAATAGACCATTTATTTAATACGCCATTCTCATTTCGATCTGTCAATGGCTTTGTCATGATGATTTGGTGTCATGATGATTTTGTTCTATATAGTAGGTCAATGAAGGTAATATATATATATATATATGTACGCTATTCATTTAGTACGCCATTCTCATTCCGCTTTGTCAATGGCTTTGTCATGATGATTTGGTTCTATATAGCTCTTTGATGATGTCTAGTTTTGTACCTTAGTTTTGTAACTCAGTATCTATGCATAGAAATAATCTCAACTTTCACTGTCTCTCTCTTCAACCAACATCCTCCCTCACTCTCTCTCTATATATATATATCTATATCTATATCTATATAATAAGGGAAGAGGGTTTTTGAAACTTGATGGGACATTTGTCTGGGTGGATGGCTAAGATTGTTTTTGCTTTTAAGAATAAAGGGGTGAGATTATTTGGAGGGCTTGGCTGAGATATATAATATCTATACAGAGGACTTTTGTCTTCTCTCTCTACACTTCTGTCTAGCTTCTCTCTCTCTCTCTCAATTCCAGAGGTTTCAAATTTTGAACCTCATTCTTAACAGACCAGCCACTGCCTCAACCATTAGGAGCACCCTTCGTCTCACCACCACTGTAGCCCCTCGCTCTTCAAGTCTAATCACCATTGTTAGTGTGTGGAAGAGCGATTTTAGGAGCAATTTTCTTTATTTTGATCACAATCAGGTGGATTGGCCACTCTTCTCTCTCCACAAACCTATAACAAGTAAGCGATTCATCTTAGAATGTTTTGTTTTTTGTTTTTTTTTTTCTTTTTTCCATCTCCACTAATTTGTTAACCATCCTTTTGAGGTCATTAAATAGAGCTAGACCTTCTTCTATTACTATGCCTATTAATTGGCCATAGGTATAACCTGAGTACAGTATAGTCATTCTATTATGACAATCCTGTAACTTCTTTCTGACTCTTTCAGCAAAAAGAGTAGGAAGGCCATCAATAAATTTGGCTTTCCAATGTTCACTGTTATACGCACAACTTTCATTAAGAAAACATCTTTATACCATCTAAAATGAGATAAAGATGGACATCTAAGATTCTGTAAAAGTTCTCAGCTCCTATCATTAGCGCCATCATCATATCCTACGAAATGATGCACGGTAGTGTGGATAAGAGTATATACTGCATCTTGCCTTTGTTCAGCATGTCTTGTTAAAGGATTAGTATGGATTTTAAATGAGTTTAAAATTTCATTTTGTTGAGTAGCAGTGAGAATATTATCTCACCATCCTTTAAGGACTCCTGTAAAGCCATTAACAACAAATCTGGCGATTTGGTGATCTGTATTGTCATTCTGTTGACATACCGTAGAGTACATCATCATTTGATGTAATAGTTCAAATAGCTGGTGTTCGGACATCCCATAAAGATTCCACTCATAAATGGTTTTACCATGATAAGACCGTTGAGTTTGAAGGAAGCCTTCTTCATAAAGGATATCCATAGGAGTAGGTCTTGGATAGTAGTACCTACGAGGCCTTGTTAAGGCCATCATGTTGGTGCCTTTGCCATAATTAATTTTATTAATTGATGGATTATCCTGGAAATTATTTCCGATTTCGGTAATTTGAGAAGGTGTGAGATCTTGATCGCCATTGTCTTCCTCTATCTATTGTTTGGACAACATATTAATTTGTGAGAAATCCCCTATCTTAATATCTTTAATTTTTTTAACTAGGGTTTCCATAAATTCATCATCCGGTTTATGTGACTTGAGATTAAATTTTGTCACTTCTAAAGCTGGTTTTATATTTACGAGAAATATGGGTTCAACCTTAGGTTGAATCCTATAATTGTCTTTTATTTGTGTGACAGTTTCTTCAACTCTGGTTAACTGTTTTCCTACTATTTGTCAGTAAAGGTTGGTATAATCATTCTATTTAATCAAAGGTAATATATCTTTGACTAATACGGTTTCTCTCTGGGATAATCGATTGGGAGTTTCCACAAAAGCTGTAATTACTAAAGGCTTGCTGGATGTTGTATCACTAGGTTTTAACTCTAATGATTGAGGTGATGGATGAACAGATATAATGTTTTGTCCATCTGTGGTAATCCATGTCTTCTGGATATTTTCAAGAACATTAATTTGTGCTTCTGGAATGATGGTATTTTCCATGTACCATAAGGGAAAAGATTAAAGTTTCTGTTGTTTCTCTAAATGAGAATAATATTGATTTTTAAGCTGTTCAAGTTGGAGAGGAATATGATTTTGGTAATACCATGTCCTAAATTCTTGGTATTTGTTCTGGAAAAAATCCTGATTTAGGATTTTTCGGGTTTCACTTCCTGATGTGAAATCCATCAAACTTCAAAATTCATATCACTAGCCATTGGACTATAAGGCCTTCTAGATCCATAAACTCTGTGTGGGATTTGATTTTCTGAAAATTGGATTCCCTGAATCCCTTATACAATTGGATCTATAGGATTTTCAAGAGTTGTATCACGTGGAGGCCTGGATTACAATCCTTGTAACACAGACTCTATGGGTTCTGAAGTAGATTGTCTAGAGGAATCTGGTAGATCTACCCTATAAAATGGATCAGTTTTAAAGCTAGCATTAGTCATGCTTCTGGATGGTGGTCTAGTTGGCCTATTAAAAGTGAGGTATACATTACCTCCTTGTGTCTGTATGACATCATCTAAGGTTTGTCTTACGATGGGTCGAACTGGTATAGCATTAGAAATTTGCCATCTTTCTGGAAAAGTTCTATTCTACCAAGGTATCATTTTTGGGACAACAACTTGGCTACTAAAAAGGTTGGTATTAATTAGAACTCTGTGTCCTAATTCACTCTGCTTTTTGGTATAAGGATTCGAAGTGGTTAATACCTTTAAATGAATCCTAGAGATTACTGTAAAAGGTGGTGATCCTGGTAAATACTGATATCCATGAGAAAGAATTCTAAGCTCTAAGACCTTTGACAGATTAGGGTTAATAAGTGCTATGCTTAGATTTGGATATATGTTAAAGTATACTGGACCATGGAAGAGACTGGTTTTAATGGCTCCCATCAGAGATGCTCTCCAATCGAGACATCTACCATCTCGGAGGGTACATTATATATTGGTATTTTGCCCAAGCAAGGTCAAAGGTTTGAATGCTATCTGAACGAGTCCTATATGGACATACGTATATTTTTGTAAAAATGGGTACAAGTCATGTATGTGAAGGAGATACATAATCTCATCATCATTCTGTATGGACACAGCATGCTCAAAAGTTTTGATTATTTTTCTACTGGTGAAGTCGAAGGCTCCTATCCTATAGATAGTATCTAGTTTGACTTTGAGGATAGTCCATTTATCTAGGGATTCCCTAACATCCTGGTATGCGACTAGTTTGGCTGCTTCTGATGTTGAAGCGACTGTATTGGCTATTGTAGTGATAGTATCCTCTGTAGGTGCAGTACTCATACGGGTGTATTGGGACCATATATGTATAATTTAAATATAATATAATTATAATACAAATAATAATAAACTTGGCTCTGATACCAATGTGAGGTGCTTGACACAAGGTAAAGTTAAGCACGTCTGTCAACGACTTACAAGATTACAACCTAACTGCAATCACTGCTAACCAGTCTCCCTCTACGCGACTTGGGTGACGTCCCACTTAACCTGACACAGTTCTACCCTCAACTAGCACAAACCCAAGAATAGTACTGTTCATATTATTATTATATTAAATTCAAATTATGCCATATATGGTCCATAAAGATGTTTTCTTAATGAAAGTTGTGCATCGGTCTGATGCTAACAGTAAACATTGGAAAGCCAAATTTATTGATGGCCTTCCTACTCTTTTTGCTGAAAGAGTCAGAAAGAAGTTACGAGATCGTCATAATAAAATGATTATACCCTACTCAGATTATACCTATGGCCAATTAATAGGCATAGCAACAGAAGAAGGTCTAGCTCTATGTAATGACCTCAAACTCCAGTATCAAATGAAAAAACAAAATCTTACAGGCAAGAAGGAATTAGGTGAATTTTGTGATCAATTTGCCTATGATAGTAAAATACAGTATCTCTCCAAAACCACGAAACAAAAATTTGGAAAATCCTCAAAGCATTATTCCAAAAAATTCAGAAAATATAAAACTTCTAAACAGAGTTACCAACAACATCAGCCTCAGAAATCGTATAAAGGCAAACAGAAAAAATCTTACGAAAAGAAAGATAAATCCACAATAACATGTTACAAGTGTGGACAAACAGGCCATTATGCTAATCGCTGTAGAGCAAAAATCCAACAATAACTCAATGAAATGGCAGTTGATGTTCATCTCGAGCAATAGATTCTCCAAGCAATTTCTGAAGAAGAAACAGAAACAATTTCAAGTTCTGATGATGGACTTGCTGAACTCTATTCACCTTCTAAGTCTGATCTAGAATCTGACTCTTCTCTAGAAATTTGTCCCTGTCAACAAACAAATATAAACCAGATTGCAGAAGCCAACTATTGGAAAGCAATAGTCGAGATGAATGGACGTGACTTAGATGGACCTAGCCATAATGTCCTTACAGATAATGAACAAAACATGTTGAATATAGATGACCAAATAAAAGATCCAGAAATGAAGCTGAAATTTTTAGAAATGTGCTATCAACAGCATAAAAAGGAGGAAATTGGTCTTCCCACCAATCATTACAGTATGAAAGAGGTTTTTAGTCGTTTACTGACCTCTTCTCCCATTGACAAACCTGTTACAGTCCAGGATCTTAAAATGGAGGTTAATGTGTTAAAATTAGAAATCAAACATCGCCAAACAGCAAATTTATCAATCATTGCTAATATTAAGAAAATTAATATTCAACTAGCTTAACAGAAAGGCTCAACCAAAGATAAAGGTGTTACAGAAGGAGAATCTAGTAATGACGACAAACCTGACCCATCTGACAATCAATATTTAATGCTCATGAATCAGGTTACTTTCCAGAAATGGTACATCAGAATTACTTTTATTATAAAACCAGATTTTATAATTAAAAATGCCGTTGCTCTTGTAGATAGTAGTACTAATATGAATTGTATTCAGGAAGGTTTAATTCCTACCAAATATTTCCAAAAAACAACCCAGTCACTCACTAGTGCTAGTGGCAATTCCATGTCTATTCGTTACAAACTTCCAGAAGTTCTTATATGTAATCAGGGCATTTGTCTTCCAACCTCATTTGTCCTTATCCGAAATATGTCTCAAAGTATTATTTTAGGGACACCATTCTTGTGTTTGTTAATGCCTATCACTAAGGTAGATTCCATTGGTATTCATACAACCATTAGTAATCAACCGATTATTTTTGAGTTTATTACTGAACCATATACAAAAGAAGTAGATCAAATCAAAGATCTAGTCAAATTCAACGAAAAACAAATTAATTTCCTTCAATCAGAAATTCATTTTCTAACAACAGAACAGAGGTTACAGCAATTCTCTTTACAGAATAAAATTAAAATGATTGAAAAGAATTTCATACAGAAATCTACAGTGATGGTCCAAATGCCTTATGGGAACCAAAAGAAACATATAGTTTCTATTCCCTACGAACCAGGATTTAATGAGCGCGAAATTCCCACTAGATCACGACCTAGCCAAATGAAAAAAGAGTATTTAGAGCTGTGTAAAACAGAAATAAATACTTTCTTACAGAAAAACCTAATCCAACCGATTATTCTCCTTGGAGTTGTACAGCCTTTTATGTTAAAAAGAATGCAGAAATTGAAAGAGGTGTGCCAAGATTGGTTATCAATTACAAACCTTTTAATGATGCCTTGAAATGGATTAGATATCCTATCCTGAATAAAAAAGATCTTCTAGATCGATTACAGGATTCAATCATTTTCTCAAAATTTGATTTAAAATCAGGATATTGGCAGATTCAGATTGCTGAATAGGATAGATACAAAACTGCTTTTACAGTACTTTTTGGACATTTTAAATGGAATGTTATGCCATTTGGTTTAAAAAATGCTCCATCTGAATTCCAGCATATTATGAATGATATATTCACTCCTTATACAGAATTTGCTATTTGTTATATTGATGATGTTCTTATTTTTTCATCATCCATTGACCAGCATATTAAGCATCTTAATATTTTTAAGCATGTTATTATCAGAAATGGTTTGGTAATTTCTGCACCAAAAATGAAGCTTTTTCAAACAACAGTTCGTTTTTTAGGCCATTATATCCATAATGGCACTATAATTCCTATTGATAGAAGCATCGAATTTGCATCTAAATTTCCAAATGAAATTAAAGATAAAACTCAATTACAAAGATTTCTTGGTAGTCTTAACTATATTAGTGACTACTATCATTAGTTAGCACAAGATGCTGCAATCCTTTATACTAGACTATGGAAAAATCCTCTGCCATGGACACCAGAACATATCAAAGCTGTCAGAAAATAAAGCTTAAAGCAAAGACTATTCCTTGTCTTGCTCTACCCAATCCCGAATGGAAAAAAATTGTTGAAATTGATGCCTCTAACCAAGAGTATGGAGGTATTCTAAAACAGTTCAACCCCAATAGTAATAAAGAAGAACTTTTGCGGTTTACTTGAGGAAGTTGGAAACAAGCAGCTTTAAATTATCCGACCATTAAACAGGAATGTTTAGCTATTGTAAAATGTGTTTCTAAATTTCAGGGTGATTTATTAAATCAACATTTCTTAATTCGTGTTGATTGTTCTGCAGCAAAACAGATTTTTAAAAAAGATGTCCAGAATCTAACTCAAAAACAGTTATTTGCTTCCAGGCAAAGTTTACTTTCAGCATTTGACTTTGATATCGAATATATCAAAGGTGAACAGAATTCCTTACCACATTTTCTAACCCGTGAATATTTGCAAGGTTCTTATGTCCAGTAGAGGCCGAGGCCCGAGCCGTAGGGGCCGTGAAAGGGGGTCTAACCCTTATCATGTACAGAATCCATATCATACAAAATTCCCAAGGCTTCAAGCTGCCCTTAACAGTAAAAAAGGGGAATCTAGCCAAACGGCTAAAGATGTCCTCCTAAGTCCTCCAGAATCATATATACAGAATACAATAGTTGAGGAAACAGTCCTCTACATTAATACCAAAGATGAACAATGGATCTTTAATCCGTGGGAGATCAAACGGAGGCATCTTACAGCCCAACAATTTCCACCTCATTTTGATCAATACAAATACATTTATGAACAGACACTCATTGAGACTGCTTCTATTGAGTTCAAACATGCTTTATACAACCCTAATAGAACTACCAGACCTATCAATTTCAGTAAAGTTACTATCCAGAAAATAATACCTATGGCCGCTTAGGGTATGCATCCCCATGTTACCAAAACTTTGGATATTCATAATAAGGAATCTCGTTACAGTTATTGGGATTATATTGATGCATTTACATATGCCTTTTATCACCAGAACCCCCCATGGAGTCATTCTTGGTTTCTCCGTGTTGTTCCTGATATTCTCAAAAACGATCTCGCTAACTAGTTTCTCGTTTGGTGGGATAAATTCGGGCTCCAGTTAGAAGTTTTTCCAGAACCTATTAGGCAAGCTTTTAACGAATGGCAAACTGCCTACAGCCGCCTTCCAGTATACAAAGACATTTCAATGTCTAAATCCGTTGTCCATTTTGTCATTCGCTTTGGAATTCCTTGAATATGGAAGTGGTATTTCCAATGTGATTACCAGAACAAAGTTCCAAGACTCAAAAGAGTTTTCTTTGTGAAATGGTGGACAAAGGGGCTTCATACCCCCAAACAACGGCAGGAAATTTTACAGAAAATCCATGCTCATACCAAGGCATGCTGGGAGTATGTTCCCAAATTACTCCCAGCAACTCCAGTAATGAAGAATCCTTTTTTACAAATTCAAAGTGAATTACGAAAAAGATATCTAGATTTGTCAGAGCAGGAATTACTTGTCATAAGTACGGATTACATGAAGGAACAGTTCCTTCAATCCCTCTCCGGTGATGATACCAGTATGCAGTCTGTTACTAGCAGCCAAGGGCCTGACCAAGAAGAAGACCCCGATCAAGATGAAAATGAGCTCACAGTACTTGCCGGTGAAGCTCAAGATCCTGCAGACAATGAACCCAATCTTGGAGATTTTTGGGACTTCCTGACTTGTCTCATTGCTGAAAAGATTGACAAGGAAAATGACAGAAAAGGAAAATGTAAGGCTGAATGACCTTGTCTCTAACCAGCATCACTTTCCAGTAGCGTCGGCACAAAACGAGAAAAACCAGTACATCTACTTTCGACAAAAGCAGATGCTCTGTCAACCATTCAGTACCAACCATATAACTGTCCTCACAAGCTGTTCACTATAGGACAATAAAGATAAGGTGCTGAGTCATCATCAGAACAGCTGAGGATAAGGAAAATCAACTCCACTCCACAAGGACACGCCACCTGTCCTTACCCTTATCTTATCTTTTCTTTTATTTGTCTATCAAATGGATAGCCTCACCCTTGTTGAAGGCAGAATTTTTAAATTATTATGCAAGATTATATGTAAACACATAAGTGCTCTCTCTCTCTCTCTCTCCAGTGTGCTCTCTCTATATACCTCTCCTGCTGCTTAATAAAGTTTGAAGCTTTGATTGTAAGTATCTCTTTTCGTATCCTTTTATTGTATGCCTGTAGATATACTTGTCGAATTATATGAAATATTAGAATATTATAAACAACGTCGCAATTTTTGGCTTACTATTAATAATCGCCATTTACAGACTGTGAGAACATAGCAATTGCAGAACATTAATAATCAAATACAGTTAATTGAGAAGCAGATCCAGGAGCAGATCTGCTTGTTGACAGCGGTCATCCGGCCACTACCTCCTCTACAGTAAACAGCATGAGACCATATATGGCATAATTTAAATTTAATATAATAATAATATGAACAATACTATTCTTGGGTTTGTGCTAGTTGAGGGTAGAACAGTGTCAGGTTAAGTGGGACGTCACCCAAGTCGCGTAGAGGGAGACCGATTAACAGTGATTGCGGTTAGGTCGTAACCTTGTAAGTCGTTGACAGACATGCTTAGCTTTACCCTGTGTCAAGCAAACGTTTTGGTTGTTTTCGTTTTGATGAATTAGAAAGAGATTCGACTAGGGCATAGTGCTGGCTAGAAGAATGTTTCGGTGTTTGTTTTTTCATAAAATATTTTTTTATAAATATTTTATTATTTAGTTAAACAAAAAATAGGATATTTTTTTTTAAAATATTTTTATATTATTTTTTAGAAAATAACTTATTTTTAAAAATTTCGTAACTTGTTATTTTTTCAACACATTTAATCTTTTCAAATAAGTATCTTAATTCATTAAAAAGTCATAAATGATACTTTATTAAATTAAAATTTCTCTTTTAGACATTAAAATATTTTTGTTTCAAATGTCAACTAAATGCTGAAAAACAAGAATAATTTTTTAAAATTTTTTTTTTTTTGTAAAATATTTTATGTCGAAACAAACGGAACCTTAATGTATATTCACTAACATAAAACAAATTAGAGTCAAAATAATTTTTTTAAATTGAAATAGTTAAAAATCTCGCAATAAATAAATAAAAATAGTTACATATTGTCTCTTAAACTCCCTTGTCAAATCAAAAAGAGAGAAACAAACTCTCATAAAATAAAAGGAAAATAATTTGTCCCCCTAAAAAAGCCCCCCTAATCCCCCTAATGCCCAAAACGACGTCGTTTTGGACATTTTTTTTTTTTTTTTTGCCTTGGTCTGAATTTTAGGGGGATTAGGGGGCCAAAAATTAGGGCTCCCTAGCTTGGTCCAAAATAAAAATAAAAAGGGTCTTATTATTATATTTACATTACCACTCCATTCGTTTTGATATAAAAAATAATTTTCTTTTAAATAGATTTTACACAAAAAATATTTTTGTTTTTAGTTTTCGACATTTGGTTGACATTTAAAATAAAAAAATTTTGTTACCTAAAAGAGAAAGTTTGTTTCAATAAAATATCTTTATGATTTTTTAGTGAACTAAAATATTTATTTGAAAATGCTAAATGTGTTGAAAAGGTAACAAGTGAGAGTCAACTTTGTAAAAATTGAATTACGAAAATTTTAAAAATCATTTTTGAAAAAATGATTCAAAAATATTTTCCTTAAAAAATGTTTTACTTACTTTTTGTTCAACCAAACAATGAAAAATAAAAATATTTTATATCAAAATAAACGAAGTCTACATTTCTTGCATTTTCTTAGTCAAGGCAAAAGAAAATAAGGCCTCCATATCAAAATTATTTTGATTGTTTTAAATTTTAAATAAAAATTATACTATAAAAAAATAAATTTATAGTGCAAAAATTATAAAGGACCCTAATTATATATATTTTTTGAGTTTCAATCAAGTTTGAGCCATCTCTGCTAAGTGATATGTGGAGCCTCCAGTTTAGAATTTGTCCACCAAGCCAGACTAGTAATCTCGTTTAGATTTTGAATGTGTTTCAAAACTTGTAAATTCAATAACTTTTGATCTAGATATTCATTTTTTTTATAGAATTTATATTTTTGAAATCATTTTATCGAGATCTATCAAATAAGATCCATGATGAATATGAAATTCTAGAGGAAAAAAAAATTATGACATTTTCACTGAATTTGCTATTCTCAGAGTTAGTGAAATTCAACTGACTTCTAAAACTCGTGAAATTTCACTGAGTCGTAAGTCAATGACAATAAAATTTCGCTAACTAATTTAATGAATTTTACTATCAGTTAGTGTCACTATCATTGACTACAAATCAGTGAATTTCTCTATTTCTAAAATAATAAAATCTTAAATGAGAAGTAACCATTGGAAAAATTGAAAATTGAAAGATTTGTGTAGCTAATTCAATTTGAGGTACCATTAGAATAAATGCACTATAGTTGTGATGTCCCGGGTCTTGGACCTAACTTAAACGTGCCTTTCAGACATACCTTTTTCCTGTTCGGTACCTTGATGGTTTGTGTCGCGTTGATGTTTGAGAGTTCGAACTTGTTTAATCCACCTAACGTTAGACCGATTTAAATATTCTGAGTTTCGAGCGTAGGGGCAAAACTGAGGGAACCAAGATCACCTCGAGAAGTTCAAGCCGAGTTGAGTGGAACCGCACGTGCGGGGGCTTAGTCCGCACGTGTGGGGTTGCGCTGGGTTGAAGTTTTAGTTCTGCTTTATTTGCACGTGCGATAAGAAATTCCGCACGTGCAGGAGGGGCTCTACACGTGCGATGAGAGGCTCCACACGTGCAGCCAGGCGTGTGAAACTGCTTCAATTTTTGTGCTTTCAGCCATATATTGATCATTGGCCCCCTTTTTCCTCATTTCAGAATATATCTCTCTCTTTCTCTCTACAATCTTTTCTCTCTTTTTTCTCTCATCCCTCTCTACCCAAATCCTCAAAACTTTACATTTCCTTTTGATCCTATGAATCTATTGGGATTTTGGTACTAGTTTCTTATACCAAAATGACGAGCATACCGAGGGCTTCATTTTGACCGATGGAGATCGAATTCCAGCGAAGTCGATTTTTGGATTTTCTCCTTTTCTCCCTTTGAGGTAGGGATTTCTTTGATCTTTTTCAATATCTCGTCTATAGATAGACATGTGGTAGGTTTATTGCATAAAAGGCATGTTCGTTATGGATTTTTCAAAAATCGTGAAACGGGATCGAAGATTTGATATTTGAGATTGAGATTTGTGAAATTGATTGCTGTTTGGGTTAATTGAGGAGTGGTTTAGCATGTTCATGTTGAGAAAGAGGTAAAGCCCTAATTTTTGTAATAATGCTTAATAGGTAAAAAGGGTTGAAATTCTGAAATAATCATGTTATGAATTAAGGGATTTGATTAATGATTTGGTAATTAATTTGAGATTAAATCGGGCCTTATAATTTTAGCATTAACTTTGTGTTGGGTTGATTATAGTTGAGTATAATGAATTGGTAATTGTTAATTTCTAAAATGGGGTTAACCATGAGATTAGAATCATTGGATTACACTTTTGTTGAATCGAAATTGAGTGGATTACGACTTTGTTATCCATGGATTGGGTTTTTGGTTAAATGAAGGAAATGATTTTTTTTTTTTTGAAAATATAGTTGGTGTATTATGAATTGGGAATTGTGGAAATTGATTTTGGAAAAAAGAGGTAATTATAACTCTTTTGCAAATTGGGAAAGAACTTTAGGTAGAAGTTGCAAACCTTTGAATATTATTGTTGTTGTTGGACTTAATGTCTCATCAAAATTGTATAATTGTATTACGTGTATTTAATACATATTGTTTAGAAGTTTTGTCCTTGGTCATCAGTGGAGGATGACATTGTGATGCTGAAATGATTACGTATATGTAGCACACTCGAATTATTTATGCTTGTTGTTCAAAATGATAGTTGAAAATTATGCACGCGCTGAGAATATGAGGTACCAGTACCTTCCAGCTAGCGCCTGAAGAATTTGGTTGTACTAAGAATAAGAGGTACCAGTACCTTCCAGCTACCGCCAAGAGAACTTGGCAGAGGTACCATTACCTTCCAGCCGGTGTCAGGAAAATTGGCATTTTGTTGTGAAAAGATGTACCGTTGGCTTACCGTGCTTAAGGCAAGTAAAATAGAGTTATTATTATTATTGTTTTAGTGTGACTGTGATATGCCATGTGTTATGATGATTGTGGCTTTAGGAGATCGAGTTGTCTTAAAAGTTGAGTAAGTAGTGGTTGGGTGTGTGTGTTGTTTTTATCTCCTGAGTTAAATGGTTATGTGTACACGTGGGTGCATCAAATTAATTGTTGATAGTATTTTCCTTAACCTTGGATTTAAGGCATGGAAATGTGATGAATGTATATATGCATTGAGGTTGTAAGAAACAAGGAAAAAAAAAACCAGATCTTTGTGATTTGTTTCAAAGGCAGGCGATTGTTATGTAATACTTTGTTAAAGATAGAAAATACGGTTATTATGTGATATTTTGTTAAAGATGGGAAAATGAGTAGTAAATGTGAACTAGTCGTGTTGTTGAATAAATCGGATGATTTTGAGAAAAGTATCTATGTATGTATACTTGGGTTATAAACCATCACAATTTGTATATGATATGATGTGGAGCATTCATGATCATAACTATTTGTATGTTGTTATTGTTTAGGATCATGTTGAGATCCTTACTGGACTTTATGTTCATCCCAAGGTGCTAATTCTTTTCAAGTGATGTTAAAAAATGCTTGAGATCGAGGATCACCCTTAGTTGTTGGCCATGGGGCCTTTTTATTTGTGGGTGGAATGCCTTTATTGTAAAAGGGTTAAACCCTTTCTTTTACTTTCAAAGATGTAAGCCTATGGGCAATTTATTTAGTTATACTCCTGTTGCATTCATTTTGCATTCGGATAAAAGAATCTTTATTTATTCTTTCTCATTGATATACAGAATTTCCGCATGTTATCTCTGAAATTGAATTAATTTAATGAATTTGGTAATGAATTCCGAGTAATAAAAAGTGCGGCGTTACAACTTGATATCAGAGCCAGCCGGGTTTGAATACCTTAGGCTCGTGGGGAGTGGTTTTTACCACAAAGGGTTTACTATGCTTGGTGAGGACGTTGAATATAGTTAGGATAAGTGTTAGGATGTATATGGTCCATTTATGTGAGTATGGGATTAAGTTTCTTAGATAGTACTTGTAGCAAGTAAACTTACTTTGAGGTCCTATTGGAGACACGCCTGATCAACGTGGTTTCTAATAGGAATTCCTTGAGAGTTCCGAGTTGAGTGGCTATCTTTGTGGACTTGATTCGGTTATGTGTTTGGATGTCGAATTGTTTATATGCAATGGGAATTGTATGTTTTGGGGGCTAAGTGCATCGTATAGCTTAGCGGTGGTGAGTGTGTGCCTCAGGAAGGCTGTTGCATTGTGCACTAAGTTTGATTTTTTTTTTTTTAAGGTTTTATAGGATGTCTACACGAGGGAAATAGTGCTAGTAAGGGCACGGTGGTTCCTTTAGCACCTGTCGTTCCAACATCAACTGTCGGTGAGAAAGTTGCACGCTAGATTGTGAGAGCAGTGCAAGATGCTCTAGCTTGCAACGAGGGGGACAATGGGCATACCCTCAAGCTTACTAAGGAGTTTTCTTTGCTCTAATCCACCGGAGATTTTAGGGGAGGCAAAATCGCTGGAGGCAGAGGGTTAGTTGGAACAGATTACCAAGACTCTTGATATGCTTAAAGTCAAGGACGAGGGGTTGAGGATTTCTTTGGTAGGTTTCCATTTGAAAGGAGATGCAAATTATTGGTGGAAGTATACTAAGAACACTGTAGATGCCATGTGGGTTGCTTTTACCAAGGCCTTTTTGGCTAAGTACTTCCTTCCTTCTGCTCGGGAAAGGTTGAGGGAACAGTTTGTTGAGTTACACCATGATGTTATTCTTATGGCTCAATTTGAGATGAGGTTCACTAGTTTGTCGAGGTTTGCTCCAGAGTTTGTGGCAACAGAGGAGCGTCGTTGTTATGAGTTTGAAAGGCGATTACATAATGATATTCGGGAGAAGGTGGTTGGATCTATGTGGAAGAACTATTATGCTCTAGTGGAAGCGGTGGCCCATGTGAAGGCCATGGTTAAAAGTGTTAGTCAGGTCAAGGAGGAGGCCACTTTGGCAATTCCTACGGTTTATAAGCACTCTAGGCACAGTAAGAGGTGGAGGTGAGTGCATGTTCACTCCCAGACTCAGTCATTATCTTCGTTAGGGGTTTCAGACTCGTCTGTTAGGAGACCCAATGAGGATCGGGCTCCAGGCCAGACTCAGAGTTGGGAGACTGCTGTTTGTTTTGATTGTGGTCAGTTGGGCCATGTTAGACGTTTCTACCCTTTACGTGTAAGTTCTTTGGGTGTTTCAAAACCTAGTCGGACTCTGTCTCATTAGTCCAGCCGGGGACGATATCGGTACCAGACCCGAACAGGCCAGGCTTCGAGAGCTTCCCGAGGGTTGACTTTTTCACCAGCGTAGTAGTATCACCCATGAAAGGGACTTTTGTTTTAGAGACCGATGATATTATATGTAAACCCCCTTGTTATTGGTCGGTGTACTGTGAAATGTTAAGGCACCTTGGTTATGCATTGTATATGTATATATAATGTTGTTCGTTTACCCTCTTGTGTTAGGATGTGTAGTGAATCTGGAACTCTCTTTATGTGTATGTAATGAAAGGTTATTGATGGGATTAATGATCCTAGTGTTGTTGTATATCAAATGTTGAATTATGAGATGGTCATGTGATAGCCTTTGATCCTTGTTCAGTTTGGAATTTGTTTGTGGAGAATAAGAAATCCATGAAATTTTTGTGATTAGTGTGGTGGTATGATAAGGGCCAAATTATAAAGCTTTGAATGTGTTAGGTCTAAGGAAATGTGAGACCTTAGAGTTTTGTGAAATTGGTGAAAGTTATGTGAGAATATCTAAGAGAATGTGAGATTCGTATCTCGACGTAGTGAGAATGGTACTTGTGTGTGTTTCTTAGTGTCTTGAGTTATTGATTAGTGAGTTCGTTGTGGTCCTATCAATTGAGAATAGGGACAGTGTTGTGCCATGGTTAGTCATGAGTTGGTATTTTTGTGTGTGAAATGAGTTTGTGGTGTTATTAGATTTTGGGTGGAGTTTTGAGTGGGAAGAGAAGTTCATGGGTAGATAAATGAAGTATTTCCTAGAATGATGAATGGTTTGTGCTCTCAGGTAACGAGTGTAGCATTGGTAAGAATTGTCTTGTGTTACCGGGTTTGTGTGATCGTCGTTGACCTATTCAGTCTTGTGTTGAGATATAATGACGTGTTTGCCATCTAGGCGCATTAGTAGTAATTCCTTTGGGAGTAATAGTGGTGTAGTCTGTTTTGAGGAATCCGAGGAGATTCTAAAAATGTGTGCAACAGTGTTTGGAACCCCGTCTTTGAGTAAACGGGGCGAGAGAAGAATGTAGATGTTTGAGTGTCGGGGGCGGCAATTCTTAGGTAATTAGTCAGTTGATCGGTATCAAGGTGGGTGACAAATAGTCACTTTAGAATGGTTTAGATGTGAGTTATAAAGTTGGACTTTTGGAAGTTCAGTGCGGATTTAGCTGTAAAGCGATGTAATACCATGGGTTGTGTTTGGGGGTGTTAAGCCTTGCTTATGTGTGTGCGGTTATCAATGTGCGATTGTTGGTGTGAGTCTATGAAACGCCATGAGTTGAGGTAAGGTGTTAACTTCTTGGTTGGGAACACTCATAAGCCTTCATGTATTGATGGTTTATTTCATTAGTGTTTGTATTGGTGTGAAACTTTCGGAATTTGTAAAGTCGTGCGTGCTGACTTATCTCTTTTAGCACTGTGTTTATTTCTAATTGTTGTTGTTATAGAAATGTAGTTTTCACATTGTGAAATCACCGTAGGTGTGATGGATATGATTGGGTGATAATTGGGATTCACCGGATGTTGGTTGAGAATGTGATTGGGTGATGGTTGGGATTCACAGGTTGTTTGTTGAGAAAATAAATTGGAAAGTGATTGTTAGTTTTTGTAACCTTTCATGGCATTTTTATTTCAACTAAAACCTTGGGGTTGAGATTTTAAGGATTGTTTTAGGAAAATGTTTACAAAACAATTGGTTTTACTCAAAGTTTATGCCATAAATATTTTGTTGGGAAACGGTGTGAGTTTTGAGCACTTTTGGGGAAAATGTTTTACATACAAGGGAATGATTTTTACCAAGAATCGAAAGAATGATGAAAAAAAAAAACTTTACAAAGTTGAGTTGCTAGTTATTATACCTTTATGGTTGGGATTTCGTAACAAGTTTATTTGAATTGCTAATTGTGGGTTTGTATGTTTAGTTCTGTGGGCCGATTGGCATTATAAGGGCTTGTTAGGCCGGAGTTTTATCTTGGGTTGAGTTTTGCTGTAAATCTTTTCCTTCTGACAGAGTTAATCAAGGGTCCTGTTGTGAAAATTTTATTTTTCCTCCATGTTGGGGTTGTTGAGCACTCAGAGGTGGTTGGACATGCTGTGGTGGTTGTCCTTTGGCGAATGCTTTTGGTATGTGTGTGGTTGTCGTTGTTGTTCTTGTCTCCTAGACCCAGCGAGTGGTATGGGTCGAGAGGGCGTCTATGACCTCTCCTTTGTGTCCTTGGGAATTCGGGTATCCTTGGAGCTCCGAGGGGTTGGATCTAGAGTCGGGAAGGTATTCCAAGTTTGGATGTAGCCTGAAGTTAGTATTGTGTTCCCTTGGTAGGTTGGGGAGGTCTTCCTTGGTGCTATGTTTCCTTCATGAGGTGTTGGCTTTTATTTCGGCGTTTGTTTAATTTCAGGGATGAAATTTCCTAAGGTGGGGAGGTTGTGATATCTTGGGTTTGGACCCGACTTGAACGTGCCTTTCAGACCTACTTTTTTCTTGTTCGGTACCTTGATGGTTTATGTCGTGTTGATGTTTAAGAGTTCGGACTTATTTAATCCACTTAATGTTAGACCGATTTAAATATTCTGAGTTTCGAGCATAGGGACAAAACCAAGGGGACCGGGATCACCTCAAGAAGTTCAGGCCGAGTTGGGTGAAACCGCACGTGCGGGGGCTTAGGCCGCACGTGCGGATTGGGGGCCGCACGTGCGGATTGGGGTCCGCACTTGCTAGAGGAAGGGCCGCACGTGTAGGGTTAAGCTGGGTTGAAGTTTTGGTTCTGCTTTAACTGTACGTGTGGTGGGAAATTCCGTATGTGTGGAAAGGGCTCCGTACGTGCGGCCAAGGGTGTGAAACTGCCTCAGTTTTCGCGCTTTCAACCATATATTGATCATTAGCCCCTCTTTCCCTCATTTCGGAATATTTCTCTTTCTCTACAATCTTTTCTCTCTTTTTTCTCCCATCTCTCTCCACCCAAATCCTCAAAACTTTACATTTCCTTTTGATCCCATGAATCCATTAGGACTTTGGTACTAGTTCCTTATACCAAAATGACGAGCATACCTAGGGCTTCGTTTTGACCGGTAGAGACCGAATTCCAACGAAGTTGATTTTTGGATTTTCTCCTCTTCTCCCTTTGAGATAGGGATTTCTTTGATCTTTTTCAATACTTCGTCTATAGATAGACATGTGGTAGGTTTATTGCATAAAAAACATGTTCGTTATAGATTTTTCAAAAATCATGAAAGGGGATCTAAGATTTGATATTTGAGATTGAGATTTGTGAAATTGATTGTTGTTTGGGTTAATTGGGGAGTGGTTTAACATGTTCATGTTGAGAAAGTGGTAAAGCACTAATTTTTGTAATAATGCCTAATAGGTAAAAAGGGTTGAAATTCTAAAATAATCATATTATGAATTAAGGGATTTGATTAATGATTTGGTAATTAATTTGAGATTAAATCGGGCCTTCTAATTTTAGTATTAACTTTGTGTTGGGTTAATTATAGTTGAGTATAACGAATTAGTAATTGTTTATTTCTAAAAAGGGGTTAACCATGATATTAGAATCATTGGATTACACTTTTGTTGAATCGAAATTGAGTGGATTACGACTTTGTTATCCATGGATTGGGTTTTCGATTAAATGAAGAAAATGAGTTTTTTTTGAAAATATAGTTGGTGTATTGTGAATTGGGAATTGTGGAAATTTATTTTGGAAAGAAGAGGTAATTATAACTCTTTTGAAAACTGGGAAAGTACTTTAGGTAGAAGTTGAAAACCTTTGAATATTATTGTTGTTGTTGGACTTAATGTCTCATCAGAATTGGATAATTGTATTACATGTATTTAATACATATTGTTTAGAAGTTTTGTCTTTGGTCTTTGATGCTAAAATGATTACGTGTATGTAGTACTGTCACGCCCCAAACTTGCCCCTAAAAGTTTGGGCATGACCCATACAGAAACGGACACCTATCTTGATAAATATATCACATGGGGCCTGAACGGAAGCATTTAATATAATAAAATAACACAGAAAAGCATCCATTGAGCTAAACCTAACATGCCAGGATCACATTCGTGAAAGTCATTATGTTTAGACATACTCATGCACATACATGACCGCATAAATGAACATTAGTATAGAAAGGGGTCATATACATACTTTTTAACCTTAGGTAAATAGTTAAAGTGTAAGCCAAAATTTTAACAAAACTTGACATAAATGCATAGACTTGGTCTAGGGACCTGGGCAAACTGAGGTTGACGACTGAAGGGTGAGCTTCAAGGGTTAAGATGGACTCCCAAAGTGGTTACCTACAGAACAGACATAATACAAAGTGAGCGAAGCTCAGTGAATAATAGTACATAAACAATTCAATGCTCAACTAGAATTTAAAATACTATCAATGCATACGTAAATAATGAAGCATGAGGTCAATTGATCCTGTATTAATTCTGGAACGACCTAAGGCCCAGTCTTGAAACATATTGACTTGAAACGTAATATCATGAAACAGAATGGCCTTACACCCTTGAATAAAGTGGCGACAGCCCTTGAATATAGTAGCATTAAACTTTTAAACATGTTGGCATATAACCTTTGTACATATGGCATGAAGCCCTTGAACATGTGGCACGAGGCCCTTGAAACATATGGCACGAGGCCCTTGAAACGTGTGTATATGAATTCAAGAGGTGTCTCACACAGACTCTAGAGGTGACTCACTTCGTAGCACTTAGTTCTGTGTAGCACTTTGTTTCATATTATAATAACTTGTCCGGAATGGCCATAGGCCTCATAGCTTGCACATATGTATGGACTCAAGAGGTGGCTCGTACGGATTCTAGAGGTGACTCGCATTGCAGCACTTAGTTCCGTACAGCACTTTGCTCCATATCAAATATATAGAATGGCCTCTGGCCTCATAGATCATATAGAATGGCTAATAGCCTCATTCATATATGTATGGACTCAAGAGGTGGCTCACATGGACTCTAGAGGTGGCTCACAATGTAGCACTTAGTTCCAAGTAGCACTTTGTTCCATACCAGTAATTAACAGGTTTTACAGACCAACCATACATATCATGTCATATCATAACAGAAACAAATTCATACATATGTATTATGCTTAATTCATAAACAGAAATCAGAATTCAAACTTAATTATACCTGGCACATCAATAGTGCTAACAAGTCCATATACAGCATTCTCGTTCCTCGGTATTAAGAACTTGTAATATCCTAGAACTTATAACATACGTGACATTGTAACAGGCTTAAGCTTGTAACATAATTACTTGAACCACGGCATTATTACCCCCGGGTGAGGGCCGTGTGCTACGGATGTTATGAATACTTTACATTTATGGACAACTGTTCATTAATTTCAAACGTGACATATCATATCAGGACATAGGGCATTTCTTGTTATATCATGCCATTACAATACACTTAGTAAAGACGGAACAGTTTACATTATAATGTGAGTTACAAAACAAGGTCATGGATATTTAATTCTGTCTTCAGGTTGAGTCATCCGTAAGTCACTCCATTGTTCATCATAATGCTTAACAAGTATTAACGATTAAAATCATCCATGGTCTTAATTAATTATTCATGAAGAAATGGCGTAATTCACTTAATCTATTAATCGATAACATATAGAAGCATGCACCTTTGTCTAATCGTTCATACGTGTTAACATGGTTGATTCATAATTAACTAAGTACTATTGGTAACCATTACCTCATTCACATGAGTTAGCATAGACTTAAGTTCAACAGGACATTCTTAATAATTATTAGAGCAGACTTGCTATAGAATTTTATAAAGTTTCAAAGTCATGAGAAGGTACCTGCATCCTTACCATTATGCATTCACATTCCTTAATCATGCACATATTTCCATACTTAACATGCGTTATATAGCACTAATTGAACTTATTAGTCACAAGAAAACATATTATAACAGTACTACTACTCACAGTGATCGGTTCCCGGTGGTAATGGTACAATGTCCTCGTCTCGACCTTACCCAAACCTTTGTTCTTCCCTTAGTCTCTTCAATTTTCCCAAGCTTTTGGTTGATCTTTCCTCTCTCTTCTATCTTCTTCAACCATCTTCAAGCTTCCATGGATGTTGAGTTCCTTAGGGAGAAGCTTTGCCTCTTCTCCCTCTCCCTCTCTCTCTCTCACGGTTCTCCTTCCCCTTTCTCTAGATATTTTTTTTGTTTGGTTCAAATAGATGAGTTCAACAACTCATAAGGCATATATGTATATATAAAAGCCTCCCACAAATAGGAAGGGCCAAACACGCCCTTACGAATCGCATAAAATCACATTTCAATTAAACTTCCCAGATAACTCTAAAAATTATGCTGATCATAAATATGTCCCATGTTCCGGTATCTGAAGTCTTTAAGGCCTTTAATTTGCAGTAAGTTAATCACCCAAACGTCCATTAACGAATCAGATAAATTAGATTTCAAATTAATTTTCCCAAATAATTCCAAAAATTCCCATTAACATATCCAAGTACTCAATTTTGATTTTTGAACCCATAAAGGTCGGTAATTTCCATTTTAAGTCCGTAACTCAACTGATAATGCTTCAATTCTAATAGATATAATTAAATTAAACCACATCATTTCATAGGGAAATAAAGATGATTTCTTATATGCATTTTGAGGTCATTACAAGTACACTTGAATTATTTATGTTTGTCATACAAAGTGATGGTTGGAAATTGTGCACGCGCTGAGAATATGAGGTACCAGTACCTTCCAGCTAATGCCTGAAGAACTTGGTTGCACTAAGAATAAGAGGTACCAGTACCTTCCAG
The DNA here is from genome assembly GCA_036172215.1 of Camellia granthamiana. Lineage (NCBI taxonomy): Eukaryota > Viridiplantae > Streptophyta > Magnoliopsida > Ericales > Theaceae > Camellia > Camellia granthamiana. Next base: position 34,357,657 of record CM069904.1, on the reverse strand, counting down.
CTAGCGTAGGAGAACTTGGCAGAGATACCATTACCTTCCAGCCGGTGTCTGGAAAATTGGCATTTTGTTGTGAAAAGATGTACCATTGGCTTACCGTGCTTACGGTAGGTAAAGTAGAGTTATTATTATTATTGTTTCAATGTGACTATGATATGTCTTGTGTTATGATGATTGTGGCTCTGGGAGACCGAGTTGTCTTAAAAGTTGAGTAGGTAGTGGTTGGGTGTGTGTATTGTTTTCACCTCCTGAGTTAAATGGTTATGTGTACACGTGAATGCATCAAGTTGATTGTTGATAGTATTTTCTTTAACCTTGTGTCTAAGGCATGGAAATGTGATGAATGTATATATGCATTGAGGTTGTAAGAAACAAGGAAAAGAAAATTGGATCTTTGTGATTTGTTTCAAAGGCAAGGCAATTGTTATGTAATACTTTGTTAAAGATGAAAAATACGGTTATTATGTGATATTTTGTTAAAGATGGGAAAATGAGAAGTAAATGTGAACTGGTCGTGTTGTTGAATAAATCGGATGATTTTAAGAAACGTATCTATGTTTGTATACTTGGGTTATAAACCGTCACAATATGTATATGAAATGATGTGGAGCATTTATGATCATAACTATCTGTATATTGTTATTGTTTAGGATCATGTTGAGATCCCTACTGGACTTTCTGTTCATCTCACATTGCTAATTCTTTTCAAGTGATGTTAAGAAGTGCTCGAGATCGAGGATCACCTTAGTTGTTGGCCATGGGGCCTTTTTATTTGTGGGCGGAATGTCGTTATTGTAAAATGGTTAAACCATTTCTTTTACTTTTAAAAATGTAAGTGTAGCTTGACTTTTCATACTTCTTTCGGATTTCAGAAGACAAATAAGCTCTACAGTATCGGACTCCCGCGGTTCTGAATTTGATCTCACAAGTGCAATGTGAAATAGATAAACACCAAAGAGTCCAAATTGGACAAATCTTTTGGAAAATCGATTTTGAATCAAAAATGCCAAAAATGGACTGCTTTGCCAGATACAGAATCGCCACCTAAATATTTTTGAAAAATTTAGGAAACCCATGACTCGTGCCAAAGGCCACGTGTCCGTCATCACCAAGATTATCTCGGCTCGAGAACTTGGGTACAAGAGGGGAAGGTCATGAATTGAGCACCCCCACTCACCCGATCAAAGATCGGCCTTTATTAATAATGATGTGAATCTTATTTACATTATATGCTCTTGTTCCGATTTATTAGGCTAACTTACTATGTGATGCGCACGCAAGTATATAGACTAATTTGTAAAAATTGGAACACTTTGATTCATGTTTGTTTTGAAAAGTGTTTGAATATGTAGCACTTGAAAAAGTGATCGCATAATGAGCATTTACTCAAATTATTCCAATTTAAGCAATTAGCCTTCATCCACAGGCATTCAAGCAATTTATCATTTAAGCAATTAGCCTCATAGTAAGCATATTAGACACTGCAACTATCACACACATGCGATATGCTAAAGCAATAAAAGCTCACCTAGTACTCCGAGGCAAGCCAAAAAGAAATAAAAGAGTTAGAAAAAATGCATGTTCCTAACTAATACAAAATATGCCTAATGCAACACATACCAGATGTAATTAATAGGCTCGGCTACTAATATAGTGTATGAATCAATTTGATAATATGCGGTCTAAGCACGTATTCAAATAAGTATTAACTAACAATGCAAATTAGAATGATAAACCGAACCTTGATGCATGCAAGACAAGTGGATGCAAGGCATGAGAGATGCTAAATAAGACATGACGCCCTAAACAAACCATCATAAGCCGTTAAATAAAAAGGAGAAAGATGTGGGGTTAGAAGACATACACATTATTACAAGTTTGTACCCTTACGCAGGAGGGTCTGAATAAGCTAACTAGCTAAACTAATTAACTAGTTATTACAAAACGAATTTAAACTATGCTAGCTTAATTATTACAACAAAAAAATGAAATAACTAGTCTGGCTAACTAATTATTTACAAGACAAAATTAAATAGTTATAACTAATTAATTACAATACTTTACAAATTTTAAAGAAACGACTAAACTAAGTTAAGTAACTAAGCTAAACAGGCCCGGGAAGCAAGGAATGCTCATGCATGCACGAATTTTCACCCAAAAAGCCCATTGTTCTGCTGCCAAAATGCTTCTGTTGCACAGTTGAACATCTTTTCACCTCAGGCACTGCTCTGTTTTGCTCTAGAAAGTCACTGCTCAATTTGACAAAAGTGGCCGACAGCCAGAATTGGTGGCCTGCCAGCCATAAATAATAGCCTGCTTTCCAGAACTTGTGGCCTACTGGCCAAAAAAGTTTGGTTCCTCTTGCTGTAACAGAAAGCATACGGAGCAAGAATAGGGTATTCTTAAGGGTTGTTTGCACAACTTACCCATCTTTATCATCAATCAGCTCAAAGGAGTGGTAAATTCGATTCACAAATCATCAATCAATGCAATTTCATTGCATGATAGCCTATGAACCAAAGTATGCAAGTTCAACAAATGTAACAAATAAAGGCTCTCAAACCCCCTCCCTATCGTGGATTGATCAAGGGAAGTGGTTGACCTTGACTCTTGAATCGTTTTCATCACTAATGAGTACGAAACGACTCAGGACTCAACGGGTTCAATTAACGTTCGATTGAACCCGAGTTAATTTTATCTTGCATCACTTTAGTTCCAATTTTATTACTTCATTTTAATTACAAACCATTCCTTAGTAAATTAAGTCCAAAGGTGAGCTTTAAGTCCTCTGATGGAAAGACGCATCAAACCAAGAGGTGTTTTAGGTATGAGAGAAGTGTCATGCCATTGGTAATGAACCCCCAAAGGGATTAAACCATTAAGCACAAGACCTCAATCTCATGCTTTAAACAAGCAACTAGTTTGAACCAACTTTCAAAGCAAAGCAAAGCAAAAACCAAAAAATGAGGGAGGTTATAGAAGTGATTAGGGGTGAAAACAAGTATAGAAAGCCATAAACAAATGCTATCAACTCAAATAGGTTAGTGGCTAAGGCCTAAACCACCAACCTAGGAGGACTATTACATTACAAGCATGCAATACAAGGTCAAATACAATGAATAGCTAAAAATAGTCCTAAAATAGTGCTAAATCAATCCTAAAACATGCTAGAATTAAGACAAAAATAGCGAGAACAATAAGCTAAAACATGGAGCTATGTAAGCTAGTAAACAAAGCATAAGGAGGGAAGGCTATCCCCTCCATTTTTGGACTTCAAAACAACATTTTAGCCACTGAAAAAGCTCTGAAATTCAATGTCTGAAAGCTCAAAAAAAATATAGTGTAAATGCGAGAAACAAAAGTGTAAAGGTTAGAGAAACAAGGTGGAAAGAAAGGTGAACCACCCCTCCACCCTTTAAGGCCTTAAACCGCAAGTTTCAGCCCAAAATTATAGAGTTTATACAGTCCAAAAACAGTAGGAAAATAGCAAACAAAGCAAGGAAACAAACCAAGCTTCATACCTCTTGAAGAGGAGAACACTTTCCAAGTGTTAAACCAACACTTGTACACCCTCAAGAGCTCAAAGTAGACTCAAAAGTACCTCAACTCAAAGATCACAAGGTTTGGTTTAGAGTGTATAGGCAAAGACTCAAGAAATTTGCAAGAGAGAGAGAGAATTGTAGAGAGAGAAAATATTTTGCTCCAAAATTTTCCAACCTTTTAGACAGATGAGGAGGTCTCCTATATATAGACAAACATCAAACTCCCTCAGAAATATCAATACATACACATGTAGGCAGGTGCATGCATCAGTGACAACAACTAGCACTACTGGCAAAAATATCTACCAAAACACACTTATGGCCGGCAGGCCACTAATTTTGGCCAGTAGGCCACACAAGTGACCAGCAGCCAAGATCAGTGGCCGGTAGCCAACAGTGGTGGCCGGCAAGTCCTAAGGTTTTTCAGGCTTGAAGAACTATGGTTGTGGCCTAAAACAAAGCAAGAGATGTATAGGGTTTGAAAGCTCAAAGCTGTGGCATTCTGCTGAGGACTTCGAGCACTTGACAAGCATATACAACTTCATCATTGGGTGCACAAGGGGTGGCGTCCAAGTCGTAAGGGCAGTCAAAAATGGGTTGTCCATAGTTGCATCTCTTTGACAGAACTCAAAATCATGAAATGACGTGAGTGAATGTCAAAGCTCGAAGACGACTCATTTTGACAAGACCGTAAGACTTGGACAAACAATCAAGACATAAATTAAAATGGTTGTGCCTGCAAGCTGCCTACATATCCCTTTGTAAGGAATCAAACCAGCGTAGTTCTGGGGCAAGATGTAAATTATATGCACAGAGAAAACTTTGAAAGCTGGACTCACACGCTTCGCGAAGCCAGCTATTTTGAAAAACTCATGATCATGCAAGATGATGCAATAAGGAATAACAAATGCAATAAGCAAGATAATAACATATGAATGAGCAGCTTCAAGCTTAAAACCAATACAGGTTCCATACAAAAAGATCTAAAATACACTCTAACCACACCAAAACGCAGGACAAGGAAAGAAAACACCTCTCAGGGTCGCATTTAACGCGTCCCGAGATAAAACCTGCCCAGGGTCGCGCTTCGTGCGTCCTGAGATAAACAAAAAAACCGCTCGGAGTCATGCTTCATGCATCCCGAGATAAAACCTACCCATGGTCGCGCTTCACGCGTCCTGAAATAGAAGAAAAATTGCTCGGGTTCGCTGTAGCTCAACTTTTCGTGCTCCTTTCAGAAGACGACTAGCCCTACAGTTCGGACTCCCGTGGTTCTGAATCTGATTCCGCAAGTGCAATGTAAAATAGAAAAACACAAAAGAGTCCAAATCCGGCAAATCTTTTGGAAAATGATTTTGAATCAAAATGTCAAAAATGTACTACTTTGCCAGATACAGAGTCGCCACCTAAATATTTTTGAAAAATTTAGGAAACCCATGACTCATGACAAAGGCCACGTGTCTGTCATCACCAAGACTGTCTCGGCTCAAGAACTTAGGTACGAGAGGGGAAAGTCATGAATTGAGCACCCCCGCTCGCCTAATGAAAGATCGGCCTCTACTAATCATGATGTGAATCTTATTTACATTATATGCTCTTGTTCCGATTTATTAGGCTAACTTACTATGTGATGCACACACATACAAGTATAGACTAAATTGCAAAAATTGGTACACTTGATTTCATGTTTTGTTTTTTAAAAGAGTTTGCGAATGTGCCACTTGAAAAAGTGGGCTTAAAATGTGCACGAATCAAACTATCCCAATTCAAGCAACTAGCCTTCATCCACAGGCATTCAAAAGTTATAGCATTTAATCAATTAGCCTCATGGAAAGCATGCTAGACATGGCAACAATCACACTCATGCAATCATGCTAAAGCAAATAAAAGCTTACCTTGTACTCCAAGACAAAAGATAAAAGAGTTAGGAAAAATGCATGATCCTAACTATGTAATATGACTAATGCAACATATGCGATATGCAATTACTAAGCTCGGCTACTTAACATGGCATATGAATCAATTTGATAGCATGCAGTCTAAGCACGTATTCAGAGAAGCGTTAAACTAACAATGCAAGTTAGCATGATGAACCGAGCCTCAATGTATGCAATACAAGTCATGGGTTTCCTAAATTTACCAAAAATATTTAGATGGCGACTCTGTATTTGGCAAAGCAGTCCATTTTTGGCATTTTGATTCAAAATCGATTTTTCAAAATATTTGTTGAATTTGAACTCTTTAGTGTCTATCTATTTAACATTACACTTTGTGAAATCAGATTCAAAACCGTAGGAGTCCGATACTGTAGGGCTTATCGTCTTTCAAAAGGAGCATGAAAAGTTGAGCTACAGCGGTAAATCGACCGCTCGAGCGATCACCCTGTACATAGTTAGTCATATAGCTCAGTTTCTAAGGCACTCCCAGCACATCAACCTTATTTCCATATATAACTATTTATGTAATCCATTTGGATTCAAAAAAAAAAAAAAAAAAAATCCAATTAAATCAAAAGGTGATTCCCCTAGTTTTGATACAAAAATAATTTTTCTATTGAAATTTCTAAGTTTAATGTTAAAGTAAGGGTTAATACTTTATAAAAAAATCTCATAAAATCAAATTAGATTATTTAATATGTAAGGAACAATTACCACCAAAAATTATTTTCAAAATCGTAAGTTTTGAAAAACTCAATTTTCACACTTAGTAAATTTTCAAGTTAAATCCAATTTTCGACAAAAAAAACTTTTTCTAATACAACATCTTTATATAAAAATGAATAAGGGTCGGGTCTCAACCCAAGCCACTACAAGTTTTCCAACCTAATCTTGGTCGGACAACCCTCACCGTTTGTTACTTGTGCATACTTCTATTCCCGGAAAGCCTTGCTTGGCCATGGAGCTCAACCCTTCTCTATAGAGAGAAATCACTTGCACACTACCTAAGAGAAGTGGGGAGTTAATGAGGTTTGAACCCTGATTAGTGTCTAACCACTAAATTATTTGCTTGACTCAATTAGAGCGTCTAACCACTAAATTATTTGCTTGACTCGAAATAATTAACTTACTGATTAGATGCTTTATAAGTAAAATAACTTTTATTGTCACAATTGTACGGATACTTATCTCCACGTCGATTTATATTCAACAATGTCTAATCAATCTATATATTAACAACTAATAATTAATTATACATTAATTGAACCTAGTGCATGCTGTCATCTCCTTGTAAATGGGTTCCTGTATTTTCAATTTGAAAATGGCTTTATGTCAATTTTCATCCCACTTTTCCCTATTTTCATGAATAAGGAAAGGTTGTGATTAGTTTTTTTTTTTTTTTTTTTAGGAGAAAATTAAGAAAATAAAATAATAAAATTTTAGAGCGTATAGAAATCTTCTACGAATTTTGTGAAGAATGTGTGAGACGTGACCTTGAATTTTTATTCAATAATCTTTCTTTTAATTGATTATTTTACGTATAAAATATAGGATAGCTCTAAATGCGTCCCAAAAACTGAGTTAAGCACCCCATTTCTTTGGACACTCCAACCTTAATTTTGAATTATAACATTTTTTTTTTTTGTTGAACACCCCAAAACATTACAAGTAATCCCATTTTTACCCGAAGCAATACTAGGTATCATGAAAAAACTTTCATGAAAATGATCATGAAAGATTTATGATCTTGGATTACACTTAAAACAAAGCACCACACACTAATCAAGGTAATTCAAGGATCATAATTCTTTCATGATCATTTTCATGAAAGTTTTTTCATGATCCCTATCTTTTCTCTTTTACCCGTTTACCAACCTACCATTGGGATCACCTTTGCCACCGAAGCCACGCCTCTGTCGCGGCCTTTCGACACCCATTGCCTTCTCTCCACCATTCGCCTCCTCCACATATTTTCTTCTTCTTTTTTTTCTTCTTCTTCTTCTTCTTCTTCTTCTCCACTAAAACCTTGATATGAAATCTAGGATTTTGCGAGTTGTAAAGGTAGGGGGCTGGGTTAAATGAGCAGAGGACGGTAAAAGTGAAGGGGCTTTGTGCAAGCCAAGGGCAGTAAACAGTGGGTATTTCACTAGTTGCAAATATAGGGGTTGCTGGTGATGCAACAACAATGGTGAATGTGGAAAGAGGCTTGTGGGTGGCGTCGGAGGGTAGGTAATGGCTAGGGGATGGCGTGGTAGGGTAGGAAAGTGCTAGGGCATGGCGAGAGGGGTTAGAAGGAGTGACCGGAGTTAGGAAGAGATCGTCGGAGTTAGAGGCCTAACCGAAGCTAGGTGATTGGTTGGCGACATGGAAAGGGTTATGCGAACTAGTGGCTGGAGTTGAGAATGGATGGCCGGAGGCTGCCAGAGCTAGAAGGAAGTGGACAAAGTTAGGGTTAGAGTTTGATTATTTTGATAATTTGATTAATGGGTAAAATGGTATGAAAAAAAATTGGTAATTGGGATGTTTAATATAATTTTTGGGGTACATTTGGAACCACCCTAACACAAAATGGAAGGGATCAATGGTATATGGATAAAATGTCATTCTTGCCCCTCAAGTTAAGACAAAATTTGTAAGAGCAAATTAGCATCTAAAGACCTTATTAAATAAAAGGTCAAAACAAAATAATTTTAAAAAAATCGAGTGGGTAATTGGTGAGATTCTAAATACACCCAATAAATTTCTCACTACACCCATTTATACAAGAGTTTCTTTGAAAGGCTTAAGTGTTGTACTGCATATGGTGTGTATAGGGAGAATTTAATAAGGGTGCATTTAGAAACTCTTGTGCAATTCACATGGCCTAATATTTACTTCTACAGGTGTTTTACTTAAAGAACAAGCTTTGCAAAGTTTGTGATAGGTGTGAAGAGAAATTATGTGGGTATATTTAAAATTAAGTTCTAAATACACTCACATGCCATAAATCCTATGTTATAGTTTTTGGAGATCTGTTTTCAAGTTTACTTATAAGACATAAGGGGAAATTATTAGGTAATCTTGACGTCATAAACATTGTACTCCTAATAAACAAGGAATCGCAAAATACATAAAGTACAGTAATTATCTTATCTTTCTGGAACAACACATTGTGTGTTCGCCCAATAATAATAAAGGGCTATGTACTTTCATGACTTGAAAAATAGGAACAATGATGGAAAATCATGAAACACCATTGGCTGAGTAATTAGTCACCTAATGTTTTGGATCCACATGATAATTTTTGCATTAAGTGAGTCATTTCTTTTTTTCTCAACTACATAATCAAAATGAGTTAGTATTATTCAACTTGTAAAAATTTTCATTATATTATTAATAAAAAATATTATATTAATAATATCACATAATACTCCAAAACTACTGCTAGTTTCAACTTTCCTTGTTAAATGCAAATGAGGATTTGAACATTCCACATGGGTGTGGGTAGTGATGTTCCACCTCTTCTTTATTAATATGTATTCTTTTAGGTACCCAAAACCTTTACCTTAACAAGGATTTAATGTCTTAAAAGTACCAAATCCACAAACAAAAACAAAAACATTGAATTATTTTGAGACAAAGATCTATGTGGTGGGGAAATCTTTATTAGTTTTGTCGTTAACCTTCTCAAAATGCATGCAAAGCAACACATATAACCTCCAAATCTGAGAAATCTTTGTCTCTATTTGGTTTTATGATTATAAAATACTTTGAATTATGCATGTATGTATATCAGTTTCAAATTGCTAATTGCTTTAATAGGTTTTGCAAGCGATAGTGTACATCCAGAGTCTGAAGATTTTGTACCTTTTAAGGTTTGTCCTCTAGCTGCTCATGCAAACAACATATGCTACATCTTTGTCTTCATGCATTTGTTTTATATATATTTTTTTAATTCCTACAGTCAGACACATGGATGGACACAGTTCCCAAATTTGCAACAACAAAAATATAAATAAATAAATTATTTTCTATAAGTTTCTTTAAAAAAAAAAAAAATTCAATATCAGCCTACTTATTTACAATCTCCCCTAAAATTAATGAGATAGTTTCATAATTGATGTTGTACTCAAAATTTTGCAAAGCTCTAGGCGAAATTATTCAATACCCCTAGAGCATTGTTAGGTGGTGCTCTAAAATAATAATTATTGGTTTAAATTATAGAACTCACCATTTCTGTATTAGAGTTATAGGAGATAATTGATGATGTGTCCAACCTGTAAGTGGAAAGGAGCATTGTATGTGTCTATCTTTTTGTATATGTATTAAGTAACTTCATTATATCATGAAATGTAGATCTTAAAATGAGAAAATTATTTAGTGTCCATGGGACATCATGTGATACGTGCCCACATAAAAACACAAATAACCATGCTTCTTATTCAACACAAAATCGTGAATCTCACATCTTCTACCAATCAACACAATCATTAGACACAATGTGGTTAGTGTTATTGCGGCATGGAACTTCTCCTCAAAATCAGCTTTATACGATTTCGTATTTCACCAAAGTCCTAGGATAAATTAAAAAAATTTCTTTTGGATTGGTGGATGGGTTGATTATGATTTTTCCTTAAAAAACACCAAGTAAATTTCACACACACACATATATAGGGTATATTTTAGAAAGTAAAAATTAAAAATATCCTTCTCTAATTTTTAAATAATCAATTTTTCTTAACTTATTTAAATTATTTTGATCTAATAGCCTATAAGTATGAATTATATCAAACACTTTGACATAAACTGTCAAAATTAAAAACAAAAAAATTATAAATAGCATCTATAAATTGCACCACATAGCCAAATAGTATTTTACAAGTACATTATAGGTAGTTCACTTTTAAAGTTTCAATAAGACTTGGTCCAAAGTTAGAACTTAAAAAACATTTGGATACATTCTTAAGAGGAAATAAAATAATAAAAAGCAATAATTAGGATAAAGCCTTATTCCATCATTTTGAGTGGACAAAGAGATTTTTCATTTTCTTAGTTTTGGCAAATTATGGTTGTTTATCTTAAGACATTGACAACTTACGTGGAGTGGCTGATGGCAGCACATTTGTAACGACCCTCGTACTGATTATCGAAAATTACTGAATTAAATACTGATTATTGCTGAACTGAATTGATAATGACCGATAATCGAATTGATTGAAGTACCGAACAGACCGATTGAAAGTTTGAAACTGAATTGACTGAGTGTGCCTATTGTATTGCGTTTCCATCGGTTGGATTGTTTAATTATCTGTTTGAATTTTTGTGTTTAAACTGCTAATTGAAGGCCTTATCGGCGGCCGAACTGGAAATTGTTTAGTGTTTCAGGGTCACCATAATTTATGTGATTTAATGGTGTAATTATCTGAAAATTGATTAGGAATGACTAAATTAGATTAAAACGAATTAATTGCAAACTTGGCCTTAATTACCAAATTGCCATGTTGAGTGGATCTTTTGTTTAATCACTTATATTGAGCCTTTATGCACTAAATCAAACATTTCTTCTCCCATTCCTTGCACTCAACCGATTCTAGAGAGAGAGAGTGAGGGACTTGAGTGAATTCATCTTGTAAGTCTAGAAATTGAGGGAGATTTTGGCTACACTTTGGAGAACTTGAAGAATTGAAGTGTATATTGGCAAATTGAACCTCAAGACTAGTAATTAAGGAACTTAGGTATGAATTTCACCCTCTTGATTGTGTCATTAAGTGGATTCATGCATGGTTCATGTTTAATTGAAGAACTAAGTCTTGTTTTAGTTCAATTATGTTGGATTATAGCACATATCTTACATGCATGCTTGAATTGTTGAAGGTTGAGTTGATTTCATGGTTAAATGTTGCATGCATGTTCACATTTATGTATAAGTCCATGCTCTCATCTTGTTTTCAAAGTATTGAGCTCATTAGAGCAAGAATTGAAGGTTTAATTTGGTTTGAAACTCATGCATGGCATGTTTGAAGTTTATTCTTGAAAATGGGTTTGAAAATGGTATTAATTGACTCACCTTTGGGGCTTGAATTCATAAATTGGCTTTTGAAACTTGTTATATATTGAGTTGGGATGTATTCCCCAGAATTTGGGCCCAAGAGGTTGAGTTTTGGATGGTTGAATGCTTGGTTCGAACTTGGGAGACAAATCTGGAAATTCCAGATTTGGCTTCCTCGCTCGAGCGAAGGATTCCTAGCTCGAGCGAGCCCTTTGATTTTGCAACCTCGCTCGAGCGAGCATCGAGCGACCATCGCGCGTAAAATTCCAGCAACCAGTACTTTCACTGTTCATGCAGATCGCTCGAGCGAAGGATTTCTCGCTCGAGCGAAGCCTTTGATTTTGGAAGCTCGCTCGAGCGAAGGGAGGCTCGCTCGAGCGAGGTGCCTATTTCCAGCAACTTTTGAAAAATGCCTTCCAAGTCTAATTTTGCATCCTCATCTCATCCTAGGCATTCTTAGGCCTAGTTTAAGGCATCTTAATGAGGATTTAGACATAGAACCACACCGAGGAAATTTACGGATTTAATTAGCATCCTTTCTAATTGTAAACTTAGTGTGTGTTCTATTCTGTTAATTGCTTAGGGTTGGCTCTCGGGGACGCGCTCTAGCTGCTATTAGCCCAATCTCTGTGAGTAACAGATTGTGTAAAGATATGTTCAAAATGGTTATCTTTCGATACTGAACTGAAATGTTTATTGAACTGATATTGTTTATTGAACGAACGTATGTCCTGTATTGCGAACTATATTGTGGCATCCTTAGCATTACTGTTATTGATTGTTTACTGATGTGGAGCAACGTGCTACACTGGGAGCCACCTCTAGAATCTACGGAGCTAAGTGCTACAGTGGGAGCCACCTCCTGAATCCACATCGGTCGGTTTCCTTGTGGAACCATATTGTTATTGATTGATGGCCATTATTATTGTTTGGGTCTGTTAAGGCCCGGTCCTTTTGGACCTATTGTTTATAGGCTAATGGATGTACCACATATGACTGATTGACTGAAATATTGATTGATCGATCGAAATATTGATTAATCGAAATATTGATTAACTGAAGTATTGATTGATTGAACTATTGATTGACTGAAATACTGAAAGATTGAAATACTGTTTAAATGAATTGATTTCATTACTGTAAGGACATTCATTCATAACCCCTTTACACATTATGTTATTCACTGGGCTTTAGCTCACTGTTTATATATATGTAGGTTCTCAGCAGCCAGACCGGAGCTAGGAGCGTGGGATTGGTCCCCAGTTTTGTCAAGCCAGCCTATGTGCCTCACTGCGAGGTTCCGTGTTGCCATGCTATGGCTTCGGGGTCTTTTGTATTCCCCCTGACTGTCTCACCGTTTCGTACTGTTGTGGGACCATTGTATAGACCGTTTACTGTTTTACCGTATTGTTATCGAGGGAGTGGGTTCCCGTACTGAATGATTGTAAATGATTGTATAGTCTGTGCTATGTTGATTGTATGAATGCATGAAAAATGTTTTTGGCATACAGATTGTCACAGCTCATTGGACACTATTCATTTATTGTTTTGGCTTCCGCCAGGCCCTGAACTCTGTTATATTGTATGATTGTTAAGCAGGCCTTTGGTAATCACGGATTACTGGCCAGTTACGGTGCTAAACCCATAGGGCCGGGTTTGGGTCGTGACAACATTATTACTCGTCAATTACATTAGCATAATGCTTTCCTTTTGCCAATAAAAAATATTAAAAAAAATTTAAATTACATTATCAGTCCCAATAATTTAAAATTCGTATCACTTTAGTACTTGACTTTTGTGAGTACTTGACTTTTTAATTGTGACACATTTGATCATAAATTTTGAATTTTGTTCCAAAAAAGGACAATTGAAAATACCATTGCTTAATTTCAAGGACAAAATCGTCAATTTGATAAAATATAAACTAATTTGACAAAAATAAATATCAAAAAATATTTTTTTAATTTTAAAAAATTACTTCCACCTACTAAAGATAAAATTATGTAAAATTGATAAATCTTTTAAAAAAAAAAAATTTACCAAATTAATTTTTATTATGTGTTTGGATAATAATCATGTAATGGGTGCTTGTTAGGATTTTAATATATAATCGATATACTTAATATATGAAATATTTTTAGTTTTGAATTTTTTGATTTAATAGATTGGTTTAATAATGATATCAAAGTTGTCTCCATATTTGACTTTTGGAAAAATAAAAATTAATTTAATGAAAATAAAAAAACCATCCATTACGTGATCATCATCTAAACACATAATAAAAATTAATTTTTTAAATAAATAAATAAATGTCTAAAAAATTTAGCAATTTTACATAATTTTATCTTTAGTGGATAGAAATAATTTTTAAAAATTCAAAAAAAAAAATTTGACATTTATTTTTGTCAAATTAGTTTATATTTTATTAAATTGACTATTTTTCTTCGAAATTAAGCAATGGTATCTTCAATTATCCTTATTTGAAACAAGATTCAAAATTCAGGATCAAATGCGTCACAATTGAAAATTTATGAACTAAAGTGACACAAATCTCAAATTATAGAGACCGTTATTAAAAAAAAAAAAAAAAAGGGTTACCCGTAATGAGATTTTCTTTTCTTTTCTTTTCTTTTTTTTTATTATATAATTTTATTTGGCTGGAATGAATTATTGTTGTTATATTCTTAGTATTGTTATTAGGGTGTTCTAGAATTTCCTTAGTTATTATTGTTTTGCTTGTTGACTAGTTAAAAAGATATTGCTAATCACCACCCATGAGGCACGAGGCATAAGTTTAATTGTAAATAATTGAGGAAAAAAAATTTTCAATACAATTTCATATACTTTAATACTTTTTTACACATTTTAATACATTTATTAGTAATGAATTATTATCTTTTGGAACCAAAATCTTCGTCTCAAAAAGTGAAGTTATTAACACCAAATTATTTTGTCCCCAAAAGTATATTTATTAATTACATTTTAAAAATTTTGTCGCTAAAATTTTTTTGACTTTTTGAAATAGCCTTCTAGTAACAACTTACATGACAACTGAAATTAATCTCTTAATATTTTTTATAACAAAAATCTCACTTTTAGAGATGAAAAAATTTAGTGCCTAAACTTTTCTAGGGTGTAGTGCTTGTTATAATAAAACATTTTGACACTTAACTATCCATATAGCTAGATGAGACGTTCTCATTCAAGTTTTGTGATTTTTAGCATTTCTCATAAAAGAATAAAGATTGAGAATCTAGCCACAACTAAAGAAAATAGGTGGAGAGTGAATGTACCCAAAAAAATTGAAAAAAAGGAGAGACAAGGAGTGGTAGAGAGAGAAAGGGGAGTGATGTATGTAGCATATCTGTAAAAGAACCCTATTATCTGAGGTCTGCACCTATATAAATAATTGATAAACATGTGTATGTATGTCCCTTTTGACATTATGGGGATTGACCTTGCAATATATATATATAAATTGTGGGGTTCATAAACCCTGGCAGTGGTGGAAGTCCAAGTCATGTTCAAATGGGTTTGTCCACTCTCTGTCTTTTGAGCATCATTGTCACTCATTGTTTTTGTATCCCCCACACTCAATTCCTCAACTCTTCTCCCTTAAGAATATATTCACCATTCCATTCGCCTGAATTATTGCTTTTGTCCAAGTTGCCAAGGCATTCCCCCATATGTATATATATATACATATATATTAGTGGTGGATATAGACACTATGTATTTATAATTTCACTTTAATTTTATGGATAGTTTGACAATTAAGTGACTATTTAATGAATGTGAAAACTTATAGCAGTTTTGGACAATATCATAAATGAAACAAAAAAAAAAAAAAAACACTCCGTCATTATTAAATGTGTTAGTAAATATGAAGGGTTATATTCTTAAAAGAAAAAAAAAAAATGTGATAGTGTTTACACCAAATAGAATAAAGACTTTATATAATAAAATAGCTAAAAATGCATTTAGGGAATAATCAATAGCCAAAGTGATGTGTTGTTTGAAAGTATAGTACTTGGGGGCATCTCCATTTAAAGTACTCTTTTGTATTTTGCAAATGTATGAGGGTGACCCTTATGATTTGGTCAATCCCTTACTTTTGAAAGCCATGTGATAATGATGATCATACAAAATTTATGAAGAATAATTCTCTCCCTTTCATGAAATTCCTTATTTAATGAGTCAATAAGTCATATCCCAACTCATTCTTTTACCATTTCAACCCTTTAGTTCTATTTCATTTGTTAAATCTAAAAAGATTCACTATAGAAAAAAAGTAAAATTCATGTAAAAATCATTTGTATGCGGAGCAAGTGTTTATTTTTAAGTACCAAAAATAAAAATAAAAATAATTTCCGTATTCACATAACAAAAAAACAAAAACAAAAAAAAAAACTCAATTAGAGTTTGTTTTTAACATGCCGAAGGGTGAAGTCAAATTTTGTTAAAGCACAATGGAGATCTCAACGTCAGAAATAAAAACAAAATGCGCAAAGGCTTTCCTTTTGATTTACAATTGATGTTCTATAACTTAATAATCTCTATTAATTTATATTTCATTGGGCAACCGACTTTGTTTCATTGTAAATAATAATAATTCTATTACTTGATAATTAATAATTTTTTTCTTTGAATAAACTCTCTTATAATAATAATTCAAGTGAAAAATATATGTGACCGAGTATAACTATTTCATAGGAATTATAGTAACATTAATTTTTTAAGGGATTATGGGATACAAGCTTTTGTACTACAAAGATTTGATACAACACATATATTAATGAAAAGGTGATACCGTGATTTAAAATTTAACTTTTTTTTCATTTAATTTTTCTTTAAAAATTTCTTAGCAAATCTAATATGCAAACACAGTTAGGGTATCAAAAATTGTATCACTACCAGCAAATTATTTTACTTGCAAAGGATATCAAGAAAAATAAATATTAAATATTTTTTAATTCTCTCAAGATTATTAATTATTAGAGAATATCAGAGGACTAGCTATGAAGCATGGATACTTAAAAAAAATGTCGCATTCGTATTAGCTACGTATTAGATATTTGTACTTTGCATGGTTACTTTTATATGCATATGAAGTACTCGAAAAGCGTACTCAAATATTTTTTTTCTTAATTTCTGTCGTGCCCCATACATGCCTCAGCCGAAATAGTACTTTATTTTATACAAAGGTAAAACTAATTTTATTATTTTTTTTGTACTTGGTATGATTTTAAAATTAATTTTTCATTTGTAAATTTTGTAATATAATGATATTTAACTTTAATTTATGTATCACTTTTGAAATGTAGGTTGTAGGTTGGATCATTAACTAATTAAATTATTTAATTAATTTTTTTATTATTTTAAATTAAAAATAATCATTTTTAACAAATATATCTAACTATTTGTGTATAATATGTATCCTATTTATATTTTAAAAAATTTATCATATCAACGTATCAGATAGAATTTAATTCAAATATAAGATATTTATTAAAAAGTTTACATATGACTTATTTAATAAATTTTTAACGTTTTACAAAAATATATATAAAAAAATAAAAAACTAATGTGATAACTTATAAGCCATAAACAATTTTTACGTTGTTGCAAAACACTGCATGTGCTTCTAGTCTATGGAGCTAGACTTTGGATAAAAGCAACAGACCACCAGAACATCAATTCAATCATTTTGCATGTGCTTTTACTGTTTTTGGTTTTTAATCCGTGATCGGATTAGAGGGTGCTATTGGGCTTGTGGGGATCCATCACATGTCTCATTTTTATCGAATTATATGGTGTTGTTGGGCCTGTAGAGATTCACCATAGGTCTCGTTTTGATAATCTGAATCATTTAATGTGTAGAACTCATCGAGTACTATATACTTGTAAAAAAATACGTTGATTGAATATCGATAACTACATAATCAAATCAATTTTATATATATATAAAAAAAAATAGATGGTGAAAAAATAAACTGTTGACAGAATTTGATCCGATGAAATAGCTATCGATATCCGATCAACGTAATTTTTTACAAGTATATAGCACTCGACGAGTTCTACACATTAAACGATTCGGATTATTAGAATGGGACCCTTGGTGGCCTCTCATGTCATCGGTCCAACAGCACCTTCTAGTTCAATTACGGATGGAAGAGAAGTCAATCCTTTTTGGTTACTCATAGCATGAGCTCTACCTTAAAGAAAAATTATACAAAAGCTGATTTTGTAGATTATTTTTTATATTCAATGATATATAAATAATACAATTCATGGATGATTAGAAAAAATATAAAAAAATACTTTAAATATTTTAATACATTATCATATCTTTAGATTTGAAAATAACACTTCTATATTAAAAGCACCCAAGCACAAGCTAAATTAAGAATACATAGTTCAAGGTCCAAGCCCTAGTTCAAACCCATGAATGATTACAAAAAAAAGGCCCAAGCCCACGTCACTTTTAGTCCCACGCCCACAAATGGGTGAGAGGCAATTTTGCATTTGACAGGACTTGAAGGCCAAGTTTGGGAAGACTAAATAAGTGTACTTTTTGACTTTTTATGAAATATGGGTTGGGTTTGAAGTGATGTGTTAGAGAGGTGATGTGACTTAAATAAGATAGTGACTTTTTGACTTTTTGAATTTTTTTGAAGATGCCAAACTTGGCCTTAATATTTTAGTTAAGCTTAAGAGTTTTGACTTATGAAATTAATCCTATTTAATTTGGACGTTGGATTCTTTAACAGTTTATTCAAGTCTATAATTGAACCTAACAAAAATCTCTATAGTTCACAGCCTTTAGGGTTTAGAGCCATTACTTCCAAAGCCAAGTGTCTGGTCTATCCAAATTGAGTGAACTTGAAGTAGTTGTGCCTCTAAATTTTTAAATGGAGATTTGGCATTCGAGTGTTATGGAGAAGTATCAACACTCGGTTGTGTCAATTCAAGTTATTAATATATTAATTGTGGGAATATATTTATAAGTAGAGCCACTGGGTTTAGAAGATTTTAACATGGCATGATCTCTAATCAAATTATCACATACATGACAAGAATGGTCGAGATTGTGGCAGATGTCAAACCCCTACCGCTCTTATGTTGAGCAATCCTAGTAATGAAATGATTCTTTCAAATTCGGTAAGACAAAAAAGTCTTAAGCATATTAACTCCAACCCAATCAGATAGAAGCGTTCTAGATAAGAAGTATTTGTTAGATGCGTATTAGTTGATGGGAAAGAAACCAAGGGAGTCACCATTGTTATTAAAGGCCAAACACCCAAGGGTTGAGGTATACATATTATAGTAATCATAATTGTACTGTTGTATATTTAGACAGGTAATAATCTTGATTTTGTAGTGTAAATCTTCAAAACGACAATGCTACGTAACTCAAATTTTGTGACTCAAAAGTGGCTCAAATGGCCAAAACGACGTCGTTTTGAGTACAGAACAACATAAAAATGGCCAAAACGACGTCGTTTTGGCCATTTGAGCCACTTTTGAGCCACAAAATTTGAGCTACGAGACATTTTCCTCTTCAAAATTTGATATAAAACCTCAGAAGGCGTTTCTCTCAATATCCCGTGTGGTTAAAATAAAATAAAATAACTATTTGATCCATATTATTTGGTGACCATGGTATTTTCTCTTCTTGAGCTCATTTTTAGGTTGTTTTTTGAATTTTAAATTTATTTAAAAACCATAAAAGATAGTGAAATTAAAACTATATTTTTTTTATTTCTGCTATAAATCCAAGATCCAAAAGTCTTTAAGTGAGGAGTTAAAATGTTGTGGGTTTGACTTTTCAGAGTCTGTATTAACTATTTTTCATGGTGTAAATGTTGTCTCATATCGTACAAAAGATTAGAATTCTATGGCAACCACCTTCACTTAAAGTTATTGGTCACATCATTAGGAAGTGCAATCTAACAAATTTTACACAAGCAAAACTTTACAAATCAAATTAGAAGCAACAGAAGTGTTACAGACTCCCACGACCCTTATGCACCTATGAGCAAGAGAGGGCACCTGTGAGAGAGAATGGACACACAAAAAATATATATATAATAAGTGGTCACCAATCAATTGAAAGTTATAAGAGTTACCCATTTTAGGAGTCTTAGGCATTAATCTTAAAAGAAATGCTTAAAAATCATTAAACTTTAATATATCTCTACTTGTTTTAAAAAGATTTCCAGGTTCTCCATAAAGTTGGAGTCATCAATCATTCCATTTAGGGTGTTGAAAAACATATCCATACAGATCAAGTTACATGGAGATGTTACCATTCGTAATAAATAACTAGTTTGGACATTCGATTAAAAAAATAAAGAATAAAAAAAATCATGTGGGTATGTTTTAATCATTGAAGCAACTCATCACTTTTTTTTTTCTTGTCTGGAAAAATATGAATATCATTGGTTGTATATGGCTATTATTTCCTTTTGTTCAAAAAAATAAATAAATAAAAAATTGCATCTTGTATTTGTCCCACATCAGGTTCAAGCTCCTAAGGAAAAGGTATATAGAGCTGCAAATGAACTGAGTTGTTCATGAACAAATTCGACTCGGCTCAGCTCGTTTAGTAAACAAGCTGAGCTTGAATATTAGGCTCGTTTAGTAAACGAGCTGAACTGGAGCTCGCATAAACTCGGTTCGTCAAGTTCGGCTCGTTTATTTTTATTTTAATTATATAAATAATATTTTTATTTAAATAATATGGGAAAAAAAAATTTATTGAGCTGAGGTCGAATTTCATTAATATTAACAAGGCGAGCCTAGGCGAGCTGAGCTCAAGCCCAGTTCCTTATCAAGCTGAACTCGAGTTCAATAAACGAACTTGATTAGTAAACGAGCCGAGGCTCGGCTCGGTTCGTTTGCAGCCCGAAAAGTATATAAGATAATCTATCTCCCTAAACATTAGATTAGTCTAATTGAAACATGTTGTACATTTGACCTTACAAAACTCCTTTCAGATATTTTTCATTGTGTGAATATGAATTTGTTCTTCTTATTAAGAATCGAAGTATCCTATTTTCATCACAAGGAGATAATAACATTCATAACAAATCATAAGGGTGTATTTTTATCATTGATTGATGCAACTCATCACTCTTCTTTTCTTTTCTTTTTGTCAAAATAAGAATATCGTTTGTTATGTACAGTTATCATTTCCTTTCATTCAAACAAAAATATTGTGTCTTGTATTTATCTTATGTCAAGTTTGAGCTCCTAAGATGAAGCTAGATAAGATCATCTATCTCCGTAAAAGTTATATTAGTCTTATTGAATCGTGTTGTAGATTTGACCTTTACAAAACTCCTATCAAATATTTTTTATTATGTGAGTACGAATTTTTTCTTCTTAGTAAGAATCGAAGTATCTTATTTTCATCACAAGGGTGTTTGAAACTTAGCTATGACTATATCCCTACCTAGTATATACAATCCCATGTCGTACACATAGGGAACGTTTGATTGTCTCACTGATAATGGAATTGAAAGTGGAGAGATATGTGAAACTTACCAGATTGTTAGTCTGATATTTGATTATCGGATAAGAAGATAATTGGAGGTGGGGGGAACGTGTGGATTCCACTAGACAGTCCAATTTGGTATTTGTTTTGCATGGTAGTAAATTTCGAATAATTTTGATACCGATATGGAGGATTAAATAGAAGGAAGTAGGGGATTAAATAATATAATAAGTATTGCGATATTAGAAGGACCATGCCTCAATAGATTTTTTTTTTTTTTTTTCCCCTTCATCAATTGATCAAATGTAATTATTTCTTTTTATTTCATTCTAACTAAATATAACACCTCACTCCTTCTAACTATTTATCTCATCTCTCATTATCTCATGGCATAAATTATCTGCCATATCTAATCTCATTATATAACTTTATCTCTTACAATCCTATCAATAACTCCTACAGTGCCCAGGAGAATGAGAGATGAAACCCAACACCTCAAGACAAAGTGGACCAAAGCAACAAAGTACCTACCATCATAATGTAACTAGGCTATTATGACCAACCAACCAAACCATTTGGAATGGGCCTAAATAATAAATATATAGGCTTTTATTTAAGTACAGTTTCTTGGGTTTCTTTTGAGTCAATGGGCTCGACGAAGCTTCGGGGCATTAGAGAAAAGTTATGTGGCAATTTGCTCTTTTAAGATTTTTTTTTAGTCATTTTTTTTATTAAAAAAAAAATTATATTTTTAGATACTATAAAACTCTAAAACTCTAAAAAAAAAAAATTAAAAATCCGTTTAAAAAAAAAAAGCCTAAAAAATACTTTTTTTTGATTTTTTTTTTTTTTTTTTTTTATAAATTAGATCTTTCTATGTTAGGAGTCAAAACAAATGTGTGTCCTAATCAAATGAATCGGTACATGAATCATTTTTCGATTCT
The DNA here is from genome assembly GCA_036172215.1 of Camellia granthamiana. NCBI lineage: Eukaryota > Viridiplantae > Streptophyta > Magnoliopsida > Ericales > Theaceae > Camellia > Camellia granthamiana. The sequence continues at coordinate 34,335,710 of CM069904.1, read as the reverse complement.
GTATTAGGATAAAGTAGACTTTCCCACATATCCTTTTTGCTCGACCTATTACTAACGAGTAGGTTTGGGTTTTTCCTTGGATAGGAGTGGTTCCTACTCCTGACAGAGTTATTATTACGAGCTGAGAGCTTCATAATCCTAAAAAAATTAGACAAATTATACTAACGGTTTTTATAATTTGAGACTTATATTATTTTGATCCTTAATTTTTTAACCATAATACATTTAATCTTAAATTTTGAATCTTGTTTTAAATAAGGGCAATTGAAGATACTATTACTTAATTTTAAGGGCAAAATCGTTAATTTAATAAACATATAAACTAATTTGACAAAAATAAATATCAAAAACATATTTTTCCATTTTAAAAAATTATTTCTGCCCACTAAAGATATGTAAAATTGACAAATCTTTTAGATATTTATTTTATTTTTTTACCAAATTAATTTTATTATGTGTTTGGATGATAATCATGTAATTGGTTATTGTTTTTATTTTCATTAAATTAGTTTTTATTTTTCTAAAAGTAAAATATAGCGACAATTTTGATATCATTATTAAACCAATCCATTAAATCAAAAAAATCTAAAACTAAAAATATTTCATATATTAAATATATCGATTACACATTAAAATCCTAACAACCACTTATTACATGATCATCATTCAAACACTTAATAAAAATTAATTTGGTAAGTAAATAAATAAATAAATGCCTAAATTTTTTATCAATTTTACATAATTTTATTGGTGGTGGGTAGAAATAATTTTTAAAAATTTAAAAATATTTTTTGACATTTATTTTTATCAAATTAGTTTATATTTTATCAAATTGACGATTTTTCTTTTGAAATTAAACAATGATATCTTCAATTGTCCTTATTTAAAATAAGATTCAAAATTCATGATCAAATATGTCACAATTAAAAAGTTAATGACCAAAGTACCATGAGCCCCAAACAATAAGGATTGTGTGTAATTCGCCCTAAAAAATTTGACCAACATGAATTACTTCTTAATTCAGTACTAAGATTCTTGTTCTTAAGAGATTTAGTTAAAATTTTTACAAATTGACTATCAAACTAACACATAACTCTCACCCTTTATCTGAACTTGAGACCACATGAATAAAAGATTAAGGGGTTGTTTGGAGTGTCTAAATAAGTGTACTTTTTGTCTTTTTGGACTAAAAAGTTGAGAGAAAAAATATGGATGTTTGGGTTAATTTTTTGACTTTTCATAAAAAAGTGTGTAATAAAAAATTATAAAAATTGATTTGTTGAGGAAATTAGGATTGAGAATTGTGCAGCCGTAATTGTTGACTTTTGGTGAATAGTGTTAACTTTTTAACTTTTTGAGTAACTTTTTGACTTTTTAACTTTTTTCACATACACCAAACTTGGCCTAAATGCTAAGCACATCACAAAAGGAGATTTTTTTTGTTCTTTTTACTCATTTGGACCTTACACTACTGTAGATCTAAGCTGAAAGAAAAACATGGATCACCTCCAACTCGCCACATGAAACTTGAACTCACAATATATATCATTGGGGTTATAGCATATAATTGTGGCACAAGATCATGCATACAAGGACTTGAAAGTTTAAAAATAAATAACAAATAAATACACAAAATAAACATAAATAGATAAAACAAAACAAAAAAATGATTTTTTAAAGCATGTTGCTAAACACGTGTACCTCTCTTCGTAGGACCTTCTACTTCTTTGAATCCTCACCACCCAAATTGTTCCCTTTCACATTTTTCTTTGGACTCCTACCATAATCCTAAATATACCCTTTAAACTCTCACCCAAATATTTTTTAATTGGCAACCCTACACCCATCTCTGGCAACCCCTCTCCCTCACCAACAACGCTTTTTCTCCACTAGAGACCCTTATTCAGCCCCCATTCCTTACCGACGGCCCCTCTCATCTGACGACCCATCTCCCTAGCTCCCTTTTCCTTCCGCTTCCCTCACTGGCAATCCTTTACCTCATTTCTTTCACCCAAAACCCTCTTTTCACTGATCTCAATCATTTGTCGTTTCTGTCACCCACACAACTACCCTATAGCCCTCCATTACTATGCTCATGTTTGATTTCTCTTCTTTTGAAACAGTCCCACTGTAGTCACCTCATTTTGTTTTGCTATAACACTTGTCCCCACTACAGAATCATTGCATGCTAATGAATACAAAAATGATTTGGAACTCTCGATTTGTCAATTTTTACTTAGAACCAAATGCACCCGGATGGACTTTAAGCCAAGCCAAACATCCTAAACAAACCTTCTAGGCCTATTTGACAAATATTTGATCCTCTAGGGTTCATTCTTTTCTATTTTCTCTTCACCTTGCACAAGTTCAGAAAAGGATACTATCTTTTGCTCGTCATTTTATGTGAAAAAATTAGAATTTTCATAATGGTCTACGTTGGTCTGTATAATTTTCAAAGAGCTTTCTAACAATATAATATTCGCTTGAATCTGATTTAAAATGAAGATTTTTATGATCATTCATCAATTTTCATCAAACAATAGCAAAATGGTCTTTTCACAAAATCTATAGACTAGACTTGGAGTAGGCCTTTTTTTATTTCAAAGTGGTCTTATTTAATTACTAAATAAATGTTTTTTAAAATATTTTGAAGGCCCAAAGCCCAAAACTCATTTAAAAAACACTTTCCTTCACCTAAGGTTTGTAAAAAACACCAAAAAAAAAAAATGCAAACCTGCATAGCCGATCTGGCCATGTTGCACTTTTTCTATGCCAAGGAATGATCGGGCCGACTCTCTCATAAGGCCGGACCATCTCCATTTTGTTGGCTTATTGCGCTGCTTTGTTTTCCTATTTTGCCCTTAGTTGCACAGTCGATCTTATCCCAATTCGTTTTTGTGAATCCCACATCATTTTTTGAGTAGAAAATTCCTCCTCCCAAGAGCCTATATAAACCCCCTTCACCTCCTATATTTTCTATCCAATATTAGAGTTCAAGCTCCAATTTTTAAGGTCAGGATTCTTGGGTCAAGGAAGCTATCTCTAGAGAGAATCCAAGGCTGTTTTGCATTTTTGTGCGAGACTTGACCATTTAGGTTCAAAGTTTATGTGTCGAGTTTGTCTTGGGTGCATTCATCCAAAGACTTGTCAATAGTTCCTCTTTGAGTAAAGAGTTCCTGAGAGCAACAACGCGTTTCTTGCAGGGTTTCGTTTTAAAGTTAGTAAGTTTTATTATTTTTTTGTTTTCTTTCTATTTCTTAGTTAGGGTTTTGATTCTAGTTTTTTTTTTTTTTTTTTTTTGTTCATATGGGCATATGAACCCAAATGTGATTAAGCCATTGTTAGCTTGGTTGCATATGGGTTAGCCAATCAGTTGTTTATCATAGATTAGTTTTCATTTTTCTTTTCATTAAGAGTTGTAATTATTTATTTGTTATAATGCTTGGAGATCAAACCACTATTGGTTTGTAATCATCCATTGTATTAGGTTGAATTGATAATATGATTAAATCACTGTTGATTACACCGCCAAACTATCACACTTGTAGAGTCATTCCAAGACTTCATTTGGACACTCCCTTCCTTGACACCCAAGGACAAAACAATTAAATAAATAAAAGCAACAACAATTATGAATGTCCATTTCAAATCTCATCTTTAAACCTTACATAGTTTGCACTTTATAAATTTTACAACCAAGTCTCAAAATAGTCAATCTCTCTTGGAAATACATCCCTTACCACTATTCACAATCTTTACCATGTCGAGGCCACACCTCTTCACAAGTACATACAAGGGTATACAACCCAAAGTTCAAGAACAACTCCACATATAATCAACTAAATAGAATAATTTCACAATCATGCAAGGCCACATATATACCATTCATAACATTTAGTATCAACACCTCCCACTAAGGTACACTCTCATGTTCCAATACAAAACTCAACATATGTATATCAAATAGCATAGAGTTACATAACCACATAATATATATCGGGCTCTTCCTACGAAGATTGCTAGTCGTTCTAGAAATCCTTTTAGACCTCCAATTAGAAATCACGTTGATCAGGCGCATTTCCAATGAGATTTCTAAGAAAATTTCTAGACCCAACACAACATCCTCGAGACTCAACCCCATGCCCACATAAACATATAACATCTTAGCACATAAGTATGTTATCACATAGAATACAAACGTCGCTCACAATCCCGAGGTAAACCCAATTGTGATCAAAACCACTTCCCACAAGCCAAGGTATTCAAACCCAATTCGCTCTGATACCATATTGTCACGCCCCAAATTTTATTACTCGGATAACATTACCAATATTCATTAATTAAGTTCATTTACAAATTACAATTCATCCTTTGATGAAATGATAAATAATTAAATATACATGTTCCCTCTCGTTATACAATAATGACATTTACATACAAATAAAAGACATGCCCTGAGATTTACAATAAAAGAGAGGACACTACTCTTTAAAAAAAAAAAATAACACTCAGCTAAACAACAAATGAAGTAGTACAATCCATCATTACATTACACTTATGAAATGGTAAAACCCATTATTTGATCTTCAAATCCGAAAAGCATTTCCGATACACATGTACAGGCAAGGGGTGAGCAACCACTAGCTCACCAAACAATCCCATATTAAAGCATTAGAAGATATACGGGTACCAAAATACTCGTACATATACGTGAAATCATATGATGAAAACTTGTTTCCCAACATTCCTTTCTTAATACAAAGTTTTCAAATCAAATTTCAAAACTTATCATTATCAAATGAATTGATATGCCAATGCAATGATTAATAATACAATGTAATATTTCTTCCACTTTCAATACTTCCACACAATATTTCCATTGTGATCAAAATTCTCATTTTTCATTTCAATATAATTTCTCAAGATGAATATAAATACTTTTATTCCAATTCATCCATGGGACAACAAAATTCCCACACTTAGAGTAATCTCAACCATTTAGTCACTTCAAGACTATATCAACATTTTTAACAACAATTTTCAAAACTTCAACAATTCTCATATTCCATGAAAACCATCATTTTTATGTAAACAAATAAACAATTTTTCAAACATCATTTATTTTGACACACAAAATAAATATGACAACATCTTCAAAGATTGTCAACATCTTTCTTAAAAATATGCAATTTCTAGGTTTTCTCACCAAAACCACCCATCTTCATTTATTGAAAGAAAGTCACTAAAAACATCTCTCTTCAATCCTCATAGTTCAAAACCCTCAATTTCTATTTTAAAAGGAAAAAGAAAGTAAACCTACTTTCAAAAAAAATCTCTCATCTTCTTGAATCAACAATCAATTTTCAAAACAAATCAAAGGATGATTTCGAAAATCATCTAGATATTGCAAAAACATATATATAACTCAAAGGAAATCCGTACTTATTAAATATTGGCGGTGTTTGGCAAGATTTGGTTTTGGGTTTTTTTTTATTTTTTTTTCACTAAAAGACAAAATTTTTGCAAAACTAAAAAAAATAAATTCGAACAAAATATCACATCCAACTCCATAATCATTTTACTCTTTCTCTCACAAACATCACATCCAACCACAAAAAAACACAACTATCTTCCCAAACACCAAAATTTTTTTATCCAATAATATCCTACAACTAAAAAAACCTACATAAAAACTCACTTCCCAAACACCCACATTACCATTTACATCCTACTATGTCAAAAGTTATGGTATAATCTTAATAACACATTTTTAACCATAACGGATATACCTTTTTAACCAAAACTAATTTAATCCACTAAATTAGTAAATTTATTATATTAAAAAAATTTCAAATTTATAATACTAAACCTAACTTCACATGCCTCATCCCTCAAATATAACTATATTTCAACATAACCATTTTACATGCCAAACTATTTAAAGAGGTAATATTTTTACCAAATTCTCTACCAATAACAATTTCACAACTTTTTCTAAAATTATTTAACCAACATGATATTTACATCAAAAATTATGAAATATGCCCAATAGTAACATTTTCAAGGTTATGAATTTGAAAGTTCACATTTCACATTTTTATTGTAACGCCCCAAAATAATCCCACATAACTATTACATCGACCCACTTCCAAAATAAGATATTAACCAAGTACCTTTACATAATTCCAAATGTTTTACAAAAGTCATCTTACAAGCGTTTATACATTCATTGACAAATTAGTACATAAATCTATAACATGTAAAATCATTAAATCAAAACGAATAAGGCCCTCAAGGGCTTGCAAATTCCAAGGCAATAGCCCGGTTACACAAAATGATCTCTCGGACCCAAACATATTAGCCCTTGGCTTTATAAAAATTTCACAACAAAATAAAGAGTGATCTACTCTTCACAAAAACATATCCACACCCTCAAGGTGGCGGGATCACCACATCTTTACCTGCACCAAAATCCCATAGGAGTGAGCATAAAGCACAGTAGAGAATTCTCACAAAGTATATACAGTTATGCAAATTCTCAACAAAATGCAAATGCTAATGCCATGCCATGCCATGCTCTTATTAGGAAATTTCATTTCATGCTCTACTTGAAGATTCCAATTTTGAATAAAAACTTTGCAATCTCAACACATTTCAAAACTTTCAGTTTTTTTAAAATCAACAGGGGCGGTAAATACGACACTGGCAATCCCTAGGCTAGTGTCTGCAAGTAGACTCTACAAGTACTACCAAATCGTCATTTTTACCAGTATTAACCGGAAGGCTCGACACCTATCCACGCAGTTTTCTGGTCTTGCACCAAGGACACTCAGGCCAACTTATCAAGTACAACTACACCCCCTATCCGGACTTACCACGTATTTACCCCATACCACATTTCCATAGTTCTCATTACAATGTAATCTTTCTCAACGTAAATGTTTTTCCAAGTCATCCCAAGATGTACAATAATGATAATAAACCAATTGAAAACATGATTGCAATAATTATTATTTCATTGTATTTCTTTATTTTCAAAATATCATCACAACAATGACAATCAATCCCATTTCTCATTTCTTCTTTCCAAAACTAATTCACAAGATGCCCTTGTGCCATCCATTTATAGCAACAACAACTCTCACCATGCACAAACCACAATAAGTTAGCCTCTTCGAGGCAAAACAAGATGTTCTCAACATAATTCCCATGGTTTACAATTTTAACATTTCATGGTACATAATCATTCATCATTTTCCAACAACACATGTTCAAGTAATTTAACAAATAGGTTATAATAACATCTCATTCATCTTCATGACACAAAATAGTAAAGGATTTCATAAGCATTTTCATGTTTTCCCAAAACCCCCCAAATTCTAGGGTTTTTCTTCAAGACAACCACCTCTCATTTCTTGGTGAAAACCCTCATCAAAACATTTTTCTTAGATCAACAAGATGGAACCCTCAAAGATTGCCCAAAATTTTGAAAGTTTAAAGAAAAACCCTCTTTTGGAGAAAATCTCTACATTTTTGAAATCACAAAGTTGAAATCATCAAAACTAGAAGAAAACTCTTAAGTCATCATCACAATAGCAAAACTAGTATATATAACTCAAGAATCCCTACCTCAAAGTCTTTGAGAAGATGGAGAAGAGAAACCCTAGTTTAGATGGATGATCCTTCACTTAACACCATACCAAGAGGAGCCCTAGTTCTTGAGCTTCAAGATTTAGAGGAAGATGATGAGGATCTTGGCCCAAAGATTGCAAAACTCAGAGGGTTTTAATGCTTGAGGAAGTTTTCTAGAGAGAAGAGGGAGAAAAATAGGATTTACAGTGAGAGAGAAATGAGCAAAACGTGTTATACATTCGGACCAAAAAGGTATAAAAAAAAGAGATTCGGACTACCCAGTTGGCCGCACGTGCGGTGCCCCTCCCCGTACGTGCGGCGGCTCCAACCGCTTGAGCGGCCCACCTCCACCGCTCGTGTGGCCCATTTCCCCCGCTCGTGCGCTCTAGACAATGTGCAAACCCGTGCTGATCAACCTTCACCGCTCGTGCGGCCTAAGCCCCCGCTCGAGCGGCCCCACTCCGCACGTGCAGCCCTGGCCCAAAAGCTCAAAATTTCCCACTCGCTCCCGTGTACTTCGGGCTTGGCCACGCACCCTCCGAAAAAGAAAAGCAACCCGAAATGAACAAGGAGGAGAATTAGAGAGGAAACATCCGAAATCAACAATTTCTAACAAAAACAAGGAGAAAGAAACGTATAGCAAAACAGACCATCACATTTATTTTCATAAAAATGAATACAACTTAATCATCAATATATCATCTTTTATAAAATATCATGAATATAATACTTTTAGAGTTTTTAATCCCAAAGCAACTCTATAATTTCTACTTAAGCATTTAATCCATATTCCTCAACATCAAGTTATTTTTCTTCTCAAAAATAAATTCCAAAACTCAAAGATGAGATAAATATTTCAACATTATTTTCTCAAAATAAATTATCTAACCATGATATGAGGTAGATACAACTCATACAACTATTAATTTTATTTTATTTTCGGATTTTTAACAAGTATTTCCAACACAAGATTATTTTTTCAAATCAATTTCAAAATAACAATATTCTTAACACTTCAACCTAATTTTTCTTCAAAAAATTACCAAACAAAAATCTGAAAAAAAAATACATATATGCAATACCTCTTATAATGACATATTTTTTCAAAATAACCCTAACATAGTTTTAATGTAAAAATATGAAGAAAAAAAAAAAAAAAGTCCCTACCTCAAATAATGAAGAAGAGCAAATCTAGAAGGCACATCTTGCCTGATCATGAATCCGAGACTACCATTGCGAAGATTACGACGAGCTCTCCGACTTTCATTTACAAAACTTTTGCAAAATCTCACTTTAAAGAATCCCACTCAAAGCTCAAAGGTTGAGCAACAATGGAGGAATAGGGAAAAAGAGAGAGACCGACAAAGAGGGGAAAGAGAGCTAAGCTCTCTGCTCAATGAAAAAGAAAACAAAAGCAAAAGAATTGAAAGGAAGAAAAAATGATGGCAAGGAGACAAAAGGGGGGCCATCCACATGGGTTTGTTTCCCAAAACTTGATTTTTCCCAAAAAATATAATTTTTGTAATAATACCTCAAAATTTTATAATATAAATTATAAAATGATATAATTTTTCTCACCACAAAATATAATCTTTTTGTACACCACAAAATATAATATTTTGATCACTACGAAATATACACATTTTCATTATTTATAAAATATATAATTTTTCGCCATATGGTACACACCATAAAATCAACTATCAAATATTTATTATAATCCTATATAATAAATAATAACAACTCCTAAGGTGGTTACTACCAATCACCTAATTAAAAATGACCAAACAGTTAAACATGAGTCATTAAACAAACTCAAATTAAATTAAATCTAAATCATGGGTCTCACCCATAAGTCAAACATGGTCCAATTATATACCAAAATAGTCCCAACAAATTTATCTCAAATCTTGGTCTGAACACCCAAAACTCAATTTCAAATTCTGCAATAAATTAAACTGAACACTAATCAGACCGTGAATTTTCATAAAATAAATACCCATCATTTAATTTTGAAATTCTTATCCAACGTGCTAGACTCATATGGAAACAACATATAAAAATTTCATAATTTTCTGAGATCAGAAACTATTTTTAAAAAATACAAAACCGAACTGTTTTTGCACAGAATTTACACAGCAATCAAATTCGAAAATTTGCTCAATTAAATTATGCACTGGCTATTTTTAAAAAAAAAATTATGGGTCATTACAGGTTTGTCCATTTGATTTGTGGGTCAATAAGAAATATGAAAGTAATAAGCCGATCGCATTTACCCTAAAGTTGATTGTGCTTACACCCATCTGGTTTGAAAAACTAGTATTGAACAAACAGTGCAGGTTTAAGTGTAAACCACCAAACAAATGGTGGTTGTTCGGATGTAGTCCACCAAACAAATGGTGGTGGTTCAGGCCTGAACTGCCGAACTAAATCTTAGGAGATTGCAACCAATGTTGCAGTCATAATGACCGTGCACGGAAGGTAGATCAGAATTGTGGATAGTGAATTTGTCTCTACATGGGATTAGCGATATGATGCACCTTATCTTGAACCTGTAAGAGAAACAAAAGTTAGATATCACCCCCAACTTAGTTTGGTCAAGAGGATCCTCCAACGATCAAGTTAGCACTCTAGTTGGTCATTATTATAGTAAGGAATAAGAGAAATCAATTTGAGTAGTGTTAACACCATATTTTGTTTTTCTGTCAATTGTGGTCTATTGATTGTGGCTAAATATAATCTTATTATGGTCTGTCGATTTAGACAATAAATTATCTTTTTAAGTGATTATGACCATATTTTTTTATTATTATTATTATTATGCAAGACATGTCACAATAACATATTATTTGCACCCATTTTATAAATTGTCTGTCAATAGAAAGAAGCAAGCCATCAGTGACACATGGTAATGGTCTTGGCAAATCATGGGTTTCAAATTGAGTCAACATGTGACTGGAAAAAGTTGAGACAATTATGAGTAGTTAGCAAGTAATGTGCAAATTTGAAGGAAGTAGAGGAAAAGTTATTAATGAAAGCCAGGGAAGATTAACTATTGCAATCTATTGAGATCAAGGAACCAAGACCAAGTCAAGCACAAAATCTGTAAGTAATTCCTACGAAGATGAGATATGGTTGGGTGGAGCAAAAATCAAGAAAGATCGTGGATTGATGGCTATAACAAGAGGTGGCCAAGCAAGTATAAAAGATGGCGACTTCAAGGGGAAAAAGGACATCAATCAAACCACTCACACATCGTGATATTAGTTTCTAGCTATTAGTAGTCAAATTAGCAACTCTAAGAGTAGATCAGTGATAGCTTTTTCCAACCCCCATTTCTTTTCTTCTGTCGATTGATGTTGTGACGACCGGGCCTCTTTTTTTTCCTTCATTTTCCTTCTTCGCTCCTTTATCCTTTCACTTTCATTGAAATTGTCACGTTAGGAAAGAGTTCCCTAAAATATAGTTCTTGCTTTTGTCTTGATCAGGGGTTCAATCTCTCTTATTTCATTGGATGCGCAGCCGAGTCCGGAGTGCCCGGGAGTGAAGCGGGAAAATTCTGGGCTAGAAACCTTGGGCCGCACGTGCGGGGGTGGGCCGTATGTGAGGGAGGCCAAGCCGCCCGTGTGAAATTCAGGGGTTTGTTTAGCTTGCATACTGAAATATATGCACAAGCGGAGTGTGGTGCGGAAGAGGAGCCCCGCACATGCGGGGGTGAGGGTCGCACGTGCAGGAGAGGCGCTCCGCACGTGCAGGGAAGGGCGCCGCACGTGCGGTCGGCCTGGGTCTGAAATTCTGCTTTTTTGTATCACTTTGGCCAAGTTGTACCTCATTTTTAGGGCTTCACTCTCTCACTAAAAAGACCATTTTTGCTCTTCCTTCTCTCTAGAAAACCCTCATCAAACCTTCAAACCCTTGATCTCTTGAAGCTCCTTGGGTTTAGATACATCCTCTCTCTCTAGATTTCGAAGATCAAGCTTGAACTCCTCTTGGTGTTGTGGAAAGTTGAAGAATCTTCCATAAAAGCTAGGGTTTCATTCTCTCTCTTCATCAAAACATTGAGGTAGGGAAATTTTCTTGAGTTATATATATATTTATGTTAGTTTTGGTTGATTTAAAAGTTCCATTAATGATATTGAAAGTTTGGTCTTGTCTCATAAATGCTTGGGTTTAAAAGTGGGTTTGATCTCTCCCTTTCTTCCTAAACTATCTTCTTGAAAATTTTAACTCACATAATAGGAGGAATGAGGTCTTGAGAGGAAAATCCTTTCAAAAGGTAGGAGGAGGTTTTTTTTTTATTTTTGACATAAAACCCTAGAAAATTTTGGGGATTTTGATAAATATGAGCATGTTTATGACTATCTTGTGTTTTGTATTAAGAGGGTGAACTTTCCTCATATGCTTAGCAAGAATGGCAAAGTACTTGATACATGAGAAATGAGATGTCATTATATCATTATTGTTAAACATTTGAAAGTGTATTGTTATGAAATGACAAATGGTGTGCATCTTGGATAGTGAAAATTGTGAACATTGTAGTTAATGTGTGAACAACATTGCATGTAGTCTTGAAAGGACTAACTTGTTAGAAATTGTGCATGATGAGAAAGTGTTGTTACTTTGAGTTGATGACATATAAGCTATCTTGTGGAAGAACATTGAAGAGAATGAATAGAGAAATGTTGTGAGGCATAGAGAAATCATAGTATTGCATACTCATCTAATTTAACTGATTATTATGCATTGTAAACTTGATTGAAGATATTTATTTCATGAATGAAAAAAAGGCTTGTATTGAGAACTATGGAAATATGGTATGGGGTAAATACGTGGTAAGTCCGGATAGAGGGTGTAGTTAATCTTGATAAGTTGGCCTGAGAGTCCATGGTGAAAGACCAAAAAACCACGCAGATAGGTGTCGAGCCTTCCGGTTAACGCCGGTTAAAATGACGATTGGATAATACTTGTAGAGTCTACTTGCAGACACCAGCCTAAGGATTACCAGTGTCGTATTTACGCCCCTATTGATTTAAATTGAAAGTTTTGAAATGTGTGAGATCACAAGCTTTTGTTGAGAAATGAAAATCAATAAGAAGAGCATGAAATGAAATTTCTTTAAAAGAGCATGGCATGGCATGGCATTGACATTGCATTTTGATTTAGAGTTTGCATAAATATATATATACTTTGTTAGGGATTTCTCTACTGGGCTTATTGCTCACCCCTATGGGATTTTAGTGCAGGTAAAGATGTGGTGGTTCTGCCAAATTGATGGCGTGGATAGTTTGTGAAGAGTAGATTGCTCTTTTATTTTTGTTGTAAAATTTTGTAAGCCAAGGGCTAGACGTGTATGGGTTCGAGAGACCATTTTTGTGTAACCGGGCTATTGCCTTGGATGATGTAAGCCCTTAAGGGCATTTTATTTGTTTTGAGACTAGATGCTTCACATGCTGTAGATTCATGTATTTTTCATACCGTTGAATGTATACCCGCATGTGAAACTTTTGTATAAACTCATTTATTAATTACGCGATGATGAATGGCTTATTGATGTTGTTTAGTGAATGTCAACTATGGTGGTTAGTTCATGTTGTTTTATTTTGGGGCGTCACAGATGTATTTTTCAATTATTTGTTCTTGTTTAAGTTCATGTAACTTGTAGCAAGTGACAATTTATTTGAATAATTCATATTATATTTTATTCTGGTTTTTCTTCATTTAATTGCCTTCAAAGAAGTCCTTAATCTGTTAAGGCATAGAACTCAACCACAAATCTGATCTTTTGTGTTTGCGTAAAAATTAATTTAGGCCGGTCGATTAATCACTGTTGATTAGATTTAAACCATATTTTTACTACCAAGTAGGTATTTTTCTAATTATCTCACCATGTCCATTACATGTTTGCCTCATTCATTTTTATAGTTAATTGATGTGCCTTTGTCTACCGTTGATTTCCTGTTGATTAGTCGGTTAATTTTTTGTTATGGGTCACTTTAATAGCAGCCAACTTACTGTAGACATCTTATTTTGACTGACCCTAAGACTTTGGGCGCATGCAAGCCCCTTGATAATGAAACAATAATTACTTCATCTTTGGAATATTTAAGGTTGTTAGAGTTGCTGTATAAACCTATTTTAGCCAAAAATTGACTTTTTGCAAAAATGATTATTTTACTCCTGGGCCTGTTTTAGCGAACTTTTTAACCTCGAAAAAAAGAGGAAAGCCTAGTTGTACTCTGATCAAAGATATTTTCAAAATTGGTGGCCAGATTTATTAAAAACATTTATTAGAAAGCAATTGGGGCTTACTTGGGCTACAAGCAAGCCAAGGGCATAAGACCCCGCACTTGTGTATGCATGGATAGCACATGCACTAAGGCAAGTTGTGCGTGTGCACATTTACACGTGGCAGAGCCATTTTTGGTAACTCAATCTTGGTGTATTTTTTATGAAGGGCAGTAGAGGAAGCGATGGAGGTTGCCTTAGCTTACTCCCACACTTCCTCTAGCCTATAAAAGGGGCCTCTTCCCTTTCCTTTCAAAGGGTTAAGAACTTGAGACCTTTTTTTGTAAGTTTGAGAGCCAAACACCACCCTTTCTCCCCCTTCCTTGCCTTACTTCTGAAAATCGCACCCTCACAGCAACCGATAACTTCTAAAAATCCACTAAGGTTTGAAGGACTTGGACTATAATTAGAAACCCTTGCTTAAGGGAGGTTTGCAAGCAAGAAAATTTTCTTGCATTTTCTTCAAAACAACAGTTAACCTCTTATCTTTTATTATTTCAATACTTTTTCTTTTCTTATTTTCAGTAGTCAATCCTTGCTAGGGTCTTCATTTATCATTTCATCATGTAGTTTCTTTGTTTTATCAATTTCATCACCCCTTCTTGCATGCTTTATCATTTTTTTTAGAACATGTTTAGAATCATGTGATCATGCAGAAATCATGTTTTAGGTCCAGTTTGAATCATTATGAAGTTCTTATTTTTGCTTTATATATGTTATTTGCTCTTTTGTGCATATTCATCATTTTAATAGCCTCAAACTGGGTCTAGGTTCATGTTTTGTATGTTAGTTGCATATTTAAGTCATATTTATTTGGAGAACTACATGCAGGTGGGAGTTAGGAAAAAATTACAAACACATAGGCAATGCAAGTGTGTTTGTGGTAGGGTGCAAATGAAAGACTGTGGGGTTCAAGTGTCACTTGTAGTTCCCTATTTATTTCAAGTACTGCATGAATTATGTTGATAGTGGGCATCCAAGTAAGTCCTCTATTCTTTTATAGCATATATGTGTTCTTGGTTGCATTGTCTTTTCACTAATCCAAGTTAATTATTTTTCTATGCAAAATTGATTGTTTTGGATATTTTTAATAAATTTTGTTCATTTTAGTTCATGTTTATAGCCATGGAATATTCAAATATCTCTTTTATGGAGAAATCATCATTTTATGAAAATATGACTTTATTCATTGAATCTAAAAGGAGATTTATTCTTTATTCAAATCACATAGTTTTAGGATTATTTAAGAGTTTTAGGTTTAAAATGAATGTGTATGAATAATTAACTATTAAAATCATAAAATAGAAAGTTAGTAGAGGCCAATCTTCAGATTGGGCAAAAAGGGATATTATCATTCAATGACCTTCTCATTTTGTACATAAGCTCCCGAACCTAGATTTTTCTAGTTATGATGGATCAGTCCTTAACTTAGTTTTCATTGTTAAACTTTTTTTTAATTCCCCTTGAAAAATTAAGTAGCGACTTTTTGTTTATTAAAGCAAGTTTGCAAAACAATTTGTGTGTAAACGGGCCTTAGACTCAAAAAAGACATGGTGCCCACATTTGTTGTTGCTTTTGATCATTAGATCCCTACTCTTCAAACAACCAACTCTTTGTCAACTATAGTGGCCAAGTTGTATTTAAAGATGAGCGTTAGATCTTAGTTTGATCAGACGGTTATCCATCTGTTAAAGGTTCTTTTGGTAGTAGCCAACTTGTATTAACAACTAGCCTTTGGATCTTCCCCGATTGGATGACCTTCTTTTATGTCAGTGATCAATTTGACCTAGCCCAATTTTGGTCTGATATGACATGGATCTAGTCAGCCCTTTATATACTTTGGGTTATATTTGCCTGGGCACATGTTTATCATATCGGCAAAGCGGGTTTCGGCTTATTTTCCAAAAAGACTTATCTAACTTACTTGGGCTTATGTTCTTATTGGGCTAGGCTTGGATTTCTACCCTTCACAATTTCCCCCCTCAAGCGCCGAATTGAGTGTGCGCTAGATTGGGACTCAAGCATTTTAAATTATGTTTAGCATATATCAACCTTGACATCATGTTGCAGGTCTGCTAGCATTTATTAGGGACACGCGTCAATCATTAGTATAGTAGGTACAATGGTGGTGTGACAACTCCGATCCGTAATTAACCGTTAATCCATAAGTAAGAATGTTAAGCAAGTGATCAAATGAAATCATGTGTTAATTGTGTGCTTTGTGTATTATTTGTATTTATATCTGTCTATGGTAGGAATATATGTCTGAATTTCTGCTTTGATATGGAATTTGAAGGCCTTATCGGCATTCGAACATGAAATTGACTAGGTTTATGTGTTCTTTGGAATTTTTAGAACCTTATGGTAAGTTTAATTAGAATTCGATTCGGAATCAATTAATTAGAATACATTGATTAGAATTAACTACGAATAACCAATCTTAATTAAGCCAAGTTAATCAAGCCTATATAAGGTTAGTGTGACTCCAAAACAACATCCTAGACTTCATTATCTTCACACCTTGACACCCAAATGTTAGAAAATATTGTAGTTCAATTGAACAAATTATTATATATTATATTGTGTTTTAAATTATTGTAAAGAAATACATAAAATTATAATTCATTAATTATATTAAATTTAATTTGATAATAAACATTTTATTATAATTTTTAATAATTGTCTATAACCTTATCAGTTTAATTTCAAAATGTCGAAATCAAGGTTGAAACAAAAGACTGTTACAAGTTCAAACAGTGGATTTTATACTGAGAATGATGATTCAAAAGCAGGAGAGAAATAAGATTGTACTGTAATCATCAAAATATGATTGAGTCAATTGATTTTGAAAATTTTAAAGGTGCTAATATTAATAGCAGATATCATGATGTTATTACTAAACCAACAAGTTATATGGTTGAAAAAAAAATAAACTCTTGCCCCTCTTGACAACCCTTCTCCTCAACACGCGTAGTTAGCTATTTTATTCGATTAGATTGAGAAGCCCTCATCATCCGCATAGTAGTCTTTTTTTTTTCCGATTCCATTGCTCATCACATAACTGTTTGATAGAATTTCTCCACCACGTTTGATATATTTGTCATTATCTTTCACTTTTTTTCTCTATTTTTTTACTAATAGTTTTCGGGTAAATTGCTATTGATATATCTTATTTTACGGTTTCTAATACAAAATATTTTAGTTCAATTAATGGTATTAATATATATTATATTATACTATATTTTTAAATAATTATTTTTAAAAAATTACATAAAATTATAATTCATTTATTATATTAAATTTAATATGATAATAAAACTTTTATTATAATTTTCTATAACCTTATCAGTTTAATTTCAAAATACTAAAATCAAAATCTAAACAAAAGGTTATTGGAAATTTAATCAGTAAATTTCATATTGAGGAAGTTGATTCAAAAACAAAAACAAAAAAAAAAAAAAAAGAGCGTGAGACTATAGTGTAGCTATCAAAATATGTTTGAACTAGTTGAATTTGAAGTTTTTAGGAAAAAAAAATTACTATTGATAGTAGATATCATGATGTTATTATTGAACCACAAGAAGATTATATGGTTGATAGTTGATAGATATAATGTTTAAAATAAATATATATATTTACTCCTATACAAAACCCTCTTCTATATGCGTAGTTGGCTTTTTCTCCGATTAGATGGAGAAACCCTCCTCATCCGCACAATAGTCTTTTTCTACGATTCCATCACTCCTGACCTTACTTTTTGTTGGAGTCTCTCCACCATGTTTGGTATATCTCTCATTGTCTTTCTCTTTCTTTGTCTATTTCTTTAATAATAATGATTTTTGAGTAACATTGCTATTGGTATATCTTATTTTAGGATTTGGGAGAAAAATTATTTGGATTAAATTAGATGTCTGTTGGAAAATATTATAGTTCAATTGAACGTATTAATATATGTTATATTGGGTTTTAAATTATTATAAAAAAACATTACATAAAATTATAATTCATTTATTATATTAAATTTAATATGATAATGAAATTTTTAATACAATTTTTAATAATTTTTTATAATCTTATCAGTTTAATTTCAAAAATGTCGAAATCAAAATCCAAACAAATGGCTGTTGGAAGTTCAAATGGTGAATTTTATACTGAGTATGTTGATTCAAAAGGAAAAGAAAATAACATGAGATTATACTATAGTCATTAAATATAATTGAGCCCATTGATTTTAAAATTTTAGAAGGGTTAACATTAATAACAAATATTATGATGTTATTGCTGAACCACCAACAAATTATATGGTTGATAGATATAATTTTGAAAGAAATATACCCTTAATCCCTGTTGAATTCGATTGCACTTTGAAAGAATTGATGGAAGACGAAAAGAGATTGATTTTTTATCTCAGATATGAGAACATGGATGTTTTGCATTCTTGTGAGTGGGTGAGCTATGAAATAATCAAAGTTGTGTTTAATCTTCATCAAAATAATATTTTCATAGTTGTTTACACCATCCGAAAAATTATGGTATTCATATAGTTAATAATTTCAATGGAGACCATCATAGTGAAGTCATAGAAGTGATTCTTTTGTATACAAATACAAACATAGGTAGACTTCATGATCCAACAATGGTTGAAATGACGATAGAAAATGATATGATTTGACTGTCTCATGAAATTTTTGACAAGATTTTGGTTGGATAAATATACAATACTTATCTTGCAAATTTACAAAATTTATATTTGTTGACAGTAGATGTTAGTTAAATACCTAATGGTGACTTATAGCAACTCATTCTTTTTTATGGCATTGGACTGTTAAATTTTATTACTACAAGGAGGTTTGGAATGAATATGAGATGGAAATATTATTTTTAAGATAAAATTGTAGCTGCAATTGAGAAATTGTGTGACGATCGGGTCCTTTCTCCCCTTTCCTTTCTTTCCTTGTTTCGCTCTCTTCTTACTTTCGTTGGACTTAGAGTGTCCGGAACTCATTCCCTAAACAGAAAATTCTCGCTCTTGTTTTGGTTGGTGTTGAATTTCACCTGTTCCGGAGGGTGTACGGGTTGGGTTCGGAGTGTCCGGGGCTAAACCAAAATTTTCTGGGTTGTCTTGGCTTGGCCGCACGTGCGGGGGCCATGGGCCCGCACATGCAGGAAGAGGGGCTGCACGTGCAGAATGCAAGGGAGGCTAGGCAGCGCACACTGCAAAAAAAGCACGTGCGTGAGGAGGTGCGGGAGGACCCCGGCACATGCGGGGGTGAAGGCCACACGTGCCGAGAAGGGGGCTCCGCACATGCGGGAATGGGTGCCGCACATGCGGCACTTTGGGCAGTCCGAAAACTCTATTTTTCTTCTCTTTTAGTCCAAAAGTGTGTCTCATTTTTGACATTTCTCTCTCACTCTAAACCCTATTTTCTCTCCCCCTTCTCTCTAGAAAACTTTCTCAACCCTCAAAACACTTTGATTTTGCAAATTTTGAGTCAAGATTTTCATCATCTTCCTCTAAATCTTGAAGATCCAAGGTTAGGGCTTCACTTAAGTGGTGGAGGATCCAAGGTTTTCTCACCCTTGAGGCTAGGGTTTCATCTCACCATTCATCTACAAGCTTGAGGTAGGGATTTCTTGAGTTATATATATTAGTTTTGCCATTTGAATGTTGATTTAAAAATGTTCTTGAAGTTTTGTGTTAATTTTTGAATTTTTGTTCAAATGTTGGGAGTCTTGAATGTGGGTTTGAAATCTCTACTTTTTACTATTTCTTGAGGGTGTCTCTCTATTAAACTCATGAAAGGATGAATTGATGGAGTTTTTCTTAGAAAATAATGAAAGCTTGTTTTCAAGAAAAACCCTAGAAATTGGGGCTTTTAAAGAAATAATGTAGATACCTTTGAAATCATTTATTTTCTTGTATTAAGAGGATGTATGAGAGCAAGTCTCACCTAATATTTAACAAAACAGCAATTTTATGATGTATATAGATATGAAAATGGAAGTCCTCTTTTAAAAATCCATCGGTAAATGTATATTTGTGTAGAATGGTAAGATGGTAGTTGTTGAGTGCCGAAAGTGATATGAAAATGTTTAATCGTAATGTAATGGGGAAAAAAATGAAATGAAAGATGGCATGTTAGACATATTGAAAGTTTGGTCATGATGAATTATGGTTGAGGAATTGTTGTGGTGTGTCGAAGACACATGACTATTGTGCGAAATGAGAAATTGTAACTATGTGTTGAAGTCATATGGGTATCTTGTGGAAGAACATGGTAAGGAGGAAATGAAAATGTGATGTTGAATATTGTTGTAGACATGTTTTCGAATATAAAGGAATGTTATGAGTTAGTAGTTATTGCATCATATACTCAATTGTTTTATTGTCATTATTGCACATCTTGACATGAGTTAGAAAAACATTTATTTTGAGAAAGATCATTGTAATGAGAACTATGGAAATATGTATGGGGTAAATACGTTGGTAAGTCCTGATAGGGGGTGTAATTGAACATGATAAGTTGGCCTGAGTGTCCTTGGTGAAAGACCAGAAAGCTGCGCGGATAGGTGTCGAGCCTTTCGGTTAATACTGGTAAAAATAATAGTTTGGTAGTACTCATAGAGTCTACTTGCAGACACCAACCTAGGAATTGCCAGTGTCGTATTTACCGCCCCTATTGATTTAAATGTTGGAAGTTTGAAATTGATGAGATTATCAAATTATTATTAAGAACATGATGATTTTGAAATAGTGCATTGAAATAAAATTTTCCTTCATTATCGGCACATTGCATAGCATTACATATGCATTTTTTTTTAACGTTGAAGGAATTGGCATAACTGTATATACTTTGTGAGGAATCTCTACTGGGCTTTATGCTCACCCCTATGGGATTTGGTGCAGGTAAAGATGTGCTGACCCCGCCAAGCTAAGGGCGTGGAAATGTTTTGGAGAAGAGTAGTTTAACTCTTATTTTGTTGTGATATTTTGTAAGCCAAGGGCTAATGTGTTTGGGTCCGATAGACCATTATGTGTAACTGGGCTATCGCCTTGGAACTTGTAAGCCCTTGAGGGCCTTATTCGTTATGATTCAATGATTTCTTTTACATGCTATAGATTCATGTACTAGGTTGTAAATAAATGTATAATGGCATGTGAGAATACCTTTGTAAACATTTGGAATTATGTAAATGAAACTAGTTAATATTCCATTTTGGAAGTGGGTTGATGTAATAGTTATGTGGGATTATTTTCGAGGCATGACAAATTGAGACATGCAAAGATCACATGTTCCAAAAGTCACTCTAATTAACAAGATATATGATAATAATAGATTCTCTCATCAACCATACGTTTTGTAAGAATCGTACTTCACCATATCACTAATATTTAATAAAATATCTAAAGAAAATTTATATTAAACAAAATGATTTTGTCTCTATAAATCCAAAATTTGTTGAAATGAGGATGATAGAAAAAAATTTAATGTTGTTAAGGAATTTGTATGTGGAACTACATGATGTGAAAATCTTGGTCTAGGGTGGTTGTTGCAACATATAGCAAGATTTTTACAATTTAAGATATTTAATTTTATTCTTCACTTTTTGTGTAAATTTTATTTTCTTTATTATGTCATCCTATTTCCCCATTATACTAACTAAACTAGATATTAACTATGTTTTTCAACATTAGAAAGAAAAATACAATAGTAGTGGCTAGACTACAGTTCATTCAAGCAAAACAGAATTAATTAGAGACAAGGCTCAAGTGGCACAAGGTTGAGAACAAGGTAATTAGTGGTAGGTAGGATATTATACTTTTAAGTCGTTAATTAGTTACTTCAACTAGATAGTTAATAATATGGTTAGATACATTTGATTCCTGAACAAGTAATTGTATTCTAAGAAGACATCTTATGAAGTAGGACTGTTCACATATCAAATCGGCTCGCTTTTGCCAATCATCGTCACCCGAATTGACAACCTTGGTTTGGGAAAAAAATCATCTGATGTCAACCAAACATGGTTTCACAACCGTTTGAATCGGGTGGTAGAAACTCCAGTCGGTAGTCTGTCAGTGCTATGATGAAGCTTCAATAGATTTTGAACCAGAGAGCATGAGGAAGAGGAGAGAATTTTCAAGGGATGTCATTTGATTTTATACAAATATGTTCTACTTGATGTACTCTAAAAGGTGAATGGTTCAAATCAATAAAATGGATCTTGAAATGAGGCTCATTGGCCACCCCATTTCCATAACTAGTATGATGCATAAAAAATAATGTGTTTTACTCAAGTGTTACAAGAGAAAACACTCCAATTAACTGAGTTCATTATTCATCACTATAAATCTATCTTTTGAATTTTATCATGCACTTCGTAATGATCTTATTGAACATGTATGGACACAATAAGGAGAGCAAAATTGTTAAACGACTATATTTCATGTATTTGGAATGCCTTTAAATTGTATTTTGAATTAAAACAATTTTAATATAATTGTTAGTAAGATTTTAAGATTAATTTATAAATTTTATTGAATTTATATATGTAAATTACATGGCATGCCATTTTTTGATGGATAATACAGTTGAAATTAAAGGCGTCAACAATCAAACATTAATCTTGTTACATGTTGTAAATGTATGGATAACCATACCTTCATGGTTAAATCAACAAAATGAGGTGGTGAAAGTCAAAGACGGTGTTGCACTGTAATTATGAATGTTGACGTCAATCAACCAATAATATCATTCTCATGTATAATTTGTTTTCCCATATAAACAAATCAACCTATAACATGTATAGTACACATCATAAAGGAAAAAAAGAAATTATTCTCTTTTGGCCCCTTATTTCCTTTTATTTTATTTTGGCTCTTTCTTTTCTATTATCTTTAGTTTTATAATACGTTATCAGTGTTAGAAAAATAATACCAAACTATATGAAAAATATAATTTAAAAATATGTAAACAGTTTTTGGGCAAAACCAAAACTGAAATAAATCAACATAATAACGTAACAAAACTTACAATACATAAATAGATAAAACCTGATCGAGTCAAGTGTGTGACACTCTTTCCTTAAGACAGATTCGTCCTCCCACCGGTGTTGTAATAACCCCCACATTGTCTTAACCATAATCATATGCATTTACATGTTTTGTCTTGTTATGTTTGCATTTCAGACCTTGTCCTTGTTTTGCTTAAGTGTTGTTTGCATGTTTTGATTCTTGTTTGGTGTGAGTGGTCAGCCTAGGCCAGTCGAGCCGAGGTCACCTTAAGCTTAGAACTGTCTTAGAACCCCTTTGATTGACCTCCACCTTCATCCTGGCATATTGGCCGAGATGTCATTGTCTTGGCCGAGGTGTTCATCGCCAAGGCCGAGATGTGTATTATCTAGGCCGAGATGTTACCCTTGAACCCAAGTGATCTTGCCCTAGACTGGTATGACCTAGACCGAGGTGTGGCACATCTAGGCCGAGGTGTGGCACAGCTGGGCCAAGTGTCGTCCTTTCTGGCCGAGGTCATTGTTTCCTTGCTTGCCGGAGTCTTGTTGTTAGCCGATGTCATTGCTCGCCGGAGTCCCTTGCCACTCAGCTTGTTGAACACGCCTTGTCAGAGTCTTGTCCTTTCAATCAGTCACCTTTTTGAGCTGAGCCAACCAACCATTGCCACGTGTCCGAGCTGAAGGTTTAGACAGCCGGAAGACCTAGAAACAAATCATTCTTGTCTCATATCTTGTTCTTGAGGAGAGAGAAGCTCTAGGAGAAGAAGGAGGAGTTCTAGAGTGAGAAGTGGATTGGCAAGCTTGATTCTTAGAGTTCAAACCGTTAGATCCTTGATTTGAGGTGAGAATCTTGATTTACTCTTGTTGTTCTTATTGATCATCTAACTGCATTGCACGATCGAATCTGTCTTGCATGTCATGCATTGATTCAAAGTTGGTTTTAGAAAGAGAAAATGATGTTCATATGTTCTTGAAGAAAACTCTTGTTTTGATCCGAAGGTTCACATCGAAAATCATGTTTTTGTGTTTGTCCTCGTAGGATCTTCTATTACGGGTACCCAGGTCCATGTTTTTAAACTCATAGCATGAAATCTCAGGTTTTATAATCATAAGTTGTGATTCTTGCATTCATCTCCTTCATGATCTTCATGTTCATGTTCTTGATGTTCTTGAGCTGAGGGAAACCCAGATTTTTCCCGACCTCATTTACCCTCGAATGTGGGCCTCGGGACCACACCTCGGCGAGGAGGTGTGGGACCTCGGCCAAGACCTGGTTGGTGCCCAACGTGTTTCCCCGAGGTGAGAAACAGTGTTTGTTTTGGTTTGACTTAGTTTTGTAGAACGCCGAGGTCATTTTGTATGCATGTGAAGCTTGTTTGAAAGTGCATTTAGCAGACTTTTGCCATGTGTTTGTAGGACTTGGACTTGCCTTGACCCCGACGTTTGAAGAGCTATGTGAGTGGTATTTTAATAAAGATATGTTGTAAAGCTTTGATAAAACCTTGTTTTGCTTTGATTCGGATATTACTTACAAGCATGAATGATTATCCCTATTTTGCGTATCAAACCTTGTATCTTGCTTTGATGACATTCTTGGAAAGTCCGTACGTGCTAGGGGACTATAAGCATTTGTAGCACAAAGCTTGGAAAGTCCGTACGTGCTAGGGGACTATAAGCATTTGTAGCACAAGTCCTTAGTGTTCGGGGACTATAATGCAACGACACCCTTGTTAGAGATCTCTCTTGTCTTGTCTTGCCTTGCCACTGACGGTTTTACCGCGTGGGCTTGTTGTCCGAGATGTCATCTCTTGTATTATATTGATGTTAGTAAGCATCTCTTGAAGTTTGAAAGATTTGAAAGATGGACTTGACTTATTCCTTGTATTGCCTTGTTAAAAGATCCCGGATATCATTCATGTAAACCCCTTTATTATTTTTGCCATTCACTGAGTATCCAAGCTCACCCTCTCTATATATATGTAGGTGATGAGCAGGGCGGCGACGACGCCTAGATGTATTAGCCGATGTATTTTTGCCGATGTGTTTTGCTGATGTATCTTGCCGATGTATTTTGGATTCGTGTTTTTGCATCATCTTGAAGATCATGCTTCTTGGTTATCTTATTGTATTTTGTATTTGACGGCTGAGAAGCCTTTTCGTCAAGATGTATTTTGTACTCCATTTGTTGTACTAAAGCTATGTAATGATGTATGGCATTTCATTCAACTTATGCACTGCTCTTATGGATTACTTAGCCTTGATTTATTGCTTCCGCATTTGTAAGCCCCATATGTATACTCTGATTTGTGTGTGGATTCTTGTAAGTGGCCTTTGGTAATCCCAAATTACTGGCCATCATGGCACCATTCTACTAGGGGCGGAATGGGGTCGTGACAGGTGTTCAGGATTCAATGGATGTCTATCTCTCAGGATACAATGATCAATGTCTTGCACTAGTAGAATTACTATTGCAAGCCTAGCGAACTTCGCTGTGCATGCACGCACTTTATAGAAAAATTAGACTTAAGAAAATATGAAGAAGAAATGACAAATTCTCTATCCAAATTGAAGTGAGGGAGATAGAATTTATAGATTCCTCTCCATGACTCTTCAGAAAGGTTGTGACCCTTCAAAAAGGGACACACTCTTCCATCTTAAAAGACACAACTATTGGAGTAAATTTGAATTCAAATTTTTCAACAATCCCCCATATGAATGAAATTTACGGAAATGACATGCAACAACATGCAGACAAAGAGAGAGTACATTAAGGAAATACCCTGCATCAGGATAAGTAGCTTTTGGCTTTGAACCTTCCTTAGTGAAAGCCTATCGGACTTACTAGCTAATTAGTAGACGCAATGCCTTGAACTGTTCAGCCGTTTGTGTAAGTCAAGACAATAGAATTCATACAAAATATCTCTAGACACAGCGTAGTTCTCACAGTTGTGCCCATTTTGGCCTTGGGCATGTCTTGGTGTTTCACGAGTGCTTTAGAAAATTTAGCCTTATCAATTCTCATAAAAGTGGCCCCTTCACACTCATATAAGTGATCCTTATTTCGAGTCTCTTAAATACTCCTCTTAAAAGATACTCCTCTTGAAAGATACCCCTCTAAGGTTTTCAAGATATAAGTGATCATTAAAAGCATTGCTTATCCTAAGTCCCCTACATACAACACATGTTGCAGATATCACTCTCATCATAGGAATGGATAGGAGATAGACTCCTTTAGTGATTTCTAGTGAGCCACACATAACTTAGTTGTCCCTTTAAACTTAGTTCTTGGGATCTCCAGCCATCAAAGTAGGGCTACCATTGATGACTCTGATGTAATAGACTTTAATCACATTCCCCTCAATGAACTTTCCCTCATTTGCTCTCTAGTCAAACTTTTTGTTTAGTGACCACTATTTTTCGTTTAACCTTCTCAGTTATATATCATTGAGTAGTTAGTGAATCCATTATATTATCTTTAGACAATATTCAAAACTGAAAGCAAATGTCCTAGGATATTAAGTCTCTGATTACATCGAGATTTACCGTTACTCTATGTCACTCACATTTTCAAATTTAAATAATAAACATAAAGTTGTTTCTTAGGAGTTAATGAAACCATTTTTGCTTCTACTCCGACTTTGTCCTATATAAAGAATTGAGATTCTTTGTGGACCTATTATCGGAACCGTTACTTTGGTAAAATCCTCCAAGCACCCCCACATTTCAAGCATTCTAAGGAAACTTAATTTCTGTTGCTGATGTATAATTACACAAAAATATTAATGCACCCTCACAATTTTGATGTAAATTAGAATATATCATTAATTGGAGTGCTTGAACTAAATAACAAGATGTAAATTGCTTTGTGAATATAATCACAATACTAATTTGTCTAAAATACAATTAGATTTCATAACTTTCTTTTGTAGTATTAAGAAAAAATGTCTAATACCAGTTGTGGTTACAACACTTTGTCAAATAACATTTCTTTAACCATGCATTATTTCTTTTTGTTTACTGCAACCCTCAATTCCAATCTCAACATGGAACATAAATAACATTGTATAAATATATTTACATCTTATTTTTCTTATCCAGTATTGGTGACTACGTCGACAATTACCAAAACGTCTTTCACCCACAAAATATTTTAACTTATATAATATTTCATTACGGAGTTATCGGTCACCACACCAATTTCAGTCATTATTCCAAAGAGTAGTTAGAATTCCTCTTATGTCAAAACACATAAGTTCACATTTTTATCAACACTATGATAAATAATTAACATCCATTTATAATACACCACATACCAAATCGATATATCAAATATATCAATTAATGACATCATTAAGAATTGTAAACATTAATTATCAACTCTATAACATATGTAGGCATGGACATAAATAAATTAAAATTTCCAGCATTGAAAACCAGTCAAAACTGTTAAAACCAATTTCTAAAAACAATTCCAAAACTGAAAATACAGAAAAACAGTTTAAATTTCAGAACTAGAAAAACTAGAGAAATAAACTATTCAAAACTAGTTTAACAATTTCCAGAATAAAAAAATAAATAACAAAAAAAAAACAGTTTGAAAAACAACTCTTTCTAGCACCATTTAAAAAAAAAACAGTTTTAAATAAACTGTTACAGCACAGTTTATGTAAATAAAACAGAAAACCGTTTCGAGATTGTTCTGATTTAACCAAAAAACCAACTCTCTAATAAATAAACTAAATTAAAAAATAAAAAACTTTTATATATAAAAAGTTTTCTATATAGACCATTATTGCCATCATGGCAAATACCAATATGAAACTTTCCTCCAAATACAAGCTATACAAATTATAAATTTCAATTTAATTAGATTTAGCAAATTGACCAAGTATATAATATATATACTCCATATTTTCTCAAGCTTCAAGAATTCACAAACTAAAAAACATACTTTGCTTTTAATTATTAAAATTATAACTTGACTTTAAAAATACATTCTTGAAAAGTTTCCCAAAATATATTCCAAATATTTTATGCCTTTCCTTAAATCCAAAACAAGGATTTTGCGATACTAACTTACAGACAAATTTACTTGATTGAAAATTCCAACAATTATAAATTTTAAATGCATAATATTCATCAAATAAAAGTCAGACATGCTCATACACTAGAATTTATACATCCAAAACATTTAATTGAATATATTTAGTTTAATTTGAAGACAAAGAATAAATCAATTAAAGAATAGATTATAAACAAAATATATAAATCCCAGTGACTCATAATGTGAATCATAAATTTATTTCATTGGGCCAACACTATAAGCAAAGTCACAAGTAAAAAACTAGGGCCCACTAACTTTGATATCCATAACTTAGACCATAAAGCTAGACTACTACATGTGGCCCAAGCATGAAATTGAGTCACATTCAAATTCAAATTATAACAAAAACCAACTATTTGAAACGTTGTTTTAATCCTCCACAATAACGTTTCCTTTCTCAACCATATCCCAAACTTTCTACAAAATTTCGGCAAAGAATGGTATAAATTACTTTTTCTTACTAAACATATTCTACGCCATAGGCTCATGGAAGTCACCATATACAAATAATAAATCAATTATATTTTTCCAAAAACAATAAATAGGATCAAATCTGTCTTAAGATTCTTAGAAAAATAATACCAAACTATATGGAAAATATAATTTAAAAATGTGTAAACGGTTTTTGGACAAAACCAAAACTGAAATAAATCGGCATAATAATGTAACAAAACTTACAGTACATAAATAGATAAAACCTGATTGAGTCGAGTGTGTGACACTCTTTCCTTAAGACAGATTCGTTCTCCCACCAGTGCTCAGGATTCAATGGACGTCTAGCTCCCAAGATACAACAATCAATGTCATGCACTAGCAGCACTGCTATTGCAAGCCTAGCGAACTTCACTGTGCATGCACTTTCTTTATAGAAAAATTAGACTCAGGAAAATATCAAGAATAAATGCAAAGATGAAGAAAAAATGACGAATTCTCTATCCAAATTGAAGTGAGGGAGATGGAATTTATAGATTCCTCCGTGACTCTTCAGAAAGGTTATGACTCTTCAAAAGGACACACTCTTCCATCTCAAGAGACACAACTATTGGAGAAAATTTTAATTCAAATTTTCCAACAATCAATACAAGATTCTAACCAGTTAAGAAGAAAAAAAGTTAAAGAGTGGTTGAGGTAAGTATAAATAAATATTTCATCAGTTCATAGTAAGGCTAATTCTATATTTTCTTAATATATTCATGTGATACTAAATATATTAGTGTTATTGTATATATTGCATAAACATGTCAAATCTTTCAAAATTGGATTTCTCAGCTCTTAACATTTCGGGAAAAATTTACTTATCTTAGATTCTTGATGTTGAGATCCACCTTAAGGAAATGAATCTTGGAGATACCATAAAGAATGAAAATGAAGCATCCCTACAAGATCGAGCAAAAGTAATGATATTCATTCACCACTATCTCCAAGAAGAATTAAAAACTGAGTACTTCACAGCAAAAGATTCACTTATTTTGTGGAATAATTTGAAAGAAGATAAGAGCACCAGAAGATCATAATCCCCTCAAAAGTTCATTATGATTGGTTGCACCTGAGGTTACAAGATTATAAATCAGTTAGTGAGTACAACTCCGCTTTATTTAAAATTATCTTTATATTAAAATTATATGGAGAAAAAATTATTGAAGAGGATATGCTTGAAAAAATATTCTCCACATTTCACGCTGATAATGTGCTCCTCCAGCAGCAATATAGAGAGCGCCAATTTATTAAGTACTCTAAACTAATTTCATGCCTTCTTGTATCTAAACAAACCAATCAACTTTTACTGAAAAAAAAATCAATCCCACCTAACTAGTTCTGCTCTATTCTCCAAAGTGAATGAGGTTGCATTTCATGGTCATAGACAAGGAGAGGTCATGGTTTTGGACATGACCAAGGTAGAAATAATTATAGAATCCGTAGGGGACATGTTCAGAAATATTCAAGCAAAAATACCATGGCATTCCACCAAAAAGTGGAATAATCCTGGGACATCACAAGAAAAGAAAAATAGTTTACATAATAAACCTCCCAAGAATTATAAGGATACTTGTTATAGATGTGGCATGAAAAGACATTGGTTATGTACCTGTTGTATGCCCAAACCTTTGGTGGATCTTTATCAAGCCTTAATAAAAGAAAAGGGAAAAGGAATTGAAATGCACTTCACAGATCACAATGAACCAATTGATATTACTCACCTTGATGTTTCTAATTTCTTGGAAGACCCTGAAGGAAAAATTTATCATTTAATTGGTGATGGAAATGTCCACACTGATTAAGCTAATTTTCTAGATATCATGTTTTTGAGTTATGTTTTGTATTGCCCTGCTTTGATTACAGTTTTGAAGTTTGTATTTTTCTACTTAGGAGTTTGCATTTTCCTGTTTTAGTTAGGCCTTCAGAGTTTTTATTTTTGGGTTTGACAATTTATGTTTTCCTGATTTGATCATGTTTTGAAAGTAATGAATTTTAGGTTTGTATAGGTGTAACGTCCCAATGTCCCATATCAGGAATGGAGGGGGAGTTCCTAGGCTATAAAAGTAAAAACCTAGACCCTTATATAGCATCGAGGCCTTTTCCCGAGTGGTGAAATCCCTAGTAGAACTCCCAGTTAAGTGTGCTTAGGCTGGAGTAGTTCTAGGATGGGTGACCTGCTAGGAAAAACAAATTCGTGCGAGCGTGGCCCAAAGCAGACAATATCGATAACATGTGAAGGGTTGGGGCGTTACAGCAAGGGTCGGGGCGTTACAGCAAGGGTCCTAGATATCTAATGATTGATAGAGAATCAAAACCAATATAAATTCCAAGTATACGTTGTAGACCTATCTTAGTGCGCTGTAGCGGTGCAATAGGGACATATATAGCGCAACCAAACACTCTAAGGTGACTAACATTTGGTGATTGACCAAATATAAGCCGTAATGGTGAGTACTCATGATATGCAGTTAGTCTGACATGAATCAAAGATGTCATATGCAATACAACATGAGCCCATACTGAAATAGGTAATTTCCTTTTCATAAGCAAAGGTCAAGCAATCAACTGAAGCATTTTAATGAAAGATTCAACTAAACCATTTTGAGAATGAGTGCATGCAACAGGGTGTTCAATATCAATGCCAATGGAAATTCAATAATTATTAAATGCTTAAGATATAAATTCACTGTCATTATCTAGACGAATTGCCTTG
Source organism: Camellia granthamiana (assembly GCA_036172215.1). NCBI lineage: Eukaryota > Viridiplantae > Streptophyta > Magnoliopsida > Ericales > Theaceae > Camellia > Camellia granthamiana. The sequence continues at coordinate 34,304,487 of CM069904.1, read as the reverse complement.
ATAGGATGGTCTGGAAAATGTGCTTGCAATCTAATGATTTAAGCAAGGAGTCTAGCAAAGGCAATATTTTTCTTCGCACGCCCCCCTTTCGGAGAGGGCGCGAATTGGTCTCTTACTACAGTTCGGACTCCTGTCACGATTCTGAATCTAATCTCACAAAGTGCAATGTGAGATTGATAAACACCAAAGAGTCCAAATCTTGCAAATCATTTTGGAAAATTGATTTTGAATCAAAAAGCGCCAAACATGGACTTCTTTGCCAGATTACAGAGTCGCCATCTAAATATTTTATTTTGGAAAATTTAGGAAACCCTGACTCGTGCCAAAGGCTACATGTCCGTCATCACCAAAGTTGCCTCGGCTCAGGAACTTGGGTACGAAAGGGGAAGGTCATGACATGAGCACTCCCGCTCGCCCGATCAAAGGATCGGCCTCTACTAAGCATGATATGTTATTTTATAAACCTCATGTGTTCTTATCCGGTTATTAGCTTAACTTTACTATGTGATGCGCACAGCATACAAGTATAGACTCAATCACGAGAATTGGAACAAAACAACTCATGTTTGTTTTCGAAAATAGTTTGAAAGTGCTACTCGCAAGTAGGCTAAAACGCAGATTTGCCACCCTCAAGTGGGCTTTAAAACATGATTTTGCCACTTCGCAAAGTGAGCTTAAAACTCACAATCATCGAGTTGTTCCAATTCAGGCAATCAAGCCTCCACCCACAGGCATTCATGCAGTTAAGTACTTAAGCAAATAGCCTCATGGCAAGCATGCTATCATGGAAACACTCACACTCATGCAAGGATGCTAAAGCATAAAAACTTACAGTGTACTCCGAGCCAAAACAATAGCTAATTAGAAACAATGCATGATCCTAACTATGCTAAAATGCCTAATGCAACACATGCAATATGCAATGAAATAGGCTCGGCTATCTAAGATGGCATATGAAGCAACTTGATAACATGCTTTGAAACACGTATTCAAATAGGTATTGAAATACAATGTAGTTTGAATGATGCACCGAGCCCGGTGCATGCAAGACAAATGAATGATGCAAACATGCAAGCATAAGGTATGCTAACCGAAAAATGCCCTAAAACTAACCATCGAAAGCGGTTAAGTAAAAGGGAAAAAGAAATGGGGTTGGAAGACATGCACACACACACGCACGCTTATTACAATATTGTGCTCTCGCGAAGGAGGGCCCGAATAAATAAGCTAAGCTATACTAAGCTAAGCCAATTATTACAAATCAACTAATTAACTAACTTAGCTAACTAATTACAAACCAATTTGAATTTGAATAACTAGTTACACAAACTAATTAGATTATTACAACACTCGAATAATTAGCTATACTAACTAATTAAAGCGATAAAGTGGCCTCGCGGGCGAGGGAGATATGCATGCTCGATTGGCATCCGCTCGGAAATCCATTGATTTGCTGTCAATTGCCTCTATTTGCACTTGCCTTGGTTTCTGAACATCGAACCAACCTCCACACTGCTTCTGCTCCAAAACAGGACCATTTCTGCACAAAAATGGACTGGTGGCCGGTCGGCCACAAAAAGTGGCTACTGGCCACCTCAACTGGCCGGTCGGCTAGTGAAAGTGGCTAGTCGGCTACTTCAAGTGGCTGGTCGGCCACCTGCTTCCACAAACTTCTGGTTTTGCTGCAACAGAGAACAACAGAGGCACAGCAATGTATTTGCAAGAAAATGTATGCACTGCCACGCTCCTCATCATGTCTCAAGCTCAAAGGAGTGTGGCACTCGGCTCTCAAGCCACCAACCAAGCATCTCAATGCATGATGGCCCAAGAACCAAGCTTGTGCAAGCTTAGTGAATGCGTATATAAGACTCAAAGTGCCTCCACCCTATCATGCATGATCAAGGGTGTTGGTGACCAAGAAATGTGACACGTTTCATCACTTCGAGTATGAAACGGCCCACATTTCTTGTGTTTGGATTAACGTCTGATCCAAACACACTTAATGCAAACAACATGCTTATCTTATTCATGTTTTACTTGGTCCATTTCTTGTTTACTCATTTTATATTACCAAACCATTCTTTACTTGATTTGTCCAATGTGATTGTCCTCTAATGAGAGGGGGGGTAACCAAAAGAATGGTTTAAGGCATGAGAGAGATCATGCTTTTGGCTAGGAGGAATCCTCATAAGAGGGTTAAAGCTATTTGAGCACAAAATCTATCAAGCTTAAACACAAGCTTAAGGTCAACAAGCCCTCAAAGCAAAAAGAAGAATGAAGAAATGAGAGAGGTAGCAGATATTCAGTGCTGAAATGGCATGACAAGTAATGCTAAAACATGCAATCAACATATGCACAACATGTTGAGGGCCAAGAGCATCAACGCTAGTGAAGTGTATTACACTAGAAGCATGCATTCTCAAGCTCAAACAACCAAACCAGCTATGGACAGGCCTCAAACATGCCAAAATAATGGTCTAAACATGCTGAGATAGAAGCTCAAAAGACTAAGAGAACATGTACACATGTTAGCCCATAAGCAAGACGTAAGGCACAACTCTCAAAAGTAATTAAAGAGCGATATATGTGAGACTGTGACAGAGGTATATGCTTTGAAATCACATGCAAAATGATACAATACCATGCAAACATCACAAATAAGGCATGCTAGAGGGCCTAAAACACAAAGCTAGTAAAGCTAACTACACTATAGCTATACAAAGCAAGTCTCAAGGGACCAAGACCACTTAACATAGAGTTTAAGCATGTCAAAGAAAGGCCAAAAACATGCTGGAGTGGAGCCAACACATGCTAGAATGATAGGCTAAAACCTGAAGTAAGCTAGGCTAGCAAGCATGATTGCACTACAAGTGTAAGAAGCAAGCAAGAAATGACTTAACCAGCTGAAAACAGAGTTAAAGCGGGTCAAAAAAGTCACAAAAACATGCTAAAATTAAGCCATGTGATAATAGAAAAACATGCTCAACTATTAGGCCAACAACACATGCAAACAAAATACAAGAAGGGAGGGCTACCCCCTCCCATTTGGGACCTCAAAACCAAGTTTCTACCACTGAAATTCCTCTGGAATTCAGTGGTTAAAAGGCCAAAACAAGATTGTTTTAAGAGCTTTAGAGGATGGCACAAAGCTTAGCAAATAAACTACAAAAGAGGGTGGAACACCCCTAACTCCAAAAGAGCTTCAAACTACCATTTTTAACACTTGAAAATTGAGGTTTTTGTAGTTGACAACTAGGCCAAAATAGCATGCAAAGGTGACCCAAACTAGTATACAAAAACATGCTTAAAAGGGGTAAAGCCTTACCCTTAAAGCATAGCAGCAAAGAAGCAACTTCTGAGCCAACAACCAACCTTTTGAGCCCAAACAAGACCTTCAAGCACCTCAACAACAAGGTAGTCTAAGTTGGCTAAGAGGTTGTGTGTAAAAATGCAAAGAAAGCTCACTTTCAAGCACAATATAAAGAGAGAGAAAGAGTTCTAGAGAAAGAGAATTTTTGCTTCTAAAATTTCAGAACCCTCAAATAGGGGGAGGGACCTCCCCTTATATAGGTCAAGCAAGCAAAAAGCCTGCTTCATCCCTCCATACACGTGCATGGAGGATGCATATAGTCCTCAGTAGCTGGCTCAAAAGATCTGAAAATATCTAAAAAATGAGAAAATTGGCCGTCGGCCACTTCAGGCGGCCGGCCGGCCACCTCCCCTAGCCGACCAACCACTTCAAGTGGCCTACAAGGGAGAAAAGTGGCCGGCAAGGCCTTCCCCCCCCCCCCCCTTCCCCCCCAGGCAAGAGGCAACAAGGTTTGGTCCAAAAATAAGGCCAAAACACAGAGTGTTAAGAGGCTCAAGGACAAGGCACTCAGCCGAGAACTTCGGACACTCAAAACGAACGCAAACATGCACAATCATCACGCGCACAAACGATGACATCTAAGTCTTAAGGTCAGTCAAAAATGGGGTGTCTACAATATTACATGTAAAAAGTAGACAAACATGTGACAATCTGGTTAATGCATCTATTAAAACCATAAAATAATGAAATGGTCCACATGGAGGGTGTATAGGTACATATATATCCCCTTGAATTCTTTGCAAAAAGGATAAAGATTCAACAATTACTTTTTGTGGGTGATGGTCTGGTAATTAATTTCCCTTTTGAACATGCAGAACATGGATAATCAGTTGGTAAAAGAATCTTCTTATTCTTTAATGGATGTCCATGTGAATTTTTAATTATTTGACGCATCATTATAGATCCTGGATGCCTGAGTCAGTCATGCCATCACATAAACATTTTTGGGTTAGAGCACTTCTCGTGCATCACAAAATGTGATTCAATCATTTTTATCATCGTATAATATAATCCAAAGAAAAATGCAGGAAGTTTTTCTAATACCAGCTTCTGGCCAGAATTAGTTGAAGTGATAAACAAATACTTTTCCTGACCTTTATTTATAGTTTCAATATGATAACCATTACGATGTATATATTTGAAACTTAACAAATTTTTTGTGGATCTGGTAGAATACAAAGCTTCATCAATACAAATTTTTGTTTTGGGAACATAATATAGACTCTTCTAGAGCCCTCAATCAAGTTTGTAGAACCTAAAATTGTATTGACATTAGCTATTCTCATGATTAAAGGTATAAAATATTTTGCATCACAAAAGATTGTGTGTGTGGTTGCACTAGCCACTATCATGACCAATCATTTTGGAATTAGTCAATGCATCAATAAAAGTCATGCCTATTGTAACACCCCAACCCTTCACATGTCATCGATATTGTCCGCTTTGGGCCACACCCGCACGGATTTATTCTTCCCAGTGGGTCACCTATCCCAGAACTACTTCAGCCTAAGCATACTTAACTGGGGAGTTCTACTAGGGATTTCACCACCCGAGAAAAGGCCTCGATGTTATATAAGGGTCTAGGTTTTTACTTTTATAGCCCAGGAACTCTCCCTCTATTCCCGATGTGGGACACCAGGACCTTACAATCCACCTCCCTTAAGGCTGCACGTCCCCGTGCAATAGCCTGCCAGCTCACAAGCCCGCCTACATACACCGAGAGACGCCAGGGGCCAGTTTGACATGAATGAAAGTATGAATGGGCCAAAGGCCAGTTTGACATGAATGAAAGTATGAATGGGCTAAAGGCCAGTTTGACGTGAATAAAAGAATGGATGGGCCAAAGGCCAGTCTGACGTGAATGAAAGAATGAATGGGCCGAAGGCCGTTTGACATGAATGGATTGGGCCCGAGGCCGTTCGATGTGTTTGGAACCGTAGTTACTTGACCTATGTATATATATATTAGATAGAAATACGAATTGGGTCCAAGGCCGTTTGGTGTATATTGTTCTAAGTACCGTTCATGTAACTTCTTTATTTGATATTATTTACTAGGCTTTCGCTCACGCTCATTCATGTGTCTGTAGGTGAGCCAAGGGAGGTCCAAACCCAGCCTCAGTGAAGTTTGTGCGGAACAACCAAGGTTTTGAAGAGTCAGCCCATACGTCTCACGCACGAGACTCATCTTCGTCTTTTTGCTATTTTGTTATATTTTGTCATGTTGGCGAGGACTTTAGACTACGATTGTATATAAGTTTTGGATAGGCTGACTAAGACTTGGATGATCCTGTATGTACAGAACTTTATGTTATTGCATATTTTGATGTGAGTTATTAACATATGTGCATGTGGTTTGCTATGACGTGCCATGTAAGCACAGCTCTATGGACAAAAGTTTGAAATTACTTCCATTTGGCCCCTTTACTCTGATGAGTTATGTCTGGTTTGGTTCAAGGCCGTAGGTAATCTCATGATTACTGGCCGGTTATGTCCTTAACCCATGGGAGCAGGTTCGGGTCATGACAGAGTGGTATCAGAGCACGAGTTAATAACTCACACACTTGTCCAAATGAGCGATAAACGTCTAGAAAAGATCTAGGATGCATTCATGTGATAAGTATGAATTTGAAAGCATCTAGAATACGCTTAAATGTTTTAATTTGAACAATTATGTGCTATAAGTTTGTGATTTGCTTGCATTACAAATTATTTGAATAGGTATGCTCTTTAGTATATGCATACCTGTGAATCTTTTGTATAAAGTATAATGCAAGTCTAATCAGATGGTGAGAACAAGAGGTGATGAGATAAAGGAGTCCTCTACTGCCAGAATGGATAGAATGGAAAGATTGATTCAGTAAATAGCGGAAACATTGAGGCAACAACAAGAGTAGCAACAACAGTGGCAGCAACCACATCCTCCACCTCCACCTCCACCTCTGGCACCACTCGTGCCAGATAATCAGAATGATGACCGAATAATAGCTCTCACCAAAGAGTTTAAGAAAATGAAACCACCACAGTTCCATGGGGGATTAGATCCATTGAAAGCCGAAGCATGGGTCCTTGGCATCAAAAAGCTATTTGAAGTATTCCCTTGTTCGGAGACACAAAAAGTACTTCTAGCCACCTTTATGCTAGAAGATGAAGCAAGAAGATGGTGGATGTTAATGCGTGAGAATCATAAGGATGTTGACTGGACCAAATTTTTGGAAATTTTCTATGATAAGTACTTCCCGCAATGTGTCCGGGACAGGAAAGTATCAGAGTTCATGGAACTAAAGCAAGACAACATGACAGTGGCTGAGTATGATGCCAAATTCATTGAATTGGCTAGGTTTGCACCACATGTGATTGATACTGATTATGAAAAAGCGAGGCACTTTGAAGGTGGGCTTCGAAGCGACATTTTAGAAAGGGTGAATGTCTTGAAGCTGGAAACCTATATTGGGGTGCTAGACAGGGCCATAATATTAGAAGCTAATATAGCGAGACAGGCATGTAGACTGATCAGGAAAGGGTGCCAGGGTTATTTGTGTTATGTGTTGTCTGAACAATCTGTAAATGTTGAATTGAATAGTATCCCTATTGTTAGAGAATTTCCAGATGTGTTTCCAAATGAACTACCAGGGGAATTGGTGGACAGGGAGATAGAGTTTATGATCGAAATTATGCCAGGCACCCAACCTATTTCTAAAGCTCCCTACAAAATGGCTACTGCTGAAATGAAAGAGCTAAAGAAACAGTTGCAAGACCTACTTGACAAAGGGTTTATCCGGCCTAGCACTTCACCATAGGGTGCACCAGTGTTGTTTGTGAAGAAGAAAGATGGAACTTTGCATTTGTGCATCGACTATCGAGAACTGAACAAGGTAACGATAAAGAATAAATATCCCCTACCTAATATTGATGACCTATTTGATCAGTTGCAAGGATCACAAGTGTTTTCCAAAATCGATTTAAGATCTGGGTATCATCAGCTGAAAGTAAAGGCAGAAGATGTTGAGAAAATCACATTCAGAACGAGGTATGGTCATTTTGAATTTCTTGTTATGCCATTTAGGATGACTAATGCTCCAGCAACGTTTATGGACTTAATGAACCAAATTTTTAAAACCTACCTTGACGAATTTGTTGTGGTTTTTATTGATGATATTTTGATATACTCTAAGGATAGATTTGAACATGAACATCATTTAAGAACTATCCTGCAAATACTTAGGGAAAGGAAATTATTTGCTAAACTAAAGAAATGTGAGTTTTGGTTGGATGAAGTTATTTTCTTAGGGCATGTTATCAACAAAGAGGGGATTTCAGTGGATCCACAGAAAATAGAGGCAATTGTGAATTGGCCTACACCGACAAATGTAACAGAGGTCCCCAGTTTCATGGGCTTAGCCGGGTATTACAGGAGGTTTGTGAAAAACTTTTCAAGGAAAACCATACCTCTTACCCAGTTGACACGCAAGGGGCAATCATTCGAATGGAATGACGAAAAAGAATCTGTCTTTCATGAACTGAAAACGAGACTGACCACTGCACTAGTATTAACATTGCCCACAGGTACGAAAAATTTTGTAATTTTCAGTGATGCGTCTTATGAGGGTTTGGGTTGTGTATTAATGCAGAATGGAAAGGTTATTGCTTACGCCTCCCGACAATTGAGACCACATGAGAAGAACTACCCAACACATGATTTAGAATTGGCCGCAGTTGTTTTTGCTTTGAAAATCTGGCGGCATTATTTGTATGGGGCAAAGTGTGAAGTCTACACGGATCACAAAAGTCTGAAATACTTCTTTACGCAGAAGGAGTTGAACATGCGACAGAGGAGATGGCTTGAGCTAATAAAATGCTATGATCTTGAGATTCAGTACCACCCCGGGAAAGCCAATACAGTTGCTGATGCCTTGAGCAGAAAATCAACGGGAAGTATGGCTTGTTTGCTTACTGAACAGAAAGAAATCTTACAAGACTTTGAGAATTCTGAAATTGAAGTGGTATTGTGTGAACAGGGCGGATTGATAGCCGCTATTTCAGCCGAACCGGCAATCATCGATGAGATTAAACAGAAACAAAAAGAGGATAAATTCCTCAAAAAAGTGGTTGATGAATTTGAAACAAGTCCGAAAGCAGAGTTCAGCATTGAAGGTGAAGTGTTGAGATTTCGGAACCGAATGTGTATCCCAAATATTCCGGAACTAAAGAAAAGGGTTTTAGATGAAGCCCACAAATCAGCGTTTGCTATGTATCCGGGTAACAATAAAATGTATCGGGATCTGAAACAAAGATATTGGTGGCCTAAAATGAAGAAAGAGATTGCAGAATATGTGTCCAAATGTCTTCAATGTCAGCAAGTAAAAGCTGAACATCAGAAACCGGACGGTCTACTTCAACCCCTCCCTATTCCTGAATGGAAGTGGGAACATGTGACTATGGATTTCGTTGTCGGTCTACCTCAGACTCCTCGAGGTATGGATTCTATTTGGGTTGTAGTTGATAGACTGACTAAGTCTGCACATTTTCTACCAGTTAGAACTACATTTAATGCTTATAGACTGGCTACAATATATGTTGATGAGATTGTCCGTTTACACGGAGTTCCAGTATCTATTGTGTCAGATAGAGATCTGAAATTTGTATCAAGATTGTAGAAGAGTTTGCAGGAAGCTATGGGGACAGAACTGAGATTTAGTACTACATTCCATCCACAGACAGATGGACAATCAGAACGGACCATACAGACATTAGAAGATATGCTGAGAATGTGTGCCTTAGATTTTCAGGGGAGTTGGGAAGACTATTTGCCACTAGCAGAGTTTGCATACAATAACAGCTTCCACTCCAGCATCAGTATGGCACCATACGAGGCTTTGTATGGTAGAAGGTGTAGGTCACCAATTTGTTGGACAGAAGTCGGGGATATAGCTTTACTTGGGCTTGAAATTGTGTAAGACACTTCTGAGAAGATTAAAACTATTCAACAAAGGCTCAAAATAGCTCAGGACCGACAAAAGAATTATGCAGATGTTCGAAGAAGACCTCTCAAGTATAAGGTTGGTGACCATGGGTTCATCCGTGTGACCCCAATGAAAGGCCAAGTCAGGTTTGGGAATAAGGGTAAGTTGTCACCCCGTTACATTGGGCCATTTCAAATTCTGGAAAGACTTGGTCCAATTGCTTATCAAGTCGCCCTGCCACCGGGATTCGAACAAATCCATAATGTGTTTCATGTGTCAATGTTGAGGGGTTATCTTCGAGACCCATTTCATGTGATTGACTATCACCGGGTAGCTCTTGATGAAAATATGGAGTACGCCGAATGGCCGGAACGAATCATTGATAGGCAAGTGAAACAATTGAGAAGCAAGTCCATCTTAATGGTGAAAGTGGAATGGAAAGAACACTATGGGATGGATGCCACATGGGAAAAAGAGAATGAAATGCGACTACGCTATCCACATTTGTTTCCAGACGAAGGTAAAATAAGTTTGGAGGACCAAACTTCCTAGAGGGGGGAAGACTGTAATAACCCTATTCCGTATTATGCTAATTGATCCTTATTATGAATGTGATTATGTATCTGATATAATTTTGTGTGCCATTTATGTGAATATATGTGGTTTTGAATTTCTATCTGTTCACCGTAGGAAAATCTGTTTGACTTTCTGCTTTGAAATTTAAATTGAAGGCCTTATCAGCCACAAAACCCGAAATTGACTATGCCATTATGATGGGCGCAATTTTTAGAGCCTACGGTGAAATTTAATTGAAAATTTATTCGGATCAGATTAAATAGATCAAATTGGTGTTATAATGCTCAATTATTTAATCTTAATTATTGTGCTTATGAAAGCCCATATAAAGGGGGCATTATACACTTAATTCCGCCTCTTTTAAGTCATTTTGGCTGAGATCAACTCTTTAGAGGAAGAGAGAACCGACTTTGAGAGAGAGGGAAGACATCATTGTGTAATTTGGCTCAAGGTTTGTGAGATTTGAAAGCTAGGCTCAAGGATTAACCTCAATTGTGAAGATTAAAGCCCCTAGATGAGTAAATTCATAGATTTTAGTTTGTAACTTTGTGAATTCAAAGTTGAATGGTGATCAAGAACATGAATTGAGTTAGTTTTGATGAATTGGGAGTCAATGTACACATGCATGTAGGAGATTGCCATGGATTGTGTGTTTGAGCTTAAAATTTGCATGAGCTAGCATGAATAATGTTGAACATGGAGAATTGGGCATCAATCTTCACATGCATGCATAATTTTCATGGGTTCCACAATAATAAGTGTCATTTGCATGATTTGAAACAAAAATGAAGTCAAAAATTTGCATGCATGTTTGATTATGGAAGATATGGAGCCTATGTAAAGTTTGAATGCATGAGCCTTGATTATACTAAAGAAATGTTGATTAATTTTGAAGATTGGACCATGATTTCAAGCAATTGGCTTCATGTTGTTTGTGTACTTATGATTTATATTGTGTTTCCCTATTTTGGTACCTTAATTCGAGCTTTGGAACCTTTGAATGTCGAATTTGAGCTCAAGAACAAGTTCTGGAAAACCCAGAATTCTTGAAGTCCGCTCGAGCGAGGGAATCACCACTCGAGCGAGGGAATCACCGCTCGAGCGTAAAATACAAGCTCCCAAAATATTTTGCAGACATTGATGTCCGCTCGAGTGGGGATATTCACGCTTGAACGGGGAGCTATGTAAAGTGACTTTCAGCTCGAGCGCCCGACTTCACGCTCAAGCGTAAAAATGGGGCAACCAGTACTTTTGCAGACCTAATAGGTCCGCTCGAGCGGGAAAGTCCATGCTCGAGCGGGGACCCCTGTTTCTGAAATTTTGTAAATGTGTTATGTGTTTCATTTTCCGTTCTCTTTCACTTCTAAGTACTCTTAGGCATGCATTAAGCATTGTAAATGAGTTAAAAGGATAAGAATGAAGCATAAAGAGGAATATGTGAATTAAGAACGGATTGAATTGTTTGTGACCCATTGTGTTCATGGAATGTGTAGGGTCGAGCTCCAGGGCAAATCATCCAGCCGATCACTGTGAGTAATATCTTAATAAAGATATCTGAAGTATGTTATTTGTCCAATTACTTACTTCTATGTAAGTCTTATAAGTTCGTTAATTCGAATGAAAGTATGAATGGGCCGAAGGTCAGTTTGACATGAATGAAAGTATGAATGGGCCGAAGGTCAGTTTGACATGAATGAAAGTATGAATGAGCCAAAGGCCAGTTTGACATGAATGAAAGAATGGATGGGCCAAAGGCCAGTCTGACATGAATGAAAGAATGAATGGGCCGAAGGCCGTTTGACGTGAATGGATTGGGCCCGAGGCCATTCGATGTGTTTGGAACCGTAGTTACTTGACCTACGTATATATATATATTTGATATAAAATCCATTTCCACAAGTCAATCCAGGTATCTCAATACCAACTAGTAATTTCATTGCCAATTCCAATACGAATACATTGGTAACCAACAACAAATACATTGCTAAAACCGTTTTAAAATTATTTCTTTCCAAAACCAAAATGATAATAAATAAAATGGGTAAATCTCTAAAACCAATACAACCTTTCACGGAAATTTTGTCCACGGGAAACCATCAAACGGGACCCATGTAAATGTAGGCTCTACAAGCACTATCATTGTCATTTTACGAAAATTTCGTCCACGGGATCGGCATCCATCTATACGCGCAGTTTTCGGGACTTTCACCCTGGACACACAGGCCAACTTGTTTGATGTAACAATTACCATTTCTCAAATTTACCATTTTATTTACCCTTTTCCAAATAGCACAATACATGTAATCCAAAATATGATTTTCAAAATGAAACAAATGCTCTTAAAACATAACACAAGAATTTCCAAAATCTCTTTCCAAAACATACAGTTTAAATTCTCAAAATCCATTGCATGCTCCATGATATGCATGATTTATACATAGTCCAGTTTGCTTAGTCCACATGCAATTTCTACAACAATCATAAATATCCTCCACCGATAGCTCAAAGCAAATATCTCTAAACAGATAAATAAATTCCATTAAAGATACACTTTTCTAAAATCTCAAATGGGAGTGATAATACATATTCAATGCCACTATCATCATTAATCATCATTTCAAATTCACATTTCTCAACATTCATTCTATTTCCTCTTTACAATCTCAACATTTTGAAAATCCATTTCCTCTTTGAAAATTCATTTCAATGCAAGTAATAGCTCATTTCAACATATATTAACTATAATTTCATAATCACAACCTTTTTTTAAAAAAAAAATTGAAAACCCCTCCTTTATATTTTGATTTAATAATCCAACAATTTCTCTAAAAGATCAACATTTTAGGGTTTCTCCAAATTAGGGCTTTTTACTTTTAAAAACTCATATGCATTTTTTGTAAGTGGAAAATAAACTTTTGTAGCTAAACCATAGCTCAACAATCCCATTTGGAACAAACCCTCACTTACAAAACAAATTTTCAAAAATCAATCCAAGAACAATGGAATCTATATATTTAAAATACACCACAAATACACTACCGAACTCATATTGATTTTAAGAAATAGATCCTACCTCTTGAAGCAAGAAGAAAACAAGTCGGAAAAATCATCGGCGATGAAACGACGATCCATTGAGATTAAATGGAAGCTCTCATCGTGCTCTACGTTTTGGTATATGGAACTAGGTGTCAAAGATGTAGAAAAATAGATGAAATAAAGCCTAAAAAGCTTGAGAACCCAAAAATGGCAGAAGGAGAGAGAAATATGAGTGAAAAATGAAGAGATTTGACCTAAAAAGTGACTTTTAAAGACCTGATTCTACGCAGTACGCTCGAGCATTTAAAGTTGCACTCGAGCGCACTATGCTCACAGCACAGATTCGGCAAATTTCAAACAGGTATAAATCTCTCGTCCAGACTCCATTTAGGGTTGTTCTTGTGTCCAAATTGAAGTCCCGAAAGTAAACTTTCCAATGGTTCTAGCCTTACATTAAGATTCAAAGTGTGAAAAGAGAAAATGATAAAAGACTAAAGACTACTCAATAACAACTATTCGAATTTGGAGTTTTTGATTCAATTTCACCCAACCACTATGATAACACCTCAACCAAGACTCAAATATCGACTAAGAAGGCTCTCAATCAAGATAATCAAAGAGTCAAATATAATTTCATTATAACAGGAAGTACAGAATGCTACATTTTATTTGGTGTTTTATTTTATTTTAAATTAGATTTTAGTATATAATTTCATAAAAAAATGGATAAATCACGCAAACCTCCCTTAGGTTTAGAAAACAATACACGAAGTCCCACAATTTGATATAATTACACTGTACTCTCATAATATTTTAATTTATGTAACACAAAATCTCATTTCCATCAGTTATTCATTAGCGATATAAGCGAAAAAAACTAAAATACATATTATCTTTCATTATTTTGGTGTTTAGATATTATTTGCACTAGTTCGGTTTGATTTAACTTTAGTAACTAGAGATCGATGTAATTATGTCTAACTTATAGAGTTTTTTTTATTTCTTATAATTACATATAGAGGTCCCCATCTTGAAAATTCGCTTAGGACCTCAAACGAGTCAAGGCCGGCGCGGATTGCTGGAGTGTGTTTTTTGTGTTGATCATGCTAAATTTTAGCAGTAGTATGATAAATAGCACAACTAAAGTTGCCCTTGGCTTCTTCCAATTTGTGTGATGTTATAACACATTACACTAAATTCAACATATTACTCTGAAATCTTGCGGTGCAAGAATGAATTGCTGGTCAGTTTGCACTTGATTAGTGTGGGTTAAATTTCTTGGCTAAAATGTTGGGAAAGTGAAAGGTTGCTTCAGTTGGGAGAGAATTGTGCTCATCAAGGTAAAGAAAGGAAAGGAAAAGAAAATATGATTTAACATATTTTTTTCAACACTGGCTTTAGTGTCCTTACTTTGTCATGGGGCCCTTTTCTTTAAGAAAATGTCTGATTTAGAGATTAAATATTTATAATCTTTTCTTGAGGTGACACCAATTGCATGAAGCAATCAAATGGTTGTATGTATTTTAGTGACTTTATTCAAGAATGTAAAAATTTTATTCAAAAAATTTAACAAAAAACAAACAACACAAAGCAGAAAAAAAACAAAAGGTGGGACCAATAAGAAACCATGAAGATTGAAGATTGAATCCCATGGTTTTCAATTTTTTTTCTTCTTTTTTTTTTTTTTACTGTTTTGGGTAGAAAATGGTTTAAAATTTTGATGTATTGGCTAATGCTTTATGTATCAAAAATTTTGTTTGTTGGGTATTAGTCTCTTTTCTTTTCTTTTCTTTTTTTTTGTTGAATTTCTTATATTGACATAATATGCATATGGGGTCTTTATGAGATGAAATGATTTGTTTGGAATAGGTTTAGATAGGCTTTCACATCTTTCTCAGACATGGTGATTGTTTTGTTGACAAAAATCCTCAAAGCATTGGAGGGAAAGAAAAAGCTTCCCTTCTCTCTCTCTCTCTCTCTCTCTCTCTCTCATGATCTTTGATTATGAAATAAATATCAATTATTGCTTTTATTTCTGCTCTAGAATTTTCAAAGCTTCTTGGCTCTGTGGTTAGCCTCAGCTAGAATGGTATGTTTTTTATGTTAAGACATTGAATTTTGGCAAGTAGTCCAACTATTTGATTTAATGTTTCTGAGAAGAAAAAAAAATTAAAAAAAAAAAAAGGGTTGTGGGTACCTCTCAACAGACCTTTTTCAAGGCAAATTTGAGGAATAAGTGTGGCTGTGGTCTAAATCACCTCCTTTTTCTATCGCTTTTTTCTTGGCTAGAGACCCATTTCTTTCTTCGCTCGAATCATGGCTCTTCTGGTAATGCATAGCTGTAAGATATCCAACATTGATTCTCTTTCTTTTTTGTTCTGATTTTCTCTTTAGTTTTTTTGTATTTTGTATGCAGTTGATCATACACCTAATCAATTTTGTATCAATATAGAAATATAACGCCTATATATAGATTACTCACTTGTAGCAGCCTTTGGTTTTTTTTATAGTTATATGGCAGCTTTCTTTTCTTTTCTTTTCTTTTATTTTTCTTTTCCAGGTAGTGGGAGTTTATGTGACACATACTGCCACCTTTCCAATGATGAATCCAAATGGTTTTGTTGGGAGTTGTTGAATAGGGCATTGATGCTCAATGGGTTCCTAGCAATGAACCTACCAACCCTAATGACCTCAATCTGTATGCATTAATTCCTATGTATTACCTATTTTATGATCAATTAACATTCTTGTGGGAAAATTAGTTTTGCACCTTACACATTGACTATTATTGATTGTCATATGCTTCTCTTAGGCCCGGTAAGAGCCGAAACGGGTCATGTCAGTTAACGGGTAGGGTAGGACCCCAGTAGTTTTGTAAAAGTGAATGCTTTTATAAGCACTAATATTATGATCAATGAACATTCTTGTGGGCAAATTAGTTTTGTAGCTAATACATCTACCATTATTGATTGTTATATGCCTTTTTAGCCACGGTAAGAGCCAAAACGGGTTGTGGGTTAACGGGTAGGGTAGGACCTTAGTAGTATTTTAGAAGTGAATGCTTTTGAAAGCACAAATAGGCCACTCTTGTTTTTGGCTCTGCAGACATGAAGGCCCATACTTTATAATTTCTTTAAGTTTGCTTCTCCAGACAAGGTATAGTATTCATTAAGTTAGGCATCAAGATTGTGAACATCGAAACTTTAATATTTTTTTACAAAAAATATATAAACAAAATAAAATAATAAAAGTTGTATGGGATTATCATATAACTTTGTCCTTACATTTTGTATTGGGTATAAAGCTAGCAGGGTTGGGTTGCATTATGCTTTGTGTAATGTGATGTCTTGTTCTTACAAGACAGACAGAGCCTTATAGAACATCTCAGGGTGAAAGCCAAAGGTCTTGAAGTGCTCTTAAGAAACAGGTTTGTTTGGTTACTTCTTTTCTCATAATTAACCAATGCTTTGATATGAAAAACATATACAAGTAGTAGATTGAGCACTTATTGTGTGTCTTTGAACATCGTTATGAGGGTGACTGTCAACTGTCTTGTGTTAATTGCGTTCTTCCTTGCAGACCGTTTTAGCTCTGGCTATCGAAACATTGAGGATTATGAATCATCCATCCTAACATTATGGTGCATTTTAAACTTATCAATCATTGAAGAATCAATACAATCCAGTTAGCAGATCAGTTCATTGAACAATGTTGTCGCCAATTTGATCATTTTTAGCCTCTACCATTTGGAAGATAATCCATTTTTATACTATTGGGACAAACTCAAAAAGAATTCATCAGAGTTTAGTTTCAATCTCATTTCATTTTATTCTTTCCAAAACATTAAAATGATTCGATTTGCTTCAGTCGTGGCTACGATTGCTTCATCCTGTTTCTTTTATGGTGACTCTATCCTAAATGCAATGCATAAAAAAACTCGGCTGATTTCAATTTCATGTTCCTTTTTAAAAGGCCACTATACATATTTCCACTTGGGGAAACTAAGCTGCTCTCATTTCTTCCCCTTGTGGGATTTGAAGTGCCTTCTATTTGCTTACCCATTATTTATTTTACCGATGAATTTAAGTTTTAGACTTTCTATTGCAAACTCATTAGATCTTTGGGGTTTATATAAATCTGTGTCAAAGAGGATGTGTAGTTTTTCACCAGATTTTACGTGGTCTTAATTTTAGACACAATCACTGTTTGGGAAAAAATTGATAGGAGACATGAGAATTGGAATAAGGAAAATTTGTGACCCGAGAAGATTATGGGAAATGTAGCTTGACAAACATAATTTGGATTTGAATTGAAAGTTTATGGTTCAATATGTCAAAATGGATCAGAAAAACTAGTCATTTGAAGACTCTTGCATTGTCCATTCGTATAGGAGGAGTTTGATCATTTCAAATCTTGATGTCATTTTTTCCTGAAGCATTTATCTTGTTTTTTTTATAGCATCACAAGCAGCTTTGCTGGATCATTTTAAGGATTCGAAAAACCAGGCCATCTAGATTGTATCAGCATTTCTTGATATGATTGCAAATGATGAACTGGGAATTTTTATAGAGAACCGGGAATTAGAATGCTTTTACATTGTTCTCCTTTCTTGATTTTAAGGCACTTCCATTGTGCTATGATGAATTTTTCGACATGTAATTTAAATGTCGCGGAATCTTGATTGCTTCACTTATTGTTTTCCCCACAGGGATACTATGTGGAAACTAATTCTGCGGAGACATTTTTGTGAAAGTGCCAATTTGTCCCTATTGTTGATTTAATCATCCTCCTCGGTTAGTGTTGAGCTCTATAAAGATTTGAAGCAGATAAAAGTTATGGATGAGTTTGGTTCCGAAAGGTCAAAGACATGGAATATCTATACAAGTTCAGACCCTAGCCCATCTCAAACAGGAGTCGATAGAGAAGCTCCGTGGCAGAACTTTGGGACGTCCATGAATGCCATTTCTTTTGGATTCGTTGCCACGGCAATACTAATATCAATGTTTCTTATAATGGCCATTTTCGAACATTTGTTTAGGCCAAGTAATCCTTTCTCTTCTCCTCATCAAGATGGGACTAGCAGATCCCTGGAAACAAGACCAATGGAAAAACTTAGAAATCCACAAGCAGTAAGTCTCCACCTCACACATCTTTCAATTCAAAAGAAATCAATCTTTGATTTCTATGTCTGATTTGTATATGATCTTAATTAGTTGGGTGATCTTTGTGACAGGTGTCGACATCATATTCGTCTAGTTTTTCAGTATTGATGCCAGGACAACACTATCCTACCTGCATAGCCCAACCTGCCCCTCTCCCCTGTCCGAGGGAAGGCGTCTATTGGCCCTGCCATGAACATAATATTACTTTGCATTAGCCCATGATACTCTTGCATTGTATGTATTCTCACAGAAGGATTGCGCTATCATCAATGTCATACTCGATTTTCTACTTGTACGTTCAAGCTATTTTTGCTGAGAATTGAATGTCAAGCATGATGCTGAGTGGTTTACTGAAAAAAATGAAAACAAAAGAAAAGTGAAAAGAAAACAAAAGCATATGTAATCATCATAATTATTGTTCATCATTTTTGTCCTTTCTGAGGGAATACCATGAGATATGCAATGCATTGGATAAGTAATGTGAACTGTACAAATGCAAAATCACTGTCAATTTTACTTGTCTTATAGTGAGGCTCTCATGGATTTGCATTGTCCATCCCTTGACATTGAACTTCATGAACTTGTAAGAATATTATGAGGTGAAATGAACTTGGTGTCAAAAATTTAGGAGAGAATGAAAAAATTATTCTACATATGGTTAGTTCAGTTAGTCTTCAATATTTGCCAACTCTTCTTTATATTATCCGTCTTGGCCTCTTGAGGTTGTGTTTAAATCATGAATTAGTAATACTTTCCTCTCTTCCTAATCTTCTCCTCTCCTGCTTATTGAGATTGGGGCGAGCTTGAACTCCTACTGGGGGAATTCGTAGAGGGAAAAGAAACGACAAAAAAAAAATTGAATGAAATAAAAGCTAATTTTTTTCATTCGCAAAGGGAAAAGAAATGACAAAAAAAAATTGAATGAAATAGAAGCTAAATTTTTTTTCACTTTTCTTTCACTCTCTAGAAATCCAAAATCCAAACACAACAACCAAAAAAATCTCAAAAATTGTTTTGAGAACCAAACAAGTCTTGTTTTCAAATAGAGAGAATTGGGAAAGTAGTTGTGATATGTTAGTAAACAATTTCAATGTAGGAAATGGAGAGAGGAGATCAAAATGGTTGTTATTTTGAAGAGAATGGAGTTAGGCTCAGCTTTCTTATGAGAAAAAAATTGTGGTGAATGTAAGAAGCAAAATAGGCCATTTAGAATCACTCCTTGTGGCAAGTCCAACTCCAACTTCCTTACAAATGAAAAAAAAAAAAAACAATTCATCCTCTTCAGCACAGACCTACCTAGTTGTGATCACCTTCTTGGTGCATGAGATGATAGATCATTATAAACACCCAAACAAGTGAAAAATATCTCAATATGAAATGTTGTTCTTTTAAAAAGAACAGAACTTATGGTTTAGCTAGCTTTTAATAGAGGAAGAATTGGGAATACACTGGTATTGGAATTCCTAATCAGTGGGTTTTGTCACTTTTATGTGCACATCCCTCCTTCAAAACAAACCTCTCAGCCCACCTATAATTACTCTTACAATTCACAAAGACTCCCCTTCTGGGAATGATTTTTGATGGTTCATCATAGGTACCAAATACTATTATAAAAAAATTTAAAAAAAAAAGGAGAAAAATACAAAGATCAAGAGGGTGTTAAATACCCTACCTAAAAGACTAAACATGTGAAGAAAATCCAACAAAAAAACAAAACTACATCACCAGAGACACAGGGAACAAGAAATCAATTTATAATACGACCCACCATCCACCTTTTACGCAATCACCATCGGTACAGTCCTATATTTACCACAACAGGCGATTTGGGCTTCAAAACAAGCCTTCTTTGATTTGATTTAGCTCCCTCTCCCCAACTCAACTCCCCCTCTTCAATCTTTCGGTTTCATGGCAGGCATGAAAATTCCTTTGTTAGTGCTCCTCTGGTGCTTCTTCATCGGGTAATATTGCAGTCAACAAAGAGTATTTAACCCGGAGTGAGATCCTTCCCTTCTCAACAACAAGCCTAGC
Organism: Camellia granthamiana; assembly: GCA_036172215.1. Lineage (NCBI taxonomy): Eukaryota > Viridiplantae > Streptophyta > Magnoliopsida > Ericales > Theaceae > Camellia > Camellia granthamiana. Next base: position 34,284,350 of record CM069904.1, on the reverse strand, counting down.
CCCGGAAACAACCCAATAGCCGGGAGTTTCTTGCGGCCCCTCGCCATTTCCGTTGTGTCAACAAACTTCAAGAGTTTTGGGTGCTTGGGTAGGAACTGGAGGGCCACCAGGGTAAACAGCAGAGTTTATATTCACGTCAGCAGGCTGTGGAGGTGGCTTGGTAAATGTTGTGGTGAAACGATGACTGATTAGCGTTGATATAAGTCCAGACTTCCGGGCCAAGCCCGGTGAACCATCCCATTCTGGATGCTTTACCGCCATGGCTCCCGAGACAGTTGAGAAGCGGAGTCGCAAGAAAAGGATTTTTTTGAGGCCGTAATCCCCAACCTGTAATTGAGCTCCGGTTACTATGGAAAGCTCCTCATCAGACTCAACTGGTGCAGTGCAGACGTGGGAAAAGTTCTTCCATTGAACTTTCTCGTAGTATTTACGATCATAGGACTCCTGGCGAAGTTGCCATTTGGATCATCTGCAAGTTTGAATATTTTTGGTAGGGTCGAGAGGTGCTGCAAATGGATGGCTAAGCGATTGCTTCTTTTGCCTTCTAGATACAGCCGGAGGGCCAGTCACGGGCCTCTTACCCACATCCACCTGTCATGAATTTGATAAAAGTTGAGCAAATGATATGTTGATATTTAAGTTATGAAATATACATAGTTTTAATGTAATTAGTACTATGTTACAATTTTATTTTATTTTTGATAAATAGTATTCTTTAAATAAATTTTTCATATATGACACAATAAATTTGTAAAAATATAAAATTTTAATGTGTCCTGCATTTTTTGAAAAGTATGAGGATGTGTGACGTGTTGGCCTGTGTCTGTGGTACTTGGACCATGGATCTAATCACATACACAGACAAGAAACAAACGACAATGAAGGGCTGTATGCTTAGCCTTCAGCTGATCAACTTTCTTGCATTCACAGGCTGAATGCTTAACCAGTCTCCAGATCTAATCACATACGAGTGTCGTGTGTATTATACTACTTGTTACAGAATCTATAAGACAAATATCATACTGTACAGAAGTTATAAGCTACAGCACTAACAAAATGTGTAATATCATGTGATGAGACTTTTACTAGGTTGCCAGAGCAAGGTAGTTATGACACAGATAGCAACCTGAAACAAACAATTAACATATGAATTGAGTACTTACCTAAGTTCCCTATTTCTTCTATAGGTACAGAAATCAAATTATAATCACATGTTGACGGTAGAAATACATAATTATGTAATGAACATCAATGGTGAAGTTTGCTCCAGAAAGACCATACACATTAATAACACACTGTTCACCTTTTATTTCTTTTTCTTTTTCTTTATTTTTATTTTTATTTTTTTCATTAGTGGGTAGTTGCCTCTCTATACTCAAGTGTTGACAATCAGTATGCATGATTGACACATTTGTTTTATTAATTTATTCTTAGGTTTCATGGAATAGTCGTTTGGTTATATAAATAGTTGGCTAACACAACACAACCCCCCCCCCCCCCCCCCCCCCCCCCATTCAGGCATTATAAACAAGAATTATATAATTAGTTTATGGACCAATATAAATGTTCATGTGATGCTGTTCCACAAACATTGTATGAATCCTTCAGGACATGCAATCTAACCATTGAGTAAGCATGGAACACCTTTTCCAGATTGAGGACACAAAATGAAGGGAGAAAAATAATCTAAAAAGAGAGGAAGCTTTACCGGCGTGGTGTTCACATAAAGCTTGGGACCCATGAAGCTAAACTGTAAAGATGCTGTACTTCGTTGCCTCCTTTGCGGACCAAGTGGAAGTTCACTGAACACTGGTGCCCATTGCCTTGGCAACTGGAATTCCAAAAACTGATGGAGTTCTTCAATTGGTGGTTTATCTGCAAGCAGAAAACAAGACATGAAAAATGTCAGAGATAATAGGCTACCTCAATTGCTTAGACATAATTTATACCAGTAAGAAATGAAATGAAAAGGTTGGAAAGAATTGTATAGGCCTTACTATTTTGAAGTGTATTAACTCTGTCAAAAGTTAAAACCCGTGTCACCCCGGTAGGCAAGGTGCTACCAAAGGGCTTCCTCACAGGTTTTTCGGGAAGCTCGCATAAAAATTCTTACCATGGTAAAGAGATAGGTCTCTTTGACACAATGAAACCGTAACATTAAGACCTTACATAAGGCATTTATGCAAAACAATACACAACAAATTGACAGAGAACAACAGAGTTTGCTCACAGCGTAAATAGAGATTTATGGCATGGCTCAAAAACCCGCTCCCAGAGACACCATTCAACAATGAGGTAATCGGGATAAAAGACATTGAGATCATGTCAGGTTCGTAGTGTACAGTATGTAACCACTCATTGTGTGTTAGATTTCGATTATCACTTCCACCTCTCCTCTTGCAAATGCTCACAATATCCTGTAATGAGAATAATGTACAGAACACAAACTTAGAAGTAACATCAAATGTTGATCCCTTGAGTAGGGAAATCCAAATAAGCTACGAAGAACAGTGTTCGAAAGAGCATACCTCCTTTTGCGAGTAAGAACTTGATGGACTAGTATCCGCAAACCTCAGGCGCTGCTCTCTGATTTCATACTGAAATAAAATGATTTGATGAGACCCCTAGAAATTAAGTCCAAAAAATTGCAAATGGTACACGTCAAACAGCTCAATAAAGTCCGCAACACAAATAATTATAATCAACTTAAAGCAACACAAGGAGCTTCGATAACCAGCTAAAATTCTATGAAGCACGGGTACTCCAAAAATGGTGCCATACGAGTACCGGGTACTTGCCAGGTGCGAGTACACCGAATACATGTCGAGTACGGCAAATACATTTGGGTACATCGTGAGTACGGCACTAGTACGTCGTGGGTACGGCACCAGTACGGTGAGGTGAAATTTTTTTTTTTTTTTTTTTTTTTTAACAGCTGCTAGAATTTGTTGCAACCTTTATTATTCTTCTTTCAATTTTGAAAATATCAAGTAATTTATTTCCAACACTCTTTACCCATGAGTCATGGTTTTACTCTCTTTTGCATCCTGTTTTAGACAATCAAAAAAGAAAAATAAAGAATTATACAAGCTGTTCTCTTTTTAGTTTTGATATTGATACTTTGATTTGTATGTTAGATGTTTAGTTATAAATTTAAAAAATAGAAATTAAAAAAAATTTGACGTACCCCAGCCGTACCCATACCCGTACCCTACTTTTTTATGAATTTTCCGTATCCCCGTACCCGTACCCGTACCCGTATCCGTACCCGTACCCGCACCCATGCTTCATAGCTAAAATTACATGGAAACCCTTCAGACTATAACAAACTCTCAAAACCAACTTATATTATCAGCTCATACGTTTTTTAGCGATACTAGCATATATGGAATGTTTTTGTTTCAAAGTATTATAGGATGGTTATTCCTTCATGTATACGAACATTGTAAATGGGTTTCTTTGGCCATGTTTACTAGATTGCTTTTACCTATCAACGAACAAATAACTCCAATTTCGAGTCCTTCAAGATAGATATAAAATTAGGAAGTGTCCTTAAGAATTGTTATCATCCAACAACAATTAACTATTGTGACCAAGAAGCTTATTAAGTATCCGTAAGATAAATAATATCTATATATATACAAGACAATAATTGAGCATAACAAACTCTCGAAATCAATTCAAGAAATGTCCAGTATAACATCCTCAAGACTAGAACAGAGACTCCACTCCACGCAACCCTTAGAGAGTTGCAATGACCAAGATTATTATCATTAATGATTCTCCACATTAAGACTAAATCAAATGTGAGAATTAAAATAATGACAAATACGCAATCTGAAGTCAAGTACTTGTACAAGTAACCGCTTCCACAAAAGCCTCTGAGCAGCAAATGAAAAGATAAATCCACCAACAACAGATATTCAATTTCTTGTTATATGAGAATACAACAATAAAAATGAAATGGCATTTTAGTTTTTAAATATTCATAACCAACATCATATGAGGTTGAGAAACTTTTTTTACAGATAAAAGTTCATTGGAGAGTGCCATGTAAACACAGCTCACTGCATGCGAAGGATACAAAGAGGGCAAACAAAAAGGAAGAAACACAAACAGCTACACAAAACTATTTAATATCTCTAAAAACTCTACAAAAGAACCTATCTAAAGTGGGGCTTCCATTGAATTCTTTCCTCTCAGATACTTGGGGCTTCCATTGGGGAGAGATCCTAGAGTGGCATCCTTTTGGGAGCATGTTCTTGTCAAAATTGCGAAAAGATTGGAGGGATGGAAGCGAGCTTTGTTGTCTAAGGAGGGGAGATATACTTTGGTACAGTCTGTATTAGGCTCTATTCCTATTTATTTCTCGTCCATATTCAAGATTCCGATTAACATTGTGAGGAAAATTGAGAAATTGATGAGAGATTTTCTTTGGAAAGGGTGTGAAGAGTGTAAAAGGGTTCATGTGGTTAAGTGAGAGGTTGTTTCACTCCTTAGGGATAAAGGGGGTCTGGCTATAAGAAATAGCATTTCTAGGAATATCGCTCTCTCAGGCAAGCGGTTGTGGAGATTTCCTATTGAAAGTGAATCGCTATGGTGTTCAGTTGTTAAGAGTAAGTACGGAATTCAAACCAATAGTAGAGATTCTAACGTGGTTAATAGAGGCAATTGTCATTGTCCGTAGAAGTCCATTTCTAACTTGTATCCACTAGTGTCTAATTTCCTTTCATTGAGAGTGGTGAATGGGGTGAGAATCCGTTTTTGGGGGATGTGTGGTTAGGGAATATCTCGTTTGATAGAGCTTTTCCTCTTCTTTATCAATTGGCTCGTTCTAGAAATGTTTCGATAGCGTTGGTGGCATGCTCTTGTACGGCACCCATCTCTTGGAATTTTGATTTCCTTAGGAATTTAAATGATAGAGAGGCAGCTGAGTTGGCATCTTTATTGGTATTGCTTCATGGGGTATCTCTTTCTTCCTCTCATGACATTCGAGGCTAGAATCTTAGTTCTTCAGAGGTATTTTCTTATAAATCCTTTTTTTATAAGCTTATTAATAATCCCTCTATTCCTTTGTTTCCTATTCATAAGAAAATTTCGAAAGCGTTTGTCCCTCATAAAATGAAGTTCTTCATGTGGTCTTTAGCTCAAAGGGGTGTCACAACTAATGATGTTTTTCAAAGAAGAAGGCCTAATCACTCTCTTTGCCCTCAATGGTGTGTGATGTGCAAGAGGAATTCGGAGGTAGCGGTAGCGGTAGCGGATCATTTATTCCTTCATTGCCCAATGGCTTTTGTATTATGAAAGCGTCTTTTCGGCTTATGTGATGATTTGCTCCGCAGGACTACATTCAAATGCTTCTTGTTAGGTTCAAAGGATTTGGGGGCACCAAAAGAGCCAAAACACTGTGATCAAGCATTGTTTTTGCAATTTTCAAGACTATATGGTTGGAAAGAAATGCAAGACTCTTTGATGGCAAGGAATCAAGTGTAGAGGCTTTATGGGATAGGATGGTATACTTGGCTTCATTTTGGCCATTTGTATCACCTCCTTTTAACGGAGTTCCCTTGTTCTTGATCTCTAGGGATTGGGCTGCTATTTGCCATCCCTAGACTAGGAGTTTTATGCTTCTATTTTATTCTTTCTCGTTCTTTGTATGAGGACTTCTTGTCCTCTTTCATTTTTCTTTTTTAATAAAATTTTTGTTGATGCTAAAACTAAAAATAAAAGTAAAAATAAAAAGAAAAAGAATCTATCTAAAGGAAAAACGTGCCCATAATCCTAGCTTCATTCTAAAACAATGAATGCTTCAATTTCGCCGACCCTAGCTTCATTCTAAAAAAGCCTGGCATTCTTTCGAAGGCATCAACAAAGATATAATGAGGCTACTTTCCAAACAGATAACACTCGTCCTCACTCGTCCTCACTCTACCCTCTAACAAGAACCTAGAACCTCAACCACTAATTTTCCATGACTCACTGGACTAGAAGCAAAGTAAATACAACAGTACACAAGTCCCCTCCCCCCAAAAGAGAGAGAAAGAGTGGATTAGTACACAATTCCTCATCTCTTCAGCTTTCCACAAGTTCATGCAACACCAATTTAGGGGTGGTTTGGGATGATCTAAAAATAAGTGCACTTTTTGACTTTTTATGAAATATGGGTTGGGTTTAAAGTGATATGGTAGAGAGGCGATGTGACTTAAATAAGATGATGTGACTTAAATAAGATAGTGACTTTTTAAATTTTTGACTTTTTTAAGTTATGACAAACAAGGCCTTAGCATAAATTTACTCCTCTATACCAGACCAATTTGCAATGACAAAACAATTACACTGATATCGAGTCAAAAGGCTCTTCAAAAAGTCTTCTCATTTTTTTTCCAAAATAAAAATTCAAAATTGGCACCTTACAAGTTACAAGTAATCCATTAACAAAGTTTTAGGTGAATTGGGCACATATTACAGAGCTTAACATCACATCACAAGCTTAAATTCACTCCCCCAGCTATAAATCCATGCCAGTATCTTGGAAAGAATATTCAAAAAGTTCTGTACCTTGTGCACATAAATGCATGTAGAAGCTACATGTGTAGCCTCCCAAACTGGGTCAGTATACTGAACTCATGCCCAATCAGATAAATGCTAGAACATATCCCCTCTTCTATAACATCTTTTGTGCACCGGGAACTCCATTAAGCAAACATTAAAAAAGCTAAGAGAAGTATTGACATATTTGACAAACCACAATACATGCAATTTAGTAGACCATGAACAATAATCTGGGTTGTGCAACAGTCCCAAAACCAGATCTACAACTAAATAAATTGCATCTATAGCATCTATCTGATAAAATAATTTCTTCCTATCTTGTTCTCTCTCGCGCTCTTTCTTCTCTAGGGGCAGATCATTTTGGGTTAATTTTATGTGTGAGAATTTAGGCAACTCAAATTTATCCATTGCCAGAATTAAATCCACAACAAGACTTCGTCGTGTACTAGAGTGATTACTTTAGTCAAGAAACAAAAATCAACCTTTTCTCATTCCTTTGTTGGGAGCTGCACCTCACTGCATACGCTAAATGAATTAAATGAATGGAGATCTTCCTCCTATCAAACTAAATTGCTTTTCAATTTAATACCAAAATTTAATCTTTTAAGGAGGCTCGTACAGAGAAATTAAAAACAAACCTTGTCATTCTGATAAGCCTGTTCAGAATCCATGCCATATTGTCCATTTGAATCCAAAAATCTCTTATCTGCCATAGCCTTTAACCTTTTCTGCACATCAGCAGGTTGAAGAGCCGATGAATGCTGTTGCTTCACATATATTACATCCTTCCCTCCCATTTTCACACCAACAATAATATGGGTGCCAAATTTTTCAATAAACCTGGTTTATAAACACAAGCATCAAAAATCATTACAATTATAATACAGGAACACCAAGTTCAGTTTGGTCAACTATAGCTCAAGTAGATTGAAGTAACATCTCAATCATGGACAAGTTTTAACAATACTATTCGGTTGTCACTAGCCAAAATCCATCAGGTTACACCTTTGTAATCAAAGCAATGATACAGAATTGTGGAAAAAGTACAGTTAAGGATCTTATTCCTTCTCTCTCTCTCTAAAAAAAAACCTCTCTCTCTCTCTCTCTCTACAAAACCTCCACCCCAGGCCTCACTGTTGACCGGCCAGCCCCCGCCTTTGGCCATGGCGGTCAGCTGGCCTCGCTTCCTCTGTATGTCTGAATTTTTTCCTCTTTAAAAACTTGAACCCCCAGAGTTTTCCCACCCTCTTCTCATCATAGTGTTTTTTTTTTTGCTGCTTAGGTTGTGTTTCCATCTTTAGTTTTGCTGTTGGGCGTTCGTTCTTGGGCATTTCATTGGGGTTTTCGGTGTTGGGTGTTCCATGAGTGGTTTCAAATCTATCACTTCCAGTGGTCTCAAATCATGTTGAGTCTCCAATCGGTGGTGTTTGGTGCTCGAAAATGGGCGCTTCTTTGCGATGTTTCAACAATAATGGAGCAGTAATGGAGGAAGGGGAGAATTGGTTTCAGAGGTGGGTGTTGGCCGGCTGGGTGTTCGGATGTTGGATGGGTGCTCTTTGGGTGTTCAGCAGATGGGTGTTTGAGAGGTGGTCTCAGTTTGGGTGTTGGTTGGGATTTTGTGTGGGAGTGGGATGGTTGGGTGGGTGAATGGTGGACGGTGGATGGGATGAGCGGAGTTTTTTGGGTTTTTGGGTGTTGGTTGGGATTGTTCGGCAAAGAGGAAGTCGGCGTTTCCAACGGAGGGGAACCAGCAGGGCTAGAGGCGAAAGCTCTGAGATGTGATGGAGCAGGGTGAAGCAGGGTGTGTGTCGGTTGCGATGCGCGGGGTGGAGCTAAGGGATTGGGAAGCGTGACAGACATCCTTGGTTGCTGTAATTATTTTTATTGGCGTGGGTGGCAGCTTTGGGTTGCGGGGGACTGTTTGGTTTGGGGTTTAAGTATTTTAGATTGTAGTTAAGATCTACTTAACTATTGTTTTTGCTTTTGCTTTTGCTTTTGCTTTTGCTTTTTTTTTTTTTTTTTAAATCGAGAGGCCGAGAAGTTGGTTGTAAGGATGTGAGTTGCAATAGTAGGGAGTTTGCACTCTCTGAATCTCTCTCAATGCATTATTTTCCTTGTACCTTTAATTTTATGTTTTTAATGAAATTTTTACTTTGCCAATCAAAACAAAAAAGCAATGATACAGAAAAGAAATGAAATGAGAATAATGATTTTTTTATAAGCAAAGCAACTTACGTTGGGGGAAAAAAAAAAGGTGTTGAGCAATGTTGTTATACTGTACTGGACAGCATACAATTTATGTCATTGGTATGTTATATACCAGTACTGATTCGTTTTGGACTGTTTCAAAATTATATTTACAAATATTCTGAAGTAAATAATTGTCTCAGTATGCACCAGTATGGTCCGAAATTTTCCGGCATAACCAGTACATGCGGTACAGTATGAAAAATTAGCCAGTACATAACTATAACTCCTTCTACTGTTTCCTCCTGTACGGTAAGTACTGGCTGGTACAACCACATACAGTATGGTATTCACAACACATGCTGAAGGGGCACCACCTAAAAATAAACAAAAATTACAATCGACCTCTACATCAAAGGCCAAGTTGCTCTAGCTCTCAGCCACTTGGTAGAAGGAACTACAGCTTGATTGTTGGGGGAATCAACAAACTACGGTAGATTCTTCAATTCTATTTCCTCTTTTGGTAGGGATTGGCTTGAAGTGATGGGAGATTTGATTGGAATTCATCTTCGCTTTGTTTGTATCACCGAGACACCTGAAAGTATCTTGGGTGATCCGGCCCATTCAAATCAAAATAGAGTCCACCTATCTTTCATGGGCTCTTTAAAATAAATCAAATACCCGTGTCATCACTTGAACAAAGGTGTGAGATATGTGCTTGATACTTTCCATTAGACACATCTTATATATTTTTGTATTTAAGACCATCTTATAGGCATATATTATTTGTATAATTGCTATAAAATACCTTTTATCTCACATAATAAATTAAAAATATGAAAGTATGACCTTTTTTTTTGCCTAGTCCATGTACCCTTGAATTTAAGATTTGATGGGTCCAACCCTAAATATGCACCCGTACCCAACACTCATACCTGAGTCCATGTAACATAGGGGTCCACATCACCAAAAAAAGAATCAAAAGATGCATTCACCCTGTCCATTACCCAACTACACAAAATATTCAAAAATGCACCCTTTACACTAACCTTAGTTGCAATCTCCCATGAAAAAAGCTTCTCCTATTTTAATACCATTGTTCCTTATCTCATTAGAAAACTCACATCTAGGGATGCAAACAAACCTAGTAGTTGGTTGCTCACGCTTGGTTTGAAATTTAACGAGCATAAAAAATGTGTTCAATCTTGGTTTGTCTACTTTTGAGTCTATTACTTGAAAAGATCTTCACAGGCAAACTCGAGTATCTTGGTTTTTTTATACAGTTCTAAAGTGCATATAAGTTTATCAAACCAAGCTTAGAAAATTAATAAACTTCAAAATGTGTTCAAGTTTGATTTGATTCCATAACGAGTCAATCTTAAACGAGCTTTTAAAGAGTCAAACACAAATCAAACTGAAGTAGCTTGGAATACCAAACAAAACGTCAAACTAACTTGGAGCAAGTTCACAAGTAACTGAAATTAAGCATCCAGCAAATTGTCTCTAATGTGGAAAAAACAAGCTTCAACATTCTAATAGCAAATAACTTCCAAAATAAAACTATTCAGTGGTTAGCTTCCAATACACAAACTAAAACACCACAAATAATTTTTTTAACACTATCGCCTAGCAATTATTTGTGAAGTATACTCACAGGTGCACTTTGATAAGTCAAAATCACAAATTCCCCAGGATTTCCCATAACTACTCTTGCAAATTGATACACTTGTATGTAAAAAGCCTATCGTAGAGACCTATGTTACATGGATTGGGTGAGGGTGTTTGTCTAGGCATTGGATCTTCCTAAACACTAATTCTTAAGCTATATGGATATGTATCCAAAAGTTGTGTATGGGTGCATGGAGATGTCTTGAACACTTAAATATATACTATATTGTATAATATTCTAAAATAAATGGCTTTTTTTATCAACGATATTCTAAAATAAATGTTATTATCTAGATTGTAATTCAAATTAAAAGGGACTTGGGAGAAAAAAAGGAAAATTCTTGTCTCTATATTCACATGACAGGCTAAAACTTTTTCGGTACTATCAAATGATAGTTTCTTCTTCTTCAAACATTGTAAACAAAATCGACAATCCAAGTGTTTAATTAGAGTATAGGAATTGGACACAAATCTCACACCCCTACCATACTCATATCCAATGGACACAAATACATTGGAGTAATATTAAAGTCCATGTACCAAAGCTAGAGACTAACTACAAAAAAATTACGCAAAAAATATCAATCTAGTTTTTATTTCTCATCATGCTATCACCTTCTCTCACCAAAAAACTTCCACCGGGGGGGGGGGGGGGGGGGTGGGGGGGCGCGGAATCAATGCATATGTTAACCATTCAATGTCAAACTTTAAAATGACATAAAATTGATATAGAAGACGTGAACAGACCAAAGAACAACAACAAGAGATAATACACAGAAGAACTGCGTCATTGAGGCCAGATATTCAAAAAAACCCATGGTCAAAATTTCAACACAATAGGCAGCTTTGCAGGTTTTTCTTGAGCCCCAAAGCTGTGTTTGGTTCATAGATTTAGGAAGGGATTTAGAAAGGAAAAGGTAGATGAAATATAACTACATTTTACCTGCGTTTCACACACCTTAAAATGACATAAAATTGATATAGAAGACGTGAACAGACCAAAGAACAACAACAAGAGATAATACACAGAAGAACTGCGTCATTGAGGCCAGATATTCAAAAAAACCCATGGTCAAAATTTCAACACAATAGGCAGCTTTGCAGGTTTTTCTTGAGCCCCAAAGCTGTGTTTGGTTCATAGATTTAGGAAGGGATTTAGAAAGGAAAAGGTAGATGAAATATAACTACATTTTACCTACGTTTCACACACCTTTTCCCTTTTTCTTTCCAAATCCATGAACCAAACACAACCTTAGTAGCAAATGAATAAATAAAATCTACCTACCTTTCAAAAAAAGGGGAAAAACAACAAAAAGAGGAAGCACAAAGAAATACTCAAACACTTTAAATTTCACCTAGCCAATGCAGCAGGTTCCCATGATGACGGGACGGAATTCTTCACATGATCACACAGTACCATCTGAGTTTTTTCCAGTGCAACTGTGTAGAGAGTGATGAATACCCCATCAAACGCAAGGGTTTTAGTGTTAGCTGCATCTTTCTGCCAACAACCCGAAAATTCAAACATAGAATTGAAAAGGCCTGAAGGAATTTTCCCAGTCAAAGATACTTCTTGGTTGAATTGCTCTGACATCTGGAGGGACAAAAATGGAAATGTCAAGACACCCAAAATCAGAGATGAAACTACAATATATGTGTATCCATGCATTTGCTCATGTGAATAAAGGATCAATACCACATTAAAAAATAAGCGTAGGAGATATGTACCAATTTCATAAAAATAAATAAATAAAGCAGTTCATAGCGTAATTTATGACTCAGAAAAGAGACACTGACAAAAAAATGAGTCATCAGTTCTTCCATTGTTAACAATAATACAATATGCAACAGAAGACATACACTTGAGTATTTTGTAAACATAAAAAACACATAAAGATAAACAAGCATAGGCATGTATTCTTCAACAAGTGTGGGCATGCAAAGAATACACCGCTTAACTTCAGAATTTGGCAAAGTATTCCAAATTGGCAGCCAAAATGTTTCACTCTGAATTTAAACCTGTTGGAATTTATTCATCCCATCTGAATATGAATTCCATGAAATTTACAAAATATTCGATAAATTTTGAAGTCCTGCCAACGCTTCATTTGAATACAAAATTCAAATTCCCAACCCTTTGAACATCTCCAAGGGACTCTTTAAACAAGGCTTGTTAGCTATGATAGCTAGCATCATCATATTTTAGTCACTTTAGCAATTACAATTGCTACTTTAACAAAAAAATTTAGGGCTAGCTACATTTGAAGAGCCTTGGAAGTATGTAAGCATAGATAGGTAAAATAAATAGTAGCATTGAGTACATAAATAAATAAATAAATTAGACAAAATAAAGAATATAACTTTTTTTATATTTTAGCTAGTGAAAAATGAAAGAGTATGATTGGAGTTGTACTTACAAGCCATGGCAAAGCCATGCAAATATGAAAAATAAATAAACACAAAACATCAATTACTAAGCAAAAAATTTCCTTAATAAGCAACAAAGTGATCATTAATCAACAAAAATTAAAAACAAACTTTCCATAAAGAGGCTCGAAACAATGATATACCTGCTGGAAAGAAAGAACATCAGATCGAAACCTGGTTCTTTCTCCTTTATCACATTTTATAGATTTTGACACATTTGGGATCGGAATTCCGCCAGGAAGAACAATCTCTCTACCCTGATCCTCACAAATTTCAATCAAGCGACCAAAATTCCCTTTGCAGTACTTGAGCCTCAGATCTACCGAAATATCATATCCACATCCAATCGATTGAATCGCAATGTTAGCAGCTTCACGAGCTGGAACCTTAAGCGCCATTACTCAGATCATCACTCGCCTTAATACCATGTAATTATGCTGAATTCGCACCAAGTTCAAACATGTAATATGCATTGAGGCTTGAATCTATTTCCAAATCCTTGACCCTTCATGCAAATCAACCTAAAAATTACACAGAAATTCATGTAAATTCAGGTCAAAACTTAGCTCTTTACTTCAAATTTTCCATATAAGTTGAGACAAAGACGACAGGATTTCACTTCTGTGAGCTGAAAACCATTTTTCTCAGCATCTGAAACCGAGACTACTGCTTTCTGAACAACCAAAAAAAAAAAAAAATCACAGCGAAATCTGAAAAAAAAAAAAAAAAAAAAAAACGAGCGATTTCCTCGAAATTATCAGAAAGTGTGGTGCGAAACTTCTTCAAATGGATAATATTTCAGTTCAATGGGCTCAAAACCCTAGCTCTGCATGCGATTCTTCGAAGAGTGAAAGCTGGTCAACCCAGATTTGGGCAGAGGTCGAGAGAGGAAATTGGTCAAGATCTAAAGCATTCTAGAGAGAGAAAGTTGTGTGAGAGAGAGAGAGGGTGAAACCCTAGAATGCTCTACTGGAAAGGGTGCTGAAGTTCGGCTGGTTTCGGTGAAGTATTTTTTGGTTTGAGAAGTACTTTTTTTGACTCCAGATTTTGAAAAGTACAATAAAATACTTGTATGATATCTTTTGACAATTTGACAGCAGCGGACTACTCTACCGTCGTCAATAGAGACGTGCATATAAACCGGGATCTTTTACTCAAAATTTATGTTATTTTTATTGGGCAATTATTCCGTAATGTCCAAAGATAGATATGTACTATTTTATAGGATTGTGATTAGTAAAGAAAATAGGTAAATGAAATATTGGACTAGAGCAGCTCTAATTATACTCCTTTTTTTTCATTAGTTAAAGTACGAAAAAAGTATATTCTTTATTTTACTTAATTACTTTAGTTATTGTGTTCTCCAATCACACTATTTATTTTAGCTAATCATTCAAATTAAATTAATTAATTTTTAAAACAAAAAATATTAATTGCTGATATTTTACTAATATAAATTTGTAACAATAATAAATTTGTCTATGCAAACATACAAAACCTATAGAATGAGGAGAAAAAAATACAAAATAAGTTATTCTGTAATTCATCAAACAAAATTGAAAGAACATATAAAAATGCTACATACACATATACATATATAAAATCTTAAATCCAAGACATAAATATACAAAAAAACCAAGATATATACATAAATATACAAAAAACCAAAATATATACAAACATACAAAACCTATGATTAGTTAAAAACTAAAGACACGTGATATTTCCGAGAACATTAAATAATTTCTCATTTTTATTTTATGGGTAAATTATACTGACATCATACAAGTACTCTTTTATATTCTAAAAACAACAATGATTTATACCACTAAAAAAAAGGACCACTAATAGCACTAATGTATTGGGAATGTCAAAAAAAAAAATGCATAGACAGTGGGCGAGACCCACCACCACATCATTAGTGATGCTATTAGAGCACCATATCTCAACCATTTTTCTTCTAAAAATTACATCTCTCTTCTAAAAATCTAAATATTTCACTATAATTTAATTCTTGTTTGACAACATTTAGTTTTAATCAAAAAAATTATTATAAATTGTCATATAATTTTTTTTAATTTTTCTACACATCTTTTTATAAAAAGTTAAAAAATTATTAAAATATTATATTTTCAAACAAGGCCTTAATCTTTTCGTTAGTCAATCGTTAAGTTAATTAATCAAAAAAAAATTTAATATAAAAAATTAATTTTTTAAAATATCTATTTTATCCTTATTTGTCATATCTCTCTCTCTCTTTATCTTCCCTCTAATCTCTCTCAAAAAACAAATCAAAATCACCACAACCTCTCCACCATTAAGAATGGCAACAGGGCCGGGTCGAGGATCACACTCCCCGTCCCCGATCCCCGAAGGCACAAAATTCCCCATCCCCGTCCCCGATTCCTGGCAGGGAACCCATTAGCCCCCGCGCCCCTGCTCCCAACAAGGATCGAGTTTCCCTAACCCCGAAAAATCCTCGAAACTATTTTTTGTTTTTTTTCAAATCTGATATTGGAAGGTGCAAAAGAGAAAAAATATCATCTCAAGCACATAGCATCCACTTGGGATCATAACAAAATATTTCAAGAACAACTGACTAGAAAATGCATTTGATCAAGCTACAATTTTGAATTGTTAAACAAGTAAATGATCTTACTTTTTCATGCTTGAAAAAGAATTTTGCATATCACAGAGATCTGAGAGGGGACGGGAAAAAGAAAGAAACCTCTTCTCTAAAGGATTCTCTTATATATTACCATGAACTAACTGGGGACAATGTAAAAGAAATCAAGATAAATTTGATATTCTATTCTTTTTCTTTTTTACTAATTTTTTTTTTCCTAAAATTTCCTTAGCAACCAAACAAACAAAGGGACTAGAAAAATTGAAACCTAGAGGACCAGAAAAAAATTTTCATTACACACACACACACATACATATATATAGACGACAGATTTGCTTCTTCTTGACCAAATCGATGAGTTGCTCAGATTTCTTGGAGGTTTGTTGCTGAATCACGACTCGATCGATGAAGATCCAACAACTAGATCATCCGCTGCTTCACTCCAATCTGAGAGAGAGAGTGTAGTAATGGAGAAAGAGAAAGAAGATGGAGAGGCTGGTGTCTCTGTTGAATGACTGTGTAATGGTTTTGGGTTTGTTTTATATATATATGTATATATAGGGGTAAAATGGTAATTTTACTTCGGGGACAAACCGAGGCAAGGACGGGGGCTGGGCCGGAGACGGGGCTTGGATACTTATCCTCATCCCCAGCCCAAAATTGATCGGGGATTGATTTTTGAATACCATCCCCATTCCGTAGAGAGTATGTTTCGAGAAAAACCGCTCAAATTGAGGTTGGAATGTCGGATCCCCATCGGGTTGAGTTCAAGTTGTCATCCCTATCCATCATCAACCTTCTATCTCCAAACCCTACAATCATCTACCTTACTCTACCTTCATTGCCACCATTGTCCACTCCCTATTCAGATCAACATAAACTTTATAACAAAATTCATTATTTATTTTTTTAAACAGAAAATTCATTATTTAATTTTGACACCAAAATATTTTTAAAAAAATTTATTAGATAAGTAAAGAAAATCTTCAGACAATTACAAAAATCTATCCAATACATATATTATTATACTATTAAACATTTAGATAATGTTATGTTATACAAACTTTTGTGATATTATTTATCACAAATATTATAATTAAATCATTTTCAATCATAATTAAAAAATAATAATTATAATCAAATACCACATAAGGTATTACCAAATACTTTTTGAATCATAACCAAAATAATGTTATAATCAATAATTATAACTAACACCATAATATGTCATAACTAAAGACCACGACTAGGGCATATAAAAAAAAAAATTTAAGCAGTAAATTATTTGTCAATTTTATATATGCAAACAAGGGTAAAATAGGTATTTTAAAAAATTAATTTCTTATAGTTGACTTAAAGGTTGACTAACAGAATGATTAAATTGTAATGTATAACAATTCCAATTTTGAACGGTTATCTATTGTATTCCGAACTTGGGTTGGTATGGTTTAGAATGGTTGATCACATCTTGTTTCTCTTGTCTTCCCTTTATTCTGGTTGTCGGGTTGTAATTGTGCGTTTGGAACAGGTTGATTGTTTATATTTCAAAACCTGTGTTGCCCAGATTTTGGCCTTTCCGCTCGAGCGAGCTTCACAATTTTAGCTCCTCCGCTCTAGCGTCCATTTTCGAGCTCGAGTAGGAATTGTCGACTCTCAATATTTTTGCAGAGTGCATTGGACGCTCGAGTGTCCAGTATCATGCTCGAGCAGGGACCTTTGTTTGTAAAACTTATGGAATTGTGCATTCCATGCCTGAGCGCCACGCTCGAGTGCAATTTTTCACGCTCGAGCGAAACCTTATGTCTGACACTTGAGTAGGGCTTTCCACGCTCGAGCGGATTGCGTGTATTTCAGTCCGAGAAGAAGACATTTTGAATCATTTTTTTATTTTCTCTCTCTCTAAAACTTTCCAAAAGCTTGTTCTTAAGTCTCTCTCTCTAAAAATTACCTTCTCTCTAAGATTTCATCTAGATCCATTAGGATTTCCACCCTAGTACCTTTGAAAAAAAGTAGAGTTCGTCAAGATCTACTTTTTTATCCGAATAGAAATGGGTTTTGGCATTCTTAGAGTTTCTCTCTTGTTTGGCTCACCTTCTTCCTTTGAGGTAGGGATCTTTCTACACCTTCATATGATATTTAGCTTAGTTGTTTGTCTCTTGTGTAACAATGGTGTGATTTTGGAGATATTTTAAACAAACCTAGGATTTAGGCGTAAAATGGAAAGAGAGGTTTTGGGTGCAGGTGAAATAGACGTTTGTGGGGCTTAAAAATGATGTTGTGTTATGTCTAATTTGATGATTTTGGCACTTGACTAATGTTTGGGAAAAAGAATGAAATCTCCCTAATTAGATCAATTATTATTTTGTACAAACAATTGGAATTGACATTGAAAATGCGAAATTGAGAAGATATTGATATGAATGATGGAATTGGTTATGTATTAACTGAGTCTTTTAGAAGTTTTGAATAAAGTATCTGTTTAAGATCGAATATCTGTCTAGAGATAATTGTATTAGGCTATCGGTGGAGGATAGCTTTGATTGTTGTAGAAATTGTATGTGGATTAGGTGAATTGAAACTAATCTTTTGATAGTTGTCATTGAATATAACAGTGTTTATATACATTGTGTATGTATGTTTATTTGGAAGTGGAAAGAGGATGTGCTTCATGTATGATTATCTGTCTAAATACATTGCATGTGTATGGATATTTGTTTGGGAGGAGAAATGGGATAGATTTCATTATAATTAAGTTGGCTGGAGTGTCTTGGGTGAAAGTCCCGAAATTATGCATGGGTGCCTAGCCCGCGGACGAAATATCCGTAAAATGGCAATTGTAGTGCTTGTATAGCGTACGTTTACATAGGTCCCATTTGACAGCTGCCTGCAGACGAAATTTCCGTGAAATGGAAGTCTAACGTGTTTATGCACATGTGTTGTATGATTTGAAAACTATTGAGTTGTAGCCTCAATTCGGTTGTTGAGAAATAAAATGGAAATTGACTTATGAATGGAGATAGATAAGTGAACGAAATATGAATTGAAAGGAAATGGATTAAGACTTTAAATTGATATCTCGTGAATATATATATATATATATAGTTGTGAAACGTTTCATCACTTGCATTGTTTATGCACTTGTACTTATACCTTTGTTAAATTTTATATACTGTGCTAGATGATTTTTATTGGACTGTGGCTCACCCTATTTGGGAATAACATTTTCAGGTAATGATGGCATGCCTCCACCAAGGTAGTAGTTGGGGAAACTTTTGGAAGCAAGAGCTTCATTACTTTTGATTATTTTTTTTGTAAAGCCAAGGGCTTGATATGTATTGAGCGAAGCTCACTTTTGTTGTAACCAAGTCAAGGCTTTGAAAAATGTAAGCCCTGGGGGCATCTCTTTTGTTGAACTCTTTGTATCATTAACTTTTATGTAATGCAAGGACTATTTACCCTAATTCATGCAGTTATTTACATATGGTTGGGTTGTATTCACTATATTATTTTGGGGGCGTTACATAATGGAAGTTCAAGCCTTTTGGAGAGGGATATAATTTCCAAAACATGAATGGATACTTATATTAAAGATAAACCTTAAAGAATGTCAGTGTAATTTACTCTTATTTTACTTTAAAACATGTAAATGCATTAATTTTAAAAAAATATATAAAAAAAAAAAAAAAGGATTTGAGTCTTATAATAAAATAAAATTTTAATTTTATCAATTTTAATTCTAAGTTTTTTATTTATTTTTAATTTAAACTACTCTCGGTCTATTTTTGTTAAATAAAAGAAAAATTAGAAAAAGATGCTCCATATATGTTTGTGTAAGAATTTAAAGATAACAAAAATTAATTTGGTAGCTAAGGTCACTAAGATTTAAAATTAAGAAAATTAATGAAAAATCCATTCCAAAGGGGTATAAGGAATTAGATCAAAATTAAAATCTTATTTTGTGATAAGGACAAGTCAAAAAAGTCGTCGATAGAGGTGATTAATGGACGGCAGTAGTAGGAGGTGGTGATAAGTAAAAAAATGTGTGATATTCAATAGATAAGGTGTTGAATGAGTGATATGTTTCACGTTCCAACAGATAGATTGTTGAATGAACGACATGTGTTATATTTCAACAGATAAGTTGTTGAATGAATGACATATATCACATTTCAACAGCTACTTAGTTTGGTGAATTTCAATAGATAGAGAGATAAGTTGATTTCAATAGATAAGCTGATTTCAAGAGATGGATAGATAGATAGATAGGTTGCTTTCAACAGATAAGTGCTCTTTTGGACAAATTGTGTCATTTTGGTCCAAAAAGATTAGAGCTTAGGCTTAATGGCCTACAAGATTCAAAAATTGACTTATAGTCTAAGGGGTGTTTTGGGAAGTTGGTAAAAAGCTGGCTTTTGGCTTTTTACCAAGTTTTTTGGCTTTTTTAGAAGTGATTTGGGAAGTTGGTAAAAAGTTGGCTTTTTGATGTTTGGTTTAATATTTTTTAAAAGTGTCACATCACTCCAAAATGACTAAAATATCCTTACTTTTTAATTAAATTTACAATTTCCTTTTGTATGTCAACACTATTTTGAATTAATTAATCTAAATATTCTAGAGGGTAGTTTCGTAAATAAAGAAGCTGCGTTTTTTGGCCTTCCCAAATGGTGGGTTTGGCTTTTTCAATGGTGCTGCGTTTGGAGCTTCATTACAAAAACGCAGCTTTTTATCTTTCTTCCCAAAACGGCACTAAGTATCCTTTCAAATGAACTTATAATTTGAGTACCCTTTCACATTTTGAATGATAAGGACAAATTTTGACATACATTGACCAAAATGCCTTTTTAATCCTAGAAACCATAAAAAAAAATTCTATTTTTTCACCAAACGTCTCTCTCTCTCTCTTCACAATCTATCTCTAATTCCACTTCTACTGTATCTATGACGTCATCACTACATCTATCGACACTCCGTCATCTACCACCATTGCCTAACCACCACCATACACCACTAACAACCTCTCTCTCCGATCTATGCATAAATTTAGCATATTTTACTTTATCCCTGTGTCTCTGTTTTTTTTCTATGTTGAAACAATAAATTTTTCTGTCTCTGTTTTCTTTGCGTTGAAACATAAAATTTTCTGTATCTCTTTGTTTTTCCTATGTTGAAGAAGAATTTTCTCTATGTTTCTATGTTTTTTTGTGTGTGAAACACATAATTTTCTCTATGTTTCTGTGTTTTCCACTTTGTACAAAGTCAAAGAAATTTCACTGTAACATAACAATAAACACAGTAAAATTTCATGAATTTTTTTCTTCATAATTTCATATTATTCATCAATCTTGTTTGAAAGATATGTCAATATGATTATAAAAATATAAATTTTACAAAAAAATTGAGATATATATCAAAAATTATTAAATTTTAAAATTTTGAAACCACTTAAACAACTATAGAGGCTATTTTTGTCGAAAATGGTCAACCATGTTTGTTAGAGGATCTAAATGACTATTAGAAAATTGTTTGTCCTATAGTAGGAATCTAAATAAAATTGACAGAAAAAGAATATTTTAGTCATTAAACTCAATATAGGTGTACCAAAAATGTATATTTTTTCTAAAATACCTTTGCTATTGAGTTTAATAACTAAAATATATTTTTTTCGTCAATTTTACTTGACGAAAATAGACAAATGGTTTAAATTGAAAACAAATAAAAAAATAAGGTTTATTCTCTTTTTTTTTATGAAAAATATTTTTCAAAGGTATTCTCAAATGGTAGTCTCTCATAACAAAATGTTAATTTCCATGACTAAAAACATTGATATTGTTTATTTTTAAAAGACAAATACCTCTTTTATTTTTGTTTATAGATTGATTTTTAAAAAATTACAAAAAAAAAAATAACTTCAAGTTTTGAGTTTTTTTTGTTTTTTTCAATTAAAATCGTGGGTTTTCAAAATATCCGGTCATCTTTTTCTACACTACCTGAGATTTTTTTTTTTCCCAACACACATGTTATTCTTTTATTTACTCTTTCAAATTAATGTAAGTATCAATTTTTTATCCTACCCTACCAAATTACAGTCACTGTTTATAAACAATTCTAATTACTCAATTCAAACTTACCATGGACTATCATAGTAGATTTTGCCCTCTTTCTTCACAAACCCTTTTCTCCTAGCACCACGCTCTTGGCCCAGTGCCCCCTGTGTTTTATAACCTCAGTACATCCCTTTCATGACTACCCATTCCCCAACAAAAAAATCGCAAACCAAACCAAACCGTATGATTTGATTTAGTTCTCTCAATATACGTTTCGATCCTGATTCTTGAAATAAGTAAATCATTCTTCATGATTCACTCCATGGTTATATGATGATGGAACCATATTGAACTGAACTGGATTATATATATAATTTATTTTACCATAAACACTAAAATACCTAATTAGTATCTCATTTTTATGTATAAATTGTCAATCATCTATTCTTGCTAGTTGAACTAGTTTTAAGCAGTTATCTAAACCATTAGTGTTTGTCAAATAATGGTATATATTACTTGATATTTGAGTAGATTGCGGACAATATTTTGTAATGATATTGTAAATGATGACAAGTTTCTCAAAATCGTGGTTTAAAATTGAATCGAACAACATTTTATTGGTTTGGTCTACTTTAGTTCCAAGATTTTCATAGTTTGGTTTGGTTTCAAATTTCTTGTAACCGCAGGTGGTGTTTTAGTCTTGGTTACTCATGAACTGAACCAAACTAAACCATGCTCACACCTAAAGCCAATAATGTTGGAAGAGACAACAATTTCCATAGCAAATGAATCTGCAATCTCCAATCGTCAACTTTCCATCTCGTCGCCTTCACGAAGATTGATCTCTGTGTTGTGTTGCATTATTTGGATTTTAATCTTAGTGTGGTTTGTGATTTGAATAAAGATGAAAGTGGAAACAAGATGGGATGGTAGAAGAAAGATGTTAGGGTGGTGGAATGGTAGAAGAAAAGGGATGGGGTAACAGGAGTTAGTGGTGATAATGGTCGTAGAGGAGGTGGTGCATCAATAGTGGTGATGGAATATATATATATATATATATATGCAACATATAGAGAGGTGATTCTATTTACATCGCACTTACACTCCATTTCTCATCAAATTCTCATTAAATCTTTAAAGATAATTCGAAATTCTAACTATTTATTATTACACTCTATAATATCAAAACTAATCTTAAATTACACTATTCACAAAAACCTTTCAAGGTTTCTCATTACAGAATTCATTTTGTTTACATTCAAGCATTCCTAACGATAGAGACTTCCATCACTTTCATCACACCAACAAGCATACCGGCGAGCGCAATGGCCACTACACCATCCACGACCACACTCCGACAAGCACGACAGCCACCACACAATCATGATTGTCTAGCAACACAGCCTAAGTTTTTTTTTTTTTTTCTTTTTTTTGTATTTGAATTTTATAATCATTATTTATCATATTTTTTAATTTGTGATTGTATTTTGGTGGTTGGCATTTAGATTTTGGTTTGATTATTGTCATTTGTTTTATGTTTTTCATACATTCTTGGTTGAAAATTTGCATACAAAGCATTCGACACTGGTTCGTCAAAACTATCATGTCTGTTTGACACTCCAAAATCGAACCATTTTGGTTTGTCCTACTTTGTAAAATCGAACCCCTTTGGGTGTGCATGGTTCTATAATGTTGAACACTTTGAGTGTGTTTGGATTTGTGCTATTGAATGTGTGGCTCCTATCCGTCTTTGTGATGTCAAAAGCATTTTTTTCTTTTCTTTTTTTTTTTTTCTTTTTTTTTTTTCTCTGGCCTTGAACTACCAAACATTTTCAAATTTGTTATTTAATTTGTTTAATTAAATTTTACCAATAGTATATTTTATGTTTTTATATAGGAATGGAGGTTGGTGGTTCCTCACGCTTTCAACTAACAATGTCCAATAGAAGACATCAGTGGTAGGTAAACACTACGTGAGATGTTGGATGCAGACATTAATTGCGTATATCATTGTTTCATTTGTAAGTGTTTCACTTTCAATCAACCATTAACGACAATTTTAATATTGTTTCCAGTGTATTGATGTTGATTCAAGTCTTTTACTTCATTTTTGGAGCTCAGTCATGATGAGTGTCTGTTGTTTTATTCTTAAATGGATTATTTTGTGTATTGACATGAGACTTATGTAATTGATGACTTTGTGAAATTAATATTGTTGTTTTGAATTGAAAGCGGTTTTGAATCCGGTTGTATCTATAATATATCATATCATGATCATATACATTGTGAAATTTATATTAGTAGAGTAGAAAATTTATTTGTTAGACCTTTGGGGTACCACTCATTGTTTAAATTTTTTAGATGTTAGATGTTGGGCCATATATGGACGTCATGCCATATGCACGTCATAGAAAATTTTATTATTTACGGCTAACATTGCAAGCTGTAAAAAAATCATCGTTATTAGCATTTACAACCTACACAATAGACACGTTGTGATTGGAAAATTATTTACGACATGCAAAAAAAACAAGTCATAAAAGTGAGAAATCATGACATGCATTTATTATATATTGTTAATGTGAAGCCGTAAAAGCCCAGTTTTGTCGTAGTGATAACCTAGATATGAATATGAGCAATTGTTCATTTGTTGGTTGGTTTTGAGACTGACTCGTCGGGCGCGTGCTTTATTTGTAAGGGTTATCTATTTAGTTGATTGTAGGTCATGGGATATTAAAATATTTTGAAATGCATTCATTGTATCACATGTTGTATAGTTAGGAGCATGTAGATGTTTGAATAATAAAATTGCATGTGATAGATATAGTGCATAGATTGCATGTGCACAAACGAAGAGAGATGCGTAATTTCCATTCTGATGATTTTTACTATTGTTTCATTTTATTTTACCTATCTCATGTATGAATTTTTGGGATCTTCCCTTTTTTCCTTTTATTATTGTTGGACTAGGTTATTATTATCCTAGGTTCAGATCTTAGAAATTTGGGATTTTTGACATCTTAGTAGAAAACTTAACCGGGTTGGAATACCTTGGGTTCGTAGGAATTGATGTTACCATTTTACCTCATGTTGTCAAAGAATGATTACATGTTGATGTGTTATGTGATAACATACTTATATGTTAACATGGGTTGTGCTTTATGTGGGTATGACGTTGAATCTCATAGACGTTATGTCGAGTTTGAGGCAGTGTTTGGGAAGTTGGTTTGGGCTAAAATAGCCACAAAAAACAAAATAGGCTATTTTAGCTCACAACAAACAAAACATCACATCCAACCCATAATCATTACACTCTTCTCTCATAAAAAAAGTCAAAAAAGCCAAAAAACCCTTCCCAAACCAAGCTTTTTAGCCCAGGCTAAAATAGTTAAAAAATCCAAAAAACCAAAAAGCCAACCCACTTCCCAAACCAACCCTGAGTAACTTCTTGAAAATCTCATTGAAAACATGCTTGATTAACATTGTTTTCTAGATTAAATTACACCAATCTCTCTTGACGTTTGAAAAAAATTATAATAAGTCTCATTGTTTGACAAAACAGCCAACTTTTTATCAATAATTATTAGTGATATGGATGAAAAAAATGATATTGTTATATCCTTCACATAAAAATGTATATTTTACATTGTTTGTTTTTGTGTTTTACACTATATGTCAACATTGGTTTTGGTCATTATATTGGATTTCGTGCCCAGGTTTAGGCCATTTGGATGTGTGCTTGGTTGCTTTCCATGGTGCCTATGTACATGTTTGTTCACCTGGGTTAGTTGTGCTGCTGCGATTTCTTTTTGGGTTTATTGGTTGTTTATGTTTATTTTGTTTATGCAGTTTGCCTTTAGTTGTTAGCTGTTAGTCTTGTGCTTGTGTTGTAGCTTTGCTTGTGTTATTTCTTCTTTTCTTTTGGTTGCTTGTTGTCAGTGGCGGAGCGACTTGGGGAACCAGCGGGTCACGTGCCCTCTTGAATTTGGGAAATTTTTTTTTTTTTTTTACAAATATAAAGAAACTATTTTAAATAAAAAAAAATTTATAAAAATATTATTAGAGAACCCCAAGGTGAGTGGTCGAATGGTAAAGTCTAGAGGATAAAATTCACAGGTCTCGAGTTCGAGTCACCCCTTGGGGCCACTGGAGGTTTGCCCGGTCGTTAACTTCAGGGCCCTCAGGATTAGTCCTGGCTTCCCTTAAAATTAGCGGGTTAGGAATACCTGAGTTATCAAAAAAAAAAAAAAAAATTATTAGAGTAAAATATTAATGACATTTTAAAAATTATGAGAACAGTAATAGTTGTTTTGATTGAAAATGAATAGGCTATTATAAACCATATTATTTATGAAAGTTTTATGAAATTTTTTTAATGTAACGGTGGTGTCATTATTATTGACATGCAAGTATAAATAGTCTTACTATAAAAATATGAAATTTATTAAATCGTTAGTTACATTTGACATGTGAGGTTCACTCTCTATGTGTTTATTTACTATTAGTGGGTGATATCACATACTAATGATGACATGATATTACCATTATATTGAATTTTTAATCAAATTTTGTATAAAAAAATAATTTATCATTATATAATTTAGGATAAATTACAAATACACCTCATGAGGTTTGTTTAAAATAAAAATTGTCCCGTGCGGTTTGGAAAATTACAAATACCTCTTTGTTAATATTTTTTTATTTAACAAAATTAACTAAAAAAATGAAATTCATAATTTTTCTTCTATACAATAATAAAATTACCTAAATTATTAATTGAAATATATTTCTAATATTATTAAAAACTGTTAATTGACTTGATAATTTATTAATAAAATGAGCGATTTGTTATAAAATTAAACACCTCTGGGGTAAAATATAATTTCCAAAATCACAATAAGGAATTCGTATTAATCAAACCTCAAAAGGTGTATTTGTAATTTATCCTATAATTTATTTTAAGACTTATATCTATATTTTTTTATATTATCTATAATACACTAATTATAAATAACATTATTTTTTTAATATTTCTCGAAATTAATCGTAAAAACTTACATAAAATATTTTTATAAAAATTTTCAATATTATAATTAATAAATATCCCCTTTAATTTAATTTTTTGATTCCACCGCTGTTGGTTGCTAGTGTAGTTAGTTCTATGCTCTGATGTATAGCTCTCTATTAGGGCCTGGGGTATTCCCCTCCTCATCTTGTACAATTCTTTGTTTTATTTTAGGGTTATGATTCATCCCTCTAAAACTAGAGCTCTAATTGAGCTCTAGTGATGTGAAAAATCAAAAAAAAAAAACAAAACAAAACAAAACAAGGCCAAAACATCACATCAGAGTGGGACCCACCTTCCATTAGAGCTATTAGAGCTCCTATATTAGAGCTCTAAAGCATTTTTGTTTATTTTATGGCTTTTTTAAAAAAAATATTAATTTCGGTCTATTTAACTCTTTAATATAGCTTATCATAATTATATTAAAATTATAAGACTTAAAGGGTATATTTGGTTTGAGTTTAAGAGATAAATTTTAGAGATAAAAAATACGAAAAATTGTTTGGTTTGATTTTTTTTAAAAGATATTTTGAAAAATTATTTTGAAAGAGAGTTTTAGAAAAAGTGATTGATTTGATGTGTATGAGAGAGAGATTTGTTTGAAAAACTTGTAAACCAAACAAGTTTTGAGAAATTTTTTTAGAAAAATTTGTTTAGTTTGATTACTTTTGAAAACTTATTTATAGAAAAAATTTTCTAAAAATTTTTGAAAAATACAAACCAAACAAGACCAAAGTATTTTTTCTAAACTTCAAAGGAAGTCAGCGTAATTTACCATTGTTTTTAGGATAAATTACGATTACACTCACTGAAATTTGTTTAAAATAGAAAGAAAAATTCTACTAAACACTCCAATTTTTCAAAATAAAATTATTACACTATTGCCCCTTTTCAAAATTGCCAAAAAAAAATCCTAAAACCCTAATTACTCTTTCATCACCATCTTTACCATCCATCACCACTGCCGTGCCTTTCAGATCTTCGTTGTCGCAGCCACTCATTTTGCAACACTCCCACCTCTGCGTCCCTCACCGCTGTGACCCACTGCCATCACGATCCACTTTCATCACCACCCAACCTCTCGACTCATCCACTTTTCAGATCTGGAAAAATGAAGAAGAATAAGAAAAAGAAGAAGAACATGAAGGGTTATTTGTCGCGATGGAGGTCAAGGGGAAAGATTCATAGTAGAGGAGAGTTGTTGGAATGAGAGTCGAAGGCGAGGATGGAGGTGGGTCGCAATGGTTAGGGATGGTGAGAAGTGTGGTTGGTTCGTGGGGAATAGTTGTGGCGGTTGGAAAGGGGATATGGTGGTAGAGGAGGTCGCAAGAAGGAAGAAGGGGCTAGGGAGGGGGGTTGCTGGTGAGAGGGGCTACGGCTTGGTGGTCGAAGGCGCCGACAATGGCTGTCAGAGTCATTGGCACCAGCTGTAGCTGTCGGAGGTGTGGAGTGAGATAAAAATGAGGGTAAGTTTGGTGTTATGGTAAGTGTAAAGAAAGAGCATCAAAATAATGGCGCAAGTAAAAAATTATTAAATCAATTAACAATTTAATGATATCAAAAATATATTTTAATTAACAATTTTAATAATTTTATTGTTACATAGCTATGGTATAGTGAAATATTTTTTAGTTTTTGAATGCAGATTTTAAAAAATAAAATAAAATATTTGTATATATCTTTTGAATGGACGACTCTACGGATAATCCTTCGTAACTCGAAATCTCTCTGTCCCGAATGGCTTGACTGTCCAAAATGACGTCGTTTTTGATTTTTTTTTTTTTTTTTTTTGTCTAAAACAGAGAGAGCAGAGAGAAAAAGAGGAAGAGCAAGAGGAAGAGAAAGAGAAAGAGAGAGAAAGAGAAGAGAGGGGAAGAGGGAATAGAGGGAGAAAGGGTTGATCGCCACCTTCGATCGTCGCCACCGAGCCTTTGATCTCTGATCTCCGTCTCCAATCTGTGTATGAGGATGATGTATTGAAATTTTTTTTTTCAGATTTTTACATTTTTTTGTTTTTTTGTTGATCTCTATGTTGGGTTTACTTTTTGATTGATCTTTATGCGTGATGATGATAATGTATTTGGTTGATGATGATGATTCTCTCTCTCTATTATGTTGATGATGATGTGTTGGATGGGTTTGAACACACATCCCATCTTGCTCTCTCCCATGATCTAAATCCTGCTCTCCCATGAACACACATCTAAATCCTGCTCTCTGCTCCTCTTCTTTCCTCTTCTCTTCTTTCTTCTTTCTTCTTCTTCTACCAGTCATTTAAAAAAAAAAAATCAAAATGACGTCGTTTTGGATTCAGGCACCGTCGCTCTACAGTCAATAGAAGCGTTCACTTAAATTTTATGCTATTTTTATTTTATTTTATTTTTAAACATGTAAATGCATTAATTTTTATTAAAAAAATTAGAATTTAAGTTTTATAACAAAATAAATCTTGATTTTTTTAAATTTATACTATAATTTTTCAATTTTTTAATCTAAATCATTATTTGTCTATTTTTGTTAAATAAATTTTTAAAAAAAATAATATTTTAGCCATTAAAATCAATAAAATTTATATTCTAAAAAAAAAAAGTATACATTTTTGGTACACATTCTATTGAATTTAATGATTGAAATATATATATTTTCAATTTTATTTAATGAAAATATATACATGACTTGGATTGAAAACAAATCAAAGTATTATAATTTATTTATTTATTGAAAAATATTTTTCAAATGTATTTTCAACTCATTGTCTTACACGGTAACAAAATGTTAATTTTCATGACTAAAAATATTGATATTGCTTATTTTTAAAATACAAATATCTATTTGCTTTTGTTTATAAATTAATTTTTAAAAGAAAAAATTACAAAAATAACGTCAAGTTTTGAGTTTTTTATTTTTTCAATTAAATTCTTGTATTTTCAAAATATCCATACATCTCTTTTTATAAGCACTACTCAATTTTCTTGTCAACACACATGGTAGTATTCTTTTAGATGGTGTTTTGGAAGTGGCTAAGTGAAACTCCTAATTTTTTTAAACCCTTTTAAATCTCTGACTTTTGAGTTATTATAATAAAACCCTTAGTTTCTTGTTTATTCTCAAATTTATTTCTAGAACCAGAGAAGCATCGCGAACGAACCCATACAAACCCTAACGACCCCGATAGCTTAGTAATAGTTTTTACACTCTAATATTAATTATTTAACTATGAGGCCCCTGAACTTTGTAATTTTATTTAGATCCTTATTTTTGAATTATTTTAATAAAGACCATCGATTCCTTATTTGTTTTCAATTTTAGTTATGGAGTTGAAAACGCGCACCAACTAAAAACTCAGAAACCCTGATTGAACCCAAGAACTCAAGGATCATTTCCAATGTCCTAATAATAATTAAATTAATTCCCTAATCATATTTGCCGCTCAAAACCCTAGGTATCCGGTTCTCATTACGATTCGCCCATTTAA
The DNA here is from genome assembly GCA_036172215.1 of Camellia granthamiana. Lineage (NCBI taxonomy): Eukaryota > Viridiplantae > Streptophyta > Magnoliopsida > Ericales > Theaceae > Camellia > Camellia granthamiana. Next base: position 34,254,306 of record CM069904.1, on the reverse strand, counting down.
TTTGAAATAAAGAAACTTTAATCGAATTGAATTCCCAAATCCTAATTTAATTAAATACTACACTTAAATAAATGTTCTAATTCATAAATTAAGGCCTTAACCCTCACATTTTACTTGAATTACAAATTATTTTTTCTGAACTTCAAAGGAAGTCAGCGTAATTTACCATTGTTTTTAGGATAAATTACGATTACACTCACTGAAATTTGTTTAAAATAGAAAGAAAAATTCTACTAAACACTCCAATTTTTCAAAATAAAATTATTACACTATTGCCCCTTTTCAAAATTACCAAACAAGGGTTATTTGTCGCGATGGAGGTCAAGGGGAAAGATTCATAGTAGAGAAGAGTTGTTGGAATGAGAGTCGAAGGCGAGGATGGAGGTGGGTCGCAATGGTTAGAGATGGTGAGAAGTGTGGTTGGTTCGTGGGGAATAGTTGTGGCGGTTGGAAAGGGGATATGGTGGTAGAGGAGGTCGCAAGAAGGAAGAAGGGGCTAGGGAGGGGGGTTGCTGGTGAGAGGGGCTACGGCTTGGTGGTCGAAGGCGTCGACAATGGCTGTCAGAGTCATTGGCACCAGCTGTAGCTGTCGGAGATGTGGAGTGAGATAGAAGTGAGGGTAAGTTTGGTGTTATGGTAAGTAGAAAGAAAGAGCATCAAAATAATGGCGTAAGTAAAAAAATATTAAATCAATTAATAATTTAATGATATCAAAAATATATTTTAATTAACAATTTTAATAATTTTATTGTTGCATAGCCGAAGCTCGTCTGGTATAGTGAAATATTTTTCAGTTTTTGAATGCAGATTTTAAAAAATAAAATAAAATATTTGTATATATCTTTTGAATGGACGACTCTACGGATAATTCTTCGTAACTCGAAATCTCTCTGTCCCGAATGGCTCGACTGTCCAAAACGACGTCGTTTTGGATTTTTTTTTTTTTTTTTTTTGTCTGAAACAGAGAGAGCAGAGAGAAAAAAAGGAAGAGGAAGAGAAAGAGAAAGAGAGAGAAAGAGAAAAGAGGGGAAGAGGGAATAGAGGGAGAGAGGGTTGATCGCCGCCTCCGATCGTCGCCACCGAGCCTTCGATCTCTGATCTCCGTCTCCGATCTGTGTATGAGGATAATGTGTTGAAATTTTTTTTTTCAGACTTTTACATTTTTTTTTTTTTTTTGTTGATCTCTATGGTGGGTTTACTTTTTGGTTGATCTTTATGTGTGATGATGATGATGTATTTGGTTGATGATGATGATTCTCTCTCTCTGCTATGTTGATGATGATGTGTTGGATGGGTTTGAACACACATCCTGTAAGAGGGGCTAATTTAGGCCTACTAAATTATTTAGGCCCAATAGCCCAAGATTAGTGGGCCCGAATTTATCGCAAGTCCAAGATTGGTGGGCCCAGATTTATCGCCATCAAACGGGCTGAATGGCTCTAAGCCTCGAAAGGGTTCGGATCCACGAACCTAGAGACTTACTCGGGCCCGGACTCGAAAGGGTATTAAGCAAGCCTAGAGATCCGAGGCACTCGGACTCGAAAGAGTTCGGATCCACGAACCTAGAGGTCCGAAGCACTTGGCTTCGAACGGATTCAAACGCAATCTAGAAGCCGCTCTGTTAATGAGTCCCAGAACACTTGCGGGCTCGGAGCTTTCCGGGATCTACACACCAGAACCATGGGCGTAATGGAGTCCGAACAAAGGACCCGATCTCGAGGACGGTGAGTGGAGATAAATTCACTCTTCGGTTAAACCAGCCTATACCCGGGTCGAGGTGGCACGATCTAGGGGGTCCCTGAGACTCGGCAATATTTGCGGCAGGGCGTTCTCTTGAACTACCCCTGATCCTGATACGGCAGGACGTCCTCTGGGACTACCCCTGACCCCTTGAGATGATTGGGGATCATTGGTTAGGTGTGGCTAAGAAGAAGGGTTCGCCGAGGGGTTGATCTCCTCTTCGGGGATTTTTCTCATCCTCGGAGAAGTCACCTCCTCGGAGAAATCACCTCCTCGGAGAGTTCACCTCCTCGGAGAGGTCACCTCCTCGGACAAGATGGTTAGAGAGAATATTTCCCATGTGCCTTGCACATGGGCTCCGTCCTACATCACGAGGTGTCTATAAATAGCACCCACCCATAGCTTTACAAGGGATGGATTTTGGAGATTCAACCCTTGGAAAAGAACTAATTTCCCTTTTCCATTATCAACCTTGAGAGTGAAAGTGGGAGATCCATGGGAGAGCCTTGCCATTATTCTCTCTCTAGCCATTTTGCTTTCTTCTTCACCCAATCTCTTATCTCCATTATCTCCTTTGTTTTTGTGTTCCTAAGTTGAGATTATTGAAGAATCTAAGCCTCTCATCATCTTCTAGAAGATTCGAAGTTGTTCTTCAAGGATCTTCGAAGATCTTCGAATTTTCTAACTACTTTCTTGAACCCTTTCATACATTTTTGGCGACTCTGCTGGGGAGGCGGATTGGTTAATGGTCTCAACGAGATCTGGAATCCACACAACTCCAACAAGGATGGCGGGAGAAGATGAAGTTCACCAGCAAGGATCCTCTAATGGTGGTGATGACAGGACCATAGCTCCAGATCAACCACTTTTGCTTGAAGCCATTCAAGGACTTTAAAATACTCAGCAAGAGATTCTCACCACTCTTCAGAATCTCACTCACACCATGTTGGTGATGAGTTCTAATTTTGCACCGGCACCAAACGGAAATCAAGCTGGTGGTGAAGTCTTTCCTGCCGGAGTGCAAAATCAAATCCAAAGAGAAGTAGGCACCAATCAGCCCATGGCTCATGGCAACACGGCCACAGTGACACATGCTCAAACCGCAGTAGGTGGCAACAGTTTGCCTACGCCTGGGCTCCATGGCGTGCCAAGCCAAGATCCAATGGTGACTAGAGGAGGTTTTGGTGTAATGAATGGGGCTCCGGCGACTGTTGGTGTCCAGGCAAATACAAGGGGCATGATGGCGCAAAAGGGAGCTCTGCCCGTACCTAATCTTGTTACGCCACCAGTGAATGTTACTCAAACGCCAAGCGGGCCTCCTTTGGTACCAACAACAAATTTGCAAGCACAACCCGGTATAGCGGTGCCGTGCAGTGGACTTTACGGGCCTTAATCCAATGTCCCATCACCAACTGGCTTGTCTATAGGCGTTGATGGCCAATATCGTCAAATGTCCTCACCAATGATGAATTCGCAGCACCAAAATGGCCAAGTCGCCCCTAGCTCAGTCTTCGGATCCATAAGCCAAGTTCCGGGAGTACCACCATCAAACTCTTTCCCGCAACAGTTTCTCACTCTCGCCAATGTGCAAGCCATGTTCGATTTCGAACGAGGCAAGAGGACTTTACCCTCTTTGCCTGATCCAGATGTCAAGCCGCCTTACCCTATTGAGGTGCTGAGTTATCCATATCCCGAGGGGTATACCGTGCCAAAGTTCATTAAATTCGTTGGCAAACAAGGAAATGCCCGAGAACATATTGTGCGATTCATCGAGACTCTGGGTATTCATGGTCCAAACCATGTCCTCCGGCTGAGAGAATTCTCTAAGTCCCTCACTGACCGAGCATATAGTTGGTACGTCAATTTGGCCCCAAACTCTGTCCGAAGTTGGGAGGAAATGGTTAACAAATTCCACTCTAAGTTCTTTCAAGTGGCGGAAAAGGTGACCACACTTACATTGTGTAAAGAAAAGCAGCAAGAAAGTGAAGACATCCTTGACTACGTCAAAAGGTTTCAGGACAAGGCTGTGGACTGCCATGAAGCAGTAGAAGAGAGTTATCTGGTTCAAATCTGTCTAGAGGGGGCATTGAGCAGGTACAAAATGTTTCTAGTTAATCACAAGCTACCCACCTTCTCGGCACTAATTGAAGCAGCTCGGAACATTAGCATTCCTCAGGCTCAGGAGTCTGGATTTAAGGCCAGTTACAAGACTAGCTTCAAATCGTCTCGTGGACCTATTGTTGCTGCTGCCTCTGCCCAGATACCCGAAAGTCACAAGGAGGAGGTCATAGAGGCCAGAAGAGAAAGCAATATAATGGCGAAAAGGGGAATGTCTCTTATCCATGTGGAATCGAGGAAGTAAAAGCTCTAGTTAAGGAATGGGTGGCCGACGGAGAACTAAAATTGCCTTATGTTGAAGAAATGCCATCAAAAAAGGACCGTGAGAGCCCTGAATTTTGTGTCTTCCATCGTACATTGAAACATTTGACAGAGAAGTGTTGGACTCTCAGGAAAATCTTCAGAGATAAAGTCGAGGCAGACGAATTGAGGTTCAAAAAGCAGGGGACTCAAGACATTCGAGAACAACCATATCCTCAGCACCGAGACAAGGGCAAGAATGTTGCTATGATAGCTTATGAAGGCCCGATGATTGAGGCTATTGCCAATCTCGATGACGATGATTGTTATCTGGACGACAGCCTCGAGCCAGAGGGCGAGCAAGTTTACTATGGAAGTGCTCTCGATCCAGAGGGCAGAACCTTTATAACTCATGTCGAAGATCCTTTTGATCCAGAAGGAGGAGAAGAGTACTACAGAAGAGGAGGACACCATGTTTATGTGGCATCTTATTTTGAAGAGACCGAGGAGATGGTTAACTACGAGCCTCCAAGAGTGGAAAAAGATCCGGATCACTATGCCAAAACCCTGCAAGATTGTGTAAAGTTCAAGCAATTCTTCGACCAACTTGGACTTTCCAGGGAGGCAAGAACGGAAATCACCAAGTCTATCATCAATATAGTTGAGGCACACCATGAGGAATGCATGTCGACCGAGGGATCTATTCCGAGGAAGGCAAAAGAGCAATCTAGTGCAATTACTTTCTCCGAGGCTGATCGGAAGTATCCTTTTTCTCACAATCGCCCGCTTTATGTGACTGCTTTTATTAGTGGGGTTGAGTTCAAAAGAGCCTTTCTAGATAGTGGAGCCTCTATCAACATTATGACTCGCGCTACTCTAGACAAGGTCGGAATCTCTAAAGAACGCATTGTGAAGCAGCCGATAGTCATCACTGGCTTCGGTGGAGAAAGGAGAGTTACTATCGGATGCGTAACAGTTGATTTAGCCGTCGGAGAGATTCGTTCGGCCACCAAGTTCCATATTATTGATTCCGAGGCAAATTATCACATCATTCTAGGGAGGACCTGGATGCATAGATATGGGGCTGTACCATCGAGTTATCATCAGTGTGTTAAAGCTAAATGGGGAAAGAAGACGGTGACAATTCAGGCTACAGAAAGGCCTTTCGAGACCCATGAAGCTCATTATTCTGATGCCATCTACTTCACCGAATTGGCTGTCGAAGAAGTTCCCACCACCTCTAAGCCTCGGGGGGTCAAAATTCCTCGTTGGAAGGATATCAAAGATGACAAGGAGCCAAGGGCAAAGTCAAGTAAACGGGTGATGTCTAGACCAGAAAGTCCGCCTATTCCTCGGAAGGTGATGAAAGTCCGAGAAGGGGACAAGATGGTATACTATTTATGAAGGTGCGGGGAGTCGGTTTCTTCAGTCACCAACTCCGAGTCAAAAGAAGAGCCTCCTGACAATGACATAGTGATAAAGCCTGAAGTGGCTCCAGAATGCATGCAAGATGGGCCAAAGCCTCAGCCCGAATAACTTATTGAAATAGATCTGAGTGATGGACAAGATGCACCGAGGCCAATATTCATAAGTTCGAGCCTTAGCCCAGAGAAGCGGGAACAGTTGTTAAAGTTGATAAGCCGGTACTTAGATGTGTTTGCTTGGTCATATAAGGAAATGCCTGGACTGGATCCTGACCTAGTCTCCCATTATCTTGATGTGTTCCCAAACTCCAAGCCAATTAAGCAAACTGCTCGAAAATATCATCCAGATCTCGAAGAAAAGATTAAGGAGGAGATTGAAAAATTTCAACAGGCTGGTTTCATCTGGCCAATACAGTACCCCGCGTGGTTAGCAAATATCGTGCCAGTAAAGAAGAAGAATGGCCAAATCAGAGTATGTGTAGACTTTCGAGATTTGAACAAATCTTGCCCGAAGGATGAATTCCCTCTTCCTCACATCGACACCCTCATGGATGCCACCTCGGGACACCAGATGTTCTCATTCATGGATGGATTCAGTGGATACAATCAGATTAAGATGGCTGAAGAGGACGCAGAAAAGACTGCTTTTAGAACACCTCTCGGAAACTTCTTCTATACAGTCATGCCTTTCGGACTCAAGAATGCCGGTACAACTTACCAAAGGGCTATGACTGCAATCTTTCATGACATGATCCATCATGAGGTGGAAGATTATGTTGACGATCTAGTGGTGAAATCCAAGAAAGAAGAAGACCATCTCTGAGACCTTGAGAAGGTATTCAAAAGGTGCCAGAAATTCAAAATGAGAATGAATCCTCTCAAATGTGCTTTCGGGGTGACGGCCGGGAAGTTCCTCGGGTTTCTTGTGCATAGGCATGGTATCGAGGCAGATGAAGACAAGGTCAAGTCTATCAAAGCAATGCCTCCCCCACATTCTCAGAAGGAGTTAAAAAAGTTCCTCGGGAAGGTGTCTTATATTCGGAGATTTATCCCGGCACTGGCAGAGATCTCTGCGCATTTCGGCTCTTTACTAAAAGGAGATTCCAAGTTCGAGTGGAACCAAGAGCACCAAAAGGCCTTCGAGAGAATCAAGGCGGCCCTGACCTCGCCTCAAACCATGATAGCCCCGCAGCCTGGGGTGTCTCTAATGTTGTACCTAACTTCAACCCCCAAGTCCATAGGGGCATTATTGGTCCAAGATGTAGACGGAGCAGAACGCCCAGTGTATTACATCAGCCGGAAGATTCGAGGAGCAGAAGTCCGATATACTCCGGTAGAGAGACATTGTTTAGCTTTGGTATTCACCGCCCAAAAACTCAGACATTACTTCTTAGCACATCAGATTCAGATTGTTGCTAGAAGTGATCCAATCTGATACCTCCTCAGCAAGCCTGCTCTAACCGGGAAGGTGGCAAGATGGTTGTTAGCACTAGGTGAATTCGAGATCACATGTGTAGCTCCCAAGGCAATCAAAAGCCAAGCCTTAGCTGATTTCCTTGCTCAATTTCCAAGTGATGACTATGAATCAGTGAATGAAGAATTAAGAGGAGAGGTGCATGCAACTATGGCTTCCGAGGAAAGCTTCTGGACATTGAGCTTTGACGGAGCAGCAGCCGGAGGGAAAGGAGGGACCGGGATAGTCCTTACAAGCAAAAGTGGGGAAAAGTTATATTTGTCTTATAAACTGGATTTCCATTGTTCGAATAATGAAGCCGAGTATGAGGCTCTTATTTTGGGCTTGATAGCAGCTAAGAAGCACAATATCAAGAAGATTCAAATTCGGGGGGACTCAAAGCTGATAGTGAAGCAAGTTTCAGGACAGTTCGTCTTAAAAGAGCCTGCCTTGGCCACGTATCGAACAACAGTCCAAAGGCTTCTTGACAAATTTCAGAAGGTCGAAATAGAGCATGTGCCTCGCTCCGACAATAAGTTTTCAAATGCCCTCGCAACATTAGGGGCAAGAGTTGACATTCCAGAGGAGGAGGCGACAATTGTTATCAAGAAGAGAACAGAGCCTTCAATAATATCCGAAGACGAAGACCTTCCGAAGGACTGGAGAGCAAAAGTCCTTGAACAACTCAGAAGTAAAGTTGGAAAACTGACTATGGCTAAGCTTGCCCAATTCATAATTATTCAAGGTGAACTCTACTTCCGAGGAAGTACCGGATTCCTAGCCCGGTGTGTTGGCCAACAAGAAGCAAGCTTCCGACTACAACAGATTCATGAAAAATCCTGCGGAGATGGGGATATCAGTCTGTACAGAAGGATCCAAAGACAAGGCTATTATTGGCCCGAGATGGAGAAGGCCTCGAATCAACTACAGAAAGAATGCCCCAAGTGTCAGTCATACATCCGAGAGGATGAGAGTTGTTTTGAAATTGATACCCCTGATTGGAGACAAGTCTACATTGACTATCTCAAAGAGGGGACACTACCTGAGAGCCCGAGGGACATTGCACGCCTCAAGAGGAGAGCGAGGCGGTACTTCCTTGATCAGAACAAGCTTTACAGAAGAAGCATTGAGGGCACTTCCCTGAGGTGTCTCTCCAGGGAAGAATCAGATCTAGTCCTCGGAAGAGCCCACGAAATTGAGCATCAAGGAGGGGCTCGGCTGTTCGAACAACTTATACACCTTGGGTATTATTGGCCGACTATGGAGTCAGATGCATCCCAGCACGTGAGGAGGTGCCATACTTGTCAGAAACACGGAAATTTGATCCATGCTCCAGCCGTAGACCTACATAGCATCCGAACGCCATGGCCGTTCCATACCTGGGCTTTTGATCTGATAGGGCCCATCTCCACACCGTCTAAGGGGTACAAGTGGATTCTCGCAGCCACAGAATTGAGCACAAAATGGGTCGAAACAATTCCTCTAAAGAACGCTACGGGGCCTACAGTCGCGAATTTTATCAAGGAGAATATCATTTGCCGGTTTGGAGTACCAAACACCATCCTCTCGGATAACGGAACTCCTTTCATAAACAAATATGTAAAGAGCCTCCTAGAGACTTACCAAGTGAAGCATCACAAATCCACACCCTACTATCCAAAAGGGAACGGGCAGGCGGAGGCCACAAACAAGACACTGATAAGGATTCTGAGCAAGATGATGGATGAATTTGGGGGGACTTGGTCCGAACAGTTGATAGTAGCCTTATGGGCATATCGCACTTCAAAGAGAAAGCCAACTCAAGCAACTCCTTACTCCCTTGTGTATGGGTCCGAGGCAGTGTTACCTCTAGAGTTGGAAACACCATCTGCTCGGATGGCTCTCGCCTCGGGGATGGTATTGGAGCCTCGAACCACCAGATTGGAAGCATTAGAGGAAAAGCATGACAGAGCTGCAAGAGTCATGGAAAGGTATCATGAGTCCATCGCCCGAGCCTATAACCAGACTGTGGTACCAAGAAAGTTTGAAGAAGGTGATCTAGTATGGAATATTGTAGACCCAATCATGCGAGGACAACCTTTGCCCAAGTTTTCTCCAAAATGGGAAGGGCCCTATAGGGTGGTTCAGGCGAGCTCAAGCGGGTATTACAAGCTTGTAAGGGTTGAAGATGGCTTCCGAACTGGCCCACTCAATGCAAAGTTTATCAAGCATTACTATCCATAGTTAGACTCATCTATGTTGAAATTCATTTTTATTTTCTTACTTTGTCTAAAAGTTGTATTTCCCTTACGTTATGAAGAAGCTGGTTTTCTCTATGGTGTATGTTTTATCCCATCACTTGCAGTGAATCTATTATACTTTTGTCAAGAAAGTTGAAGAATTAATGAGAATATTTCAGCTTTTATTTTATCAAGTAGAATGAGAAAACAATGTGAACATATCTAGACAGCAAAGATTTTGTCATTTCATTGCATTGTCCTAGATAAAACATTTTTATCGAAAGGGGCAAGAAAGTAATAAAAAAAAAACTCCTAAAGACACCCTCGAAGAAGCTGCCCGTCACATCTACATCCGAAGGACAAACAGTAGAGTGTGCCTCTAAAGTCTCCAAACACCCTCGAAGAAGCTGCCCGTCACATCTATATGTGCCTCTAAAGTCTCCAAACACCCTTGAAGAAGCTGCCCGTCACATCTATATCCGAAGGACAAACAGCAGAGTGTGCCTCTAAAGTCTCCAAGGCCTGAGCATAACCCGACTCAAGTTCACGAAGAGTTGCTTTTGTCTCATCTATAGAGGTCTGATAAGAGGCAAGCACAGACATAAGTTCCACCCGATGACTGGCGTTCGAAGCCATATCCAGGCGCTTCCGAAGCCACGATAAGTCCACTTGGTGACGCTCCATGTCAGAGATCCCCTGATACGCCGTCTCGATTACTTTCCCATTAAGGTCACATAGCCATTGCCTGTCCAAGCTATATAAGATAGTGGCAAAAGACTCGAGAAGAGCAGTCTGAATGAGTGGACACTGGCAAGCAAATGAAGTAAAGGTCTCCGAGTAACTCGAATGCACAAGCTGTAGAACTGAAGCAAACTCAGGAGCTACCCAATAATGGAGAAATGATACTTTGCCAGAAGCCGAAGGAGGAGTTGGGGCCGGAAAGCTGCTAGTCTCAGGAATCTCCCCAATGTCTATCGGGTTAGATGAACCACCCGGAGGGGTAACTCCCGGCAGAGGCCCCCGAGCCTGAGAATGCGGAGTGATAAGGGGAAAGACCAAAAGCATCACTATCAAAGTGGAAATCACTGAGATTCAAGTCCAAAACATTCGAAAGCACTGGCAAGGAAGAACCTCTGGCAGTCGTCTCAAAGGCAGGTGTCCCCCCTTGAACCACGAGGAGTCACAAAGAGAGTCGGAGTGGAGTCCGAGGCAGGTGAAGGCAGGACCCCGGTAACAACCAACACTGGAGCAGAATCTGAGGCAGGTGAAGGCAGGACCCCGGTAGCAGCCAACACTGGAGCAGAATCTGAGACAGGTGAAGGCAGGACCCCGGTAGCAGCCGACACTGGAGCAGAATCTGATGCAGGTGAAGGCAGGACCCCGGTAGCAGCTAACACTGAAGAAAAGATAAGGAAGTCTTATTAGGGGTAGGGAACAGTAAAGCCATTTGAGTAAAGATTTCTTACAAGTAGAAGTAAATGACAAACTTCAGAAAGAAAGATTACCAGAGGGAGAATCAACATGCAAAGCCGGAGCAACTGAAGGACTCCTAGCATCAACAAAGTCATTGGGCCGTGTAGGGAGCACCTGATCGATCTCAATGTCTGATGAAGCCTGAACAATAGCAGTCATCCCTGAAGAAGGAAGAAGGGCCGGAGGATGAGAATCACCACAAGTGCCAGAGTGAGTCTCAAAGATCTCTAGCACATCCACCTCCGCACCATTCCCAGAGACGCACCTCATCTCTGCATTGCTTCTAGAAGCATGGCCTGCGACATCAATTTCTGTGGCATCAGTCCCTCCAGTAATCTCAACATCAGAACGGTGAGCCCCAATAACCTCGTCACCAAGATAGCACTCCTCCTCAGCTACGGTAGGGCGGTGACGACGCATGCGTGGAATAAGGTCACAAAAATGATCGGAGGACTCAGCCTCATCATCATCGTCATCTATAACTGCTATACGAGGGGTGCGCATCTTCACAAGTCTTGCAGACAAAGGTAGGGTGTCGTCTAAGTCTGAGTCCGTCCTGAGGGAGGTAGCACGACCATGAGCTACGGTATTGAGAACGTCAACAACCGCAGGGTCCTACACAACGTGGGCAAATAAAAAGTGTTCATTTAAGAAGGTATAATCGCAAGAAAGAAAGTAAATTCAAATCAAAAAATTTCAGATACCTCATGGAGCCTTTTGGAAAGGCGAGGAGCGGAAGGAATAGCATCAGAAGCCCTCTTGTGAGCCATCTTCTTAAGGCGGGTCGTCCGAGGACCAGAGGCCCTATTCAAAGGGACTGGCTCCGGAGAAGCAATTGCCAAACTAGAAGCAGACGCCCGAGCCGGAGGGTCAATTGGAGCAGATAAGGTAAAGAAACTCTCGTACATGTGATCAGATTTCCGGCTCTCAGGCAGCCGAAGAGAAGAGTCCTTCTTATAGATCGGCGGAGGTAAAAATGTGGTCGGTCTGCTCTGGACAAATGCAATAAACGCATCGATATTCTGCCGCCAATATCGCCTGAAAGAGGGGGTGAAGCCCCCTACTCGGCTCAAGCCTGGCATCGTCAAAGACCCGGATATAGGAAGCACGGTATGTACGAGTCCGCGGGTAAAGTGCCCGTAACTCTCCGAGAAAGATAATGAAGGAGGTGCTGGCCCCGGGGTACATTGGTCAAAGCCGAACTGACATGCTACACAGTCAGGTCTATAAATGGCACTATCAACGCCTTCCTCATGCCATACCGGTAATGAACTCGGACGGATCATGATCAGCATGTCAACAAAAGGTGCAGGAATGTTCTTCGGCAAAGGAAAGGACACTGAACGGGAGAAACCATGATAAATAAGCGGTGTGGCCACACCCACCGGTGGGCATACATACGGCCGTGCCACAAAGCGCCGGGGATCATCCACCAGAGTATTCAAGGATGAAGTGGAAATGATACGTGACCAACGTGTAATCAACGGCTGGCAAGACCTCGCTTTCTCAAATGTCTGAGACCGATCAGTATCGAGCACGGGGATGCCATCCTTATCCACTATCTCCCGAAGAACCTCTGCCTCGAATATAGTCGGAGCAGGGGCAAATTTTGGAAACCTCTCGAAGAAGAAACAAAGCAGGAACTGGCTGTGAATGAAGGAGACCGGCTCATATCGACCCACAGAGCGAACCATATCTCGATGTAATAGATCCAGCCGATAGTAGAGATTCCCAAGAAATAGTGGAGCCAAAGGGATCCGATCTCCTCTGAAGAGCCTGACTGCCAAGGGAAAGACGAAAGGATTGAGGGAATCCGGAGGTGTGCTCGGAAGAATGAAGAATGAAAGGAAGCAAGCCAGAAATCCCAAGAAATAGAGCCTGGAGCCATACATCAGACCGATCTCATACTCCCGAGAGTCAGGGTCAGCATCTCTGGCCAAGGGCTGAAGATCCTTGAAGAAATGGCGGATCCATGCAGTATAGGAGGCACGGTCCGTCCTTACTCGACTAGTCCTCCTCGCCGAACCGTCAAAAACGGAACTCCATCGGCCACAAGTTTGAAGATTTAGCTTCAGAGATTGGATCAAAGAATCATCTTCGGAGGGTGTCTGCTCAGGGTCGAAGGCATCAGGGCCAGTCACTTCCAAACGCATCAACATAAACATATCCTCAAGGGTGGGCCCTATCTCGTGCTGGCCAACTATAAAGGTGTGTGTCTCGGTGCTCCACCGAAGAGCCATGGCCTCAAGGCTGGCATTGTTACGCCGGATGGATAGGGAGCGAGATATTTTCACCGGGATCAATAGCCGGGCCTCCTGAAGCCGCTGACAGAGGCTCTTGTCCGAGAGGACATCATCGACCCACTCCTGCCAACCAAAAGGAGGGTTTGAGAAGGCCTTGAATTGAGGATAACAGTATGGAAAGTCCCCTCGCTCAATCCGGAAGCGTAGCACCGAGGAAGGAGAAATAAGGGCCTCATGTCCGGAGTCAGTGTCCTCAGTGAGACATAATGGAGCTCCCTTCGGAGTCAGAAGAGAAGTGGTGGAGGTAGCCACCCGCCAGAAGGGGTCTTTCCGACCAAAATAAGGAGATTTCCTCCACTCAGATGCCGGAGGTACATCCCTCTCTTTCATGAGAGCCGGTTCTGATGACCCCGAGGCAATGGGTTTCTTCCGAGAAGACATAGGGCTGAAATAACATGTATAAGTCGTAAGGAGTTGATCATATTAAAATTCAGAATATTGGAATTGAAACAACACATTCAGATGGAATTTCGACATCAACTATTCGTTTCTCAGAGAATCCATGAATTCAACAAATTCTACGAGGAATGTTTGCACCAAAATTCAGGCACGGTGTCTACTATCCTAAGGGTCATAACGATCAGTTATTTGATAATGAGATTACATGCAACATGACGGGTTTATTAACAAATTCAACCTCGAACGTCATCAACAATTTATTTTCTCGGATTTCAAGTCTCTATCATCAATAAGAGGTGCAATGTCATAGGCCGTTTTGTGATGAAGTTCAAGCGAGTCATTTTCTAAAATCTATGTTCCATATTAAAGGTCCAATTTATACGGGGATCAAAATTTGGATAGAGTGAAGTGCAATAGCAAATTTCAGGCCCAAGATCAGAAGCATTTTATATTTCTCATCCGTAGCAATATTCAATGGGTCGTTATGCAAATTACAAGAATGTCCTTTCTAAAGTCCATGTTCATAAGCCCAGGATTTTCTCTCTCCATGTCAAAAATGGAGCTCAAATACTAGTCAACAAGTTATATCCGGCCTTTTCTCGGTGATAAAGTTCAACAAATTATGTTCAAGTCAAGCCCCTCAGTAAGGTTTCAAGTGCTAATGTATGTTTCCATATGACCAAAATCACAGTGTTTGAGCTAAAAAAAAATGTCATTGGGATTGCCACAAAAATATGTTTATATATATTTAAATATATTTGTATTCGGAAGAGGGGGCCGAATTTCGTACTTACAAATTTGGGCAGTTAGAGTGGTGAAGTCCGAAGCCGATACTGGAAATTTAAGCTGAAATCAGAGAGGCTTTACAGACTGTAATCAACAAGATTGGGCTAGGCTTGGCAAGACCACACACGTTGCGTTGAGTGGGCGAACGTGCGTGGTCGGCGTCAGACAAGTTGAAGTCGGAAGCAACGCTGGAACCACAGAAGAGTAGGCAACCACACACGTTGCGTTGAGAGGGCGAACGTGTGTGGTCTGCGTTGGAGTAATTGAAGCCAATGGTGGAGTTCCAGCAGAGAGAAGCCAACAGTGATTGGCAATGGAGTAGCAGCAGATTGAAACCAACAATGTACACACGGCTTCAATAGCAGATTGAATTCGGCTCTGCAATAACAATCAATGTGCACACAACTTCAGCTTCTAACCTATTAAAAGAAAAATGTGTCATTGGAATCACAGACGTTGGAACAAGACTTTTCACATAAACTGCCACAAAATATATATGTATATACAAGAGGAAAAGGGATCCACACACATTATCTCATGCTTCACAGCAACCTTCAAACATCTTGGAGCCTGCTGCTCATGGAAAGAATAGTAATGAAAGTTTGTTAGATGATTCACTTCAAGCAGAATACTCAGAAGATGAATGTCCCGAAAATTTGGACTCTGTTTTGTGCAATACAGTTTCTTGTGATGATTTCAGAATTCCTCAATAGTGTTATTGACTATAAAAACAAAAAAAAAACCAAAAAAAGAAATTTCATCATGGTCTCCTTTTTCTGGATTTAGAGAAGCGGCGGCAGTGGCCTTCAAATGGAGTGCAAAGCAAAAACTGGGTTGGCCTCTGTGGAGAAAAAGCCGAAATGGCTGTGCAACAAAAGAGGAAGATCAGAGATTTTGTCTTTATCCCCAAAAGGAGAATATATATACATAAAAGAAAAGGCAAGAGTTTACCTAGATTTGAAGTCAGAAAATTAAGAGGAGAAGGTTTTGAACTTATATACACAAATCTGAAGCAGTGTAAAAAAAAAAAAAAACAAGTTTCGTCGTGGCTCTGTTTTCTTGATTTGTAGAAGCAGCGGCTGTGGCCTTCAAATGGAATGCAAAGCATGTTGGTACCTGGGTCTTGTCCAGCATAGAGAGATGAGGTGTATGCCCCTGATTTCAAAAAAAAAAAAAAAAAAGAGAAAGGAGAGGGGTATTGATTAGAGCTTTTGTCCTCATTCAAAAAAAAAAATAGAATAATGCTTGGAACCCCCTTTTGGGGGGTCACTCTCTCACCTCCTTTGTCACGTGGCGGGAGTGATTGGAGGAGCAGAAAAAAAAAAAAAGAACAAGAAAAAGCAACCAATAAGAGAGAGAGGGTCAAAGGGGTGGGAAAAAAAGGGGATGAATCATTATTGAAAAAAATAACATAAAAAAGAAAAGGAAAAGTTTGTTTCTCGGTGATCTCAAAAGTGATAAGGCTATGTATATATAAAATACGCCACTTGGTGAAGGAAAGGTCAGTCAAGTTTGACTAAAAAAAGAAGTGGGCTTATACATTCAAAAAATAAAAAAATAATGATAAGTGTTTTATCTTGTCCCGAAGTGGAGATTTTTTTTTTAAAAAAATGGGCCTTATATATTCAACGCTACCGGTTGGTAGCTCGAAATTTAGAGGTCCGAATGTCCTTAAATTTTCATATAAGGCAAGAAAAAAAAAAACAAGGCAAAAAGAAAAAAAAAAAAAAAAAAACTTTTCCAGAAAAGGAAATTAGGGCCATTAGGACCACTGTTTTTAGGGTCACAAAACATTTTTCTATATTCAAAAGTAAAGATGATGATGATAAGTGTTTTATCTTGTCCCGAAGTGGAGATATTTTATTTTTATTTTTATTTTAAGATATTTAAAATAAAAAAAAAAGCTTAAAAAAAAAAAAGTTACTCATTTATTTATTTATTTATTTATTATTATTATTATTTTTTTTTTTTTATATTGTTACTTGTCGATTTTATCTGTAAATTACGGTGAGCCCTCAGCTTTATTCATGGACTCTGTAACGACCAAATATTCCCGAAGACGTAATGTGAAGCATGGCTGACGAGGTGAAACTATGCATGTCCGAAAAAATTACAATTTCTCATACACGCAAGGGGCAAATGTAAGAGGGGCTAATTTAAGCCCACTAAATTATTTAGGCCCAATAGCCCAAGATTAGTGGGCCCGAATTTATCGCAAGTCCAAGATTGGTGGGCCCGGATTTATCGCCATCAAACGGGCTGAATGGCTCTAAGCCTCGAAAGGGTTCGGATCCACGAACCTAGAGACTTACTCGGGCCCGGACTCGAAAGGGTATTAAGCAAGCCTAGAGATCCGAAGCACTCGGACTCGAAAGGGTTCGGATCCACGAACCTAGAGGTCCGAAGCACTTGGCTTCGAACGGATTCAAACGCAATCTAGAAGCCGCTCCGTTAATGAGTCCCAGAACACTTGCGGGCACGGAGCTTTCCGGGATCTACACACCAGAACCATGGGCGTAATGGAGTCCGAACAAAGGACCCGATCCCGAGGACGGTGAGTGGAGATAAATTCACTCTTCGGTTAAACCAGCCTATACCCGGGTCGGGGTGGCACGATCTATGGGGTCCCTGAGACTCGGCAATATTTGCGGCAGGGCGTTCTCTTGAACTACCCCTGACCCTGATGCGGCAGGACGTCCTCTGGGACTACCCCTGACCCCTTGGGATGATTGGGGATCATTGGTTAGGTGTGGCTAAGAAGAAGGGTTCGCCGAGGGGTTAATCTCCTCTTCGGGGATTTTTCTCATCCTCGGAGAAGTCACCTCCTCGGAGAGGTCACCTCCTCGGACAAGGTGGTTAGAGAGAATATTTCCCATGTGCCTTGCACATGGGCTCCGTCCTACATCACGAGGTGTCTATAAATAGCACCCACCCATAGCTTTACAAGGGATGGATTTTGGAGATTCAACCCTTGGGAAAGAACTAATTTCCCTTTTCCATTATCAACCTTGAGAGTGAAAGTGAGAGATCCATGGGAGAGCCTTGCCATTATTCTCTCTCTAGCCATTTTGCTTTCTTCTTCACCCAATCTCTTATCTCCATTATCTCCTTTGTTTTTGTGTTCCTAAGTTGAGATTATTGAAGAATCTAAGCCTCTCATCATCTTCTAGAAGATTCGAAGTTGTTCTTCAAGGATCTTCGAAGATCTTCGAATTTTCTAACTACTTTCTTGAACCCTTTCATACACATCCCATCTTGCTCTCTCCCATGATCTAAATCCTGCTCTCCCATGAACACACATCTAAATCCTGCTCCTCTCCTTTCCTCTTCTCTTCTTTCTTCTTTCTTCTTCTTCTACCAGTCATTGAAAAAAAAAAAGAAGTCAAAATGACGTCGTTTTGGATTCGGGCACCGTGGCTCTACAGTCAATAGAAGCGTTCACTTAAAATTTATGCTATTTTTATTTTATTTTACTTTTAAACATGTAAATGCATTAATTTTTATTAAAAAAAATTAGAATTTAAGTTTTATAACAAAATAAATCTTGATTTTTTTAAATTTATATTATAATTTTTCAATTTTTTAATCTAAATCATTATTTGTCTATTTTTGTTAAATAAATTTTTTAAAAAAATAATATTTTAGCCATTAAAATCAATAAAATTTATATTCTAAAAAAAAAGTATACATTTTTGGTACACTTTCTATTGAATTTAATGATTGAAATATATATTTTTTCAATTTTATTTAATGAAAATATATACATGACTTGGATTGAAAACAAATCAAAGTGTTATAATTTATTATTGAAAAATATTTTTCAACTCATTGTCTTACACGGTAACAAAATGTTAATTTTCATGACTAAAAATATTGATATTGCTTATTTTTAAAATACAAATATCTATTTGCTTTTGTTTATAAATTAATTTTTAAAAGAAAAAAATTACAAAAATAAAGTCAAGCTTTGAGCTTTTTATTTTTTCAATTAAAATCTTGTATTTTCAAAATATCCATACATCTCTTTTTATAAACACTACTCAATTTTCTTGTCAACACACATGGTAGTATTCTTTTAGATGGTGTTTTGGAAGTGGCTAAGTGAAACTCCTAATTTTTTTAAACCCTATTAAATCTCTGACTTTTGAGTTATTATAATAAAACCCTTAGTTTCTTGTTTATTCTCAAATTTATTTCTAGAACCAGAGAAGCATCGCGAACGAACCCATACAAACCCTAACGACCCCGATAGCTTAGTAATAGTTTCTACACTCTAATATTAATTATTTAACTATGAGGCCCCTGAACTTTGTAATTTTATTTAGATCCGTACTTTTGAATTATTTTAATAAAGACCATCGATTCCTTATTTGTTTTCAATTTTAGTTATAGAGTCGAAAACGCGCACCAACTAAAAACTCGGAAACCCTGATTGAACCCAAGAACTCAGGGACCATTTTCAATGTCCTAATAATAATTAAATTAATTCCCTAATTATATTTGCCGCTCAAAACCCTAGATATCCGGTTCTCATTACGATTCACCCATTTAATTTGAAATAAAGAAACTTTAATCGAATTGAATTCCCAAATCCTAATTTAATTAAATACTACACTTAAATAAATGTTCTAATTCATAAATTAAGGCCTTAACCCTCACATTTTACTTGAATTAGAAATTGACCCCAAATTAGTACCTTTATATATATATATAAATGATTTACTTTAATTCAATCTTTGTTTGTACACAAAATCTACAAAATTTATATCAAAATGTACACATAATCTCCCCAAATCCAAGCACATGTATAATTATTGGCACCTTTGGAACAAAATCTCTAAAATCACGAAAATCAAATCATGACACTGGTACCAAAGATTTGCAATGAATGTAATTGTAACTAGAATGGATTAAATTAGTCCTAAGCCTAACTAGATCATAATTAAGTACATAATTAAAGTCTTAATCAGCCCTCATTCCATTATATTCAAGCTAAATCGAAGACTATTCCAGTCATTTGAAATCAATGGGTATTTGGGACTTTTCACACCAAATTCTCTATAAATACACCTCTCCCCTCCTCATTTTTGAAGTACAAACACACCTACACACTCTTACATTCAACTGAGAGATGAAAATGGAAGAAATTGAGCAAACACTTCACTAGGCATTTAAGTAAGCCACAACACAACCCTTTCTTCTATTTCCTCTTTCAAATACATGTTCTTAGATGTTCTAAACATTATTTTCAGATGTGTTTTAATGGTGTTATTGTGTTAAAAATAAAAAGAGTTGAGCCTTGTTCCACCCTTACTTGTGTTTTCTCTAATAGATGCAAAACTATCTTTTTCTACACCTATCTTACATAATTTCCAAAGGCACACTTTCAATCCAAATTTCTGAGTTTTTATATATTATTTAGCATATTTTGATCACAATGAAATAGAAAAATTATCCATGATTACCCTCTTTTCTTACTTTTTCTCTTATTTCAAGCTATGTGCTCAAAGAACCGGTATTTACAGCCCACTTCCAAAAATTCTAGAAAAATGTATAAAAATATCCCTAACTTAATTTTTATGTCAAAACCTTCCTTTAAGTGTTATATTTCATGGGGAAAACATTTATCGAAAAAGAGTGAGCGGTTTGAGAGAAAACTCGATTTTCGTAACAGTCGACGAATCTAGACAGCGCTAGAGTATTTCTTAAATAACTAAAAATCCAGGAAAGTTATGACACTTCTAAAAAATGTTCTGAAAACTAGATAAAATTATCTACAGACTATAGAAAGGCCAAGTTTAGGAAAAATCTAAAAATGTCTATTTAATTGCAATCTTTAAAGTACACCAAATCTAGAAATTTACTTTTGTTGGTGAATTTATGTTCTTAACTTCATGGATGTGCTTATTATCACTTGATTCGTGCTTTGGTATAATATTTACATTGTTGTGCCTATATATTTTTACCATGATGCTTAGATGATGCTCATGCTTATGTAGAAATTATTATCTTGATGAGTTATTCTTATTTTAACTTAAAACATCTAACTCAACGGGAAACTTAATTGGGGTGGTAACTGGGTTTCAATCATTTGAATAATGTTATAAGAAAATGTTGTATTTAAGTTGAATTGGTTAGAGGGATGTGTTCCCTATTTGAAGTAAAGTGTTTCACAAGTGTGTTTTCGAACCCTAACGTGGTACATGAGTTATTCTAGTTGCATAATGAAATTTGGAGGTATAAGGGTGGCAGTGAGGGTCTCACATATGGAGAGTATCCCTGGAAGTCAGTTCCCTTGGGATAGACCGTGATGTCCCCACTCGGGTATATAACCTAGGTGCGTGGGCATCATTAGTAATTGTGCAATAAGCGACGCATTGGTATTTGTTTAACCAAGGGGGAGTCAGAATTGCCCGTGGCTAGTGTTAGTAGTTGGGTAGGAATGACATTCCACGGGGAGTTGCCTAGAACTAAGTTGATTGACCGTTACTCTTGAGAACTGAAATTTGTTATAAACTCTGCTTGATTATTATTTTCACTATATATGTTATGATCATGTCATTATTGTGTATTGGATGGGGAAAAGAGACGGGGTATGTGTGCGTATACTGGACATTCAAAGCTCATAGCGTTTTGGTAGATATTGAAGACTATTAGACTGGTCGAATATGAAGATGAAGCATTTGAGGACGTATGACTATCCTAGGAGAATTAGAAACTAGTTTCGTAAACGTGTTTTGAGATTGTATGTGATCAATCCCCTATTGTATTTAAGACATGATTTTGTAATTATTATTTTGTATTACATATTCCTTATTTTCTCATCGACTCATGTAGAGCTTGTCTTAATTCCTTGTTAAGATCTGTGAAAAAATATAGCTTGCTATCTAAGGTGGTTGGATTTTGCAGGGAGGCTATGTTGACTCTTTCGACCTTCCTGAAATCATACTTGGCTATTAACCAAAGGACTCATTAGTGACGTTTCCTACACTTGTAACCTAAGATAAATCATGTATTTATTTGTTAATATATTCCTCGATGTTTCCGATTTTTGGGGTGTTATAGGTTATTTTAGTTAATTTTTGAATTTTAACAAAAAGACGTGTAGAAAAGTAGAGAGAATTATGTGATTAGGTGTTTTCCCTTTTTAGTTATTTTAGCCAAAAAAAAAAAAACAACATCCCAAACGAGACCTTTACTCTTTCAAATTAATATAAATATCAATTTTTATCTTACCCCACCAAATTACAATCACTACTTATCAACAATTCTAATTACCCAATTCAATTTTACCATAGACCCATCATAATAAATCTACCTTCCCTCTTTCTTCACAAACCCTTTTTTCCCCTTACTTAGTACCACCATCTTGGCCCAACACTCCTAATGCTTTATTTTCTTAGTATCCCCCTCCTACGACTACCCATTCCCTAACATCCTCTTCTCTATCTAAACCTAAAGCCAATTATAACTAATCAAAAAAATTGAAAAAATCTCAAACCAGACCAAATCGCATGGTTTGATTTGATTTTCTCAATATACGGTTCAATCCTAATTCTTGAAATATGTAAACTATACTTCATGATTCAATCTGTGGTTTTATAATTACGGAACCATATGGAACCAAACCGAACCGAACTATTTATATATACATAATTTATCAATTACAGTAAATATAAAAACACCTAATAAATTATCAATCATCTATTTTTGCAAGTGTGTTATTATGTAGTAGTTGAACTAGTTCTAAGCAATTATTTAAATCATTCTTGTTGGTAAAATAATGGCATATTATTGATATTTGAGTAGGTTGTGAGCAATATTTTTATAATCATATTGTAAATGATGACGAGTTTCTAAAAATCATGGTTTCAAACTGAACAGATCCGCACCGTATTTTATTGGTTTGGTCTACTTTGGTTCCAAGTTTTTCATGGTTTGCTTTGGTTCCAAATTTCTTGGAATCGAAGGTGGTGGTTTGGTCTTGGTTTACTCATAAATTGAACAAAACTAAACCATGCTCACACTTAAAACCAACAATGTTGGAAGCGACAACGATTTGCATAGCAAATGAATCTGCGATCTTCAACCCTCAACTTTCCATTTCATCACCTTCGTGAAGGTTGATCTTTTGTGTTGTGTTGTATTGTTTGGGTTTTAAGCTTAGTGTAGTTTTGTGATTTGAATATAGAGGAAAGTGGAAACATGGTAAGATGGTGGTAGAATAACTAATTTATGATGGCGAAAGGGAGTAGTAGGAGTTGGTGGTGATAATGGCAGTAGAGGTTTATTAATTTATGATTGTATTTTAGTGGTCGGCATTTAGATTTTGGTTTGATTATTGTCATTTGTTTTACGCCTTTCATACATTATCGGTTGAAATTTTCATACAAAGCATTCAACACTAGTTTGTTGAAATTGTCATGTATGTTTGACACTCCAAAATCGAACCATTGTGGTTTGTGTGACTCTGTAAAACCAAACCCTTTTGGGTGTGTCTGTGTCACGACCCAAACCCACCCCTGTAGGTTTAGCACCGTAACCAGCCAGTAATCCGTGGATTACCAAAGGCCTCAGAATAGATTAGCAAATAATAAGGGGCTGCGGAAGCAATATAACAAAATAAACAAGGTCCAATGAGCTGTGATAACGTACATGTGACAGAACATTTCAAAACTTATATATATATATATATGCATAACATGCCAGTCAAGATACACAATATTTACAAACTGTACATCCCAAGATCTGACTGTACGAAACTTATACAATGACTAGCATGAGTACAAAAACAGCCATGGCGTTAAGCTTAGTTCGGAACCTCCTCGAGAGGCACAATAGTTGGCTAACAAAACAGAACAGAAGGCTGTCAACTCTGGCCCTGGTCAGGTGCCGTCTCACCTACATACATAATATAAACTGTGAGCGAAAGCCCAGTGAATAACAACAGAGTAAAGGGTTTCATTAAATGAGTTCATGCAGTTTTAGAAAACATAATTAGAATTTGTATCAAATTCATCAATTGTCCAGATCATATACAGATAGAAATTATGAGTCATGTTCAATCATACATAGTCCATCCGTTAGCGCTAACAGATTACTTACAAGGTATCTTAGATCATACTTGTCAGTTCCATAGAGGAACCTCCGGTCGGGTGAGGATAACTTGTCAATTCCATAAAGGAACCTCCGGACTGGGAACTTGTAAACTTGTCAGTTCCAATTAGGAACCTCCAGCCGGGCACAGATAGCTTGTCAATTCCATGAAGGAACCTCCGGATCCGGGTAACAGAGAACAGATATCACATGATGCCAAGGATGTCACGAATACATAACATAAATTGGACAATCATTCATTGTACAGAACATGTTATTTCATAAAACAGATCTTATTTTACCACACAGAAAATAGCTACGGTTGAACATAACTTTACTAAGTTATTACTCACAGTTGATCTTGAATCAGACAGATGAAGCAGATAGGTCAAACAGGACGCGGCACGTGACCTACATAGCATATAACAGACACACACTTGAAACACACGTTCTAATTATACAAAACTTACGTCGTTGGTTCTTCGTGTGTTTCTACCGTTTAATCCTCACTATAGAGTCTTAAACATGGCCTATGAATGCCTAGGATGGCATGAGGATGCAAAAATGCCTTGGAAAACATTTTTCAAAATTTGCTGAAAACAGGGGTCTCGCTCGAGCGTAGCTTTCTTCGCTCAAGCGAGCTTGCCAAAACAGAGGGGTCGCTCGAGCGTAGACTTCTTCGCTCGAGCGGTCTGTAAAAATGAAAAAGTATTGGCTGTTGAAATTTTACGCTCGATGCACGCTCAATGCTCGCTTGAGCGTAAGACACACCCTTCGCTCGAGCGTAGGTCTCGTCGCTCGAGCGTGCGTCTGTGTGCACCAAAAACCTGAGAGCTTGCAATTTACGCTCGAGCCACCATTCCTTCGCTCGAGCGGAGCTCTGAACAAACGATGGTCGCTCGAGCGTGGAATCCTTCGCTCGAGCGAGGAAGCCAAATTCTGGAATTTTCAGATTTGCCTCCTAAGCTCAAACCAAGCATTCAACTTCCCAAATCTCAACCTCTTGGGCCCATTTTCTGGAAAAACACTTTAAACTCATAGTATAACATGTTTTGAAGATCAATTTGAGAAATCAAAGCCCAATGGTGAGTTAATTAAACACAATTGCAACCAATTTCCAAGAAATATTAAAGAACAAAACATGCAAGTGTTCACTTGAATTCAATACTTCAAAAATGTAACCAAATGCAAGATTAAACTCAAAATCATGATGAACTCATGGACTATAAGTAGAATATGGTCTTGCATGCAAGAATTTCCATGAAAACACTTCAAATTGTTATGATATAGACATGTATGCATGATTTAAGCTTTAATTCAACATGTTAAATCTAATTCTTGTCTTAGATCACTAATGTCACATGAATCATGCAAGAAGTGACTTGAATTCACAATCAAGAAGGTAATTCTCCTACCTTAAGTCTTCAATTTCAAGCTTAGGGGCCTAATCTTCCAAGTTGCCTTCAATTCCTCTAGATTCCAAGCCAAGACTAGATGACTCAATTTGTTCTCTTGCTTACTCTCTCTCTCCTACGGTTTTTGAACTCAAAAGATGGATAATTGATGCCTCAAACTCATGTGACTCAAGATTAGGGGATTGCCTAGAATAATCCACTTAGTGGCAAGATGGTAATTTACTTGAACTATTGTAATTTAACTTTATTTAATCATACCAAATCAAATTTAAGTTAAATCTACCATAAAATTCTATAAATCCTAACTAATACTTAACACAAAACAATTTCGGAATCGGGCGCCGATAAGGCTTTCAATTTGCAGTTCAAACTTGAAACATGAACAGATCATTTTATGGCAAATAGATAGAAACACAACGATAATGCAATACACATGCAAATTAATTCCAGATTCCTTCTAAATTACTATTAAGCATAATTAATCATGTTTTAGCATTAATCGGAGGTCGGGGTTATTACAGTCTGGTTCTATAATGTTGAACACTTTTAGTGTGTTCAGATTTGTGCTATTGAACATATAGCTCCTATCCGACTTTGTGATATCGAAAGAGTGTCATTCTTTTTGGCCTTGGACGGTCAAACATTTCAATTTTTTTTATATTTAATTTGTTTTATTAAATTCACATATCTATATGTTTTTATATTCCATGTTTTTTATTGTATATTTAATCTTTTTGGCCTTGACTTGTCACAAATGTTGAACTTTCTATTTTTACTTCTTTTCCTGTTTTTAGTAACAAGAGCCTATGATTCACTGGAAGTATTTTATAGCAATCTCGGTTTCTCTTCCTTTGATTGTTGTATTCCAGACTTAGGTTCCGTGGAGTTGGTGGTTGTATATCTTGTTATTATCCTTTAATTTCGTGTGTTTGAGTTTTAGGATATATTTGGCGTGTTTCGAACAGGTTGGTTGAGCTTTAGCCCTATTCTTGTTGCCTAGAATTTTGGTGGTACACTCGAGCGGGTCCCTTTACGCTCGAGTGGAGTTTGATTTTTGGTTGTCCGCTCGAGCGGGTCTTCTTGCGCTCGAGCGGGGTTTACATACTCTCAGCATTTCGTGCCTCTACAAAACTTCTGCAGGTGTGTTTTTCATGCTCGAGCGGATTTTCTTACGCTCGAGCGGGTCGCGCTCGAGCGGGTGTCTTGGCGCTCGAGCGGGTAGTTCATTTTCTGTAAAAGTACTAGAAAGGGGAAATCTACGCTCGAGCAGCCTTCCCTTTGCGCTTGAGTAGGTGTGTTTTGCAGTTGTGCCTTGGCGCTCGAACGGATACCTTTCACGCTTGAGCAGGTCCAGTTTTTTGTGCTTGACGCTCGAGCGTCCTATTCTCCGCTCGAGCGGGTCATACGTATATCAGATATCAGCTGGGTCTTTTTAGATCACTTTTCAACTTCCACTCTCTCTCTTACTTTTCCAAAAACCCATTTTTGAGAGTCTCTCTCTCTACATTTCACCTTCTCTCTAGGGATTGATCTATCTTGAGTGATCTACTCCCTTAGTGTCTTTACAAAAAGTGTAGAGCTTGGTTTAGGCTCCCTTTTGATCCGAAATTTTCTTGGTTTGAAGCACTTCGAGATTTCTCCATCATCTCTATTGAGTTTCATCTCTTGAGGTAGGGATTCCTACTCATTCTTATGTGTTTTAACATAGATGTTGGGCTTTTTGCATAAATGGTTTGATTTGGATAATTTTGGGTGTTAGGGTTTCAAAGGTATGAAAAAAGGGTTTTATTATTTTGACTCATAAATATGTAATTTGGGTCTTAAAATGATGGTATTGTTGTTGGTTGTTGATATTTGTGCCTTTGGGCCAAAGTTAAGAAAGAGGGAAGAAAACCCTAATTTTTGTTATAAATTAATTTATACAATTAATTTGGGGATGTTATGGAAATATGAAATTGAGTTGTAGAATATGAAATTGACTCATTATGAGATAGAATGGTGAAGTTGGAATTATTAATCACTCACCTTGGAAATTATTGATAATTTATCTGTTGGATGAAATTATTATCTGTTTAGAAATAATTGCTTTGGGCTACCGGTGGAGGGTAGTCTTGATTGTTGTAGACAATGCATAATGATTAGGCAAACTAAAACTAATCAATTGAGTATGCCATCGAATATGGCGGTTGATATAATACATAAATTTTATGTATTGATTTGATTATGTATATGATATGCGTTTATATACATTGTGTTGTGTGAGAGGAGATAGGTGATGTACTCCACGGTTTAGAGGAAGATAGGGGATGGACCTCTAAACTGGATATTGTTTGGGATGAGATAGGGGATGGACTCCATTGGTACAGCACTAAAATGTGTATCATTTGTGAAGTATGGAAGTGTTTTTGTTTGACATTGATACAGTACTATAATGTGTATCATTTGTAAAGTATGGAAGCGTTGTCGTGTGTTATTGATACAGCACCAAAATGTGTTTCTGTTATGAAGTGTGAAATATTTAATATGAGTTATTATCTCATCTGAAATAGAAATACTGTTGATATGAGATGCGATCTCAATCAAATTGATTGGCCAAGTTCTGAGCCATAGTTATGAATTGAGAATTGGATAAGAAATGGAAAATGGAATGAAACATGGTCACTTTTGTCATGTAATTGAATCGGATTATGAATTGATTCGTGTGAGTTAAACATTTATCAACTGCCAATGTTTTAGTTATTGCTCATGTTATGTTTAGCATATCTCTACTGGGCGTTGACTCACCTTATATGGGACATCATTTTCAGGTACATGTAACATGCCACCTCCAAGGACGTAGTTTGAAGGCTTAGTGGCTGGGGCATCTTTTATGATTACATTTTTATATTACATGTATATCAAGCCAAGGGCTTACTTTGTATTTCGAGTTAGTAGTCATTTTTGTAACCAAGTGTTGACTTGGAAAGTTGTAAGCCCATAGGGCATTTACTTTTGTTGTCAACATGTAATACATTTTGCAATGAATACTATGATGGATTGTAATTATGCTTTATTTTCTTATGTCTAAGCATGTCAATATTGTATGATTTATGGGTTTATTTTGAGGGCGTTACATATTTTGTTCCTTTTTTTCTAGCCTTTTCATTGAGTATGCTATCTTTTACCATATCCATGGTGACTACACCATTTGGAGTTGAATTTCTTATAATTTCCAACTATCAGGTAAAAAGCTCAACATTAACAGTTTTTGCAATTCATCATCTAGCACCATCGTCATCATTGTCAATTGATTGATCAAGCCTTAAAAGTCACTCATGTGCTCTGCAACATTGTGTCTGTCTTTATATTTCAAGTTGACAAGCCTTTTAATTGAAGAAGCTTTGTTTTGCGCAATCTTGCTCTCATACATGGTTTCTAATTTCTTCCACAAGGTGTGAGCATTAGTTTCTTGAGCCACATGATGAAACATACTTTGATCAACCTAATTGTGAATTTGTTCAACGATTTTCTATTCATTATCACCCAATTTTCAACATCTACATCTTCTGACCTTTTGTTTTCACCATAAATTAGTTATACAAGTTCTTAGTGTAAAGGACATCATCCATTCAAGGTTTTCAAGTTGCATAATTTGAAAAAAGGTCAATTTTATCATAGCCCCCGAAATATCCTGTATTCTAAATTCACACAAGAATTTTATTAAACACTTTATCGGCATGAACCATGTGCTATGATACCATTTGTTGGGAAAACCCTTATATTTGTCCCTCCTTGTGTAAATAGAAAATGGGTAAACAAATGTAATAACCCCAACCCGTAATTAGCTACTAATCAGTAATCAAGGATGCCAATTAAATGAATTAAATAAATTATGTGTTTATCATACATTTTGTAAATCAACTGGTTTTCTATCTGTTGTCGTTCATGTGTTAAACTTCGAACTGCGAATTGAAGGCCTTATCGGCGGCCGAACCAGAAATTGATTAATGTTTTATGATCATTAGAAATTATGTGATTTAATGGTATATTTATTTAAAATGCGATTTGGTATGATTAAATGAGATTAAAATAAGCTAGATTACAAGAGTTGGCCCTATTTACCAATTTGTCACCTAGTGGATTAATCTAGGCAACTCCTCTCCACTCCATACACTCTTGACTAAACATTTCATCAGCCCATTTTGAGAGTCACAACCGACTAGAGAGAGAGAGAGAGAGCATAAGAGAAAATCTTGAGTTCTTGAGAATTGGCTTGGAGATTGAGAGAAATTGAAGGGATTCTTGCATATTTGTGCTTTTACACTTGACTTGAAGACATAAGGTAGAGAAATCACTCTCTTAATTGTGTATCTAAGTTGTATCTAGCATGGATCATGGTAGTTTAGAGAGCTAAGTCTAGAATTGGCTCTAATATGTTGTATTGGAGCTAATCCATGCATGCATGTGCATATCATGAGGTTTCAAGTTGTTTTCTTGGAAATTCTTACATGCATGTCCACATTATTGTTTTAATCCATGAGTTCATCTTGTTTTTTGAAGCAATTGACTCATTAGAGCAAGTGTTTGAAGCCTTGAAGTTGATCAAATCCATGCATGTTACATGTTCATATTGTTCATGACATTTGGTTTGGAATTGTGTTTAAATGAACTACCTTTGGGCTTTGATTTCTCAAATTGGTCTTTGAAATATGTCATATTATGAGTTTTGAAGTGTTTTCTAGAAAATTAGCCCAAAAGGACCGAATTTGATGCTTTAAAACTTGATTTGGAGCTTGAGGTTCAAATCTGGAAATTCCAGATTTTGAACTCACGCTCGAGCGGAGTGATTGGTGCTCGAGCGTGAAATACATGTTCCCATCACTTTCCTCTGTTTTGCCTTCCGTTCGAGCGGGGTCATTCACGCTCGAGCGGGGCCTTGTGTCTTACGCTCGAGCGGGTGTCGAGCGCCCATCGAGCGTGATTTTTGAGCATCCAGCACTTTTTCCATGTTTTGCAGTACGCTCGAGCGGAGGTAATCACGCTTGAGCGTATATCCTTTGTTTGCATACCCGCTCGAGCGGGGAAGGCCACGCTCGAGCGGGGACCTCATTTTCAGAAAGTTTGGCTAAGTGTTCCAACTCATGTTTTGGCATCCTCATTGCATCCTAGGCAATCCTAAGCCTTAATTAAGCCATAGTAATGAGGTTATGGAGTAGAAACACACTAAGTAAAAAAGGTACTAAATTATGAGATTCAAGAGTGTGTTTTAAGCATGTGTTAAGGGAGAATAGGAACTAATGTAATACAAGCTAATCCTTAATGGCCACTTTAATGTGTAATGATAAGACATGCTTGTGTTATGTATTTTGTGATTGTAGGTCAAGACTCGAGGATTGATTGACCGCTTACTGGAATCACTGTGAGTAACGTTATCGTAAAGATACGTTTATATGAAATTATGTTCCAAACGAAATGTGATAAGCTATGATTTCTGATATGATATCTGTTACATGAACGAACATCCCAAGTTTGAAATCTATTATGACATCCATAGATAGTCCTAAATCATGGGGGACGGCATGAAAATGCAGGTCCATGACATACAAGTAATTACGAGATCTCGTTAGCCACTTCATCGTGGTGATATGTGTTTAATCGGTACCCGGAACCGATTACTCCAGTCGGAAGACGTTCTGTTCTGTGTTCTATGAGATGTACCATTATTATGTTCTGATACAAGACTAATTATGTTCTGCTCTGTTTTATGAATATGATATGTACGGATTTCGTTCACTAACCCCTTTACCTTAATGTTATTCACAGGACTTTAGCTCACTATTTGTATATATATATGTATATAGGTGAGCATTCTGGAGTTCGAGCCCGAAGGCTTTGTCTAGCCCGGTGTTCTGTTGTCAGCCAACCATTGTGCCTCACGTGGGGGTTCCCGAAGTGTCTTGTATTCGAGTTCTGTTGGTCCTGTACATATTTAAGACTTGTTTTGTATTTTGATGGCGGTACTTAAGATACTGTATTGTGTGTGGGTATAATATAATGTATGGTTGACTTATGGTTATGTAAATAAAGTTTTAATTATTCTGTTTCATATAAGTCAGCACAGCTCATTAGACAATTATATTTACGTATTTGCTTCTGCTAGCCCTTTAATTTTGTTAATCTGTCCAGAGGCCTTCGGAAATCCGAGGATTACTGGCCGGTTACGATGCTAAACTCATAGGGGCGGGTTTGGATCGTGACAACAAACCACAAATACAAGCTATAATATGACTAAAGATTAAAGACAACAAAAACAATCAAAAAACACCAAATTTATGTGATTCGGCAAAGTTCATAGGTCCACGGGTCCAAATTTGAATCAAACTTCCACTATAAAATAATGGAGTTATCAGATATCATCTCTAATCATAACTAAAGGCATACAATCGTCAAGAGAATATTCTTGGATCACTAATAAAAAATTAAATCATCACCACAAAGGTGGGTTTTAACAAAATTAACAAAAGACAAAAGTTTAGGTCTCACCAAAAGTGGATATCCCAAACTACCAATCCAAGAGAGCTTTGACGGTATCGGCTCCGATCAATGCATAGAGCTTGTCTTCGTGAACAACATACTGAGGCTCCGATCAATACGTAGAGCTTGTCTTTGTGAACAACATACTAAAATTTATCAAGATTAGGCAAGAAATGACCATCTGATCTTGGCTTGAACTATAGAAGAAAACCTAGCTTTTTATCCTTTTTGGTCTCTCTCTCTCAACTCTCTAGTTTGCTATTATTATGTCTCAAATCAAAATGTCTTTTTTCTTCTTTTTGACTTACAGAGTACGAAACCAAGCTTCAATGAGAAGCTTTACAATTTATAATAATAAAGCAAAAAACTTTGTGTAACAACCCCGACCCATAATTAACGTTAATCTATGATTTCATATGTCTAATAAGTTATTAAGTTCAAATTCTAAATTAATCACATGCGTGTTGCATTATTTGTATTTATATCTGTCTAAAGTAGGAAAATCTATTCATGTTTCTGTTTTGATTTACAAATTGAAGGTCTTATCGGCATCTGATTCAGAAATTGACTTGGTTTTTGTGTTAATTGGAATTTTTGAAATTTTATAGTAGGTTTAATTGAAATTCGATCTAGAACAATTAAATTGGATTAATTTAATGCCACTTAATTAGCCTTAATTAACTATTATTAGGTAAGCCTATATGGGGCTTCTTATGTGCTCTCACTCACTCTTTTCGTCATCCTAACATATTTTAAGCTCTCTCTCACACACATAACGTGTAGAAAGAGAGAGAGAGAGAGAGAGAGAGAGAGAGAGAGACTAGAAAGAAGTCTTCAACAAGGAATTTGCTAGGAGATTTGGAGAATTACTCAAGATTTTGACTAATTAGAGCTCAATTGGATAGCCTAAGTAAGAGCTCAACCTTGCAACCTTGGAATTGAGTCATTTAGCACATGAATACAAGTAAAATAGGTGAATTCATATGGGAATTGAGCTAGAATTGAAAAAAGCTAAGTCATTCCATGCATTCTTAGCATTTTAAAGTTATTTTCAAATCTTTTCTTACATGCATGTTATAATTCAAACATGGTTTAAAGAATTTATAACATTTCTTACCATTGGACCTCATTTGATCATGTTTTGAAAGCTAAAAACTCAAGTGAATATATGCATGACAAGTTCATATAATTTCTTACATTTTAATACATTTTTGACATACTTTTGGGCCTTGATTTCATGAAATGATCTTCAAATCATAAGGTCTCACAAGTTCCTACATGTTTTCCAGAATTTTGGCCCAAGAATATGAGTTTTGAGGTATGGAATTTGAGTTTTTAGCAAAGACAAGCAATCTGGAAATTCTAGAATTTTGCTCTTCGCTCGAGCGGCCACCTTTGTTTTTGCATCTTTTCTCGAGCGACCAGAAGTTCGCTCGAGCGTGAATTACATGCTCCCAAAAGTTACATGTTTTTGTAAATCGCTCAAACGGCAAGAGTTGTGCTTGAGTGGGGGAATGAGTCTCACGCTCGAGTGACCATCAAGCGTGAAAATCACATAACCAGTACTTTTTCGAAATTTTCAGAACACTCGAGTGGAGGAAGTTGCGCTCGAGCGTCCCTTCACATTTTTTTATGCCCGCTTGAGCGAGGAAAGCTACGCTCGATCGTGGACCTTATTTTCAAAAAATTTGACCAAATGTTTTCTAATGCATTTTTGCTTCCTCATTCCATCATAAGCATTCCTAGGCCAAGATTAAGGCATCATAAGGAGGGTAACGTATAGAAACACACTATGTATAGAACGTAAAGAGTTAAGTATGTTCCAAAGTGTGTTTCAAATGTGTATTTGTTATGTGTTGATGTAGGTCACGTGCCGTAAACCGTTTGATTAGTCTGCTCTGTCTGTCTGCACCCGAAGCCAACTATGAGTAATAACTTAGTAAAGTTATGTTCAACTTTATTTATTTTCTGTATAATGAATTAAGATCAGTTTTCTGAAATGATATGTTCTGTACAATGAATGATTGTCAAATTTTTGACAATGTATTCATGGCATCCTTAGTATCATGTGATATCTGTTAGCTGTTACCTGATATCGGAGGTTCCATTATAGAACTTAATATGTCTGCACTCTATTACCTGTACTGGAGGCTCCATTATGGGGCTCAGCATATTTATTCTCTGTTACCCAGATCCGAAGGTTCCTTTATGGAACTGGTTACTCATAACCACCATATGTTCTACATCTGTTATGTATCTGCTCTGTTAGCGCTAATGGATGTACCACGTATAATTAAGCATGAACTCTGACCTTTGTGTATGTTTTGAACAAGGATATGAATATGAATCTGTTTATGAATCTGAATTATGATTTCTGAATCTGGTATGGACTTTATTCATTAAATCATTTACTCTGTTATTATTCACTGGGCTTCTGCTTACTATTTATATTATATATGTAGGTGACCAGGCACGTGACCAGGCTCAGAGTTGAGGACTTAGCATCTCAATTTTTGTTAGCCAACCTTTGTGCCTCCGAGGAGGTTCCAGATTATGTCAAGTTTAGTGGCTGTTTTTGTGAATGTACTAGACTTTGTTTCTTTTGATTTTTGGGCTAGATTTCTGATAATATGTTCATGGACTGATATGTAAATACTGTATTTTTTGACGTCACTCGCAAGTTTATAAAAGTTTTAAATTATCTATCCCATGTATGTCTTCACAGCTCAATGGACTACGTATATTTTGTATATTTGCTTCCGCAGCCTCTAACTATGTGTTATTCTGTTAAGAGGCTTTTGGTAATCTAAGGATTACTGGCCAGTTACGATATTAAACCTATAGGGGCAGGTTTGGGTTGTGACACTTTGACTCTAATGATTCTTTGTGTGGGACCCTACTCAAGAAGAGATCCACCCAACATATAGCTCATGGGGCATTTAATAAAGTGCATTCATTATATCACATATTATATATCTAGGAGCATGTAGATGTTTGAATAGTAAGATGGCATATGATAGATATAGTGCATAAATTGCATGTAAAGAGATGCGTAAATTCCATTTCAATGATTTGTACTATTATTTCACTTTATTTTACACATCTCACATATGGATCCTTGGGATCTTTTCTTGGGATCTTTCCGTTTTTCCTTTTATTTTTGTGTTTTCGTACCATCAACATTAGTTTTGGTCCATTTAACCATGCTAAAATAGAGGTCACTGTAATTATGTTAAAATTGTGAGAGTTACTATATTTTCTCCAAATTTCAGAGGAGGCCAATGTAATTTATCATTATTTTTTTGATAAATTACAAATATACCACTAAGATTTGTTTGACATATGAATTGCTCCCTGTAATTTTGAAAATTACATATTGTCGCTGCAAATTTTTAATCACATAGCAAATAACCCATTTTATTAAAAAAATCATTAGAAGTGAGTTTGGCAACAAGCCAAATGCTTATTGGCTTATTTCTGTCACATTATCTCTCTATTTTTCTGCATGTCTTTTTTGTAATAAGTAAAAAACTCAGAAAATAAGCCATACCCAAACCATCCCTAAATTAAATACAATTTTAATGATATTAGAAACATATTTCAATTAACAATTCTGATAATATTGTTGCAAACAAGAGTAATTAGGAATTTTATTTTTTCGGTTAATTATGTTAAATAAAAAAATTCTAATAAGAGAATATTTGCAATTTCTAGAATCATGGAGAGTAATTCTTATTTTAAACAAATCTCAAAGGTGTATTTATAATGGAATTTGATTCTCTTGAGTTGGCTATCCAACTTGAGAGAGTGTTTGGATTTGTGAGCCCATTATGGGGCCAACTTCAGTAATCTTAACCATTCACTTTTAAGATTTGATAGATAAAATATTCATGCAAAAAAATTAAAAGGACTGGATATTAGTCATTATAGCTTTGAATCACATTTATTTTTAAAAAAATAGATGACAATTATAATTTCAAGAGAAGCCATCTATCCTTTTTGTAATACAAATATAATTTAAATATATAGTTACCAATTTCTGATCATCTTAATATTTTGCATGAATATTTTACCCAATGAATGCTAAAAGGTAAACGATTTAGATCATCAAAATTGGCCCGAAAATGAGCCCATACCTAACGCTCTTTTAAATTGAGATGACCTACTTAAAAAAATCATAATCGTTATAATTTACCATTATTTTTAATAAAAAGTTTTAGGGAGAATTACCTCCCAATGAAACAAATTTTTTTTTTTTTTTTTACACAAACATGGAGGGGTGCAACTTCCACCTCCACCGTTTTTCACTTGCACCTCACACCTTACACGTTTTTGTAATTTTTTTCTCTGTCATCCCCCAAAGTTTTAAGGAAGTTTTTAGAACGGGTTATGATGACTGTAACAACCCTCACCTCTGATTAGTGCTAAACTGTGATTGAGCATGATAAGTAATTGATTAAGCTGAAATTCTGAACTGATTGTATGAACATGTTGCTTTGATTGCATTGCTATTTGTCTGTCATTAAATGATTTGTTCATGTTTTAATTTTGAATTGAAAATTGAAGGCCTTATTGGCGACCGAATCAGAAATTGATTAGTGTTTTATGCTAGTTGGAATTTATGTGATTTTAAGATAGGTTTAATTAAAATTCAATTTGAAATGATTAAATAATGCTAAATTACAATAGTTTGAATTTACTACCAAATTGCCATTGTAGTGGGCCACTTTGTTGAAAACATTGTTTAGAGCTCAGTTTTGCATCTTTTCTTCATCCATTTTCTTGGCCAAAACCGTGAGAGAGAGGGAGGTAGGAGAAGTTTGGTTTCAACAAGGTTTAGCTTGGAAAATTTAGAGGAGTAGAAGAAGATTGCAAAATTAGACTTCCATACTTGAAATTCAAGACCTAAGGTAGGGAATTCATCCTCTCAATCATGAATTTAAGTTGTATCTTGCATGGTTCATGGAAATATTGGAGATTAGAGTCAAGTTTTAGCTCAAAGTGTTGAATTATGAGGCATTGTGTGCATGCATGTTCATACCATAGCATTTTGAGGTTGCCTTCATGAAAATTCTTACATGCAAGTTCATATTTTGGTTGTAGTCCATGAATTGATCATGTTCTTGAGCTCAATCTTGCATTTTATCTTGTTTTAGAGCATTGGAATTCATAGGAGCTCATGCATGTTATGTTCTTACATAATTCATGAAAGTTTCTTTGAAATTGTGTTCAATGGTCTCTTATTTGGGCTTGATTTTACAAAATTGATCTTCAAAATATGTTGTGGTATGGGTTTTCAAGTGTTTTCCAGAAAATGGGCCCAAAAGATTGAGTTTTGATGTGTTGAATGCTTGGTTTGAGCTTTGAAGGTAAATCTGAAAATTTCAGATTTTGGCTTCCACGCTTGAGCGAAGGATTCCACGCTCGAGCGACCATCATTTTGTTCAGAGCTCCGTTCAAGCGAAGGAATGCTGGCTCGAGCGTAGATTACAAGCTCTCAGGTTTTTGTGCACGCAGACGCACGCTCGAGCGACGAGACCTACGCTCGAGCGAAGAGTTGTGTCTCACACTCGAGTGAGCGTCGAACGAGCATCGAGCAAGGATTTGCAACTCCAGTACTTTTGCATTTTTACAGACCGCTCGAGCGAGGAAGTCTATGCTCGAGCGACCCCTCTATTTTGGTAAGCTCGCTTGAGCGTAGAAAGCCACGCTTGAGCGAGAGCCCTGTTTTCAGCAAATTTTGAAAAGTGTTTTAAAGTCCATCTTTGCATCCTCATTCCATCCTAGGCATTCCTAGGCCACGTTTAAGGCATCTTAATGAGGATAATGTTATAGAACCACACCAAGTCAAGTTTAAGGGGCCTAAGCTATTAATCCCAAGTGTGTAATTTAGTGTGTGTTCGTTTTGTAACTGTAGGGTTGGCATCCGAGGACGCTCATTAGCTTGCCTATAGCCCAGTACTCTGTGAGTAATAATGTTGTAAAGATATGTTCAATTATGATTATTTTCTGAATGATCAACTGTACTACTTTCTGAAATGACATCGTTTACTGAATAAATGTTTGTCCTATTTGTAAACTGTATCCGTGGCATCCTTAGCGACTTACTGTTACTGTTACTGCTATTGTTATAGAGATCTCTGTCGGTTCCAATGTTGGGACCACTATTGTTTACTGATTGATGGCCATCAACTGACTGTTTGGTCTTTTAAGACCACTATATTGTTTGCTATTGGATGTACCACATATGACTACTATGGTTTCAAAATAACTGTTATGGCATGGAAAATGAGCCACTGAACGAATAACTGATTTACTGATGTAAATGACTGTTTTAATTACTGAAAGAACATTCATTCTTAACCCCTTTACACATTTGTTGTTCACTGGGCTTTAGCTCACTGTTTATATTTATATGTAGGTGTCTAGGCACTGAACCGAAGTTAGGAGCGTCGAGTTAAGCTCCCGTTTTGTCAAGCCAACCTTTGTGCCTCACTTCGAGGTCCCAAGTCTGTTCAAGCTAAGGCTGTTTCGGGGTGTCTCAGTTTCACCATTCTGTCTCTGTTTTGTAATAAGCGTTTTAGACTTGACTGTACAGTTATGTAGAAGGGACTTGGTCCCTAACCCGGATGTCATGTGTATATGATGTATGTACATATATTTTGTTTATCAATGTGAGTTGTGCATAAAGTCTTTTTGCATTCAGGTTTTTACAGCTCATTGGATATCTTTTATTTACTGTTTGGCTTCCGCCAACCCCTTTACTCTGTATTACTGTCATTACTGTTAAGTAGGCATTCGGTAATCTCGAATTACTGGCCGGTTGCGATACTAAACCTATAGGGGCGGGTTTGGGTCGTGACAATGACCCAAAGGTGGGAAGGCTCTAAATGCACCCCAAAACATTGGTTGGGCACCCCATTTTTTCAAATTATTCTTAATACAATTTTATTCCTAAAGTAAATGATCAAAATGGCCAAAACCCTAACTCTTCCAACCACCTAACTCCGGCTAGCCTCTTAGCACTGGCCATTTACTCCATTGTTCTTCCTTGCGCCGCGCTGCTACCATTACCATCGTCGTGCTCGGGAGGTGGCAGTAGCTCCGGTTTTTGCCCCTCATGCCTCTACGAGCACCTTACTATCCTTGATCCCTCTTTTGTCTCCTCCTCCTCCTGCCTTCCCTCCAACATCGCCACCCACTTATCCACCACCACTCTTAAAGCCATTTTCCAAGTCCCCACTAAACCCCATTCTTCTTTCTTGTTAGAGCTCCGCCGTATGAAGTCGTTTTCTACCTCCAAAAACAAAATGTTTTCCAACTTGTTCAAGCCCAATGCAAATCATGTTATATTAGGGGGTTAGAACACTCTCTGGTCTCTATTCAGACTTGACGACAAAGGCTAGTCTTCATCCTCTATTGAAATTGAAGGTGGAACCATAGGCTCAATCTCCACTCGCGTGACTGGTCCAATCTTTGAGTCCAAACCTAGTCAGAAATCACCGATTATGCTTTAACCAACAATCCTGTAATACAAATCCTGAGTTCTCCCTCGACGTCGGTTGAATATTGTTCAACGACCCTCGCTACTCCTTCGATAAACCTAAAGTTTCCTGGGATAGATATTTGATTGGCTGGAGCTTTCTTCAGATTCTGCTGATGCTCTCAGTGGTGGAGGATTCTCTAGTGGTTTACATTTTGAGGTTTGATGAGAGGTGGTGGTGTGCGTTAGGAGGCGACAGGTCTAGTTACTCCAGTGACAGCCATGGGTGAGGGTAGAAATGTGTTTAATTGAATGTATTGAGGTGTTCAACAAAATTTTTTTTTAAAAAAAAAAAAATTCAAAATTAGGGTTGGGATGTTCCAGGAAATAAGATGCCCAACCAATATTTTGGGGTGCATTTAGAGGCACCTCCAAAGGTGGGAGACTCTATTTGCACCAAAAAATTAGGTTAAGCACCAAGTTATCAATTTTTTTAATATCATTCTACTCATTAAACAAATTACCAAAATAACCAAACTCTAATCCTAACTCCAGCCACCCTTTCTAGCTTTGGCAGCCTTCGACCATCCCTTTTAAACTCCGGTCACTAGTTTATATAACCCTTCCCTGTCGCTAGCCAACCACCTAGCTCCAGTTAGACCGACCTCCTAAAAAATTTAACAAAACTCAAAAAATAACCCTAATGAAATCAAGATTTCTTTACTTTCCACCCTATTTGCTAATTATATCCTTGTACCTCATAATGGAGTCCAACATCTGCAACTTCAATGGTTACTTGAACCTGTTGATGAAATTATCAACCGTCACATCAACTTGTTTATTGTCTACTGCCTCCTTACTCTCTTTTACCATCGTCAGATGGTGAGCCTTGACGATTTTGTCCTCCTCAAAGTGCGCGAACGTCAACTTCGCACTCGTCAACTTTTGAATCTTTGTCATAAGTTTCTCTGGCAATTCGCCGAAGGCTTGGTTGGTGTTGGACTTGGTCATGTTCACGTGATGATGGTCCTTCAACTGATTGTAGACCTCGTATAGACTCCTTGAATCTTCTTCTTTGAAATATGTTTGTCAAAAATTTTGATGGGTCTCTAATTTGGGGGTTTCTGAACCTGGGTTTGGGTTAGGATTGAAGTGGGTGGTGGTGGGAGGTGATGAGTGGAGTTGTTGGGATCTGGAAGCGTAGAGGTTGATGAAACAAATGCGATAGCATTGTGGGTCATTTGGCGATGGCAAAGATTCCAACACAGGTGAGTGAAAATGGATAAAAGTGGGATTAACAAAGTGTTTTGGGCTGTCCAAAAAAAAAAATTCAAAATTCAAAATAGGGTTGAGATATTTAAAGTAATGGGGTATCCAATCTAATTTTTAAGGTGCATTTAGAGCCACCTCCAAAGGTGACCTAATAGACATTGGAGGTGTTTGACAATAAATTTTTTAGCTTTTTTGAAATTAAAATTTGCAAATAGGTAAAATAAACTAAAATAGCTAAAAGCAACTCCAATGGACCTGCTAAAAGAGGCCTGAACCATAAATTTTGGACCCTCCAACGGGCTGGTGAAAAGGCTAGCTACTTTACCATCAGTCTTCGCCAGTGGTTACATATGAAGAGCACTGAGCCTCTGCAAATTGTATTGAAACCCTTTTTCCCGAGAAATCATTTCCCACAAATTCTGAGTCCCGTAGCCTCCACAGCCCATTACCGCCATATTGCGTCGCCGGCCTTTCGCCTCCTCGCGTCACCGCCTTCCGTCGCGGACATCCTGCTTTTCGTCGCCGTCTTCCATCTCAGGTATACTCGGTCTCTCTCAAATCAATCTCTCTCTGTCTCTCTCAGATCAATCTCTCTTTTTCTCTCTCAAATCTCCTTGGTCTCTTTGTTTTTTGCCTGGGGAGGTTACACAATTTTTGCCACAACTAATTGATATGTTTGAAATAAGCTAATAGAAACTAGTGTGAGAGATTTGAGATATGGAATTTGTAACAAATCAGTGTTATATATGGAGCTGTTGGAGCTTGTGGTGTCACCCTCCTAGAGCCAAAACCTGTGTAATCAAACTTTCCTTGTAGGTTTCATAGAGCCAAAACCTGTTGTAGCCTCTGAATTGTATGCTATTATTGGGATATATACACACATTCTGTTGCTTAAATCAATATAGATAAGTTTGTTAATCTTTGGAGATTGAAGATGACTAGTATAGAGAAAAAGCATGCTAATATGTTTAAAGAACTTGTTCTGGGTGGTGATAAAATTGAGCATATGGTGTTTGCTTAAATGCCACAGAAACAAAGATTTGCATTATATAGTCAGCAACCATTTTCCTAACCTTGAATTTTTTGTGCATGACACTTCTCAATGGATCTTCAGAAAGAAAACAATTTGCATATTTAGTTTAGGCCTAACCTTGTGAGTGTTTATGAGACTGTCAGAATTTGTAGCATTTGCCATATAAAATACCAAGTAAAATTGCGGAATGCAGGTACTTCAAGTTTGGAATTTGAATTAAAAGGACCAAATATCCATCATCTACATATTAAAAAAATTATCTGCAAGGTAATACTAAAATGGTTCAATTTCCAGCACATAACATAAACATAGACAAAAAAATACAGCAAAGGTGTAAAATACAATTGAACTGTTACTTCCAATGATCATAACTAAAATCATGTTCAATTTCCATATGCTGCCACCATACTAGTACGATGAACTCTTCTCCCCTGCTACTAGTGACTAGATTAGAAACCAAGACTTAACTACATTATGATTAGTCCTCATATTACATCTGGAAAACTACGTAAGTTGCTGTGATAGTTATATGTACACATATACTTTCATTAGTTTGTTATACTCTCCTTAGTTGTGATGTATCAAATCTGATATTTTTTAATATAACAAAGTCACATGCATATAAACACTA
The DNA here is from genome assembly GCA_036172215.1 of Camellia granthamiana. NCBI lineage: Eukaryota > Viridiplantae > Streptophyta > Magnoliopsida > Ericales > Theaceae > Camellia > Camellia granthamiana. The sequence continues at coordinate 34,212,708 of CM069904.1, read as the reverse complement.
CCATAATGTTTCAATTTGCAATTCTAATAATTGAAAAAATGTAGTAATATGTAAATCCTTGCTGGTAGTGTTAAATCCTTGCTTGCAATTTTTAAAATATGCTTTGGTGTTCAACCTATTAGCTTCTTGGTTGCTGCCATATTGCTAATATTAATGTAGAACTTGATACCGTCCAATTGCTAGGTACTCATTAGTTGGTTTTGGGTTTTCTATTGTTTGTTTCCAGTCTCCATTGGGTGACTCTGAGTTTAGTGTGTGATGTCTTCCTTGAGATGTTTAAATAGGATGTGTCCGAATAGGTGTCAGCTAATGCATCTGGGAAGTAGCCTTGTTGTGTCTGCTTTTGGAGTGTGTGAATGGAGCGGAATAAGAGAATTTTTGGGATTATAGATTCATGGACCTTTCCATCCCAATTTTCAGGTGTTCTTTCTGAAGCTCTCCAAATCTTTTAATCTTCTTGAGCCTTGAAAGGCCATTGTCCTTTGTGTGCGTTAATCCTTGGACTTCTTGTTCTGTTGTGGAAGTCTTTTATTCATCATAACAAAAAGAAGAGAAACAAAACATCAATAGAATCCATTGGAGATTGGAGACTTTGAGCACAAAAATGTTATTGGTTCTCAATATCACCAAGAATTTCATGTATCAGTTTAGCACAATATATAAGGAAAATCTCAATTGTGGAATTTTTATTTCAAGTAAAATGTCATCTCTCTTGGATATGCTTTGGGTCGTGGGCAGCCACTTATTAATGGTTGAATTTGTATAAAAAAAAAAAAAAATTTATTTGTTGAACATGTATATTTTTAAAACATGTTAAAGAAATATTATTGCAAATTTACGTTAGTAAAATATCAGCAATTAGTATTTTTTGTTTTAAAAATTGGTTAAGTTAGTTTGAATGATTAGCTAACATAAAGAGTGTGATTGGAGAGCACAATAGCTAAAACAATTAGATAAAATAAAGAGTGTACTATTTTTGTACTGAAAAATGTTTGAGGGCCCGAAATCAGTGGCTCGAAACCCAAAACGACGTCGTTTTGGGTTTCAAAATTTTTTTTTTTTCTTCTTCTTCTTCTTCTTCGTTTTGAACACAGGAGAAGAGAAACTGAGGCGAGAGGCGAGAGAGAGTCGTCGCAGCTCGTCGTCGTCGGCCGATCGTTGCAGCTCGTCGCAGCTCGTCGGCCGATCGTCGCATCGCAGCCCCGCCTCCACCTCTACCTCCGCCCGCCTCCGCCTCTGCCTCCGCCTCCAGCCCGATTTTGATGGCCCCTCCAGTTCTGCTTCTCCTTCTTCTTCTTCTTCCTCCTTCTCTTTTTCTTCTTCTTCCTCTTCCTCTTCCTCCTTCCTTCCTTCTCAAATTCGAGCCGGGGCTTTCGGGCTCTGTAACGGGGCTGTTTTGTACTTTAGCTAGCGAAAAATGAAGAGCATGGTTGGAGTTGATAAGACAAACATCAAACCCATAACCATTTCAATTTACTCTCACAAATATCACATCCAATTACAAAAAAATTCAATCATCTTCCAAAACACAAAAATTTTAGCCTACAAAAACAGCCTACTAAAATAGCAACTTCCCAAACACCCACATTGTAAAATGACATTTTGCCCTAAAAAAAATAAGAACAATGCTACAGGGCCCGAAAAACGGTGCCCCGAATGGCTCAAAAAAAATTTTTTTTTTTTTTTTTTCTTTTCAGCAGAAGAAAGGAGGGAGGAAGACGAAGGGGGGAGGGGGAGGGGGAGGGGGAGGGGGAGGGGGAGGGGAGGGGAGGGGGCCTAAAAAATGGAGGAGGAGGACGCGATCGGCGGAGGCCGACGCGATCAGCACGATCGGAGGAGGAGGACGGCGACGCGATCGGCGGAGGCCGACGATCGGCACGATCGGAGGAGGACGGCGACGCGATCGGCGGAGGCCGACGCGACCTCTCTCTCCCTCTCCCTCTCCCTCTCCCTCTCCCTCTCTTTCTCTCCCTCTGCAACTCAGAGTTGCAGAGGTTCAACAATGGTGAAAAAAAAAAAAAAAAACGGAATGCCCAAAACGACGTCGTTTTGGGCATTCGGGGCATTCGACCCACAATATTTCGGGCCCTCAAACATTTTCCAAAAAATAATAATAATAATTTTGTCAATTTAAATCCTAAATTTTTGATTTATTTTCAATCTAAATCATTTGTCCATTTTTATTAAGTAAAATCAATGAAAAAAATGAGTATTTTAGTTATTGAACTTAATGAAAAGCATATTTTAAACATTTTATGTATACTTATATTGAATTTAATGATTAAAATTCTCTTTTTCCGTTGATTTTGCTTAACAGAAATAGGCAAACGGTTTAAATTGAAAAGAAATAAAAAAGATTAGAATTTAAATTGACAAAACTAAAAACTCAAGATTTTTTTTATTACAAGACTCAAACCTTTTTTTTTTCCCGGTAATTGTCCCAAAAATAAAATGACCATATTGCCATTGTGGCCTCTTTTGGGAAGCTGGTTAAAAGCCAGCTTCTAGCTTTTAACCCATTTTAAGTCACATTACCTCTCACATAATTTACTCACAAAAAAACAAAATAAACTTACAAAAAGACAAAATAGATTTTTAAAAAAAAAGCCAACTTTTAATGTACACCAAAAACCCTCACTCACTGATTGATTCTCTTATTCCCTTCATCCATCAAGGAAAGAGAGTTTATTTATAAAACCGAGAGCAAAGGCCCACGTACACACCATTCCCCATTCTCATCCATAGGCCTCGCTGCCACCACCCTCTTCCTCTCTCTTCTCCTTCGGCACTTCCCCAATTGCCTCCCATCACAATCTCAATCACAATCAAACCATCTCGATTGGAGCATCACTATCCAAGCACCACCATCCATCCATTGGGGTATCTCTTTCTTTGCTTCAATTTTTTTCTTTATTTGTTGTTTTTGTTGATGATGAGAGAAAATGTTCTAACGATTTTTGCTGATTATTTGGAAAATTTTGTCAAATTTTTGATTTTTTACTACACGAGTTTTGGTTGTTTGTTTGATTTGGTTCTCAAAAGTTAGATTTTGTTCTTGTGTGTTATGAGGATTTAGGATTTCATTGTTTGATTGAATTTTTGTTATGTGCTTTGCATTTTTCTCAGATATGTTTGAGAGTTCATATTCAATTGTTATGGTGTTTGAGGTTCACTGAGTTGGTTCATTGACTTTGATTCAGTAGCAATTTTGTAATGGAAGGGTAAAGTTGGCGTTTCAGTTTATTAAACTGATGACATACTTAATTTTTCTGTCGATTGATAAACAGAATGGCGAAAAGTGATATGTGATTATAAATCTTAGGGGAGTTTGTTTTAATTATCTTAAAACTGTGATGACTGTATTTGTATCGAACCTCAGTGGAGGTTAATGTAATTTACCCTAAAAAAGCATATATCCGTAAATGAACCCTCTAAACCATCCAATCATAGCCAGTTTTGTTGTATAAAACTTACTGAGCCATCTTGATTCCAGGTTTATTGAGCCTTGCAACTAGTAGAGGAGAGAGAGAATGGCCACCAAATCAATGGATTTTGCTATTGGAAGCCATCCATTACCAAGTTGTTTTGCTTCAAAATCATCTAAAGTTGGGGCTTTCACCGTCAGATGCTCTTCCGTTACTCATCCCACTGGTGGTGCCACCATTGGTAACCTTCTCTATCATGTATATACATATATAACACATCTATATATGTACATGCATATGTGTATATACATGTATGTATGTGCTTTTATTTTTGTTTGTTTCCTTAGTTTATAGGCATATACATCAAATGATTCTGGAAGTAAGATTTCAGTTTTGTATTCAATTTCCATTTTCCATTGATTTTCCATTGATTTTTCATGTTTATAACACGAATGTTTGGAAATTTAAAGTTTCACCAGGAAGTATGCTTGGATCATGGAATTGTGGAGGATTAGGGAAAGAAACAAGAAAACCTAAGGAAGAGAATGAAGTGAATTTCTTTATTTCATTTCTCTGATAAATCCAAGATCCAAAATATTCTCATTAAAAAAAAAATAAAAATAAAATAATAATAATAATAATAATATTTCTATAACAAGGTGCCTATTTATTTATTTTTGGGTAGGTAAAAGTGATGTTTTATTTAGTCCTTTTCTGTTACGCTTTTTGCTATATGTTAGAGCATCTCCAATAAGCCCCATAAGAACATCTCCAGTGATAGTTGCTAAATGACATTGCCAAAGCTATTTTTTAGCTTTCTACAGTGTCAAATTGCTATTTTTTTGGCATTCTTGCTCCATTGGTACAAATGCTATTATTTAGAAAATTGTCATTTTTTGAGTCTGGTTTGTTGGGCTTTGTATATGTTTCGTTTTTGGGCTTTGATTTTCTTTGCCCCATGCTTTCTATTGCTTTGTATATATATGTAAAAAATTCTCTTGAAACCCTCTCTTGATCAAACTTTAGAACCATTGCTTCCTATAGAAAATCTTTTGTAAAACCATCACAACCGTCTCACGCTCAAATACATCTCTCACTCATCCATCGCTCTCATACCCATCTCTTGCACTAATCATGCTTCCATCTTTCTCTCACCCATCACTGATTTCACTCGGACAAAAGCATTGGTCTCAACTGAGAACAGAGATTCCTTTCTTTCACACTTCGATCTCCTTCATCAGAGCAAACTCTATTGTCAAGAAATGGGTTGAGGAAGGCTTGTGCCTTCGGAATTGGGGCAAGTGCGCATGCCTTCATCTCTTTCAGCCATCAATCCCTCTGATATTGACTTATGGTTTTATTTTCTAAATTTTATTTTTGGTTTTCATTTTCTTGTTTAGTTTGATTATTAAAACAAATGCTTTTTTGTTGGGTTGTGGTTGTAATTATTGCTGCCCCTCTCTCTCCCTAAACCTCATGGCTGGCTCTCTTGCTAGCACTCTCTCCTTTTCTATAGTAGTGTAGCTTATCCTCTCCTTTAGACACCCAATTATATTTATAAACAAGTGAGTAAATTTATATTAGGGTTGAACTTGTATGTGTTATGAACTGGAAAAGGTTAGTTCTGAAGAAGTACAGACACTTCTAAGAAGGTGATGTATCCGTATCATGTCCGTGTTGGACACCAACATCTTTGGACACTCTTAGGACACATGTCCGATACTCTTCAAAACATGTCCTATTTTTAATTTTTTTTTAAAGACCCGGACACTCTTTGGACACTTGGAGGACACACGTGTCAATCGCTTAACACATGTTTCTATTAATTAGACATATGTGAAACTAATTATAAGTTTGAAAAAAATAACTTAAGAAACAATAATAAAACAAAAACCCTATAAATTTATAGGAATTAGTGTCATATTGCATTTTTTATTATTTTTGAATAGTATATTCATATATACAACATATAATAAATATATAAAATTATATACTCCATGCGTGTCCTCCACGTTTCGTGTCTTTTTTTTTTATTATAAAATTAACGTGTTGGCGCGTCCGTGTCGTGTCAGGTGTCCGAATCCATGCTTCTTAGGTTAGTTCTATATTGTATGAATATTGACAAAATGTTCCCATAATGGCCATGTTAATTTAGAAATTTTGTTTTGTGAAAGAAAGAAACTGAAATTGTGCTGTCATGAGATGGTATAATAAATGGAAGTCATTTTTCTTGCTTGTAATGCCTGACTCACATTCATGCTTTTCTTATGCCATTTAATGCATCACACTTTTGGGTGAAATAGCAAACTTCATTTTGTGCGAATAACTTTCACTCTTTTGTGCCTTGTTCTTTTGTCTAGTTGAAAATAACTATGAATGATTATTTAAATGAGTTACTGTAGACATCAAGCCATTATGCTTACAGTGACGTGCGATGTCCATCACATATGTAAGTTGGATTTTGGTTTAGGCATGTTGTCCATCACAAATAAATCTGTACTGGTTTGGTTTATGGCTCTTGCATTGCAAAGGAAACTAGGATAAATTCATCTTTATGTCTCGGTTTTATCACTTCTTGGTCTTGTTATGTACGGGAAGGATGATGTCACAATTTATTCTTAGAGTTCCTTTTCATACTTTAAAAGTTCACTTTCCTATAGATGCATGGTTTGCCATCAATAATATTTTGAATAATTAATTTTGAACCTTTTGCTTCCCCATAAAACCATTTCTTGTTGATGGCCTTAGTTCTCTCTCCCTTCTCTATAATACAATTTTGAATAAAAAACACCTATGTGACTTGAGGTGGTGATGGAAGTTTTCTTGATGAGCCTATATGTTTAGGGGAAAGACCTTGGAAGGTAGCAAACACCAGACTTGTGCTTGAAGATGGTTCAATTTGGATGGCTAAGTCGTTTGGTGCTTCAGGAACCCAAGTTGGTGAAGTGGTCTTCAACACATCTTTAACAGGGTAAGATTATTGTTGTTATTATTGTTATTTATTTATTGTTTTGCATGAAAACACTTTTATGAGGGTGCCAAATATGTTGTGTTATTTTTTCTTAATTATTTTAGGACCGAATATGCTTCGGACACTTGGAAGATAAACGTGTTTGTTGCTTAGACAATTGTGAAGCACACTTCGGAGCCAATGATTAGAATAAAAACAATGTGGATTTATATATAAATCTTTCTCCTTTAGGTTTTTGTAATTTTAGGAATCTAAAGTAACACTTCTAATTTGTTTGTGAATAGAGGCTTTTGTAATAGATATGAGGACCTTTTTGTTGACACTTTTTTTATTATACATAGAATGTGGAAAATAATTTCTTACTATTTTGATATAGTAAAATATGTGTATTTGTAACATATAAAATGAAATTGTTATTGTTGTTACACGTGTTTATTTTTCATGACTTTTTAGGACTGAACATGTCTATTGCTTAGAGACATAAAATATGCTGCAAGTTTAAGGAAAATAATTTGAGAGCCAGAGATTAAAATCAAAATATTGTGTATTTATACATTTTTAGTTCCTTTAGAAATAGATATTAGGACAGTTTGCTCACATTTATTTTTTTATAGCAATATAGAATGTGGTAAATAATTTCTTATTATTTGGAGATAAATTTTTTTTAGTTTATTTGTAATGGAAGAAATGAAGTTATTGTTTTCATATATATATATATAGTGGGTGTGTGCCCAACTGATGGGCATGCATAAAATATAAATTTTAATTTTGATTTAAAATATATATGTTGTCTCAAAATATGAGACACATTTGTGTCAACACCACCTGCAACCTTCACATATTAATAGTATATATAGATAGATAGAAGAAGATGTATATATGTTTACCATCAGATGTTATGAAGGCAAACAACAGAAGTGTGTGGCTGTGTGAGTGTGTGCTAGGACTAAGGCTTTGTTTGAATTATGGATTTGGATAGGGATTTGTGGAGGGAAAAGAAAATGAGAGGGAAATGTGAATAAAAATTAACTTAAATTTTATTCATGTTTCTCTTACCATTTCTTTTTTCGTTCACAAATCCCTATCCAAATTCTAAATCCAAACACAACCTAAGTATAGTTCGAATGTGATGGCACACGAATGTGCTTCTAATCTCGTAAATGTGTTGTGTGTGGCTCAGTGTTATTAAAGGCGTGCCTTGGCATGTGCCCAGGCCCAAGATTTGTGCCTCATAGTGTTCCAGGCTAGGCGACTTCAATAAGGACGTTTGCACCTTGTAGTGTTCTAGGCCAAGGCGCAGTAAGGCCCAAGGCTTGTGTCTTGAGGGCTTTTTTATTGTTGCTTTAATTGGTTTCGTTTAAAATCTAACCATTGATTTAATATGGCACAGTTATAGAAGATCTCTACTCTTATTACACATGCCAATACATTGGGCATTCAACTCTAAATCAACAATAGAAGAAAAATTAGCTCTAATTTCTAACCTTCAAAGAACACTTTACTATTGCATGCCTTCATTATCCAGTCTAGCGGATCCAAAAATTCTGCTTCACGTTGTTGTCTTCTTCTCTTCTTACGTTTTTGTCTCATTCTCTTCTTCTTCTTCTTCTTCCTGACTGCGTTGTTGGCTTCTCTACTTCTCTTCTCTACGTTGCTATCTTCTTCTTCACATGGATGTGATGTTGTTGCCTCTTCCTCCTCCTCCTACTTATGCTTATTCTCCGGTCTCCTTTTATTTCTTTTCATTCTTTAGATTGATCTATTTTTTTCCCCCTCTTCTTATTCTTCTCCCCTTTCTTTTTATTCATGTTTTATGTTAAATTTGGAAATATTATTCAGTTGTCTATGTTAAAATAGTAGTGTTTGTTGGTATATATATTTTTAAATGTTTAACATTTCATTTTGCTTATATTAAAGTGTAAATTACATTGACCTCTCTTGAGGTTTACCTTAATTACAAAGACCTCCCCTACAGTTTCAAAAATTACACAGACCTCCCTTACTTTTGAAACTAATATATAAATAACCCCCTCTATTACCCACCCTGTCCAAATTCAAACAAATTTGGCTGATGTCATCCAAAATTATTCTTCAAATTCCAATACTACCCTTACCTCCCCATACATATGTATATATATATATCACTACACGGTTCTTCCCTCTCACTCTCTCTTTCTTCCCTCTATGCTCTGCCTCTCTCCCCCCGTCGTCTTCCCCTACCCCGACGCCTCCCGCTACCCCGACGCCTCCCCTTTCAAAACCCCCGCCCAGTGCCGCCACCACCACCATACCGAACTCCTCCCCATACCAAACTTCTCTCTCTCGCAGCTCATCCATCTCCCCGCCACCACCACCAAAGACCCTAGATCTGAGGAGCTTGGTGTTGCGGTGGTCGCGATCTAATCGCGAGGGTTGCAGTGATGGCGGATCGCGATGACGATCATGGCGATTGCGATAGTTGCAGAAAAAGAGAGAGAAACAGAGAGATCGCAGTGGTGGTTGAGTGCGATAGTAGCGATGCGATGAGGAGAAGATGTGAGGCTCAAGGAGACAATAGGGCGGTGGAGTTCTCAACTAGATTACGAGTAGATTTCATGTAAACTGGAGCTTCAATCTTAATTTTATTTTATATTTTTGTCTTTTTTGTTTTCTCTCTCTGTTTGTTTCTTGGTCTTGTTTGTTCAGGAAGAACAAGAATCAATTGATTCAATTATCCGCATGGAAACCATCAACAGAAGTTAATGCAACTGATTTCTAGTGTGTGTGAATTTCTGCTAGTGGGTTTTCAATGCTAACAATTAAATTCGATGAATTCCTTACTTTTTCTCACTTTCACTCTACAAAATCGACACGAAAGAACAAATTTTCTAAGGAAAGAGAAAGAGAGAGAAAGAGAAAGAACAAATTTTCCTTCCAAAAGGTGGAATAAGACACAGAATAACCCCTCTGTTTTCCACATTTTCCCATCTCCATCAACATCAGCAGCTTCCATTAGGATTTGAAGATTTGCATCAAGGATCTGATGGCCAGCGAGCTCCGCCTCCCTCGCCTCCAGCTCGTCGGACCACTTAACCCAAATTGCTAACCTGCACATGTAGAGAAAGAGAGATAGAGAGAGACAAAGAGGCAAAGAGAGAGAGCGAGCGAGAGAGAGAGAGAGAGCACACAGAGAGTGAGATGGAAGAGAGATGGAATGGGCACAGTGATATATATATATATAAGATATGTATGTGTTTATATATATATATATATAGGAATGAATGAGAGGGGTATTATGGTGAATTCAACTGTTAAGTTAATGTTGTTAAGGCTCTTTTAACCGGAAGGGGGAATCTGTATATTAGTTTCAAAAGTAAGGGAGGTTTGTGTAATTTTTGAAATTGTAGGAGAGGTCCCCGTAATTAAGGTAAACCTCAGGGGAGGTCAGTGTAATTTACCCTATATTAAATTATATTTTTTTTCTACGTATAAGGTGCGCCTCACTTCGGTGAGGCCTGTGCCTCTCCTTGCACCTTGAGCCTAGGCCCCAGGAGACCTTGGCGCCTTGGTACGCCTGTCACCTTTAGTAACATTGGTATGGCTAAGGGAAACAACCATTGATCTTTGTTTTGCCTCAATGAAGAGGACTCCACTATTTCTTAGTTGCATGGTGAATTAAAAGTAAAAGGGTAGCATAGGACAACACTGAAAAGTAAAAGAACTAAGTTTATTGGCGAAATGAAATGAGTACAACCAAAATATTGATGAAGAAAATAGTAAATGAAATTGCCTAAGTGCCAAGTGTTGGTCAAAGTTGAAAGAGACAAAAGTTGAATAATTTGATTGGAGTGGTTGTGTGTTCGAGAGAGAAGAACTTGAATCTAAAGGATTTAGGATAAGTAAAACTAAGACCAAATACATGGAGTGTAATTTTAGTAACAGTAGAAATAGAAATAGAGGAGAAGTGAAGATTAAGAACCAAGAACTACTTGAAAGTGAATATTTTCGTTATTTATGATCGATTATCACAACGGATAGGGAGATTGGAGAAGATGTGGTCTATAGAATTAAAGTGGGTTGGCTCAAGTGAAGGAGTGCGTCTGGGGTATTTTGTGATAAATGAATACCTTCTAAATTGAGAGGAAAGTTCTATAGAACGACTATCAGACTAGCGATGTTGTATAGGACAGAATGTTGGCCAACTAAAAAACATGTAGATAAGATGAGTATTGCTGAGATGAGCACTGCTGAGATGAGCATGCTAAGGTAGATATGTGACAAGACTAGAAAAGATAGAGTTATGAATAAATATATTCGTGAATAGGTAGGAGTAGCACCGATAGAAGATAAGTTGAGAGAGAATAGATTGATATGGTTTAGTCATATATAATGGAGACCAACAGAGGTAATAGTGAGGAGATACGATACAATTACGGTAGATGAAAATGCAAGGGGAAGGGGTAGACTTAGATTGACATGGGATAGTATAATAAATTGTGATATGAACCTCCCTAATTTGACTAACCAAATAGCCCTTCATAGAGCCGAATGGAGAAGATTCATGTAGCCAACCCTATTTTATAGGACTTAAGGCTTGGTTTGGTTTATGCATTGAATCACCTTGTGTTGCCACATGTCTTCCCCATTGTATTGCTACTTGTTCCATGTGATACTAGCTCTGCTATATTCATGGGATTCGTGCAACATCCTCCAACAAACAGATATATATAAAGAGAGAGTTTATTTAAAATTATTCTTTATCATTTCATAAACCATACCCAAGGATGGAGCTATGGGAAGACAATGGGGGGAAGATGGTCCCCCTCAATTTTTAAATTTTTTTAATAGCCCTATATTTTGTCAATATTTTTACAATGAATGAAATGGCCCCCTAAGCTTTTGAAAAATTATTCTATTGGACCTCTATTTCATTAGTATTCCTACAATATATATGAGATGACTGTTAACTTTTTTTTCTTTTTTTTAATTTTATAATTTTACATATTTCACAACAACATCAATTCTATTAATTTGAGTTACATGGTGTAAATGTCATTTGTTGTTTTTTCTATAATAAAAATCATAAAGTAGATTTTTTATTTATGTAAATTATATCAACCAATAATTTTCCTTGAAATAGAGGTCTAATTAATTATACACTAAGATCCTAATTATATAGCTTAAAAAGTATATGAAATAATTGAAAATGTATTCAGAAGTAATTGGAATGTATTTATTGATTTTCCTTACTAATTTTTTTTTTCTTCATAATACTTATGTAAGAAATGATCTTTGAATAATAATGTACCAAAAGCTAACTTCATATTTTTTGATAAACTTACATTGGCCTCCCTAAACAAAATTTCTGGTTCAATCCCTGCCCCCCCCCCCTCTCTCTCTCTCCCTCTTTATCATAGTTAAGTTGGCCAATATTGCAATATAATGATTGGCATGTTTTTCTCACCTCTTTTCTTCAAAGTTGCCTACAATGGCCATGGTGGATTAAAAACTGGAGATGTTGCTGCCTTAATTTTTATCTTATCCTGAGAAAGATAATCTCTTCTCCTCTCATATGCACATACACCCTTAATAATTTTTTGACTAGTATATACATCCTTGATTTTTTGTATTGATGATGAATATTTGAGTAAATTAAATTGTGAGCAGATCATATATCACTTTGTTAGGAGGATAGGGAGAAGAAATTAGGGTACGTTGCCATTCAAAAAAGAATCATACAATAAGAGTTAGGTCTAATGCAATCCAAATGCAAATCAATGATCAAATTGAGAGAGAGAAGACAAATGCCCCAATCAGGGGTAAAACCCCCAAGGGCTGGAGAGAAAAACCAAGCTCTACTCCAATCACAATGTATATTCTTTAATAAAAAACTAAGTATAATGGAATATTATATCTCCTATTTATAGACTACAACTAATAGGCCATTTAATAGACACTTAACCTATCTATTCTACTACATTATACTCCCCCTCTTGAAGAAACTTGTCCTCAAGTTTAAGCAACAACTAAGTGAGCTCAATGTAACACCATGCATTGAATCCTTAGGTGAGGAATAGGCGCTGCATCTCATCTCCATGTTCAACACAAGCATAGCTCTCACAACTCGTCCTTCCTTGAATACATGGAACTGCATCTTTAGCTAAACAACCATAGGTGCAAATTGACAATTCCCATCATGCCCATACCCTCCTGCGAAAGCGTGGACAAACCCCCAATTTTTTGAGCCCTTCACCTCTGATCGGCACACTAGTGCAGAGATGTACTCATTCTGTCAGAATCAGATCAATAGACTAGCAAGAAGGATAGCTTCCAAAGCAAGACTGAGGAATGTGACAATAGATGAAAGGATCGACTATGCGTCCACTAGGTGAGAACAACATGAGAGAAGCTAATCAAGAGTTAGAATTTTGCATTGCACTTTTTTTCTTTTTTTCTTTTTTTCCTTCCTTCCTGTGGACACAATCAGTAATGGAGCACCACAACAAGCAACCCACTTAACTCAAAAACAACTTCCTAAAGAGGAACAAAGGAGTACCAATCATGTAACTTCAAGAGTCTCTTTGCAAAGTTATCACTAGCTGCTTGCTAGAGGTTGTAATCACTGCACCATCTTTGTCAAAACAACAAGTGATCTACTCATTTGTTTCAACTCATATCTACTCATTTGTTTCAACTCATCTCTTTGATTATGAGTTTGATTTGGATTAACATCATTGCTCCTTCCAATTGAGAAATTCATCTCGGTTTCTTAACAAAAATTCGCAGCATAAGCTCTACCTTGGCCACCTTGGAAACACACTATCAAGGGTCATAGTGCTCAAATGACAGCCAATATGATCCCAAACCAAAGCTCCATGAGAACTTACTTTTGAACCAGATTCAAGTCAGTCCCAGCAGCAACAAAATTGAACCAGATTCAAACTATCGAACCAGAACTCAAGCAGAAAATGGAGACTCACAAGGCGAAGTGGTCTGAAGTCAAAGACTAGAGTCAAATCCTTCCAAAATCGAAGAACCAGATTCACAACTGATATTCTAGTGTTTTGGATTTGCGTAATTATTCCAGATCCAGTATCCTCAGGTCCCGAAACGAAACCCACCAAGGTAAAAATGTCAATCGCAACTCAAATAGTGATCAAATCACAAGATAGAGATTTGAAGTCAACCGAAATTGAGTGTAATCCAAAATTAGATCGTGAACAAAATGCAAATCGAAGAGATCGCAAACATAGATTGCAAGTCGAGTTTGACTCACTTGATGACTTCAAAGGTCAACCACAACTCCATTCAAATGTTGCTATCAGGGCTTGCGAAGACTCAAAACCAGTTCTTCAAAAATCGCAATCGAATTGGCTTAGCGAATGTTCACTGGACTCCTTCAATTGAGGCTGTGACTGACTGATAGTGATAGATTGTCATTCTCGAACAAGTTACACCAAGACAAAATTGAACAGAAACAAACGGAGATTAGGTTTTGAGAAGATCGAATCTCGGTTGCAATTAGGGTTTTGAAATCAGGTTTGCAATTGCTTTCAATAAATGCAATTGACTTACGAATTTGGATGGGAAAAGATCTAGCCTTAGCTCTGATACCAAATAATGGAATCCAAATGTAAATCCAAGTAATTGACTCATGACCCTAAGGACTAGAGAGAAACAAAGCTTTACTCCAATCACAAAATATATTTTTTAATAAAAAATTAAGTATAATAGAATATTACGTCACCTATTTATAGACTATAATAATAGGCCATTTAACAATCGCTTAATCTATCTATTCTACTACATCAAGATCTGATTGTTTCGCTCTTTTTATCTATTTATTTATTTTATTTGCGTTGGTAAGTAAATCTTATTTTTTTATCACTTACTGGGAGTGAAAATGTCAGACTTAATAGGAAGGAAATATGTTTTAATTACTTAATTTATTTTCTATTGTCAGCACTCAGCAGTGTAACCTTTGACCAGATTTTAGAATTTCTTTTGGGTATCCTAAAGCATTTTTTATAGCTTCACAAGGACGGAGGAAAAAATTATCTGGATAGTTGATATTACTATAGAATGAAGCTATTTATATTTTTTTGGGTTATGTATCCAAATTGTGGTCACTTAGAAACTAAGACTGCATTTGGTTTAGTTTTGGAATTGTGATTCCAATTAAAAAATTTCAAAATTCATAACCAAACACACAATTCAAAACTACTCAACATTCAATTCAAAAATTATTTTCAAAACTCATAACCAAATACACAACTCAAAATTCTTTTTAAAACTCAAAACCGAATTCTTTTCAAAACTCTATTTAAAAAAAAAAAAAAAAAATTCAAAAAAATATTTTATATTTTATTTTTTAAAATTATTTTTAGAGTCATGATTTGAGTGTGGAGTTGTGTTTTGAGTTATGAGTTTTGAAAAAAGAAAATTTTTTTTGATTATAAGTTTTGAAAAGAGTTTTGAGTTGTATTTTGAAATTTTTTGAATTCATTTTTTTAAATATTTAAAAATTTTCTTAGGGTAAATATTTTATATTTTAAATATTTATTTATTTATTTTAATGTGTACTGTATTTCATACATTTGTGTGCTATATTTTTTTTAAAAATATTTAAAAATTTATAAAATTTTATTTTTTAATTTTAAATATATATATATTTTTAAATACTTTATTTATATATATTTTTAAAATATTTAATTTTTTAAAATTTATAAAAAAAAATGGATTGCCATATATATCTAAATCATAGCAAATTATTTAGCCAATACTTAAAAAAATAACAACAATTATTTTTTGACAAAAATAAAAATAAACAAAATATTTTTTCGAAAAAAATAGTTTTTCAAAAAAATATAAAATAAAAAATAATTTTAAAGGACAAAATTAAAAGTATTTTTAATTTTTTTCTTAAATATAATTTTGAAAAGAGTTTGGTTATAAGTTTTGAGTTATATGTTTGGTTATGAGTTTTGAAAATAGTTTTTGAATTGAGTTTTGAGTTATGTGTTTGGTTACGATTTGAGTGTGGAATTGTGTTTTGAATTTAAAATATTAAAAAATTAAAATATTTACAAAATAAAATAAAGTATTTAAAATCAAAAAAATAAAATTTTCTTATTTTAAATATAAAAAAAAAGTTTCAAAATGCAACTCAAAACTGTTTTTACAATTCAAAATTCAAAAACTCTTTCAAAAACTCTTCTCAAAAATCTTTTCAAAACTCATAACCAAACAAATTTTCTCTTTTTAAAACTCAAGTCATAATTTTACATTTAAATTACAACTCCACACTCAAATCATAATTCCAAAACTAAACCAAACGGAGCCTAAGTTTTTTGGTCAAGGTATATAATATCACACAGGAGGGTAAGGCTCAAAACATAAAAAAAATTAATGGCTACAGTTCTATAACTGTGTTTTCACAATAAATATTACTATAGAATATAGAATCTTTACAGTTGCAGATTGAGGTCTGACAAGTTACTGCTCCTGTGCCTTACATAACTTTTTCAGATTGGGTGATGTACATTTAATTGCAGGGACCTTTGTTCTTGGAGCTTTATATCAGTTAATAGCTCTTGAATGTGTGAGCTGATCTGATTAAATGCTTTTTTGGTAGTGGCAGAAATTAAAATTAGTTTAACAATACATTTTATTTGTTTTTTCTTTTTCCCACTAAAGTGTAAGAAGTATTCATGTTCAAGAGAAGTAAACTTATGAACTATGTTCATCAAATTAATCAGTTTGATACATTGACATGCTGTGCACGATCATATATCTGGTATGATTGTTACATTGCAGGTACCAGGAAATTCTTACAGACCCTAGTTATGCTGGCCAGTTTGTCCTTATGACAAACCCCCATATTGGCAACACCGGTGTTAATTTTGGTGGGTGATGTTCTTACTTTTTGTCTTTACATATTTGGTCTTGGAGAACTACGTGCAATCTGAATTAGGATTCCTTTGCTTGCAGATGATGAAGAGTCACAACAATGCTTCCTGGCAGGTTTAGTAATTAGAAGCTTAAGTATCAGGTATGCTGCCTTCCGCTAACGTGGTTTCAAGGACTGACCATTTTTCCTTTTTAAGTATTATTTATTTGTTAATATAGTTTACAATAAATGTTTCTTAGTACTTCAAATTGGAGATGCACAAAACCACTTGGACATTATTTGGCTGAAAGGAATATTATGGGAATATGTGAGTACTATTTTGCATCATTGGGCTCTCTAGACAGTACTATACCAGTTGTTTTTTAATTTATTAACTTCAATGGCTGTTGACCTTTAGTTGCTTTTTGTGCTTTCTTGTTATGCAATAGATGATGTTGATACACGTGCAATTACCCGAAGATTAAGACAAGATGGAAGCCTTATAGGTGTGTTGAGCACAGAAGTAACGAAAACAGATGAAGAACTTTTGGAAATGTCTCGTACATGGGACATTGTTGGTAAGGATCCCTTTTAGCTTTTAAAAGGCATTTGGAACATTAGTAATTTGATGTGCTTTGTTTTCTTGACACAATGTTGCAGGTGTGGATTTAATAAGTGGTGTGTCCTGTAATGCCCCTTATGAATGGATTGACAAAACGGATTCAGAGTGGGAGTTTAACTGCAACAGGAGAGGAGAGACTTTTCATGTTAGTATGCATATACTGAGTTTGTGCTTAAAGACAGTACTACAAATGTGTGTTTATACGTTTACTTGTATGTAGCTCTCTATTTGAATGAGGTCGTTGCATTTACTCATGTGTAGCTCTTTATTTGAATGAAGGTCATCGCATATGATTTTGGTATCAAGCATAATATACTAAGGCGCTTGGCATCGTATGGCTGTAAAATCACTGTTGTCCCTTCAAAATGGCCAGCATCTGAGACTTTAAAGATGAAACCAGACGGAGTTATCTTCAGCAATGGCCCAGGTGATCCATCTGCAGTTCCATATGCTGTAGAAACTGTCAAGGAAATAATTGGAAAGGTTCCTGTTTTCGGAATTTGCATGGGCCATCAGTTGCTTGGTCAAGCTTTGGGTGGTAGAACCTTTAAGATGAAATTTGGTCACCATGGAGGAAATCATCCGGTTCGTAACCTCCGGAGTGGCCGTGTTGAGATCAGTGCTCAGGTTTGTTTCATGTTAAAATGACTTCTCATTTGAACTAGTATGATTATATATATATATGTGTGCATAACACCTAACCCAGTCAATTTATTGAATTTTGATCTGAATCTGGCTCAAGGAGCTGAATATGGTGAGGGGGGTTATGAAGTATGGACACTTGAAGTTAGTCTCTGTAGCTGTGTTCGACATGCCTCAGACATGCCCCGGACATGTGTCGGACATACTACTTGGCATGCATTTTTTTTCTTTTCTCGTGGATGGTCTATTCATTATTAAATCGAAGGGTGATTTTTTTTATAAATCCCATTCGTAGGACTTATATATTAATAAGTCCTAGTTGTATTCTCAAAACCCATTTAGTCCCGTGGCAATGAAAATGACTGAAAAACCGACACAATCTAATTGCACTAAATCTGGTTTTCAAAAGCATATATCCTTAGAGGAAAACTTTACGGTTTCTCAAAAAGGGAATCTCACAACGATTGATAACTACTACGATTTCACTTCAGTCTAGTTGACGACTTCGGATTTCTGCGAAACCCACAGCGATGAAAACCCATGGGGATCTGGCAGGACGTCCATTGTCAGTCGAAGAATGTGAACATTCACAAACTAACAGATTGCATTTTCAAATGAGCTTCATATATGTGACATACAATGTGGAAATTCATATTGTTAGTTCATTGAATAATTGCTTTGTATATGTATAGGATTAGCTAATTGTGAATATTCACATCATAAATGTAGATACATGTACTGTTTACAATCATGGATACATTGCACTCTACAACGTGAAAGTTTACAACGTCCAAGAAATATATTTAACAATAACTATATAACATATCCCCGTATCCATATCCAAATTTGGATCCATTTACACGTATTCTCCATTTCTCTATTTTTTGTTTATGGTCTGTGCACCGGCACCTGAGTCCGTGTAACATAGGATACATTTAGGAGTTTCAAATGCAAATTTGCGAATATTGGAGGAGTATCGGTACTTAATACGGATACAACTCCCTTCTAGAAGTATCCATGCTTCATAGATGTCATCAATCAATTGCTATGGCTAGTAGTTTTTGTCTGATTTGTAGTCTCTCTCTCGCTCTCTCTCTTATCCACACATGCCAGATTTATCTATTTTGAAAACTCAAAATCTGATTTTGAATGTCAAATTTTCCAAAAACTGCAGTATGGTTCTCTATTTTCATATAAAATTAGGATACATACATGATGCCTAAAACAATTTCAAATTTTTTTTCCATGCTTTGGAGCCATTTTCTCTCCCCGCCCCTGCTTATTGATTTACATCAAGGGGGGCCTTTTTGAAGGCAATGTATCTAACTCATTAAAAGTAGCAGCTCAAATCCGACTATGAGATCAGAGATCCATTTTTTCATGACATTAAGGATCAGAGATCCATCTATGTTATCCATTGATTATTGGACAGGATGCAGATTGTCTGTTTTTCTTGATGGGTTGGATTAGGATCTCTCAGAATTCATTCTGATTCTGATTGTGATCTGCATCTGCTTACAGTCCTTGTAAATACTCTTCTTCTTCTTTTTTTCATTTCTAGTAAACTGTAGCTTTTTTTGGACACATCTTTTTTTAATTAATAATAATATTTTATGTTTTGTCATTTTATTGATGCATTATAGTTGATGCGCCTAATGTTTTCAAAAACCATTTTTCTTCAAATTAATGCACACGTTCATTAATACTTTTCTTCCAAATATTTGGTTCATTTGTTTTTCAAATTTCATCACTTGGCAGAATCACAACTATGCTGTTGATCCTGCAACTCTTCCCAAGGGTGTGGAAGTGACACATGTCAATCTCAATGATGGAAGCTGTGCTGGTCTTGCCTTCCCTCAACTAAAGCTTATGTCTCTTCAATATCACCCTGAAGCATCTCCTGGACCTCATGATTCGGATCCTGGTAATGAAACTGTTGCGGCACTTTTGCTAATAATTTTTTGTACTTGTCAGGAACAAAAAAAAAAACATGTGGACAATATATGATGTTAATGTCACATATTTCAATGACGCACACACCATCAGCAGCAAGATAACAGTATCCAATAATGGCAAAACATGGGCCTCTAATACCAGATTAGATGCATCTTATTATGGACCTTTATTTTAATTTATAGAAATTGAACTCATTTCCATGATGGATAGTTAATAATATACTAAGTGATTTCTAGTTTCTTCGGAAAAGTCATTTGTATACAACAATATTTATGAAGAATGTATATAGATATGGTAATACAAGATATATATATATATAACCATATAAAAGTGGCATAGCTTGGGTACTGTAGCATAGCACTCTGATTTTCTGCTATGCTTTTGTTGCCTTCATGCTGCTGGTTTTTTGAAGAAGCTTGTCCCAGCTAACGCGGCTTTACAGTCGCAAGAAATTGATGTTATTATGTGATATAAAATGGAGCTTATGCTGTTCCGCTCCTTCGTGTATGGTATAGTTGTCGGGAAATTTATGGAGAATCGTTTTCTCACTTAAGACATCACCTCACCTATCGAGTTCTCAACCAACCAATTTTCTTTGGTGAGCTACATGTCTATAACTTATAAACAAATTCTTATTATTTATTTATTGTGTATGGAACAGGACAAATGTGTAGATATGGTTAAATAATTTCTTTCACCTTAACGCTTAGTTTGGTTTGGTTTGGTTTGGTTAATGCTTAGTTATCTGGTTGCAGCTTTTGTGGAATTTGTACGGATGATGGCTCAAGAAAAACAACAGGCGTGAGGAAAACCGACTCTGGGTTGTTCACGTTATGGTTATATATTAGCTGGTAACTGTAATGCTGGTTGTTTGGAAGCAATAATGCTGGAGGAGTCAATAATGAAAGTCAAACCACTTCACAGTATGGAGGTTGTTGAAAGGTTGATTACATTGCCCAGTGTGTTGTGTGTGTATGCAGAGAACTTTTTTGGAGGATGTACCGTTATCTGTTGAGTTTTCTAGTATTTAGAAGTGGTTGATGTTGTGATTAATTTTAATTTTTTGCATTTAGTGAGAACTCCATTTTTCTGAATAGCTTACTTATGTTCTCTTGGGATGCATCTGCCAAATTTCTGCTGCCTTTTGTTGAGTTTGCTAGTGTTTAGAAGTAGTTTCTAAAGCTTCTTGTTCCCTTTCTCATGTTAAGGAAGATACTAATAGAACAAAATGGCTCTATGATGCAAACACAAGTGCTCAGTGTCTTTCTCATTCAATGTTGATGTCTACTAAAAGGATATGAACAAGTATCATAGTTGCCCACAAAATTAATACACCATATGAAGTAATATATTAACATTTTCAATATCGAGGTTTTTTGTTTTTTCCCTTAAAAATATTGTATCTGAAAAACTAATTTTGAAAATATTGCAGTTTTGAAACTATCTAGGGCTATATTGTAGTAGTTGACATTGCATATTGAATTTACGATATGATAATGAAATTGTGTCTTCAACATGCACGAGCATGAATTGAAATTGGATATTCAAAATGTGATAGTGACATCACATCTTCAACATGCAATTTCATCAAATGAAATTGTGTCACTAAAATGTAATTTCACACTGAGTTAAGACATCGTCGTTGTTTGGATGGTGACTGAACATAAAAATACACATTCAAAAATTGTGGAGGTGGTGGTGTAACTTGGGTACATGGAGACATTCAAAAATTGTGCAGGCACAATTCTGTTAACGTTTTACCCAAATTTCAGTATGCCTTTGATTGACCCACACTTCATTTTTCCTTTGAAATTGAAAGTACTAATTTCAAATTGGTGCCAAGTTTTTTAATTTAATAAGTTAATGAAATTCCACTGACTTTGCAATTTTAGTAGATTTCGTCAGTGCAATTATTTTTTTTAAATTTTTTTTTGGGGTCTTTGATTAGTGAAATTTCATGGACTTTGGTCTAAATTCGAATATTTATTGATAAGTCATTGAATTTAGGGTAAATTACAAGGTTTGCTTAAAATATGATTTAATCCCTATAGTTAGGAAAATCACATCTTGCCCCGTAAGATTTTTAATTCAAAACAAATAATTCATTTTATTAATAAATTATCAAGTCAATTAATAGTTTTTAATGATATCAGAAATTTATTTCAATTAATAATTTAGATAATTTTATCATTGTATAGGAGAATAGCTAGTAATTTCATTTTTTCAGTTAATTTTGTTAAATAAAAAATTCTGATAATGGAATATTTGTAATTTTTCAAACTACAAGAAATGTATTTATAATTTATCCTTGAATTTAATTGAGAAATTTAATTAATTTAGAGTAAAAGTCAGTGAAATTTTTCTAACCAAATGAGAAAAATTTCTCTAACCACACTGTGCTTATATAGTAAAAGTTCAATTGAATTTTAATTTTATAATTTTTAGTCAACTTGAGAATTTTATCTTTTCAAACCATTGAAAATTCATTGATTTAGAGTAAAATTGAGTGAAGTCACGGACCATTATGCTAATATATTGAATTTTTAAATGACTTTTCAAATTTTTAATTTTTATCCATTAATTTTTTTTTTTTTTTCTTTTGAAAACAATGAAATTTCACTAACTTACCATAGCAAAAATTCCATTTGAAATTAAAAATTTCAATGACGTTTCAGCGAAGTAAAATTTTCTTGTATGAAGTGAAATTTTACATCGCCGATGTTCGCCGAAGAGTCATTGGAAAAAGATTGCCGACAACCGACGGTAGTCAATGAAAAATTTTCGCCGGTCATTAGCAGTGGCCATCAACGGTGGCGACTGGAGGTGGTCGCTGGAAGTGGCAATGATTAATAAAAGTACACTAAAGGTAATTTTGTCCAAAAAAAACTTAAATTAACAATCATATTGTAGTTATTCTTAAATAATTCTATTTTTATAAGAATGCAAGTCAGAGTAAGTGAGAATTATGTCTCATGCCACGAACCTCACTTCAACTAGACACAACTCTGTTGTTCTAAAAAAAATTTTTGCTGAATAGATAAGAAAATAATTACATTATGAAAAATATTTACATCATCAAATATACTACTAACTCGTAATAGTTTGAAAGTCAACAAAGTCTAACAATCAATCCACGAAGGCCACTAAGCTAAGTCCAACAACCATTGCTAATTACATACTTTTTTTTTTTTTTTGGTCAATAGATAGGTGAGTAATTACATTAATTATGAAAAATATTTTACATCATCAAACAAACCACTAATTCATAATAATTAGAAGGTCAACAAAGTCTAACAACTAATTCATCAAGTCCAACAACTACTACTAATCACATACAATCTATATAATGAGGGACAAATAAACGAACCATCACAGAAGGTATGAAACTCTTTTTCACATGAATTAAACTTAAGGCCTCACACGACAAATGGTGCTACACAATCACTCTTGCTCTAATTTACACATTCATAAAAAATCAATTATTTTGAATTATTCCATTTAAGTGTAATTTTTCAAAAAATATAATTTAAACTTCAAATAAAAAAAGATTTTACCTCTATAGTTTGAGACTGGAGCACTTTAGCCCTGTTTGGTGCAGTTTAAAAGCTGCTTATTTCAGCTTTCAGCTTAATTTAAGCTATTTTAATGTGTTTGGTTTAGCTTTTAGCTTATAACTTATAGCTTTTTGGAAGTCAGAAATCAGCTTATTCTTTGAGTAAGGCAGGAGATGCTTAATTTAGAAGTCAGAAATCAGCTTATGTTCATAGTTATAAGCTATAAGCTGTTTAGGCATAAACTATAAACAATTTCCCACAACTCTACCAAACAGAGTCTATAATTCAAATATGGTTAGAAACCCAAATGTGGATCGAAGTACAACTGTTAACGCCATTGCCTACATATGTGAAATGACGGTAACATTTTTAAACCATATGCCTTCTTTTGTTATTTTCTTTCTTTTTCATCTCTCATATACATAATTTTTAATTTATGACATTAATTAAATTAAATTACAATTACTAACAAATCTTTGATTATTTATTATAATTTCTAAATTTTTTATCTAACAATTAATTATAATCCTTAATTATTTATTATTTATTGTAATTCCTAACATCTTAATTTAATTTAATTTTTGATCAGTCTTAAATTATTATTTATTTATGTTTTAATTTAATTATATTTTAGATCAATCTATAATTATATTTTATGTTTTGAATTAATTCATAATTATATTTTAATTAATATCTTAGTCTAATTTTAAATTCAAAAAAATTATTTTGTTGTTATGTTAGTTTTAATTTATTTTTTCAAAAAATTAAGTCCACTAAGCCTCCGTTTGGGAAGTGGGTTGGCTTTTTGGCTTTTTTGGCTATTTTAGCCTGGGCTAAAAAGCTTGGTTTGGGAAGGGCTTTTTGGCTTTTTTGACTTTTTTTGTGAGAGAAGAGTGTAATGATTATGGGTTGGATGTGATGTTTTGTTTGTTGTGACTAAAATAGCCTATTTTGTCTTTTGTGACTATTTTAGCCCCAACCTTACTTGCCAAACGGACCCTAAGAAAAAAAATGATGTGTACGACAAAGATAAGTTGAAAACCACAAACGACAAGGATATTTGCTCCTAACTCAACCCACTAGCAAAACTATACAATCGTTTATTTATTTATTATTTTTTTGTTAACGTCTCCAATTTTCAGTTTATAAAAAATAAAAATTAGATTTTTATGTTTTTTTTTTCACAAAAAAAAAAAAAAAAACTTGTTTGGTGTATAAACATAGGATAAGTTACAATCCTTTATTGTTTGTTATGGCTTCAGTTTTTAGTTTATAAAAAATAAAAATAGAAAAGAGAGTTTTTTTTAGTAAATTCCATTTTAGGACTTTTTTTTTCTATTTAACTCGTATTCTTTTTGAGTATTCTATTAAATTCTATTTAATATAATACGACCAAATCATTCTTCTAATTTTCTGTGCTTATTTCTATTTTGAAATTAATACACAATAAAAAAATAACAATAATTTATTATTCTATGAAGAAAATCTCTTCCTCATACCGTGAGAAAAAATATCTCCCTTATTCCATAGGAAAAAAATCTCACATTCTTAAAATCACATTCTTAAAATCCTCAATTGTCTACCTTCTGAAAATCTCTTATTAAGTGTTGATGTGAACTTTTTACATTACAAATATATGTTGATAAATAATATCTCCTCATGGAATCATACACACACTCATATTAGATGAGTATGTGAAAATTAATATTGAGTGCAACTACCTATTTGTATTACAGAATTAATGTGAACATTCAAATCTCTATGTATACACTATGTTTGTGACAAAAATAACATATTGTTGTTTGTTCTAGTATGACTAATAATATACAATTAACCTTTGAAAAAACAAAACATATACCAAAGTACAATGTGAATGTTCATAATAAACAACAAATATACAACTAACCTTACAAAAAATAAAACTCATATTAAAATATAATGTGAATATTCACAGTTTACAATTAATATATAACTACCTTTAAGAAACTAAATTTATACTAATGTGAATAATCACATTGTAACGTGAACACATAAAACAAAAGTTAAAATTGATTATTTCAATTATTCAATAGTAACAAAAATGGTTATTCAACCAACAAATATAGTAACAAAAATAACAAACAAATAACTAACTTTCTAAAAAATAAAATTTATGCCAAAACACAATGTAAATATTCATAATTTACAATTAACATATAACTAGCCTTAAAAAAAAAAACTAAATTCATATCAACGTGAACATTTACACTGTAACGTGAAAACACGAAATAAGATTAAAAAAAGTTTAAATCATTTTGATTGTTTAATGGCAATAAAAATGATTGCTCAACTAACAAGTATAGTAACAAACAATATACAAATAATATATAAAAAATCATCAAGTAGTTCATATATATTGACACACATTTTTAGAAAAATCTGTATATAGTCAACCTCGGCATAAAATTGGCGAATAAACTACACAATATCGATAATTATACAAACCGATGAAGAGACTGCAGTTTATGTATAACAATAGCAAAAAAGCGATTGTTCATCATCTGTTTACCATCATCTCTGGTGCGAATTCATTATCATCGCTATCATTAGTCTACATGTACAACTAACATTATTTTCTAAATGTTATTTCATGGTAGGACCTGACTGCAAAATAATGGTTAATGAAGATCTTTAATAAAGTGAATCTCTCAAATTGAAACAAAGAAAATACTAAGAATAATAATATTCTATATTTATATAAAGTATTTTATATATATCATAAATGAAATATATCTAATAATAATTTTATCTCTCCTAGATATAAAGTATATATATATATTATAATAAAAATTTATATCGGTAAACAATCCATATAATACTTTTAATCTGGGAAACAGAACCTATTAGAATATAAGTTCAAATGTATGGGATCAGGTGGAATACAAAAATACTCTGTGGACTAAGGCCAAGTTTGGCATCCTCCAAAAAATCCAAAAAGTCAAAAAGTCACTATCCTATTTAAGTCACATCATCTTATTTAAGTCATATCACCTCTCTAACACATCACTTCAAATCCAACCCAAATCCAATCCATATTTCATAAAAAATCAAAAAGTGCACTTATTTAGTCTTCCCAAACTTGGCCTTATTGGGTTATAAGTCCTCTAAATGAAAATAAATATCTTAATGGAATTTGTTTAGTGTGCAAAAATATTTTGAAACTAAATAAAAATAAAAATTGAGAAATATATTTGCAGAGTTGTTAGAGTTGATGGCTGGGTGTTAAACGAATGTGGTGACCGTCGGTGGTCAAATGTCTTCAAAGGTCACATGGTGGCCGGCCGAACGGTAAAAGGTGGGGTTAAAGATCATGACGGTTACCACCTGTTTGTCGGAGAGTTATTGAAATGGGCCGAAGCTTGCCATCCACCGACGGGGGTGGTAGTGGTGAGTGAAAGAAGAAAGTGAAAATTTATTTTAAAAATAACTAAAAATATATATATTTTTTATCAACAATGATTCATCCCCCTTTTCCCCCCATCCCCTTTGACTCCCTCTCTCTCTCTCTCATTGGTTACTTTTTCTTTTTCTTTTTCTTTTTCTTTTTCTTTTTTTTCTTGCTCCTCTAATCACCCCCGCCACGTGGCAAAGGGGGGTGAGGGGTGACCCCCAAAAGGGGTTCTCAAGCATTATTCATTTTTTATATTTTCAATTTTTTTTAAAATAAATTTTATTTTTTTAAAAACAAAAATAATTTCTCAAAATTTTCGGTTTCAATTTTCAAGAAGAATAAAAACAAAAATAGAAAATAAGAAATGAAAACGATAACAAACCAACCCTTTACGTTCCGATTTCAGGTATGTTTGGATCTCTCCACCTTCTCTCTCCGCAACATTCATACTCTCTCTCTAGAGTTATTGCTCTACCGGTAGGTGTTACAGATCTAATTCCAGTCTGATCCATTCGTATTAGTTTATTCATTGGTTTTCGATTCCATTTAGTGCTGCCAAAATTTGGATCAGATCGATTAACCCTAATAACATCTGCACTACTTGGATCTATAAATACGTAACACACATGTATGTATATGTGTGTGTGTGTGTTAACTTGATTTGGTTATGTAGGTGCGCGATACAAATTCGTGTTGATGCTTTCTCACCACTGATCGTCGCACTTCAATTGGGTTAAAAATGGTAATTTTTGCTTATTTATTGCTTCCATTGGAGTTTTGGAATTTTATTTGTATTTATTGATCCGATATAGAAGTTTACTGAGGGTTGAAGTTACTTTTCTTGCTGCTAAATTCAAACCCTTGGATTGGTCTCTGACAAATTTGCCTATTTTTGATTACGTCTTTGAATATTTTTTGGGTTAATTGTGGTAATTGTTTGCAATGCAGGTGGTTATTGCTGTTTCTATTACAAGTAAATCTGGCAAAGGTCAATATCTCTCTCTGTCTCTCTCTCTTGAAAATAATTTAGATTGCATGAGTGTTTCGATTTAATTCTTGATAACTAACTTATCCTGTTATGTAACGTAGCAGTGGGGCAAAATCTAGAGTTTTTAGGGCTTGTTTGATTAGGAGGATTATAGCATATGATTGGGATTATTAATTCATGAGACTCACATTCTATTTTTTGATTACAAATTTTGTTATTCGGATTAGATTCTAATAAGGGAGATTTATTAGAAAATCCTTTATCAAGTTTTTGTATCCCAATTAGTCCATAAGATATTCTTGTATTCCAATAAGTCCTATTATTTGAACATTTGATCTATCAAATCCTAATTCTCATATTTAAGGTATTTTATGGACATTTCTACTCTTACAAATATTTTTTGAACGCTAGCAATTTAGTGATGTGAACATTCATATTTTACAATGTGAATATTCACATTGACGTGTGAATGTTTACATTAGCAATGTGAATATTTACATTGACAGGTTAACATTCACATTGACGGTGTGAACATTCGCATTGACGGTGTGAACATTCACATCACAGAATATTCACACTGTAAATGTAAATATTATTAGGGGTATTTTGGTAAATAGGTTACTCATAGGACTTATTGGAATATAAGAAAATAATGTGAATTAGATGGAACATAAGTAGATAAAAAGAGATTTATGAAAAAGTGTCCCTTCTAATAACCATTCTATCCAATAAAATTGATGGATGTTTTAATCCTATAACTAATGATGCAAAACATACATATAATTGAAATTATATATTTCCATATCTATTGCAAAACAAATACGCACAAGAAAGAATTATGTATCTCTCTAATCCAGCTGGATAACTAATCCTACACTAATCTCATGAATTGTTAAACCCCTCACTATCAATCCTGCTAATCAAACAAGCCCTTAATGTCTTATTCCAATTGTGTGGGCTAAAGTGTCATAACCTTAATAACATTTATTTTTTTAAAATAAAAAAGCTATCTTTATTGGATATTCTTATTATGCATGCTTTAGATAATTAGATGATTTTGAATTATAGTAGGCAACATTTGTTTTGTTTTGTTTTTTTTTTTTTTTTTTTTTTGGTGTGTTATTGCACTTGGGAAAAGTTCTCTTTAACTTCTCTTTTATATTATTGTCATTGTGAAAAGGCAGCAAACTATTCCTTAAAGTAACTCTTCTTTGTATCAGCCCATCAGTGGTGCTCATGGGTTATCTCACATATTCTTTTTTGTTAACTTTCATGTTTCCTTTTCACTTGCTTATTTGTTATTATGGTATTTCCTGGGCTCTTCCTATGGATATGATGTTATGATTGACTAGTATGCTCTGTACAACATAATCCAAGTATCAATGGTGCCACAAATTCAAAGCAGAGGGGGCACACATTAAAAATATGAGGAATTTTACATGGTTTAAGGAGGGGCACTATTACAATTTCGTAAGGGATAAATGATACATAATATTTATTTATAGGGGTAAATAGTATAAATATCAAAAGTTTAGGGGGGGCCACATTACCCCCTCGTCCTATGGTGGCTCCATCCCTGAGTATCATATTATATAATTTTTTGTATTGAAAAAATCATATAGAATTTTGTTTTTGCTTGGTCAATTGTTTTGATATTAGGGTCATAATTTTCAATGGAAACCATATTTTCTTTACTATCTATTTCTAAGTGCTTTTAGAATGGTAATTTTGCACGTTTAGAATTTTCAATTTGGGAATTAGTGAACCTGATTTTGGGGTTACCCCATGGTTTTCAAAATACTGAATTGCCAAAACAAACCAAATTGTTGTAGGATTAGTGTTATAGTAGGATCACAGGTAGGATTGTATAGGATCATGGGGGATTGTATAATATCATCGTAGATCGTAAGTAGGTAGGATTTCTTTCTTTGTGATTTTCACTTTATTTTTAATATGCATGATTTTTATTTGTCTTTTACCTTATTTTCAATAGAAAGTAGAATTTTATGATCCTCGTTCCAATCCTACGATTTGATCCATGAGACCCTTTCGCCGATCCTAGGATCCCATTTTAACAACCTTTCCCTTATGTAATTCACTCTCTTCTGCTTCTTATTTATTTAATTTTAATTATACTTATGAGGACAACATAGCTTGGAAATGGAGATAGATGAGTTTTTGTTGTCCTTAACGATTGTTTAAAGTTTGGTACATTTGGCTTATATTGAATGTTTCAATTTTTTTTCTTCTTTTCTTTACTGGAGGTGTTGGTTTGGGTCGTGTGGTGAGCGATTATTGGTTGATCTCAGGAATGCATACTAGCTTGTTATGTTCAATCTTGTGTTAGAAGCAATTCGCTTCATTAATCTCTTTTGAACACGTGAGTAGTGAGCCCTCCTTCCCTTTATATCTATATATACCTTTATCGCGTAAATCTCCCCTTGCTCATTAAACACCGGGCAATTTGAATTTGTTGATTTCTTACAATAGACTAGGGTTCAAGACTGTTATGAGAAATATTTTTTTCTTACATGCCTCCAAAGGAGGTATGGCTTGCGAAGAAAATGTTCAATACCTTTATAATTGCATTTGTTTTTCTCTTTTCAATTTGCACTAAGATGCTTTAGCATCTCCAATTAGGGATGGTCATTTTCTCCTGCCCCGCTCAGCACCCGCATCCCCCCTGCCCTGCACGGATTTTCCCGCCCCGATTAAGAAGTGAGGCAGGGATGGGTTTTGCTTCTCTCGCCCCGTTCCACGCATACCCTACCTCGATTGTATTTATTAAATATATTTATATGTATATAATATATTTATTCATTTATTTTCTATCTCATATAATATAACCCTCACCAAGTATAAATTATTATTCGTAATATACTAAATTATCTATAATTTTTATTAATATTTTCATTTTTGAACTTAAAAAATTAACGTGCCTCTCAGCCCGCTTCTGTCACCCCTCGATTTGCCTCGCCCGCAATATGATATGGGGCAGGGGTGGATTTCTATAAACCCACCCCAAACTTGACCTGTGACCATTCTTATCTCCAATGGTAGGTTGGGCAAAAACTTCTTCTCAAGTGGCATGCTGTTAGCACTTTGATATTTGGGAGCTGGCGGCCTGACACTTGGTGGCACCTTGCACCTATGTCAGGCTTGGACCGTGGCATAAGGGAGGCATGCCAAAACAAGAAGGTAGGCAATCAGTTGTGTCGTTCGGCGGCGGCACTCAAACCTTGGTCAAAGGATGGGTATCATAGCACGTGCAAGGCATAAATATGACCTTAATGCTAAGCTGCATCATAGTTGGGGGTTTAACAAAATCAGATGGCTTGACTTGGCTAGACAGCAAGGCGTGGTGCACAACTTGGCTAGTTAGCAAGGTAGTTAGGCTTGAGCAAGGCCAACCGATGGCACTCAGGGCTCTGTTTGGCTGGTGGCTTGAGAAATTTGAATTGTCTAGGGCAAGACAAAGCCTTCCTAAAATATAGGGGCGGTTGGGGGCGGTTATGCACAGAACCAGACATGTTGGCAAGGAACAAGGAAGGCTGAAATAAAGGAGCAATTGGTGATAGTTATTTTTGTAGGCTTGTTTTAAATCTGTGGTAATCCCTTGGTAGTTGGGGGTGTCAATTGTCATGCCAGGTAGCATGTGTCTCTTATGTTTTGTAGCTTGTTTGAATTTCAAATGTTCTGATTGTAGCAAACTCGAATTTATCAAGTGTTTGAGAGTTTGGCATTTGGCTCTCCTTTGTAATTGTTGGTGCAATAATAAAGGTTGGGTTTTTCCTGTAATTGGTGTGTCGCTTATCTTGTATGCTTGACGAAATTTAATTTGTGTTCGTGAGTTGCATACATTGGCTGAGACTAAGTGTTGAGACTTAGTGTCATCGCAAGAAAATTTTATAGTCTGAAATTAGCCCTATGACAATTGGTATCATAGCACGGTTGCTCATAAATGGTGTCTGGTATGGATGCTTTAAAAGAACGGGTGACTCAGTTGGAGAATTTGGTGGGGGCACCAGTTGATGAAAGTTACTCTTTGACTGATCGATTGGATGCCATGGTTTCTGGGTTTCTTGCCCTCAAGGCCTCGACGATAGATCGGTTCAAGGGAGTCTTGGAAGACATGGCCAACATGGCTGATGCTTGGAAAGACAAGTTGCAGAATGTGGAAGACAAATTGTCTATCCTCAAGAAAGCTGTTTGTGGGCATTCTGGTTATGGTGACGTCCCTTCGAAAGTAAAAGTCCCTGACCCTAAGGCATTTGGCGATGCTCGTAATGCCAAGAAGCTTTGAGAACTTTTTATAGGATATGGAGCAATATTTCAACGCCGCCAATCTTCCTTAAGCGGAGAAAGTCATGATCACAAGCATGTATCTCTCTGGGGATGCTAAGCTTTGGTGGCTTACAAGGATGGAGGATGATGCTCGTCTTGTGATCGAGACGTGGGAATTATTAAAGGAATTGAAAGAGCAGTTCCTTCCTTGCAAGAGATGCTTTGAAGCGATTGAAACATAGTAGATCAGTAAGGGAATATGTGAAGCAATTCAGTTCGCTAATGTTGGACATCAAAAACATGTCTGAGGAAGACAAGTTGTTCAACTTCATGTTTGGCCTTTAGAACTGGGCACAGTTGGAACTTTGTAGGTTGGGGGTGAAAGATTTGCCCTCTACCGTGGCTGCTGCGGATGGTTTACTTGACTACAAATTGAGTTAAGCATCCACTTCTGAATCCCAATCTTCTAAACAGAAAGGGAAGGAGAAAAAGGGAGACAAGAAGTGAAATGAGGGCTACAAGAAAGGGAAAGAGGGCTACAAGTCCAAACAGATAGGTAAGGAATCACAAAGTAAGGGAACAAAATCTGACTCCGGTTGCTTCATTTGTGATGGACCTCACCGAGCCAAAGACTGTCCAAAGCTGGAGAAGTTAAATGCTATAGTTGCTGAAGATGATAAGGCGGGATCTGACTCAGATGGCCGTACTCGAGTCAACCCCTTGCAATTGCTGAGTGTAATCAAGCAGAGAGGACCTCTTTATCTGGTTTGATGTACATAAAGGTGTTGATGGATGGCATCGAAGTGTTTGCAATGGTTGACATTGGTGCCACCCATAACTTTGTGTCTGAAAGGGTAGTGTAGTCCCTAAAGTTAAAGATTGTCCAAAAATCCAAGCAGAATCAAGACTGTGAATTTTGCAGCCCAACGGGGGCATGGGATGGCTCGGGATGTGAAGGTAACAGTGGGTGAATGGACTGGACGATTGAACCTGATGGCAGTTCCATTAGATGACTTTGATTTAATTCTTGGGAACGACTTTTTTGTGGCTGCAAAAGTGGCATTGATGCCATATTTGGATGGGTTGTTGATTTCAGATGAGAAGGAACCTTGTTTTGTGTCTGGATCTAGGCGACCAGACAAGAAAAAGAGGGCAAAGAAGGATGAGATGCTGTCGGCTGTGCAAGTGCTTAATGGGCTAAGGAAGGGCGAGGAGACATTTCTTGTAGCGTTGATTGAGATCAAGCTTGACCTTATCATTGAAGTATCGGATGCAGTGGCTGATGTCTTGGCGGAGTTCGTTGATGTAATGCCTCCAGAGTTGCCTAAATCTCTCTCTCCTCGACGTGCCACTAATCACAAAATTGAATTGGTGCTTGGTGCTTGGTGCTAAGGCTTCTACGAAGGCACTTTACTGAATGTCGCTGTTGGAATTTGCTGAACTAAGGAAGCAGTTGTCGGAGTTGTTTGAAGCTGGTTTAGTCTAGCCTACCAAAGCCCTATACGCTTCCCGAATACTTTTCAAAAAGAAGCAAGATGGATCATTGCGGATGTGCGTGGATTATCGGGCCCTGAGCAAAGTGACAATAAAAAAACAAGTATCCTGTCCCTTTAGTGGCTGATCTTTTCGACTGTCTTAGCAAGGCCACTTTCTTCACAAAGTTGGACCTTCGCTCAGGTTACTGGCAACTTCAGGTTGCGGAAGGGGACGAGGCAAAGACCACTTGTGTAACTAGATATGGTTCTTTTGAATTTTTAGTTATGCCTTTTGGCCTTATCAGTGCTCCTACGACATTTTGTAATTTGATGAATGATGTCTTTAATGATTATGTTGATCGGTTTATAGTTGTTTACTTGGATGATATTGTAATCTATAGTGAAACATTACAAGACCATTTGACCCATTTTAGAAAAGTGTTTTCTCTACTGCTGGAAAATAAACTCTATTTAAAGGAGTGTGAGTTTGCTTAAAAAGAAATCCAGTTTCTTGGGCATATTATTTGCCGAGGCCACGTCAAAATGGATGGAAAGAAGGTGCAGGCTATTATGGAATGGTCTCCACCCACCAATGTTGCAGAGTAGCGATCTTTCTTGGGTTTGGCAAATTACTACAGAAAGTTTATCGAGGGGTATTCAAAGAAGGTTACTCCCCTCACTGATTTGCTGAAGAAAGATAACAAATGGCATTGGTCCATTAGTTGTCAAGAGGCCTTTGACAAATTGAAAGGTGCGGTGGCAAGTGAACCGGTCTTGCGACTGCCTAATTTTGAGTTGCCTTTTGCAGTGCACACAGATGCCTCAAACAAAGTGCTTGGAGGGGTATTGGTGCAAGAGGAACACCCTGTGGCCTTTGAAAGTAAAAAATTGGATGTTGCTGAGAAGAATTATTCGGTCCATGAGAAGGAAATGACAGTGGTGGTACATCGCCTTCTCACTTGGAGGGTTTATCTGCTGGGGACTAGATTTTTAGTTCTTACTGATAATGTGGCCAATACATTCTTCAAAACTCAAAAAAAGTTGTCTCCAAGGCAGGCCCGTTTGAAGAATATGACTTTGAGTGGCGATACAAACCTGGATGACACAACTAGTCGTTGATGCCTTAAGCTGGAAAGATAGTTGAATATGTGGTTGCTATTTCCAACATTGAAACACAGTTGCTAGAAAGGATCAGGGATAGTGCTGCAATTGATTCAGAGTATCAACGGTTGGTGCAACAAGTAAAAGATGGTATTGTTCGTCGGTATTGGCTTGAAGATGGTCTTCTCCATGGCAAAGGAGACAGACTATATGTCCCTAGTGTGGGGGGACTAAGATTGGAACTTCTTAGAGAGACACATGATCCGCTATGGGCTGGTCATCTTGGACAGCAATGCATGATGGCACTCTTGTCTCGTTCATATGTTTGGCCAAAAATGGAAGATGATGTGGAGACCTATGTCAAGACTTGCATGGTGTGCCAATTGGACAAGACAGAAAGGAAGAAGGCGGTTGGGTTGTTGCAACCATTGCCGGTCCCTGAGAAGCCTTGGATTTAAGAGTCCAAGGACTTCATCTCCAGGTTCCCTAAAATCAATGGGATGCGTTCCATCATGGTAGTTGTTGACCCTTTTTCTAAGTATGCCGTATTCATTCCTGCTCCTCATGCTTGTCTCATTGATGTTGTTGTTGATTTATTCTACAAGTATGTTGTAAAATACTTTGGCTTGCCAAAGGACATAATAGTGATAGGGATACCCGGTTTTCGGGAAGGTTTTGGACTATGCTCTTTAATTGGTCAGGTTCAGAATTAAAGTTCTCCACAGCAAATCACCCTCAGACGGATGGCCAGACCGAGAGGATGACTAGGTTACTTGAGGAGTATCTCTGACATTACGTGACCGCAAGTCAAAAGAATTGGGTCGAATTATTGGATAGTGCACAGTTTTGTTACAATTTGCATAGATCATCTGCAATCGGGATGAGTCCGTTTGAGTTGGCCAGGGGGCCGCAACCGCTAACTCCTCGTGAAGTGGCTAAAACAGGCTCTAGTGGTAGATGTCCAGCAGCATACTGCTTTGCAAGGGCTAAACAACAGTTGCTTGAGGAAGCACAAGATAGTTTAGCTAAAGCAAGGAAAAGAATGAAGAAGTACGTTGACAAAGGGAGAATACCCTTAAAGTTCAAAGTAGGAGACAAAGTGCTACTGAAGCTTACTCCTCAAATTTGGAAGAAGATGAGCAGTAAGGCAGTGCATTGTGGCCTAATTCCGAAATATGATGGGCTCTTTGAAATCTTAAAAAGTGTGGGAAATGTTGCATACAGGCTGGTGTTGCCTGATCAGTTGAAAATCCACCCAACTTTTTGTGTCAGTTTTTTGAAACCTTTTTATGGGGATCAGACTAACCTGACAAGGACGCAAACTCGGAGGGCATCTCCAATGATCAGAAAGTAATTCGACAAAGAGGTAGAATGGATTCTTGATCACAAGACCGAGGGGCAGAGTAAAAAGAATCAAAGGACCCATTACTTAGTGAAGTGGAAGGGTTCCCCAGAAGCTGATGCAAGTTGGAAAAAAGATGTAACATTATGGCAATTTGAAAAACAAGTTCAAGAGTACTTGAAGACCCTACCAATGAGGATGTTGGCTTCTTCTGGTGGAGGTGGTCTGTTAGCACTTTGATATTTGGGAGCTGGTGGCTTGACACTTGGTGGCACCTTTCACCTATGTTAGGCTTGGACTGCGGCATGAGGGAGGCATGCCAAAACAAGAAGGTGGGCAATCAGTTGTGTCGTTCGGCGGCAGTAGTTAACCCTTGGCCAAAGTATAGGCATCATGGCACGTACAAGGCATTAATATGACCTTAATGCTAGGTTGCAGAATACTTAGGGGTTTAACAAAATCAGACAGCTTGACTTTTCTAAACAGCAAGGCGTGGTGCACAACTTGGTTGGTTAGTAAGGCAGTTAGTCTTGAGCAAGGTCAACAGATGGCACTCAGGGCTCTATTTGGTTGGTGGCTTGAGAAATGTGAATTGTCTTAAGGCAAGACAAAGGCTTCCTAAAATATAAGGGCGGTTGGGGGCGGTTATGCACAAAACCAGAAATGTTGGCGAGGAATAAGGAAGGCTGAAATAATGGAGCAGTTGGTGACAGTTATTTCTGTAGGCTTGTTTTAAATCTGTGGTAACCCCTTGGCAGTTGGGGGTGTCAACTGCCATGCCAGGTGGCATGTGTCTCTTATGTTTTGTAGCTTGTTTGAATTTCAAATGTTCTGATTGTAGCCTATATATAGGCATGACCATGCAAACTCGAATTCATAAAGTGTTTGAGAGTTTGGCATTTGACCTTCCTTTGTAATTGTTGGTGCAATAATAAAGGGTTGGGTTTTTCCCCGTAATTGCTGTGTCGCTTATCTTGTATGCTTGACGAAATTTAATTTGTGTGCGTGAGTTGTATACATTGGCTAAGACTGAGTGTTGGGACTTAGTGCCATTGCAGGAAAATTTTTTAGTTTGAAAATTAGCCCTGTGACACATGCCATAGTGGCTGCCAAATTATAGCAAGGCCAAAGCTTACGCCAAAACTGCCACATCACCATCCCCAGCTGCAATTTGACCTTCCCTCAATCTGTCCTAACAAAAACCTCCAAATAGGAAGAAAAATTTCAACAAAAATCATAAAAAAAATATTTTGGGCAACAAGAACAACAAAGAAGAAGAAGAAGAACAAAAAAAATACCTTGAGTGATGTGGTGAGATCACTAGTTGAACTCCGATCCTAAAAGCTTGGATCTTGTGAACTGTGATTGGATCGTGTGAACTCCGATCATGAGAAAATAACACTAATGGCAAGTTCAGAACCCAAATTGTGATCTTCGAGAGATAGAGTAAGGTTTGAAAACCAATTCAGGATATTTGAAATCCATCTAATGAGATCATGAGAGCAAAGATCCTCTTGAAACCAATAGCAAAACGTGCTTGGAGCACTCCAAATGCCCGTTCGACATCCTTCTGACATGCCTCTTTCATTCTCACAAATAGTTGTCTCTTCATTCCTTGAGGTTGAGATATTGTTCAAATGATGGTTTCTCATTGCGGAAAGATCGCATCAGCAAGATAATATCCTGGGTTGTATTGGTGATTGTTGATGGTATAATTAGCAGGAGGGGCATGTCCTTGAGCTAGTTGAGAAAATAGATGAGACGTGTTAAGAACATTAATATCATTACGAGACCTAGGCATGCCAAAAAAAAAACATGCCAAATACATAAGTCATAGGAGGCCACTGCCTCGAGTACAATTGATGGTTTATTTACATGCCCGGTGAAAGAACCATGCAATGCAGTTGGACATTTCTCCCAATGCCAACACATACAATCCAAGCTCCCTAACATTTTAGGAAATTCCTTAAATGTTATATCTGCCTCTTGTAATAATCCACAAGTCATAGGAGGTCACTCCCCAACATTTCTCCTAATGCCAGTTCATACTCTCCCTCTTGTAATAATCTGGATATATATCTACCTCATTTGGCGATCTTAAATATACTTCTTCGTAAATGGCGACGAAGAAATTTTTCATGGATCAAATTGTAGCGCTTTCACCAATTCTCATGTACTCATCCATAACATTGGCAAGCATGCCGTATGGAAGAATCCGAAGTGCTACAGTTGTCTCCTGCATACCAGATAATCTAGCCACACCGACGACACACGGCGACGACATCATTTTTTTGGATAAAGTAGTCATCATATTGTTGGATGTCATTTAAGATACTAACATATATTGACCGATTCATTAGAAAATGCTTTCGAAAGACTTTGGCCAGGTAGATAGCAACCTTTGCAAAGTAATCTTTATGTATTTGATTGTTGCCTCCGACCTTGTCACGATCGATGTTGTTGGCCACTTATAAAACCAATATTTTTGGTTTGATGGTTTGATTGTTATACTTGTCTTCCTTGAAACTCCATTGATAACATTTGCATCATCATTGAATCTTCACTTTAAATTCTCTATTAAAAGTTTCTTTGCAATTGTTCATTGTAGTAGTATACATGAATATGTGAAAGTATAGAAGATGTCAATATTGTCTTCTAATTTATAGAGAACAATGTTGTATGGTAGATGACCCCACATGGCTAAGAATAGTGCACAAGAATAGAAATAGTGGGTATGGTAGGTCTTCAAGAATGGCGAGTTAAATGGAGGGAATTGTAGGTGAATGATGGTGTGGTCTTGCATCCAACTAAAAGAATCACATTTTGAATATTTTTCAATTTTTTTTTTTTTAAAGATGGGTGAAATAGAAGAAACTTTTTTTTAATCAATATTTTATTTATTTATTTTTACTTTTTTGGGTTCATCTTAGCCTTGTAGAATGTAAAAGTGTAAAGTTTTTAAAAAAAATACCAAAGATGAAGAAAAGTCAACAAAAAAAACTACTAAAAAACCAAACCCAAACACCACCTACAAAAGAGAGGGAAAGTTGGTTGGCATTGTGGCAAAATGACATGTGACCATTGTGACAACATTGCTAAAATTTAGCTTTTTGGTATTGTAGCTAGCCAAATTATGGCATTGGCAATGCTAAAATAGCATGAACCATTGGGCATACTATACTTATTGCTTAATGTTTGCCATTTTGGCAATGCCAAAGCTATACTTTGGATGTAAGCATTTCCAATGGTGTGCCAAATTCTTGAGCCAAAGCCATTTTGGCTATACCATAGTTGCACAAAGCGGGAGCGGGAGCGGGAGCGGGAGCGGGGGCGGGAGCGAGGAAGCGTGAACCGATAGAAGTTTCTTAGGTTGGGAGCGCCTCGGGAAGCGGTAATATATATATATATTTTTTAATACACATTAGAAGTTTTTTTATAAATACTTTTATTTTAATACACATTAATTATTTTATTTATTTATTATATTTTTTAAATAATGTGTATTGTTAATTTATTTTTATTTTATTTTACATATATGTGTGTTTTTTTTTATTAATATGTATAATGTATACTCATATATATATATATTATATTTGTATGTGTTAATGTTTTTTTTATGTAAATATATTATAAAGATTATATATATTAATATTTTTATTTTTTTATTATATATTTATATGTATATATATGATACATATTAAATAATAATGTGTTAATGTTTTTTATTTTTTAAATATATATATTTATTTAAAGATTTTATATGTTTTATATATATATATATTTTATATTTAGTTAAAGATTTTATATGTTTTATTATCTTATATATATATTTCACTTATATATTAGGTATATATCGTGAAGGCCAGAGAGAGAGAGCGCAAGTGAGAGAAGGCAAAGACGAAGGCAGAGGAGACGATCTGAGAGAGAGAGAGAGAGAGAGAGAGAGAGACGATCTGCCAGAGAGACGAATTGCGATAGAGACGAAAAACACACAGAGAGAGATGAACTGCGATAGAGAGGAAAAACAGAGAGAGAGAGAGAGACAACCTTCGAAGTGATGAAAGAAGGAAAACGAAGCAAAGGACATACCAGACACCACCTTCAGGTTCTTCTTCACTTTCTTTCTCCTCTCTCTCTTTGTTGACCAACAAGCTAGGGTTTTTGTTCTTCTTCACCAATGATCCCATCTTGGATAGGATTGTGTTTCTCTCTCTACGGAAACACGATTCCTACACGTTTCTTTCTAAGAAACGTGGAATTGCGTTTTTTACGAAGATTCGTCACCTGTTAGCACGATTCTTGCAACTAAGGGCTATACCATCACAAAAAAACCTCCTCCAATGGTGTGCCAAACCTTGAGCCAAAATTAGGCAAAACCCTAATCTTGGGCCAAATTTGGCACAACAAGATTTGGCTTTCCCAAATTTGCCATATCAACAAAAGCAATTATGATCACTATATAATGGTTGATTGCCACGTGTATCGTGAGTGACCGAAAGTGGGTTATTTTAACACAGCAAATGGTGGCATTTTGATTTCCATGGTGGTCAAATCCCATGATTGACACAATCCCTAGGAAATAGGGTATATAATACCTATGCATATATATATATTAATTACATATTATATATACACGTGTATTTAATGTCAATTGCAGGAGGAGCAACGACTACTCCATCCAACAACTATAATTTAAATCCTTCAAAGACACCTATTTTGGAGGAAGACACTTTGACCAGAGAGGGAAAGTAGGGAGGAAATCACCTAGGCGAAAATCTCTGTGATTTGACCATAGAGGGAAAGTGGCTTAGATCAGAAGAATGTTGCAGTCAGCCAAAGAGAAAGGGATTTGAATTAGGTGATTTCCTTGCCTCTTTGGTTAAAGTTTCTTCCTCCAAGGAAATCACTTGGGTGAAAATCTATGTGATTTGACCAGAGAGGGAAAGTGGCTCAAATCAGAAGAATGTTGCAGTCAGCTAGAAAGGGAGGGATTTGAATTAGGTGATTTCCTTCCCTCTCTGGTCAAAGTGTCTTTCTTCAAAATAAGGGCCGCTGGAGGATTTGAATTATAGCCGTTGGATGAAGGAGTAATGGCTGTTGGCTTGATGATTGCCACGTGGCCTTTTTCTGCAATTGACATTAAATACACATGCGTATATATAAAATGTAATATATACAAATAAGTCAAAACTCCTACACCAACTACCAATTCAACCACCCAGTCCCCTGTTGATAACTTCATTTATCTAGAACCTCATAATCCTTACATATTTTATCAGTGTCAAAAATTCTATCATGATTAATGTATCATCAACCAGTTGCAGAACCATATTTAGTTTGTCAGTTTGATCACTGTGTTTGTCTTCTATGAAACTCTCATGATGACATTTGCATCATCATTTTATATTCATCGGATGAAGAATCATTAAAATTTCCACTAAAGTTTTTTTTTTTTTTAATTGTTCATTGCAATAGTATAAGAGCAAGTGAAAATCTTCTTAGTTATAGAGAAGAATGGTGAATGCTAGATGAAGATGGTGGTTGAGAATAGTAGTTAGAAGATGAGAAAATGGTAGGTATAAAAAATGGTGGGTTAAAAAAAAAAGGAAAGTGTTTGTACAAGATTTGACAACTGAATGGTTGACTTCCACGTATCTTGTGGGTAACCGAAAGTGGGTTATTTTAGCACAGCAAATGGTGGCAGTTTGATTTCCTTGATTATGGTGATAGGGGGAATCCTGGGTGGTCAAATCCCATGATTGACACAATCCCTAAGAAATAGGCAATAATACCTATGCATATTTGTGGTTGTGGAGCAATCTTGCCACATAATAGTATCTTGCAAGATTGGCCAACAATGATCAAAATGAAATGTTTCTTCTCATCCTGTATATACATGCAATTTGCTTGGAAGAATTTGTGTGAGTAAAATGTTGGAAAAATATTAATTTGATAATTATAATTAGAGAAAATTAAAGTGTTAGATTTTTGACTTGCGTTGAACACCCATGAATTTTGTTGCAACACTTTATGATTGCACCCTAAGAAGATTGGATAGAATAGAAACTTGTGACCTTGACTGATCGTTCGTAGTGGCAATATAATTTTAAAATATTTTCCCCTAAAGTGAGAATGTGATACTGAGTTGCTAACAATTGGGTCTTAAATCTTCATTGGTGGTGAATGATTTCCCTTTCTTTGTTTTGGCCTATGAGGATTTCATAATTTTTGTGTGACAAGAAATGGAA
Organism: Camellia granthamiana; assembly: GCA_036172215.1. Taxonomy (NCBI): domain Eukaryota; kingdom Viridiplantae; phylum Streptophyta; class Magnoliopsida; order Ericales; family Theaceae; genus Camellia; species Camellia granthamiana. Next base: position 34,170,802 of record CM069904.1, on the reverse strand, counting down.
AGTTGTATATTGGAGAAGATGTTGAGAGATTGCAATATGGTTTTATCAATTTAGTGTAATATGTATTATTATAGTGGTTGAAATTTATCTGTTGGAATTTTACTATTGAAGAGAATATATATGTTGGATATTCATAGTTTTGAGTGAATGAATTTATTTGTTGGGTGATGTGTTAGCCATTGGATCAAATAAGCAAAGAAAAACATCTGTCTTCGTCTCAAACACTCTCAACTACATCTTTTCTTTCATACGATCCATTCACACCCAAACCCTTTGATCTCAAATGCACATTCTTCCTCTCACCCAAACCTTATATTTCTCTACCTGGTCACTATGGTCTCTCTCTCAACCCCAACCTACCAAACCCTAGTTTTTCTATTTCCCAAAACCATTGGTTTAATGAGATCATGATCTGGGTTTCATAGATATGATTGAATCTCTTGGTTGAATTTCTCACATTCGGAGCGCTCTCAACCAGAGGTGAGACATTCGAATTTAAAGGTTTGGAAAATGGAGGTCAACTGGGGTTGCGACAATCGAAGTTCAATCGGTGTGACAATTGAAGCTCTTAGTTATCTCTCTAAAGGTTTGGCTAAATTTAAAACTTACTATTTTTTGCTATTGGTTTCTTCTTAAATGTTGGTTTTTTGTTGATTTATTTATATGCTTTATTTTGTGGAAAATGGGTCAACTTTGCTCAAAGTTTTTGAAAATGGAGAATTTTGGTAAAATCTATTTTGGGGTTTTTTTTAGGAAAGGTGAATGGATGGATGGTGAGAATACTGTTGGGGATGATGATGTGATAGATTTGGTAATGCCAAAGCTTGTGCCAAATTTGGCAACCACTAAATATGGCAGGTTGGGGAAAAAATTGGTCTCAAGTGGCTGCCAAACGTTGGCAATGCCAAAGCTGTCACATCACCTTTCCCAACTGTATTCTCGCCATCCCTTCACATTTTCTGACAAAACCCCATAAACAGAAAGTTCACTATTCTTAGAAAATTTGAGGAAATTTCAGGCATTTTTTGAAAAAAAAAAAAAAAAAAATCAACAAAACAACATTCAACAACAAATCAATAAATCAGTGTCTAGAGAAAATGCGTAGTTTAGATCTTACAAGACCTTGAGAGAGAGAACTCTGAGCTCCATTTGTTGCACCTTAGGTTGAACTCCAATCATGAGAAATCTAACCAAGAGAGCTTCGATCATCTTCTCCAAAATCTAGATTTGTGTGTTTTGAAACCCATATCATGATCTCATAAAACTGAATCGTGATTTTTTATTTGAAGATCATGATCTCCGATATCCATATTTGGGTTTGAGATAGAGAACTTTGAGTTTGGGAAAAAGGGAAATTAGGGTTTGGCAAGTTAGGATGAGAGAGAGAGAGAGAGAGAGAGAGAGAGAGAGAGAGAGAGAAAGAAACATTGGGTTTGGGTGAGACAAAGAAAACAGAGGGAGGAATTAGTTTGTGTGTGGAACGACTTTCGGTGAGAGGGAGAGCATATAGTGTTTGAACAAAGGAGAGAGTGAAACAATCGTGTGTATGTGAGATGAGGGAGGGATGAGGGGGAGGGATGGGGGGGGAGGGGTTGGGTGAAATATAGGTTTTGTGTTTGAATCTGTTTATTTGATCCAACGGCTAACACATCATTTAGTGAATAGATCCATTCAAAGTTAAGATAATCTAATGGATTCATTTTCTTCGACAGCAAAATTGTAATGGATATATTCTATGAAGCATGGATACGGACACGGATACAGACACAGACACGAACACGGGACACGACAATTTCTAAAAAATGGGGACACGGACACGGACACAGACACGGACACGGCAAGGGACACGACAATTTTTTTTTTTCAATTATAAATATTTTTATTTTAATATACGTTAATTATTTTATTTATTTATTCCCTTTTTTAAATAATATGTTTTTGATAATTTTTTATTTTATTTTATTTTATTTTATATACATGTTTTTTTTTATTAATATGTATAAGTAGTATATATTATGTTATATATACTTATAAAATAATATGATTTTATTAATATTATCTTATATATACTTATATATATATATATAAGAGAGAAGAAAGAAAGCAGGGATAGAGACGGCAAGAGAAAGAGAGACAGTGCGAGAGAGAGACAGACACGAGCGAGAGAGAGAGAAGACGACGCGAGCGAGACATGGTTCAATGGTTTGATGTGAGCGAGATGAGATCGATGGTTCAATCGATGGTTTGAGTCAACTGAATGTTCAACGACGACGACTGGAGTCAAAGGTTTGTCTCCTCATTCTCTTCTTTCACACTCTCTCTCCTCTGTCTCTCTCTCCTCGCCGTGTCCAGATCTGGACAGGCATGTCCCCTGCGTGTTCTATACAAAAAAAATAATTAAATGAAAGGGACACGCCATTTGGCGTATCCCGTACGTGTCCTCGGCGTATTCTCGTGTCCCCAGCATGTCTCCGTGTCCGACACTGCCACAGCTCCGATTTTGCCATGTCCATGCTTCATAGGATATGTTTCAATGAATTCATTTTCTTTAACAGTAAATTTCCAACGGATTGATTTGAACGACTATAAATATACATACAACACTCACTCGATAAAATTATATTATACTCAAGCAAAACTTCTCGAATGTGTAGCTTCTTTCCATTTCTTTAGATAGAAATTATGGAAGCCTCACAAGCAAAGTAATCTCCACATATTTGATTGTTGCCGAATATTCTACCCCGAGTGATGTGTCCTCCACTTGTAGAACCAACATGTTTAGTCTGTTGGTTTGATTGTTGCACTTTTCTAGAGGGAATGGTAGGTATAAAGAATGGTGGGTAAAAAAAGGGGGAAGAGTTGTGCCAAAATGACATTTGAACCACTAGAACAACATTGCTATAATTTGGGATTTGGATATTGTAGTTTGCCAAATTACGGCTTTGGCATTGCCAAAATGGCAACCACCACTGGCGTTGCTGTCCAATGGTCAGTTAAAACAGCTGCTGGTGGCGTGCTATAATGGCTACCTGTTAGCACCTTAGGACTTGGACACTTAGGTTGGCATGGGGTGGCACCTTGCACCTATGTCAACCATCCAAGTCAGGCATGAGGGAGGCATGCCTAAGTCAAGGTAACAATGTGGCAGTGGCAATGCCACAAGACTCAAAGACAAGTGGTGCTTCATGTGGGCAAATGCGAGGCTATATTTAGTCTGAATGCTGCTGGCAGCATGGTCTTGTTGGGTCAGACAGATCAGTGGGCTTGACACTTAATGGCAGACCAAGACTCACAAATTCGTGGGTCAAACTTAGTAGGGTTAAAGACTGACATGGATAGCAGTTCATGGCAGTTATGCGGTCATGATGCAAGGCTGACAGACAAGGCAGTTATTGGCTGTTATGCTTGCAAGAAGCCATGACAAAGAGTGCTAGAATTAAGGGACTGGTCCAAGACAGTTCCAGGCGGTTACCAGCAGTCATATTCTGTAGCAGCTTTTGTTGGTTTGAATTTACCCTGGCAGTTGGGGGTGTCAACTGCTCATAATTTATTTGTAAATGCCGATAAAATGTTTAGGCATAGAGAGTTTTAGACAGATTGTGTTATCTGTACGAATGCTCTTGTATCCTTATATTATCTAGTGGTAATAAAGGTTGGGAATGGTTCGTGTAATGTGTTTGTGCCTGTTTGCTTATTTACAAACCTCATAATGAGTAATTCGTGCATGCTTGGCTGAGACTAAGTGCTGTAACTTAGTGCTATTGCAGGCTGAAGATTTAAAACGAAAATTGACCCAACACTACCCAAGGTTTGGCAATGCTATAATTTACCACAATTGATTTCATACCCAAAACACTACACGCATATGACAATTAAAACTGAGATTTACTAACAAATTTAACAAGAATGAGACAAGTTTTCATGAACAAATTAATGATGCAAAACAACAAATTTCACATAATGCTCACATATATTACGCAAGAAATATAAAAAATTTACACTAAACTAACATAAAGAAGAAATAAATAAATATATATATATATATATAAAAGCAATAAATTAAGAAAAATCATGAAATCACCAACTGACCTGTGTTTGTGATGAAGGGTGGATAAGTGAGAGAGAATTGCCATTGAGAGAGGAGATTGAAAGGGTTGACAATGAGCGTCAATGAGAGGAGAGGGTCGTGAGAGAGTGGAGTTGCCAACACTGAATGGATTGACGATGAAAGATGCCACTGAGAGGGTTGCGGGTGGTGAGAGAGAGGGTCACCAAGAGGATTGACAATTGTTGCTGCTGAATCTTGTGGTGAGAGAGAGATCAACCATCACCATTTTCACCAACGGGTGTGAGAGATTAGGGACTAGGGATGATGGAACAAATGTTGAGAGAGATGAGAGATTGACGAGTGACCGGGGTGAGAAAAAGGAGATTAGCCTTTGTCCAGGGATTACACTTTTCAAGAGATCAACCTTTTAGCCACAATAGTTGAATTTTTTCACCCTATAATGCTAATTATTTTTTTTTTCTCTAATTGTGATTTTGATTTTCTTTTCCCAAAGGATAAGTCTAATGACACAAATTAAACCACTGCATAAAGCACTCTCTACTCACAAGGGGAGTGATTTATATTTATCAAAACAAAAAAATAAAAATAAGGGGAGTGATTTATGCAGTAATTTAGTTGGTGCCTGTAGCATTTTTGTTTCTCAAATTATTAGTTGTAAACAAATATGATCATTCTAACATTATTGCAGGATGGTAGTGAAAGAATGGTGGTTGTGAAAATAGGGTAACATTGCCAAAATTTGGCCTAGTGTGGTTGTGAAAATAGGGTAACATTGCTATCATTTACCCTAGTAGGGTAACATTGCTATCATTTACCCTAGTAGGGTAACATTGCCAAAATTTGGCATTTCGATGCTGATGCATACCAAATTATAGTTTTGGCATTGCTAAAATGACAATAACCAGTGGAGATGGTATAATAGCATCCAAATGGTAAATTTAAGTGATGTAGCTTTACTGATGCAAATGCCATTTTGGAACAACCATCATTTCTTATTTTTTCAACTATCATTCTTTAATTACCATTTCTGTCTTTGCTTTTGGTTGAAAATCTTCTCTAATTCTGTAATTGAACATATGGATTTATTTTTGGAGCTCAGGCTATAAATCAACTTTTTTGGGAGATTAGGCCATAGCACTTATAAGCCAACTAGTGGTTGGCACATGTGATGTGTGTGCAATTCAAGTATGTAAAAATAAAAATAAATGATAAATAAATTAATATCATAATATGTGTGGGGTTCAAGTTGTAAGAACTTTCTTTCCCAGGACTAAGGTCTTGGTTTCAAGTCTTGTGCACTTTACTATCTAAACCTTTTTTTTTTAAATAGAGAAATATATGCTACGTGGCATGAGGAGAAACAAAGTCTTTAGGACACCACAAAACATGTTCACTTTGTATAATAGTATAGATAGGTCCAAGGACTTTATTAGGTCAGAAAGGACAATATTGTTCCAAAAGACCAAAATACCCTCTAATAGTAATCGTATGGTCGTAATCGTCTTTGATCACGTTGAAGACGAAGTTGCCTCTACTATATCTACGACTTGTCTCCTTCATCTCATCTCTTTTTTCTAATCTTAGCAACCATACTTAAAGAGACTTTCTATCAATAGAATGAATGCATAGTCATCGATATCAATTGAATACATACTCTATTCATATATATATATAACTCTGATGTGCCAATTAATTGAGAGGGATTGGTTAACATTAAGAAATTGAAGTGAGAGACTTCTTACCCTTTCTCTCTCTTGGTCCACTACTTGCCGTGATAAGTCTGTGATAAAGTGTCTCTCTCTCTCTCTCTCTCTCCATACATATATAGTTAAATCTATATATATATATCGTCTTCAACGTTCCAAGTTGAAAATGCTACAAGTTTGCAAGAGATGCTTCCAAAATCAAGTTGTAGAACTTCGATGATTGCTATATTTTGAACCTTGTTTGCTGTATTTCGATGATTGTTTGGATTGAAGCTTGTGATTGAGTCGTACAAGAGATGTGTATTTTGTTTGTTTCTTTGGATGAAAGAATGAATAATTGTTGAAGGCTTTTTCCAGTGAGATTGAAGATTGAACAATGTGTATTTCGTTTGTTATGATTGTTTTTTATTGAATCTATTGAATAATGGTGTTTTTGTTTGTTGTTAGATTAACTTTACTTTGGTTTGCTCTAGTAATATGTGGCTAATGTTTTGTTTATTGGTGCTCTGTTTAAAGGTGACAGTAAAATTTTGCTCTGGTTTGCTATGGCAATATGTAATATGTCTTTTGTTTGCTAATACTTTGTTTTAAATTAATAGTAATATTTTACTCTGTTAACATTATCATTTCATTATTTTAACAAATCTTTTATTTGATATTTGTACTTGTGGCGGTAAGAGTTATAGTGACTATGGTGTTTAGTGATGATGATGGTATGTTACTATTTAAATGCTAAAATTTCACATTAAAATTTATTGTAAATCAGAGTAAATTTTTATTGTGGAATAGAGTAAAATTTATTGACGACATTAGTTTTGACAATAAATTTTTTACTACTACTACTACTACTACTACTACTACTATTATTATTATTTAAGAATTTTATGACTAACATTGATTTTGTTTGTTAGATCTCAATAAGAGGATTCTAAAAATACTAATTTTATTGAAAACAGACATTTAGATCAAAAGTTATGTCATTTTAAAGTTTGAAATATGAAATTAGTTGCAAAGGATATATTGGTAATAGTTGTGTGTGTTGGCCTTTTAAGAGGAAATGTTTGTGCTTGTCTTTAATGCATGAAAATTTTGTTATCAGGGAGTTTTGACCAAATTTCCTTATTTTTAATTCAAAATCACATTTAATGAGGTTCAAAATAGTTGTTGGTGAGTTTTATTTAGTTTATAAATGTGATCCAATATATATACTAATTTTTATATTAGTTTTAAGTCGTTGTAGAGATTTTTTCTTTTGTTACATGTATTTAATTTTCTTTTTACTTATAGATAACTTTCCATTTGTTAAGTAAAAAAATTATGAAGTATATTTAAATATTGAAAGGAATAGTCTCATAAATGTAAGTTCATAATAAAAACAGTCAACATACTAATGTAAGAATACATAGCATGATATCAAAGCTTTGTTTAAATTTAACCCAAAACCAGATAGATATAAATTAACAATCAATGAATAAAGTGAGAAACTAATGAAAGTTTATCGATAAAAAAAGTAATGAAAATTTGGAAAAAGAGAAGAAAAGAAAGAAAAGTAAGCTCCTTTAACCTTGATAGCAACTCAAATTTTGTAGCACTTGAAGATTGGACACTCAAAGCATTTAGATCTAAGATTTTCACATAGATTGTGTTGGTGTGTGCGCGCGCGCGCGTGCGCATGTCTGGTGATTTGAACAACTAGAAAAAATGGCACTACATACAAATTTTTGTAGAAAATAGAAGTGTAATGGTTGTGACGGTTGCATAATGGCATTGCAATGATTGTTATAGCCTTTATGTAGTGGTGGTAGCCATTATGACTCTGAATTTCTATCACACCGCTATAGCGGTTGTAATGAGTGGCGATAACTATCGAAATTGTTATGTACAGTTGTGGCCGATTTTTAAAACCATGGGTGAAACACAATCTTTTCTTCTTCTTTCTTCTCCCCCTCCTCCTTTAATTAACTTGCGCTTTGAAGTCTTAAACTTTTTGATTTAAATCTGAGTAACCTTTATTCTACTCTTGAATCTTGAAAAGCTTATTTAACAAACCTACCTCCCTTTTTGATTGATCAAACCTAGTACTCAAAAAACACCTAAAAAAACCCTACACCGAGTTTAGTTCCCATTTGATGGGGGTGTAGGAGGGGAAGATTGGGTGTAGACCTAACCTTTGGCATAATTTGCACAAAATGGTTGCCCTGAAAGGTTGACATGATGAGTTTTAACCACTGAACCAATGGCCCCCTATTTGAAACAACACCCAGTTTGGTCCCCATTATATGGGAGTCTGGGAGGGGTAGTTCATATCCCTAGAACAGCCCCTAAATATTGGCTTTCCGCATTCAGTAAAGTCCTATGCCAGTATCCCTTTTATGCATACTTACTAAATGTTGGGACTTCCAAAATTTTGCCTATTTCCGCTAAAACTTATTAAAATCAGCTGCTAAAACCCTTTTTACCACTGCCCTATATCAAAAATTGTTGTCACAACTTCTAGTAGTGTTCTTCGCAATTGTCCTACGTCACTACCTTAATACTATTTTCATTGGTTGGTCTGTCTGTCTGTCTCATAAGTTAAATTTATTAAAAGACAAGGTGATGGAGGTGGTGCAACATGCACCAAGGAAGAACATCAATTGGGAATTGTTTTACTGAAATAGTGACTCATGAATTGTAAGATTCACTTTAATTAACATAATATATAATTTTATATATGCATATACATAAAAATATGTGCAGTGTGATATAACTAAATTGTATATATGTATATACAAATAAAATCACATATATCAATACAATTAGTTGATTTCTTTTTTTATTTTGCAAAAATGATGTTGTTTCATGCATTATGCAAACAAAACTAAATCGTAGTGAATCGTAATGAATCGCAATGAAACGTAGTGAATCGTAATTAATCGCAATGAAACATAGTGAATCACAATTGAATCGTAAGATACTCTCAATTCAAGATTCAAATGCACAAATCTAATCGTTTTGCTTGAAATTCATATTGAATCGTTAATCGTAAGATTCTAACAATCATAATTACGAGGACTTAAAGAAAGAGGAGAATTTTCATCCAATTCTTTTATAGTTTATTTGCCTTTTATACCATTTCCTGGTTTGGTCATTATGGTACCATTATTGCCTTTCTGATGGTTGGGATGGGATGGGATGGTCTTGTGGTCGTAACTTGCTGGGATTTTTCATGCTCTTCTATGTCTATTTTTCTCTTGATCTCTGTCCTGGATTCGTCATTTTGGTGTGGTACCATAGTTTGTTGGACTTGTTGTTTCATATGTTTTATACTGTGAATTTGTATTTGTTTATGATAGCCCGCATCTCCTTTGAATAGAAGTTTCGGCGTCAATTTTGGAAAACTGACTTGGCATTGAGTATTATCTAGAAAGTTGACATTTGTTGGATTGGTTATCAGGATCAGACCTTGTCTTCTGCTTCCAGAGCATGTTTGTGGTACTGCTGTAGATGGTTTTATCTCTATTTGTTTTTTTTTTTTTTTTGGCAGCACTTGTTTCGAGACAATATGTGGATATGACGCGGACGAGAATTGAGGGGCTTCTTGCAGCTTTCATCAAGTTAGTTGAAGCAGGAAAACAACATACATATGTTGAGGCTGAAAGTGTGCGTTTTGTTTACCAGCCAATCGAGTCTTTATATTTACTGCTTATAACAAACAGACAGAGCAACATTCTTGAAGATCTGGAGACACTGAGGGTGCTTTCCAAACTAGTATCCTCTCTAACAATATACAGCTGTTATTTGTGTTATTGAACTAACCGTTTTGTCGATACATATGTCCATTTTTTTTTTATAGTGAATAGAGGTCCATCTTTTTGTGACCAGTCACGCGTTGTGTGCTTCTGAAGTTATATCGTTGCATCTTCGTGCGAACCCTCCTAGTCACCTTGCAATTATTCTTAGTGGTGATGGTTATCAAGATATTGATCAGTCATAGGCATAGTCGATTGGGTTGATTCCTTAACCATGTGTAGGTACCTGAATATTCTGTCTCTCTGGATGAAGATGGCATTTGCAAGACAGCCTTTGATCTGATCTTTGCATTCGATGAAGTCATGTCCCTTGGGCACAAGGAAAATGTAACTGTTGCACAGGTTAAACAGTACTGCGAGATGGAGAGTCATGAGGAGAGATTGCATAAGTTGGTCATGCAGAACAAGATCGATGAGACTAAAGATGTCATGAAGCGTAAAGCTAGTGAGATTGATAAAACCAGGGTAATTGCTGGGTGCCCAGGCATTTGTGTGCGGGTGCCCCTCCTCTCATTATTTTTGTTTGTTTTTTTGTTAAGCTATGTTCTAACTTGTTAAAAACATGCATAAATGCTTTGCAGATTGAAAAGAACAGAAGTGAAAAAGGAGGGTTCATGTCTTTACAGTCGATGGGGTCTAGTAGAATTGAGAGTGGTTTTGGTAGTGATATGAGCATATCTAGCAGTGGAACTGGTTTTGGAAATGGTTCTGGGTATGGATTAAGCACTGATGTGGAGTCCTTTTCTAGCAAGCCGAAAGGTTTGTCCCTGTTCATCTTGGTGAATTTAGAAATATGCAATCTTGATCCAAGTTTGTTGATGCGATTATTATTATTATTATTGTTATTATGTTTTGAATAGCAACAAAAAGGAATTTATTACTCAAGAAAAGATAGAACAAAGTGAGGACAAGAAATCGTCCTACAAGGAAAAGAAAAAAAAAAAAACAAAGAAAACTACTAACATGTCAAAGAAGCAAAACTAAGACCGACAAACAGCTCCCCAATCCTTGGAGATTAAAAGTAGTAGGACCCCTTTAAATGAGAGAGAAACATAGGCCCAAAATGAAGCCAAATGACACACTTTGTCCCATAATGAATCCAAATCCACATCCTTGTCTTCGAAGATCTGTGCATTCCTCTCCAGCCAAATAGTCCAAAAGACAGCAAAGGCTGCACAATACCAGTGCTTTGATAAACCCTCTATAAAATAGAACGGAGTAAGATAGTGATCTGTCTGCCTTTTTTCCCCCTTTCCTATATTTGTTTTTATTTGGAAAACGGTCTGGATATTAATTTTTATTTGGAAGATGCTCTACTTTTAGAGTAAAATTTGTTTGAGGCTCTTTACGTAATTGTTGTCCATTTTTTCCCAAGATGACTTCTTGTTCATTTTTCCTTTTCTAGTTGTACAAATAGTTTTAGTACATGAAGATGAGAATTGAAAGCTATTGTCCTTCTTGGTTGATAAGCTGGGTTAACTTTAGTGTGACTCTGAAGTGTATCTTACATAAATGTTGATAATTGACTTTCTGTAGTATGACTTTAATGGCTAATTTCAATGTATACTAATACTATGTAAGAGCTGTAATTTTCATACTTGCCTAACAATTTACTGATGGTAAAATGTATCTTCACAAAGCACATGCAACATTCACATGAGTTAAAGCTGTTAGGCAGACAGCGCAACTGGTGTTTATATGGTTATAACTGAATCATAAAAAGATACAATTTGTTGACTCTTAGAGGAGATTGCTATATCTACAGCCTTTTTTGCTGTATGCGGGACCCACAATGTTGAGGGATGTGGATACAACCCTTAGGGCTATGGTTTTAGCAATCTCCTTTATGTATGGTGTTCGGATCCTCTGACTGCAGAGGGGTTTCCCTGCAGTGGATCGAAACGGTGTCATTTTGATTTAAACGCATCGTTTTGTTTAAGCAAAAAAAAAAATAAAAAATAGAGAGAGAGAGAGAGAGAGAGAGAGAGAGAGAGAGAAGAGAAGCCGGAGACTCCATTACCAACCAACCCCACCCTCGCCGTGCAGTCTTCTTCTCCTTCACCGTTCATCACCCGCCACCCCCTTCTCTCCTTTTCTTTCTCTTCTTCTTTGTATCGTTTTATAGACTTGAGGCCCTGTTTTCCTATGTCTTTCTTTCTGCTTTTCTTGTTTTAAGTTCTGATTTCTTTGGTAGATTTCGATTCTCCAGGTTCTGATTTGGGGGTTTTGGCTTAAAATACCAGAGACCCATTTGTCTAATCTTTTTAAATTTCTATTCTTCAGATCTGTTGCCTGTTTGCCAAAGAAACTCTCTCTCTAAAATCTTGATGTTGAGTATCTTGATCTTAATGTTTGAGATTCATGTCTCAGGTTTTCCTTTACTGATTCTATGTTTTTTCATGAATTTTCTTTCCTCTGATCTTGACCCCTTGAGGATGTTTGAAGGTCTCACAGCCATGGTTGTTACAATCGTGCGATTCAATGAGTTTCAAACAAAATGACTCAAATCATGCCGTTGAATCAGAAATTGCATATATCATGCAATTCAATTTACGATTCATTGTGATTCACTATAATTCACCATGATTCAGTTATATTTTGTTTTTGTTTGCATAAGGCATGAAATGTTCTTTTCGCCTATCTATAAAGATAGTAAAAAAGAAATCAATTAGTTATATTGCATACACTGGTCAATCCAGTACGCCTATCTGCAAGAAATAAAAAAATAAATTAATTAGTTATATTAATATATGTTATTAATTTGTACATACATATGTACAATTTAGTTATATTGATATTTATTTATTTTAAACACTGTATAATTTTATATGCATATACATTTATAAAATGATATATTATATTAAATAAAGTGAATCTTATTATCCATGATTTGATACGATTCACAATTCACTAATTTAGCAGAACGATTCACAATTTGATTCGTGATTTGATAACAATGCTTCCAACTTCTACTTCTCTTGTTTGTTTCTGACAACTAAACCACTCTTCACACGTCCACCTTGAATGTATTTAAAAATTGCGTTCTTGATATTGGTTTGTGTTAGACTTGAAGTCATTGCCTAATCTTGCAACTATTATATTGCGCCATTTCATCTTTCAAAACTGTGTTGGTTGCCCCTTAATTTGCCAAATATATTTCTTTCCTGAAATATGATATGGAATTATTGAAACTCTACTAGTGATATATTGACTGTTTGTAGTTGCATCATTAGGTCATCCACTTTCATCTGCTACTGCCCCTCCGAAAGGTCTTGGTATGCAGCTTGGTAAAACACAAAAGGCAAACCAGTTTTTGGAATCTTTGAAAGCTGAAGGTGAAGTTATTCTCGAGGATGTGCGTCCAAGTGCTGGTCTGTCTAGATCAGCTGCGCCACCACTAACTGATCCCATCACATTGTCTGTTGAAGAGAAGCTCAATGTGACTCTAAAGCGAGATGGTGGTGTCAGTAACTTTGATGTTCAGGGAACCTTGTCTCTTCAAATTCTTAATCAGGAAGATGGGCTCATCCAAGTCCAGGTTCTCTCTCTGTGTATGTGTGTGTGTGTGTGTGTGTGCCTGTGTGCATATTCATGCGAGTCTCTGAGAATGTGGGTGGGGAAACACACTTTGGTCTTGTGTATTTCTTTATGGTAAGAGACTGCTAAGTGTGTCTCTGTGTGTGTACACGTTACTTGTTTTTGGGTGTAAGATAGAGAGTAATGAATCTAAACACGAGGGAATTATTGGGGAAAGATTGTGGTGAATTTTTTAACATAAGCTACATTATTACTGCTCTTAGGGGTATTTGGGCTACATGTTAATGTTAGATTGAATTTATGTTGCCTTGCTTGATGTGAGAAATCTCTAAATCTTTGTCACATTAGATGTTATTAGAAGTGTTCTAGAGAATTTATTAGAATTTGTCACCCAAAGGGGGCCTCAACATTTGTTTGGCACTACCCTTGCTGATATTAATTGATTCAGTTGCTGAGAATTGTTTGATGGATTGTCAACAATAAAGTAAGCTTTGTGAGTAGTTGTTCAAAGATATATTAGTTGAGAGCTAAATGATTATTTTTTGTAGTGTACATAATGTATGGCCTGTTTGGACATCCCTTGAATTTGAGTGGTCCCTTTCACAAGGTATATGGTCTTTTTAGTGTGAATGTCTGTCAGCTTGAATGGAGCCATTTGGAAAATAGGAAAAGATTCGCAACTGCATCATATTTTTTCTTGTTTGGTTGTTTTTAGGTTTCATGGGATGACAATTCAGGACTTTAACCATCATTCTAAGGTTGCTATCGTATTCCTAAATACTTTTGTTCAAGAGGATGAATTTTTTACATTGAAATGTTATGTGAACTGGGAATGGCCCCTTAAATTTCTAGTGGAGATTCAGACAGGCTCTGAGGCTCATAGTTTTTTCCCTCATTAGAAAACTGTATTTCTGCCTCAATTTTATTTATGTTGTCAAAGATTAATGACACTTTAAGACCACCTTTTGTGTTGTTTCTGGAAATACATTCTGATGCTTTATATAAATGGCATGTTATAACATTGTGCCGCTTTACTTTCAGATTGAGACTGGGGCCAATCCAGGTATCCTCTTCAAGACGCATCCTAACATCAACAAAGAGTTGTTTTCCAATGAAAATATTTTAGGCCTCAAAGATTCTAACAGGCCATTTCCTACTGGTCAATCTACTGATGGTGTTGGCCTGTTGAAGTGGAGAATGCAAAGTGTAGATGAGTCAGTTGTCCCATTGACGAGTGGGTTCATGTTTCATGCTAATTATCTTTCTGGTTTATAGCTTTCTGGTTTTTATTTTTTATTTGCCCTTTTTATTTACTATGATCTCTTTTTTGTCGCAGTCAACTGCTGGCCTTCTGTTTCTGGAAATGAAACTTATGTCAGTATCGAGTACGAAGCTTCTTCAATGTTTGATTTGCAGAATGTTGTGATTTCAGTACCTCTTCCAGCTCTTAGAGAGGCACCAAGTGTCAGGCAGATTGATGGTGAATGGAGGTAAAATTCCTACTTATATAATTACAACTTTAGTATTATGTAGTTCAACTTATATAGTTACAAAATATATATAGTTTTGTACGGAGATCATCAGTGTTTCAAAGCGGAGCAATGATTTGATGGAGTCTTGGAGTAAAGTTAAAGGTGATCTCACTTTTAGGTAGTGTTTGGTTTGGTTCATTGGAATTAAAGTAGATTAGAATGGAATGAACATTCCTTAGCCTTTCTAGGGAATCGCCATTCCCTTACAATGATGAATATTGATTCAATTTGCAATGCATTTTTCATAATATTTTTAGTGAACCAAAGGTGGGAATGGCCATTTTGATAAAATGATCATTCCATTCCATCTCATTCCAATGAATCATAGTTAAGGAGAAAGTGATTATGGTTAGATTAGAATGACATGGTTTAGAGCTATAATATGCATACATAGTTGCACATTGAAATAAAGGCTATCTTTTTTATTGTAAGCTCATTTTTGTCTGACATTGCTCTACTTCTCACATCGGTTGGCTCTGTTTGGCATATGAACAAAGGTAAAACCTGGAAAACATTGTCAGACAACTTACTGTTGTTCTGGCAGCAGAATTATCTGTACATTTTCAATTGCATCCGTGCTGCTTCAAAATGTGTTGAAAATGACCCTTTTTGGAAATTGATAGACATACCAGCTTATCAAGCTCTTATGCAATTTCTTAAAAATATAGCTCAATGGTCTTGCAATAATGAGAAAATATCATTTTGTCCCCCAAACTATCACTAAAAAATCAATTCAATCCATGTTCTTTTAATAATATTAATTTTATACCTAAAATATTCGATTTTGCATCAATTTTACCCCTACTGTCTATAATCAAACTGAAGTTACTGATGTGGCACCCAACCTTTATTTGAAATTTCATTTTAAACACCCCCCCCCCCCCCAAAAAAAAAAAAAAAAAAAAAAAAAAAAATCCCCAAAATATCAATTAGACCTTTGAACAATATGAAGTTTGGGGGTCTAATTGATGTTCTAGAGATAGTTTGGGGAAAAATAAAATTTCAACTGAAATTTTGGTGCCACGTTAACAATTTTCGTTTGATCATAAACGGCAGCTAACGGCAGGGGTAAAATTGATCCAAAATCAAATAGTTTAGGTGTAAAATTGATATTATTAAAAAAACAGGGGTTCAATTGATTTTTAAGTGATAGTCTGGGGGGTAAAATGATATTTCCTCTGCAATAATTACTCAAACAGCCTCACATATAAGCATGAACACCTCCATTCATGATTGCACCTTTAATAGAATTTCTCAAGAGTATGTAGTTCAATTTGATTTGCTTATCAGTAATTGATATTGGGTTACAACACTGGCTTCTTCTCACAGGTATGACTCCAGAAATTCTATTTTGGCGTGGTCCATACTTCTCATTGATAACTCAAACCGTAGGTCAGTACAAGATGGAGTTTCTTATCTTTGGAACTTGATTTTTATACGCAAACTGTAATTTGCAATGCTTGTTTGGTTTCTAATTCGTATTGGAAAACTTGGCAGTGGATCTATGGAGTTTGTTGTCCCTCCTGCAGATTCATCAGTCTTTTTCCCGATTTCAGTGCGTTTCACTGCTGCAAATACATTCAGTGACCTAAAGGTTCACTTCTATTTTACCATTTATAATTGCTTCATGCTATTTTTTCAACCAATAATATGGTATTGGGGTTATACTACTGCCTAAACTTTGCTTGACATCTATATGCATGATGCATCTATATTGTCTGCAGTATGTACTGTTGATGCACTAAATGTACCTCCCTTGAATAGTGAACTTTGTATTAGAGTAGATGAGAAGGTAGCTGCAAAAAATGCAAGAGTTGAATGAAATCCTAGTGAAATAAGAACTCTTTAAAGTGTCCATTTTGATTTTATGGCCTAAATTCTTGTTTTAATTCCACTCCAATTTGCATTTTTTTTATTACATAGAAGGATGAGTAATGTTGAAACTAGATCATATTTTGTATTAGCTTGCGACTCCATTAATGTAATTTGCAAAAATGTGGAAAGTAGAGCTAGTTACAAGGGAATATTTGATTCCATGGTTAGGTAACATACGGTGATACAAGTACAACAGATCCACAGCATGTGTAAAGAAGGGGTTATTTGGTTTCCATTTCTTATATATTCAAGCTTGAATCCCACTTGTTTAACCAACTTGATTTGTTGTTCTAAAAGATCATTTGAGTTCTTGAAGAACATTTAAATCTGAAAGATTTTTGTATTTTTGTCCCAGTAGATGTGCATGTTCATTAGATTTTAACGAAATAATGTTGTCTAGGATTGATTGAGAGACACCTTCATATGTTTGTGCATAATTGACTGTAAATGTTTTGGCAGGTCACAAATATCTTGCCTCTTAGAGGTGGACCATCTCCCAAGTTTTCTCAGAGGACACTTCTATCCACGGAAAACTACGAAGTAGCGTAAGTTATATTTAATACTTAGGCAAATCAGGCGTGGATTATTATATAATACATTTTCAAACGCTTTGTCTTCTCGAGTTTGTAGTACCGATTCATCTGTTACGTACTCAAATTTTGAGATGAAGTGATAAACCGGATATGTTTGTCATCTTATTTTTCATTTCTACTAATGGCTTATAATTGAATATTTGCTGTTATTGATGATATTTTGGGTTTGCATTTATTGTGAGTTTGTTTATTATCTGGATTTACTTGAAGTTTGTACCTTGTCACGAGGGAAGTATCAAAACTACTTGATGATTGTTGGATCTACAATTATCAAATTATTTACATCAAAATCTATTCAAAGTAGTCTCATTCTTGAAAAATTATAATGTCATACATAGACTGGATTTTTTTTTTTATAGTCATTCGTAGCAGGCAACAGCAAAGGTCGGAATTGGGCAATGGAAGCCAAGCCTACCTGCAGGCTAAGGCCAATGTTTTCTTTTTGGGGGGGTTTAGGGCAGGTCGGGCCATCAGTTAAACCTTAGGCTTAAGCCCTGTCCAACAGGTTTTGGCCCAGATGGTCTCGTAGGTGGCTGCAGGCTTAGCCCAATGGATAATGATTTGAGGCGTGGATTTTGGCGGCTTCATTTTTTAAATGTTCCCCTTATTTTTTCATAATTGCTGATGGGCTTGCCGGCTAGACCAATAGGCCCGCCTCCAACGGGCCAATCGGCTGGGCCAACCTGCAAGGAAAGCTTTAAATATTAGGTCCAGTCCAGCCCACCCCTCCCCCGGCCAAGGTACTGGCTCGGGCAGGGTAAAAATCCGCTGGGCTGTTGGCCTTTCGGTCAAATGATGATCCTCAAGTTACAGAACCATGCCCTCCCTTTGATCTAATGTGCCTGTGGAAAGATGAAAAATTCAATACTGAAACTAATTTGGTATTGGAACTAGGGGTGTGTGTTGTTTGGTTTGGTTTAGTTTTTGGAGAACATTGTCACCTGAACTAATTTTTGAATTCTATCACCCACCCCACCCCACCCCACCCCACCCATCCTCAAAACTGACAAGTTGATTGAATATTTTGATGATTTAAACTGGTTGTTCAAGTGGGTTGGGTGGATTATAAATAGAGTGGGATAGAACATTGATATTATATATATATATATAATTAAATTAGAAAAAAAAATATACAACGAAAATGAGGGATGGATTATCTAGTTAATGAATATTAATGTCAGGAAAAGATTGTCTGGGCAAGTACAAGATAATTTGAGTACAAGTATAGACAAGTTGAGTCTAATTTTCTCTAATAGCACGCGTTGGTTTAGGTTTTAGAATAGATCAAGAAACAAATTCTAGAAAAATTAGAATAATAATTGAATTGTTAACTGATAGTTCGAACTTGTTAATTGCTTTTTATAATTTTAAAATTTAAATTTATTATTTTTTAAAATCTCCACACAATTCATAAATTAGTCGTATGTATGGTGTACTTAATTGCTTGTAAACAAGCAACTTTAATTGCTTTTTATAACTTTAAATTAAAAATTTATTATTTATTCAAATTTCCACACAATTCATAAATTAGTCGAATGTATGGTGTTATTCAAATTGGTATTTTATAAATTAATATATATGTATATATATTCAATTAGAAAAAAAAATATACGATGAAAATGAGGGATGGATCTAGTTAATGATATTAATGTTAGGAAAAGCTGTCTGTGCAAGTAGAAGATAATTTTTTAGTATATGATTTTCTCTAATAATGAATTGGTTTAGGTTAGCATTGTTAACTAGTTAGCGATTTTTTGCACACTCCCTAATTACCATATAGGAATGGCAACGGGCTGGGGTGGGGTTGAGGATCACACTCCCTGTTCCCGATCTCCGATGGTAGAAATTTTCCCGTCCCCGGTCCAAATCCCCGACGAGGAGCCTATTACCACCGCCGCCCCCTAACAAGGATCGGGTTTCCCGGACCCCGAAGATTCCCCGATCAAAAAAAAAAAAAAAACATAGATATTCAACA
Source organism: Camellia granthamiana (assembly GCA_036172215.1). Taxonomy (NCBI): domain Eukaryota; kingdom Viridiplantae; phylum Streptophyta; class Magnoliopsida; order Ericales; family Theaceae; genus Camellia; species Camellia granthamiana. The sequence goes on along the minus strand of CM069904.1, from coordinate 34,151,724 downwards.
ACAACAAATCTAAGCATATTTGTTCATCATCATGAACAACAACACACCCATGCATCAAATTTAACATACATATTCAACAAATCGAATAGATTAGAGCTCAAATGTACAAAATAAAAAAGAAAAAATCGAAAACATTCACAGAGAGAGAGAGAGAGAGAGAGAGAGAGAGAGAGAGGGGTCAAGAACAAGCACAAGAGTTGTCAACAATGGCAGCCGAATCATCATGTTCCTCATCAACCCCAGTTCTAAAAAATTAATACCCAACAGACATACCCAAAAGCATGAGAAGATATCCGATCGCTGAATTGAGCCCGAACAGAGCCGCTGTGGCCAGCCTCTTAGGGCTGTGGTTACAGCAGAGTTTGGAGAGGAGGGGGGGTCTTGATCGGCGGTCGAACTGAGGAAGAGGAGGAGGGAGATTGGTGAGAGATCGGTGGGTAAAAGAGGGAGATCAGCGGGGAGAGAGAGAGGATGAGGGAGATCAACGAGAGATTGGCAGGGAGAGGAGGGAGATCGGCCGGGGGGGGCGAGAGAGAGAGAGAGAGAGAGAGAGAGGCGGTGTGACTCACGCCGTGTGAGAGGTTGTGTGTTTTAGGGTTTGGTTTATATATATAGGGGTATAATAGTAATTTTACATCGGGGAAACGAGGTCGGGCTGGGTACGGGGCTGAGACACTTATCCCCGTCCCCGGCCCGAAATTGATTGGCGATTAATTTTTTAATACCATTCCCGTCCCGTCAGGGATATTTTTCGGGGAAAAACCACTCAAATTAGGGTCAGGGGGTCGGATCCTCATCGGGCCGGGTTTAAATTGCCATCCCTATTACCATGTAAAACACATTGAAACAAACCTGCAAGAGCTGGGCTTTTAATGAAGAATAATAATCACTCATGAATGGAGAATGTGTATCGATAGTGATTGAAGTAGTTCGGTTTTAGAATAGATCAAGAAACAAACCAGTACCTATGGTTTTAGAAAAATTAAAGTCATAACTGAATTGTTAACTTATATAATGAAACCAGAATCAAACTATTAAAATAGTTTAGTTCGAACTTGTTAATTTCCCAATCAAGACTAGTGCTTGGCAAGTGATTTTTTTAGTCAAAAAGTCACTAAAAAAATAAAAAAGTCAACAATTTATATCAAAAAGTAAAAAATTCTCTTTTTTTTTTCCTTACTTTTTGCACATTTTTTCGTAAAAAGTTAAAAAGTCATCCCAAACATACTAGTTTTTTTTACATCATATTTTAGCAAAAAAATCAAAAAATTTCAAAAAAAAACTTATTCCTAAATGAGGCCTAGCATGTTTATGGCTTATTTGTAGTCTTTGTTTGTAAGGCAATTTCTATCCATTGTAATATATCTCACATGAAATGAAGTTCTTTTTTATTTGTCCCAAAAAAAAAAAAAAAAACAAAAAAAAAAAAAACAAAAAACAAAAAACAAAAAAAATAAACAAATATAAAACCCTTTTGGTATAGTTTTGGTAAAAGTGATGGAAGAAGATGATGATTGAAAAATCTTAAATCCCTGAGATATTGATTCATAATTATGTTCTAATTTAAAACAACAAATAATAATCCTAATAAAACAATCAAGACAAATTGATACAACGATTTAACGTGAAAAAAGTACAATTGAATAACCTCCAATTATGCTAAAAAAACCACGGGTCAAAGCCACAAAAAGATTCACTAAGGGTGTGTTTGATTGGACGGACTAGATAAGGAGGGATTAGAATCTATCGGACTTAAATTTTGGGACTGTGAATCCTTCAGACTATTTGGTTGAATTGGATGTGTATCACGTGTTTGTTTTCTCATGAAATTAGATGTCTAGAAAGAACTATTTTTAGTGAATCCAATGTTTGGTTGGACGGACAAAATAAGAATAAATGAGCAAAAGACTATTTTACCTTTTTTCAATTGTTTACTACGTAATAGCAATATTAAATATATCTTTAATATTTTAATTATTTTTAGCTAGATTAAATAAAAATTTATTTTATTTTATTTTTTACACAATTAAATAAATTTATTTTTAAAAAATTAAATAAATAAATATCAATAAAAATATATGTTTTTTTTAATTAAAATTTTAAATAAATTTATTTTAAAAAATAATAATTATTAAATAATGAAATTAAATAAACATCTATTAAAATCTAAATAATGAAATTAAATAAAATATAAAAAAAATTTAAAATAAAATATCTATAAAAAATAATTTAAAAAAATTAAAAAAATAAAACATCAATAAAAAGTTAAATAAAATAATTTTATTTTTAAATTGAGACATTTAAATTTTATTGAATTTTACTAAATATAATACATAATTAAACAGTAGAGGGTCAAAATTGTCATTTCACCACCTAATCTCATGGGATTGTTATCCTATGAAAATTGTCCCACCCCCTCCCCCCTGGACTGTGTAATCCCATATATGGGGGATAAGGAGTCCAGCCGGACTCTATGTTCGGCGGACTAAAAAAAAAAAAAAACATAAACGCCGGATAAAGGGCTTCCAATGGATTACAATCTAAGTCCATACCCTAATCCTTCCAATCAAACACCTCTTAAGAAGACAAAAAGAAATTACACAAGTATATTTTCAATTACCTAGCGAATCCATTCCTAAATTGAAGCAAACCCGATATGCCTGAGCCTCGTTGTCACTTTCATCCTTATCTTAATCTAATTCATCATCCCAAGTGATAGTGATAACGATAGCGAAAGCGAAAGCTTTCTTTTTCCTTAAACGATTAGGGCATTCTTGGACAAAGTGGCCAAAATCTTGGCATTGATAGCATTGGATTCATGCAAACCAACATGTGAACTGCATTTTTGGAGGAGAAATACCCTTCCACAGCAACCTAGGCACCACTAAACCTGAGCTGTCGATGGAGGAAAGCCACTCATAAGCTGATTTCACTGAATATACCCCTGAGGTACCAAAATTCAACACCAATTTATCCTCCACACTAGGTCTTAAATCTGGAACAGAATTAAGCACATGAACAAGAGCAGATAAATCTATAGATTCCCAAGAATAAAGGTTTCTTTTGAAGTTTAACACCCACCCAGATGATGAGGACCTTATACTGAAAATATCAAAAACAGAGTCTTCTTTATCCTGAGAAACCATATACAGTCTAGGGAAAGCTAACTTCAAACATGCAACAGCAATTCAGGAATCATTCCAAAAGGAGCATCTAAAGCCATCTCCTAAAACAATACTAATATTGGAGTGCAAGAAATCAAAGAAAATAGGCCTAGAGACAACTACTGACAGTATGTCAGACCAAACTCTAGAGCCATTACTTTGAAGATCAGTTGGAGGCAACCAAGATTTTGGAGCATACTTATATTTACTGCAAATAATGTCTTTCCAAAGGGCCCTCTCCACACACCCAAACCTCCACCACCACTTAGCCAGAAGACATAGATTCACATCTGTAATCCTTCTAATACCAAGACCACGAACTCTCAAATCTTTAGTAACGTCAGACCACTTGACCAGATGCATCTTTTTCTTAAGGTCAAATCCCCCCCATAAAAAGGAAGCTTGAATTCGATCAAGTTCTTTAGCAACTCCTCCAGGTATCTTAAACAAAGATAAATAATAGACAGGAAGGTTGCTCAAAACAGATTTAATTAAGGATAATCTCCCACCAAAAGACAGATGCCTTCTTTTCCAGCTAGCAAGCTTAACTTTAAACTTCCTAATAACGGGGGCCCATGTTGATTTAAGTCTAGGACTAGCACCAAGAGGTAACCCCAAGAAAGAAATAGGAAGCACACCTTTAGAACAATTGAGTATATCAGCAAACTGATCCAGAATGTCCTCCTCCACTCCAACTCCAATAACTAAACTTTTGCTGTAATTAATCTTAAGCCCAGAAACAACTTCAAAGCATTGAAGCAACCTCTTGATATAAAGAATTTCCTCCTAATTGGCCTCATTGAACAAGATGGTGTCATCTGCAAATTGAAGATGTGACACCTTTACCAAATCACTGGCAATAACAGCCCCATTGAAAATTCCCAACTCTCTAGCCCTCAAAATCAAAATATTAAGACTTTCCATAACCATATTAAATAAAAAAGGGGAGAGAGGATCCCCTTACCTTAAACCCCTTTTAGCAATAAACTCCTTTGTAGGGCTACCATTAACTAAAACAGAGATTCTAGCATTAGTAACACAATTTTTAATCCAATTCCTCCATTTGAGACTGAATTCAAAACTTTCCATCAAATTAAATAAGAAATTCCAATTGACAGAGTCATACGCTTTTTCAAAATCGATTTTAATAATCACCACTTTCTTCTTTTTACTCCTCAACCACTCCAACACCTCATTTGCTACAAGCACCCCATCAAGAATGAATCTCCCCCTCAAAAAAGCTGACTGGGAAGGGCTAATAATGGATGGAAGAATTAACTTCAACCTTCTAAAAAACACTTTGGCAAGAATCTCGTACATGGAACCAATAAGACTAATTGGTCTGTAGTCATTGAGGCTACTAGGATTATTATTCTTGGGGATAAGAGCAATAAATGAAGAGATAAGACCAGAGGCCAGCTTTCCATTAGCAAAAAACTCTATGAAAAATAGCATGATATCCCTTTTCATAAAGTTCCAACACTTCTTAATAGCCAAAAGATTAAAACCATCTGGCCCAGGGGCCTTATTCCCATCACAGACCTTCAGAACACTCCATACCTTAGACTCTGTGAACTCCTTTTCCAGATCAAAAACTTGGGAACCAACGAATAATGTTCCGGTGTGTAATGCATACCGTATGCAACCCTACTACAAAATTATGTAAATTTTCATAAACTTACATAAGTGATCTCACAGAAAAGCGTAAGTTGAACACAAATTTGTTTAAATCACTTTTATGAATAGACTTACACAAATTTGTGTTCAATATACGTAATTTTGTGGTAGGATTGTGTATTGTTTCTTTTTTGTTTGTTTCTTTTTTTTCGTTCTAAAATTTTTTCATAACAAATAATTTGTTAGAAGATTATTATTATCACAATTATAGTCTACAAGAACTATTTTTGATTTTGTTAAGAACAATTTTTTCCTTTGCTTTTTGTACAAGCATCTTACACTTAAAAAGTAAATAATAATAAAAATTTCAAAAAACAATTCACAGGCGAAGCACGTGCACAAACACTAGTACATCTAAATGTGTGGAAAATAATGGAATACACTCTAAATCATGAGTGATTATTTTATAGTTTTGGGGCATTACTCTACATTATTCATCATTTCATATTTGTCAAGTTATTTTTGAAAAATCTAACAAAAAAGTATCGAGTTTCATTATTTTAACAATAAGTATAAAGTAAAAACATCACATGAATTTGACCCAGAAGCAAAAATAATTTTTTCCTAAATCATATAAATAATTGTGTAGGACCAATGATTTGCCTTTGCCATGTATAAAAGGCAAGGAATCTTAATGAAACGTTTCCGTTTGTCCAATACCAAGACTTTAGGTGTCCTACTTTCCATTCTTTTTCTTGTGTGATAGGAAGTCTGGTTATGTATAGATTATGGATTTGAAGAAAAGATTTATGGAAGAAAAACCAAAAAACTTGAAAAAAAAAAAAAATCAAATACCTACGTTATAGCACCATCACAAGGCTCCTATCTTTTTTCTTTATATTATTATTATTATCAGTAAAAGAGATAATTTTATTGATGAAGACTAGCAAATAAACAAATAGAACATTAATAAAGTAAAAAAAGGCGAGTGCAAGACTGCATCATAGCAAGACTACACGATCCCAATTAAGTTGACACTGAAAAGCAAGCCTAATCATATGCAAGCACATCACTACGAGTTGGTAAGAAACCAACCAAAAAACAACCAAATGACAAAACAGAGAACAACTCTAAGCCTTTACATACAATCCAATACACAAGACAAGCTGCAATAGCACTATGCAGGTCCAGGCAGTCAGTCACACATCAGTCCTAAGAGCCATATGTGCACCAGCTAATTCCTCTTCTAACTCATTAGCTCTTGGTCTTGATCTTGATGGTCTTTAATCCTTCCAAACAGAACATGAAATCCTTAATATGAGTAGATGACCTTGTGAAAGAAATGGAAGCAACATGAAAAAAAAAAAAAAAAATTAAACATGGAAACATGGGCGGCTTAACCATAAAGCCAATAAAACCCTTGCTATAAGCCTTAATTTTTTATGGTCCTAATTTTTTGAAAGCCTATACATTAAGGGATAGATTCTATGGATCAAATTTATTTATAAAAATATTCTATTTTAGCTTTTAGTGATAAATTTATTAAAAATATTTATAAAAAAACACAATTTAACTAGTTACACCTCTCACGTCATATTTTAATGCAAACCAACTCAAATAAACTAATATTAACCAAAACTGACAAACAAAAGTAAAAAATGTCCTAATCATTTATCACTTTGATAAATTTATTAGTATCATTAGGAGTACCAAATAATTATTTCACAAACACAAAATATATGTATAAAGTTTCAAAATTTTCTCATTATTAAAATAAGAAGCAAATACATAAAAATAAAAAAATCACTTTAGATTTATGAGGAAATAAATCCAATCAATAAGACTTATTAGTAATTATCCCATATATTAAGGCCCTATATAACTTCAACATTCTTTTCCCCCGAAAATAAGGCCATGCTGGTTCACATGGAAAAGCAGACCCAAGATGACCCACATTTTTTGAAAATCTAGAGGTTGTGGTTAAGATTCCATAAAATTCTTACATTTGCTTTCGGTAAGTTACGCTAACCTCCCTTGAGATTTGAAGAAAATACATTTAGTTTTATACTTTTGACATAATTACGCTGACCTTCTTAAGTCTTTAATTTATATAACACTTTTACTAATACAACTCTTTGATGAGATCAAAAAATGGAAAGTTCAAAAGTTTGAAAAAAGTTATGCCAAACCAAACAGATCCCCTCTCTCCAGCTTGCTTTCTTCAATTCAAGTCATGTTTGAGTAATTTGTAACTCTGGAAGAAATTGTTGACTTTTTTTATTTAATTTTAAAAATTAAAATCACTAGATGATGACAGTTTTAAAAATATTTTATAATAACAGTAAATTAGCCATATTATCAATTGAACAAAAAAATGTTAGCAAAACTTAAATATGAAGATTTAATAAGTAAATTTTCATCTCAAAATCACAAAAAAATAAATTATAAAAAAAATATTAAAAATAAAAATGTGTCAATCAAATTTATTTATTTTGATCTCAAATTACCTCAACAGGCTTTCAATTAGATTGGATGGCTAAGGGCATTAGTTGCCTGCATAGTACAACACCACTTTGTAAGAAACAAAGCAAGCAAGTTTCAAGAAAAGCTAATGTGGAATTTAGAGCTTATAAATATATAAATTATATGAGCAACTCAAATGTCAAATAAATTCAAGATAAGTAGAAATTTTTTATTGAAACTATTCATTTAAAAAGCTTGCAAAAATCCAATGAAAACAGCCCACTAAATACACCAACATGAAGATTTAAGATGGTTTTAAATTAGTCATTAAAAAGTTTTGTAAAATGCTAATTAGTATAAAAGAGCAGAAAAATAGACTAGAAAAGGGGGTTGAAATTGAACAGTCTAAGAAGAAAATGGAAAACAAGAACAACATATAGTCCAAGGATAGAAGGCAAATACTCAAGAGGTTGAGCAGTTGATATCAGTTGTCCCAATGTGATCATGTGGAATTCATTTTGCAAATGTGACCTTCGATCATCTGATAGTTTCATGGCAACTTGTCTCATGGTTGGCCGAGATGGTGGATTGGCATGCAAACATGCAACCACAACTACTTGCTCTACCACTTGATTCTCAGGAGCTGGGAGACGTTGATCTAACACATCCTTCAATAATATCCCATGCGCAGTTGATGTGGATGAGGAAGAGGATGACAATGATGATAGAGAGGAGATTAGATCACCCGGATGCTTCCCCATAATCACTTCCATCATGAGAACCCCAAAACTATAAACATCGCATCTTTCATTTACTTCCATTGTATAAGCAAGTTCTACCAAATGAAACAAATGACCAAGATAAGAAAATAGTAATTAAAAAAAAAAAACCAATGGTGGAAAAAGAAAAAAGAAAAACAAGAAACATGTACATGCTCATGTTCCATATCAAAATAACAATTAGAAGTTCAACAACCCTTTCAATTTGAGTGAGATAACATCCAAGATTAAAAATCTCTTAGTATGCAATGATTGACAAAATAAAATGAACATTACATACCAGGTGTAGCGTACCCAAAGGTCCCTGCAAATGATGTCCAATTGGATGAGTCAGGCTTCATAAATCTAGTTGTGCTGAAATTGGATATGTGAGCTGCATACTGTAAATCAAGCAAACATTCTTGTTTGATATGTCTCGATGGATGATTGCTGATGAACAGTCATGGTGCATATAAGACAAAGCATTTGCTACATCTTTGACAACATTCACTCTCTTAATCCAATCAAAGTATATACATGATCCTCCGAGCTCAATATCTTTCCCAAGCTTCTCCCTTCCAAGAACTCATAAACCAAAAACAAGTGCCTCTGATGTGAACAATAGCCATGAAGTTTTATAATATTGCGATGGCGAATCTTTGTTAATGCACAGATCTCACTCGTAAAGCCTTTCAGATTAGCCAAGTCATCATCGGGTGATACATGAAGTTTCTTCACAGCAATTAACTGACCACTTGTGAGATCAGCTCGGTAAACAGTACCGCATCCTCCCTCCCCAACACAATGTTTGGTACTAAAATTTTCAGTCGCTTCAATGATGCTTTCATAGACCATTTTTCGTCATAGCTCCAAATTGCAAACAAATTTTCCTTATTTAGTCGTCTTGGCTCATTTTTCTTGTTCCTATACTTTTTACAAAAAACCAAGAGTACTATTCCGATTAATGAAGGAATTGAAATCCAAAAAGAAGAACAATTAGTAACACAAGTTTGGTACTGTTTTTCTTAGCTACCCCACTGTTCATTTTTGCTGGACAAGTTTTCAAACCAGTAGCATCACCACATAAACCTTTATTACCTTTGAGTGCATGAAATGGAGCCTCTTGGAAGGCTTTCGTTTTAGGAATAGCACCATCCAACTGATTGAAAGATACATCTACCGATGTCAAATTTAACATATTATCGAAAGATGATGGAATGAAACCAGAGAGTTCATTGTGGGAGAGATTCAATGTTTCTAACCTTTGCAATTCTCCAATCTGCTGTGGTATCTTACCTATTAGCAAATTGTAACCAAGATCAAGAATCTGAAGGTTATGGATATGACCTATTTCAGTAGGAATGCTTTCCCCCAATCTATTATTGCTCAAATTCAAGTTGAAAAGTTTCATGCACTCCCCTAGTGCTCCAGGGATTGAGCCACTTAGATCATTTGCTGCCAAGTCAAAGATCTGTAGATTGGACAACTTACCAACTTCTGGAGGAATGTTGCCTGATAGATGGTTATTATTTAGCTTAAGGTTGAACAGTGAAACCATCCTATTCAATTTCATTGGGATTTCTCCAACTATGTCATTTGAAGAGAGGTCAAGGACGCATAGTTGAGTTGAATCCATTATTTCAGATGATATCTCTCCAGAAATATTATTGTTGGACATTTTGAGACTAGTTAAATTATGAGACTTTCCCATTTATGAGATACCTCACCAAAGAAATTGTTGTGACTCAGATCAATGTAGACTAAGTTCGGGTATATATCGAAATCTTCTGATATATTTCCCGAAAGTTGGTTCCTGTCAAGCCTAACTCTATACAAGCTAGAGCAATTTTTCAAGCTTTTTGGGATGGGACCTTTGAGATTATTATTATCCGCAGTTAAGTTTCTAAGTAATCCACTAACACATATGTCTGCTGGTATATGACCATTGAACATGTTTCCACTTATTTCAAACGCTGTCAACTGTGTAAAATTGTTGAATGTTGGGGGAATAGATCCAAAAAGTTTGTTGCCATTAATGTAAAACATGGTTAAGTTGCCCAAGTAACCAATAGATGTAGGGATTGAACCCGTGAGCTTGTTCCATGAAAGACGGAGATCAACGAGAGACCTCAGCATCCCAACTTCTTGAGGGATTGATCCGGAAAGTTGGTTGCCACGAAGGTACAGAATGGTTGATTTGCCCAAGTTCCCTATTGATGTAGGGATTGAACCCGTGAGCTTGTTCCATGAGAGTTTGAGATCAACGAGAGACCTCAGCATCCCAACTTCTTGAGGGATTGATCCAGAAAATTGGTTGTCATAAAGGTACAGAGTGGTTAAGTGGCCCAAGTTTCCAATTGAAGAAGGGATCGAACCCGTGAGTTTGTTTCCTGAGAGTTCGAGATCAACGAGTGACCACAGCATCCCAACTTCTTGAGGGATTGATCTGGAAAGTTGGTTGTCATAAAGGTACAGAGTGGTTAAGTTTCCCAAGTTTCCAATTGAAGAAGGGATCGAACCTGTAAGCTTGTTCCTTGAGAGTTCGAGATCAACAAGAGGTCTCAGCATCTCAACTTCTTGAGGGATTAATCCGGAAAGTTGATTGTCATAAAGGTACAGAGTGGTTAACCACACACCAACACCCACTTTTGGAATATGTATCATACATTATACATAAAAGATTGGGGAAACTACACATCAGTGTAGTTTTTCAAAAAAGAAAAAAAAAATCAAAAAATTAATGAATTTTTTTTTTATAAATATTTATAATTAAATTTATAAATTTTTTCATTAATTTGTAAATACTTTCTCCAATTTCCACTTATGTGTAATTTCCCCAAAAGAATTGCAATTTCTTTCTCAATTTTCCACTCAAATTGCAATTTGACGTTGTAACTGGAGCATACTAGTACTTCCTTCCTTGACTCCAAATTCCGGGAAAATCACTGCTTAATTGCTTCTGTCACTCTCAGGGTACATCAATTTAGAATAATTTGCACATTTCAACATATCTAAACTGATTACAAAAAAAAGGAAGGCATATAGTATTTGTATACCATTTTTTTTTTTTTTCTCTCTTTCCAAATTACCCTTATTATTACGGTTCCCCCCTCCCCCCCCCCCCCAAAAAAAAAAAAGTAATATTGAATTTCAGAAATCGAAACCGTCGTAAAACCAAATGGCATATCCCGTTATGAAACGAAACAAAAGGTATGCTGAAATCAAAGAAAACCAAGTAAAAAGAAGGGATATATCATATTTAAATTATTTTATGCCATCATAAAACTTAATTTTTTTTTAATATCAACTTATTTGATGATCTTTTTCTAAAAGGTGTATTTGCTTTTATTCATTAATATTAAATTTTTAATTAATCTTATTTATTATCAAAAATTAAATTAGCAAATAATTTTATATATTTATATATGCAATTTTGTTTTGAGTAGTAGACCATACATTTTCTTTTATGACAAATACGGTAAATTGAACTGATTATAGTTATCAGATCGACTTAATTTTTTTTAATGATGAAATACATGAAATACCCAACGGGGATTATCTAAATGGGACCGTGGTGAATCCCACGGGTCGGAATAGTTCCGTCCACTCCCAAATAGTGACGGGAGGGGATCCTCCTCCTTGCAAATAAGGTATTACATAATTTTATTATTATAAGTAGTTATTTGTATGCAACTATTATGGAAAATTATTTTCATATATAAAAATTATATAGAAAAATATATATCACAAGAATGATGTAACAATATTATTTTGATAAATAAAACTAATTTTTATGTGTGTTTTGTTTTAAAGTAATAAAAATTAGTCGCATCATTTTGTATCAATTTTTCATTTGTATATCATTACTCAATTGTTATTATTCATTATTTTTTTTTAACCTATATGATAATGTATGTTAAATGTAATAGAATTCATTACTTCTAATGACTTTTAATCATATTCAATTTGGACGATTAAATTCTGATTATTATTGGAATTATCCTACTCTAGGACTAGCCATCATGAACAATTTCAAAAGAGATTTCCCATACTTTAAAATATTTTAAAGGAATTTTTAATTTATATATATATGTAATCTTTGGGTACAAGGGTACTGCTTAAGGAAGTGAAAATCTTGCCTAGAATAAGAATTAAACCATTGACCTCCTAGTGCTATCGTCAGTTGATAGATATTATATTAACATATAAAATTTTTAAGAACTAAAGTTTTTCATTCCAGAAAGTTATTATTATAAATAAATAAATAAATTTGCAAAAATCCACGTGAAAAAATTGTTACAAAAATTCAAAAAAAAAAAAAAAAAAAAGCTTTAGCGACAAAATTTGAAAATGTCACTAATAAATGTATTTTTAGAGAAAAATTTTCATACCAAAAGATTTATCTTTGTGATAAAAATTTTAATCCCAAAAGAATAATAATTCATTACTAAATATCTAATTTTGTCTTAAATATACAACGATGACATTTTTTGTAACTAAGATATTTCATTTTTAAAAAGTGGTTTCGGCGCTAAATTTTTATCCCAAAAATCTTAATTTATTGTAGTGTAAATTAGTCATTGTTAGTTTTTCTTTTAATTTTAATTTAAAATGTTTATTTTTTTAATTTTATTAATATTTAGTTTTGTTTTTGGACAAATTACTATAAAAAAAAAAAAAAAAAAAACCTGGAGTTTTGTGTTGTTCAATTGAAACCCCAGGGTTTCAATTTTAACAATTAAAATTCTAATGTTACTTCCGTGTCACAATTAATGCCCCGTAAATCTCCGTGAGCTGACGTCAACCCTATGTCATGCTGACGTCATCCACACGTCAACCTCTCCCCCCCTAAATTTTTTTTTTCTTTTTGCGGAAATTACTGCTTTGGAGATTCAAATTTTGCATCAAGTGCTTAGCAAACACCTTAACCACTTTGTCATAACAATTTTTATGTTGAATGGTTCTCAAACAAATTATTTAAACTATTTTAACTTTCTTCAACCTTTTCTCTGTTTGGCAGACTGAACTTTCCGACGAATTTCTAGCAAAATTTCAGGCAGCGCGTGGAGGCGCGTGGCATGAGACCTCCTTTTGAGCTGGTTTTTCTAGGTTTGGTCTCCCCTCGTCAAGACACACCTCTTGATATGTTCAAAAAATTTTACAATATTATAATCAATTTTATTTTTATTTTTATTTTTTATCATTATATATTTTTATTTTTATTTTTATTACTTTTTTCGGTGAAATATCAATAAATTCCAAATAGTGATCTATGAACTATTTGGTCTTCTATTTTTTTTTTTTATGGACCCAAAGGTTCGATTTTAGTGTGAATTATATAAAGGGACAAAGCATAAATGTGTGTTATGTGTTGAGAGATAAATGTGAGTTTTCTTATAATGTTGAAATTATTAAACGTAAAATTTTTAAAAAACTCCTTAGTATATTTTTTTCAGACGTAACACTCCAATGCAATACTCTAAAAACGTAACATTTCAATGTAACATATTAAAAAACTTTTTAGTGTATTTTTCTCAAATGTAACAATTTAATATTTCAAAAAAACTCCTTAGTGTATTTTTCCTAAACGTAACATTTCAATCAATATAACACAAAAAATCCTTAATATACTTTTCTCAAACGTAATACTCTAAAAAAATAACACTCGAATATAACACACTAAAAAACTCTTTAGTGTCATTTCTGAATCGTAACAACGTAACATTCTAAAAAAATTTCTTAATGTATTTTTTTCAAACGTAACACTCTAATCACTGTAACATACAGAAACTCCTTAATATACTTTTTTCAAATGTAGCACTCTATTGTAACATTCCAATGTAACACCAGAAAATCACACTAATAGAAATGTAGATTTCTATGTTGGACAACCAACACTTCAGCCATCAATCTGACAAAAAGAATCTTCAACATCTCATTTTTCTATTCTCACCTGAAAAAAGAATCAGAAAATTAAAAAAATGAATCACAAAAGGACATTCACTTAAATTCAAATGGCACCAAATCAAATAAATACAACCTTCCAAAATAAAAAGGACTAATTGGTTCATAAGAAAATTTTTAGGACTAAATGGATTAACATTTCTCCATATGAGATTTATGGATAAATTTTTCTATAATTTATACATAATTACATCCATAATTTATTTATAAAACATTGTACAAAATGATAAGATTAATTAATTGAAAGTTTCTACCATAAACAAAGGTATTAAATCACAAAGACTTTTTTTATAATTTATTGTTTGGAATTGACTTTTTTGAGTAATTTTTTTGTCAATTTTTTTTGGTCTTTAGTAAAAAAAACATTACACTTTTACTTCTTCTTCGTCTTCTTCTTTTTTTAACTAGATGGACCATAAAATTTAATAAAATAAAAATAAGAAAAAAAATTCCATTGAAGACCCCCCCCCCCCCCCCCAAAAAAAAATAGTTGGATATTTTTACTTTTTAAATCCTTTTTCACTAGACAGAACTAGAAAGAATTTTGACATAATTTAAAAAATAAAAAATCACAAAAAAAAAATTATTTTTTTAGTTGGATGTCAAATCACTTGGGAAAATAAAAAGGGATTATGTAAAATGTGCTGATATAAACATGAGTAACTGTTATTAACAGACTGTACATGTAAGACGGTAAATTAAGTTGATGAAAACTTACATATGCTATCGCATTTCTCTAATTTCATTCAATATTATAAATTAAACCAAAAATTAAGTGTTGTGTCTTAATTAAGCAGGATCGGCTATATGAATATTTTTTTGTCATTTTGTTTTATCAATACAGTTATATATTCAATTAAATTAAATAAATTTATATTTTTTTCACCATCACATCTCAAGTCAACTTAGATTTTTTCCTCCTTCGACATCTCCATTTATAGTGATTGTATCACTTTTTCTTACTATTGTTTTAGTGGGTTTTTATCTATGACCAAATTATCTTAATCTATTTTCTCTTTTTTTATTTATTTTTTATTTTCTATAGCTGCTACTCTACGAATATATTCATTTTTAATTTTATCTTTTAAATTTTTATCACGCATTAATGTTTACTAATTAGGCGTTATTTTTTTTAAATTCTTATCACACATCCATAATTCTAGAAATTGAAATAAAATCAAATTACAAATTATGCCACCACAAATCAAAAAAATTTATCTTCAATAATGTTTTTATCTTCAATAGGAACTTCTTGGGGTTCTCGTTCAAGTTCTGATTGCTTTTAATTCCAAATTTTAGGACCACTAATCTTAAGGACTTCTGTCCCAAGTTGGAATGGACTTTAAGGCCACATCAATTTATAACAATTTGCAAATTCCAACATATACATATAAAATAATAAATGTATGAAAAATGATAGAAATGGATTCTTTAGCCATATATTGTTTACGACAAATGTTTCCTTTACCATATAGAGGGTAAGGAATTTGTCTAATATGACTTGACTTTAGTTGTTCAATTTATAATTCATTTTTTCATGTCATAGGCACTGTAGTAGCGTTAAAATTATGAATTTTAAGAGAGATTTTGCAAGGAAGAATAAATAATAAAATAAGAAAAGAAAACTAAGTAAATGAAATATAAATCACCTTGTTTGGTTTTACCCACTTTTTAAAAAATTAAATTTTTTATTTTTCGTATTTTTTTATTTTTATTGAATTTTTAAAATATTTTATGCATTTTTATTTTTATTTTTTAGATATACCTAATCTAGATATGCTTAAAAAATATAATATTTGTGAATTTTAATTTTACAAAATTCACCAAATACCAAAAATATGAAAATTCAATATATTTTCATATTTTATTGTATTCAATGGATTTTTTAAAAGATTTTTATACAATTTTAAAAATTTTCAAGTATATCAAAATTAAGTGGATCTAAAGAGTAAAAGAAATTAATTAAAATATTTAAAAAATCATTAAAAATATAAAAATACAAATTGAAAATTTAAAAAACTATTTTTGAAAACTCCAAACTAAACCAGGTGAATATTTTTTTCACTTTTCTTTTTTCCTTACTCTATAATATTTCTATTTTTCATTTTTTGATGGAAAAAGGGAAAGGAATCTTAATGAAATACAGCCGTCCAATACTAAACTTGACTTTACTTATCGTATTTAAAATTAATTTTCTTGTGTGACAGGTATTGTGGTGGTGTTAAAATTATGAATTTTAAGAGGAATTGTTAAAATTATGCATTTTAAGAGGGATTTTACGGAGAAGAATAAATAATAGAAGAAAGAATAGTTACTGATATATAATTTGTCCTCAATATTTAAATTATGTCAATCTAATTTTCAATGTATAAAAGTGTTTTAAATTAGTCTGAAATATTTAAATTATGTCAATCTGATCCCCAATATATAAAAATTTGTGTATTATAAGATTACTATAAGATTACCTTGGTTCTTAAAATATGCACTTCATGATATTTTCATCCTCCAAATTTTAATTTTATCAAATTGGTCAACCACATTCTTAAAACAGAAAGAAAAAAAAATGCATTTCTAACACAATTTTTTTACCATTTCTTTTTTGGTTTGGACTTCACTGTGACTAATACAATTTTTTAGCAATTCGCGTATAAATAATTCTTTTTAAACTTGGCGGATAAAATGTTTTTTTCAAGTATAGTCTAACGTGACCGGACAATTTCTTCTTTAATTTTAAACCAAAATGCCACCAATGACAGAGTCCACTCAAGCCTATTTTAAGCCCAAGATGAAAAGTCTAATTGGGGCATTCATAATATGCTATCTAATTTTCACAATCAAAATCTTTCGTTTTTTTGTAATTTTTCCCCTATCTTAACTAAGAGAATGAAAGAGGTGTGATGTAGTTAAATCAAAAAAAGAAAGAAAGAGGTGTAATGTAAATATAACGGTGAGATCTTTTTTTGTATCTAACGAGAGAAGTTGTTTTGCTCTCTTTATGATTTGACGGAGAGCTTAAGATAACTGAAATGAAATTCTTTTTGATAATCTCTGATTAGTCATTTTTTGTTAATTTTAATGAGAGATTTTCAACTGCTATTTCAATTTTTGACAATAAAAGAGATTAATTATACCAAGATCTCCTCAAATATATTACCGAGTGTCACTTTACCCTTCTTAACTATAGAAATCGTAGAAATACATTCCTTAAAGATGATCTAGAGAAGGTAAAAGTGATACATTTTCATAATTGAGGGGGTCAATTTGTACGAATTCATAAAGGAGGGAGTTAAGTGATATTCAATAATAATTGAGGAGGTCTTGGTGTAATTAATCCTAACTTTTATTATATGAAATTATTTTGACAATAACTTTTATTATGTTTATATATAATAAAAATCTTGTTAACAAAAATCTTGTAATATTTTTAGGGAACATGTTAAGAAAATTTTAAAAAATATTATTTATTCTTTAATGCACTCAATTTTATAATGATGTAGAACTCTTTATAATCACCTTAACATATGCCCTAAGTACATAAATTAATAAAATTTCATATATAAGGTAATGCATGGGGTTCTCTTTTACTCGAGTTTAGCCTAAATGATTATTTATGTATGCTCGACTTGACTTTGGGGCTTCTTTCTCTATTAAAGATATAAAGTCGATTTAACTGTTGCAGATAAATATGCATTCATTGAGCAGTAGCGGCTCTATAATTTTTAGGGCAAAATACAGTAAACATCTTTAAATTATGATTTATTTATCTTTTTAAAATTGAAAATGAATAATAAATCATTTCAAACTATTATCTTGTTATACTTAACACCTTTCATTAGGGTTTTGTCTTGGAATTTAAATGGAATCAAGTCATGTGTGAAACACACATCACACACATTTTTTTAAAACAATAATATCTGTTATTAATTTTTGGGCAAATTACACTAACCGTTCTTATAATTTGGGACTTGTGTTATTTTGGTCCCTGACTTTTCAATTGTAATACATTTGATCATCAATTTTGAATTTTATTTAAAATAAGGACAATCAAAGATGTTTCTTTTGCAAATGGTTTATTTTAAGGGCAAAGTCATCATACAACCTATTTTATGTTGGTTAACTTGTATATTATTTGAAATGTAATGACCTTTATTTTAATAAATAATGTTGGAACTTTTTTTGTTATAAAATTCTGTTTGGTTTGATTTTAGAATCTATTTTTAGAAAATTTTCTAAGAAACTAAAAATTAAATTGGTAAAAAAATTAAAAACACATCATTTTTATATAATTTTATCTTTTTTTTAGGGGGGGGGGGTAGAAATGATTTTTTAAAATATTTTTTTTTATATTTATTTTTGTTAAATTAGTTTATATTTTTTCAGTAGTTAAACATAGCGAAAACTTTGATATCATTAAACTAATCCATTAAATCAAAAAATCCAGAACTAAAAATATTTAATATATTAAACATATCGATTACATCTAATAACCATCCATTACAGATAACCATCCAAAAATATTTGTTAACAATAAATACAACCATCTATTACATGATAACCATCCAAAAATATCAACAAAAACAACCACTCATTACATGATCATTATCCAAACACATATTAAAAATTAATTTGGTTAAACAATAAAAAATAAATAAAAATGTAAAATATTTATCATTTTTATATAATTTTATCTTTGGTAGGTAGAAATAATTTTTGTAAATTTAAAAATAATTTTGGACATTTATTTTTGTCACACTAGTTTATATTTTATCAAATTGACGACTTTGCTTTTGAAATTGAGTAACAGTGTCTTCAATTATCCTTATTTGGAATGAGATTCAAAATTTAAGATCAAATGTATTACATTTGAAAACTCAAGGACCAAAGTTACACAACTCCCAAACTATAGGAACCGTTAGTTTATGTGGGGATATATTTTCTGAGTACCAACACGTGGCCAAGGTGACGCTGACGTGTCAGCCGACGTGTCACGTGTCCTGGTCATGACGCCGAGGTGATCTCGGCAAGGCCGAGGTTATCTCCGAAGATATCGGAATCCGAGATAAGCGGATAGGGCACAAGAGTCCTAGAATGATGAGGGGACTCAGCCTGGATAAGGATAAAGCTCTTAGGGAGTTTATCTCTATCTATTAAAGAGTCCTGGATAAGTACTAAGCTAAAGTCCATTGAAGCTAGGCTTCCGTTAGGACTAGGATTGAGTTAACTATAAATGAAAGGCACCCCCGATGAGTCTAAGGTACGCAATTTATATTCTGAATAGTGAGTTAAGCACCATTGATTATCTTTGAGAGATATATTGACTTGATCGTCGGAGTGCCCCCGGGTGGACGAACCACCGCCGGAATCTTTTCTTTCTGTTGCAGGTCAGTCAGGTGTCATCTATTCTGCCAGTGCTCTCCAGCTAATTACTGAGTTGGCAATGTGCTCAGAAAATCACTTACACAATTTGGTGCCGTCTGTGGGAAACAAAGAAGAATAGATGGCCAACGATGGACAGAAGGAGAAGGTTGGGGATGACACTCCCAACGGGAGTGGGAGACCTATTGACGTTGACATCGAGAAAGACAATTGCAACGAAGACCAGAATTACGGAGTGAAAGACGTCGGCCAGGAAGGCGACATACCAAAGCAAATAGACCAAAGCGGGTACTATAACGAAGATAACCTCCAGGTATGGAAGGACAGATGCCTATGGAGGGATGAAGAGGTTAAAGAGATGGCGAACAAGTTGGCGGACCTGCAATCAGTCGTCAACTTCATGATGAAAAACAACGTAATGCAGCCACCATTCCCGCTGCAGGACACGCCGATTCCAGCGGCTAATGCCCAGAAGGGAGGACAGAAAACTATCCTTATAGCCCCTCAGTACCCCAGAAGCGAAAGGCATTCTCACCGACCTTTAAGGGAGGTCGGGCGTGGAGAGCCAGGAAGGGAAGAGTCTCGAAGGACACATCGCACCAAGGAGGCAGACCCTAGAGAACATCGGCATGTTCAGAGGCAGGAGTTGTGCTTCGATGCGACCAACGGAGAAAGATCAAAAAGGGCTCACAACGAAGCTGAAAGCGGTGCATCTAAGAGACTGAAATCAGGAGATAGCTGAGCTCCTGGGCGGACTAAAGAGGACTTAAGAGATTACCTCAAGAAGAAGCAAGATCATGCCGAGGTAACCTCAACTATTAAACCGAGAACACCATTCTCGGTAGAGCTAGACAAAGTTGAGGTCCCGAAGAGATTCAGTATGCCGAGGTTCCAGATATACGATGGGAAGTCGGACCCCAACTTTCACGTCGGATTATACCTGAACGCGATGGCATTGTACATTGGGAATGAACCGTTGCTCTGCAAGGTGTTCCCCTCATCATTCAGGGAGATTGCATCGGACTGACTTCACAAACTGCCGAAAGGAAGTGTGAAGACCTAGGAAGGCCTGGCCGAGATGTTCGTGGCCAGGTTCGTGACAAACAAACTACAGCCCTTGAAGGTAGACGCCCTAATGGCTCTGAAGATTGGCGAGGACGAAAGCCTGAGGGCCTACGCCAAGAGGTACTATGAGGTGTTCAACCGAATATCAGAATGCAACCAAGAAGTGGCCGTCGTGTCATTTAAAAACTGCCTGAAAGATGGCTGCCTACTCCAAAAATCACTGGCAAAGACATTGCCAAAAAGCATGGAAGAGCTCATGGCTAGAATTGAGAAGTATGCCAAAGTTGAGGAAGATACGTCGGGGACGAAGGAGACAAAGCAAGAAAAAGGAAACGGCTCACCGAAGCGAGGTCGAGGAAACAATGGATCCAGCAAACAAGAGATAGAACTGAGGGCTACACAGGCAGTTACAACTGTGTTCCGAATCCCGATTCACAAAGTCCTGGATAAAATTCGGAGCCAACCCTATTTTAGAGCACTAGCGAGGGCACCAGGAGAATTTATGGGAAGGAACATTGGCAAGCATTGTGCTTACCACAATGAAGATGGGCATATGACTCAGGGTTATAGAGTCCTGAAAACACACTTAGAAGACCTGGTGAGGCAAGGCCATCTGAGAGACTTTGTTGATGAGTCCAGGACAAGAGAAGAGCAGGCAAGACTACCTCAAGCACCAGCGGCTCCGCCTCCTCCAGCACAGTAACCTCAAGCAGGAGAACCTCGGGTAATTAATGTAATTCACTCGAAAGTCAAAGAGAACGAAATGAGGGGGGAGACTCAGAGGGTAAAGCATTTGCAGCATGTCTACCAAGTCGGAGAGAAGAGACATCGGGTAGAGGAGTGCCAGGGACCAGTAGTGTCCTTTACAGAAGCCGACCTTGAGATGGTGCCGCATCCACATAACGATGCCTTGGTAGTATCCCTCCAGGTTGGGGAATGCCAAGTGAAGCGCATCTTGATTGACCAAGGCAGCTCTTGTGACATCATGTATGTCAGATGTTACAAGGAGTTGGGCCTTCACCCAGACGATATGGAACAATCTAATGGCCCAATGGTCGGGTTCAATGGAACGCCGACATGGCCACTGGGCGCAGTAAGCTTAGATGTGCAGGCTGACACGAAGAAGGTAACAACAGAATTCACCGTAATCGACACACCCTCCCCTTACAACATTATCTTGGGAAGGCCATGGTTGCATGCAATGGGGGCTGTTCCCTCAACATTGCATCAACTGTTGCGGTTTCCAACAGAGCATGGGATTGAAGAGGTCAGAGGAGATCAGCTGCAGGCAAGGAATTGCTCCATGGCAACAATGAAATCCACCTGCAGCATACGAGAACCAGAAAAGGCAGAGATAAAAAACGAGGACGTAGAAGTCCTAGAGGATGTCGACAAAGAGCCAGCCGAGAAGAGTGAAGAAGCACTGAAGAAAATCCTCGTCCAGGAAGGGGATGAAGAACGCTTCTTTCTTCTCGGCTCGGGCTTAGTCGAAGAAGAGGAAAAAGAGTTGGAGGCGTTCCTGAGGGCAAATATTGAGGTGTTTGCTTGGACACCTTATGAAATGCCTGGCATTGACCCCGAGGTCACTTGCCATAAACTGAACGTTGACAGGTCGGCCAAACCTGTAATTCAACGAATAAGAAGACCGACGTTGATGCACGTTGAAGTAGTGGAAGAGGAAGTAGACAGACTTCAGGAGGCCAGGGCTATTCGAGAGGTAAATTACCCGACATGGCTATCAAATACAATGGTGGTGAAGAAAAGAATGGTAAATGGAGAGTCTGCGTGGACTTTACCAGCCTGAACAAGGCCTGTCCCAAAGATAGCTTTCCTCTACCCAAGATTGACCAACTGGTAGACGCCACTTCAGGGCATGGAAGGATGAGTTTCCTGGATGCTTACAGGGGGTACCATCAGATAACCATGTACCCCCCAGATGAAGAGAAGACTGCGTTTATCACTCCCAAAGGGCTGTACTGCTACAGAGTGATGCCTTTTGGGTTGAAAAACGCAGGAGCAACTTACCAAAGACTGGTAACCAAGATGTTCAAACACCTGATTGGCGGAACGGTGGAAGTTTACATCGATGACATGGTCATGAAGACCAAGGAACCTGAAGGTCATCTGGCCGACCTTAAAGTAGTCTTTGACATCCTTAAAACATATCGGCTCCGACTCAATGCATCAAAGTGTGCATTTGGAGTGGGATCTAGTAAGTTCTTGGGATACCTGGTGACCAGAAGGGGCATTGAGGCCAGCCCGGATCAGATCAAGGCTATTTTAGAGTTGAAGAGCCCAACATCGGCAAAACAGGTGCAAATGCTAACTGGAAGGGCTGCAGCCCTGAATAGGTTCATAAACAGAAGCTTAGACAAATGCGAACCTTTCTTTAACTTAGTAAAGAAAGCCACAGACTTCTTATGGACCGAGGAGTGTGAAGCCGCCTTGGCCGACTTGAAGAAGTATTTAACCACGGCTCCAGTTCTCTCAAATCCAGAACCTGGAGAAGAGTTGTTTTTATACTTAACAGTTTCAGAACACGCAGTAAGCGCAGTGGTAATCCGAGAAGAAAAAGGGGAGCAAAAGGCTGTTTACTATGTAAGCAAAACCCTGGCCGATGCAGAAACAAGGTATCTACCCTTAGAGAAATTAGCACTGGCTTTAGTAATGGCTTCAAAGAAGCTGAACCATTACTTCCAGGCCCATAAAATTGTGGTGTTGACTGAACACCCCTTGAAGTCCTTGCTGTAACAAGGAGACCTGACAGGAAGAATAGCCAGATGGGCAGTCGCCCTGGGCCAGTATGACCTGGAGTATAGACACAGAACAGCAATCAAAGGCCAAGTTTTGGCCAACTTCGTGGCCGAGTTCACGCCAGAATCCATCAAACATCAGGCTTCGCTGAGCCAAGGTGAACGATGTCCAAACAAGCAAGAAGAAGCCTAACCAAAGGCGAAAGAACAAAGGAAAGAGGAAAACTCAGACCCTGCAACATTTACATCGGTGACTCCTTTCGACTGTTCGTTGATGGGAGTTCAAACCGACAAGGAGCAGGGGCAGGAGTAGTACTGATATCCCCAGATGGGCAGGGACTAGAACAATCGATTCGTTTGGGGTTCAAGGCCTCAAACAATGAAGCAGAGTATGAAGCACTCATCGCAGGATTGAAACTGGCAGCAATAGTATAAGCAGATGAGGTAATAGTCTTTTGTGACTCACAACTTATAGTCAACCAGACAACGGGACAGTTTGCAGCCCAAGATGAAAGGATGTCGGCCTACGCAAAGGAGGTCATCAGGTTGGCGGCCTTGTTTCAGAACTGCCAACTACTTTAGGTTAGCCGAGATGATAACAGTCACGCCGATGCATTGGCCAACCTAGCTAGTGCAGTACAACCTGGAAAAGCAAGGACAATAATGGTTGACTATTTGTCGGGACTGAACATCGAACCACTGATCACAGAGCATGAAGCAATGTGTGTGGACATGAGACCAAGCTGGATGGATGCAATAGCAGCATTCCTAAAAGAAGGAAAATTACCAGATGATCACAAAGAGGCACACAAGATCAGATTGAAGTCGGCAAGGTTCAGTCTGACAGCAGAGGGACATCTCTACAGAAGATCCTTCACTGGACCCCTTTTGAGGTGTGTACATCCTTTACAAGTTGAAGATTTTTTATATGAAATTCATGAAGGAATATGTGGAAGCCACGTTGGAGGCAGATCACTTGCCCATAGGGCCATTACCCAGGGGTATTGGTGGCCCTACATGTAGAAAGATGCAGAAGCCTATGTGAAGAAGTGTGAAAAGTGCCAAAGGTTTGCACCTCTGATACACCAACCAGCAGCAGACCTGAATCCAGTATCCAGTCCTTGGCCGTTTACCCAATGGGGCATGGATCTTGTTGGACAACTCCCCCAAGCAACTGGACAAAGGAAGTACCTACTGGTGGCAATAGATTACTTCACCAAATGGATAGAAGCTGAACCCCTTGCCAAGATTCGAGATGTGGATGTGAAGAGCTTCATATGGAAGAACATCACCACCCGGTTTGGGATTCCAAGAGCGATAGTTGCAGACAATGGAACACAATTTGACAGTAAGCTAATCAAGAGCTTCTGTGCAAAGTTCAAAATCAAGAACTACTTTTCAACCCCAAGCTTTCCCCAAAGCAATGGACAAGCAAAAGCATCCAACAAAGTGATCTTGGATGGGATAAAGAAGAGGCTCCAAGCAGCAAAAGGAAAGTGGGTAGATGAATTGCCCAATGTACTCTGGGCATATCGGACTACGCCGAGAAGATCAACAAGGGAATCCCCCTTTGCCATGGCTTATGGCACAGAAGCTGTCATTCCACTGGAGGTCGGCATCCCAGGGATCAGAACCCAGGGAGTAAAAAACGGGACTAACGATATACTCTTAGCCCAAGATTTGGATCTTCTAGAAAAAAGAAGAGAGAGAGCTGCAATTCAGCTCGCAGCATACCAGCAGCAGCTCGCCAGAGCTTATAACAAGAGGGTCAACCCAAGGGAGTTTCAAATTGGTGACCTCGTCTTGAGAAAAGTCGTTGGCAACAAAAAGGATCCCAGAGAGGGGAAGCTTGGCCTAAATTGGGAAGGACCCTACAGAATCATCTCGGTACTGGGCAATGGCGCATATCGGCTTGAAGATAATGAGGGCAAAGGGCTGCCAAGGCCTTGGAACACTTGCAAATTGAAATTTTTCTATCGTTAGAATTTTTTTGTTCTTTTGTCATTTGCCGAAGTACATAAATAAAGTTTTCACTTGTTTATATGTTTATACACTTATGACTGATAAAAATACATAACGTTGTTTTTGGAATACATATATAATGAGAACCCAAGTGGAACTTAGGTTCACATTAGGGAGCAGAGAGAAGAAAAATGGTTTTAACACTTGTTAAAACTTGAGAAAAGTTTACAAATTGAAGTTAAACCGAGATAATGTTTAACACTTGTTGAAACTTGAGAAAAGTTTACAAGTTGAAGTTAAACCGAGATAATGTTTAACACTTGTTGAAACTTGAGAAAAGTTTATAAGTTGAAGTTAAACTGAGATGATGTTTAACACTTGTTGAAACTTGAGAAAAGTTTACAAGTTGAAGTTAAACCGAGATCATGTTTAACACTTGTTGAAACTTGAGAAAAGTTTACAAGTTGAAGTTAAACCGAGATCATGTTTAACACTTGTTGAAACTTAAGAAAAGTTTACAAGTCGAAGTTAAACTGGGATTATGTTTAACACTTGTTGAAACTTGAGAAAAGTTTACAAGTTAAAATTAAACCGAGATTATGTTTAACACTTGTTGAAACTTGAGAAAAGTTTACAAGTTGAAGACTAAGGTGAAACACTTGTTGAAATTTTATGAAAAAATTTACAAGGTGAAACCAAGGTTATGCCAAGAAAGGTACTTTTGTACTTGCCGAGGTAAATCATCAGTTTGTATAACCGAGGTGTGTCACCCCGAGAAGGTTGCACAAGGATTGAAGTGTATATTAAATATTGTAAGTATAGAATCATGCAAAAGCAGTAAAGAGAAGACAAAGATACAAGCATTCAGAGAAAGAAAGTTGTATTAACATTCAAAAGAAGGCACATCGGCCAAAACTTACTAATTGTTCCAAAAAAAAGAGAAGAACAAAAGTACACAATACAAAGGAAAAACACATCAAAGTAAAGACTCTTCGGCAACAACGGATGGTTGGGTCTGAAGTTCGGACGACTGCTGGGAAGACACCTCAGCAGCCTTTTTCGCCGCAAGTTCGGTATCGATTTCTTGAAGGGTTTCATCAAGGCTCTTGTCGGCAAGGGTTACGTCGGCTGATGCCTTCTCAGCTGTAGCATCTTTGGGAACTTCCTCACCTTCCTCATCTTGAGTCAAGTCCAGGACTTGCTCATTTAGAGAAGGGGACTTGGTCCCAGCAGCCTCCTTTGATTTCGTCACCAAGGTCTCCTCCTCAGACTCAGATTCGTCGTCGGATTGACTTGGAGTTGGACGGAATGGAAGAGGAATGACGTCGGCGTTCCTGAGGGATGAGTCCTCGGGGACATCAAGCTTTTTTAGAAGAGACATCCAACCAAGGGTGAAACCCTTGTTGCATGCCTGCTTCACTTGCTTTTCATAGTCCGCCGTGACATCGGCCACCCCCTCAGCATATGCTTTCTCATCGGCGGCCTTGACTTCGGCCTCTTTTGTTGCCAGAGCATCTTGAAGTTCTTTCTAGGCCTGTGACATCTTTTCGTCGGCCTCTTTTTTTTGGGCCTCAAGAACCTTCCTAATGGCCTCAGCGGATTCCGCCTTTTCTTCGGCGTCATTTTCAGCCTTGATAGCATCCTCGGCTTGATCCTCTAAGATCTTCATCTTTGATTGCAAGTTTTTATTAGTCTTCTGTAGACTGGAGACCTCCCTCTTCTTTTCGGCTAGCTTCTCCCGGTTCTCGAAAGATTGTACTGAGAAAGAATGGGCATGCTGGATCGCCTGAGAAAAAATAAAACAGAGCAGAAGTTATTATAAAATTTTCTAAAGTATAAAAAAAGAAATAAAGAAAAACGACCAAGTAAAAGCACTTACTTGAACGGAGCGTTGAAGCATCAGAGCATAGTTCTCACATTCACTCAACTCGGCGTTTCGGTCGAGATCGCCGAGAAGAAGCAGAGCGGTACTAAGGGCAACGCCGACATTAATGTCATCGGCGCTATTGCTGGCCATAACTGGCTTATCTTCCAGAGTGATTTGGGGGGGCCCAGGGGGAATCGTGCTTTCGAGACCCCGAGGTGGTTGTAGCAGATGACCTCGGCCTCTTTGATCGGATAGACTCGGATGGTTGGGCCTCGGCAGACCTCTTTTTGGCAACAGATATGGTCTTCTCACTCTCAGCCAATTTCGAAATTGGCAAAGTATCCTCAGTGTCAACCTGAGTCACCTTTGCTTTTGGCTGAGCCTTCTTGATTCTTTTTTGTTTCTGCTTTGTCTGAGGCTGGGTTTATGCTGGTTGAACGTCAACGTCGGTAGGGATGCTGGCTAAGAGGTCTTTGGCAACTACTTTTTGGCGGCCCATTTCAGTAGCAAAAACTGTTCGGTGTCGTCGACGGCGTTGGGATATTGGGATCAGATAAGGGGTCGAGGTTGACGGCTACTCGGCTGGATCAGAAGTTGATCCTTGATCTTGCCGAGATGTGGAGGCAGCTTGAGGAGTTGTGGCGGAAGAAGGAGACAGACTCTTCTTCTTGGGGACGTCGGGAAGAGCTGACTTGTACGTAGGAATGAAATTAAGTAGAAAAGGGGCCTTTCGTTTGTGGACTGGCAGATCCAAAAGTTTCCTCAAGTCTTTGCTGGGAAAGAAAGACTGACGGAAGCCCTTTGGTGGCTGAGGGAGAGCTGCAAGAAAAACAGACGTTAGAAACAAATAAAGTATTGAAGACTTTAAAAACAAGTTAGTATGAACACAGGGCTCTTACCATTGCCCTCTACAAAAATTGATCGAGGAAGAGGGTAGAGATGGAGGTCCTCGTCTGGAGCGAACTCCTAGTTCCTCGAGGTAATGAAATAGTCATCCCCAGCTCCCTTGTTGGAGTCAGGGAGATCGGCGACAATTTTGTACTCTATGGACCTCGGCTTAAGGTAGTAAACGTAGCCCGTATCTTTTTTGAGGCCACACATGGTGTAGCAGTATTGGATATCAGCTAAGGTAATCATAGCGTTTTCTTGTTTGGCTAAGGCTGTGATACCATTAATAACTCGATAGGAATTGATGGCGAGTTGCATCAGGTTCAACTTATAATAATGAAGTATCTTACGAAAAAGGGTGTTGAGTGGGAGCCGAAGTCCGCACTCAATGAAGGCTACCACAGGGAAGGGCATAGAATCAGTTGTAGGTATGATGAAGTCATCTTTCCCAGCCAATCTCAGATGGACGTTGGCCGGGATGTCAAACTCACGTCTAAAGTGATCTAACTTGGTCGGGGTGTCTGCCATATGCTTCCACATACCCACAACGTCGGCTTCACTTAGCGGAGTTGGATTTCAGAAGGAAGGAGTTTTTGGAGGGTTTTAGGGACCTCGGCTAAAACCTAAGAATACACAGAATCTGTGGGGAATCGTTTCAGTTTGTTCTAAAATAGGTTCTACAAACAAGTCCCAAACCTAAAACTATGGAGATGAAGATTGAAGGCACGAATCTGGAAAACAGAAACAGGTAATGCGATTCAGAGTCAAGAACAGTGAAGGAACATCAAGAAACACAAGACAGGTGTAACAGGTCAAGAACAGTAGCAAAAGTGCAGAAAAATTGTGAGCAGTACGTATATTCAAGACATGAGCAAGAGCAAAGTCGTGAAATAATCACATTCAGATATATGATTCGCAAATCGAATGTTTGAACAAAGCAGTAATGGCAACGAGTAATGAAGAGCATCAAAAACTGAAAATAGGAGAAACAGTAAACTCACCGAAGAAAATAAGTCGGTGTTGAGTTCGCCGAAGTCAGACGAACGGCAGTTGCAGAAAAGATTAGCAAGAACCTCGTCGGAGGAGGTGAACAGAGCAAGTTGCAGAGCTTTAGAAGCTTGAACAATGGAGGATTTTCTAGAGAGAGAGAAAGCCTCAGAAACGACGGAGAAAAGTGAAAAAATGAGGAAAGGAGGAAAAAGTTTTGTTAAAACTTGAAACGGTGGCAAAACAGAATTAATGAACCTAGAACGACGGATCCGTCAGATGGCGCACGCAAGCAGAATTCGACTTACAAGCGCGTAACAAGTACGATCCAGTAAGGGGAAGGCACGTGGCTTAAACGGTTGAGTTATTATGTATAACAGCTCATACGCGTGAAGAAGCTCTTGGAATTCTTGATCTTTAAGAAGACATGTCGGCCTATAATGATGATCTTGGTTGAAGCCGATGTACTGGCAGGAAGTACCGATATAGGTTCCATCACCTCAGAATGCTGAGGTAATAGAACCTAAGGGGCAGTTATGGGGATATATTTTCTGAGTACCAACACGTGGCCAAGGTGACGCCGACGTGTCAGCCGAGGTGCCACGTGTCCTGGTCATGATGCCGAAGTGCTCTCGGCAAGGTCGAGGTTATCTCCAAAGATATCGAAATCCGAGATAAGCAGATAGGGCACAAGAGTCCTAGAATGATGAGGGGACTCAGCCTGGATAAGGATAAAGCTCTTAGGGAGTTTATCTCTATCTATTAAAGAGTCTTGGATAAGTACTGAACTAAAGTTCATTGAAGCTAGGCTTCCGTTGGGACAAGGATTGAGTTAACTATAAAAGAAAGGCACCCCCGATGGGTCTAAGGTGCGCAATTTATATTCTGAATAGTGAGTTAAGCACCATTGATTATCTTTGAGAGATATATTGACTTGATCGTCGGAGTGCCCCCGGGTGGACAAACCACCGTCGAAATCTTCTCTTTCTATTGCAGGTCAGCCAGGTGTTATCTATTCTGCCAGTACTCTCCAGCTGATTACTGAGTTGGCAGTGTGGTCAGAAAATCACTCACACAGTATAATTCATCCTTAAATTTTTTAGGACAATAATACATTTATTTAGTTATCCCATTTGCATGTTGTCTTTCTTATCCTAGTGGCAAAGTGTAAATGTGATCATCAAATAATGACATTATAGCCAAAAAAATTCAATAAATGTGTCATGTACTTTACATATGATCTGATTTTGTATAAATTTTTAACAAAATCCTGACAGAAGGGATTGACTGTAACAAGATAATACTTTGAGAAGGTTAACTATTGAGTTTTGAAGTTCAAGGGGTAAAATGCAAATGTGTCATAATTTAAGAGAGTTTATCGTAATTTATCCTTCTTTTTTTTTTTTATATTAGTGTAGACATTTGGAAAAAAAAAAAAAAAAAACCCCCTCATTTTCATATAATTTTTATATTTGTGATTTTTTTTTTTTGAAATTCAAATATTATTCCTAAAAAATTGTTTTGGAAATAGTTGGTCAAACTTTTTCATGTTAGTTTCCAATTTTTTATTTCTGAAAATTAAAAAAAAAATTATCAAATGCCCTCTAAATTCTACAAATCTTATAGAATATTCATCACTAATGAAAACTCATTTCCTATTTCTAGTTGATAGGATGATATTCTTTCTTGTAGCCCTGGATATTATGGATTATTGTTCATATCAACACAACTTTGCCTAAAAGAATTATTGAGAGCCTAATTTACATCAATGTTAAAAGTATATATACTAAAACATACAATTAGTTAATAGAGAAGTGAATTGTCATTTTTTTTTTGGTCAAGATTATAGAATGTTAGTTTATTAGTAAAAGTAGATTATAACTAAAGGGGTCGTCGTTGTTTTATCAACTTGAATCCTAGACATTCTCACATCTTAGGGTGTGGCTACAAAATCACTGGGCCAAATCCAAAGTCTATTTTCTTAGATTAGAAATGGTTCAAACCACTTTTTCATTCGCAACAATCACATTAATTTTTTATTTTGAGTGAGGAAAAGAAGTCCCATAACCATAACGAAAATGAAAAACCATAATGAAAATGAAAAAAAATGTTTAAATTATCTAAGCCATTCAAATGTTGTATGAATGTATGACAGAAGGTCTTCATGTTTGAATTGAGGAAGTGATGAATCACAAGCAAATTTTTATTGAAAGTTGAAACTACGGTTAGTTTGTGAAAAGTGTATTCCTATGGGGTCATATGTCATTTAAAAAAAATATATATATATATATATATATATTTGATGATGATAAGGACACATATTGAAAAATAGTTAGCGCTGGAAAAGTCACTAAGAAATTGGCTGAAAAGTCTCTAGCGGTCGACGAATGGCAACAGCTAGTGGCAGTGAGATAAATAGATAGGTGATATTGAACAGATCGGTAAATAAATAGGTGACATGTATACAGATAGTGAGACATTTGAAGAGATAGTTAAAAATTTTCATAGATAGTTGCACATATAGGTGACACATGTATATATAGTGGGAAATTTGAACAGATAGTTGCACAGACAAGTGACATGTGTACAAATAGTGGGATATTTGAATAGATAGATGTCATTTTGGACAAATAATGTAGTTTTGGCTCAAAAAAATTTAAGTTTCGGCTTACTGGCCTAAGAATATAAAAAATGGACTAATGATTTCCATGCCCTTGAAACTACTCACATTTGAGTCTATTTCAACTAGCCATGAAAATAGGGTTGTGCATAATTTTTTGGAGTGAAAAGCGAGGTGTCCTTCTCATTAGAGGGAGATTTCATAGTAAAAGAGAAATAGTAAATCCAATAAAAACATCCCACTAGATACACTAACCCAAAGATTTAAGCCATGCCGGCGTGAGCAGCTCTACTAAAAAAAAAAAAAAAAAAAAAAAATTACAAATTCAAATCCAGAATGAAACATGTAATGAAATAAGATTTTATAAAATTTGTAGAGAAGTTTTCTAAAATTTTTGCACATGTATCAATGATATAAAAAAAAACCCTTAATACCTTAAAATTTACCTTTTGGAATGCACGTTCGAAATATATACTTTCGTTTTAAAATGGTGAATTAGAGATTCAAAGTCATCTTAAAAAATATTTTCTAATATAACTTTAAAGGTCCGTCTGATTTGAAAAAACAAAGGGGCATTTATTAATAAATCTTATATCCATAACTTATAGACCATTTAGTTACATAAATATATTTTTTATTTTTTATAACTAGGTGTCTGAATTAGTTTATGCACATCTCAACTAATCCCGAAACTCATACAACGCGCCCCCTCCATGTGGATCGTAGTCACATAAATAATCTTATGAACCCACATAAGTCATTTCTCACATCAAAATCTTCCAAATTAAGCAAACTGACATTTGAAAAAAGTAATGAGACAATAATGCACACATTAGAATGATATCCCATTGTTACACTTTAAAAATGACACATTTGACAAAAGTTTAATAAGACAATAGTGCATAAATGTCCCATTGTCACATTTTAAGAAGAATGATACATTCAACAAAAGTTTAATAAGACATTAATATACACATTAGTCTGATGTTTCATGCTCACATTTTAAGAATTATACATTTGACAAAAGTTTAATAAGACAATAGATCACATTGTCACATTTTAAAAATGACGCATTTGGCAAAAATTTAAAAACAATAGTGCACAAATAAAAATATATCCACATTTGTTGTCTCTAAGAAATAAAATAAAAGGACCTCATGGTGTACGTTTTCAAATTCAATGGGATTTAATAGTTTGCAAGGAAATTTATAGGACAATCCGGTATACACTTTTCTAGGATGGGACTTCTAAATAAATTTTCCAAAATGAATAAATGATGAAAAGTGAAAACAGTAAAAGGTGAAGTGACTAAGAAGAGTCCGTTTGGTTTAGTTTTCAAAATGAGTTTTGAATTTTGAGTTATATTTTGAAAGATAAGTTCTTGAAATGAGTTTTAAAAGTTGAAAATGTGTTTGATTATGAGTTTTGAAAATAGTTTTGGGATGATTTGTAATTTTATTTTTTTAATTTTTTTTATTGATTGATATGTAGAATGTGAGAGAATGAGAGAGGAGAGACAAAAAGTGATTGATTGATTTATTAATAATAATAAAAAAAGAGAAGGAGAGAGGAGAGAGAAAAAAACAATTTTGAGTTGTGTTTTAAAAACATGTTAACCAAACATGTTCTTCCTTTTTTTGATCCAAATCATGATTTGAAAACAAAACCAAACATTCTTGTATGAATTTCATTAAGATGAAAATTTTGGAAGGAAAAAGAAAGAAATTAAAATTTTAATTAGAAGTCACAACTTCAATAAACAAATTTTAATTTTTTTTTGGGGTAAGAAACTAAAAGTTTAGTTGCATGCTACCATAGGTTGTACCCAAAAAAAAAAAAAAAAATAGTTTAACTTTTTTTTTTTTTTTTTTTTTTTTTGTGACTTTTGTCACTTTCATGCTAAACAAACTCAGAAATTTTTTATTTTTTTTAATGTTTCACCATTTCCCTCACTTTTAGAAGGGTAGTGGTTTGGCGTGGAAAATGTCAAAATAGGACATAATGCTTATATAAATGTATTGTCAATTGTAACATGATTTATTTGCGAAAATAAAAATAAAAAATATATTTCATGAGGTGTTTAATTGTTATATATATATATGTAGGTCTACTCCTATTATACTACATTTGAGAGCATATGAAGTACCACGTCCTTATTTCCAACGATCCACATTCTAAATAACACAAATATATATATATATATTCTGTGTCCGATTTGTGTGGCCCCTAGTATTTTTATTGGGGTGCAACAGTTTTTCTGCAACTCTTCAGCCCAAGTTCCCAATAGATGTAGGATTGAATCTATGAGACTGCTGAGAATTGATATCAATTGATCAAGAAAATTGGTTGTTATAGCCAATAATAATAAGATGTATTATGATGACTTGACTATGGGTGTCTCTGCTTGCCATTCAATTATGTAATGTTAATCTGCCTTGTACAGACTTGACTTTGATTATTCAACTTACAAGTGTTCAATTATGTAGAGAGAGAGAGGGAAGGAGAATGAGAGGAAACTAATACAAGTGACTAAGGGACAAGATATTATTCTAATCATTTTCAAAACATTTTTCAAATTGCTAGCTTAGAAAGTAAATTGCTCTTACCAGTACTTATTAAAATAAATGAGCAGAAAATGGTCACAAGGCCTGTGATGTGGAACATTCATAGTGCATGAGCCAGTCATCCCATTGGGAAGAAAAAAGGTGTAGTTATGGGGCATTAGGATAACTTGATATACCTTATTAGACATATTTCTTAATAGGTTAACCTTCTTAGAAAAAATTTAACTTAACATGGTATCAAACCTCAGGTTGGTTTTAGATTCAAACTCTCTTCGTTTGCATTTTGATCCCCGTTTGCATTATTTATTTCTTTCTTCTCTCTATGTACAGATGTTTGGTGATTTAATTAACATTATCATCCCTTGTATATGTGTTCAATTGCTACCCACAACTAGGCAGTATTTGGTTTACTAAAATGGATTGGAATAGAATGATCATTCTATTAAAATATTTATTTCCATATTTGATTGAGTGAAAAAATAATGAAAAATATATTGCAAATAGATTCATAATTCACCATGGTAAGAAAATGATCATTTTTTAGGAAAGCCTAACAAATGACCGTTCCATTCCATTTCATCTCATTCCAGCAAGGGCGACGCCACTACATGGGTGATGGGGTCCCATCCACTCATCACCCTACAAAAAGCCTTGAATTTTTTATTTTTTTTGTATATGGTAAAAAGCTTGTTTGATAACTAATTAATCCCATTAAATAAAAATAAGGGACCACATCCATTGAAAATCAAAATTCATTAGGAATCTAATCATTCTCTATTACATTTTTATTTTCAACACTCAAATCAAATAAAAGATCAATAGTTAAATGATTGCTTCATTATGTATATAAAAAAGTATGTGTTTGACACTATTAATAATAAAGTTATCATGTAATAATTAAAAAAAATGACACCTCGTTGAATACAATTGTAAAAGACTTTATTTTGTTAAGACGATAGTATTTTATTAAAAATTTATTTTATTTGAAGGTGGAGAATTCAAATGTTAATTAGTTAAAAAAGTTGTTTTTTTAATAAATTTTATGGAGCATAAATTTTTTGAATAACCCCATCTATAAAATTTTCTAGAGTCACGACTGAATTCTAGTGAACCATACAGAGCATTATTTATTGCCTTGCTCATATCGGAAAGGAGTACAATTTTAATCAAAAGACTATCAAAGACTTGAATTCCCTCTGCAGGTGAAGCAAAGAAGCCTAAGCTATCAGTTAACTGATGTGAGGTTTTGAAGTTACACAATGCTTACATTTTGATAAGGTTTTAAGCATGCTGCCAAGAGGAGCTACATGATGTTTCCTTCTTTATGTTTGAAATGATCGAGCTTGAATGCTTGTTAAATGTCGTAAGGTGTGATTCATCAACTTCATTTCATATACAAAGTAATTACAAGTGAACCATAGGAATAGAGAGATCGAAAGAAAAAAACCACCAAAGTCTAGTATAGGAGAGAATCCTAAAAAACTAAGTTCACCTCACTCCCAATCCGCCAAAATGAAAGCAACACACCACACCACTACCCTGCTAGAGGCAAAATCAAAACAAAACACAAAAAACAAGACAGACAAACCCACCCAAAACTTAGATGATTGCCCTCTGGTTGAGATGACCAACGAAGACTGCGTTGAATCCTTGCATTTCTCGAAAAAGAAGCCATACAATAAGTTTGGTTCTCTTGGCTTTCGGAACTCAGGACTAAAGTCGTAGATGTCCATTAACAGTGGAGCCAAGTTCCCATGGAAAATCTTGTTCACCAACTACCTGGAAATACAAAAATCAAGAAGACAGGATATTATTCTATGTCGTACATGTTGATAGCATGCAAGATGGCACGAGCTTGAGTGTGTCTATTATTCATGGTTGGATTACACTAACCACAGAGCCTACTTGTTGATCGAGAGCCAAGATATATGTAATACAACATGTGAGCTACTGCAGAATTCAAGACACATTATTGTATCTCTAACCGTGATAGAAATTATAGAGAATTGATACTTTTAAATTAGGCATATAGAAGTTCGTAAAATGGTAATTAGTAGAAAAGAGTAGCAAAATAGACTAGAAACAGGGTGAAATTGAATGGTATAAGAAGACAATTGAAAGCAAGAACATCATGCAATCCAAGAATAAAAGGAAAAATAATTACTCAAGAGTTCGAAGAGTTGATGTCAAAGAGTTGTCCTAATGTAATCATGTAGAATTGATTTCGCGGTGTTGGCTTTGCTTTGATAGCATTGTAGCAACTTGTTGCATGGTTAGCCGAGATATTGGAGTGGTGTGTAAACATGCAAATGTTTGCAACAACTACTTGCTCTGCCACTTGATTCCTCGGAGCTAGGTGTTGGTCCAAGACATCCTTCAAAAATATCCCTTGCGTAGTTGATGTTGATGATGAGGACGAGGAGATTAGATCACCCAGATGCTTCCCCATAATCACTTCCAGTGCTAGCACCCCAAAACTATAAACATCGCACTTCTTATTCACTTCCATTGTATAAGCAAGTCCTGCCAAAAATTAAAAATGCCCAACAACAGAAAATAGTTAAATAAAGAAAGGGTGGAAAATTAAACAAAAATGCTCCTGGCCCATTTCCAGACATTGATTAAATTGCTTGGAATTCTTTGATAAATGATGCGAATAGTTTAGGGTTCCAAAAGAAGGAAATTATATAAATGCTTGATGAATGCCAATGCCGAAATTTCAGAATACGAAAACCTGAGAACTATGAATATCTTAAAATAGGATAGTTAGTTCATTGAAGCAACTACCTACCT
This sequence comes from Camellia granthamiana, assembly GCA_036172215.1. Taxonomy (NCBI): domain Eukaryota; kingdom Viridiplantae; phylum Streptophyta; class Magnoliopsida; order Ericales; family Theaceae; genus Camellia; species Camellia granthamiana. The sequence goes on along the minus strand of CM069904.1, from coordinate 34,114,883 downwards.
TTCCATACATGATTTTCAAGACATCAATAGAATTGTTAGTCACCAATATTAACTAAAGTCTTTCAAGTGTTATTAGTCTTTCTAATCTGACGAACAACCTAAACAATTTGAGAGAAAAAGAATTAATGAAAATTTGGTCATGGCCAAATGTGAACTGTAGAAAGATAAGTTTTTGAAGCAATGAACTACATACAGTGGCTTTTGACGGACTGTTCACAAGTGCAAGGATGGATGCATGATTTTAATCATATGGGGCAAACTTATAATCAAGGGGCAAACTTGTGTTGCCTAGTTTGGATAATTTTCATTGACACAAATGTGCATTTTGTAGTCACTATAGAAATAGGTAAAGTTAAAAGACGACGATTCAATCAATTGACAAGAGGATAAATTATAGACTTTCTTGCTTTACAAATACTTCGGCACAACTCAAATATTATTAACAATTTTTGAAATTCGGAATGTCTAATTTTTTAGCTGGAATTTCAAATGTAAATTAAATTTACTTGCAAGCTTGCAAATATCTTCAATTTTGAAAAATCAATCAATTTTTTAAAAATCAGTTTTTTTAATTCTTGTAATTGAGTATCACGTGTAATTGTAAAATGTCAACTCGAAAATACTCAATGGCAATGTGATCTCTTTGTTGGCAAGTACGACTTCCATCGAATGTAATTAAGTCATAGAAGAAGAAGAAAGAAAGACAGAATTTAAATAGAGAAATAAGAAAAGGTGGAAGAATTGATAGTATAATTTGTTTTAAAAAAGAGATGGAGAAGAGGAAGAGAAACTAAAAATGAAAATTGAGTTATGGGCATAATTGAAATAACAAAAAGATAAGAGGAAAAAACTGAGGAAAAAGAAGAGCAAGAAGAGAAGAGGTAGAACCGAAACAAACAAGAAGAATAAGAGGCAGAGAGGGAAAGGAAACCTAGAGTTGAAGAGTAATGATTGAAACTTAAAATTGCAAATCGAGTTAAAGGAAATCAATAAAATCTTGGAGGGGCCAGCCTATATAATTTATAAATATTGATAACTAATACCACTATATTTAAGGAGTTATTTCAAAATTTTGGGGTGGGGGTCGCTCCTACCAGCCCCCTTGATCCATCCCTGCACAAGTGGTAGGTCATTAGAGGCAGCCAAAGTCTCAACTAAAACCATTAGTACTAAAATAAAGGAAACCCAAAGAATCCTGCTAAAATAATCATTTTCTTAACGTTGCGTTTGATTGGGAATTTGACAAGGGATTTGGAAATGGAAAGGGAAAAACTAGATGAAATGTGAATAAAATATACATTCATTTCACCAAGTTTCACACACATTTTCCCTTTCCCTTTCCAAATCCCTTCCTAAATTCCTCAACCAAACCCAGCGTAAATGAACGTTAAACAAACAGAAAATATTCCATGTCTTGCAAAAAAGAGTTTTTATATTTTACGTTTTGGTAAACCTTGACGACATACGGAGAAATTTATTAATAATCTAAAATCGAGAGGGCTAATGACTCTCAAGCAATAGAAGAAAAAAAATATTCATTCAAAAGAATGGGTAAATTACATTTTACATCCTTATACTTTACATCTAATCCCACATTTCCTTCTGACCTTTTAATTATTTTAGTCAACCCTCCAGACTTCAAGTCAAATTGGAACTGGGCCCATTTGTATAACCTTGCTTCAAAAACTAACAAAGAATATCCATGTGATATCATTAATTACAATTAGCATCCCTGCACTTTTATCAAAATCTCGCTTTATTCATTATCAACTTGTATTTTTACCAAAATCTCATTTTAAGACAACGTTATATACTTAGGCCCAATTGAAACGGACCTGAAGTCTAGGGGCTGACTGAAATAATTTAGAAGTCAAGGGGCAAAGTAATAAATGGTGTACAGTATAGGGGTACAAAGTGTAATTTGGCCCAAAAAAGAATCAACCCTAACAAACTTGAATATATATATATATACAAAGCACCCAACCTATCTAAAGCCACAACAGGCTTAACAAATCTACAAGGCTTTTAGAAAGTAGAGAAATAAGAATTATTATCACAATCCCAATTAGCCAACACATCTACAACACTATTTACTTACTTCAATGCATATTTTTCATCTAAAATGGCTTTTCAGTAGCTATGCTCATCATACATGAGAATTTAAGGATATGCATATTAGAAAAAATGGAATAACAAGCTTAAATCTAGCAATTTGTCATCATTAGTAAGTTGAAATGAACAAACACTACATGGGTAATTTAATTGGAAATAAATCATTGCAATAGAAAAATATATACCAGGAGTAGAATAACCAAAGGTTCCAGCAAATGAAGTCCAATTAGATGAATTGGGATTCATAAATCTAGCTGTGCCAAAATCAAATACGTGAGCCACATACTCCAAATCAAACAAAATATTCTTGCTTGATATGTCTCGCTGGATTGGTTGAAAACAATCATGGTGCATTTAAGACACAGCATTTGCCACACGTTTAACAGTGTTCACTCTCTTAATCCAATCAAAGACTACTATATCCCAAGCTTCCCCCTTCCAAGAACTCATAAACCAAAAACGATTGCCTTGGGTGTGAACAAGAACCATACAGCTTTACAATGTTGTGATGCCAAATCTCAATTAATGCACGGATCTCACTTGTAAACCCTTTTAGATTAGCTGAGTCATCATCAGGTGTTGCATGAAATTTCTTCACAGCAACTACTTGACCATTTGGTAGGTCAGCTCTATAAATGGTACCATATCCTCCCTCTCCAACACAATATTTGGCACTAAGGTTCTCAATGACTTCAATGATGTTTTCATAGACCATTTTTCCATTATAGCTCTATATTGCAAAAACATTATCATGGCTTACTCGTGAGGGCTCGTTTTTTGTGTTCCTCACTTTCTTACGAAAAGCCATAAAAATGCCAAGAACCATTAGCAAAAGAAACAAACAAGAAGTACAGTTAGTAACATAACTTTCTTGCCCTTCTTTTCAACATCCCCATTGTTCAATTTTGTCAAGCAAGCCTTCAGACCAGTAGCATTACCACATAAACCTTTATTACCTTTGAGTGCCTTGAATGGAGCCTCTTGGAAGGCCTTGATGTCAGGAAGAGGACCCTCTTGGAAGTAAGACTTACCATTTTATGAAAGATGATGGTATAGAACCAAAGAACTCATTGTGGGAGAGATTCAACCTTTCTAAGCTTCGCAATTCTCCAATCTGTTGTAGTATCTTACCAATTAGCAAGTTATTACCAAGATCAAGACTTTGAAGAGTGTTGATCTGAACTATTTCAATGGGAATGCTTTCCCCAAATCTATTATTGCTCAAATTTAAGTTCAATAGTTTTAAGTAGTCTCCAAGTTCTCTAGGGATTGAACCACTTAGATCATTTCCTGCCAAGTTAAGGTTCTCTAAATTGGACAACTTACTTAATTCTGGAGGAATATTGCCTAAAAGATATAGTTATCATCCAGCTTAAGGTTGAATAGTGAAACCAACCTTCCCAATTTCAATGGGATCTCTCCAACTAGATGAATTGAAGAGAGATGAAGAACGGATAGCTGAGTTGCCCCTACTCATTCAGATGGTATCTTACCATAAATTTTATTGTTAAGACATTTTGGACTAGTTAAATTGTGGTATTTTCCCTAGTTTTTAGATAGCTCACCATAAAAATTGTTATGACTTAAATCAATGTAATCCAAGCTTGGGTCAGTGTTATCAGAGGCGAGCCTAAGCGCTCGCCTAAGCGCTAAGCGAGGCGAGGCGAGGCTTCAGCGCTTCAGGTGTACTGAGGCGAGGCGAAATGGTGAGGCGATGGAGAAGCGCCTGAAGCGAGGCTTAGGCGAGGAGGCGTGAGGCGAAATGAAGCAGCGCTTCATCAGATTTCGAACAGATTTCAGTTCGAATCATCATCTGGGCCTTCATCAACAAACTTAATTACTAAATACGAAGTCCAAACCCTAGATCGACTACGTTCGAATCATCTGGGTCTGCTGGGTCTTCTTCTTCCGAAGTCGAATCGTCTGGGTCTTCGCCGAATCATTCCGAGGTGAGTTCCTTCTTCTTCCTTTCTTCTTCTTCTTCCTTTCTCCTCCTTTGTTCACTGTTGGACCCTGTTCTTCCCTTCGACTTCACCTGATCTGCCCTTCGACTTCACTGTTCTCCTTTGTTCGACTTCGACTTGAAGAAGAAGAACACTGTCGAAACTGTTCTTAAAATTAATTCAATTATTTTTTAAAATTAATTTTTAATTCACAAAAAATAATTTTTAATTCACAAAAATTAATTTTTAAAATTAATTCAATTATTTTAAAATTAATTTTTTTTAATTAATTCAATTATTTTTTTCTTCTGTGTTAAAATTTCAATTATTTCTTAAAATTTTCTGGTTATTTTAATTTTTTGTTATTCAATTAATTATTTTAATTCAATTAATTCAATTAATTTGTTTATTTTAATTCAATTAATTTAATTCAATTATTTTGCTGATTATTTTAATTTCCTGATTATTCAATTAATTTTTTTAATTCAATTAATTCAATTAATTTGTTTATTTTAATTCAATTATTTTGCTGATTATTTTAATTTCCTGATTATTCAATTAATTTTTTTAATTCAATTAATTTGTTTATTTTAATTCAATTAATTTCTTGATTATTTTAATTTCCTAGTTATTCAATTAATTATTTTAATTCAATTAATTCAATTAATTTCAACTATTTTAATTTCTTTATGTTCTTTAATGTTATTAAAATATGTTCTTTGAAATGATAACTGCATGATGATTCTTGAAAATATTTATATTTTTGTCTATATCATTTATTTTAAAAAAATATCCTTTCTGGTCGCCTCGCTTCGATGAAGCCCTCGCCTCGCCTCGTCGCCTCGCGCTTAGGCGTTAGGTGACCTTGTCGCCTCGGTTCGCTTTTCGCCTTAAAAAACACTGGCTTGGGTATATGCCAAAGTCTTCTGATATATTTCCCAAAAGTTGGTTTCCCTCAAGCCTTACTCTGTATAAGCTAGACCAATTTCTCAAGCTTATGGGGATGGGACCTGTGAGATTATTATTATTTGCTGTAAAATTGACTAGTAATCCTTTAACGCATGGGCCTTCTGGGATATGACCACTGAACATGTTATTACCTATACCAAATCTTGTTAAATGTGTAAGATTGTTGAACACTGGGGGAATGGATCCAAAAAGTCTGTTCATCCTTCCCAAAAGAGTCATTAAGGAGGTTGAAGCTCTCTGTAGATCTTTCCTTTGGTCTGGTCTAAAACTTAAGAAAGTTGGGGCTAAGGTTGATTGGGATAGAGTTTGTGCTCCTAGGAATGGAGGGGGCTTAGGCTTCAAATCCATGGAAATATGGAATAAAGTTGCTGTGTCTAAACATATCTGGTATCTTGTGGCTGGTGGGGAACAATCCATGTGGTGTCAGTGGGTTAAATCCTATTTGTTAAAAGGCCACAACTTTTGGGAAGTTAAAATACCATGTAACCCTTCTTGGGTTTGGAGGAAACTTTTGTCCTTAAGAGAGTCCTTGTTTCACTTAATTCAGTGCAAGATTGTCAATGGTGAAGGGACTTTTTTATGGTATGATAATTGGCATCCTTTTGGGTCCTTATGGTCTAGGTATGCTAATAGTCTCATGATTGACACTGCTTTAAATGGGTAAGCCAAGGTGGTTTCTATTGTAGGGGAGAAGGGCTGGAATGGGCCCAATGTTTCATCTTGGGATGTGAAGGAGATCATAGCCCATACACCTCTTGAGCTTAAACCATCTTTTGGGTGTAAAGATAGCACTATTTTCACTCCCAACTAAGGATGGTAAATTCAGCATTGGTTCTGCTTGGAATATTTGGAGATCTAAGTGGCCCACCGTTCAGTGGTCTAATCTGATGTGGGGCCCTTACACCATACCTAGGGTGGGTTTCATTGTTTGGATGGCTATTTTGCGGAGATTGACCACTGGTGACAGACTTGCTTTGTTTGGCCTGACCCCCAACCCTGTCTGTCCCTTGTGTGGTGCTAATGGGGAGGACCATGATCACCTGTTCTTCCAATGCCCTTTCTCCTCAAAGGTTTGGACTGCTGTGCTCACCAAGTGCAATGCTAATTGGCAGAGCACAAATTGGTTGGGTCTTACTGAGGTTTTGGCTAGAGAATGCTTGGGCAAATCTCTAGCTACAATCATCAAGAGATTTGGCTTTTGTTGCGCAGTGTACCAGATCTGGATGGAGAGAAACAGCAGAATATTTAGCAATGAGAGAAAACCTGAAGAGGTTATTCTGCAGAGCTTTATTGGTATGGTTGGATATAGGGCTCTTGCCCTTAACAATATCAAACAGTCTCAGACTGATAGCTGGTTTCTTCAAGAGTGGAGGTTGCCTACAACCATCCTTAAACATTGAGGGGAGTGTTATCATCTGTGGGTTGAGTGAAGGGGAGCATATATTGAGGGTTGAGTGTGGTGAGCTTCTACAGTGAGATGGTTTTGATTGTACTATTTAATGTGTCTCTGTTTTGCAGGTATAGAATGATGAAGCCCATAAATGAGAGTTGTGAGTTCACCAAAAGTGGGTTGAGTGATGGCAGCCAGAAATTGAGCGCTAATGTATTTTTTATTGTGTGCTATTGCAGGTTTATATAATTGCTGGTACTGGACAGGGGATGTTGTTGGTGAGGGTTGAGTGAGGGGAGCTATAAATTGTTGGAGTTGTTTCTTCTTCTAGCCTCTTTTCCTATGATCTCATTACTCCATTTAACACAGTTATTCTTTATTGAGCTGAGTGTTCACTGTGGGTTGAGTGATTTAGCACTGTCCTATATTGTGAGGTTGCTACAAACAGTATTATATTGGTACTTAACGCTATATTTCATATGTGTGCTCTTATGATTCTAGGTCAGCTTTATCTCTGTTGGGACATGAAGATATATGCATATGGTCTACATATTGTCCAGGTTGATGCTATAGTGTATGGAGGAAACAAAAGGTCCAGGCTACACAGTTGCGCCAGTCTAAGTGGGAAGCCTCTAAATGGAAATTCCTTTGTCTTTAAATTTGTCTTTGTAACTTAGGCCTTTGTTTTTGGATTCTGTTCAGCATATGCATGGATTTTATTACCTTATTGTAGTGGTTTGTTTTGTATGCCTGTAGGGAATATTATTCCCCTGGCAGAAAGCTTCTGTTTGAATCTTCAAACTGCTACCATGTCTGGTTACCTAGATGATTTTGCTGGAGATACCAAGGACAGCACCTCTGATGCCTCTGCCCAATGCCTGCTGGGTTGGGGTGGAATGGGGTGGAATGGGTGGATTTTGTTGGCCAGTCTTTATTTTGGTTAGGTTTAGGTTTTGTGGTATTTTGATCTTGTTCATTATCCCTATCTCCTTTGTATATATGAATGTTGAACATATTTATCCACAAAAAAAAAAAAATATGGATGTTGAACAGGTTATTCAGATCCATTCTTTTAGTTGCTGATCTGTTTAGGCTTTCATTCTTTTTGTTGCTGATTTGTTTAGGCTGATCTAGTAGGTCCTGGGGTATGCCCCTTGGAATCTTGTAAGTTTTCTTGTTTTATTTTATGACTTATTCACTCAAAAAAAGAAACAATTTGATTAAGTTGCTCAAGTTCCCTATAGATGCAGGGATTGAACCCGTGAGTTTATTCATTGAGAGGTTGAGAATAACGTGAGACCTCAACACTTGCTAGGGTCTTTCTCCCTCTCTGTCGATCTCGGTCTCTCTCTCTCTCTCTCTCTCTCTCTCTCTCTCTCTCTCCCTTCCTATATTTCCCCATTTCTCACACTTGCTAGGGTTTTATATGATTTTTTTAGTTTAATTTGTGTTTATTTCTTAAATGGGTTTGGTTGAAGTGGTTTGATTTCTATACAATTATGGGTTTGATGTCCAAAATGGGGTTTGATTTCTCTGTCATCATGGGTTTTTAAGATATCTCCACTACCCGTATTGCTGGGTTTGGAAAGCTGTGTGCTTTCAAAGCCCTTTGGCATTGCCTACCACTGGAATTTGGTTGTCCTTTCCTAGGATAGTCGTCTATTGATGGACATCCTAGTGTTTATGATTGGATGCATGTTAGAAAAGCACTTGTAGTGATTTTATCCATGTGTTCTCTACACTACATTGTCAGGAGGTGGGAACTCTCTTGGTTGCCCTTGCATGTGAATTTAATTACGCAATTACTAAGGACAGACAACAATAATAGGTTTAGACTTCACCATTACTGTAATGTAATGACTGTTAAGTTGAATGTCACCTTGGAGTGAAACAAGGTTTTTAAATCGTGGCTATTACATAAAGGTTTAGGTAGAGGCTGCTCAACCCAATGTGGACAAATGAATTTCAACATGTTATTGCCAATGCTGTTTTAAAGCAATTTAAATTACATAATTGATCGGTCACTTGAACTATCTACAAGCATCACAAGCTACAATTCTGATAACATTTTCCTCATCTTGTCATTGTTTGCAGAGAAAAATCACAGTAAAATTGGAGAAAATATTTGTCCACATTAGACTATTCGTTATGCTGTTGACAATTCTTAGCTTTGTTTCCTAGTTTATATATGTCATTTTTCTGTTTCTTTTGCTTTCTAATACAGATTTTTTATTCTAAGAATTCAGTAGTTATAGATCTCTTTAGTAAGCAATTTTTACCTTAATTTGCCAAGAGCCTAGGCTTCAGGATATTCTTGTAGAAGCTTATGGGTTTTCATGGATCAAAGAAAACAAAAAAAAAAAGAAAAAAAAAAAAGAAAGAAAAGAAAAGAAAAAAGTAGATATTCTTGCTGTAAGAGATTAATATACAGTTGCTTCTTAGGCTAAAAGACTACTGGTGAAGTTGGACTTACTGGAATTGGATGAAGAGAGATTTATACCTTTGGTTGTTTATCTAATAGGCTTTAGGTTCCGATGGTTATATGATCACTTCATTATGCGGATGCTTTTCTAATTTAAAGAAGCAGAGAGATGAATGCCAATTATAGTGGTTGGTTTGTACCTTCTCATTCACTTGTGTTTTCACTATCTGATGGACTGCTGTTTTTTCCTTGTATCTTTGTTTGTAAACTGTTAAAATAGTTATTCAAAAATAGATGTAGCCTTTCGAATAAAATCTAATATTGTTGTTTGACAGCCAAAGGCTTTTACATAATACAATCATAGGGATGGCACGAGTCACTATCACTGTAGGTATCCTGATCAGAAATTTGTTCAGCCTAATCAAATTTAAACCACGATCGGTCATTTTTGTTATCGTTAGCAATAGTAATGGACATAATATATTTTCTTCGAGGACTTCACACCATTAAAGGATGGGCAGGGTGTATATAATGGGTATGACAAGTGTTTTATGGGATATGGTTATTTCTTGACTTTAATTGTTCATTATTACATGCTAAACATATCCTGTGTGATAAATATTGTTGGGAAATTCTGATGCTTATTAAATTTGTGAAGTAATTTTGTTGTCCGTGTGATTTGAAAATCTGAAAAGTATATTAATATCATATTCACTCGTCTCGTACTTTTTATTGATATAGATAGATTTCAGCAGCCAAAGACCAAAATTTTAGACATCTTGTAAATAGAAATGACATGATACAATGTTTATATTCATTTGTTAGGACATTATTTGACTTATTTTAAATTTTATATCTTAAATGAGTTTCATACTATATTTTTTTCCTAAGCTTTTTGACACTAACATTTTGTTTTCCATCTGCCTTGGTTGGTGTACTCAATTTTAGATTCTAGCCCAAGACATTCGTGTTGGTAATATCGTTTGGCTTCGCGAGAATGATGAAGTGCCGTGTGATCTTGTTCTAATTGGTGCCTCTGACCCACAAGGTCTTTGCTAGGTAGAGGTAAATAAATGGCCTCAGAAGTTATTCTGTTTGATACTTTAATGGTACTCTATAATTCTAAAAAGACAACAGTGGGAGGGAATTTTTCCAGCAAGTACTCTATAATTCTAAAAAATTAAAATTAAAATAAAATACCAAACAATGCACATGATAAATTATTAGATGCAACAGACAATATGAACGAAAAAGATGATGTCATGATCACCACTATAATTTCTCACATGTAACAGCTTTGAGAGAGCTTCCCATTTGGCTCAAATTTTCTTTTTAGTAGAGCATACACCGAAAAAACTTGAGAGGCATGACAAAATCATCTTTCTCACCAAAATATAATACACAATGCTCTTTTACTAACAGTTAGCAGGCAACAAACGAATAATTGGACTTGAATACAATGCTAGTGGGGTTGCATGATCCAATTAAATCTCTTGGCACAAATGTAACTAAAATTAAATCAAAAGTAGAGAAAAAAACAAAAGTTATAGTCAAACTCTTTTTTTTTTAATAAAAAAATCAATACCGTAAAAGATGTTATGACAAAACTTAATTGTTGGTTTGTACCATAAAAGATGTTATGACTAAACTTAGTTACTGGTTTGTATAAACAAAATAAAATAAAGCAACTATAATTAACTTATGAATTTACCTTTTATAGCTATAACTCATTCATCAACCTCAAAGTGCTCACACCACACTTGTAAATCAAAAATCACAAAATGGCAAACAATTCTAATCGTAGGAACCTTGAAAAAATAAATAAATACAGAAAAAGAAAAGAGAAAAGCAAAATGCAATGCCTTTACATGTAGAGATGTAAGATGAAGAAGGATGATGTTATCGGCCAAAATTACTTTAATCAGTCCAAACACTTCCAAGAATTTGTTCATTGTGCATTAAACTATAAACCTTCCCCAAACTATGAACTTTTAAATCAATGAATTGTAAACCCACTTTTTGGAGGATTCAATCCGAAACATCATACCAAAAGAAAACAAAAATAATAATAATAAATAAAACTGAAAACCTGAAACCAGGTTTGAACAACTACCCCTTTACCCTTAAACATTAATCAAGAGGTTTTAGGATGATTAATGTTTGTTTTGGTGGACTAATTGCATACATTTTTTTTCTGTTGTGGGGTGCCTTGTTAGTCCTTTTCCTCTTGTTCAAATAATATAGCAGTGCAAGTCAATAAATTGATTAAATAGACTACAACACAATACCCAAATTCTTAGTTCACACTAGGTTTTTTCTTCCAATAATTCATGTGTACATCCAACATAAATATATTGTGCGTTTAACTGAATTTGCAATTGATCAAAGAAACATAAATGTGAAGTATCAACACAAAATACTCCTCGAATTACCAAATCTGGAAATTAACATATGCCCAGAACGAAATATGGTGGCTAAGAGAGAGAGAGAGAGAGAGAGAGAGAGAGAGAGAGAGAGATTAGGGCAGAAAATAAGATCCAGAGAGAGAAAGAGAAATCAACTTACCTGGTCAGAATGAAATAGTCCAAGTTCGTGAATCGGCGGTGTCGACTTTGGATTTCAGGCGGTACAACGGTGGACTGGGAGCAACAAAATCGTCCGTGAGGGAGGAGGAATGAGAGGAAGTAGCTGTTGTTGTGTGAGAGAGAGGGAGAGAACGTGACGTGAGAAACGTAGGAGGGATTAGGGGCAAAATTTTGGGTGTTCTAAATTTTGGGTGGGAATTTTAAATTAAGGTAAAAATTTGTGAAAAAAATTTGTTTTTAATTTTTTTTTTTTTTTTTTTTTTTAGATGTGAAAAATATGTTATGCTTGTTAAATTAATATTTTTAATTATTTTTTATTGTTTATTGTTTATAATTTTTATTTTATTGGAGTTTTATGACTCAGTTTTATAAATAAAAAAAAAGTATAAAATTTATATACATTTAAAAGTATAAATTTTATTTAAAAAATAAAACTACACCAAATATAAAATATAAAAAAATCATTTTTTTTTTAGTTCTTGTATTTATAGATTTTGTTATAAATATTTTATTTTTTAATTATATATAGATTAACTGAATTTAAAAATTAAAATTTTTAATTAAAATATTAATAAAATTCACTTAAAACAAAAAAAAATGTATTGAAAATTCAAAAATAACTTTTGCAATTATAAATCAAACATAATATTAGTTTTTCAATTTTTTTTAAAAAAAAGATATATTATTTTTTATTGTCATAAATAAATAATTGAATATCCATAACGATTGTCCATCACCGTACAAACTCTGTCTCATGACAATCCAACACCATGCAAACTTTGTCTCATAATTGTCCATCACTGTTGTTGCGGCAATAAAATTTTAGATCTACCAACACTCATTTAGATCAATCAGAAGCCTTTATTTTTTTTCTACCTTTCTCTTTATATCTCTTTGTCTCTATTTTGTTGATAGAAAAATTAAAATTTGTAGAGGCAATTGTCAAAGGGTTTAAAACATGCTTTTCTCTCATTGAACTCGTGATTCTTCTACAATTCTACGTCATTGTAGGCCTACCCCTTATATTATTTAGGGGTAAGCATGGTCCGGATTGGGATAAAATCAAGACCAATCCATTATCTACGATTTCTAAAAAATTGAAACCAATCTAATTCGTTTAAATCATGGAACCAATCTGAACTAAATCCATTTAAACACGAATTATATTGGTTTAGGACCACGGATCCGTAGACTACAGATTTTTAATTTTTAATCTGAAATCGAACCATGAATTCAAAAAACCTATCAAAACCTACCGGATTAGACTGGACCGGATTGAATTACGAATTTTACGAATTTCTTGCTTAGCCCTAGTATTAGTTGACTTTCCTAAAGCTATCATGAGATATCAATTTACTCCTCTCCGCTGAAACTAGAATAAAATCTTACTTTACCTCTCTCTCTCTGAAACTATCACGAAGTATTACTTTACTACCTAAATTATAAAATGATATAATTAAACCCTTCAATAAATATATTAATTTACTTGTTATTCCGTCTTTGGCATTTAATTTTATAAGTTCTACTCATTTACTAGAAAGTTTACTTTGCTAATAGTTAAATTACCCCTAAACATTAAAGCTAAATCTCACCATTTGAAGAGAATGAAATTCCACCGGTTGAAAATAATGAAATATATTATTTTATTAATTTTACTTGTAAGGTGACCTACTTAGCAGGTCAAGAATATATAAGTTTTAACAAAATTTTGTAAAACTAGTAACACAAATGGGTATAACCAAAAACATAAAAGGGTGTAAGTACCTTGCATATGGTATGCAAGGCACAGCTAAGAAAGATACATGAAGTAATTATTACTATCAAGTTTTAATTAAACAATATTAAAATTTTGATAATTACACACAGTATAGAATTAATTAGACAACAAATTAATTAAGAAAATTAAATTATCGTTAGCTTATTAAAAATATAGTGACAATTAGTTATTGCTCCAACGAAACCACCGGTGACATTTCTCTTTAACTCATAAGTTTTCCATTTACTCCCTAGTTCGTCTTTGCCTTTAATTTTATAATTTTTACTTCTTTAGTAAGAATTTCACTTTTTTAATAATTTCACCTATATATTAAGGTTAAATTTCACTATTTAAAGAGAATGAAATTTCACTAGTTAAAATGATGGTATGTTTTATGATAACGATGACAATCATAATGAAAGTGGTGGTAATCGCAACGGTGGTTGTGGTGGTAACGGTGATAACAGTTACAGCAATATTAGTGACGATTGTAGCGATTATAAGGTTATAATGGTATATTTGATACTTGTGTATAAATATTTATAAATTCAATTAGCATTAAATAATTATGTGATTTTATGTGAGAAATTTGTCATAATTTAAATGACTTTTATCCTACAAACTCAATTATAATTGGATTCAAATGAATTGGAGAAAGGTACCACCTCTTACACCAATACCACTAAATTATAAAAATGACTTTTAAATAATATTTACTTTGCAAGAAAAAAAAATAAAAACCATGTTTAGTCACCAAATAATTATCAACGGTTTTTTTGACAACTAAATTTCTTGTAGGCAAAAACTTCAAATTTTTTGGGCTAGTAAATATTTAGTTACCAAATAAAATTTATTTTTCGTCTTATTTTTTGGCTACTAACTATTTAGTCATCAAAATTTTTTTCTTTCTTTTGGCTAGCAAATATTTAGTCGCAAAAAAACCTTGATTTCCTTTTGGCTACCAATTTGTTTGTCTCCAACAACTTCACTTATTTTTGGCTTGTAAATGTTTAGTTGCCAAAATCTTTCTTTAGTATTTTTTTTTATTAATTTTGCCACAACCTGTATTTATTTTATTCAACCTGTACCCTGTATATAAACAAAATAATAACAATCCAAGAAAATTTAACTTTTAACGTCAAATTCGAAATATAATAGAAATTCCATACAAACCAAGCATGAATCAAGTCATGAGTATGCTCAAGCACAATTGTGGTTAACTTATATCTTCCATCCTTTTGTAGACTGGCTCTTACCCTTGCTTTACATTCAATTTTTTATGACAAAGATAGTTCCAGGGGATTTACTTCTGATCTTTTTGTTCTCTTCCGCACCCGAGTACATTCAATTCCAAAGTATTTTACCTCCCCATCATCTCCAAAATTCTGTGTTCTATACACTATAGCAAATCCAAGATGTTTTGCATATTTAGCATAAAATGCGTACACTTTTTGTTTTGAGGTAAAATGCATACCCTTCTTCAGTTTTTCAACTTCACCACTCTCATTTAATGAAAGATTGTTCTCCGGTTCTTCAATTTCCCCAATCCCATTGAATGAAGTATTGTTTAAATCAATGTCCATTGTAGCTTAAAACTGAAATATAGATTCACAATGAGAAGCAATATACAATCCTAAATACTTCCAATGAACACACTTTTATTTGAAAATAAATCAACTAAAGAACAATAACAACCAAATCAGATAGCAGCTTCAAACTTAAAGTAACATTCCTTATCCAAAAGCCCAAGAAAGAACAAAATTTGTTTTAGACAAGGAAGCTAAAATAGATCAATCAGAATGGAGACAATAAACTTGTTTAGTGAATAGTTTTTGACAACTATTATTAGGAAAATTTTCTAAACACAATCTACCTTATAGGAAAACACAAACAAATAAAGCAAATATTTTCAGATGCAGTTTCAAAAACAATATGAGGTTGTGATATTAAACTCCACCATGATTTGTTTCAAACTCTAAATTTGTTTCAAGATTTCTCCCACAAAATCTCTATTTGTTTCAAGATTTCTCCCACAAATTTCAAATCATTAATCAATATGTTTGTAAACCGTAACTATCCCAGATCATTACTCCACCATTTCAACACAAGCAAATGATTGAACACCTTGAGAGCAGAAAATCCAAGGGCTTACATTCCAACATTTCATAGGCATATATATATATATACATATTACACAAGAGGGTAAGGAGGAGTTGAAGTTGAAGACACACTGTAGACACTCCATTTTTGACCACCCTTAAGACTTGGGTGCTTCATTCCGAACACCCGATGATGAAAGTTACACTGTGCAATCTTTTGAATTCTCAACGAAGAATTTTGGATTCAAGCTTCTAATCCAGACCTTACACCCCATTTTGACCAAACTATTTTATACCTTAAAACCCTCTTTTTCAAAATATTTTTCCAAACGCTTCTACGACGTTCCGAGGCTCACATATCGTTTAAAATATTGCACTTTTCGGTAAACTGAATAAGAAAAAAGTGGAAATACATGGAAGGGAGGTGAACTCTTTGAAAAATATTTAAAAACATCTTATTTATAGGTTTGGAGTTGAAGAAAATAGGAGGGGATAAAAGAAAGCTAGTTTAGGAAAGGTTGAGCATCAAACCGTTAAGAAAGAAATGAGTAACCTTCACTAAATTAGACATATCTCTTTGTAAACTTAGAATTTAGATGTGAGGCCACCACCATTGGAAAGTAGAATTCCGGAGCTTCAATTTATATTCAAGAATCACCTAAAATCGAGTCTGGATGAGGGAGATATACCTGTTTGAAGTCGGGCCTGAAATGCAGATTTTTGGACCCGCCCGGGTCCATTTAGATCCGGCCGTGGCTTGTTTAAACCTGGCCGGGTCTCAATGAAAACTTGTCCAGAGTGCCATTTTAGACCTGGCCTTGCATTATTTGGTCCGGTCGTGGGTTTTTTGGGCCCGGTCGTGTGTTTTTGGGACCGGCTAGCTCTCAATAGCAAGAAACATGGCAGCTGGTGGAAATTCGCCAGCTGTTATTTTTTGAAGATATTTTTGGCCAATTTGGCTTAAACTCTATAAATATGACCTCTACTTTCAGAATTGAGGGTTAGCAAAATTTTCCAAAAGTCTTGAAGAGCTAAAGAGACCCCCATCCATCTTCCTTACTCCTTTGACCTTCAAACCTTCTTCAACTATACATACACCATTAGAGCTTGTTCTTGGAGCTTTTTGTTGAGATTTCAAACTAAATTTCAGAAACTTGAGGGTATTTAGAATCTAATTTGTTTAACTACAAGCATCCTCTCTTTCAAAAAGTATAAGCCTGTCATTTTTTTCTTTACTTTCATTTCAGTCTTGTTCTAGCTTTTTCTTGTGTTTTCCTATTGTTTTGGATCCATTTCAAGTGTTATAACTTCGGGTGAATAGCTACCAAAGGTAGAGAGTCTTAACACCCTTTCTTGCACGTTATTTCATAGCTCATTCCCTTTGTTTTACCACTATTTTCTTGGCTTGCAAACTGATTTTTAAAGTTAAAAAAGGCTGAAAAACATGGTTTAGAAGTCCAAAAGTAGAAGGGTTAGCCACCTCTCCTTGTTTTTGCTTGTTAGTTTTGTATCTCCTTGTCATTACCTATCTTTTTGTGCTCTTTAACATAAGTTTTAGCTATTATTTTTTTATGTTTTAGGGTTGTTTAGGGCTGTCCTAATTTGTTTAATTCGTTTATGCTTTGAATACTTTACTTGTTGTGTTGTAAGTCCTCATGGCTTCGGGTGTTTAGGCCTTAGACACTGAGCCATTGGATTTGATGGCTTTTCTTTACTTAGTTTTCATATCAAGAGTCTCATCCTAATAATCAAATTCGCATGATCATTTATGCGTCCTCCCTCCTTTCTTCTTTTCTTTCGTTTGAGGGTTATTTCAAACGATTGATTGTTATTCAAGGCATGAGAAAAAGACCTATGCTCAATGGCTTAATCTCTACGGAGGTTTATCGTCAAGGCGTAGTCTCTCTTTCATGCTTTGGATCACTTCTCGTTTGACATTTCTTTTTATTTAGTAGACTTAACTATCACTTTGGACAAATTGATTAAAGAATGGGAAGGCTAATAAAATTGGCTTAAAAGCAATGAAATCGACATAAAGAAAATGCTTAAAATTAGTTGGATTCGGCCGGACGTTATGCTGAGTCCATCGCTTCAAGAATTGTCACTTATCGATCCATGATATTTTGACGAAACTTGAGGCGCGTCTATCTTCCTCCTTGAGTTAAATTCATGATAGGAGGGAAGGGTGGTTGTTGTTCATTGCATTTATTAATTGTTTTGTCCAAATTATGTTTGAAATCATCAAGTTGTGCCTATTAATGGTTTCGGGCTCGAATTCACTCTTCTCTTCAGCCCCATGATAGAGGACAGTAGAAGGGTTAAACATGGTGTAAAGTTGCTCTGTTTGCACTGTTTTCACCTCAGAGAACAAAAATAGGGTTTGGCATGGAATTAGGGCACAACCAACCTTATTTGGACCCGACCGGGCTCCAATGTTTGGTAAATAGAGTGTTTTGGCAAAGGCAAGGGCAGGGGCAGTGGCTGAGGGTGAAACATGGTAGATTTCTAGGAAGGCAGACATAGTAGCTTCTGCAGACTATCTGCCTGAACATGCATCCGATTCTTGTGCATCTTTAGTTCATATCATTATTATTGTTGTAATTATTGTTTCACCTATTATTATTGTAATAAATTTGATGGTTAGCTTATTTATTCCAAATTTGTAATAAATAGTTAGTTTAGCCAATTTATCATTTATTCGGATTTAGTTTAATTCGGACACTTATTCGGACCCTCTTGCGCGAAGGCAAATATGTAATAATTGTGTATGTCTTCCAACCCCCATTTCTTTCTTCCTTTTATTTATTCGCTTATGATGGGTACATAGAGCATCATGTTTCCTTAGCATTTTCCATGATTTGCATCCATTTGTCTCATATGCATTAGCTTCGGTTCATCATGTTAACCTTGTTGCCATTCTTACTTACTTGAAATGTGCGCTATCATATGCCTTGAGTTGCCATATGCCATGATAGTAAATCGAGCCTATTAGTTGCATTTTTGTATGTGTTACATTAGGCACTCGCATAGTAGAGCATGCATATTTCTAGTTCTTTATTTTTCTTTGGCTTGCCTTGAAGTACTAGGTGAACATTTTTTTGCTTTAGCATATTGCATGCGTGCGATTGTTGCCATATCAAGCATGTTTTCCATGAGGCTAAGTGCTTAAGTGATATACCTATTTGAATGTCGGTGGATGAAGGTCTTTTTACTTAAGTAGGAATAATTTGATTTATGTAAATATGAGCTTGTTTTTTCAAGTGACAAGTATGCAAAACACTTTTTCAAAACAAACATGAAATCAAAGCGTTCCAATCTTTGCAAACTTGGTCTATACTTGTATGCATCACATAGTAATGTTAGCGTATCACATAGTAATGTTAGCATAATAATTAGAACAAGAGCGTATAATGTAAATAAAAATCAAATCATGATTAGTAGAGGCCGATCTTTGATCGGGCGAGTGGGGTGCTTAATTCATGACCTTCCTTTCTCGTATCTAAGTTCCCGAGCCGAGACACTTTGGTGATGACGAAACGTGGCCTTTGGCACGAGTCATGGGTTTCCTAAATTTTCCAAAAATATTTAGGTGGTGACTTTGAAATCTGGTAAAGTAATCTGTTTTTGGCTTTTGATTCAAACATCGATTTTTCACAAGATTGTCGGATTTGAACTCATTTGTGTTTATCTATTTCACATTGTACTTGTGAAATCAAATTCATAACTACGAGAGTCCAAATTGTAAGGCTAGTCGTATCCGAAAGGAGTACGAAAAGCAAGCGACACACACATACCCATGAGTTGAACACACACACAAGCGAAATGCGATTCACGAACAGATCGGTGGTTAGCAATTCACGAGTAGAAATGTGAAATGCGATGCGATTCACGAACAAAAATGTGATTCACAAACAGGCCGGTGATCAGCGGTCGCACACAGGTCGGCCAGTAGGTCACGAGCTATAGTTTCGTTGTCCTCTCTCTCTACTCTCGCTTCGTCTCAGTTTTTCTCTCTATTCTCGCTTCGGCACTATTTTGGAAATCAAACGCGGGTTGAGTAAATTTAGATCTGTGACTGGGTGAAAGAGAAGACAACCACTTGCCAACTCATTTGAACGATTTGAGCTGAGTGAAATTCGGGCTACGTAGTGGCTCTAAAATTGATATGCACTACTTTATTGTGCATAACTGTTGAACATAAAGTCAACGGGGTTTTAGGCCTATCCTACCTGCTTGGGTTTAGGTATTGCCACATTTTGCATGACATCCCCACATTTGCCACCTTTTGTATGACACCCCCACATTTATAGAATTTATATAAAGGCTCCCCGCCTCTTCAAAAATGCATACAGGGTTTTTAAACAATTCCTTGTGTCACAATAATTATGAAACTCTCAAAATCATATCACAGAAAACATATTCCTAGACCGTCATTAACCGAATTAGGTCTTTCTCAAATTCAAGGCACCAAAACAAGTTTGGTTCAACATGTCACTGTAAAGTCAATAGCCTTACTATTTGGAATCACAAACCTAGTGGTCAATATAGTCTACTATTCGGAACTTCATAACATGGCTAGTAGTCTTATCACTAAGCATCATTAATTTCTCATCATGTGGTCAGTAGACTTTTCACTACTAGAAATCACAATGTTTTGACATGTGATCAGTAGTCACAATGTCTTGACATAGGATCAGTAGACCATTTCATTACTAGGAATCATAATGTTTTGACATGTGATCAATAGTCACTCCACTACTAGGAATCACAATGTCTTGACATAAGATTAGTAGACCATTTCATTACTAGGAATCATAATGTTTTGACATATGATTAGTAGACTCTTTTACTACTAGGAACCATCATGTATTAACATATGATTAGTAATCTATTTACTACTAGGGTCTACAATCTCATAACTGTGTAGCCAGTGGTCTAACACCTCTTAGGAACCACCAGTTTCCTATCTTTGTAATCAGTGATCTTGCACTCACTAAGAGTCACTAATTTAAGAATATATTTAGAGTTATAAAAATTCAAAAAATACATTCACCCACCCTAACAGGTTGTCTTGCCTTTACTTTCAAGCAAAGTCACATAGCAATCATACATGCTATACTTGACCCAGGATAACATACTAATTGCCTCTGATAAATTCAGAGATATCATGATGCAATCTTATGATTTCCTTTAATCACACTTGATCTCTCTAGATCTGTAACGAGTTAAATCAAATTGAATTTATATTTTAATCTCAGTTGGGGATTTATTTTAAATTATTAAACTCCATTCATTTTGGACCCAATTGATTGAATCGTGACCTGTTAGTAACCATGTAATATTGTTGTGGTTTTATTATTATTATTATTTAATTACCATAAAAAAGTTATGAATATTTATGGTGTGTTCCATTAAATGAAATATATTTTGTGGTGAAAAAATATTATATTTACTTTTGTCTTTAAAGATGTTGAAATGTATTTTTAATTTATATATATATATGTATAGGTGTATATGTATATATATAGTTAGATATTTGTTTAGGAAATATCTATAAAAGTGACCAAATGGAATATTTTGTCCAACTTTTGGGAATTCTTGGAGTTCTTGCCGTGAAGAAAGAAGAGAAAAGGGTTCCAATGTTAGTTTTTCTTGGGTTTGATCTAGTGTAGGTCATTTTTAACCCCTAATGCTTTGGATCAAAACGTAGAGGGCGGAAAAGGCGTCGTTTGGCTCCAAAAAAATTTAATTTCTGTTGCCGAAAAATTTGAAAGCTTCTTGGCTTGAGGTAAGGATTTTTCCTACACTTCTTTATGTACTTTTTATTTGATTATATGGAGCTTACAGTTGTATATAATTTAATTAGAATTTTTGAAAAATTTGTGATATATTTGCTTAAAAGGGAAATTTTGAGAAAAATAAAGAGTTGATGCCCAAATTGTGAAAGTGTAAACTTGGAATATGTTTGTAAGGTTATGAAAGAGCTATGTTTTAAATTTGAACAAAAAGGGACTTCGACTTGATCGATTTTGAAATTTTTACCGGTTTGTGACCAAAAGAGCATTTTTAAAGAAAACAAAGGAATTACGTTTAACTTTTGGGGCTTTTGATCAAAATAGGATGTCATAGTTGAATAATGCTTGGAGAATGAGTTTGGAAAGAAAATGATGTTTTCTTGGGCATTAACGGTATTATTTTGCTTAATGTATTTGTTGGAATAAAACCGACACGGTTAAAAATAGACCTTAAGAGGTTACCGGACGTGATTGTGATATGAAAACTAGTGTAGTTGTTCATATTTGATGAGATGTGGAATAGATTGTATTTATTAAAATTTTTGGAATTTAATTGTTTAAATATTTGTTTAGAAATATCTGTTTTGAACTATCAGTAGAGGATAGCCACGATTGTTGTAGAAAGGCATGAGACTTAGGTAAATCGAACCACATTTCTCATTTGTTTCATTAGACATTGCATTACATTCATTTCATTGGAAATGTATCTATTTTTTTGAGAAATATTTGTAAATGTATCTGTTTGCGAAAAGATGAATACTTGGTGAATCTGGGTAGGGGGTGTAGAACCGCGGGATTAGATGTCGAGCCTTCCAGTTTACTGGTAAAAATGACAATGGTAGTGCATTAGGGCCTACTTGCAGACACTCACCTTGAGATTCACAGAGCTTGTATTCATGTAACATATGTGGTTTAAAATGGAAATGGTTTTATATCTATTGTCGCATCTCAGCGTTGCATGCTTTATAAAAAGAGAGATAAACTATTTTATCATGAGCATGGCATGAGCATACTCCTCTTTAGTCTTGTCATGGTCTATATGTTGTGTAGTATATCTCTACTAGACTGTGGCTCACCTTACAAGGGAAACCATTTCAAGTACAAGTGCTATGCCTCCGCCAAGACATTGACTTGGGAGGACTCGGAGCTGAGGCTTCATTTTTGTTTTATGGTTATTTGTTGAATGTAAGCCCAGGGCTGTATTTGAGTTGAGTTGAAACTCCATTTTGTGTAACCAAGAATATTATTGGATAAATTTGTAAGCCTGTAGAGCACTTATTATCTGTTTGGCTTCCACTTCATACTTGTTGTAAAATGCATGCTTGGGATTGGAACTGGGGCATTGAGATGTGAACAACATGTATTTGGCATTTGGGATTTAATGGAAATGGATGTATGGAATAGTTAGCTATATATATATGTTTGTCTATCAGGTGGGTTTTGTTGCATAAATAGATATATCCTGCTCAATTTTCGAGGCGTTACAAGATCTTCCTTTAAAAACCTTGCAAAGCCTAAGATTGTTAGGTGGAACAATATTTTCTGTTGTTACCTCTTGAAATCATTTC
Organism: Camellia granthamiana; assembly: GCA_036172215.1. Lineage (NCBI taxonomy): Eukaryota > Viridiplantae > Streptophyta > Magnoliopsida > Ericales > Theaceae > Camellia > Camellia granthamiana. Next base: position 34,092,244 of record CM069904.1, on the reverse strand, counting down.
TGAAAAATCACAACAGAATTTCACTATTCTATTTTTCCAGAAACTAAACTTAACACTAGAAAATCCCAAAGTCTGAAATTTAATTCAAAGCTGATCTCACCACTTACCCTAGAATCGAACATGGTTAGGAAAGTTTCCAGGAAGACTGGAGAGGTCACACCAGTCCCACTTAAGACCCAGTTAACCTTAGACAAAACTTTCAAGAACATGTTGATTCCTAGTCTATGACAAATAAATTTAGAATTAAGTTTTTCAGGGGATAAACTACGTTAAAACAAACCGAGTTTACAAAATTTATAAGCAATTAAAATTTGCTATTAGAATTACACTATTCATAAAAGTTAACTAGTACTCCCGGAACTAAGCCCATTATTTCTAAATAAAAATCATAAATATTTTAGCTAATGCTAAAATTTGGTTCCTTTTCCCAAAACAAAGCACTTTGGAAATAATCAGATTATAACCAAAGACTTTTTCAAAACTTGGTTTTTTTCCACTTTGGGAATAAGAAGATTAAACCCAAAGATTTCCTCAAACCCCAAAGGTTTGAAACTAAATCCATTTCAGTTGCCATTTCTGAATATAAATCAGACATACTCTTCAGTCAAGGCTAAACTTTGGTTTCTATTACAAAAAATCAAAACACTTTGGGAATAATAAAATTAATTCCAAAGACTTTCTCTAAACCTGAAGGTTTATAATTTCTTTTCTTCCTCCTTTCCTTGCACTATGGTGAAACTATTACAAACTAAAAATTAAAAACACTACAAATGGAAATGGAAATGGAAATGGAAATGCAACTGTTACAATTACAGATTGTCTAACTTTGCAAAACGGAGTTCATGGTTGCATTCGGAATCATCTGTTTGGCCAAGAACACGCGTCTCCACTTGTAATGCTTATCTTTGTATAAAACACATTACAAAACTCTATCCTCGTTGCTACTAAATCTCCATGCTCACTGTTCATATATGCACTTGGATACAAGATCAGTTAATGAACCAATAAAGTGAATATTACACAAGTAATTTTAGTTATAACTCGCAATGTGTAATTCAAAGGCTATAGATGCATTGCAACTACAAGAATGTCATGAGTTGCATGATTATAAATCAATTATACATAAAGGAATATTATGGTTATAATGTTGGCAATGCAACCACACAACTATGAGCAAATATATATAACGATAGAATTAAACTCCCACTTATCATTCAATGAATACAAAAATATTTTGGAGTCATTTCATTGATTACAGACCAAGACATGAAAGAACTCCCAATTGATACAACCAAAAATAAATAGAATGAATTAAGAGTTAACATCATTACAATGCCAAGCTATACCACTATGCGATAATGCAATATAATCATAAGCAATCACAGAAACAACACCATTGTTTTACTAAATTTTTTCCCAAAACAAACCTGTTTGGAGATATTTGATACAGTCAGAAACCTCTCGACTAGACGAATCTCTTGAAATTCGCAAAACATGAATTCCAATACTTTGATTTTCCTAGAATTTAATTAATCAAATTAAATCAAAATTGTTACTAATCTTTCAAAACAACACACGGAATAAATCTGAAATCAAACTGAATTATAAAGTGAATAATTAAATTCACTAGAATTCCGAAGGTCCAATATTATTCCTTGTTCCACGCAAAGGTAATCCTGTTCAAATAAAAAATTAGTAGTCCAATTTACTAATTCCCATTTATTTTATTTGTTTGTATTAAATAAACCTGTAAAGAAAGTTAGCTACAAAAGAAAACAATCAAACAAATCAAATAAAATAGTAAGAAACTTACATAATAAAATTTTTATTTTTATAAACTCCTACCAACTTAAACACTAACAATCAAATAACTCATGCAATAACAACTAATTAACATAAAATAAATTGAATGAATAAATTATTAGAAATAAACAACTCAAATTCCAACAACTCTAGGCAATTAAATTAATTTTAATTCCAAGAGTCACTAGAATAAAATTATAATAAAAACTACATTGTTTTATAAAAATCTATTTTAAGATTGTTGGTATTTTTCCATAATAATACAAGAAAAATATATAAAATAAATTAAATAGAAATGACAAAACAAATTTTTTTTTTATATTTAAAGAATGAAATACATAATAAAATACACAACCAAAAATACATAAATGAATTAGATTACATTACTAATAAATCAAATTATTAACATGGATAACTAAAGGTTAGAACTCATCTTTGTAAACTAAATTTTGAAAAAATTAAGAACAAATGATAAGAAAAGAAGCAAATCGAAGTCTGTGTGATACCACAGTTTTCTTAAAACAGATTCACTGCCTCTCAATGGATGCTGAAGGTACGCCGGTGTCTATCTCCCAAGATACGACGGTCAAAACCAGCTAATGCAGAAACACCTTCTAAATAGCTTCGGCGAACTTGATAATGGTTGCACTCTCTCTAACTAGAATCAAAGAAGGGGCTAGCAAAAGAAGATAGGAAAATTTTTCTTTGGTGAAAAAAAAAAAAAAAAAAAATCTCCAACTTTTTATCTCAAAACACCATCTCCATTTTCCATAAAAAATCTCTCCAAAATTATCCTACTAAGTTGGGGGGGAAAGACCTCTATTTATACAAGTAGGGGAATCCCTAACCATGAAGGCTATACATCAATAGGACCATCAAATGCCATTAACCAAGGCCATCAACTCTAGGCATTAGAGATAGAGTTACAAAGGTTGAAAACCTATGGCCACTGTAACGCCCCGAAATAATTCGACATGAACCACCCACATAACTGTTACATCAACTTACTTCCAAAATAGGATATTAACCATAACCCTTTACATAAGATCAATTGTTTTACAAAAAAAATAATCTCACGTGCAGCTAGCTATACATTCATTGATAAACTAGTACATGAGCCTATAACATGTAAATCATCAAATCAAAACGAATAAGGCCTTCAAGGGCTTACAAGTCCCAAGGCAATTGCTTGGTTACACAAAATGGTCTCTCGGACCCATACACATTAGCCCTTGGCTTTACAAAAATTTATAAAAAATATAAGAGCAAAATACTCTTCACAGTCACGTCCACGCCATCAACTCGGCGGGATCACCACCTTTCTTACCTGCATCAAATCCCATAGGGGTGAGCATAAAGCCCAGTAGAGAATTCTCACAAAGTATATACAGTTATGCATTATCCTCAACATAAAATAAACGTGAGTGCGATGCCATGCCAAAGTTGATAAATGAGGAAAATATTCATTTTCAATGCACTTTCTCAAAATCAACATATTCTCAATATTAGCTTGTAGTCTCATCAATTTCAACCTTCAAATATTAATTCAATGGGGGCGGTAAATACGACATTGGTAATCCCTAGGCTGGTGTCTCCAAGTAGACTCTGCGAGTACTACCAAACTGTCATTTTTACCGGTGCTAACCGGAAGGCTCGACACCTATCCGCGCGGCTTTCGGGTCTTTCACCCTGGACACTCAGGCCAACTTATCAAATTCATCTACACCCCCTATCCGGACTTACCAACGTATTTACCCCATACAAATTTCCATTAGTTCTCATGGTAATATAATCTTTCTCAAGTAAACATGAAGAGAATACAACATTGGTAATAATCCACTTCATGCACATTGATAATATAGACTCAAAAAAAAAAAAAAGAGATGCAATAATTAATATCTCATAACATTTCTGTATTTCCAAAATGTCTTAACAACAATAATAAACAAATACCTTTCCACTTTTACGAATACGTTTCTCATTGCACAAATAATCATATGTCTTCAACACATCATCACAAGTTCTCAACACCAACCCATCATGACCAAACCTTTCAACATGGCCAACATGTCATCTTTCATTTAATTTCCCCATTACATTATAATTAAGCATTTCACATCATCAATGGCACTCAACAACTCACCATCTTACAACATTACAAGATTATATGAAATTTTCAAACATCATCCTTCAAGATTTCAATTTCACTACCATGGTGCTCAACAGTTATTATCTTACCTCATTACAAGTTCAAGTGTTAGTAACAATGTTAAAATACCATATCATATCTCATGTGTCAAGTATGTTGTTATTATGATAACATTTGGTGGAACTTACTCTAATACATCCTCTCAACACAAGAAAATAAATACTTTCAAAGACATTTTCATTATTTTGTAAAATCCCCAATTTCTAGGGATTTTGTCAAAAACTTAACACTTCTTCAATTCATGATAGAAGCCTCATCAAAATCATCCCTTTTTAAACAATAAATAAGAAGTCACAAGGATCAACTTAGAAACATTTCAACATTTAAACCCTCATCTGAGAAATCTCATCATCTTTGAACCAAAACCAAAACTCTCAAAACAAAGTCAATAGAAACACAAAATCAACATTTAACTTGCAAAACATGTATATATAACTCAAGAATATCCCTACCTCAAGCTTGGAAGAGAAGATGAGTAAAAAGGTTGAAACCCCAAAATTGTCGAAACCAACTTCTACTTGGATCAAAACGAAGCTCTTGACGAGATCTACAATCTTTCTCAAAGGAGCAAGGCAAGAAGATGCTTTTAAGAGAGTAGATCTAAAGACTTTTGAGCAAAAAGTGGTTTTGGAGAGAGAGAGAGACCCACGGTTTAGAGGGGAGAAGAGAGAAAGAAAATAAAGAAAAGGGTCAAGTGAGGGCCTATTTATAGCACTAGGTAAAATTAGAAATAAGCCCCAAAGTCAACCCAAAATATCAAGTCAAAACCCCCCAAAAAGTAGGGCCAAAAGTCGAACCAAAATCCGAAAAAAAATCTGCAGGGGTCGACCCCTACAACAGTGGTGTCGACACCAAAGAGGAAAATCTGGGAAACTAAGCTTGACTGCACTGCTGGTGTCGACCCTACCCCAGACTGGTGTCTACCCTATGTTCCAACAACCAACACACAAACAGAAGAGGGTCGACCCTCTTCCAGTCTGGTGTCTACCCTATGTTCCAGCAACTCCTCCAAAACTTCACCAACAGGTAAGGGTCGACCCTAGGAAGGCTGGTGTCGACCCTAGAATGGAATTTCTAAGTCTCCAAGGAACTTTTGACAAGAATAAGCGCGAACAACCTGTCAGGACCCAAACCCGACCCTATGGGTTTAGCACCATAACTGGCCAGTAATCCGAGATTACCGAAGGCCTACTGAACAGTAATACAGTTAAACAGAGTACAGGGCCTGGCGGAAGCCAATACAGTAAATAACTAGTGTCCATTGAGCTGTGACAATCTGTATGCCAAAAACATTTTTCATGCATTCAAACAGTTTAGAACAGTACAGTCTATACAATCATTTACAGTCAGTCAGTACAGGGATCAAATCCCTAGACAACAGTACGGTAAAATAGTAGACAGTCTATACAGTAGTACAAAACAGTAAGGAGACCGATGGGGACACAAAAACACCCCAAGCCATAGCATGGCAACTCGGAACCTCGCAGTGAGGCACATAGGCTGGCTTGACAAAACTGGGGACCGACCCACGCTCCTAGCTCCGGTCTGGCTGCTGAGAACCTACATATATATATAAACAGTGAGCTAAAGCCCAGTGAATAACATAATGCGTAAAGGGGTTATGAATGAATGTCCTTACAGTAATGAAATCAGTTCATTAAACAGTATTTCAGTCTTTCAGTATTTCAGTCAATCAGTCATATGTGGTACATCCATTAGCCTATAAACAGTAGGTCCAAAAGGATCGGGTCTTAACAGACCCAACAGTAATGATGGCCATCAATCAGTAAACAGTATGGTTCCACAAGGGAACCGACAGAGCTCTATAACAGTAACAGTCAATGCTAAGGATGCCACAATACAGTTCAGAATACAGGACATACATTCATTCAGTAAACAATATCAGTTCAATAAACAATTCAGTTCAGTATTCAAAAGATAAACATTTTGAACATATCTTTACACAATTGTTACTCACAGAGTTCTGGGCTACAGTAAGCTAGAGCGTCTCCTCCAAGCCAACCCTACATAGTATACAGCATGAACACACACTAAGCTATACAGTTGGAAAAGATCAATAACTTAATCCCTAATTTGCCTCGGTGTGTTCTACATCTATATCCTCATTAAGATGCCTTAAACTAGGCCTAAGAATGCCTAGAATGGGATGAGGATGCAAAGATGTGCACAGAAAACAGTTTCAGAAATTTCAGTGAAAACAGAGTCCCGCTCGAGCACAGGTTTCCCCGCTCGAGCGGACAGGCAAAAACGTTCCCCGCTCGAGCGTGATTTCTTCCACTCGAGCGTACTGTAAAAATATACTGGATGCTCGAAATCTCTGCTCGAGCGCGCATCACTCCGCTTGAGCGGACTGTAAAGCAGGTCGAAGTACTGGGAGCTCGATTTCCCCGCTCGAGTGGCACTTCCCCCGCTCGAGCGTACGACCAAAATCTGGAAATTCCAGATTTGAGCTCCAAGATCAAAACCAAGTTTCAAAGCATCAAATTCGATCCTTTTGGGCTAATTTTCTGGAAAACACTTTAAAACTCAATGTATAACATGTTTCAAAGATCAATTTGAGAAATCAAGGCCCAAAGGTAGTTCCATTAAACTCATTTTCAAATCAATTCTCAAGAACATGATGAACATGCAATAACCATGAATTCAATCAATTTGAAGCCTCAAATGTTAGCTCAATTGAGCTCATTTCTTCAAGAACAAGATGAAATCATGGTCTTTAACATGAATATGAACATGCATGCAAGGATTCTAACTCAATTGAAACCAATTTCATGAACATGATGTTAATTGAACATGCAAGACTTTAAACAATTTCCCAAGCTTCCAAATCATGCTCTAATGAGCCAAATCTTACAAAAACATGGGGAAATTCATGGACTTGAATATAAACATGAGCATGCATGTAACAATTAGCCATGAAAACAACTTCAAATTCCTCAATACAAGCATGCATGCAAGAGATGAGCTTCAATTCAACATTCTAAGTCATATCTTGGCTCTAATCTTTAATGATCCTCTAAACCATGCAAGAATCAATTGAATTCACAAACAAGAGGGTAGTCACACTACCTTAGGTCTCCAATTACAAGAATAGAAGCACAATATGCAAGAATCCTTTCAATCTCTACAAGTCTCTAAGCCAATTTGTGAAGGACTCAAGCTAACTCCTTTCTCTCTCTCTCTAATTCGGTTTAAGCTCTCAAATGAGCTGATGAAATGCTGGCTAAATGCACACTAAGGCTTCAATATAAAATATGGAGTGGGCCACTAAGTGGCAAAATGGTAAATAAGGCCAACTCTTGTAATTTACATCATTTGATCTAATTTAATCATACTAAATCAATTTTCAGATAATTATACCATAAAATCACATTAATTCTACTGATCATAAAACATCAGTCAATTTCTGGTTCGGCCGCCGATAAGGCCTTCAATTTGCAGTTTAATGCATAAGACGAGAACAGATAATTTGACAGTCAAACAGATAGATTGTGCATTTAAACAGTTACAGTCAATCAATTCAGTTTCAGATTTCAGTCAGTCAGTTCAGTATGTCAATCAATTCGATTACCAATCATGATCAGTCTCAGTTCAACAGTAATCAGTACTTAATCAGTAAACAGCGACGAGGGTCGTTACACAACCAAACCCAACAAGTTTAATTCGGATTATACTCCTCCAAAACCAACCTATAACAACACCAAAGGTTTCCAAAACATAATAATAATTCAAATACACTTCCTAAAAGTTTTAAAAAGGGTGAAAGTGCTACAACCTCCCCACCTTAGGAAATTTCGTCCCCGAAATTTAAACAAACCATTAAATCAAAGTGTTCTAGCAACAACCATCATTTTAACAATATATCCAAGTCACCACATCAAAGTTCAACTAATCATAGGTTACTTTCTTCCTCACCATTCCATCAAAACACAAACGTTCATGTTAGAAATGAAATGAAACCTCTAGAACAATAATTTATCTTTCCATAACGTCATTCTCAAAACGACAATACATACAACAACATGTGATCATAATTTAACATTCTTCCCGTCATCACTGGGGGACATTACAAATTCTAAAACAATACAACTAGACATGCTCAAATAAATCCGGATACTTGGAGCGGACCTCCGCTTCCCGTTCCCAAGTCGCTTCCCCAATCCTATGGTGTCTCCACAACACCTTCACTAAAGGTATGGTCTTACCCTGCAACACTTGCTCTCGGGTATCTAAGATTTGAATTGGTCGCTCTTCGTAGGAGACATCCTCATCTTCCTCCAAGTCAACCCAATCTTACACATGAGAAGGGTCGGGCTCGTACTTCCTAAGCATTGACACATGAAACACATTATGAACTCCCGAAAATTATGGCAATAAAGCTAACCGATATGCTACTTTCCCAATCCTCTCCAATATCTCGAAAGGCCCAATGAACCTCGGAGACAACCTACCACTCTTACCGAACCTCATCAAAGTTCGCCTAGGTGAGATCTTAAGAAACACGTGATCACTTACTTCAAAAGATAAAGGTCGTCTATTCTTATCGGCATAACATTTCTGTCGGCTTTGGGTCATAGCTAACCTCTTTCTGATGAGAGCAACTTTCCCAATTGTCTCCCTCACGATTTTCGGGCCCAACAAAGGTGCATCGCCCACCTCAGCCCAACAAATTAGTGTCCTTCAAGGTCGGCCATACAAGGCCTCAAACGGTGCCAAGGAAAATCTCCCAACTAACCAAGGAAACACAACACCAACTTCCGGTCACAACCAAAATTGGAATACCACCCCGACTCTAGGAATGCCAAGGATACCGAATTAGTCAAGAGCACAAGGAAAGGGTCACAGACTTCTCCTCGATTCACACCACTAACTGGGTTTATGAGACTAGGACAACAAACAACCGCGGCAACCCCACGCATGCCCTGGGTATCCGCTACCACTAACCCAAACACTCTCCACGCTTCGCACTCCAACAAGATGGGGACTAGATTTTCACCACAAGATCCTTGGTTACCTCGTTTAAAGGAAAAAGGTTACAACAAAAACTCGGCTCAAGACAAGACTCCAGCCTAACAAGTTCTTGCAACACCCAACCATTCACATAACAGAATATACAAAATTCAAGATCTAGCAATACAATTAAAGCAGTTATAGCATCCCAATCATAGGGGTCTGATAATTAACAATTCATTCTCAAAAGAAAATTTCATCTTTTTCTCAATTCTTGGTAAAAATCGTTTCTTTTACATATAAAACATTTTCTCAAGGGTGTTCCAAAACTCACACCGATTATTAGCCAAAATACATTTTCTGCCTTACAAGTAAAACCCAAGTTTCATTTATTTTCCAGTACCATTCTTACATGACAACCGGTGAACCTTTACCGTCACCCAATAACGTCCATCACCCACACGGCAATGCCACAACCAACATAACATATCATTTTCGCAATGTTCATTAACATTTCCACACTATTATCAACACAGATTACCACAATCACATCATTTCGTTCAGCCAATATCATTATGTTTACTATGTAATTTATCATCCACACAAGATAGCGAAAGGACACATAAACTAGTTTCAACAAAATTGCTTACATCATCTTGAATGAAAACTCTTTTCCTCATTTATATGTTTTTATCAAAATTCGTTTAAATTCATACCATTTTCCAACCAAATTTCATGTCATAAATACAGAGTACAACTCATTATTTTGTAAACATTTTCCCAAAACAAGTCTTAAAATCTCACCCCAAGGGTTTTAGTTAAAATAGAATTGTCATGAAAGTTTTCAAAAGTTGGAAATCACCCCTCATTTTATCTTCTCAATATATAACCGGTGAATCCCGACCATCACCCAATCACATTCATCACACTTACAACGATTTCTACAATGCAAAAATTACATTTCCATGACAACAAAAGTTAGTAAATAAGCACGGTGCCAAAAGAACTATGCAACACGCATAACTTTCCAAACTTCGAAGGTTTCATACCAAGACAACACTAACCAAGAAGACCATCGATACAAGAGGACTTACAAACGTTCCCAACCAAGGGGCTAACACTTTACCCTGACTCTGGGGTTTCAAAACTCGCATTGGGAAGTGCACACCGACTACTACCCGCACAAGCAAGGCTCAAACACAACCCATGGTACAACACCGCCTTCTAGCTCATTCTGTGCTAAATTTTCCAAAGGTTCAACCTTACACTCCACATCTAAACTGTTCTAAAGTGACGATGTGTCACTCACCTTGATGCCAATCAACTTAGCTAATCACCTGAGACTTTTCCACTCGCACTCCATTCACCTAGAGATAGGTTTTCAAACACCGTTCCACATACTTTCAGGGTCTTTTCGGCCTTCCTAAAACAGACTACTCCACTATTATTCCCATAGAAATTTTACTCATACACCAGGATGGCAAACACACTCGTACATTCAACACGAGACCGAATAGGTCAAAGGACATCACACGATCCCGGGCACCCAAGACAAATCTCTCCAATGGTACACTCATCACTTGAGAACACAAACCGTTCGCCACACTAATAATACTTCAAGCATCTACTCATGAAATTCTTTTCTCACTCAACTCTCTACCCGCAATCTAATAACGTCCCATACTCATAACTGACCAAGGCATAATAGCGACCCCACTTACGGTTGACAAGACCACAACCAACTCACTAATCAATAACTCGACGCACTAAGCGACACACACTAGTACTCTTCTCACTATACCAAGATTTGGATCTCACACTTCCTTAGACATTCCCACATCACTTCCACCAATCTTCACTAGATTCTAAGGTCTCACGTTTCCTCAAACTTACCAAAATAAAAAGCTTAAACTTTTGGCCCTCATTCCAACACTATGCTAGTCACAAAGATTTTCTGCGAATCTTTCATTTTCCACAAACAAGTTCCAAACTAATTAAGAATTTAAAGGTCATCGCACGACCAACACAAAGTTTAGCATTCATTATACAACAACACTAGGATCATCAATATCCTTAACAACCTTTCAGTACACATGCAGAAAAGAGTATTCAAGGCTCATTGCATGCCCAACACATAACGGTCTACAAACAACAATGCATATACATATACAACACATAGCCATGGTGCCCTAGCACCCTACAGCACACCAACCAATAACCAAAGCTTCACAGCTAACAACATCAATTTTTAAAACAAAAGTTCCCGCCCCTAAAGGGTGGTACTACTGTGCTGGTTGAAAAGCCGACCCTCGCGAAGCTCTCGAAGCCTGGCCCTTTTGGGCCTGATACCGATAACGTCTCCGACTGGACTGATGGAACAAAGTCTGACTAGATTCTAAAACACCGGAAAGATCTACACATAAAGGGCAAAAAGGTCCAACATGGCCCCTCTGACCACAATTAAAACAAACAACGGCCTCCCAATTCTGAACCCGATTTGGAGCCTGAACCTCATTGGATCCCCTAACGGACAAACTCGAAACCCCTGATGAAACCGAATCTAGGAGTGAGCATGCGCTCGCCTCCATCTCTTGCTAAGTCCAGTGTACTTATGAACTGCAGGAGTTACCAAAGTGGCCTCCTCCCTGACTCGACCAACACTGCTAACCACTGCCTCTGCATGGGCCGCCGCCTCAACTAGATCAAAATAATTCTTCCACTTAGATCTAACCACCTTTCCCCGAATATCATCACGCAACCGCCTCTCAACCTCATAACAACGATGCTCCTTTGTTACCACAAATTCTGGAGCAAATCTCGACAAACTAGTGAACCTCATCTCAAACGGAGCCAAAGGAGTAACATCCTGACGCAACTCAACAAACTATTTGCCTAACCTTTTCCCGAGCAGAATGAGGGAAATACTTGGCCAAGAAGGCCTCGGTAAACACAACCCACGTGGCACCTACGGTACACTCCACATACTTCCACCAATAACTCGCATTTCCCCTACAATAGGAAGGTTGCCAAAGAAACCCTCAACCCCTCGTCCTCGACTCTGAGCATGTCATGAGTCTTGGTAATCTGTTCCAACCAACTCTCTGCCTCCAGCGGTCTTGCCTCTCCTAAAAACTCCTGTGGATTGGAGCGAAGAAACTCCTTAGTAAGCTTGAGGGTACGCTCGTTGTCCCCCTCATTGCGAGCTAGAGCATCTTGCACCGTTCTCACAACCTCGCGTGCAACTTCCTTGCTGACAGCCGATGCTGTAACAACAAGTGCTAGTGGAACCGCCATGCCCCTATTGACACTCCTATTTCCCATCCATCCTCTATTTCCTCATGTAGACATCCTACAAAATCAACTAAGTGCACGACGCAACAGCCTCCCCGAGGCACACACTCTCACCACCACGACTTTGAACTCTTCCCGACATCCTAACTAAGGAACAAGATAGATAAATTGGTACATAATTTCCAAATGTACTCGCAACTCGCCTCACACGTAAAGCTAATACAATTATATATATATCTATTCTAGCACATAAGCAATCCAATTCATTCCACATAAGCACGTAGCCACATAAGCACATACGAATTATTCTTTAGTGATGAGATTCGTCCCACGAGAAACCAAGAATTCTTAGTAGAATGAGTATTGATCAGGTACCATTCTAATAAGACCTCAAGGAATCTAATAGGTGCAAATAACATCCCAAAAGCCTAATCCCATACCCACATAGTCACATAAGCATGCTATCACATAATCACACAGACAAAGCATTTCCTAATCATACGAAATGAACCCATTGTGGTATAACAACCACTTCCCGCGAGCCCCAAAAATTCAAACCCAGTAGCTCTGATACCAAGTTGTAACGCCCCGAAATAATTCGACATGAACCACCCACATAACTGTTACATCAACTCACTTCCAAAATAGGATATTAACCATAACCCTTTACATAAGATCAATTGTTTTACAAAAAAAATAATCTCACGTGCAGCTAGCTATACATTCATTGATAAACTAGTACATGAGCCTATAACATGTAAATCATCAAATCAAAACGAATAAGGCCTTCAAGGGCTTACAAGTCCCAAGGCAATTGCCTGGTTACACAAAATCGTCTCTCGGACCCATACACATTAGCCCTTGGCTTTACAAAAATTTACACAAAATATAAGAGCAAAATACTCTTCACAGTCACGTCCACGCCATCAACTCGGCGGGATCACCACCTTTCTTACCTGCACCAAATCCCATAGGGGTGAGCATAAAGCCCAGTAGAGAATTCTCACAAAGTATATACAGTTATGCATTATCCTCAACATAAAATAAACGTGAGTGCAATGCCATGCCAAAGTTGATAAATGAGGAAAATATTCATTTTCAATGCACTTTCTCAAAATCAACATATTCTCAATATTAGCTTGTAGTCTCATCAATTTCAACCTTCCAATATTAATTCAATGGGGGCGGTAAATACGACACTGGTAATCCCTAGGCTAGTGTCTGCAAGTAGACTCTGCGAGTACTACCAAATTGTCATTTTTACCGGTGCTAACCGGAAGGCTTGACACCTATCCGCGCGGCTTTCGAGTCTTTCACCCTGGACACTCAGGCCAACTTATCAAATTCATCTACACCCCCTATCCGGACTTACCAACATATTTACCCCAACATATTAACCCCATACACATTTCCATTAGTTCTCATGGTAATATAATCTTTCTCAAGTAAACATGATGAGAATACAACATTGGTAATAATCCACTTCATGCACATTGATAATATAGACTCAAAAGAAAAAAAAAAATGCAATAATTAATATCTCATAACATTTCTGTATTTCCAAAATGTCTTAACAACAATAATAAACAAATACCTTTCCACTTTTACGAATACGTTTCTCATTGCACAAATAATCATGTGTCTTCAACACATCATCACAAGTTCTCAACACCAACCCATCATGACCAAACCTTTCAACATGGCCAACATGTCATCTTTCATTTCATTTCCCCATTACATTATAATTAAGCATTTCACATCATCAATGGCACTCAACAACTCACCATCTTACAACATTACAAGATTATATGAAATTTTCAAACATCATCCTTCAAGATTTCAATTTCACTACCATGGTGCTCAACAATTATTATCTTACCTCATTACAAGTTCAAGTGTTAGTAACAATGTTAAAATACCATCTCATATCCCATGTGTCAAGTATGTTGTTATTATGATAACATTTGGTGGAACTTACTCTAATACATCCTCTTAACACAAGAAAATAAATACTTTCAAAGACATTTTCATTATTTTGTAAAATCCCCAATTTCTAGGGTTTTTGTCAAAAAATTAACACTTCTTCAATTCATGATAGAAGCCTCATCAAAATCATCCCTTTTTAAACAATAAATAAGAAGTCACAAGGATCAACTTAGAAACATTTCAACATTTAAACCCTCATTTGAGAAATCTCATCATCTTTGAACCAAAACCAAAACTCTCAAAACAAAGTCAATAGAAACACAAAATCAACATTTAACTTGCAAAACATGTATATATAACTCAAGAATATCCCTACCTCAAGCTTGGAAGAGAAGATGAGCAAAAAGGTTGAAACCCCAAAGTTGTCGAAACCAACTTCTACTTGGATCAAAACGAAGCTCTTGACGAGATCTACAATCTTTCTCAAAGGAGCAAGGCAAGAAGATGCTTTCAAGAGAGTAGATCTAAAGACTTTTGAGCAAAAAGTGGTTTTAGAGAGAGAGAGAGAGAGACCCACGGTTTAGAGGGGAGAAGAGAGAAAGAAAATAAAGAAAAGGGTCAAGTGAGGGCCTATTTATAGCACTAGGTAAAATTAGAAATAAGCCCCAAAGTCAACCCAAAATATCAAGTCAAAACCCCCCAAAAAGTAGGGCCAAAAGTCGGACCAAAATCTGAAAAAAAATCTGCAGGGGTCGACCCCTGCAACAGTGGTGTCGACACCAAAGAGGAAAATCTGGGAAACTAAGCTTGACTGCACTGCTGGTGTCAACCCTACCCCAGACTGGTGTCTACCCTATGTTCCAGCAACCAACACACAAACAGAAGAGGGTTGACCCTCTTCCAGTCTGGTGTCTACCCTATGTTCTAGCAACTCCTCCAAAACTTCACCAACAAGTAAGGGTCGACCCTAGGAAGGCTGGTGTCGACCCTAGAATGGAATTTCTAAGTCTCCAAGAAACTTTTGACAAGAATAAGCACGAACAACCAAACCCAACAAGTTTAATTCGGATTATACTCCTCCAAAACCAACCCATAACAACACCAAAGATTTCCAAAATATAATAATAATTCAAATACACTTCCTAAAAGTTTTAAAAAGAGTGCAAGTGCTACAGCCACTAATATGGTCATCAACTCCATCATCAAAAGATGGGAGTTACAAAGGTCTAAACCTCCCACATGCTTAAACACATACAAATAAATATGTATATGATGATGGTTAAATAAACCAACTACATAGGTTATAAAATGGATACTAATGTTGGGTTACGACCCGATCCAAGCTCAATTCTCAAACACATGCACCGGCTAAGCCCAACACAACATAGCTTAGCCCAAGCTCAGGATTAAGTCCAAGACCAAACCCAACATATGCACAAGCACAAGCACAAGCTTAGGCCCAGTCCAAACTAAGACTAAGTCCAAATTTATGCCTAACTTTATTGATGCCCACTTTATGAGACAATTCTCATTCATAACTCAATGGTTTCGACTCATTATTTTTTTGTTGCAATCTTCTCACTTAAAAGAATACAAAATCACTCAGATCCACCTTAACCGACGGTTGGGTACCACTTTAATTTTGAATTAAAGTTGCCCAAAAACCATTATTTTCCAACATTAATAGTCCTAAAATAACACGATAATGTAAAATCGCTACATTTAAAGATGAAAAATCTTACATAATCATACAACTTCTAAGACTATTGACTCAGTGTATAAGAAACACCAAATAACTTATCAATTGAGTCCCACATTTCAAAACCTACTATGCCTATACATATATACACACACCTTAGTTTTTGTATCTAATAGTCTAAAAAATTGTATCATATTACTCAATGTTTTAAGGAAGGGATCTCGCATAATCGTGTAATCCTTGGGACTGTTGAATTGATGCATGAAAGAAAAACCAAATAACTTCTTAATTGGGTCTCACCTTTCAAAACCTACCATGCCTATGCTTATATATATATAGACATCTCAACTTCAGTATCTAAATAGTCTAAAAAATAATCTGATCATGTAACTCATTGTATTTAAAGATGAAACCTCATCTAATCATGTAACTCTTAAAAGTATTGAATTGGTGCAAGAAAAGTACCAAATAACTTCTCAATTGGGTCCCACCTTTCAAAACCTACCATCCTGTTTGCAACATAAATATTTTCTTGTGGATTGTGGCCAAATATAATTTTATTGATTGTGGCCTATCAATTATGGCCTGTCGATCATGGCCAAATCTAATCTCATTGATTGTGGCCTGTTAATTTTGATCTGTCGATTTAGACCATAGTGCCTGTTTAGTGCAGCTTAAAAACTGCTTATTTCAGATTTCAGCTTAATTTAAGCTATTTTGATGTGTTTGGTTTAGCTTATAGCTTATAGCTTTTTGGAAGTCAGAAATCAGCTTATTCTTTGAGTGGGGTAGGAGATGCTTAATTTATAAGTCAAAAATCAGCTTATGTTCATAGTTATAAGCTATAAGCTGTTTAGGCATAAGTTATAAGCACTTTCCCACAGCTCTACCAAACAGGGCCATAAATTATTTTTGACATAAAATTATGACCACAAACATTTGTATTTATTATTATTATTATTATTATTATTATTATTATTATTATTATTATTATTCCTATTGCTATTTTTGTGCATAATGCATCAGGTGGGTCAACGTGGGGCATAAAGGTGGTGTGAAACTTGTAAATCCATGATCTGCAAAGAACCCATGATTAGAAAAGAATGTGGTTGTAAGTTGAAGTATCCAGCAGTTGCAAAATGAAGGAAGAAACTGGCTAGAGCAGTTGTTGAAGAGAAACGTGGGATAATGACATGATATTGAGAGAATGGCAACATAGGTAGTTAATTGAAGGCAAAGGAAAATTAGCTGGACAACGGCAATAAATAGCTTGGATAATGGAGAGATAGAGGACATCAAAAAATCATCTAACTCATCAGTCTTTTCTTTATCTTTAGGAGTAGTCTACATTAATTCTTAGGAGTGAATTATCTTAATTTTTAGGAGTAGTTTTCAACAATTTGTAACCTTGTAAACTTAGAAGATTTCAATAAAAGTTTTTCTGCATTTACTTCACTCTGTCGATTGTTAATTGTTCCAAAGAAGTCCTTATACTTTCAAGGCAATTTGAATCAAATACACAGTCGCTTGATCTCTTTGGTTGAATTGTTTGTTTAAATTATTGTTCGATCTTGTCGATTTGGGGTTAATATAATTTTTACTAACAATTTTTGGCACGCCCAGTAGGACATCTTCCTTATTTGGAATGATGACAAGAATTCAAAGGCAAGATGTAGTACAAGAAGACCTAAAATACGGCATGAAAAAATCTCATAAAACACAGTCACATGATGTTCCAATAAGTGGATTTCCATGGAATGACGTGTCAAGAAAAAATAGATGAAATGATTTGGTTTTGTGAAGATGAAATGCGTTGGCGTAAGAATGAAATTTTTTATTTACAAGAAACAATTGATTATCTTGATTAGCAAAAATTTCAAACAATAGCGCCATTGTCATATTATTTGAGGTTAGAAACACGAAATCATTTTGATAAAATGATTGGTCAACTTGATGATCAAATTGACCATTTTGAGATCGAAATTCATCAATGGAGGGAAACATTGAAAATTCTTACAGAAGCCAAAATTTGTGGCTTTTTAGTTGTTCTTCCTATGCCTTTAAAGGTTGTGAATGATGAAAAGGTTAAATCATCAGTTGTTATTGTTAGGTTGTTATAATTGGCAATCCTGTTTGACAAAACTCCATTCAATTGTAGTTTTATTTGCTCTTTTATTTCAGTGAGGCTATGAGTGTTTAGATGCGAATCTAATCCGAATTGTGCCTATGCAAAGGAGTTTGTGATCTTAATCCTTTCATGTTTTCCACTTTGATGACTATGTACAGGGATCGAGCTGCTTGGTCAGCTCGCGGGGATCCAGGGGGCGGCACCCTATGGCAGGTCTGGGGCAACGCCATGGCGGGGTCAAGTGGTGAAAGTTGCACTCGAGCGGTCAGCCTATATGTTTCGCACCACCTTTAGTCACACCACTTAAGCAGTGAAATGTGCACTCGAGCGGTCTTCGTGATCCAGGTTACTATAAAGTGCGCTGTTTGCTTGTTTTAGGGTTTGAGCCGTCCAGTTTTTTAGAGAGGAAAAAAAAACAAAGTGTTTTATATTGGAGGGTACTTTATAAGTATTTCCTTAATGATTTAAGAGTGATCAATGGATCCATGAACTTTATATCAACATCATCAAAGGGTTTGTTAGTTTTCTTTTATTTACAAAAGAGAGAGCTGCTTTTCGGTGGATTCCTGGAAACTTGGGCCTAAAGCTTTGGTGGATTCTGGAGTGGCTCATCGTCGTGGATTCGACATCAGCGTTGTGGATTCAATATAGCGATTCTGATTTTAACCCGACCTTTGTTATATTCCGGACTCGGGTTTCGTGGTTTAATGTTGTTATCCATGTCTTGTTTTTCCTCATTTTTCTTTGAATTTGAGTGTTTGAGTATTTTGGGCATGTTTGAAACAAGTTGGTTGCTAGTTATTTAAATGGTTGTTGTCTAGAAATTTTCCTCTTCGCTCAAGCAAGGCTTCTTGTGCTCGAGTGAGCTTTGAGAGTTCCCAGTATTTTTTCCAGACTTGCAGAATTTCTGGGAAGGTAAAGTTCTTCGCTCGAGCGAGGCTTCTTGTGCTCGAGCGACAGTGTGCGTTTATAAAACTTCTGTAGGTGTGTATTCTGCGCTCGAGCGACGCTTCTTGTGCTCGAGTGAGGTCACTTATTGTGTCTAGTCGCTTGAGCGACAACTCCTTCGCCTGAGCGAGCCTCGCGTATATTAGTTAACAGTAGAGCAGTTTTATATCACTTTTTGGACTTTTTTTCACTCAAAACCCTAAATCGGCATTCTCTCTCTCTACAAATACACCTAGATTTAGGGATCTCTCAACCCTAGTTCCTTTGTTAAAAAGATAGAGCATCTTGTGGGCTTCCATTTAATCCGAACAAAGTCGAGTTTCGGTGTCTTTGAAGTTCTTCCATTTCTCCTTTGGGCTTCTACTCTTAAGGTAGGGATATTCTACACTTTGTTATGGTTTTTAACATAGTTATTTGTTGTTATGTATACATAGTGAGATTTGGGGTGTTTGGAGAAAACCTAGGGTTTGGGTTAATGCTTTAGAAAGAGGGGTTTCCATGTGATGTTATATAATTGACTATGGGGTTTGGATATGTGAGTATCTTGTGTTAAAATAGTTGATTTTAGCCTTTGGGTCAATATTTGAAAAAGGGGAAAATTTTCCCTAGTATATGTTGAATAATTATTTTGTATAAATAATGGAATAGAGATGAGAAATGTGAAATTGGGAGGATGTATAAATGAATAGTGTAGTTGGATTTATTTAATCACTCACCTATGGAAATTTGATAAAATTATATGTTATAAAGATTGTATATCTATTTAGAAATATCTTTATTGGGCTATCGGTAGAGGATAGCTATGATTGTTGTAGACATTGCATGAGGATTAGGTTAATTAAAACTAATCATTTAACTATGTCATTGAATATGACGGTGTGTTGAGACATTGAATGTGTGTAATTGAATATGATGGTGTCTTTAAATACATTGTATATATAATGTTCTGGGAGGAGAAAGGGGATGTACTTCATGTTTTGGGAGGAGATAGGGGATGGACTCCATTGAAAATTAAGTTGGTTGGAGTGTCCAGGGTGAAAGTCCCGAAATCTTATGTATACATGGGTGCCGAACCCGCGAACGAAATTTTCGTAAAATGGCAAGGTTGAAGTGTCTATATGTTTGTTGTGCTAATTGAAAACCACTGAGTTGTAGTCTCAGTTGGGTTATTCAAAGAATTATAAACGTGGCCTATGAATTGAAATAAATGAACTAGTTTGAAATGAATAAATGAGAATGGATCTAGATATAAATGTTGATATCATGTAACCATGTGAAGAAAATGTGTTTTGGTCATAAGTATTGAATACATATATTTGACACTTATATCTTAGTTAAATCTCATATATTATGTTAGGCTGTTCCTACTGGGCTTTGGCTCACCCTACTTGGGAAACCATTTTCAAGTAGAGGAGATATGCTTTCTCCAAGGACGTAGCTTGGAAGGATCTTAGGGTTGGGGCTCTATTTTTGTCATTTTGTGTTCAAATGTTTATTTAAGCCTTGGGCTTTATATGTATGAAGCTTATGAATCCCTTTTTGTTGTAACCAAGTTATTGTCTCGGAAAGATGTAAGCCCGTAGGGCATTTATTTTGTTGTTATTAACTGACATTACATGCTATAGATTCAGGATGAACATTAATGAATGTATGAGGCATATAATGCCCTTTTTGTAATACGAACTTTGATGAATGGAAATATCTCAACTTTATTATATTCTTTCCTCTTATGAGATTGGATTATTTGTATTATTATTTTGGAGGCGTGACATTCAAAGTTGGGCAAGACAATTCTGAGATGAAGGCAGTAGTAGAAGAGGCACATTGGGGTCAATTCAATTCAAGCGTGGATTCGCTAGGTAATTAAGGGTACACTTGTGTAATTCCTTTTTTGTCTTCTTAGTGGATTATTTTGTGGCTTTGGCCTGTGATTTTTTTTTTTATCACAATTGGAGACACTCCAATTGTGGTTTTTCCTTGTTAACTCGTTGTGTCAATTTGTCTTGATTGTTTATTGAGATTGTTATTTATTGTTTTAAATTAAAACATAATTACGAATCAATATCTCGGGGATCTTAGATTTTTCAGTTATGGCTGAAAAAACAAAGAGCCATGAGAATAAAAATTCTATGGCAGGAGGCAATTTCACAAGGAAGAAATCTTTTCTGGATTTTCAAAAAATGTTTCTAACCCATTAATGTGTGAAAGAAAAAATTAGTCCTTTGTAGCAACTCGTAGTTCAGAGAGCAATGCAAACAATGTGGTTAAAATATGTGATTTTAATCCAACTATGACTAAAAATTATGAACAATCAAATATTCATGAACTTGAAATTTTTGACATTGTTCAAGATGTCAACATGTATGAGTTTTTAAGGCCATTTATGGCTTTTATTATTCAAATCTCTTTTGAATATGTGGATCACACCAAAACTTGGTTTTAGTAAAATGGTTAATGAGCCAATATTATTTGGAAAATATGTTTAGAGATATTATATAAAGGACTCATAATAAAACTTCCACTGTTTGAAGTCCTTATTCTGTGCTTGCTCACTTCTGCAATAACTCACTTAAATCCATGACTTAGCCTGGTAACTGCTCCATTACTTGGGTCACTTATTGCACTTGGCCCATTCTTCTGATGTCATTTGTTCCTTTGACTTTGCCACATGTCACCATCTGGTTGATCCACCTGTCGACAGGAATCTGATGAAAATTGGTGCAAACAATTGCACATATGACTACCATTTCCTTGCCACACAATCCTCTGATTAATATGCACCCCAACTATGACTTTGTTTCCACATGTCACAATCTAATTTGTGCACCTGTGGACAAACATTTTACAAAAACGGGTGCAAACACATGCTCTTGCTGACTACCATTTTCTTTCCACATAATCCTCTGATTAATACGCACCCCAACTATGACTTTGTTGCCACATGTCACAATCTGATTTGTGCACCTGTCGACAGACATTTTACAAAAACAGGTGCACACATAAATTCAAGGACTTCTTTGGAGGCTGTAATGTGAATAAACAAAGATAAATGAACTGGAAATATGATTAATAATACTTAAACTTGTCACTTAATTCAAAAATTAAATTACAAGATTCATAACATTACAATCGACAGGTCCAAATTGAGTTACAAGAACTAAAACTACTACTACTCTTAAGTACAAGAACTACTCCAATGATAATGTTAAGCTACTCCTAGATTTCACTAGTGTTGTGAATTTGGTTGAAGGGGCTTCTCTCTTTGAATTTCCAACTTTTATACTGCTTCACTGTAATGACCCAAATTTTTTTTTTAAATAGCCAGCGCATAATTTAATTGAGCAAATTTTCGAATTTGATTGCTGTGTAAAGTCTGTGCAAAAACAGTTTGGTTTTGTATTTTTTAAAAATAGTTCCCGATCTCAAAAAATTATGAAAATTTTATATGTTGTTCCCATATGAGTCTAACATATTGGATAAAAATTTCAGAATTTAATGATGAGTATTTATTTTATGAAAATTCACGGACTGATTGGTATTCAGTTTAATTTATAACAGAATTTAAAATTGAGTTTTGGGTGTTCGAACCATGATTTGAAACAAATCAGTTGGGGATTTGTTTTAAATTATTAAAATCCATTCATTTTGGACCCAATTGATTGAATTGTGACCCGTTAGTAACCATGTAATAGTGTTGTGGTTTTATTATTATTATTTGACTACCATAAAAGAGTTGTGAATATTTATGGTGTATACCATTAAATGAAACATATTTTGTGGTGAGAAAATATTATATTTACTTTTGTCATTAAAGATGTTGAAATGTATTTTTGATTGATATATATATAGTTAGATAATTATGGTTAGATATTTGTTTATAATATATATATATAAGTGACCAAATAGGATGTTTCGTTCAACTTTGGGTTCTTGCCGTGAGGAGAAAAAGAGAAAAAAGGGTTCCAATGTTGGTTTTTCATGGGTTTGATCTTGCTTTGGATCAAAATGTAGAAGGCAGAAAAGGCGTCATTTGGCTCCGAGCAGATTTAATTTCTATTGCCAAAAAATTTGAAAGCTTCTTGGCTTGAGGTAGGGATTTTTCCTACACTTCTTTATGTACTTTTTACTTGATTATATGGAGCTTACAATTGTATATAATTTAATTAGAATTTTTGAAAAATTTGTGATTTATTTGCTTAAAAGGGAAATTTTGAGAAAAATAAAGAGTTGATGCCCAAATTGCGAAAGTGTAAACTTGGAATATGTTTGTAAGGTTATGAAAGAGCTATGTTTTAAATTTGAACAAAAACAGACTTTGATTCGATTGGTTTTGAAATTTTTACCAGTTTGCGACCAAAAGAGCATTTTTAAAGAAAATAAAGGAATTATGTTTAAGTTTTGGGGATTTTGATCAAAATAGGATGTCATAGTTGAATAATGCTTGGAGAATGAGTTTGGAAAGAAAATGATATTTCCTTGGGCATTAACGGTATTATTTTGCTTAATGTATCTATTGGAATAAAACCGATACGGTTAGAAATGGACCTTGAGAGGTTACCGGATGTGATTGTGATATGAAAACTAGTGTAGTTGTTCATATTTGATGAGATATGGAATAGATTGTATTTATCATAATTTTTAGAATTTAATTGTTTAAAGATCTAATTAGAAATATCTGTTTTGGGCTATTGGTGGAGGATAGCCATGATTGTTGTAGAAATGCATGAGACTTAGGTAAATTGAACCACATTCCTCATTTGTTGCATTGGACATTCAATTACATTCATTTCATTGGAAATGTATCTGTTTTTGAGAAATATTTAGAAATGTATCTATTTGCGAAAAGATGGATACTTGGTGAATCTGGGTAGGGGGTGTAGAACCGTGCGGTTAGGTGTCGAGCCTTCCAGTTTACTAGTAAAAATGACAGTGGTAGTGCATTAGGGCCTACTTGCAGACACTCACCAAAAGATTCACAAAGCCTGTATTCTTGTAACAGATAAGGTTTAAAATGGAAATGGTTTTATATCTATTGTTGCATCTCAGCATTGCATGTTTTATAAAAAGAGAGATAAACTGTTTTATCATGAGCATGGCATGAGCATACTCCTTTTTAGTTTTGTCATGGTCCATATGTTGTGTAGTATATCTCTACTGGGTTGTGGCTCACCCTATAAAGGAAACCATTTCAGGTACAAGTGCTATGCCTCCGCCAAGGCATTGACTTGGAAGGACTCGGAGTTGAGGCTTCATTTTTGTTTTATTGTTATTTGTTGAATGTAAGCCTAGGACTGTATTTGCGTTGAGTTGAAACCCCATTTTGTGTAACCAAGAATGTTCTTAGATAAATTTGTAAGCCTGTAGGGCCTTATACAAACAAATATATATATACATATATATACTATACAAGACATATATATACATAAAAACAAAACAAACCAACAGAAACACTCAATGTGGGGTTCGAACCCCTGACCTCAGGCTCAGCTTCTCACTCGTCAACCACTGGACCTAACCATTCAATCCAAGCCACTCGGGTGACAGAAACAACTTAAACAAATATAGATATCTATATATAGGTGGACAAAACATATATATATCAAAACCAAAACAAAAACAAAACAAAGAAAGACTCGATGTGGGATTCGAACCCTCGACCTCGGACTCAGCCTTTCAATCCTTAACTCACTAGGCCAAACCACTGAACCCAAGCCACACCTGTGACTCAAATGTTCAAACCAATACCTATATTACATAGCTATACAATATATATACATATATGCATACACAACTCTCCCGCGTCTCTCTCTTCTTTTGATACACGCGTTTGACACGAGGCCCAGCTTTTGCGTCAGCTGGCCGACAAAAGCAGGCCTCGATTTGCAGGCTCTCCTTGGCTCTCTCCCTCCTTTGTCTTTCTCTCTCGTCTTCTTCTTCTCTTCAGTATCGGCCATCTTCTTCTTAACCATTCTCTTCTTCTTCTCCTTCTCCATTATCGCTCTTCCATTGTCCTCCTCCTTCTTCTTCATCACTTTTCCGTCTTCCCCCTCCTTCTTCTTTTCCTCATCTATTTTCTGTCATTCCTCTATGACTCCCTTCTTTCCTCTCTCTTCCTATACATGGCTTCATCTCGCCCTCTCTCTCTTTTTCCGGATCTTAATGGTCCATCGAGCTCCTCTGGGCCAAGTGCCCCTGCTCTGACTCAACCTAGTCTTCCCACACTATCAGTTGAGCAACTGATGGCTACTCAAAATGATATTGAGGCCAACCACTACACGTTGAGGTCCTGCATGGAGACAGTGGCGGCGGTCACTAACCTGTCTCACCGTCTGCAAAACAAGGCGTGTGAGGTGTACCAGGTCAACGCCCAACTGTCTCTACTCCAGTGCATGTACAGAGATGCACGGGCAGAGATCTGTGCCTTGAAGGTTTAAAACAAGGAGCTGAAGGCTGAAAACAAGGAGCTGAAAAGGCATACCACCTCTATGACCCGATTTGGGGCACCTTCGTACGTCTCATTTGATAGCCGGCGAGGAGCCGACTCTGTCGGTGGAAGCACTGTGGTGGTTCTCGGTGGAGACACTAGAGCAGGACCTTCGAAGGTTGACGACAAAAAGAATGACAAAAAGCGGAAGAGCTCGGCGACGGAAGAGCCGAGTAAGTGAAGTTCGTGTGTGGCCGGAATCGGCGAAGAAGAAGAAGATGATCTTTTTTTTTTCTTTTTTTCTTTTTCGACTTTGTATTTTTATTATTTTTTTTTTGGGCTTTTTTTTTGTATTTCTGGTTTTCTCTTTTTTTTTTCTGTATTTTCTGGGTTTGTTTGTTTGTTTGTTTGTCTTTTTTTATTTATTTATTTATTTATTTATTTATTTTTTTAGAGTCTCTGTAATCGGGGATGTCCTCCCCTGATTGTATGAAAAGTTTTAGTTTTGTATCTCAATGGCATGACAGGCACATCACTTTGAGTTTGAAAATACTTTTGTTTGATTGAATTTGAGAATGATTGAATTTTTGAAGTCTGAATTAGACATTGACTCTTTACTGATCTGAATAAAAAATAACACGGACTCAACGTAAGAAAAAACGAAGCCAAAATAATCCAAACACACTTCTATACGCTGACGAGTTGACTCGAGCGAGGGGAGAAGATAGAATCACTGACTCAACTATGCCCCTAATTCATTGCCTTGATTTTTTTTTTTTATTAATTTTTATTTTATTTTTGATTTGATTTGATTTTTTTTTATTAAGCTTTTTTTTTTTTTTTGATACAGCTTATTTGTTTTTACAACATGTGAAAATAAAAAAAAATAAAAAATAAATAAAGCATCAATTTCTCTTAAAGAGATAAAGACTACACATTTTTTTATTAGAATCAAACCTGACTCCACTTTTCTTTCACCAACTTATAACATTTCAAATCCACATATTCTTTAAAAAATTCGTAACCTAAATTATATATATATATAGCCATAGCCTTATCACTTTCAAAGCCATCAGAAAACTTTTCCTTTTTTTTTTTTTTTTTTTTCTCTTTCGGTGAATGACAGCAGCCCATATATACATATACCCTTAAAATATTTGAGTGACCAACAGAAATATTCTCTGTTTTTTTTTATTTAAAGACAGCCACCCTAAATTAATCAATAGCCCCTTTTTTTAAAAAAAAAAAAATGATAGCAACCCACTAACCTCCATTTTTTATTCTTTTAAAAAAAAAAGAGGAAGCTGGGTCAGTCTTGATGGAGAAGAGAACCGAGTTAGTCTCTCGATCTAGAGAGAGAGTCGTCAGAGTGCCATTTGTTTGGCAAAGAACCAGGTTCATCATGCCCGCACCAAGCACATTGACGTCCGTTTCCATTTCATCCGAGAAATTGTGAATGAAGGGGATATTCTGCTTCAAAAGATTGGAACTGCAGATAATCCGGCCGATATGCTCACAAAGGTAGTTTCTGGGATCAAGTTCCAACATTGTTTGGACTTGGTCAACATCTCTCGGAACTGAGCACCTTCGGGTGCAAGGCAGTGTTGATCGATCACTATGTTGGATAAGAGAATCCTCGGCAAGGTGGAGATTTGTTGTAGAGTTGGCAAGAATCTCTATCTGGCCATATGATGGAAGGTGGCAGCCATGAGGCCATGAGGCCAGCCATGTGAAGCATGAGGCCCTGTGAGGTAGAGTGGAGAGACAAAGTGAGAGCAAGTGAGTAAGAGAGCCAAGAGTGAGCAACTACCAAAGAGGTGTTGAGATGTGAGGCGGAGAGACCCGTCTCCCTCGGTGTGAGCGAGGGAGACGGGAGAGTGGGTGAGTGAGGAGAGTGTGAGCTCCTCCTCTATTTTAATCTTTCTGTAATCTCCAAATTGGTATAGTGAAAACCGACTACTCTCCCGTGGACGTAGGCATTGAGGCCGAACCACGTTAAATATTGTGTCTCCTTGAGTGTGGGTGTGTTTTTCTTCTTGGTATAATTTCCGCAAAGGTCTTGGGGGGATCCCGGATCCCAACAATTGGTATCAGAGCCTCGTCGGTGGCGTTTCGGAACAAAAACCCGTGCTGTTTCGAATCTGTCCAGAAATCGGATTGCTCGAAATCAGGTTTTGAGCATACCAGGAGCAAGGGCTCGACGAGAGGAGTCCAGAAACATAAAGCAGACACCTAGAGGAGGCCGGACGCGCCTTCACGCGCCCCTAACCACTGGACCTAACCATTCAATCCAAGCCACTCGGGTGACAGAAACAACTTAAACAAATATAGATATCTATATATAGGTGGACAAAACATATATATCTCAAAACCAAAACAAAAACAAAACAAAGAAAGACTCGATGTGGGATTCGAACCCCTGACCTCGGACTCAGCCTTTCAATCCTTAACTCACTAGGCCAAACCACTGAACCCAAGCCACACCTGTGATTCAAATGTTCAAACCAATACCTATATTACATAGCTATACAATATATATACATATATGCATACACAACTCTCCCGCGTCTCTCTCTTCTTTTGATACACGCGGTTGACACGAGGCCCAGCTTTTGCGTCAGCTGGCCGACAAAAGCAGGCCTCGATTTGCAGGCTCTCCTCGGCTCTCTCCCTCCTTTGTCTTTCTCTCTCGTCTTCTTCTTCTCTTCAGTATCGGCATTCTTCTTCTTAACCATTCTCTTCTTCTTCTCCTTCTCCATTATCGCTCTTCCATTGTCCTCCTCCTCCTTCTTCATCACTTTTCCGTCTTCCCCCTCCTTCTTTTCCTCATCTATTTTCTGTCATTCCTCTGTGACTCCCTTCTTTCCTCTCTCTTCCTATACATGGCTTCATCTCGCCCTCTCTCTCTTTTTCCGGATCTTAATGGTCCATCGAGCTCCTCTGGGCCAAGTGCCCCTGCTCTTACTCAACCTAGTCTTCCCACACTATCAGTTGAGCAACTGATGGCTACTCAAAATGATATTGAGACCAACCACTACACGTTGAGGTCCTGCATGGAGACAGTGGCAGCGGTCACTAACCTGTCTCACCGTCTGCAAAACAAGGCGTGTGAGGTGTACCAGGTCAATGCCCAACTGTCTCTACTCCAGTGCATGTACAGAGATGCACGGGCAGAGATTTGTGCCTTGAAGGTTGAAAACAAGGAGTTGAAGGCTGAAAACAAGGAGCTGAAAAGGCATACCACCTCTATGACCCGATTAGGGGCACCTTCGTACCTCTCATTTGATAGCCGGCGGGGAGCCGACTCTGTCGGCGGAAACACTGTGTTGGTTCTCGGTGGAGACACTGGAGCAGGACCTTCGAAGGTTGACGACAAAAAGAATGACAAAAAGCGGAAGAGCTCGGCGACGGAAGAGCCGAGTAAGTGAAGTTCGTGTGTGGCCGGCATCGGCGAAGAAGAAGAAGATGATCCTTTTTTTTTCTTTTTTTTTTTTTGGACTTTGTATTTTTTTTTTTTTGGGCTTGTTTTTTTTGTATTTCTGGTTTTCTCTTTTTTTTTTCTGTATTTTCTGGGTTTGTTTGTTTGTTTGTTTGTTTTTTTTTTTTTTTTTTTTTAGAGTCTCTATAATCGAGGATGTCCTCCCCTGATTGTATGAAAAGTTTTATTTTTTTATCTCAATGGCGTGACTGGTACATCACTTTGAGTTTGAAAATACTTTTGTTTGATTGAATTTGAGAATGATTGAATTTTGGAAGTCTGAATTAGACATTGACTCTTTACTGATCTGAATAAAAAATAACACGGACTCAACGTAAGAAAAAACGAAGCCAAAATAATCAAAACACACTTCTATACGCTGACGAGTTGACTCGAGCGGGGGGAGAAGATAGAATCACCGACTGAACTATGCCCCTAATTCATTGCCTTGATTTTTTTTTTAATTTTTATTTTATTTTTGATTTTATTTTATTTTTTTATTAAGCTTTTTTTTTTTTTTTTTGATACAGCTTATTTGTTTTTACAACATGTGAACAAAAAATAAAAATAAAAAATAAAAAATAAATAAAGCATCAATTTCTCTTAAAGAGATAAAGACTACACATTTTTTTATTAGAATCAAACCTGACTCCACTTTTCTTTCACCAACTTATAACATTTCAAATCCACATATTCTTTAAAAAATTCGTAGCCTAAATTATATATATATAGCGATAGCCTTATCACTTTCGAGGCCATCAGAAAACTTTTCTCTTTTTTTTTTTTTTTTTTCTCTTTTGGTGAATGACAGCGGCCCATATATACATATACCCTTAAAATATTTGAGTGACCAACAGAAATATTCTCTTTTTTTTTTTATGTAAAGACAGCCACCCTAAATTAATCAATAGCCCTTTTTTAAAAAAAAAAAAAAATGATAGCAACCCACTAACCTCCATTTTTTATTCTTTAAAAAAAAAAAAGAGGAAGTTGGGTCAGTCTTGATGGAGAAGAGAACCGAGTTAGTCTCTCGATCTAGAGAGAGAGTCGTCAGAGTGCCATTTGTTTGGCAAAGAACCAGGTTCATCATGCCCGCACCAAGCACATTGACGTCCGTTTCCATTTCATCCGAGAAATTGTGAATGAAGGGGATATTCTACTTCAAAAGATTGGAACTGCAGATAATTCGGCCGATATGCTCACAAAGGTAGTTTCTGGGATCAAGTTCCAACATTGTTTGGACTTAGTCAACATCTCTCGGAACTGAGCACCTTCGGGTGCAAGGCAGTGTTGATCGATCACTATGTTGGATAAGAGAATCCTCGCCAAGGTGGAGATTTGTTGTAGAGTTGGCAAGAATCTCTATCTGGCCATATGATGGAAGGTGGCAGCCATGAGGCCATGAGGCCAGCCACGTGAAGCATGAGGCCCTGTGAGGTAGAGTGGAGAGACAAAGTGAGAGCAAGTGAGTAAGAGAGCCAAGAGTGAGCAACTACCAAAGAGGTGTTGAGTTGTGAGGCGGAGAGACCCGTCTCCCTCGGTGTGAGCGAGGGAGACGGGAGAGTGGGTGAGTGAGGAGAGTGTGAGCTCCTCCTCTATTTTCATCCTTCTGTAATCTCCAAATTGGTATAGTGAAAACCGGCTACTCTCCCGTGGACGTAGGCATTGAGGCCGAACCACGTTAAATATTGTGTCTCCTTAAGTGTGGGTGTGTTTTTCTACTGGGTATAATTTCCGCAAAGGTCTTGGGGGGATCCCGGATCCCAACAATTGGTATCAGAGCCTCGTCGGTGGCGTTTCGAAACAAAACCCGTGCTGTTTCGAATCTGTCCAGAAATCGGATTGCTCGAAATCAGGTTTTGAGCATACCAGGAGCAAGGGCTCGACGA
Organism: Camellia granthamiana; assembly: GCA_036172215.1. Classification (NCBI taxonomy): domain Eukaryota; kingdom Viridiplantae; phylum Streptophyta; class Magnoliopsida; order Ericales; family Theaceae; genus Camellia; species Camellia granthamiana. The sequence goes on along the minus strand of CM069904.1, from coordinate 34,061,478 downwards.
GAGAAGTCTAGAAACATAAAGCAGACACCCAGAGGAAGCCGGACGCGCCTTCACGCGCCCCTAACCACTGGACCTAACCATTCAATCCAAGCCACTCGGGTGACAGAAACAACTTCAACAAATATAGATATCTATATATAGGTGGACAAAACATATATATCTCAAAACCAAAACAAAAACAAAACAAAGAAAGACTCGATGTGGGATTCGAACCCCTGACCTCGGACTCAGCCTTTCAATCCTTAACTCACTAGGCCAAACCACTGAACCCAAGCCACACCTGTGACTCAAATGTTCAAACCAATACCTATATTACATAGCTATACAATATATATACATATATGCATACACAACTCTCCCGCGTCTCTCTCTTCTTTTGATACACGCGTTTGACACGAGGCCCAGCTTTTGCGTCAGCTGGCCGACAAAAGCAGGCCTCGATTTGCAGGCTCTCCACGGCTCTCTCCCTCCTTTGTCTTTCTCTCTCGTCTTCTTCTTCTCTTCAGTATCGGCCTTCTTCTTCTTAACCATTCTCTTCTTCTTCTCCTTCTCCATTATCGCTCTTTCATCGTCCTCCTCATTCTTCTTCGTCACTTTTCCGTCTTCCCCCTCCTTCTTTTCCTCATCTATTTTCTGTCATTCCTCTGTGACTCCCTTCTTTCCTCTCTCTTCCTATACATGGCTTCATCTCGCCCTCTCTCTCTTTTTCCGGATCTTAATGGTCCATCGAGCTCCTCTGGGCCAAGTGCCCCTGCTCTTACTCAACCTAGTCTTCCCACATTATCAGTTGAGCAAGTGATGGCTACTCAAAATGATATTGAGGCCAACCACTACACGTTGAGGTCCTGCATGGAGACAGTGGCGGCGGTCACTAACCTGTCTCACCGTCTGCAAAACAAGGCGTGTGAGGTGTACCAGGTCAACGCCCAACTGTCTCTACTCCAGTGCATGTACAGAGATGCACGGGCAGAGATTTGTGCCTTGAAGGTTGAAAACAAGGAGCTGAAGGCTGAAAACAAGGAGCTGAAAAGGCATACCACCTCTATGACCCGATTTGGGACACCTTCGTACCTCTCCTTTGATAGCCAGCGGGGAGCCGACTCTGTCGGCGGAAGCACTGTGGTGGTTCTCGGTGGAGACACTGGAGCAGGACCTTCGAAGGTTGACGACAAAAAGAATGACAAAAAGCGGAAGAGCTCGGCGACGGAAGAGTCGAGTAAGTGAAGTTCGTGTGTGGCCGGCATCGGCGAAGAAGAAGAAGATGATCCTTTTTTTTTCCTTTTTTTTTTTTGGACTTTGTATTTTTTTTTTTTTTTGGGCTTGTTTTTTTTGTATTTCTGGTTTTCTCTTTTTTTTTTCTGTATTTTCTGGGTTTGTTTGTTTTTTTTTTGTTTTTTTGTTTTTTTTTTATTTTTTTTAGAGTCTCTGTAATCGGGGATGTCCTCCCCTGATTGTATGAAAAGTTTTAGTTTTGTATCTCAATGGCGTGACTGGCACATCACTTTGAGTTTGAAAATACTTTTGTTTGATTGAATTTGAGAATGATTGAATTTTTGAAGTCTGAATTAGACATTGACTCTTTACTGATCTGAATAAAAAATAACACGGACTCAACGTAAGAAAAAACGAAGCCAAAATAATCCAAACACACTTCTATACGTTGACGAGTTAACTCGAGCGGGGGGAGAAGATAGAATCACTGACTCAACTATGCCCCTAATTCATTGCCTTGATTTTTTTTTTATAATTTTTTTTAAAATTTTTGATTTTATTTTATTGTTTTTTATTAAGCTTTTTTTTTTTTATTGATACAGCTTATTTGTTTTTACAACATGTGAAAACAAAAAAAAAATAAAAAATAAAAAATAAATAAAGCAGCAATTTCTCTTAAAGAGATAAAGACTACACATTTTTTTATTAGAATCAAACCTGACTCCACTTTTCTTTCACCAACTTATAACATTTCAAATCCACATAGTCTTTAAAAAATTCGTAGCCTAAATTATATATATATATAGCCATAGCCTTATCACTTTTGAGGCCATCAGAAAACTTTTCCCTTTTTTTTTTTTTTCTCTTTCGGTGAATGACAGCGGCCCAAATATACATATACCCTTAAAATATTTGAGTGACCAACAGAAATATTCTCTTTTTTCTTTTATTTCAAGACAACCACCCTAAATTAATCAATAGCCCCTTTTTTAAAAAAAAAAAAAATGATAGCAACCCACTAACCTCCATTTTTTATTCTTTAAAAAAAAAAAGAGAGGAAGCTGGGTCAGTCTTGATGGAGAAGAGAACCGAGTTAGTCTCTCGATCTAGAGAGAGAGTCGTCAGAGTGCCATTTGTTTGGCAAAGAACCAGGTTCATCATGCCTGCACCAAGCACATTGACGTCCGTTTCCATTTCATCCGAGAAATTGTGAATGAAGGGGATATTCTGCTTCAAAAGATTGGTACTGCAGATAATCCGGCCGATATGCTCACAAAGGTAGTTTCTGGGATCAAGTTCCAACATTGTTTGGACTTGGTCAACATCTCTCGGAACTGAGCACCTTCGGGTGCAAGGCAGTGTTGATCGATCACTATGTTGGATAAGAGAATCCTCGGCAAGGTGGAGATTTGTTGTAGAGTTGGCAAGAATCTCTATCTGGCCATATGATGGAAGGTGGCAGCCATGAGGCCATGAGGCCAGCCACGTGAAGCATGAGGCCATGTGAGGTAGAGTGGAGAGACAAAGTGAGAGCAAGTGAGTAAGAGAGCCAAGAGTGAGCAACTACCAAAGAGGTGTTGAGATGTGAGGCGGAGAGACCCGTCTCCCTCGGTGTGAGCAAGGGAGACGAGAGAGTGGGTGAGTGAGGAGAGTGTGAGCTCCTCCTCTATTTTAATCTTTCTGTAATCTCCAAATTGGTATAGTGAAAACCGGCTACTCTCCCGTGGACGTAGGCATTGAGGCCGAACCACGTTAAATATTGTGTCTCCTTGAGTGTGGGTGTGTTTTTCTGCTTGGTATAATTTCCGCAAAGGTCTTGGGGGATCCTGGATCCCAACAATTGGTATCAGAGCCTCGTCGGTGGCGTTTTGGAACAAAAACCCGTGCTGTTTCGAATCTGTCCAGAAATCGGATTGCTCGAAATCAGGTTTTGAGCATACCAGGAGCAAGGGCTCGACGAGAGGAGTCTAGAAACATAAAGCAGACACCCAGAGGAGGCCGGACGCGCCTTCACGCGCCCCTAACCACTGGACCTAACCATTCAATCCAAGCCACTCGGGTGACAGAAACAACTTAAACAAATATAGATATCTATATATAGGTGGACAAAACATATATATATCTCAAAACCAAAACAAAAACAAAACAAAGAAAGACTCGATGTGGGATTCGAACCCCTGACCTCGGACTCAGCCTTTCAATCCTTAACTCACTAGGCCAAACCACTGAACCCAAGCCACACCTGTGACTCAAATGTTCAAACCAATACCTATATTACATAGCTATACAATGTATATACATATATGCATACATAACTCTCCCGCGTCTCTCTCTTCTTTTGATACACGCGTTTGACACGAGGCCCAGCTTTTGCGTCAGCTGGCCGACAAAAGCAGGCCTCGATTTGCAGGCTCTCCACGGCTTTCTCCCTCCTTTGTCTTTCTCTCTCGTCTTCTTCTTCTCTTCAGTATCGGCCTTCTTCTTCTTAATCATTCTCTTCTTCTTCTCCTTCTCCTTCTCCATTATCGCTCTTCCATCGTCCTCCTCATTCTTCTTCATCACTTTTCCGTCTTTCCCCTCCTTCTTTTCCTCATCTATTTTCTGTCATTCCTCTGTGACTCCCTTCTTTCCTCTCCCTTCCTATACATGGCTTCATCTCGCCCTCTCTCTCTTTTTCCGGATCTTAATGGTCCATCGAGCTCCTCTGGGCCAAGTGCCCCTGCTCTTACTCAACCTAGTCTTCCCACATTATCAGTTGAGCAAGTGATGGCTACTCAAAATGATATTGAGGCCAACCACTACACGTTGAGGTCCTGCATGGAGACAGTGGCGGCGGTCACTAACCTGTCTCACCGTCTGCAAAACAAGGCGTGTGAGGTGTACCAGGTCAACGCCCAACTGTCTCTACTCCAGTGCATGTACAGAGATGCACGGGCAGAGATTTGTGCCTTGAAGGTTGAAAACAAGGAGCTGAAGGCTGAAAACAAGGAGCTAAAAAGGCATACCACCTCTATGACCCGATTTGGGGCACCTTCGTACCTCTCCTTTGATAGCCGGCGGGGAGCCGACTCTGTCGGCGGAAGCACTGTGGTGGTTCTCAGTGGAGACACTGGAGCAGGACCTTCGAAGGTTGACGACAAAAAGAATGACAAAAAGCGGAAGAGCTCGGCGACGGAAGAGCCGAGTAAGTGAAGTTCGTGTGTGGCCGGCATCGGCGAAGAAGAAGAAGATGATCATTTTTTCTTCTTTTTTTTTTTTTTGGACTTTGTATTTTTTTTTTTGGGCTTGTTTTTGTTTGTATTTCTGGTTTTCTCTTTTTTTTCTGTATTTTCTGGGTTTGTTTGTTTGTTTGTTTGTTTTTTATTTATTTTTATTTTTTTAGAGTCTCTGTAATCGGGGATGTCCTCCCCTGATTGTATGAAAAGTTTTAGTTTTGTATCTCAATGGCGTGACTGGCATATCACTTTGAGTTTGAAAATACTTTTGTTTGATTGAATTTGAGAATGATTGAATTTTTGAAGTTTGAGTTAGACATTGACTCTTTACTGATCTGAATAAAAAATAACACGGACTCAACGTAAGAAAAAACGAAGCCAAAATAATCCAAACACACTTCTATACGCTGACGAGTTGACTCGGGCGGGGGGAGAAGATAGAAACACTGACACAACTATGCCCCTAATTCATTGCCTTGATTTTTTTTTTAATTTTTATTTTATTTTTGATTTTATTTTATTTTTTTTTATTAAGCTTTTTTTTTTTTTTTTGATACAGCTTATTTGTTTTTACAACATGTGAAAACAAAAAAAAAATAAAAAATAAAAAATAAATAAAGCATCAATTTTACTTAAAGAGATAAAGACTACACATTTTTTTATTAGAATCAAACCTGACTCCACTTTTCTTTCACCAATTTATAACATTTCAAATCCACATATTCTTTAAAAAATTCGTAGCCTAAATTATATATATACAGCCATAGCCTTATCACTTTCGAGGCCATCAGAAAACTTTTCTCTTTTTTTTTTTTTTTTTTCTCTTTCGGTGAATGACAGCGGCCCATTTATACATACACCCTTAAAATATTTGAGTGACCAACAGAAATATTCTCTTTTTTTTTTTTATTTAAAGACAGCCACCCTAAATTAATCAATAGCCCCTTTTTTTTTAAAAAAAAAATGATAGCAACCCACTAACCTCCATTTTTTATTCTTTAAAAAAAAAAAAGAGGAAGCTGGGTCAGTCTTGATGGAGAAGAGAACTGAGTTAGTCTCTCGATCTAGAGAGAGAGTCGTCAGAGTGCCATTTGTTTGGCAAAGAACCAGGTTCATCATGCCCGCACCAAGCACATTGACGTCCGTTTCCATTTCATCCGAGAAATTGTGAATGAAGGGGATATTCTGCTTCAAAAGATTGGAACAACAGATAATCCGGCCGATATGCTCACAAAGGTAGTTTCTGGGATCAAGTTCCAACATTGTTTGGACTTCGTCAACATCTCTCGAAACTGAGCACCTTCGGGTGCAAGGCAGTGTGGATCGATCACTATGTTGGATAAGAGAATCCGTGCCAAGGTGGAGATTTGTTGTAGAGTTGGCAAGAATCTCTATCTGGCCATATGATGGAAGATGGCAGCCATGAGGCCATAAGGCCAGCCATGTGAAGCATGAGGCCATGTGAGGTAGAGTGGAGAGAGAAAGTGAGAGCAAGTGAGTAAGAGAGCCAAGAGTGAGCAACTACCAAAGAGGTGTTGAGATGTGAGGCGGAGAGACCCGTCTCCCTCGGTGTGAGCGAGGGAGACGGGAGAGTGGGTGAGTGAGGAGAGTGTGAGCTCCTCCTCTATTTTAATCTTTCTGTAATCTCCAAATTGGTATAGTGAAAACCGGCTACTCTCCCGTGGACGTAGGCATTGAGGCCGAACCACGTTAAATATTGTGTCTCATTGAGTGTGGGTGTGTTTTTCTGCTTGGTATAATTTCCGCAAAGGTCTTGGGGGGATCCCGGATCCCAACAATTGGTATCAGAGCCTCGTCGGTGGCGTTTCGGAATAAAAACCGGTGCTGTTTCGAATCTGTCCAGAAATTGGATTGCTCGAAATCAGGTTTTGAGCATACCAGGAGTAAGGGCTCGACGAGAGGAGTCCAGAAACATAAAGCAGACACCTAGAGGAGGCCGGACGCGCCTTCACGCGTCCCTAACCACTGGACCTAACCATTCAATCCAAGCCACTCGGGTGACAGAAACAACTTAAACAAATATAGATATCTATATATAGGTGGATAAAACATATATATATCAAAACCAAAACAAAAACAAAACAAAGAAAGACTCGATGTGGGATTCGAACCCCTGACCTCGGACTCAGCCTTTCAATCCTTAACTCACTAGGCCAAACCACTGAACCCAAGCCACACCTGTGACTCAAATGTTCAAACCAATACCCATATTACATAGCTATACAATATATATACATATATGCATACACAACTCTCCCGCGTCTCTCTCTTCTTTTGATACACGCGTTTGACACGAGGCCCAGCTTTTGTGTCAGCTGGCCGACAAAAGCAGGCCTCGATTTGCAGGCTCTCCTCGGCTCTCTCCCTCCTTTGTCTTTCTCTCTCGTCTTCTTCTTCTCTTCAGTATCGACCTTCTTCTTCTTAACCATTCTCTTCTTCTTCTCCTTCTCCATTATCGCTCTTCCATCGTCCTCCTCCTTCTTCTTCATCATCACTTTTCCGTCTTCCCCCTCCTTCTTCTTTTCCTCATCTATTTTCTGTCATTCCTCTGTGACTCCCTTCTTTCCTCTCCCTTCCTACACATGGCTTCATCTCGCCCTCTCTCTCTTTTTCCGGATCTTAATGGTCCATCGAGCTCCTTTAGGCCAAGTGCCCCTGCTCTTACTCAACCTAGTCTTCCCACACTATCAGTGGAGCAAGTGATGGCTACTCAAAATGATATTGAGGCCAACCACTACACGTTGAGGTCCTCCATGGAGACAGTGGCGGCGGTCACTAACCTGTCTCACCGTCTGCAAAACAAGGCGTGTGAGGTGTACCAGGTCAACGCCCAACTGTCTCTACTCCAGTGCATGTACAGAGATGCACGGGCAGAGATTTGTGCCTTGAAGGTTGAAAACAAGGAGCTGAAGGCTGAAAACAAGGAGCTGAAAAGGCATACCACCTCTATGACCCGATTTGGGGCACCTTCGTACCTCTCCTTTGATAGCCGGTGGGGAGCCGACTCTGTCGGCGGAAGCACTGTGGTGGTTCTCGGTGGAGACACTGGAGCAGGACCTTCGAAGGTTGACGACAAAAAGAATGACAAAAAGCGGAAGAGCTCGGCGACGGAAGAGCCGAGTAAGTGAAGTTCGTGTGTGGCTGGCATCGGCGAAGAAGAAGAAGATGATCCTTTTTTTTTCTTTTTTTTTTTTTGGACTTTGTATTTTTTTTTTTTTTGGGCTTGTTTTTTTTGTATTTCTGGTTTTCTCTTTTTTTTTTTTTTTTCTGTATTTTCTGGGTTTGTTTGTTTGTTTTTTTTTTTTTAGAGTCTCTGTAATCGGGGATGTCCTTCCCTGATTGTACGAAAAGTTTTAGTTTTGTATCTCAATGGCGTGACTGTCACATCACTTTGAGTTTGAAAATACTTTTGTTTGATTGAATTTGAGAATTATTGAATTTTTGAAGTCTGAATTAGACATTGACTCTTTACTGATCTGAATAAAAAATAACACGGACTCAACGTAAGAAAAAACGAAGCCAAAATAATCCAAACACACTTCTATATGCTGACGAGTTGACTCGAGTGGGGGGAGAAGATAGAATCACTGACTCAACAATGCCCCTAATTCATTGCCTTGATTTTTTTTTTTTTAATTTTTATTTTATTTTATTTTTGATTTTATTTTATTTTTTTTATTAAGCTTTTTTTTTTTTTTTTTGATACAGCTTATTTGTTTTTACAACATGTAAAAACAAAAAAAAAATAAATAAATAAAAAATAAATAAAGCATCAATTTCTCTTAAAGAGATAAAGACTACACATTTTTTTTATTAGAATCAAACCTGACTCCACTTTTCTTTCACTAACTTATAACATTTCAAATCCACATATTCTTTAAAAAATTCGTAGCCTAAATTATATATATATATAGCCATAGCCTTATCACTTTCGAGGCCATCAGAAAACTTTTTCCTTTTTTTTTTTTTTTTTCTCTTTCGGTGAATGACAGCGGCACATATATACATATACCCTTAAAATATTTGAGTGACCAACCGAAATATTCTGTCTTTTTTTTTTATTTAAAGACAGCCACCCTAAATTAATCAATAGCCCTTTTTTTTAAAAAAAAAAAATGATAGCAACCCACTAACGTCCATTTTTTATTCTTTAAAAAAAAAAGAAGAGGAAGCTGGGTTAGTCTTGATGGAGAAGAGAACCGAGTTAGTCTCTCGATCTAGAGAGAGAGTAGTCAGAATGCCATTTGTTTGGCAAAGAACCAGGTTCATCATGCCCGCACCAAGCACATTAACGTCCGTGTCCATTTCATCCGAGAAATTGTGAATGAAGGGGATATTCTGCTTCAAAAGATTGGTACTGCAGATAATCCGGCCGATATGCTCACAAAGGTAGTTTCTGGGATCAAGTTCCAACATTGTTTGGACTTGGTCAACATCTCTTGGAACTGAGCACCTTCGGGTGCAAGGCAGTGTTGATCGATCACTATGTTGGATAAGAGAATCCTCGCCAAGGTGGAGATTTGTTGTAGAGTTGGCAAGAATCTCTATCTGGCCATATGATGGAAGGTGGCAGCCATGAGGCCATGAGGCCAGCCATGTGAAGCATGAGGCCATGTGAGGTAGAGTGGAGAGACAAAGTGAGAGCAAGTGAGTAAGAGAGCCAAGAGTGAGCAACTACCAAAGAGGTGTTGAAATGTGAGGCGGAGAGACCCGTCTCCCTCGGTGTGAGCGAGGGAGACGGGAGAGTGGGTGAGTGAGGAGAGTGTGAGCTCCTCCTCTATTTTAATCTTTCTGTAATCTCCAAATTGGTATAGTGAAAACCGGCTACTCTCCCGTGGACGTAGGCATTGAGGCCGAACCACATTAAATATTGTGTCTCCTTGAGTGTGGGTGTGTTTTTCTGCTTGGTATAATTTCCGCAAAGGTCTTGGGGGATCCCGGATCCCAACAATTGGTATCAGAGCCTCGTCGGTGGCGTTTTGGAACAAAAACCCGTGCTGTTTCGAATCTGTCCAGAAATCGGATTGCTCAAAATCAGGTTTTGAGCATACCAGGAGCAAGGGCTCGACGAGTGGAGTGCAGAAACATAAAGCAGACACCCAGAGGAGGCCGGACGCGCCTTCACGCGCCCCTAACCACTGGACCTAACCATTCAATCCAAGCCACTCGGGTGACAGAAACAACTTAAACAAATATAGATATCTATATATAGGTGGATAAAACATATATATATCAAAACCAAAACAAAAACAAAACAAAGAAAGACTCGATGTGGGATTCGAACCCCTGACCTCGGACTCAGCCTTTCAATCCTTAACTCACTAGGCCAAACCACTGAACCCAAGCCACACCTGTGACTTAAATGTTCAAACCAATACCTATATTACATAGCTATACAATATATATACATATATGCATACACAACTCTCCCGCGTCTCTCTCTTCTTTTGATACACGCGTTTGACACGAGGCCCAGCTTTTGCGTCAGCTGGCCGACAAAAGCAGGCCTCGATTTGCAGGCTCTCCTCGGCTCTCTCCCTCCTTTGTCTTTCTCTCTTGTCTTCTTCTTCTCTTCAGTATCGCCCTTCTTTTTCTTAACCATTCTCTTCTTCTTCTCCTTCTCCATTATCGCTCTTCCATCGTCCTCCTCCTTCTTCTTCATCACTTTTCCGTCTTCCCCCTCCTTCTTCTTTTCCTCATCTATTTTCTGTCATTCCTCTGTGACTCCCTTCTTTCCTCTCTCTTCCTATACATGGCTTCATCTCGCCCTCTCTCTCTTTTTCCGGATCTTAATGGTCCATCGAGCTCCTCTGGGCCAAGTGCCCCTGCTCTTACTCAACATAGTCTTCCCACACTATCAGTTGAGCAAGTGATGGCTACTCAAAATGATATTGAGGCCAACCACTACACGTTGAGGTCCTGCATGGAGACAGTGGCGGCGGTCACTAACCTGTCTCACCGTCTGCAAAACAAGGCGTGTGAGGTGTACCAGGTCAACGCCCAATTATCTCTACTCCAGTGCATGTACAGAGATGCACGGGCAGAGATTTGTGCCTTGAAGGTGGAAAACAAGGAGCTGAAGGCTGAAAACAAGGAGCTGAAAAGGCATACCACCTCTATGACCCGATTTGGAGCACCTTCGTACCTCTCCTTTGATAGCCGGCGGGGAGCCGACTCTGTCGGCGGAAGCACTGTGGTGGTTCTCGGTGGAGACACTGGAGCAGGACCTTCGAAGGTTGACGACAAAAAGAATGACAAAAAGCGGAAGAGCTCAGCGACGGAAGAGCCGAGTAAGTGAAGTTCGTGTGTGGCTGGCATCGGCGAAGAAGAAGAAGATGATCCTTTTTTTTTCTTTTTTTTTTTTTTGGACTTTGTAATTTTTTTTTTTTGGCTTGTTTTTTTTGTATTTCTGGTTTTCTCTTTTTTTTTTCTGTATTTTCTGGGTTTGTTTGTTTGTTTGTTTGTTGTTGTTGTTTTTTTTTGTTTTGTTTTTTTTTTTTTTTAGAGTCTCTGTAATCGGGGATGTCCTCCCCTGATTGTATGAAAAGTTTTAGTTTTGTATCTCAATGGCGTGACTGATACATCACTTTGAGTTTGAAAATACTTTTGTTTGATTGAATTTGATTGAATTTTTGAAGTCTGAATTAGACATTGACTCTTTACTGATCTGAATCAAAAATAACACGGACTCAACGTAAGAAAAAACGAAGCCAAAATAATCCAAACACACTTCTATACGCTGACGAGTTGACTCGAGCGGGGGGAGAAGATAGAAACTCTGACTCAACTATGCCCCTAATTCATTGCCTTGATTTTTTTTTAATTTTTTAAAATTTTTGATTTTATTATTTTTTTTATTAAGCTTTTTTTTTTTTTTTTTTGATACAGCTTATTTGTTTTGACAACATGTGAAAACAAAAAAAAAATAAAAAATAAAAAATAAATAAAGCATCAATTTCTCTTAAAGAGATAAAGATACACATTTTTTTATTAGAATCAAACCTGACTCCACTTTTCTTTCACCAACTTATAACATTTCAAATCCACATATTCTTTAAAAAATTCGTAGCCTAAATTATATATATATATATAGCCATAGCCTTATCACTTTCGAGGCCATCGGAAAACTTTTCCCTTTTTTTTTTTTCCCCCTCTTTCGGTGAATGACAGCGGCCCATATATACATATACCCTTAAAATATTTGAGTGACCAACAGAAATATTCTCTTTTTTTTTATTATTTAAAGACAGCCACCCTAAATTAATCAATAGCCCCTTTTTTTAAAAAAAAAAAAAATGATAGCAACCCACTGACCTCCATTTTTTATTCTTTAAAAAAAAAGAAGAGGAAGCTGGGTCAGTCTTGATGGAGAAGAGACCTGAGTTAGTCTCTCGATCTAGAGAGAGAGTCGTCAGAGTGCCATTTGTTTGGCAAAGAACCAGGTTCATCATGCCCGCACCAAGCACATTGACGTCCGTTTCCATTGTATCCGAGAAATTGTGAATGAAGGGGATATTCTGCTTCAAAAGATTGGTACTGCAGATAATCCGGCCGATATGCTCACAAAGGTAGTTTCTGGGATCAAGTTCCAACATTGTTTGGACTTGGTCAACATCTCTCGGAACTGAGCACCTTCGGGTGCAAGGCAGTGTTGATCGATCGCTATGTTGGATAAGAGAATCCTCGCCAAGGTAGAGATTTGTTGTAGAGTTGGCAAGAATCTCTATCTGGCCATATGATGGAAGGTGGCAGCCATGAGGCCATGAGGCCAGCCATGTGAAGCATGAGGCCATGTGAGGTAGAGTGGAGAGACAAAGTGAGAACAAGTGAGTAAGAGAGCCAAGAGTGAGCAACTACCAAAGAGGTGTTGAGATGTGAGGCGGAGAGACCCGTCTCCCTCGGTGTGAGCGAGGGAGACGAGAGAGTGGGTGAGTGAGGAGAGTGTGAGCTCCTCCTCTATTTTAATCTTTCTGTAATCTCCAAATTGGTATAGTGAAAACCGGCTACTCTCCCGTGGACGTAGGCATTGAGGCCGAACCACGTTAAATATTGTGTCTCCTTGAGTGTGGGTGTGTTTTTCTGCTTGGTATAATTTCCGCAAAGGTCTTGGGGGGATCCCGGATCCCAACAATTGGTATCAGAGCCTCGTCGGTGGTGTTTCGGAACAAAAACCCGTGCTGTTTCGAATCTGTCCAGAAATCGGATTGCTCGAAATCAGGTTTTGAGCATACCAGGAGCAAGGGCTCGACGAGAGGAGTCCAGAAACATAAAGCAGACACCCAGAGGAGGCCGGACGCGCCTTCACGCACCCCTAACCACTGGACCTAACCATTCAATCCAAGCCACTCGGGTGACAGAAACAACTTAAACAAATATAGATATCTATATATAGGTGGATAAAACATATATATATCAAAACCAAAACAAAAACAAAACAAAGAAAGACTCGATGTGGGATTCGAACCCCTGACCTCGGACTCAGCCTTTCAATCCTTAACTCACTAGGCCAAACCACTGAACCCAAGCCACACCAATGACTCAAATGTTCAAACCAATACCTATATTACACAGCTATACAATATATATACATATATGCATACACAACTCTCCCGCGTCTCTCTCTTCTTTTGATACACGCGTTTGACACGAGGCCCAGCTTTTGCGTCAGCTGGCCGACAAAAGCAGGCCTCGATTTGCAGGCTTTCCTCAGCTCTCTCCTTCTTTTGTCTTTCTCTCTCGTCTTCTTCTTCTCTTCAGTATCGGCCTTCTTCTTCTTAACCGTTCTCGTCTTCTTCTCCTTCTCCATTATCGCTCTTCCATCGTCCTCCTCCTTCTTCTTTATCACTTTTCCGTCTTCCCCCTCCTTCTTCTTTTCCTCATCTATTTTCTGTCATTCCTCTGTGACTCCCTTCTTTCCTCTCCCTTCCTATACATGGCTTCATCTCGCCCTCTCTCTCTTTTTCCGGATCTTAATGGTCCATCGAGCTCCTTTAAGCCAAGTGCCCCTGCTCTTACTCAACCTAGTCTTCCCACACTATCAGTGGAGCAAGTGATGGCTACTCAAAATGATATTGAGGCCAACCACTACACGTTGAGGTCCTCCATGGAGACAGTGGCGGCGGTCACTAACCTGTCTCACCGTCTGCAAAACACGGTGTGTGAGGTGTACCAGGTCAACGCCCAACTGTCTCTACTCCAGTGCATGTACAGAGATGCACGGGCAGAGATTTGTGCCTTGAAGGTTGAAAACAAGGAGCTGAAGGCTGAAAACAAGGAGCTGAAAAGGCATACCACCTCTATGACCCGATTTGGGGCACCTTCGTACCTCTCCTTTGATAGCCGGCGGGGAGCCGACTCTGTCGGCGGAAGCACTGTGGTGGTTCTCCGTAGAGACACTGGAGCAGGACCTTCGAAGGTTGACGACAAAAAGAATGACAAAAAGCGGAAGAGCTCGGCGACGGAAGAGCCGAGTAAGTGAAGTTCGTGTGTGGCTGGCATCGGCGAAGAAGAAGAAGATGATCCTTTTTTTTTCTTTTTTTTTTTTTGGGCTTGTTTTCTTTGTATTTCTGGTTTTCTCTTTTTTTTTTTTTTCTGTATTTTCTGGGTTTGTTTGTTTGTTTGTTTTTTTATTTTTTATTTTTATTTTTTTTAGAGTCTCTGTAATCGGGGATGTCCTCCCCTGATTGTATGAAAAGTTTTAGTTTTGTATCTCAATGGCGTGACTGGCACATCACTTTAAGTTTGAAAATACTTTTGTTTGATTGAATTTGAGAATGATTGAATTTTTGAAGTCTGAATTAGACATTGACTCTTTACTAATCTGAATAAAAAATAACATGGACTCAACGTAAGAAAAAACGAAGCCAAAATAATCCAAACACACTTCTATATGCTGACGAGTTGACTCGAGCGGAGGGAGAAGATAGAATCACTGACTCAACTATGCCCCTAATTCATTGCCTTGATTTTTTTTTTAAATTTTTTTTTATTTTATTTTTGATTTTATTTTATTTTTTTTATTAAGCTTTTTTTTTTTTTTTTTTTGATACAGCTTATTTGTTTTTACAACATGTGAAAACAAAAAAAATAAATAAATAAATAAAAAATAAATAAAGCATCACTTTCTCTTAAAGAGATAAAAACTACACATTTTTTTATTAGAATCAAACCTGACTCCACTTTTCTTTCAGCAACTTATAACATTTCAAATCCACATATTCTTTAAAAGATTCGTAGCCTAAATTATATATATAGATATATATATAGCCATAGCCTTATCACTTTCGAGGCCATCAGAAAACTTTTCCCTTTTATTTTTTTTTTCTCTTTCGGTGAATGACAGCGGCCCATATATACATATACCCTTAAAATATTTGAGTGACCAACAGAAATATTCTCTTTTTTTTTTTATATTTAAAGACAGCCACCCTAAATTAATCAATAGCCCCTTTTTTTTTACAAAAAAAATGATAGCAACCCACTAACCTCCATTTTTTATTCTTTAAAAAAAAAAAGAGGAAGCTGGGTCAGTCTTGATGGAGAAGAGAACCGAGTTAGTCTCTCGATCTAGAGAGAGAGTCGTCAGAGTGCCATTTGTTTGGCAAAGAACCAGGTTCATCATGCCCGCACCAAGCACATTAACGTCCGTTTCCATTTCATCCGAGAAATTGTGAATGAAGGGGATATTCTGCTTCAAAAGATTGGTACTGCAGATAATCCGGCCGATATGCTCACAAAGGTAGTTTCTGGGATCAAGTTCCAACATTGTTTGGACTTGGTCAACATCTCTCGGAACTGAGCACCTTCGGGTGCAAGGCAGTGTTGATCGATCACGATGTTGGATAAGAGAATCCTCGCCAAGGTAGAGATTTGTTATAGAGTTGGCAAGAATCTCTATCTGGCCATATGATGGAAGGTGGCAGCCATGAGGCCATGAGGCCAGCCATGTGAAGCATGAGGCCATGTGAGGTAGAGTGGAGAGACAAAGTGAGAGCAAGTGAGTAAGAGAGCCAAGAGTGAGCAACTACCAAAGAGGTGTTGAGATGTGAGGCGGAGAGACCCGTCTCCCTCGGTGTGAGCGAGGGAGACGGGAGAGTGGGTGAGTGAGGAGAGTGTGAGCTCCTCCTCTATTTTAATCTTTCTGTAATATCTAAATTGGTATAGTGAAAACCGGCTACTCTCCCGTGGACGTAGGCATTGAGGCCGAACCACGTTAAATATTGTGTCTCCTTGAGTGTGGGTGTGTTTTTCTGCTTGGTATAATTTCCGCAAAGGTCTTGGGGGGATCCCGGATCCCAACAATTGGTATCAGAGCCTCGTCGGTGGTGTTTCGGAACAAAAACCCGTGCTGTTTCGAATCTGTCCAGAAATCGGATTGCTCGAAATCAGGTTTTGAGCATACCAGGAGCAAGGGCTCGACGAGAGGAGTCTAGAAACATAAAGCAGACACCCAGAGGAGGCCGGACGCGCCTTCACGCGCCCCTAACCACTGGACCTAACCATTCAATCCAAGCCACTCGGGTGACAGAAACAACTTAAACAAATATAGATATCTATATATAGGTGGATAAAACATATATATATCAAAACCAAAACAAAGATAGACTCGATGTGGGATTCGAACCCCTGACCTCGGACTCAGCCTTTCAATCCTTAACTCACTTGGCCAAACCACTGAACCCAAGCCACACCAATGACTCAAATGTTCAAACCAAAACCTATATTACATAGCTATACAATATATATACATATATGCATACACAACTCTCCCGCGTCTCTCTCTTCTTTTGATACACGCGTTTGACACGAGGCCCAGCTTTTGCGTCAGCTGGCCGACAAAAGCAGGCCTCGATTTGCAGGCTCTTCTCGGCTCTCTCCCTCCTTTGTCTTTCTCTCTCGTCTTCTTCTTCTCTTCAGTATCGGCCTTCTTCTTCTTAACCATTCTCTTCTTCTTCTCCTTCTCCATTATCGCTCTTCCATCGTCCTCCTCCTTCTTCTTCATCACTTTTCCGTCTTCCCCCTCCTTCTTCTTTTCCTCATCTATTTTCTGTCATTCCTCTGTGACTCCCTTCTTTCCTCTCCCTTCCTATACATGGCTTCATCTCGCCCTCTCTCTCTTTTTCCGGATCTTAATGGTCCATCGAGCTCCTCTAGGCCAAGTGCCCCTGCTCTTACTCAACCTAGTCTTCCCACACTATCAGTTGAGCAAGTGATGGCTACTCAAAATGATATTGAGGCCAACCACTACACGTTGAGGTCCTCCATGGAGACAGTGGCGGCGGTCACTAACCTGTCTTACCGTCTGCAAAACAAGGCGTGTGAGGTGTACCAGGTCAACGCCCAACTGTCTCTACTCCAGTTCATGTACAGAGATGCACGGGCAGAGATTTGTGCCTTAAAGGTTGAAAACAAGGAGCTGAAGGCTGAAAACAAGGAGCTGAAAAGGCATACCACCTCTATGACCCGATTTGGGGCACCTTCGTACCTCTCCTTTGATAGCCGGCGGGGAGCCGACTCTGTCGGCGGAAGCACTGTGGTGGTTCTCGGTGGAGACACTGGAGCAGGACCTTCGAAGGTTGACGACAAAAAGAATGACAAAAAGCGGAAGAGCTCGGCGACGGAAGAGCCGAGTAAGTGAAGTTCGTGTGTGGCTGGCATCGGCGAAGAAGAAGAAGATGATCCTTTTTTTTTCTTTTTTTTTTTTGGACTTTGTATTTTTTTTTTTTTTTGGGCTTGTTTTTTTTGTATTTCTGGTTTTCTGTTTTTTTTTTTTTTTTTTTTTTTTTTTCTGTATTTTGTGGGTTTGTTTGTTTGTTTGTTTGTTTTTTTTTTTTTTAGTCTCTGTAATCGGGGATGTCCTCCCCTGATTGTATGAAAAGTTTTAGTTTTGTATCTCAATGGCGTTACTGATACATCACTTTGAGTTTGAAAATACTTTTGTTTGATTGAATTTGAGAATGATTGAATTTTTGAAGTCTGAATTAGACATTGACTCTTTACTGATCTGAATAAAAAATAACACGGACTCAACGTAAGAAAAAACGAAGCCAAAATAATCCAAACACACTTCTATACGCTGACGAGTTGACTCGAGCGGGGGGAGAAGATAGAAACTCTGACTCAACTATGCCCCTAATTCATTGCCTTGATTTTTTTTTTAATTTTTATTTTATTTTTGATTTTATTATTATTTTTTTATTAAGCTTTTTTTTTTTTTTTTTTTTGATACAGCTTATTTGTTTTGACAACATGTGAAAACAAAAAAAAAAAAAAAAAAAAAATAAAAAATAAATAAAGCATCAATTTCTCTTAAAGAGATAAAGACTACACATTTTTTTATTAGAATCAAACCTGACTCCACTTTTCTTTCACCAACTTATAACATTTCAAATCCACATATTCTTTAAAAAATTCGTAGCCTAAATTATATATATATATAGCCATAGCCTTATCACTTTCGAGGCCATCAGAAAACTTTTCCCTTTTTTTTTTTTCCTCTTTCGGTGAATGACAGCGGCCCATATATACATATACCCTTGAAATATTTGAGTGACCAACAGAAATATTCTCTTTTTTTTTTATTATTTAAAGACAGCCACCCTAAATTAATCAATAGCCCCTTTTTTTTAAAAAAAAAAAATGATAGCAACCCACTAACCTCCATTTTTTATTCTTTAAAAAAAAAAAAGAGGAAGCTGGGTCAGTCTTGATGGAGAAGAGACCTGAGTTAGTCTCTCGATCTAGAGAGAGAGTCGTCAGAGTGCCATTTGTTTGGCAAAGAACCAGGTTCATCATGCCCGCACCAAGCACATTAACGTCCGTTTCCATTTCATCCGAGAAATTGTGAATGAAGGGGATATTCTGCTTCAAAAGATTGGTACTACAGATAATCCGGCCGATATGCTCACAAAGGTAGTTTCTGGGATCAAGTTCCAACATTGTTTGGACTCGGTCAACATCTCTCGGAACTGAGCACCTTCGGGTGCAAGGCAGTGTTGATCGATCACTATGTTGGATAAGAGAATCCTCGCCAAGGTGGAGATTTGTTGTAGAGTTGGCAAGAATCTCTATCTGGCCATATGATGGAAGGTGGCAGCCATGAGGCCATGAGGCCAGCCATGTGAAGCATGAGGCCCTGTGAGGTAGAGTGGAAGACAAAGTGAGAGCAAGTGAGTAAGAGAGCCAAGAGTGAGCAACTACCAAAGAGGTGTTGAGATGTGAGGCGGAGAGACCCGTCTCCCTCGGTGTGAGCGAGGGAGACGGGAGAGTGGGTGAGTGAGGAGAGTGTGAGCTCCTCCTCTATTTTAATCTTTCTGTAATCTCCAAATTGGTATAGTGAAAACCGGCTACTCTCCCGTGGACATAGGCATTGAGGTCGAACCACGTTAAATATTGTGTCTCCTTGAGTGTGGGTGTGTTTTTCTGCTTGGTATAATTTCCGCAAAGGTCTTGGGGGGATCCCGGATCCCAACAATTGGTATCAGAGCCTCGTCGGTGGAGTTTCGGAACAAAAACCCGTGCTGTTTCGAATCTGTCCAGAAATCGGATTGCTCGAAATCAGGTTTTGAGCATACCAGGAGCAAGGGCTCGACGAGAGGAGTCCAGAAACATAAAGCAGACACCCAAAGGAGGCCGGACGCGCCTTCACGCACCCCTAACCACTGGACCTAACCACTCAATCCAAGCCACTCGGGTGACAGAAACAACTTAAACAAATATAGATATCTATATATAGGTGGATAAAACATATATATATCAAAACCAAAAGAAAAACAAAACAAAGAAAGACTCGATGTGGGATTCGAACCCCTGACCTCGGACTCAGCCTTTCAATCCTTAACTCACTAGGCCAAACCACTGAACCCAAGCCACACCAATGACTCAAATGTTCAAACCAATACCTATATTACACAGCTATACAATATATATACATATATGCATACACAACTCTCCCGCGTCTCTCTCTTCTTTTGATACACGCGTTTGACACGAGGCCCAGCTTTTGCGTCAGCTGGCCGACAAAAGCAGGCCTCGATTTGCAGGCTCTCCTCGGCTCTCTCCCTCCTTTGTCTTTCTCTCTCGTCTTCTTCTTCTCTTCAGTATCGGCCTTCTTTTTCTTAACCATTCTCTTCTTCTTCTCCTTCTCCATTATCGCTCTTCCATCGTCCTCCTCCTTCTTCTTCATCACTTTTCCGTCTTCCCCCTCCTTCTTCTTTTCCTCATCTATTTTCTGTCATTCCTCTGTGACTCCCTTCTTTCCTCTCTCTTCCTATACATGGCTTCATCTCGCCCTCTCTCTCTTTTTCCGGATCTTAATGGTCCATCGAGCTCCTCTAGGCAAAGTGCCCCTGCTCTTACTCAACCTAGTCTTCCCACACTATCAGTTGAGCAAGTGATGGCTACTCAAAATGATATTGAGGCCAACCACTACACGTTGAGGTCCTGCATGGAGACAGTGGCGGCGGTCACTAACTTGTCTCACCGTCTGCAAAACAAGGCGTGTGAGGTGTACCAGGTCAATGCCCAACTGTCTCTACTCCAGTGCATGTACAGAGATGCACGGGCAGAGATTTGTGCCTTGAAGGTTGAAAACAAGGAGCTGAAGGCTGAAAACAAGGAGCTGAAAAGGCATACCACCTCTATGACCCGATTTGGGGCACCTTTGTACCTCTCCTTTGATAGCCGGTGGGGAGCCGACTCTGTCGGCGGAAGCACTGTGGTGGTTCTCGGTGGAGACACTGGAGCAGGACCTTCGAAGGTTGATGACAAAAAGAATGACAAAAAGCGGAAGAGCTCGGCGACGGAAGAGCCGAGTAAGTGAAGTTCGTGTGTGGCTGGCATCGGCGAAGAAGAAGAAGATGATCCTTTTTTTTTCTTTTTTTTTTTTTGGACTTCGTATTTTTTTTTGGGGGCCTTGTTTTTTTTGTATTTCTAGTTTTCTCTTTTTTTTTTTCTGCATTTCTGGGTTTGTTTTTTTTTTTTTTAGAGTCTCTGTAATCGGGGATGTCCTCCCCTGATTGTATGAAAAGTTTTAGTTTTGTATCTCAATGGCGTGACTGGCACATCACTTTGAGTTTGAAAATACTTTTGTTTGATTGAATTTGAGAATGATTGAATTTTTGAAGTCTGAATTAGACATTGACTCTTTACTAATCTGAATAAAAAATAACATGGACTCAACGTAAGAAAAAACGAAGCCAAAATAATCCAAACACACTTCTATATGCTGACGAGTTGACTCGAGCGGGGGGAGAAGATAGAATCACTGACTCAACTATGCCCCTAATTCATTGCCTTGATTTTTTTTTTTTTTTTATTTTATTTTTTTTTTTGATTTTATTTTTTTTTATTAAGCTTTTTTTTTTTTTTTTGATACAGCTTATTTGTTTTTACAACATGTGAAAACAAAAAAAAAAATAAAAAAAAAATAAATAAAGCATCAATTTCTCTTAAAGAGATATAGACTACACATTTTTTTATTAGAATCAAACCTGACTCTACTTTTCTTTCACCAACTTATAACATTTCAAATCCACATATTCTTTAAAAAATTCATAGCCTAAATTATATATATATATAGCCATAGCCTTATCACTTTCGAGGCCATCAGAAAACTTTTCCCTTTTTTTTTTTTTTTTTTTTTTTCTCCTTCGGTGAATGACAGCGGCCCATATATACATATACCCTTAAAATATTTGAGTGACCAACAGAAATATTCTTTTTTTTTTTTTTTTATTTAAAGACAGCCACCCTAAATTAATCAATAGCCCCATTTTTTTTTAAAAAAAATGATAGCAACCCACTAACCTCCATTTTTTATTCTTTAAAAAAAAAAAGAGGAAGCTGGGTCAGTCTTGATGGAGAAGAGAACCGAGTTAGTCTCTCGATCTAGAGAGAGAGTCGTCAGAGTGCCATTTGTTTGGCAAAGAACCAGGTTCATCATGCCCGCACCAAGCACATTAACGTCCGTTTCCATTTCATCCGAGAAATTGTGAATGAAGGGGATATTCTGCTTCAAAAGATTGGTACTGCAGATAATCCGGCCGATATGCTCACAAAGGTAGTTTCTGGGATCAAGTTCCAACATTGTTTGGACTTGGTCAACATCTCTCGGAACTGAGCACATTCGGGTGCAAGGCAGTGTTGATCGATCACTATGTTGGATAAGAGAATCCTCGCTAAGGTAGAGATTTGTTGTAGAGTTGGCAAGAATCTCTATCTGGCCATATGATGGAAGGTGGCAGCCATGAGGCCATGAGGCCAGCCATGTGAAGCATGAGGCCATGTGAGGTAGAGTGGAGAGAGAAAGTGAGAGCAAGTGAGTAAGAGAGCCAAGAGTGAGCAACTACCAAAGAGGTGTTGAGATGTGAGGCGGAGAGACCCGTCTCCCTCGGTGTGAGCGAGGGAGACGGGAGAGTGGGTGAGTGAGGAGAGTGTGAGCTCCTCCTCTATTTTAATCTTTCTGTAATCTCCAAATTGGTATAGTGAAAACCGGCTACTCTCCCGTGGACGTAGGCATTGAGGCCGAACCACGTTAAATATTGTGTCTCTTTGAGTGTGGGTGTGTTTTTCTGCTTGGTATAATTTCCGCAAAGGTCTTGGGGGGATCCCGGATCCCAACAATTGGTATCAGAGCCTCGTCGGTGGCGTTTCGGAACAAAAACCCGTGCTGTTTCGAATCTGTCCAGAAATCGGATTGCTCGAAATCAGGTTTTGAGCATACCAGGAGCAAGGGCTCGACGAGAGGAGTCCAGAAACATAAAGCAGACACCCAGAAGCCCACGCGCCGTTTGGGAGTCGGGGCGTCATCTCAAGCGCGACCACAAGCCCACGTGCGCGCAGCAGGAGGAAGACGAGTGGGGAGTGAGCGCGTGTAACGCACGCGCGGTGCCCACGCGCAGTCCACGTCGGCAGACGCGTCAGCAATGGACGCCACGTGTCAGTCAATGGAGCGGCAGAGTCAACGCCACGTGGCGGCCAGGTCAGCGCTACGTGGCCAGCCACGTCAGCGACACGTGGCACAGTGGACCAGTCACTGCATGCCACGTCATCTGCCACGTCAGAAAGGGTTGACCGGTCAACCAGAGGCAGGGCCGGATCCGGTGCGACGCGGCAATGGTGCAACCGCAGGGGGAGGATCCGGTGCTTCGCGGCGAAGGTGCAGCCGCAGATCTGAGGCGTACAAAATGTTTTGGCTAGGTCTAAGCCATTTGG
Source organism: Camellia granthamiana (assembly GCA_036172215.1). Lineage (NCBI taxonomy): Eukaryota > Viridiplantae > Streptophyta > Magnoliopsida > Ericales > Theaceae > Camellia > Camellia granthamiana. The sequence continues at coordinate 34,038,817 of CM069904.1, read as the reverse complement.
AGTCCGTTTTTGGCGATCCAATAGTGTTTTCCGACTATTTGGAGTATTCCGGACACATCTGTACGGTCAGATTTTAGAGACGGAGTTTCTGTAAAAAGAAGGCAGTTTAAAGGGACGGACGGCATCAGGTGCAGCGGACCAAATATTCTGTTGGTACACGAAATATTCCCTGAACTTTTGAAAATTGCAATTTGGCCCAGAATTTTCAGAAAATTATGGTGTGGCCCATCTTTCGGGGATATTTTTCAGTGGCGTCCCCGGAAATGCAGCGAAGGTTGGTCCTAGCTAAACGGACCGCTCCGAACGCAACCGCGAGGTCAGAATGGTGAAATTCTGAACGGTTTTTTAAATATTGTTAAAACATCAGAGTTTGTCATCTTTAATACTCGAAGGGAGGTTGCCGGATATTGTGGAACGCTGCGGATTCACTGAAGAGATTAGAATGGGTAGATTCTAACCAGATTGGACAACCAGGTACAACTCGAGATAGATCATTGAAGACCAGAGGAGATCAGGCTTGATCAAATGGCAGATCGAGGGAGATCAGGATTGGTCAGGGGTGATCAGAGGATTGCAGAAATGACTATCTCCGGAGTTCGTCAGAAGATCTGGTTCAATCAATCAAAAAGACCATTCATCGACGGATAGATGATTTGGCAACCAGTTCAGGCTCAGGGAAATGCTGTGGCTGTTGGAGCTACTGTATACGAGTAAGTACTGGTGATATATGGACGTGTAGAACAATAGTTGCAGAGGAGCATACTAAGCGCAGGAGCACAAATGCAGACGTGCAGTAGTGCAAGGGTACAGTGTCGTACAGAGGCGCGAGAAGAGTGTGTAGCAGCGGGTTGTTGAAAGTTCACAGGAACTTCCAGACAGAGAAATTGAGACAAACGCAAGAGTGCGCGCCAACGAGTGGCAAGTCTTATTTCTCTATGGTGGTTTCTTTATTTCCATGGCAGCGGAGGATAGAGTTGATGCGGATCTCTCAAGCGAGCTCGACGCAGGGAGACCAGAAGCCATGGGTACGGGCACTATGCAAGGAATTGCATAGCTAACGATGCTTTGACAGATGGAGCTACTGTCAACCATCAATCTACTGGACAACAAATCAGAGATTGCAAAGGCACAGACAACAAGCGTATGTGGAAACGCCAGGAGGTGTTCAGAAGTGCAGAGGGCAAAGGCTGATAGTTTAGAGGAAAAGCTCCGAGCAAAGAAGACAGAAGACGTTGATGGGATAAACGACGAGTTTTCTATTGCTCCAATGACTGGTCTTGCAAGGTAATGCATGACAGTCAAGGGCATCCCAGCAGGGGGTGCAGGACATCCAATCAGGGGGTGTCGGATATCTTGGTTACGCAAGTTCAAGCATAGCAAATGAAGGCATCCAAGCCAGGAAGCGTGGAAGAGATCTGTGGGAGATAGGAGCAGAGGCTCTCTCCAAATCAGAGTGGTATGAGTTGAATTGAGGATGTAGGATTCCCTCATTCTCTTGTATCTCTGCTGTGTTATCTCTAGCTTCAGGGGGTGCACCGGTCTCAGTGAAGAGAAGCAGAGTATGCTGAATTTGGACGTGACAAGATTAGCAGCAATGTGTGCAGTGGATCACCTCACATGGGTTGAGGGGGTGATTTGTTGGACACTCATCATCCCATGTGAGGAATGTGAGTGTATGTTGCTGCCAATACACAAGGGTTGGCAAAGGGGCTTCATCATGTGCAAGAGTTGGCTGCCAACATGTTGTAAAGGTGCTTTCCGTGTGATGTTGCCAACCAACAAGGGCTGGCCATGTGATGGCCAGCAGCCCCTCTCTTCTACCTTCTAAGTCTATATATTGTGAGGTAGAGTGGAGAGACAAAGTGAGAGCAAGTGAGTAAGAGAGCCAAGAGTGAGCAACTACCAAAGAGGTGTTGAGATGTGAGGCGGAGAGACCCGTCTCCCTCGGTGTGAGCGAGGGAGACGGGAGAGTGGGTGAGTGAGGAGAGTGTGAGCTCCTCCTCTATTTTAATCTTTCTGTAATCTCCAAATTGGTATAGTGAAAACCGGCTACTCTCCCGTGGACGTAGGCATTGAGGCCGAACCACGTTAAATATTGTCTCCTTGAGTGTGGGTGTGTTTTTTTGCTTGGTATAATTTCCGCAAAGGTCTTGGGGGGATCCCGGATCCCAACATATATAAAGTCGCAATTCATTCGGAGTGCTGCAATCTGAATTTGAAAATATAAAAATGTTGATGGTCAATTTTATACAAATAGAATCGCAAAAAACAAGTAGATGTGGGAGAAAGTGAGGTGATGGTGGAGGAAAGTTGTGGCAACAAGTGGAGGTGAAGGTGGAGGTGGCGGTGGGGGGGAGGCGAAGAGAAGAAGCTTGTAAGAAGTAGGTGGTGGGGGGGGGGTGTTGGGGTTGAGGTTCTTAGGCAAAGAGATGGCATTGGCTTAAGAAGATAATGGTCAAAGGCTACAATGGTAAATTAATAATTCTATTAGTAGTGTCATAATATTTATAATTCACATACATAAAAACGGTTAAGTTTTACACATGAGGGGAGCAACTCAAAAATGAGTCATAGTTAAAAGGGGTTTAGTGTAATTTACCCCAAATTATAACTTATCCATTTTTAAATAATTACAACAAATATTATTATTAGCTAACATTTCAATTTCCACACTTTGATGTCGATAACCAGATGAAGAAATGAATCATGAGAACTTCAATCCACAAGACTCTTGTTGATTTAAGTCACCATAGTTGCAATGCTAAGATGTTGAAACATCTTTAAGGGTTGGAAAATGGGATGCCTTCTCTCCACTCGCTTATAAGACTAGGCCGGTCGAGTTTAACTGAGTCCATTTCGAATTCTATTTAATGATTTGAGTTGTTCATCTTATAATACTTATGTATAGACAGGGCCGGCCATGGGGTGAGGTGACTAAGGCGGTCGCCTCGAGCCCCCAATTTTGAATAAAATTTAGGGCCTCCAATTAGGAGAGTGCATTATATTGTGTTATTTCATAATTACTTTAATACTAGCTCAATTCATTTATTATCATGTTATCGTATGTTGTTATTTTGATTCGTGTCCGATTGGTATTTAATGTGAAAACTTTTACTTTTAATTAAAATTAACTTAGCAAGTGTATGGAAAGATTAAAATTTTCTCCATAAGTTGAATTTTATAAAATTTATTTCTACTAAATGAAATTATTCATAAAATGTTTGATTTTAATTCAATTGCATTTTTCTAATTAAAAAAATTGTACCTTATTAATATATATTTTTACTAGATTGACTCTAAAATAGATGATAAAAAATATATATATCTTAAATGAAAAAAAGATATTCGACTTATTATTATTTTACATACTTTTTTTTATTTAGTTAGATGAAGTTAAATAAAAGATTAAAAAAACGTCATGGCTTCCTTTAGTGAACATTAAAATATATAACTAATAATTCATATTATTGAGTCATGTCATACTTGGATTCATGTTGAAAAATAATCAACCTTAACTTGCTAATTTTATATATTGCTTAAGTTGTGTAAAAAATTCTCATCCATACCCCCAATTAATTTTAATTCTTATAGCATTAGTAAGTTAAAAAATAAAGATTTAATTCAACTAATTGAAGTTCAACTATTATATATATATATATTTGTTATCTAAATTTTGTTAAATTGTAATGCAATAGAAATAAATTTTTATCCTTTTTATCCAAATAATTTTATTTTTTTTAAAATAATGATATATGAAGGGCCCAATTTAAAAAAAAATCGCCTTAAGCCCCTAATAAGTCAGGGCCGGCCCTGTGTATAGATCGGGAAATTTTTTTTTTTAATTGATTCAATAATAGTAGTCACATGACTTTCTTATATTTATCTTTAAAAAAATTGACAACTATAACAAATATACTATTCATTTTTTAATGACAAATATGATAATATCATTTATTAGTTATTGAATTAATTATTTATTTATTTTATATGAATGATATACAATAGGGGCCTATAAGATCACCAGAGTGAAAACTTAAAGTCATAAATAAGAAATTAAAAAAAAAAAAAAAATCCTTCATTAAGTTATTTAAGAGACATGTATAGTGTATGGTTTAGCCATAGTGTAGCTTATTCATGAGAGCTCTCACGTTCAAAAAGAAAAAAGAGGCTATACATATATGTGATGCGTGTATAAAATTGAAAGACAACTCTAACTGATACTTGATAAATAAATAAAAAAATGAATATAAATAGCATGAAAAAAGTAAAGAAATCAAATGTGAAATCTATATATAAGAATAATAGGATGAGAGGGAAGTGAAGAGGGGTCAACAAGGGTGGTGGTGGCAAGTAGTTATTTTTATATTTTCAATCTATTATGTAATATAAAATTATATTATATATTATTATATGTAACTTAAAAAGATATTTTACTTATTTTATAATAATTATACAATAACATATCCGTGATAGTATTAAATATAAATATATAATAAATCTCCATATCGGTCACATATTGACACCCTTGTCAGTGATCTCGATTTTACAACAATAACTAAATCAACATCATTGAGACAACCCATCCATTAAAATTTCTCAATAACCAGATTAAAAAATCATCAAAAACAAAAATGAGAAAAACAGAAAAAGACAATCAAGAAAATCTCAACAGCAAATAGGCTATGGAGAAACATATATGACACTACAACTATGTTTAGATCATGGATAATAATAAAAATAAAAATAAAAAAAATAAAACTTATATTTCATTCTGATCTCCCTCACCTTTTCTTTCTTTCTTTTCAAATCTCTACCTAAATCCATGATTCAAAACAAAGCCTAAAATATTTGTCCATGAACTTCCAAGGGTGCCCAGAGCATTAGACAGTTTAATTAGGATTCAAGCAATAATAAGATGTTCGGAAGTAAAGCAGACAAACCAATAGTATGTGCTCAAATCTACAGTAAAAAGGGGCTGCCTAAACTACAGCAAACCTATTTCAACCAGGAATTTTCCTCTTCATGGATAACCGTGGTTCAAAGCTTTCCTCCAATCTGTTGCCTGGAGGGTCTAGTTTAGATTATTTTGGACTCATTTTAAATTTCAAACCATTCATTTTTAGTACCTCTCGAATAGATTATCCATGCAAACAGTAAATTGATCAAATACCAATTTGAACCCGACCCAACAGGAATCCAGCCCCCGACCCCAATTAGAACGTGTTTTTTCAGAAAATTACCCTCCATAGGGCCAGGGATGGTATTAAAAATTAAATCCCTGATGATTTTCGGACCGGGGATGGTGATAGGTTCTTTGCCCCGCCCCGGATAGTTATTATATTATATATCTTTATTTTATATATATATCTCAAGTTCCTTTACATATTTTGAACAGCTTGTAACTATTTTTATTATATTATATATCTCAAGTTCTCAACTCTCTCTCTCTCTCTCTCTCGTTCTTCTCACTCTACTCCCTGTGAGAGAGATGAATAAGCACCTTCCAGATCTAAGTCGCGACGGAGAAGTCTAGAGACAGATTGGCAATGGAGAGCTCCTTCCAAATTTGAGCCGCGATGAACGTTTTTGAGCACCACCGTTAGCCACAAATCACACCACCATCACGGACACCACTCTTTCTGACACCTCTGTTTGCTACCTCGTCTCCAGATCTACCGCCACTGTTCTTCTCTCACTGGTCACCCTTTCTCTAGCCCTCTCTCATTGTTCTTCCGATCTGAGGTAATATATATACATACACACACACATATATATATACACTAATTGGTTCTCAAGATCTTCACTATATCAACATCATTGATATTGATATAGATATAGATATAGATATACATTTTGTTGTTGATATTGATGATCATTGATAATGATTTTGTAGACTATAGTTGTTGATGTTGATGATGATGAGATAGCTGCTATTTTGCTTTGCTTTTTTCTTTTTTTTTATGGCCGAGAAATTTTTGGGGTCGGAAAAACCAGATCCTCATTAAAGGGCGGGGGCGGGGACAGTGATAGGTTTCCCGTCAGGGATCAGGGTTGGGGGAATTTTCACCATCGAAGATCGAGGACGGAGAGTGTAATCCCTGACCCTGCCCCATTGCCATTCCTAAATAGTCATGTTTACATCACATTTGTTTTTAACAAAATAGATGAAATGTACAATTTTAAAAACAAACCATCTATTTAAAATAAAAATAAAATAAACATTTGTGATCAATTCATGACTGAATGATATTCAATTAATTTAAATTTTTTTTTTTATAATTTTTTTCTATAGATGTCTACTCGAGAGACTAAAAATGTCTACTCGGGAGACTAAAAACTAACGTTTTGAATCAACAAAATGGGCCTAAAATCATCTACATTGGACCCCATCTGCATTGGAGTGAAGCCCCATCCAAAAGATGTTTACTCAAGAAACACTTAAAAGATTAATATAACCGAAATGGGACCAACATCATACAAACTAGACCCTCCAAAATGAAGACATACTTCTATCATGACGATGATCAAGTAAATACTTGCATGAAATTAACTCCAACTAAAGAAATCAATTTGAAAACAAAATGAGCACACCACAAAAAAGAGAAGTCATTTTTAAATAATAATAAAAAAAACTAACACCGCCAATTTACAAGCAACTTCTATCATCTAAAGCATTTCCTGCTGAGCAACTAAATCATGAGAAAACAAGACAGGTTTCAACTATCCAAAGTAAGAGAACTACTAGATGCACAGCAAAGCCATGATGACAAAAAACAAGAGATCTACCCTAAAAATCTACCTCCTCTTTGCCCGCTTGGGGGCGGCACTACTAGGACCAGCCCGAGACTTCCCAAAAGCCTTCATTTTCTTTCTCCTCCTCTCCTCTTCGCTGTCTGATTCATCCCCGTTCTCCCTGTCTGCATTGCTCGCTTCCCTCTCCAGCTCTTCCCATGTCTTGCCCTTTTCTTCCTCTGATTCATCCTCAGAGTCGTCTTCCTCGTCATCCTCAGACTCTACCAGCGATGCACTGTCAGAATCTTCATCTTCTGATTCTGAATCGGGCTCGGCATCTGATGGCTCATAACCTTGGTCCGACTCCTCTGACTTCTCAGAATCCGAATCACTACCTTCCAAATTCAAGAACTCCCACCCCCCGTCCTCTATGAACCTTTGTGGGTCATCAGTGATGGTCTTCAATATGGGCCGCCAGTTCAGATTCAGCCTGCTTTCATAATACTTGAGGTCAGTTGTGTCGAGCCATTCCTTGATGCCATCAAGTGATGTAGAAGGAATAGAATCAATTCGAAGCACATCACGCTTGAAGTCCTTGAATACAATAGCCATGTCAAAATTCTTCTGCCCAAGACCAACTCTCTCCAAGTTCACGATCTCAATCTCGCTTAAAGTGACCACAAGGCAAGGAGTTTCTATCAACTCAACCAAACAGCTTGAAGTTGGGACAATGAAAGCCGAGGCCTTAAAGGGAACTCCATAGAAACCAAGTTCCCTTAAAGGTTGATCAAACTCAAGGTCAAGTACTTTGAATTGGGGCTGTCCCCATAGATCATTCACCCGATTCACAAAGTTCTGGAAACCCATGTTGATTTTGTTCTTCCTGTCCCTTTCCCGTTGCTCTTCCTCGATTTCATCAGGGTCATAGGCAGATCTCTTTCCACCTCCAAGAGTCTGGACCACATCCATTACCTCAATATAGAACTGCACATCCTTGGTTTTCTTGTTTCCAACCATTATATGGTTATGCAGATGAAAGTGAAGAAGAGTGATCATTTCCTTCTCAGCAGGCTGGAAGAATGCATGTTTGATATTTCCATACATAAGGTCAACACGCTCATCTTGCCTTGAGGTTGAATACCGAAATCCATTTGTGTGAGCTTCTAGTGAACCAGGCATCTTTCTTGCACGGCCCCCAAAAGAGGGGCGGATCCAAACATCAGTCAACCTTATTGGTTTAAATTTATTCCCTGCTAGTACAAGCTTCTCCTGAGTAACCAAAGTTGCCCGCTCAGCTCTCTCAGACTCCCTAGCTACAACATTCCGCCGAAGTGATTTTATCAGCTGTACCACTTCACTTATGTGCCTTGGGTCCTTGGAGCGAAATGAGACCTCTTTCAGATATATAGATCCTTGATTCTTCAAAGAGTTTGCATCATGAGGATTGAATGGTGTGCCAGGAACATTAAATATGATGCGAATATAGCAATTTCGATTGGTGTCCTGCTGGCTGGAGACAGTCTTCACTGTGGCAACATGAAAAGGTACCATGCTGCCATATATAGGGAGGAGGATGGCCTCATTCTTCTGGTCAACTTGAATCATCATTTCCCTAGGAGGGGGCAGGTCATTAACGGTCTTATAGGCAATTAGCTCACTCGAAGTCTTCGCGGAATTACGATTATCTCCAGTTACAGACCCCCCACCGGCAAGACGTCTGACAGTTTCTTCAGTCTTCTGGCGAGCAAGTTCTGCCTGGTGCTGCCTTCGGAGCTCTTCCTTCGATATCTCGTGATTGTCTGACCTGAGAGTTGCCTTGGAATATAAGGACTCAGTACCATTGGCCTCAGCTTTCACCTTAGGAGGCTCCTCTTCTTCCTCATCATCATTGAATGAATAAGCCACATCCTTAACAGCCTTAGAACTCAACATAGTTGCCACATCATGGCCCTTCTCAGTAACAATAACAGTGTCTGCAAGCAACAGAGAGTAATTCTGGCTCTTCAGATTCTTGCTTCGTGTCTGTAAGTTCTGGAAACCAAGTGTGACATTAAAAACCATGCCTGGTTTTAACACTCGTTCATTCTTGGCAGTAAGACTTAAGCCTGACTCGCGGAACTCCAAACCAATTCCTGTCCCGGCCGATTTTGTGAGGTTGGCAACCAAATCAGGAGCATCCCTCTCAACCACAGATAGGGCTGCTTGATACACAGCACTTACTTTGTTCCCAGGTTTAAATGCACCAATTGCTGCTTCATGAGCCTTGAGTAGAACCTCGTAAGCGTTACCCTGCGTTGGAGTAGAATCAATTAGAAAAGTCCTGGCAATATTTGAACAGTAGCTGTTATACCGAGATCCAATGGCACAAATGATCACACTGGCAGAATCGTAGTACAGATACTCGTCATCACTTGATGCACTAGGTCTGAGATCAAAATTCCCACCACTCTGAAAGATTGGAGGGTAACAGATATCTACATTTTCAGCCTTCAGTTTCACCTTAACTCCAGTAGGATCCAGTATGGCCTTCTCAGTGTCATCCATTATTGAAGAATGTGCGACTTTTTTCTCCTCATCAATGATCTTTTCTAGTTTTGGAACCACAAAATTCTTCATCACACTAGCAGTCAAATATGCAGCTTTTTTCACATTTGTGATCTCATGACCCTCCTTAACAGCAAAAAGGTCAGACAACCCATTGGTTATATCACCAAGCTGAAGGTTCGAATTCTTCAGCTTCTCAGCCCATTTCTCCAATAGTTTACCCTCTGGGATCTCTTTTGCTATATATCCAACAACAGGATTATCATGACCTTCCAGCTTTGATTGAGCACGGATGGTACGAAATATAGCATCCATTTGTGCAGTCCCATCATCATTCTTTGGCTTCACATGCATTACAACTTCCACATCCACAGCCTCCTTAGAAGACCTTTTCACAGTTTCAAGCAAAGAAGCCTTCTTCTGGCTACACAAGAAATGGATCTGCTTGTCCATAAATATCATTATCGTATCTGGGAACTCATAACCAAGTAACCAAATGTTCAGAGCAGAGGATTTCAGGTATCGCAGATCCTCTGATGGAGGAGGTGTAGGAACTGCAAGGACATCAGAAGATCCCCAGAGGTCAGATTTGTGTTCACGCCAGTTGGAGTAAAGGGCCTTCAGCCGTCTGCTGAAGACCTCTAAATCAATAGTGTAAGCATTTCCCGCCCCAGGAGCCCTCCCATTTGCAGGTGGGCCATTTCCATTTCTGTTCTCTGCCATCTCAGGTTTACTGATTCCAGAACTAGTCTGCACAACAAACAAAGAAAAAGATAAAAGAAGTTAACTTACCCATAAATGAGCAACTACCAACAATTCATCAATTAAACTCTTCCGAAAAGTCTTAATAGGATCCGGGAACAAGGTTATCCAGTCTTGATTTATTTTTTTTTCTTTTTAATGTTGTGTTTGAGTTGGACTTACACATTTTGTCACACCCTGATTTTCAAAGATTAATCTAATCAACAAGCAATCACAATCCATAAAATTATGAGACATCATCCACATTTTCTGGCCATAAGCACAGAGGGGCAACTGAGCACCCATTACAACACATATACACGCATTAGCAATAACATCCCATAATAAAATAAACTACTTGTGGTCTCACCAAGTCCCACGCCTGCTTGCTTTACTAGTTGCTAGCCGGAAGGAACACATTACCTCTATATAGCACAGCCGCTTGCTTTACCGGGTGCTTACCGGAAGGAACGCATTACCTCTATATAGCACATCAGCCCGCTTTACCAGTTGCTAGCTTAAAGGATCGCATTACCTCTATATAGCATAATCACACTTCCACAACATATGCAATTCAAATTACTTCCTTTCATTCTCATTGAAATACATAATTACACAATCTCACAATGTTCCACATCATTCTAAATTACACAATTAAATCACAACACATAACACATTATTTATTATACAACCACCACTACCATCCTCTACCGATGGTCAAGGCCAAAACCTCTAAAGCAATGACTAGCATAAAAATCTCTTAGGGTTGGTTTGGCATGTACTAAAAAAGTGCACTTTTTGACTTATTGGTAGATTTGGGTTGGGTTTAGGTTGGGTTTGATGTGATGTATTAGAGAGGTGATGTGATTTAAATAGGATGATGTGACTTAAATAAGATAGTGACTTTTTGACTTATTTAGATGATGCCAAACCAAGCCTTAATATTTTCATATACTTTTCAACACTTAACCAATTATATCAAAATCCTCTTTTGACTATAGTTATAAAATACAACACGAGTTTTCACTTTTCAATTATCAACATTAACCTCATCAAGTTAATCCCAAAAAAAAAAAAAAAGGTAAATAAAATTTGATAACTCATTTCCGTTTTAATCCAAAACATTCATCTGCCATTCTTTTCTTTTCTTGCCAAAAACCACCAAAACAATTCAAATATCTTATATTTGATCAACTTTCCCTTTTTTAATCACACACAATTAAAAATTAGGAAATAAACCCAATAACACACTTTTAATTCCAAAAGATATAAAATATTAACCAAACTAATTTAATCCAATAAATTACTCCCTCCGTCCCAAATTAATGGTCCCTTTTGGGGAATCCAACTTTTTTTGGTAGTACAATTATTGTATTTGAAAAAAGTTGATTTTCCAAAAAAACCCTTTTGATAGTACAATTTTTGAGAATATCAATGCATAATTGTACTTTTTATATTGTTTATTAATTTAAAAGGAGGGCAAAATAGGAAATTTATATTATTTTTGTACTTGACTTTAGAAGAGGGACTAATATTTTGGGACAATGAAAAATGGAATAAGGGACTAATATTTTGGGACGGAGGGAGTAGTAAGTTCACTATATTCACAATTTTCCAAAGAAATAATACCAAACATAACTTAACATGTCTCATCTTTCAAACATAACCATATTTCATGCCAAGCTACTCAAATAGCCAATTTTTCCAAATTTTCTACACATGACGATTTTAACAACTTTTCTAAAATTAACTAATCAATATGTTATCTACATCAAAAATCATAAAATATGCCCAAGAGTACACTTTTTAATGTTAAGAGTCCAAAAATCCACATTTCATATTTTCGTTTCAAAAAAATGAACAAAACTTAATCATTAATATATCAATATTCATCAAATATCATGAATATAACACTTTTAGCGGTTTTTAATTCCAAAATAACTCTATAGTTCCAACTCAACCATTTAAACAATATTCATCAACATCAATTTATTTTTTTCAAAAATAAATTTCGAAAATCAAAGATGAGATAATATTTCAATATTATTTTTTTGAAAATAAACTATTTAATCATAATATGATGTAAATACAAACCATACAACTCTTAGAATTGTTTTCGGATTTTTAACAATTACCAACACAAGATTTTTCCAAATCAATTTCAAAATACTAATATTCTTAACATTTCAACATAATTTTCTTCTAAAAATTATTCAAACAAAAATCTAAGAATAATACATGTAATACCTCCTATCAAGATATATTTTCTCAAAATATCCCTAACATAGATTTAAAGCAATAATATAAAGAAAGTCCCTACCAGAAATAACGAATACAAATCTGAGACTACCATTGCGAAGAGTACAACGAGCAAAACTTTTGCAAAATCTCACTCTAAGGACTCCCACTCAAAGCTCAAAGGTTGAGCATCCATGAGGAGAAAGAGACAAAGCAGAGAGCTGAGCTCTCTACCACAAGAAATGAAAGGGAAAAAAAACGAGGGAAGTCAAGGGAGTCTTCTCTGCCTTGGGCAGAGAAGAACAAATGGGAAAGAGTGTGGGTTATCACCCACTTTAATTATTGTATTATTTAACCATCAATTAATACAATAAAATTTGTAATAATAACTTAAAATTTTATAACATAAATCATAAAATGATATAATTTTTTTCACTACAACAATTTAACATTTAATACACCGCAAAATATAATTTTTTGCTCACTATAAAAATATATAATTTTTTCACCTTATAACATCATAAATTCACTTTTCAAACATTTATTATAATACAATATAATAAATAATAATAACTCCCAAGGTGGTTACTAACAATCATATAATTAAAATGCACCAAACAATCAAACATGAATTATAAACAAATTCAAATTGAATTGAATCTAATTTATGGGTATTTGAATTAAATTCTCAACCATAAGCCAAACATGACCCAATTATATATCAAAATAAACCTAACAAACTTTATCTCAAGTCATGATCTAAACACCCAAAACTTAACACCAATATTATGCTGTAACACAAACTGGACACTAATCAATTTGCGAATTTTCATAAATTAAACGTTCATCCTTTAATTTTAAAATTTTTATACAACATACTAGACTCATGGAAACAACATATAAAAATTTCATAATTTTATCGAAACTATTTTTTTAAAAAAAATTTACAAAACCAAACAATTTTCGCACAGAATTTTACACAACATTTCAATCCAAATATTATTCAATTAATTTATTTAATGACTTAAAAAAAAAATTTATGGATCATTATATATTTCATAAAAATCAAATTATGACGACTCCCCAAACATTAACCATATATACGAGTACAAACACAACTCATAAGATCTTTAGTTATCAAAGCACGAAGCAAATTTGTATCATATTGCGTTCAAGTCAAAGTTTAATTCTATTTTTATTATAGATTTCATTAATTAAATATTTTCCCTCTTTTTAAAAACTTTTTCAGTTACTAAATTCATCTGCAACGGCGCAAAACATGAAAACAAGTAAACTACATCAAGAAATAGAGTAAGCAGTAGCTCTATATAAAGTTAAAAGATATAAGTCTTCAAATCACAGACCTGAAATTCAGAAACCAGGGTTCAACTTTGAGTCTCTTCAACTTCAAAATTGAAAAAAATAAAAATAAAAATAATAAATAAAACACATACAAGCAAGAACACAATCTAAAATACTGTTTCCCCAAAAAGACAAACCCCAAAGCGTTCTACATTCATAGAAATTTCACAGCGCAAGCAAAACTAAGGTTTCTCGAAGTTGCTTTTTAATTTCTATTTTATTTTTAAATTTCATTTATTTAATTTTGTTTTACCTTTTCAGTTTACGATTCAATTGCAAGAGCGAGAAAGATGAAAACAAGTAACGAAATTAAATCAAGAAATAGGGTAAGCACTTACCCTATATGAAGTTATAAGACAGAAGTCCTTGCATCACAGACCCGAATTCCAGAAACTACGGTTCAACTTTGAGTCTCTTCAACTTCAAAATCCAAAAAAAAAAAAAAACACAAAACAAGCATAAACACACAAATCTAAAAATGCTCAAAAATCCTACTGTTCCCCCAAAAAGACAAACCCCAAAGTCTGCTACATTCATGCGAATTTCACATCTGAAGCAAAACTAGGGTTTCTCGAGGTCGGGGAAACTTCCAGAACTGCGTAAATCAAAGCAAAAACAAGGAAAAAAACTTACATTTATTGAAGCGGAGAGTGATATTCAGATCCAGCAACCGAATTTTCTGAAGTCGATTAGGGTTTGGTTTCGATACGAATGCTGCTAAGGAACTCTTCGAAGGGCATAAACTAGGGTTAGGGTTTTCGAAAATTTCAAAGTAGATTGAAGTGAGCATGCGATGAGAAATAAACGAATCAAAAGCAACAAATCATTGAAGATTATACGAAGTTGAGATAACGTTCGAAGAAGAACAGAACAATTCTAGAAAATGAAGAGAAAATCGAAGCAAATGCGAAGAAAAAAAATGCTCGAGAGAGAGAGAGACGTAGGGAGGTTTAGAGAGCAGAGGAGGAGCGAGCGAGTAATTGAATTTCGATGCCTCTAGAACCCGGGAATTTATATGCAAAGGCGGTTTCTAAACGAGACATGATACTAAAATCGGGCTTCGGACTAGAGTGGGTTTTGGGTCAGACCGGGCCGGGTAAGATAATAAGAGGTGGTTTGGGTTATTTTAAATAAATATATTTTTTAATTTTTTATAAAAAAATGTGTAAAAAATAAAGAAGAGATGTTGATTGATATGATCCAAAAAAGATAAAAAGATTAAAAAATGTGGACTAAAATTGGGATGCCAAACCCCTCCTAAGTGACTTTGTCCATCTAATCTCGGTTTAGTCTGGCCTTAATATTTGTGCAAGTTTGATTTCAAAAATAATAAATTGAGCATTTTTATTGTGTTATATGTTAAACACAAATTAAAATATTTCATGATTAAATTCAATCACATATTATATTTTTTTAATAAATATATTAACATTACTATAAATAATTATTTGAAATGATCTAAATAAATATATTTTTGTAACTTTTTACCAAAAAATTTATAAAATGGCAGAGAGGTAATAAAAAGATGTATTAAAGTAGATTATGCTAGATAACCCCTAAATTGAAGAAATTTGTATGTAGATTAAAAGATTTCTTAAATAAATTCAATTACACTTCATTATATATGTGAGTTTCAATAGAATCAATAAGGATAAAATCTAAATCCCAATAGAATATATATTTTTTAATATATTATAATTAATTAATTAATTAATTAATTTAATAGCAAGTCATGTCAAACTGGGTTAAAAGTATACATTTCAAGCCCAATCCATTAATATATTGGGTTGAAAATGTTAGCTTAACCTGATCTTATGGGCTAGAACAACATTTCCAAATCCTAAAAAAATAGGATTAGACTGGGTTAGGCCAACAGGGCGATACTCACCCTTGCTGAGACCGAATTTCGAGGACCCAGTGATATCGCATATACATTAGGTAATTACATTGATCTATAAAACCTTACAAAGAGGAATTGGGGTTTATACCTTTGAGATCTGTCTGGTTCGATCACGTTTAAATCATGAATAGAAGATTGTAGCTAATGAATTCTGAATTTGGTTGCATCTTACAATCTTTTACCGTATTCCTTTCTTACGCTTGATCACGAATTGAATGTGGCTCAAAAATGTGAACTTTTTTACTCTCTCTCTCTCTAAACTCGAAAAATCAGGTCTTCTAGAGAGCTACAAGGACTGTAACGCCCTCAAAAATAAACCCATAATCATACTTTCATGATACAAAAAGAGATATCACATTACCAACATCAGAGTATTCTTTACAAAAGATATTACGTGTTGACTACAAAAGTAAATACCCTATAGGCTTACAACTTTCCAAGTCAACACTTGGGTTCAACAGAAATAGAGTTCTAATTTTTTACACAATATAAGCCCTTGGCTTGATATATATGTAATACCCAAAAATAATCACAAAAGAAGCCTTCAACTTCTACAACCTCCCAAGCTACATCCTTAGAGGCAGCATATCACCTGCACCTGAAAATGATGTCCCATATAGGGTGAGCCAACGCCCAATAGAGATATGCAAAACATAATATGAACAATGACTAAAACATGAACATTCGATAAATGTTAATACTGGTTAACCAACTTACAACACCATCCAATTCCATGACAAATATGTTCATGTTCATTTTACTTTCCTTTACTTAACAAGTTTTTAATTCATAAACATGGCTCAGAACCTGGCCAACAATTTAAATGAGATTACAACTCATATCAACGATACTTCCATTTCAAATGAGATAACAACTCATATCAAAACACTTCCATACTTCATAATAGATATACATATTTGTTGTATCAATATCATATTAAAACACTTCCATACTTCATAAATGATACACAGATTTGCTGTATCAATGAAGTCCATCCCTTATCTCCTCCCAAATAACATCTGGTTTAGGAGTCCATCCCCTATCTCCCCCTAAACCGTGGAGTACATCCCCTATCTCCTCCCACACAAAATAATGTATATAAACAATTATCATATACACGATCAATCAATACGCAGATTCGATGTATCATTCCAACCGTTATATTCAATGACATATTCAACAGATTAGTTTTAATTCACCTAATCATCATGCAATGTCTACAACAATCAAGACTATCCTCCACCGATAGTCCAAAGCAATTATTTCTAAACAGATAATAAATGCATCAACAGATAAATTACCAATATTTTCAAGGGTGAGTGATTAATCAATCCAACTCCACCATTCATTCTTATAACTTCTCAATTTCATTATTTCACAATGAAAGTCATTAATTACACTAATGACCTAATAAAACCCAAATATGGCATTTTTTTCCCCTTTTCCAATATTGACCCAAAGGTCCAAATATTATCATTAAACATCCACAATCTCATTTTAGGACCCAAATATACATGTATTGGCCAAAAGAACAAAACCCCTCTTTTTATATTTGAAACCCTAACACCCGCAATTACCCAACTACAACATTACATCAAAATGAATACAAGTTTATGTCAAAGACCATAAATATAAGTAGTTATCCCTACCTCAAAAGATGAGACCAAATGTAATGATGGAGAATTTCCAAAGTGCTCCAAACTTCAAGATTTTCGGATCAAAATGAAGAGCAAGCCAAATCTCACACTTTTTACAAAGGGACAAGGCTAGAAACACACTAGAGCTAGATCAAACCTTAGAGAGAATGTGAAATGTAGTGAGAGGAGCTCTCAAAATAGGTCTTGAAAAGTAAGAGAGAGAGTGAGAGTTGAAAAAGTGATCTAAAATGACCCAGCTACCAACTGATATACGTATGACCCGTTCGAGCGGAGAATAGGACGCTCGAGCGTCAAACACAAAAACTTAACCCGCTTGAGCGCAAAAATACCCGCTTGAGCGCCAAGTACAAAACAAGACACCACCCGCTTGAGCGCAAAAAAGAACCCGCTCGAGCGTAGATTACACTCTTCCAGTACTTTTACAGACATCGAACACCCGCTCGAGCGCAAGGATATCCGCTCGAGCGTAAGGAAATCTGCTCGAGCGTGAAAAACATATATGCAGTATTTTTGCAGACGGAAAAACTACTGAAGGTATGCAAACTTCGCTCGAGCAGATAAGTAAAAATCTGGGCAACAAGAGTTGGGACAAAAGCTCAACTAACCTTTTCAAAACATGCCCAAGACAATTCTAAACTCAAATACAAAGAGTTAAGGGACGGAAATGAAATACAGACCACAACAACTATCAATGGAACCGAGTCCGAAATACAGTAAACATGAGAGGAAAACCGGGATCGCTATAACCTCCCCCCCTTAAGGAATTTCGTCCCCGAAATTCGATACAATTTTTCAAAAAAAAAAAAGTTTTCCTCAATTCTCAACAATATTACAATTCAATATTCAACAACCTGACCCATTACCGGTCATCCCATCTCTTTTCAAGAGGCAAATTACAGTATATTACTCAATATGCATTACCAACATGCTTTCCCTTGAAATTTACCAATTTCAACACATATTCCACCATTCAATTACACATCTAATGCCAATAATACATTTGTATTTCTAAAACAGAATTAACATAAGCAATGTTAAAATAAACTTCCATTTCGAGGCAAGTTCCATAATACTTCCATAAATCGAAACATTTACAATGTTTTATAACTTAAGACATATTCAATGCTCTTAAAGTTCATCATTACAGCAAAATATACAACATATGCTCAAACATCTATAAATAGATCCAGATACTTCTCTCGAACTTCCAATTCACGTTCCCAAGTGGCTTCTTCCACTCCGTGATGTTTCCACAAAACTTTCACCAAGGGAATGGTCTTGTCTCGCAAGACTTGATCCCGCCTATCCAAGACCCGAACTTGTTTCTCCTCATACGAGGCATCCTCATCTACATCCAAGTCGGTCCAATCCAACACATGGGATGAATCCGGCTCGTACTTTCGAAGCATACTAACATGAAACACGTCATGTACCCTGGACAACTGCGGCGGTAAAGCTAAACGGTATGCGACCTCCCCAATCCTCTCAAGGATCTCAAAGGGACCAATAAACCGAGGGAACAACTCCCCACTCTTCCCAAACCTCATCAAACCCCGCCTAGGTGATATTTTCAGAAAGAAATGATCACCCGCCTCAAATGCCAAAGGCCTCCTCCTACGGTCGGCATAACACTTTTGGCGACTCTAGGCTGTAACAAGCCTCCTACGGATAAGCTCAACTTTCTCCATTGTCTCCCAAACCAACTCCAGGCCCAACAAAGGTGCATCACCCACCTCGGCCCAACAAACTGGAGACTTACACGGTCGGCCATACAAGGCCTTAAACAGTGCCATACCGATACTCGACTGGAAACTGTTGTTGTAGGCAAACTCCACCAAGGGCAAGTGCCTCTTCCACGTCCCACTAAAGTCAAGGACACAATCTCGAAGCATATCTTCAAGGATCTGAATAGTACGCTCGGACTGCCCGTCAGTCTGAGGATGATAAGCCGTGCTAAAGGTCAATCTAGTACCCAAGGCACTCTGCAAACTCTGCCACAATCTAGCAGTAAAACGTGGGATCTCTATCTGAGATGATCAACACTGGGACCCCGTGCAACCTCACTATGTCCCGAATATACAAGTCGGCAAGATGATCCACCGAATCTCTCACGCGCATAGGAATAAAGTGCGCCGACTTAGTCAATCGGTCTACAACTACCCAAATAGCAGCACTACTCCGCTGAGTCCTCAGAAGACCTACAACGAAGTCTATAGTGACATGCGCCCACTTCCATTCGGCAATAGGCAAGGGTTGCAACAAACCCGCTGGCTTCTGATGCTCGGCCTTCACTTGCTGACAAGTAAGGCACTTCGATACAAAAACTGCCATATCTTTCTTTATACCCCGCCACCAAAACTGGTGACCCAAATCATGATACATCTTAGTGCCTCCCGGATGCACCGCAAGGCGTAAATGGTGAAACTCTCGAAGTACCTCCTCTCGGCAAGACTCCGGCACAAATAGACGGTCTCGGTATCTCACACTCTAGTCGGGATATACAGTCAAACCCTTCTCAACCTTCCCACTAGAGATCTTCTCTCAGAGGGATTCTACCTCAAGGTCACCTCTCTGTGCCTCTAACACTCGAGTCACAAGTGTAGGCTGTGCAACAGCGGAAAATAAGGCCGCAGCCTCAACGAATTCACCCAAAAGCAAATCAAACTCGCCAAGTACACCCAACATCTCCCACTCCCGGATGGCTATACAAGCTACATCACTAACGGATTTCCTGCTAAGGGCATCGGCCACAACATTGGCCTTTTCCGGGTGATAATGCAACTCAAAGTCATAATCCTCAATAAACTCCATCCACCTCCTCTACCTCAAATTCAAATCTCTCTGTGTAAATAGAAACTTCAGACTCTTATGATCCGAGAACACCTCGAATCTCTCACTATAAAGGTAGTGCCTCCAAATCTTCAAGGCAAAAATTACTTCTGCTAGTTCTAGGTCATGTGTAGGGTAATTCCTCTCGTGTATTTTCAACTGACGTGAGCTATATGCTACTACTTTCCCCTCTTACATCAACACACAACCCAAACCCTCTCGTGAGGCATCACAATAAACAGAATAACCCAAACCTCTCTTCGGAATAATCAAAACTGGAGCAGTGGTAAGTCTAACCTTCAACTCTTGGAACGACTTTTCACAAGTCTCACTCCACACAAACTTGACCCCTTTCCGCGTCAATCTAGTCAATGGCGAAGCTAACTAGGAAAAATCTTTCACAAACCGGCGGTAATACCCAGCTAATCCCAGAAAACTGCGGATCTCAAAAACACTTTTAGGCTGTGCCCAATCCTGCACTGCCTCTATCTTGAATGTATCAACAGACATCCCTTCCTCGGAGACTACATGGCCTAAGAATTTAACCTCTCTTAACCAGAACTCACACTTCCCAAATTTGGCATACAGTTTATGGGCTCTAAGCAACTCAAGCACCACTCTCAAGTGCTCCTCGTGCTCCTCCTCCGAAGGAGAATAAATCAAGATGTTGTCTACGAAAACGACTACAAAACGATCTAAGAATTCCCAGAATATTCGGTTCATCAAGTCCATAAACACTACTGGTGCATTAGTGAGCCTAAAAGGCATCACTAGAAACTCATAATGGCCATACCGCGTACAAAATGCCGTCTTCGGAATATCCTCCTCCCTGACCCTCAACTGGTGGTAACCCGATCTCAAATCTATCTTAGAGAAACAACGGGACCCCTTTAACTGGTCAAACAGATCATCTATACGGGGCATAGGGTACTTATTCTTAACCGTAACCCGATTCAATTTCTGATAATCGATACAAAGTCTCAAGGCACTATCTTTCTTTTTAGCAAAGAGGGCCGGTGCTCCCCACGGCGAAGTACTAGGGCGAATAAAGCCCTTATCTAGCAATTCTTGGAGCTGAATCTTCAACTCACTCAACTCAGCTGGGGCAAAACAATAAGGTGCCATGGAGATCGGCGTCGTGTCAGGCACTAAATCGATGGAAAACTCCACCTCTCGATGTGGTGGCAAACTAACAAGATCCTTGAGAAGAACACCCGAGTACTCACAAACCACTCTCGGCAACACAATTTGGGTCTCATCACACTCACTACTTATACAACTAGCGAAAAGACAACTAAGCTCACTCCGCCCTCGCGGATCATACACCGGTGGCAATACTTTACCAACCTAATCCCCTAAGAAATGGAAACAATTTCCGCTCAAGGTACATACAGTGACCCTCTGGCGGTAACAATCAATAAAAGCCCCGTATGACAATAGCAGTCCATACCCAAAATCACATCAAAACCCGATATAGCCATTACTACAAAAGAAAATGGAAGCCGGCGGTCGGCGACCTCTATATCACAGCCTCTACATCCCTGCTTCAAAATCAACTCACCCCCAACAGATGATACAACACAAATAGGAGATGCTAACTGCGCCAACTCTAACCCCAAAACAGATACAAATGCAGCAGATATAAAGGCATGGGATGCACCTGTATCAATCAACACATTGGCAACCGAGTTGCAAAACAAAAAAGTACCTCTCACCACAGATGCCGATACAAGATCCTGCGCGGTAACAGCATACACGTGCCCTGAAGGTCTCTGGTCTGCCTGCTCACCTCTCGGAGCAAAAGACTACTGCATAGACTGAGACGATGAAGCCACCTGATTGGCCCTCGAGGCCTGAACTGACTATGCTGGCTGAAAACTCTGCGTCTGCTTCGAACCAAACGCACCAGATGTGCCACTCAACTGCGGGCAATACCTCTTTAGGTGCCCCGTCTGACCACACTGGTAGCAAGAGAGCGGCTGGCCTTTGCCCTGACTCTAGCTCTGAGGTCGAGCCGAAGATGAAGCTGCTCTCTGCCCTCCTTCCTCTGCGGGCAAGATGGAGACTTGTGGCCCAGCTGACCACATTTGTAACAAGTAACGTCTCCCTGACTGCCTCTCCCAGAGCCTGCACTCGGCACTGGAAAGGTCGATCTAGCAAATGCGCCCTGGGACTGCTGAGGGTTAGAATCCCTCTGCCTCCTACCATCCCCCTGACCATCCTGGCTCCTCTTAGAGCCCTTCCGCCTCTCCTCCTCCTCCTGCATCATAATCTCCATATGGGCCGCGGTATCCATAAGGCGCCCATACTCCCAGGTCATAGATCCCCCAACTCTGGTCTTGAGCCCATGTCTAAACTTCCGCTCAAACTCAATGCAATGGCGTTCCTCAGACGCCACTAGCTCAGGTGCGAACCTGGATAAACTGGTAAATGCGGCCTCAAACTCGGCTACAGACATACTCAGCTGCTTGAGCTGACAGAACTGGTCACTCAACTTCTTCCTAATAGCTGGAGACAAAAACTTCTCTTGGAAAGCATCTACAAAGGCCTCCTATGTATCACCAACGTGACCCCTCATAAACTATCACCATTGACCCACATCTCCCTTTAACTAGAAAGACGCCAAGGTCACCTTTAAAGCCTTGTCTTCGATGCCAAGCATCTCAAACGTCTTTGTCATCTGCTCAAGCCACTCATCAGCCATCAGTGGCTTCTTGGGATCACCAACAAACTCGTTCGGATTAGACTGGAAGAACTCCCTTTTGAGAAAGGAAGGCCCTGCCTCAACTACATGGGCCTGGGCTTGATTCTCAACCCTCAGAATACCTATGGATTCCTTCAAAGCTCCTGCCATCTCACGGGCTAAGGTGCCCATGGCCTGCTGTTCTACTGGCTCGGCCACATTGGCTTGGCCAACACCCTCCTGCTGTGCCAAAATCTCATCTGGTATAGGCATCTCCTGCCTCCTAGGCCTACCTCGCCTACCACCACGTCCTCGTCCTGACATCCTAATAAAGGTAACGAAGAACATTAACACATTCACAAATGTGCCGAAGCTATAACACTCACGTCCTAATACATGGACAATTGTAATTCATTCCACGTAAGCACATAATCACATAAGCACTTACGAATTTCATTTCCGGATAATGATAGTCCCGAGGCGTTACTAGAGTTCCGGTTAGAAACAACATTGATCAAGTGCTTTTCCAATAAGATTCACAGAAACCCAAGAGTCCAATCAACATCCTAGAAAGTAAATCCCATACCCATATAGTCACATAAACATGTTATCACATAAGTATATAACATTACAGTTAAGTCTCTAACAAGCGAGGTAAACCCATTGTGGTACTAACCACTTCCCACGTACCCAAAGTATATTCAAACCCGGTACGCTCTGATACCAAGTTGTAACGCCCTCAAAAATAAACCCATAATCATACTTTCATGATACAAAAAGAGATATCACATTACCAACATTAGAGTATTCTTTACAAAAGATATTACATGTTGACTACAAAATTAAATGTCCTATAGGCTTACAACTTTCCAAGTCAACACTTGGGTTTAACAGAAATAGAGTTCTAACTCTTTACACAAAATAAGCCCTTGGCTTGATATACATGTAATACCCAAAAATAATCACAAAAGAAGCCTTCAGCTTTTACAACCTCCCAAGCTACATCCTTGGAGGCGGTATATCACCTGCACCTGAAAATGATGTCTCATATAGGGTGAGCCAACGCCCAGTAAAGATATACTAAACATAATATGAACAATGACTAAAACATGAACATTCGATAAATGTTAACACTGGTCAACCAACTTACAACACCATCCAATCCCATGACAAATATGTTCATGTTCATTTTACTTTCCTTTACTTAACAAGTTTTTAATTCATAAACATGGCTCAGAACCTGGCCAACAATTTAAATGAGATTACAACTAATATCAACGATACTTCCATTTCAAATGAGATAACAACTCATATCAAAACACTTCCATACTTCATAATAGATACACATATTTGCTGTATCAATATCATATTAAAACACTTCCATACTTCATAAATGATACACAGATTTGCTGTATCAATGGAGTCCATCCCTTATCTCCTCCCAAATAACATCTGGTTTAAGAGTCCATCCCCTATCTCCCCCTAAACCGTGAAGTACATCCCCTATCTCCTCCCACACAAAATAATGTATATAAACAATTATCATATACACGATCAATCAATACGCAAATTTGATGTATCATTCCAACCGTCATATTCAATGACATATTCAACAGATTAGTTTTAATTCACCTAATCATCATGCAGTGTCTACTACAATTAAGGTTATCCTCCACCAATAGCCCAAAGCAATTATTTCTAAACAGATAATAAATGCATCAACAGATAAATTACCAATATTTTCAAGGGTGAGTGATTAATCAATCCAGCTCCACCATTCATTCTCATAACTTCTCAATTTCATTATTTTACAATGAAAGTCATTAATTACACTAATGACCCAATAAAACCCAAATATGGCATTTTCCCCCTCTTTTCCAATATTGACCCAAAGGTCCAAATATTATCATTAAACATCCACAATCTCATTTTAGGACCCAAATACACATGTATTGGCCAAAAGAACAAAACCCCTCTTTTCATATTTGAAACCCTAACACCCACAATTATCCAACTACAATATTACATCAAAATGAATACAAGTTTATGTCAAAGACCATAAATATGAGTAGTTATTTCTACCTCAAAAGATGAGACCAAATGTGATGATGAAGAATTTCCAAAGTGCTCCAAACTTCAAGATTTTCGGATCAAAATGAAGAGCAAGCCAAACCCCACACTTTTTACAAAGGGACAAGGCTAGAAACACACTAGAGCTAGATCAAACCTTAGAGAGAAGGTGAAATGTAGTGAGATGAGCTCTCAAAATAGGTCTTGAAAAGTAAGAGAGAGAGTGAGAGTTGAAAAAGTGAACTAAAATGACCCAGTTGCCAACTGATATACGTATGACCCGCTTGAGCAGAGAATAGGACGCTTGAGCGTCAAACACGAAAACTTAACCCGTTCGAGCGCAAAAATACCCACTCGAGCGCCAAGCACAAAACAAGACACCACCCGCTCGAGCGCAAAAAGGAACCCGCTTGAGCGTAGATTACACTCTTCCAGTACTTTTACAGACATCGAACACCCGCTCGAGCGCAAGGATACCTGCTCGAGCACGACCCGCTCGAGCGTAAGGAAATCTGCTCGAGCATGAAAAACACATCTGCAGTATTTTTGCAGACGGACAAACTACTGAAGGTATGCAAACTTCGCTCGAGTGCAAGAAGACCCGCTCGAGCGGATAACTAAAAATCTGGGCAACAAGAGTTGGGACAAACCAACCTGTTCGAAACATGCCCAAGACAATTCTAAACTCAAATACAAAGAGTTAAGGGACGGAAATGAAATACAGACAACAACAACTATCAACGGAACCTAGTCTGAAATACAGTAAACATGAGAGGAAAACCGGGATCGCTATAAGGACGCATATGTATATATAGGCTATGGCAGGGACCATTAGGAGTAGATTAGGATTAGGACTCCCTACGAAATTAGGAAAACTTAATTCAACCTGAATTATAATTTCTCATTTCATAAATTATAATTTATACCGTTAAGGAGTTTTAATTGCATTTTCATCTTAATCTCCAAATTATATTTCGAGTTCCACGTCATTAAATACTTATTTATCTCCCCACGTCAATATTACTAATACCCGTCAATTAAATAAATTACTAACAATTAAATTTAATTGACTTCTTAATATTTCTTTGAGACCTTCCACTTAAATTATTTGATATGTCGGGTACAAAATCCACCTACAGGATTTGACATAATCAAAACTTATAACCTTCTTTAATTGGGTATTATTAATCCCTAAACTGTGATGTGGATTCTGTCAATAATCAATATCTACCATACACATAAAGTGATCACCCAACTCATTGAACTTATGTCCATAAAGAATCTCATTCTTTTATGAATCAAAATGACCAACACTAAATACACGTAATTATTAATAATTTTCAAATTAAGAGCATAAACACTCATAATAACTACGGGATATAAATTGTCTCATCTAATTGGTACATGAACAATTATTCCAAGATGATTTTGTTCAATACACACAAAGCGTACTAACACAATGAATTGAAATTTTACCGTTTCATATAATCAAGATAGACCTACTCAAACACCATGCTACAGTCGTACCGATGGTATGTCCAAATCCATCTTAGATTGTGAACCACTTATATTTTACAAGAACTAATGATATGATATTTCGTGTGTATCCCGAATTCTACACACTAGATCACATATTTTGTAGAATAAAAAACACACATGCAGACTATTAGACTTTTCTAACACATCAGGCCCTATACATCTCTCGAACCTACCCAAAATCCTTCAAGTAAGCTCGGGTTAGATGAGTTATACAAGTCAGTTGGTTCAATGCCCACTCGATCCTGTATCATTGTCTATTTTTGGCTTTCTCTAAATATATATATATATATTTGGGTTAAAAAAAATAAAATAAATAAATAAACCGAAGGTATGACTATGAAAAAAAACTAAAAATATTGTTATTATACTTTAAATTCATGGAAGAAATTGAGTGACCACAAAAAATTCCCTCTATCACAGAAGAAGCTTTTGGGAAGGTGTTTTTAAGAAAATAAAGCATTCTAATTTGTTTAAAAAAAATAATGCGAGAAATCATAAATTTTTAACACATCATTATTTTAATTACTTTTGCGCAAGCAACAATTATTAAAAGTTGCTTGTTAATGTTTTTATTTTTATTTTAAAAAAATAAAAAAGTGAAAACATTATCAAATAACCCCTCCAAAATTAAAATTATTTGACATGTTTGATTTAAATGAAATAAGAGGGTGGATTTGTCAAATTTAATACTTGTGCGCAATTTTTATTTTTGAGAGTTATTATTAAATTAAATTAAAATCAATTTTTCTTTGAACTCAAAAATTAAAATCAGGGGCACTCGGTTCATAAATCTAAATTCTAATTTTGTTTGGTGAACAGTTCAGGCGCTGAAATTGTTTGTCTAAAAGGACAAACTCAAAAGCAAAATAACCAAAATACCCTTACTTAGACCATCTCCAATACTTACTCAAACCTTTCATCAAATTTGAATTTAATGAAAACTAAGTCCTTTTGCTGCTCTAACAATTGCATCAAATAAGTATCTAATTGAGGATTTCACTTTTCTATCATCAAACTGAGTACCGATGTGCCTTTCATCAAATCATTATTCATTACCGTTGCCAGATGTCTTTTTGGATGTCCTCCTGGATGACCACCTTAAGGTAAAAATTTGTAAAAAAATTACACTGGCCAGTCAACCGCCCTATCGCCCGCCTAGTCAACCACCTCAAGCCAAAAAAAAAAAAAATTAAATTAAATTTTACACTGGCCGATCGATCGGCTGGACATCCGCTGGGTCGACCGGTGTTCTAGTAAAGCTCCAAAATTCTCTATTAGAACACATGATATCAAATGGAGCTTTTACTCAAATTCAATGAAAAAATTGATGCACCGTTAGAGATGCTCTTATATATATCTCCTAAACCTAACAGTCACACACACACACACACACACACACACACACACACACTCTCTCTCTCTCTCTCCCCCCTCTCCTCTTCTCTTCACAAGCCGATTAAGGCGACATCGCGACCCTTTGATGACGATGCCACGACTTCGATCTCCCCGTCGACGACTTCTCATCCACCACAATCACTTTTCATCCGCCACCATCAATAACGATGCACCACTACCTATTTACCACAGCAACGACGACTTCGGCACCGCCATCGTAGATCATAGCCTAGATCAGTCTCGACTAATCATTTGATTTGAACTTAACAAGCTCATAGATCTGAAACGGTAGAGATCACAGATCTGATGTAGCCCTACATCCCAATCTCTTTCTATCTCATTTCTTTCTCTAGTTTGATTTTCTAGATTCGATCAATGTTTTTCGATTTAAATGTGCTTTCCTGATTTCCAAGTCACGAAATAGTTATTCAATTTTTCAAAATTTTCATATTTGAACATAGTTCTTCGATTTTCCAAATCAATCTCGAAATCAATAATAATAATCAATGTAGAAAAAAGATAGAGATAGAGAGAGAGACTTACATGGGAGGAATTGTTGATGAGTTCATGGAGAAAGATCTTCTTGTTGCTATAGAAAGTGTTGACAAGACTCAACAACTAGTTAATCTCAGCTTGGAAAGCAGTCTCCGCTATTTTCGATCTGTAAACACACTCTCTCTCTAGAAATTGAAAGGCGATGAAGAAAAATGAAAAGTTCTAGGGTTTGCAAAAGCAAGAGGTAGGTGAAGCAAAGAAACGGGCATGGTGGGGATTCATTTTGTGTGTGTGTGTGTGCACGCGCGCGCGTATGTGTCTGATTTTTCATTTGGATAGTGTTGTTATGTTCTTAAATTGATCTATTAATGAGTTGATGAGTTGTTGTTATGTTCTCTCAATTTTTTTGTATACTGTTCATCGACTTCATGTATGTATTCAACTTTTTTTTTTTGTGAATTAATGTAGAACTAATTCCATTTGTTGTTTGTTTTGTGATCTTCATTTAGAAATGCATACCTATATTCATACATATTGAAAAATCTAGAAATCCCCTAGATGTTGATTTGTGATTATGTATCAATTTTAAGCAGTATCTAACAATCCCAATCAAACAATCAAGACAAATCGACACGATGATTTTACGTGGAAAAACCACAATTGGACACCTCCAATTGTGATAAAAAAAACCACGGGCAAAAGCCACAAAATAATCCACTAAAAAGACATAAAGGAATTACACATGTATACTCTCAATTACCTAGCGAATCCACGCCCGAATTGAGCCAACCCCTATGTGCCTCTTCCAACCCCGTCTTCACCTCGGAATTGTCTTGACGATGAGCCACTCCAGAATCCACTAAAGCTTCACCCTCAAATTCTTCAGAATCCACTGAAGAACAACTCTCTCTTTTGTATAGAATGAACGAACAAACCTTTGATGTATTCTTCTTAACCCATGAGTTGAATACTCAATTAAACATCAAAGAAAACTAGCAAAATATCCCCAAATATAAACCTTAATATCCAAAAAGAAGATCTGGAGCAGTAATCCTAGTTTTGGACTGAAACAAATACTTATAGAAATATGGGACTGCGAAGCTCGCTTGAGCGAAGACTCTCTCGCTCGAGCGAGTAACCAAAAACGCGTGTTTTCCATAAGTGGCTTTGCTCGAGCCAAATAATTTGCACTCGAGTGTAAAAACATCATTCTCAGGTTTTTTGCCAGACACAGCCTTCGCTTGAGCGAGAACTCCTTCACTCGAGCGAGCAAGGGCGGACATGCAACTTCGAATGCAATTTTGCATTTTGCTTTGGGGCGCTGCCCCTCGACCCTGCCTGGGCGCTGCCCCGAACCCACCAGGGGGCTCTGCCTCCTGGACCCCCACGAGATGACCGGGCAGCTCGATCTCCGTCATAATCAGCGAAGTGGCAATCTTTAAAGTATTAACATTACAAACTTCTCTGCACAGCACAATTCAGGTTGGATTCGCATCTAAAACTCATAGCCTCACTGAAATACAAATGCGAATAAAATTACAACTCAAAAGAGTTTTGTCAAACGGGATTGCCAAGAATAAAAATCTAACAATCTCCACATTTGGCAATGCCGTGACACAACACACCTAACAAATAAAATCCTAAACACTCTAACCCATAACAGCCAACAAAAGCCAACTTCTTTCTCAAGGTCATGATCTGCAAAACAGTTATTAGTGCCACAATCTCCAAAACAACTATTAGTCCGACAAGAGTATATGAAAAAGCAATAAACATATGACAAGATTATCTTGGAGATTTTAAGAACATGTAGCATGAATAGATGAAAACTAAAACACATGCTCCCGACACATGCACCCGTTACATGACTTGAATACATGAAAAACAACTATCTCTCCCTTTTTTGTCACGAATTGACAAAGGACGCTCAATCAACTGAAGCAACATCATAAAACACACAAGCAAGGACATGATAATGCAAGAATCAGGAGCATGCAAGAAGGAAATAATGAACAAACAGTGCATAGCAACATGCAAAACAACTATAGCCAATCTCCCTTACCAAACAAATCAAAGTGTTCATGCTAACAAACTCTTGTGATGATAAACCAAACTTCCCTTTACTAAAAACAATGAACAAGAAGAAAACGACAAAAAATAATATGCTGGAGCAAGCAAGAAATCTCAGATTTGTACCTTAAAACACACAAGATTATCTAAGAAACATAATTACTTGAAAACACAATGTGCACAGTCTATAAAAGATTCCTCATGAAAGAAAGTGATGCGTTATGTGAAAAGCATAGATCCCATGATAAAAGTGTGTGCATGACTCTTAGAGTTCGACAAACACAAGAATCAAATCCTCGTAGTGATATGAAAGCTAGACCTTCGACTAGAGAATCTAAGCACAACACAGGAAAGTCAAACCACTAGGAATCACGGGGTATTTGGTGAGTAAAAGCGGAGGCTCCCCCTCAATCAATGAATCCTTTTTTTTTTCTTTTGCATATTTTTTTCTTTTCTTTCTTTTGCACATTTTTTCCCTTTTTCTTTTTCTTTTTCTTTTTCTTATTCTTATTCTTATTCTTTTGCACACTCATTGGTGGCTGACACGCTCAAGAGTACGGAAACCGAACCAGAGAAGCATGGATATAATAAAGATGGCCTGGTTGGTCACTCTGAGGTAGCCTTTTTCTCATGCTTGGACTACAAAGAACAGAGGGAAAAGCCGTGGAGATGCAAAAAGATGAAAGGTGGTTTAAGAGACTTAACATCACCCATGATGTGCTGGTATAGGTCAATTCCTCTAGAAAAACAAAAGATACAATACTAGAAGTCCATAGAGAAAAAAAATCACTAAGGCGGAAAACTCCAATATTTGCTAATCCAAGAGTTTGTACAGAATAAGACATACTAATCAAAGAACACACACTCCATAATGAGTAATGACCACAGAAAGCACACACATATTAACATGTAATGGATATTCTCATTAATTCCAATATGTACCAAGGACCACTCAAAAATTTCAAGCTTGCAAAACTATACTAAGAAAATCTTTTTGGATTTTTTTTTTTCATTTTTTTTTCTTAACCAAAGCAAGACAAAAAACGAACATGCACAGATTTTTTTTCTCAAAAAAAAAAAAAAAAACACGTAGAAACCCAAAAACTAAAACAAATAAACAAATTAACACAAGTCAAGTTTTCTCACCCAAACCGCTTTAGTATAAACAAAGTTGTGAGCATTGCGGTTCTTGGGTGGTGTCTTGACGTTGTGGTTCCCTTTGCTTTCAATGGGAACCCGTCTCAACTTGGTTTCCAACTTCCTATTTCTAAGTCTAGGCAAATACAAACTTGCTCCAAGTTTGGTCTCAAGCTAATCAAAATAATGAGGTCTAATATGACCTTTAACCTCATTACTACCAATGAAGTGTCTCCTACCCCACGAGATGTTGGAATTTCTTCCATCTTTATGAGACACTCTCCCATGCAACTTATAACAATAAGGGCGAATATGACCATACATACCACAATGATGACAAATAAAAACAGGATGTACAGGGTGTACCTTCTTTTCTTTTACCTTACCAACTCTAGGAAGTTTGAGAAGTCCATCCTTATGTTGAATTTTTTGTCCTCCCTTTCATTGAGTTCTTGTATCATGAGATGTAGATGCACTCTGTTTTTGCTCTTTGTTATCACCAAAGCCAATGCCACTCTTGTTACAACACATTTGTTGAGACCCAATGATATCCTCCAAAGTCTTTGATCCTTTGTTCCAAAGACCAATGGTAGCCATAGCACACTTGAGCTCTTCCTCTTTCTTGATCATTAGTTCTTCCAAGGCAACTTGAGACATCTTGAGAGATTCAATCTTTTCTTCATACATTGCATAGATTTGCTTTAGGTCATTCTTCTCTGTCTCACAAGTCAAGAGTTTTGCACAAAGAGCTTGTCGATCATTAGCTATCTTGATGGCATCAATCCTAGCCTCGGAAATCTCCTCCTTTAGTTTGACATTCTCACTTTCACATGCTTTGAGTTTCATAGTGAGTTTGTCATTTAATTTGGATAAGTTAAGAGATTCCTTATACAACTTTTCATAAGCTTGCTCAAGCTCTTCATCATCACTTCCCGAGGATTCATCATCAGTGGCATTCTCAACCAGCCTTTTCGGATACTCTGTTCGTCCTTCAGTTTCAGAAGCCGCCATGAAAGCAAGGAATTGTTTATGTCCCTCTTCGCCTTGATCTTCATTGTCACTTTCATCTTCATCAGATTCTAATTCATCATCTCAAGTGATGGCGAGGGCTTTCTTCTTCCTCAAACGAGTGGGGCATTCTGAAGCAAAGTAGCCAAATCCTTGGCATTCATAGCATTGGACTCTTTCAGAGTTCTCTTGTATCTTTTCTTTCTCCTTCTTGGCTATAGAATTAATTTTGAGTTTATCTTTGCCTTTAGATTTATGAGTATGAGTAGATTCCAAAAGATTAGGATTCTTTTTCAAAAAAGATTTTTTAAATTGTTTAACAAAAGCAACCGTAATCTTGGAATCTATCTCATAATCCTCATCAGAATCCTCTCCAACTCTATGAGCACTACTAAAAGCAATAGCATCTTTTTGTTTCTTTTTGAAATTCCTATGTGCCTCATGAGTTTGGAGATTTCCAACCAAGTGATCCAGCTTGAGGTTGTCAACATCTTGAGCCTCCTCAATAGCCGTAACTTTTGGTTGGAACCGATCGGGCAAGGATCTCAAAATTTTTTCCACAACTTTGGATTCTGGTATTTTTTTCACCTAAATTGAAGCTGGAATTAACAATGTCACTCAACTTTGCGTAAAATTCATCAAAGGTCTCACCATCTTTCATTGAAAGGTTTTCAAAACTAGATGTGAGCCTTTGAAGTTTTGAGCATTTAACAGAATGAGTGCCCCCGTGAATAGTTTGTAAGATATCCCAAGCCTCTTTTGCGACTTCACAATTGCAAATACAACTAAACTCTTCAGGTGTGACAGTGCAAAAAAGAGAATTGATAGCTTTACTATTCCAACTACTATTTTGGTAATCAATTGTGTCCCACTTATCAATTGGTTTAGGGAAAGTTACTCCATCAACGGTAATCGTTGGTTCAGTCCACCCATAGATGACAGATTGCCAAACTTTTTCATCAATAGATTTTAAAAACGATCTCACCCGAGCTTTTCAAAAGAATAATTGGATCCGTCAAGTAGGGGTGGTCGAACCATAGAATTTCTCTCACGAATTGTATCCATTATCACAAATCAAACAAGATCTCGCCCTAATAGATTTGTAAAACAAAAAATAGAGTGACCCGCTCTGATACCAATTGAAAAATCTAGAAATCCCCTAGATGTTGATTTGTGATTATATATCAATTTTAAGCAGTATATAACAATCCCAATCAAACAATCAAGACAAATTGACACAACGATTTTATGTGGAAAAACTATAATTGGATACCTCCAATTGTGATAAAAAAAACCACAGGAAAAAGCCACAAAACAATCCACTAAAAAGACATAAAGGAATTACACAGGTATACTCTCAATTACCTAGTGAATCCATGCCCGAATTGAACCAACCCCTATGTGCCTCTTCCAACCCTGTCTTCACCTCGGAATTGTCTTGACGATGAGCCACTCCAGAATCCACCAAAACTTCAGGCTCAAATTCTTTAGAATCCACTGAAGAATAACTCTCTCTTTTGTATAGAATGAACGAACAAACCTTTGATGTATTCTTCTTAACCCATGAGTTGGATACTCAATTAAACATCAAAGAAAACTAGCAAAATATCTCCAAATATAAATCTTAATATCCAAAAAGAAGATCTGGAGCAGTAATCCTAGTTTTGGACTGGAACAAATACTTATAGAAATCTAGGATTGCGAAGCTCGCTTGAGCGAAGACTCTCTCGCTCGAGCGAGGAACCAAAAACGCGTGTTTTCCATAAGTGGCTTCGCTCGAGCCAAACAACCTGCACTCGAGCGTAAAATCATCATTTTGAGGTTTTTTGCTAGATGCAGCCTTCATTCGAGTGAGAACTCCTTCGCTTGAGCGAGCAAGGGCGGACATGCAACTTCGAATGTAATTTTGCATTTTGCTTCGGGGGCGCTACCCCTTCACCTCGCCTGGGCGCTGCCTCGGACCCGCCAAGGGGCTCTGCCCCCTGGATCCCCGCGAGCTGACCGGGTAGCTCGATTCCCGTCATAATCAGCGAAGTGGCAATGTTGAAAGTATTAACATCACAAATTTCTCAGCACGGCACAATTCGGGTTGGATTCGCATCTAAAACTCATAGCCTCACTGAAATACAAGTGCGAATAAAATTACAACTCAAAAGAGTTTTGTCAAACGGGATTGCCAAGAATAAAAACCTAACACATATCTTGCATATAACATCATTGAATAATTGATTTTCCCACATCTTTGGACCAAATCTGCGATTAGAATCAAAGATAGAGAGACTGAGAGTGAGCACCAAATCTACAAGAGAATAACCTAGCAATGTAGGGCTGCGATAGAGCTCCGATTGCTTCTCAGTTTTCTTCTCCCTTTTGATTGTTGTTGTTATAGTGGTGGATGAACAGATAAAAATTAAAAAAATTGAACAAATATATGTTTATGTACTGCATAATATTTGAGTGTTGGTGGTGGGACATTTCAACAGATAAAGGTTGGTTTCGCTATCTATTTCATTTGAGTATTGGTGGTGGGAAATTTCAACAGATAAGGGTTGGTATGGCTATCTATTTCAACATATAGAATTTGGTTTTGCTTGGTATTTCAATAGATAGAAATTTCTTTTTTTTAAAAAAATGAATAGATACGATTATTTCAATATGATAGAAATTTACTTTGGCTTGAGAATTGGAACCCTTTGAGACCATTGTACCAAAGATTTGGAGAGGGACTTGGAAGGAATGTAATTAGAAATCTGAATGCTAAAGTGGCTAATGTGACTCAAGGAAATAACTGAAACTGGCCTAATACAAGGAATGCAATACTACAGAGTATTGTTGATAGTATCCCTACCAGCATAATACTTGCATCAGATAAGGGCGATGATGTAAGATGGATACCTGAGAAGAACGGCAATTTTACTATAAACTCAGCATGGAATGCAATCAGAATCAGACAACCACCAACTCCTTGGGCTCCAATGGTATGGTTCAATGGCAATGTACCCAAATGGTCTTTTATTTTGTGGTTGAGTGTTCAAGGTAAACTTACAACTCTGGATAGAGTCTACAAATGGGGGCTTACTCAAGTGATGACTTTTCAGCTTTGTGGGCAAGGTGATGAGAGCCATTCACATCTATTCTTCGAATGCATGTTTTCTAATGGTCTTTGGCAGTACATGCTAAAATTGCTTCAGTGCAATAGAGTTCTACTAGACTTGGAGCAAGAATTCATATGGGCCAGTCAGCATAATGCAAGTAAATGTTTCAGGTTTAGGCTACATAATCTAGCATTATCAGCTATAGTTTATAGCATTTGGCTAGAAAGGAACTCAAGGTTATTTTTTCATAAGGCTAATCATTTTCATGAGATTAGGAAGGAAATTCTTGATGGCATTAGATTTAGGATTGCCACTTGGGGAAAGGTCATTGACAATGTAATGAATAGAAATTTGATCTTTTCTTTCTCTCTTAATAGGAACATTATAAGTAGGAACATTATGTTCTAAGGTTTAGTTGTTGTAGTATGTTAACATAGGCTATGCCTCATGATTGTTTGTATGTTTTGTTGGTTATAAAATCTTACTTCTCCAATGTATATATACTAGTATATACCCGTGCCTGAAGGCATGGTTAAAATATTATTTGAATGAAAATGTAATTGAATGTAAAATTATAGGTAAATGAAATAGTGAAAAGTAAACACATAAATGATACGTAAGATTCAAGCACAACAAAAGTATAAAATTTTAAACAAACAACAAAATATAAATCCCATAACACATAAACATATAATAAAAATCAGACAAAATACGTTAGCCAGTGCTCTGCAATAAATAAAAAAATTAAGCACACCAATCAATGCTCTGCACTAAAAACAAAATGCCAAATAACAAATTAAGCACACCAGCCAATGTTCTGTAATACAAAAAGAATGCAAAACAACAAATTAAGCACATCAACCAATATTCTACAATAAAAAAAAATGACAAATAACAAATTAACCACAATAATTAGTGTTCCAAATTTACATGGCATTGTGCAAGTAGTTTGTCAATTTTATAGTATATGGCACTGTGCAAGTAATATATGTCAAAAAACAGAAAAATGATCGAGGTTCATGCTCCAAAACAAATATTTCAAAGAAATATACGGTGTTTTGAAAGTTTAAAAAATAATGTAAATAAGAATATACGGTGTTTTGAAAGAAAAAAAAAATCTATATAATTAAATTGGGCCTACCTCTCGAACCCTAGATGACATTAAGGTCACGTTCATCACGGATGACAACATTAGCATGTCTTTCTTGAAGAAATTGAACCTATAAATACAAAAGAATTAGAGGTAAAAAAAAATTAAAAATTTATACATCTAAGAAAATGAGAAAAAGAAGTCAGTATTACAGTTCGGCATAGGTTTCCATCCATACGTAAATTATAAGAAAAGATCATTTTGTTATAAGGAAATTAGATTAAAAAAATCGTGAAAAGAAAAGAAAATTAACTTCAACTTATAAGAAAGTTATATTTTTTTTTTCAAATAAATATAAAAGAAAACAATTTACGTGACTAAAAATAATAATGTTGTCCATAATTAGAGGTTGAAGGTCAATGGTGTGTCAACCTGAAAGTGTTTGGTTATGTAAATTTGACAAAGATAACTGTAAGGCAAAATGAGGTTTAATAATTGTCATAAAGAAAAATTAATCAACACAAAATTAACAACCTCTTAACATATTTTAGTTAACAACCCACTTTAAGAAGTTCGTTTATGCATGAATATCACAGATGGAGAAATTGAACTATCTAAAGGCACAGTGTAAATTATGTTAGAATCAAAATGTAGCTATAAGTTATACACATCATGTTAAAATTTGTAAATTCTATAGCATTTTTTTTTATTTTTGATAGACACTGGAAAAATATAAAGAAATATTATTCTTCTTAAAGAACTTTTAACAATTTTAGTAACAAATCGGATAATAAAATATAAAAATTAATTTCAAAGAAAGGGTTACAATCAAGATGAGAAGAGTAGGTACATAAACAGAGAGATAAGATTTTTTCCTTGGTGTTAAATGATTTTTGAGAGAAGAAGTGAAAAAAGTAAAGAATAAGAGGTATGTAAAGTACAGAATAAAAGGTATGCTCGTGCCTGATGGCACGATGTAAATAATATTGAGATCAAAATGTAGTTGAACAGAAATGTAATTTATCGAAAAACATACCAAAAACTTAAGACATTGAGAAATATAAAGAAATATCATTTTTAAAACACTTCCAACAATTTTGTTGGTACCACACACTCTATAGAACTGAATTAAAGATAACCACCCCTAGGCACAGGTATATATATTTGTTGTTTAATCATAAATATTACGTTTTCATTATTCATTCGTTACCAAATAATACCAGCCAAAGTTATTGTATATCTATCAATACTTTACAATAAATAAATAAAAAATGTACTAAACACCAACTGAAGCACACCAGTTAGTGATATACAATCTCGAAAAATAGAAGTCAAAATTAAATAACAAACACTGCACCAGACAGTGCTCTGCAATTTCAAAAAATTAAAATTAAAAATAAATACCAAATAATACACACCAGCCAGTGCTCTGCAATTTTTAAAAATGAAAATTAAAAATAAACAACAAACAATGCACATCATCCAGTACTTTGCAATACCAAAAAATTACTAAACACTAAATGAAGCGCACCAGCCCGTGCCGTGTAATCTTGAAAAATAGAATTCAAAATTAAATAACAAACAATGCACACCAGCCAATGCTCAGCAATCTAAAAAAAAATTAAAAATAAAAATTAAAGTGAAACCTTATAGAAGAAGATTCAAGACTTTCCGAACTTGAATATGAAACTGAAATTGTCTTAAGCACTTGTCACTTGGAGAAAATATAAAATTTTATTAGAAGGAACTTTTAGAGGGAAAAAGCTGTGTATTTAAAAAATATCTATAAAAAAACACCTATGTTTCAAAAAAATTATTTTTTAATATAGAAGTGAAAGTCTATATTTAATCAGATAAACCCAAAATAGCACTGGAATAACAATTTTGTCTCAATATCTTACCATGTTGTAACCAGCTGTACTGGAAGACAAATTTTATGGTAAGATGTTTTATGTAAATTTTCATAATATCTCTATTTAATCAGATGTCTTATGTAAATTTTATGTAGGTTAGGGTTCAAGCACATGATTAGGGTTCATCCTAGAGCACATGAAATAAACAAAATGGGTTCAAGCACTGATTCTCTCGAGTAGTTAACAATCAATAGCTAAGAACCTGAAATGTCCGAGAATATCAATTTAAATTTAGATAGGAATTTGAAAAGGAAAAAGAAAAGATGAGGGAAATATAAAGTAATTATGATTCAAACACAACCTTACATACCTAAGAAAAATTATTTTTGTTGATGAAATGGTACCAATCCAATCTTAGATTAATAGGCTCTTTTCAAATGCATGCTCTTTTCAATTATCAATTAGTAACCACATAAATGTGCCAAAAAGCATGAAAAATCATTTCTACGAACATATAAAGAAACAAACCAAGTTGAAGGTAGTTAATAGCAATTAACTGCAATGACTGTTTCAACCTTCCATACCGAGTGACAATTTTTTAACATGAAAAATCCATTCATAGTAAAAGACTTATCTCATTTCAGAGTAGAAAAGCAAATAGAAGTCACCCATTCATAGAAACACATTTCTTTGAAAGAGATTTATCTCATCCCATAGTAACCTATTTCATAAATCAAACAATTTTTTTCAACCCATTTCATATTCATATAATTGAAATCAAAACCATAAAGAAACACAAACATTTATGCCCAACTCAAGGAAAAAAATTTCAATCAACACTACATAAACAAACCTGCTTAAATGGTAGCTAAAATGACGTATGACAAATTAGACCAAGCAACCATATGACAAAACAAATGTTTTGCAATAAGAAATGAGTATATATGTTTTTATCATTTATCATTTTCAGTAACTTAGAAATGACAATATTAAAATGGGTTAACATGGTGCATTGAAATGCTATGACCAGTAGCTGCAAAAAAAAAAAAATTTTGAAAAATCAAATAGCTCCAACTATTCAAATCCTCCCGTAAACAAAATATAAAACCAACCCTTTTGGATCCATTTGGTTTGCTCATGGGAAGTAGCCAACCCACTACCAAAAAAAATAAAAATTAAATTAGATTCAAAAAGCAAACTCTTCACTTGGCAAATCAATATAGCAAACGCTAACGAACTTAATTTTCTCATCATCTACAAATCAATACAGCCCAAAAACCCCCATTTAGACCTACCCAAAAATCCAAATCACCCAGTCATATTCATTTTGCTTCTAACCTTCAACTGCAAATTGTGAATACGTCTCAATCACCAACCCCCCCTTCCAAGAATTGCCAAAGTAACAATAAAATTCATTTCTACAACATACAATGAGAGCAAAACAACTCAACAATACAATTCATAAGACTATTGACACCATAGGTCCATAATCATGTTTATATCAGCAACCTTTACCTGAAGAAAAGCAATAGCTGCTCAAAATGGAGGAACCCCACATAACATAATTTCGCTTCAAAACCTTCGGGGCCATATAGTATGGACTCCCCACAATCTTTGAAAACTTCTCCCCTGAATGAAGATGTAAAGGAAGTTTAAAAAATCATCAAAGAACCCACTCAAACACCATAACATTCTCAACTAAAATATTCAAAGTGACCAATTAAATCAAGAATAACAAATGCATGGAAATAATCAGAAGAATGTCTAATCATTGCCCAAAACATACACCAAGGAATAACAAATGCATGGAAATAAAGGAACTTTGGGTTCTTTTGCTTAAGGCCAAAACAACAGTCAAATAAAAACATACACCAAGAAAATGAAAGGAAAGGAAAAATGAAAATAAATATTGGCTAGGGAAAAAGAATAAAAGACATGAAAGAGAAGCTCAGACTTCACCATTCAAAAATCCATACATAATACAATTCTAGTGAAACATAACATGACTAAAGATATAAAGGAAGACATCATACCAAGGAAAGATATATGCCCTGTTTGTGGGTAAATGGTGGCACCAATTTACAAAACTCATCCATGCCATGATGGGTATAATTAACCAGTAATCAGGGAAAGATCGATTTAAAATGCTTAGAAATTGGATTATCTACAGAGGCCTCTTAAATGCTCACATGAAAAATCCATATGGAAAAATTCATTAACAATACTGTAACCCATATGAAAATCAACCAAAATTTCCCAAAATTTCAGCAATTTTTTAATAAAAAAAAACACTAAGGATAGAGAAAAGTGATTGATAGCATGCTGGTTATTAAGTGAGGATAAAGCAAAGTGAAAAATATAAGGAATAAAAAATGCGAACATGATCTCTTGCTATTAGAGAGAGAAGGGAGGTTAACCAATGGCTCGTACCTAAAAATAATATCACAACACATACAAAGTTTGAACTATCCATCACAAAAATATAATTATAATTACTTTCACATAATTCAACATATCACTAAAACTAACATTGAAAAACTGTTTGTAGTATGATGTGTTTTTGTGCTCGAAACTTTGGTACAACAATTATGTTAAATAAACACAAAAAAAATGTGGACAAAAAAACAATGCATACAACAACACAACTATAAAAAGAACACACATACAACAACACGCATGAGAAAGAATAAGACATGAATTGGAACTAATTAAAAGGAAGCTACCATCCATCTATTGAACCTCAAATATCCAAGTAGATCATTTTCAGAGAACTTTATTTTTTTAACACAAAAAATAAAATAAAATAAATAAATACAAAGTGAATAGCTGAAACAAAAAAGAAGAAGCCATCAATCACCAAGAATTTGCCTACAACATTTAAGAGGGTACTTCACCAACATTAAGAGTTGAAAGTGAAACCACATTCTTCTTCACTTATGAGGTGTACCATTATGCATAGTCATCCAATTCAAAGTATAACGCAGGTTTAAACTACTTCAAGCATAAAGTAAGTTTATGCCATCACTCATTACTCCAAGATGACTAACTAATAACATAGATGGTCTATTGAATTAATTTAGTTCCAAAACCAAATATTTGAAGAAAAACAGAAACGGTCAATTGGCTTAAAACTGGCTCTTGTTACTCTAGACCTCTTTACGATTTTCTTTTTTCAAATTCTTTCTATACCTCATTGAGCCAATCTCAGCATTATTAATAGTCTTACAAAATAATTGGCAAAGCTGAAATATAATTTTTTTTTAAATCACAACTTACAATCCTCACTCTGAAAGTAAAATAAAAAAATGGGAGGAGAAGAAGAAGAAAGAAAAAGAAAAAAAAATGAAGAAAGGAAAGAATAGGCTTAGCTCCTGTGAAAAATAACTGATGATTTTCACCCAATGAAACTAAAATACATTGAGTTAAGAGTCACAGGGGTAAAGGAAAGAAGGAAAAAAAAAATTTGACTCTAACCCATCCAATCAAAATTTTAATTTATTATAATCACATTTGTTTGTCACATTTATTTTTAAATAAATATACAATTGTGCCTATAGTGTCTAAATTTTAAAATGAAAATTTTAATTGATTATAAGCACTGGTAGAGTTATAGGGTGTGAAAAAACTAATAGGCAAAGTTATTTTATTGAATCAACATAATCTAAATTTTTCTTCCACCCCCAAAAAAGAAACTCAATAAATAAACTTCTAGTTCCCCAAACAAGGATCCAAAATTGTGAAGAAAAAAAAAAGCTCACATCTATTTTAAAATGAACATACAATTGTCCCTATAGTGTCTAAATTTTAGAATGAAAATTTTAATTGATTATAAGCACTGGTAGAGTTATAGGGTGTGAAAAAAGTAATAGGCAAAGTTATTTCTTGAAACTCTCCCAAAAAAGAATATACAAAGTTATTTCTCTTCCACCCCCAAAAAAGAAACTCAATAAATAAACTTCTAGTTTTCCAAACAAAGATCCAAAATTTTGAAGAAAAAAAAAAAAGACTCACTTGTTCAATGGACCATTGTGCCATTGCTCTCTATTTCTTAAA
This sequence comes from Camellia granthamiana, assembly GCA_036172215.1. NCBI lineage: Eukaryota > Viridiplantae > Streptophyta > Magnoliopsida > Ericales > Theaceae > Camellia > Camellia granthamiana. Next base: position 33,996,325 of record CM069904.1, on the reverse strand, counting down.
ACATTCACTAATAGACCCACACAACACTTCCATTCATTGTATAACTTGAATTTTTCAAGTCTAATCAAAACAAAGTAAAACATCTTGTTTTTGAAAAACAATAAAATCAAACATAAAGGCATTCTAAAATTATCACAATGATTATCATAAAAATTGTATGAAATTCAAAAATTAAAATAGAAGACCCAAATTATCACCATAAAAAAATCAAGTACTCGCTCTTCTTGGTTTTGAACCTAGTTGAACAAAATTTAAGATTCTTAATTTTAAATTTAAGATTCTTAATTTTCACAACATGTAAAATGAAGCCAAGTTGAACAATAGATAAGAAACAAATTACCTAATCAACCATTGTAGCAAACAAAGCCATAACAACTTTTTATGAGCTAATCAAACACTTCTTCACCAGGGCATATGTGCTTGAAGCAAAAGGAAGAATAGAAAAAATAGGTAAGCAAGCTCCATTATCCATTATCCAAAATCGACTCCCTAAAAATTGCCCACTGTTTGTTATTAAAAATAAGATTCAACTCCAACTGTTTAATTCACCAATTTGAATATACCTCTATTTTTGTTAACCTTACCAAATATCCAAGGCATGTATCATTCACTCTTTGGGGGGGGGGGGGGGGGGAAATGTAGAAAATGATAGATTCACTCACTAAGATAACTTTGATCAATTAGGACATCCACATTACCAGCACTAAGTGCATTCAAGCACTGTTAATCAAACTCTCTATAGGAAAGGTTGTTTAATCATTTACTTGGCATGTCATGATAGATTCACTCACTATTTGAACAACAAAAAAGTATAACTATATAAGCAATTGGTTTAACCAAAAGAAAATAAACTATTTTCATTGAGGCATTTTACAGAACATCCAAAATTTGACCATTAAAAACAACCGCCACAACTTTCTAGCAAAATGTGCAATTAGTTACCTAACCAAAGCTAATGATCAAGAAGATAACCAACAATTTTATAGCAATTAAGAGAGAATCACTCCAAAATAACAACATCAGCACTTGTCCCAGAAATTTCATTTTCTTTACTGTTGTTGCCACTTTCTTGGCAACCAAACAGGACTAAAATATTTCTGTGCTGATAACAAACAAACAAAAAAAATAAATAAATAAAAATAAAAATAAAAATAAAAAAACAAACCCAAATAAAAGAGGGGGAAAAAGTGAGTGAGAGAGAGAGAGAGAGAGAGAGAGAGAGAGAGAGAGAGAGAGAAAGAGGAGGCAAAGATTGATTATCATATCAAAATCCAAATCCCAAATAAAAACCCTAAATTCTTCCCCAAAAAAAAAGAAAAAGAAAAAGAAAACAACAAGGAGGATAGCTTCTACCTTGGAGCTGTGTAGAGAGAGAGGAGGCAGAGATTGAGGTAGATAGTAGAAATCACCACCGGGGCTATAGTTCAGAAATCACCATAGGAGATCAAACTTGTAGAGAGAGAAAGCTTGGTGGAAAGAGGAAGATATGTGGTGGGAAGAGGAAGGATAAGAGGAAGAGGTACGAGAGAGAATGGAGTTTCAAATTTTGAAATCAAAATCAGAGAGAGAAAGAGTGAAGATGATCCCAGATTTTGGAGATTCAATTCTGAGGGTGAGAAAAAGAGAGAGAGAGACACATTTTCACCCAAATGATCCCAGAAAATACCAAACTAATCTGAAGCATTGATATTCACCCAAAAAAATCTGAACCATTGAATGTCCAAATGAGAGTGAGACATTTTCAACCATTGGATTGAATTAATCTGATGGTGTATATTTTGACAAATAGACAAAAGTCTCATCAAGATTCAAAAACCCTTCTCCCTTATTATATAGATAGAAGTATCAAATGATAAAACCAAATGACACTAACTCAATTCCAAAGCCCTTGATTCTGGAGCTTATTGTACCAAATTGAACTCAAATTTTCAATCTGAATCAAAGAATCCAATCTTCTATTTCACAACAATCAAAATACCCACTTAATAGCTGAAAAAGCTTTGGGGGCAAGCATGTCTAAGAACTGTATATAGGTCTATGTGACTTGAAATCAATCTTCCTATGATACTTCCCTATTCAATTCTAACAAATTGAACTCATCTTGGTAACCAATGGTGTTCTAACAATATGTTGAAAATACAATTTTATTTTCCCTACTTGTTTTTTCATTTTTTTTCTTTAAATTCTCAGCAACCAACAATGCACCGAAAGTAAATAAGTGAGTAAAAAGGAGAAAAAAAAGATGGGGGAAAAAGATAGACAGGAAAAAAAAAAAGAAAAAAAAAAGGAAAGCGGAAGGAATGTGGGCAAGAGAGAAAGAGAGAGATTGCATAAGTGAACAAAAAGATGGGGGAAAAGAAGGTGGGTGGGTGAGAATTAAAGAAATCTTGACCCTTAATAAATTTGCTAATTAATATCAAAAAAGAGAAAGAAAGAAAATAATAAGTATCAAACAAAATCGAATTTCTTTCTCAAAATATTTAGAGGGAAAGATTAAGCTCCTCTGTAGTGATTTCCCTCTAGCATCCATCAATGTTCACTATAATCTCTCTATGGATCAGAGTAATACATTTTTATCTAAAACAACCACTTGCCTAAGAGGCCGAATTCGAAAATCAGCCCACATCCTGAAAAAACCTAGATTGCTTACTAAGATGGATCAAAAACACCTTAAATAGCTAAACACCAACAAACCACTATTCAACAAAGCATACTCAATCGATTTGATAAAACAGTTCTATCTGTAGCAATCGCTACCCCTATCTTATTAAGTCATTTCGAATATATGAAACAACATAAAATTTGAACAAAAATAAAAAATAAAAATAATAGAAATTAGAATCAATTTCATTCCAAAACCCTAAAAATGAGAAGAATCAAACACAATAGAGGTCAGAGAGATATGAAATTAGATGTGAAGAGATAGTAATTGAGGTCAAAAATAATGAAAAACGCGAAAAAGAGACAGGAAGCTAGAGAGAGAGAGATCAAAGAGAGAGTATTGGTCAGTGCGAGTTCAAAGGAATGGTGGGTTGTTTGCGTTTGCAATTCTATGTCCAATACTGTTTTTGTCCTCATCTGCATTTGCAATTCTATATCTAATTTTTTGGGTTGTTTGCTGAATGAGAAACATGAGTTGGTTTTGAAAATTGATTAGCAATTATTAACTGAATGTGACATGTTTATTCATTCAGTTAGCAATTCTAAAGGCATTTTTAAAAATCAAAATTGTGTGACAAATATTCAAAAAACTGTAGTCCTATAAAACTTCATATACATTAGACATGTGCTAATGAGACACAAACATAATTGAAATTTTCCATAAGCATAATGCGGTGATAAACTAATGAGTAGAAACCCAGCTTATACATAAACTCAAGCACATATTCTAGTAGCTCATCTAAGCAATAAATCTCTAAATTGTCTCAAAATACAGACTCAAACTAAAGGCTATAAATTAAGACAAATTACTATACCATTATACATATAAATCATAATACACACGCGTATACATATCATGTTGAGTTTTCATAATACACACGCGTTTGCAAACCCCAAATTATAATAAAAACAGTATTGGACACAAAATTCTAATAAAAACAGGCAATAAAAATATACCCCAAATTACACAGATTGTAAGCCCCAATGAACCCAATTTTAAACCCAGATGATGAAACTAAAAATATATCAATGTATTCATGAATGTATGTATTAATGAAATGAAGAAGAACAGAGAGAAAAGGGAAAAAAAATATCAAACCCAAATGCACCAATCAAACCCAAGAATGTTATAAACAACCCTAAAAATGTATGTATTCATGAAATGAAGAAGAAGAACAGAGAGAGAAGGGGAAAAACTATCAAACCCAAATCACACCGATTTGACGATTCACATGTGGTAGATCCATCAGTTTGGACACAGGAGGGGGACGGTGTAATGAAGAACGGCGAAGGCAGAGGAGGAGCAAGAAAGGAGGCAACGATCTTCTTTGAGGATAAAACGGTTGTAGTCGACGTCTCAGGCGTCGTGAGAAGCACGGGTGATGAAGGATTGGACAAAACCAATGTCGAAAAAATCGAGGAGGTAGATGAAAGAAGCGATGAGGGAGGCAATGGTAGCGAGTTCGGAGAGAGTGACGATGTGGAGAGGGGTGGAGGATCGGATATGATCGCGCTAACGATGGAGGAGGTAGTAAGCCATAGAGAAGAAAAGTGTGAAGAAAATGCCGTTGGTCAGGTATAGAGGGAGAGGTAAGGCATTAGAGGCTTTTGGGATGAGGAGGAGGATGAAAGAGAATGTGTAGAGCAGATGTGTTTAGCTAGACGTGGAAGAGAGAGCAAAGAATTGTTTGGGCGGGAGATCTATTGATCTGAACCATTGATATAAACTTGGGATTAATCTAAGCCATTTAATTAAAATGTATCTCACGTACATTTTATACATTTTCAAAAACCTTCCTCCCTTATTATATAGATAATTGAATTCATGTAGTTAGTGAACTAAAATGCATTTGAAACTTGAATATGATCAAGATTGTGAGAGTTCCAAAAAATGGCAGCGACACAAAAATATTCCTCAATGATGGCAAAACTTCAAAAGACTAAGAGTTGCCTCAAAGTTTTCTGTTACTTTATCAGGTAATTCACTAAAGCAGGAGACTTTTTGAACATGAACCGCTCCGCTTACCTCTCTACCCCATGCCCTATTCAAAGTAAAGAAGACAACCAAAAAAATGTCTAATTTAAATTTTCCAGATTATACCGGAAAAAAAAACAAAAAATGTTTACATAACATGTTTTTGCAACTAGCCATGTGTAATGATCACAGACGTCATCATAGAGTGGATGCCCCAGATTGAACTCTTGCTAGATCGTTTCCAACTCCTGCAGTTTTTAAAGTTTGTAAGGTAATAAACTTTTTTCCACATTTAACTTTTCTTACCAAAATAATATATCTTTTACTTTGGGAACTCAAATGTTTCTTTTAATAAATCAAGAAAGATTTATTTAACTATATTTAACTTGTTAAAAATGAAAGAAAATATATTTTAATTGGAGTTAACATGATTTTCAACAATACAACTGTTTTTGCACAACCTATTTTAGTTTCAAGTCATAGGTGTGCATGCAACACCAACCTCCACCTAATGAAAAAATTTGTAGTTCCACCCTTGGTCTCCCAAAACCAGACAAGCTGCTCCCAACCAAATAGAGAATAAAAGAGATTGAAAAAGACGAACAACAAAACATATATTTTAAGGAAAACAATGGGTGATGGCAAAGAGAAATCAAGGGACCAAGCACGTAGTGTTTTTTCCAAGGCTAGTTCATAGTGTACAAAAATCTTGTACATTTTCAAAATAACATTATGATTTACGTATTAGCTTATCAGATAAAAAAATAAAAAAAAAATGAAAACAAAGTCGGGCTTGCAGTTGATACTACTGCATGACTTCCTGACTTCCTATTAAGCAACCTATAAAGCTAAAAAATAACCCGTCATGTTGCCCCTTGGGGGAAGTAGTGTACCATATGTAAGACAAAAGAGAGAACTATCAAAAAATAGGACAATGCAATCAGAGATCCTAATTACGGCCATTGGCATTTGAAAAATCTAAATAACTCTGAGATATTGATTTGTGATTATGTTTCAATTTAAAACAATAAATAACAATCATAATCAAACAATCAAAACAAATCAGCACAACGATTTAACGTGGAAAAAATCACAATTGGAGCGCCTTCAATTGTGATAAAAAAAACTATGGGCCAAAATCACAAAACAATCCACTAAGAAGACAAAAAGGAATTACACACAAGAGTAGTCTCAATTATCTAGAAAATCCACGCCCGAATTGAACCAAACCCAATGTGCCTCTTCCACCACCGTCTTCACCTCTGAATTGTCTTGCCCAACGTTGAATCCACAATGTTGGTGTCGAATCCACGACAATGAGCCACCCCAGAATCCACCAAAACTTCAGACCGAAGTTCCCTGGAATCCACCGAAGAACACCTCTCTCTCTTTTGTGAACGTAATGGAAGAAACAACCCCTTAATGAATTCAATATGAAGCTTTTAGATTCATTGATCACTCTCAAATCATCAAGGAAACACTTATAAAACACCCTCCAATACACCACACTTTGGTTTTTCTTTTTCTCCAAAAGTCTGGATGGGTTAAACCCTAAAAACAACAAATGACACACTTTATAGAAAACAGGATCGCGAAGACCGCTCGAGTGCACATTTCACCGCTCAAGCAGTGTGAGTAAAGGTGGTGCAAAACATATAGGCCGAGAGCTCGAGCGAACATTTCATTGCTTGAGCGGTAAAACTTTCTTCCTAGAAGTTCAGTTTGCAGGCAGAAATACTGGATGCTCCTATGCACCCCACTTGAGCGCACATATGACTGCTCAAGCGGTCAAACAACTTTGGCTCCCCGTACATAGTTAGCGAAGTGGAAAACATGAAAACCTCGAGCTCACAAACTCCTCTGCATAGGCACAATTTGGGTTGGATTTGCATCTAAACACTTCCATCCTCACTGAAACATAAGAGTGAATAAGCAATTGAAATGAGTTTTGTTAAACGGGATTGCTAATTACAAAAACCTAACACGATTGAAACTAAGTAGCAAAATCATGAAACGAAATAATAGCACAATAGAATCAGGAATTTTAATAGAAGGCAAACAGGGTCACAAAAAGCATGTACAAGATCAAGAAACTTGAAGAGTTTGATAGTCATCAATAACGATGGAACTTTTAGTAGTAGTAGAATGCTCCCCAATTAAGGAAATCCATTCAAAATGGAGCAAATTTCACTTTACCTCCGTGACAACGCCGCACACTCATAAAAGTGAGCATGCAAGGCTAAGAATCCAATCACATAACCCACAATGTAAAATACTCAAAATAAATCCTTAAATTGTCATAATGCTAAAATCCACAAAAATTGATTATTCTTATCGTATGAAATTATCCACCAAGTCCACTAACAAAATCCATTAACAAAACAATAATCCAAGTACTTAAATCATAGTTCTACTCTTGGCACATTATGATAATTTTCTACCAAGTCTACTATTAAAATCCATTAACAAAATAATAATCCAAGTACTTAATCCATAGCCCTACTCTTGGCACTCCCATATGTAAAAATCCCGCGCAGCTCTACTCTTCAGAATCTGAAAAAAATAAGGGTAAGCTAGACAGCCTAGTAAATAACCAACCATCACTGTCAGCTGGATCAAGTATATCAAAAAGAAGTAAATAAATAGTAGATAACCAATAAATATAATTTTTGATACAAATCAATAAATGACACGATTATTTGTAAGATGGTTTCATAGCTGAAAATAAACAGTGTAGCAATACATTTTAATTAAAAGTCAATGGGGTAACTCGATGAAATTTTGTTATCCAAAATTTATAGATCGATATTCAGATGGTTCAATGATCGATTCACAAAACCCAAGTCTTAATGACTACGGTCACTTAGCCCGTGACAAGGCCCAGAACCACACCTAGGCCGGTGGTAAAGCCCCAAAAGAAACTAGTTTCTGTGCCAATAAATAACCCCCATTGGCTAGGGTCCAAATCATAGTCAGACTAGAGTGATGTTCAAAATTCAAACAATACACAACTTTTAAATAAAATATTCGATATTTTCGGAATAAACACTGGGTACAATTTTCAGAATAATTTCACAAAATATTCAAATAACTTTCATAATAATATTCGATGTTGTTTTATACTTGACCCATATTTTATTTTGAGAGAACAGGAAAGTTATGAATAAATATTTATGATTTTAAACGGTTCGATAGGAATAAAAATAAACCAACAGTGATAGAGGGTTACTTACCTCGAAAGCTTAGAAATAACACTCTAACACCAACTCCACCACTTCAATCACACAAACCTAATAAATACAACCTGAAATAAATTAATATTTTTTTTTACATGTTACATACACCCACAAAAGCCCCACTATATTAGATTAATGTATTGCTTTAATATCCAAGAGATCAAACCATTCAACCCAACTTTAAAGCCAAACACACCCTTACCCATGATACAAAACTCCATTATTTCTATTACCCATCCAAAGTTACACTTACACATTGCACCCAATTCTCAAAACCTAAGTAGGTACCTATAGATCTTCCAAATCCCCTTAATGCATTGATTGTTAAATTCCTCAACATAAACTTAATAATTAACAGTAAAGACAGATTTTACCTTAATCAATGGGTGTCCCAAAATCACTAATGTGCTGCCTCCAATCCCTATTGTAGCCTCACTTGAACCTCTCTTCTCTTTTTCTTTTCTTTTTTTCTTTTACCTTCTCAAACCCTAGCCGCCTATGGAGCAATTCACAGCCTCTGTTTTGTTTGTTTTCCAAGACTTAAAGCCATAATAAGTGGGCTTATTAACCTAATTTCTCAAAGTTACAAAATTACCCATCTAAGTAATAGGAAATATAATGCCATCTCATAACTAATTCTTTGATATTAATAAATGACCCATATAAATTAATTTAATTACTAATCTATCCAATAAAATAATCCTACATACAACTTGGGTTTTACACCTTATGAGGTAATATAGTAAAGGTTGTGTGCACATAACTCTTGTCATTTGTTAATAACTACTTAACGCCTGTTGTGGACTAAAACGTGACCTTATGAGGTAAAATGCGACATTTGCTCCCAATATCTCACTTCAATAAAGCTTTAGGCCCTCTTTTGAAAATGGGTCATTACTACATTGCTCTTTCTCTTATTGGGAAATTGTTGCATTTTCTAGACATTCAGCTCAATATCTACACCTTTAGCATTGTTATTCACTGTTATTGTCACCTTAATCAAGCCCATTTTGGCTTCTCTTTTTTGGGTACCCTCTTCAAACATGGTTTTAATGACAATTAGAGAAATTGAACCTTCAGCATTGCTATTCACTATTACTGCCGCCTTAATCGAGTCCATTTTGGCTTCTCTCTTTTGGGTACCCTCTTCAAACGTTGTTTTAATGACAAGTAAAGAAATTGAACGCAATGTGGTTATGTATGGAACCATTGTTAATGGGCTTTGCAAAATGGGGAACACTAGCAGGGCTATTAGTTTGCTTAGAATAATGGAAGAGGGAACTTGTAAACCTAACATCATAGTGTATACCACGATTATTGATAGCCTTTGCAAGGATAGAATGGTGGATGATGCTTTAAAACTCTTTACAGAAATGAATGAAAAGGGTATTTTCTCAAATGTTGTCACTTACAACTCTTGGATTCATGGCCTATGTAATTTTGGTTAGTGGAAGGAGGCTATAGGAATGTTTAGACAAATGTTGGATGCTAGTAGTATTACCCCAAATGTTCGTACATTTAATGTTTTGGTGGATGCACTTACCAAGGAAAGGATGGCGAAAGAGGCAGAGGGGGTACTTGAAGTCATGATACAAAGATGTTTGGATCCTGATGTAGTCACATACAATAATCTAATGGATGGATTGTTTGCAAGGCCACATGGATGATACAATTAGAGTGTTCAATAACATGGTGGACAAAGGCCTTCACTCTAACATTGTTAGTCATAACATTTTGCTTAATGGATATTGCAAGAAAATGAAAATAGATGAGGCTATGTATCTCTTTCGAGAAATGCCTCAGAGGGGGTTGAAATCTGATGATGGAACTTTCAACCCTGTGTTACAGGGTTTGTTTCAAATGGGTAGATGTGGAGCTGCTCAACAGCTTTTTAATGATATGCAAGTGGTAGACGTAATTCCAAATTGCCAAACTTATGCTATCTTGTTGGATTTGAAAAATCTAAGAAAAACCAAGATATTGAAATGTGATTATATTTCAATTTTAAATAACAAATGACAATCCCAATCAAATAATCAAAGACAAATCAACGCAATGATTTAACGGGAAAAAACCACGATTGGAGTGCCTCCAATTGTGATAAAAAAATCATGGGCCAAAGCCACAAAACAATTAACTAAGAAGACAAAAAAGAATTATACAAGTGTACTCTCAATTACCTAGTGAATCCACTCTCGAATTGGACCGACCCCAATGTGCCTCTTCTAACACCGTCTTCACCTCGCAATTGTCTTGTCCAACGTTAAATCCGTAATGCTAATGTCGAATCCATGATGATGAGCCACTCCGGAATCCACCAAAGCTTCAAGCTCAAGTTCTCCAGAATCCACCGAAGAATAACTCTCTCTCTTTTGTGAATAAAGGAAAATAAAAAAAACCCTTGATGATATTGATATAAAGTTTACGGATCCATTGATCACTCGTAAATCATCAAGGAAACACTCATAAAGCACCCTCCAATATAAAACACTCTGTATCTTATTCCTCTCTGAAAATCTGGACGGCACAAACCTTAGAAACAACGAACAGCACACTTTATAGAAAACAGGATCGCGCAGACCCCTCGAGCACACATTTCACCGCTTGAGCGGTGTGACTAAAGATGGTGCGAAACATATAGGTTGATCGCTTGAGAGAAACTTTCACCGCTTGAGCGGTAAAACTTTCTTCCTAGAAATTCAGGCGCTATGCAAAAATATTGGATGATCTGTTTCTTCGCTCAAGCGCACAAATGACCACTCGAGCGGTCAAACAATTTCGATTGCATATTTGCCTTTTGTTTCGGGGGCGCTGCCCCTCAACTCGACTGTGGCATTGTCCCCTGGACCTCCATGAGTTGACTGGGCAGCTCAATCCCCATACTTAGTTAGCAAAGTGGCAACCATGAAAATATTATGATCATAAACTCCTTTGCATAAGCACAATTTGGATTGGATTAGCACGTAAATACTCATAGCCTCATTGAAATAAAATATCGAATAAAATTACAACTGAAAGGATTTTTGTCAAACGGGATTGCCAATTACAAAAACCTAACAGATGGGTTATGTAAAAATGGGCATATTGTAGAAGCATATTCATTATTCCAATTAATGGAAAGGAACAATTTAGATCTTGATATTGTTACGTACAATATCCTCATTAATGGATTTTGTAAGGTTAAAAAGCTTGACAGTGTAAGGGCCTTTTTCAATAGCCTTTCTTCCATGAGATTACATCATATTATTAGGACATACAATATGATGATACACGATGTTTGTGAAGAAGGCCTACTGCATGAAGCTAAAGAGTTGTTTGTCAAAATGGAACATAATGGTTGTTTTCCAAATGATGTCATTTACAACACTATTATTGAAGGATTTATTGGACAACACAAGTGCTATGAGGCATTAACACTCGTTGAGGAAATGGTTCAAAGGGGTTTTTCACCAAATGCATCCATTTTTTCCTTGATCGTAGATGTACTCTCAACTAAAGGACAAGATCTTGCTCTGCAAGAAGTGATACATAAGTTCATGCCAAAAGATAGTCATGGAATGCAAGAGATTGAGTAAATTTCTTAAGCAGTAAAGGTAAAACTACATTTATATTGAACCACATAGTCTATACTTAAGTGAAACTTTTTTCATTTTCTATTTATCTTTTTATTGTAATGTGATATTTCAAATTCTTAATATTACATTTTGTAGCCATAAGCATTTGGTTACTTTTCAAGGAAAGTAGTGATCAAACATATTTACCTCGACTCTTCTTATATTTCTATTTGGTTGCCTCTTTTGCTTAGTTAACTATAATACAAATTTGATACTAACTAATATTTCAAGCATAACCTCTAGTGACATTAAAATTGATGCACTCTGTGTCATCGTATGTTCATTTCCTTCTTACTCTCCAATGGAATTTTGTGAACTCCAGTAGCCTTTTTTTTTCTTCTTCTTCTGTCTTGTTTTTGTAATATTCTCAACTATTTCATCTTGGTCAACTTTTTCTCCTGATATCTTAAAGAGTTTCAAACACTTCCATACTTGGGACTTTAGCTTGGACCAATACTGTAATGACCCCAAAAGTCATCCTTATTTAATTAGGGGTTAATGTGTTTTAATTCAACTATATCTATCGGAATTAAAGAATTATCTGCTGAGTTATGGTGACCTTTATTGTATCGGCTTGAAATTTTTTTTCCCTCCGCTCGAGCGTGGGCTCATTTTTGACATTCTTAATAGTGTATTTGGAATGTTCTTACCTTATTTTGGGGTATTGTTTGAGGTGGTGGTATGATGGTAAAGTAAGATTGGACCAACGAATATAATTCGGATAGTTAATCTACGATCAGCCGTCATTCATTTACCCTTTTCTTTTTCCACACTTTGAATTTGGATGTGAGGTTAGAATCATTGGAAAGCTGATCTCCGGGGCTTCAATTTGACCACAAGAATGACCTAAAACGGAGTCCGGATGAGAGAGTTACGTCTGTTCAAAGTTTTGGAATCTGTGCTGAAAGCAGGTACGCTCGAGCGTGGGAAGTGACGCTCGAGCAGGGGACGCGAATTCACCAAGTTTAAATCGCATTTCTGGATCATTCTTGGCATTTTTCATCTCCTTCCTCCTTCCTCTCCTTCTAGGTCCGAAACCCTAGCCCCCAAAACCTTGATTTCCTCTACTTTGATCAACAATCCACCATGGTTCTTGCATCAAGGATGGAGAACAAGAAAGGATCAACATTTTTAACCGATTGGAACTTGGATTTGCGAAGGATTCTCATTAAAGCTTCGTCCCTTTGCTTGTTTCTTGAGGTAGGGTCGTAGTTCTCCTTCATGCTTTCATTGATAGATAGATTTGTGATACTTTGGAGTATATAAATGTAAAACCCATATTTTTTTTTTAACATCTAGTGTAGTGTTTATTATGAGAATTGGGGGTTTATAATTGGAGATGTTGGAAGTTAAATTGGTGGGTTAAAATGATGGATGGTGAATCCTAGATGTATAATTATTGGGAAAATTAGAATAAAAAGTAATGGATTAATAAGTTTGAATTTTTCTTGAAATTTCAATATTTTCTTGAAACCCTAGGTTGATTAATGATGATAACTAATGAATTGGCCCAAATTGAAAGTAGAGTAATGAAATTGAGGTATTGAATTATATGTGTTCAAGTTTAATTGGAATTTGGAAATGTTTGAAAATTTGCGAATGAACTATGTTATGAACATTGTAATTCATGCTGTAATGTGAAGGGAAAATTGGGAAAATAATCTATTAATGATATGGATGATATGAACTCAGTTTTGGAATGTTGAAATGGAATTCAAGGATTTATTTTGAATTGTGTTAAATTACAAATGGTGTTGATGAACTAAGTGATATTGACTTTGTTGGATTATGTTGTGTTGACTCATAGTGAATTGAATGGTGTTGTACTATGATGAATTATGTTTGCATTACGTGAATTGTGTAGGGTTAGCTACAGGGGCGGATCAAGCACCTGAACACTGTGAGTAGTAGTACAGAAATGTACATCTTATTTATCGTTGATAATTATTATCACTAACACTCTGTTCTTTGTAAGTGTTATCAACGTTTATGACATGTGGAAATCAATATGAATTTCTATGAATATGGAAAGATTTGCGTACGTCGGTATGACTTCGGAACTCTTTTGTTCTGTCAATAACAAGTATTAAACCTCTGTTATTTATTAGTGTATTATGTACTTCTTAAGAATAAATGGAGCTTATGTTCATCCATGAATAATGATACCTGTATGAGTCCAAGATTATTTTGTTGTGTTACGTATGGACTCGAGGTCATTTAGAATCTACGATATAAAAACAAAGGTTTAACATCATTATGTAACCCACGTTAGAATGTAAACTGTTCTATCCTTGCTAAGCATGCTCTATGTTCTGATATGTTACGTTTTGACTTAATGAACAGTTGACCATAAATGTAAAGTATTCATGACATCCGTAACACACGGCCCTTACCTGGGGGTAATAATACCGTGGTTTAAGTAATTAAGTTACAAGTTTATGTACGTTACAAGTTTAAATATGTTACAGATTTAAGCATGTTACAAGTTTACATATGTTATAAGTTTAAGTATGGTACAAGTTCAAGTATGTTATAAGTTTACGCATGGTACAAGTTCATGTATGTTACAAATTCAAGTATGTTACGAATATGACTTTTGATTTCTACTTATGATTTAAGTATAAAAAAAAACGTGTATGATTTGATTTCGTTTATGATATGACATGATATGTACGGTTTGGTCTGGAAAACATATTAATTTCTGGTATGGAGCAAAGTGCTATACGGAACTAAGTGCTGCAGTGCGAGTTACCTCTAGAATCTGTATGAGCCACCTCTTGAGTCCATACATATGTGAAAATTATGAGGCTGAAAGCCATTCTATGAAAGTTATGAGGCTTATGGCCATCTATATAAGTTGTTATGAAATGAAACAAAGTGCTACACGGAACTAAGTGCTACAATGTGAGTCACCTCTAGAATCCGTGTGAGACACCTCTTGGGTTCATACATGCATGTTTCAAGGGCTTAATGCCAAACTATGTTTCAAGGGCTTTCATGCCATATGTTTCAAGGGCTTTCATGCCATATGCTTCAAGGGCTTTTATGCCACATGTTTCAAGGGCTTTAATGCCACATGCTTTAAGGGCCTTGTGCCACCATGTTTCAAGGGCTTATAGCCACCATGTTTATGTTGCAAGATTGAACCTAAGGCCGTTATGTACTTAGCACAGAATCAGACTAACTATGTGAACTTTACATCTTTATATGCATTGCTATGTGTTGTGTTTCAAGTTAAGCATCGTTTTATTTATGTATTACCATTCATTGAGCCCGGCTCACTCTCTGTTATGTCTGTTTCTGTAGGTCACCAATCAGGTGGTCAGTCCTAGCCATGACGCCGCTTTCTTTTGTCAACCTTCGTGTGTCCAGGCACTATACACAGCCATTGATTTTGTTAAACTAATAAGATGTTGGCTTGCTTTTTGAATGTCTATCTAAGATTGATGTATATAGCTTTCATGTTTTTGTATATGCCCAATGGTAGGGCTGGGTCTGTATATATGTATGTATATAACCGATGTTTAGGTGTATGTTTTAGATTTTATTTGTCTGTTAAAAGTTTGTGATCCTGGCATGATAGTAGTAGCTCGATAGAGTTTGTTTCCATTGTCAAATTTTGATATTTAGTGCTTCCGTTCAGGCCCCATATATATATATATAATAGGTTAAGTGTTCATTTCTGAAGTGGTCATGCCCAAACTTCTAGGGGTGGGTTTGGGGTGTGACAAATACTTTCGAAAAAGTAGACCATTGGTTATTAGAAGATTGAAATTTACAAGGACTTCATATTCATTTATTTTCATGATCTTCACATCTAGGAAGATATATATAGGATATGATAGGATAGGATTTGTTATTTGTCCTTTTTTAAGGCTTTAATGATATCTCCCTTTTAAGGGGATTTTTATGTTTTTAATTTCTAGAGACTGAAGAGTTATGTGATTTCGTTTTATTCCATTTTTCTTTTTTTGTAATTTTATCTCTTTTTCTCATATTTTATAAATTTTTGAGGTTTTCAATCAAAAAATAATGTGAAGTACCCCATTCTAATGCAGAACTAAAGGGGTAATGTTGTTCTTATGGAATCGTTAAAGAAATATAATATACTTTGGAAGCCTAAAACAATGGCTATGGTGGATCAAAATCATCAATAAGCCTTTTTGCTCCAAAGGAAAATAGATTCCGAGTTTATGTTTATTTATTGTTCGTTTTCTTTTAGCCTTCTTTTATTTTTTATTTTATTTATTTATTTATTTATTTATTTTTGTTTGTTTGTTTGTTTTGTTTTGGAAGCCAAAGGTGCTTTGGTAGTTTTTATTAACTGGACATGGGTTAATTATGGTCCATAGGTCTCCTTTTGTAAGTTTATGTTATTAATTCTTATAAATGATCTGTTATTTGGTCTAGTCAAATTCCACTAGTAGTACTACCAATGTGGGAGGTAGAGGGGCTAGACTACACAGTAGAATTGTCACGACCCAAACTCGCCCTTATAGGTTTAGCGTCGTAACCGGCCAGTAATCTGAGATTACCAAAGGCCTTCTTGTACAAAACAAAGCAATCGGGGCTAGCGGAAGCTTAATATAAAAATATATATAACAAGTAGTCCAATGAGCTGTGATTCTATATGAAATAACACATGCACATAAAGTTAATTAACCCACCCTGTATTATATACATCACATCTTATACAAAAACATTTATCTCTTATACACATATATCAGAATATCATCATCATGATCAGAAACTTGACAACGGTCTTCTAGACCTAGCCTCAACTCGGAGGCACCAAAACAAACTCCAAAGGCTTTCAACAGTGGCTCAGCTAAAGGATTCCTTCTGGGCTTGCTCTTCATGACGCTCACCTATATATATATATACAAATAGTGAGTTAAAGCCTAGTGAATAACATTAAAGTAAAAAGGTTAGTGAACGAATTCCATACATATCATATACACAAAATAGATCATAACAAATTAGTCTTATATCTGAACATAATAATGGTAACATCCAATAGAACATATCATATTGTCTTCCGACTAGAGTAATCGGTTCCGGATACTGATTAAACATATCACCACTTTGTCAAGTGGCTAACGAGATCTCGTAATCACATATATGTCATGGACCCGCATTAACATGCTGTCCCCCATGACTTGGGACCATTCTTTGGATGCCATAATGGATTTGAAAATGGGACATTTGTTTACGAAAGCAAATATCATTCAAAAAACATAACTTATCTAATAGTATTTCAAATATAATTCATATGAACATACCTTTACAAAAATGTTACTTGTAGTGCTTGATCGATGATACACCTTAACGGCTCAACCTGTAAAAACATATCCAAGCATAACATTCATAACATATTCAATTTATGCAATCGGTTCTTAAATTAATTCGTTTTATCCATTACTTATTCGTTAAATTGTTTCTATTTATTCTTTAATTTCCCTCGTGTTCCTGTTATGCATATGGATGTGAATTACACATCAAAACCATGTAAATGAAGGCCCGGTGGTCGGTGAAACGAAAAGAAAATAAAATCGGAAAAACTGCCTTACAGGCCACACGTGCAGTGACCTGGCCGCTCTTGTAGTAGAGCTGGCTACTTGTGCAAGTAGAATGCAACTTAAAGCAAAAGAGAGCTGGCCGCTCGAGCGGTCTGGGTGCAAAACTAGTTCGAAATCTGCTAAAAAAATGGACATTTTCCCTTTTGCAACCTCAACTTCATTGTATACAAAATAAGGCTAAAAACACTTCAAAACATATGGGTTTAAACATTTCCAACTTCAAATAAAGATCAAGAGGGTAAAATCATAACACGTGCAAATGTTGAGTTCCAAATCTTGAAAATCCATGGAGTTCCCTCCTCAAATCACAAGAATCATGCAAAAAAACAAATATAAGTTCAAGAAATCCATGCGAACTTGCCATGCATGTTGCTAAATGAATCTAATTCTTACAATTCATCCCTTTTAAGCATTTATGAGTTCACATCATCAATTTACACTCTTAAATCCCTAATTATACATGATTTCCTCTTTAATTCAACTTAGATTCAAGAGATTTGGGATGGATTCTTACCTTAGAGGGTCAATTTGGTGAAGATTTGCTTAATTTCTCTTCTTTCTCTTTTTCTTCTTGAGCTCTCTCTAGAGTTCACTTTCTTTTCTCGCTTTTTTCTTCTTCCTTCTCTTAGTCTCTAGAACTCTCTCAATCTCCTACTTCCCCTAGATTTTTTGTTGAAGCTAAAGCCACCACTAAGGCTCATATATATATATATATATAATATAGAATTAAATCCAATTAATTCATTATGAATCAGATTTTTACAAAACTTCATATTAGGCTCTAAAAATTATACTAATCACAAATATTTAATCAGTTTTGGTTTCTGGTGCCTCTAAGACCTTCAATTCTTAATTTAAAGTTGTAATTGCAACAGGGTTTTCTACAATCAATAGACACAAATCCAAATCCTTCTAATTCACATTATTAGACATGCAATTTCACACCAAACACATAATCAATTAGCACATAATAATGCAATTAGATGATTCACATAAAGTTAATCAAACCATCCTATATTACATATAGAATCATAGCTCATTGGACTACTTGTTATACATACATATATATATGTATATTTATATTAAGCTTCCGCTGGCCCTAATTACTTTGTTTTGTACAGGAAGGCCTATGGTAATCTCGGATTACTGGTCAGTTACGATGCTAAACCTATAGGGGCGGGTTTGGGTCGTGACAAGAATGTTTATTATTAGAATGCCAATTTTCTATTTCATTTCCTGTTAACTTTTCTAATATAACTATGTTTCATTGTTGAATCATCTTATCGGCATTAACTGCCTGAAATAACTATTTAGCAAAGAACATTGCAGAGACTGGACTTGTCACCCATTCTCTTCCCTTATGGATTGCAATTTACCTCCTTTAACCCCTTGTGTTCTATTCATTGTTTGTTGTTTTGCTTATTGCTCTAACATATTCCTCTTTCTTGTTTGTTGCAATGTTTCTACTATTTGCTATCATCCTCTTTTTTCTCCACTATACGATGAAATTTGGTAAACCTTAGTACTCTCTCTCTCTCTATCTATCTCTCCCAGTTAGATAAAATCAAATGCATATGTTAGTAAAAATTATGCTTATTCCCAATTGACATAAATTAAACAATAATTCACACAAACAATTGAACAAACAAATCAAGCGATTGTGTATTTAATTCAAATTGCCTTGAAAGTACAAGGACTTCTTTGGAACAAATTACAATCAACAGGGGAAAAAAAGTAAATAAAAAGTAATTTCAGATGAAACTGCTAAAGTTCACCAAGTTACAAACTACGAATTACAGAAGAAACTACTCCTAAGTTGCAAAAACTACTCCTAAGTCTAAAAGCTAAGTGTTGTTGAGTTGTTGATATCCTTTCTCTTCGCAAACTTTAAGCTTTTATACTTTCCCTTGAAACTCTAGCACATGATCTCACCTTCCTTGAAATTTGCTAGCCAATCTTTCCCCAACTGCTGCAACCGCTTCTTCATCGTTCTCCAACACTTTACACAGACTTGCCACATGTCCCCCATGATCTCTAGCACTACTTTCTACAAAGGAGACCATTTCCTAAAACCCATAACTACTTGCAACTTTCTTTGCTTCTTTAAACTTTTTTATCTTTGTCCCAACTATACTTTTAAACCTCTAGCCACATCATCACCCAATTTCCCTTCAACTAATGAGCATGATCAACAAAGGAAATTCTTATTTTCATTAGCATCTCCTAGAAATTAGCCCATGAACTCCAATAAAACTTGCAACTGCTCCACAATCCTAGCCCATGACATGTTCTTGCTATATTGCACATGTGACTACCATTTCCTTGCCACATAATCCTTTGATTAATACGCACCCCCACTATGACTTTGTTGCCATATGCCTGTTGACAGACATTTTACAAAAATGGGTGCAAACAATGCCCCTTAACTCTTTAAGAGTGAGACTTACTCAAATTCTTGAAGATTTATAAAATCAAAATTAAATCGACAGCAGCCTTTTCAACAAACAAACATATATATATATATAATATGTTTCTATGGCCAAAAATCTAGTGATTAAACACCATATATGCCAAAATAGTATTGTCAACAAATGATGTCACTGTTATTAATGATTATATGCTGTTTAGGCCTCGTTTGGCATGCAACGGTTTTAGCCTAAAAGCCAAAAAGTTACTAAAAAAATCAAAAAGCCTATAACCTATACCAAAAAGTCAAAGATTTCCTTTTCTCTCTATTTTTTGCACATCTTTTCGTAAAACACCAAAAAGTCATTCCAAACTTACTAGTTTTTTTAACCTCATTAGTTTTTTTAACCTCATATTTTAGCCAAAAAACCAAAAAATACTAAAAAAATTTGTTCCCAAACAAGGCCTTAGTTGGAAAAATTACAATAACACTCAATCCAAGTGAGGTACATTATTTCGACAGAGCAAATTGGCAATATTTCAAGTATGTGATCTTCAAGTGGTTAATAAGAACCACCTTCCACCTCGTCTTTTCCATTGTTCCAAATTAGGAGGCTGTCCCGCTGGGCATGCCAAAAATTGTTAGTAAAAATTATGTTAAACCCAAACCAATAGGATTAAACAATAATTTAAACAAACAATCCAACCAAATAGATTAATCGACTGTGTATTTGATTCAAATTGCCTTGAAAGTACAAGGACTTCTTTAGAACAATTAACAATTGACAGAATGAAGTAAATACATAAAAACTTCTATTGAAATCTTCTAAGTTTACAATGTTACAAATTGTTGAAAGCTACACCTAAAAATTAAGATAATCTACTCCTAAGAATTAAGGTAGACTACTCATAAGGATAAAGAAAAGACTAATGAGTATGATGATTTTTTGATGTCCTCTATCTCTTCATTGTCTAAGCTATTTATATGCATTGTCCAGCTAATTTTCCTTTTCCTTCAAGCAACTTCCCATGTTGTCACTCTTTTAACATCATGGCATTATTCCACGTTTCTCTTCAACAACTGTTCTAGGAAGTTTCTTCTTTCAATTTGCAATTGCTGGATACTTCAACTTACAACCACATTCTTTGCTCATCATGGGTTCTTTGCACATCATGGATTTACAAGTTTCTCACCACCTTTATGCCCCACGTTGACCCACCTGATGCATCATGCACAAAAAGAGCAATAGAAATAATAATAATAATAAGGGTAAATTATACAAATAGTCCTTATAGTTTATACAATGTGTCAATTTGGTCCCTATTATTTCAATTTGCTCGATTTTGCCCCTTAATTTAACGAATTGTGTCATTTTAGTCCAATAAATAATGGTTGTTAAGTTTGGTGAACAGAAAGTCAAACTATGTGTCAATTTGGTTCCTGTCAAAATCGAGCAAATTAAAATAACACGGACCAAATTAACACATTGTGTAAACTACAGGAACCAAATTGACGAATTGCGTAGACTTTCCGTCCACCAAACTTAATAACCGTTATTTATTAGACTAAAATGACACAATTTGTTAAATTAAGGGGCAAAATCGAGAGAATTGAAACAACAAAGACCAAATTGACATATCGTGTAAACCATAGGGACCATTTGTAACCCAAATAATAATAATAATAATTACAAATCTTCGTGGCTATAATTTTATGTTAAAAATAATTTATTGTCTGAATCGATAGATCAAAATTAACAGGCTACAATCAATGAGATAAATTTTTCCATGATCAGCAAGACACAATCAATAAAATTATATTTGGCCACAATCGACAAAAAAATATTTATGGTGCAAACAATGCCCCCCCCAACTCTTTAAGAATAAGAAATCTCAAATTCTTGAAGAGTTGTAAAATTTAAACTTGGCCACTTATGGAAATACTATTTTTTTCTTCTTTTTCTATGATCAACAGTAGCTTGACTTTGAAGATTTGAAGCCCAATAAAGAAAACAATCCAACAGTGGAAGTTCTATTATGAGTCCTTCTTTGTATAATATCTCTAAACATATTTTCCAAACAACATTGGCTCATTAACCATTTTACTAAAATCAAGTTTTGGTGTGATTTACATATCCAAAAGAGATTTTGAATAACAAAAGCCATAAATGGCCTTAAAAACTCATACATGTTGACATCTTGAATAATGTCAAAAATTTCAAATTCATAAACATTTGATTGCTCATAATTTTCAGCCATAGTTGGCTTAAAATCACACATTTTAACCATATTGTTTGCATCACTCTTTGAACTACGTGTTGCAACAAAGGGCTGATTTTTTCTTTCACACATTAATGTGTTAGAATTTTTTTTTTTGAAAATTCAGAAAAGACTTCTTCCCTGTGAGGTTTCCCATTGCCATGGAATTTTTTTTTTCTCATGGCCCTTTGTTTTTTCGGCCATAACAACTAATGATTTAACTTTTTCATCATTCACAACCTTTGAAGGTGTAGGGAGAACAACTGAAAAGCCATAAATTTTGGCTTCCGTAAGAATTTTAAATGTTTCCCTCCATTGATTAATTTCAATCTCAAAAAGGTAAACTTGATCATCAAGTTGACCAATCACTTTATCAAAATGATTTCATGTTTCTAACCTCAAATAATATGTTAATCATTTGGTTTAATTTTCATGATGTCTAAAATCTTATGTGTTAAATTGTGATTTTTTAATATACATATTTTATATTCTTTGACACAAAATATTATCTATTAAAATATATGTTGTATGTTGTATTTATTATTTAAAAAGATTTAACCATGCATACAAATATTTTAATAGAGAAGTTCCTGTGTAGTCAAATATTTTTATAGAAATGTTACTATGAAATCACTGTGCACAATTTGTTTTTGCCGTAAGAAGTTTGAAAATTTACCATCACTATTCATTGAAAGCGATCCTTGATCATTAATTTTCAAACCTCCGCCTACAATTTTTGAGAAAGAGGAAAAGACGTGCGCGTGTGTCCATGTGATTCAGCGGACGCCTCATGATGGAGCAGTTACTCCTCCAACGGATATTTGTTCAACAGACATATTTTCTATTATATATAGAAGTGTTTTGGTGTGAGAAAAATATGAAGTGAAGAAGAGAAAAAATTTGTGATATTGAATTGTTCTAAAATATTGTATTGTGCATCATTGTCTTGTATTTTTCGTGAGAAATTTTGTTGAGAATTTTAGCCAAAAATTGTAAAAGGGTTTTCACACCCTTCTTATTATTCTTGAAAAAAAGAGATTTTTTGTGAGTATTTTTCAGGATAAAATCACTTGGGTAAGGTGAGACTAGGCGCCGAATTCAAAACTAGTCAGAGTGATTGGGTTCGATTATTTGGTTTAAAGGTTCACTAGAACCTGTGAAGCTAGTGGTGTAATTACTATTTGAAAAATAGTGAAGAAATTCCTGAGGAGGATACTTAGAGAGTGGACGTAGGCTCGACATGCCGAACCACTATAAATTGCTGAGTCTGCTTTCTCTTCCATTTGCTTATTTTTATTTCATTAATCTATTTAATATTGTTGAGCATATTTATTTATTTAATATTTGGGTTAAATTTTAATATAGTAATTTATTTAGAGATTATTATTACTCTGTTATTTTATTTGTTAAAATTTAAATAATTTGATTATTATTTTTAATATTGTGAAATTATTTTTAATAACCCAATTCACCCACCCTCTTGAGTTGTCTACCTGGGATATCAATTGGTATCAGAGCTTGGGATTAAGATTTAACCATCTTTGAGTTTTCGATCCATGGCAACCATTGCGGAAGGTCAAGTAACCAATAGGCCACCTTTGTTCGATGGGAATAATTATGATCATTGGAAGGAAAAGATGATTCTATATCTTCAAGCCACTGATTATGCTATGTGGATTCTTGTTACTAAAGGTCTAAAGATTCCTACCAAAGTGGTAGACAATGTCACTGTACCAAAAATAGAAGAAAAATGTGATGAAAGTGATCACAGACTATTGTAGGTAAACGCTAAGGCAAAACTTACTCTGGTATGTGGTTTAGATTCCAAAGAATACAATAGAATCTCTGGTTGTAACACAGCCAAAGAGATTTGGGATAAACTTGAAGTTACCTATGAAGGAACTAATCAAGTGAAAGAATCTCGTATTGATATGCTTGTTCACAGTTATGAATTATTCAAAATGAAATCTGATAAATCTATTTCCAGCATGTTTTCTATCATATTCAACGAAAGAGCAAGGAGGCAATTACATCACATATTTGAAAATAAGTTCGGGTATTTCTTATGGACCTCAGCTTCATGTTCCCATGTCGCTTCTTCAACACCATGATGGAGCCACAATACTTTAACTAACGGAAATGTCTCACCCTTTAACATTTGCTTCCGTGTATTAAAATTTGGATTGGTCTTTCTTCATATGACACATCTTCATCCACTTCAATTTTCATCCAATCTAACACGTGAGAGGGATCTATTCCATACTTGCAAAGCATAGACACATGAAATGCATTATGAACTTCGAAGAGTTGTGGCGGTAAGGCAAGATGATGTGCAACTTCTCTAATTCATTCGATAATGTCAAAGGGGCCAATAAATGGAGGAGATAATTTTCCACTCTTGCCAAACCTCATTAATCCTTTCCTCGGAGAGATCTTCAAGAACATATGATCCCCAACTTTGAAAGACAAAGGCCTTCGACGACGATTGGCGTGGCTTTTCTGTTGGCTCTGAGCCGTGACTAATCTTCGTCGAATAAGAGCTACTTTTTTAGTTGTCTCACAAACTAACTCGGGCCCAAGCATAGGTGAGTCTCCAACTTCAGTCCAACCCACCGGTGATCTATAGGGACGTCCATAAAGAGCTTCAAAAGATGCCATTTCAATACTAGTCTGGTAACTATTGTCCTAAGAAAATTCAACTAAAGGTAGGTGTTTCTCCCAAGACCCTTTAAAATCTAGCACACATGCCCTCAACATATCTTCTAAAATTTGAATGGTACGTTTGGATTGTTCGTCGATCTGTGGGTGATAAGCAGTACTGAAATTCAATTGGGTACCCAAGACACTTTGGAGACTCTGTCATAGTCTTATTGTAAAGCGAGGGTCTCTTTCGAACACTATACTCACTGGAACCCCATGGAGGCGAACAATCTCACAGATGTAAAGTTCAGCTAGGAATTCTATAGAATCACCCATGCTCATGACGAGGAAGTGGGCTGATTTAGTGAGTCTGTCGATAATCACCCATATTACGTCATTACTTCTTTTCATTCTAGGAAGGCCCGTGACAAAGTCCATGTTAACATGCTCTCATTTCCATTCAGCAACTGGAAGAGGTTGTAGCAATCCTGCCGGTCTTTGGTGTTCAGCCTTAACTTGTTGATAAGTTAAACATTTGGACACAAATGAAACTATATCCTTTTTTATACCTCTCCACCAAAATTGTCGGTTGAGGTCATGATACATTTTAGCGCCTCTCGGATGCACTGCAAGACGGGAGTGATGAAAGTCCCGCAAAACTTCATCCCTCATTGATTTTGGCACAAACAACCGGTCAAAGTAACGAACACTAGAGTTGGTATAAATGTTCAAGACCCTCTCTTCTTTTCCTTGAGAGATTCTCTCTCAAATTCCATCTACCTTTGGATCACCCGATTGTGCTTCTGCCACTCGTATAACAATGGTGGATTATGCAATTGTGGTGAATAGGATGGCTTGTTCAGAAGACTCCCGAAGTTGCAAATCAAATTCACTAACATCCCTCATCGTCTTCCATTCCCTTACTGCTAAGCTGGCTACAGTACCTACGGATTTTCCACTCAAAGCATCCGCTACAACATTAGCCTTATTGATAATGTATGTCAAAGTCATAGTCTTCTAAAAACTCCATCCATTTTCGCTGACGAAAATTCAAATCTTTCTGAGAGAATAGGTACTTAAGGCTCTTGTGATCGAAGAAGACTTCAAATTTCTCATCATAAAAATTATGTCTCCATAGTTTGAAGGCAAAAACCATTGCGGCAAGCTCTAAATCGTGCGTCGGGTAGTTTCTCTCATGAGGTTTTAGTTGCCGCGAGCCATATGCTACTACTTTGCCTTCTTGCATCAGAACACACCCTAACCTCTCTTTAGAGGCATCACACTACACGACATATCCCAAGTCACGTTCTGGAATGATAAGAATAGGAGCGGTAATTAATCTAAGCTTTAGTTCTCGGGAAAAATTCTCGCAAGCTTCATTCCAAACAAATTTCACTCCCTTCCGGGTTAATCTAGTCAATGATGATGCTATGGAAGAGAAGTTCTTTACGAACCGATGGTAGTAACCAGCTAAACCCAAGAAACTAAGAATTTTAGAAGTGTTTTTAGGTTGCTCTCAATTCTACACGGCTTCTATCATTGAAGAATCCACCATAACCCAGTCTCTCGAGACTACGTGACCTAAAAACTTCACTTCTGAAAGCCAAAACTCACATTTTTCATATTTTGCATACAGATGATGTTCTGTAAGAAGTTGTAAGATGGTTACGAAAATGCTTGTAGCTCAGCTTTTTCGCGCCCCTCTTTCAGAAGGTTGAAAAGAAAGCCCTACAGTTCGAACTCCCGCGGTTCTGAATCTAATCTCACAAGTATAATGTGAAATTGACAATCACCAAAGACTTCAAATCTGGAAAATCTTTTGGAAAATTGATTTTAGGATCAAAAATGCCAAAATTAGACTGCTTTGCCAGATACAGAGTCGCTATCTAAATATTTTAATTTGGAGAAATTTAGGAAACCCATGACTCGTGCCAAAGACCATGTGTCGGTCATCACCAAAGTTGCCTCGGCTCGGGAACTTAGGTACGAGAGGGGATTGTCATGAATTGCGCACCCTCGCTCGCCCGATCAAAGATCGCCTCTACTAATCATGATATGATTTTTATGTACATAATGTGCTCTTGTTCCATTTATTAGGAAAGCTTTACTATGTGATGCGCACATGCAAGTATAGACTAGTTTGCTCAAGTTGGAACAATTCAATTTCATGCTTGTTTTTTGTGAAAATGGTTTGAATTTGCCACCTCAAGTGGGCTTAAAGTTGTGAATTTTCCACTCAACAAAGTAGGCTTAAAACGTACATTCGTTGAATCGTTCCAATTCAAACAACAAGCCTTTATCCACAAGCATTCAAGCAATGTAACAAGTAAGCATTTAGCCTCATGGCAAGCATGCTAGCCATGACAACATTCACACTCATGCAAGTATGCTAGAGCACTAAAAACTCACCTAGTACTCCAAGCCAAAAAGATATGAGTTAGAAAAATATGCATGATTCCTAACTATGCAAAATGACTAATGCAATGCATGCAAAGAATGCAACTAATAGGCTCGGCTACTAATATGGCATGTGATTCAACTAAATAACATGCGGTTAAACACGTATTCATAGAATGTATTTAAACAGCAATGCAGTTAGAATGATGCGTCGAGCCTCGGTGCATGCAATACAAGATGAATGGATGTAAGTATAAGATATGCTAATTGAAACATGTCCCTAAACTAACCATTGAAAGCAGTTAAGTAAAAGGGAGAAAGACGTGGGGTTAGAAAACATACACATTATTACATTACGCTCTCACGAAGGAGAGTCTGAATGAATAAAGCAAAACTAACTAGCAACTAATTAGAGCTAAGCTAATTAAGCTAACTATTACAAAACCGAATGAAATAAATAGCTAAATTAATTAACTAATTATTACAACACTTTGAATTAACTAACTAGCAAGCTAATTAAATTATAACACAAATGCAAATAAGCTAAGTATTTAAAGTGTTTAACTACTCTGCCACTACTCCGCTTCGGGAAATGGAAGACATGTATGCACGTGCTCGAATATCACCCGAAAAGACCTTCGTTTCACTCCTAAAAGCCTCTGTTTACAGAGTTGAACACTTCCAAAACCATTTTGCTCCACCTTACCAACATTCTGCTGAGGTTTGCATCAATGGCCAATCGGCCACTGGTGAAGATTGCCAGCTACTTACTGGCCATCTGCCGGCCATGGGTAGTGGCTTGCCGGCCACTGATGCACTGGTTCAACTTGCTGCAATAGAGAACAAACAGAGCAAAAAGAGGGTATTCCCATAGATTGTTTGCACAACTTATCCCTTATTTTCATGAGAAAATCCAAGGAGTGATAAACTTAAGCCACAAACCACCAACTCAAGTAATTTCATTACATGATGGCTTATAATTCAAGAGGTGCAAGTTTAATAAATGAAAAATGAGACACAAACCTCCTCCATTTCATGACAGATCAAGGAAAGAAGTTGACCTTGGAGACTTGGATCATTTCGTCACTAACAAGTATGAAATGGTCCAAGTTCCATGTATTCCATTAACATCAGATTGAACACATCAAAACACAACCAAATTTTTATCTTGGCTCACTTTTAGTCCAAAGTTTTAGTTACTCATTTTACTTTACCAACCATTCCTTAATCCAATTAAGTCCAAAGGTGAATTAAAGTCCTCTAATGGAAAGAGAGCTCAAAACACAAGTTGCTTTAGGTATGAAAGAAGTATCATACCGTTAGTAATGAACCTTTTAAGGGATTAAACCATTAAGTATGAAACCTCAATTTTACACTTAGGCAAACAAGTGACTTGAAACTATTTTCAAAGCAAAATTAAAAGCCAAGAAAGGAGAGAGGTTGCAGAGATGATTGGTGCTGAAATTGAGTGTAAAAAGCACCAAAAACATACAATGAACTCAAACAAATGGTGTTTAAATGCCTAAAACACCAAGATTGTGAGGATTATTACACTACAACTATGCAATACAAGAATCAAATGCAACAACCAACCCAAAACAGAGTTAAAACAGCCTAAATTAAAGGCTAAAACATGCTGGAATTAAGCTATAACAAGCTAGCAAAATAAGCTAAAGCATGGCACCAACTAGGCTAGAAAGTAAGACACAAGGAGAGGAGGCTAACCCCTTCAAATTTGGACTTTAAAACATGATTTTTACCACTGAAAACACTTTGAAATTCAGTGGTTAAAAGCCCAAAAAAAGATGGTTTGAAAATGGGAAACAAAGGTGCAAAGGATTTTTAAACAAGGAATAAAGAGGGATGAACCACCCCCTAACCTTAAATGGCCAAAAACACCAATTTCAGCCCATAAAAATAGGTTTTTTTACAACTCCAAAACAGCCCAGAACAATGAAAAAAAGATAGGAATACAAGTATGTAAGGTAAGCCTACAAAGCTAGTATTATACTTCTTGAAGAGAAGAGTGATTCCAAGCAACAATTCCAAGAAAATACCACCTTCTAGAGCTCAAACCAAGCCCAAGAACACCTCAGCTCAAAGATGAGAGGAGTTGGTTAAGGGTGTATAGGCAAAAGTGTAGGAATTGTAGGCAAAAGTGTAGAAAATTTAGAAAGAGAGAGAGAGAGAGAGAGAGAGGAAATTTTGAGTCTAAAATTTTCTAACCTCAAAACATGAGAGAGGGGGTCCCCATATATAGAAAACATGAAATCTATACAAGGAAATCCAGTCTTCCACGTGTGGACAGATGCAAGCATCTGTGCAAACAGCTGGCACAATTGGCATAAAATATTTGTAGAAAACACTAGTGGCCGGCAAGGCACATCAATGGCCGGCAGGCCACCAGAGATTGAAGGCTGGAAAGATAAAGGCCTGGTCCAAAAATGAGACAAAATGAATGCAGGGTTTGAAAGGCTTAAAGCTATGGCATTCTGCTGAGGACTTCGAGCGCTCGGCAAGCAAACAGACTCATTATCAAATGTACCTGCAAGACTATCCAAGTCTTGAAGGGCCGTAAAAAATGGAGTGGCTACAATGCTCTTCATGCTCCCCTTCAAAAGGCGAATAGATGAGGATGTCATCTACAAAGACGACCACAGATTTGTCAAGAAACTCCCAGAAAATTTGGTTCATTAGATCCATGAATGTAGCAAGTGCGTTAGTCAAACCAAAGGGCATGACCAGAAACTCGTAGTGACCATATCGGGTACGAAAAGTAGTCTTAGGAATATCCTCCTCCCTAACTCGAATTTGATGATAACCCGACCTTAAATCTATCTTTAAAAAATAACGTGGACCTTTGAGTTGATCGAAAAGGTCATCTATTCTGGGCAAAGGGTATTTCTTCTTAACCGTAACTTGATTTAAGTTACAGTAATCTATACACAATCTTAATGACCCATATTTTTTTTCCGCAAACAATGTGGAAGCTCCCTAAGGTGAGGTGTTAGGGTGTATGAAGCCCTTACTTAGCAGCTCCTGTAGTTTTTCTTTTAGAACAACTAATTCAGCTGGAGCAAACCTATATGGCAACAAGGAGATAGGTGTTGTACCTGATATTAAGTCTATAGTGAACTCAACTTCCTGGTGTGGAGGCAATTCAGTGAGATCTTCAGGAAAGACATTAAGATACTCACATACTACCCTTGGAAACCCATCTCGGACTATACCACCTTCGTCATCTATAAAGGCTGCTAAAAGAGAACTGAATTCACCTTGGCCACATGGATAGTATAATGAAAATAAGGACCTATCGTTCCTATCTCCCAGAAATGTGAAGTAATCATCACCCGACGTGCATATCGTAACTTTCCTACGATAACAATCTATAACAGCCCGCTAAGCATACAACCAGTCTATGCCGAGAATAACATCAAAACCTGACATTTCCAACAATGCAAAATTAAACGGAAGTTGTCGACCCACAACCTCAATTACACATCCCTGACATCCCTGGGTCAAAATGACTTTACCTCCAACCGTTGACTCTATAGTGAGTGAAGATTTTAGTCGCTTACTTTCTAACTCCAACAACGATCCAAATGAAGTTTCCATAAAGGAATGAGATACCCTAGTGTCAATCAACACACTAGCCCAAATATTGAAAATGAGAAATGTACCTCTTACCACTGATGGTCCTGAAGTCTGCTCTGAAGTGGAGACGGCATATACCTTTCCCTGTGATCTTTGCTCTCCCATATCACCTCTGTGAGCATAATTCTGTTGTGTAGATTGTGCAGATGTGGCCCCCTGAGCTGTTCTGGATGCTTGGCCTGACTGAGCTAGTTGGTAAGATTGTCTCTGTCCCTGGCCCATCTGAAAACCTCCAGATTGTCGAGATCCTGCCACACTAATAGTCCGCGCTCTCTGTGGACAAAACTTCTTCAAATGCCCCGGTTGACCACACTGATAACAAGATAGTGACTGACCTCTATTCTGAGTTGGCCTATGTTCCACCATTCTTTCCACACTTTGAAGCTTTGCTACCCACTTGGCCACATCTATAGCAAACACCACGAATTCGACCCACACTCCTTGAATTTCCACCTATCATAGAATCAGAAGATTTGGCTTGTTGTGAGGGTGATTGAAGTGATGATGATGAACCCCTAGACCTTTTTGAAGATCTCGTGTCACCTTTAGAGTCAGAATGTTCCGTTCTCTTCAATTTTTTCCTTGACTCTTCTACTTCCACCATGATCTCTACATAGGTTGTAGCCTCTACTAGGTGATCGTAATCACGAATCATATTTCCCACCGCCTTCATTAAAATCTTTGGCCTTAACCTCTTTTCAAATTCTAGACATCGACGTTCTTCAGTTACTACTAGCTCGGGAGCAAAATGAGATAGAGTAGTAAATGTGGCATCAAACTCAGCCACTGGTGTATCGAGCTGTAATAGTTCCTAAACTATTTCCTTAATCTTGCCCTAGCAGTGGGAGGGAGAAATTTTTCTTGGAAAGAGTGTACAAATGTCTTCCATGTGTGTTCAACTCGATTCTTGACGTATTTCCACCATTGTCCAGTCTCTCCCTTCAATTGATATATCGCTTATGCTACCCGCAATTCGTTCTCACGGATATCCAAAATTCAAATGATTTGACAATTTGTTCCAACCATTCATCCGCTTTCATTGGGTCGAGCCCACTATTGAACTCGACGAGGTTTGAATGAAAGATCTCATTTTTAAAAAAGGAACCTCTGGTTTCTCCTTTAACTATTCTAGCCACTTGCTCGGCTCTAAGTATCTCCATGGACTCTCGAAAAGCCCCTGCTATCTCTCTGCCTATGGCTTCCATTGCATCTTCGGCTGGCAGGACAGGTACGTTGTTTTGACCCACTCCTTCTTCTTGCGGAGGGATCTCGGATTAGGCTGGAACATTCCGGCCTCCCTGACGGGGTCTACCGCAACCTCTAACATGCCCAGACATCCTATAAGAAATAGAGAAAATATTAAGTTCAAGGCCAACTTGTCGCACATAAGTGCCCCACTCATGGTCTTCATACTTTACACACAATCCAAACAAGTGTTCACACAAGTACCTACTTTCACATAAAACACTCCACATAGTCAAACTAGTACATGAAGCACATATGAATCACCCTCCCAGGATACTAGCTAGTTCCACGGCAATCAAAGACCTCCAAATAGAAAGAGCATTGATCAAGTGCCTTTCCAAAAAGATCTCAATGAATGTAAAGGATAAAAGCTATATCATAGAAGTTTAACCCCATATCCATATAATCACACAATTACCCAAAACACACAAGGCACATAAGCGTCCCATTCTAGTGTAAGAATCCTATTGTGACTAATGTCACTTCCCACGAGCCCAAGGTATTCAAACTTGGCAGCTCTAATACCAATCCTGAAAAATCAAATAGTGTTGAGCTATATGCCTAGTAGGAATACATTTAACCAAGTATTTAATCGTTTGAACAAGTCCAAGGCACCATTGTAACTAACAACATAATTTTTAAAAAAAAAAAAATTCCATTAGGTAAATAAATAAAGAAAGAATAAACCATATTTCCATCTCACACGAAACCATTAACGATATTACAAAGTAATACACCGTGAGTCCTCTATAAGAGTCTAAATCACAAACACAAGTCACTTTTATTTAAAACCATCCTCACATTTACCAACTATTATACGACAGGACGTGGACACCCAAAATCATCCGTTTTTCCACTTTACCGACTACAATACGCAGAACCAGTGGACACCAAAAAAACATTTTCCCACATTCGTTTGGTGAAAAGCTTAGACAGGGTAATTGGACACCTTGACTCCCCGCACGGGTACCAACACACACCACTTTCACAAAACCGACTCTTAACCCAGACGCATGCTCAATTCTCCACTTTACCAAACTTTCATTTAATCAACAGGTATTCAACATTATATGAGATGAAATACAAACATAACATTCAAGAAAAATCAATCCCCAAGCCATAATTTCAATACCATAACAATGTCTATATGTTTCACCTCTTTATTATTCACAATATCCCAAGAATTTAAGAAAATTCCAATCTTAATGCTATTTTCTTCTCAACTTAGGAATTAGGGTTTTATCAAATTCAGGGCTTTCTCCCCATCTTCATATATATGTATTTTCTTAACATTAATATAGACATTTTGTGAAAAGATTCTAGGTTAAATGTAACCCTACATCAATAAATGAGAAACTAGACCAAGCTTCTAGGAGAATTGCAAAAATGACATCCAATCGGTAGGAAGGAAGATCTTCACTTGTACTTCACCCCTTGCGAATGATTTAGGCTATATCTTAGAGAAATGAGAGATATTTTAGAGTGAGAAACCTAGGGTTTTTGAACTTAGGGTGAGAGGGAGGAAGAAAGAAAAGAAAAGTGAAAAGAATGATCTAGAAATGTACTTTTAAAGTGCTGAAATTGTGCAGATTGCTCGAGCGCAACTTCCTTCGCTCTAGCAAACAGCACAATTACGAAAGGATCGCTCGAGCGATCATTCCACTGCTTAAGCTAAAAATGAGAAGTCCTAGAAGTTTTGCAGAGCAACAGTGAAACTACAGGGAGTTCATATTCTACGCTCGAGCGACGATTCCTTCGCTCAAGTGATCTCACCTGTAAACTTGTGAGATATTAGGAGCAGCAATTCCTGCTCGAACGACACTTTATACGCTCGAGCGGTCATTTGGAACAAGATGTCACAACAACTGCTTCTTTATCTTTCTCTAGCACTTCACACAGACTTGTCATATGTCCCCCATGATCTTTTGCACTACTTTCGACAGAGGAGACCATTTTACTAAAACCCATAACTACTTGTGTGATAACCCTGCTCTATGTTATGCTAATTGATCTTAATTATGCTTATAATTATGAGCTTGATATGATTTTGAGTGCTAATTGTATGATTATATGAGTTTCTCAATTTGTATCTGTTCACCGTAAGAAAATCTATTTGATTTTCTGTTTTAAAATTTAAATTGAAGGCTGTAGAGGTGACAGAAATTGAAATTGATTGTATTTTTGCGATTAGCATGATTTTTAGAGCCTACGGTGAAACTTAATTAAAAATCGATTCGGATCAAAATAATTAGATTTAAATCAATTAAATAAAGTGCAATTGGTTAACCTTAATTGAGATGGATTAATTTAAACTAATCACTTAGTATATATAAAGGCCAAACACACTTAAGCTCATATTATGAGCTCAAGATCTGAAAGTACACTCTAGAGAGAGAGAGAGTGAGCCGATTGTAGAGAGAGAGATAACACAATTTGAAGGATTTGGCTTAAGCTTGGAAAAACTAGGAGGATTAGCTCAAGAATTGGCTATAATTGGAAGAGTTGAAGCTCCTAGGTGAGTAATTGAGCTCAAATTCATGAGTTTAAATTTATAACTAACTGAATCCAAGCATGTTATGTGACTAAGGGCAAGAATTAAGTCAAATGTGATGGAATTAGAGTTGTATATACATGCATGTTGCATTCACCATGATTATGTTCATTTGAGCATGAAACATGAAGGATTGAGTACCAAATCATACATGCAAGAATAGTCTTGATGAGCTTCATGATTATAAGCATTATTTGTGCCATTTGAAGTGGAATTACAGTCAATGAGTTACATGCATGCATGATTCATGAAGGTATGTAGCTTAGTTGCATGTGTTTTGAAGTTGTCAAGAAGAATATGGAATGATTTGAGAATTGGATCATGGTTTTGGACAATTGGACTCAAATTACCTATGTTTCCATGTCATGTAATGTGTTTCCATGTTTTTGTACCAAAAATACGAGTTTTGAACCTTTGGAATCAAGTTTTGAACTTTAAACACAGTTCTTGAAATTCTAGAATTCATCATGTCCGCTTGAGCAAGGAAAGTGCCGATCGAGAGTAAAAATCAAGCTCCTAGAAGTTTTGCAGACATTGATGTCCGCTTGAGCGAGAAGAACTGTGCTCGAGTGCCCACTCACATGTTTTGACTCTCAGCTCGAGCGACCAAAGTCATGCTCAAACGCAAAAATGTGGCAACAATTACTTTTGTAGACCAAAGGGGTCCGCTCTAGCGAGAAAAGCTACGCTGGAGCGGAGAACCCTGTTTTAGAAATTTTGAAAAGTTGTTTTGTGATTTGTTTTCCGATATCTTTCATTTCTAAATACTCTTAGGCATACATTGAACATTGTAAATGAATTAAAGGTCACGAAAGAAGCCTAAGAACGTTAAGCAAACTAAAGAACGGATTGAATGGTATTTTGACCCAATGTGTTGTGAATTATGTAGGGTCAAGTATAAGGACGAATCATGCACTGGAACACGGTGAGTAATATATTAGCAAAGATATTTTTGTATACGCATTATTTTCCAAACGATACCTATGTGGTAAGGTTCTAAACCTTTAAAGTGATATTATGAAGGAGCATTCTAATCACTCAATTCAGAATGAGATATATGAAGCTTTCAATGTATGAGTATGAAATGGGCCTAAGGCCGTTTAGTATATTCAATAAAGATGTGGATTGGGCCTAAGGCCATTCTGTATGATTATTAAATGGGCCGAAGGCCGTTCGGGATAAGATGTAGACCTAAGGTCGTTCTGGATACAAGAATGAATATGATCATAGATTTAAATGTGTGCACACAATAAATGTGTATATAAATTGGGCCTAAGGTCGTTCTGTCAGTATTGGACCTAAGGTTGTTCTGTAAGTATTGGACCTAAGGTTGTTCTGTGAGTATTGGATCTAAGGTTGTTTAGTGTGTAATGGACCCAAGGTCATTGTACATGTAAGTTGGACCCAAGGTCGTTCTGTATATAAGTTGGACCCAAGGTCGTTTTGCCTATGATAGACTCAAGGTCGTTCTATATGCTACATGGACCCAAGGTTGTTTTGTGCTTGGGATATGATGGAAAAGACCTAAGCTCGTTCTGCTTTAACATCGAATACTAAGCGTAATAGTGAACTATGATTATAAGAATCTTGTTCATAAACTCCTTTGTTTTGGTATTATTCACTGGACATTAGCTCATTGTTTATATTTATGTATATAGATGAGCAACAGGATGTCCAGCCCCAGCCCTAGTGAGCAATGAGAAACCAAGTTTTGAGAGGTCAACCAAGGTCGCCTCACTCAAGAGGCCTTACTTTTGTTTTACTTGTCCTTTGGTCTTTTGCTTTTGATCTTTTGAGGTCACGTATGACCAATTATGTACAACCTTGGCTTTGTTAATACTGACTAAATGATCCTGGACGTATGTGATACATACATAATATGAATGTTTATATGGTGTGAGTTATTATCTAAATATGAGAATGTTTTGGTTAAGCCATATATGCACAACTCATTGGACAATCTTTGTAAATTTTGCTTCCTCAATTTGGCCCCCTAATATTGAATATGACTCGATTTCTAACTGAGGCTGCAAGTAATCTCGTGATTACTGGCCGGTTATGACTCTAATCCATAGAGGTAGGTTTGGGTCATGACAAAGTAGTATCAAAGCACGAGTAATAACTCACATACTTGTCCAAATGAGCAATAGATTGTCTAGAAAAGACCTAAGTTGCATTCATAAGATATATGTGTGGAATGCATCGAGAACTTGCTAAGTGAATTGAAGCGCGCAACTATATGATATATGACAGTTGCCTAGTTGTATGAATGTACTCTTTTGTACATAAATATTGTGTATATCTTTTGTATGAATTATAATGCAAGTTTTATTGGATAATGGTGAGAATAAGAGCCGATGAGCTAAAGAGTCCTCCACTACTTTGCTAGACCGAATGGAGAGAATGATGCAAGACATGACAGAAACACTAGGGCAACAACAGTGACAACATCTACAACCCCCACCTCCAGTACAACCTATACCAGATATGCAAAATGACAACCGAACAATAGCCCTGACTAAAGAATTCAAGAAAATGAAGCCACCACTGTTTCACGGGGGTGTGGACCCATTGAAGGCTGAAGCTTGGGACCTTGGTATTGAAAAGTTATTTGAGGTATTTCCATGCCTGGAGACACAAAAAGTACAATTGGCCACTTTTACATTAGAAGATGAAGCAAGAAGGTGGTGGATGCTAATCCGTGATGATAACAAGGGCATTAATTGGATACAGTTTCTTGCACTATTTTATGAGAAATACTTTCCACAGTGTGTCTGTGATAGAAAGGTGTCAGAATTTGAAGGACTGAAACAAGGCAGTCTTACCGTGGCTGAGTATGAAGCCAAGTTCACTAAACTGGCAAGATTCACCCCATATGTAGTTGACACCGACTATAAAAGGACGAGAAAGTTTGAAAATGGTCTTCGCAATGACATACTGGAAAAGGCGAATGTACTGAAATTGCCCACTTATGTTGATGTATTAGACCAAGCTTTAATGTTAGAAGCTAACATGGCCAACCAAGGTAAACCACTAGCCGATTGGAAGGTTAAGAGGCAAGGCTTTTTCTTAGGAAAGAAATCATCAAAGAAACAAAACAAGGGGTCTTCAAGCACTTTGGGTTCCACTAGGAATATGACACCAACATATACTCAATGTGGTAAGAAGCATTGCGGTGTTTGTTACTGCATTTCTGGGGCATGCTACAAATGTGGTGAAATGGGGCATATGGCAAGGGATTGCACCCAAACTGAATAGCAACAAGGTAGGAAGCCAGCCGTTAGTTCAATCGGATCCATTCCAAAATCGGTAATACTACGGGGCCTGCTACTACCAGAGACACAATGAGACATGAGAGAGTCATTGCACTTGTCCCAAGTGACACACGGAATATTGAAGTCGTCGTCTCAGGTACTATCTCTATATGTAATCAGGATGCTTTCATGCTAATTGACTCCGGATCAACACACTCATTTGTAACTTATGCATTTGCCTCTAGATTGAGTAGACCTCTAGAATCATTGCCATATTTGTTGTGTGTATCTACTCTATTCGAGGAATATGTGTTATGTACATCTATATGTTGATTTTGTGATATGCGTATTGGGAGTGCTACCTTGTACGTAGATTTGTTACCCTTGGACTTTAGACATTTTGATGTAGTCCTGGGTATGGACTGGTTATCTAAATACTATGCCACCATTGATTGTGTAACAAAACAAGTTATATTTAGACCACCAAGACAAGAAGAAATTGTGTTTGTGGATAATGGGGTAATGCCTCCACCGTATCTGATATCTGCAATGAAAGCACGTAAATTGATTAGGAAAGGGTGCCAGGGTTACTTGTGTAGTGTATTATCTGAACAATCTGCGAATGTTAAATTGAATAATATTTCTGTGGTTTGAGAATTTCTGGATTTATTTCCCGACAAACTGCCAGGGAGATTGGCGGACGGAGAGATAGAATTTACTGTTGATGTTGTCTTGGGCACCCAGCTTATCTCAAAAACTCCATATAGAATGTCCACTGCTGAAATGAAAGAACTGAAGGAATAGTTACAAGACTTACTACACAAGGGGTTTATACGACCAAGCACTTCGCCATGGGGCGCTCCCGTGTTGTTTATAAAGAAGAAAGACGAAACCTTACGTTTGTGCATTGACTACCGGGAACTAAACAAGGTAACGGTTAAAAATAAATATCCATTACGCCAAATTGACGATTTATTTAATCAGTTATAGGGTTCACAAGTCTTTTCAAAAATCGATTTGAGATCCAAATATCACCAGTTGAAGGTGAAGGCAGAAGATGTTGAGAAAACTGCATTTAGAACAAGGTATGGTCACTACGAATTTCTTTTTATGCCGTTTGGAGTGACTAACACACCTACAGCATTTATGGACCTTATGAACCAAATTTTCAAGACTTATCTTAATGAATTTGTCGTAGTTTTTATTGATGTTATTCTGATATATTCAAAGAATAGATTTGAACACGAACAACATCTAAGAACTGCCTTGCAAACACTTAGAGAAAAGAAATTATTTTCTAAGTTTACGAAGTGTGAATTTTGGTTGGATGAGGTCGTTTTCTTAGGGCATGTCATCAACAGAGATAAAATTTCAGTAAACCTATGGAAGATTGAGGTAATTGTAAACTGGCCTACACCAACAAATGTAACAGAAGTCCGTAGTTTCATAGGCTTAGCCGGGTACTACAGAAGGTTTGTCAAGAATTTTTCAAAAATAGATCTACCTCTTACCCAACACATGACCTAGAATTGGCCGCAGTTGTATTTGCTTTGAAAACTTGGCGACATTACTTGTATTGGGCAAAATGTGAAGTCTACACGGATCACAAAAGTTTGAAGTACTTCTTTACTTAAAAAGAGTTGAATATGAGGCAAAGAAGATGGTTTGAACTAATAAAAGATTATGATCTTCAGATTCAGTATCACCCCCCGGAAAAGCCAATACAGTTGCTGATGCTCTAAGCGGAAAATCGACGAAAAGTTTAGTTTGGTTACTTACTGAACAAAAAGAAATCTTGCAAGATTTTGAGAGAACCAAAATTGAAGTTGTGTTACATGAACAAGACAGGTTGATGACCTTCATTTCAGCTGAGCCAGCAATAGTTACTGAAGTTAAGCAAAGGCAATGAAAGGATGAGGCCCTCAAGACAATAATTGATGAGTTTGAAGAAAAACCGAAATCAGAATTCATCATTAATGATGAAGTGTTGAGATTTCGAAATCGAATGTGTCCCCAACATTCCTGAACTAAAGAAGAGAATCCTAGATGAACCTCACAAGTCGATGTTTGCTATGCATTTGGGTAACAACAAAATGTATCAGGACTTGAAGCAAAGTTATTGGTGGCCCAAAATGAAGAAGGAAATTGCAGAGTATGTATTCAAATGCCTTCAATGTCAGCAAGTCAAAGTTGAACATCAGAAATCAGGTGGTCTACTTCAACCTCTCCCTATTCCGGAATGGAAGTGAGAGCATGTGACCATGGATTTCGTTGTTAGTCTACCTCGAACCCCTAGAGTTATGGATTCTATTTGGGTTGTAGTTAATAGATTAACTAAATCTGTGCATTTTCTGCCTGTTAGAACTACATTTGATGTTTATCGATTAGCCACTATATATGTTGATGAGATTGTTCATTTGCACGGAGTTTTAGTATCTATTATATCAGATAGATATCCGAAATTTGTATCTAGATTGTGGAAAAGCTGCAAAAAGCGATGGGAACAAAGCTGAGATTCAATACTGCGTTCCATCCACAAATAGACGGGCAATCAGAACGGACCGTACAGACCTTCGAAGACATGCTCAGAATGTGTGCTTTAGATTTTCAGGGAAACTGGGAAGGTTATTTACCACTAGCTAAATTTGCATATAATAACAGTTTCCATTCCAGCATCGGTATGGCACCATACGAAGCCTGGTATGGCAGAAAGTATAGATCGCCAATTTGTTGGACAGAAGTCGGGGATAGGGCTCTACTTGGGCCCGCAATTGTGCAAGACACATCTGAGAAAATTAAAATCATCCAACAAAGGCTCAAGACAATGTAGAATCAACAAAAGAATTATCTGGGTGTTTATCTATATTTGTTTCCAGACAGAGGTAAAATAAGTTTGGAGGACCAAACTTCCTAGAGGGGGGAAGATTGTGATAACCCTGCTCTATGTTATGCTAATTGATCTTAATTACGCTTATAATTATGAGCTTGATATGATTTTGAGTGCTAATTGTATAATTATATGTGTTTCTCAATTTGTATATGTTCGCCGTAGGAAAATCTATTTGATTTTCTGCTATAATATTTAAATTAAAGGCTGTAGAGGCGACAGAAACTGAAATTGATTGTGTTTTTGCAATTAGCATGATTTTTAGAGCATACGGTGAAACTTAATCAAAAATCGATTCAGATCAAAATAACTAGATTTAAATCAATTAAATAAAGTGCAATTGGTTAACCCTAATTGAGATTGATTAATTTAAACTAATCACTTAGTATATATAAGGGCCAAACACACTTAAGCTCATATTATGAGCTCAAGATCTGAAAATACACTCTAGAGAGAGAGAGAGAGAGTGAGCCGATTATAGAGAGAGAGAGATAACATAATTTGAAGGATTTGGCTCAAGCTTGAAGAAACTAGGAGGATTAGCTCAAGAATTGGCTATAATTGGAAGAGTTGAAGCTCCTAGGTGAGTAATTGAGCTCAAATTCATGAGTTTAAATTTATAACTAACTGAATCCAAGCATGTTATGTGACTAAAGGCAAGAATTGGGTCAAATGTGATGGAATTAGAGTTGTATATACATGCATGTTGCATTCACCATGATTATGTTCATTTGAGCATGAAACATGAAGGATTGAGTACCAAATCATACATGCAAGAATAGTCTTGATGAGCTTCATGATTATAAGCATCATTTGTGCCATTTGAAGTGGAATTACAGTCAATGAGTTACATGCATGCATGATTCATGAAGGTATGTAGCTTAGTTGCATGTGTTTTGAAGTTGTCAAGAAGAATATGGAATGATTTGAGAATTGGATCATAGTTTTGGACAATTGGTCTCAAATTACCTATGTTTCCATGTCATGTAATGTGTTTCCATGTTTTTGTACCAAAAATACGAGTTTTGAACCTTTGGAATCAAGTTTTGAACTTCAAACACAGCTCTGAAAATTCCAAAATTCGTCATGTTCGCTTGAGCAGGGAAAGTGTCGCTCGAGCATAAAAATCAAGCTCCTATAAGTTTTGCAAACATTGATGTCCGCTCGAGTGAGAAGAACTGCGCTCGAGCGCCCACTCACATGTTTTGACTCTTGGCTTGAGCGACTAAAGTCACGCTCGAGCGCAAAAATGAGGCAACCAATACTTTTGCAGACCAAAGGGGTCCGCTCGAGCGAGAAAAGCTACGCTCGAGCGGAAAACCCTATTTCAGAAATTTTGAAAAGTTGTTTTATGATTCTTTTTCCGATATCTTTCATTTCTAAGCACTCTTAGGAATACATTGAACATTGTAAATGAATTAAAGGTCACGAAAGAAGCCTAAGAACGTTAAGCAAACTAAAGAATGGATTGAATGGTATTTTGACCCAATGTGTTGTGAATTATGTAGGGTCAAGTATAAGGACGAATCATGCACTGGAACACGGTGAGTAATATATTAGCAAAGATATTTTTGTATACGCATTATTTTCCAAACGATGCCTATGTGGTAAGGTTATAAACCTTTAAAGTGATATGATGAAGGAGCATTCTAATCACTCAATTTAGAATGAGATATATGAAGCTTTCAATGTATGAGTATGAAATGGGCCTAAGGCCGTTTAGTATATTCAATAAGGATGTGGATTGGGCCTAAGGCCGTTCTGTATGATTATTAAATGGGCCGAAGGCCGTTCGGGATAAGGAAAAGATGTAGACCTAAGGTCGTTCTGGGTACAAGAATGAATATGATCATAGATTTAAATGTGTGCACACAATAAATGTGTATATAAATTGGGCCTAAGGTCGTTCTGTAAGTATTGGACCTAAGGTTGTTCTGTGAGTATTGGACCTAAGGTCGTTCAGTGTGTAATGGACCCAAGGTCATTCTACATGTAAGTTGGACCTAAGGTCATTCTGTATATAAGTTGGACCCGAGGTCGTTTTGCTTGTGATGTACCCAAGGTCGTTCTGTATGCTACATGGACCCAAGGTTGTTTTGCGCTTGGGATATGATTGAAAGGACCTAAGGTCATTCTGCTTTGACATCGAATACTAAGCGTAATAGTGAATTGTGATTATAAGAATCTTGTTCATGAACTCCTTTGTTTTGGTATTTTTCACTAGGCGTTAGCTCACTGTTTATATTTATGTATGTAGGTGAGCAGCAGGATGTCCAGCCCCAGCCTTAGTGAGCAATGAGAAACCAAGTTTTGAGAGGTCAACCAAGGTCGCCTCACGCAAGAGGCCTTACTTTTGTTTTACTTGTCCTTTGGTCTTTTGCTTTTGATCCTTTGAGGTCACGTATGACCAATTCTGTACAACCTTGGTTTTGCTAATACTGA
Source organism: Camellia granthamiana (assembly GCA_036172215.1). NCBI lineage: Eukaryota > Viridiplantae > Streptophyta > Magnoliopsida > Ericales > Theaceae > Camellia > Camellia granthamiana. The sequence continues at coordinate 33,953,525 of CM069904.1, read as the reverse complement.
CTAGATGATCTTGGACGTATGTGATACATACATAATATGAATGTTTGTATGGTGTGAGTTATTATCTGAATATGAGAATGTTTTGGTTAAGCCATATATGCACAGTTCATTGGACAATCTTTGTAAATTTTGCTTCCGTAATTTGGCTCCCTAATATTGAATATGACTCGATTTCTAACTGAGGTCGTAGGTAATCTTGTGATTACTAGCCGGTTATGACTCTAATCGATAGGGACGGGTTTGGGTCATGACAACTTGCAACCTCCTTTGCTTCTTTAAACTTTTTATCACTGTCCTAATTTTACTTTTAAACCTCCAGCCACATCATTACCCAATTTTCCTTCAACAAATGAGCATGATCGACAGAAGAAATTTCTATTAATATCAACATCTCCTAGAAATTAGCCCCTAATCTCCAATAAAGCTTACAACTGCTCCACAATCTTAGAACATGACATGCTCTTGCTGTATTACACATGTGACTACCATATCCTTGCCACATAATCCTCTGACTAATACGCAGCCCAACTATGACTTTGTTGCCACATATCACAATTTGATTTGTGCACCTGTTGACAGGCATTTTACAAAAACGGGTGCAAACAACATGAAGGAGTATATGAATTAATGAAAGTCCTACTATTAAATTGCATATTTTGTGTGACATGTTTGTTACTTGTTTGTATGATTGTGCAACTGGGGTCTTGAAACTCTATTGTTGAAGCTTAATACTTCAAGTCTTGTTGGGTTAATTTTTATATGTTATGGTATATGTAAAATTTGTCTTTGTTATAAGAGAAGTTTTCTAGTCTTTACTATAAAGAAAGTTGTAAATGGAATATTGTTAGAAAAACGATGTAGCTGGCTAATGAAACTTCTTTTCAAAGATACAAATGTTCTATGAGGCTCCAGTTACCCTCATCAATTTTTGTGGTGTATAGCTACCAAAAAAATGTATTTTTATTTTCTAAAAATATCATGTTTTTTTATTTGTGTCACCATTAGCAAAAAAAATCCATGTATTTAGAAAATTGATATATTTGTTTTTGTAAAGGTTAGAACAGAGTAGAAGAAAGTTCTTTAAGTCCAAGATGAAGCTCAAGAGTTGCTAGCTTGCTGTAATTATAAAGATTGTTTTCACTCATACTTTTTCATTTTGGTTTTCTATGGAATTGCAAAGGTTTATTACTTGAGAGATGCGATATTATTCAAGGTATTGTTTAATCATTCTTTTTAACCACATTGTAAACTTCAAATTTTTTGTGGTGTGATTGTTGATTGGTCATCAACATAGCCATGGTTCATGTTTCTCATTTTATGTTATTTTAGTCCATTTGTTTTTTTTTTTTTACATTGTGTAGCGATCCCGATTTTGACCCGTCTTTTGTGGTGTTCTGGGCTTGGGTTGGTATGGTTTTGAACGGTGTTACGTATCTTAGTTTCCCTTGTATTCTCCTTATTTTTGGATATTGGGTTATAATGGTGTGTTTGGAATAGGAAATGTCTCCAAACCTTTAGATGTGAATCCAACTCGAATTGTGCCTTGCAAAGTTGTATCGGAAGTTAATTCTTTCATGTTTTGCCACTTTGTTGAATATGTCGGGAGTCGAGTCACCCTATACAGTTTACAGGGGTCGAGCTGCTCGGTTAGCTCGCCGAAGCAAAAATGCAAAATGCATTCAAAGTTGCTTGTCCGCTCGAGCGACCGTTTATGCCCTCGAGCGGAGATTGTTTGGTTCCAGAAGTTTGACCTGTCTACCAAAGTACTGGAAAAGTGTATTTGATGCTCGAGCGGGGCTTTCCACGCTCGAGCGGACCATGTTGTATCAGTTCGTGAATCAGATATTTTAGATATTTCTCAAGATCCATTTGAGTTTTGCCATTGCTTCTTCACCATTGCTTCTTCATCAAAGTGGGTAATCATCTCGAGGGCTTCGTTGTGTGCGGTGAAGATCGAGTTTCGACATCGTTGATTTTGGGGGTTTCATCTCATTTCTTCTTCAAAACTTGAGGTAGGGATTTTCTTAGAGTTGTATATATATATTTGCAAGATCTATATGATTTTCGAAATCATCTTTCGATAGTTTTGAAATTTTTTTATTGATTCAAGAAGTTGAGTGATTTTGAAAGTGGATTTGTCTCTTATTCTTTTAAAATGATCTTATGGGTTTTGATTTTCGTTGATTGAAGAAAAGATGATTTTGGAAAGTTTTCTTTCAAAATATTTGAGTTGTATAGTTTTGGTGAGAAAACTTAGAATTTGGGGATTTTTTTAAAAAAGACTAAAAATCTATGAATGATATTGTTATATTTATTTTGTGTGTCAAAATAAATGGATGTTTGGAAAATTTCTTTTTTATATTTATATAAATGATGAATTTCAGGGAATATGAGAATTGTTGTTCATTTTAGAAATTATTGTTCAAAACGTTGAAATAGTCTTGAAATGACTAATTGTTAAGGATACTTGAGAAGAGGGAACTGTGTTATTCCTTGGATGATGAATTGGAATAAAAGTATTTATATTCATCTTGTGTTATTGGCATAACAATTCATTTGATTACATTAAATTTTGAAAGTTGATTTGAAAACTTGCATTAAGAAAAGAATGTTGAGAAACAAGTTTTCATGAAATGGTTTTGGGGTAAATACGTTGTAAGTCTTGATAGGTGATGTAGATGATATTGAATAAGTTGGCCTAAGAGTCCGGGGTGAAAGACCAAAAACCCGCGCGGATAGGCGTCGAACCTTTTGGTTAATACCGGTAAAAATGAAAATTTTGTAGTACTTGTATATTCTACTTACAGACACCGACCTAGGGATTACCAGAGTCATATTTACTGCCCTTGAAATAAATAGCTAAGTTTTGAACAATTGAAATTGCATGACATCATTGAGCATGATGGTTTTTAAAAGATGAAAATGTGATTTATCTTAAAAAAGGGCATAACATGGCATGTTCATTTCATCTCTTGAGACTTGTATAAAATGTATATATTTTGTTAAGGATTTCTTACTGAGCTTTATGCTCACCCTACGGGATTTTTGTGTAGGAAAAAATGCGGTGACGCCGCCTAACTAAAGGCGAGGGATTGTGTGTTGAGAGTACGAGACTCTCATTTTGCTGTGACTCTGTGTGTAAGCCAAGGGCTGTGTGTGTGTGGGTTTGAATAACCGTTTTGTGTAACCAGACTCAAGCCTTGGAAACTTGTAAACCCTTTGGGGTATTTATTTGTTTATTTACTTGTTATTGGATTAATGTATTGTTGCATAAAGAACTATTGTATCATGTAATGTAAGTTTGGAGATTTATATTCGGTTTTCCTTGAAAGAGCCATGATTGTTGTATTATCATTTAGGCTAGAAATTTGGGGCGTTACACATTGGGAATTCTAAACCTTTAAATGATTTTGGAAATAAAAAACTGGAAAAGAGCATGTTGATATAATTGCATCCTATAGTGAAATATTGATTAATGCTTGATCTCCATAACTATGCTATCTTACGTAGATGTATATTTGATCGAGATTTCCCTTGAAATCTATGATTTGTTCATTGAATTTGTCATGTTCAACTCTTGTGATTCTTTTTAAAGAGTTAGATTAGATAGGAGAAATGTAAAATTTTAATTTGGTTATCCTTTCTGTCTTAAAAATCTTTGTATTATCAAATTTGTGTTTGTTATTTTTTTTCTTCTTCTTTGTTTGCTTCTTTCTGATTGGAGTACATGTAACACACAACTTTTGACACAAATAATAAATTAAATTTAAATTTTAGGAATATATGCAGTTTAATTGATGCTAACTTTTAAGATTTAGCGTGTTTTTTTTGCAAAAAATTGTTGCCAAATGTCATATGACCTCAACTTGGTGGCCAGAAGTTTACTTCGGCAGCTTTAAGACCACGTTTCTTGACCAACGTCAAAAAATATATCCTAGTATTTTAAAAACACTGTTGAGCTATGGCAATGGCCTTATCCACTATGCTTTATGAAAAATGCGGCTACAAATGGACAGTTCCAACAAATGTATGCAGTTTTATCTTGTCATGGAAGAGGATACCTAGTTTATTTTACTATTCATAACAATATTTATTGATTCTCTTACATAATTTTTATATACTTTTTTTTTTCCCTTCTTTTTCATCCTTTGGGTTTGTGAACAACATTTTAATTTCACGGTTTGACATATTTGACTTCTAAATATATACTTATGCTATTTTGTAAACCATTTTGAAATGATTTAAGAAACAACATAACCATGTTGTCAATTGTGTTGATTTGTGGACCCATCTTTCCATAACTATTTTGTGCCACTGGGCAGTAAGGTTCTTTTTTCAATGAATTAGGGTTTATTTGGTTTCGAAAATTCATCATTTACACAGATAATTCAAAAACATTATGTCAAACTGCTTGCACCCATTTTTGTCAAATTCATGTCTACATGTGGATCAACCAGATGGTGACATTTGGCAAAGTCAAAGTGAGAGTCTTTCATCAGTTAAAGGGACATATGGCATTAGAGGAATGGGTCAGGCGCAGTAAGTGACCTAGGTAATGGAGCAATTACCAGGCTAAGTCATGGACTTAGTAGATTGTTGCAAAAGTAAGCATGTGCAGAATAAGGACTTGGCTCTATTGATTAGAGGTCCAAAGTATTAAGGGACATGTCGCATCATGAAGGGAAAGTGGTTCGATAGGTAGATATGAAGAGTTGGTGAAGTTTGAGGGATTGGAAGTGAAGGTGCAATTGTACCAGTTAAGCAAAGGCAGTTACAGGAATCAGGGAGAACATGCAATCATGAGCTAAAGAAAGATAAGAAGATATAAAAGCTAGGATTTTCTAGAGAAAAAGGACATCAATAACTTAACAACACTTAGCTTTAGACTTAGTTTTATCTTACGAGTAGTTCTCTCGAATTAGGAGTAGTTTATCTCTGTAATTTGTGACTTTGTAAGCTTTGGTGGTTTCATCTTGAAACCATTTTTAGTTTACTTTGTTTACTTCATCTCTTTCTTGTCGATTGTAACTTTTGTTCCAAAGAAGTCCTTGTACTTTTAAGGCATTTGAATCAAAATACGCAGCCATTTGATTGATCTTGTTCAATTATTTGTTTAAATTGTCATTCAAATCCAGTTGATTAGGAGTGAGCATAATTTTTACTAACAATTTTTGGCACGCTCGGTGGGACATCTTCCTAATTTGGAACGATGGAAATAATTTGAAGGCAGGATGAAGTATAAGAGGATCTAAAATACAACATGAAAAAATCTTCTAAAATACAGTCACATGATGTTCTAATAAGTGGATTTCAATGGAATGACGTGTTGAGAAAAATAGATGAAATGATTTGGTTTTGTGAAAATGAAATGTGTTGGCATAAGAATGAAACTTTATATTTACAAGAAAAAATTGATTATCTTGATTGGCAAAAATTTCAAACAATAGCGCCTTGTTATGTTATTTGAGGTTAGAAACACGAAATCATTTTGATAAAGCAATTGGTCAACTTGATGATCAAATTGACCAATTTGAGATCAAAATTCATCAATGGAGGGAAACATTGTAAATTCTTACAGAAGCCAAAATTTGCAGCTTTTTGGTTGTTCCTCCCACGCCTTTAAAGGTTATGAATGATGAAAAAATTAATTCATCAATTGTTATGGGTGAAAAAACAAAAGGCCGTGAGAACAAAAATTTTATGGTAGGGAGCAATTTCACAAGGAAGAAATATTTATTGGGTTTTCAAAAAATGTTTCTAACCTTTTAATGTGTGAAAGAAAAAATTAGCCACTTGTTGCAACTCTTAGTCCAGAGAGTGATGCAAACTATTTGGTTAAAAAGTGTGATTTTAAGCCAAATATGGTTGAAAATGATGAACAATCATATGTTCATGAATTTAAAAATTTTGACATTGTTCAAGATGTCAACATGTATTAGTTTTTAAGGCCATCGATGGTTTTGTTATTAAAAATCTCTTCTGGATTTCTGGATCACATCAAAGTTTGTTTTTTCATAAAATGGCTAACAAGAGAATAAGTTGGCTATTTCGAAGTGCTAGAAAATAAAAGAAACTAAAATTCCAAATGTTTACTTTAATGTTTAGAGTGTCTCCCAGTGCCAACATTGGAAGATTATTTTGCTCCGAATCATAGGCCAACTCTTGGTTTCACACTTGGTTCATGCATTGCTTTGTTGATTGTGTAAATACACTGTCGATTGAAGCAATCTATTACCAATTTAGAAACTTAGTCATACATGACCTACATTGGACTACATTTGTGGAGGATACACAGTACATTTATAATTTGGCCAAGAATTTGGTGGCTTTCTTATTAACATGTGCTTACAATAATCATTTTTATAACTGTTGTTGGTTAGTAAAAAAGATTTATTTTGGTTATGGTTTTTTGACAAATGCCAAATCAATTTTATATACAACTCTTCAAGAATTCAATTTTTGGGGGAGGGGAGGGGGAGGGCATTGTTTGCACCCTAAATTATTTTCTATCGATTGTGATTTGTCGATTATGGCCAAATCCAAATTTATTGATTGTGGCTTGTCCATTATGACCAAAGTTAATCTCATTGATTGTGACTTGTCAATTTTTGTCTGTCAATTCAAACTATGACCATCTTTAAAGGTTTATTATGGCCATATTTATATTTATGATTTTTATTATTATTGTAATGTAGGATACATAGCAAGTTTTGGCACCCAATTCTATAAATTCCCTGTCGATAAAGGAAGACAAGCCAGTGAGAAGTAACACATGGCAATGGGAGATTGTGTTGAAGTGTTTGGGTTAAAGATATGAAAGGAAGCACCAGCAAGAGAGTAAAAATGGGAGCAGTCATGTGCAGTTAAGGAATGAGGAGCAAATTTCAAGGAAGTGAAGAAATGTTGGAAAAGTTATCTCATGAGGTGACATAAATTTTGGGGAAGTTATTCCCACGAAAACAAGCTGCAAGGCAGTTATTGTTTGTTTGGAGCCTACAATCTATAATTAGGCAGATGAGGAAACAATGGGGACATCAACAACTCAACAACACTTAGCTTTAGACTTAGTTTTATCTTAGGAGTAGTTCTCTCGAATTAGGAGTAGTTTATGTCTATAATTTGCGACTTTGTATGCTTTGGTGGTTTCATCTTGAAATCATTTTTAATTTTCTTTGTTTACTTCATTTCTTTCTTGTCGATTGTAACTTTTGTTCCAAAGAAGTCCTTGTACTTTCAAGGCATTTGAATCAAAATGGGTAGTCGCTTGATTGATCTTGTTCAATTGTTTATTCAAATTGTTGTTCAAATCCTATCGATTAGGAGTGAGCATAATTTTTACTAACAAATTTTGGCACACCCAGTGGGATAAAATCCTAATTTGGAACAATGGAAAAGACGAGGCATCAAAGCCAAATGAGTGGCCAATTTGTATTGCCTATTAGTATTTTGGTTTCCCAATTAAAGAAGGCTCCTGCATCTCTTTCAATTGAAGAAAAACGGGTGCTGGTTTGTAGCAACCCTACTTTGTGTTATACTAATTAATCTTAATTATGCTTATAATTATGTGCTTGATATGATTTTGCGTGCTAATTATACGATTATATGTGCTTTTGAATTTCTATCTGTTCACCGTAGGAAAATTTGTTATATTTTCTGTTATAAAATGAAATTAAGGGCCATGGAGGCGTCAAAAACCAAAATTGATTGTACCATTGCGATTAATATAATTTTTAGAGCCTATGGTGAAATTTAATTCAAAATTGATTCAGATCAAATTAATTAGATTAAATTGATTAAGTTAAGCACAATTAATTAGTTCTAATTAAGTTTGATTAGGGAAGCATATATATAGAAGCTAAATGTGCTTAAGCTCATTTCATGAGCTCAAAATTTGAAAATATACACTCTAGAGAGAGAGTGAGCTGATTCTAGAGAGAGGAAGAGAGCACAAGAGAATTCAAGAATTGGGATAATTCACTCAAGAACTAGATAGAGTTTGGAAAATTAAAGATTCTAAGTGAGTAATTGAACTCAAATTCATGGGTTTAAATTCATAACTAAGTGAATTCAAAGATGATATGAAGTTAAGAACAAGATTTGAGTTGAAAAGGATGAAAATGAGATCAATATATACATGCATGTAACATATTGCTATGAATCTTCATGTTTGAGTATGAAGCATGTTAAACAAGTTGAATTAATAATCATTTGAGACATGAATCCATGAATAATGAGGTTGTGAGGCTTAATTACATTTTTGAAGATGATAGAACAAGAATTCATGTAAGATCATACATGCATGAGAGTTTTGAATATCATTTTGACAAATTCATGAAGAATATGGTACCGAATGCATAATTTTAAGAAATCTCTTGAGTTTGAGCATTGTTAGTATCATTTGAAGTGAGGAAAGAAGTTATATCCCACATGCATGCTCAATCCATGTAGATATAGAGCTTGAATGCATGAGTCTTAAAGTTATGAGCTTGAAATTGAAATGATTTGAACTTGTATGAAGAATTCTTGGAGAATTGAACTTCAATTCTTGTAAAATTAACTTTTATTTTCATGTTAGAAGTTATTTGGCCAAGATTTAGGGCTTAACATGCAAGAAAAACAAGTTGGAATCATGCTTTGAAGTTCAAACACAGTTCTAGAAATTTCAGAATTCGACCTTCTTGCTGGAGCGAAGAAAGGCTCAGTTGAGCATAAAAATTCAGCTCCTAAAAGTTTTGTAGAGAATTGCACGTTAGCTCAAGTGGCAAACTTTGTGCTCGAGAGGAACATGTTTTGCAAAACTCATTGCTCGAGCGAATAATGTCTTGCTCGAGCTTAAAATTCATGCAACCAGTACTTTTACAGAGTTTTATAGACCACTCGAGCGACAAAAGCTACGCTTAAGCGAGGTGCCCTATTTCAGAAATTTTTGAAAAGCTGTATTATGTTCCAATTCCCGTTCTCTTCCATTTCTAAGTATTCTTAGGCACACATTGAGCATCCTAAATGAATTAAAGGACACGAAAGAAGCCTAAGAACATTAAGCAAACTAAAGAACAGATTGAATTGTATTCTGACCCAATGTGTTATAAATTATGTAGGGTCAAGTGCAAGGACAAATCAAGCACCGGAACACTGTGAGTAATATCTTAGTAAAGATAATTTGTGTATATATTATTTTCTAAATGTTACATGTGTGGTAAGTTTCTAAACTTCTGATTTGATACTGTGAATAAGTATTTTATCTGCTTGGTTCGCAATGAAATATGTGAAGTAATTGATATATGATTATGAAATGGGCCCAAGGCTGTTCGGTTTACTTGAAGAGGATATAATATGTAGATGAGCAGCGGGATGTCCAACCCCAGCCCCAGTGAGCAATGAGAAACTGAGTTTTGAGGAGTTAGCTAAGGTCGCCTCACGTAAGAGGCCTTACTTTTGTTTTGCTTTTCCTTTTGTTCTTTTGTGGTCACGTATGACCAAATCTGTGTATAACCTTGGTTTGTGTTAATACTGACTTTTGAATGACCCTGAACTTATCTAATACAGAATATGGATGTTTGTATAGTGTGAGTTATTACTTATATGAGGAAGTTTTTGGTTAAGCCATGTATGCACAGCTTATTGGACAATCTTTGTAAGTTTTGCTTCCGCAATTTGGCCCTCTACTATTAAACATGACTTGATTTCTGACTGAGACTGTAGATAATCTCATGATTTCTGGCTGGTTATGACTCTAATCCATAAGGGCTATAACGCCCTAAAAATAAATGCCATAAATTGGCCCCCAACAACATATGTATAGACACTCCATTTTGACCGACCCTAAGACTTGGGCACTTTGTTTTGACCACTCTCAGCAGAAAAATCAAATTGAAGCTTCAATTTCAAAACCTCACCCATTTTGGCCATCCCTAATATTTTATTATTTATGTGTGTGTATATTTGTCTTAGGTGTGTTTTATATAAATTGATAAATATTTTATAAACAAAAGAAAATGATAAAAAGAAAAACAATATAAATAGAAAATAAAATATAAAAAAAAAGAAAAAGAAGAAAATAGTGGGGCAATTTTAAACAAAAAAAGAAAAAAAGAAAAAAAAAAGAAAGATGAGTGGAATAGGTGGAGAGTGTTTTATTAAGAGATAACATTGAGAAAGAAAATAAAGTGGGGTCGGTGTTTGTTTTCGGTGGAAGATAAGAGGAGAGGGCAGGTGAAGATTGAAAAAAAAAAGGGGAGTAGGTGAGAGTGGACAGCTAAAAGAAAAAAAAGAAAAGAGGGTGGTCTGTTCAATTCGGTAGAAAATTATTTGAGAGTGGGGTGGTTTAGAAAAATAAAATAAAATAAAAAAAGAATGAGTGGGTGAGTGGGGGGTGGAGTTTTGATAAATAAAAAATGTGTAAAGAAGTGTGAGTTGTGGAATGCTTTCTAGGAGAGAATAAACACAATGATGGAGGGGGCTCTCTCTCTCTCTCGACTTAGAGAGAGAAATGTGAGAGAAAGAAGATACTACACAGAGAAGATACACACACGGTTAGAGAGAGAGAAGGAGACCATACACACACACCACCCACACAACACACTATACACACCACTTATCACAGCCATGCACACGGCACACTGCTGCATATACACACACGGCAGCAGCCCACACACCATGCACACACACACACGGTTTTTCAGAGAGAAGAGCACTGAGGGAGAGAAGGGTAGAAGACCATCATCACCACCGACTTCTTAGGCGGCTTCCCTCCATCACCCTCTCGGCATCGAGCCACCGCCACGGCTCCACCTCTCACTCATCTCCGCCACTTCCATTGTCTCACCAAGGCCACCGATCCTCATCCACAACACATACACAGCAGCAGCCATACACATGGCATACACACACCCAACACATATTCACACACACACCACACCCAATACACCTTGGACACAGACTCCATGCAAGCACAGAATAGCACACACCAGCTCTCACACACGGACTGAGCTCCCTCTCCCCCTCGGCTCTCTCCATAGACAGCCAGCAGATTCACACATACACTGATACACAGCACACACACCTACTGTGATCTCTCTCTTCTCTCTCTCTCTCTGGGGTTGGAGAAGAGGAACATGATCTGAGGGGCTAGAGAAGAGAATGATAGAAGGGTGATAAAAAATATGATAGAGAGAGAAAAGGTGATCAAAAGAGGGAACAACAAAGCTGAGATAGAAAGTGTGAGTGAGTGAGTGGAAAAGATGTGTTGTTTGCTGTTTGAGATGTTGGTGTGTAGGTGGCACCGGTGTTCATGGTGTTGCCAAAAAGCCATGCCGGAGTTGTGAACAGAGCCTCTCTCTCTCTCTCTCTCTCTCTCTCTGTTTTGGTCATTGGTCTAAGCTTGGACTCATGAAGGTTGGTGGATGTTTTTTTTTTTTGGGTGCTGGATCAGTTGCAGAGGCAAGTTTGTTTGGGTGTTATTCTGATGCCGCTTCACTGGTATTAAGACAAAGGATGATCGGTGGTCCATTCGTTGGTGTTCCGAAGTGGTCTTGGTTCAGTCTTCTTCGGCGACGCTGTTGCAATAATTCTCGCCGGAGTTACCATGTTCGCCGGTTATTTTGGCCTTTGTCGCTGGTTTGGGATTGCATATACTACATGATTGTAAAACAAAAATCCAGCAATGTGTGTTTGAAACAGAACAGAGCAATCTTCCTGAGTCAAGAAGAATATTTTTCGGTGATCCCCAAAGTACATGAAGTTTCTTTATTTTATTTTTATTTCGAGTGTTTGTGAGATTTTATTTTATTTTATTATTCCCTCCTCCCTCTCCCATCAGATTTGTAATATTTAAAGTGTTGTAATAATCCCTCACCCCGCTTCTTTCTATCCCATTCCTTAATCGCTTTCCCTAACTGTACATATGTATATATCTGACATGCCATGCATATCCATGCCTTACATTCATGTCTCATGCATTAAGATTCGGCTAAATTTACATGTGTGGATTTAATCAATTCTTCTGTGATTCTGTGCGCTATCGTATGTTTTGAGATGATTCGCATGCCATATTCTAGAAGCCGAATCTTTAGTGCATCTCATGAGTGAATTGCATTAGAATTCTGTATATAAGATCATGCATATTTTACTAACTTTGTTTTGTAGTTGTTCGAGGGACGTCGGTCAATCTGTGAGTTTTTATGCTTTAGCATCCTATTTGTGTGTGATTTTCTTACTATGTGTTAGCATTCTACCATGAGGCTACTTGCTTACTTGATATAACTGTACGAATGCCTGTGGATGAAGGCTTGTTACTTGAATTGAAATAATTCAATAAATGTACGTTTTAAGCCCACTTTATAGTGGCAAATTCACAAACTTTAAGCCCACTTTGTCAAGTGGCAAATTCAAACCCTTTTCAAAAAACAAACATGAAATTGAATTGTTCCAATTTGAGCAAACTAGTCTATACTTGTATGCTTCACATAGAAAATTTTAGGATTTATTCAATAATCAGAACATGAACATATAAAGAAAATAAAAAGTCATATCATGGTTTAGTAGAGGCCGATCTTTTGATCGGGTGAGCGGGGGTGCTCATTATTGACCTTCCTCTCTCATACCTAAGATTCCGAGCCAAGCATCCTTAGTTACGACGAACAGTGGCCTTGGCACCGAGTCATGGGTTTCCTAATTTGCCGAAATATTAGGTGGCGACTCTGAGATCTGATGACGCAGTCCATTTTTAACAAAATTGCAATAAAATGGATTTTCACTAAAAGTTTCCAAATCTGGACTCTCGTCTACGTTTCACATTGCACTCGTGAAACTTGAGATCAAAGAGATCTCGGGAGTCCGAACTATTTAACGCGCGCAGGTACCCCCCGAGCATGTTACAATATGCATAGCGACATATACAAAATAGTAATCTTTCATTAATCAGAGTTAATTTATAAAAGTGACACATGTGATATACATTCATAAGCTCTAACCTAACTCTATAGCATGGGATACCAACTTAATAATCAACAAAATAAATGCCCTACAAGCTTACATCTTTTCCAAGACTGTGCTTGGTTATAACAAAAGAGAGAGTGTTAAGCTCCATACATATAAAGCCCTAGGCTTACACAAATATTAAATTCAAAATAACAAAATAGAGCCTTCAGCTCCCAGGTCCTCCCAAGCTAAGTCCTTGAAGGAAGCATGTCACCAGCACCTGAAAATAGTTTCCCAAGTAGGGTGAGCCAAAGCCCATTAGAAATAATCTAACACAATATATGGACCTTAACAAGGTTATAAACATAATGCACATGACCAATGCTCAAAGATAAAATCATTTACAACTATTTTTCCAAAACCATAGTATATTGAATACTATATCCCAATCCGTTTAATATCAATTTGTTTCTTGTCATTTCATATCCCCTCAATTCATGAGTCATATCCATTGTTATCTAGACAACCCAACTGAAATTACAACTCAGTTGTTTTCTTATTACACAACCATTACACACTAACACTTCAATTTGCCATTTTACGAAAATTTCGTCTGCGAGAATCGGCACCAATGTATACATAATGTTTTCGGGACTTTCACCCTGGATGCACAAGTCAACTTAATTCAATGGAGTCCATCCCCTTTCTCCTCCCAAAGATGGAGTACATCACATTTCTCCTTCTAAACATCATACATATACAATGTATTAAACATGGTCATATCCAATGACAATCAATAAGAGATTAGTTTCAATTCACCTAATCCTTATGTAATTTCTACAACAATCATGGCTATCCTCCACCGATAGCCCAAAATAGATATTTCTAAACAGATATACAATCTTTAAAACAGATAAATTATCCAAATTTTCATAGATGGGAGATGATACACATTCAACTTCACTATTTATATAAACATTCATCTAATTTCATATTCCTATTTCCAATTTTATTATTTATGCAAAATAATTACTTGAACATTTTAGGACAAAACCCTATTTCCTTCCAAATCTCATCCCAACCACCAAATCATCAATTTTAACACAACACAAGTTCATATTCATTCCCGTGATCATTTCCAAGACATCATTTTTTTTTAAAACCCCTCCTTGTGAATTTAAAACCCAAACCCTAAGTTTGTTAAAATCACCTCAAAACCCAATGTTTCTCACACATCAAGAAATAGTCAAGTTAAAACTCATAGAGAGTGTAGAAAGTCCACACCTCAAGCTTAGAAGACCAACAGGAGAGATGGAGAAACTTCAAAGATGCCGAAACCAAGCTTTAATCGGATCAAAAGAGAGCTCTTGAGACGCACTACCTTTTTAACAAAGGCAAACGGATAGAAAGATCACTAGATCTAGGTGCAAATGTAGAGAGAAGATGAGTTTTAGAGAGAGAGTGTCCCGATCTAGGGTTTTGGTGGAAAAAGATATGAAAAAGTGATGTAAAAAGGTGCTATTATGAACTGATATACGCATAGTGCGGTTGAGCGCCAGAGTTGATGCTCAAGGGTCAGGCACAATGTAACGCCCCGAAAATTGGGCAGGGTATATCTATTTATACAATAAACCCACCTGATAGACAAACACATATATCTAGCTAACTATTCCATACATCCATTTCCATTTAATCCCAAATACCAAATACATGCTATTCACATCTCAATGCCTCAGTTCCAATCCCAAGCATACATTTTACAACAAGTGTGAAATAGAAGCCAAACAGATAATGAGTGCCCTACAGGCTTACAAATTTATCCAAGAACATTCTTGGTTACACAAAATGGAGTTTCAACTCAATGCAAATACAGTCATGGGCTTACAATCAACAAATAACAATAAAACAAAAATGAAGCCTCAGTTCCGAGTCCTTCCAAGTCAATGCCTTGGCGGAGGCATAGTACCTATACTTGAAATGGTTTTCCTTATAAGGTGAGCCACAACCTAGTTGAAATATACTACACAACATATGAACCATGACAAGACTAAAGAGGAGTATGCTCATGCCATGCTCATGATAAAATAATTTATCTCTCTTTTTATAAAGCATGCAATGCTGAGATGCAACAACAGATATAAAACCATTTCTATTTTAAACCATATCTATTACATGAATACAAGCTCTGTGAATCTCTAGGTGAGTGTCTGCAAGTAGACCCTAATGCACTACCACTATCATTTTAAACAGTAAACTGCAAGGTTCGACAGATAACCGCGCGGTTTTACACCTCCTATCCAGATTTACAAAGTATTCATCTTTTCGTAAATAGATACATTTTCAAACATTTCTCAAAGAACAGATACATTTCCAATGAAATAAATGTAATGCAATGTCCAATACAACAAATGAGGAATGTGGTTCAATTTACCTAAGTCTCATGCATTTCTATAACAATCATGGTCATCCTCCTCCAATAGCCCAAAACAGATATTTCTAAATAGATATTTAAACAATTAAATTCCAAAAAAAAATTCTGATAAATACAATATATTCCACATCTTATCAAATATAAACAACTACACTAATTTTCATATCACAATCACGTCCGGTAACCTCTCAAGATCCATTTCTAACCGTGTCGGTTTTATTCCAACAGATACATTAAACAAAATAATACCGTTAATGCCCAAGAAAATATTATTTTCTTTCCAAACTCATTCTCCAAGCATTATTCAATTATGACATCCTATTTTGATCGAAAGCCCCAAAAATTAAACGTAATTCCTTTGTTTTTTTTTTTTAAATGTTCTTTTGGTCACAAACTGGTAAAACTTTCAAAACCAATCGAATCGAAGTCCGTTTTTGTTCAAATTTAAAACATAACTCTTTCATAACCTTACAAACATATTCCAAATTTACACTTTCGCAATTTGGGCATCAACTTTTTATTTTTCTCAAAATTTCTCTTTTAAGCAAATAAATCACAATTTTTAAAAAAAATCTAATTAAATTATGTACAACTCTAAACCCCCTATAATCAAGTAAAAGTTCATAAAGAAGTATAGGAAAAATCTCTACCTCAAGTTAGAAGAGAAAACAAGAAAAAATCCAAATTTTTGATTTTGTCGAATTTCGATCTCCACCGATCAAAATGTTGCCCTCGCCAAGCTCTTCATTTTGGCGTCAAGAACTAGGGTCTAAAACTTAATCGATTTTGGTCGATCAAAGATTTTACATGATAGATGTAAAAGAGAAAAAAATAGAGAGAGAGAGAGAGAGAGAGAGAGAGAGAAAATTGGGCCGAGAGAGAAGTGAGGCATCAAAGAAAAAAAAAAAAAAAAAAGAAAAAAAAAAAGAAAGAAATGGGAGAGCAGCACCCACATGGGTCTGCCTTCTTGTTTTAATTAAATATTGTTTCTTTTTTTTTTTTTCAAATCAAATCAATACAATTATCTATCTATGCATATATATATCTATATATATATATATATATATATCAATTAAAAGTATATTTTCACATTATTAATGATAAATAGATATAATATTTTTTCACCACAAAATATATCTTGTTTGCTTGTAAACATCACAAAATATAACATTTTGCTCACTACGAAATATACGCCTATTTTATTTACTACAAAAATATATAATTTTTCATCATATGGTACACACCATAAAATCAACTATTAAATATTTATTATAATCCTATATAATAAATAATAATAACTCCCAAGGTGGTTACACTACAAGAAAACTGGGTATATGAGACGGAACTATTTGCGACGGCGCGCTTGCCGTCTCAAAAAGCCACTTTTTGCGACGGCAGAAAATGCCGTCTCAAAAAAGCAGAGTATTTGCGACGGCAGAAAATGCCGTCTCAAAAAAGCGAGTATTTGCGACGGCAGAAAATTACCGTCGCAAAAAAGCAGAGCATTTGCGACGGCATTAGTTGCCGTCTCAAAAAATGAGAGTATTTGCGACGGTATTTGTCTGCCGTCGCAAATACTCTCATTTTTTGAGACGGCAACTAGTGCCGTCGCAAATGCTCTGCTTTTTTGAGACGACAAATGGTGCCGTCGCAAATACTCTGCTTTTTTTAGACGGCTTTTCTGCCGTCGCAAAAAGTGGCTTTCATGTTTTTTTGTTTTTAGTGAATATTTTTTAAATTTTAAATATTTTTTTTAGATGTATCTTACTTAGATGTATCTAAAAAATAAAAAATTTATGAAAAAATATTTTTAAAAATTAATAAATACATAAAAATACAAAAAAAAATGTATTGAATTATTGTATTTTTGGTATTTAGTGAATTTTTAAAAGATTTTTTTTACAATTTTTTAAATTTTTAGGTGTATTTATGTTAGGTGTGTCTAAAAATTTTAAAAAATACTTAAAATATTAAAAAAATTCAATAAAAACAATATAACACGAAAAACAAGAAAGTATAATTTTCTCAAAAGAGTTTTTGGAAAACTCTAACCTAGCATAGTGATTGTGGTTTTGAGATAGCTTCATATATATACAGTCACAAAATGGTTTGAATAAATTCAACGGTATTTTTCTATCGCAAAAAAAATAAAATAAAAAAAACAATGTCGTCTTACTCTTTTGATATAACATTTCTCTTTTCATTCATTTTTTCATCTTCCTGTCTCTCTGTCTCTGTCTCTATCTCTGTCTCTTCTCTTTATCTCTTTCACTTATCACTCTTCTTTCTATGTCTGCCCGTTTCTCTCTCTTATTTTCTCTCTGTGTCTCTCGCCTATCTCTCTTCTCTCTATCTCTCTCATCTGTTTTTTCTCTCTGTCTCTCTCGCTCATCTCTCTTATCTCTATCTCTCTCATTTCTTTTTGTTCTCTCTCTCTCTCTCTATCTCTCTCGCTCATTTCTCTTCTCTTTTTCTGTGTCTCTCTCTTTTTCTGTGTCTCTCTCTCGCTCATCTCTTTTCGTTCTATTTTTCTCTCTTTTTGTCTATCTCTCGCTCATCTCTTGTTTCTCTCTCTTTTTCTATCTCTCCATCTCTTTCTCTCTCTATCTCTTTTTCTGTCTATCTGTCTCTCCCTGTCTCTCTCTCACTCATCACTCTTCTCTCTCTCCGTGTCTACTTGTCTATTTGTCTATTTCTCTCTCACTATGTTCGCCTTGCTCACTCTCTTACTCTCATTTTCTCTATTTATCGAGCTCCTTCTCGATTTATCGATCCACTATAAGAAAATACACTTTTAGCAACCACTTTGTCTATCTCTCTCTCTCGCTCATCACTCTATCTATGTCTCTCTCTCTCTATCTCTCTTCTTTATCTGTCTCTCACAAAATTAAAATATTTTTAAAATATTTAAATATTTAAAAAATTGATTTGAATTAAGTTTTGAAAAGAGTTTTGAATTATCTGTCTTCTTTATTTATTGAGCTCCCTTTTGATTTATCGATCCACTACAAGAAAATGTACTTTTAGCGACCACTTTGTCTCTTTCTCGCTCATCACTCTATCTCTTTCTCTGTCTCTCTATCTCTTTTCTCTATTCGTCTCTCACTCATCTCTCTCTCACCACCAATCTTCTCTACCACATTTACCACTACTGCAAATGCCATTCAACTACCACCATTGTTCTCTTTCTCTCTTTCACTCATCACTCTTCTTTCTCTGTCTGTTTGTCTGTCTGTCTGTGTGTCTTTCGTTCATCTTTCTTCTCTCTATCTCTCTCATTTGTCTTCTCTCTATGTCTCTCTCGCTCATCTCTCTTCTCTCTCTCTCTCTCTCTGTCTCTCTCACTCATCTATCTTCTCTCTATTTTTCTATTCTCTCTCCCGTTCATCTCTTTTCGCTCTTTTTCTAAATGTCTCTTTCATCTCTTGTTTCTCTCTATTTTTCTATATGTCTCTCTCTATCTCTTTCTCTCTATGTCTCTCTGTCTCTCTCTCTTTATCTCTCTCTTTCTTATCACTCTTCTCTCTTTCTTTCTCTCTGTGTCTGTTTGTTTGTCTCTCTCTCTCTCTCTCTCTCTCTCTCTTTCTCTCTATGTGTATGTCTGTCTGTTTGTCTCTCTCCCCCATTGTGTTCACATTGCTCACACTCTCTCTCATCTCTTCTCTATTTACTGAGCTCTCCACTACAAGAAAATGCACTTTTAGCGACCACTTTGTCTCTCTCTCGCTCATCACTCTGTCTCTCTCTCTCTCTCTCACTCATTTCTCTCTCTCACCACCCATCTCTTCTACCACCTTCACCACTACTGCAAACACCATTCCACCACCACCATTACTTCTACTGTCGCCACTTCACATCTACGACTACCATACTACTACTATCGCCACCACTCCACTACCACCACTACCACTACTGCCACTATTACTACCATTACCTCTCTTTCACCCCTGCCACTCCATTTACACTACCACTACCACAACTTCACCACTAATCTCTTTCGCCATCACCATCACCACCACCACCACCACCACCACCATCTTCTCTTATCCACCACCTTCACTACTACTGCCGCTCCTTTTCTTCTACCACAAAAAATTAGTTCATGATTTTTAGTAATAAAAAAAAATAGGCCTCAGAAAAATATTTTTCATTGACTACAGAAAATTAACTTTTATTTTAGTAAAAAATATTTTTCATTAAAATATATATTACCCCTACTTCTACAAACTAAAAAAATAATAATATTTTTTTTCATTAAAATAAAAATGAAACAAATAAAATTTCAATCTTAGTAACTAAAAAAAAAAAAAAATTTTTTAAAAATTCATTAACTACAAAAAAAAAATATATATATATTTTAACAAAAAATAAATTTATTTAATTATTATTTTTATTTTTATTTTTCATTCCCCGCCCCTTTATTTTTTTCCACTCCCGCCCCCGCCCCCCCCCCTTTATTTTTTTCCCATTCCCGCTTTCACACAAAAAACCCTAATCTCAAACCCAAAAAATCCCTAATCTCAAACCCAAACTCTCACCCTTGTCTTAGAACCAAAATCCCTAATTTCTACCAAATCTCTCTCTCTCTCTCTCTCTCTCTCTCTCTCTCGCAACCTCATCAACAAAACAACCTCCACCACCAAAAACATCTCCACCTCCACAACTGTCATCAGACTCCGCCGTGCACGGCGTTTCAGTGGTGGTTCATGGCGGGGCAGTCGCGAAAGTGGATGATCCTGGTGGCCACTATATGGATCCAGGCCTTTACGGGGACCAACTTCGACTTCTCGGCGTACTCGTCGGAGTTGAATAAGGTTTTGGGGATATCTCAAGTTCAGCTCAACTACCTTGCAGTAGCTTCTGATCTCGGCAAGGCGTTCGGGTGGTCTTCGGGACTCGCTTCTCTCTGTTTACCCTTGTTCGGGTGGTCTTCGGGGACCAATCTAATTATTTCACTTTCTAGTCTAAACATATATATATATATATATATTATTTGGTGATTTGTTTGTTTGTTATTTTTGTTATTTATATGTTTTTTTTGAACCTGCAATCTTAACTCTGTTTTTGGTAGATCTATCAATTTCGTTTTCCCAACACACATACACACACACATATATATACATACATATACATACATATATATACATCATGAAATCGATGGGTTGATTCTTCATCTTCTTCAAATTTTTTGCAGATTTCTACAAGTTTAAGGGAATCAATTGGTTGATTCACTCTCTATCAAGGTATTTCTGGGCCCTACAAGCTATATTGAGTTTTTAACAAAAAAATGTAGCAATTTTGAACTTGCGTGAGTGCTGATGGATGTGCAGTAACAATATGAAAATTTTAGATAAATTACAATTGTAAGAATTAAAACTAATGCAGGATTTTTACCAAGTTTTACATCATACAGACGCATGCTCCATGTGTCAGTTCTGCTGGTATTTATTTGATGAAATAGTAAATATTGAAATCTTTGGTTGTATCGTACTAGTGTTGATACTGCATACTTTAACAGGTAGCACTATTCCATCAGAGTTTGTTTTTATAATGTGTTCTGCGTATGATCTACTAATGTAGGTCTGTGTTCTGATGTGTACCACAATTTCCTTAAGCATGTTTTTCTTTCTATTTTATTTTGGTGCTAGTTTACTTGCAACAAAATAAATAAATAAGACTGGTGTTTGTAAAGTCAAGAATCTATTATCGGTGCCAAAAAGGGGTTTCTCAAATCACTTAATAGTGCCACTTATTTGGCAGCATAGTTGAACTATTAATTTGTTCACCTTACTTGTGATGTTGCATTCAATTTCTATTTTGTTCACCTTATGATGTCATTAATGTATGACATGAATGTCTGTGTGTGTGTGTGTGTATTGAAGACAATTGATACATAATAACAATAAATTAGTTAGGGAGTTGGAGTGATACTAAGTTGTCAGAGGGAGTAGCATGTTTTGCTATTATTACTCTTTTTGTTGTTCTTGTCCTCAATAAAGAAGTCAAAAGAAACACAAAGATCAAAGACCTTGGTTGGTGTTTTTTCTGTTTTTTTATTGTGTAGCTTGTCTTGGGCTTATGACCAAAAGAAACTAAAAGAACACAAGGGAGTTGGAACGAAACTTTCGAGCATTAGTGGTGAATTTTGCTCGAAAGTCAAGAGCAAATTTTCAAACTGTCAGCACTGGGCCTCCATATTTTTAGTACTCTTTGAGTCTAGGTGGTTCACGAAATGCTGCAATCTGTGACTAAGGTAGTCAATATCATCATTGTCAAATTTATGAATTTTCAACTCATTTGAGGTACCTATCTATATGAAGTTTGAGAATTGTAGATAAAATTATAAAATAGCTAATATAAGATACAAATGTCACTAGATGGTTACTACATGTTGATTTGATATGTGAATTTGTTGGATGTTTGACTTTTTTTAGAATTTAATGATTATTTTTTAAACTGTTGTTAACATGCATAAGTTTTTGCATTTAATTCTCAATTTTTATCTCTTAGTGGATCTGGTCTAAAAAGAGAGCTTGCATATGGACCCTGGCTTTCTAGTTTTGAATTTGAGTGTAAATTAGATGAGTGATGATGTTGTTTGTGAAGCATGAATTCCATAGAAATTATAATTTTTGATTGGTCCATTTGGGTTACATCCAAGCTAGTTAATCCAGACTTAAGCTCAGTATACATCTTAAATTATAACTGTGGCACATACATATATATGTATGTAAATTTTAGGAGTATATTGATATAGATGGGTCTTCAAGACTTTTTTTTTTGTTTTGTATATCTATTGTTTCAAGATGCCTCGTTAATTAGTTACTCTTGATAACAAATGTTTTGTTGAATTTGCTATGGAGCTTGCATATAAGGCAGAAGTATCTTTATGAATGTCTCTTATATTTACATCATTGGGACACATTTGCTTATAATATTGTGGTACTAGAAGAACTACATGCCTTAACTGGTAAATGAAATACAATTGAAATTGAACATGAAGTGAAATTGAAATAACTGCTGGAAAATGAAGAAAATGGAACTTGCATTAACTGGTAATGAAATACAATTGAAATTGAACATGAAGTGAAATTGAAAGATAAGTACGGAAATTAAAAATAAATAAATTGGATAATTGAAATGATACGAGTTGATCTTGAGTTGTGTTGGTGCTTGAACTTTTGCTTATTGCCGCTTGACGTCTTTATATAGTGTTCCATCCTACCTCTTGAAATCGCTTCCCTTGTATTGTTATATGATAAGGTTTACTCTTTTATTAATTGTTGAACTTTTTATGATTCAAGTGATAATATAGTTTCTTTGTTTATCTGGTTATGCAGCATAGGGTGCTTGAGCTTGATTTGTTTCATTCTTATTAATCAATTCGTTTAAGAGACGCAGTAATTTACATAGTTATTTTTTGTAGTCGATGCAGTATTTATTGAATTACTTTCACAATCTTCTATTTTCTCAAATTTTATAATTTTGCAATGATTTCATTCCCTTGGCCTTTCTCTAGAGAAGGGAAGATAAGAAGAAAAGTGCAATGGAGCATGATGGGCCAGAACCTCCACTAAAAAAATTGCACTTGGAACAGCAGGAAGATCAGGTTTCATCTACAATGGATAATGCGAACACCATGTTGGGTTTAGAAGAGGGTGAAAAACCCCAAACTTCAATTGTCCCAAAACTGATGAAATCATCTCAATCGTGTTCCAAAGATATAAAAATTCGATCTAGTTCTCATTCCCTTCCAGAAGCTGTTAGTAACAAAGGGAAGGACCCTATTTTCAATTATATTTTTCTGTAATTAAAATATTAACACCATTATATGGTTTTTAATTATTTTTATCTTGTTTTTTTCAGATATTTCCTGAGTAGCAGTTGGCTTCTTCTGGAATGCGGGCGTATAAAGATTATGATCAATTTTTGTTTTTGTAACCCACGAACGAATCAAGACGAAAACTTTTGGTTTTGATTTTGATTTATGTTATTTAAATTTGTGAGCAACATTATGTATGTATTATGCGACCTTATGTAGTGGCATAATTTTTATTGTTGTGAATTTTTATTTATGTATTGTTATGAATGGAACAATATTATTAATTTTTATTATTTGTCAACTTTTGTTTATGTATGTATTTATATTATTCTGTAATTTTTGGATATTTTTATAGTTATTTTTTATTTAATACAGGTTATTTTAATTTTTTTAATAATTTCTCAACAGGTTTTTTTTTTTTTTTTTTGAGACGGCACCCGTCGCAAAAAATAGTAATAGGCTTTTGCGACGGCACCAACACAGTCGCAAAAGCTGTGAAATTGTAATTGACAAGAAACCTTTCGCGACGGTAGACGTTGCCGTCGCCAATAGTTATAAGCTGCCAGAGTTTTAGCGACGGTAATGTTGCCGTCTCAAAAACCCACTTGTAGCGACGGGAACTATGTGCCGTCGCGAAAACTGATATTTTCTTTCATTATTGGCGACAGAAAAAGTGTCCTCGCAAAAAAGGCACCCTCCCGTCGCAGAAACTAATGGCGACGACACTCACCGTCGCTAAAGCTCTTTTGCAACCCCCTTTGTCGCGACCCCCCCTTACCGTCGCAAAAAGCTAAATTACCGTCGCAAAAGGTATTAGCGACGGCTTCTGGGGCATTTGCGACGGTCGCCTCCCGTCGCAAAAAACTCTTTTTTTTGTAGTGTTATTACCAATCACATTTTAAAATGACCAGACAGTTAAACATGAGTCATTAAACAAACTCAATTTAAATTAAATCTAAATCATAGGTTTCACCCATAAGTCAAATATGGTCCAATTATATACCAAAATAGACCCTAACAAATTTATCTCAAATTATGGTCCGAACACCCAAAACTCAATTTTAAATTTTGCTATAAATTGAACTGAACACCAATCAGTCCATAAATTTTCATAAAATAAATACTCATCATTAAATTCTGAAATTTTTATCCAACATGCTAGACTCATATGGGAACAACATACAAAAATTTCATAATTTTCTGAGATCAGGAACTATTTTTAAAAAATACAAAACTGAATTGTTTTCGCACAAAATTTGCACGGCAATCAAATTCAAAAATTTGCTCAATTAAATTATGCGCTGGCTATTTAAAAAAAAAATTGGGTCATTACACACAATAAGTTGTTCCGCTCGATCGCAGAACTCACACATCCAGTAGTTTTGCAGATAAAAGAACATTGCTCAGGCATCAGAATGGCCGCTCGAGTGCAAACCTGCTCGAGCATAGGAAACGCCGCTTAAGCGTAGAATACACTCTCCCAGTAGTTTTGCAGACCTGCAAAAAACTATTGAGAGTTTGCAAAGCCCGCTTGAGTACAAGAAATGCCGCTCAAGTGAAAGAGCAAAATTATGGGCTACAAGAGTTGGGAAACCGAATAACCAACCTGTTTCAAACACAACCACAACAATCACATAGCCAAGGTTTAAGAGAAAAGAAGATAAGCAAGACATATTCAACAGTACAAAACTAAGAAACCCGTATCCAAATTACGATAAGGGTTGGGTCAAAACCGAAATCGTTATAACCTTCCCCCCTTAAAGAATTTCGTCCCTGAAATTTCAAATCAGGTTTTACAGTTATGTTTAAACCAAACACCATAATGATAGATAACTAATTCCAATACCATGACCCATTCTCCGGTCATCCATTTTCATCAACTTGATACACAAGTCCCAATATTGAAGTAAAATCCACATTTTCCAAAACATTTGCAATGTTTACATTAAATTCGTGTTTTCAAAATATACACAACATATACAATGTTCTCATATATCCAAAACATATACAATATTTTCATATTTTATTAACATAACAAAATTCCATTACATGTTCAAACATCAACAAATAAGTCCGGATATTTCTCACGAACTTCCAACTCACGTTCCCAAGTTGCCTCCTCAACCCCGTGATGTTTTCACAATAGTTAGCGAAGTGGCAAACATGATAAGGTTAAAATCACAAACTCCTCTGCATAGGCATAATTCGGGTTGGATTTGCATATAAATACTCAAAGCCTCACTGAAATAAAAAAGAACGAATAAAATTAAAACTGAAAAGATTTTTGTCAAACGGGATTTCCAATAACAAAAACCTAACATTTTTTATACTTTAATCAATTTATATCTTTTTTTTCTTCATATAGATTGTAATAGCTATTGATAGTTACTAAATAGCTCTTGAAACTTGTTACTTTTATTTTCATGATTAGTTTATGCTGTTAAACCATGTCACTTTTTCCTTAGTGTTTTTAACTTATGCAACATTTAAAAAATAATAAATAATGAATTATTAATTTTTTGTTTTATGGTGCCCTATAGAAATGGTTAAGGTCCAATAATAAATTATTGGAGTATTGATATTTTTTTAATTATTATTTATTTAATTTTTGCTTAAGTTCCAATGTAATTTATTTGTGTTTTATTCTTTAGAAAGCATGGAATTCTTTTAAAGTTCCACCAAATTCGTTTTTACATAGAAGTAGTGCCTAATAAAATTGTAATGTGATGTGTTACATTTTTCAGCATGTCAACACAGCAAGTGCCTAGTATATAAATATTAATAGTAATGTTGCATACAAAAAGAAAAGTTTTAAATAGTAATCACAATTTAAAATATGTAAATTCAAATTTTGAATATTTTTAAATTGTAAATTACATTGACCTTTTATGTATTTTGAAAAAAAAATAATAATAATACAGTCATACAAATTTGATATAATTATATTAAGTTTTCTTAAACTCTTAATTCATATCCATATTACACTTAATTTTCTTTTATTTAGTAATTTGTTAATCATATACCTGGATAAAAAGAAGAAGAAGAAGATGATGATGATGATGTTATCATATTTTTTACATTGAAATGTTTATTTTATTTTATTTATTTTTTGAGTCTTTACATAATCTGCATTAGCTTGGGTCTTTCTAAATTTATTAAAAGGGAAGTTGGTATAATTATATCAAAATTATAATACTTGTTGTGTCAAAATAAATGATTTTGAATATATAAAATTTCTAATATGTAAATGGTTGATAAGTAACCTTCACCAAGACCAAGCCGGCCCTGAGGTGAGGCGACTAAGGTGGTCGCCTTCGGCCCCTAACTTTGAACAAAATTTAGGGCTCCCAACTAGGAAAGTGTATCATGTCGTATTATTTCATAATTATTTCAACATTAGCTCAATTCATTTATGTTAGGACCTTTTGTTGTCAAATTCCATGGATCAAAACCAAGGTTGTAACAAGAGTTCTTTAAGAAGTTGGTTTCCTTCAAAAACAGGATTACTTTAGAGTTCTGCAAGAAGTTGGTTTTCTACAAGAAGTTGGTTTTCTTTCCCAACTAGGATTGCTTTGGTTTTCTATAAATAGTTGGGTTTCTCCCAAATTTAGATTATTCATTGATTCATTCATTGAATCCTCCAGATCTTTCTTTTTGGTTCTTAAAGGTTAAAACCACTAGGAATCAAGGGGTATTTGGTGAGTAAAGGCGGAGGCTCCCCCTCAATCAATGAATCCTTTATTTTCTTTTTTCATTTTTTTTTTCTCTTTTCTTTCTTTTGCACATTTTTTTCTTTCTTTTCTTTCTTGTGCACATTTTTTTTTTTTTTTTCTTTTGCACACTCATCGGCGGCTGACACACTCAAGAGTATGGAAACCGAACCAGAGAAGCATGGATATATTAAGGATGGCCTGGTTGGTGACTCTGAGGTAGCCTTTTCCTCATGTCTAGAATACAAAAAATAGAGAGGAAAGCCATGGAGATGCAAAAAGATGGAAGATGGTTAAGAGACTCAACATCACCCATGATATGCTAGTATAGGTCAATTCCTCTAGAAAAGCAAAAGATATCATGCCAGAAGTCCATAGAAAAAATAACCACTAAGGCAAAAGACTCCAATATTTTCTAATCCAAGAGTGTGTACAGAATGAGACATACTAATCAAAGAACACACACTCCAAAATGAGTAATGACCATAGAAAGCACACACATATTAACATGTAATGTTTATTCTCATCAATTCCAATATGCATCAAGGACATCTCAAAAAATTCAAACTTGCAAAACCATACTAAGAAAATCTTTTTGATTTTTTTTTCAACAATAAAGTAAAAAAAAAAAACATGCACACAAATCAAACAAGATCTCGTTCTAAAAGATTTTTTTTTTTAAAAAAAATAGAGCTTTCTAAAAGAATTTTTTTTTTTTTTTTATAAAAAAAATAGAACGACCCGCTCTGATACCAATTGAAAAATCTAGAAACCTCCTAGATGTTGATTTGTGATTATGTATCAATTTTAAGCAGAATATAAAAATCCCAATCAAACAATCAAGAGAAAGAGACACAAAGATTTTACGTGGAAAAACCACAATTGGACACCTTCCAATTGTGATAAAAAAACCACGGGCCACAGCCACCAGAACAATCCACTAAGAAGATATAAAGGAATTACACAGGTATCACTCTCAATTATCTAGCGAATCCACAACGCCTAATTGAACCAACCTCTATGTGCCTCTTCCAACCCCATCTTCACCACGGAATTGTCTTTCTGATGAGCCACTCCGGATTCCACCACCGAAGCTTCAGACCGAATTCTTCAGAATCCACAACTGAAGAACAACTTTGATGAGCCACTCCAGAATTCACAACTGAAGCTTCAGGCTCGAATTCTTCAGAATCCACAACTGAAGAACAACTCTCTCTTTTGTGTAACAAACAAAACCTTTGATGTAGCCTTTTCAGATCATGAGTTGAATACTCAATAAGACATCAAAGAAAAATAAAATATCCCCAGATATAAACCAAAAATAAAAAAAAACACACAGAGACCCCAAAAAAAAACTAAAAAGAGTAAACACATCAACACAAGTCAAGTTTTCTCACCCAAATCTTTTTGGTCTTAACAAAAACAGGTCTAGCGGTCTTGGTAGGTGTCGTGGTGTTGTGAACACCCTCATGAATCTTGGTATTCTGCCTAGACATGTAAGGTTGTCTCCTAACCCAAAAAGTATTCGAATTTTTACCCTTTTGAGACATTCTCCCATGCAACTTATAACAATAAGGGCGAATATGACCATGCATACCACAATAATGACAAATAAAAACAGGGTGTACCTTCTTTTCTTTTACCTTACCAACTCTAGGGAGTTTGAGAAGTCTTTTCTCTTGTTGAACCTTTTGTCCTCCCTTTTCTTGAGTTCTTGTGTCATGAGATGTAGAAGCACTCTGTTTTTGCTCTCTCTTATCTCTAAAGCCAATGCCACTCTTGTCTGAACAGATTTGTTGAGATCCAATGATATCCTCCAAAGTTTTTGATCCTTTGTTCCAAAGACCAATGGTGAGCATGGCACACTTGAGCTCTTCCTCTTTCTTGATCATTAGTTCTTCCAAGGCAACTTGTGACATCTCGAGAGATTCAATCTTTTCTTCATACATGGCATGAGTTTCCTGTAGCTCATTCCTCTCTGTCTCACAAGTCAACAGTTTTGCACAAAGAACTTGTTGATCATCAGCTATCTTGATGGCATTGATCCTAGCCTCGGAAATCTCCTCTTTAAGTTTGACATTCTCACTTTCACATGCTTTGAGTTTCTTTGTGAGTTTGTCATTCAGTTTGAACAAATTAAGAGACTCCTTATACAGCTTTTCATAGGCTTGCTCAAGGTCTTCATGATCACTCTCCGATGATTCATCATCAGTGGTATTCTCAACTAACCTTTTCGGAGACTCTGTTTGTCCTTCAGTTTCGGAAGCCACCATGAAAGCAAGGAATTGCTTATTTTCTTTTTTCATTTTTTTTTTCTCTTTTCTTTCTTTTGCACATTTTTTTCTTTCTTTTCTTTCTTGTGCACATTTTTTTTTTTTTTCTTTTGCACACTCATCGGCGGCTGACACACTCAAGAGTATGGAAACCGAACCAGAGAAGCATGGATATATTAAGGATGGCCTGGTTGGTGACTCTGAGGTAGCCTTTTCCTCATGTCTAGAATACAAAAAATAGAGAGGAAAGCCATGGAGATGCAAAAAGATGGAAGATGGTTAAGAGACTCAACATCACCCATGATATGCTAGTATAGGTCAATTCCTCTAGAAAAGCAAAAGATATCATGCCAGAAGTCCATAGAAAAAATAACCACTAAGGCAAAAGACTCCAATATTTGCTAATCCAAGAGTGTGTACAGAATGAGACATACTAATCAAAGAACACACACTCCAAAATGAGTAATGACCATAGAAAGCACACACATATTAACATGTAATGTTTATTCTCATCAATTCTAATATGCATCAAGGACATCTCAAAAAATTCAAACTTGCAAAACCATACAGAAAATAAAGGATTCATTGATTGAGGGGGAGCCTCCGCCTTTACTCACCAAATACCCCTTGATTCCTAGTGGTTTGACTTTCCTTAGTTGTGGATTCTGAAGAATTCGAGCCTGAAGCTTCAGTTGTGACTTCTGGAGTGGCTCATCAAAGTTGTTCTTCAGTTGTGGATTCTGAAGAATTCGGTCTGAAGCTTCGGTGGTGGAATCCGGAGTGGCTCATCAGAAAGACAATTCCGTGGTGAAGATGGGGTTGGAAGAGGCACATAGAGGTTGGTTCAATTAGGCGTTGTGGATTCGCTAGATAATTGAGAGTGATACCTGTGTAATTCCTTTATATCTTCTTAGTGGATTGTTCTGGTGGCTGTGGCCCGTGGTTTTTTTATCACAATTGGAAGGTGTCCAATTGTGGTTTTTCCACGTAAAATCTTTGTGTCTCTTTCTTTTGATTGTTTGTTTGGGATTTTTATATTCTGCTTAAAATTGATACATAATCACAAATCAACATCTAGGAGGTTTCTAGATTTTTCAGAGAGAAAAGATAGAGCTTGGTGGATCTTCTAATAAAACAAGGTGCTCTGTTTGGTTGACCCCAATGTTGGCAAGCACATCTACACATTGGTTTGCTTCTCTTGGAATATATTGAATGCAACAGTTGCATCTTTTTAGCATGAAGTTGGCATCCTCAATCAGTGCTCTGTATGGAAATGTTCTTTCAGCTCCATCCTTAATTAGCTTCATTGCTAGCTAGGATTCTATCTTAATTTCTATGTTAGCCATTCCTTTTTGCATGATGATTGTTAGTTCTCTATATAGCCCCCAAAGTTCAACTTCCAAACTCGTGCAATTTCCCAGATAGCCATGGTATCCCCACAACCAGGTGCCCACTTTATCTCTTAGTAAAACTCCATACCCAAATTGGCTTGGATCTCCTTTAGAACATCTATCAGTGTTCAACTTTAGTTTCCCTAGAATAGGAGCAAACTAGTTAGTTAGTCTTGGTTCTCAATAATTTGGGTGAAGGGGGTTTTGAAAAGCTTCCTGGATCTCTTGAGCTTGTTGTAGTATTCTGGTTGTACTGGTGTATATGGATTGGGTTTGATTTTCAAACATTTGTTTATTTCTTTCTTTATATATACTCCAGATGGCAGACAAGAAGATTGTTGGCCATTGGATTTTAGCCAACATACTTTTACTTTTCATGTTAGATTTTAATCACTTAGGCAATGGTTTCCTATGTTCTCCTTGCCACCAATTAAGATCTTTCAGTTTGAGCTAAATGTTTTTAGCTTTGGGGCATCCTCTTAGTAAGTGAATCATGTCTTCTCTTTCAGTTTGGCATCTGTGACAAATGTCTTAATCTGCAAGGTTTCTTGTGAGTCTCATTTGGTTTGCGAGGAGCCTTTCATGTATGGCTAGCCAGAGAAAACTTTGTAGCCTTTGTGAAGCTTTGATTTTCCATCTCCAATTGCCAATCCAATCCATTCTCTTCCTGTTTGGTGATAGCATTATAAGCTGCTGAAGTAGAAAAATTCCCATTAGTAGTCCCTTGCCAAGTAGGGCTATCCATGAAAGTCACAAACTTGGGTTTGCAGATGCTGAGAATGTTGTCTTTGTCTTGTCGGGAGATTAGGTGTTGGATTGGTGTCAGGTCCTATCTGCCTTCATCATCTAGAATAGAGCTAACTTTTGTTGTACAATCAATGTGAGGTCCTTGATTGTTATTACATAAAGGTTGTGTGCCACACCACCAGTCAGTCCAGAGTGATATATTCTTCCTATTCTCCACGTTCCATTTGATATTTTCCTCCAAGACCTCCCTGTTTTTAATTATGCTTTTCCATGTGTGAGATGTTTTTCTCTATATGGACCAACTGGAAATGGAGTGTTAGTTTAGGTACTTAGATTGAAGGATTTTGCACTAGAGGTTATCATCTTTACTAGCAACTTTCTAACCCAATTTTTATATTAAGGTAGAGTTCTGCTCTCTGGTTTTCCTAATACCCAGCCCACCATTTCTTTTACTTTTACAAACTTAATTCCAATTAACCAAGTGAACTTTCCTAACTGTGTTAGCGTTACCCCATATGAAGTTTCTATTCAAGCTATCAATTTTGTCACAAACATTCCTAGGTAGTTCCATAGTTTGCATGAGGTGGTTAGGGACGTTAGAAGTGACAGACTTCACTAGGGTAATTCTACTAGCTAGGGAGAGATTTTTAGCCTTTCATCCAGACAACTTGCTAGTTATTTTCTCAATGATGTCTTTTATTTGATTTTTATTAACTCTACCATAGAGCAAAGGAGTTCCTATGTATTTACCCAGATCATCAGTTAGGGATATACCACATTGGTAGCTAAGGGGAAGAGCTTCTATCCTGGTGATGTTAGGGGAAACAAAGATTTTGAATTTTTGGAAATTAATCTTCTGACTATATATTTCACAAAATTCATTCAGGACTTCCATAATGCACTCATAGTTCCTTCTATTAGCTTTGGCAAACAAGATTAGGTCATCAGCAAAGAACATGTGAGAGATACGAATACTATGACTGGTTGCTTTCAGGCCTTTCCATGCTCCACTATCAATTTTGATTCTAATAATGTTAAAAAGATTTTCCATGCAAAACACAAACAAGTAAGGAGATAAAGGGTACCTTGTCTAAGATCTCTCCCAACATTAATGCTAGGAAGGTTTCATCATTCCAAATGATAGAAGAATTGACATTTGACACACAGTTTATAATGAGAGTAATCCAAACAGAGTTAAGATTAAATTCTTTGAGAGTATGATGGACAAAATTCCAAGGAATACGATCATAGGCTTTTTCAAGATCAATCTTAAGAACCATCCCACCAGTTTTACCCTTCTTATTTCTAAGGGTATGAATGATTTCTTGAGTTATGATAATATTATCAGTGGTAGTTTTGCTTGGGATGAAACTACTCTGGTTGGGGCTAATCAGGTCAGAAAGGAGGGGCCTGATTTTATTAACAATGATTTTGGTGATGGTTTTATAAGTTACATTGCACAAGCTTATGTGTCTAAATTGCTTCATAGTCTTAGGATTATCCAGCTTGGGGATTAAAACAATTTGAGTTTCATTGACATCCTTAGGGATGTTTTTATTAGAAAAACATAGTTGGACAAAGTTGCACATAGAAGATCCCATAATATTCCACGTTATGTGATAGAAAATAGCTTGTAAGCCATCCTCTCCAGGAGCTTTAAAGGCTTTTATGTTTTTGATGGCATTCCAAATTTCATGATTTGATATGGGAGCTTGAAGTTTATCATTGTCTTCTCCAGTGAACCTAGTGTTAGTGATATTCCTCCAATTTTCCAGCATAAGAATCTCCTCATGTTTAAACAAGTCACTGAAATGGTGATTTATGTGGGTTTTGATGTCCTCAGGGCTGGAGAGCCAGCTGCCATTCTCATTCTTGAGTATATTGATTTTCAATTTTCTGCGTTTGTTGAGGGTAGATATATGAAAGAATTTGATATTTTGGTCTCTCATGGTGAACCATTTGACTCTAGATTTTTGGAACCAAATAAACTCTTCTTGAAAAATGGCCATATTGTATTGTTTTATGAGATCTTTTTTCTAAAAGGAAAAAATTGTGAAAAAAGGATTGTGTTTGGGATTTTTGAATTCCCTTTATGCGGGCCATGAGATTTCTTTTTCTTTTATAAACATTCCCAAAAACTTCCTTGTTTCAAATTTTCACATTATCATATGCATTAGAGACAAAAATAAAAGGGTAAATTACAAATATACTCTCTGAGATTTGCTTAAAATATAAATCGTTTCGTGTGGTTATGGAAATTACATTCCATCCCTGAGGTTTTTAATTTCATTACAAATTGCTCATTTTATTAATAAATCATCAAGTTAATTAATAATTTTTAATAATGTTATAAATCATCAGACAATTTTATGTATAGGAGAGTAGTTATAAATTTTATTTTTTTAGTTAATTCTATTAAATAAAAAATTTTGATAAAAAAAATATTTATAATTTTTTAAATCACAACGAACAATATGTATTTTAAGTGTAAATTTACCCAAAATATATATATAAAAAAAAGTCCTATTATTTGAATTTAACAACTAATTTGACAGCTGCATTGAAGATGATGAACTTTGAATCCCTGAGTTTCCACCACACATATGGTTGAAACCAGTGACCGTCTCTTGCCTTAACATGAGGGGTTTTGAATTGCCTTCAACATTTCAGACAATGAGAGGTCTCATAATTGAAATAAAAACCAAAATATAAGAAAGAAAATATGTCCAATTAAAAATTGGTCAATACTTTGGCTTATTTGTGTCGGTCAGGGCCGGCCTTGAGTTATTAAGGATCTAAGGTGAATTTTTTAAATTGAGTCTTTCATATATCATTATCTAAAAAAAAAATTTGTTTGGCTAAAACAAAAAAGATAAAAATTTATTTATATTGCATTACAATTTTACAAAATTTAGATAACAAATATATATAGATATATAATAGTTGAACTGCAATTAGTTGAATCGAATCTTTATTTTTTAGCTTACCAATGCTATGATAAATAAAATTAATTGGGGGTAAGGATGAGAATTTTCGACACAACTCCAACAATATATAAAATTAGCAAGTTAGGGATGACTATTTTTCAACATGAATCCAAGTATGATACGACTCAATAATATGAATTATTTGTTATATATTTTAATGTTCATTAAGGGATGCAATAATATTTTTTTAATCTTTTATTTAACTCTATCTAACTGAATAAAAAAGTATGCAAAATATTAATTAAGGCTAATATCTTTTTTTCATTTAAGATATGTATTTTTTTGTTACCTATTTTAGAGTCAATCTAGTAAAAACTAGATAGTAATAAGGTACAATTTTTTTAATTAGAAAAATGCAATTGAATTAAAATCAAACATTCTATGAATAATTTCATTTAGTAGAAATAAATTTTATAAAATTCAACTTATGGGAAAAATTTTAATCTCCCCATACACTTGCTAAGCTATTTTTAACTAAAAGTGAAAGTTTTCACATTAAACATCAATCGGATACAAATTAAAATAACACCATACGACAACGTGAAAATAAATTGAAAAATCTAGAAACCTCCTAGATGTTGATTTGTGATTATGTATCAATTTTAAGCAGAATATAAAAATCCCAATCAAACAATCAAGAGAAAGAGACACAAAGATTTTACGTGGAAAAACCACAATTGGACACCTTCCAATTGTGATAAAAAAACCACGGGCCACAGCCACCAGAACAATCCACTAAGAAGATATAAAGGAATTACACAGGTATCACTCTCAATTATCTAGCGAATCCACAACGCCTAATTGAACCAACCTCTATGTGCCTCTTCCAACCCCATCTTCACCACGGAATTGTCTTTCTGATGAGCCACTCCGGATTCCACCACCGAAGCTTCAGACCGAATTCTTCAGAATCCACAACTGAAGAACAACTTTGATGAGCCACTCCAGAATTCACAACTGAAGCTTCAGGCTCGAATTCTTCAGAATCCACAACTGAAGAACAACTCTCTCTTTTGTGTAACAAACAAAACCTTTGATGTAGCCTTTTCAGATCATGAGTTGAATACTCAATAAGACATCAAAGAAAAATAAAATATCCCCAGATATAAACCTTTAAGAATCAAAAAGAAAGATCTGGAGGATTCAATGAATGAATCAATGAATAATCTAAATTTGGGAGAAACCCAACTATTTATAGAAAACCAAAGCAATCCTAGTTGGGAAAGAAAACCAACTTCTTGTAGAAAACCAACTTCTTGCAGAACTCTAAAGTAATCCTGTTTTTGAAGGAAACCAACTTCTTAAAGAACTCTTGTTACAACCTTGGTTTTGATCCATGGAATTTGACAACAAAAGGTCCTAACACTCTCCTAATTGCAGACATGGTTTCTGCTAGCTCAAGGACGGACTGATTACCTCCTCTGTTTGTTTGTTCTATTAACTCTTAACTACCTATTCTCATTTTCATTTGAATCCAAAAAAAAAAAAAATGACTGGCTAAAATTTGACAGATAGTTTGCCAAATGTGAAACATTGTTGTGTCATTAAATATGAAGGGTCAAAATTTGAAAAAGAAAATAGATAGTTGGAAGGAAAGAACACTAGTTAGATCAAAGCTTGATATTTTTTAAACACTAGAAAATGCTGAATTATAGCATTTTAAACCCTATAATATACTAAAATTTGGCATTTGAATGGTGACTTTTTTTTACATTGGATCCAAATCAAGCCTAGCAAATTTTAAATCAAATTATAACTAAAAGCTACTTTTGTATTTTAACTAGCATTTATATACACACTAGATCAGACTCTCTCTATTCTAAAATTTAATTTTATAAAATATTCATTTTATTTTCTAAGAAAAATGATTTGCTAGATTATTTTGCACATGATCTACTGGACCTTAGGAAAACAAAGCAAGATTTGGTATGAAGATTTGGTGCAATAGCCGGTTGCTAAAAATAAGCTAAACTTCGATTAATTATTTTTAGTAGCTAACGATTGTACTTTTTGCTGACCAAATTTTGTTTAGTCAACGAAAACCCTGCTTTCAACAACTAAAACTCAGTTAGTTGTCAAAAGTAAAATAAATACCGACTAAATTAATTTTACTAGCTGTGTATTTAAACATTTAGAGACCAAATGGTTTTTTTTAGTCGCCGAAAACCCTATTTTCAACAACAAAAACTCAATTAGTCGCCAAACATGAATCAAATACCGACTACATTATTTTTTGTAGCTAAAGATTATACCTTTCACAACTAAATTTCTTTTAGTAGCTAAAATGTGTACCCTTGCTGACTAAGTTTTTTTTAATAATTAAAGTGTGTACATTTAGCGACCAAAATTTTTTTCAGTCGGCATTTTTAATCGTCGAAGATGTAATTTCCTGTAGTGTATATATCACAGTGGCTCATTTATGAACATGATTTGGGCCTCTATATCTCCAATTCTCCAAACACAAAATGAAACATAAAATATATATAAAGAAGGGATGGAAGTTTACAAAATGTCGGTAGAATCTGTTTTGAAATTTTTTGTCAATTTATATATATTTTGTATCTAATTTTGGAATTAATATTTATGTTTTTAAACTTATTCATGTGGCTTTTATACAAAATATTTACAACTTATCCACCTATAACGTGAAATTAACATTTATTGACAAGGTGGACCTGAGGGGCTCGGGCGATTTTTTCAAAATTTCAAGTACCTTCCTATTATAATAGTATTAGTTAAAATATTTTCAAATTAATAGGCTTGTCCTTCAATGTTTGTTTGTTTGTTTTTTTTATTTTTTTAAGTGAAATTGTATACATTTTTTTTTTTTTAAAGCTACATATACATTCATCACGCTAGAATCATGCATCTATCCTGTCTATAGCTCCACTACACTCAGGAACGAAACTAGAAGAAAATTATGGGGGACCATAACCCTCTGTTTCTGTGAACATTATAAT
This sequence comes from Camellia granthamiana, assembly GCA_036172215.1. Classification (NCBI taxonomy): domain Eukaryota; kingdom Viridiplantae; phylum Streptophyta; class Magnoliopsida; order Ericales; family Theaceae; genus Camellia; species Camellia granthamiana. The sequence goes on along the minus strand of CM069904.1, from coordinate 33,916,286 downwards.
TTGTCAAATGATCTCCAGTATAAAATATATATATATGTCATTCTTTTTCCATTTTGAATTTTCTTTCTATTTTACATCAAAAAAACATATTCATCCTATTAGAAATTACTTTTATGGTATTTAAATTTTTTTTAATGTATATATAATTTATATACCATATATACATACATGTGTGTTTTGTGTATATAATGAAAAAAATTATTTTTCTTTTAACCTCTCCAATAATAAAATCCTGATCCCATCCCTAACCCTGCTACCATAAAAAATATACTAGTGTTTGACATGTTTACCACCGCTAGTGACATTTCTCAATCCAACTTATTCAACCTCCAAATCTACACTCCTCACTAGCAAGCACTCTCAGCCACACTTTCTGTATCTGGTTTTTTCTTACCAGCTTCCATGTCCCTTTCTTTGTCCCTCCTCCTTCCAAAAAAACTATGTCGTGCTATTCGGACAATGTTTTAATAGTCTTTAAAATAAAACGATCATGTAAGTTGTTACATTCAAAGATGAAAAATCTCATATAATCGTATAATTTCTAAAACTATCGAGTCAGTGCATAAGAAATACCAAATAACTTCCCACATTTCAAAACCTACCATGCCTTCATATATACACACACCTCAATTTTAGTATCTAATAGGCTAAGAAATTATATGATCATATAATATAACTCATTGTTTTAAAGAAGGGAACTCGCATAATCGTATAATTTTTGAAACTATTGAATCGACGCACGAAAGAAAAATTAAATAACTTCTTAATTGGATCTCACACCTTTCAAAACCTATCATGCCTATGCACATATAAATATTATTATTAAGTGAAGGCTTAAAATTAGTTTAGTGAAACATTTTTCTCCTCATGTTACGTGACAGCTTTATATATGTTAAAATTTAAAAAATATATTATATATAGCGTAAGCAAATTTTGAACTCAAAACCTTAAATTTTATTAAAAATATACTTATCATTTAAATAACATACATATTATGATATTAAATTCTTTATTATTTATTTTTATTATTAGTTATTTGAATTATACACACACTTGCGCGTGTCACTCCACTAGTGTGTATATATATATAGACACCGTAATTTCAGGGTCCAAATGGTCTAAAAAATTATCCAATCATGTAACTCACTGTATTTAAAGATGGAACCTCATATGATCGTGTAACTCTTAAAACTATTGAATCGGTCCACGAAAAGCACCAAATAACTTCTCAGTTGGGTCCCACCTTTCAAAACCTACAATCGCTATGCATATATACACACCTCAACCTCCACATCTAAGCTCTACCTTTACCTCTCCTTCTTCCTTCTCTGAACTTCGATAGATAGACTCTAAAGTCACCCCCACCTCTATTGAAACCTCAAGAAAAAGCAGAGGAAAATAAACAAGGAAAATGAATGGGTACTCCAAGATCAAACTTGTTGGCTCCACCAAATCAAGATCCATTGATTTCTCAGATCTCCTTTTTTCCCCACAAAATCTAAAACCCATTGAGGAAACATGCCCAAACAACACCCCCACAATCCAAGAAACCAAACAGATGAAGAACACCAATACCCATGAGTCTCCACCAGATGTAGAACATGAAAAAGTAGATGAGAATGGAGAGAGGTTTGGGGTGATTCTGAGAAGGAACTTCTCTGTTTCTTCCACAGCTTCTGACAAATTCAAGCTTGCCAAACAGGGCACAACAACAAGAAGTTTGCAATCTGCAGTGAAGAGGGCATTCTCAATAAGAAGATCTTCATCAGTCTCTGAGAGGTATTGTGGGATTCATGACCAGTGTGTGACTCTAGCATCATCATCCTCATTTGATGATCATGATGGTGATGAAATGATGGACAAGAACAACACAGTGGAGACAAGATCTATGGAGAAGATAAAGAAGAAGCATAGGAGTGTGAAGATCCTAAAAGCCTGTAAAAGAGTTTTTGGACTATAGTCATAAACATTTTACATATAATAATTTTATTATTATTACTTTTTATTTTTCATGAATGGATCTGTTTTCTTGGTGCTTTTGTCAGGGCATTCAAGTCTTTTTCTTATGATCACTTTTTTATCTGTGTTTTGATGTTTGTTACTTTCCTAATTTGGGTTTTCATTTGGGTAAAAATCCCTCTCTAATCTTTGGGAAGTTTAGAATAAGTGCATTTTTTGGCTTTTCTTGTATTATGTGTAGAAAAAGTAGAGAGGAGATGTTGATTGATGTGACCCAAAAAAGATAAAAAGATGAAATAAGTGCACTTATATTGGGATGCCAAACTTGGCTTTAAACAAGAAGTTGAGAAACAATATCGAACTCTATATATATCTATATAATAAAATAATGGATTTTTGAAAAGATATATTAACTAATAAATCTCATCTCACAAATAAATACTTAAATTAGTCTCAAATTTTTTCTATTGATCTGTTAAATCATATTAGTGGAGTATTTCTTTCCGTGTAATTTTATTTTTTATTTTGGTAGTATTTTGGCAGACAGTTATACCATTTTATTAATGTGATTAGTATGATGTGATACTCCAATATGACAAGTATTAATATAACACTCTAACGATGTGACGTTCCAAAAAAATTAAATACTCCTTAGTGTATATTTCCTAAATGTAACGACGTGGAGGGTATGATGTGACACTCCAAAACTTTTACTTAAAAAAATAATAAAAACTCGTTAGTGTACTTTTTGTCAAATGTGACAACGTGGCGGGTATAATGTAATACTTCAAAAAAAATAAAAATTCCGTAGTGTACTTTTCTCAAACGTGATAACGTGGCGGATATGATGTGATACTTTAAAAAAAAAATAAAAGCTCCTTAGTATTCTTTTCTCAAACGTGACAATGTGGTGAGTATGATGTGACGCTCTAATTAAAATTAAGAACTCCTTAGTGTACTTTCTTCAAACGTGACATGTGACACTAACGTGGCGAGTATGATGTGACACTCTAAAAAAATTAAAAATTCTTTAGTATACTTTTCTTAAATGTGACACTAAAAAATTCTTTAATATATTTTTTCTAAATGTGACACTTCAATGTGATGAGCAAATGAGTCATTACACATTCAAAAAGACTAAATAAATCACAAGAAAAAATATAAAACTATATGAATTATAAGTTCAAAATATAAGACTTATTGATCAATCTCCCTCTTAAAAATATAGTGAAAATGTTTTACATGTCATTGTGAATGGTGATGATTAACTGAATCTAACTAGTGAAAAATATAGATGTAATTTGACTTACAGGTTGAGATAAGCCCAATTAATGGTTAGTTTGATTATCTCTTTTATGTAATTGGATTCATAGGTTGAGATGAGTCCAATTAACGGTTAGTGTAATTCTCTCTCTTCTTTTCTTTATGCATTTGAAAAGAAAAGCCGAATTACATGCATAATTCCTGTACAAACAAATTATATACAATAATGTGTCAAATTAAACATTTATTATAGTTGTTATAATTCTAAAAATGTTACTACCAAATATTTGTACAAGTTGCATATACATAAATTTTTATCTAAATTTTTTTTATGTTATGTTTGGTAGACTAGTTAAAAAATTTATTGCCTATTACGTGACATGAGATTTGAAAAATATTGAACATTAAGTATTTCTTTTTTAATCTTTAATCAATTTATCTCTTGTTTTTTCTTCATATAAATTGTAATAGCCATCAATGGTTACTAATAATAACTCTTGAAACTTATTACTTTTATTTTCATGATTAGTTTATGCTGTTTAACCATGTCACTTTTTCCTTGGTGTTTTGAACTTATGTAACATTTAAAAAATAGGATGAATTACATTAATAGTCCGTATAGTTTGGGGCTTGTATCACTTTGGTCCTTAATTTTTTAATTGTGACACATTTGACCCTGAATTTTGAATTTTGTTCGAAATAAGGACAATTGAAGATATCATTAGATTTTTCAAGGGTAAAATCGTCAATTTGATAAAATATAAACTAATTTGATAAAAATAAATGTCAAACCAATATTTTTGAATTTTTAAAAATTATTTCTACACACTAAAAATAAAATTATGTAAAATTGATAAATTTTTTAGACATTTATTTATTTTTTTACCAAATTAATTTTTATTATGTGTTTGGATGATGATCATGTAAAATTAATTTAAAAAAATTAATCATGTAATTTTTATTAATTTTTATCAATTTTACATAATTTTATCATTGGTGGATAAAAATAATTTTTAAAAAATTAAAAATATTTTTTTGACATTTATTTTTGTCAAATTAGTTTATATTTTATTAAATTGACGATTTTGCCATTGAAATTAAACAATGGTATCTTCAATTGTCCTTATTTGGAACAAAATTCAAAATTCAAGGTCAAATGTGTCACAATTGAAAAGTCAGGGATCAAAGTGACACGAGTTCCAAACTATAGGGACTATTTGTGCAATTTGCCCTAAAAAATAATAAATACAGAATTATTAATTTTTAGTTTTATGGTACCTTATAGGAATGGTTATGGTCCAATAATAAATTATTGGAGCATTGATATTTTGTTTTTAATTATTATTATTTATTTAATTTTTGCTTAAGTTCCAATGTAATTTATTTGTGTTTTATTCTTTAGAAAGTATGGAATTCTTTTAAAGTTCCACCAAATTCATTTTTACAAATAAGTTGTATCTAATAAAATTTTAATGTGATGTGCTACATTTTTCAGCATGCCAACACAGCAAGTGCCTAGTATATAAATATTAACAGTAATGTTGCATACAAAAGGAAAAATTTTAAATAGTAATCACAATTTAAAATATGTCAATTCAAATTTTGAATATTTTTAAATAGTAAATTACATTGACCTTTTATGTATTTTGAAAAAAAATTACAGTCATACAAATTTGATATAATTATATTAAGTTTTCTTAAACTCTTAATTCATATTCCTATTACACTTAATTTTCTTTTATTTAGTATTTTGTTAATCATATACGTGGGGAAGAAGAAAAAGAAGAAGAAAAAGAAGAAGATGATGATGATGATGATGATGATGTTATCATATTTTTTACATTGAAATGTTTATTTTATTTTATTTATTTTTTGAGTCTTTAGATAATCTGTAGTAGCTCAGGTCTTTTTAAATTTATTAAAAGGGAAGCTAGTATAATTATATCAAAATTGTAATACTTGTTGTGTCAAAATAATTTTTTTTTTTAATATATAAAATTTCTAATATGTAAATGGTTGATAAGTAACCTTCACTGACATGAGGGCCAGACCTGAGGTGAGGCGACTAAGGCGGTCGCCTCAGGCCCTCAATTTTAAACAAAATTTAGGACTTCCAACTAAGGAAGTGTATCTGTGTGAGTGATTTTCTGACCACACTGCCCCTCTTAGTAATCAGTTGGTGAACACCGGCAGAATAGATGGCTTCTAGATAACCTGCAACAGAAAGAGAAGAATCCCACGGTGGTTCGCCACCCGGGGGTACTCCGACGATCAAGTCAGTACTCAATATCTCTTAAAGATAAATCAATTTATTCAACTCACAAGCTTGAGTATAAAAACATACCTTAGACCCATGGGGGTGCCTCTCTTTTATAGCCAATACAATCCTAGTCCCAATAGGAGCCTGGCCCTAATGGACTTAGGATTATTGCTAATCTGGGACTCCCAGTGGGATTAGGATAAACTCTCTAAGAGTTCTATCTTTACCCAAGCTGAAGTCTTCTCCCAATTTAGGACTCTTGTCCATATCTAGGTTGAGTTCCCTCTTTATTCTAGGATTCCGATATCTTCGGAGATAACCTCGGCCTTGCCGAGATCACCTCGGCGTCACGACCAGGACACGTGGCACCTCGGCTGACACGTCGGTGTCACCTTGCCACGTGTTGGTACTCAAAAAATATATCCCCACAACTGCCCCCTAGGTTCTATTATCTCGGCATTCTGAGGTGATGGAACCTACATTGTTCGTTCATCTGTACCCCTCTGTCCGAGATCTAACTCGCCGACCTCAAAGTTTCTTGGATTTTACTGTCCACTTCTGTCAAGTATCAAGCTTCATGCTTTCCAAGCTATTCGAGATCACACCTCCTAGCCGAGATTTCTGGTTTCATTAATTCATAAACTCCAAGAGCTTTGTAACTGCTCCATTTACATTTTCAGGTGGGCTCTTGATTTCCAGTCATCTATTTGACTCCGGCGATCTTCATATCGGTGTTCATTTCCCTTGGTAGGTTCATAAACTCTTTACTTGCTTTTTAAGCTCAATCTTTTATAACTCTTCCGAATCTGTTTACTTGCCATCTGTTGCCTTGTATTTTCGTCTGTCTCATTATTTTTCTTGTTCTTCACATACTTACTTAGTGCCTGTGCACTTGGCTTTATTCATGAACTTTGTTGTTTTCTTGATTCTGAATTTTCTCTTTCTAGCTTTTTTTTCTCAAATCCGCCATTGTTCCAAGCTTTCAAGCTTCTGCAACTGTCTTTGTTCTTCTCCTCCGGTGAAGCTTACGTCATTCTGTTATTTTCGCATCCGTTGTCAGACTTCGGCAATTCTCATTCTGACTTCCCTCTTTCTAGTAAACCACTGTTCCTCCTGGTTCTATTTCTTGTTGCTTTCCAAGAAGCTCTGCTTCATTGTTAATCACCACTGCTGTTTTACCCGTTGTTTCCAAATCATCTTTTTGAATATACATTGTTTACACATCTGTTGATTTCTACCACTGTTATTGGCTTGACATACCTGTGCAATCTTTTGGTCTTGATTTCCTGATAGCTTCATCACCATTCTTGATTACGAATTACATTCTTATCTCTGTTTTCTGTGTCTTTTTCCAAATTCTTGCTTTCAATCCTTGCCTTCAAACTCTGAGGTGCCAATCGCCGAGAAGAGCTTTGATCAAACTCTTCGGGAGATCGATGCTGAGCTCGAGGCCGAGAAGGCTGCTGAGAAGTTCTTTCCAACTTCTTCTGGGGGTGAGACAGAATCTGCCGCTGATGCCAAGTAGTTTGCTTCCTTCTTGAAATTGATGCCGAGATAACGGTAAAGAAGCTCCTCCAATTGACTGCCGAGGCTGAACCATTGTCGTTCGTCGAAACAGATCAGTCCGACGTTCCTGCTTTTCATCATCTCAGTTCTTTAAGGTCTTCATTTTTGTACTTGCCTTCTTTTATACATGTTTCATATTTCCCAACTTTCTCAGCTCTTAACAAGCTAGTTGTTTAATCGAAGTCGATCTTGTAAATTGCTCAAAAATTTCAACAAATATTAATATTCCTTGCTCCTTGATTATCATTCATTCCCCCTGCACCTTCTCCCTGTCCCTTAATGTGAACATAAAATACACTTAGGATCACATTAGGGAAGTTGGCTTTGTGCCGTAGTCACAGACTCGATGTGCTCTTCTTTCGCCGATGTATTAAAACTTTTGGTATTTAATTCACCCCCTTTAGACCCTCTTTCTTTTGGCCTTTGCAAACTGTCATCGCTGTTTCTTGAAGCATTTATTCCTTTTACAATTCTGGTCACCACTTCCGGTGTGTACTTCAGTGGTTCTTGTTCTAATCAAAACGACGTTTGACTCCGGCAAATCTTTTGCCGACATTTATCTTGTGCACTCTTTAACTTGTAAATTCTCTCAGAATTTCAACAAGTGTTAAACATCATTTTGTTTTAACTTCGGTTTAAACATCATCTCGGCTTAACTTCGGTTAAGCATCATCTCCATTTAACTTCGGTTAAACATCATCTCGGCTTAACTTCGGTTAAGCATCATCTACGTTTAACTTCGGTTAAACATCATCTCGGCTTAACTTCGGTTAAGCATCATCTCAGTTTAACTTCAATTAAACATCATCTCGGCTTAACTTCGGTTAAGCATCATCTCAGTTTAACTTCAGTTAAACATCATCTTGGCTTAACTTCGGTTAAGCATCATTTCAGTTTGACTTCGATTAAACATCATCTCGGCTTAACTTTGGTTAAGCATCATTTCAGTTTGTACTCTTGTACCTTGTTGCTTCTTTGGACAGTATAAGTTTCTTTTCATGGCCGATGTTCCTCTTGTTTCTGCTGAATGCTTTATCTTTCTTTGAATGCTTGTACCTTTGTCTTCTCTATATGATTCTATACTTAGAATATTTTGCATATACTCTTTATATTTCTTTCTTCTTTATGCAATCTTCTCGAGATTATATACCTTGGGTAAAATAACTGTAAACTTTACTTCGGCAAGATACTGACCTGCAATCTTTTCATCAATTTCAACAAGTATAAAACACATACTATTCAATGTTAACTTTGCGAACTTTTCTCAAGTTTCAACGAGTGTTCAAACAATAATCTCAGTCTGACCTACTTGTAAATTGCTACAAATTTCAACAAGGATTAACATAAACAGTAAACTTTACTCAAGTTATAACAAGTGTTAAACAATGATCTACTTGTAAATTGCTACAAATTTCAACAAGGGTTTAATATACTTAGCTTTACCTCAACTTGTAAATTGCTGCAAATTTCAACAAATGGTCATATGTCGGCTTAACTTCAACTTGTAAATTGCCACAAATTTCAACAAGTGTTAAGCAATGATCTTTGGCTCAACCACCTCGTGGATTTCTATAAGTCTGTAAGCAATAGCATCGGCTTCACCTCGACTTGTAAATTGCTACAAATTTCAACAAGCGAGGAGAATAGTAATCTCGGCTTAACTTCCACTTGTAAATTGCTACAAATTTCAACAAGCGAAGCTAAGGAACCATCTCGGCTTAACTTCAACTTGTAAATTGCTACAAATTTCAACAAGCGAAGCCAAGCTTTGTATCGATTTGACCAACTTGTAAATTGCTATAAATTTTAACAAGTGGTAAACTTTGTATTCGGTCTGACCAACTTGTAAATTGCTACAAATTTCAACAAGTGGTAGACTTTGTATAACCTCGGCTTAACTTCGGTTAAGCATCTTCTCGGTTTAACTTTGGTTAAACTTCTTCTCGGATTCAAGCCGGGGTTTTCAACCCGGCCAACTTCAGTCTGATCTTGTGTGTTTTCTTTTTATCCTCTGGGATCTTAGATCTGCTCGTTGTGCTCTTCTCTTCTCGGACTTAAGCGTCGAGATCTTATCTTCTTAGATCTGCTCACTCGGTTTGAGCTCTTCTTTTCTCGGGCCTACTCATCTAGGCCGAGATCATGTCTTCTAAGATCCGGGATCTGGAGTCTGGGATCTGCTCACTTAGACTGAGCTCTCGTTTTCTCGAGCCTACTCATCTAGGTCGAGATGATGTCTTCTCAGATCCGGGATCTGGAATCCAGGATCTGCTCACTTAGGCTGAGCTCTTCTATACTTGAATGTCATCTCCTTGGGAGTGCTCATGCCCCCTGTCTTTGCATCCCTTCTGGAAGGGTCTTCGTTCATCCGCAGGTATTTATCCTTCCATACCTGGAGGTCATCTTTGTTGTAGTATCCGCTCCGATCTGTTGTCTTTGATGCGTCACCTTCCTGGCCGGCGTCTTTCACTCCGTGACTTTGGTCACGAGTTTCTGTGTTGCGATCGTCCCCTTCAGCGTCGAGGTCGATAGGTCTCCCACTCCCAGTAGGAGTGTTTGTCTTCAATCTGATCCTTCTGTCCGTCACTGGCCATCTATTCTTCTTTCTTTCCCACAGACGGCGCCAAATTGTGTGAGTGATTTTCTGACCACACTGCCCCTCTTAGTAATCAGTTGGTGAACACCGGCAGAATAGATGGCTTCTAGATAACCTGCAACAGAAAGAGAAGAATCCCACGGTGGTTCGCCACCCGGGGGTACTCCGACGATCAAGTCAGTACTCAATATCTCTCAAAGATAAATCAATTTATTCAACTCACAAGCTTGAGTATAAAAACATACCTTAGACCCATGGGGGTGCCTCTCTTTTATAGCCAATACAATCCCAGTCCCAATAGGAGCCTGGCCCTAATGGACTTAGGATTATTGCTAATCTGGGACTCCCAGTGGGATTAGGATAAACTCTCTAAGAGTTCTATCTTTACCCAAACTGAAGTCTTCTCCCAATTTAGGACTCTTGTCCATATCTAGGTTGAGTTCCCTCTTTATTCTAGGATTCCGATATCTTCGGAGATAACCTCGGGCTTGCCGAGATCACCTCGGCGTCATGAGCAGGACATGTGGCACCTCGGCTGACACGTCGGTGTCACCTTGCCACGTGTTGGTACTCAAAAAATATATCCCCACAGTATCATATCGTGTAATTTCATAATTACTTCAATATTAAGTTGCTAATTTTATATATTGCTTGAGTTGTGTCGAAAATTGTCATCCTTACCCTCAATTAATTTTAGTTATTATAGCATTGATAAGCTAAAAAATAAAGATTCAATTAAACTAATTGAAGTTCAACTATTTTATATATATATATATTTATTATCTAAATTTTGTTAAATTGTAATGTAATAGAAATAAATTTTTATTCTTTTTGTTTTATCCAAACAATTTTTCTTTTTGGATAATGATATATGAAGGATTCAATTTAAAAAATTTGCTAATAACTCAGGTCGGCCCTGACCGACACAAATAAGCCAAAGTATTGATCAATTTTAATTGGACATATTTTCTTTCTTATGTTTTGGTTTTTATTTCAATTGTGAGACCTCTCATTGTCTGAAATGTTGAAGGCAATTCAAACCCCTCCTGTTAAGGCAAGAGGCTGTCACTTGTTTCAATCATGTGTGTGGAGGAAACTCAGGGATTCAAGTTCATCATCTTCAATGCAGCTGTCAAATTAGTTGTTAAATTCAAATAATAGGACTTCTTTTTATATTTATATTTTGGGTAAATTTACACTAAAAGTACATATTGTTATTTGTGATTTAAAAAATTATAAATATTCATTTGTCAGAATTTTTTATTTAATAGAATTAACTAAAAAAATAAAATTCATAACTACTCTCCTATACAATAATAAAATTGTTTGAATTATTATTTGAAATATATTTATGACATTATTAAAAATTATTAACTAACTTGATGAGTTATTAATAAAATGGACAATTTGTAATGAAATTAGAAATCTCATGGGTGGAATGTAATTTTCATAATCACATGAAACGATTTATATTTTAAGCAAGGAAGTTTACCCTTTTATTTTCGTCTCTAATGCATATGATAATGTGAAAAATTGGAACAAGAAAGTTTTTGGGAATGTTTATAAAAGAAGAAGAAATCTCTTGGCCCGCATAAAGGGAATTCAAAAATCCCAAACACAATCCTTTTTTCACAATTTTTTCCTTTTAGAAAAAAGATCTCATAAAACAATACAATATGACCCTTTTTCAAGAAGAGCTTATTTGGTTCCAAAAATCTAGAGTCAAATGGCTCACCATGAGAGACCAAAATACCAAATTCTTTCATATATCTACCCTCAACAAATGCAGAAAATTGAAAATCAATATGCTCAAGAATAAGAATGGCAGCTGGCTCTCCAACCCCGAGGACATCAAAACCCACATAAATCACCATTTCAATGAATTGTTTAAACGTAAGGAGATTCTTATGCTGGATAATTTGAGGAATATCACTAACACTAGGTTCACTGGAGAATACAATGATAAACTTCAAGCTCCCATATCTAATCATGAAATTTGGAATGTCATTGAAAACATAAAGCCTTTAAAGCTCCTGGAGAGGATGGCTGTTTTCTATCACAAAACTTGGAATATTGTGGGATCTTCTATGTGCAACTTTGTCCAACAATATTTTTCTAATAAGAACATCCCTAAGGAGGTCAATGAAACTCAAATTGTTTTAATCCCCAAGCTGGATAATCCTAAGACTATTAAGCAATTTAGTCACATGCTTGTGCAATGTAACTTATAAAACCATCACCAAAATCATTGTTAATAGAATCATGCCCCTCCTTTCTGACTTGATTAGCCCCAACCAGAGTAGCTTTATCGCAGGCAGAACTACCATTGATAATATTATCATAAATCAAGAAATCATTCATACCCTTAGAAATAAGAAGGGTAAAACTGGTGGGATGATTATTAAGATTGACCTTGAAAAAGCCTATAATCGTATTTCTTGGAATTTTGTCCATCATACTCAAAGAATTTAATCTTAACTCTGATTGGATTACTCTCATTATAACATGTGTGTCAAATGTCAATTCTTCTATCATTTGGAATGGTGAAACCCTTCCTAGCATTAGTGTTGGAAGAGATCTTAGACAAGGAGACCCCCTATCCTCTTACTTGTTTGTGCATTGCATGGAAAATCTTTTTAACATGATCAGAATCAAAACTAAGAGTGGAGCATGGAAAGGCCCGAAAGCAACCAATCATAGTATTCCTATCTCTCACCTGTTCTTTGCTGATGACCTAACCCTGTTTGCCAAAGCTAATAGAAGGAATTGTGGGTGCATTATGGAAGTCCTGAATGAATTTTGTGAAATATGTGGTTAGAAGATTAATTTCCAAAAATCCAAAATCTTTGTTTCTCCTAACATCACCAGGATAGAAGCTCTTCTCCTTAGCTACCAATGTGGTATATCCCTAACTGATGATCTAGGTAAATAGTTAGGAACTCCTTTGCTCCATGCCAGAGTTAATAAAAATCACATAAAAGACATCATTGAGAAAATAACTAGCAAGTTGTCTGGATGGAAGGCTAAAAATCTCTCCCTAGCTGGTAGAATTACCCTAGTGAAGTCTATCACTTCTGTCATCCCTAACCACCTCATGCAAACTATGGAACTACCTAGGAATATTTGTGACAAAATTGATAACTTGAATAGAAACTTCATATGGGGTAGCACTGACACAGTTAGGAAAGTTCACCTGGTTAATTGGAATCAAGTTTGTAAAAGTAAAAGAAATTGTGGGCTGGGTATTAAGAAAACCAGAGACCAGAACTCTGCCTTAATATAAAAATTAGGTTAGAAAGTTGATAGTAAAGATGATAACCCCTGGTGCAAAATCCTTCAATCTAAGTACCTATACCACTACTCCATTTCCAGTTGGTCCATATAGAGAAAAGCATCTCACACATGGAAAAGCATAATTAAAAACAGGGATGTCTTGGAGAAAAATATCAAATGGAATGTGGGGAATGGGAAGAATATATCACTCTGGACTGACTGGTGGTGCGGCACGTAACCGTTATGTAATAACAATCAAGGACCACACATTGATTGTACAACAAAAGTTAGCTCTATTCTAGATGATGAAGGCAAATAGGACCTGACACCAATCCAACACTTGATCTCCCAACAAGACAAAGACAACATTCTCAGCATCTACAAACCCAAGTTTGTGACTTTCATGGATACCCTACTTGGCAAAGGACTACTAATGGGAATTTTTCTACTTCAGCAGCTTATAATGCCATCACCAAACAGGATGGATATGGAAAATCAAAGCTCCACAAAGGCTACAAAGCTTCCTTTGGCTGGCTATGCATGAAAGGCTCCTCACAAACCAAATGAGACTTACAAGAAACTTTGTAGATTCAGACATTTGTCATAGATGCCAAACTGAAAGAGAAAACATGATTCACTTACTAAGAGGATCCCCCAAAGCTGAAAAACATCTAGCTCAAACTGAAGGATCTTAACTAGTGGCAAGGAGAAAATAGGAAATCATTGTGTTAGGTTTTTGTTCTTGGCAATCCCATTTGACAAAACTCCTTTCAGTTGTAATTTTGTTCAACTTTTATTTCAGTGAGGCTATGAGTTTTTAGATGCGAATCCAACCCAAATTGTGCCTTGCAGAGATGTTTCAGATGTTAATTCTTTTATGTTTGCCACTTCGCTGACTATGTCAGGGATCGAGCTATGCGCTCGAGCGGAGATCGCGACCTTTCAGAAGTTTCGCTTGCTTGCAAAAGTACTAGGAGTTATTTTTTTTCGCTTGAGCGGCCATTCATGCGCTTGAGCATAGACCCTGTTTAGTCACACGCTTTAGTCAGATTACTCGAGCGGCCATTCTTACGCTCAAGCGGAGATCACAGATTTGTTTGCTATAAAAGTTGCGGTTCAGTCAGGTTTTAATGTACTGCTTCCAGATCTTCTTTTTGGGTATTAGGGTTTTCTTCTAGAGCTTTTTTGCTTGTTTCCTTTGATATTTGTGAGAGTTTACATCATGAATTGAGTTGATTATATTAGGGTTTGTTGTTTTATTTATTCAATACAAAAGAGAGAGTTGTTTTTTGGTGGATTCCAAGGAATTTGGACTTTAAGCTTTGGTGGATTCTGGAGTGGCTCATCATTATGGATTTGACATCGGCGTTGTGGATTCAACGTTGGGTAAGACAATTCTGAGGTAAAGACGGGGCCAGAAAAGGCACATAGGGGTTGGTTCGATTTGGGCGTGGATTCGCTAGGTAATTGGAAGTACACTTATGTAATTCCTTTGTGTCTTCTTAGTGGATTGTTTGTAGCTTTGGCCCCAGGTTTTTTTATCACAATTGGAGGCGCTTCAATTGTGATTTTTCCATGTTAAAATTGTTGTGTCGATTTGTCTTGATTGTTTGATTGAGATTGTTATTTACTATTTAAAATTGATATATAATCACAAATCAATATCTCCGGAATTTTTAGATTTTTCACATTGCCTGAGTGGTTAAAATCTAACATGAAAAGTAAAAGTATGTTGGTTGAAATCCAATGGTCAACAATCTTCTTGTCTGCCATCTGAAACATATGGAAATAAAGAAATAAAGAAGTGTTTGAGAATCAAACCCAACCCATATACACCAGTACAACCAAAATACTACAACAAGCTCAAGAGATCCAGGAAGCTTTTCAAAACCCCCTTCACTTAAATTATTCAGAACAAAGACTAACTAACTGGTTTACTCCTATTGCAGGGAAATTGAACCTGAACACTAATAAATGTTCTAAAGGAGATCCAGGCCAATCTGAGTATGGAGTTTTACTAAGAGATGAAGTGGGCACCTAGTTGTGGGGATACCATGGCTATCTAGGAAATTGCACGAGCTTGGAAGTTGAACTTTGGGGGCTATATAGAGGACTAACAATCATCATGCAAAAAGGAATGGCTAACATAGAAATTGAGGCAGATTCCCAGCTAGCAATGAAGCTAATCAAGGATGGAGCTGAAAGAACATCTCCATAAAGAGCACTAATTGAGGATGCCAACTTCATGTTGAAAAGATGCAACTGCAGCATTCAATATATTCCAAGAGAAGCAAACCAATGTGCAGATGTGCTTGCCAACATTGGGGTCAACCAAATAGAACACCTTGTTTTATTAGAAGATCCACCAAGCTCTGTCTTTTCTTTTCCTAATTGTACACATGGTTTCTACTAGCTCAAGGAGGGACTGATTACCTCCTCTAATTGTTTGTTCGATTAACTCTTAACTTCCTGCTCTTATTTTCATTTGAATCCCAAAAAAAAAAAATGACTAGCTAAAATTTGACAGAGAGTTTGCCAAATGTGAAACATTGTTGTGTCATTAAATATGAAGGGTCAAAATTTGAAAAAGAAAATAGATAGTTGGAAGGAAAGAACAATGGTTAGATCAAAGTTTGATCATTTTTAAAAAATGGAAAATGCTGAATTATAGCATTTTAAACCCTATAATATACTAAAATTTGGCATTTGAATGGTGACTTTTTTTACATTGGATCCAAATCAAGCTCAGCAAATTTTAAATCAAATTATAACTAAAAGTTAATTTCATATTTTAACTAGCATTATATCAGACTCTCTCTATTCTAAAATCTAATTTTATAAAATATTCATGTTTATTCATTTTATTTTCTAAGAAAAATGATCTGCTAGATTATTTTGCACATTATCTACTGGACCTTAGGAAAACAAAGCAAGATTTGGTATGAAAATTTGGTGCAATAGCCGGTTGCTAAAAGTAAGCTAAACTTCGATTAATTATTTTTAATAGCTAAAGATTGTACTTTTTGTTGACCAAATTTTGTTTAGTCGGCCAAAACCCTACTTTCAACAACTAAAACTTAATTAGTCGTCAAAAGTAAAATATATACCGACTAGATTAATTTTAGTAGCTGTCTGTTTAAACATTTAGAGACTAAATGGTTTTTTTGTCGCCGAAAACCCTATTTTCAACGACTACAACTCAATTAGTCACCAAACATGAAGCAAATACCGACTACATTATTTTTTGCAACTAAAGATTATACCTTTCACGACTAAATTTTTTTAGTAGCTAAAATGTATACCTTTGCTAACTAAGTTTTTTTTAATAGTTAAAGTGTGTACATTTGGCAACCAAAATTGACATTTTTAATCATAAAGATGTAATTTCCTGTAGTGTATACATCACAGTGGCTCATTTATGAACATGATTTGGGCCTCTATATCTCCAATTCTCCAAACACAAAATGAAACATAAAATACATATAAAGAAGGGATGTAAGTTTACAAAATGTCAGTAGAATCTGTTTTGAAATTTTTTGTCAATTTTTAAATATTTTGCATTTAATTTTGGAATTAATATTTATGTTTTTAAACTTATTCATGTGGCTTTTATCCAAAATATTTACAACTTATTCACCTATAAAGTGACATTCACATTTATTGACAAGGTGGACCTAAGGGGCTCGGGCGATTTACCTTCCTATTATAATAGTATTAGTTAAAATATTTTCAAATTAATTAGGCTTGTCCTTCAAAGGTTTTTTTTTTTTATTTTATGAAATTGTATACAATTTTTTTTTTTTAGCTACAGATACATTCATCACATTAGAATCATGCATCTATCCTGTCTATAGCTCCACTACACTAAGGAACGGAACTAAAAGAAAACTATAGGAGGGCATGACCCTTCTGTTTCTGTGAATATTATTATTTGCTAAAAAATTTTAAAATATATATATAATTTTATATATAAAATGACTCCAGTAAAAAAAAGCATATATGTCATTCTTCTTACATCTTGAATTCTCTTTCTATTTTACATAAAAAAAAACGTATTCATCCTACTAGAAATTGTTTTTATAGTATTTAAATTTTTTTTAATGTATATATAATTTATATATCAGATATACATACATGTGTATTTTGTGTATATAGTGAAAAAAATTATTTTTCTTTTGACCCATTTGATGATAAAATCCTAATCCCATCCCTGAATCCGCTACCATAAAAAATATGCTGGTGTGTCACATGTTTACTAAAAAACGTATTCATCCTACTAGAAATTGCTTTTATTGTTTTAGTCATAAACATTTTACACGTAATAATTTTTTTATTATTATTTTTTATTTTTCATGAATGGATCTGTTTTCTTGGTGCTTTTGTCAGGGCATTCAAGTCTTTTTCTTATGATCATTTTTTTTACGGTCATGCTACATCCCCCTAAAAACATCCCCCCTAATCCCCCTAATTTCCATATCAAGTAAGAAAAAAAAAAAAAAGGAAACAGTTGCCAAAACAGGAAATTAGGGGGATAGCCTCTTTTTAGGGCTCCAAATCATTTTCCTTTTTTTTATCTGTATTTTGATGTTTTTTACTTTCCTAATTTGGGTTTTCACGGGGGTAAAAATTTCTCTCTCTAATCACTTAACAATCATTTAAACAAGAAGTTGAGAAACAGTATCAAACTCTCTATGTATCTATGTAATAAAATAATGGATTTTTAAAAGGAGATATTAATCAATAAATCTCATTTCAAAAACAAATACTTAAATTAGTCTTAAGTTTTTTCTATTAATCAGTTAAATCCTATTAGTGGAGAGTTTATTTCCGTGTGATCTTATTTTTTTATTTTGGTAATGTTTTGGTGAACAATTATACCATTTTATTAATGTGATAAGTATGATGTAATACTCCAATGTGACAGGTATTAATATAATACTCTAACAATGTGACACTTCAAAAAAATTAAATGCCGCTTAGTGTACATTTTCTAAATGTGACAACGTGGAGGGTATAATATGACACTCCAAAACTTTTACTCAAAAAATAAAAATAAAAACTCCTTAGTGTACTTTTCTTAAATGTGACAACGTGGCGAGTGTGATATGACACTCTAAAAAAAATAAAAACTCCTTATTATAGTTTCTCAAACGTAACAACGTGGCGGATATAATGTGACAATTTAAAAAAATTAAAACTCCTTAGTGTACTTTTCTCAAACATGACAATGTGGTGAGTATGATGTGACGATCTAATTAAAATTAAAAATTCCTTAGTGTACTTTCCCAAAATGTGACATGTGACATTCCAACATAACGGGTATAATGTGACACTCTAAAAGAACAAAAAATTCTTTAGTGTACTTTTCCTAAATGTGACACTTTAATGTGACGGGTATAATATGATACTAAAAAAAAAATAGTATATTTTTTTCTAAATATGACACTCCAATATGAGAGGCAAATGAGTCATTACACATCAAAAAAACTAAATAAATCATAAGAAAAAATATAAAACTTATTTATCAATCTCCCTTTTAAAAATGTAGAGAAAATGTTTTACATGTCATTGTGAATGGTGATGATTAACTCAATCTAACTAGTGAAATTGCCATTACTTAGAATAGAGATGTAATTTGACTTACAGGTTGAGATAAGTCCAATTAATAGTTAGTTTTTTTTTTTTTTTTTTTTTTTTTGAACTATAAATTAATGATTAGTTTGATTATCTCCTTTATGTAATTGGATTCATAGGTTGCGATAAGTCCAATTAACGGTTAGTTTAATTCTCTCTCTTCTTTTCTTTATGCATTTGAAAAGAAAACACGAATTACAATGCATAATTCCTGTACAAACAAATTATATACAATAATGTGTCACATTAAACATTTATTATAATTGTTATAATTCTAAAAATGTCACTACCAAATATTTTGTACAAGTTTCATAGACATAAATTTTTACCTAAATTTGTTTTATGTTATGTTTGGTAGACTAGTTAAAAATTTCATTGCCTACTACACATGAGATTTGAAAATTATTGAACAGTAAGTATTTCTTTTTTAATCTTTAATCAATTTATCTCTTGTTTTTTCTTCATATGGATAGTAATAGCTATCAATGGTTACTAAATAACTCTTGAAACTTACTACTTTTATTTTCATGATTAGTTTATGCTGTTAAACCATGTCACCTTTTTTCTTATGTTGTGTTTGATTGAGAGATTTGAGGAGGGATTTAAAAAGAGAAATGAAAAAGGTAGGTGAAATGTGAAAAAAACATGCCTACATTTCACATAGTTTCACACACCTTTTCCCTTTCCCTTTTCAAATCCCTTCCCAAATCCTCCAATCAAACACAGCGTTAGTAAATATCAAAATATATAACTAATAATTTATGTTATTGAGTCGTATCATACTTGGATTCATATTGAAAAATAGTCAATCCTAAGTTGCTAATTTTATATATTGCTTAAATTGTGTCGAAAATTCTCATCCTTACCCTCAATTAATTTTAGTTATTATAGCATTGGTAAGTTAAAAAATAAATATTCGATTCAACTAATTAAAGTTCAACTATTTTATATATATATATATTTGTTATCTAAATTTTGTTAAATTGTAATGCAATAGAAATAAATTTTTATCCTTTTTGTTTTATCCAAACAATTTTTCTTTTTAGATAATGATATATGAAGGATTCAATTTAAAAAATTTGCCTTAGACTCCTGATAACTCAAGGCGGGCCCCAACCGACACAAATAAGCCAAAGTATTGATCAATTTTTAATTGGACATATTTTCTTTCTTATATTTTGGCTTTTATTTCAATTATGAGACCTCTCACTTTCTGAAATGTTGAAGGCAATTCAAAACCCCTCATGTTAAGGGAAGAGGCTGTCACTGGTTTCAATCATGTGTGTGGAGGAAACTCAGGGATTCAAGTTCATCATCTTCAATGCAGCTGTCAAATTAGTTGTTAAATTCAAATAATAGGACTTCTTTTTATATTTATATTTTGGGTAAATTTACACTTAAAATACATATAGTTCTTTATGATTTTAAAAATTATAAATACCCTTTTATCAGAATTTTTTATTTAATAGAATTAATTAAAATAATAAAATTCATAACTACTCTCCTATACAATAATAAAATTGTCTGAATTATTATTTGAAATATATTTATGATATTATTAAAAATTATTAATTAACTTGATGGTTTATTAATAAAATGGGCAATTTATAATAAAATTAAAAATCTCAAGGGTAGAATGTAATTTTCATAACCACATGAAACAATTTATATTTTAAGTAAGGAAGTTTACCCTTTTATTTTCGTCTCTAATGCATATGATAATGTGAAAAATTGGAACAAGAAAATTTTTGGGAATGTTTATAAAAGAAAAAGAAATCTCTTGGCCCGCATAGAGAGAATTCAAAAATCCCAAACACAATCCTTTTTTAAAATTTTTTCCTTTTAGAAAAAAGATCTCATAAAACAATACAATACGACCCTTTTCCAAGCAGAGTTTATTTGGTTCCAAAAATCTAGAGTCAAATGGCTCACCATGAGAGACCAAGATACCAAATTCTTTCATATATCTACCCTCAACAAACGCAGAAAATTGAAAATCAATATGCTCAAGAATAAGAATGGCAACTAGCTCTCCTACCCTGAGGACAACAAAACCCACATAAATCTCAGTGAATTGTTAAAACATAAGGAGATTCTTATACTGGATAATTGGAGGAATATCACTAACACTAGGTTCACTGGAGAAGACAATGATAAACTTCAAGCTCCCATATCTAATCATGAAATTTGGAATGCCATCAAAAACATAAAAGCCTTTAAAGCTCTTGGAGAGGATGGATGTTTTCTATCACAAAACTTGGAATATTGTGGGATCTTCTACGTGCAACTTTGTCCAACAATATTTTTCTAACAAGAACATCCCTAAGGAGGTTAATGAAACTCAAATTGTTTTAATCCCCAAGCTGGATAATCCTAAGACTATTAAGCAATTTAGACACATGCTTGTGGTGTGCAATGTAACTTATAAAACCATCACCAAAATCAATGTTAATAGAATCATGCCCCTCCTTTCTTACTTGATTAGCCCCAACCAGAGTAGCTTCATCCCAAACAGAACTACCATTGATAATATTATCATAAATCAAGAAATCATTCACACCCTTAGAAATAAGAGGGGTAAAATTGATGGGATGGTTCTTAAGATTGAGTTTGAAAAAGCCTATGATCGTATTTCTTGGAATTTTGTCCATCATACTCAAAGAATTTAATCTTAACTCTGATTGGATTACTCTCATTATAAACTGTGTGTCAAATGTCAATTCTTTTATCATTTGGAATGGTGAAACCCTTCCTACCATTAGTGTGGGAAGAGATCTTAGACAAGGAGACCCCCTATCCCCTTACTTGTTTGTGCTTTGCATGGAAAATCTTTTTAACATGATCAGAATCAAAACTAAGAGTGAAGCATGGAAAGGCCTGAAAGCAGCCAATCATAATATTCCCATCTCTCACATGTTTTGTGCTGATGACCTAATCTTCTTTGCCAAAGCTAATAGAAGGAACTGTGAGTCCATTATGGAAGTCCTAAATGAATTTTGTGAAATATATGGTTAGAAGATTAATTTCCAAAAATCCAAAATCTTTGTTTCTCCTAACATCACCAGGATAGAAGCTCTTCCCCTTAGCTACCAGTGCGGTATATCCCTAGCTGATGATCTGGGTAAATACTTAGGAACTCCTTTGCTCCATGGCAGAGTTAATAAAAATCACATAAAAGACATCATTGAGAAAATAACTAGCAAGTTGTTTGGATGGAAGGCTAAAATCTCTCCCTAGCTGGTAGAATTACCCTAGTGAAGTCTATAACTTCTGTCATCCCCAACCACCTCATGCAAACTATGGAACTACCTAGGAATGTTTGTGACAAAATTGATAGCTTGAATAGAAACTTCATATGGGGTAGCACTGACACAGTTAGGAAAGTTCACCTGGTTAATTGGAATCAAGTTTGTAAAAGTAAAAGAAATGGTGGGCTGGGTATTAGGAAAACCAGAGAGCATAACTCTGCCTTAATATAAAAATTGGGTTAGAAAGTTGCTAGTAAAGATGATAACCTCTGGGGCAAAATCCTTCAATCTAAGTACCTAAACCAACACTCCATTTCCAGTTGGTCCATATAGAGAAAAGCATCTCACACATGGAAAAGCATAATTAAAAACAAGAAGGTCTTGGAGGAAAATATCAAATGGAATGTGGGGAATGGGAAGAATATGTCACTCTGGACTGACTGGTGGTGTGGCACACAACCTTTATGTAATAACAATCAAGGACCACACATTGATTGAACAACAAAAGTTAGCTTTATTCTAGATGATGGAGGCAGATAGGACCTGACACCAATCCAGCACCTGATCTCCCAACAAGACAAAAACAACATTCTCAGCATCTACAGACCCAAGTTTGTGACTTTCATGGATACCCCTACTTGGCAAAAGACTATTAATGGGAATTTTTCTACTTCAGCAACTTATAATGCCATCACCAAATAGGAAGAGAATGGATTGGATTGGTAATGGATATGGAAAATCAAAGCTCCACAGAGGCTACAATGCTTCCTCTAGCTGGCTATGCATGAAAGGCTCCTCACAAACCAAATGAGACTCACAAGAAACCTTGCAGATTAAGACATTTGTCACAGATGCCAAGCTAAAAGAGAAGACATGATTCACTTGCTAAGAGGATCCCCCAAAGCTAAAAACAACTAGCTCAAACAGAAAGATCTTAACTAGTGGCAAGGAGAAAATAGGAAACCATTGTGTTAGGTTTTTGTTCTTGGCAATCCCGTTTGACAAAACTCCTTTTAGTTATAATTTTGTTCAACTTTTATTTCAGTGAGGCTGTAAGTTTTTAGATGCGACTCCAACCCAAATTGTGCCTTGCAGAGATGTTTCAGATGTTAATTCTTTCTTGTTTGCCACTTCGCTGACTATGTCGGGGATCGAGCTGTGTGCTTGAGCGGAGATCGCGACCTTTCAAAAGTTTCACTCGCCTGCAAAAGTACTGGGAGTTATTTTTTTCCACTCGAGCAGCTATTCCTGCGCTCGAGCGTAGACCTTGTTTAGTCACACACGTTTTAGTCAGTCCACTTGAACGGCCATTCCTACTCTCGAGCAGAGATCGCAGATCTGTTTGCTATAAAAGTTGTGGTTCAGTCGGCTTCCAGATCTTCTTTTTGGATATTAGGGTTTTCTTATGGAGCTTCTATGCTTGTTTCCTTTGATATTTGTGAGAGTTTACATCATGAATTGAGTGGATTATATCAAAAGGTTTGTTGTTTTATTTATTCAATACAAAAGAGAGAGTTGTTCTTCAGTAAGAATTTGGACTTAAAGCTTTGGTGGATACTAGAGTGACTTATCATCGTGGATTCGACATCAGCGTTGTGGATTCAACGTTGAGCAAGACAATTTCAAGATGAAGACGGGGCTGGAAGAGGCACATAGGGGTCAGTACGATTCGGGCATGGATTCGCTAGGTAATTAGAAGAACACTTGTGTAATTCCTTTATGTCTTCTTAGTAGATTGTTTTGTAGCTTTAACCCCTAGTTTTTTATCACAATTGGAGGCACTCCAATTGTGATTTTTCCACGTTAAAATCGTTGTGTCGATTTGTCTTGATTGTTTGATTGAGATTATTATTTACTGGTTAAAATTCATACATAATCACAAATCAATATCTCCGAGATTTTAAGATTTTTCACATTGCCTGAGTGGTTAAAATCTAACATGAAAAGTAAAAGTATGTTGGCTGAAATCCAATGGTCAACAATCTTCTTGTCTGTCATCTGGAACATATGGAAATAAAGAAATAAAGAAGTGTTTGAGAATCAAACCCAACCCATATACACCAGTACAACCAAAATACTACAACAAGCTCAAGAGATCCAGGAAGCTTTTCAAAACCCCCTTCACCCAAATTATTCAGAATGAAGACTAACTAACTGGTTTGCTTCTATTGCAGCGAAATTGAACCTGAACACTAATAAATGTTCTAAAGGAGATCCAGGCCAATCTGAGTATGGAGTTTTACTGAGAGATGAAGTGGGCACCTGGTTGTGGAGATACCATGGCTATCTGGGAAATTGCACGAGCTTGGAAGCTGAACTTTGGGGGCTATATAGAGGACTAACAATCATCATGCAAAAAGGAATGGCTAACATAGAAATTGAGACAGATTCTCACCTAGCAATGAAGCTAATCAAGGATGGAGCTGAAAGAACATCTCCATATAGAGCACTGATTGAGGATGCCAACTTCATGCTGAAAAGATGCAACTGCAGCATTCAAAATATTCCAAGAAAAGAAAACCAATGTGCAAATGTGCTTGCCAACATTGGGGTCAACCAAACAGAGAACCTTGTTTTATTAGAAGATCCACCAAGCTTTGTCTTTTCTTTCCTAATTGCAGACATGGTTTCTGCTAGCTCAAGAAGGGACTGATTACCTCATCTGATTGTTTGTTCTATTAACTCTTTACTACCTATTCTCATTTTCATTTGAATCCAATAAAAAAATAAAATGGCTGGCTAAAATTTGACAGAGTTTGCCAAATGTGACATTCTTGTGTCATTAAATATGAAGGGTCAAAATTTGAAAAAGAAAATAGATAGTTGGAAGGAAAGAACAATGGTTAGATCAAAGTTTGAAATTTTTTGAACACTGGAAAATGCTGAATTATAGCATTTTAAACCTAATAGTATACTAAAATTTGGCATTTGAATGGTGACTTTTTTTACATTGGATCCAAATCAAGCTCAGCAAATTTTAAATCAAATTATAACTAAAAGCTACTTTCGTATTTTAACTAGCATTTATATTAGACTCTCTCTATTCTAAAATTTAATTTTATAAAATATTCATTTTATTTTCTAAGAAAAATGATCTGCTAGATTATTTTGCACATGATCTATTGGACCTTAGGAAAACAAAGCAAGATTTGGTATGAAAATTTGGTGCAATAGCTGGTTGCTAAAAGTAAGCTAAACTTCGATTAATTATTTTTAGTAGCTAAAGATTGTACTTTTTGTTGACCAAATTTTGTTTAGTCGGCCAAAACCCTACTTTCAACAACTAAAACTCAATTAGTCGTCAAAAGTGAAATATATACTGACTAAATTAATTTTAGTAGCTGTTTGTTTAAACATTTAGAGACCAAATGTTTTTTTAGTCGCCGAAAACCCTATTTTCAACGACTAAAACTCAATTAGTCACCAAACATGAAGCAAATACCGACTACATTATTTTTGTAACTAAAGATTATACCTTTCACGACTAAATTTTTTTTCGTAGCTAAAATGTGTACCTTTGCTGACTAAGTTTTTTTTAATAGCTAAAGTGTGTACATTTGGCAACCAAAATGTTTTTTAGTTGACATTTTTAATCATCAAAGATGTAATTTTTGCTGGGTATACCTTCTTATTGGACTATAGGACCCAATTGGTTTATTAAAAGAGTTTAATTTGGTTTGGTATTAGTTATAATATATTTTTATATATTATATCTAATTTGTGGAGACCCAATTCAATTTGGTAACAACTAGGGTTTTGATAAAAGACCCAAGATTCAATAATATACAGATATTTACGAGGTGCCGCAGATAAATGATTTTTTGTTCTTCTTCGGTGGTGCCTCCTTTTCAGACTCTTGCTTGGAAGTCTTTCTTGATTTTCAATCTTTGGATGCTTTGAAGAATTGTCAGTGTGGATGTTCAGCTGATTTGGTTCGTTATTTTGGATCTTCTACAACTCTATTACAAAAATTTTTGTTCGTCTATTTGGTGAGGTATTTCCTCTTGTTTATTTGTGATATTAGAGCTTAAGGTTTATTTGAGTTTATTTATTTGTGTAAATCAATGGAGAGAAATGTGGGTCATATGTCTAGCTTCAATGGAAGCAATTGGGTAACTTGGAAAACTAAAATGGAGGACCTATTATTTTATAAAGATTTGTATAGGCCTATTGAGGGTGATAGTGGCAAACCCGAGGGTATGCAAGATAATGAATGGAAGAGGCTTAATCGAAAAGCCGTTGGTGTTATCCGTCAATGGATTGATGACACTGTATTTCATCATGTTGCTACTGACACTTCAGCACATGATTTATGGAAAAAATTAGAAAGCCTTTATGATAGGAAATCAACCACAAATAAAGCTTTTCTACTTCATAAGTTGGTTAATTTAAAATATAAAGAGGGCAGCCCTATTCCGGAACATCTGAATGAAATAAAGAGTATTGTTAACCAACTTGCTTCTATGAATATTGTTTTTGATGATGAGTTACAGGCTTTGATGCTACTTAATTCTTTGCCCGAAAGTTGGGAGACTTTGGTTGTGACAGTTAGTAATTCGGCGCCCGATGGAGTTGTCACAATGGGCCAAGTTACTAATAGCTTGTTGAATGAAGAAACTAGAAGAAAATCAGCGGGTTCCTCTCATTCAGAAGCATTTGTTGTGAGAGACCGAAACAAAACAAGGGGGAGGAGTAAGACTCCTCATGGTCCTGATCAAAGTCGTGACAAATCAAGAGATGGTTCTTTTTCAAAGAAAGACATTGAGTGTTACTATTGCCATGAGAAAGGGCACATGAAGCGGGAATGCCGAAAGCACAAGAACAAGAAGAAATGGCGTGACAAAAGTGTGGATAAGAAACAAGAAGACATAACGGCGGTTACTACCAATGGTGATCTCATGGCCGTTTGTGAAGATGATTGTGTCAATTTTGTGGGCCAAAAGAGCAATTGGGTAATTGATTCTGGTGCTTCTTTTTATGTGACTTCTCGAGTTGATTTCTTCACTACTTACACCAAATGAGATTATGGTTCCGTTCGAACGAGTAATGAAGGTTTATCCAAGATTATTGGCATGAGTGATGTTTGCTTGGAAACAAATTTAGGCTGCAAGTTGTTGCTTAAAGATGTGAGGTATGTTCCCAACATTCGCCTCAATTTGATCTCTATCGGGAAACTAAATGATGAAGGCTTCAACAACAAATTTGATGATGAAATATGGAAGCTCACAAAGGGTTCTTTGGTGGTGGCTAAGTACAAGAAGACTCATACACTTTATTCGATGCAAGAAAAAATTTGTAAAGGTGTTATCAATGCACTTGAAAATGATACATCTACCGAATTGTGGCACAAGCGCCTTGGCTATACGAGTGAAAAGGGGCTACAAGTCTTGTTCAAGAAAGAACTTCTACCCCAATTTGAAAGGTACACATCTTAAAACTTGTGTTCATTGTTTGGTAGGTAAACAACATAGAGTTTCTTTTCATAAAAATGTTGCTTCTAGAAAATAAAATGTTTTGGAGTTAATTCATTCGGATATTTATGGTCCTTTGAAAGGTAGAACACATAGTGGTGCACTTTGTTTTGTTACTTTCATTAATGATTATTGAAGGAAAGTTTGGGCTTTTATACTAAAAACTAAAGATCAAGTTCTAGATGTATTTAAACATTTTCAGGCCACGGTTGAAAGAGAAACAGGGCATAAATTGAAGTGCATCCGATCAGACAATAGTGGTGAATACATTGGGCCATTTGATGAGTATTGTTGGAGCCAAAGTATTCAACACCAAAAGACAGTTAAGAAGACTCCTCAACAAAATGGCGTTGCCGAGAGGATGAACCGCACTATTGCGGAAAAAACAAGGTGTTTATTTTCACAAGCTAAATTGCCAAGATCCTTTTGGGATGAGGCAATGAGGACAGCAGTTGACGTGATCAATTTGTCTCATTCTTATCCTTTGAATGGTGATGTTCCTGAAAATGTTTGGACCGGCAAAGATGTGTCTTATGAGCACTTGAGAGTGTTTGGTTATCGAGCTTTTGTTCACATTCCAAAGGATGAGAGGTCCAAGCTTGATAACAAGTCAAGACAATGCATTTTTCTTAGCTATGGGCATGATGAGTTTGGTTATAGATTGTGGGATCTGGTCGACAAGAAAGTTATTCGAAGCCATGATGTTGTGTTTCTTGAAGACCAAACAATTGAATACTTTGGCAAAGGTGATCAACCGGAGCCAAAAACTAGTGATCTCATTGACATGGATCAATCTCCTTTATCTTCAGTTGATGATGAACATGAGGGAGATATGTAACCACCTATTGAAGATGTGGAGGATGATGTCAATCCTCATGAAATTGAGCCAGAAATTGAGAAAGAGCATCCAATTCAAGAACTGTCATCACAACTTGAGTTGAGGAAATCTACAAGGGACCGACATCCTTTGAGAAAGTATCCTCCCAATGAGTTTGTGTTGATTGCCGATCAAGGGGAGCCCGAGAGCTACCAAGAAGCAATTGAGCATACAAAGAAAGGTAATTGGAAAAAGGCCATAGAAGAGGAGATGAATTCCTTACTTGAAAATCATACTTATGATTTAGTGAAGTTGCCTAAGGGGAGGAAAATTCTGAAAAATAAGTGGGTTTTCAAATTGAAAAATGATGGCAAGAATCTGAGGTGCAAAGCACGTCTTGTTGTGAAAGGCTTTGGGCAAAAGAAAGGTATTGACTTTGATGAGATTTTCTCGCCAGTTGTGAAGATGTCTTCTATTCGGGTTATACTTGGCATGGCTGCAAGTATGAATCTTGAAGTTGAGCAACTTGATGTGAAGACTGCATTTCTTCATGGTGACCTCGAAGAAGAAATTTACAACCAGAAGGTTTTGTGGAGAAAGAGAAAGAGAAATTTGTTTGCAAATTGAAGAAAAGTCTGTATGGCCTCAAGCAAGCCCTGCAGCAATGGTACAAAAAATTTGACTCTTTTATGATGAATAATGGTTTTTCTAAAACCACTTCGGACTATTGTGTGTTTGTGAAAAATTTTCTGGATGCTAAATTCATTATTCTTTTGCTTTATGTTGATGACATGTTAATTGTGGGTCAAGATTCTACCATGATTAACAAATTGAAGTTAGAGTTGAGTAAGTCTTTTGCTATGAAAGATTTGGGACCGGCAAAGCAAATACTTGGTATGAAAATTGTTCGTGATCGCAAACATGGGCTGATTTGGTTGTCTCAACAAAGCTACATTGAGAAAGTTCTTAAGAGGTTCAACATGAATAAAGCAAAGCCGATTGGTTGTCCACTTGCTGGTCACTTCAAATTTAGTTCGAGTCAATGTCCTACAAGTGACAAAGACAAAGAAGAGATGTTGTGAAAAATCCAGAAATCCCCTAGATGTTGATTTGTGATTATGTATCAATTTTAAACAGTAAAACAACCCCAATCAAACAATTAAGACAAATCGACACAACAATTTTACGTGGAAAAACCACAATTGGAGCACCTCCAATTGTGATAAAAAAATCACGGGCAAAAGTCATAAAACAATCCACTAAAAAGACATAAAGGAATTACACAGGTATATTCTCAATTACCTAGCGAATCCACGCCTAAATTGAACCAACCCCCTATGTGCCTCTTCCAGCCCCGTCTTCACCTCGGAATTGTCTTGCACAACGTTGAATCCACAACGCCGATGTCGAATCACGACGATGAGCCACTCCAGAATCCACCAAAGCTTTAGGCTCAAATTCCCCAAAATCCACTGAAGAACAACACTCTTTTTCGTGTAGAATAAACAAACAATCCTTTGATGTATGCTTCTTAAACCATGAGTTGAATACTCAATGAAACATCAAAGAAAACTAGCAAAATAGCCCCAGATATAGACCCTAATATCCAAGAAGAAGATCTGGAGGCATAATCCTAGATTTGGACTGAATCACATATTTAAAGCAATCTGTTCCGTGATGCTCGCTCAAGCGAAGGATCTCTCGCTCGAGCGAGCAACCAAATACGCGTGTTTTTCAGAGTGTCTTCGCTCGAGCCAAGCTTCCTTCGCTCGAGCGTACAATCTTCCTTCTCAGGTTTTAGGCAGATAGACGTAGCTTCTGGGACCAAGGATTTTTCGCTCGAGTGACCACTCCTTCCCTCGAGGGACCAACCAATTTCGACTGTAAAATTGCATTTTGCTTTGGGGCGCTGCCCCTCAACCCCGCCGTTACACTGCCTCGGACCCGCCAAGGGACGCTGCTCCCTGGACCCCCGCGAGCTGACCAGGTAGCTCGATCCCCGTCATAGTCAGCAAAGTGGCAATCTTGAAAAAATTAACATCACAAACTTCTCTACCAGGCATAATTCGGGTTGGATTCGCATCTAAAAACTCATAGCCTCACAGAAATAAATGTGCGAAAACAAGTACAACTGAAAGAAATTTTGTCAAACGGGATTGCCAGGAATAAAAACCTAACAATCTCCTCCTTTGGAAATGCCGTGACAAAACATACCTAACAAATAAAATCCTAATCACCCCAACCCATTACAGCCAACAACTGCGAACTTCTTTCTGAAGGTCAAGATCTGCAAAACAACAATTAATGCCACAATCTCCAAAACAACTATTAATGCCACAACAGTATATGAAAAGGCAATAGACATATGACAAGATTATCTTGAAGCATGAGATGGAAAACATGAATAGATGCGACTTGGAGATTTTAAGAACAAGTAGCATGAAAACATGAAAACTAAGACACATGCACCCGACCGACCCATGGCATGAATACATGAAATCTACATAAATACATGAAATCCTAAGACACATGCACCCAACCGACCCATGGCATGAATACATGAAATCCGCATAAATACATGAAATCCTAAGACACATGACATTTCTCCCCTTTTTTGTCACGGATTGACAAAGAAAGCTTCAAACAACGAAAGCAAGAGCACAAACAACATAAACAGTAATATGATGATGAAAATATCAGGAGCATGCAAGAAGGAAACAATAGAGAAGTAAAGCATAACAACAGGTAAACCAACTAATGCCAAACTCCCTTACCAAACAAATTAAAGTGTTCATGCTAACAAACTCTTGCAATGATAAACCAAACTCTCCCTCACTAAAAACAGCCACAAACACTAAAAACAATGAACAAGAAGGAAACGACAAAAATAATATGGTGGAGCAAGCAAGAAATTTCAGATTTGTACCTTAAAACACACAAGATTATCTAAGACGCACAATTACTTGAAAACACAATGTGCACAGCCTTTAGAAAATTCCTCATAAAAGAAAGTAATACATTATGTGAAAAACATAGATCCCATGATAAAAGTGTGTGTGTGACTCTTGGAATTCGACAAACACTAGATTCAAATCCTAGTAGTGATCTGAAAACTAGACCTCCGACTAGAGAATCTAAGCACAACAAAAGAAAGTCAAACCACTAGGAATCAAAGGGGTATTTGGTGAGTAAAAGCGAAGGTTCCACCTCAATCAATGAATCTTTTTCTTTCCTTTTTTTTCCACATTTTTTTTTCTTTTTCTTTCTTTTGCACATTTTTTTTTCTTTTCTTTCTTGTGCGCATTTTTTTTTCTTTCTTTTGCACACTCATCGGCGGCTGACATGCTCAAGAGTATGGAAACCGAACTAGAGAAGCATGGATATAATAAGGATAGCCTAGTCGGTGACTCTGAGATAGCCTTTTCCTCATGGCTGGACTACAAAGAACTGAGGGGAAAGTCGTAGAGATGCAAAAAGATGGAAGGTGGTTAAGAGACTTAACATCACCCATGATGTGCTAGTATAGGTCAATTCCTCTAGAAAAGCAAAAGATACAATGACAGAAGTCCATAGAGAAAAAAAAAAAGATCACTAAGGCGGAAGACTCCGATATTTGCTAATCCAATAGTGTGTACAAAATGAGACATACTAATTAAAGAACACACACTCCGAAATGAGTAAAGACCACAGAAAGCACACACATATTAACATGTAATGGTTATTCTCATCAATTCCAATATGCACCAAGGACTATTCAAAAATTTCAAGCTTGCAAAATCATATTAAGAAAATTTTTTGGATTTTTTTTATAAAAAAAAAAACAAAGCAAGATAGAAAACGAATAGGCATACATTTTTTGTTCTTTTTTTCCAAACAAAAGCAAGACATAAAATGAACAAGCACACACTAAATGATACCACACATTAAATGACCCAAAAAGAAAAAAACACACAAAAATCCAAAAAAACACAAAAAATCAAATAAACAACTTAACACAAGTTAAGTTTTCTCATCCAAACCGCTTTAGTATGAACAAAGTTGTGAGAATTGCGGTTCTTGGGTGGTGTCTTAACGTTGTGGTTCCCTTCCCTTTCAATGAGAACCCGTCTTGACTTGGTGTCCAACTTCTTATTCCTAGGTCTAGGCAAATGCAAACTCGCTCCATGTTTGGTCTTAAGTAAATCAAAATAACGAGGTCTAATGCGACCCTTAACCTTATTACCACCAATGAAGTGTCTCCTACCCCATGAGATGTTGGAATTCCTTCTATCTCTTTGAGACACTCTCCCACGCAACTCATAACAATAAGGACGAATATGACCATACAAACCACAATGATGACAAATAAAGACAGGGTGAATAGGGTGTACCTTCTTTTCTTTGACCTGACCAACTCTAGGAAGATTGAGAAGTCTTTCCTCTCGTTGAATCTTGAGCTCTCCCTGCCCTTGA
This sequence comes from Camellia granthamiana, assembly GCA_036172215.1. NCBI lineage: Eukaryota > Viridiplantae > Streptophyta > Magnoliopsida > Ericales > Theaceae > Camellia > Camellia granthamiana. Next base: position 33,883,750 of record CM069904.1, on the reverse strand, counting down.
GTTCTTGTATCATGAGATGTGGATGCACTCTGTTTTTGCTCTTTTTTACCACCAAAGCCAATGTCACTCTTGTCAGAACAAATTTGTTGAGACCCAATGATATTGTCCAAAGTTTTTGATCCTTTATTCCAAAGACCAATGGTTTCCATAGCACACTTGAGCTCTTCCTCTTTCTTGATGATTAGTTCTTCTAAGGCCCCTTGAGACATCTCGAGAGTTTCAATCTTTTCTTCATATGTTGCATGGATTTGCTGTAGCTCATCCCTCTCTGTTTCACAAGTCAAGAGTTTTGCACAAAGGACTTGTCAATCATTAGATATCTTGATGGCATCATTCTTAGCCTCGAAAATCTCTTCCTTTAGTTTGACATTCTCACTTTCACATGCTTTGAGTTTCATAGTGAGTTTGTCAATCAATTTGGATAAGTTAAGAGACTCCTTATACAACTTTTCATAAGCTTGCTCAAGCTCTTCATCATCACTCCCTAAGGATTCATCATCAGTGGCATTCTCAACTGGCCTCTTCGGATACTCTGTTCATTCTTCAGTTTAGGAAGCCGCCATGAAAGCAAGGAATTGTTTATGTCCCTCTTCGCCTTGATCTTCGTTGTCACTATCATCTTTATCAGATTCTGATTCATCATCCCAAGTGATAGCGAGGGCTTTCTTCTTCCTTAAACGAGTGGGGCATTCTTGAGCAAAGTGGCCAAATCCTTGGCATTCATAGCATTGGACTCTTTCAGAGTTCCCTTGCATCTTTCCTTTCTCCTTCTTGGCTATAGAATTAATTTTGAGTTTATCTTTGCCTTTGGATTTATGAGTATGAGTAGATTCCAAAAGATTAGGATTCTTTTTCAGAAAAGATTTTTAAATTGTTTTACAAAAGCATCCGTAATCTTGGAATCTATCTCACAATCCTCATCAGAATCCTCTCCAACTCTATGAGCACTACTGAAAGCAATATCTTTTTGAAATTCCTATGTGCCTCATAAGTTTGGAGATTTCCAACCAAATGATCTAGCTTGAAGTTGTCAACATCTTGAGCCTCCTCAATAGCCATAACTTTTGGTTGGAACCGATCAGGCAAGGACCTCAAAATTTTTCCTACAATCTTGGATTCCGGTATTTTTTTCACCTAAATTGAAGCTGGAATTAACAATGTCACTCAATTTCATATAAAATTCATCAAAGGTCTCACTATCTTTCATTGAAAGGTTTTCGAAACTAGACGTGTGCCATTGAAGTTTTGAGCGTTTAATAGAAAGAGTGCCCTCGTGAATAGTTTGTAAGATATCCCAAACCTCTTTTACGACTTCACAATTGCAAATTGGACTAAACTCTTCAGGTGTGACGGTGCAAAAGAGAGAATTGATAGCTTTACTATTCCAGCTACTATTTTAGTAATCAATTATGTCCCACTTATCAATTGGTTTGGGGAAAATTACTCCATCAATGGTAATCGTTGGTTCGGTCCACCCATACATGACAGATTGCCAAACTTTTTCATCAATAGATTTTAAAAACGATCTCATCCAAGCTTTCCAAAAAGAATAATTGGATCCGTCAAGTAGAGGTGGTCGAATCGTAGAATTTCCCTCACGAATTGAATCCATTATCACAAATCAAACAAGATCACGCTCTAATAGAATTTAAAAAAATAGAGCGACCAGCTCTGATACCAATTGAAAAATCTAGAAATCCCCTAAATGTTGATTTGTGATTATATATCAATTTTAAACAGTAAAACAACCCTAATCAAACAATCAAGACAAATCGACACAACGATTTTACGTGAAAAAACCACAATTGGAGCGCCTCCAATTGTGATAAAAAAACCACGGGCAAAAGCTACAAAACAATCCACTAAAAAGACATAAAGGAATTACATAGGTATACTCTCAATTACCTAGCAAATCCACGCCCAAATTGAACCAACCCATATGTGCCTCTTCCAGCCCCGTCTTCACCTCAGAATTGTCTTGCCTAACGTTGAATCCACAACGCCGATGTCGAATCACGACAATGAGCAACTCTAGAATCCACTGAAGAACAACACTCTCTTTCGTATAGAATAAACAAACAATCATTTAATGTATACTTCTTAAACCATGAGTTGAATACTCAATGAAACATCAAAGAAAACTAACAAAATTGCCCCAGATATAAACCCTAATATCTAAGAACAAGATCTGGAGGCATAATTCTAGATTTGGACTGAATCACATATTTAAAGCAATCTGTTCCGCGATGCTCGCTTGAGCGAAGGATCTCTCACTCGAGCGAGGAACCAAAGACGTGTATTTTTTAGAGTGTCTTTGCTCGAGCCAAGCTTCCTTCACTCGAGCGTACAATATTCCTTCTCAGGTTTTAGGCAGACAGACGCAGCTTCTGGGACCAAGGATTCTCGCTCGAGCGACCAACCAATTTCGACTGCAAAATTACATTTTGCTTCGGGGGCGCTGTCCCTCAACCCCGCCGTGGCGCTGTCCTGGACCCCCGCGAGCTAACCAAGCAACTTGATCCCCGTCATAGTCAGCGAAGTGGCAATCTTGAAAGAATTAACATCACAAACTTCTCTGCCAGGCACAATTCGGGTTGGATTCGCATCTAAAAACTCATAGCCTCACAGAAATAAAAGTGCGAAAACAAGTACAACTAAAAGCAGTTTTGTCAAACGGGATTGTCAAGAATAAAAACCTAACATGTTGAAAATTCCTTATGCTTCAGCGGTTGGTTCTTTGATGTACCCCATGGTTTGTACAAGGCCGAATATTGCTCACGCCGTTGGTGTGATGATTTGGTTTCTTTCTAATCCGGGTAAAGAACATTAGGTAGCGGTAAAATGGATTTTAAGATATCTTCGAGGGACTTCGAATGTGTGTTTGTGTTTTGGGAATGGTAAGCCAATATTTGATGGGTTCACAGATTCTGACATGGCTGGTGATGTAGATTCTAGGAAATCTACTTCGGGGTATGTAATGACTTTTGCTGGGAGAGCTGTGGCATGCCAATCTAAATTACAAAAATGTGTTGCTCTCTCAACTACCGAAGCTAAATTTATTGCCATTACAGAAGCTTGCAGAGAAGAGTTATGGTTGAAGAAACTTTTGCAAGAGTTAGGTTTGAAGTAAGAAATGTATGTGCTTTATTGTGATAGTCAAAGTGCTATTCATTTGAGTAAAAATTTCACTTTTCATTCGAGATCGAAACACATTGATGTGAGATACCATTGGATTCGTGATGTGTTAAATTCAAAATTGTTACAACTCGAAAAGGTTCACACAGATGATAATATTTCGGATATGTTGACAAAAACTTTGTCGAGGGACAAACATTTGTAATGTTGAACTTTGGCGGGCATGATTGATATCTCCACCTAAGTCGATAGGGGAAGAATTGTTATGTATACCTTCTTATTGGAGTATGGGACCTAATTGGTTCATTAAAAGAGTTTAATTTGGTTTGGTATTAGTTATAATATATTTTTATATATTATATCTAATTTGTGGAGACCCAATTCAATTTGGTAACAACTGGGGTTTTGATAAAAGACCCAAGATTCAATAATATATAGATATTTACGAGGTGCCGCAGATAAATGATTTTTTGTTCTTCTTCGGTGGTGCCTTTTTTTCGGACTCATGCTTGGAAGTCTTTCTTGATTTTCAATCTTTGGATGCTTTGAAAAATTGTCAGTGTGGATGTTCGACTGATTTGGTTCGTTATTTTGGATCTTCTACAACTCTGTTACGAAGATTCTTGTTCGTCTATTTGGTAAGGTCTTTCTTCTTGTTTATTTGTAGGTATTCGGAATTCACCTAAAGGTGGTTTGTGAGGCCATTCGTGTTTCATTTCTAATCGTTTGAAAACTTTTTGATTGATAGTGGAATCGGATTTCAATCCCGTGGACGTACCTTATATTGAGGGAACCACGTAAAATTTTTGTGTTGTTTTTTATTTAATTTTTCTGTATTAATTTTTATTCCTATTAATTGATTTTCTTGTGGAAAATCATATATTTTTTCTAACAATTTCCTATAGTGTATATATCACAGTGGCTCATTTAAGAACATGATTTGGGCCTCTATATCTCCAATTCTCCAAACACAAAATGAAACATAAAATACATATAAAGAAGGGATGGAAGTTTACAAAATGTCAGTAGAACTCAGTTTTGAAATTTTTTGTCAATTTATATATATTTTGTATTTAATTTTGGAATTAATATTTATGTTTTTAAACATATGCATGTGGCTTTTATACAAAATATTTACAACTTATCCACCTATAACGTGAAATTCACATTTATTGACAAGGTGGACCTAAGGGGCTCGGGCGATTTTTTCAAAATTTCAAGTACCTTCCTATTATAATAGATATATAAAAAAAATATTAAAAAATCAAGAAATTAGGATTGGCATGTTAGAGGTTCCACAAGCCTTGGGTTTTAAAAGACCCTTTTCCTTAATATATAGATTAGTTAAAATATTTTCAAATTAATTAGGCATGTCCTTCAAAGTTTTTTATTTTTTTTTTAGTGAAATTGTATGCAATTTTTTTTTTTTTTTTTTTTTTTTTTTTTTTTCAGCTACATATACATTCATCACTTTAGAATCATGCATCTATCCTGTCTACAGCTCCACTACACTCAGAAACAGAACTAGGAGAAAATTATGGGGGCATGATCCCTTTGTTTTTGTGAATATTATTATTTGTCAAAGAATTTAAATATATATATATATATCATTTTATATATATATATGTCATTCTTCTTCTATCTTAAATTCTCTTTATATTTTACATTAAAAAAAAAAAAAACGTATTCATTCTACTAGAAATTGCTTCTATAGTATTTAAAATGTTTTTCATGTATATATAATTTATATATCATATATACATACATGTGTATTTTGTGTATATAGTAAAAAAATTATTTTTCTTTTGACCCATCTAATAATAAAATTCTAGTCCCATCCCTGACTCCGCCACCATAAAAAATATACTAGTGTTTCACATGTTTACCACCCCTGGTGACATTTCTCAATCTAACATATTCAACCTCCAAATCTACACTCCTCACTAGCAAGTACTCTCATCCACACTTTTTGTATCTAGTTTTTTCTTACCAGCTTCCACGTCCTATTCTTTGTCCCTCCTCCTTCCAAAAAAAAATTATTTTGTGCTATTCGGACAATGTTTTATTAGTCTTTAAAATAAAACCATGATGTAAGTTGTTACATTCAAAGATGAAAAATCTCACATAATCGTATAATTTCTAAAACTATCGAATCAGTGCATAAGAAATACCAAATAACTTCTCACATTTCAAAACCTACCATGCCTTCATATATACACACACCTCAATTTTAGTATCTAATAGGCTAAAAAATTATACGATCATATATATAACTCATTGTTTTAAAGAAGGGATCTCACCTAATGGTATAATTCTTGAAACTATTGAATCGATGCACGAAAGAAAATTTAAATAACTTCTTAATTAGATCTCACCTTTTGAAACCTATCATGCCTATGCACATATCTATATTATTATTAAGTGAAGGCTTAAAATTAATTTTTAGTGAAACCTTCTCCTCCTCATGTTACGTGGCAACTTTATATATGTTGAAATTTAAAAAATATATATTATGTATAGTGTAAGTAAGTTTTGAACTCAAAACTTTGAATTTTATTAAAAATATAATTATCACTTAAATAACAAATATATTATGATATTAAATTCTTTATTATTTATTTTTATTATTAGTTATCTGAGTTATACACAAATTGCGTGTGTCACCCCGCTAGTGTATATATATATATATATCAATAATGCTAAGTATCATGAAAAAAATATTATGAAAATGATCATGAAACATTCTCCACCGTTAGATTACACATATAAAAAAACACCACACACTAATCAAAGAATGAGAAATCTTCATAAAGTATTTCATGATATTTTTTTCATGATCCCTAATATTATTCATATATATATATAGACACCTTAATTTCAGTGTCCAAATAGTCTAAAAAATTATCCAATCATGTAGCTCACTGTATTTAAAGGTGGAACCTCATATGATCGTGTAACTCTTAAAACTATTGAATCGGCGCACGAAAAGCACCAAATAACTTCTCAGTTGGGTCCCACCTTTCAAAACCTACAATCCCTAGTATGCAATATGCGAGCCAAGGTTCTCTCCTTGCAGCCTTGTGCTTGCGTCCGTCTTTGCAGGCCTTCGGGTCTACTTTTAGGCCCAATTTTGATAATCCGAACCGTTCATATTTTATGATTTATTTAGTATATCATACCTGTAAAAAATCAAGTTGATCGGATATCAGAAAGTATATGTTCGGAAAACTGTTTATTAAATTATTTAAAAAATAGTTTTTAGTTCAATTTTTCAAACACATACTTTCTGATATCCGATCAACTTGATTTTTTACAGGTATGTTATACTGAATAAATCATAAAATATGAACGGTTCGGATTATCAAAATTGGGCCTAAAAGTAGATCCGAAGGCCTGCAAGGACGGGCGCAAGTACAAAGGCCGCAAGGAGAGGATCCTCATTCGCAATATGCATATATACACACCTCAACCTCCACATCCAAGCTCTACCTCTACCTCTCCTTCTTCCTTCTCTGAACTTTGATAGACAGCCTCTAAGTCACCCCCACCTCTATTGAAACCTCAAGAAAAAGCAGAGGAAAATAAACAAGGAAAATGAATGGGTACTCCAAGATCAAACTTGTTGGCTCCACCAAATCAAGATCCATTGATTTCTCAGATCTCCATTTTTCCCCTCAAAATCTAAAACCCATTGAGGAAACCAGCCCAAACAACACCCCGAAAATCCAAGAAACCAAACAGATGAAGAACACCAGTACCCATGAGTCTCCACCAGATGTAGAACATGAAGAAGTAGATGAGAATGGAGAGAGGTTTGGGGTGATTCTGAGAAGGAACTTCTCCGTTTCTTCCACAGCTTCTAACAGATCCAAGTTTGCCAAACAGGGCACAACAACAAGAAGTTTGCAATCTGCAGTGAAGAGGGCATTCTCAATAAGAAGATCTTCATCAGTCTCTGAGAGGTATTGTAGGATTCATGACCAGTGTGTGACTCTAGCATCATCATCCTCATTTGATGATCATGATGGTGATGAAATGATGGACAAGAACAACACAGTGGAGACAAGATCTATGGAGAAGATAAAGAAGAAGCATAGGAGTGTGAAGATCCTAAAAGCCTGTAAGAGAGTTTTTGGACTTTAGTCATAAACATTTTACATGTAATAATTTTATTATTATTACTTCTAATTTTTCATGAATGGATCTGTTTTCTTTGTCCTTTTGTCAGGGCAATCAAGTCTTTTTCTTGTGGTCATTTTTTTATCTGTATTTTGACGTTTGTTACTTTCCTAATTTAGGTTTTGATTGGGGTAAAAATCTCTCTCTAATCACTTATGCTGTGTTTAGTTAGAGATTTGAAGAGAGATTTGGAAAAGAAAAATAAAACGTTAAGTGAAATGTGAATAAAATATACTTACATTTCACGTAGTTTCACACACTTTTTCTCTTTCCCTTTCTAAATCTCTCTCCAAATCTCCCAACCAAACACAACATAAACAATTATTTAAACAAAAAGTTCGAGAAGCAATATCAAACTCTATATATATCTATATAATAAAGTAATGGTTTTTTAAAAATGCATTGAAAATGATTTACATGAATTTGTGAATAGTGATATGATTAACTCAAACTAATCAGTGAAATTGTCTAGAATAGAGATGTAATTTGACTTATATGTTGAGATGAGCGCAATTGATGGTTAGTTTGATTCTCTCTTTTATGTAATTGGATTCGTAAGTTGAGAAAAGTCCAATTAACGGTTGGTTTTATTCTCCCTCTTCTTTTCTTTATGCATTTGAAAAGAAAAGGCGAATTACAATGTATAATTCTTGCATAAACAAATTATATACAATAATGTGTCAAATTAATCACTTATTATCGTTGTTATAAATTCTAAAAATGTCACTACCAAATATTTTGTACAAGTTTCGTATACATAAATTTTATCTAAATTATTTTATATGTTATGTTTGGTAGACTAGTTAGAAATTTCATTGCCTACTATGTGACATGAGATTTGAAAAATATTGAACATTAAGTATTTTTTTTTTTTCTTCATATAGATTGTAATAGCTATCAATGGTTACTGAATAGCTCTTGAAACTCAAAACTTGTTTGGTTTAGATTTTCAGGATTCACTTTTCAAAAAAATTAAAAAAAAAATTTGTTTTTCATATTTTTTTTCCTTTCACTTAATTTTGTTTTAATTTTTAGATACACCTAACATAAATACACTTAAAAAGTATAATATTTGTGAAAAAAATCTTCAAAAAATTCACTAAATACCAAAAATATAAAAAAAATGAGAATTCAATATATTTTTTGTATTCTTGTGTATTTATTGATTTTTTAAAATATTTTTTTACAAATATTTTACCTTTTAAATACATCTAACTAAGGTGAATCTAAAAATAAATAAAAAAATGCTTAAAATTTTTAAAATATTCACCAAAAAACAAAAAAATGAAAAATTCAATTTCTAGAAAAGTGAATCAAAATAATTAAAATCAATACTTTTATTTTCATGATTAGTTTATGCTGTTAAACCATGTCACTAGTGTTTTTAACTTGTGCAACGTTTTAAAAATAATAAATGATGAATTATTAATTATTAATTATTAATTTTTAATTTTTAATTTTTAATTTTATGGTTCCTTCTAGGAAGGGTTATGGTCCAATAACAAATTATTGGAGTATTGAAACTGTTTTTAATTATTTTTATTTATTTAATTTTTGCTTAAGTTCCAATGTAATTTATTTGTGTTTTATCCTTTAGAAAGCATGGAATTTTTTTGAAGTTCCACCAAATTCATTTTTACATAGAAGTTGTACCTAATAAAATTTTAATATAATGTGCTATATTTTTCAGCATGTCATTACGGAAAGTGCCTAGTATATATATATATATTAACAGTAACGTTATATACAAAAAGAAAATTTTTAAATAGTAATCACAATTTAAAATAGAATAATGTTTGGGGGTCCTAAAAACTGTGGCTCAAATGACTCAAATTTTCCAATTTTGGTAACTTTGTTTTTTTTTTTGTTTTTTTCTTTACCTGATAGGAAAATTTGAGCCATTAGGGGCACCCAAATTCGGGCCCCCTAACAGTGCTGTTTAAAATATGTGAATTCAAATTTCAAATATTTTTAACAGTAAATTACATTGACCTTTTTGCATTTTGAAAAAAAAAAATACATTAAGTCGTACAAATTTGATATAATTACATTAAGTTTTCTTAAAATTTTAATTCATATTGATATTACACTAAATCTTCTTTTATTTAGTAATTTGTTAATCATATGTGTGGGAAAAGAAGAAGAAGAAGAAGATGTTATTGTATTTTTTATACTAAAATGTATATTTTACTTTATTTATTTTTTGATTCATTACACAATCTGCATTAGTTCTGGTTTTTTTAACCTTATTAAAAAACAGGTCGATATAATTATATCAAAATTGTAAGATTTGTTGTGTAAAAGTTAAATATTTTGAATATATAAAATTTCTAATATGCAAATGGTTCATAAGTAACCTTCACCAACACAAATAAGCCAAAGTATTGATCAATTTTCAATTGGAGATATTTTCTTTCTTTATATTTTGGCTTTTATTTCAATTATGAGACCTCTCACTTTCTGAAATGTTGAAGGCAATTCAAAACCCCTCATGTTACGGCAAGAGACTTTCGCTGGTTTCAACCATGTGTGTGGAAACTCAGACATTCAAATTCGTCATCTTCAATGCAGCTGTCAAATTAGTTTTTAAATTCAAACAATAGGATTTCTTTTTATATTTATATTTTGGGTAAATTTACATCTCTTAGATTTGATTAAAATACATATTATCTCTTATGTTTTGGAAAAATACAAATATTTCATTATCAGAATTTTTTATTTAACAGAATTAACTAAGAAAATAAAATTCATAACTGTTCTCCTATACAATAATAAAATTGTCTGAATTATTATTTGAAATATATTTATAACATTTTTAAAAATTATTAATTGACGTGAGAATTTATTAATAAAATAGATGATTTGTAATGAAATTAGAAATTTCAAAAGGTGGAATGTAATTTCCAGAATCATAGAAAGTAATTTATATTTTAAGTAAACCTCAAATGATGTATTTGTAATTTATCCTTTTATTTTTTATTTTGATCTACAATGCATATGACTAAATGACTGGCTAAAATTTGACAAATAGTTTGCCAAATGTCAAACATTGTTGTGTCATTAAATATGAAGGGTCAAAATTTAAATAAATAAATAAATAAATCGCTAGTTGGAAAGAAAGAACAATGGTTAGATCAAAGTTTGATATTTTTTAAACACTAGAAAATGCTGAATTATAGCATTTTAGACCCTATAATATACTAAAATTTGGCATTTGAATGGCGACTATTTTACATTGGATTATAATTATAAAAAAAAATTTGTATTTTAACTAACATTTTTTATATGTATGCACTATATCAGACTCTCTATTCTAAAATTTAATTTTCTAAAATATTCATTTTTATTTATTTTCTATTTTGCACATGATCTGCTAGACTTTAAGAAAACAAAGCAAGATTTGGTGCGGTAGCCGGTTGTCCCGTACTATGTCTGGCCGATTGTCGTTTCTCTTGCCATTCTCTAGAATAAATAATAAAATATTATACAACATGAAAATAGTACATCACTACATGAAGTGATGTACTATAACAATGTCAAATTTAATTTTGATGTAACTAAGCTGATGCATGAGTGATTTTGAACCTTATCTTGCAAATGTAGCCCTAAAACTATTATAACCAGGCTGATAGTAATGCTCTTAGACTAAACAATTTAATGTGTTTTAAAACATGCATTTTTTTTATTAATCAGTAAAAAATTATTTATAAATATCAAGATAATCATATCAACTTGAACAATTCAGGGGCAATTTGGGAAGTTAGTTGAAAGCTAACTTTTAGCTTTTAACCCATTTTAGGTCGCATCACCTCTCACATTTTTTACACACAAAAGGACCAAAAAAGCCAAAAAAACTAACTTTTAACCAACTTTCCAAATTACTCCTCAATTATTTAAGAAATTTCAACAATGTCAATGCAAGAAATAGTTCTTTATTTCCAATATATATTCCATGTTTATCCAACTCCATTTAATTGTCAAAAAATAGTTTTTTCCAACTTTTAAGAGGGAGACAAGGAATGAAAAAGCTGCATTATACAATCTTGAGACTCGAATCTGAATATTACACCTCACAAGAGTAAACCTTGATCTCGACAAAAATCTGTTCATAATTGAATTTTTTTTCTTTTCATTTCCATTTACTGTGACACAGTTTTTTTTTTATTTTTTTTATTTTTTATTTTTAAATCCCAAACTTGTGCAAATATTCCAATGAACAATGCATTAACTTAGTGAAAATATATCCTTTTCCTTGAATTTTATCTTTAAATAATAAATCATATAACACTCAACCAAAAAATTTGAAGACAAGTATTTTCAAGTTTAAGCATTCTGATAATCTTCTCATTATGATTCCCTGAAACTAAAAAAAATATAGAGCTAATGATGTATAACTGATATGATTAGTTGATGATTAGAAAAGATCTGAGAGATAGTGTTATTTTTAATATTCTAATTTATTGCCACCTCATTAGACTTAAAAATTGAGTCTAGTTTTTTTGTCTTGAATAGCAATACTCTTTTTTGTTTAATATCATAAAAATAGCAATGTTGCATGAGATTCTGCCTCTAAATCTCTCTGTTCTCATGTCCCAATGTATTTCCATCAGTGGATCATATCTCAATATTTATTTGCACTAAAATATAAACATAATTAAATGGTTGAGAATACATAAATTTGGAAATAGAGAATCCTTGGCCAAGCATTTATATCCTATTTTTGTTTGTAAAATTAGTTAAAATATGTTCACGTCTACTAATATAAATTTTACTTTATAAATAGTTTTAGGACATTTGATAAAAATACGTGAACACTCCTTGACATTTTGAATATAATAGGAAGATCCCTTAATATTTAAGTTATATCAGTCACACCCCTTTTACAAATCCCCGTTAATTTTTTCAAGGGTTAATTACACTAATAGTCCCTATAGTTTGGGACTTGTGTCACTTTGGTCCCTGACTTTTCAATTGTGACACATTTGACCCTGAAGTTTGAATCTTGTTCCAAATAAGGACAATTGAAAATATTATTAGATTTTTCAAGGGTAAAATCGTCAATTTGATAAAATATAAACTAATTTGACAAAAATAAATGTCAAAAAAATATTTTTAATATTTTTAAAATTATTTTTATCCACCAATGATAAAATTATTTAAAATTAATAAAAATTACATGATTAATTTTTTAAAATTAATTTGGTAAAAAAAAATAAATGTCTAAAAGATTTATCAATTTTACATAATTTTATTTTTAGTAGGTAGAAATAATTTTTAAAAATTCAAAAATATTTGCTTGACATTTATTTTTGTCAAATTAGTTTATATTTTATCAAATTGACAATTTTACCCTTGAAAAATCTAATTATCTATTCAATTGTCCTTATTTGAAACAAGATTCAAAATTCAGGGTCAAATGTGTCACAATTGAAAAGTCAGGGACTAAAGTGACACAAGCCCCAAACTATAGGAACTATTTGTGTAATTTGCCCTTTTTCCAATTAAAAGACTATTTTACTCTTTAATTTAAAATCACAAACACTCCTTGACATTTAGTAAAAGAATAATGTTATATGTATTAATTAATATACACACTAATGTACTAATAGATGATGTGGCATCATTTCTATGGTTTTAGATATTTATAACTTGTATAATAAATGTGATCAATAATAATATCATAATACTAGTTGGTACACTAGTGTGTACACTAATTGATAAATGTAGCACCACCATTAGTAAAAATATATGGATATCCCCTAACATTTTAATATATCAATGAAACTCATTGACTTTAAAAAGATATAATATTTGCACCCCACCATCGACATTAATCTTTCCAACAAAATTACTCTTACATTTTTATTTTTATTTTTATTTTTTGGGTTCCTTTTGTTTGTTAAAAAAAGCCAAATGAAAAAAAAAAAAAAAAATGAGAAAGAATAAAAGAGTAATTTTATCGCAGATTCAAAATTTAATGTGACAAATGTAAGAAATGTTGTATAAAATGTGTATTTAAATAAAATAAATAGATTTATATTTAATTAAATTGATATTACAAAACAAGAAATCATGGAACTAAATCATACAACTTGATGAACAGAAATATATAACAAAAGAAAATACTGAAATAAGAAAATGAAGCAAATCGAAACCTGTGTGACACCACAGTCTCTTTAAGACAGATTCGTCGTTTCACCGTGAGTGCTAGAGGTATATCGGCGGTCTCCCAAGATACGACGATTAGAACCCGCTAAGTCATAAGCACATTCTGTTTAGCTCCAGCGAATTAACAATGGCAGCACTCTCTCACAATAGAAGAATATATTATGAGGAGACTGACTATCACTTGAGAGCAAAAAAATTCTATGTTCAAAACCAAAGAAGATGGTCTCCTTTTTATACACAACAGGGGAGAGAAGAGGTGCCTCCCAGCCATGAAGACTAACAACAAATGCAGCCCAAACTGCCCAACTAATGTGGAATTAATCTTGCAAAATTGATGGAGAATAAGTATGTAAGTTACACACTCTATATATACATGTATGTATATCTGCAGCCACCAAACAAATCTAGTTCTAAAAAGATTAGATTGATGGGCTACCATTCTGGCCCAGCCCATTCCATCAAGCCTCAAGTCTCATAGACTCGGGAGAGTAGCGCGCGTGTGGCAATTTTTACATAACCAACGTGGACCATAGTTTTGACTCAAGCTCATCCTTGAAAGATCCATAACTCCATTCCTTTAGAAAATTTGGATACCCTCATGCCCTTATCACAAATTTCATATTTAAATACTGATCACAATTTTTCCCTACAATCAATAATCACCATTTCCAATACCTCATTCGTGAGGCTAACTAAATTTTCATTCAATTCTCATTAGTTTTTGGTTATTCTTTTTGTGATGTAAATATCTTGTTACAAAGAATTTAAACCCATTTGATCATACCTCAACCAATGGTTGGAACTTACTTTAATTTCATATTAAAGTTACCATAAAACTATTTTTTCGTACTTTTTCCTACAAGAAAGACATTTTCATACTATTGTTTATTTGTTGTTGTCATTGATTAAAGTTAAGTAATAATTTGTTTTCAAAAAATTGTGTTTGGTTTGCTTTTGGATTCATGATTCCAAAGGCAAAATTTTCAAATCATTTTTCAAAATTCATAACCAAACACACAATTCAAAATTACTCAAAACTCAATTCAAAAATTAATTTCAAAACTCATAACCAAACACACACAACTCAAAACTCAATTCAAAACTCTTTTGATAATGTAGTGTTGAAGATAGTTAGTGATGGAATTGTTAAATTATTTTTATAAAAAATCTATAAAAAAAAATTCTATATTTAAAAAATATCTAAAACAAATATATATATACATATATATATATATTTTCAAATAACAGGTTGCACTTGTAAAAATAAAAATAAAATTACACTGTTCCGGTCAACCGGCCGGATGTCCAGAAGAATTTCCTGGAGGACGACCGGGAGAATGTCCGGGCAGATGACTAGGTAGACCCAATCCTCTCTTTTCAAAATTTAAAATTCAAAAATTCCTTTCGAAACTCCTTTCAAAACCCAACTCACAATTCCAAGTTCAAATCACAACTCTAAAAAGAGAATCACAATTCCAAAACTAAACCAAACACAAAAGTAAACTCAAGGGTGTTTGTGTGTTTTTGTCAACTGTCAATAGCTATTTGTCTATTGTTGTCGAAAGTGAAGAGTGTTTGTAATTTATAACCTTAAGAACGGCAATATGGGAATATCAAAGAATTGTTAGTAACATCTGTAAGATTTTAGGGAGTGTCCGTGATATATTTGATAGGGTTGGGCTTCCTTTTGTAAGATCTGGATTAGAATGTATTGTTTGAAAAGGTTTATCATAAGTTTTATTTTGATGATTTAAGTTATTCATTTTGTAGTGTCCTTCATATTTATATTTGTGCACACAAAAAATTAGGTCAATTCGATAATCGTAGTCTATCTATGTTTTTTTGGTGACAAATGCAGTAAATTAAATAAACTATGATTATCCGATTGACATAATTTTTTTGTGAGTAATATACATAAAAAATCTTATAAAATAAACAATTCAGATTACGAACCCCACAGATCTAGACAACAGTCTCCATCGACATTAATCTTTCCAACAAAATTACTATTACATTTTTTTTGTTCCTTTTGTTTGTGAAAAAAAAAAACAAACAAACAAACAAACAAACAAAGTGGGTGTTTGGGAAATGAATTTTTTTGTAGATTTTTTTAGTTGTAGAATATTACTGGAGAAATTTTTTTTTGTGTTTGGGATAATAGTTGGATTTTTTTGTGGTTGGATGTGATGTTTGTGAGAGAAAAAGTGAAATGATTATGGGATTTGATGTGATATTTTGTTCGGATTTTTTTTTTTTTTTTGGTTTTGTAATCAATTTGTCTTTTAGTGAAAAAAAATCAAAAAAAACCAAAAAACAAACTTCCCAAATGAAGAGAGAGAGAGAGAGAGAGAGAGAGAGAGAGAGAGAGAGAGAGAGAGAGAGAGAGAATAAAAGAGTAATTTTATTGCAGATTCAAAATTTTAATATGACAAATGTAAGAAAGACATTGTCATAGTATTGTTTATTTGTTGTTGTCATTTATTAAAGTCAAGTAGTAATTTGTTTTCAAATCAAGGGTGTTTGTGTGTTTTTGTCAAATGTCAATAGCTATTTGTCTATTGTTGTCACAAGTGAAGAGTGTTTGTAATTTATAACCTTAAGAATGGCAATATGGGAATATCAAAGAATTGTTAGTAACATCTGTAAGATTTTAGGGAGTGTCTATGATATATTTGATACGGTTGGGCTTCCTTTTAGTGTAAGATTTGGATTAGAATGTATTGTTCAAACCCATAAGGTTTATTATAGGTCTTATGTCGATGATCCAGATTATTCATTTTGTAGGATCTTTTGTATTTATGTATGCACACACAAAAAATTAGGTCCATTCGATAATCGTAATCTATCTATTTTTTTTGTGACAAACACGATAAATTAAATAAGTTATGATTATCAAATTGACATAACTTTTTTGTGAGTAATATACATGAAGAATCTTATAAAATAAACGATTCAAATTACAAACCCCATAGACCTATACAACACTCTCCAGTCAATCCAACCCCTATTTGATATGTCTGGGGTGGCCATGTGTTTTCATCAAGGGTCAAGAGTGTCCTTAATTTTATAATTCAACTTGAGAGGATATGACTCACCCCAAAAAAAACCTTCAGAGGATATGGATTACGCAGAAAATAGTCCAAAAACTAAGGGCTTTTTATTGCAATAGTTATTTTATTTAAAATGTAAGACTCTTTGAACATAGGATGCCTTTGTTTGTATCTCCAATTTTGGGGAAGCACAAGCCAAAAACGATTGAAAGGTGTGGAGGACAATCATCCAACCCAAATCTTGCGAAATTTCCTCAATTTTTTTGGGACTACTATTTAATGGCCCAATGTAACCCCACGATCTGACCTACCAAAGATTTTCCAGCATTTGGGGTGTACTATTTTATTCCATTTGCTATGGTCTATTTTTTATTTGTTATTAGAAATAACAATAATCCAACCCAACTTGTCCTTTCGGTTCCACTTATTTTGACGTAAAATATATTTTTTAAAATTATTTTATTTATTTTTTATTATTTGATTGGCTAAAAAGTAAGTAGAATATTTTGTAAGTAAATAAAGTGTAAAATGATTTATGTTTAAAAATTTCGTAAGTTATTGTTTTTTATCATCAAGGTAGATACTACACAACTACATAGGGATGTATAAAAAATGGGGTAGAACCGATAATTCAGTCAAGTCCAAACTAAATCGTATAGATTGGTTCGGTTCTATGCAGAATTAATTCGGTTCCGATTTAATAAATATTGAGAACCGTATAAACGATTCAGTTAGTGAATTTGATTAAAAAAATCATGGATTAAACCGAACTGAACCGATGTTTTAAAGATATATAATATATGAATTTTGTATACAAGTGCCCTTAGGGCATTTATTAGAGATGCATTAAATCATCTTAACTACCTCCACTATCATAGAATATAGGTAAAACTATAAATATATCTTCCTAAAGACTAAAATATCATTTTCTTTCTCAAATTCTCTCTACTTCAACATCATATACTTTTCATAATGGAGTTTATTTTTATTTTAATCTCTTTTTTTTTAAACAAAACTAAATGCATTTATTTTTAAATGAAATTTCATATCTTTTTTAAAATTTTTAAATGCCCTTTATTTTTATAACAAATACAAAACAAAAAAAAGAATTATATGCCCTTTGTTTATTTTTTTTAATTTTTAGATTCATTTTGCTTACACCATATAATTTAGTTATGATTGAAAATAGAGGGCATTTAAAAATTAGAAGAAAAAAAACCACGAATTTTTTTTTAAATAAATGCATTTAGTTTTATGATAAAAAAAAATATTTAAAAAAATAAAAAAGTAACCTTCATCATGAAAAATATATAATATTCAAATAGAGAGAATTGGGGGGGGGGGGGGGGGGAAAGAGTATTTTAGTTCTAACAAGATATATTTATAACTTTTATTATTTTCTATAATAGTGGAGGTGGTTAAGATAATTTAATACATGTCGAGGCTCTTGTGATTGAGTGACATGCAGTTGCGCTTTAGGGTGCAGTGAGTAGAGAGTCTGGGGTTCGAGCTGATGGATCAACAGCGGCCCTTTTAAGTTGTAACACAATTTTACTAACATACTAGCCTTCTATTTTTGACAAATAATAATAATAATAATAATAATAATTTAATACATCATTAATAAGTGCTTCAAGGACCTTCGTTAACAAAACTCATAATATATATCTGTGTTGGAGATTTCAAATATTTTACTAAATATTCTATCAAAATGTCTCATGTGGATGTGGTGAAAAATCTAGAAACCTCCTAGATGTTGATTTGTGATTATATATCAATTTTAAGCAGAATATAAAAATCCCAATCAAACAATCAAGAGAAAGAGACACAAAGATTTTACGTGGAAAAACCACAATTGGACACCTTCCAATTGTGATAAAAAAACCACGGGCCACAGCCACCAGAACAATCCACTAAGAAGATATAAAGGAATTACACAGGTATCACTCTCAATTATCTAGCGAATCCACAACGCCTAATTGAACCAACCTCTATGTGCCTCTTCCAACCCCATCTTCACCACGGAATTGTCTTTCTGATGAGCCACTCCGGATTCCACCACCGAAGCTTCAGACCGAATTCTTCAGAATCCACAACTGAAGAACAACTCTCTCTTTTGTGTAACAAACAAAACCTTTGATGTAGCCTTTTCAGATCATGAGTTGAATACTCAATAAGACATCAAAGAAAAATAAAATATCCCCAGATATAAACCTTTAAGAACCAAAAAGAAAGATCTGGAGGATTCAATGAATGAATCAATGAATAGCCTAGATTTGGGAGAAACCCAACTATTTATAGAAAATCAAAGCAAACCTAGTTGGGAAAGAAAACCAACTTCTTGTAGAAAACCAACTTCACCAACTTCTTGTAGAAAACCAACTTCTTGTAGAACTCCCAAGTAATCCTGTTTTTGAAGGAAACCAACTTCTTAAAGAACTCTTGTTACAACCTTGGTTTTGATCCATGGAATTTGACAACAAAAGGTCCTAACATGTGGGATCCACACGGTGGATTCCACACTCATGTGAAACCTTTGATTGAATATTTAGTAAAACATTTGAGTTCTATCATTTTTCAATATATCTACATATGTATTTAAATGTCCATGACCTAACACCTTTCCATCTTCCGTGCTTCATTGAAAATTCTAAAGACTCATTGAAAGTTTCAAACTTTCAAAAAATTCATTTACTATTTGAAACTTGGATTAAGCCTCTTCATTTTCTAAGCTTCAATTTTCATTAAGTTGTTTTTTAATGGTTATGATATTAAGATACTAAACATCTGTGATACTAATTAATTTATTAATGTTATTGGTTTTGATAATTAATTAAAGCGATCATTTTACGTTTATAAAATATTGATAATTTAATTGTGCTAACAATTTATCTTTATTAATAGAAATTTCTAGAATCGGTAAATGATCTGGAACTAAACTTTTTTCCAATTTGGTTCTGGTCTGGTTCTGTAAGTGTGGATAGTTCGGTTTGATTCTCAAAATTTCAAAACTATTAAGAAAGGTTTGATTTTTAGATTTTCTTAGAACAAACCAATCAGAACCGTATATGAAGTTTCACTATTTTTATATACATTGAACATCTTTGTTCACTCTCTCTCTCTCTCTCTCTCTCTCTCTCTCTACACACACACAAATATATACTATGCCCGAGCAATTGATTGGAATTATGTTTTGAAATTATTATTTTTGTTACATTCAATACTTATTTTATTCTTTAGTAATAATATACAAACAAATTTTGTATACATACAAGAAATATATATACAATGATATGTGACATTTATATCTATTCATTGAAAGTTAAAATTCTCATTGCTATTTGTGATTGTAAGAGTGACATTATCACATCAATGTGTTCAATTCTACATAAAATTTATGTATGAATATCATTTTTCTTTTAAAATTTACTCTACAATTAGTTCTTAATTTAGTTTTTTGTCGTACAAAATATTATAAGTGTTAATCAAATACCGAAAAACAAAAACAAAATTTTGTTTTTGAGCAAAATCATTTACATGTAAAATATTTCTACAGCAAAACAAATGAAGCCATCTTGTTGATAAGAATTTTAAACGAAATGAGAATGTAATTTCTGATCGCTATAATTTTAACCTTTGAAACAGATTTGATTAGCAATATATGTTAGGTTTTTATTCTTGGCAATCCCGTTTGACAAAACTCCTTTAAGTTGTACTTGCTTTTGCACTTTTTATTTCAGTGAGGTTATGAGTTTTTAGATGCGAATCTAACCCGAATCATACCTTGCAGAGAAGTTTGTGATGTTAATACTTTCAAGATTGACACTTCGCTGATTATGACGAGGATCGAGCTGCCCGGTCAGCTCGCGGGGGTCCAGGGGGCAGCGCCCCTTGGCGGGTTCGAGGCAGCGCCACGGCAGGGTCGAGGGGCCGCGCCCCCGAAGCAAAATGCAAAATTGCATTCAAAGTTGTCTGTCCGCCCTTGCTCGCTCGAGCGAAGGAGTTCTCGCTCGAGCGAAGGCTGCGTCTGTGTAAAAACCTGAAAGAGATGAATGTACGCTCGAGCGAAGGGCGCGTGGCTCGAGCGAAGCCGCTTATGGAAAACACGCGTTTTTGGTGCCTCGCTCGAGCGAGAGAAGCTTCGCTCGAGCGAGGTTCGCAGTCCCAGATTTCTATAAGTATTTGTTTTAGTCCAAAACTAAGATTACTTCCTCCAGATCTTCTTCTTGGATATTAAAGTTTATATTTAGGAATATTTTGCTAGTTTTCTTTGATATTTTGATTGAGTATTCAACTCATGGTTTAAAGAATATACATCAAAGGTTTATTTGTTTGTTCTACACAAAAAAAAAGAGTTGTTCTTTGGTGGATTCTGAAGAATTCGAGCCTGAAACTTTTGTGGATTCTAGAGTGGCTCATCATCAAGACAATTCCAAGGTAAAGACGGGATTGGAAGAGGCACATAGGGGTTGGTTCAATTCGGATGTGGATTCGCTAGGTAATTGAGAGTATACCTGTGTAATTCTTTTATATCTTCTTAGTGGATTGTTTTGTGACTGTTGCCCGTGGTTTTTTATCACAATTTGAGGTATCCAATTGTGGTTTTTCCACGTAAATCGTTGTGTCGATTTGTCTTGATTGTTTAATTGGGATTGTTGTTTACTGCTTAAAATTGATACATAATCACAAATCAACATCTAGGGAATTTCTAGATTTTTCAATATCAATATTTAAATATATTGTTTTTATATATAAAGAATTCTTAACCAAACCAAAATGCATAGTGACATCGACAAATAAATTTTATTATTACTAATGTAATTTTTTGATAATGATTCTCATTCATTTTCTTTAGTTCTTGTCTTCCAAACTTAATGTTAACAAGAAAAGTTAATTGTCATGCTAGATTTTGATCCTCAATTATTTAAAAATTATGTATCATCTGGGGTGAACATGGATCCTATTCTAAGCCACCCACTAAGCTTGGGACTATGATTTAGGCTCATTAGAGTTTGGTTGGACAAATTTTTTGGATCCAATTCTAATATGAACTCAGCTTGGGAGACCCGCCTGCTCCCCCCTTAAAAAAAAAGTATTATACAATATATTTTTATAAATATCTATATTTCTATGTATGCTTCACATTACTTAACTTTATTTTTTTATAAACATAAAATTATGTATTACTAATTATGTAAATAATTGATTATAAAATTTAAACTACTAACCTTGAATAGTTTATAGAAACACCCAACTAATTAAATTAATTATAATTTTTTATTTTGAAATACAAAAAAAAATTATATTAGATAATACCTAGGCTATGTGAGCGAGCTTGAATTTTTATTTATTTTTGGACAGACTTAGGAATAAAGTAGATGTTGGGTCGGTGGATCCTGATAAATACTGTTCACTCAATCCTACTGTTCACTCAAACACTAGGTCTAATGGGGAGTTTGTGGGGGCCTCCCCTAAGGAAGAGGTGGTCCGGGGGGGGGCTTTACCCCCCCTCCCCCAGCCGAAATTTTTTGGATACTTTCGTAATTTTCATGTATTTCCGTGTAACTCTAATTTTATACTTATAAATAGATGAGAAGGCGCATCTTTTAGGTTAAAAGAGAGTTATATTTTTCTGATCATAGTGAAAATCGCAGCAGCCGTGGACGTAACCCTATTCTGGAATGAACCACGTAAATCCTTGTGTTCTTGTGTGTGTGATTTATTTGATTCGTTAATTTCTTTCTTATTTGTTATTTCGTGTCTCAACGATCTTGGTTAAGAAGAGTCAATTCCTAACAGTATAGCCCCAATCTCAAACCCGGTAAGGCTTGGAAAAATGATTTCAAATATTATGGGTAATTCTATTTGTACTCAAAAAATAACTCAGTGCACTCAATTAAAATTTTAAAATTTTAGTTCTTATAGCTCAATGTAAATTTACTTATAAGTACAAACATATTAAACTCTAAAATAAATTTTTTTTTTCTCTCATGGTACACTCTAATCACTTATACGTATTCTTCATATTCAAATCTCTTCACCCTTTAAAAAAATAAATAAATAAATAAAAAATAAAAATCTTCATCTTCTTCTCCAAGTTTCAATTGTTTTCTCTCCATCTTCTTTCTCACTCCAAAACTCTAATCTATCCCACCAAAACACACCATTATTATTTTTTTGATCAATGAAAACTCACCATTATTATCAATATCATTATTTTTTATTGTGTTGTTACTTGCAAATAGAAGAAAGTTTGAACAAAATCAAACAATGGATGAGAATAAAAATTAAAATTGTTTTTTGAAGCATCTTATTAAAGAGGAGGTAAGTATTCACATAAATATCAAAGTATAATTATTGATTTTTATGTTTTTTTACGTAAAAATGAATATTCAATTTGTTTTACGTCAACATTGTTCGAACTTTCAGATCCGAACAAATTTACTTTGTTCAGGTTTGAATTTGTTCGAGTCTGAAAGTTTGAACAAAATAATTTTGTTCTCCATTGGACGATCAAACAAGCTGACTATATTTTGCTTTGTAAGTCCAAACATGGTAATTTTAAATAGAATCCCCCAAATATTATTAAGTAAATATAAGCTCGACCTGAGCCCATCCAAACCTGGCCATGTCCACCCCTAGTATCAACATTGGGAAATTCTAATATATATGTAGTGTCCCAGGTATTAGACCCGACTTATTTATGTTAAGTGGTAACCATTACCTTATATTTACATTTTTTTTTTTTTGGACTTCTAAAAAGTTGTGGGTTGCATTTAACCTTTTACTTATTATAATTAGGACCTTCTCCTCATTGTTTTGGAGTCTTGATTAATGAGTTAACATGCTGGTTGGGCAAAATTAGACCATGAATGCCAAATTCGAATTTTTATTTTGAGTAGTGTTCACTCTTTTGCCTTTTTCTTTATCCACATTTTAAATTTTGATGTGAGGCTAGAACGGTTGAAAAGCTTATTTCCATGGCTTCAATTTAGACACAAAATTGACCATATTTCATGTGACGCCCCAAAATCAACACTAAGGGTGGTAGTCAAAAGAAAGTCACTAATAAGTCCTATGGCCAATGACCAAGTAAGATCCCAAATTACCAAAAGAGTCAAATTAGCCTCCCTTCTAAGTCCAACTTTCTTTGGGTATCGCACTATCCTTTTGATATATCTTAAAAAGTATTAACGCAAGGTCTCATAAGCAACGTAGGGAACTATATTATTTATTTATTTTTTTCAAAAGCAAGCATATAATAATAATAATAATAATAATAATAATAATAGAATAGATACAAAATGTACTTAGTTACAAAAATTAGTTCCATCAATATTACATCCAAAGATAAAATTGCAGATAGACTACACAAAACACAAAAAGAAATTTTTAACTTCTCTAGGACAGCCAAAAGTCTTCGAAGGTTTCCGGCTCGTCGTTTTCTATTGCAAGCTCCTCTTCAGCACCTGGCATGATACGTCATAAGCTTTGAATGCCCAATAAACGCTATGGATTTAATTATCAGATAGATCTACAAATAAAATCTAACAAAATAAAAGAATTAATTTTTGAAACGGGACTTGTGATAGATTTTACATAGCCCAATAACACTCTCTCCACTCCATACTATAGATTGGAGATAAGGCAACCCTATCCTATCTGGCAAATAGAGAGAAAATGGAGTAAAATCACCAAATATAATGATAAACTATCAATAAATCCTAATAATTTAATTTAGTTCTCATTAAATCCTATTGAACATAGGTCATAGTTAAATTGTCACTAAAAATATATTTTTGTAACGATTTTTTGCATATATTGTTAAAAATTGATAATTAGTGACTTTTTTTGTCATAATTTCTATAAATTGTCTCTAAAACTTACAATTAGTAACATTTTTTTGTGACGAATTTTTCAAACTGTCGCTGAAAGTTAAAAATTAGTAATTTTTTATGACGATTTTTTTAAACTGTCGCTAAAACTTATAATTAGTGACTTTTTTGTGACGAATTTTTTAAACTATCGCTAAAATAAAATTTTAAACTGTCACTGAAAATTGACAATTAGTAACTTTTTTTTAATAGTGTTTGATAAAAAACGCTATTAATTATCTTAGGACCTGTTGAATAATAAGTCGACCTATTAAAACCTACATGTAAATCCCTTAATCCAACTACGTACCTATTTTGTTGAATTTTTAAAAATTATTGTCTATTTTTCTTTTTAAACAAAACTAGTTTTGACGAAATTACACACTAAAAAATATTAATAAACTTTTTAAAATTATTTTTGTCTAAAAGGAAAGAAAGCAATATGAAATAATGAGTGTTTTTTTTTTTTTTTTTTTACTAATCTAGTTTTAATTTTTTTTTTTTTTTTAAATGACTAGTTTGTGAAATGAATTTAATGACAAGTTGTCAATTAAGTGTGACATGAAAATTTTAAGAATTGACCCTTGAACTCTTAGATAAAAGTGTATATGAATGGTCATGCTGATCAAATTTAAAGTTTTATGTCTTATTTGTTAAGGTGACAAAATTTAAAAATTAAATACTAAATACTAAGGGTGTTTTTGGTAATGTTTACGTTTTCAGTTTATATTTACAAAAATTTTATAAACTGGTTTTTGTTTATTTTTTCTTTATTTTTAGAAAAACATAAACTACAAACGTGTTTGGTAATTGACAAAATGTTTAAAAAAATTTAAAAATATAAAAAAGAGTGAGAAATGACAAGTGGTGGCAAGTGGCGGTGGAAGACGGTGGTGGAAAGTGGTGACGGTGGGTGGTGGGTAGCTAGTGGTGGTGGGTGGGTGGTGGTGGTGGGTGACAGTGGCGGGTGGTGGGTGGTAGTGAGTGGGTGGTGGCGGTTGTGGTGCGAGTAATGGATAGTGGTGGCAAGTGGTGGTGGCGGATGGCGGGTGGTGGCGGGTGGTGGTGGTGGGTGGGTGGGTGACGGTGGCGGGTGGTAGCGAGTGGGTAGTGGTGGTGGTGGTGGTGGTAGGTGGGTGGCGGATGGCGGGTGGTGGTGGGTGGTGGCGGATGGTGGTGGTGGGTGAGTGGGTGGGTGGGTGACGGTGGCGGGTGGTGGATAGTAGCGAGTGAGTGGTGGTGGTGGTGGTGGTGGCGGCGGGTGGTGGTGGTGGTGGGTGGTAGCAGGTAGCGGGCGGGTGGTGATGGTGGGTGGGTGAGTGATGGTGGCGGGTGGTGAGTGGTAGCGAATGGGTAGTGGTGGCGGGTGGTGGTAGCAGGTGGGTGGTGGTGGGTGGTAGCGGGTAGGTGACGGGTGGTGGTGGTAGGTAAGTGGGTGACGGTGGCGGGTGGTGGGTGGTAGCAAGTGGGTGGTGGTGGATAGTGGGTGGCGGATGGCGAGTGGTGGTGAGTGGTGGCGAGTGGATGGTGATGGTGGGTGGGTAGGTGACGATGGCGGGTGGTAGCGAGTGGGTGGTGGTGGTGGTGGTGGCAGGTGGGTGAGAGCGAGTGAGTGGTGGTGGTGGTGGCGGGTGGTGGTGGCAGGTGGGTGAGAGCGAGTGAATGGTGGTGGTGGTGGCGGGTGGTGGTAGCAGGTGGGTGGCAGATGGCCAGTGGTTATGGGTGGTGGCAGGTAGGTGGCGGGTGGTGGGTGGGTGACGATGGCGGGTGGTAGGTGGTAGCGAGTGGGTGGTGGTGGTGGTGGTGGTGAGTGGTGGGTGGTGGGTGACGGTGGCAGGTGGGTGGTAGGTGGGTGGTGGGTGATGGTGGTGGTGGTGATGGCGATGGGTAATGGGTGGTGGTGGCGGATGGCTGGCAGGTGGTGGCATGTGGTGGATGGTGGTGGCAGGTGGGTGGTGAGTGATGGTGGCAAGTAGGTAGCGGGCAGTGGATGGTAGTGACGGGTAGATGGTAGGTGAGTGGTGGTGGTTGTCGTGGCAGTGGCGAGGGGTGGGTGGTAGTGGCGAGTGGGTGGCAGGTGGATGGCAGGTGGGTGGTGGTGGCGGGTGGTGGTGACAGGTGGGTGGTGAGTGGTGGCGGCAGGTGGTGGTGGGTGGTGATGGCGGAAGACGATGGTGGTGGTGACAGGTGGGTGGTGAGTGGTGGCGGCAGGTGGTGGTGGGTGATGGGTGGTGGTGGCGGAAGACGGTGGTGGTAAATGGTGGCGGGTGGTGGCTGGTATTGGGTGGTAAAAAAAAAAAAAAAAACTCAAAACTCAAAATGAAAATATATTTTTTGTGTTTTCATTTTTTTGCCAAATTTATAAACTGAGACCACTGATTTATAAATCAAAAATTTTACTAAACAAGTTTTTATTTGAGTTTTTCAAATTTTTATAAATATAAACAAAAAACTGAAAACGTAAGTGTTACCAAACGGCACCTAAATTATTATATAAGTCCTGAATATATTGATAGCATCATGCCTCATAAAAATTAGAATTTATTAAATTAATATATTAACAACACATTAAAAATGATATATGAAATGGGCCATCCATATTTAATCTACTATTATTACTAAAGTGGATTTTTATATCTTTTTCTTATTGAAAAAATTATACCCTTTACTATTCATAAAAATAGATGTGCAGATAAATTACTCCACATATTCGTCAAAGAGTATTGTTTCTTAAGGCACATAGTGCATTTGTTCGGAACCCCACTTTTGGGGACTATGTCAGGGCCGAAGCTATGACCTCTGCGTATTCTAAACGTTAAGAAGTATGTTTAATCTTAACAAGCGACTATTGAAATTCAAACCTAGGTTTTAAGTGGAAAATTTAAAAAATTTACCACTAAATCAATACCTATTAATTGAATTGGACCAAACATAGGAAGTCCAATTTTAGGGAGCCGACAATGTTTTCGTTTGGTTTGGTCGGTTTTGAATTTGGTATAATCACAAATTAAATCAAATCAAACCAAACCAATTATTATGTGTATTGATAGTAATTTGGTAAAAAGAATCAGATTCTTATGTGAATTTGGTGCTGTTTGGGTTTATTAAGTTTATCATGGGTTCTATTTCAATAAATCAAACTGTTCAGTGTATAAAATTCGTTGAGTATTTTATTCTTATAAAAAATTACGTTGATCAGATATCAATAACTACTTGATCGGACTAGATTTTTGTCAATAATTTTTTTTTTTAAATCATATACTATTGATAGAAATATGATTTGATTAAGTAGCAATTGATATCTGATTAATACGTTTTTTTATAAGAAAAAAATATTTGATGAGTCCTATATATTAAATAACTCAAATTATTAAAATAGAACCATAGTGAACCTAATAATACGTTCTAATATGATCTCAAACTAGAGAAAAAGCCTGACCCTCGCTGAAAAAACCTACTAAGGTTGACTTCGTCATTGTTTATTAAGGATTTGGTACGAAGATTTCATACCAAATCAAATAACAATAAAGGTTGAGACCCCTTTTGGGGGTCACCCCTTTCACCCCTTTGCATTTGATTGGCTAACTTTTCTTTTCTTTTCTTTTCTTTTTTTTTTTCTGATCTCCCAATCCCCAACCCCCACGTGTATGGGGGGGGGGGGGGGGGGGTTGGGGGTGGTGGGGGTATGAATCATTGCTCATCAAATAATGTGTGCAATTTGTAACTCTGGCAAATCAAAATTGAGTGAAATGGGACAAAAGAGATGGGGTGTCTTAATTTTTTGGAATTATTTCATTCGGCTTTAGTAGAAAATATTTTATATTAATTTAAGAACAAATAATTTGTAGTAATAATATTAATGCAGATCCTTCAATAAAATACGAAAGTAATTTTAGACAAAAATACCGTCACAGTTATGTTCACATTTTACATTTTAAAATAATTTTTTAATTTTAATAATTTTTTATTTACATATATTTTTTTGAAAAAAAAATTATATTTTTTTATTCTCTCATTAAAGATCTAGAAAAAGGGTCCATAAATAATATGAAATTCTTGAAAAGATATCATGAAATTTTACTTTATTTGTTGTTATGTCACGATAAAATTTCATTAAGAGAAACTTTAATTTTTTGAACTAAAATTGTAAATTGAAGGACCAATTCAAAAAAATTAGGTTTTTAATTCTAAATTTAGGGCTAATAAATTCAAATTGAAAACTCTAAATGACAAATTTTAAATTTTCTTTTTATTGTAAAACATTGAAATAAAACACAAGTTTTAAATGTTTAAATTTATAGCTCCAAAATATAGTCAATGAAACTCTTTTTTTGTTTTTGTTTTTGTTTTTTGTTTTTTGTTTTTTTTTTTCTTTTTTTGGTCAATAGATAGAAGAGTAATTACAAATATGAAAAATATTTATATAATCAAATAGATCACTAACTCATAATAGTTAGAAAGTCAACCCAACCAAATCTAACAAGTTCAAACCTAAGCCCAAGCCCAAGCCCAAGCCCAAGCCTAATAACTGCTAATCACATACAACCCCATAATGAGAGAGAAATAAATATCACCACAAAAGGTATCAAACTCCTCTCTGTAAGAGTTGAACCCAAGACTTCACACTACAAATGGTGCAACAAAACCACTAAAAGCCAAATATCCTTGTTCAAAACTAGTGAAATTGCACAAGACTGGTTAAATTTCACAAGGCTTTAGTCAGAAAAATTTCACAGGCTTCTAATTTAAGTCAACAAAATCTCACTGACTATAGCAATTTTATTGATTTTACTCAAAGAAATTTCACTTGTGTTCAACACTTGGGTTCCACAGACAACAAAGAGAAAGTAGACTAAGAAAAATATTACAAAACAAATAACAATAATAAGATTTTTGTCAATCAATAACACAAATCAATAATAGATAAATAAAATAAATGGACAATGCGAAACAACATTGAAAATGAGCAACAACCAGATATGAATTAGTGAGATACGTCAGAGAGAAAGATAAAATAGGTATTTTACAAATCAGTGACGATAATAAGGCCTTGTTTGGGATCTACTATATAATTCATCTTTTTATCTTTTTATTTTTTTTTCATCACATCACCTCTCTACTTTTCTGCACATCTTTTCGTAAAAAGACAAAAAGTACACTTTTTTAAGACACCCCGAACCAACCCTAATTGTTTTGAGTAAATAAAGCACATCCAACACCAAAGGATGACGGAGACTAAAAGATGAGTAGCAGCAGCAATGATTTTTGAGTGGAAATAATATAAACAGTGGCGGCGGTATAGCGACTACAACTGAGGTGGTAGTAGTAGATACTGTTGAGGTGACACCAGTAAACACAGTAGAAGTGATGCTATAGAGAGAGAGAACATAGAGAGTGGTAGAGAAAAAAAAAATCATAGAAAGATAAATCGTAAAGTAGTAGAGAGTTCAAAAATTTTTAAGGCTATAAACCTAATAAGAAACAATGCAGACGGTTAATAACCTCATAAATGCAAATATATATTAAAATATGTAAAAAGTTATAAAAGGATTTAAAAATTATATTAAAATTTAAATTTTTGATAGGTTTTTTTTTTTTTTTCTTTTTCTTTTTCTTTTTTTTGACAACCCATTTATGTGCACAACAAAACGTCCACACCCGCGTGGGCAGACAATAAAGACTTTTGAGTATGGATTCAGCTCCTCTTCGTATCGAAATAGATTGGACGGTATTGTTGGATTGCAATACACTTGATTTCATGCTTATTTTAATAATTTAAATTATTTTAATGTGTAAAATTTGTCGAATATATTATTTCTGAAAGAAAATCATGTTAATAAGATATTAATAGTTACTTGATCAATTTACATTTGTATTTGTAATTTTTTTTGTAAAATTACAATTATCGTTGAAACAAATACAAACTGAAAATAATTATTTATATCCAATTAACGTAATTTTTAATCAAAATAATATATCTAATAAATTTTAAAGAAAATTGGCCTACGGCCCCTCCTCTACTTTTGATAGGAGGAGAGGTCCAAAATAATATGTTTTGATGGCTAAAGTCCCTCAAGTTTATTTTAGGTTATAAAGTACCTAAATTACCCTTCTTTTATAACATAAATTTATTTGAATATTATATTGTTGACTTCACAGTGAGATTTTGGAAACTGAATTCGCGGTGAAGATTTTGTCGGAGATTGCAGTGGAGTTGACGAGAAATTTGTTTGAATATTATATTGTTGACTTCACGGTGGAGATTTCGTCGAAGATTTCAGTGCAGTAGACGAGAAAGATTGCTACGATCGTGTAGGTGTTACAGTGTGTTGATCACGTAGGTTTTTTAATGGAGTTGAATCAGGTTTGCTTTCGATGGAGATTCCACATAGATTTTGATTTTTGTTTTGAATTTTTGTTTAGAGAGAGGCCAGCTTGATAGAGTTGATTTTTATTTTTGGAATTAATTTTTGATTCTCTGTTTTTTGATCAATTTCAAAGAGTGTTGACAATGTGTTGATCGCGTAGGTTTTTCAGTAGAGTTGAATTAGGTTTGTTTTCGATAGAGATTCCACATGGATTTTGATTTTTGTTTTGAATTTTTGTTTAGAGAGAGGTCAGCTTGATAGAGTTGATTTTTATTTTTGGAATTAATTTTTCATTCTCTGTTTTTTGATCAATTTCAAAGAGTGTTGACAGTGTAATTGATTTTGATGTTTAGAGTTCATTTTTCATGCTCTATTTTTCATCAACATGCTGATCAATGATAAGTTTTGTTCTATGTTTTTTCAAATCAGAGAAATTTTTTTAAACCAGAGAAATTTCATTCTCTGTACTTTTGTTGGTATAATCCAGAAAAAATTGTAAGTTTGTTATTATAATCCAACGAACATCACAGAAAAAATTATAAGTTCATATGGACATATTATTAGAAGCTTCTAATGCAGATAGAATCTGAGAAAGTGAATATAAGTTCATAAATTTCTCTGGACTTTTATTTATAGTTCAGAGAAAATTATAAGTTTGTTACTCACTTTCAGTTTGTAGTTCAGAGAAAATTATATGTTTGTAGAAAGTGAATATAAGTTTTTGTTTCTTTGAGTAAAAGTTATTTTTTGTGTTTTTTCTTTCAGTTTAGATGGACAATGCAGTGTTTTTTGTTATCTTGAAGGTGTATGTAAATTTATAAATTTCTCTAGATTTTTCTATGAGTGCAATATTGCAGAATGACGCATAGAAAATTGTTAGCCTGTAGTTCAGTGAAAATCACAAAGAAGCCTATAATTTCATAACAGATATTCTGTGTGATTTTTTTCTATGATTGTGTTTAATAGTTAGCAGTAAATTTCTCTGTGATTCTTTTTGGATTCATTAAGTTTCTGTGATTTTGTTTTTTTTTATCTTGAAGGTGAATATAAGTTTGTAAATGTCTTTGAACTTTTATTTGAGTCCAGAGAAAATTATAAGCTTGTTATTATAATCCAGAGAAAATTATAATTTTTAGAAATTTCTCTGGACTTTTATGTTGTTCTTTTGAAGTATTTTTATGTTTAACAAATTATTTTTCTTGTTTTTTCTTTCAGTTTCGATGGACAGTGCAGTGTTGTTATGGTGCAAATATGGGAATGATACTATTGTCATTAATGTTTCATGCGAATTGAGTTTTAAGGAATTGGTTGGCATTTTGTGTAAAACATGGGAGAATTTGAAACCTAAGACTGTGTATTTCATATTCTATTATGGGCCATCTGAATTTTATGGTTCGAAATAATATTGATTTTCTGAATATGTTAAGGGTTGTTTGTACACGTGGTGTTGATATAGTTGATGTTTCAGTTACTAGATGTAGTACTTCTGATGAAGAGGATAAAGTGGGGTCTAATTGGGTAGATGTTGTGGATGGTGAGTGTGATAGGCTGGTGGATATTGAAAGGAATTCACTCTCTAAGTTTTGTTCTCACAAAGAAAAGGTGTTATTGTCAACTAGTTGGCGAAATAATATTACGAGTATTGGACAAAAGTTTGAGGGTGGTGTGGTTGAGTTCCGTACTTTTTTATGCAAGTATGCTATTGAGATTGGTTTTCAGTTTACGTATGTTAAAAATGACAAGCTGAGGGTTACAGCAGAATGTGCATATAAGGAATCAAGGGGATGTATGTGGCGTGTACATGCTTCAGTTGAAAAAACAAATGGGTTCTTTTACATAAGAACTTTGAACAATGAACATACGTGTGATGTGGCGGTTCGTACTAGTAAACATGCTAGGATGACTTCTAGCTTAGTTTCTGGGCTGATACTTGAAGAGGTAAGTGCAAAACATTTAACTCGTCCAGTGGATGTTGTCAAAGAAATGAAAGACAAGTATGGGGTCTCAATCAGTTATAACTGTGGTTGGTTGGGGGTTGAAAAAATAAAATGTAGTACATATGGGGATTCTTGTTTGTTATTCGATCAATTATGGTGGTATTTTGATGAGGCATTGAAGAACAATCTAGGTAGTCGTTTTGAGTTAGATTTTGAAGATAACAAGCGTTTCAAAAGAGTGTTTGTGGCTTTTCATGCATGCATGCATTGCTGGTTTCAAATATTGTCGGTCATTGCTTTTTCTTGATGAAACATTTTTGAAAGGACGATATAAAGGAGTTATGCTTGCTGCGACGGGGAAAGATGGGAATAAAGGTAATTGTAAATATGTCTAATTTTATCTAAGTATGTGAATTTTCTATACGTGTAGGAATTGAGTGAATGTGATTTTTCTCTGACACTTTGAATTTTCTCTGGCTTTGGCCACTGTGTAGATTTTCTCTGGTTGTGGCCACTGTGAGAATTTTCTCTGGATTTTGGTCAGTGTGTGAATTTTCTCTAGATGTTGTCATTGTGTGAATTTTATCTGTAGTTGGTCACTAAGTGAATTTTCTCTGGATATTGTCACTAAGTGAATTTTGTCTAGATGTTGCCAATGTGTGAATTTTATCTGTAGTTGGTCACTAAGTGAATTTTCTCTAGATATTCTAATTGTGTGAATTTTCTATGTAGTTAGTCACTAAGTCAATTTTCTTTGGATGTTGCCAATGTGTGAATTTTCTTTAGAGTTTGGCACTAAGTGAATTTTTTCTGGAGGTTTCCATTGTGTGAATTTTCTCTGGATGTTGGCAGTGTCAAATTTCTCTGGTTATTTATGGTTGTAATTTTCTTTGCATGTGTATATCTAATATTCTTGTTCCTATTTGTTTTGTAGGTTTTTTTCCTGTAGCTTTTGCTGTTGTTAATGCTGAGAATAAAGACAATTGGTGTTGGTTCCTTGAACATTTATGTGAAGTATTGGGATCAGAGAGGGTGATAAGTTTCATATCAGACCGACATTGCGGTATTGTGGAAGGAATTGCGAGGTTTTTCCCTAACTGCTTTCATGGATTTTGTCTTGAACATCTAAAGAGAAATTTGAGGGATAAGTTGTCATATGGAAATACAAATTTGGTTAGAGAGACGATTGTGTCCAAGTTTTCAAAATGTGCATATGCGTCAACAAATGCATCATTTCATTTCAAGTTAAATGAATTAAAAAGTGAGGGATGAGACGTTGTGAGTGTTTTCTTTAGAAGTTTACCATATGAAAATTGGAGTGATGCATATTTTGAGAAGAAACGTTATGGTGAGATGTATTCAAATGTTGCTGAGTCATTCAATTCATGGATACAAGAAGCTCGGCACTTGCCAATAACAAATTTGGTGGACATGATACGGTTGCAAATCATGAATATGAGGTCTGATAGGAAGCTGCTCTCTAGTAAATAGAATAAAGTTCTTTGTCCTCGTATGGATAGTGTATTGGAGAAGTCTTTCTTGGATGGGAAGACATGGAATGTGAGTTTATCATCTGATAATGTCTTTGAAGTGCATTGTTTTCCTTCGGTTATGGTTGATCATGGGTTAAGAACTTGTTCATGTCGAAAATGGGAAATAAATGGGTATCCATGTCAACATGATGTTGCTGCAATTTTTAGGAGTGGAAAGAATTTGAATTCTTTTGTTGAACGATTTTTTCATGCTGATATGTATTGTCAAGCATACTCATTTTCGATTGGCCCAATTCCAACTGTTGACAAACCTATGTGTAGCATTGATGATGCTATGATTTTACCTCCATTGAGTAAGAGACCAGCTGGAAGGCTAAAGAAGAACAGAATTGCTTTTACTGGAGAGTTTAAAAGGGTGATTAAGTGTAGTCGTTGTGAGAATATTGGTCGCCATAATAAGAGGACATGCAAGGAACCTTTGTTAAATAATTAAGGATAATACATTTTATTGATTGAATAATACATTTGATGATTACTTTTGTGTATTTTGTTTTGTGAAATGTATTTTTTAGACACTGTATATAATAATACCAATCAAATTCATCTAGAGAAATTTTTCAATAGCAGTGAAAGTGTGCACTGTGTTTGTTGATACATATTATAGGCAGCGGGTTTGTAATACCAGTCAAATTCATCCAGAGCAATTTGCCAATAGTAGAGAAAAGTGCTATGTGCATTGTGTTTTTTGAATTTGATAAATGTTTTGTACTAACATAATGCATTACAGATTGCATGATCATATAGGCACCCTCTTTGGCACAATACGAGTTAAATTTCTCTGTGAATTTCTGGTAACTTCATACCAGTCAAATTCATCCATAGAAGTTTGCCAATAGAAGATAAATTTACTATGGGCATTGTGTTTGTTAAAATGTGCATTGTGTTTTGTGAGGTCCAATTCATCCAAAGAAATTTGCCAATAGCATTGAAAATTACAGTGTGCGTTGTGTTTGTTGAAACATACTATGGGCAGTTTGTTTATAATACCAGTCAATTTCATTCAGAGAAATTTTCCACTAGCAGAGAAAATTATTTGGGCATTGTGTTTTGAAGCTTCAAATTCATCCAGTGAAATTTGGCAATAGCAGAGAAAATTATTGTGCGCTTTGTGTTTTTTGAATTTGATGATTGTTTTGTACCAACACAAAGCATTACAGATTATATGATCATATATGCATCTCCTTGGGACGATATGAGTTAAATTTCTCTGTGAGTTTCTGATAACATCATACCAGAGAAATTTCTGCAGACAATTTTCTCTATGTGGATTGTGTTGGCAATCACAATAAAAAAATATATATATATTTAACCATTGACAGGTATGAAATTTACATTAGTTAAAAAATGATATATACATCTATGTCAAGCATCATAATTCTTTCAATGTATGAAAAAATAAATTGAATGGTTAATACTAATTATATTGTGTACATTGTCTTCCTTGCACTAGTTTCACTATTACACTTTTGGTTCTTCTTCTGGAGGTATTTGAATTGGTTCTGTCCATGACCGGCCAACTTCGGTCACAAATCTCTCTATGATTTCTACCCTTATCAACCTTATGTCTTGTGTGGACAATTTCGAGCTGATAAGTTCATGCTTGCTATATTGTCTCATTATATATCATACAAAGAGGCCACAATCCAGACTGCATACAAATTATGGGTATAGTTAGTTTTAAGAAACATTCAAATCAAATTATCTTATTTATAGATGTTGTATGAAACTTATTAATCACTGTCTTGTTGTGGAGCATTGTTGACATACTCAAAGTCGTAATTTGTGTTTTGTGAGTTTATCAATTTGAAAGAGGGTTGTGATTGTGCCTCTCTTTCAAGGCAAGCTTTCAAAAAATTCTCCACATAATCTTGCTGCAAAAAAATAATTTTTAAATAACAGAGAAATTTACAGACAAATTAATGGGATTCTATGAAAATTATCATCACATAAACATTATGATGGATCAGAGAAATTTGCAATTGTTACCAATTGTTTTGCATTTTTGACATATTTGTCTTCTGCATCATCCTTCCTTGAACTTAGTGAGTTGTAGAACCTCCATAAATTGTCTTGTTTGTCCAAGACAAGCAAGGTCCAGTGATTTCCATGTGTTGACTTCTCATTACCCCCAGTATTTATTGGGAAATGGAGGAACGTTCCTCCATGCTATTTCAATATTCTTGTCAAATAATGAGACTCGAAAAATTTGATTTTCCGTCATCTTGATAAAATTCTGTGGTCAGAGAAAATCAAAAAATAGTTATGTTATGAGAAAGTTGAAATGACAGGAATTAAAGAAATATATACACAGAGAAATTTTAAATGCACACAACTAGGCAGAGAAAATTAGACTAGTGACACAACTGTCTTCAAGAAGTATATTAACAAGAGAAAGTAGTAAGTAAATTCCAGAGAAAATCAAATAAAATAGTAATATACTAAGCTCATGGATATAAAAAAAAAAATGAAGTTGGTTGTTGTCTTTCTCTCCTTTGGTCAGCAAAAAGGATCTCTCCATAGCCATCAATGACCTGAAAAATATCATTTATAATTGTAATATTGGTTTATAAAGGCTGATGGAACATTGTAGAGAAATTTTGATGAAAGACTTACATTGTTGGCAATTTCTTTTTGCTTTATTAGGTTTTCAATGTCTTCGAAGGTAATGAGATTCAACTCACTTGTCTAGATTAAAGCCCTACAAGATGACAAATAAGGGATTTCATAGTTATTAATGCAATATAAGTTAGTAAATTGTTGTTTGTTATCTTCCATGTTATTTGTTATACTTACTCAAGTCCAGACACATTTGATATGTGCTGCAAGATGTCTTTTACATGATCTTTTATCAAACTTAAAACCGGTAGAGTTTGTGGAAAAATCCAAGATTTTCTGATGCTTGTTGGTTGAGGCAAGACGTACGCATCAGCATCAAGTACTTCTTTGTCTTTCGTGGTTTGCTCGGTTTGCTTTGCAACTTGCTTTGCAGCTTGCTTCGAACCTCTAGTCACTTTCGCAACTTTTGGATATTGAAATTCTGGATCGTGCTGCTTTTCTTTCCTTTCTTTTGCCTTTAAATTTTTTATCATTGAGGTAGGATCTTTTTTGACTGTAGACAGTGAAAATATCAATAAAAGTGAAATTTCTCTGAAGTAATAGATGATATTTCAATATGTAAATTTATTTGATTCAATATTTTCTAGTTACCATAGATTTTTGTCTTTTGTTTTGGTTGTTCTTTGTGTGCCATTTGT
Organism: Camellia granthamiana; assembly: GCA_036172215.1. Lineage (NCBI taxonomy): Eukaryota > Viridiplantae > Streptophyta > Magnoliopsida > Ericales > Theaceae > Camellia > Camellia granthamiana. The sequence goes on along the minus strand of CM069904.1, from coordinate 33,846,232 downwards.
TTTTGTTGGGTTGTTGGTTGTTGTTCCACTTGCATTCCAACTATACACAGTGAAAATCAAACAAGCCCCAAAAATTGAATAAAAAAATAGACAGAGAAAATCAAATAAGCAGTAGAAATCAATTGAAATAAGCAGCAGAAACTAATGTGTTCAGAGAAAATTACCATTGACAATGAAAATTATAATAAATAGAAATTTCTCTGAGTTATATTGACACAAGGACATAACTTTTTGTGGCTCAAGATTTTCACTGACCTTGTGGTTGAACTTGTGTTGGTGTTTGGTATGGTTGTGTTGCTAGTTGATCGGATAGTTCTTGAACTTGTTCATGCAATTTCGCATTTTCATTTTCAAGCTCCGAAATTGAATCCCTCAATTGTTGAATTATTTTTGTATCATCTTCTTTTTGAACCTCCAACATCCTTAGCTTCATTTGGATTATGCTGTCTTTTTCTTGAAGTTCTGAGTTAAGTGATATCAAGGTTCTTATTGCGATATCCTTTTATGCAAGTAATTCAATCCAATTTCTCTCTTCTTCTATTTTAGATTTAGAAAGTGCCTTTAGTCTTTGACGTAGATCTGCAATTTGGGCATCCTTTGATTCCTCAGATTCTTGAGGCTGATGTATTGTTGAGCCACAAATGCTATCACGATGTTGGTCGATCGGCTCATTATGTTCTTCTTCATCACTTTCCTTATTGTTTTCTTCTTGCTATTTAGATTGAGTGCCTTTATCATCTTCTTCACTGTCTTCTTCTTTCTGTTCATTTTCTTCTTTGTCTTCTACTTCTATTTCTTCATTTTCTTCTCTGGCTTCTGCTTCTCTACTACTTGCTTGATCTTCTTGCCCATTGCTGGCTTCGTGTTCTTCTTTGTTGCCTTTTGCTTCTTCATTCCCTCCTTCTTTAGATGAATCTTGTAATGTCTCCTTGAATTTGACAATTGACTTTTTTGATTCTTGCTTCGTCTTTTTACCAAGACAAAACTCCTCTGATGGGTTTTTGAAAAGCTCTTTGTTATCTATCTGTAACAGGAGGTTCTTTTATTAGAGAAATGTTACAAAATTCACCGAGAGAAAAAATTCAAATAAGGAAAATAAAATTCATCTAAATGATACTAATAGGAAACAAACTTCAGAGAAAATTGTATGGGCCAGAGAAAATTACAGACAATGAGTTAATTTTATAAGGCAGAGAAAATTATGAAACAAACAACATAATTTAGATATCAGATAAAATCAATCAAGGCATACAAGTTAATTTTTCACTATAATTGTGTCAGAGAAATTTGGATTCCAGAGAAAATTCATTAGAAGGGTAGACATAAACAATGTTAATCAAAGACGCATGGCACATAAGTTATGGGCCAGAGAAAATTACACACAAGGAGAAACAATATTATGGGCCAGAGAAAATTATAAAACAACCAACATAATTTAGATATTAGAGAAAATCAATCAGGGCATATAAGTTAATGTGTTACAATTGTGGTCAGAGAAATTTGGATTGCAGAGAAAATTCATTACAATGGCAGAAATAAACCAGTGGTAACCAAAGAAGAAATATAAATTGATAGTTCAGAGAAAATTGATCTCAATCAATCAAGGCACAAGGAGGGAAACAAACCAGTGGTCAGAGAAATTTTGGAATTTCATGAGATTTCAATAGCGATAGAAATCTAACATGTCGAGGTGCAAGAGAGTGGATTGGTGTCTTCTACAGGTGTTTCGTCAAGGTTTGCAGGTTCCACTTGGCACATCTTGGGAAGTCAGTTGTGTTACTGTCTTCCGAGTCAATGATAGTTGCATGTTCACATAGCCAATACTGTGATGAAAATTAAAGTAATTAAATTTTGCTAAACACACAAATTTGTAAGTATGATAACTGCAAATTTAAATGAATATTATACTTACCAGCAATGTAATGACACACCCCGTAACTTTTTCTAGAGTTTTGTGCAATGCTATGATAGAATCAATCAATGTTGATGTGATTGCTTCTGGCCAAGCATACTGTTTCATTGATTCAAGAGGTTCCACATACTTTATAAAAACCCACACTATTGAATTCTCACTTGTTGCAAAAAATAGGGTGAGACACAAGTACAATGTAACAATGATTGCTACATCTTTGAAGTCAGTTGGTTGCTTGCCTTTCATTGCTTTGACCAAGGCATTTTTAAGAACAAGACCAGTGAGCCTAGTGTCCTTTTGGAATCTTCTCCTTAGGAATGCAGATTTTGGCTTTTTAGAGTATCTTAATGACATGGCTCCTTTACCTCCTTGCAAACCAAAAATCAAGGTCATGTCATTGGTTGTAAAGGTCAAGTTCTTTTTACCAACTGTGAATGCTTTTGTTTTTTCATTGTAACATTGGATTATTGCAACTACATCATCATCAGATTTCCTAGATTTCCTTGGATCCATCCTTCCAGTCGTTAGAGCTTGGATTAAATACCAGAATGGGGTCTTTTGAAGCCCTACAAGTTGGTTTGAATTAAATTTAAGTGTTTGAAAAAAGGAGACAACAGATGAGAGGTTGGATCGGTATTGAATGCTGTAGTGAGCTCTCTTTCTTTGGAGTTTAACAGGTCTTTTCCCCCTTGAGCTTGAGTCTGTTGAAGTTAGGGTACTCATCTTGATGCTAGTTGCTTCATCACCTTGGACTTGTGTGTTTTGGCAAGGAGTTTGTGGTGTTTTGCTACTGGTTTTTGATCTTAGATTATAAGAAGACTGAGAGAGTTTCTGTTTCTTGCTTGGTGTTTCCGGTGTTTTGCTGCTGGTTTTTTTATCTTGGATGATAAGAAGACTGAGAAAGTTTATGTTTCTTGCTTGGTGTTTCTGAGGTTTTGCTGCTTTTATGTTTTTCCATTTCAAGACAATGATGAAAACATAAATGTAGACACCCCATTTTTGACCGCTCTTAAGACTTGGGCGCTACTGATGGTTTACTCGGTGATGAAGGTGTGCAGGGCAAAGGTTCAATTTCTTCGACAAGGAGAGAGTCAAATCTCAACTTCATACCCCTTTTGGACCAAAACAATCTTGATCAAAAGATTTTAGACTTGAAACCCTCTCTTCCAAAATGTTTTGAAAATAAAGTTCTACGATGTTCCGACGCTCGCATTTTGTTAAATGTCGCGTTTTTCGGTAAACCGAGCAAGGGCAAAGTGGAAATAAATGAAAGAGAGATGAAATCTCTGAAAAATCTTTCAAAACACCTTGTTTAGGGGTTTGGAGTTGAAGAAAAGAAGAGAAGAGGGAAGAAACCCAGTTGGGGGAGAAATGGACATGAATCACTAAGAGAGGGACGAGCGGTCCTCGCTGAATCAGGCTTATTCATTTGCATACTTGGATTTCAGCTATAAGGCCACCACCATTGGAAAGCTTACTTCCGGGGCTTCATTTTGCACTCAAGAATCTCCTAAAGCCAAGTCCGGACGGGGGAGATATAGTTAATTGAAGTAGGGCATCAATCCGGTTGGACCGAATCTGCATGGCTTCACCAAAACAGGCATAACTTTTTGCACAATTGGAATTTTAATGCAAGGCTAGCGCCATTGGAAAGCTAACTTCTGGGGCTTCATCATAAGGGATGGCCGACGACCTTGGACCTTTTGACCTGGTCGGCCGACCAGGGCAAGTGGTCGGCCGACCACTTGAACTGGTCGGCCAGCTCCCACCTTTTTTGTCTTCCTGAATGCTTTCCAGCTGTGCCAGCTGGGAGGCACAAGCTGCATCCTTCATACATGTATGGAGGATCTTCACTCTGGGTTCTAAGCTTCTAGGAGAAGCTTTGGACCCTTGGCTCTATAAAAGAGGCCCTCATCTTCCTTTGCAAGGGTTCCAAGATTGGTTTAAGGCATAGCTCATATATCCCTCTATATCTCTATATCTAAGGTTCAAAAGGGCCTTGTTCTTGGCCTATTGCACACCACCTCTTAAGCACACACTTCCACCTTTGTTCTAAGGTTTCTAGAGGTCTTGAGAAGGCTAAAAGAGTTGGAGTTTTGGTCCAGAAGCTGCTGGTTTTTGCTGAGCTACAAGGGTAGTCCTGGAACTATAGCTTCAAAAGGCTCCAATATCCCCCGGGTGCATTGGACTTGTGTCAATAGACTTTGTCAGGTCAGAGATTCAGTTCAAGGGTAGATCAGTGTTCCTTCGCCAGAGGCAGGGTAAAAAGGCCAGTCAGGCACAGATCCTCAGTTCAACAGTTTTCGGATCAGCAGTCATTATCCATCTCACCTGTGTGCAGTTGGGTTGAGATATCTGCTTTTACTCCAGAGACAGATATACCGATAGATCAGTTAGACCAGGGCAATATGGCAGGAATTGAAGAAATGATGCGTCAGCTCCAAGAGAGCATGAGAACCATGCAGGAGGACGCTGCTCGTCAAGCAGAATTTGCCAAACAGCAGGCCGTCGTCATGGCCCAACAGGCAGAGCTAATTACCCGGCTACAGCAGCAAGCCGGAGCATTAGCTTCACACCAAGCTCCTCCCCCACCAAGAGTTCCAATACCCGGGGAGACGGCGAATGTCCAGAATGTCCAAGAGGATACAGACATCCCAACAGGGCCGACTCTACCCCCGATTCTACCTCAACTCTCCAAGGCACCTACGCCTATCAATCAACCGGACTCTCCCTTTGAGTTCGAGGTCGACCCTACAACGTTGAAGTTGAGCAAGCTTGAAAAGTTGTTCAAGAAATCCCAAGGGGTAAAGTCCATCCCAAACATTGAGGACGGGTATACCGACGCGGCTGTGACGCTGCCAGATCGATTCAAGTTGCCACAAACCGACCGTTTTGACGGGTCCGGGGATCCTATGGTGCACTTACGGTTGTTTTCGGACATATTAAGGCCGATGGGCCTTACCGAACTACAGAAGCTTTCTTTATTCGGCTGGACCCTGTCGGGTGTGGCGGCCATCTGGTACGCAAAACTGGAAGACGATGTCAAGCGGAACTGGGATGAGATGGCCGAGGCTTTCATTGCATAGTACTCCTATAATACATAGATTGAGATCACAACCCGTGATCTCGAGACGACTAGGCAGGAGCCTAAGGAGAGTTTTTCTGACTTCGTAACCCGGTGGAGGGCCAAGGCCTCAATGATGACCACTAGGCCCACTGACAAAGATCAGATTCGGATGATTATGCGCAATCTCCAGCCCAAGCTTATGCAAAAAATGATTATTCTCCCCTTCCCCACCTTTTCAGATTTACATGAGATGGGGATACAAATTGAGGATGCTATGAAACAGGGTCTGATTGACCAAGACAAGGAGCAGCCCAGGAGGGCGTTTTCCCGCAGTTCGAATGTGACCACCAGTGGTGATGCAGTTGCAAGATCTTCTGAAGTAGGCATGGTCACCACCACCGCATCAAAAACTGCTACCTCATTCACCGATGCGTCCGGAAGTAGCTCGCAGAAAACCAAATATCCACCTCGAGTCAAGAGGGTTTTTACCCCACTTTATATGCCTTTGTCAAAGGCTCTAGAGGCCTTACTCCGGAAAGGATATCTGAAACCGTTGGAACAACGGCCTCTACCCGATCCTTTCCCTCCAAAGCATGACCAGACTAAGTACTGTGCCTACCATCAATAAACCGGTCATGACACTGACAGTTGCTTTCGTTTGCGCCATGATGTACAGGATCTATTTGACAACAAGGTCATCGCCGCACCAGCTCAGCAAAGTCTATCGCCACTGGATCAGTGAACTTGGAGGATAGTATGAATATGTGATCAGGGAATGAACCACCTGCGGGCAGCACTCAGTTTACTTCAGATGTGGCGTATGGCACGCAATGTTTTGAGCATTTCTGAATGCTGGTTTTTTTTGTACTTTCTGACTTGGGTATTGAGTTAGTCTTATTGTGTTGTATTGAGCCAGTCTTTTTGTACAGAGTCAGTCTTTTCATACTGAGTCAGTTGGGTCTGTCTTGTTGTATCGAGTCAGTCCTGTTGCGTTAGAGTCGGGTGATTCCGGGGGTGTTACCTCAGACATCACTATCTTGTTTTGTGTTTGTCATTTTGCTTTCTTTTGAGTCTGTTTCTGCCTTGGAGCCAGTAATGCCAACAGATTTGAATGAACAGCAGTGATTTTCACACTCTTGTGTTTGCTTCTGCCTTGCGCCAGCTGTGCCAGAAGTTTGAATGAAACGACAGTGCATTTCACCTGCTCTTTTGTGCCTTTAAGTCATCATATTGACCTAAGTTTTTCAAAACTTTTCGAACAATGTGTTGAAAACAAAGATGAAGGAATTCCTCGGGATTTGCAAAAATTTGATCAAGTGAGAGAAAGAAAGGCATGCTAAGCCCTTAATGAATGAGATCATACTTGTTAGTGTGAGTACTGGGAAGGATCCTGGCTTGATCCAGATTGGTTCCGCACTGTCTTCAGCGCGAGCGATTTGTCCCTTTCTTAAAAGATTTCAAAAAAATGTTTTGCGCGGTCCTGCGAAGACCTATGTGGAATCACTCTTGAGATTGTGCAGCCTAAGATCGCTCTCAACCCCGAGATTCACCCTATTTGCTCTCAAAACCTTGAACTTGGGTTCAGAATGTTCAATGGTCAACCACAATGTGAGACCTGTGTGGCCAGATTCGAAGCAACCCTCGAACTAAGGGCAAGAAAGTCAGATCAAGAAGGTCAGACGTCGTCAAAAGAAGCTTGCAAAGCTAGATCAAAAGCACCCCTTGAATTAGGGGCAAAAAATGTCAGATATGCTCGAAGAGCCGAAAGATGGATCATCCTGCAAATCAATGAAGATCGGCAAGAATGCGAAATCCCAGAAGGGAAGAAAGAAGAAAGTATTACTGAAGGTCAACCAAGTTCCTATCCACAACACTAGGGGCAAATTCACCCTCCATTGGATGGACTTCTACATCATCAGCGAACAGCAGCCATTCTCTTGGATTAAGATGGCTCCGAGATCTCAAACCATTCAACATGGACAAAGCTAAACTTTTACCCTTGAGAGGCTCGCTGGGCCGAAAACCCGGAAGGGCGACGCAGGCAAAAGTTAGAGCAAGAAAAAGAACAAAAAGAACAAAAAAAAAGAAAAATGCAAAGAATGAAAAAAAAAATGAAGAAAATGAAAGGAAAAGATGAAAAAGAAAAAAAGTAGAAAAGAATTGAAAAGAAAAGAAGAACACAGCTCGCAAGGTTGAAAACCCAGAACGGCGGCCTTGGCAAAAATTAAAGAGCAAAAGGAGAGGTTAATACCCGAGTGTACCTTAACCCCGAACTACGTAAGGCTTGATTCCCATCTTTGGGATACGTAGGCAACTTCATTCTGAAGTCTAGCCGTAAAACACTTCAAATTCGACTGTGTCCATGTGATGGTTCTGGTCATCTTTGTCTTCTCTGTATCCGAGAATTCGTTTGTAATCGTCACTGTGAGGACTGGTTGCCATGTGCTGCGGCGCTATTCAGACTAGGGGCAACTTTCTGTTGCCATACAGTGTGCTGCAGTGCTATTCAAACAAGGGGCAACTTTCTATTGCCGTGCAGTGTCCTTCAGACAAGGGACAATTTTCCATTATTTTGGATCTGAGGTTGTGCATCTCAAAAGTCAATTCCACGTTGGTCAAGTAGTGGCCGTTTACAAAAATAATTTTTGAGAATTTTTACTGAGGTTGACTAATTCTCTCGAAAATTATTCCATTTTTCTAAAACTGGACCATTTCTTGGACCCAAAAAAAAAGAAAAATTTTCAGTGCTTATAACCTGACTTGCATGATTTCAAATCAGAAAATCGAACAAGCATGTTAATCTAACTCTCATGTTGGTCAAAATTGTTTTAACAGAATGTCAAAAACAAAAAATGGTCAAAATAATGGACTAGGGGCACAATTAAGTTAGGTGTTCTATCTTTTCCCCATTGTCAACATACTTGCCAGAAAGGGCACCGTATCTGCCAGAAAAGGGCACAACAGAAACTAACAGCAAAATGCCGAAAGTTCTCTCATCCTCCAAGCAGCGAGGTATCAAGCCAAGTGCGAAGCACGAACTGGAATGGGGCGAGATATTCCACTCCCTCACCTGGACAAATCTGATCACATCCAAACTCCCCAACAGAGCATCGTCAACCAATGTCTGCTGCAGATTTGCTACACACCCAATTGTAGCGCAACCCCTCTGTGGAGGAAGTTCACTGTTGAAAGCAGAAGAAAGAGAATCTAGCAGAATGCTAGGGGCAAGAGCCCGCAACTTCTTGTTTATCCATCAACCACCCAGGGGAGGGATAAAAAATGAGAGATTGAAGAATAGAGAGATGTGCGCTGAGAGAAAAAGTGAGGAAAATGGCTTTTTCAGGAAAAAAAAAAAAAAACAACAAAAACAGAGCATGAGGGCCGAGTGATGTGAGAATCACAAATGAGAAAGGGTGGGAAACAATACCCAGAGAAACAAGCTTCCTGTGCACGTCCGAGTGTCGTGTCTTTTTGTTTTATCTCGATTTTTGTTTTGAGTCGTTTCGAGTGTTACTCGATGTTTTTAGGTTGTTTACCTTTTGTTTTCCATTGTCAAGTCGTAGTGCGCTGTGTTCAGTCGTAGGCTCAATACCCCGGTCAAGAACTCATCTCTCGATTTCAAAAATAAAATCGTTTTACGCTCCGAGTGCCATGCCGTTCTCCACATCTGTGCAAGACAAGATTCGTTCTTTCGTAAAACAACAGGGTTCAACCCAAGTCATGTGGGAACAGTAAAACCAGGACCTATCTGAAGCTATATAGGTTCCAGACTGCAAAGCAAAAGAAAAGAGGGAAAATGTTAGGTATCTGGGTTTGTTTCAACTTCAGTAAGTTCCAAGATTGCATTCCGTGTGTACCTCTTCAGGTCTTGCCAATGCTCCGAAGTATGAGTGTGCCTCTACCTCAAGCTCAAGATCAAGTCTGCTTCAAGCCAGAATGGCGATCAAAAGTGCTCTCCTTGAGTACCATTCCCTGCCAGAGGCATCTTGGCTGTGTTTGCAATGAGTTCCTAGGAGACCAACTGCGACGATGGAAACTAAAGTTCGAATGGCTGATGCCTAGAACGCAAAGGTTCGGGATTTCTGAGACTAGAGTCTGGTTTAAATACCCAGAGGCGTGTCCTCGGCTTGAAATCTGTATGGAAGCCCCATAGGTTGAGATAGCGTATATGCACCTCAATTCTGGATACTGAACCAACCTAGTCTGTCACCCCGTTGGAGAATAGGGAAAGTTGTGAATATGATCAGGAAGAAAGGCAGCATCCAAAGTGTTCTACGTCAAAAGCCCTTGTCAATATTTCAAAGCCTTTGTACTGTAAGATGAAGGTAAGTGTTCGAAGGGCACGAGGGGAGATCCCCGTCAGAGTAGAGCGATTCATCGCTACTCAGCCCATGAGGTGCTTTCTAAAAGCGCCGCTAGGTTTGTTTATTGCATTCCTTAAACATCATGCATCGTATTGCATTGTACCTATCAAGTTTCTTTCTCATTCATGCACGATATTGTATGTACGGTTCATTTGAAACTGGCACAACCAGGCAATATTGTATGTACGGTTCATTCAAAGAAGTTCCGTTTAAGATCATTCACTTAGTGTATCAATCACACTTTATTTACTTTAGTGTATCAATCACACTTCATTTGCTTTAGTGTATCAATAACACTTCACTCTCTTCATTTGCTATAGTGTATCAATCACACTTCATTTGCTTTAGTGTATCCATTACACTTCATTCACTTAGTGTATCAATCACACTTCATTTGCTTTAGTGTATCTATCACACTTCATTCACTTAGTGTATCAATCACACTTCATTTGCTTTAGTGTATCAATCACACTTCATTTGCTTTAGTGTATCCATCACACTTCATTCTCCTATTGTGTATCCATCACACTTGTTCACTTAGTGCATTTATCACACTTCGTGTTCACCTATTGTGTATCCATCACACTTTTTCACTTAGTGCATCTATCACACTTCGTGTTCACCTATTGTGCATCCATCACACTTTTTCACTTAGTGCATCTATCACACTTCGTGTTCACCTATTGTGTATCCATCACACTTCATTCACCTATTGTGTATCCATCACACTTGTTCACTTAGTGCATCTATCACACTTCGTGTTCACCTATTGTGTATCCATCACACTTGTTCACTTAGTGCATCTATCACACTTCATGTTCACCTATTGTGTATCCATCACACTTGTTCACATAGTGCATCTATCACACTTTGTGTTCACCTTTAGTGTATCTATCATACTCTGTTCACATAGTGCATCTATCACACTTTGTGTCCATTTTTAGTGTATCTATCATACTCTGTTCACATAGTGCATCTATCACACTTTGTGTTCACCTTTAGTGTATCTATCATACTCTGTTCACATAGTGCATCTATCACACTTTGTGTCCATTTTTAGTGTATCTATCATACTCTGTTCACATAGTGCATCTATCACACTTTGTGTTCACCTTTAGTGTATCTATCATACTCTGTTCACATAGTGCATCTATCACACTTTGTGTCCATTTTTAGTGTATCTATCATACTCTGTTCACAGAGTGCATCCATCACACTTTGTGTTCACCTTTAGTGTATCTATCATACTCTATTCACATAGTGCATCTATCACACTTTTTGCTCATTTTTAGTGTATCTATCATATTTTGTTCACTCAGTGCATCTATCACACTTTGTGTTCACCTTTTGTGTATCCATCACACTTTGTTCACTTAGTGCATCCATCACACTTTGTGTTCACCCTTTGTGTATCTATCACACGCTCACCTTGTGTATCCATCACACTTTGCCTCATATAGTGTATCCATCACACTCGTTTCGCTTTGTGTATCTATCACACATGCTTGTCCACTTAGTGTATCTCTCACACTTCGTTCACCTTTATGTATCTATCGCACATGTTCGTGAGAATTGCATAATTTTCTTACATCCTTTCTGCATGAAATGTAGTTTGGTTTGAATTCGCCTGCTTAAACTATTGCATTTATTGTGAATATTTGCTTCATTATAGCTCGCTTTGCATAATCATGAGTTATGTTTGGCTTTGTGCATTTCCTCTTGCATTTTGCCCCTGCCCTCGGGCGCATATCTTTTTCTGTAGCTTGTATGCTTTGTCTAAGTCTTCGGCCTTGTCAAAAATGGGTCGTCTCTGGGCTTTGACATTCACTCCCATCATTGTTATGACTTTCGAGTTCTGTCAAAGAGGGGCAACTGTAGGCACCCCATTTTTGACCGACCTGAAGACTCAGACGTCATCGATTGAGCGCTTGGTGATTGCGCATGTTGTGCTCGTTCTGAGGTTACGGAGTCTCGGCTGAGAGCCTTGCCTCCGGACTTTGGGACTCTTTTGTGCGTTGCCTCGATTTGTGAACCAGGTTCTGTTTTCTCTTCCCGAGGGGAGGGAGAGGTCTCGTAGACCATCTCTCAGTGGCCGTAGGCTACTTTCCGTGGTCGTAGACCACTATTCCCATTTGGAGACCAGTTTCCGGTTTTTAGAGCCGTCGGCCGTGCGCCTCGGTTCGGGACCGCTTAACTTTCTCCGTTTGCTCCGGTTTTTGGCACACACCTTGTTTCCTTCCTCTAGAGGGACGCTGTGGCCTGGGAGACCACCTTCGTGGTTGCACGCCACCTTCAATGCTTAACAGCCTGTTTTCGGGGTACTCGGCTGCGCATTTTGGCCCCCGAACCCTCGTTTTGCATCCGTCTTGGTTCATTTTTGGCATGGATCCTATTTTCATTGTTTGGAAGGTGGTACAAGGGTGGGAGACCACCTTTTCTCTTGGAGACCACCTTTTCTCCTGCCGGTCGATTTTCTTGCCAAGAAGCTGGTCTCCTTGATTTTTGAGCCACATTTGTGGGTCTCCCACCATACCACATGCTTGCATTGTATGAGGAGACCACCCTAGGAGGCTACCGACCAGCTTTTGAGACTTGACCCTTTTGACCTGGTCGACCGACCAGAAAAAGTGGTCGGCTGACCACCTGAACCTTTTGAACCTGGTCGGCCAGCTCTCACATTTTCTGTCTCTGTGAGTTGTTGCCAGCTGGAAGGCACAGAAAAGATCCTCCATACATGTATGGAGGATCTTCAAGCTTGGTTTTAAGCTTCTTGGAGAAGCTTTAGTCTCTCTTGTCTATAAAGGAAGGCCTCCCCTTTCTTGTAGAGGGTTCAGAAGTTGGCTGGAGCATACATACATATATCTCCCTTTGTCTTTTTATTTTAGCCTCTAAAGAGCCAAACTCTTGCCCCTTTACACACTACCTCTTAGCCTAACACCTCCAACACCAACCTAAGGTCCTTGGAGCTTGTTTTTAGAGGTTAAGGAGCTACATTTTTTGTCCAGAAGCTACTGGAGTTGCTGAGCTACAAGGGTAACACCCTATTCCCTCTTTAAGGCTTTATTTTGCTTTATCTTTTAGCCTTACTTGCAAGCATTTTTGAGCTTTTTCATAAACTGAAAAAAGTCTTATTTTGAGGTCCTTTACATGTTTGTTTAAGGTCATTTTTCTGTTGGGGGTCATCTACCCCCTTGCATGCTTCATTTTGCCTTATTTTGAGCCATGCATTAGGACCTTTGCATTGAGCTTTGTTTGGCCTTCTAGCCACTGAAATCCAGTGGATTTTCAGTGGCTAGCATACTGTTTTGAGAGCCAAAATCAGAGAGGAGTGACCCTCTCACCCCTTGTTTTGTTTTCTAGCATATTTGGCCTAACAAGGGAGCCTATACTTGCATGCTTCTTCGCCTCATTTCAGGCCCTTTTCAGTGAGTTTTAGGGCCTACATAACCTCTGTCCAGAGCTTTTTTTTGTCATATTAGGTGTCCCTCTTGCATGTGTAGAATAACCCTCTTCATAGCATATCAAAGGAGCCTATACTTGCATGCTTCCTAGCCTTATTTCAGGCCTTTTTCAGTGAGTTTTAGGGCCTGTATAACCTCTGTCTAGAGGTGGTTTTGTCATATTGGGTGTCCATCTTGCATGGGTAGAACAACCCTCTTCATGGCCTATCAAAGGAGCATCTCATTCTTGCATGCATAGACTATGTTTCAGTAAGTTTTTGGGCTTTATTTGGCATGTCATATCTCTTAATTTTGTTGGTTTAGTGGCCTCTTGAATGCTTAATATACTTGTAGTGTAAACCCTCTTCACTAGCTTGTATTGCATATTGTTTTGGCCTTTGATTCTAGCACTTTTTGGCCATGCTTTAAACCGATTTTTTGCATGTTTTGGACTGCCTTAGCTCTGTTTTTATGCCTCATGGTCGAATGATGCTTGCTATGCATGGTTGTAGTTCAATACCCTTGCCTAGCTTTGAGTTTTGGAATATATTGCATACTTATGTTGAGTTGTTTCCATGTTTTGGGGCCATTGTGCATCACATTTCAGAGCTTACATGTATGCCATGTCCCCATGTTTTCCACTACTTAAATGCATTTGAGGGTTGTGCTTGTATGCCTCATTTACGGACCATTGCATGAGCTTCATTCCTGTGCATTTTGAGCCATCATTAGACCATTTTCCCACTGTCTTGGACCTGCATAGGGACTGTTTGGGGCTGGTCGGGTCATTTGAGCATTGCTTTGTGTACCTCTAGTGTAATCCACTTCACTAGTTTCGGTATTTACGCCATCTAGCACGCATTGTGTGAGGTGTTTGCATGATTCGGGACCATCTTGCATGTCATTTCAAAGCTGGAAAATGTGTGATTGTATGTCATATTTAATCCCTTGCCATGCTTTGGTAGAGTTGCATTTGGTGTCTTAGGTTTGGTCCCTTGCATTTGTGCATGTTTGCATATGTTTTTGTTGCCTAATTTCATCATGTCATGGCCACTGATTGGGATGTGGCTGAGGTCCATCCATCTTGGTTTAAGTCCATCTTGCATTGCAGATGCCATATAGTCCATGTTGTTGCATGATTGACCATTGCATTGTGTACGCCTTGATCATTTCATTGCTAGTCTCCATGTGTGCATTGCGTATGCCATATAAGTTTTCATGTGCATCGAGTATGCCTTTGATTATTTCACAGCATTGTGTATGCTAGTAGCATGTTTGCATATCATTATTTGCATGTTTGCATCATTTAGTGGCATTATGCTTAGGTTGCATGTTAGAGTTGCATTCATGCATGCCATGTGTATTGCATTGTGTTTGGAGTAGGGTTTAGTCCAAACACGGGAAACGAGGGACGTTTCGTACTCCAAGTGACGAAACGTGCCTCGATTCTCGGTCACTATAGACACCCCATTTTTGATCGACCTTAAGACTCAGACGTCACTGATTGAGCACTCGGTGATGATGCATATTGTGCTCGTTCTGAGGTCACGGAGTCTCGGCTGCGAGCCTTGCCTTCAGACTTCCAGACTCTTTTGTACTTTTGCCTCGGTTTGCGAACCAGGTCCCGTTTTCTCCATTTTCTCTTCCTGAAGGGAGGGAGAGGTCTCGTAGACCATCTCTCAGTGGCTGTAGGCTACGTTTTGTAGTCGTAGGCCATTTTTCCCGTTTGGAGCCCGGTTTCCGATTTTTCGGAGCCGTCGGCCGTGTGCCTCGATTCGGGACCGCTTAACCACCTCCGTTTGCTCCGATTTTTGGCACACACCTTGTTTCCTCCCTTTTGAGGGACACTGTGGCCCGAGAGACCAACTTCGTGGTCAAACGCCACCTCCGATGCTTAACAGCCTGTTTTCGGGGCCCTGGGCTGCACGTTTTGGCCCCCGAACCTTCGTTCTGCATCCGTCTTGGTCCATTTTTGGTAGGGACCCTATTTTCATTATTAGGGAGGTGGTAATATGGTGGGAGGCCACCTTTTCCGCTGAAAAACCAGTTTTCTCATTTTCTCTCTCCTAAAGCCGGTTTTTCTGACAAAAAGCTGGTTTTTCTCACTTTTGAGCTACATTTTCTGGCTTTTCATACCACCATTGTGTTGTGCTCATCTGGGAGGCCACCAATATGGGTGGGCCGACCAGTAATTCCTCTTGACCTTTTTGAACCCCTCTAAAAGCTGGTTTTTCTCTCTCTTGGGTCACATTTTCTGGTTTTTCACCACAGGGCTGTGTTCTACTCATCTGGGAGGCCACTTTTCTGGGTAGGCCGACCAGCAATTGTGCTTGACCCTTTTGACCCCTGGTCGGCCGACCAGGGAAGGTGGTCGGCCGACCACCCTGAACCTTTTGAGCTGGCCGGCCATTTTTGCCTCTCTGAGTGTGTTCGAGCTGTGCCAGCTGTTTTACACTTGACCCACTGTCCGAGGGTTTTGTCCTTGTTTTGGCCCCTTTTAAGGTGGTTTTCACCCCTTTGCTTGGCTTAAAAGAGGAATTGGCCCCTTTGGTCAAGCTTCTTGAGGAAGCATGACCCTTTTTGGTCTAGCTTCTTCAAGAAACTTGACCCCTTTGGTAAAGCTTCCTTTAGAAGCTTTGAGCCTCTCTCTTGGCTTCTCCAAGAAGCCATGGCCTCTTCCCTCTATATAATCAACCCTTCACCTCCATTTGCAAGGGTTAGAAACTTTTGGCTGGAAAATATACATACAACCCTCTATCTCTAAATTTCAAGCCTCCAAACACCCATATTCTTGGCCTTTTTACCCTACACCTCATAGCCTACCACCTCCATCATCCATTCCAGCACCTTGGAGGTCATTTTCAGAGGTTGAAAGCTCACCAACTTGGTCCAGAAGCTGCTGGAGGTCGGTTCTACAAGGGTAAGTCTTCATTTCCCTTTTTCTTGCATTCTTTTGCTCCATATCTTAGCCCCTTTTGCTTGCATTTTTGGACTTTGAGCTATACTATAAAGTGTCCTATTTGGAGCTCCTCTTCAACTTTGTTTAAGGGTACTTTGCTGTTTGAAGTCATCTACCTCCCCTTACCCTCTATCTCTCTTTTACGGCTATTTTTGCATCATATTTTAACCTTACTTGTAAACATTTTTGGACCTCGACCTAAACTGAAGAAAGTCTTCTTTTGACCTCCTCTTTAAGTTTGTCTGAGGTCACTTTTCTGTTTGAAGTCATCTTCCCCTTGTGCATGCTTCATCTCTTCATGATTAGGGCTATGCATTAGAGCACTTGCATTGGCCATGGTTTGGCCTCTTAGCCTCTAAAATCCAATGGATTTTCAGTGGCTTAGATGCATTTTTGAGAGCCAAAATCAGAGGGGGGTGACCCCCTCTCTCCTTGTCTTGTTTGGTGGTCTTGTTGGCCTTCCAAAGGGACCCCTTTTTACATGCTTTGAAGTCATGTTTCAGGCCTTATTCTGAGGGTTTTGAGGTCTGCCTTGGCTCTGTCCGAGGCCCTTTTGGCCATTTTTTATGTTTCTCATGCATGTATGGAACAATCCTCCTCAAGGCCTTTTAAGAGGGCCTTTCATTGCATGCTTTATTGATCAATTTCAGGCCTTTTCTGATGGGTTTTAGGGCTGTCATAACTCATTTCCAAAGTTGGTTTGGTCATGCTAAGTGCCTATCTTGTATGTGTTAAGTAACCCCTTGCATGGCCTTTCAAAGGAACTCATCATTTTTGCATGTGTTGACTGCATTTCAGTGGGTATTTGGGTATTTTTTGACATGTTTTATTCACTATTTTTGGCTGGTTTAATGAGATCTCATACGCTTCATATACATGCCATATAAACCATGCTTGCTAGCCAATGTTGCATGTTGTTTTAGCCCATCATGTTAGCACTTCTTGGCCATGCTTTAAACTAGTAATGTGCATGTTTTGGGACTGCCTTGGCTCTGTCTTTGTGCTTCATAGTCAAATAATGCTTGCTTTGCATGGTTATGGTTCAATACATGTGCCTAGTTTTGAGTTTCGGGGCCTATAGCATGCATTGTGTGCCATGTTTGCATGATTCGGGACCGTTGTTTATCATGTTTCAGAGCTGTATCATATGTGCTTGTATGCCATATTGCATCCCTTACCATGCTTTGGTAGAGTGGCATTTGATGCCTTAGGTTCGGTCCTCGGTATTCGTGCATGTGTGCACGCATTTCGGTTGTCTCATTTTCATCTAATGGCCACTGATGTGATTGTGGCTGAGGTCCACTCATGTTGGTGTAAGTCCATCGTGCATTGTGTATGCCATTTCAGAGCATTATGTATGCTAGGTTGTATGTTAGAGCATTGTGTATGTCACGCTACATCGAGCATTGTGTATGCCATTTCATAGCATTCCATATGCTAGGTTGTATGTTAGTTGCATTGTGTATGTCATCTCATTTGCATTGTGTTTGGGATAGGAGCTAGCCCAAGCATGGGAAACGAGGGACGTTTCGTACTTCGAGTGACGGAACGTGTCTCAATTCCCGGTCACCAACACTCCGGATTACCCATGATGAAGTCTCGGTCTTGTTGTGTTTTCATGTGCATTCATTTCATATTGAGTCGTGCAATTCGACTCCTCGGCCATCATGCATCGAGATGCGTGATTGATGGCACGAGGATCGAGGTGTGCATACATATGTGAAAATACTTTGCCATGCCCCCCTTTCTTGCTCTCTGTTGCAACAAATCAGAAGCCGGCAGTCTTTTGGAGCTCCGCGCAACATTCCGGGATTAATTGCAAACAAAGGCAAACCGGGGCATCGCAATGGATTTCCGCGCAAGGCAACTCAAGCATGCATCATTCATCATTTGGAACAGAGCTGAGGCGGTTCATGGGCTTGCATGCTAATTTACTGCTTTCCTAGTTAATTTGTTAATTAATTAGGGTTTTTATTCGGACTGTATTATTTATTTGGGACTGTATTATTTATTAGGACCCTCCGGGCGATGGCACAATTGTAATAAGTGTGCGTGTGTGTGATGTATGTCTTCCAACCCCACGTCTTTCTCCCTTTTATTTACCAGTTTATGATGGTTAGATTAGGGCATGTTTCAATTAGCATACAGTATGATAGCATGTTTGCATTCATTCATCTGTTTTGCATGTACCGGGCTCGGCGCATCATACTAACTGCATTGTATTTCAATTCCGAGTTGAATACTTGTTAGTTGTAGCATTTCACATGCCATCTTTACAATAGCCGAGTCTATCTTAGTTGCATTTTTGCATGTGTTGCATTAGGCATTTCTGTATAGTTAGGATCATGCATGATTTCTAACATAGCTTCTGTTTTGGCTTGGAGTACTCGTTAAGTTTTTGTACTTTAGCATCCTTGCATGCGTGTGAGTGGCTGCCATGATAGCATGCTTACCATGAGGCTATGTGCTTATGTGATATAACTGCCTGAATGCCTGTGGGTGAAGGTTGGATTATCTGAATTGGAATAATGCATTGACTGTGAGTTTTAAACCCACTAGATAGTGGCAAAACCATGTTTTCTAAGCCCACCCGATGATGGAAAAATCTGCATTTTAAGCCTACTTGCAAGTAGCAAACCGCTTTCAAAAACATACATGAAATGTTTTGTTCCCAATTCAGGCGATCCGGTCTATACTTGTCTGCTGTGCGCATCACATAGTAAATCTAGGCTAATAACCGGAATAAGAGCACATATGTTTTCAAAACTCGATATCATGGTTAGTAGAGGCCGATCTTTGATCGGGTGAGTAGGGGTGTTCACGAAGTGACCTTCCCCAATCATACCCAAGTTCCCGAGCCGAGGCAACTTTGGTGATGACGGACACGTGGCCTTAGGCACGAGTCAGGGTTTCCTAAATTTCCCCAAAAATAAAATATTCAGGTGGCGACGCTGTATCTGGCAAAGCAGTCCATGTTTAGCACTTCTTTCTAAAAATCTGTTTTCAAAAACGATTTGCCGGATTTGGACTCTTTGATGATTCATCGGTCTTGCATTGCACTCTGCGAGATTAGATACAGGACCGTAACATTGAGTCCTGAACTGTAGTAAGCCCAAATGAACAGAACGGGATTCCCTCCCGGGACATTCGGGGACGTCTACAGTTTCTGGCGACTCTGCTGGGGAGTTAGAGAACTTGACTCGAACTCATGATATCTTGTTTTGACTACACTTATGTGTTTCTTTGCGTTGCATGTGCATTGGTGCGCCTAGGACACCGTGTTTGCCATCTGCTATTCCTGAGCGGTTAGCCTGAGGCTGCGTGCCATAACGTTGATCGGTTACGGGCTCTTCCAATATGGGAACACAAACCCCAGTTTTACCGGTGCACCCCTTTTGACCATTCAACCTAGTGCATATTCAGAATCCATAGCGACCATTCCAAACTAGGACAGGTTGCTTACCCGATAGGTTGTTTGAAACCGCTGCGTGTATAGTGAAACCCTAGCTCCTGACAAAATAGGACAGGGAAACCCTACCCCAACATAGGGGTGTTTTGGCTCTCACTTATCTGTTATGTGCTTTTAGAGTGCGTCTCTACATGAATGCATGTATCAGTTTGCAAGTTTGGGCATCAGGCCTGCGGGTACCAATTCTGTATTTTGGGAATCAGTGATCTACGGATATCAGATTCAGTTTTGGGGACAGTAATTTGAGAGTAGTGATCAGTGATCGAATACCGTTATTCAGCTATGCTTACATCTGTTCTGGTAAAATTGGACTGAGATGCTGCCTGTTTTCTCTTCAAGGGGGGATCAGAGATTCAGTTCAAAGCAACCAGTGTTCTCCTTTGCTGAGGCAAGACAGGAAAAGGCTCACCGGTCCGTCAGATCCATCAGTCACCAGTCCGGTCCATTTGATCCGTCAGTCACCAATCAAATCATCTCTGTTCAGTTCAGCAGACTCGTGATGACGCAAAATCCAGAAGAAATTGTGGTCTTGGCAGCAGCATTGAGCCACAACCAGGAAATCACCATGTAGGGTGAGACCGATGTCGACATGCCACACCCACCTAGGTCACCTGCCGCGCGTCCGATCTGGGAACCCTAGTATTTCCAAGCTTGTGAGCCCACAACCTTTGAGCTGATGGGAATGATCAGCGACCTTCAGAGATCTATAGCTGATCTCACCTATGGAATGTCGGCTTCGCCACCGACCACGTCGTATGCCGGGAACTTCATGCCGCAGGAGCCCCCGCTACTGGGGCGAATTGTAATTGAGCTCAGCCAACCTGAAGCTGCCTCAAGCTCTGGCAATGACATGTCAACAGCAGCCGGACTTTGCACTGGTCAAGCAACCTAAACCTTCCACCAAGATGAGGCTAGCAGAAAGAACAAGATGAAAGTGGACATTGATCCCTATGAACGACTTCAGCAAGCTGTTGAGGCTCTAAAAGCCGAGGGGTTAGAAAAGCAACAAGTACTCGCAGTTGTGGCTAAGACTGTAGATAGCATCTTCCCCACTCAGGTCGAGAGCAAGTCAAGCCAGAGGGAAAATCGAGATGGGGACCGTCGTGCCAGGACAGTTCCTTTCAATCCTAACCCTGCACCTGGAAAAGATCAGAGAGCCAAGGCAGCACCTGCCGACCCTTTTTCGAGCGCGTCCAGCAAAAGCTTGTAGACTTCGAAGTATCTGCCTCAAGGACACAGGGTTTTTCATGCCCTCTACATGCCTTTGTCTAAGGCCCTTCAAATCCTTGTCAAAAAAGGGCATCTCAAACCCCTCGAGCCTCGGCCTCTCCCGAATCCCCTTCCAGCTAAGCATGATGGTACCCAGTACTGTGCATACCATCAACAAACCGGTCACAGCACCGACAATTGCTTCCGCCTTCGCCATGAAGTACAGGACTTGATTGACAGCGGGGTTGTCCTCCCGCCAAGCTCGGTGAAGTCTACCATCACTGGGTCAGTGAACTTTGAGGATAGTATGAGTATGTGATCAGGGGTTGGACCACCTGTGGATGGTGCACGGTTTACCATAGATGTGGCGTATGGCACGCACTATTTTGAGCATTCGTGAAATGCTGGGTTTTGTAGTTTCTGGCTTGGGTGTTGAGTTAGTTCTATGGTTTTGTTTTGAGTCTGTCTCACTGCTTTGAGTCAGTTTTTTTTTTTTTTGCTTAAGGGTCTGTCTTGTTGTATCGAGTCAGTGCTGTTGTACAAAGGTCGGGAGATTCCGGGGGTGTTACCTCAGGCATCACCATTTTGTTTCACGTTTATCTTTTCGTTTTCTTTTGAGTATGTTTCTGCTGTGGAGCTAGTTGCAACCAGGAAATCTGAATGAAACAGCTGTGGCTATCATGTTTTTGTGCTTATCGCTACTTTGAGCCTGTTGTGCTGACGAAGTTTGGATGAAACGGCAGTGCTTCTCACCTGCTCTTCTGTGCCTTTTAAATTATTGCATTGACCTAAGTTTTTCAAAACGTTTTGAACACTGTGAGGAAAACGAAGAGGAAGGAATTCCTCGGGTTTTGCAAAATTTGATCAATTGAGAGAAAGAGAGGCATGCTAAGCCCTTAATGAATGAGATCATGTTTGTTAATGTGATTACTGAGAAGGATCCTGGCTTGATCCAGATGGGTTCCACACTGTCTTCAGTGCGAGCAACTAGTCACTTTCTTAAAAGATTTCAAAAAAATATTTTGCGCAGTCTTGCGAAGACCTGTGTGGAATCGCTCTTGAGATTGTGCAGCTTAGGATCGCTCTCAGCCTCGAGACTTGATCCCTTTACTTTCGAACCTTGAACTTGGATTCAGAATGTTCAACAGTCAACCACAGTGTGAGGCCCGTGTGGCCAGATTTGAAGCAGCCCACGAACCAGGGGCAAGAAAGTCAAAGGAAGCTTGCAAAGCTGGGTCAGAAGCACCCCTCGAACTAGGGGCAAAAAAAATGTCAGATGTACTCGAAGAGTCAAGAAAATTGGGATGTTTCTCAAGCTAACGAAGATCGGCAAGAATGCCAAATCCCAGAAGGGAGGAAAGAAGAAAGTATTGCTGAAGGACAGCCAAGTTCCTATCCACAACACTAGGGGCAATTCACCCCCCATTGGATGGACTCCTACATCATCAGCAAACAACAGCCACTCTCCTGGATTCAGATGGCTTCGAGATCTCAAAACCATTTGGCATGGACAAAGCTACACTTTTACCCTTGAGAGGCTCGCTGGGCCGAAAACCCGGAAGGGCAGCCCAGGCAAAAGTTAGAGCAAAAAAAGAAGAAAAAGAACAAAAAAAAGAAAAGAACAAAAGAACAAAAAACAAAAATGCAAAGAAAAGAACAAAAAAGAAAAAAGATGAAAAAGAAAAAAAAAAGAGAAGAAAAGAAATGAAAAGAAAAGAAAAACATAGCTCGCTAGGCCAAAAACCCGCAAAGGGCGGCCTTGGCAAAAGTTAGAGCGCAAAAGAAGAGGTTAATACCCGAGTGTACCTTAACCCCGAACTACGTAAGGCTTGATTCCCATCTTTAGGATACGTAGGCAACTTCATTCTGAAGTCCAGCTGTAAAACACTTCAAATTCGACTGTGTCCATGTAGTGGTTTTGATCATCTTTGCCTTATCGGTATCTGAGAGTTCGGTTGTGATCGTCACTCTGAGGACTGATTACAATGCACTGCGGCACCATTCAAACAAGGGGCAACTTTCCGTTACCATAAAGTGCACTGCGGCACCATTCAAACAAGGGGCAACTTTCGTTGCCGAACAGTGTGCTGCGGTGCTGTTCAAACAAGGGGGCAATTTTCCATTGCCATACGGTGCCGTTCAGACAAGGGGCAATTTTCCTTCGGATCTGAGGTTGTGCATCTCAAGAGTAAGGTTCCATGCTCGTTAAGCAGTGGCCATTTGCAAAAATAATTTTTGAGAATTTTTATTGAGGTTGACTAATTTTCTCGAAAAGTATTCCATTTTTCAAAACTGGACCATTTCTTGGACCCAAAAAAAAGAAAATTTTCAGTGCTCATAACCTGACTTGCATGATTTCAAATCAGAAAATCGAACAAGCGTGTTAATCTAACTCTCATTTTGGTTAAAATGGTTTTAGCAAAAGCAAAAAAACAAAAAATGGTGAAAATGATGAACTAGGGGCACAGTTGAGTCAGGCTTTCTATCTTTTCCCCTTTATCAACACACTTGCCAGAAAGGGCATCATACCTGCCGAAAAAAGGGCACAACTGAAGCTAACAAGCAAAGGGCTGAAAGCTCTCTCATCCTCCAAGCAACGAAGTATCAAGTCGAGTGCGAAGCACGAATTGGAATGATCAAGATACTCCTTCATCTGGGGCATCGACTAAATGTCACCGAAGGAAATACCCGCGAGCTGATAACGTTGGGCATGAGCCCACAACTTCTTGTTTATCCACCAACCACCCAGGGGAGGGATAAAAAATGAGAGATTAAAGAATAGAGAGATGTGCGTGGAGAGAAAAAGTGAGGAAAATGGCTTTTTCAGAAAAACAGAGCCTGAGGGCCGAGTGATGTGAGAATCACAAATGAGAAAGGGTGGGAAACAATACCCAGAGAAACTGGCTCCTCGTGCACTGAGAGGTCTCTTGCTATTGGAACACGTCTGTGTGTTGTGTCAGTCGTTTTGTTTGTCTCGATTCTTGTTTCGAGTCGTTTCGGGTGTCTATAGATGTGTTTAGGTTGTCTTACCTTGTCTTTCTCTTTGTTGTTAAGTCGTGCCGTGCTGTGTTCAGTTGTAGGCTCAATACCCAGTTGAGAACTTATTCTCCCTCTCAATTTCAAAAAATCGTTTTGTGCTCAAAGTGCCGTGCTGTTCTCCACATTTGTGCAAAACAAGATTTTGTTCTTTCAAAAACCGCAGGGTTCAACCCGGGTCATGTGGAAACAGTAAAACCAGGACCTATCTGAAGCTATATAGGTTCCAGACTTTGAAGCAAAAGAAAAAAGGGAAAATGTCAGGCATCTGAGTTTGTTTCAACTTCTGCAAGTTCCATCGTCGCATCCTGTATGTTCAGAATGAGCTGTGTGTTCAAAAATTAAAAGACCACTGTGTTATGAGCCATGTGTTCAGATTGAGCAGTGTCGTGTTATGAGCTGCGTGTTCAAAATTGAAATGTGTGAGCTGCGTGTTCAAAATGAAGTGAATGAACTGCGTGTTCAGAAATGAAAATTTATGAGCTATGTGTTCAGAATTAAGAATGAGCTGCGTGTTCAAAATAAAGTAAATGAACTGGGTGTTCAGAAATGAAAATTTATGAGCTGCGTGTTCAAAATTAAGAATAAGCTGCGTGCAAATGAAATGAATAAGCTGCGTGCAAATGAAATGTATGAACTGTGTGTTCAAGTGTGTGCTGCGTGTTCACATACAAAATATGGGCTGCGTGTTCAGGAATCAAAATTTGGGCTGCGTGTTCAACTTTCAACAACTGTGTGCTGCGTGTTCACATTCAAAATATGGGCTGGGTGTTCAGGAATCAAGAGTTTGGGCTGTGTGTTCAACTTTCAACAACTGTGTGCTGCGTGTTCACATTCAAAATATGGGCTGGGTGTTCAGGAATCAAGAGTTTGGGCTGCGTGTTCAACTTTCAACAAGTGTGTGCTGCGTGTTCACATTCAGAAAACTGGGCTGCGTGTTCAGAAATTCGAAAATTTGGGCTGTGTTTTCAACTCTCAACAAATGTGTGCTGTGTGTTCACATTCAGAAAACTGGGCTGCGTGTTCAGAAATTCGAAAATTTGGGCTGCGTGTTCAACTCTCAACAAATGTGTGCTGTGTGTTCACATTCAGAAAACTGGGCTGCGTGTTCAGAAATTCGAAAATTTGGGCTGTGTGTTCAACTCTCAACAAATGTGTGCTGTGTGTTCACATTCAGAAAACTAGGCTGCGTGTTTAGAAATTCAAAAGTCTGGGCTGCATGTTCAACTCTCAACAAATGTGTGCTGCGCGATCACATTCAAAATATGGGCTGCGTGCTCAGAAATCAAAAGTTTGGGCTGCGTATTCAACTTTCAACAAGTGTGTGTTACGTGTTCACAATCAAAATATTAGCTGCGTGTTCAGAAATTCAAAAGTTTGAGCTGCGTGTTCGAAATGCAAAAATAAGCTGTGTGCCCGGAAAATGAGCTGTGTGCCCGAAGAACGAGCTGTGTGCCCGGAAACGAGTTGTGTGCCCGAAGAACGAGTTGTGGGCCCGGAAACGAGCTGTATGCCCGAAAAGGAGCTATATGCCCGGAAACGAGCTGTGTGCCCGAAGAACGAGCTGTGTGCCCGAAAACGAGCTGTGTGCCCGAAAACGAGCTGCGTGCCTGAAGAACGAGCTGTGTGCCCGGAAATGAGCTGTGTGCCCGAAAAAGAGCTGTGTGCCCGAAGAACGAGCTGTGGGCCCGAAAACGAGCTGCGTGCCCGAAGAACGAGCTGTGTGCCCAGAAATGAGCTGTGTGCCCGAAAAAAAACTATGTGCCCGAAAAGGAGCTGTGTGCCCGAAGGACGAGCTGTGGGCCCGGAAACGAGCTGTGTGCCCGGAAACGAGCTGTGTGCCTGAAGAACGAGCTGTGTGCCCAAAAAGGAGCTGTGTGCTCGAAAACGAGCTGCGTGCCCGAAGAACGAGCTGTGTGCCCGGAAAGGAGTTGTGTGCCCAAAAACGAGTTGTGTGCCCGAAAACGAGCTGCGTGCCCAAAGAACGAGTTGTGTGCCCGGAAATGAGCTGTGTGCCCGAAAAAGAGCTGTGTGCCCGAAAACGAGCTGTGTGCCCGGAAATGAGCTGTGTACCCGAAAACGAGCTGTGTGCCCGAAAATGAGCTGTGTGCCCGGAAAAGTGCTGTGTGCCCGAAAATGAGCTGCGTGCCCAAAGAATGAGCTGCATGCCCGAAAATGAGCTGCGCCCCCAAAATGAGTTGTGTGCCTGAAGAATGAGCTATGTGCCCGAAAATGAGCTGCGTGCCCAAAGAATGAGCTGCATGCCCGAAAATGAGCTGCGCCCCCAAAATGAGTTGTGTGCCCGAAATCTGTTGTGTGCCCAAGATGAGCTGCATGCCCGAAATGTGTTGTGTGCCCCAAATGAGCTGTGTGCCCAAAAGAGCTGTGTGCCCAGATTAAACAGAGTGTTGTGTTTCGAGCTGCGTGCCGAACGAACAGAATATTGTGTTGTAAGCCGCGTGCCAAATAAACAAAGTGTTGTGTTGTATTGTGAGCTGTGCGCCAAATGAATGGAATGCTATGTCGTAAGCTGTGTGCCAGGTCTTGCATTGTGCATGCATTTCATTCGCGCTATTTTGCGCATCACGCTATCTTGCGCACCTCCATCGCACTGTTTTGTGCATTGCATATCACTCGCGCTATTTTGCGCATCGCGCTATCTTGCGCACTTCAATCGCACTGTCTTGTGCATCACATCATTCGCGCTATTTTGCGCATAGCACTATTTTGCGCACCTCATCGCACTGTTTTGTGCACCTTACTTGCATTGTGCATGCATTTTATCGCACTTTCTTGCGCACCTTACCTGCACTTGTTAATGCATTGCATCGCGCTATCTTGCGCACCTTACCTGTATAGCACTGTTTTGTTCATTCACCCTGCTCGCACTGTTTTGTGCACCTTTAGCTCGCACTGTCTTGTGCACTCTTCTGGTCTAGGAGACCTTAAATCCTGTATCTTTATTCACACTGCCTTGTGCACTTTCCTAGTCTAGGAGACCTTAAATCCTCTAAAGGTGCAATTCCTTTGGTGTTTGTCGTGCCCGAACGACTTCCGGTGGTCTGGTATAGCCACCTGCCTGTGTTTGCGATGAGTTCCTAGGAGACCAACTGAGACGGTGGAAACTAGAGTTCGAATGGCTCTTGCCTAGAACGCAAAGGTTTGGGATTTCCGAGACTAAAGTCTGGTTTAAATACCTAGAGGTATATCCTCGGCTTAAAATCTGTATGGTAGCCCCATAGATTGAGATAGCATGTGTGTGCACCTCAATTCTGGATACTGAACCAACCTAGTCTGTCACCCTGTTGGAGAATAGGGAAAGCTGCGACCACAGTCAGGGAGAAAAGTAGTACCTGTGGTTCAACCGAAAAGAAAGGGAAGATTCCTACATCAGCATGAGGTAAGACATTGCTGAGGTAGATCATTGCCAATTGCCCCTGTAAGGTACCTTCATTTCCTATCTATTGCATCACATTATGTTTATTGCATTGTATATAGCATATATTGCATGCATTTACTGCATATTCGTTGGATCACCTCCATTCTATCGCTCGCGCCTTTCCATATTAAGTTTGGTTTGGCATGTGCCCATACTTTTCACGTTGAAGCATGGTTATGAGATTTTGTGTACGCACCTATTGCACTGATGGAATTGTGGTTTGAGGGTGACGACACCATTTCCGTGTTAGACGTGGTTTGTTTGTGTCCATGCCTTGTCTAGGCAAGATACAGTTTGGTCGCGCGCCTTATCCATTGCATTCATTACATTGTGGTGTAGTGTGTTGCATCCAGTATTTAGGATCACGATCTTTCCTCAGCAGATCATTCCTCACTTATATCATGCCACCCAATTACTTGTATCTTGTGTTCCGTCTACACACACATAGACCTGCATGTGTACGCGCCTATTCCACTGAGGGGGATTGTGGTTTGAGGGTGTTGGCACCCTTTTCTATGGTAGACGGAGTTTGATTTTGCATCTCTATCCACTTCATGATATTTGTGTGGTTTTGTACTGCTTATGGTTTGATCATCCCGAATGCATTGCATATCATTTGCATTGTTTCATTACATTGCATTGCATAAATCCTGAATTTTCAAATTGGCTTCGCGTAGCGTATAAGTCCAATTATTAACCGCATAAGTCCAATTATTAACCGTATAAGTCCAATTATCAAACCGGTTTCGCGAAAGCGTATAAGTCCAATTTTCAAACCGGCTTCGCGTAGTGTATAAGTCCAATTATCAAAATCTTCCTGCATATCGTTTTGCATTTTGCCCCCTGCCTGCGGGCACATCTTTGTTTATCTCGCCTGTTTGTCTATGTCTTCGACCTTGTCAAAAATGGGTCGTCTCTGGGCTTTGACATTCACTCCCGTCACTTATGACTTCCGAGTTCTATCAAAGAGGGGCAACTGTAGACACCCCATTTTTGACCGACCTTAAGACTCAGACGTCACTAATTGAGCGCTCGGTGATGATGCATATTGTGCTCGTTCTGAGGTCACGGAGTCTCGGCTACGAGCCTTGCCTCCAGACTTCCAAACTCTTTTGTACTTTGCCTCGGTTTGCGAACCAGGTCCCGTTTTCTCCGTTTTCTCTTCCTGAAGGGAGGGAGAGGTCTCGTAGACCATCTCTCAGTGGCCGTAGGCGACGTTTTGTGGTCGTAGGCCATTTTTCCCGTTTGGAGCCCGGTTTCTGGTTTTTCAAAGCCGTCGGCCATGTGCCTCGGTTCGGGACCGCTTAATCACCTCCGTTTGCTCTGATTTTTGGCACACACCTTGTTTCCTCCCTTTTGAGAGACACTGTGGCCCGAGAGACCAACTTCGTGGTCAAACGCCACCTCCGGTGCTTAACAGCCTGTTTTCGGGGCCCCGGGCTGCACGTTTTGGCCCCCGAACCTTCGTTCTGCATCCGTCCTAAAAACCAGTTTTCTCATTTTCTCTCTCCTAAAGCCGGTTTATCTGACAGAAAGCTGGTTTTTCTCACTTTTGAGCTACATTTTCTGGCTTTTCATACCACCATTGTGTTGTGCTCATTTGGGAGGCCACCAATATGGGCGGGCCGACCAGTAATTCCTCTTGACCTTTTTGAACCCCTCTAAAAGCTGGTTTTTCTCTCTCCTGGGTCACATTTTCTGGTTTTGCACCATAGGGCTGTGTTCTACTCATCTGGGAGGCCACCTTTCTGGGTAGGCCGACCAGCAATTGTGCTTGACCCTTTTGACCCCTGGTCGGCCGACCAGGGAAGGTGGTCGGCCGACCACCCTGAACCTTTTGAGTTGGCCGGCCATTTTTGCCTCTCTGAGTGTGTTCCAGCTGTGCCAGCTGTTTTACACTTGACCCATTATCCGAGGGTTTTGTCCTTGTTTTGGCCCCTTTTAAGGTGGTTTTCACCCCTTTGCTTGGCTTAAAAGAGGAATTGGCCCCTTTGGTCAAGCGTCTTGAGGAAGCTTGACCCTTTTTGGTCTAGCTTCTTCAAGAAGCTTAACCCCTTTGCTCAAGCTTCCTTTAGAAGCTTTGAGCCTCTCTCTTAGCTTCTCCAAGAAGCCATGGCCTCTTCCCTCTATATAATCAACCCTTCACCTCTATTTGCAAGGGTTAGAAGCTTTTGGCTGGAAAATATACATACAACCCTCTATCTCTATATTTTAAGCCTCCAAACACCCATATTCTTGGCCTTTTTACCCTACACCTCATAGCCTACCACCTCCATCATCCATTCCAGCACCTTGGAGGTCATTTTCAGAGGTTGAAAGCTCACCAACTTGGTCCAGAAGCTGCTGGAGGTCGGCTCTACAAGGGTAAGTCTTCATTTCCCCTTTTCTTGCATTCTTTTGCTCCATATCTTAGCCCCTTTTTCTTGCATTTTTGGACTTCGAGCTAAACTGTAAAGTGTCCTATTTTGACCTCCTCTTTAACTTTGTTTAAGGGTACTTTGTTGTTTGAAGTCATTTACCTCCCCTTACCCTCTATCTCTCTTTTAGGGCTATTTTTGCATCATATTTTAGCCTTACTTGTAAACATTTTTGGACCTCGACCTAAACTGAAGAAAGTCTTCTTTTGACCTCCTCTTTAAGTTTGTCTGAGGTCACTTTTCTATTTGAAGACATCTTCCCCCTGTGCATGCTTCATCTCTTCATGATTAGGGCTATGCATTAGAGCACTTGCATTGGCCATGGTTTGGCCTCTTAGCCACTGAAATCCAGTGGATTTTCAGTGGTTTAGATGCATTTTTGAGAGCAAAATCAGAGGGGGGTGACCCCCTCTCTCCTTGTCTTGTTTGGTGGTCTTGTTGGCCTTCCAAAGGGACCCCTTTTTACATGCTTTGAAGTCATGTTTCAGGCCTTATTCTGAGGGTTTTGAGGTCTGCCTTGGCTCTGTCCGAGGCCCTTTTGGCCATTTTTTTATGTTCCTCATGCATGTATGGAACAATCCTCCTCAAGGCCTTTTAAGAGAGCCTTTCATTGCATGCTTTATTGATCAATTTCAGGCCCTTTCTGGTGGATTTTAGGGCTGTCATAACTCATTTCCAGAGTTGGTTTGGTCATGCTAAGTGCCTATCTTGTATGTGTTAAATAACCCCTTGCATGGCCTTTCAAAGGAACTCATCATTTTTGCATGTGTTGACTGCATTTCAGTGGGTATTTGGGTATTTTTTGACATGTTTTATTCACTGTTTTTGGCTGGTTTAATGAGATCTCATACGCTTCATCTACATGCCATATAAACCATGCTTGCTAGCCAATGTTGCATGTTGTTTTAGCCCATCATGTTAGCATTTCTTGGCCATGCTTTAAACTAGTAATGTGCATGTTTTGGGACTGCCTTGGCTCTGTCTTTGTGCTTCATAGTCAAATAATGCTTGCTTTTCATGGTTATGGTTCAATACATGTGCCTAGTTTTGAGTTTCGGGGCCTATAGCATGCATTGTGTGCCATGTTTGCATGATTCGGGACCGTTGTTTATCATGTTTCAAAGCTGTATCATATGTGCTTGTATGCCATATTGCATCCCTTACCATGCTTTGATAGAGTGGCATTTGATGCCTTAGGTTCGGTCCTCGGTATTCGTGCATGTGTGCACGCATTTCGGTTGTCTCATTTTCATCTAATGGCCACTGATGTGAGTGTGGCTGAGGTCCACTCATGTTGGTGTAAGTCCATCGTGCATTGTGTATGCCATTTCAGAGCATTGCGTATGCTAGGTTGTATGTTACAGCATTGTGTATGCCACGCTACATCGAGCATTGTATCTGCCATTTCATAGCATTGCATATGCTAGGTGTAACAAGCCCGCGAGGGACCTCGCTACAGTTCGGACTCGATTTTGTTGCGGTTCCAAATCTCGAACCAAAGAGTCCAAATCCGGCAAATTGTTTTGAGAAAAACAGATTTTTTGAAAGAAGTGTCAAACATGGACTGCTTTGCCAGATAACAGAGTCGCCACCTAAATATTTTAAAATGGGAAATTTAGGAAACCCTGACTCGGTGCCAAAAGGCCACGTGTCCGTCATCACCAAAGTTGGCTCGGGAACTTGGGTACGATTAGGGAAGGTCACATCGTGAGCACCCCCTCTCGCCCGGTCAAAGACCGGCCTCTACTAACCATGATATCTGTTTTTGAAAACATTGTGAGTTCTTATTCCGGTTATTAGCCTAGGTTACTATGTGATGCGCACAGCATACAAGTATAGACTGAGTCGTCTGAATTGGGAACAAAACATTTCATGTTTGTTTGTTTGAAAGATGGTTTGCTACCCGCAGGTAGGCTTAAGATGCAGATTTTGCCACCCTCGGGTGGGCTTAGAAAACAGTGATTTTGCCACTATCTAGTGGGCTTAACAAACAGTCAGTGCATTGTCCCAATTCAAATAACTCAACCTCCACCCACAGGCACTCAAGGCAGTTATATCACATAAGCAGATAGCCTCATGGTAAGCATGCTATCATGGCAGTCACTCACACGCATGCAAGGATGCTAAAGCATAAAAACTCACCGAGTACTCCAAGCCAAAACAAGAAAACTGATTAGAAATCATGCGTGATCCTAAAATATACAGATTTGCCTAATGCAACACATGCAAGAATGCAACTATAGCAAGCTCGGCTATTCTAAAGATGGCATGTGAAATGCTACAGCTATCAAGTACTCAATTTGGAATTGAAATACAGATGCAGTTTGTATGATGCGCCGAGCCCGGTGCATGCAAAACAGATGAATGATGCAAACATGCTGTCATACTGTTATGCTAATTGAAATATGCCCTATATCTAACCATCATAAGCGGGTAAATAAAAGGGAGAAAGAAATGGGGGTTGGAAGACATACATCATACTCACACACCCTTATTACAATTATGCCCTCGCGCAGAGGGTCCGAATAAATAATAATA
Organism: Camellia granthamiana; assembly: GCA_036172215.1. Lineage (NCBI taxonomy): Eukaryota > Viridiplantae > Streptophyta > Magnoliopsida > Ericales > Theaceae > Camellia > Camellia granthamiana. The sequence continues at coordinate 33,814,382 of CM069904.1, read as the reverse complement.
CAGTCCGAAATAAAAGAATATACAGTCCGAAATATTACAGATTCTAATTAATTAACAAATTAATTACAAAAGAAGTAAAACTGGCATGCAAGCCAGGGACTGTCTCGCTTCTGATGGATTATGCATGTTGGGCTGCCTTGGCGCGGAAATCCACTGGGATGCCCCAATTAGCCTCTGTTTGCACTGTTTCTCGAAATGCGTGCCAGACTCTGGAAATTTGCTGATCCTTGATTTTGCTGTAACAGAGAGCAGGAAAAGGGCATAGCAATGTATTTCACAAATATATGCATGCCTCGATCCTCGTGCCATCAATCACGCATATCGATGCATGATGGCCGAGGAGCCGAATTGCACAACTCAATATAGGGTGAATGCACATGAATGCTACAACAAAACCTAACTCCATCATGGGTAATCCGGAGTGTCGGTGACTTGGGAATTGAGACACGTTCCGGTGCTCGGAGTACAGGATGCGCCTCGTTTCCCGTGCAATATGCATGACATGCATGAAATGCAGCTAACATATGACCTAGCATGCACAATGCTATGAAAATGAGATGCCTCGAAATGCGTGCATGCGGGCACGCAAACTGAGGTGATGATCCTAAGGCGTGAAATGGCATATGCAATGCAGATCGAATAAAACCAAAGTGCCTCGAAATGCGTGCACACGGGCACGCAAACCGAGGCGATGATGAAACAAGCAAATCGGATAAAACTGAAGTGCCTCGAAATGCGTGCACACGGGCACGCAAACCGAAGCGATGATGAAAAGGCATCAAAATGCAAATTGGGCTTACGCCGACATGAGAGAGCCTTAGCCACACTCACATAAGCTGTCGTCGGATAAAATGAGCTGCCTCGAAATGCGTGCCCACGGGCACGCGAACCGAGACAGTGACATACAGATATGAAATGGCATACGGAATGCGAATTGGGCTTACGCCGACATGAGAGAGCCTCAGCCGCACCCACATAGGCTGCCAAGAGACAAAAAGAGGAGTGCCTCGAAATGCGTGCACACAGGCACGCAAACCGAGGCGATGATAAACAAGCATGAAAATGGTACAGAAATGCAATGATGGGCTTACACCCACATGAGAGAGCCTCAGCCTACTCACATAGGAAGCCCATGAATGAAAACGGAGTGCCTCGAAGTGCGTGCCCACGGGCACGCAAACCGAGGCAATGCACTAAGGCATGAAATGACATGGAAAATGATGTGCAAGCATGCAAACCAAATTTCAGCAGCTAAATAAAGGGGAAAACAGCCCCGAAATGATACGAAATGACGATCAATGCATGAAATCATCCCGAAATGCGATTTTAAGTACCCGAAATGGCCTACAGCTATGCTAAACATGCAAAATTGGTACATGACAGCAAAAACAGTAGCAAGGAAGCCCCAAAAATAGCATTTTTTTAGTACAAAACATGGTCAAATTGTGAGCATAGATATGGCAACAATGGCATGCAAAAATGGGGGAAAAGAGGGGATTTACAAAGAAAGTGGTATCTACAATGCTCAAACCCAAAAATGCAGTTCTACAAAATTAAAGAGGGGCCAAAAATGTGCACATTTACAAGAGATGAAATCCCCCAAATCAGTGTAGAAATATAGCAAACATAGCATGCAAAATAGAGGGAAAGCATGGATTCAAAGCAAGTGGAACATAGAGTATGAAAACAGTGTTGAGCCCTTCTTCAATGTTGAAGAGGGGCTCAAAATAAGCACAATCTCAGTTCATGGAATGCTCCAAATCAGATCACAAATAGGCCAAATAAAGCATGCAACTTTACGGTAAAATAGAAGAATTTCAAAGGAAGTGCATGCTAGAGAGGCCAAACATGATGGAGCCCTTCTTCATTGTTGAAGAGGGGCTCAAAATAAGCCCATTAACAGTTTATATCAAGCTCGGAATCAGATCACTCATAAGTCAAATAAAGCATGCAAATAATTGGCATAAAGGGTGATATTGAAGCAAGTGTATCATGGGGCTCTCAAATGAGGTTGAGCCCTTCTACAATGTTGTAGAGGGGCTCAAAATGAGCCTCAAATCAGTAGGGGTCGGAGCCCAAAAACTGAGAGCAAATAGGGTAAAAAGATGATTCAAAAAAATGCTAAAAATGGGGAAATAGTGACTTACCCTTTGAGATCCAACTTTTGAGGCTTGTTGGCTTGAATTTCTTGCTTCTTGACCTCTGAAAGAACTCCCTTTGCTGCTGAAATGGAAGTGGTGATGGTGGTGCTTAGGGTTGATGAAGAGAGGAGCTAGACACTTGAAGAGTTTGAAGGTTTTTGGCTATGAAAATGGAGGCAAATGCTTAAGGTTTCTTGAGGTAAAATCTTCCAACCCTAGCCAAGGAGCTGACCAGCCCTTTAAGTAAGCAAGAAAAGGTGTAAAAGGGGAGGGAAAAGCACCCAAGCTTTCCCTCCCAAAATATCCCCCGGATGCCCGGGATATTTTGAAAAATATCCGGACAGCTGGAAAGAGCTGGAAAGCAGAAAGCTGGCCGGCCAGGTAACTTTCTGGGAGGTGGCCGGCCGGCCACCCCAACTGGTCGGCCAGCCACTCATCCTGGCCGGCCGGCCATGGCCCAAAAATGAAGATGCAAATTGCTGGCCGACCACCATGTGTTAGGGTCCTCCCAAGTGTGTAGAATAAGGCCCCAAGGTTGGAATCTGGCAACTCTGAAGCAGAAGTCACAACATAGAACTTGAAAGAGAGGCTCAAAAATGAAACTCTGAATTTCTGGCCGACCACCAACTTTTAGGGTCCTCCCAGATGTGTGGAACAAGGTTCCAAGGTTGAAATCCGGCAACGCTGAAGCAGGAGTCACAACATTGGATTTGAAGGAGAGGCTCAAAAATGAAACTTTGAATTACTGGTCGACCATGCTCTTTTAAGGTCCTCCCATATGCCCTGATCACAAATATGTAGCTTTGGTTGGAAGAAAATACCCCTAGGGTGTTCAACATTGGCCCGGAAGTGAGCAAAACGGGCGCCGGAGGAGCGAAACTGGTTATCTGAGATAATTGCTGGCCTCCCACCCCCCAGTGATCTTCCTAGTGTTGAAACAGAGGTACCTGCCAAATTTGAACAAAAACTAATGAGAAATGAATGCTCGGGGCCAAAACCGCGCAATTCGAGGTCCTGAAAATGGGCTGCAGGTGCCGGAAGTGGTGTTCAGCAGCGAAGTGGGTATCTGCGACCCCAGTGTCCCTCGGAATAGTAAAACAGAGAAACCTGCCAAAAATCGGAGAAAACCGATGCAAAATGAATGCTCGGGGCCAAAACCGCGCAGTTTGGGGTCTCGAAAACCGGCTATAAGCACCGGAAGTGGCATACGGCCACGAAGTGGGCATCAGAGGCCCTAGGGTTCCTCGTAATGATGAAACAGAGGCACTTGCCAAAAACCGGAGAACTCGGAGATGGTTGGGCGGTCCCGAACCGAGGCACACGGCCTGACGGCTCCGAAAACCGGGAACCGGGCTCCGAAATGGGCAAAATGGCCTACGGCCACGAAAAGTAGCTCACGGCCACCGAGAGATAGTCTACAGGACCACTCCCTCCCCTCAGGAAGGAAAACAGAGAAAAACCGAGTCTGGTTCGCAAACCGAGACAAGGCACAGAAGAGAGTTCGGAAATCCGGAGGCAGGGCGCACGGCCGCGACTCTGAGACTTCTGAACGAGCACAACATGAAACATCACCGAGCGCTCAACCGGTGACGTCTGAGTCTTAAGGTCGGTCAAAAATGGGGTGTCTACAGTTGCCCCTCTTTGACAGAACTCGGAAGTCAAGAAGTGACAAGAGTGAATGTCAAAGCCCAGAGACGACCCATTTTTGACAAGGCCGAAGACTTAGACAATCATACAAGGTAAACAAGGATATGTGCCCGCAGGCGCGCCCTCAGGCAAAGGGGGCAAAATGCAAAGCGATAGGCACGGAGCCAGGTGATCGTGCAAGTGCAGCAAGCTGTAATGAAGCAAGTATTGACAAATAGATGCAAGAGTTCTAAGCAAGAATGCAAAGCAACAACTACATTGCATGCAGTTAGGAATGCGGAGAATTTTTCAATTCTCGTCGCGTCTCACACAGAGAAGATACGATACCTGCGCGATTCGTCTGGTCGCACCAGCCTCAAATGAACCGTACATACAATATCGTGCCTGCAAAATAGAGAAATTCAACAAGAACAATATGCTAATAACATATATTCGATGCGATTCCTGTGATTTCAAAAGTTTGACACACACAGCGTCGGCGAGTGAAGCATCACAATGTGAGAAAAGATAACGCGTGACAACGCATGCTCAAGCATAGAAGTATTGTACACCAAGAAATCATGCATGACAATGCAAAATATTCATGAGAATGCAAGTTACATGCATGTCAATGCAAAATGAGCACATATCAGGGTGCCCGTTTGACATGAAATGATGAGCCAGAAAACGCGCATTTCGGCGAAGACAACTTGATCGCGGCCTCTAATTCACCTCCCGGAGAGGTCACAACATGTTTAAAAAGGATACATTCTGATTTTGATGAATGATGAGGAGACACATGTCAGACATTGCGGTTAAAGTTCCGGTGGAGCAATTCGGCGCCAGAAAGTGCACTTTTCTTGAACTTTTTCAAGTCCCGGGAACTCCGATTTTCCTCAAAATTTGCAGAGAGGTAGGGGAGGGGGTGGGGACCACCAACGGCCAGCCCATTTCCCTAGGAGAAACCATCGGCCAGGGGGAAAAAAGTAGATGGCCGGCCAGCCAGGAAAGGTGGCCGGCCGGCCACTGCCCAAAAGCAGGGGCATTTTGGTCATTTTTCCCTTTTCTATATATACACACCTCCATTCCATCCGAAATCACACCTAAGGCTGCAAAACTTCCTCCTCTTGCTCCCCAAACCATTTTCTTCTTCAAATCTGCATTTTATGCGCGTCCCCCGGCCTTCCACGCAAGTTGTTTTCGCGAAATCTTCCAGCGTTAAGCACTTTGAGCCGACTAAATTTTGATTCCGGGGCTTCTCTTCTCATTTTCACCACTTAAGGTAAGTTTGTATCAATATCTGGAAAATTTTCCCGGGAGTAGACTTTTTGTTGACTTTTCATTTCCCGAGAGTTGACTTTTGTTGACTTTTTCCAATTTTGGCCCATTTTGCTCATTTTTGCTTCTCTTTGCAGATTTCCCGACATGGCGGGTCATTTCCCTCACGGTGGAGGTCCTCCCGGTGCCGGAGATGATTTTGATTTTATGACATTACCCCCGAGGGTCCGCCCTTTTATTCCCGATCGATATGCCCCAGCGGTTCATAGGCTTCCACGAGCCACTTTTCGTCATTTCACCGATTTCAACGATCGGGTACCAGGGGATCTCCTTCTGCGGGAGCCAGAGCAGCACCTCTCCCACGACGCGGAGGTATTTTACTTCATTTTCTGCTTTTTCGTGCATTTCATTCCCCTGCCATGCTTAGACACACAGTTTAGCTTATGACATATTATTTTACTTGCACCCTGAGCATGTGACTTAAACACTTGAATTTCGTGAACACACGGCTCACTAAATAATTGTGAACACACAGTACACATTAGTTAGGAATTGAACACACGGCTCAAACATTGATTCGCCGAACACGCAGCCCGAAGTTGAAAATGAGCACACGGCACATACCGACTAAGAGCAGAACACACAGTCCCAAAACTCAAATTTTCTGAACGCACAGCCCAAATTTGAAGTGAACACACAGCCCACTCATTAAGAATAGAACACACAGCCCTAAACTCTGATTTACTGAACACGCAGCCCAGATTTGTTGAAGTGAACACACAGCCCACATGATTAGGAGTAGAACGCACAGTCCCAACTCTGATTTACTGAACACGCAGCCCAGATTTGTTGAAGTGAACACACAGCCCACTGATTAAGAGTAGAACACACAGCCCTAACTCTGATTTACTGAACACACAGCCCAGGTTTGAAGTGAACACACAGCCCACTGATTTTAGAGTAGAACACACAGCCCTAAACTCTGATTTACTGAACACGCAGCCCAGATCTGTTGAAGTGAACACACAGCCCACTGATTAAGAGTAGAACGCACAGCCCTAACTCTGATTTACTGAACACGCAGCCCAGATTTGTTGAAGTGAACACACAGCCCACTGATTAGGAGTAGAACGCACAGTCCCAACTCTGATTTACTGAACACGCAGCCCAGATTTGTTGAAGTGAACACACAGCCCACTGATTAAGAGTAGAACGCACAGTCCCAACTCTGATTTACTGAACACACAGCCCAGGTTTGTTGAAGTGAACACACAGCCCACTGATTAGGAGTAGAACGCACAGTCCCAACTCTGATTTACTGAACACACAGCCCAGGTTTGAAGTGAACACACAGCCCACTAATTAAGAGTAGAACACACAGCCCTAAACTCTGATTTACTGAACACGCAGCCCAGATTTGTTGAAGTGAACACACAGCCCACTGATTAGGAGTAGAACACACAGCCCTAACTCTGATTTACTGAACACACAGCCCAGGTTTGAAGTGAACACACAGCCCACTGATTAAGAGTAGAACGCACAGTCCCAACTCTGATTTACTGAACACGCAGCCCAGATTTGTTGAAGTGAACACACAGCCCACTAATTTTGCTGAAATTTGAACACGCAGCCCAAATACCAAAGTTTACTGAACACGCAGCCCAGATTTGATGTGAACACACAGCCCACTAATTTTTCTGAAATTTGAACACGCAGCCCAAATACCAAATTTTACTGAACACGCAGCCCAGATTTGATGTGAACACACAGCCCACTAATTTTGTACATAACTCATTCATTTCATTTGCACGCAGCTCATTTTCACTTCATTTGTTGATACACGCATTCATTCTAAATGCAGGCTGGCTCTCGCACAGTACGAGGATATGGCTCCACTGCCGCGAGGGAGTGGTATGCTGAGCTTCCGGAAGCTGTCCGGGACTTGGTTGATTTCGCAGGATTCGGACCCTTCTGCAGGGGGTTATCACATTGTCTTATCAGTAGGACCTTATTCGCTGCTCTGGCGGAGAGATGGTGGGACACCACCAATTCTTTCCATTTTTCTGCGACCGGGGATATGACCATGACCCCACTGGACTTCGCTGTACTCACCGGTTTAGACGCAGGCGGCGGACCCATTCCCTACGACGAGGATATGGGCCAGTGGGAGGCTGCTTGGATGCATCTATTGGGGGCACTCCCGCCTGTAGACAGAGCTTCCGGGAGGGTTCGGTATACTTGGTTCTCTTCCCATTTCCGGCGGCCAGCGATGGAGCCCGATACTCCTGAGGAGGCGGAGCAGTATGCCCGTGGTTTCCTCATGTTCCTCTTCGGGACTACCTTGTTCGCCGATAGAGGGAACATGGTAGGGTTGTATCTACTGAGCGCTCTGGTAGACCTATCACAGGCCGGTCAGTATGATTGGGGCGGCGCTGGCCTGGCTACCCTTTATTGTTACATGAGCGCAGTCTCTCGCGGGCGGGGGGACTTACTCGGCGGCTACTGGAGAGCCTGGGAGGTACATTCTGTCCTCTTGATTTACATTTTTGCTCCTCATTACTTGTTCACTGCACACACGGCGCACTTTGCATTCGGCATTCTGCTTTTTAGCACCTTGTATTCACATCCCGCACTGCTTTTCTCAGCTATGGGTATATGCATACTTCCCCACATTAGCTCCGGAGATGGAGGTGGCAGGACCTCCTGTGACCCCGTATTCATTGATGTTTGAGGGCGAGCACCTGTCGAGACCCCGAGAGACTCTCTTCTCTCTGCGACAGTACTTCGACACTGTTCGAGCGACAGAGGTATTTCAGAACTCTCAGTTCTTTTCATTTTCATCTTTGATCTGCTCTATATATTCTGATTTCTGATTGATTTATGCGCTGGTTATCCGCAGATCACTTGGCAGCCTTGGGCAGTCTTCGGCGATGATCTCGAGAATCAGTACCCCGGAGGGTCGACTAGTTCCCAGTATAGGTTCCTGCTCGAGGGACCAGTCGGCAGAGCTTGGTTCCTGGGGGAACGCTTCCAGCGCCAGCTATGGGGGGGTAATTCTCAGGACCCTCCTGCTGTGCCTCCACCTACTATGCGGACTGCCGACAGGCTTTCTCCTGCGGAGGTCGCTAGGGATATGCAGGGCACCGATGCTTTATTACATCTCCTTGAGGGGAACTACGCCACCTATCGCCGCATATATCTGATGCCCCCCCTGACGGGAGTGCGGGCTCCGCCACTGAGGCCTACTGGCGTACCATCTTCGAGTCGTGCCCGTGCTACAGACATCCCATCTTCTAGCAGGGCTGGTGTATCTAGAGGTAGAGGTAGTTCGATTCCTCCGATCCCTCCGACTCTTGATCATCCTGGATGGCCAGATATGCCGACCAAGTTGATGGGGTGGCAGTACGGGACTACTTCCCCGATTTCGATCCCTATGGAGCCTCCAATGCCTGGTCACAGATATGTCAGAGACCCTGATTCACCACCGGTATGTTTTACAGCTTTGATTTATCAGTCGGACATTTGGACATCCATTCCTTTATTGATAATTTTGCATTTGCGTCTGTAGCCCCCAGTTGAGTACATGGATCAGATGCTCGGGGTGGTGGCCTCACTTGAGGGGATGGTCCTGCGTAGAGAGGCACAGATGTCCGTCATGGGCTTCCAGGTACCCTTCATCTCTCTTGCATTTATCATATTTCTGTTAACATGTTGGTTTTGAACATTCCATTGCACTGATAGGCTGTGTAAAACACATCTGGCACACACCCCACTCATATACTGCATTTGCATCTGCTTTTTATGTTTAACCTGATGTATTGCACTTTTCATTTTCAGATGCCTCCCGTATATGCTTCGACACGGGGCGGGCCACCCGGGCCTTTTCAGAGAGGTCGAGGTGCTAGACCTGCTCGAGGTACAGGGACTCGAGGAGCTGGGCCATCCAGGCCTTATCAAGGAGCTCGAGGAGCAGGGTCGTCTTGCAGACGCAGGGCACCCATTGTCGAGGATGAGGAGGAGGAGGTCGCAGACCGTGTGTCAGAGACATCTCCTGGGGAGGGAGGCTCCGGTCTTGGTTCCGGGAGCGGAGACGAGCCCGAGGGGGATCCGGAGGATGACAGCTCCGATCCAGATGGTGATGATGATGCAGAGATTATCCCGCAGAAGAGGATGAGAGGGCCTCCTCATTCCCGTTCCCGAGGATACTGATGTTATTTCCTGCTTTATTTTACTTTTTAGCTAGTAGTTTGTAGCACTTTGCACATTGTTAGGCAGTTTTATTTTGTGTAAAACTTGTACCTTTGTTTTGTTGTAAAACATGACGGAATGAAACAGCTTTTTTTAAAATGTGCTTGTGTTTGAAATTCTTAGCATTGCATCGCATCACATTGTTGCACAAAATGGAATTGAATGAAAATGTGCCTCATGTATTTACCGGGTCAGGTAGTGAACCGACGCAACAAATTAAAACAAATCGACTCACTAAGAAATAACAGAATCTTAGCAAGTTTACAACTCGATAAACAAAGTACAACAATGTTAACAACGCAATAGACAAGACTTAACAAAATTGCGCAAACAAAAGGTAGCAACTCAAAACATAAAATGCGACAGCTCGACAAAACTTACAACTCGATAAACAAAACAACAGCTCGATAATCAAAATACAACAGAACATACTTCGGACGGACAATCCGGATGATGGAACGTACCCGTAACTGAGTGAAATGGAAGCCTTTGACATTCCCGATGCATGAAAATGCTTCAAACCTTCTTCCAGCGGGCAAAAATAGGACCAATATGAGGCCGAAAACATTTCGCATTTGAAGACTAAAAGGTGGCCGGCCTACTAGGATAGGTGGCCGGCCGGCCACCTCTCCCGCAACCTCCAGAAATTTGACACGTGTCCTTCGAATAGTGTTTTGCCCCTCTATAAAAGCCCCACCCTTGGAACTTATTCATTTCATCACCTTTCCTCACAAAAATGGAGGCATTTCTCACAGAAAATCTCACATCTTGGATTTCTTCTCTAGATGGCTCGGAGAAGTTGAATTTCTGGGGTTTCGGCTTGAATGCACTGTTCACGCTGGGCCGGACTCCACTGCATCTTCCTTTCCTCCATGCCGTGGCAAGGTTTTGGAATCCGGTGACGCATGTCTTCAGCTTCGGAGGGCAAGAGGTATGTCCTACTTTTGAAGATTTTCAAACTTTGATGGAGTCTGAACGCTCAGAAGAGATCTTGCCTCAGTCTCGTTTCGGCCATGCCCAAGCTTTAGGGCGGATGTGCGGTCTCAACGCGCATGATGCTCGATCTCTGATTAGTGATGGCATGTTGGATATCCCGAGCCTGATTTACCGATTCTCTGATGCCGGTGACCGCAGCGACCACTACTGGCAAGGTTTCCGACAGCATGCCCTTTGCTTGTGCATGCTATCCCATTTTCTGTTTGTCTCGGGCTCCGGAGGGGCTAACATCCGGTTGATTGAAGTCACTCAGGGCTTGAGAGAAGGAAAGAGTTGCATCGCCATGACTCTGGCCGAGACACTGATGGGCCTGGATGCCTTCTACCGCCGAGAGACAACCAGATTTGCAGGGAGTCCACTACTACTGCAGGTAATGTTTCCCACCCAAGCTCACATGTATATTTGCTCACATTACTCGGCCCTCAGGCTCGGTTTTTCTCACAAAACCCTTATCTTACTTTTCTCTCATCGCACATCTCTCTATTCTTTATTCTCTCATTTTTCATCCCTCCCCAGATATGGCTGATGGATAAATTGCAAGTTGTGGACTCTTGCCCTGCTTACTCAGCCCGTGGCTACTTCTTTCGGCAACGCCTAGTCAATGCTCCTAATGAGAGCTGGTGGTTTGAATGGATGTGCAATTTATCGGCAGATCGCATTGCGTGGCGCTGCCCCTGGCTCAATCTTCCGGCGATGAGCTATAGCATGTTCCAGGATACCGGGATCCGTCTGATCGGCTTGACTCACTGTGTATTCTATTTCCCATTCCGTATTCTGCGCCAGTTCGGCCATGATCAGACTTGCCCTCCGGAGGGGATAGAGTATCCGGCTACATTCCCAGTTCGAGGCGCACATCTTGCCCGGCATATTACAGCTTGGAGGACCAGAGAGCTTTTGTCCCCCGCCCCTGTTTTCAGTTGCACTTTGTCTGATGAGTGCTGGGATTGGCTCAACGAAGAAGCACAAGTTGGGCCTAGGTTGGCATCAGAGGCTTCGACTAGCTCCGGGAGGGGGCGCAGGGACACCTGACTTGACTATGCCCCAGATTTATTGCTTTATTAGTACTTTCAAGTTTTCGTTATGAATGTAATAAAAAGCAACTTCAATTGTATGCAAGAGCAAAGGAACTCTGTTTTGAAATCAATGAAATTGAAGGTTGTGGTACTGAAAATTCTCCACTTTGGTCCAAAAATGGTCTTAGTTGTAAAAAAGATTAATTTGAACAAAGTCAACTTCTATTAAAACTTTTCAAAACTATTTTCGAAATGGATCAGAACTGGACACGCCTGAGATCTGTCACTGAGATGCACAACCCCGAATCCTAACAACTGGAAAGTTGCCCCTAGTCTGAAAAGTGCCTCGGCAATTCATAGCAACGGAAAGTTGCCCCTAGTCCAGATGATGCCGCAACACTTCATTGCAACGGAAAGTTGCCCCTAGTTTGAATAGCACTGTACCGGAGATCACAATAAATGCTGATGAATAGAGATGACTGAGATGATCAGAATGGACAAAGTTGATCGGGGAAAAGATTGTGACTGAACTTCAAGATGAAGCTGCCTACGTATCCCAAAGATGGGAATCAAGTCTTACGTAGTTCAGGCTTAGGTTCGCTCAGGTATTTTTACTCTCCTTTTGCGCTCTAACTTTTGCCAAGGCCGCCCTTTGCGGGTTTTCAACCTTGCGAGCTCAGTTTTTATAATTTCAAATTTTCTGTGCTCTGAGTTTTGCCTAGGTCGCCCTTTCGGGTTTTCGGCCTAGCGAGCCTCTCAGGGGTAGTATTTCTTCAACTTGTCCATGTTGATCGGTTGGGAAAACTCCAAGCCATCTAAGTCCATCAGAACCACAGCTCCACCTGACCAGATCGACTTGATGATGTAAGGACCAGTCCAATTGGGTCTGAACTTGCCCCTTGGGTCGTGGATGGGAGCTCGGTTGTCCTTGAGCACCAAATCTCCTTCCTTCAAATTCCTAGACTTAACCTTCTTATTAAAAGCCCGGGCGATTCTGCGTTGATAACCTTGGACATGGTACAGTGCTTTCAACCTTCTTTCATCAAAAAGCATGAGTTCCTCAAATCTGTTCTGCTGCCAATCCGCTTCGGCTATCTGGCACTCGGCCAATACTCGCAATGACGGGACCTCAATCTCAATAGGTAGAACGGCCTCCATCCCATAAACTAATGAATACGGAGTCGCCCCAGTAGAAGTTCTGATTGAAGTCCGGTAGCCCCACAGAGCAAACGGCAGTTTATCTGGCCAGTCCCGGTAGGTTTCCACCATCTTCTGTAGTATGCGCTTGATGTTCTTGTTGGCGGCCTCAACTGCTCCGTTGGTTTGCGGCCGGTAAGTAGACGACTTATGAAAAACCACATTGTATTTCTCCAACAAATCAATCACCTCCTTCTTGAAGTGGGAACCATTGTCAGAAACTATTTCATTTGGGACCCCGTAGCGACAGATGATGTTGTTTCTAATGAATTTCGCGACGTGAGAAGCCTTCAACACTGCATAAGATTGGGCCTCAACCCACTTTGTGAAATAATCTATCGCTACCAAGATGAACTCATGCCCATTCGACCCCTTCGGCGTAACAGCTCCGATTACATCAATTCCCCAAACTGAAAATGGCCATGGCGAAGTCATGTTGTACAGCTTTGATGGCGGGATGTTCATGCGATTTACATGGATCTGACATTTGTGACATCGCCGGATGAAACCAATACAATCCTCCTCCATGGTGGACCAGTAATAACCTTGTCTAAGGATCTTCCGTGCCAACATTACCCCATTCATGTGTGCACCACATTCACCCTCGTGGATGGCTTCCATCAGACGCTTTGACTCTTCAGCATCAACGCACAGTTTATGCATTCCCAGATGACCTCTTCTGTACAGCTTATCCCCACAGATGATGAACTGAACGGCCAATCTTCTTATTGCCCTTTTGTCCTTGGCATTTACCCCTGGCGGGTATGCTTCCTTCTCCAGAAAGTTCCAAATGTCGTAGTACCAGGGGTTTTCATCCTGAACTTCATCTATGGCTGCAATCGACTCATAGGCAGGTGCAAATTTCTGATCAATGATAACTGGACGCATCCGGACTCCACACGGGATGTCTATCATGGATGATAGAGTTGCTAGCGAATCTGCGAACTTGTTGTTCTCTCTTAGTAGATGAGTGAAATTTAGCTTTTCAAACCGAGGAATCAGCAAATCCAAGGTTTGGTGATACATCATCATATTTTCTTCTTTTACTTTCCAGTCTCCTTTAGCTTGAGACACAACAAGGTTCGAATCCCCAATGACGTCCAGCCGTCTTGCCCCTAGTTCCAGGGCTGCTTCCAAACCAGCAATGCACGCTTCGTATTCAGCTTCATTGTTCGAGACTTTGAATCGGAGTTTGAAGGCTAGAGGGATACGGGAATTGTCGGGTGCTATCAGCAACACTCCTATCCCATACCCATGTTGATTTGACGCTCCGTCAAAGTACATCGTCCAAATTTCATCGTCGATCTGCAAAATTGCTTCATCTAGGAACTGATACTCAACTGCTTCATCCCCCTCAACCGGGTGGTCGGCAAGGAACTCTGCCACTACTCTTCCCTTCACTGACTTGCGCGTCACATATGTGAGATCAAATTCGGAGAGCAACAGCAACCAACGAGCTAGCCTACCCGTAAGCGCTGGTTTCTCGAAAAGATATTTGATGGGATCAAGTCGTGAAACCAACATTACAGAGTGAGCTAACAGGTAGTGCCGCAGCTTCCTGGTAGCCCATACCAGAGCTAAGCAAGCCTTTTCCAGTGGTATATATCGGGTCTCATACTCCAGCATTTTCTTGCTCAAATAATAGATGGCTTTCTCCACCTTATCTTCTGATTCTTGTGCAAGCATACAGCCCATTGTGGTTTCAGTTACTGACAGATACAAAATCAACGGTTTCCCTGGTTCTGCTGGTGATAAAACGGGTGGGTTCTGTAGATATTCTTTAATCTGTTCAAATGCAGCTTGACATCGGCCGTCCCATTGGAACTTCTTGCCTTTCTTCAGGAGACCAAAAAGTGGTTCACAAGTCAAGGTTAATTTTGAGATAAACCGTCTTATGAATTGCACTTTACCCAGAAAGCCGCGCACCTCCTTTTCAGTCCTTGGTGGGGGCATTTCTAGGATGGCCTTGATTTTGGAAGGATCGACCTCGATGCCTCTTTGTGTAATTAGAAACCCCAGCATTTTCCCCGCTGTAACACCAAATGTACATTTTTTAGGGTTTAGCCGCAACCGGAATTCCCTGATCCTTTGGAAAAACTTATTCAAGGCGGTGTAGTGGCCCTCTCTTTCCTTGGACTTGACAATCATATCGTCCACATACACCTCAACCTCTTTGTGGATCATATCATGTAGTATTGTGGTCGCGGCCCGTTGATAAGTAGCCCCAGCATTCTTCAACCCAAACGGCATTACCCGGTAGCAGTATGTTCCCCACGGGGTGGTGAATGCAGTCTTCTCTCTGTCTTCTGGCGCCATCACTATCTGGTTATACCCTGAAAAGCTATCCATGAATGAGAGCAATGCATGCCCTACTGTGAAGTCCACTAACTCATCGATGTGTGGTAGGGGAAAGTCGTCCTTCGGACTAGCTCGGTTCAAATCCCTGAAGTCTACACACACCCGGATCCTGCCGTCCTTCTTCGGCACCGGAACAATGTTGGCCAACCAAGTCGGATATTCAGATACCAGCAGGAAGCCTGCGTCAATTTGCTTGGTGACCTCTTCCTTAATCTTAAGAGCCCAATCCGGGCGGATCCTTCTGAGCTTCTGCTTGACAGGTCGGGCCTCGGGGTCAAGGGGGATCCGATGCTGTACAATCTCAGGATCGATTCCAGGCATGTCTTCGTAGGACCACGCGAAAACATCTTTGAAATCTTTTAATAAAGCGACTAAGCGCTCGCGTTCCTCCGAAGACAACGTGGACCCGATCTGGACCAGCCGCGGGTCCTCCTCAGTACCAATGTTCACGATAATGATTTCATCCATTAATGGCTTAACAAATCTCTCTTGCTCTTGCTCAATTAAACGTTGTAAAACCGGAGGAACTTCGTCCTCGTCGTTTTGATCAAAATTTTGAAAGTCTGAATTGATGCAATAAATTAGGGGCACAGAAAAGTACTCGGAAACCATAGATAGTTCATTCTCATTAGGCACAGCCAGATCATCCAATTCCTCGGTTACAACAGACTCAAATGAAAAGGAAAAAGACGACCTGGACAGGACTGTGGCATCCGGGTTGACACCCCCAGGAGTACCAGACTCAGACTCAGTCGAGCTGGAACCTGATTCCGACTCACAGGACTCGGTGGAATCAGATTCCGGCTCACTACCTGACCCGGTGCTGCTGGATAAGAATCCCTCCTCATACTGCCAAGTGAGAGAGGGTGCGATTGATGCATCCAAGATAGCTGCTGGTCGGCTCGCAGCCGTTTCATCCCCAATCATGGAAACCACGACGTTATTCCCCAAGCAATCTTGGTCGATCGGAGGATCAGAGAGGAGACATGCCAGTGCTACCCCCATTTCCAATTCAGTGCCCTCAGGCTCCACTGCCTTATTCTGCTCAGCCTCAGTTGTTGGGTCTGTCTGCTCTGTGGCAACGTCATCCCCGGATAGTTGCAGGTCGAAAAAGATTTCGAAGCCTGGCACGCGCTTCTTCTCCGCGTTAATCCACGGCTCTGGGAAGCCGCAAAATGGAAAGTCTTCCCCCTCCCGGACAAAGCGTCCGTTCAGGGTACCCCAGATGGGCCTATGCATTAGATCAAAAGGCTTCCCAGCCTGCTTCGCTCTGGCTCTGCCGGCCATTTCCTTTCCTTTCCTCACCCAGTCTTCTTTGGTGGGCAGATAACCCAATCCAAAGGTATGCGGGTTGTGTGGCACTTCGGCCAATGCTGCGACTCCTTTCCTGCCGCTTCTTCCCAATCCCATCCCGGGGATATGTTGTAGCTTGTTCATGAGGTAGACGGCTTGAGCGCTGACATACACACCCTCATTCACAGCCATGATGTTTTGCACCACCCGGGCCTCAGCCAAAGTAAATCCCGATATGAACATGTCCTCCATGCCGTGTTCAATCTCCAGGACTGGCGTAGATACCTCTGGAGGAGGATGGATTGATGAATTCCCAAAAACAATGGCTACTCCCTTTCCATAGGGGTATTTCACCATTTGATGTAGAGTAGATGAGACGGCCTTCACCTGATGCAACCAAGGTCGCCCCAAAAGCATGTTAAAGGATGCAGGGACCTCCAAGACATGAAAATCTACCTCGTGTTGTCCAGGCCCAATCTTGGTTTGGATTTTTACTGTCCCCAGGACATCCCTACTTGTATTGTCGTAGGCTCTGATTACTTGAGTGGTCGGTGTGAAGTCCGCAGGCTTTAACCCAATTGCATACGCCGTTCTTGCCGGGCAGACATTGATAGCGGACCCGGTATCAACAAGTACCACCGGAATCCATTTGTCCCTGCATTCTACAGAGATGTAGAGGGGTCTGTTATGATCCACGCCCTCAGGCGGCAATTCTTTGTCTGAAAAGGTCAATACCGGGGAACCTCCTCCCGGGAAGACCAGCCCAACTAACTGTTCTGGTGTAGTTTCGATGGAGAGTTTGGCTTTGTCCATGGCAGATAGGACAGCCTGCCTGTGCACCCTTGAAGCCATAAGCAGTCCCCAAATGGAGATGTCTGCTTGTATTTTCTTCAGCTGCTTCAGTACAGCCTCTTCTTCAACTTGCTTCTCTCTCTGTTTCTCTGCCTCTTTATCTTTCCCTGACGCCTCGGGTTGGTCTAAGTGTGGAGGCTTGAAGTACCGCCCACTTCTAGTCATATGGTCCACTTCCTCAAGGTACCAAGTGCTGTCTGGTTGGCCACCTGCCCAGTCTTCGTCTGTGTGGGCGAGATACAAGTCGTCATCCTCCCACCACATTCCATTAGCATCTAGCAGGCACCTGTCTGGTTCGGGCAAGTTCGTACTCTCGGTACCTTCCTCCCACATGCTCACAGCATGTTCAGTTTTTGTGCTCACAGCACTCTCAACTTCCTCATGGTTCTTTGCTTTTCGGGCTCTCTCAGAATCCCATTTCCTTTCTTGTTCCTCCTCCAGTGTCAACTGTTCGGTTTTCAAAATGTCTTGCTCCTGAGCGAAATTCTTCGTACCGGCGCTCTCCGGCAATTCAATCTGACCCTCGGCCCTTCCGGCCACAAATGGTACAATATCTGGCTGATCATCCAACCACCCGACGACTTTTGCTGACTCATCGTATTCAAACCAGTTGATCGATGCATCCCCTGATTCCTAATCGTTGAAAAACTGGAGGTTGGCGAAGTCCTCTTCCACCGTTGTCAAATTATCCCCCACTGATTCAAGTTTGTCGCTCCGGATCATACACAATTCAGTCCTCTCTGGCAACCCCATACTCAGTTCAGACCGGCCCACTGATAAAATGAATTCGCTTGGATCATAGGCTCTCCCAACAAGATTCTCAGGCTGCTCAGACCCCAGTTTCACAGTTCTATCCTCCTCTGCACTCTCTTCTGTGTTTTCTTCAATAGTCGCCACCACTGGCTTGGGTTGGTTTGTGGAGATGCTCATCATGCACAATGAGTCGGTGCAATCAGGGAGGAGCACCGCCGGCTTGGGTAGGTGGGAGGGGGTAATATAGATACTAGGGTCGTAAGACACGTCCCCAGTTTGGATGAGATTGATTCTTTTGGGCGGTGGAGCTTGGTTATGTGCTGGGAGTGGGTTAGTTGTGACGTTGGGTCTTTCGGGAGGTAGAATGATGTTTTTGTCAATGAGGTCCTGAACCTCGTGACGCAGCCTGTAACATTGGTCGGTATCATGACCATGCTGCTGGTGGTATTTGCAATATTTGGCTGGGTTGTGGGAAGGGGGGAGTGGATTTGGAGGGGGCCTCGGTTCCAAGGGTTTCAGATGCCCCTTTCTGACTAGAACCCCGAGGACTTTGGACAAAGGCATATGTAGTGGGGAGAAGGTTCGTTGACCCCTGGATTGGTATCTTGAAGCTTGGTTACTGCTCCCAGATGCATCAGAAAAAGGTGTGGCCGCTGCGGGCCTTGGTTGGGGAGGGGGAGTGGTGGTGACCATACCGACCTCTGAAGTCCTTGTATTGGCAGAGCCGCTCGGGCCCGCATTGTTATTACGGTTGAATGTTCTTCGGGGCTGTTCCCGATCTTGGTCAATTAGACCTTGCTTCATCGCGTCCTCAATTTGCACCCCCCTATCATGTAAGTCTGCGAAGGTGGGGAAAGGAACGACAATCATCTTCTGCATAAGCCTTGGTTGGAGATTGCGCACAATCATCCGAATTTGGTCTTTATCTGTTGGCCTCAAGGTCATCATCGATGCCTTGGCTCTCCACCGAGTTACAAAATCAGAGAAAGTCTCTTTCTGTTCCTGCCTCGTTGTCTCGAGATCACGAGTTGTGACCTCGATTTGCGTGTTGTACGAATATTGTGCAAGGAAGGCCTCAGCCATCTCATCCCAATTTGTTTTCACATCATCTTCCAGTTTTGCATACCAAGTGGATGCCACACCCGATAAGGTTCGACCGAACAGGGAGAGCTTTTGCGGTCGGGTTAGGCCCATTGGTCTTAGGATGTCTGAAAATAGCCGGAGGTGAACCATGGGGTCCCCGGATCCATCAAAGCGATCGATCTGGGGCATCTTAAATCTGTCCGGCAATGTCACGGCCACATCAGTATAGCCGTCTTCAATGTCTGGGATGGCCTTCACCCCCTGGGATTTCTTAAAGAGTTTTTCCAACTTGCTCAATTTCAGAGCTGTCTGGTCTACCTCGAACTCGAATGGAGAGTCCGGGTGATTGGGTGTCAGATTCTTGGACAGTTGCGGTAGAAGCGGGGACAGAGCCAGCCCCGTTGGAAGACCCGTGTCCTCTTGAGTGTTCTGAAGGTTTGGCAGAGTGTTCTGTAGATTTGGGAGGGTATTCTGGGTATTCTGGGTATTCTGGGGAGTTGAAGGAGCATTCTGGCCAGCAGATATCTGTTCAGGTAATGGGGCCCCGGGTGGAGGAGGGACCTGTTGTGAAGCAGACGCTGCGTTCTGCTGTTGTAATCTGGTGATCAGCTCAGACTGCTGGGCCATGACCGCAGCCTGTTGTTTGGAAAACTCCGCCTGGCGGATAGCATCATCTTGCATCTGTTTCATACTCTCATGCATTTGGCGCATCATCGCCTCTATGGTTGGTGTAGTCTGTGGCTCCATCTGAATAACCGGCAAGTGTATCTCTATAGCAGAAACAGGAATCTCAGCCCGACTATCTGACACTAGAGTAGACTGCTGTTCCGGTATTCTCTGTTCTGACGGACTGCGCCTCCTCGGCCTCCTTCTGGTGACTGGGGGTAAAGAGTGGAACACTGGATGTCCGTCAACTAGATCCTCGGATCGGTTGAGTCCGCGACCTCGTGTCCAGATTGCTTGGGGAGTATCGACTGGCTCGGAAGCAATCGTGCTACAAACTGCCCTAGCAAAAAGATAATAAAGCAAAAAGGAAATAAATGACCAGAAAAACGGGCAGCATAACAGCTTAATTTAAATACACACAACACACAGTCGGGCATACAACACGCAGTTTAATAAGCTGGAAATACACTGTCCTCAACCACTGATCACTGTTCCTGTATCACTGTTCCCCTAAACTGAATCTGATATCCGCGGACAACTGATTCTCAGACACTGAATGATGCCCGCAAGCCTGATGCCCAAACTCAACTGATACATGCATTCCCTGTAGAGACGCACTCTAACAAGCACATAGCAGATAAGTGAGAGCCAAAACACCCCTATGTTGGGGTAGGGTTTCCCTGTCCTATCTCGTCAGGAACTAGGGGTTCACTACGCACGCAGCGGCTTCAAACAACCTATAAACGGGTAAGCAACCTGTCCTAGTTTGGAGTGGTCACTATGGATCCGAATATGCACTAGGTCGAATGGTCAAAAAGGGTGCCCCGGTGAAACCGGGGTTTGTGTTCCCATACTGGCAGAGCCCGTAACCGGTCAGCCTTATGGACATGCCTTGACAAGACAAGCCTCCGGCAAACCGCTCAGGAATAGTAGATGGCAAACACGGTGTCCTAGGCGCACCATGCAAATGCAATGCAAAGAAACACACAAGTGTAGTCAAAACCAGATATCATGAGTTCGAGTCAAGTTCTCTAAATCCCCAGCAGAGTCGCCAGAAACTGTAACAAGCCCGCGAGGGACCTCGCTACAGTTCGGACTCGATTTTGTTGCGGTTCCAAATCTCGAACCAAAGAGTCCAAATCCGGCAAATCGTTTTGAGAAAAACAGATTTTTTGAAAGAAGTGCCAAACATGGACTGCTTTGCCAGATAACAGAGTCGCCACCTAAATATTTTAAAATGGGAAATTTAGGAAACCCTGACTCGGTGCCAAAAGGCCACGTGTCCGTCATCACCAAAGTTGGCTCGGGAACTTGGGTACGATTAGGGAAGGTCACATCGTGAGCACCCCCTCTCGCGCCGGTCAAAGACCGGCCTCTACTAACCATGATATCTGTTTTTGAAAACATTGTGAGTTCTTATTCCGGTTATTAGCCTAGGTTACTATGTGATGCGCACAGCATACAAGTATAGACTGAGTCGTCTGAATTGGGAATAAAACATTTCATGTTTGTTTATTTGAAAGATGGTTTGCTACCCGCAGGTAGGCTTAAGATGCAGATTTTGCCACCCTCGGGTGGGCTTAGAAAACAGTGATTTTGCCACTATCTAGTGGGCTTAACAAACAGTCAGTGCATTGTCCCAATTCAAATAACTCAACCTCCACCCACAGGCACTCAAGGCAGTTATATCACATAAGCAGATAGCCTCATGGTAAGCATGCTATCATGGCAGTCACTCACACGCATGCAAGGATGCTAAAGCATAAAAACTCACCGAGTACTCCAAGCCAAAACAAGAAAACTGATTAGAAATCATGCGTGATCCTAAAATATACAGATTTGCCTAATGCAACACATGCAAGAATGCAACTATAGCAAGCTCGGCTATTCTAAAGATGGCATGTGAAATGCTACAGCTATCAAGTACTCAATTTGGAATTGAAATACAGATGCAGTTTGTATGATGCGCCGAGCCCGGTGCATGCAAAACAGATGAATGATGCAAACATGCTGTCATACTGTTATGCTAATTGAAATATGCCCTATATCTAACCATCATAAGCGGGTAAATAAAAGGGAGAAAGAAATGGGGGTTGGAAGACATACATCATACTCACACACCCTTATTACAATTATGCCCTCGCGCAGAGGGTCCGAATAAATAATAATACAGTCCGAAATAAAAGAATATACAGTCCGAAATATTACAGATTCTAATTAATTAACAAATTAATTACAAAAGAAGTAAAACTGGCATGCAAGCCAGGGACTGCCTCGCTTCTGATGGATTATGCATGTTGGGCTGCCTTGGCGCGGAAATCCACTGGGATGCCCCAATTAGCCTCTGTTTGCACTGTTTCTCGAAATGCGTGCCAGACTCCGGAAATTTACTGATCCTTGATTTTGCTGTAACAAAGAGCAGGAAAAGGGCATAGCAATGTATTTCACAAATATATGCATGCCTCGATCCTCGTGCCACCAATCACGCATATCGATGCATGATGGCCGAGGAGCCGAATTGCACAACTCAATATAGGATGAATGCACATGAATGCTACAACAAAACCTAACTCCATCATGGGTAATCCGGAGTGTCGGTGACTTGGGAATTGAGACACGTTCCGGTGCTCGGAGTACAGGATGCGCCTCGTTTCCCGTGCAATATGCATGACATGCATGAAATGCAGCTAACATATGACCTAGCATGCATAATGCTATGAAAATGAGATGCCTCGAAATGCGTGCACGCGGGCACGCAAACTGAGGTGATGATCCTAAGGCGTGAAATGGCACATGCAATGCAGATCGGATAAAATCGAAGTGCCTCGAAATGCGTGCACACGGGCACGCAAACCGAGGCGATGATATGAAATGCAGATCGGATAAAACCGAAGTGTCTCGAAATGCATGCACACGGGCACGCAAACCGAGGCGATAATAAAACGAAAAATAGGATAAAAGCGAAGTGCCTCGAAATGCGTGCACACGGGCACGCAAACCGAGGCGATGATGAAACAAGCAAATCGGATAAAACTGAAGTGCCTCGAAATGCGTGTACACGGGCACGCAAACTGAGGCGATGATGAAACAAGCAAATCAGATAAAACTGAAGTGCCTCGAAATGCGTGCACACGGGCACGCAAACCGAGGCGATGATGAAAAGGCATGAAAATGCAAATTGGGCTTACGCCGACATGAGAGAGCCTTAGCCACACTCACATAGGCTGCCGTCGGATAAAATGAGCTGCCTCGAAATGCGTGCCCACGGGCACGCGAACCGAGACAGTGACATACAGATATGAAATGGCATACGGAATGCGAATTGGGCTTACGCCGACATGAGAGAGCCTCAGCCGCACCCACATAGGCTGCCAAGAGACAAAAAGAGGAGTGCCTCGAAATGCGTGCACACAGGCACGCAAACCGAGGCGATGATAAACAAGCATGAAAATGGTACAGAAATGCAATGATGGGCTTACACCCACATGAGAGAGCCTTAGCCTACTCACATAGGAAGCCCATGAATGAAAACGGAGTGCCTCGAAGTGCGTGCCCACGGGCACGCAAACCGAGGCAATGCACTAAGGCATGAAATGACATGGAAAATGATGTGCAAGCATGCAAACCAAATTTCAGCAGCTAAATAAAGGGGAAAACAGCCCCGAAATGATACGAAATGACGATCAATGCATGAAATCATCCCGAAATGCGATTTTAAGTACCCGAAATGGCCTACAACTATGCTAAACATGCAAAATTGGTACATGAAAGCAAAAAAAGTAGCAAGGAAGCCCCAAAAATAGCATTTTTTTAGTACAAAACATGGTCAAATTGTGAGCATAGATATGGCAACAATGGCATGCAAAAATGGGGGAAAAGAGGGGATTTACAAAGCAAGTGGTATCTACAATGCTCAAACCCAAAAATGCAGTTCTACAAAATTAAAGAGGGGCCAAAAATGTGCACATTTACAAGAGATGAAATCCCCCAAATCAGTGTAGAAATATAGCAAACATAGCATGCAAAATAGAGGGAAAGCATGGATTCAAAGAAAGTGGAACATAGAGTATGAAAACAGTGTTGAGCCCTTCTTCAATGTTGAATAGGGGCTCAAAATAAGCACAATCTCAGTTCATGGAATGCTCCAAATCAGATCACAAATAGGCCAAATAAAGCATGCAACTTTACGGTAAAATAGAAGAATTTCAAAGGAAGTGCATGCTAGAGAGGCCAAACATGATGGAGCCCTTCTTCAATGTTGAAGAGGGGCTCAAAATAAGCCCATTAACAGTTTATATCAAGCTCGGAATCAGATCACTCATAAGTCAAATAAAGCATGCAAATAATTGGCAGAAAGGGTGATATTGAAGCAAGTGTATCATGGGGCTCTCAAATGAGGTTGAGCCCTTCTACAATGTTGTAGAGGGGCTCAAAATGAGCCTCAAATCAGTAGGGGTCGGAGCCCAAAAACTGAGAGCAAATAGGGTAAAAAGATGATTCAAAAAAATGCTAAAAAGGGGGAAATAGTGACTTACCCTTTGAGATCCAACTTTTGAGGCTTGTTGGCTTGAATTTCTTGCTTCTTGACCTCTGAAAGAACTCCCTTTGCTGCTGAAATGGAAGTGGTGATGGTGGTGCTTAGGGTTGATGAAGAGAGGAGCTAGACACTTGAAGAGTTTGAAGGTTTTTGGCTATGAAAATGGAGGCAAATGCTTAAGGTTTCTTGAGGTAAAATCTTCCAACCCTAGCCAAGGAGCTGACCAGCCCTTTAAGTAAGCAAGAAAAGGTGTAAAAGGGGAGGGAAAAGCACCCAAGCTTTCCCTCCCAAAATATCCCCCGGATGCCCGGGATATTTTGAAAAATATCCGGACAGCTGGAAAGAGCTGGAAAGCAGAAAGCTGGCCGGTCAGGTAACTTTCTGGGAGGTGGCCGGCCGGCCACCCCAACTGGTCGGCCAGCCACTCATCCTGGCCGGCCGGCCATGGCCCAAAAATGAAGATGCAAATTGCTGGCCGACCACCATGTGTTAGGGTCCTCCCAAGTGTGTAGAATAAGGCCCCAAGGTTGGAATCTGGCAACTCTGAAGCAGAAGTCACAACATAGAACTTGAAAGAGAGGCTCAAAAATGAAACTCTGAATTTCTGGCCGACCACCAACTTTTAGGGTCCTCCCAGATGTGTGGAACAAGGTTCCAAGGTTGAAATCCGGCAACGCTGAAGCAGGAGTCACAACATTGGATTTGAAGGAGAGGCTCAAAAATGAAACTTTGAATTACTGGTCGACCATGCTCTTTTAGGGTCCTCCCATATGCCCTGATCACAAATATGTAGCTTTGGTTGGAAGAAAATACCCCTAGGGTGTTCAACATTGGCCCGGAAGTGAGCAAAACGGGCGCCGGAGGAGCGAAACTGGTTATCTGGGATAATTGCTGGCCTCCCACCCCCCAGTGATCTTCCTAGTGTTGAAACAGAGGTACCTGCCAAATTTGAACAAAAACTAATGAGAAATGAATGCTCGGGGCCAAAACTGCGCAATTCGGGGTCCCGAAAATGGGCTGCAGGTGCCGGAAGTGGTGTTCAGCAGCGAAGTGGGTATCTGCGACCCCAGTGTCCCTCGGAATAGTAAAACAGAGAAACCTGCCAAAAACCGGAGAAAACCGATGCAAAATGAATGCTCGGGGCCAAAACCGCGCAGTTCGGGGTCCCGAAAATCGGCTGTAAGCACCGGAAGTGGCATACGGCCACGAAGTGGGCATCAGAGGCCCTAGGGTTCCTCGTAATGATGAAACAGAGGCACTTGCCAAAAATCGGAGAACTCGGAGATGGTTGGGCGGTCCCGAACCGAGGCACACGGCCTGACGGCTCCGAAAACCGGGAACCGGGCTCCGAAATGGGCAAAATGGCCTACGGCCACGAAAATTAGCTCACGGCCACCGAGAGATAGTCTACAGGACCACTCCCTCCCCTCAGGAAGGAAAACAGAGAAAAACCGAGTCTGGTTCGCAAACCGAGACAAGGCACATAAGAGAGTTCGGAAGTCCGGAGGCAGGGCGCACGGCCGCGACTCTGAGACTTCTGAACGAGCACAACATGCAACATCACCGAGCACTCAACCGGTGACGTCTGAGTCTTAAGGTCGGTCAAAAATGGGGTGTCTACACTAGGTTGTATGTTAGTCGCATTGTGTATGCCATCTCATTTGCATTGTGTTTGGGATAGGAGTTAGCCCAAGCACGGGAAACGAGGGACGTTTCGTACTTCGAGTGACGGAACGTGTCTCAATTCCCGGTCGCCGACACTCCGGATTACCCATGATGAAGTCTCGGTCTTGTTGTGTTTTCATGTGCATTCATTTCATATTGAGTCGTGCAATTCGACTCCTCGGCCATCATGTATCGAGATGCGTGATTGATGGCACGAGGATCGAGGTGTGCATACATATGTGAAAATACTTTGCCATGCCCCCCTTTCTTGCTCTCTGTTGCAGCAAATCAGAAGCCGGCAGTCTTTTGGAGCTCCGCGCAACATTCCGGGATTAATTGCAAACAGAGGCAAACCGAGGCATCGCAATGGATTTCCGCGCAAGGCAACTCAAGCATGCATCATTCATCATTTGGAACAGAGCTGAGGCGGTTCATGGGCTTGCATGCTAATTTACTGCTTTCCTAGTTAATTTGTTAATTAATTAGGGTTTTTATTCGGACTGTATTATTTATTTGGGACTGTATTATTTATTCGGACCCTCCGGGCGAGGGCACAATTGTAATAAGTGTGCGTGTGCGTGTGTGTGATGTATGTCTTCCAACCCCACGTCTTTCTCCCTTTTATTTACTAGTTTATGATGGTTAGATTAGGGCATGTTTCAATTAGCATACAGTATGATAGCATGTTTGCATTCATTCATCTGTTTTGCATGCACCGGGCTCGGCGCATCATACTAACTGCATTGTATTTCAATTCCGAGTTGAATACTTGTTAGTTGTAGCATTTCACATGCCATCTTTACAATAGCCGAGTCTATCTTAGTTGCATTTTTGCATGTGTTGCATTAGGCATTTCTGTATAGTTAGGATCATGCATGATTTCTAACATAGCTTCTGTTTTGGCTTGGAGTACTCGTTAAGTTTTTGTGCTTTAGCATCCTTGCATGCGTGTGAGTGACTGCCATGATAGCATGCTTACCATGAGGCTATGTGCTTATGTGATATAACTACCTGAATGCCTGTGGGTGAAGGTTGGATTATCTGAATTGGAATAACGCATTGACTGTGAGTTTTAAGCCCACTAGATAGTGGCAAAACCATGTTTTCTAAGCCCACCCGAGGATGGCAAAATCTGCATTTTAAGCCTACTTGCAAGTAGCAAACCGCTTTCAAAAACAAACATGAAATGTTTTGTTCCCAATTCAGGCGATCCGGTCTATGCTTGTATGCTGTGTGCATCACATAGTAAATCTAGGCTAATAACCGGAATAAGAGTACATATGTTTTCAAAACTCGATATCATGGTTAGTAGAGGCCGATCTTTGATCAGGTGAGTGGGGGTGCTCACGAAGTGACCTTCCCCAATCGTACCCAAGTTCCCGAGCTGAGGCAACTTTGGTGATAACGGACACGTGGCCTTAGGCACGAGTCAGGGTTTCCTAAATTTCTCCAAAAATAAAATATTTAGGTGGCGACTCTGTATCTGGCAAAGCAATCCATGTTTGGCACTTCTTTTTAAAAATCTGTTTTCAAAAACGATTTGCCGGATTTTGACTCTTTGATAATTCATCGGTCTTGCATTGCACTCTGCGAGATTAGATACAGGACCGTGACATTGAGTCCTAAACTGTAGTGAGCCCAAATGAACAGAACAGGATTCCCTCCCGGGACGTTCGGGGACGTCTACAGTCGCCGACACTCCGGATTACCCATGATGGAGTTTAGGCCTTGTTGTGTTTATATGTGCATTCATTTTACATTAAGTCGTGCAATCCGACTCCTCGGCCATCATGCATCGAGATACGTTATTGGTGGCACGAGGATCGAGGACTACACTCTCTAGTGCTTATGCAATGACAGGGAGAGTGGTCGTGCACACATATGTTGAGAATACTTTGCCATGCCCCTTTCTTGCTCTCTGTTGCAGCAAACCGGAAACCAGCAGCAAAAACTGGTCAGCAGCCTTCTAGAGTTTTGTACAGTGTTCTGGGACCAGTTGCAAACAGAGGCAAATCGGGACATCGCGATTAGATTTTCCGGCAAGGCGACTCGAGCATGCATGCATTCCTTATCATTCAAGACCGAGCTGAGGCAGTCCACTTCATATGTTTTGCATGCTAGCTTATTTATCTTAGTTAATTTGTTAATTAATTAGGGTTGTGTAATAATTAGCTGTAATTCGTTATTCATTCGGTTGTGTATTATTTATTCGGACTCTCCGAGGAGGGCAATGTTGTAATAAGTGTTTGTGTGTGTGATGTATGTCTTCCAACCCCACGTCTTTCTCCTTTTTATTACCAGCTTATGATGGTTAGTTTTAGGGCTTGTTTTAACTAGCATCTATATGTTCGCATATTTGCATTCATTCATTTGTATTGTATGCACCGGGCTCGGCGCATCATGCTAACTGCATTGTATTTCAATTCCAAGTTGAATATATGTATCGATTGTTGCATCTCATATGACATCTTGGAATAGCCGAGCCTATTGTAGTTGCATTATTGCATGTGTTGCATTAGGCATTCTTAGTATAGTTAGGATTCATGCATGTTTTCTAATCAGCTTCTTTTTTTAGCTTGGAATACTCGGTAAGTGTTTATGCTTTAGCATCCTTGCATGCGTGTGAGTGACTGCCATGATAGCATGCTTGCCATGAGGTTATTTGCTTATGTGGTATAACTGCCTGAATGCCTGTGGGTGAAGGTTGGGTTGCTTGAATTGGAATAATTCGTCGAAACCCGTGTTTTAGCCTACTTGCGAGTAGCAAACTTCGATCCATTCTCAAAACAAATGGACATGCGATGCTTTGTTCCAACTTAGGCAATCTAGTCTATACTTGTATGCTGTGCGCATCACATAGTAATTCTAGGCTAATAACCGGGATAAGAGCACATAATGTTTTCAAAACTCGATATCATAGTTAGTAGAGGCTGATCTTTGATCGAGCGAGCAGGGGTGCTCATGAAATAACCTTCCTCAATCGTACCCAAGTTCCCGAGCCGAGGCAACTTTGGTGATGACGGACACGTGACCTTAGGCACGAGTCAGGGTTTCCTAAATTCTCCCAAAACAAAATATTTAGGTGGCGACTCTGTATCTGGCAAAGCAATCCATGTTTGGTACTTCTTTCTAAAAATCTGTTTTTCAAAACGATTTGCTGGATTTGGACTCTTTGGTGATTTATCGGTCTCGCATTGCACTTTGCGGGATTAGATTCAGAACCGTGACATTCGAGTCTGAACTGTAGTGAGCCCAATGAACAAAACGGGATCTCTCCCGGGACGTTCGGGTGCGTCTACAATAAAGATGTCAACATTAAATCCCAGAGAAAATTGAACATGCCAGAGAAAATTACACATAAGGGAGAAAACTAAGGTAGCCAGGGAAAATTATAAATGTCAAACAAAATCAGACACTAAAAATTAAATGTCAGAGTACTAATTGTTTTCCTGGGGAATACATCTAGCCACAGAAAATTTCCATTGCTAGAGAAAATTAACAAAGCATCATAAACATGGTAGAGAAATTTTCAATAATTGTTAAAATTACATATAGAAGTAAAATATAGCCAAAGAAAATTGAAAAAAGAACCATATATCTAGCAAGCACAAAAAATGAATGACAGAGAAAAGTAAACATGGCAAGCCAAAGAAAATTTCCATTCCACAATTAGTAAGATAAAATAAACAAAGTAATGTAAACATGCCACTGAAAATTATTCTACATTGAAACCAATAATTGAACAAAATAAATATACCAGAGAAAATTACACATTCCGAAAAAAATTACACATTCGTGTAAAATTTCTATTCCAGAAAAAATTTCAAGTCCATAATATTAAAATGCCAGAGAAATTTACATACACAGCCAGAGAAAATTAAACATCATAGAGACACAAGGGAGAAAAGTGATGTGGTCAGAGAAAATTATAACTTAGACACAGACAAGAGAGTAATAAACATTTCAGAGAAAAATACATATTCTAGAGAAATTTACAAAGCAAAAAAATTTATATACAAAATCACATAAACATGTTCGAGAATAAGATCAAAACATAGAGAAATAACTTTTTTTCAAAATAAACATGCCAGAGAAAATTCAAAGAAGAAACATACATTCCAGTCCATAATATTAAAATGCCAGAGAAATTTACATACATAACCAGAGAAAATTAAACATCATAGAGACACACAAGGGAGAAAAGTGATGTGGCCAGAGAAAATTATAACTGAGACACAGACAAGAAAGTAATAGACATTCCAAAGAAAAATACATATTCCAGAGAAATTTACAAAGCAGAGAAATTTATAAACAAAATCACAAAAACATGTTCAAGAATAAGATCATAACACAAAGAAATAACTTTTTTTCAAAATAAACATGCCAAAGAAAATTCAAAGAAGAAACATACATTCCAGTCCATAATATTAAAATGCCAGAGAAATTTACATACACAACCAGAGAAAATTAAACATGATAGAAACACACAAAGGAGGAAAGTGATGTGGTCAGAGAAAATTATAAATACCAGAGAAACTTAGACAGAAACAAGAGAGTAATAGACATTCTAGAGAAAGATAGACATTTTAATTAAAAATACATATCACAGAGAAATTCACAGATCAGAGAAATTTATAGACAAAATCACAGAAACATGTTCAATAATAAGATGAAAACACAGAGAAATAGCTTTTTTCAAAATAAACATGCCAGAGAAAATTGAAAGAAGATAAAAACTAGAGAAATTCAAATGCCAGAGAAATTTATAGATAAAATGACACAAACATGTTTAAGAATAAGTTCAAAACACACAGAAATAACTTTTTCCAAATCCATGTAGCTTTTTATTACGAAATTGAAACCCTAATTTATGGAAGGTTAATATAAAATGCAATTAACTGTGTTTCCAGAAAAAAATCTAGTTGTATTATAAAAAAACTTATTAGAATTAGGATGAAACTTTAATGACCAGCTGATATGTCCTGAGATGAAGATACGACGTGACAAAGATGAACTGAGATGACGATGAACAGTTAAAATAGGGTCAGAGAAATTTGTGAGGAAGGAATGAGAATAATTTTTGCAAAAGATAACGAAACTCTAATGTCGATGGTGAAGATAATATTGAAACCCTAGTTCTGCTGCTCTCTTGTTCGTGAAGATGGTTAGATGCTTGGAATGAAACTCAATCGTCGGAATTAGTTTCGTCTGTGTATTGATTGTGTGAAGGGTATTTTGGTCCACGAAATAATTAAAAATGCACGCCATATTTTCAAGGACCTGATGCATCACTTTTTTTTTTTTTTTTTTTGCATCTTTTACTTTTTAAATTACTATTATTATGATCCTTAAAAAATATCCCCTCAATCTCACATATTAAATAATTTAAATTATCAAAATAAATCTGAAATCGAGCGCCCTATAGTTCAATAGCACTATCCAAATCAATTTCTGATTGTAGAGAAACTGTGGCCTTCGAATATCCATCCACCCAATAATCGCCGGACAACAACATTTTGAGCTTGGCGCCTTGTAAACACAGTCAGAGCGTGGGACCCACTCTCATTGTTGACGTGGAATGCGTACGACCAGCCACCACAATCTCAAGTGGGACCTGCTGGGTGGACACGTGTTTGTAAGATAAGCATTTTATACTACTTCAGTGTATGATATAAAAATATATTTGGATAAATTACACTGACACCCTGAGATTTATATTTATTATAATTTTTTTCTTTACTTTTTAAAAATTATATCTCTCCCTGAGATTTACAGTTTATTACAAATTTCTCCCTCAGTCTTTTTAATTTTTTTAAATACCAATTTTACCTTCATTGGGTAAATTACATTGACACCCTTCACATTTTAGAAATTACAATCCCTCCCTAAGGTTTAAAGTAATATTACAAATTGTCCCCTCGGTTAGTATTAATTCATTGGAAAAAAATTAACTAAAAAAAAATTCTTAGTAAAATTTTTAAATTTTTGTTTAAAAACCAACGTAAACTCATTTTTTGAATTTACGTTTTTTTCTCAAATTTACAAACTAAGGCAATTATTTATAAACCAAAAAAATTATCACACAAGTTTTTATGACAATTTTTTAAATTTTTGTAAATATAAATTGAAAACTAAAAACGAAGTGGTTACCAAACAGGCTTCAAATGATAAAAATGTCGTAAAATTAACAAATAATTAAATAAGTTACCAACATAAGAAATGACTTATCAAAAAATTCTTAGACTATGTATGATTTGATTTTTAGAAATTTCTTTTAAAAATTAAAAATTAAAAATTAATTTGGTTAAGAAATAAAAAATAAAAAAATAATTTCGTTTAAAAAATAATTTTTTTATTTTTTATTTCTTAACCAAATTAATTTTTAATTTTTTAAAAAAAAATTCTAAAAATCAAATCATACATAGCCTAAGAATCTTTTGATAAGTCATTTCTTATGTTGGTAACTTATTTAATTATTTGTTAATTTTACGACATTTTTATCATCTGAGACTTGTTTAGTAATCATTTCGTTTTCAGTTTTCAATTTATATTTACAAAAATTTTAAAAACTGTCATAAAAACTTGTTTGATAATTTTTTTGGTTTATAAATGGTCGTCTCAATTTGTAAATTTAAGGAGAAAACGTGAATTCAAAAAATGAGTTTACGTTGGTTTTTAAACAAAAATTTAAAACTTTTACTAGCAATTTTTTTTTTAATTAATTTTTTTTTCAATGAATTTTTTTTCCAACTAATACTAACCAAGGGGGCAATTGGTAATGTTACTTTAAACCTTGGGGAGGGGATTGTAATTTCTAAAATGTAAGGGGTGCCAATGTAATTTACCCAATAAGGGTAAAATTGGTATTTAAAAAAATTAAAAGGGCTGAGGAGGGAATCTGTAACGAAACTTTAAACCTCAGGGAGGAGATGTAATTTCTACAAGGTGAGGGGGGAACTGTAATAAACATAAACCTCAGGGGTGTCAGTGTAATTTACCCAATATATAAAAAATATTATGAATGCTAAATAATTTATCAAATTTTTTAATAAATTTTTTATATAAATGTAAGATTTATATAAATTTATATGTATGTAAGTCTTATATCCATATTAAGTAGTGTTTTGAGAAGTTGATAAAAAGTTAATTTTTTTACTTTTTTAGTCTATTTTATCTTTTTATGAGTAAAAAATATGAGAAGTGATGTAACCCAAAATAAATAAAAAGTTAAAAATTGACTTTTTAATAGATTGCCAAAACACCCCTAAAAGTTTAATAAATTATTTAAAATCTCTGACCCAACCCCAAATAAATTATATTTTAGTAGTAGAAGGAAAACTTTTTCTCATTCTTTCGTCTCCTCCACTAAGTTTGGCATACCTCAAATAATTCATCTTTTTATCTTTTTTCCATCACGTCACCTCTCTACTTTTCTACACATCTTTTCGTAAAAAGATAAAAAGTACACTTATTTAGATCATCCCAAACAACCAACCGATAGAGTTTCGTCCTTCTATGTCGCAAAAAAATATTTTTTGACAACTTAAAATAATTCAAAATTAAAAAAATAAATTATTCTTTTTATTTTTCTATACTTTTTCTTATATATATAAAATTAAAATAATTAATTTCCAAAATAACCCTTACGCTGTGTTTGATTGGAGGATTTGAGAAGGGATTTGGAAAGGGAAAGAGAAAAATTAGGTGAAATGTGAAAAATTATACTTACATTTCACCTAATTTCACACACCTTTTTTCTTTCCCTTTCTAAATCCCTCCCCAAATCCCTCAATCAAATATAGCATTAGCGAGACCAGCTCCAAACACATCAACACGGACACAATATTCAGAAAGCAAAGAAGTCGGCACCGACGCTGGGAGGGTTTGCATTGTAGCTGTGGGTATGATTTTTGTACGATTTGAGTCTGATTGGTGGTGAGAGGGTTGGCTGTGGTGTGATGGAAGCAAAGATTAGCGATGGTGGCGATGGGTTTGTTTCATATGCTGGTGGTTTGTGTTTTATGGGTTTGCTCTATCACTTTATACACATTTTATATAGGTGGTTATAGGTAGATGCGTGTGTATATATATATTTATTAATTATTTGGTTATTTTATATCAAATTATTTAGCAGTCTCGAAATATGGATACATGATATTTCATGATATTGTGATTAGTGGAGAAGATGGATAGGTGAATATTGTATTAGGTGATTGTGTAATATAAGAGAATATGATGAATGATGATTAATTAAAAAATACGAATACGAGTTATTCCAAAGTAATCTATAATTTTCCAATAAGAAGTTATACAAATAAATATTGTATAGGATTTGCACCCAAGACTTTGGGTTTTATCAATACACATATTATAATATTAATTTTTTTTGTTATTTATTTTTATTCTTATTTATTTGAATTGCACACGTATCACATGTGTCACCCGTTAATTAGTTTTTTTTTTTTTCATAATTGGGAAATATACCTAGAAAAATTCACATGATTATTTTAGTTTTAGTGACTGGTTTTTGATTATCGTAAAAAGCTATAGGGGCAATGATGCAAATTATAGTTATATTAGGCATGTGTTTAAATTGTGAAGAAGTAAATTTTTTTTTTTTTTAATAAAAAGAATTTGACCCAGGATTTCAAATTTATGATATAGTTTTAATTTCTTGGTTACTGCATAAATTAAATGTTAGCTTTATGTTTTATATTTTAAGTATTTTTTTTTCCTGAATTTGTAGAACCAGTGCCCCTAATTTTTTTTTTTTTTTTTTAGTTCTCTGTTCTATCATGAGTCCATATCAGATTCGACAAAAAATGGTGCTACTTCTAATCAAACTTTTTTTAAACTTTGAATCACACTCATTTTAAATTATTTTTGTGCTCTTGAATAATTTTTCTAACTCCACTATTGCTTACCAATAATACTAAATTGTTGTTATAAAGAATAATCGTGTAATTTTTTGTTTAAAAAATTGCATGTTTTCTGTTCCATTATATTCACAATCAAACACAATCCTATTGC
Source organism: Camellia granthamiana (assembly GCA_036172215.1). NCBI lineage: Eukaryota > Viridiplantae > Streptophyta > Magnoliopsida > Ericales > Theaceae > Camellia > Camellia granthamiana. Next base: position 33,779,646 of record CM069904.1, on the reverse strand, counting down.
GTAACTATTCCGTTTTCAGTTTATATTTACAAAAATTTTAAAAATTGTCATAAAAACTTGTTTGATAATTTTTTTGGTTTATAATGGTTGTCTCAGTTTATAAATTTGAGGAAAAAACGTAAACTTAAAAAATGAGTTTACGTTTTCAGTTTTCAATTTTTTTTTCAAATAATTTATTTTCAATTTTTTTTTTTTCAATTAAATTTTTTTTTCAAATATTTTTTTTCCCAATTAAATTTTTTGTCAATTATTTTTTTAATTAATTTTTTTTTCAAATATTTTTTTTTGCCAATTAAATTATTTTTTTCAATTATTTTTTTTCAAATAATTTTTTTAATTATAATGTGTGTGATCCCATTGTCATAAATAATAAAAATAAATATAAATATTTTAGGCCTGAACAAACATATTTTTTAGTTTATGTTTTTAAAATTTTTTAAATATTTTGTTCAAACCAAACGCGTTTCTAATTTATGTTTTTCTAAAAATAAACAAAAATCAGTTTATAAAATTTTTATAAACATAAATAAAAAACGTAAACGTTACCAAACGCTACCAATGTAATTGTTAATCTAATTTAGTTTTAATAAGGGAGCGGCTATTCTCATTTTATTTTGTTATAAATACACTCTTTTGTTTGATCCTATTACATATAGTTATTATTCTCATTTCACTTTACTCCAAATACATTCCCCTCTATGTATAATAAGGACAAAGAAATGTGTACTTGTAGCAACGTGGAGTGAGAATAACAGCTCCTTTTTAATAATTAAAAAAATGGTAAATTATGCCGATAATCCCTACATTTTAGCTCTTATGTCATTTTGGTCCATGCATTTTCAACTAGCTTAATTTCGACCAATGATTTTAGATTTTGGATTAATTTGACCCAATTAATAACGTTGTTAGTATTTTTGACGAAAAATGATCATTGAATTGATTAAGGTTAACTCACTGAGTTAAACAATTTTATAATTTTGCTTCTGAAAGTATGACACATGTCACTTATATGCATATTTTTCATTAAAAAAATTAATAATTGCAAACAATTGAACTAAATTTAGACAAAATCATGAATTAAAGATCAAATCGAGTCAATTAAAATTATATTGATCAAAATGACACAAGATAAAAAATACTAGAACTATCAACGTAATTTGTGAACCAAAGTAGCGACTGTGTGGGGACTTATGGGACTTCTTTCAGGATCTACTTTGATAGTCAAAATCATTTATTTTTAAGGGTACATCGAGAAGAACATAGGGTCGGCCCTGAGGTGAAGCGACTAAGTCGGTCGCCTCGGGCCCCCAATTTTGAACAAAATTTAGGGCCCCTAACTAGGGGAGTGTATCATGTCATATTATTTCATAATTACTTCAATATTAACTCAATTCATTTTTTTTCATGTTGTCATATGGTGTTATTTTGATTTTTGTCTGATTGATGTTTAATGTGAAAACTTTCACTTTTAGTTAAAAATAACTTAGCAAGTGTATGGAGAGATTAAAATTTTTCACATAAGTTGAATTTTATGAAATTTATTTCTACTAAATGAAATTATTCATAGAATGTTTGATTTTAATTCAATTGCATTTTTCTAATTAAAAAAATTGTACCTTATTACTATATATTTTTTACTAGATTGACTCTAAAATAGGTAACAAAAAAATCCATATCTTAAATGAAAAAAAGATAGTAGCCTTAATTATTATTTTACATACTTTTTTATTCAGTTAGATGGAATTAAATAAAAAATTAAAAAAATGTCATGGCATCCCTTAGTAAACATTAAAATATATAACTAATAATTCATGTTATTAAGTCGTGTTATACTTGGATTCATGTTGAAAAATAGTCAACCCTAACTTGCTAATTTTATATATTGTTTGAGTTATGCCGAAAATTCTCATCCTTACCCCCAATTAATTTTTTATAGCATTGGTAAGCTAAAAAATAAATATTCAATTCAACTAATTGAAATTCAACTATTATATATATATATATATTTGTTATCTAATTTTGTTAAATTATAACGCAATAGAAATAAATTTTTATTCTTTTTGTTTTATCTAAACACTTTTTTTTTTTTTTTTGATAATGATATATGAAGGGCCCAATTCAAAAAATTTGCCTTAAGCCCCCTAATAATTCAAGGCCAGCCTTGGTTGAATATATCTGTAAAAAATTAAATTAATCGAATATCGATAGATTTTTCATTGAAGTATAAAAAATTAAATTAATAGGATATCATTATTTATTTATTTTTTTAGACACAAATGCACTTCAATAAAAAAATCTATTAATATCCGATCAACTTAATTTTTTATAAATATATTTTACTTAATATATCTTAAAAAATAAATAATTTTAATTATTAAAATGAATGTTAAAATAAATCTCCACATGTCACACAACAGTCATCCTAATCCGAATTCGTCCCTAAAAAAGTTAAATCAGTGAATGACAAGACAAAAGGATAAACTTTTTTTTTTTGGGCAATGCTAGGGGGCCCGAATTTGGGTGCCCCTAATGGCTCAAATTTCCTTATCAGGTAAAAAAAAAAAATAAAAAATAAAGTTACCAAAACTAGAAATTTGAGCCAATTTGAGCCACAATTTTAGAGCCACCAATCATTTTCCTTTTTTTTTTACAGGATAGAATCAAATGGCAGGCCGTGGAAAGGACCTATAATTTGGGGAGAATTATCCAAACAAAAACCCATAAATAGAAAAAGTGAAGAAGAGATTTAAGGGACTTGAGGTTACTTAAGTAATTTCAACTACAATGATTCCTGGAATCTGCTAATACCCAAAAATACATATAGAGAGCTTATCAACCTCTGCATTTTCTGGGGTCTCAAGAAAGAGAGAGAAAGAGAGAAGAGAATGGAATCTGTGGTGTGGGTGAAGAGAGGAAGGTGATCGAATCATTGCATAGTCCTCCCCTACTATCTCGGATTATATTCCAAATTTATTATCATCAAAATAATAATAATCTAAATCTATCTTTTCCTCCTCTTCTTCCTCCTCATATCCACAACCCAAAAACTCTACTTCTCATATCTTTGTCTCTAGGGTTTGTGGGTTTTGGATTTTGAAACCATTTATTTGGAATATTTGGTGATGGCCACGGAAGAAGTGGTGGTGACAGGGAGATTGTCGACGACGTCGGCACCGGGGTCACCAAAGGATAAGGTGAAGTTTTTGTGCAGCCATGGAGGGAAGATACTTCCCAGGCCTGCCGACGGCCATCTTAAGTACGTTGGCGGCGAGACCCGAGTCGTTTCTGTCCTCCGCGACATCTCTTTCTCCGGTAAGATAACTCTACTCTACTTTTTCTTTGTGGACGGACGCAGAATTCTAACATAAGAGGCCAAACATATATACAAACAAAAATTTTTAAATAAAAGTATAAATTATAACATCGATTTCTATTGATATAAATTGTGAAGAATATTATGTTCGTATTGAGTTATAAAAGATAAGAATTGTACGATATTCATGTTGTGAGAATTCAATTTTTTTTTTTTTAATATGTTATCTAAATTGTTAATTTTTATAGTTCAAAGCCCGTATTTCATAGAGATAGATGTGTAAGTCATGCAACAACTTAACCTTTTTTACAACTTGGAAAAGTCGAATTTGTATAATTTAAAAATAATCGATAGTTAATATGAGTATAAAAAGATAGTTTTTGAAATCGTATGAGGGCGATTGTCCCTTCTGGTCCATCTTACGTTAATAAAATCATATTTCTAAAACAAAATAACATTGAAAAAGAGAAGCGATAAGATGGGAATTTTCTTTTTTTCCCCAAATTTGGTATATAAGTTGAGTCAGAAATAATGAAAAATGATAGGAAATAGTGAGAAAGAAAATTATCTTATTAAGTTTATTTATTTCTTACTAAAAATTGTGAGATTTGGTGAGATTCAAGTTAATTGGTAATAAAATATTTATAATACTCATATTCTTTTTTAAAATTTGAAGAAAAAAAATCTCACTCATTTTTCTTTTCTCATATACTTTGCTTTATTACTCATATGATAATAAATAAAGGGTTAATTACACTAATAGTCCCTATAGTTTGGGACTTGTGTCACTTTGGTCTCTGACTTTTCAATTGTGACACATTTGACCCTGAATTTTGAATTTTGTTCCAAATAAGGACGATTGAAAATATCATTAGATTTTTCAAGAGTAAAATCGTCAATTTGATAAAATATAAACTAATTTGACAAAAATAAATGTCAAAAAAATATTTTTAATTTTTTTAAAATTATTTTTATCCACCAATGATAAAATTATGTAAAATTAATAAAAATTATATGATTAATTTTTTTAAATTAATTTTACATGATCATCCACCAAATACATAATAAAAATTAATTTGGTAAAAAAAAAAATAAATGTCTAAAAGATTTATCAATTTTATATAATTTTATTTTTAGTAGGTAGAAATAATTTTTTAAAATTCAAAATTATTTGTTTGACATTTATTTTTATCAAATTAGTTTATATTTTATCAAATTGACAATTTTACCCTTAAAAAAATCTAATTATATATTCAATTGTCCTTATTTGGAACAAGATTCAAAATTCAGGGTCAAATGTGTCACAATTGAAAAGTCAGGGACCAAAGTGACACAAGACTCAAACTATAGGGACTATTTGTGTAATTTGCCCATAAATAAATAAAAAACACAATTAGAAGAATAAAGTGGAATTTAAAAGAAACTATAAACACTACTAGTGTAATGAATAAATACGGATGTGATTCTTATAGTTTCTTTTGAATTTCACTTTGGTCTCTCTACTATTTCACGTGGTATTTTTTTTGTTCAAAATGTTCATAACGCACAAAGGGATCACATTATAACAAAAATGAAAGTATTCAACTCAAATTGTTTAAATTGAAATTATGGGGTATAAAGTGAAACATCATTCAAACTATACTAATGACATAATTTAGTCTTTTTTATATTTTATTATTTTTTAGTTCATTATGTAACTAAATAAATAATTAATTAAAATTAATAATTTTAAATGAGCGAACTTGCTTGGATTAAAATTCTTTATTAACATAAAAATTTAACAAACTTAAAATAATTTTAAATGAGCAAGCTTACCCGAGCAAAATCCAACTTAGCTTTGTGGATCAAAATATTTCTTCAGGAGCATCCTCCATACCACTAGAGATGGTGAAACCACATCATTGCATGAACGAAGAAACCATGGAACTTTCAGTAACTCAATGGCATTGGAGTGGAACTTTTAGCTAAAAAATTTGATAGAAATTGAGAATTGGGTCGAATGGGAATAATTAGATAGTTTAAGTATCAAATTGAGAAAAATAAATTTTAGGATAATTAAACTTTGCACTGATTTCACTTTGTTACCTCATTTTTCAATTATAACAAATCTCATGCACTTTTGATCAAGTTTTCCAGTGTGATCTTTTCATTAGTTTGGTATTAAATTCATTACCAAAAATTAGGGTAAATTACACTTTTCACCTTTGCACTTCACATGAAATTTTACTTTGGTCTCTTATTTTAATTATGACTCTTACAATTTCAGTGAAATTGCAATGTGACCCTTTCATTAGTTTGGTATTAAATTGCTTAACAAAATTGTTATGTGACCCTCAATAGAGGAATTGGTAGTGTGAGGTGGTGGAAAAGAAGTGGGTGGCAATGGTTGGTGCTAGGTAATAGGTTGCCTCCGTTTGGAAAGTGGTTTGGCTTTTTGATTTTTTGATTTTTTTGGTAATTTTAGCCTGGGCTAAAAAGTTTGGTTTGGGAATGACTTTTTGGCTTTTTGACTTTTTTTTGTGAGAGAAGAGTGTAATAATTATAAGTTGAACGTGATGTTTTATTTTTTGTAGCTAAAATAGCCTATTTTATCTTTTGTGACTAAAATGGCCACTTTAGCCCTTCCCAAACAACGCCACTGGAAAATGGTAGAATTGGTAAAAAAGAATGAGTGGGTGGTCGATAGTGGGTTTGAAAAATATAATAGAAAGAAAATATTATGAAAAAACAAAGAGATAGAAATGAAAGAAAATTACATTTTTGTCCTTAAAAATGCCTCAAGTAAAGATTACATAATTTATGTTAGGCAATTTAACACCAAGGAAAAATCACATTGCAACTTTAACTTAAAATGTAAGGAATTGATTATTATAATTGAAAAATAAAGAATCAAAGTGAGATTTGATATAAAATATAAAAGTGCGAAGTGTAATTTATCATAATTCCATTAACAAATGATTGTTACAATTAAAAAATAAACTACCCCAATTTTTAAAGATAAATCTAATAAAATTATGTCATTATAATTATCAATTCAATCTATATTTTTCATGAATGTCTACAAATAAAAACCTAAACTCAAATCACCAAAATAGATTATGTAATGCTCCTCACGAACTCGACTGGAAGAGACTGCTGCACTTCACTTCTCTCCAGTTGAAAAGAAGCAAGTCCCATTGTTTACATTCAAACATTTTGTATACAAGTCAGAGTTCAATGCATTTTCGCACCCAAAAAAATTATTAAAATTAAAAATAAAAGATAAAAAATTAAAAAAAAATTAAAAAAAAAAAGTTCAATGCATTTTAATGTTCATAGTTTAATTGATATTTTCTCTTGTATGCATGACGAGATAATCTCATATTCTTGTCAGTTTTCTAATCCAACCAAATTAAAGAAAAAATAAATAAATTATTTCGCTTCACTTTAACAATCTAAATTCTTAAATTGAATGACATACATGTATGTCTTATGTTTTCGAATCTTTTTCACAGAGCTAATGAAGAAGATTGCAAGTTTATGTGATGGCGACGTAGTCCTCAAGTATCAATTAATCCCAGAAGATCTTGATGCCCTAGTCTCTGTAAAATCCGATGAGGATCTCCAGCATATGCTTGACGAGTACGACCGGAATGAAAGTGCCAGAACCCCAAGGCTCCGAGCCTTCCTATTCCCAGCCAACCCCATTATAATGGACAATCAAACGAGTCTCATGGAACCCCTTGCGCACGAGCAGCGCTACATCGACGCCATCAACGGCATCATCCGCGGCACACCAGCTGCCGGAAATATTTCTTCTGCCAGCTCCTCTCCAAAGTCACCAGAGAGTTGCATTGCAGAGACTAACTATGCCATGCAACCAAATGGATACCAGATTAGTCGAATCACTAATATGCATAAAGTCCAAAGCTCGCCAAGCATATCTAGTCTTAACAGCCAACAACACAGCCCACACAGCCCAAACAGCCCAAAACAACACAGCATTCCTCAGGTACAAAACCACCACCACCACCACCACCACCATGGCCAGCAGTACTACCAAAATTACCAACAACACCATGGGTATCAAACTCCCAGAACACAATACCCACCTGAAAGGCTGGTTTCGGTTAGGTCAGTGGGCCGGGCCGAGTCCTCAAAATACCAAGTCTATACAAGCCCAAACAACTATTACCCAGTCCCCAGACACAACAGAGGAAGTATGTGCTATTGCAGCAAATGCATGCATTTTGATGAATACGGTGCTTTTGTGGAAAGGAAGCTTGATACAGCAGACAGACGACTCTCCGGGAGTCCCCCTCCTACCAGAAGTCCATTGTGAAGGCTTGGTTTGAAGCCACAAATGGCGCCTAGCTGAAGTAAATATTTGATATGAATGATTTGTTTTCGGTTACTGTAAATATGTTTAGATCTTTGCTTCGTGTGATTTAGCCATTGTTTCACACGGTTGCATTAGGTCAAATGATGAAGAAGAATCAAAGAGTGTATATAGTTAACAAACATTCAATAGAAGGAACTTATATAAATTTCCAAATATAAGTTTTCAACGATATGAGAACGATCCACATCATAGACTTTGTTCAATGCTATAATCACTCTCTGCTCTGAATTAGAGATTAGTATGTCATAAAGGTCATTCAATACATCTATACATCTAGCAATTTCACAATGAAAAGCCAAAAAAATCTCAAGCAAAAACGAGACATCCTGACTAGTACAAATGCAAACAAGTGGAACAATAAACAGTCATGCTCAACCAGTCCCAGTACTTGACTCATGTTAGGTTAATAACTCAAACTGACCATATGCACAAAAAACTAGCATTGTATAAGGACTTTCTTAAAAAAAATCAACAGCGAAGGCAAAGTTCAAATTTCTTATTGCATATTATCCCCATCTTTAACAAATCAACTAAACAGAGTTCAAGTTGACTAACCTGAAGTTTTCACTATTACATGAAACAAGACGGTTTAATCCTCTACTTGCCCTAATATTTTCCCTCAAATACTCAACGGAATAAAAATCCTGAAAATGTAACCCCCGGCATCAGATCCAATCTTCACAAAATCATTAAATTACTTACACACATTTAAGTCGAAAATCAAAACTACAAAGGGAAAAAATCAGCTGACCGTTGATATTTATCACCAGTGTTCTTATATCACTTGCTGTCAGTGAAGTCTGCATCAATGACATCCCCATCAGGTCCTTTGCCTGATGATTCTGAAGGGCCCGTGCTGCCACCAGGCGTAGGGCCACCAGCACCAGGTGCCGCACCCGGCTGGTTATAGAGGGATTGACCGAGCTGCATAACTTCCTGATTAAGGGCAGCCATGGCATCTTTCATGGCCTGAGTTGAGCCCCCTGACATTGCATCCTTGAGCTCTCCAAGTTTGGCTTCAACTTTCTCCTTCACTGGAGCCGGAACCTTGTCTCCCAATTCCTTTAGCTGCTTCTCTGTCTGGTACACAACAGAATCTGCCTGGTTCTTTGTGTCTATGGCATCTCTCTTCTCCTTGTCTTCCTTGGCATACGTCTCGGCTTCTTTAACCATCCTCTCCACCTGTACAATTTCAGACATATCCCTCAGTATTATTCTACTAAAAGCTTAATATAAAAGTTGTTGTCTACTCACTTAGCTCCGTTCAATAATGATTTCGGAGTCCTACAGACAGGAAGCTTGCATGATGTATCCATCACCAGCGTCCCATTAACAATTTAACAGTAGAATGTTATGGCTTATGGTCAATAAAGGCTCTAGATTAATCTATATTGAGCCAAAAGCACATAACTGCTAGCAATCAGTGAAATTATTGTGTAACAAAAATATAATATGGCATAAGAAGAAATCAGAAAAGTAGCTTTTCTTCTTCTTCCTTTTTAACTTTAATTTGTTTTATTTTAATTCAGTTCTTTCGGATGCAGTGACTGAGTGAGTTAAGAGGAACACACAACCGCCTCCACTGGGACTCAAACCAGTACAATTTTCTGCAGTGCCAGCGGATGCCTGTGCCACACAGCAACTACTGTTAACAATTAGTATCTACTACTTTGTCATGCTTTTTTTTTTACTGCTTGTCCCAAGCCCAGATAAAGGAAGAGGGTTGTGTGTTAGGTAGCATAACAGCCAGCACATATAAATCCCCATCGAATCACTTGTGTACATAAATGAAAATGATTCATGTAACCAACCCGTCCTAATTGGGACTTAAGGTTTGGTTTGGTTTGGTTTGCTTATCTAGTCAGATACTACATATTATTTATGAAACCATACCTCATCACCAGGCAAGGTGCTAGCACCAGTAATGGTAATATCTTGCTTCTTCCCGGTGCCTTTATCAACAGCAGCGACAGAGAGAATACCATTTGCATCGATGTCAAACTTGACTTCAATTTGGGGAACTCCGCGTGGGGCAGGTGGGATTCCATCCAGGCGGAAGCTGCCAAGAGATTTGTTGTCCCTAACAAATTCTCTCTCACCTTGGAGAACATTAATCTCCACGCTTGTCTGCCCATCAGCAGCTGTTGAGAACACCTCTGATTTTGAGGTGGGCAAAGTCGTGTTTCTTGGGATAATTTTTGTCATAACACCACCAAGAGTTTCCAGACCCAGAGATAATGGTGTAACGTCAAGAAGGACTATGTCACTGACATCTCCAGCAAGAACACCAGCCTGGAACAGATTGAATAAAGGCACAGAAGTTTAGTACACAATTGAAAGATGAAATAAGAGTACAAACCACAAAATTATACCAAAAAGAAACCACAATTAACACTCCAACTGCAAAACAGACCTAGTCTTCATGCAGTGTTGGTCACCATAAAGAATGATAGTGAAGGATGAACACACAAGCAAACAAAAGATAAAGAAAATAGCATGAAAATAAGAGGATTGACCTGAACAGCAGCACCAAGGGCAACGACTTCATCAGGATTTACCGTAACATTGGGTTCTTTTCCAGTTAATCTTTTAACAAGTTCCTGAACAGCTGGAATCCGTGTTGATCCACCAACGAGGATAACTTCATCTAGATCATTGAAAGAGAGTTTTGCATCCCTCAAAGCATTTTCAACTGGTCTTTTAAGCCTAAGGCAAGGAATAAAACTTAAACTTGACTTTCTTCATATTGGTGGAAAGTTCACTTGTAAAGTGACAAATTAAAAATGATAGCAGGCGTAGTAAAAAGAAAAGGAAGAGAGAGAGAGAGAGAGACAATCCCTTTCCTAGAGCAAAGTGGTACCAGCACAAATTGTGGAGCACCGAAGTAGCAATGAAGCAATTATAAGGCATCTAATTAGAAACTTTATTGAAAGAGTACTCATTACCTGTCAAGCAGATCTGAACATAATTCCTCAAACTTGGCCCTTGTAATGGTGGTTTCAATGTGTTTGGGGCCATCTGCAGTGGCTGTAATAAAAGGTAAACTGGAGAAAAAGAATACTATCAATAACAATAGAGAGTGGGAGAGAGATCATCAAGATGATAAAGATCAGAGACACCGCAAATACCTAATATTTGTCTGTGTCAAAGAAGACAATTCCATTTTTGCTTTCTCCGCTGTCTCAGTCAGTCGCTGAAGAGCTTGTTTGTCCTTCAAAAGATCTATACCTTCATCTCTCTTAAAACTAGCAGCAAGCCAATCTACTATTCTCTGTAATAAGAACATTAAGTCATAAATTATCTTCAGCAATAAACTCACCAAAAATATAAAAATAAACTAACATGTGGTTTTTCATAGGACATAAACAAAGAATGCCAACCTTGTCAAAGTCATCACCACCCAGATGTGTATCACCAGAAGTAGAAAGTACCTCAAACACTCCGTCACCAACCTCAAGAACTGTGATTTAAGAGAAAAAAATAACATAAGTACAAAGTTGCATAGGAGAAAAACATAGTTATCAATCCATTCACAAAGGAGTGAAACATTAATCCATGGGAATGCGCCAACACCACCTGAAATCTCTACCCAATGACAACATGCATACACTCCAATTCATGTCTTATATAAACAAGCACGGGAAGGAGGAGTATCATCCATGTCGGGAGACACTTCCCGACACATGTCAAACACACATCTAAGTGCATCTTACTGTTTTTTTGGACCAATCAATTAGACATGCATGAAAATTTAGAAGTTTCAAGAAAATAACTTGGGATTCAACGATAAAGGTACAACCATGCAGATTTTTACCTCGCTCCTTTATTAGACTCTAGGGATTAATGTTATATTGTATTGCTTTCATTATCTTTGAGCAAAATATTCATATACATTACATATTGCATGTGTCCCCCACATGTTGTGTCCTGCGTTTTTTAAAATTGTCATGTTAGCATGTTCCTATAGTGTAGCATGTTCCTGTAGTGTAGCGTGTTCATGCCTGTGCTCCTTAGGTCTTACTAAAGTGCACAACGAACCTAGCACTTGGAAATGCAAAACGAGAATTTATCTTAACTTAATTTGTAAGAGCAAGCTAATAATGCATGTGAAAGTGACATAGTTTTAAGAAAGTAAGCTTCAAATAAGGAATGACAAGCAGACAGAGTAATTCTTGAGAGAGGAAGAACAGACACGTTATAGCATATTATAATTTATAGCAACTGAAAACTATACATCATTTTTTCTTTTTTCCTTGGTTAATGATAAGAATGACTAAAAAAGTTCCAGGATATACCAGAGTCAGAAATGAGACACACTATGATATGAGACAGCTGCAATACCTGAAACATCGAAGGTACCACCTCCAAGGTCAAATACCAGAATGGTTTCATTGTTCTTTTTTTCAAAACCATATGCCAATGAAGCAGCAGTAGGTTCATTGATAATTCGTAAAACTTCTAAGCCAGCAATTCGACCAGCATCCTTTGTAGCTGTCCTTTGGGAATCATTGAAGTAAGCAGGTACTGTGACCACAGCTTTAGTGACTTTATCATTCAAAAATTTTGAAGCATCGTCCACAAGTTTTCTCAAAACCTAGTTTGGAACGAAATACAGATTATCAAACAACCATTTAAAAATATAAATAAATTAATAAAAGAATCCTAAAGGGCCTGTTTGGTATCATTTCTGAGAACATTTTTTTTGTCCTACCCCTTCTTTTTTCTCCTTTATAAAACATGAAAAATGAAATGTAAACAAAAACAAGTGTTTGGTGGAAACATATCAAAAAAACTGCTATTAGTAAAAATTTCTTGAATTGGCCCCAGCAAAATATTTTAGATAGTTTTGTTTTCATAAACTCATATCCAATGTCACCACGAATGTGGATCGTTCCAGTACGGGGTACAAGAAATTGATACGCCACATGCTTTAAAATGTAATATAATAGGGGTGCATTTGTACAAATTACTATTAGAATTTAAGGTACTTCTATAACAAATTTCTTTTAACAATTACACATCTAATAAAATGTAGTATTTCTTCTTCTTCTTCTTTTCAAATTAATCATGTAAAACACATGTATGAGCATTATGAACCCTTTTTTTTTTCTTTTTTCTTTTTTTGATAAATAGCATTATGAACCATTTTTTCTTGCCAAAACTCCAATCTCCTTAGGTTTTAGTTCATTAAATTTGATTTTCTTTCCTCCTCAGGAAAACCTTTGAAATATATTGGAAAAAAATTTGGGATCGCTAAATTCACCACTTTGGAATGAAAATATACTATGTTTCAAACTGTGCATTCCAAAACTTAAATTGCTAGGGTACTAGCAATTTTTGGTTAGACTGCACATATCCATGAGGAGACAAAACAAACCACTACGATAATGATTTCTGATTTTTCATCATTCTTGCCTAATCTTTTTTAAAAACAATATAAAATATAAATCAAGAACAATACCAAACAGTATAATATATAGTCACTGTCAATTTTACAAGTAGTCATTACAATGTGGATGAATCTATTCATAAAAGATACTTAAAGCCAAATATTTAAAGAAAGATACTTCCATAAGTGGCCTAAGAGAGGGAAACCCTCCCACATTTTGAAAGACATTATAAAAACCAGAGAAATCTTAGAAAAGGGTGTCAAATGGACTATTGGTGACAGAACCAAAGTTAGACTTTGGAGAGGCTACTGGTGTGGGGATAAGCACTTGGACGAAACTATTCCCACTAACCAATCCCTCAACTATGATACTGTGGACTCTCTGTTAAGTGTGGAAGGGGAGTGAGAAACAAGAAGAGAGCAAAATATTGTGGAAATGGGTTGTTTTTGCAATTTTGTAGGCCATTTGGTTGGAAAGGAACACAAGGATCTTTAAGGATAAGTTTGACGTCGAGGATTCGCTGTGGGAAAAAGTGCACTGTTTGGCATTGTTTTGGGAATCCGTTTCCACTTCGTTTAAAGGGGTTCCTTCCTTTCTAATTTCGAAAGATTGGAGGGTGATTTGTGATGTATAAAGGTTTTCTTTTTCTTCTTTCTGGGCATTTTGTTTGCTTTCCTTGTGGAGGACTTCTTATCCTCTTATTGTATCTTTTTTATAAATCAAATATATACCTCTTCTATTGTTCATCTCAAAAAAAAAAAAAAAATCAAAAAAAAAAGCCGAGCACCGTCACGTCAACATGTTTCCCCAATGTTGTATCATCTATCCCGAGAATCCATCCTCCTAGGTCTACACTTACCTTGATAAACTCCATTGGAAGGTCTCTCCTAATGGGGGTTTCTATACCTTAGTTACTTACGATATGGTTATGGATCACATTAGTCAGGGTGGTGAATGACAGTGAATGTGGCAACTTAGAATTCCATAAAAGCTTAGAGGATTCTTTTGGATTGTATTACATGGGAAGTTTCTCACTAGTTGTAAGAGCTCCATGCCCCAATTGCATTGATATGGAAGCCATGAACCATCTCTTCAAAGGCTGCTCCAAAGCTGAGTAAGTGTGTTCCTCCATATTTAGTAGGCACAACTAGTGTTTAGAGATCTTGATAAGCCTTTAATGGATTAGATTAAAACTAATTCCAAAATTTAAAACAAAACTCGTTTTAATAATCATATTTCTTGGCATACTGTGTTTATTACCTCTCTATGGAAAATCTAGAAAAATAGAAACAAAAATATTTTAAAAAATAAAGAAAACATTACCCAAGAAAACGTTATGTTTATTTTTTGAGTATTCTAATGATATCCATCTAAGAAACACAGACAATTCTACAGAGGAAGTGTGTTGTGTCCAACACCCAAGTCGGACACCAACACTCTCCGGATAGTTCTAAATGTGTGTACACTTTTTCAACATGTCTTAATTAAAAAATTAAATTAATAATATCGGACACTTTATCAACACTTCGTGAACACTCAAGAAATAAATCTTGAACCCTCCGAACATGTCCTATGCGATTAATACCTTTATAATAAGAATGTTCTACATTCTTCAAAACACAACTTATGCACTCTAAATATGTTTTGAAATATTTATAAGATGAATACATCATGTGAATTACCATATTCTATAATTTTTTTGTATTCTTTAAAATGTAATTATTACATGAATGATATCTTAATATTTGAAATATATAGCCTTTAAATGTTAAGTAATGTTATATTTATGACGTATAATAAATTTGTAAAAATATAGAATTTTAACGTGTTTCAAGTGTGTCGTGTCCTACATTTTTTTAAAATTGACATGTCAATGTGTTAGTGTCGTGTCACTTATCCGTGACTATGCTACTTAGATATCCATCAAGCTTTTAACATTGCCGTTACCGTACCTAGACACTACTTTATTCTGATAAGTTGGTCTATTCCAAATGCATGAATGATCAAGTTGGATTATGACGGTCGTACGATTTCACAAGACTAGAGCTTGGGTATTTGGATACTATGTCAAACTTGAGAACTGCATAATTTTAGAGGCTAAGTTGTGGGCAGTGTACAAGGGGCTTACCATTTCCTTCAAATATGATTGAGCAAAGTGATAGTAAAGACAAATGTTGAGCAAATTGTCAAGCTTTTGGCTGAAGAACCAAGAGAAAACTCCCCTTTCACAGGTTTGGTTGAAGACTCGAGGATAATTCTAAGAGGATGTAAGTGCACTATTCAACATGTATTGAGAGAAGGGAATGTGTGCAATGATGCTATGGCGAATTTCAAAGAAGAACTACCAGAAGACCACCTTGTGGTCAATGAACCACCAGCAGAGATCCACAGCCTGCTGGCAGCTGATATATTACTTAGGGAGACAGATTAGTCCCTTTTTTACTTTGTTTTTCTTTTCAATGTACAGAGGAAGGGAAGAAGAAAAAAAAAAAATTTGTTCGTGAAATGATAAGTAACACCAATTGAAGAAAAGTTGAGAGAGAACATGCTAAGATAGTTTGGTATGTACGACGAAGACCTACAGATGCAACGGTAAGAATGAGGAGGAGGCAAAGACCTAAATTGATATGTAATGGAGTGGTAAAAGATATATATGAATTATTAAATTTAACTGCACAATGGCTTAAAATGATTCATGTATGATGTAACTAACTCCACTGGTGTAGGACACAAGGTGGTTGGTTTGATTTGGTTTAGTTTAGTCATCACAATATGGAACGGTAAAACCAAAGCAAGGCAAACAAAGCAAGCTTCAAAATTGTTATTAAACACAAATTCGGAACTATTTAAAATGCAGACAATAAATAATAATTATAAGCAATATTTCTACCAAACTCATTTCATAACTTCAATTGATATTAAAGCAAATTTCATTTCACCCCCTTATGCTTTTGCCTATGTGCATATTACCTCTCTCTCATTTGTAAATAACCACATAACCCCTTTGTGGTTTATAGACAGAAATGCACCATTAAACATTTTGATTTACTAAACAGCAACTGTGAAACATGCGCGAAACATAAGAGGTTATATGCTCATTTTCAAATTTCAATAGGGTAAATAGCAAATAAATAAGCATAGGGGGTTAACATGCATTTTGCCTCCCAAACAAATAACAAAAATATCCATAGTTCACATTTAGGTTACTTATATACAAGGATATTTTAATCTTTTTCATCAACTTATTAACCGGCCAACCAGTACACTTCAGTCCGCAAACTGTAAGGGGCTATGTGATTATTCCAAATGAAAGGGGGCAATCCACACATGGGCCAAACCAGGGGTAAAGAGAAATTTGCCCTTGATATTATTATGCATATTTCTTTGCCACTAATTGTCCTCACTCTCTCGATCAAATCTCCTAGGATTACTTCACATATATAATCATTTTACACTGAAGACAATAGAATCCCAAAGGCATCATTCACAAGAAAATCTAAGCCGCTTTTGCATGACAAACAAAATTAAAATTCTATAATCTGTCATCCACATTTTGCAAAGGTAAACTGCAATCTACACAACTCAGATTCATGGAAACAATTCAAAGCAATAAAAATCAGAACCATTTGATACATATCAGAACATCATGGCAAAATCAGATAGAAACTATATCAAATGCCAATGCATAGAATCCACATCAATCAATTCATATGAATACCTGAGCTGAGATTTCCTCGGCAGCAAACTGCTTGCCCATGGCAGGGCACTGAAGCTTGACATTTCCATTCTCATCACGAACCACGGTGTAGGAGACCTGCTTGGCTTCCTCACCGACCTCCGACATCTTCCTACCAATAAACCTCTTCACTGAGAAGAACGTGTTCTCGGAATTCACCACAGCTTGTCGCTTCGCAATCTGCCCGACGAGCAAATCACCCACTTTCGTATACGCCACCACCGACGGCGTCGTCCGCTGGCCCTCAGAGTTGGTGACGATGACAGGCTTGCCTCCCTCCATAGCCGCCACCGCCGAGTTGGTCGTCCCGAGGTCGATTCCCACCACCTTCTCCGCCACCACCCTCACCGGTCCTCCACCACCGCAACTTCTTCTCCTCTCGCTCTTCTTCAACTTCGGAAATCGAAACGACGCTGTACTGCTGTTGAGTCGCTGGCCGAAGAACACTGTTCGTGGAGATTTTCCACTCGAATGCTTCGAAGACGAGGCAGCGAAGGTAGTTGTAGTACCTCCGAGAACGTGAATCTGAGCTGTAGATGTCGCCATTTCACTGTATATGATCAAAAAAAACCCTAACCCTAGAAATTGAAGCAATATATGGATAGTTAGGGTTTTGGAGGGAGGAGTTCTGAAACCCTAGATTTTGGGGAGCCAAGTGTTTGGTGATGATAGACAGACGCAGCGAGAGATGGCTTCAAGGTTGAAGAAGATAAGAAAGAGAGATGCGGAGAGAAGGGTTTTAGGAGAGAGAGACAGTGAGGGTTAGGTAATGCCACGTGGCGGATTCTAGAGAGATCTGCTACCACTGACCGTTTTGATGCGTCGGGCAGGGTTTGGTGGCCGTTAGATTGAAAATCAGTGCTGCCTCGGGGTGGGAATACCGAGGTGACTGGTTCTGTGTTTGGGCTTAGATAGTTGATTGGGCTCGCTAAAACTGGCCCAATTGAAATTGTTGCGTCAAGGCAAAAGGCCGTAAATTTAAGGGTACATGAGGCCCATATAAATGTATGCAATGCATGTAATTTGAGCGGATTTAATCTAAGAGCTGGTTTGACGACCTTAAAAAAAAAAGTTAAAAAGTCAAAAGTTATATAAAAAGTTAAAAAGTTATTATTATTCATGAAAAAAAATATTAAAAAATTAATATACAAATATTAATACAAATCAAAAAGTTGGCCCAAATGATGGTACTGACGTAATGAGTTCAGTCAGTGACAAAGAACACATCAAATTTTTTTGAAGTTTGAGTAAAATATTTTTGAATGTAGCACAGATTTATATGAAAAATTAGAAGTTCGAATTTAATTTGGTATAATTGATATTTTGATGATAATTTGGGGGTAAAATGAAGTTTCGGTGTTACGTTAGTAACTTCTATTTAATTATAGAAGCCAGTTAACAACGGAATAAAATTAATATAAAATCGAATAGTTTATATTAACAAATAATATTATTAAAAGAATGTATATGAAATTAATTTTTTTAATGATAATTTAAAAGACAAAGTGATATTGTGAGTTACTCAACACACAAACCTACACTATCCTCCACTTTTTTCTAGACTTTGAACTGATTGTGTAAAAGATTAACATTTTATGCTAATCACTAATGTTTTATATATTTCTATAGGCATTTATTATTGGTTATAATATTTAAAATAAAATATTTGAATCTTGAATTTATTTAGGACAATAAGAAGCGAAAATTTTAGTAAAATTCTAAAATAAATGTAGTGAAAAGTTACTAAATTTCCTTTCTTTGCTTGGAGTATATAAAATGAGAAACAAATGAACAGTTATTTTGTTATTTGTACCTTTTTAGTAACTTTTTTACCTAATTATCCATTAAAAAGAATGAAACTACACAGATAATTTTGTTTCCCTTCCCAAAAAAAAAAATTCTCTTTTTAGTTTTTGTATAAAATAGTGAAAAAAAACTGCATTGACAACAATAAGACTTGAACCCAGTCTTCACACAACACCTCAACTACTGGACCACCCCCTCTGTGTTTGGTTGGGAGATTTGGGAAGTAATTTGAAAAGGGAAAGGGAAAAGATGTGCGAAACTATGTGAAATGTAAGTATATTTTTTTCACATTTCACCTACCATTTCCATTTCCCTTTCCAAATTCCTCCTCAAATCCTTCAACCAAACACAGCATTAGTCTTCCAATAAATTTTTTTGTTAGACAATTCTAAAAATCCAAACATAACATTAATAAATTAATGTGTGAGATTATAATATTACTTTCCAGATGCAATTAAGCAGAAAAACAAATAAGTGAAGACAAGCTGCAGATCACTTCAATAATTTTAATTTTAACAACATTTAAAATTCAAACAAAAATTCTTAATTTAATAAAAAATTCCCTTCGAAAAATAATGTATTGTCTACAAGTCTCTATATAATCATTCATACCTGTGGACTTTTTTTTTTTTGTTTTTTTTAATTTTTGAGGGAAATACATGTGGAAATTTGAATTCTTCATTTCTTCAACCTTTTTTCAGATAAAGAAGTTGAAATTGAAGACTTCAAGCATTAAAAATACATTCAATTCATTCTCATTTGTAGATGAGAGCATTAAGCTTAGTTGCATCTCTCCTTTCAACGAAAGATAATACTTATAAAAATATGCACATGATAATACGTTGTACATATGTTTCGACAAAACAAAATCACAGAAAACATTTTCACTAGCATTCAAACTCAAAGCCTCACAGTATCCCAAATTGTCCTGGGAGCAAACCTTTTACTCGGAAAGTGAAAGCCGATATATGTATAAATAAATACACTGGCAAGGAATTATACAGACGTTTATACGAGACCAAACTACTGCCGCAGAGACGACTTCAAAGACGCAAACCACTGAACAGCTACTATGCGTGCAGAGCCATAAACAAATTCTGCTTTCGAGCATGCTCCGGTACAAGGCGACGGAGAGTCTCAGATGGAATGCCTGAAAGCTCTGCCACAGAGAATAAAGGAGCACATTTAGAGACATGAAAAGCAAGATGATGCTAGGGATGAGCAAAAAAATCGTAAACCAAATGTTTGGTTTTGTTTGGTTTTCCCAGTGCATGTTCAGTCCATGGTTTTAATAATTATTGTCCAAGTTTGAAATTGAACAGGACCGTTTAGATATATACATATAAATAATGTGTTACCTACCAAACACCAACGCTGTGTTTAATTGGGGGATTTGGAAAGACATTTGGAATGGGAAAGGGAAAGGGAAAGGGAAAGAGAAAGAGAAAGAGAAAGAGAAAGAGAAAAGATGTGTGAAACTACGTGAAATATAGGTATATTTTATTCACATTTCACTTACCTTTTCCATTTCCCTTTCCAAATCCCTCCTCAAATCCCCAACCAAACACAGCATAAGTGTAAATGATTATTACCCCAAATATATATATATATATATAAGTTGTTAATCCTAGTATCTCATAACCTTCTGCCCTTAGTCCTTCGACTCCCTCATCTCACTTCAACTAACAAGAACAGGCACATAATATATAACATTGTTTCATGACTTCAAAAAACTATTTGAACCATAGGATCAATAAAAAACAAATTTTATTATTAAAAACTTTGTGCAACAATCATCTAAATCTTCTACTATAAAAAGAGTGAGTGTTAAAAGTGTTTTCTACATTTTTAATTCCAAACTAATCTTCATTCAATGGCATATTTACATATGAATTACAACTTAAAGTGAACCATTATGCCCACTGCAGAAGACTTCTCACGCAGGAAGTTATTTTATGATTCTAGAATTTGATTCAAATTCAAACACCAACAGTCACAACTCTTAAAGTTGTATCTTTTCTAAGCATACAAAAAGTTGTAACTTTTTCGAGCATACAAAGATTTTGCTATCCTCAATAGCAAAGATGCAAGATGTTAAGGGCAAGATGTTAATGGTTAGTGCTGCCATAAAATAAACCACTGAGAAATTATTAATTTGTGTTGACCTTTAATATGTATTGGTCTGACAAGTCTCACAAGTTAAGTTTGATTTAGTTTTGAAAGATGTTTTCTAACCTTTTTTTTATTAAAATAAAATAAAAAGATATTTAATTTTATATTTGAGTTAATTTTTTTTAGATGCACCTAAAAGATAAAGTATATGTGAAGACATCTAAAAACATGACCCCCAAAAAAATGTGCATGATTTTTATTATTTTTTATTTTTTTACCTTTAGTAAACTTTTTTTTTTTCTAGATTTGTTCACATATATTTACTTTTTTTAAGTGTATCTATATTTATATTAGATGTATTTAAAAAGCAGAATAAAAAATTACTAAGATATGTTGTAAAAAATTAACTAAACAGCACCAAAAAAAAAAATTACAAAATATAAGAAGCCTAAAAAAGTTTTTGAAAACTAAACCAAGAAATTTACACCACAATTCCTAAGGCATCAAACTAACGACAATGTATTTTATAAAATGTTTCTATAAAGTTCAATTATCCATTATGATGAATTTCAATCAAATTTTACCTTTCTGATTTAATATGAATAATAATTTTATAAAGAATTTCAATTTATTTATTTATACTTATATTTTTTAATTATACAAATTATGAATATTATATTAACCAAAGTCATAAATCACAATTAAATCAAAAGAACTATAGCATAAAATTCATCATTTTCTATTATTTGAAATTATGATTTTTTTAATAAAAAAATATGAATCCAAAAGACAATTTTAGTATAATTCCATCAATACAGTTATGAAAATTAATATTGTGATGGATTCATATGTTTCTCAATTCGCTTTTAAAGAGAACGGTAAAATTGGAGGGGGGAAAAGTACTATTATGGAAAATTTAATTTTTTAGGAACAAATTTCTAGAAAATAGAATTTAGTTATCCATATTCAAGCTTTATAGGATTCAACAGTAATTGTCAAAACAAAATAAAACTTAATAATTTTTTCAATTTTGGTTACTAAAATAATCTCTCTGGTAAGGTGAATTAATATAGCAAATTTGGCAAGCAATTGAGTTTGAAGACATCATTAAAAGTTGACAAAGAGATTATTACCATATTTGTTCATGTAAAAGAGTTTGATAATTGTCTGCTCACGTGCATCACACGTGCACATTTACTAGTTCAATTAGAGTAGATGTGGAGCTGCACCTGCAAGCACGTTTTTGTATACTAGTAGAACTAGTTATAAACAAATCTTGCTTGAAAAATGAAGGCATATTAGTTGATGTTAGAGTGGGTTGTGACCATGTTGTGAATGATGACATATTGTTCAAAACCGTGGTTCCAAACCAACTTGAACCACATTTTACTAGTTTGGTCTGATTTGGTTCCAAGATTTTCATAATTTGATTTGGTTTCAAATTTGATAGAATCGCAAGTAGTTGTTTGGTCTTTGATTTCCTCCTAAATTGAACCAAATCAAATCAAATCAAATCAAACCATGTGCACCCTTAAGGTGAGGCAGCTAAGATTTTCAGAATTTCTATATTTTTATTTTTAATGCTTTAGAATTAGTATTTTGTTCAAAATATTTTGTTTTAAGTATTAAACAACCTACAACTATTAAGTATCCTTATTTATGTTGATTTAGTCTTCTATTTTATTAATTTTTGGTTCTACAACAATTATAAAGGGGAAATCTTGAATCAGTTGGACAGTGGGAAAAAAATCTCATTTTCATGGGTGCAATCATATCCTATGTTATGGGGTTCAAGTATATCCTATGTGGGGTGCAAGTCCTTTCCTGTGGGGTGCAAGTCATTCTTGTGCACCCAAAAGATTACCATATCTAGTGTAATTATTTTTGGACTGACCCACTGAAATGCTAGTTTCCCTACTATAAATAACAATGTTAAGTCTTAGCTCATTAACTTTTGAGAATTAACAATATTGGAATTGATGTAATCTTTCTTTGTGAATCTCAACATTCTTTGTAAATCATTAGGTTTCGAGAAGAACTTTGTTTCTAATATTTAGTTTAGAATCAATGGACTGTCGTTACCCTAACTTTCTTTTTGACATGTTTCTGCTACATCACAAGGGGAAAAAACCAAATGCAATAGTTTCAAGATTGAATGTGTACTTGGATTTTGAGACATCAAATACAGGCTGTTTTAATTCTCCTACTGTCAATATAAATTGTCATAAATAATCCAATGTAGCACATATCATCATTATTACAAAGAGAGAATGACGACTATGAGAAATGATGATGCAGGACATGCAGCAATACGAAAAGCTTTTCGATTTACGTATCAAGGAAAAACTTACCTTGAGCTTTGAAATTAAAGAGCGGAGGAAGAGGGCGGCCATTGGGAAGGCGAGTGTTGGGGTCCCTCAGTTCATCAAAGAAAGGGTGAATGCAAGCTTCCAACTGCAGAACAACCACAAAAAGTCGGTAAGCTACTTCACCACCATTAATTAATTAATTCATGTGAAGGTACAACTTACAGCAGTGCATCGCAAATTGGGGGAGTACTGGAAAAACCTGCACACCAGGTCAACAGCTTCTGGAGGCAAATGTTTCTGGAAGACCTATAATATAAGAAAATAAAGTCACAGCGAATCTCACATCCATGAGGATATCTTGTCTGAAGCAAAATGCTGAAGAAATGCAATTCTAAAAAGAAGTTACAACATGCACATATGAGAACAATCATAGACTGGGACACACTGAGAATTTTCATTTCATATCAAAGGACTGAATAAGGCTGATGAAGAATGTGCAAAATTAAGGTGGCCAAACACTTCAGGCTCAGCAGCTTAACAATTTTTTAATTAAAAGTCCTCCAGTTAAAAGAAGTACAACATATCTTTTATATGGATTTGTTTCGGGATCCGCAGGCTATATATGGATCCAAAGCACTCTTGTTTCACAAGAAATTAACTTTTCCAACTTGACAATACACTTCAACAGTTAGAATGAACATGTAAACAAAGAGTATGAGATCTCTCCCTCGCCTTTCTTTCTTTCTTTTTTTTTTGTTTTTTGGCTGGTATACAAGATCTCTGATAAATATTAAAATCCTTTTCCAAACAAAAAACGTGAGGTCTTAGGCTTCCCAATCCTAGAAACAGTCCTTGTTCACTCTCCACACAACAGATTCTCAACGCGTAAAACCTGTGAATCGTTTACTTCTTGGATGCTAATCACCGGTTACTATAGATTTTAGTTGTAATAGAGGGTTTTGAGTTTCACCAAGGTCACAATCCAACAAAATGTCATTACCTGGCCAACCAACAATAAATCCCTACCCACCTCCAGCACTCAAAAATAAACAAGAAATAGTTTTAAAAACGGTAAATTACACTGACCTCCCCTGAGGTTTGGAGAAAATACAAGTAGCCATGTGAACACAAAAGGATAAATTAGGAAAAATATACATTTCAATGTAAAAGTGATGACATTATTTGTCCATCCATATGACAAACGAATTATTGATTAAAAGGGAGGCTATGTTTTATGTGAATTAAAACCTTAAAAGAGTCCAATGTAATTTTGTCAAAAGTGTGCAGAGCTAATTGTGTTTTCTCTAAATCTCAGGGTAGGTCAATGTAATTCACCCTTTAAAAAAATTGAAAAAGGGTACCCCCATATTTCCAAGGCTGCTTACTGTAGTGACCTGCGTTTCCAAAAGGTTGTGAAACTCTGAAAAGCATCAACCAAGCACTTTATAACATAACAACAAAGCATGAATAAGAGAAGCTAACATCCAATAGTTTCACAGCATGCACAGTGCATCATTGATATAACTGAGACGCCAAACACAACCTTACCAACCCAAGTAAATTTAACACAGGTAAGGCATTTGTTGCAGTAGTTTGCCTAGGTGCTGTGTGCAACACTCAGCAGCCCCCAGCCATTCCATGCTGTAATATGCTTCTCTATATTTTCTTTTTATATAAATCCTTTCAAGTAAGACAAAAATGTCCACATCCCAAATGGGACTTAAACCCCGAAAATCCGTATTGGGGGTCAAAGGAGATACCACCCAAGCTAACGTTGGTACTTAGATTAACAAGGAGTAAACATGACAAAAATCACGCCTGTTAATTAATAATTAAATTTATTCAGAATTCTCCTCCCTTCTCTCTCTTCATTTTCAGCTTTATTACTCTACTCCGAAGGATCTTGTAAACTAGCTCCAAACATTTACAAAAGAAAGCTATTTGCTATACAATTCAAACCTGCATATAATCTACGAATTGTAAAAGATCATCTAGAGGGAACCACCATAAGATCAAGTACAAAGTAATCCTGAAAACCTCTCCAATAAACCATCATTGACAAATGCTATAAAGCACACTCATATCGTATACTAATGTTCCTCAGATACTCACGGATACGTATCCTACACTTTCCAAATGTATCCAATACTTTATGTTAATTTTAAGAAGTATCGAACATTTTTCGGACACTCTTAGGTCATGTATACAAACTATTATGAAATTGAGATTTAATTATTTTTACATAGTACTAGCATATAAATTGTTAGAATAAATACCATAATAGTTTTTCAATATTTTCTTATTTCTTACCAAAGTCGAAAATAGTGAAATTACAGTACCCTACTTTTTCAGATTTTATCAAATTAACCTTTTCAAAATAAAAGAGTAAACATACTATTGGCTCTTCAACTAATATCTAATTCCAAAAAAATGATTTATCACTGTTCTTTGAGCTCGTGTATAATATAATAATAAAAATTATAATTTTTTTCAATGTATCCTGGCCGTAACCATCACCTTTTTTTTCTTTTTTTCTTTTTATAGATTTTACCATATTGCAGTATCCATATCGTTTCTGTATTTCATATCCGTATCCATGCTTCATAACCACATCAAGCACAAAGGCACCCAAAGTTAGGCCTTTAGCCTCCCTACCTATCTCCTCCCCTCACTAAGCATGAAGTAACTTCACTATTGGTCTAGGAAACACACCACAATATGTCAAACAACATCCATAACAACAACCAACTCCTCTAGAATGAATGAGAAGGTGATCAACTAATTCTATCACACCTTGCACATGAAGCAAGGTTTTCCTTCTTTTAGAAGTGAGGCGAAGGTTGCAAGTCCATAAACATTTTTTTATTTTTTGATAAATGGTTGGAAGTCCATAAACATGTGCCACATGAAGCAAAAAATCAAGCTTTGAATTTTCATTGCACTACGCATTTTAAGGTAGTGCAGGACTAGCTAAGAAAACAACATTGTACAATACCATCTGAGGTTACAAATGGTATTAGAGCTAGCACCAACATAAAATGAGGGGCGGGTCCCACAAGGATACATGCATGGCCAGCTATGGAGACATGTTTGTGTGGGTCCCACATAGGGATGCATTAGGACGGGTTCCAAATGGTAATGACATGCTTTGGTGGCTCCCACAGGGGATGAGCTTGAGAATCTTGATGTGCTTGAGCAGGTCCGCATATGGGGACGTGTAGCGCTTTAAGGGGGGTGGATCGGGCTGATCTGAATTCAAGAACCAAGAGGCTTGAGGCCAAACTGGATG
Organism: Camellia granthamiana; assembly: GCA_036172215.1. NCBI lineage: Eukaryota > Viridiplantae > Streptophyta > Magnoliopsida > Ericales > Theaceae > Camellia > Camellia granthamiana. The sequence continues at coordinate 33,753,310 of CM069904.1, read as the reverse complement.
AGAAGAGGTGAAGGTTGCAAAGTCCATGAACTTGTCCTACATCGCTCGGTAAGGTGTATGTGAAGTGCGAGTCTTGAATCTTTATGGTATAATGCATTTTGAGTTTTTTTGTTTTTTCCTTCTGTTTTATTTGAGATTTATGTATCTCAGTTGGAAGTGAGTTTTTCTTCAACAGGAGCAAGTTTTTATACAAGGTATTACTTAGGAGCGCGAAATCGAGTTTTTGAGTAAGAAATATCACCCTAGTAGGAGTTTCTTGCTACTAAGCTACCACCTCACTTCAATAATCTTGCATTGGTCCACAGATTACATGCAATAGTCACATGTGGTCATATACTTTGCCTCAGGGACATACCAGGAGCTCAGGTCATAGGCATCACACATCCACATAGGATATCCTAAGCACCATACCCTCAGGTAACTCAACAAAGTGCTTTCAATTGTGACTACATGGGATTTGCAGGCGAATTTGTTTCAGCTCTACTAGGAGTTTAATCTAGGATGAAATTCAGTTTAGGTCCAAGGACATATCCAATACCTAATCTAGCCTATCAAGCCTTTTCTAAGTGCCCAAAACCATTTTCTTTTTAGCGTCTTCTCTTGTACTTGTAAAGCCATCAATTTAAACCAAGAAGTTCTTTATCTTTGTACAAGCTTAGGGCAACTGCACAAAAGAGAAAACTAAATACGACATAGTTTGGGTTCACCATGCGACAAGGCACCTTATATGGTGTTTCCGCCTCTCCACCAACCAGCAAACTTTTACCCTGAAAATTTTCTGGTTTCAACTTCCAACCAATAACCTCAGCCAGATCAAAGTGAGAAAATACGAGAAAACAATAAATCCTCATGGTCCAACGGCACGAAAAGACTTCACATTACCATACTCAAACTATGCATGTATTATATTCCAAAGCCTTTCTAAGGCTTCATTATGGCTCACTTTGCCAATCATTCAGCTGGGTCAAACTACAAGTCTAAAACAGGCACAATACAATGCCATCACCTGGACCACAACAATGCAAGTACTAAACAATCAAGTCACAAGTGCTAAACCTTAGCTCCACATACATATGGTTGTCATGAAAGGTATTATTTTACTGTAAAGCCACAAAACAAAACAAACAAAACAAAAGCAAAAATATAATAGGACATGCCTTGTGCCATGGATGAGCCTTTATCTGAGGAAACTTAAATTCAGTATAGTTTGGATTCATGCATTTTATCTCCTCCCTGGTAGGTGTTCCCAAAACCTGTATAACAATGTAAAAACCACAAAATCATTATCTTTAACTTCTGTAGCGGATAATTCAGATAAATTGCTGCTTTCAGAAACTGAGGGATGATGAGAGTTATTTGTTGTTGTTGGCAAGCTTAAGATTTTTCTGTTCTGTATGATGCTAAAGTTATTTTTCAATTTGTTTTGGAAGCTGCCAATGCCACACTAGAGTTTTATGGTGCCACACCTATTTAACGAATGTTACGTGGAAAAAACACTTTCATCCTTATAAATCAAAGCTTTTAGCCCTTTTTGACTTTAATTTTGAAACTGCCCCTTTTATTTATCATAAATAAATAAATTTGAAACTGCCCCTTTCTTGATTTTTCTGGATTCCAGAACTGTCCTATTTGCTTTTAAATATGTACCTCACCAAAAGTACATCTAAGACTTTTTCTTGTTCCATATTATTAAACACTGCAAACAAACCCATTTCTTTGATCAAGAAATATAATAAAATCATTCCTATGATATATATAAGTTCAACTCCAACAATCAAAAAATTGTTAAAAATTGTTCTTCAATGTGTAAAAGTTTGTTCAAGTAGAAGTTCAACTCCAAAAATTTGCGAAAGTGATGATTGATTTAACATTTAACTGAAATACTAATTACTCAAATTTATATTCAAATGCAAAGTTAATTCATTAAACTCAACCAAAAATAAATAAAATTAAAATATAGTGGCCCAATTACTTTCATTATTTAGAATGAATGTCAATCTTTCTTCTTCTTTTTTCTTTCTGGTTTTCATTTTACGATTAATCATCTCATGTTCCCAGAAAGAAATCCCAAAGAATGTAAATGGTTTAGTTCATTCTCGTGTACTGGAACTCAAGCCTTCGAGATTGACTCTTATATAAAATAAAAAATTTTAAAAAACAAAAAAAAAGGTCAAATTTAAACACATTTTAAAACTTATTAGGTTTTCAAGTCAAGTTTAGACAACCCACCAGTACTTATCTTGAAAAAAAAATAAAAATTTAAAATAACTATAAAAATTAAGCTACTTGACTTCGACTTATTATTGACTCAACTAAACATTGTTTGAGATCGGCTTGAAAACTAAACCAATTAAGCTTGAACACATTTTAAACATCGTTAAAGTTTAAATTAAGCTTAGTTATCTACTACTCAACTCAGCTGAACTCGTTTATTGAAAGCCTATTTGTACTTCATCACCTGCCCGCGAACATAAGATTATGACATTTTCAGAATAAACAATAAAAATAACATATAAATTCTTTAAAATGCTCTAATAGAAAATAAAAATAAATATCTAAAATAATGACAGTTTCTTAAAAGTGACACTAATTAAAAATAAATCCTAAATATTTAATTATAATTAATTGAGCTAAAAATATATAACTTGAAAGTGACACAAGTGATAGTTGGAGAGGTATTTGCGTAAGCACTCAAGCCTCATATTGTAATTGCCTTTGGTTTCAAATTTTTTTAAACTCCACCTGGCAATCATTTTGCTTCTACTAATGATTGATAGCTGTCTCAATTTCCAAGTCAATGCATCAACAAATGATAAATCTTTTCGGGTCAGTCAATTCACAAACTTATGAGATATAACATACCTTGATAATCTCAACTAATTGATCAACTCCACTCTCTCCAGGAAACAAAGGCTGTATGATAAGTCGGTAAGAGTCTCAGATTATAACTTCAAATCATTTATGGAAACTAAAAATTTCACAAAATAATTATACACAAACAAAAGCATATAAGACAATTAAACTACCTGTCCAAGAAGTAATTCAGCCATCACACAACCTGTAGACCATATATCTATTGCAGTAGTATATTCAGTGGCTCCAAATATGAGTTCTGGAGCACGGTAATATCTTGAACAGATGTAGGAAACATTGGGTTCTCCTTTCACCTGACGCAATGATGAAACAATTAATTCAAGCGAAGAAACAAGATACAACCATCAATAACAAATGTGGCATGAAATACTTACCAAAACTTTTGCACTTCCAAAATCACACAGTTTCAGCTGATGCGAGTGTGGATTCACCTGGATGCAACGATTACAAATTCATTATTTTAAAATAAGATAATGATGGGAATGTTTACAAGATACCACAATAGAATAAACTGGCATAATGTTAACCTACCTAATTTTCAGCCAATCATAATCTTTATTCCAACCTAGACGGACACAATGTCTCACTTGGTGTTGGTGACAATCCACACTCGACACGACACGGACACAACATTGACATATCGATTTTCAAAAATGCAGGCACGAAACGTGAGGGGCACACGCAAAATATAAGACTTTATATATATATATATATTATATTTATGTCATACGTATGAATATTGTATTCAAAATTTTAAATATATATACACAACATAGCATGACTCTCTATTATGACACTTTTGCACTAAACCTCCATAATGCATAAAACTCGACAATTAACCCCCTGGTTGTATATGAATCACAAATGCAAATGACGCTCTTAGCAGAAAATGTTAATTTACATTTTTTCCATTAACTATTACACTACCATTATCCTACTCCATCCCACTCAATCTCCCTCCCTTCCCAGTAAGCACCATCTCTCTCACTAAAAAAAACCACTACCTACCGGCACCACTATCACCCCTCCCCTACCAATTAAGGCCAACCAAAACACCCCTCACACCACCCACAAGTTGGGCTCCCAACTAAATCAATTACCCAGCTCTATTGACTTCACAAACCTCATTTGAAGGAACTTGCAACAATAAAATCAAAACAAACCATGGGTCCACATGACAACAAACATGAACGATTTTCTACTGAGAAGTAATTAACACAAAATTGTATGCATACTTCCATAACAAAGTTTGCAAACCCAAGCCACAAAACAATTTGAATCCCCAAATACAGGCAAAGGAAATGTTATATCCTAGCAAGCTATCCCTTTCCTATTCAAACACATACACGCAGTCTCCCACATTGTTTCTTTGCTAAAAAGAAACACTTGTTTCAAACCACATTATACATATGTGTATATATATCGAAACGGAAGCAATGGGATAGCTTCTACATCTAGAATGGGTTTTCCCCTCCCCTCCAATTGAAAACGCCCTCTAGACCACCAATCTACCTTTCCTCCCCTCCAAAAACCCCTTTCCTCCAAACATTCTCTCCTCCTCCACTCTCCCTCACTTAGTAGCTACCCCCACCACTTGATCTTACAGTCACATTGCTCTCCCTCCCTCCTTCCTTTTTTATCCTAGAGAGCAATGTGGACCCAATTGTTTTTTTATTTGAAACATAATATATGTATGGATGGATATACAGAACCTACAAGGACATGTTTGTTTATGCAAAAAAAAGGCAATAAGAATCAAGGGCATTTTCATCCTTGAAATTCAATTAGTTTCTCATGTGTTGCTCATGTGACATTTCCATCCAAAACCCCAACAGATGGCTAACGGAAGGGGTTTAATGTCACAAGATAAAAATGTAAAGGGGTTAACTGTCGAATTTTAAACATTAAGGGGGTGTTTGTTTGGAGGGACTGAAAAGGGAGATTGGACTCCATGTCTACCATATCGAGTAGTCCATTGTTTGGTTGAAAAATTGTAGGTTGGACCCATATGTGGGACTATCTTGTCCTGGGAAGAGGAGTGGGATACACAGTCCCTAGACAAGCCCTTCTCTAGATTAGCTAATATAAAGGCAATTTCCCCCCCCCCCCCCCCTCTCTCCCCGTCATTGAGTAGTCCATTGTTCGGTTGAAAAATTGTAGGTTGGACCCATATGCGGGACTATCTTGTCCTGGGGAGAGGAGTGGGATACATAGTCCCTAGACAAGCCCTTCTCTAGATTAGCTAATAAAAAGGCAATTCCCCCCCCCCCCCCCCCCTCCAAAAAATATATATATATATTTAGGAAATGTTTGGTTTAGTTTTAGAAACTAATTTTAAAGTTTTTTTTTTTTTTAAAAAAAAAACTTCAGCTTGCTTGGTTCCATTTTTCCAAAAACAGTTTTCAGAAAATTCTACTTTCTTATTTTTCGTATTTTTTTGTTTTTACTGAATTTTTTTAATATTTTAAGCAATTTTTTTACTTTTTAGACACACCTAACATAAATACACCTAAAAAGTAAAAAAATTGTAAAAAAATCTTTTAAAAATTCACTAAATACCAAAAATACAAAAAAAATACAAGAATTCAATATATTTTTTGTATTTTTATGTATTTATTAATTTTTTAAAATATTTTTTCACAATTTTTTTACTTTTTAGATACATCTAAGTAAGGTGCATCTAAAAAAGTAAAAAAAAATGTTTAAAATTTTAAAAATATTCACTAAAAACAAAAAAACCCAAAAAATTTTATCCAGAAAACTCAAACCAAACACGCTGATTAGTTTTGTGAAAAAAATAATAAATAATTTTAAAAATAGTCATTTGGACATTTAATCCCATGACTAAATAAACATGGAATATCCATCATTTTCAACCAAATAGTCCAGGGATATCCATCATTTTCAACCAAATAGTCCAGGGACTATGTATCTCAAGATTAATAGTCTAATAGATTACAATTCCCCTTATCTAGTCCATCCAAACAAACATGCCCTAAAAAGGTAAAGTGTGAAAGGATCATAGCTGAGGGAGGTTTACTATAATTTCCCTCAATAACTAAAAATCTACATTGTTTTTCTTTCATCATTAGATCTTAAGTTATTTTGTTTAAAGTTATAATGCTTTCATGTGTCTAAGTGATGTATACATGTTTTCCCAAGTGTTCAAAGAAGGGCTGAGAGTATTTTTTTTTTTTTTTTTTTTTTTAAATAATAGGACATGTATGGACATGTGTCCAATGAGTGTTGAGAAGTGTCAAACGAGTGTCATATCCAACATCTATCAAACACGAACACACCACCTTCTTAGTAATGTTCATGCTTCATATTTTATAACTATTAAAAACATCTTTTCGTATTTATTCTATCCCCAGAAATTCTACAATTACAAGTCACTCTATTACTTTTAGTTTGGTATCTTATTTTGTAAATTTTACATTCTCAAAACTATTTTAGTCTTGCAAAAGTTCCATCCTTTTCCTAGGGACCGAAGGTATGCTACCACGTCAATAACTCCGTTTTGGGTCAAGACTAATTCAAGAAATGCACACATCACCAACAAATCTCATTCATCAGGTAAGTCTAAAGAGAGTCAAAATTGAAACATTTGGTTCTTTAGCCATGGCTTGGACTTAACTACCCGTCGAGGTTCATGAGTGTTCTACCTTTTGGATTTCCTTTCTGATCATCCTCAACCAAAAAAAAAAGAAAAAGAAAAAGCAAAGACTGAAGTACTACCTACATTGACAAATATAATTTGAAGAAACTCGGTGAAACAAACCTTGATGTGAGTAATTGCCTAGATCCCCAAAAATAGTAATGATAAATTATTAATCCAAACTTCAGCTTTCTAGTTTCTACTAGATCAAATTTGGTTCATGGTTTAATTGCAGTGGCCCACTCACCGACCCCCTAGAACTACAAATCATAACCGTGTCGCAATTTTGTAAATACAAAATTTCAAACAAAATCTACCCATGGGTTCCATTTCTTGAACATTATGCAAATTTTCTTATCTGGCACTTCATGTGGGCGTGTGGGCGTCAACATATATTTTTTTATTAAGATTTTCTTAACAAGGCACCAAAGGGACACCACCCATATGCACCCACTAAAATTTAACAAGCCCCAACAAAATCAACGCAAAAAATATATATATATCCAAAACCTTCTATACAACACCTCAATACTCAAAAGCAAACTCCAAAAATTGATCTAGAAATGGATTTTTAAATCTCCAAATATCAACTAAAGGAAAGTGTCAAAAATCAACTCTTCAACCAAAAGAGAGAGGTGCACCTACCCCATCAAGAGTCCTCCAAACTATGTCCCCATACGAAACATATCAAACATATAGGCACCAAGAGTCCTTTCTCCCCACTCTTCCCTCTTCTAACTATGAATAAGGTCCAACCATCCATGGGACTGTATACATGCTTAACATCATCACTCAAAGTTCTCTCTCCATCGTGCAATGAGTGAGAAAATGATTGTTGATTCTCCATCTTGCTTACATATGCAACACCAATTTACAATGATTTTCCACCTTCAAATCAAACTAAAAATGGTCAAGATCTTTTCATGCACCACCCACATCTATGTTACTTGGAACGTGGATCGTTCTGATACGTAGAACGAGAACGAGAACGAGAATGGAAACGGGAACGGGAACGGGAACGTGGTACACCACTTGTCCTAAAATGTGGTATGATAGGAGTAGACTTGTATATATTATACTTAAAAATTTAAGGTACTTCTAGAATAATTTTTTTTTTAACTATTAGATATTCAATATGATGTAATATTTTCTATGAGCATTATGACTCATTTTTTGATTTTTTGTCTTCTCAAAACTTAACTCACCTTAGATTTTAGTTCGTTAAAGTCGAATTTTTCCCTCCTAAGGTAACATTTAAGGACATATATTGACAAAAAAAAACTTTTGGGATCGCTTTGGAACACTAAATTTATTGTTTTGGAACAGAAGTGTACCATGTTTCGGAACGTGCGTACCAATACGTAATTCGCTAGGGTATTAGCGTTTTCTGGTAACATAGATCCACATAGAGAAAGCAGCCTTAGAAGGCACCTTTAAATGCCAAATTCCCTTTTAATGAAAAGAACCTCTACTATCTACCTAAGCCTCCCAAAATGATTTCACCTCAAAATACCCCAATGATCAAAATTTCATTCCGGTACGTTGTTTCAAGTAGCTTGGAAATGGAAACATTTCAAAAACGTTTCAAAAACATAAGGGAAACTATAAAAGAATCTGAAACATTTGAAAATGTTCAGTGACAAAAACTAAAATATATAAAAATGTTGATACATTTTCAATAACAAAATAATTGCATGTGTTAAGGTCTATGAATATTAGAAACCAAAATTGTTAAAGGCTTAGTTGGGATACAGATTTACCATTGTCAAAAAAAAATTAAAAATGAAAATTTCTAGCAATAGTAGAGATGAAAATAGAAAAAAACGGTAGTTTGTGCTTGTGGTAACAAAGAAAGAGAATAAGTAACTTAATCGTGCTTGTTTTATATTCTCCTCTCTATCTCTCCCTTTCTCGTTTATAGTTTCTCACATTCTCTAATACATTTAAGATTTTCTTAATATGTACCGAAATAAATGTTTCCTTATGTTTTGTATTGTTTGTGTTTTGCAATTATCATAGTGTTTCAGTTAGTTTTGGTGGAAACATTGGAATTTTCTTACTCCACTACTGTTTTGTTTTGGTTTTCTAAGAAACGGAAACGTTTCGGTTGTTTTGATAGGGAAAAAAATGAAATTTTGTTCCTTGGTACCCTGATCTTGACCTCTTCCATCTCATGATAACTTTCGAAAAGGATTTATAATTTTTTATGTACATGTCCGTTCTAGAGTGACTGAATAATATAAAAAGAAGAATAATAATTAAAATATATACAGGGTGAATTACACTAACGAGCCTTGTAGTTTGGGACTTGTGTCATTTTGGTTCCTGACCTTTCAATTGTGATACATTTAACCCTAAATTTTGAATCTCGTTCCAAATAAGGGCAATTAAAGACATTGTTGCTCCATTTCAAAAGTAAAGTCGTCAATTTGATAAAATATAAACTAGTTTGATAAAAATAATTTTTGAATTTTTAAAAATTATTTTTACCCACCAAAGATAAAATTATATAAACCAAACCAAACCAAACCTTAAGTCCCATCAAAAAAATGATAAATCTTTTACATTTTTATTTTTTAATTTTTTAACAAATTAATTTTTAGTATGTGTTTGGATGATAGACCATGTAATGGGTGGTTGTTTTGTTGATGTTTTTGGATGGTTATCATGAAATAAATGGTTGTATTTGTTGTTAACAGATATTTTTTGATGGTTATCATGTAATGGATAGTTATTAACTTATTAGGCTTTTAATATGTAATTGATATGTTTAATATATGAAATGTTTTTAATTTTATATTTTTTGATTTAATGGATTAGTTTAACAATAACTCAAATTTGGCACCATGTTTGACTTTTGAAAAAATAAAAACTAATTTAACAAAAATAAATATCAAAAGAAAAATTATTTTTGCCCTCCCAAAAGATAAAATTATATAAAAATAATAATGTGATTTTAATTTTTTTTTACCAATTTAATTTTTAGTTTCTCAGAAAAAAATTCTAAAAATAGATTCTGAAAAGCAAATCAAACTGAACTCTATAACCAAAAAAGTTTCAGCATTATTCATAAAAAAAAAAAAAAAAAAAAAAAAAAAAAAAAAAACCATTACATTTCAAACAACATGCAAGTTAACTAACACAAAATAAGTTGTATGACGACTTTACCCTTGAAATAGACCATTTGCAAAGAAAATATCTTTGATTGTCCTTATTTGGAACAAGATTTAAAATTCTGAGTCAAAAGTATCACAATTGAAAAGTCAGGGACCAAAATGACATAAGTCTCAAACTACAGGGACCTATGAAGCACCGATACGTCCCCAAGGCCTGCGTACGAGTGTCAGACACGTGTCGGACACGGACACATGGTGGACACGTGTCCGACACTCTCCAACGTGTCCTCTTTTTTTTTTGAATTTTTGCAGTCGGAGACGCCATAGACACGTTGTGACACTTTCCGGACACGGCTGAGGTGGATCGAAGCCCTAACTGTTGGAGAGAAAGAGAGAAAGAGATCAAGGGAGGAGCGGAGACAAAGAAAGAGAAATAGAGACAAAGAAAGAGATCAAGAGATGAGAGAAGACAGAGATCGAGGGAGGAGAGGAGAGGAGAGGAGACAGAAAAAGAAACAGAGACAGAGACAGAGAAAGAGATCAAGGGAGGAGAGGAGAGGAGCCCTAACCTGTTCAGATCAATTGAAGAAGCTGAGGTATTCTTCGTCTGCTCTCTTCTTCTTCGCCTCGTCCTCTTCGTCTTTTGTCTCCATTTTTTTCTCCTCCCTTTTCTTCGACTTCTCCTATTTTCTCTCTCTCTCTCTAATTTCACTTTTCCCCCCTTTTGTTGATTCACTTTCCCCTCTTTTTTATTTCACCTGTTTCTCTCTCTCTCTCTCTCTCCCTTTTCTTTTTCTTTTTTTTTATCCTTATTTTTGTTAAACCTAAAATTCATAAAATAAATTATTTTTATTTAAAAAAATTAAAAAATATGTTTATTAATTTTATTATTATTGTAATTATATAAAAATTAATGATTTTCTTTTTATTTTAGACATATAATAAATAAATAAAATTATATATATTAAGTATGTCCCCAGCGTGTCGTGTCCCCATTTTTTTTAAATTTGCATGTCCTCGTGTCCGTGTCGTGTCCCGTATCCATGTCCGTGTCCGTGCTTCATAGACAGGGACTATTAGTATAATTTGCCCATATATATATTTCATCCTACACACCTAATTGTGGTATTCCATATGAAAGGCCAAGAAGATTAACCCATCAATCTACTAATCAATCAACCCTCTTCTAAAAGAAATGTCTCAAAACACTTGAGAGTTCCCTTTTTCATTAGTTAATTTTGCACATATGCATCTCTATCAGCAGCAATTAAAAACATAATAATCCAAAGAAGCAAAAGCCATCTCAAACTTCGCCCCACACCGATATTGTGTCCAAAGGTGACCAACCCTCTAGCCCTACAAATACCCTTCCAAAAGCCCTTTCCATGAGACAAAGAGATGTGTATGCTAATAAAAGTGTGGCCAGATATGTAGATTCCTCTTGTAAAAAGAGTACCTATGGATCTTTGTCATGTTATATACTAGAAAACTACAAGAAGTTCGTTAAATTATTTCGTATGTGCCACTAAGAATGCCGATTTATCAAATAATTTATATAGAAGAATGTTAACATCCCCTCTATTGGGGTCACATTAGCTTGCTCCCATCATTTCATTGGGCATCATAATCCAAACTCAAATTTTGGTAACATCCCTTCTATTTCATTACTTTTTATTTTCATTACAAAAGTTCTATTCCAACAAGAATTGCCGGGAAGGCTGCTATTATCACCTATTAGAGGGAACATTAGAATTTCTATTATACATAAATTAGAATTTGAATTGCATATTGGATAGTGTGCACAATTCTATAGTTTTGGCCCAGCACGAAGTGAAATATGATAATATGCATATTTTCTTGTAATAAACAGTAAGAAGAATGTGCATATTTTCATATCATAAGCAGTCATGCGCAAAAATGTCCCTAGTATCAAATCATCAATCCTCAAAGAAGAGAATCTTACAAGCAAATTCTGAGGCTTGATATCACGGTGGCAAATACCAATACAGTTATGCATATAAGCAAGTCCTCTGCATATCTGCACCAAAAATAAGAAAAGAATTCACAATAAATTAGAAATTGAAGAGCTGATTTCAATTTCATAAGAAAAAAATGGAAAAGTAAGCTCATATGCTATATATATTGCAAACTATTTCATATTGACATCACAAGTTTAATGAAAAATGCCTAGATCTTCACATGCATGCATTAATGAAGCCTGAAAGGCAGCTACAGGAGATGTCTAAGCTTTTCCCTTAGAGCATAGCAATAAGAATGAAACAGCTTTTACAGGAACACCACATGCGACATTTGATGCCATCATATTAGCATTCAAAGATCATATAAAACGTACTACACTTGTAAAATAAAAAGAATCTGTCTATATATACACATAAAATATTGATCTTCATAATGATACCCACAATATATCACGTTATTATCCAGATTCTCATTCATACTGCCAAACATGATTACACAGGTATAGGCATCAACTCAAAACTGCTGATAATATAAGCCATCAACCTAGAGCACAGGTACTATATCCAAAAAGGTTTAGTTGATCAAATTGGAAAGTGGCCTCTAGACATGTACATCAAAAAAAACATATAACAAACAATGATCAAACATTATATTGATCAAATTGGACAAGTTTAACCAAACTGCAAAGCATGGTTGCCAAAATGATTAAAGGCATGTTAGCACCAGAGTCAATTATCATCTAATGAGCCCAAACCCACGTTGGCATGAGCTGTCCATATCGAAATTTTGCCGGTCTTGGGTATAAAAGAACAACAAACTCAAATGGCATCCCCTTGGCTAGCCTTTTTGGTTGACTTCCTGTACTATTGTTTATAGTATCAACGCAACCCACACACAAAAATGTCAGCTTGGGGTCACTGCAGTACAGGGTCAGTGTTCAATGAGATTGATCACGAGCTGATCATAATATGACTGGGGGTGGGCCACTCATAAGGACACAAGGGAATAGGGGAGATTTGTAACAACCCAATCACAGACCCGCAATTGGTGTGTTGAGTTCCACATCAGAAGTTTGCGTAGGCAATCTTAGGAATATAGGTAGAACAATAAACCCAAATGACCACCTCTTTGCTAGCCCTTTTGGGTGAATTCATGTGGTTGTTACTTACGAGGTGCAAATCTTATAACATGCCATAAATAAAAGTGTGGCACATTACAATATTTTTTCTTTTGATAAGTAAGGAATCACATTACTAATTAGTCACAAAATATACATTTAACGATACTGCTTAAGAAACCTGCTGCATTTTGAAATATTGAACAAAATTTATTCTAAGAGAACTACATCACAGCAAAAGTTTTAAATACAACTAATACATCTATAAGACTTTAAAAAGAAGGGGATGCTAAAAGGTTACATCAGATGAAAATTTTGCAAGAGTACAAAAACCAATGTAGGACAAGTGGCCTACAGAGTAAATGGAACAGGCAATTCATTTTGAGTTACATTACAAGTCCTAAAGCAAAAAGTGCAAATGTAACAGATATATTAGGAAATTGCTAACCACCACCACAGTGCTGTTTTTACTATTCTTTTATCTCCTTCAACATTACACTAATGAGATAGTATTCAAATAACCTAATAAACCTAAGGAAATGGTTGATAAACAAAGTGAACTCGGGCTTAAAATCACCAAGGGAACACCTAAACCAATACTGCACAGCACCTAGCCTAGGGAAAGATAAAAGGGCCTATACTGGAGCTGCTTCCAAACAAGGCCATTCTAACTTGAGCAAAAACTTGATAACACACTTCAATGTAATGATGATGCAGAGAACACATGTATAAAAACAAACCACACAAATTCGAGAGTGCAGCCATATGCAAGGGTTCATGTGCAGATAAATACACCCAGAGGAAGAGTTATTGATGGGTACAGAGTTTCAGGAAATGTCAGCAGACAAATTATTACATGCCTGATAGGTATAGAGTTTGACATATATTAGGGGCATCCGCTGGTTGATCCTGCTGTACTGTCTTGCAATACGGTTAACAGTTTCAGGAACAAATTCAAGTACAAGATTGAGGTAGAGCTCTTCCTTGTCTGTTGTTGAAAAGAAACAATGCTTAAGGGAAACAACATTAGGATGGTCCAACATTTGCATAATCTGTAACTCCCTATTCTTGTAGTGCTTGTCTTGGAGAACCTTCTTGATAGCAACAATCTCCCCCGTCTCTCGGCACTTTGCCTACACAAGACCACATAAATTTATCTCAACAATGTAAAAGAAAAACAAAAGGTATGCATAACAAACAAGTCAACACCATATCAGAGCCCAGCTTACCTGGTAAACAACACCAAAAGAACCAGTTCCAACCACATGTTCTGTTATGTAACTGACAATCTGTCAACCAAACAAAACACATATTGCAAAGATGTAAAATATTCACCATAAAGAACAAAAGCCACACCGATGGCATGAACATTTGTATTTCTGAAAATTAAATTTTAATCAACCTGCTTAGGTTGTCCATTACGACCGCCAATAGTTGTTCTTATTACATGTCCTGCTTCAGCACCCACACCATCAATTATATCTGGCTCACTATCCTGCAATGGAATAACAAGGGTCCTATCAAGTACAGCAGAGTTTTGCAAATGTCCCATACTCAGTCCACGCTTGCACAGATCATTCACGGATCAACTATATGTTCTTCGATTAGGCAAAATTCCCTTATAAATGATAAAAATACTCCAAAATACAAATTTACAAAGTGTTGCTTGGTTCAGGTGATGTTTGAAGAGGTCAAAGTCATCTATAGGGTCATTGTGTACAAAGATGAGAAATACAGAAAGCATTAGTAACCAAGCACAAGGGAATAGGATGCTGAATAAATAATGTAGAAGCTTACTCTGTCGTCATCCTGGTCCACTTTGTCCCTCAATCTCATTTCAAGCATCTCTCTTCCCAGCCAATCAACTGAACTAGATGAGCCCTTGAAGCCGTTAACAGTCCTGGAACTGCCAACTCTTCCATTTCCTAGGCTGGCAGATGCCATATACATGTCCAATGAGTATCACAGATGCTAATATTTGCTACCGCCCATAAAGTACTCTGTGATTTGGCATTCCATCCCATCCAAGCACCTGTCTTCCTAAAACAACAACGGAATTGCCAAGTTAGAATAAAAACTAGACAAAAAGAAATTTAGAAAATAGCAATTTTATATTTGCTCTTCCACATTAGGGATATGAATGTGATGATTGAAGATGAAGAAACACGAATAAAAAGAAAAAAAGTGCATAAACAATAGAAGAGAGAGCACCTCCCTCTAACTTCCTCACCCCCTCTAACAGAACATTATTAGGAGTTACAGCCCAAATAGAATTCCCCAATGACTTTCTTTCTTTTAAGAATAGCCTAAATTTTTTGTTAAACCATACAAATGAGTATGCAATACAGTTAGCTGAATCTCTAGTGAAACATCACAAGTATATGATGAGTATATACCCTGTATGTTTACCCAATTAAACCACATCGTCCCCTAAAGAAACTAAAAAAATAGCAACCAACTGCAGCAACAATAAGGCAGATAGAAATGTGGAGAAAGAAATTACAGTGGTAGACTACATAAGCAGCTTAGAATTTAGATCACCAGTAATTATTCAGTTAACTATGGTTACGACAATGATTAGACATAATTGGATATTAGACCTCATGAAGGCCCCTTTTATTTGCTTTTTTATTTCTGCAACCAGGGCTTGTCACTAGGGTGACTCATTCAGGCACCCCTTTTTTGTGCAGAAAAGGAAGTAATACTTCAACATTCTTATATAATTCTGTCATCTTAGATTGCTTGCACATGTTATTTTATTCTATCTAATTTTGATTTCTCAATGAATTTTCTCTAAGCTATTCTCTTCCTAGCATTCTAACAATCTCCTCCTTTCTGTGTTTTCTTTATCATGTGCATATATGCATACCGACCCATTCATGCACGAGCACATGCTGGCAGAGAGAGAGAGAGAGAGAGAGAGAGAACTCTAGATAGGAAAACAACTCAAGTGATTGTGAATGCTAGTAAACTTGGGTGCAAAAATTGAAAGAGGAAATTTGCAGATAAAAATTTGAGAACAAAGTTGCTAAGGCTTTTCTAAGACAAAGTTACAAACTCATTCAGTGAGAAATAACAAATTTGATTAGAGCATGTACTGCATATATGTGTGCACTTTTTCTTTTAATAAAAACCTTAAGTAGAAAACTAAAACTTATATATATATATTGAAAAATAAACAAATTTATTGAAGCATAATCAAGACGATGCTAAAGAATACAAAAAAGAGCCCCTAAAAAAGGGGAACCACCACCCCTAAGCAATCAAGACATCCAAAGAATCCATAAAAGCAAACACATCCGGATCCACCCTTCCCATAACCCAACTATACAAAACTACTAATAACCTATTCTCTAACCACGAAGCAAGATGAGAACCCCCCCCCCCCCCCCCCCCTCCTAAAAATATGCCAATTCCACTCCAGCCAAAACAACCACATTAAGCACAAAGGGGCTAAGGCCCCTTCCAACATTGCTTTCCAGCCCACCCCCCTCCCCAGCTCCAAAGAATCTCCACCACCCCTCTTTGTTGAACCCATGTCATACCAAAAATAGAAAAATAAGCATCCACAATCGATATACCATAGGACAATGAATGAGCAAGTGATCCACAGATTCTACATCGCCACAACACATACAACACCAATTCACTAGAATATGACAGCGACGAACCAAATTATCAATCGTCATATTCCTATCTAAAGCTATCGTTCACACAAAAAAAAAAAAGCCACCTTAGATGGAACACCTAGAAGCCAAACACTCCACCATGGAAAATCCCCTACCACAGCTCCACTCAAAACCTAATTAAGCAAAGAAACCAAAAACACTCCCTTCACACCCGGCCCATGCCACACCAAACACTCCTCCCCCACTCTCTCTACCCACACACCATACAGAAAGCTTAACATGTCCACCATCTGCCCAACCTCCCAATCTTGAACCTACCACCTCAATCTAATATCCTAAACTACCATTCCCCCCAAGATATGACGCCACCACAGCCTCTCAATCAACAACTAATCGAAAAATCAAAGGGAACCGCAGCTCTAGCGGGACCTCACCACACCATCTATCCCGCCAAAACTACACACCCTTTCTCATGTCCCCTCCCGAAAACCAATCCTTCCCCCAAACTCCCCCTTGCCCAACCAAATCCCTTTCCATAAACCTCAGCCATGCATGCCACCCACATCAAATTCAAAGCTACAGCAATGCAAATGTATACTACAGAGCTACATCAAATTCAGCAATTAAAAGAAACATTGAGACCACAAAATAATCAAGCGGACATGAACAAGTTGCTACAACATACGAACAACTTGCTACAACATACAGACAAGAGACGTGATGAACCCCCAAAGCTAAGTACCAGAAGGCAATCCGATCTTTTAAGTTTAAAACACATGAAAACATTTAAGGGAGGTGATTTGGATATCAAGAAGAAAACTGGCTCTGTACAATCTCAGTTTGAACACAAGAGTCTCTAAAAAGACAGATTATAAGTTGCTGTGCTTGGTTCAGATGAGGCAGAATAAGGGCCATGGATTCTGGATTTTTGGAAGTACACATACAAAAGAGATGAACCTATACCCTTGTCTGACTTTAAAACTCTTATCAATTCAATGGAAAAATCAATTTCAAGTCTAGATGCCAACAAATTGATTAACAAAATGTCCAAATAAATGGATACAACATCAACATGTCCATTACGTTAATAAATTCTTTGTATTCATAAATGAACTGAAATTCATTATGAAGAGAAGATACAAAGAACAAAGATCTCCTCAAGAAGAATAAATTGTATCATCTAAACTAATTCCTTGTATGGACTTCTTTCCCCTATCATGGCTACCCTAATGCTCTAATTTGGTATATGATGGAATTCTGAAGTTCAATATGATTGTGCAATTCCCAAAAAGGCTTTTACTCAACCGTGGTAAAGCACTTGCTTATAGTATTTTGTTTGAAGGTGACATAATTATTGAGGCAAATATATTAAGTTTACAACATGATTTCAATACTTGTGATTTATCTACAAACAAAGTTTCAGAAGTCTCTTTAAGAACTCAATTAGAGTCACTAGTATCTAGATTTGAATAGCCTGTGAACATGACTCACCCACTATGTTATCTTCCACTTCTACTGTCACATTCAATTAAAATACATGCACCCAAGAATCTTTACTAGTTCAACCAAACTAATTATGGACTATATATAAAAATTAACCTGCAGCCATTTTCACATACATGTATAATTCAATAGAGTTTTACAGGGCAATTAAAGCCCATCACGTCCTTTATATCACTAAAATGAACCCATTTTTGTTAGTCATCATTTGATTAAGATAAGTAAATCAGTAAGTAATAATTGTCAGTATCAGAGCATGTTTCTATCTATCTATCACATAATTTCAGTTGACATTGTCCGAGTTTCATAGCCAAATAATTAAAAATAATAATAGTTATTTAATCATCAACTCTATTATAATTTATATGACACCCAAAACAAACAACTTCACTCCATTCTTCTCTGCCTAGTTGAGCTACTTTACAGCAAACCAACATGACTCATCAATAAAATTCCAATTTTTCTCTCTCCTTCCAGCAATGAAACTCTCAGCAACCAAACAGATGGCAATTATATAGTGCTTGATTAATTTATCTATTAAATCACACACACCAACGTTAAAATTAAACCCTGAATCAGAATGAGATTGCTGCCACAGTTCAACCCCAAAAGCAAATTCCGCCCCTGATCAGATCTAGGGCCAAATTACTCCAAATTTTCCACACAAATCATTACGAATTAACCCTAAACCTACATCGATTACCCATTTGCGAACAAATTGAAAGCGATCCAATCCAATACAAAAAACTACACATATATTGATACATCTATATATATGTATATGTAGAGTAGTTGTCTCTCACCTCGATGACTTCGGGTAGGAATTCGAAGCAGAGTAAGCGCATTTTGCGAGCTTTCAACTTTAAAAAAAGTCGAATCGATTTCACAGAAACTTATTTAAAATTGATGGATTTTTTTACATATCTATCTATATATATGTATGTGTAGATGAAGATGAGGTGATTGAAGAGATGGATCAGGATCAAGCGAGCTCGAACAGTTGTTGATCTGATAAGACTCTCTCTCTCTCTCTCTCTCTCTGTGCTTGTGCTTTTCAAGTGTGTAGTAGAGGAAAACAACTTTTTGTAGAGAGAGTAATGTAATGGGAAGCTGTTGCTTTTCAACACTTACTGACAAGCTTCACTGACAGCATTCTTTCACCCTCCTCTCCTTATATACATATATATATATATATATATATCCCTATGGGCTGTATTCAGGTGTATTTAAGGACCACCCGAGATTGCTGAATCTCTGTAATCAACTGTCTCCGGTTAGCATATAATTCACTCGGTTTGATTTCAGTTTTTAGAATTTATTTTTTATAAAATTTTTTTGTTTTTCTAATTTTTTTATTTTTACTGAATTTTTTTAATATTTTAAGCAATTTTTTTTTTATTTTTAGACGCACCTAATATAAATACACTTAAAAAATATAATATTTGTGAAAAAAATTTAAAAAAATTCACTAAATATCACAAATATAAAAAAAATACAAAAATTCAGTACATTTTTTATATTTTTGTGTATTTATTAATTTTTTTTTTTAAAAATTAATAAATATTTTACTATTTAGATACATTTAAGTAAGGTACATTTAAAAAAGTAAAAAAATTGCTTAAAATTTTAAAAATATTCACTAAAAATAAAAAAAATACGAAAAAGAAAAAAAATTAATTTTCATAAAACTAAATTCAGAAAACTAAAATCAGTGTTTGGTAATCATTCCGTTTTCAGTTTTCAGTTTATATTTACAAAAATTTTAAAAACTGTCATAAAAACTTGTTTAATAATTTTTTTGGTTTATAAATGGTTGTCTCAGTTTGTAAATTTGAGAAAAAAACGTAAACTCAAAAAACGAGTTTACGTTGATTTTTAAACAGAAATTTAAAATTTTGACTAACAAATTTTTTTTTCCAAATAATTATTTTTAATTATTTTGTTTTCAAATAAATTTTTTCCAATAAATTTTTTTTTCAAATAAATTTTTTTCAATTAATTTTTGGGAGACTTATTTATAAGTCATTTTTCAGACACTTATGGTAGGTTAAGTTCTAAGTAAAAACTTATATTCTCATAAATCCTATGGGAAGTTACTTGACACATTTACCATTAATAGTAGATGTTAATATCATATCCATATATACATTAATTTGGAAATTCAAAAAACACGTTATTTGTGGAAATCAAAGGATCAGTTTGGCAAAATTGTAGGGGTTAAAAAGAAGTAGATATGTTTTGTGCCTCTACGCTAATGTAAATGGCTGATTCAATTGTTAACATTTCGAAACTCACCACGAACAGGAGAAGGGGCACGATTCGATGGAGACGTTCGAGGGGAAGGTGATAACCGTTACCGTTTACCGTGAGAAGGAGGAATGATGACTTCGAAACGTAAGTGTGGATTTGCCCCTGTTTTGCAATGTTAATTTATTTGATTTTAATTAACAACCCAAAACTAGGGTTTATGTGACCTTCAGTCGTAATCTGCTTTGTTATTTGTATGTTTTGTGAGAATTGTGATGAATAATTGATTTTACAGTTTCCGAATTGGAAATAGTATGTATGTTGGGGTTGTACGATGGAGGTTCTACGGGTTGACCAGTGTGGGTGATTTATGCTTGATTCGTTGTTGTATTGGGTTTGCTAGACTATTTTGGACGCCACAGTCACATTCATTAATTGATTTTATTTGTTTTTTTTTCGATCCGAGCATAGTATTGGGTTTGGTAGACTATTTTGGGGGTTTCTCATTGTGGTACGATGTCGTTTGGTTTGCGCCTTAACTTTTTAAAACCAGCTGTTGAATGTGAATGGTGCCACATCTTGGTGTTGTGTGTTGTACAGTTAATGAATGTGATTGTGGCCCAATATGAAATTAGTGTCGGATGTGAGTGGAAGCACATGTAAGTTAGACTGTGCGCACAGTGCCACGTTGTGGTACGATGTCATTTGGTTGTTTTCACTCAGATATACAAGTAAATTGACGGACGTGACTGGTGTCACGTCGTATTTTGATCTGCTTGCATGTTTGTGAATTTGTCAAATATTCGAGTGACAGTATTTGTAGATTGTGGCATGGAGAGAAACAAAAAATGTAACATGATTTGGGTTGTGTGGTTGTGATTTGATGTAAGCATATGAAAAAGTTACGTTTGTTTTGATAGTAGTTTTCGTTAACAAGCTTCACGTAACACATCATCTTTATTTTTTGAATCATGGTCGTGCATGTGGGTGCGAAATTAGTTTTAAATTACTGAGTTGTGTGATGGTAAATTTCGTTATAATGTTTTTTGGGAATTTCCAGGGCGAATATTACGTGTTTGAACTGTGAATGTGACATTAGTCACAGTTACGTCAAGCATTTCTCAGTTACATTTGGAACCATGGCCGTGAATGTGTGCACGTAATTTGTCACAGTTACGTCAAGTACTTCTCAGTCACATTTGAAACCATGGCCGTGAATGTGTGCGCGTAATTTGTCACAGTTACGTCAAGTACTTCTCAATCTCATTTGAAACCATGGCCGTGAATGTGTGCGCGTAATTTGTCATAGTTACGTCAAGTACTTCTCAGTCACATTTGAAAACATGGCCGTGAATGTGTGCACGTAATTTGTCACAGTTACGTCAAGTATTTCTCAGTCACATTTGAAACCATGGCCGTGAATGTGTGCGCGTAATTTGTCACAGTTATGTCAAGTACTTTTCAGACACACTAGTCACATCACAAACATACTGACATGCAATGTTACGTATTACTATTGAATTACATATTCACATACGTTTTCAGTGGGATCTTGTTTGTATATGAAATGTGAAATTTTCACTGGGATCTTGCTTGTACTTTTCATTAGCTGGCATGTCTGACATTAGTCACAGTTACGTCAAGTACTTCTCAGTCACATTTGAAACCATGGCCGTGAATGTGGCCACGTAATTTGTCACAGTTACGTCAAGTACTTCTCAGTCATACTAGTCATATCACGAATATACTAACATGCAATGTTACGTATTGCTATTAAATTACATATTCACATACGTTATCAGTGGGATCTTGGTTGTATATGAAATGTGAATTTTTGGTGGCATTTTTTTCAGGAGGCACAATTAAACGTACACCACAAAAAGGCTGCAAGGCGAAAGTAAGCAGCAGTGAAGGGACTACAACTGGTAAAAGACGACGATCTCAAACTCCGTCACAGAATGTGAACACATTAAGGCAAAGCAGTGCCCGAAAAGGAAAGAAGCTGAAATATGAGCCTCAACAACGACTGAACAAACAACCAACATTTTGCTACCGTTCCAACATTGCTGGAATTGTGAAGCTGGTGGCAACGTCAAAACTGAAAGACAAGCATTTGCAACATCTTCAGAAAACACCGTTTTGGTTGCTGTTGGATGCAATGTGAAAAACCGATCTAAACCAACATGAATTCCAAAAATGCGATGACATTGTAATGAGGATCATTCAGACATTTGTTCCAGAGAAGGCGGCTTTCATGATTGATGGTAAACACATTGAGTTAACGAGCATCGATATGCAACTAATATTTGGAATTCAGGATGGTAAGAAGAGTTTAGATGTGTCACATGGGCCAAGACTCCCGACTGACTTCATCCAACGAAGGTGTCCCAAAATAGCACGCATAAACTTGAAGACCATTAAGGAACTGTTAATGGATGCATTACTCGGGAACACTACTCAAGATCACCAGGATGTAGCAAAGTTACTATGTTTATACTTGTGTGGGAAGTTATTCTTTGCTACTTCAGGCAAGACCATGGGATGGGGGTTCGTTCGGGTTGTAGAGGATCTAGAGAAGATGAAGGCATATGATTGGGCTGGAGCAATCTGCACAACTTTGATGGAGTCAATTAAGGGATTTTACTCTAAGCCTGAGAAAGTTACTGGATGTGTTACTGCCCTACTTGTAAGTGCTCTCTTTTTTTGTTTTTCCCACAATATAATTTTGATTTTGTTTGGTAGCTTTGGTATGTGTATTTGTTTTGAAAAACTTTTACAACTAATGTTTTTAACCCATGGTCACACAGTTTTGGATATGTGAGCACACCAACTTGATACAAGCAGATCGTGGAGATGGATTTCCAAGGTTGATGAAATGGAATATCAGCAAGTTGGTCACAAAGATAGGAGTAGTGGACATTAAGCAGCCAAATGATGTTGAAGTATGATTTTCTGTACCGTTAGAGTAAATATTAGATGTGCCAATTTACTATTTTTGAATTTTTATTTTTAAATTGTTTGCAGGTTGTGGTAGGAGATCTGCACATCAGTCATTCTGAACGGCGCTACATGAAGACAAAAGACGTTAAAGAAATTAGAGCAAAGGCCGAATGTTCAAATCGCAGTGGGGTTGGTGCTGAGAGTAATGATCAGTGTGCTCGGTGTGCGTCTACGTCTGAAGAATACCAGAGAGCACTGGTTAAAATTGGTGTGCTTGAGATAGAACTCCAATGTAAATCTGATGTCATATTTGTATTACAGACAGAACTGGCAACAATGAGGGCAGCATACGAAGAAAAATGTGGCAAGTTAGAACATGAAATCACAGTGAACAATAAGCAGAAGGAATGTGACATTGAAAGGATGAAGCAGATAGTGGATGAACTTAATGAAAAAACGTGAAGCTCGTGGAACAGTTGGAGGAGTACGCAGTCCATGAATACACCTAAGCAGCTGCTGGTGTACAGGAGATGAAGCAAAGTAATGAGGAAATGTACCACTGTGAGGCAAACATACTTGCCATTATGCCATTGTCAACATCATTTCAATCTTATGTGAATGAGAAGACAGAGTTACAAGGGGTGGATACTCATGTGACCCCGATCAACGACATTGGGCAAATGGCATGTGATGTGGATTTAATGGCTGGTATTAATCAAAATACTGGAACAACTGCGTTACAGAACTCGCTTGTGAGAAACAGTAAAAAGAAAAATATGAAGGAGTATAAACTGCCAGAGTATGAATATCCACTGGTTTTTATGAGGCAGATGAAACCATCTGATAGTGGTGTGGTCAATGGAGGTGAGTGTAACAGTAAACAAAAAATGGAAGATGAAATCATTGAGGTTGATAACATTACAGACCCAGATAGGACATTTTCTCGGTTCGACTTGACTAATCGTTTACCAATCTGGAAGTTGTTATGAACGCAAGAGAAAGACAAGCTTAAAGAAGCATATGAGAAAGGGGGTGACAGGTAGGTTATGCAACTTGCTCTTACCATTATGCATTTGTACATGAATTTATTGTTCAAAAAATGTATTGTAGTGCGCAAGTCTGGACTGGACCGCATGTGTCCAACTCTATGTCTTTCAATGACATATGGGCGATCATTAAGGAGCTGACATTACGAGGCAATGTAAGTATGGTATTTCTAATTATTCATCAAACTTCTGAAGCTTCTTCACATAGAATGCAATTTACGTACATGTATACAAGGGAAGGAAAATAAAAATTGTTTTTTTTTTTTCATGTAGGTGATTGATGCCTACGCGGAAATGTTGATGTACGAGCAGTAAATGAAGGCGCCTAAATCTGCGGATGACGAAAAATCATACATTTTCAGCACATTATGTTTGGTAAGACATGCAACTGATGAAATGAATATTGTCATTTTTAGTTTGTCATTTTAAATTTCCAAAATGAATGTCTGCAGCCTACGATAAGAGATGTGGCCGAAAATGTACGTGACAGGTACTTGGCATTGCGTGCCCCGCATGCCCTGAAGACTAGATATATTCAATTCCCAATCCACTTAGATAACCATTGGACACTAATGGTTTATGACACTGAGGAGGGGTTCTGGTTGCATTACAACTCTATGAAACCAAGACGTGGGAGGGAAGGCAAATATTACTGGGAAGCGTCGTTGCTGGTTAGTAAACATCAATTACTTTCTTGCAGTGATATTTGTATTTTATTTTGGACAACAATACTAATTATTGTTATATAAATTTGACAATAATGTAGAAATCCTACTTTGAGGATTACATAAATCGCAGACTGAAGGTGGGTACAGTTGAAACACAAGACTTGGTGAATGAGCTTCTAATGATTGATTATTATCCACAACAAAAACCAGACTCGTAAGTTTGTTACGTTTCTTTGCAACGTATGCCATTCATGTTTTCGTACATTGCACGTGGTCTGTTTTGACATTGTTACTAATGACTTAAATTTTCGTAATAGGAATGATTATGGAATTATAGTATGCTTCATTATGAAGCAACTTGTGCATCACCTAGATGTTGATAAGTCGATTAGAGGGGAGAGCTGCAGAACAATGCGAGCCGGTATGGTGAAGTCATTTATGAATGACAGGAGAAGGTCATTTGTGGCTGGCAATTGACTATCTTCTGATGGTGGTATATGGGTGCAGATTTGATATATGGGGTATATAATCACACTGTATTTGTTTTGGAATGGTATAAAAAGTTTGCTGGTACAGGAAAAATTGGAAGTTTTTGATGTTTTTGGTTGCATTGTCAATATGGATTACGAATTAGTGTATTTTGTTGCGGGAATAGGCAACAATGGTTAATTGTTTTTTTTTTTTTTTGGTATGCACTTTATTTTGTTAATATGGCTTTATGTGTCATTTAGTAATGTCAATAGGAATTTAAGGGCAGTAGGAATGTCGACTACATAAGTGTGAATGTGGTTGCGTAAATGTGAATGTAATTGGTAATGTGACTCATAATGTGAGGTTAATGTGAATGGTAATGCCATAAAACGATGTGGGTTGTTCATTTCTAATACACAGATTGTGTTTGTGAATGTATGGCAATGTTTGGTACTTGTATTAGGGAGTGTGAAATTGCAAATGTGAAACTGGTTGAATGAGTGTAAGTTGTATGTAAATGTGATGGTGATTGTGACAGGGAATGCGAATGTGAATGACAGAACAGGTCCGGTTATATACCTGTAACACCCAAAAAGCAAATGTGAATGTATGATAATGTTTTGCCCTTTTTTGCGAATGTGAAATACAAATGTGAATGTGGTTATGTGAATGTAAAGGGTTACGTTTTATGTGATGGTGAATGTGAAATTGGATGTGATTGTGAATGACATAACAGGTTTGGTTGTATACCTGTAACACCCAAAATGCAAATGTGAATCTATGACAGTGTTTTGCATTCTTTTGCGAATGTGACATACAAATGTGAATGTGGTTGTGTGAATGTGAATTGTTATGTTTATGTAATAGTGAATGAGAAATTCGATGTGATTGTGTTTGTTAGAACAGTTTTGGTTGTCTACATTTAATAGCAAGATTGTGCTGCCGAATGTGTAACAGTTTTGTGCACTTTTCTTATTGAGTGGGAAAATAGGAATGTGAATGTGTTTGTGTAAATGATATTGTCAAATTTAATGTGATTGTGAATGGGTAGTTGTATGTGAATGTGAACGTATAGGCGAATGTGAATGAGAATGTGAGAAGGAATCTTGGTTGGCTTTGACAATTTAATATGTCAAGAATTTGTTGTAATTTAACAATGACTAACTGGTTGCACGAGAACCTGTCAGACGGAGACAATAACAACACCACCTATGCTACAAAATAAATGTCTTCTCACATACAAGGCCAGCGTGCAACACATTTTGTCTAACGTATTTTGCAGGTCTGAAACATACATTTGCATGACCAAATAAATAAACATGTAACACTAACATATGAATGAGACAGTGTAAAAGAAAAAATAGCTGAATGATCAATTGTAAATAGTGTCCTCACTTATTAAAATCTGTCATTAATTGGCTTCGATACATGCTACTACGATAATACAATGCTGCTGTTCAAAACAGATTACAAAAGTTCCTGCTAAATGCCTATTACTAAATTGGTTCTTTACATGTCTTTCGGTTGTGGCTGTCCATGCTGCTACATCGACCGCACCTAATCTGACTTAGTTTCTCTCCCCGAGATGGTATTCGATTCTTCTTGGATCGCCCTGGAGGAAGTTTAACTGCCGGTGGATATATGATGAAGTCATCTTCCGAGAATGAGGGTTTGTCAACTGTTGGTATTGGCTAAATGTATCCAGAATAAGCGGCTTTATACTGATCGACAGTGAAAAATTGTTCAACAAATGTACTGAAATCCCTTCCACTACTCTGTATTGCAACCACCGCATGTGCACATGGGAATCCATTCAATTGCCACTGGAAGCAAGAACATGAACGCTTGCCAACGTCTACCAACACCGTTGGAAATGAATGGACCTCATATATGTCTTCATTTGACTGGCTAACAATCCATGTGCAACCATTGGAGTACGCCTCCCTAACACGGCTTTCCATTTTCGGACAAAGTAACTCATTCCAATTAGTAGCCAAAACTTTACGCTCAGCCCTCATAGTCATTATTTGATTTCTAATTGTATCAACCAACCTTGTGATTGGATAATTACGGGCATCAAGTATCTATTTATTAAACGATTCTGCAGCGTTCGAGGTCATCTCTCCATACCGTTTGCCCCTGTTCACATTATGAAAACATAATGAAAATGCTATCACATATTAGGTACTTGCAATGTTAGCACGTGTAAGTCTCGTACGAACCTGAAATATGCTTTGGCCCAATGCTTCAGTGGCATATCTTCCAATAAATTATTTATTCCAGATCGTCCTGTTCTTTTTAGCTTCATCTAATGCTGCTGAAACGAAGCCTCGGTTGAAACATACACACATTCACGCAACTTAGCCATTAAACCAAAACGTACACGGTTGTCAACCCATCGTAATTTGTCCCTCAAATTTGCTTGGAGATGTTGTAAGCAGTACGCATGATGTGCAGATGGGAATACAGCAGGCAAGGATTCAAGCAGCCCAATATTACGGTCGAATACGAAAGTTAATGTGTGAGCACTACTAACAACCTTTGTCAGTTGCCGTAAAAACCAAGTCCAATTTGCAATTGTTTCAGAGTCAACAATAGCAAAAGCTAATGGGAATAAACTTGGCAGATTCAACAGGTTTACCGTTAGATGAAATATTTTTAACAAAGTTTACGTCCACATTAACAATTGTTCACAATTCGAATCGCACCACACACAATGTTAGTAAAATAATATTAAATTGGAAACAATCTTGCAATTGGGGATCACCCACTACTGTAGTGAACTTAAAAAAAAAAGTTAGCCACAATGTAATGCATTACTATATGGAAGTATGAAGTACTTATCGTAAGAGACATACCTTTCTTGCCATCCTTCCCCGTCGCTGCAAGCAAATTGTCTTTAAATCTCCCTTTTAAAAAAGTGCTGTCAAGAAACAATAATGGGCAGATATGGTTGAATCCGTCAATGCAAGCTTTGAATGAAATGAAGAACCGCTTAAATCGGCCGGTAGACTGCTCAAAATCCAAGTTGACATAACTCCCAGAGTTATAATGCATAACCGCATCTGCGTACCACCTAAGTTGATCAAATGAAGCATGATAGTCACCATATACTTCGCCTCTTGCCTTCTCCACACCTAACCATGCTACGTGGTAACTAACATTAAGGTCGTACTCTTTTTTTAGGTCAAACACGACGTCAGTGGGACGTGTAAGCGGCTTATCACGTAATCGATCACCAATAACATTACAAATCAATTTAGAGTTAAGTCTGTTATTCTTCCCAGTGCGAACAACAACACCACAACTATGCAAGTTGTTCAACCTCTTCAAGTAAAAATAACCATTGCATGTTTGAACCCTTCCATGTATTAACCATGAACACCCTTTTTGTTCTCGCAACGTGCACTGTCACGACCCAAACCCGCCCCTATGGGTTTAGCACCGTAACCGGCTAGTAATCCGAGATTACCGGAGGCCTGCTTAACAGTAATACAGTAGTACAGAGTACAGGGGCATGGCGGAAGCCAGAACAGTAAATAAACAATGTCTAATGAGCTGTGACAGTCTGTATGTAAAAAGGTTTTTCATACATATAGACATTCAGTACCGAACAGTATGCACAATATTTACAATCATTCAGTACAGGGACTTAATCCCTATTAACAGTACAATACAGTGCTGTCAGTCTATACAGTAATACCAATCGGATACAGGGACAGACGGGGAGATTAAAACACCCCTAAGCCATAGCTTGAAAGGCTCGGAACCTCGCAGTGAGGCACAGTGGTTGGCTTGACGAAACTAAAGCTTGCCTGACGCTCCAAGCCGCGGTCTGGTGCCTGTACACCTACATATATATATGAGCAGTAAGCTAAAGCCCAGTGAATAACACAATGCGTAAAGGGGTTAAAAAATAATGTCCTTTCAGTATTTTAAACAGTCGTTTGCCTCGGTAGATCAGTTATACAGTCGGTGGCTTATACTTCATGTCATATCAGTCATTTAGAAATCATAATAATCGTACGTGGCACAACCGATAGCAAAACAGTACGGTGGTAGTAGCAGTGTCAGTACAGTAGTAGTAACGGTAACAGTACAGTACAGTAACAGTGCAGTAGCGGTAACAGTAACAGTACAGTAACGGTAACAATAACAGTAACAGTAACAGTACAGTTCTTATGGACTCAAGAGGTGTCTCGCACAGATTCTAGAGGTGGCTCACACTGTAGCACTTAGGTCCGTGCAGCACTTTGCTCCAGATTTCACAGATTGGCCTAAAGCCCAGTATGGACTCAAGAGGTGTCTTACACAGATTCTAGAGGTGGCTCACACTGTAGCACTTAGGTCTGTGCAGCACTTTGCTCCAGAGATATCCGTGACAGTAGCAGTACAGTAAACAGTAGGTCTTAAAAGACCGAACAGTCAATTGATAGCCATCAATCAATAAACAGTAGTGGTTCCAACGAGGGAACCGACAGAGGTCTCTGTAACAATAAACAGTAGTTGCTAAAGATGCCACAATACAGTTCAGAATATAAGACATACATTCATTCAGTTAACAGTAAACAGTTCAGAAGATAATCATTTTTGAACATATCTTTACACAATTGTTACTCACAGAGTTCTGGGCTACAGTAAGCTAGAGCGTCTCCTCGGTAAGCCAACCCTACACAGTATACAGGATGAACACACACTAAGCTATACAGTTGGGGAAGATCAATAACTTAACCCCTAATTGTCTTGGTGTGGTTCTACATCTATATCCTCATTAAGATGTCTTATTCCAAGCCTAAGAATGCCTAGAATGGAATAAGCATGCAAAGATGCATTCAGAAAGCAGTTCCAAAATTTTCAGAAAAACAGTTCCCCGCTCGAGCGTAGGTTTCCCCGCTCAAGCGGACATGCAACAAAGGTCTCCCGCTCGAGCGTCAACTCCCCCGCTCGAGCGTGTGACACAAGCCTCCGCTCGAGCGTACAATACCCCGCTCGAGCGGACTGTAAAGCAGTGAGAGATGCTGGGAGCTCGATTTCCCCGCTCGAGCGAACGACCAAAACCTGGAAATTCCAGATTTGAACTCCAAGATCAAAATCAACTTTCAATGTATCAAATTTGATCCTTTTGGGCTAATTTTCCAGAAAACACCTTAAAACTCAATGTACAGCATGTTTCAAAGATCAATTTGAGAAATCAAAGCCCAAAGGTAGTTCCATTAAACACCATTTTCAAATCAATTCCATGAACATGATTCTAATTGAACATGCATGTACCACAACAACCCTCAAGCCTCAAATTCATGCTCTAATGAGCCAATTCTTTTCAAAACAAGATGAAATCATGGACTTAAACATAAATATGAGCATGCATGTGACATTTTCCATGAAAACAACTTCAAACTTATCAATACAAGCATGCATGCATGGAATGAGCTTCAACTCAACACTATTGAACCAATTCATGCCTTAGATTACTAAAGACCCATGAATCATGCAAGAATAAACTCAAATGCACAATAAAGAAGGTCAATGATCTACCTTAGGTCTTTAATCACAAGACTAGAAGCTCAATTAGACAATTATCCTTCAATTCTCCAAGCAAAACTCAAGAAGGAACTCAATTCTCTCACTTCCTCTCTCTCTTGGTCGGTTGGGAGTAAGAAATGGCTGAGCAAGATGTTTTGTTTGGATGAAAAAGGCTCAAGAATGTTTTATATGAAAAGGGCCACTAGGTGGCAAAACGGTAAATAAGGCCAACTCTTTTATTTAGCTTATTTTATCTAATTTAATCATACTAAATCGATTTTCAATTAAATATACCATAAAATCACATAAGTTATGATGATTACAGAACATCAATAAATTTTCGATTTGGCCGCCGATAAGGCCTTCAATTTGCAGTTTAATGCATAAGACAAGAACAGATAATTTGGCAGTCAAACAGATAGATTATGCATTTAAATGGTCACAGTCAATCAATCAGTCTCGAATCTCAGTCAGTCAGTTCAGTATTTTAATCAATTCAATTATCAATCATAATCGGTCTTGGTTTAGCAGTAATCAGTAAGTAATCAGTAAACAGTGACGAGGGTTGTTACAGTCTCCCCTCCTTATAAAGAGTTTGGTCCTCCAAACTCGAATTAACATATGACAACAGAGATGATGCTTAGCATAAAAGTAACTTTCACTCTATAACAGGAGCATAATCAGATTCATAAACAAGTTCATGGCCCAATCTCAATCTTAGCAATGCACAGAAACAGAATCAGAAATCACGTATAAGGATTGGGGCTCATATTAAAACAGAATCTTACGCACATTCAATTTTCAGTCAAGGACAGATTCGGATGCATGTTCATTTCCATATTCTTGTCCAGGGCATACATAGATGCCACAATTCTTACTTAAGCATTCGGGGTGCACTCATTAGCACTACCAGAGCAGGTACAGAACAGATACAATATAGAACAGATACAGTGCAGGACAGATACAGTACTTATCGAGGTTATAAATTTGCGCTGGTCTCAGTTTCATAAGTAATTTCCCCCGTTAAATTACAGAGTTTCAATTCGTCCTCTTCCGAGTTGTTCACCCGGTCTTAGTTCAATTTGGTTCTCAATTCGGTAAGCCATCACAGTCAGTCCAGTTCATTCGGGAGTTATCGGTAATATAAGGCGAATTGTACATTACTCCCATAGCAGTAGGCAGAGTTCTGAAGTAAGTATTCATTTACTATTCATCAGTTCCAGTTCTCACAGATTCAGTCATAGCACATGTCAATATGACAGCAGTCATACAGATTACATATACTTCCAGGCAGTCAGAGTTTATGATCAAAACCGGTCTGTGGTCAACAGATCCCATCAGTCCTGAAGTACAGTAATCATCAAAACAGTCATTTCCCAGTCAAACAAGTTCATGGTCATAACAGTAATACCGGGTAAGTCATCACATGTCACATTCCCAGTTTTCCTACATTGTAAGCAATCTGATAATAGCTTTCTCATTAAGGTTTCCCTCAGGTCAATTCGATGAAAGTTCGACCAGGTCATGTCAGATGCAAGTTCTGTCAAATCATTACAAGTAAAAGTTCAAAGCACAAGCATCCAACAGAAATTCTATCAGTTACACAAAGGGTTTCATCAACCCACCGTTCTATCAGATTAGATCGGATAACAGTTCCATTCCTATCATTTCCAGATGAGGCACATTAGTTCGGACTCCATTCGTTTAGGTACATAATCAGTAGTTTCACAATTTGTCAACCGACATCAGAGTCTTATAGCATTACAACTCATATCAAAGCAGTACAGGTCATATACAACGTGTTCCTCCCAATAAGTTTACAGGCAGTGCACAGGCATGCAGTTATTCACATTGAGAGGTAAACATCACAGTCAATATAGCAATTTCCAAATAATTCCTTCATATAAACATATGGTATACAGTAATACATCACCCAAGGTTCTTGGTGACACATAATAGTGAGTTGCCCTACGAGGGTTCCAGATCGGTCATACAGTCACTAAAGCATAGGCTCGCAGGTTCAATCAAACAGTCATGCCAATTTCTCACAATCACAATTCACAGTCTAGAGTTTATCATTTGGGGTCTTTATTCAGTCATGCAGTTCCAGGGTCATAGTCCCAACGGTTAAATTATTCACAAATAACATAACAATCATTCCGAGCAAAGGTGAGCAGATATGTATATAAGTCTAAACAGTTTCCATAGCACAGGTAAATGTTAATATAAGGTTTTACACGCATATAGTCCGCATCAACGGTAGATTTCAAAAGATTCAATATTCACAGTCCATTCCTCTCAGTCTTAACAATATTACAAGCATGGGAACGTATATACAGGTGTGAGTTCAAAATCAGTTTTCATGTAGGCATTCGTTCACAAATTCATAAGCGGGAGTTCATCTTTACAAACCAATATGGGTTCTTAGTTTCAGTAGTCTCACACACACAAACAGTTCGCGTGTATAATTCGAGTTCAAGGGTCCGTTTATTCAATAATGTCCGTCAATACGTAACAGTGCAGTACAAATCATAGTCGTACAAATTTCTCGAATTACAGTCAATCATAAGGTATTCCCATGTTCAACAGTTCTAGTATAGTTCAAAACGTCATACCTACAGTTCACTTTCAGTTGTTGCAATATGATACAAGGACTTAACTCAGCAAGTTCTCGCTGTTCACAAGTCCTAACAGTCCTCATAGTATATGGTTCATAATTCCAGTAATTCAATCGGTTCAGTCAACATGTTCTCAGTCTATACCAAATTACGGAATATACGATTCCCACACAAACGTTCGTACAAGCAGTTTCATCTATTTCAGGTAATACCTACGTCAGTCTTTTCAGTTTTCCGAGCATTCTCCGGAACTAGGGTCTAGAGTTAGACTCATTCATGTTCAGTTGAGTTCGTGGCAAGATTTAGGCAAATGTCCTTCCTGACCACGTCTAAACAAGTTTCGGATAGGTGGCGGCAACGCCCCAGTGGTATTTCCCACATACAGTACAGATAGGTATATCATTGTTCACATTGCTTCTTTGACCTTCATTGGTCAAAGCTATTGCCCGAGATTTTCCATTCACGGAGGTCATTTTCACTTTCTGTTACTTCTGTTTCATTCTTTCTAATTCAGTTGGCGATGTTGATTTGGATATTTCAATGCTGCTACGTTATCTCAGACATTATACTCTATCCAGGACATCTACACACTTTGACGGTCGTAAAACGTCGATTCAGTCAATCATATCTAGGTCACACCCACCTTCAGTTCTTTTCTAGTCTTTGTAGTTAGTATCTATTATGTGGGGTGCCTATCAAGCTAGTTAGGTAAATTTTACCTCATATTCGAGCACAGTCTTATCACCTTTCAAGTTGTTCAAACTCAGGTACTTTCTTATCTCGGATGCATTGGGGAAAGTATTTTTCGGAGAAAACTTCCCATATTTTCTCAGTTTCTAAACCCAAGTCTCAATTTTCAGTGGTTCGGTACCTCCCAGAATTTCCGGTGGTTTCAGTTTATTTGGGTTTCCGTATCCGTGTCATCAGTTCATATTCAGTTGATTCAAGCACGTATGTCGGCCTTTTTATCTCCTCAGATTTTCAGTTAAGACGTCAACCATTCCTTCTAGCCTGTTAACTCAAACATCAGAAGATTCGATTTTGCTTACTGTAGACACCCCATTTTTGACCGCCCTCGAGACTTGGGCGTTACTGATGGTTTACTTGGTGGAGAAAACTGTGCAGGGCAAAGGTCCAGTTTCTTCGGCAAGGAGAGAGACAAATCTCAACTTCACACCCCATTTTGGACCAAAACTATTTTGGATGGTTTTCAGACCTTAAAACCCTCTCTTTCAAAACATTTTTGAAATAAAATTCCCACGATGTTCCGACGCTCGCATTTCGGTAAATGTTGCGCTTTTCGATAAACCGAGCAAGGACAAAGTAGAGATGAATGAAAGAGAGATGAAATCTTTGAAAAATCTTTCAAAACACCTTACTTGGGGGTTTGAAGTTGAAGAGAAGAGGAGAAGAGGGGAGAAACCAAGTTAGAGAAGAAGTTCGGCATGAATCCGGGTAGAAGAGGGTCAAGCAGCCCTCGCTGAATCGGGCTTATTCATCATCATACTTGGAGTTTAGCTATGAGGCCCCCACCGTTGGAAAGAATACTTCCGGGGCTTCATTTTTCATTCAAGAATCTCTTACATCCAAGTCCGGGTGGGGGAGATATGATTGGTTGAAGTTGGGCATCATCCCGGTTGGATCGAATCTGCGCGACTTCACCAAAAAGGGCATAACTTTTTGCACAGAAGGAATTTTAATGCAAGGTTTGCGGCATTGGAAAGCTAACTTCCGGGGCTTCAATTTGGACACCACCGGAACTTTTTGACCTCATCGGCCACCCATCGGCACTCTATTTATCCTACCGGCCAGTATAAATTGCAGGTCGGCAATATATTGTGCCGACCGGCAATTTATTTGGCCGATGACCCTTTTTCTTGGCCGGTTTGACCCTTTTGACTCTTGCAGGCATGGTGCATGCCAGCTGTGCCAGTTGGGACACACAGACCCAGCTCTCCATGCATATATGTGCCTATTTTGAGCCTTTGACCCCATTTTTGGACCCTTTGCTCAAGGCTTCTTGAGGAAGCCTTGACCCCTTATCTTGGCTTCCTCAAGAAGCTTGCACCCTTGCCCCTTGCTTCCTTGATAAGCCTTGCCCCTCTTGATCCCCTTGACCCTTCTACAATAGCTTCTCTAAGAAGCTTGGAGTCTTCCTCTTGTCTATATAAGAAAGGTCCCTTCTCCTTTGATTGGGTTGGATTTTTGAGCAAAAAACCAGAGATATATAGATATATATCTGATATATCTCACCTCCCTCTCCATATCTCTCTCATTCAACCATCAAATACCCTTGTTCTTGGGCCATTTCCTCACCAATCCATAGCACCACACCTCTACACTTCATTTCAGTACATTGGAGGCCATTTGCAGAGGCTAGGAGCTCATTTCCTTGGATCAAAACCTGCTGGTTTATTGGTCTACAAGGGTAAGCACACTTTTCCCCTAAGCTAGCATTTTCTTGGTTCATATCTAAGCCATATTTTCTTGCACATTTGAGCTCCGACCAAAACTGAAAGTGTCATTTTTTTGAGCTCTATTTCATCTTTCATTAAGGGTCTTATCCTGTTTGGGACCCCCATCTTGCACTTCCTTCATTATCCCTTTGTATGTCATTTTCTTGAGTAGTATTTTTGGCCTATGACTAATCTGTTTTGGAGCATGATGTAAACTGAGAATAGGCTTATTTTGAGCCCTTCTTCAACATTGAAGAAGGGCTCACCACTGTTTGAGACATCCTTGATATACTTCATGTTATAGCCCTCTTGGTGGCCTCATTTTGCATGATGCTTTGGCCATACTTGTATCTGTTTTTG
The DNA here is from genome assembly GCA_036172215.1 of Camellia granthamiana. NCBI lineage: Eukaryota > Viridiplantae > Streptophyta > Magnoliopsida > Ericales > Theaceae > Camellia > Camellia granthamiana. The sequence goes on along the minus strand of CM069904.1, from coordinate 33,717,107 downwards.
GGGCTTGTCATAAACTGTAAAATATCATATTTTTGGCCTCTCTCCAACATTGTAGAAGGGGCCTCCTGTGTTTGAGACCAGCAGCTGTGACTTGCCTCATTACCCCTCTTGCGGAGCCATTTTTGTATGCTGATTTTGCCCTATCTATGCTCACTGTTTGGCCATGCTTTGAACTGTAAAAATGCTTGTTTTAGGGCTGTCTTGCTTCTGTCTTCATACTCCATGTTCAAATTATGCATTCTTTGTATGGATGTAAGTCATTTCATGTACCTAATCTTGGGTTTCGGGGCCTATAGCATGCATTGGGTGACATATTTCCATGTTTTGGGACAATTTGGCATCGTGTTCCAGCGCTGAAATTCACATGCTTGTATGCCATCTTGCATCCCTTGCCATGCTTTGGTAGAGTTGCATTTTTGTGCCTTAGGTTTGGTTAATGCATTGTGCATGCATTCCATGTATTGTGTTGCCTTACTTGCCTCATTATGGCCACTGTTTTGGACCTAGTAGAGAGATGTCCAAGTTAGTGTAAGACCATCCTTTGCATGTCGATGCATGCTCACCTTGTGTGTTGTTGCATGTTTAGGTTGCGCGCCTAGCATACATTGTTCATTTGCATGTTCATGTTGCATACTTAGCCTCTATGCCTAGGTTGCATTTCATTAAGCATGCATCCCTTGCCTCTTGATTAATCATGATAGAGGTTGGGGCTCTTTGATGTGTTTTGTGCTTGCATTTCATTTGATATAAAAGTTGCTAACTTGGCTTTTGGGCCATCATGTATTGAAATGCGTGATTGATGGCCCGGGGGTCGAGGGCCATGCTCCCTTGAGTCCATTGCATGATAGGGAGTGTGTCCATGCATACATTTGCCTAGAAATTCTGTGCTATATATTGCCTGTCCTCTGTTGCTGTCAAAATTGTTTTCTGCAGGAAGTTTCTGCCGACCGGCAACACACAGTGCCGACCGGCCATTGGTGAATGGCCGATATCTTCATCAGCAGCCGATGGCATTTTCCCGTGGCCGGTGGCCATTTCCTCTAGCCGATGGTATTCTACAGTGTGTAGGAAATTTGTTCCAGGACTTTGGCAGTCTTTGGGGAGGCAGAGCAGTGTAAACAGAGGCAGCAGTGGCATGGTGCGGGTTTCTGGGCAAGTCGGATCGGACATGCATTATTCACGCATCCCGAGGCGGGGGCTGCGGCCATCTTCTCTTTGCATTTATTTTGAGTAGTTAGAAATTCTGTAATAATTTATTTATTATTCGGACTGTAATATTTATTTGATCCCTCTGAGTGAGGGCGTATTTGTAATGAGTGTGGGTGAGTGTGTGTATGTCTTCCAACCCCACGTCTTTCTTCCCTTTTATTTACCTGCTTATGATGGTAGATTAGGGCATATTTAAATTAGCATACCTTATGATATGCATGCGTGCATTCATACATTTGTCTTGCATGCACCGGGCTCGGCGCATCATGCTAATTGCATTGTATTTCAATTCCAAATTGAATACATGTTATCTGTTGCATTTCACATGCCATGTTTAGGATAGTCGAGCCTGTCTAGATTACATCTTTGCATGTGTTGCATTAGCCATCTTAACATGAACTAGGATCATGCATATGATTACTAACTGGTTTATGTTTTGGCTTGGAGTACTAGATAAGCTTTTATGCTTTAGCATACCGCATGCGTGTGAGTGTTGCCATAATTGCATGATTATCATGAGGCTAGCTGCTTATGTGATATAACTGCTTGAATGCCTGTGGATGGAGGTTGAATTACCTAAATTGGAATGATGCATTAAAACTGTGAGTTTTAAGCCCACTTGATAGTGGTAAAACCATCTTTTCTAAAGCCCACTTGAGGGTGGCAAAACCTACATTTTAGCCTACTTGCGAGTAGCAAACCATTTTCAAAACAAATATGCAATGTTGTGTTCCAATTTAGGCGATTTGGTCTATACTTGTTTGCTGTGTGCATAACATAGTAATTCTAGGCTAATAACCGGAATAAGAACATATAATGTTTTCAAAACAAGATATCACGGTTAGTAGAGGCCGGTTTTCGGACCGGGCGAGAGGGGGTGCTCATAGCTGACCTTCCCCGATCGTACCGAAGTTCCTGAGCCGAGGCAACTTTGGTGATGACGGACGCGTGGCCTTTGGCACCGAGTTAGTGTTTCCTAAATTTCCCAAAATAAAATATTTAGGTGGCGACTCTGTCTCTGGCAAAGCAGTCCATGTTTGGCACTTCTTTTCAAAAAATCTGTTTTCTCAAAACGATTTGCCGGATTTGGACTCTTTGGTTCGAGATTAAGAACCGTGACATTTGAGTCCGAACTATAGTAGACCCGCAAAGCGAACGGAACGGGAGCTTACCCTCCCGGGGCGTTCGGGGACGTCTACACTTACGTTCCTCGTCCTTTCCCTTGTTTACACACAACAAGGTGTTTAGCAATATAGGAGAGGTTCTTACTGGTTTTACATTTCATTCCATATCAGACGTGGGTATGCTTTCAATTCAACTCAAGTACGGTCACATGACCTTTTACTTTCACACGTTCATTTTCTTATAGATTTCCCCTGTCAGTAGTAACATTAACATTACATGTTATTCCATTTAACTTCTTTAAGTATGCATATAGGCTTCGTTTCATTTCACTATAAGCAGTGGTAGCAATTATAAACATAAACAGTTGCATACTTAAACAGTTTAACACATTAGCATATAATCAGTCATGTCATAACCACACACACTTTTTATGCTCATGCAATGCCCTAACTTCTTTTCTAGGACATCCTATAGCTCATTTGGACACGTGTGTGCGGTATAACTCGTGGTTAAGTATCGCTCTGATACCACTCTGTCACGACCTAAACCCGCCCCTATGGGTTTAGCACCGTAACCGGCCAGTAATCCGAGATTATCAGAGGCCTGTTTAACAGTAATACAGTAGTACAGAGTACAAGGGCATGGCGGAAGCCAGAACAGTAAATAAACAATGTCCAATGAGCTGTGACAGTCTGTATGTAAAAAGATTTTTCATACATATAGACATTCAGTACCGAACAGTATGCACAATATTTACAATCATTCAGTACAGGGACTTAATCCCTATTAACAGTACAGTACAGTGCTGTCAGTCTATACAGTAATACCAATCGGATACAGGGACAGACGGGGAGATTAAAACACCCCTAAGCCATAGCTTGAAAGGCTCGGAACCTCGCAGTGAGGCACAGTGGTTGGCTTGACGAAACTAAAGCTTGCCTGACGCTCCTAGCCGCGGTCTGGTGCCTGTACACCTACATATATATATGAGCAGTGAGCTAAAGCCCAGTGAATAACACAATGCGTAAAGGGGTTAAGAAAGAATGTCCTTTCAGTATTTTAAACAGTCGTTTGCCTCGGTAGATCAGTTATACAGTCGGTGGCTTATACTTCATGTCATATCAGTCATTTAGAAATCATAGTAATCATACGTGGCACAACCGATAGCAAAACAGTACGGTGGTAGTAGCAGTGTCAGTACAGTAGTAGTAACGGTAACAGTACAGTACAGTAACAGTGCAGTAGCGGTAACAGTAACAGTACAGTAACGGTAACTATAACAGTAACAGTAACAGTACAGTTCTTATGGACTCAAGAGGTGTCTCGCACAGATTCTAGAGGTGGCTCACACTGTAGCACTTAGGTCCGTGCAGCACTTTACTCCAGATTTCACAGATTGGCCTAAAGCCCAGTATGGACTCAAGAGGTGTCTTGCACAGATTCTAGAGGTGGCTCACACTGTAGCACTTAGGTCCGTGCAGCACTTTGCTCCAGAGATATCCGTGACAGTAGCAGTACAGTAAACAGTAGGTCTTAAAAGACCGAACAGTCAATTGATGGCCATCAATCAATAAACAGTAGTGGTTCCAACGAGGGAACCGACAGAGGTCTCTGTAACAATAAACAATAGTTGCTAAAGATGCCACAATACAGTTCAGAATATAAGACATACATTCATTCAGTTAACAGTAAACAGTTCATAAAACAGTTCAACTCGGTGAATAGTTCAGTTCAGTAAACAGTTCAGAAGATAATCATTTTTGAACATATCTTTACACAATTGTTACTCACAGAGTTCTGGGCTACAGTAAGCTAGAGCGTCTCCTCGGTAAGCCAACCCTACACAGTATACAGGATGAACACACACTAAGCTATACAGTTGGGGAAGATCAATAACTTAACCCCTAATTGTCTTGGTGTGGTTCTACATCTATATCCTCATTAAGATGTCTTATACCAAGCCTAAGAATGCCTAGAATGGAATAAGGATGCAAAGATGCATTCAGAAAGCAGTTCCAGAATTTTCAGAAAAACAATTCCCCGCTCGAGCGCAGGTTTCCCGGCTCGAGCGGACATGCAACAAAGGTCCCCCGCTCGAGCGTGTGACACAAGCCTCAGCTCGAGCGTACAATACCCCGCTCGAGCAGACTGTAAAGCAGTGAGAGATGCTGGGAGCTCGATTTCCCCGCTTGAGCGGCACTTCCTCCGCTCAAGCGGACGACCAAAATCTGGAAATTCCAGATTTGAACTCCAAGATCAAAATCAACTTTCAATGTATCAAATTTGATCCTTTTGGGCTAATTTTCCGGAAAACACCTTAAAACTCAATGTACAACGTGTTTCAAAGATCAATTTGAGAAATCAAAGCCCAAAGGTAGTTCCATTAAACACCATTTTCAAATCAATTCCATGAACATGATTCCAATTGAACATGCATGTACCACAACAACCTTCAAGCCTCAAATTCATGCTCTAATGAGCCAATTCTTTTCAAAACAAGATGAAATCATGGACTTAAACATAAATATGAGCATGCATGTGACATTTGCCATGAAAACAACTTCAAACTTATCAATACAAGCATGCATGCATGGAATGAGCTTCAACTCAACACTATTGAACCAATTCATGCCTTAGATTACTAAAGACCCATGAATCATGCAAGAATAAACTCAAATGCACAATAAAGAAGGTCAATGATCTACCTTAGGTCTTTAATCACAAGACTAGAAGCTCAATTAGACAATTATCCTTCAATTTCTTCAATTCTCCAAGCAAAACTCAAGAAGGAACTCAATTCTCTCACTTCCTCTCTCTCTTGGTCGGTTGGGAGTAAGAAATGGCTGAGCAAGATGTTTTGTTTGGATGAAAAAGGCTCAAGAATGTTTTATATGAAAAGGGCCACTAGGTGGCAAAACGGTAAATAAGGCCAACTCTTTGATTTAGCTTATTTTTATCTAATTTAATCATACCAAATCGATTTTCAATTAAATATATCATAAAATCACATAAATTATGATGATTACAGAACATCAATAAATTTTCGATTTGGCCGCCGATAAGGCCTTCAATTTGCAGTTTAATGCATAAGACAAGAACAGATAATTTGGCAGTCAAATAGATAGATTATGCATTTAAACGGTCACAGTCAATCAATCAGTCTTGAATCTCAATCAGTCAGTTCAGTATTTTAATCAATTCAATTATCAATCATAATCGGTCTCGGTTTAGCAGTAATCAGTAAGTAATCAGTAAACAGTGACGAGGGTTGTTACATGCACACTGTCGTAACCCGCACTGAGCCATTTTTAACAAATTTGAAGTCAAACCCACACTCAATAGCATATTTGGACAAAACCAAATGGAAAGCAGCAATACCCCCTTCGAAACATTTGTCACGACCCAAACCCGACCCAATGGGTTTAGCACCGTAACCGGCCAGTAATCCGAGATTACCGAAGGCCTGCTTAACAGTAATACAGTAAAACGGAGTACAGGGCCTGGCGGAAGCCAATACAGTAAGTAAACCATGTCCAATGAGCTGTGACAGTCTGTATGCCAAAAAGATTTTTCATACATATTTACAGAGCAGTACATATATATACATGTCATTCAGTGAAACAGAGACTTAATCCCTACTCAACAGTACAGTAAACATTCAGTCTATACAATCCTTTCGGTTATTACAAAGCAGTGAGACAGTGCAAAAAAAAAGGAAAATACTAAAACACCCCTAAGCCTTCGCATGATAGGCTCGGAACCTCGCAGTGAGGCACATTGGTTGACTTGACAAAACTGGAGTTTACTCCGACGCTTCTAGCTTTGATCCGGTGCCTGTACACCTACATATATATATGAGCAGTGAGCTAAAGCCCAGTGAATAACATAATGCGTAAAGGAGTTAAGAATGAATGTCCTTACAATAATGAAAACAGTTCATTGGTTCAGTACATCTGTCATTCAGTGATATATGGTACATCCGTTAGCATAGCAGTACAGTAAACGATAGTTCTTAAAAGACCGAACAACAATTGATGGCCATCAATCAATAAACAGTAGTGGTTCCAACATGGGAACCGAGTCGATTAGACAAATCCACCCGTTCATAGACCATCGGTAGGGCCATCCGTTCACAGACCGTCGATGGCAGAGATTTCTCAAACAGTAGCAGTAATAGTAAACAATAGTTGCTAAGGATGCCACAGTACAGTTCAGAATATAGGACATACATTTGTACAGTCAACAATATCAATTCAGTAAACAGTTCAGTTCAGTATTTCAGAAGATAATCATTTGAACATATCTTTACATAGTTGTTACTCACAGAGATTGGGCTACAGTAGGCTAGAGCGCGGTTCCTCGGAATGCCAACCCTATACAGTTAACAGATTGAACACACTCTAAGTTCACAGTTGGGAAAGATAAACCTTAACTCCTTATAATACCTCGGTGTGTTTTACATCTATATCCTCATTAAAATGTCTAAAACTAGGCCTAGGAATGCCTAGGATGGAATGAGGATGCAAAGATGTATTCAGAAAACATTTGCAGAATTTTCAGTGGAACAGAGTCCCGCTCGAGCGCAGGTTTCCCCGCTCGAGCGGACAAGCAGACAAAGGTACCCGCTCGAGCGCCACTTTCCCCGCTCGAGCGTGTCACTCAATACTCCGCTCGAGCGTACATTTCTCCGCTCGAGCGGACTGATGAACAGTGCAAAGTACTGAATGCTCGATTTCTCCGCTCGAGCGGACTGTAAAACAGTTCAAAGTACTGGGAGCTTGATTTCCCCGCTCGAGCGGCACTTCCCCCGCTCGAGCGGACAACCAAAATCTGGAAATTCCAGATTTGTGTTCCAAGTTCAAAACTCAAATTCGATGCTCCCAATTCGATCCTCTTGGGCCCATTTTCTGGAAAACTCTTTTAAACACATAGAATAACATGTTTCAAAGCTCAATTTAAGAAATCAAAGCCCAAGGGTGTTTAATTCAAACTCAATTTCAAACCAATTTCATGAACATGCTATAAACATGATATGCATGAGTTTAAAACAATTCCAAGCCTCAATGCTAGCTCAAATGAGCCCAATTCTTTGAAAAACAAGATGACAACATGGTCCTAAGCATTAACATGGACATGCATGCAAAAATCCATGAAGAACAACCTCCCAACTTGACAATATGCACATGCATGCACCAATTGAGCTATAATTCAACATGTTTGAACTTAAAACATGAATTATCTCTATAATGAAGCATGAACCATGCAAGACTTAGCTCAATATCAACAACAAGAAGATGAATTCCTTACCTAGAGTTCCAATCACAAGGTGAGGAAGCTTAACTTGACATTCTACACCCCAATTCTTCAAGATTCAAGCTAAATCCCCAAAGTTGAGTCCAAATCTCTCACTCTCTCTCTATTTCTCTTCTTGGTCGGTTGGATGTGAGAAGATAACTGATCAAAATGTTTTGGTCAAGTGTATGCAAGCCCCTAAGTGTGTGAGGTAATGGGCCACTAAGTGGCAATTCCGTAATTAAGCCAAGGTTTGCAATATATCAACATTTAATCTAATTTAATCATACCAAATCACATTTTGATCAAATACACCATAAATTATATAAATTCTAATGGTTCCAAATCATCAATCAATTTATGGTTCGGCCGCCGAAAAGGCCTTCAATTAGCAGTTTAAACATAAATCATGAACAGATAATGATCAATCAAACAGATAGAATATGCAATACAATAGTTATACTCAATCAATCAGTTTCAATTTCAGTCAGTCAATTCAGTAATTTATTCGGTTCAATTATCAGTCATAATCAGTTCAGTTTAGCAGTAATCGGTACTTAATCGGTAAGCAGTATGAGGGTTGTTACAACATTGGCCTGCATGACTAATGTCGTGTGACCAATCAACTGTTATCAACATTTTCTCACTATGGTGACAATAATTGGGCAACAAATCTACGCTAGATTGGGGACTTGTAAATGGTTCATTGTGAGGATCCAGTTGATTTGCAGACATAGTCCCACTGAATTGAGTACCTCGATTCAAATCATCGACCTCATTTTGCGAGTCAATGGCAACGTTGATATAGGTAACGCCAATGGACCTTGCAATGGAAAACATGTTTTCCATGGCCACATCATTACACATCATCACTTGATTCTCGTGACACGGTAATTTGTATGATATTGAAATTGATGATGGTGTCACATCCACCCACCTATCACATAAATTTTGTATCAATCGTTTTAATGTCAATCCATTAACACCCCTGACAGCAACCATGGATGAACCGAAGGTGCAAAAAAGCATGATGCCCATATCCTGCACAACAAAATGAATGAAACATTAACCATGGCATACATTCTACAAAAAACAAAAGAACAAAGCATCGAAGATATGTGACATGAAATCAAATGTGAGCGCCGTAACATCAACATCGTACAACATGGCCCAACCCACATTCAATCACAATCAATCACATTCAATTTTATATCTGAACAATGACAACCCAAATTAAATAACATACAAAGAGAAGTTCGATTAACATTAATATACATTCCAATAAATTCCATCAACAGATACAATTCTCACATTCAATTGTAAAAAATAGAAACCAAAGACTTTGCGAAATAAAATGTGACACATATGTCCACAGTAAATACAAGAATTAGACAACACAATACAAAAACCAAGTACTTCTCCATGTGTATGTGAGCTACATTTACATACATTCCAATAATATCCACAAACAAGCAAATATGACATTGAGAAGGAAAAAAATGAAGCCCAATAATTTTGCGATTCGTAACGTGACACATATGTTTTGAAAAAGTAGCACAACTGCAAAACACAAACTAAATACAAACGAATGTAACACAGACCATTACCATGTAACAGCCTTTGAGTCTACAGAATTGCGTCAATGTACGGCTGTACCATTTCGCAGAACCTAGCAACATTCTCACATTCTCAATTTCTAATCTAATAAGTTATTGTAAAATACTATTACGAAACGTAATGTGACATGTATGTGAACATTATAACACAATATCATTACCGCAAAAGTTGATGCAAGATTACCATAACAAAGTCTGCCAATGGATTGCTATGACAGATTGCGAAATCCATACGATATATGAGGACATTGAAAACAAAACATTCGAAAAAAAACCAAAGCAACACTCACCAATTGAATAAGCTGACAACTTGATCTTCTTCCCTCAAACAATCTGACTCCAAAGCGGCAAGATGAAACAACCAAACCATCCAACCCAATAAAATTTTGAAAACCTAACAGACTCCGCGATCATGGCGCATATTACGGCACCAAACAATATGGAAACAAAACGGTTAAAATATTGCAATATATATCAAGGGTATAATAGTAAACTGATTCTATTAAAACACAATAGATAGGACTTAATGGAATACTTTCTAATTTAAATAGAACTTCAAACTCAATAAGAAATTTCATAGGACTTAACATAGCATAAGTCTCCCTAATAGGACTTATAAATAATTTTCTCTTAATTTTTTTTCCAAATAGATTTTTTTTTTCAATTATTCTTTTTCAATCAATTTTTTTCCCAATTAAGTTTTTTTCAATTAATTTTTTTAATTATTTTTTTTTTCAATGATAATGTATACGATCCCATTGTCATAAATAATAAAAAATAAATACAAATATTTTAGGTCTAAACAAACATATTTTTTAGTTTATATTTTTAAAAAATTTCAAACATTTTGTTCAATTCAAACGCGTTTATAATTTATGCTTTTCTAAAATAAACAAAAATTAGTTTATAAAATTTTTGTAAATATAAACTAAAAATGTAAACGTTACCAAACGCTACCTTAGTATTTAATGTTTATTTTTACAATTAAGTCTATTTTAAGAAGTGACTAAAATAGTTTAAAAAATTAAAAAGTCATTACAAAAAATTAATCCACTCTTTTTACTTTTTTTGCTGAAAAGATATCTAAATTTATTTTTTTCCAAAAAATGTATTTTAATCCCTTTACAAGTTCATTAGTAAAGGCAAAAAATAAAAAAATAAATAAGAATACACCAATTATATAAATTTTTTGACATTAATTTTTTTGTAAACTATTTAATAAAGAGTGTTGTTATTAATACCTACCTTTATTTTTGGACCCTCATTTTTTTGAACCCCATTCTAAATCCTAACTTTTAATAATAATTCTTTTAACTCCCTAGTTAATACCAAATTTACATCTATTCATAGGCATTATTTGGCATCCCTTATATAGTACACTTTTTTATCTTTTTATCTTTTTTAGGTCACATCACCTCTCTACTTTTTTGCACATTTTTTTCATAAAAAATCAAAAGGTATACTTTATTAGATCATCCCAAACACCTTTATAATATCATCACTCAAGTTATGCACACCCACCTCATTTGCACACCATGTCCATCAACAATGAACGATGAATAATGATCCCTCTCATTCTCCAATAAATTGAAAAAACGACGGTCCCTTTCATTTTCTTAATCAATTCGAAACCCTAAACCCCAATTCATACTCCTCCGATTTTGATAAAAATTGAATCAAAGTTTATACTCCTCTGACTCTTCTGAAACTAAAAACACCATTGCATCTTTTCATCAAACTAGTCTGAATATGAGAACAAATTTGTTGAAAACCTCAACAGTCAGTAAATCAATACTGAACAAAATGTTTTTGTTCAGTACTATGTTACCAATCAAAATAAATAGTCAGTAAACTAGTAATGAACAACCTCAAACAACAAAGCAACAATTAAAAACAACAAAGAATCATTAATGTAAGGATCGAAAAGATAGATAAACTTACAAATGCACCGCCAACATCGTTTGAGTTGTTGTCATCGTATTTCATTGCTCGACTTATCTAAACTGTTGTGTTATCCCAGTAATGACAACCCAAGAGGGGAGTGAATTAGGTTTTTCAAAATATTTAAGTAGTAATGAAAAATAATGCAGTTTGAGCTAACTCAAAAATAAAGCAGAGATATAAAAGTTAAGCAGTCAACTATAATTGATGAATAAACAATGTGAAAAAATCACACAAGAAAATATGAGCAATGATAAGAGAAAGGAGAGAAGATATCAACACCACGATTTATAGTGGTTCGGCTTAACACAAGCCTACGTCTACTCCCCAAGGTTCCTCATTGGAAATTTCTTCACTATCTTCAAATAGCGTTAAAACCCCTAGCTTCACAGATGTTAGTTAACCATTGCAACATGTAATGTATCTCCAATTACTCAAGCTGACTAGTTTTGAATCTGGTGTCTAGTCATATCTAACCCAAGTGATTTTATCCCAAAAATCACTCACAAAAAAATCATGACTAGTTTTGAATTTAGTGCCTAGTTACACCTATCCAAAGTGATTTTATCCCAAAAATCACTCACAAAAAATTCACTCTCGCAAGAGTAAAAAGAAGGGGGTGCAAACCCTTTTACAATAAAAGCTCAACTCTCAGCAAAATCTCACTTAAAAGTGTATATCCCAATAAAGAACAATAGAGAGCTTTCTCAATGCAACAGAGAGCTTTTCGTGACTACCACCAATGTATATTGTTTCTTCTGTGTTTTGTTGCTTTTCAACTGAGGCTAGAATGCTTCTTTTATAGCTTCAAAAATATGACTATTAGAGTTTCAAGAAGGTAGCTGTTAAAGTTGATTCCATGGAATAAGGAATTCCCAAATCAATTCCTTTTGTTATATCTTCTATATTGAACATTTCCATATGAGAGCAATTTGAATTTTGAATTTTTGTATTCTTCAATTAATCCCATAGTCCATGCTTTCCTTCCTCATGTACATCTTTAACTTAAAATAGTAGACCAAAAGAATCTTTATATTCAAATTTTGTCTCCTAAGCTTTCTTTCTTGAATATCAACACAATGCAATTTGTCATGGAAAAGTTCTGAACAAATCCCATTGATTCTTCAATCTTTTCTTGTAGAGCAAATCTTTCTTGTATATCAAATCCAATCAAAATCTTCATTTCAAATCCTTTAATGTACTTTGAATTCAGACTCTTCATGCTTGATTTATGTTTGAACAATCTACTCTGTATAATACTTTGAGCTAGCTCTCTGTGTTGAGCTAACTCTGAAAATTTTGGAAATTTCCTTTTGCAATCTAGTAAGCTTTGAGCTTGCTATTTCTAGATTTGAGTTGGCTCCTACATTTTTTATTCGATTCTTATTCAATACAATATACTTTGAGTTTGCTCCTCTTTCTTCAAGAGCTGACTCAAAATAAAGAATATTGTTCCAGTCAATTCTACAAGTAAGACAAACTTTAATCAGTTTTAAATTTAACAATAACTTATCATAAGCATAATCGTTTAGGCTTTGTTATCATCAAAATCAGTTATATAATCCTTTGGAAACCTTGGGGCTATCATGTTGATTTCTTATATCAATGAATTGTGACAATGATTTGAACCAACAATTTCAGCTCACAGTGACAATGATTTCTAATTAAGGTTTAGGATGGTGATGAGAAGATGGATACCGTTTAGGGTTTAGGTTGCCCACGTTGCTGTCCAATGGTTTGGTGGGTGTATAATGTTATAGAGTGTGATTCTAATTGTCTTCCTTTAGTGAGTGGATATTTCATTAAAAGTTGTCATTTATTGTAATTTTACTTTAAGTTATAATTGTAATAAAATAAAGAGTCAAAATTGGGTGACCCAAAAAATAAAGATAGTTGTTAATAACAACAATTTTAATAAACCTTACATTTTAACAAGCGAATAAGATTGTTTTAGTGCACTATGGTCATGTTTGATTCACAAAATTAATAGTGAAGTATTAATAATCCTAGTAAATTAGTGTGGTATTCACTATCCAATTGGATTAATATCCATTGGATTAATAATCTCACCCCTACCTCATTATTAATAATTCTATAAATTTGTTGGATTAATTATCCATTGGATTAATAATCCTAAACCAAAATGTTAAAACAAACATAGGATAATTGGACCCACAGATTAATAATCTCAATCCCATACTCTAATCCACCCAATCAAACATGCCCTATGTAGATTATAAATAATAAAAAAATGTAAAAGCACTGCAATTTTTTGGTTGGTCTTTTACCTTCCTATTTTTTTTTATACCATTTTACCTCTTAGGTAAATGACCAAAACCTTAACTCTAGCAACCATCAAGCTCTGGTCAACCTCAACTCCAGCAATTCCCTTTCCAACTTCGACCACTCCTTCTCAACACCTCCTACCATGCCCTAGCCCTTTCCCGTCCTTCGGCACCACCCTTTAGTCATTCCCCACCTTCCACTATCGCTCTTACCATCATTGGCAACGCCTATCTCCACCTCTGCAACTTGTCAAACCCTCTCGACCATCGAGATTCTCTTCTCCTCTTCTTTTTTTTTTTCCTTCTTTTGCTTCTCTTCTTCCTCCTCTTTAACACCCGAACGAGGAGACAAGAAGGTGTGGGCAAACGATAAGGAGGGAGTGGTGGACGTTGATTATTGAATCTATCTTATTTTTTATGTGGTTGATTTACACATAAAATATGATAAAATGAGCGATTTATATTTTCAAAACAAGACTTACAGTGAAACCAATGGCGAATTGGGAACAATCCGCTCTATAGCCAATACTAGAAAGAAATACTTGTTTTTAAAAAGGTTAACTTTTTTGCCTAAGATATGGCTTATTTTTTTGATAGTTTTTGCTTATTATAAAAAAACATACAGAAAAGTAAATAACCTAATAAATAGCTTATTTGGAGTGTCTCCAAAAGCGACCGAAGATAAAATTTAGGGGAACCTATGTGTAAGTCATAATATGTAGATTTATTGTCTAATAGATCTTATAAGAATTAATGACGTTTTTCATCAAACATTATTAAAAAATTTCACTAATTGTTAATTTTTAGCGAAATTTAAAAATTTTGTCATAAAAAATATCACTAATTATAAGTTTTAGCGATAGTTTAAAAAATTCATCACATAAAAACATCACTAATTGTAAGTTTTAGCGACAATTTATAAAAACCGTGATAAAAAAAATTACAAATTGTTAATTTTTAGCGACATATAAAAAATCATCACAAAAAATTATTTTTAACAACGATTTTAGTAGGACTTATTTCAATAGGACTTGATAGGAATTAAATCTAATTATTAGAACTTATTGATAGTTTATCATAAAATTTAAAAGCTGGTTTGTTATCTAAAAAATAAAAAATGTGTTCAATTTTATCACTCACAAAATAAATAAATAAAATAAACTTCTCAAATGCATCAAAATTTTCAAATTCTAAAAAATTAAAAAGTCAAAAAAATCATAAAAAAATTATATCAAACTCTTTTGATGGACTGTTTGACGTAACTTATCTGAATTATATATAATTTTTTTATTCTTAAAATCTATATCAAATTGTTTAATATAATTTTTACTTATAAATTATTAAGTTAAAATTACTTAAATAAGTTTACAATTAGGCCTAGTTTGGGAAGATTGAAAAAAGACAAAAAGTCAAAAAGTCACTATCATATTTAAGTCACATCATCTTATTTAAGTCACATCACCTCTCTAACACATCATTTCCAACCCAACCTAAACCCAACTCATATTTCATAAAAAGTTAAAAAGTACACTTATTTAGTCTTCCCAAACTAGGCCCTAAAACTGTATATAAAAAATATTAACGTCTTTTTTTTTAACTTAATTTTTAGTTGTCAATGAGTTATAAACCGACTCAAAATCGCATATCCGTTTTGAACACACTGATAATGATGGTGACAGCCTGATTATTAGGGGGTTTGTCGTACTTTTTTGGTACCCTTTATGTTTTTTTTTTTTTTTATTACTTTACCCAATGTTTAATTAGAGAATTTGATAAGAGATTTAAAAAAAAAAAAAAAAAGAGTAAGTGAAATTTAAATAAAATATACTTACATTTTATTTCTTTTCATATACATTTTCCGTTTTTATTTATAAATCTCTTCCTAAATTCTTCAATTAAACATAGCATTAGGGTTTGTTTGGTTTCAACTTCTTGGCATAAAAATATAAAAGACAAAATAAGCTAAATAAGTTAATAAAATAGAGTGGGTGTTTGGGAAGTGATTATTTTTTAGACTTTTTAGCTATTTAGCTACTTTAAGCCTTGTTTGGGATAAATTAAAGGCTGGTTTGGCTTAGCCTAAATAAGTCAAAAAGTCAAAAAGTTACTCCAAAATCCAAAACGATATCACTATTCACCCAAAAAAAAAATTAAAAAATCAATTTTCTTCAAAAAAAGTACACACCGAATTGATGTGTGTGCAGCTGCTGTGTGCGGCAGTGGAGAAAAAAGAAATGATTGGGTGTGGTTTTTACACACACCGTTGTTCGTCCCATGAGGGCCATCACGGGTCCCGTTTTGATAATCTGAACCGTTCAATGTGTAGAAATTGTCGAGTAATATATGTCTGCAAAAAATCACATTGATCGGATATCGATAACTATATGATCAAATTAGTTATGTACAACAAATGGATGGTGTTATAATTAATGATTGAAAAATAAATAAATCTGATCAGATAGCTATCGATATCCGATTAACGTGATTTTTTATAGGTACATAGTGTTCGACGAGTTACACACATTGAACGGTTCAGATTATTAAAATGGGACCCGTGATGACCCTCACGGGCCAAACAAAACCGTCCAGTGTTTTGTACAAAAATTAGCCAATAATTTCCAACTTCAATTCACTCCTGCCGGTTGTACGGCTGGGGCCACCTCTCTCTAATCATCTTCTACACACTTTTTTTATACAATTTTTTAATACACATTTTTCTATAAAAAAGTTAAAAAGTTAACCAAAACCTCCATATTTTTTTCTCAACTTTTTTAGTCCAAAAAGACAAAAAATGCACTTTTTTAGGACACCCCAAACCAGCCCTAAAAAAGCTAAAAAGTCAAAAAATTACGAAAAAAATTAAAAAGTCTATACTATTCAATGGTAGCTTGTGGGGGAAGCCACTTGGGTAAAATTATTATTTTTTTCTTTGAATGCAACTACCCAAAAAGTCAAAAAGGTAAAATTGTCATTTTGATTTTATTATAATATTTTATTACACATCTTTTCATAAAAAGTCAAAACGTTATCCCAAGGGAAGCAAAAAAGAAGCTAATTTTTAGTTTTTTACTCATTCTGAGTCACATCACCTCTCACATTTTTTACTCACAAAAATTACAAAATAGATTAAAAAAGCCAATTTTTTTATCAAACTTTTCAAAACACCACATATTTTTTTCTCTACTTTTTAAACCAAAAAATCAAAAAATACACTTATATAGCACATCCCAAACAACTACTTGTATGCTATTTTAGTTTTTGGGTTGTTTTGAAAAGATAATTAAAAACTAATTTTTTGACTTTTTTTAAAAAAAATATATAAAAAATGTGAGAGATAATGTGACAAAATGTGTTAAAAGTTGAAAGATAGCTTTTAATCATCTTCCCAAAATAGCCCTTTGTGTTTAGGAAGATGGGGTGAATTTTTTTTGAATTGCTATATTAAAAAATATGTTTGAAATGATTGTATTATGCAAAATGACCAAAATACCCCTAAAAAAAGAAGAAAAAGGAATGTACTCATTGCCGGGGCAGTTAGGACAGTGCCAGCCACCGCCAACTTTGCTTTTTTGTGACACAGCAAATATATCAGACAAACGGCGGTGCTTGAGGGCCCGAGATTTCGGGGCTCGAATGCCCGAAATTTCCTTATAAGGAAATAAAAAAAAAAAACAAGGCAAAAAAAAAAAAGAAAAAAAAACAAAATTTTCCAGAAAAGGAAATTTGAGCCATTTGAGCCACAGTTTTTTAGGGCCACCAATCATTTTTCATCAGACAAATATTTGTTTGTAAAAAAAGAAAAATGTACGAGTTAGCTTAAGAAAATTGATGGATATGACATTATTATTTATTTTATTTATTGTTTAAATTATAAATATAAAAAATCTCTTAAATTTGTATTCATCATTTGTTAATACATTAATTAATATACAAATTTGTGTATTAACAATGTTAGATTGTAAGATTATTCACTTGTAATTTTTAAAAATTAAGACTTTACAAAAATGACAAATTTCTTTCAAATTTGACTTTTACTTGAACAAACTTTGAATTAAATTAAATTACAAAGTTGGTCTACATTTAAAATGTAATTATAAAATCTAGTCATTACAAAAAATTGTAAAATTGTAACACATTAAATTATACATTAAAATGAAACTATTAGTGAAATTGCCTACAACTTTGCCTTTTCATTATAGAAAGTATGAACTAGTTTGCATGATAAATTTGTATGAAATGCCATTGTTAACGTTCAAAAATTACGAGTTAACTTGTCAAATTCGCATGTTTGTCTGAAATATGACCGTTAAGTTTTAATAATTACTAATGCCAATAACATACAAGTATCCTACCCCCCAAAAAAAAATTGTATACAAATTATCATGCAGGAAAAAAAGAGTTGCAATTTCTTTTAAGAAATTTGAATTTGCATCAAATTTCGAACTTCACATTAGGTTCATAGTTTAAAGGAATTTGAATTATAAAAAATAAGAATTTGAGATAATGGCAACTTTGTACCAAATGTAACTTTTATTTCATAAATTTACGAGTTCAAGTAAATTACAACTGTGATATAAACTTCGTTTACAAATGTAAAAATTACGAAATAGAAACATTTGCAAGTTTGTTACACACTTGACTTTCCATTCCAAATTTGACGCATTTACATGCAAATCGTAATTGCATACGAAATATGAGTTTTACTTATACAAATTAGGAATTACAATAACATAAAACAATAGAACAATATTGTTTCCCATAATTTAAGTCCGTAACGATTTGTTCCAATTTTTGCAACGAATGTGCGTCCACAATTAAAAGTCATGCTACGTGTCTCAAACCAAGACATCATACAACCAATTCCGAATAGAAAATAGTTATTTTACAATAGTCCTTGATTTTGTATGTGAAACAAATGGTTGTGGATGCGAATGTGAACTCTCCCCATATCTACATCCATGGTTGTTGAACTGATTTTTAAGAACAGATTCTGAAAAATGAAATTAAAAAATTTTTAAATGCACAAAAGATTTTATAGAAAAAAAAAAAAAAAAAACCAAAACATAGCTACAGCATAATATGTTTGTTGAACAACAATACAGGTCATGGGTTGTTTTGCCCAATTTTTGACGCCCATAACAACTGCAACACCAAATTCCGAACTACAAAATGGAAAAATATATATATATATATAGGGGGAAAAAAAGTTCATAGGTGCAGATCAGTACTTGTACAACAAAATACCATCAATAGGGCCCAAATTACAGTGCGATCTACAATAGTGGTATGAAAAATCAGCAAGAGGAAATCGGAAAAGAATAATAATAGAAATCGCGTCAGTATACCTTACCTGACGCAAGTTTTCGACGATCAGCGAGCAAGATAGTAGGTTGCGTGGTCTTTATGTAAGTGATCCGCCAGAGTGAGATCCGCCGGAGAAAGGTACGATGGTGTTCTTCAAACCCTTCCGTCAGTGGGTACGACAGATAAGAGATGCAAGAGAGATGAGAGCTTTTTTCCTCAGATGTTGCTCTGATGTTGATTTGAGTTGTATGTCTGACCAAAGGGTAAAATAAGGTAAAATAGTCTTTTCATTTGTAGCCTTAGCTACAGTGAGGCTACTTTGCTTTTTTCGTCAAACAGCCTAATTCACGCATTCCCAAATACTATCAAAATGTCACATTCAAATCATAATTATTTCACTTTTACTTTTACAAAAGTCAAAAAAGTCAAACCAAACAAACTTTTAATCCCAGACTAAAATAGTCAAAAAGTTAACTAAAAAAAACTTATTGCCAAACGACGACTAGTTATTAAAAAAAAAAAATTTCACTTTAATCTTTTATATGCTAAATTTTTTAATTTACTTTTAAAATTAACTTTTGATCAGAATTAGATAAAAAATATTGCTTTAACTGTGAAATTACATAAAAATTTATATTATTATTTAATTTCGTGTTAAAAATATGAGTTACATATAATAAAATATTCTTATATTGTGGTATTATTAATATATCATTTTTTGTCTAACTTTAAACATCAATTAATTTTTAAATTAAATAAAAAAAATTAAAATATAAAGAATCCAAATGAAAAAAATAAATAAATTAAGGATTAAAGTAAAAGAATGATCAAACGCTCTTTTTTTTTTCAAGAGCTTGTTTGGCAGGTTAGATATTAGTACATTTTTTATTTTTATTTTTTTAACTTATATCACTTCTTTACTTTTTCTTTTTCTTTTTTTATATATATTTTCATAAAAAGTTAAAAAAATATACTTATTTATATAATTTCAAAAAACTAAAAATTTTGAAGTAAGAGATTGTCGCGCGGCCGCTTCTAAGCAAGAGCGGGACACGTGGCATCCGTATGATATCTCCACCGGGAAACATGCTCTCAGTGGGGCGTTAGGATCCTCTAGAGTGTTTTTCCTAAAGTGATCTCCTAGAGTTATTCATCAATGGTTGATATGTGTTCCACTGGAAGATCGAAGGGCTAACATGCAAAATAATCAAAACAACGTCGTTTTAGTTAGTAATTTGAAAAAAATAAAATAAAATAAAAAATTCAGATTTGTTTTGAAGTCGTTCCTATCATGTTCCAGTGAAGCATTGGAGAGAGAGAGAGAGAGGGGGGGCTGAGAGAAGAGGATGAGCTGAGGAAGAAGACCGTCGTGTCGCCTGCCACTCATCGTCGACGAAGTTGCATCACCCGCCACCCCCGTCGCTGCCATCGCCGCTGCCGCCAAAGATTGCATCTTGTTTCTTCTTGTCTCCTCCACCTCCCTTCCCTTCTCTTCTCTCTGTCTCTCTCTCTACACCTTTCACTTTCTTTCTCTAGCTTCATCCTCATTCAATTGACGGATCTGGCATTATTGTTTTCCTTGAATTGGGTATCCTACATTTGTCCAGTCATAAACATCATGTATATCTCTGTTTGAATTTATTGGGTTTTTTTTTTTTTTTTTTTTATAATTCCATATATGTTGAGTGATTTTCTGTTTTGGTCCCTTTTTTTATGATAGATTTTTTTATTAATCTAAAACGAATTTCCCGAGTTGGGTATTAATTCTGTTGAATTCATTTGTATTTGTATTTTTTTTTTTGGGCAAACATAAAGTTCAATTAGTGTTTTTTTTTTCTTTTTCTTCTTTTTGAACCGTTTCAATTAGTTACTGGGTGTCAATTTTTTGAACTTAAGTGGGTTTACTTCATTTTCTTCAATTCTTTTCCTTCCTTTCGGTTGACACCATGTTGCAGCTATAAACCTGGGTTTGCTTCAATTTCTTCAATTCTTTTTCTTCCTTTGGGTTGACTCCATTTTGCAGCTATAAACTTGTATTGCGGAACATTGAGAATAGTCTCCTTAAAATGAAGCAAGATGGTTCTGTGACGGTGCAGTGAAGATGTAGAGCAGTTGCGAGATTGATCAACACCAAGCGTCTCTCTCTTCTTCTATCTCTCTCACTTTGTTTTCTATGTGCTGCGTATATAGAAGTTGAGAGGGAATTTTGAATCTGAATTTCTTTTCCTTTTTTTTTTCGAATTACTAACCAAATATCAGCCCTTGGATCTTCTAGTGGAACACGTGTCAACCATTGATGAATAACTCTAGGAGATCACTCTAGAAAAAACACTCCAGAGGATCCTAACGCCTCAGTGGGATCCTGTGTTATTTTCATGAAAAAAAAAAAACTGAGTATATAAATTAAATAAAATTAAAAAATTATTTTTACTAATAGATGTGATATGTAGGGGTGGTTTGTGATGATCTAAATAAGTGTATTTTTTGACATTTTATGAAATATGGATTGTGTATGGGTTGGATTTGAAGTGATGTGGTGAGAGGTAATGTGACTTAAATAAAATAATGTGATTTAAATAGAATAGTGACTTTTTAGCTTTTAGATTTTTTTAGGTTATGACAACCAAGACCGTAGTTTGAGGTCTAAAAAATTAATATTTTAAGTGAGTTTCACATTAATGACACAAATTATATATTTTGGTGATTAAAAGTGTAATTTTTTGAGTGAATTTACATTTATCTACGGATTTAATGGTGTTTAAATCTATTTTAGAAAGTGGGTTAAAAGTTACTTTTCATATTTTAACCCACTTCCCTCTCAGATAAAAAAGTCAAAAAAAGTTAACCATATTTTCAAAACACCCCTTACTATAGAATCAGGTTTGAGAACTAAACTTAATCACTATTTATATATTAAAAATAAAATTAATACAATTTAAATATTAATGATCAAAATGACACAAATATCATTTTAGAAACCAAGGGCTTATTTGGTTTGTTTCTTAGAAGAAAATTTAAAATTATTTTTTAAAAAAATAGAAATTAATTTGATAAAAATAAATATCAAAAAGATATTTTTTAATTTGTAAAAATTATTTTTGACATCTCAAAAAATAAAATTACATAAAAATGATTAGTACTTTTTATTTCTTTTACCAAATTAATTATTAATTATTTTTAAAAAATTAATTATTTTTTTAAAAAATCAAACCCATCATGCAAAAAAATTTAAGTCTAAAACTTTATTTGGAAACATCATGTGTGCGAAGAGTATAGTCCACTGCAGAAAAGCAAGCATGTATAATGTCATAAATAATTAAGTGGTCCTCCCAACTTAAAAGTCATCAATAATGATTACCACTCCCTAGGAGTTTTTACACTTTATAAGAGTAAAATAAAAAAAAAAAAAACAAACAAAAAAACAAAAAAACCTTATAGCAAGAGAAGTTATTAAGATCTTGCTTGTCATAACTTAAAAAAGTTAAAAAGTCACTATCATATTTAAGTTATATCACAACGCCTCTCTATCACATCACTTCAAACTCAATCCATATCTAACCTACATTTCGTAAAAAGTCAAAAAGTGCACTTATTTAAATCATCCTAAACCATCCCTAAGTCATTTTGGGACATGATGAGATGGCGTTTTAAGAATAGTGTCGTTGATGGATGAGGTGAGACCTATACTTTTTTGTTGCAGTATGAGTAAATAGGAAAGCATATAATATTTGGTGCTTAGTGGGTGGCATAACCACGTGACACCCACCAATATCAAATAATTTTTTAAAATTGATGGTTTGCTAAAATGGACAAAGTATTAATTTGATCGGTTCAAAACTATAGAAGTTACAAATTTAAGTGAGTTAATAAATTTTTTTGGATATAAAATTATAATTTTAAACCAATCAGATAATAATGAATCCGACAATCCTCCACCCACCGCCATACTCCCTCACCCACATCCGCTACTCCGAGGCTATCCCCACCCAACCTAACTCAAACCCTAACTACCAGCACCACCCAAAACACACTAAGCCATTCTTGTCACCAGTTAGCACTGCTACATAAACACTATAAATTTTACAATATGTAAGTGGAATATATTCAAAGTGGAGAGCTTTTATTTTTACCATCATATTTATTTCAGGTCACAAATTTTTTTTTTTTAAATATTTTTTTACTGAACAAAACTACATGATGCTTAAATTAACTTCCGAATTAAAGATATAATTGATTCGTAAGTTTATTTTTGAATTATATAATTTTATTTAAAATTTGATATTGGGACTAAAAACAGTATGTGAATTGAGTGAAAATGCTGTATGAGAATATCATATAATTTTTTTAAAAAATTGATGTCCAAACTACAAATTGTGCATCAATTGACAGAAAATTATGTGTGAAAAATAGAAACCCAGTAGTGTGAATCATTCAAATATCTATTTGAGATAATTTATGTAAACAATTAAATGAATTTAATAATTATAATTACATTTTTATTATCAAATCAATTTAAATATAGTTTTTATAATAATTTTGACATAAGAAACCATCTAAAATCAATAAGATTGAGTCAACCCACATTGGTAACTATAATATATTTTTTGAATTAAATTATGAATACACTCTTTTATGCTATTTTACACCATCTACTCATAATCATAATAAGTCTCGTTTGCTAATTATATATTTTAACTAAAAAGTCAAAAAATTACTATAAGTTATCAAATTACTTTCTTTATTTTTTTACACATCTTTTCGTAAAAGCCAATAAGTTATTAAAATAGCATGTTCCCAAACAAGCCCTAAGAGTGACGTATGTAGGACCTCTTTTGTTTTTTGAATAGGAGAAATTTTCATTAAGATCAGTCAAATGACATTTACAGAATAAGTTCATCCAATAAAATGAAGTTACACCACACAAAGTAAAAATCAACAAAGAAACACCCAGGAGAAAAACTATGAAAATATTCAGACGCAAAGCTCGCATTGTGAACCAGACGCCGATCATAAGAGTTCAGCAATAGAGCAAGTCTAGCATAAAAGCATAGATTTTAACCACAGAGAAGGTAAGCCACAATCAAACACCGATGGACTCATCACACAACCAAACACCAAACAAAAACAAGAGAAAAAAGAAAAAGAAAAAAATCAGACCTTAATCCCTAGTCATGGCAGTGGATCGGTAGATCTGGTAGAGATGGGTTCAAGGAGGCTACCGATCTAGTGAATGGTGGTAGATCAAGTGGCTGTGGATTCGTGGAAGCGTCTGATATAATGATTCTGGTTTAAACTCGACCCGTTCAGTGTTTTGGATCCAAGATTTCTCGTCTTGATGGTTGTTCATATCTTCTTCCATCTTATTCCTTGTTGAGATTGGTTATTGGAGTGTTTTAGTTGTATTTGAAACATGCTGGGAGTTAGTTCTTTAAAACTGTTGCTGCCCAGATTTTGGGTTGTTCGCTCGAGCGAACTTTCTTGTGCTCGAGTGAACTTTGAGAACTTCCAGTATTTTTGCAAGTTTGCAAAACTATGGGGAGTATAGCACTCTTTGCTTGAGCAGTGTTTCTTGCGCTCGAGTGGTCTTGGCTCGAGCGGTCCTTCTTGCGCTCGAGCATTGTTTTAGAACTCTCAGTACTTTTGCAGGCCTACAAAAGTACTGGGAGGGTGGTATTCTTCGCTCGAGCAGTACTTTGGTCGCTCAAGTGGTCTTTCTTTTTGTATCTGGTCATTCAAGCGATGTTTCGGTTGCTTGAGCGGTTTGCACGTGTATCAGTCCATAAAAGTCACTTTTTGAGTCACTTTTTCATATCTCTCTCTCTCTAAACATTTTCAAAACCCCAAATCTAGACCCTCTTTCTCTAAAACTCACATTCAACCTCCAAATAATCTCAATCTATTGATCTCTATACCTTAGTCCTTTTGTTGAAAAGGTAGAGCTCACTTAAAGTTTTATTCTAATTGGAGCAAAGTTAGTTTTCGATTTCGTCAAAATTTCTCCACTCTCTCTCTCGTCTTCTAGCTTTGAGGTAGGGATTTCTCCGCACTTTAGTATAGTTTTTAACTGGGTTATATATCTTTTTAAAGAAATTTTGATATTGGGGATTTTTGGAACAAAGCCAGTGTTTTGGTTTGAAATTAAAAGAGAAGTTTTCAAAATGGGTTCTTAAATATGAATATGGGTTTGAAAATGTAGTTGAGTTGTGATGAAATGATGGATTTTTATCCTTGGAGTCGATTTTTAAAGAAAGGGGATTTTACCCTAAATTGTGAATATTTGATTTTATAAAGAGAAAATGAAATTGATATTAGTTTTATGAAATTAGAACGATGATAATAGTGGTGGTGGAGTTGGATATGAATTATCACTCATATCTTGAAATGCTGGAAAGTATATCTTTATTGGAAATTAATTATCTGTTTAGAAATACCTATTTTGGGCTATCGGTGAAGGATAATTATAATTGTTGTAGAAATTGCATGTAAATTAGGTGAATTGAAACTAATTTCTCATCCATTTGCATTGAGTATTGTAACATATTTAACACATTGAAAATGTTTATTGTTTTGAGAAAAAATGGTGAATACCTTAGTGAATCTGGGTAGGGAATGTAGTTATGCTATTAAGTTGGCCTGTGTATCCTTGGTGAAAGTCCAGAAACCCGCGCGGATAGGTGCCGAGCCTTCCGGTTAATACCAATAAAAATGGCAATTGGTAGTGCTTGTAGCCTACTTGCAGACACATCCTAGAGATTCCCAATGTTGTATCTACTACCCTATTTTCTATTGTAAAGGAAATGATTTCATGAATTGTGATATAAACCTGGCATTACATGGTTTTTGAAAAGAGATATAAAATGTTTTGATATGAGCATTGCATATGCATTCATCTTATAACTCTGTAAAGATTCATACAGCGTTTTGGCTCACCTTATGTGGAAAACTATTTTCAGGTGCTGATGATATGCCTCCGCCAAGGTCATAGCTTAGGAGGACTTGGAGCCGAGAGCTTCTTGTTTTGTTTTTGTTGTATCTATTTTATACAAGCCTAAGGCTTTACTTGTATTGAGTTTCAAATTCACTTTTTGTTGTAACCAAGCATCGACTTGGAAAGTTGTAGCCATTAAGGCATTCATTTATCTGTTTAACTCTTATTTCATATCTTTTGCTTATGACACATGCCATAGATTTAGGGTTAGGACTTATGAATGTATTACTGCATGTGTTACATTTTTTGTAAAATGGAATTATATGAATGGAAGGATATTATGTTCGGAAATGTATTGTTATTTAATAATTGTCATGTGATAAATAATGGTTATTATTTTGGGGGGTTACATTCGATCTGGTGAATGGTGGCAGATCTAGTGGTGGTGTAGTGGTGGTGGCGCTAGCGTGAGACGGAGGAAGAGGTAGATGGAGTATCTAGTGAAGGCCATAACTGGGTAAGGCAGTGGGGAGGGGAAGATGAAAGACATATAGATTCTACCAAAAAGGGAAGAACACCTGACAAAGGAGGGAGAAGATGGGAAGACAAAGCTTCTAAAGTTTATTGAAACCAAAATGGCAAAGAAAAAAAAAAGGAAAAAAGGGATAGAAGGAGGAGGGACAATAATTGGAAAAGATAGTGTCAATTAAACATGTTTGCACATGCACTTTTTTTTTTTCTTTGTTCCAATCATTCATTGTGAGTTTATTATTAGGGTAAATTACACTGACCTTCTCTAAAGTTTGAAAAAAAATACAATAAGTCATATAAGTTTGACATAATTACATTAGACTTCTCTAAGGTTTTAATTCATATAACACTTAACTACTTTTTAATCAAAAATTCGTTAGTCGTATAAATGAAAAAAAAAAATATTATCATCTCTTTTACATTAAAATATATATTTACCTTGTGTATTTTTGTTTCTTTCATATCAATTACATTAGTTTTGGTATTTTTAACCTTACGAAGATCAATGTAATTGTGTTAAAATTATAAAATTTATTGTATTTTTTTTTTTCAAATTTCAAAAGAGTCAAGGGAGGTTAGTGTAATTTACCTCTCCTCTTTATTTTGGGTGGTGGTGGAGGTTGGGTTTAAACACTCATGATTTTGTGAACTTTAAGGATTTGAATCCCATTTGTGTTTTCCTTTACTACATCAATACACATTTATTTATTTTTTTCATTTTTTTTTTTTTTTTTTTTTTTGGGGGTTTAAATTGGAGCCAATAAAACGAAGCCCTATAAATAACCGACTTCATAGTTATACCTCTTTCGATTCTTTGATACCGACCTATTGAAAGAGGTTGCAACGATTCATGTATGCTCCCTCCATGAAAGCACAACAAGAAGGGGAGTTCAAGCCTTAAAGTCAATTGGCTATTAGAGTTAATTTCATCCTTATTTTATTTCATCCAACAAACTAGTAATACAATAACCGTTTGAACAAAATTCTTACAAACTAACTACATTTAGAAAATTTTAACGGACTCTTTAAACCATGGGTAAACAAATAGATAAAATAAAGAGTAGCTTTATAGATAAAACAAATGGCAAAATTTATTTTACCTCCTGTATTATGGCTTGATAACGCTTTACCTCTTGTCTTTTAAAAATAACCATATGCCTTTCGTGTGATTTTGAACTAAAATGCAACCATTAACATTGTTAATTATAGATGTAAAATTATTATAATACCCTCAAACCTTATATTTTTTGTTATTATCTTTCACTCTCATCTCTCGTTCACATAATTTATAATGTCTAGTATTAATTCAATTAAATCACAATTAGTTATAAATTCTTAATTATTTATTGTAATTCTTAATTTTTTATTTTTATTTTTATGTATTTATGTTTTAAATCACAATTACTCCTACATATTTAACTATTTAATGTAATTACTAACTTTTTATTTTATTTTTAATTTAATTACATTTTAGATCTATTCTTAAATATTGTTTATTTTATATTTTATATAATTATATTTTAGATCAATTCTTAATTATATTATATTTTAATTTAATTTAATTTATTTTAATTAGTATATTAATCTAATTTTAGGTTTGAAAAAAAATGGAAATAAAATTGCCTTTCGTTTATTAATTTCATTTTAATTTTTTGAAAAACAAAAACCACTCTCAAAATTGGTGTGTAATGCACCTTCCATTAGTTTACATGGAAAAATTAACAGCAACACTTTAGTCCAAAACCACATGAAATTTTTTGATTATATTTAAACAATAGAGAGGTAAAGTGCTCCAGTCTCAAACACGAGATTAAAATGAATTTAACCCTAAAAAAAAATATGCACCCTTTTTCTATTGATTTTAACTAGTAAAAAATAAATAACAGCTTAGAGTTACACCAACTAACATGGCTGCAAAAATTTCAATTCATTGCATTAGCCTTTCTCAAAAACAAAAACAATGAAAAAGATTCAAAAACACCTATCATTTTACTTAATTTAATGCAAAAATAAAATTTTAAAATTCCAAAAACAACTTTTTCATAATTCTTTGAAAGTGAGTTATTTTCTGACAAATAAAAATAAAAAACAACTAACCAAACAAATTTTATGAATTTTCCAAAAAAATAAGTAAAAATAAAGAAATCAAAAGCATTCTATCTTCAGAAGCCCAGCTATGCCATCTTTGAAATTTGTCAGCACCCAATTCAATATTTATAACCCACCCACCCACCCCTTGTTCCAAACCTGAAATACAGAGTTTTAAAAAAATAAAAGAAGAAACAAAGTAAACAAACAAAAGAAATGTGGAGTACACATACTCCATGACCAACCAACCACCACACTGTAAATATATTGGATAGGTTCAATCTATGGTCATTAAAGCCATCCATAAAAACATTTTTGACACTCAAAACCATTCCCAAAAGATGGAGTAACAAAGAAACTAACTCAGAGAACGGTTCTCAATACCATTAGGAGAGGGGGGAAAGAGTTGGTTATCAATAAGACCACAACAGTAAACAAACAGTTACAAAATAAAATAAAATAAAATAAACAAACCATGTGTCGAATAGAAACAGCTTATATATAGCACATTCCATATTCCATTTCAGCTTCACACCAAAATAAATATATCATATCACTGTCAACCGACTCGACTCGACTCAACTCCAATTCCCTCACCTCCTTCCAAGTCACTCCAGTTAAGTATATGTCAAAGATCAAAACACTTACACAGAAGCCCAAAAACCAAACCCACTAGGACTATAAACAAATGCCCCACCAATGGCACATGGCATACTGCTCAAGTCGTCTCAACAAAGTCCATATATAGGAAGTAACCGACGCAGTACACATCTATTCCCATAATTATATATTTACAGTCTTCAACCAAAAGAAGAAAGCCCACCTACAAACTAAAATATCTCGTTAGCCAGCTGGGTCGATGGCAAAAGTGAGGATATTATAGCTCCTCCTGTGAGCAGAACCCTGTTAAAGGGACACCCTTATGAAAACTGTGGTGTTTTGTTATATATACGCTTATATCATGAAAATGTTTCTCTTCCATCTCTTTTCCTTTTCGACCCTTTTTCTGGCCATCTTTGTAATAAGTAAGATCAGTTTTTCTTGACCGCACCGAACAGTAAATACACGAATTATCTGGCATCATTCTGGCTTTACCTGGTGTTCCTCCGCGGTCTTCCAAAAGATACCTGTTTTGCTCAAAATTTTGCTAACACTTTGATAATCTGTCTAGCAAAAAAGAGCCTCGAGACAACTAGCACCTGTATACTCCAATATATGGTAAAAGACCAAGAATTTCACTGCAAACCATTAATTGATACTGTCAGTTTCAAGACAAGAAGATTAATCATCACACCTTAAAGCAACTTTTAACAACTATACACACACAAAAAAAATAAAAATAAAAATGGAGTGTATAGATATATATCTAATCGTGCCCCATATTACAAAAGAGACCATTTCTCTATACAGCAGAAATGGTTGGCACTGAAAAAACAATTAACATCATGTTTCACATGGAAAATGGAATATACGTTATAATCTTTCCTTCCATCAAGTTATGCTCCAATTTGTTTGGGTGTTTTTTGTATTTTTTGGCATTTGGTATAACCAAAAACGAAATTCAACGGGGAACATTTTCTATGGTCAATGGAAAACAAACCTATTTGGCGGAAAATGTTTTCCACTTCTAAGTTTTCCGGACTCAAATCTTACCAATTCCACCATACTACCACCTCCACCTTCACCACCATCCCACCACTAATACAACCATTAGTACATTTGTTTCGAGGACATAACCAAACATAAGAACACATTTTCTCTACAACATTTTTTGGGAAAAGTTTTCCGCTGATCAAACGAAGCGTACTAGTTAGCTGCATTAGTGGCGCTAACCTTTACTTCTCTGTCAAGAGGGAGTTTAAAAAGCAGATAGAGCACCTAAAAGACAAAATATGGGAGACAGCATCTATAAACAACCAAAGAATGGTGGTTCAAAAAGTGTAGTATCAGATTTGGAATAGGATCCCATTGTCACCACTAATTCATTCAATTTGTTTTCCTCAAGCATTTTGATTTAAGAAGACCATCGTTTTTCAATTCACATAAAATAAAAATATAAAAGTTATCCATAAAGGGTTACCAGTTAAAACAACGCTAAGAACCCGCACTTGACTTTTGAACCCACACTTGTTTCTGCACTCCAAAAAACATAATTAACCCAAGCAGGTTAGTAAATGAGCGAACAGCAAAACCTCATAGCTCAAGTTGACACCAAAAATGTAATTGCAAGCACACCTCATGGGAAGCATAACCAGAAGAACCTCCTCTCTTCAAGGGCTTCCCCTCACTTACGATTGAAGAGGCATCTGCATCCTTCACATTATGTACTAGCCCCCGACGACCATTATGTTTATGGGAACCTACATAAGTTGTAGCAACATAAGTTGTTGTATGCAAATCAGAAGAATAACAGGGGGAGCAGGATGGGAAGGAGTTTGAAGATGCATATTACATGGACATATTCATAATAGTATATTATTGAGGTTCCAAAAGCACAACTAACCATTATCTAGCGAGGGATAACCGCTACGTCCAATTCCAACAGTTCTAACTTCCCCACTCCTTACATTTGACATGTCAATTTTCCCTTCTCCATGACTTACTGGAAAACGTATACACAAATGAAACTACAACTAATGCCTAATTAAAAAAAAATGGTAACAACAGAATCACCTGGAAATACTAGTTTGCAGGAATTATTCTGTACTCTTTCTAGTTAGTGTGGTAGTGTGCATATTGCAGAAAATGGGGGAAGAGTGGGAGCCCCTGGGAAAAGGGGGAGTGCACAGAAAAATGAAGAAACATGACACTTCTATAGAGGTGGCGTGTCGTGTTGGACACAACACTTTGTAGACACTCCTAAAAATTTGTGTAAACACTTGTTCAAAAACATAAATTCATATTATGCAGACACTCTACGGTAACTTTTCAGACATTTTGGCAACACTTCTAAACCCTCCGAACACGGCCTATGTGATGAATCTCTTCACAGTAACAAACAATGTTCTGTATTCTTTGGAATGCGACTTATTTACTCTAAATAGGTTTTGAAACATTTATACGATGAATACAACATGTTTAATTCTATATTCTACAATTGTTTTGCATGTAATTGTTACGTGGATAATATTTCAATGTTTAAGTTATGTGACCATATCCCGCTACTTAGCAAAAAAGTAACCACTATGCACTACAGTCTTGCTGATTTCTAGAATTCTAGCTGAGTAAATGGACCCACCTTCTGCAAAATCTGGCTGTAACAGTGTAGATTGAGAAGTAGAAGATGATAAAGATTCATCACTAGCATGAGATCCATCTGAACGGCGAAGAGGAGTCCAAACACCACGATCAGGTCTATCCTTGTTCCTTGTACGTTTCTCCTGCTTCTCACCGGACAAACCATGCAAATCATTCCCAACCACCTTATCTTCTAGCTCTCCATTTGTATCCTTCGAAAACAATTGAACGTTTTGGGGTCGAGGAGGCCTTTTGTCCTTGTCCAGATTTGAGGCCAGGATTTTCTGTTCAGAATGGACTGAAGATGAAGACTGAATTTGGCGTGCATCCTTGTTTAGAAGTATGCTTCTGATCATCCTTCCACTAGTTTCTCTTCGCTGGTTTTGTTTAGGAGCACTTGAGCCAAGTGAATTTTTAACAGACTGTAATGACATGCCACCAGACACCTGTAGAAGGGACAAGAATGTCGGCCATAAGTTGTTTAGCACTGAAAATGGAAAGAAACATGATGATGAATATGCATCCTTCAAAACCAATGTATGACGAGCATAGTTGTCAAAACTGAGAATCGTATCATCAATTGAAATCCAAACTTTGCAAATCATGAAAGGAATCAAATCAAGAAACATAAGATTTGGCAAAACCTATAAAAAAAATTATGTTAAACAATTGTAAACAGGAAGAAGAAGAAAAAAAAAAAAAAGAATTTGGCACATCTTATACAAAAGTGAACTGTCTAATTCGAAAGATATTGCCTTTATAATAAGAGATATGGGTCCAAATCTCACCAACCATAAAATTATTTAAAAACCATAATATATTCTCCACTGGCATTAAAGAAATGGACATAAAAATCCTAAATAGAGTGTAATAAGAAAGAGTAAGTAGGAACACTTTATTTTAAAACACTTTAAAAGGTGGTCTGATGACTTGACTAAAGTTATATTAAACCATGTTTATTTCATCTAAATAAAAAAATAGATAATTTGTGGATGCTAGTTACTTTTTCCTTGAGAACTCTTAGAAGATGTATTTTGACATTTTTCAAAGAAGGAAATAAAGAGAAAAAAAGTTAAGAAATCATGTGTAGATATTGATTAGTTTCGTCCAGAATATTCTTAAAAATTGCATTCTGACATTCTCACCAAAAAATGAGGTAATAAAGGGGTCGAAATCTATCAGACCATAAGATTACTATGCATAGGGACCAATAAGACATGCCCAACTCATGGAACCAAGCTTTCATCAATTTGTGAATTGTGATTGTATTTTTTGTCTACTACAGTTTAGGCCATCTAGGTTGTAAATCAAACTTACAGTGCGTCAGAAACCAACATGCTAGTTCCCCTTTTTCTAATCACATACATATATTATCTCTTTATATGTTGATTGCCAAGGCACAATTAGAAGACATTCAACTCTTTTATTGCTGTTCAAAAATAAATAAATAAAATAGAAGACATTCAACTTCTTTGCTCTTGTTTTTCTTTTTGTCCTTATCTTTTTCCAGAAGAGAGCTCATTTAGAGCATTTTCTGGCAATTCTTACACCCCATTAGGTGCATTTGTGTTTTATTTCTCGCTGCATCAGCCATGCCAAAAGCCACCACAATGGAATAATGGCAGCGGCTATAAAAATGGCATACAAGTGATAACAGTGGCAGGGGTGAAGAGTGGCAGGGCATCAACCATCATGTCATAGGCAGGCATGCATTGTTAAGGTTGTACCAGGCTGCGGATTTAAAAAAAGGTTGTACCAGGCTACCAGCACTGGTAATTGAAGATTTTGGTGCAGAGCTTAGAGTTACGACATCACACCCAAGCCGCCCATAACATGTCAACATGAACAAGCTGTCTCTTTCTCTTCTACCATTTCAGCTGTTCACTCACTGATG
Organism: Camellia granthamiana; assembly: GCA_036172215.1. Classification (NCBI taxonomy): domain Eukaryota; kingdom Viridiplantae; phylum Streptophyta; class Magnoliopsida; order Ericales; family Theaceae; genus Camellia; species Camellia granthamiana. The sequence goes on along the minus strand of CM069904.1, from coordinate 33,683,657 downwards.
AAGAACCCTTTAGGGCTTCAATCTCCTCCATTTTCCTCCGATCTCGGCTTCGATACTCTTTGTCTCTTCTTTGCTCATCTGGTTGCTTCTTGCTCCTCTTAGTTTTAGGGTTTCAATCACATTTGATTCTCACAATCTTTGTTTATCTCTTTCTTGTTTCTTCGATTCCCTTCTATCTTAGTTCTTTGATTCATTGTTTTGTGTAGTTTTCTCTCATACCTAAATCTTCATTTTCCTACGATTTCTATCCATCTTCTGGTATAGCTCAATAGATATTTTTCTATCCAGTGTTCGTTTTGGCCGAAGGCTTCTTTTCCTTTGTTTGGTGCAGATCTCTCTTGGGCATCTGGTGGGGGGATGCAAAACAAGTTGAAGTTGATCTCCATAGATATCATTAGGACTTGTCTGACTGGGTAAAGGCCGGGTGAAGGGGATGGGGGCCATTATGGAGAGGGTGGGTGGTGGGGATGAGCTGTGTGAGAAGAGAAGAGGGAAGAATAGTTTTAATAGAGGTATATGTTTTCAACCTCTCTCTCTCTCTCTCTCTCTAAAAAATATCCTTCCCTCCTCTTCTCTATGTCAATGGGGTGTGTGTGTTGGGTTTTTTGCAGAGAAGTTGAAAAGGCAGAGAGATGGCAGCCCCTGTCGGCTAGGCAATGGGGTCCTGCTACGGAGGGGGTGGTTGTCGGAAGAGGGAACAATCAAATTATGAGAACAAAAATAACTATTTACAAGGTATTATTTGCATTATCATTTTTAAGGGTTGGTTTGGGATGTTATAAAAAAGTGCACTTTTTGACTTATTGCCTTATATGGGTTGGATTTGGGTTGGGTTTGATGTGATGTGTTAGAGAGGTGATGTGATTTAAATAAGATGATGTGACTTAAATAGGATAGTGACTTTTTGACTTTTTGTATTATTTAGTGTACCCCAAACCAAGCCAAACATTATTTTCTACTACAAATACTGTCTTTATTTCTACTTTTTGCATTGATTTACATCAGCACAAGCAAAATAAATAAATAACACTGCACACACATCTTATAATAGATGACATGCATTAAAACCATGGAAAGGGATGAGGAGCATCTAGGGTCCATTCAGACTCTCAAGGGAAGGGAGACTGCAAGAAAAAAAGAAATTAAAAAAAAAAAACTCACATGAGGAATTTCTCTCTCTTTCCCCTTCAAAAGCAGGATTTTCTTCTTCCCAGTACCCATGCTTCCAGAAATTCCTGAAACAGATTCATTAGTGGTGTGCAAAATTATTGAAGGATATATAGATAAAGATTAATTTCCAATGAAACTGGAACAAAAAATTCCAGAAACCAACAAAACCCATACTAGTGTAGGCATCCCAATGATTTAGAACAAACAGAAAATTATGCATTCTTGACGAGGGAACAAACTATCTAGATATGAAACACTGGTAATTTGACAAGCCAAAATATCTGAGTGTGGACAATTACAAAGCTTATATCAACAACAGTCAATTGAGGAGGGAAAAAAAATTTACAATAGCATTCAAACCAGAATCTGCATTAGATGGTTCTGTTTGAAGACAAATTTATTTCTCCTTTCTCTTACCAATTCTGATTAGATGATATATTTGACATGTGAACCAAATGAAGTGGGCATGTCAAACACAAAAGCCTGTAGATATCTTGGAAAAGAAAAGAAGAATCCACTTTCAAAAGCTACTAAGACCTGATGGGGACATATCACACTATGAAGGCACCTCCCCATTATTCAGGACAGGTGAAAAAAATGAAAACCTGAACAGTGCCTTTTACTCTTCGCTTTTTATGCTTTTTTAAGACCAAAACTTGTTACAAGACGAGGTCAGATGATAAGTTCCCTCAGGCACAATGCCTTGGGCACGTTCTCCATTGCATTAATAATTAGGAAGGAGCAAAGTGGTGAACACAAGAGGAGAAGAAGAAATGTGGTGAACACACGAGGAGAAGAAGGGTCCCGTCCCAGCAATCCAAAATTGACTCCATCCAGCTATTAAAAAAAAACCTGCCCAATCTTTACAGGGAAAACATTAATAATTTCTAAAATCCTCTCATATGATCAACAGCTCAGCTACTGTTTATCTTACATCATAACAAATTACAGTTAAAGACTATCATATTTTAATAATATATTTGTTTCTAATTAAGAAAAGTAATACAATACAATATAAGAAGTAGATTCCCCTAAAGATCTGCAAGATCTACTTTAACACATCCACAGATCTAGATATATTTATCTGTGTACTACTTCAGTTCATGTAGTCATCTAACCTACAACTCAGTTATATATATGGATGCTATAATGCAATGTTGTAACACCACGTCACTATTTCTCACAATTGTGTTCCTTCAGTACTTCAAAATATTAATTATACACTCTACCATCACAGCTTAAGGACTTTGCCATTAGTAGCTCTTCTCCTCGTATCCACATGAGAAACCTTCCATAAAAGAGGATGTAACAGTTTTTAAAAAGCTCTAGGTGCATCTAAAGCCTAAGCGTGAGGCGCAAGGTGAGGCTAACACCTCACTTGGCGCAAGTTGCAGAAGATATGCAAAATTTTAATATAGGCAAAGTTTTCAACATAAGAAAATATTTCTAGAATTTCAAAAAACATAGAACAACATTCCATATTCCAAAATATAAAAATAACATTAACATTTTGAAAATTTCTCAAAAATAACATTCAGCATTGCTTTACCCAATATTATATGTCTTCCTTCATCAATTTATTGACATGATTCACTTTTTCCTAGGAAGCACGGATATTGATACGAGATACGGGTACGATACGATATGGATACAGCGATACAACAAAATTTGAAAACTAGGATACGGGTACGGTAAGGATACGTTCGTAAAAAATATTATTTTTACAATTTTTAGTAATGCAGCATGCGTAAAAATAAAACTTAAAGCAAAAGACAACTTGATAAAAAAGAAAGATTCCTATAAAGCTACGAGAAATTCTGAAAATTTAAATTAAAAAGAGTCAAAATTCACCTAATAACACAAATTCTGAAAATTTAAATTTTAAATAAAAGAGTCAAAAAAAAGAGTCAGAACTATCATCCTAATAACTCAATTTTTACTCAAATTTTATTTTAATTTCATAGATTTCAATTTTCACCTAAAATTTAAATGATGTTATGATGGAAGGGGTACATTAAAATACAAGAAGGAAGTGTGCAGACTTTACTATAATTATTTAAAAAGTGAGGGATCAATTGTAAAAATTGATTAAATTAAAAGACGAAAAAAGGGTAACCGAAATATCATCCTAATAACTCAATAAAAAAGAGTCACGTGAATAACTCTCACATGGGTGAGCAAAAAACACAAGAAAAAAAGAAAAAGAAAAATCAAAACAGGAACTGGGAGAGAGAGAGAGAGAGAGAGAGAGAGAGTGAGATGAGATCGAACAAGAGGTAGAGCGAGAGGGACAGAGAGATCGAGCGAGAGGGAGAGGGGGAGAGAGAGAGAGGGAGAGAGGACGAACCTGATCGACTCCTCCTCCTCCTCCTCCCTGCTGCTGCCTGCTGTTCGCGAACCTTCCTTGCAATAGAGACGACGACGACTCCTCTTGCTACTACTGTTTGAACCTAGGGCTTGGAGGTTGGTTGATTTTTTTGTTTTATTTACATTACTTTTGTTATTTTACAATTTGACCCTCATTATAAGTTTTTAAAATTATTTTTTCGTCCCGCCGTATCCCGAACGTATCCTGAAGTATCCTCGCATATCCCAAACGTATCCGAAATTCAAAAAATTAAAAAAATATATGGGATACTTCTTTGCCGTATCTGATACGTATCCCGCCGTGTCAGACGCATATCCGTATCCGATATGCGTACGGGGGCCATTTCGGAGTATCCGTGCTTCATAAACTTCTTCTTTAGATAAGAAACTTGCACTGTATAGTACATTAGTGGTTTTGATTTTGAACTGAGACCAATATGCCTGATAGCTTTAATCATTGGCCCAAAACTGTCTTAATTCACTACATTGAAAGGAATCCCAAAGTCATATATGCATCTTGCAATCATAGAGCTTTTGCTCAATGCCTAGGGATTTTTTTGATATAAAATTGGGGCTAAAAACATGTGCTTACATTTTGTATTAAAGGGGTTGTGATTCCTTGTGGCTACTTACAAAAAGAATAAGGATGGAGTAAAAATTTGAAGGAAAAGCATGAGGCGTGCGCCTTGCGTCTAAGGCACGCACCTCAAGTGCCTTAGATGTGCCTTTCCTACAACGCCTCGCCTCGAGTTGTCTGAGGCGCCTCACGCCTAAGTGCACCTTCTAAAACACTGGGATGTAACTACTATAATGCTCTTTTCATGGAGAAGTGATTGTAAAAACATATACTCACACCTAGTAGGCTCTGTTTTATCAGTAAAAAGTACGCATTATAATAAAAAAAAGGAGCACCAAGGGTGTGCCACCCATGTACAAAGCAAAGAACTTCTATATATCAATTTAATCCAAAATCCCTAAAAAGTAAATAAATAAATAATGATTCAAAGATGGGTGGTCAACCCCAACTGAAGACCAACTATACAAAATGGCCAACTTTTTTCTCTTCAAGACAGAAAAAGGAGTCTCAACTACATCAAAACTTATTTTATCATGTGCCCTCCAAATGCTCCACATCAATCCAAACGAATGAAGTACCATGCCCTTCTACTCCTCCTACCGAGTCCAGCTACCCTCCAAGCGCCCAAAAACTCCAAAACTCAAGATTGGAAAACCCACCTGATGTTGAACAAGGCCATAAATAAGGTCTGCAAGTCTCAAGTTACTAGACAATGGATGAGAAGGTGATCCACCGACTCACCATCGCATGCACATACAACACCAATTCACATGGGCCTGCTTCCTCCAAATAAGATTATTAATACACATATCTAGTAGGCCCTATTTTAAAGAAAAAGTGAACATATCCTTGCATCTAGATAGGCCTTACTTTAATTTGTACTTCCAGTAGTTTCCATGTCTTGCTGTCATTTCCTTCTCAGTTCTGGACTGTTATCATTAAGATGAAATGATAGAAATACTAACACCTTCACAACAACATCAATCAAGAAAAATTGCTAGTAAATATACTACTCTATTGCTCTTTCATGATGGCCTCCTCATAGTAAACTATCAAATTTCACACTCATCAACATTATCATCCATAAGGAAAGACCTCGAAGGCTGATGTCATTTATTGTTGGGTGGTGTTTGATAATTCAATTCAACACTTAAAAATTGAATGCATTAAGTAAATAAAATCAAGTCTATAACCACAATTCATAACAAAATTTAAACATCTCTTAGAAATATGATAAAACTTCAAGCCACAAACTTCTTACTTAATGTTGAATGTTCAATTTTCAGCCACTTACGTTTATGTCACTGTTGAGATGTATCACCATCGCCCCCCAAATGCCACCACCACTCTAGTACAACCACCATCACCACCAGCAGCCCTCCACCTTCCACCATCACCACCACTACGCCACCACCATATAACCACTACCATCACCACTAGTACCACCAACCAACGCCATCATCGGTCTCACCCTACAAACACATCACCACTGCCACTCAATTGCTATCACCATCTCTGTTACCACCACACCATCACAGTCACCATCTAATAAGCATGGACACGGACGGACATGAACACGGACACAGTGATTTCAAAAAAATGGGGACACGTACACACGGGAACATGGCAATAATATACATTTTTCATATATTTTTATTTTCTATGTAGATTAATATTATTACATCCACAAACAATCAAAATTAACAAAAACTAACACTAATTCAAATTTTTTTTATTAAAAAAAAAATCATACTTCTAAATTAACACCTAATGTTTATATATATATTTTTAGATGATCTATTAAATATTTAAATTTAAGCAAAAAGTAATAAACATTCAACCTACCAAAAGCCCTAAAGAAAAAGAGGAAAAAAACTAGTTGGCATGTCTATAGAGTGTCCCTGGCATGTCCCCTCGTGTGTCCCCCATGTATCCCTTGAAAAAAAGTATTAAATAAAGGGACACGTGGCGTGTCCCATACGCGTTTCAAATGTGTCCTCACCATGTCTGACACCCCTATGACACTTGTTTTGAAGTGTCGGAACTTCATAGGTCACCCTCACTTCACTACCACCACTTTCTCCATCTCTACCCCTATCTCAACACTTATGTTACATGGACTCAGGTAGGGGTGTCGGGCGAGGTGAGTATCTAGAGGTCAAACCCATCAAACTTCTAATTCAAGTGTACATACACTCGGCAAAAAAAGGTTATTATTTTTATAATTTTAATTTGTTTTGTGGGATAAAATGATGTTTTACGTAACATTGAGTCAAAAAGATATTTTACTCATTTTATAGCAACTATGCAACAAAATATACATACAAAGACAGTGTTAAACATAATTACATAACAAATGTCCTATAGAAAACATTGGACACACCTCGCACCCTTGTTCAAGTGTCTGAAGTGTCCGACTTATTTTGAAGAGTCCATGTAACATAGCTCAACACAACCACCACCGTTGTCCGCTAACACCGTCACTGTACCATTGTCACTGTCACTACTGTTATTGCTATCGCCACCACTACCCCACCCTACCAGCACAACAGCCACACCACTACCTTACCACCACACAACCACCTTCTATGTTGCCACCACCTCCAGCCCAACACCACACTACCACAACGTGGCTATGAACCCACCACCACAATATAAAGAGTAGAAGAGAAAATTTAAAATATTAATAAATTTTCAATTTCAATTTCTTGTACATATCAAACAATTTGATTGAAGTCAACACTTAAATCTAAGTACATACCAAACAATTTTTCATATTAAAAAATTTGCATTCAATTCTCTACTTTCATATTTCAATTTTATCAAACATCACCTTAGCTTCAATATAATTATTTGAAAGATTATTGCAAAAGTGACACAATTGAACCAAGATCTGTGATGCCTTCAGTGGTTTCCTAATTTTTATTATGGCCTCTTTTTGAACTTCAAATTAGCCTTAATGCGAGCTAAATTTAAAATGACCTCTCCACTTTGGCAATCATTTGAACATGAGCAGAAGCCAAAACTAGATGACTTTGAAGCAATAAAATATTTGTGCAATTGGGCCAAAGGTTTCAGCTAATTTGCTCATTTTTCTGACATTTATTGCAAAGATCTCTTTTGAATATTCAACTTTCCATCAGTTCTGCAAGCAATTCCTTTGATTTCTGCAACATAGACAACCTTTTACTCTCTTTCGAAAGTGAGATCACCAACTTTAAAAACAGGGAAAGATCACTCCTAAATGCAGCCATTATCTGTTTTGGATCCCTTAAATAAAATGAATTCAAAAGCTCTTTCTTATAGGAATTGACAATCCTATAGTATAATCTCTTTCAATTGTACCCAAAAAAATGGTACTTTAAAAACTTCAGCGACACAATTCTACTTGTAATGTAACAGAACTCCATTGAATGGTGCAATGTCAACATAAATAAACAATCATGAAATACAGGAAATCTAACCCTCCTAAGGTAATATACAGCTACTTACAGGTCTACAAGTATTAACACAAAGACATAAAAGTAAAGCCAACAATTTTATTCATTCTGTTTCAATCTCCTTAAACTTAGAAGTTATTACTCATAAGTTCACTCATGAAATCTTGTTGCCATCCAAAACTACATGTGTGCACAAGCAGATACAAGCTAGAATGTTAAATGGAATAAAAATACTTCAGTAATCATTAATTAAGAATCCAAATAATAAGTCATACCACTTTCATCTTCTGAGACTTCAGTTCCAGATGCACCAGCTAAAGCAGCCGACTTGTCAGAAAGCTGCTGGTCATCACGTTTAGGAACCAAGATGTAGGTTGATTTGTCTTTGCCACTTGTATTCTTCGCAGTATCCCTTAAAACATACTGTCAGACGAGAAAAGTTAACAAGTTACAATAAACCCATCTCACCTTCACTATGCTCAAACAGGACTCAACATTGGGGAACTAATGTAACAAAAACAATGAAGGATCAGAGAATGGCCTAAACCTAAAGAATGATATGATTCCCCAGAAAGCACAAATACAATAACATATAACAAGTTCCAAAACGAAAAGAATCAAATATCTTTAGTCAGAAAGCTGCTGATCATCACGTTTAGGAACCAAGATGTAGGTTGATTTGTCTTTGCCACTTGTATTCTTTGCAGTATCCCTTAAAATATACTGTCAGGTGGGAAAAGTTAACTAGTTACAATAAACCCATCTCACCTTCACTATGATCAAACAGGACTCAACATTGGGGAACTAATGTAACAAAAACAATGAAGGATCAGAGAATGGCCTAAACCTAAAGAATGATATGATTCCCCAGAAAGCACAAATACAATAACATATAACAAGTTCCAAAACGAAAAGAATCAAATATCTTTAGTCAGTAGTTAGCATTATGTCACGTGGACTATTTAGAATTTGTTAAACACCATATTGGGCAACCAACACATGAATTAGGACTATGAATCACTGACACTTCAAAATAAATGCCACAGCAGTGTCACACTTATAGGACATGAACACGGTGGGAACACGAACACAGCGAGGACACATGTATGATATGCCACATGGCGTGTACATTTTTTAATATTTTTTTTCACCAACTGTGCTGGGACACGAAGGAACACACAACACATGTTTTATTAGAGTTACTATGAAACTATGCATAGGACTCCTATTCTATGCATAGAAAGCTCTATGTTTGTTTATTAAAATTATTTTATCATAAATAAATGAAAGAAGTATTTAAGAAATAAGAACTTCAGCCCTAACCGAGTGTCCTTGGGCATGAGAATTAAATGAATCCAACACTTACACAACCACAACTAAACCCCGTAACCAAGTCCATGTAACATAGAGCACAATTACTACTCATTTTCATGCATTCTCGACTCCTTACACATCTACCAAATAAAATAAGACAGTCTATGTTCTACTAATATTGGTACAATGGCAAACGAAGAAACAAATCCATTTCACTTGGCTTTCCAAAATTTTTTCCTACTGTTATGATTTTCAGCTTTCTTTTGTCAATGCATAAGCAAAAATTTGCAACTATATATAATTTGTGCACTATAAACAACTATACTGTTGTGGTTGTATTATCATAATAAGAATTACAGAATAACTAATCAGCATGGTAACACAAAGCATAAACAACTGTTTCTATTAATCTTATCTGCCTTTCTCAACTTATATAAAGAACTTAAACAATACACAAGTAAAAATGACAACTTTCTACATCCCAGCTGAACAGTGACAGCTCAGATCTTCTGTTTCAAAAGAGGAAAATTGGGAATGGGAATTATTCCTCTAACATGAAAATAACACAGAGCTCAACAAAACAGTGTTTATTTGTGATCCCCACTACTGATACTTGATACACCTTAATTGGGAATGTGAGAAGCTCAAATCCCATATGAAACACCAAATGTAACCCAAGGCCACTGAGCTACATCAAGTGCACAATGAATTATGTAACAAGTACCTTGCATGTTTCACACGAAGCATATCTATGTATGAGACTGTATTCTGAAGCTATGTTACATGGACTCGGGTACGGGTGTCGGGTGCGGGTATGTATCTAGAGGTCGGACTCGTCAAACCATAAATTTAAGAGTACGCAAACTCGGCATAAAAAGTCATATTTTTATATTTTTAATTAAGTATGTGAGATAAAATAATGTTATATGTAACTTATAGTGTCAGAAAGACATTTATAGCATTTATAGAACAATATGTACATATAATAATAATGTTATATACAATTATATAAGAAGTATCTGTTGAAAAATATCGGACACATATCCCATATCCTTGTCCAAGTGTCGGGTGTCCGACACGAGTATTTGATTTAGTTTGAAGAGTCTGTGTAACATAGTTCTGAAGTCTACTAGAAATAAAGAAAAAAATATATATACCGATCAGTATAAGTCAGAAGGAAGAAGCAACTTCAGCTGTCTGTGAATCGCAGATAGGTTTTATAGGTAAGTGCAGGTGGGGGAGCCTTGCAGATCCCAGATTCAGCAACAATAGCATATGTATATAAAGACAACAAATGATCAATTGGGAGATTTTGCTATGCTAATCAGGTAACTCATTGCCTCAATCCACATTAACCATTGAGTAATCACGCTGAATTAAGATGCTCAAAAGCATGACAGCTGATCTATCCCCCACAAAGAACCTAAGACACCCATCACAACTTATTCAACAACCCGAACATTGAGTAATCACGCTGAATTAAGATGCTCAAAAGCATGACAGCTGATCTATCCCCCACAAAGAACCTAAGACACCCATCACAACTTATTCAACAACCCGAAAACTTGTTTGAAGTCGAGATCTAAACGGCTACCCAAAACTAGCAGGTGTTTGCTGCATCTTAGATACTTTTAACCTTGTTTTCAAAAACCACTTTCATGCTTTCATTTTCAAACCAGGAAAACTACAGCTTGCTTGTTTTGAGTTTTCAGAAAACACTTTTCAGAAAATTCTACACTCTTATTTTCCGTATTTTTTTGTTTTTACTGAATTTTTTTAATATTTTAAGTATTTTTTTTACTTTTTAGACACACCTAACATAAATACACCTAAAAAGTAAAAAAATTGTAAAAAAAATCTTTTAAAAATTCACTAAATACCAAAAATACAAAAAAAATACAAGAATTCAGTACATTTTTTGTATTTTTATGTATTTATTAATTTTTTAAAATATTTTTTCACAAATTTTTTACTTTTTAGATACATCTAACTAAGATGCATCTAAAAAAGTAAAAAAATGTTTAAAATTTAAAAAATATTCACTAAAAACAAAAGAATACGAAAACCAAAAAACTCAGTTTTCAAAAAACTTAATCCAGAAAACTCAAACCAAACACACTGATAATTATTTTAATTATAAAGATGCTCTCTGAAAATGGTCCACTTTCAACAAAAATCAAAAAGTTGTTTTAAAAATGTTTTCATTTCTCTCTCAGATTGAGGAAGACAAACATCACAAATGAGCCAACGACGCCACATTAACATGTCATGGCAAGAAAAATATTGATCATTGAACAACCCTTCCCTCCATTTAGCAAAGTTAATCCAAGCAACCCCTATGACAATAACATATGCCCTCCCATTCTTTTGCTTTGCTAATTCAATGGTATTCAAAAGCTACATTCTAAGCCATCCTGCCATGCTATTTCTTTCACTAGATCCATATTCAATAATTCTGCTGCATCCAAAAGCATTTCACCACTTTGTCTATTGTATATCAATTGTTCACTTTTGGGCATCCCTTGACAATATACCACCCAAACACAATATTTGCAAATACCCTTCTCGTCATTAGCTACCAGTATACATTAATCTTTTTTTTCTTTGATCAGCTACATTAATCTTATTCTTACCAAAGATGTACAATTATATTACTTATCAGAAGAGGAAAAGAATAGCTCTGATGTCTCTTCACTAACTACCCTTTGATCTTTTTGTAGCCGACCAAGGTTGATATCATCAAGAGTAACTAGCCAACCCAAATCACAAACTGTCTCCCGAAAGTAAACCTCCATCTAGCAAACAAAAAGAGTTTAAAATCTGTAAAATTATATAAACATCTATCATTGTCCGCAGCAAACACAGATACACGAGAAGCATGGCCAGCCCAACAGAGAATTCAACTTCAAACAAACCAAGAGAAACATGCAATCCAAAACTACAGCAACATCTTTTATACAGAAAAAATAGTGATAAGACAAAAAAAAAAAAAAAAGGGCAAAGAAAAACAGAATACAAAAGAGTCTTAGATACTTTTGCTTTTATGCATAATCCAACTGTATGAACAGCATAATATCATACATAGAGAATATGCCTTCATGTATGGATAGAGATGATGAAAGTTTATAATTTCGACTTGCAAATGACATCAGAACATAAGAAATACAAAATAGCCCCAGAAATGTACCACAACAGTCCATACATTACCCCAGTAAAAACTATATAAAAGCAAACTTTATGTGGTTCAAAAATACTAAATTGCAACTTCTTATGAAGAAAAACCATTGATGTTACAACAGCATTGGCAGTCCTTCAAAAAGAAGCCAAATGAATGGAAGAAACATGAGTACCGTGGCAGTAGAAATTCTTCTCTTTTCAGAACCTCGTCTTGATGAAGCTGAACTGGAACTTCCAGATGATGCCCCAGCAGATTTTCTTAATAGTTTCCCATTAGGCAAAGGCCTCTGCCATGGATCACAGAATTATATACAACACATTGCATTATAGCCTAGGTGAAGAATTGCATGGCAACTAATAAGGTGGAATATGGAAACAAGACATCGATACGACACATCACCATTATACCAGCACAACAATTTTCAAAAAATTGGGATATAAACACGGCGGGACACAGTTCAAAATAAATATCTAGTTATATAGAATAAAAAATATTTCTTACTCACATTATATGAAAATAAAAGCTTCATTTTCACATTTATATGTTTGGCAAGAAATGGATAACTTTTAGCAGTCTCAAGTATGCATAAACAAATTGGAAATTGCAAAGGTTTATGGTTTCAAATATAAAAAGCCTTAGAATAGGTATATACATATAAATCCTTAGTTCCATTTTTATTCTTTGGACTATATTTCATTTTCTTCAAACTTGTGTTAAGACCCTAGACGTGCATATCCCATATATATCTGAAATGAATCTGGTTTCAAAAAATTAAAAAAGAATAGGAAACCTTTGGATGTGTATCAACACCTGTCAGCGTGTCAATTCTTCCGAAGCATGGCACCCAATTTTTCCCCTTTTTTGGGAGAAGAATAAGTATAATCAAACAAAAAGGCACCAAGGGGGTGCCAACTGCATACAAAAACAAATGGGATACAAATCCTAAAAACTTAAAAGAAGCAAAACCAGTGAACTATACCTCCTGAAAAAGATCTATAAACTCCAAATTTTGGCTCACTGATGGGCTTGAACCACCCGAAAACCAATTATATAAGGTAGACAAAAAGAAACTCCAAATCCTATGAATAGGCACCTCCACCCCTTCAAAAATATTTTGTTATTCTGCACCAACCACGTTATCCACATGAGAGCCAATGGCACTAAACTTCATTCCTCCTTTTCCCCACCCTAATACCACGCCAAGTGAAAAGGAGGCCTGCCAAATCCTGCAAAAATGCGCAACTCGCACCAACCAAACCAATAACTAATGACCACTAACAGATTCCCCATCTTTCTTATACATGCAGAACCAATTCACGTAGACCTCTATTGCCCAAGAAAAAAAAAATACAACTTTGGTGGGAGCTTTCACCCCCGATTGCCCATCAACACCTCATAAAAGGATTTCATTTCAAATTTACCAAATCTAGATCCTAACCATCTCAACTCATCCTCAGTCTCCCCTAAACCATAAAAAGCATAGAAGCGACAGAGGATCTCATCAAACTCTCCAATCTCCCCATCATGAAGCTGCCTAGAGAAAGCAATATCCCAAAAGACATGATTCTCATTAACAGTCATGTACTCTGCAATTACGACACCTATATAAACTGCAATGCGAGCAATAGATAGGAAGGCTACCTCAAGCTTCTCCTCACCGCACTCTATCACCTATACCTACCTTAAACCAAAAGTGATTTGAGAAGGCTTGCCAACCCCCTCGAATGCCTTTCCAAAGACCAATTTCATGAGAAATGAAGACCTACAAAGAAGACTAATCACCCCACATACCACTATAAAATCTGTCACTCTCACAAGCATGCCTCCACAATCATGTACCAAAGGGAACCCAACAAAAAATAGTGTTATCGTTATGAATCCCCAAACCACCATTAGTCACCTCATCTAAAATGAAACAATGTTGCCATATTAAGCATGCCATTGCCAGGGCAAGAAAAATATGGATCATTGAACAACCTTTCCCTCCATTTGGCAGAGTGAATCCAATTAACCGTTATCACAATAGCCCTCCCATTCTTTAGCATTGCAAGTTCCAAAGGTATTAAGAGTCTAAATTCCAATATTGAGGAAGCAATGAAAACGGTTCACACTCTATCAAATCATATCAACCGAGAACAGATATTTCATATTTTCTATTATTTGGTCATAAGATGATGTTAAAGATTTCAAGAACCTCCAAACTTGAAGCTTAAAGGTGAAAAGAAAGTTTGCCTGTACGGTACCTTAATTATTTGTGTGGTTTTTCTATACACTATTTGATGTACATCCAGGTGCTCTCCAAATCATTCAAATGAAATTTTTCGGGCCTGTTTGGTTGCAAAAAATATCTTATGTCATGAACTGCTCCATTTTGAATTACCTAATTCAAATCGTTTGGATTTGTAAATGAATTAATTCAAATTTGTGTAGTATAACCCAAATTCTAGCATAAAAATAAAGAGATCCACACCAATAAGAATCAAAAGCATACTCAACACACTGTCAAACATTTTCAAAACTAAATTTGACACGTCATGTCTGTCCCATGTCCCCATCTAACAGCCTCCAGATGCTTTGTCTACCGTAAAACCCAAATGACCCATGCACTCGCTATAAACCACATTCTAATAAAGTTATGTGCCACTTAAAATAAAATTATACCAGTGTTTCCCCATAGAGTAAGGATGCACACTACAAAAAGTAAATCTTCATATTTATTGAATATAGAAGCAAAAATAATAATAACATCAAACACATAGTACAGGTCCATCTCTTGCTCACTTATGTGCTCAACTACGGCTATTTCTGGACAAGCACTTCGCAATTCAAGCAATTTATTTATTTCACTATTTCTCAAGCATTCTCATTAGTGATGGAGGTACACGTACACCATCAGCTCATTATATAGCACAAATGACACTTTAAGATTAACATATTTTATGTCAATAAATGTTTTAAACTATTTAAACCAACACTCACTTTGTAGTTTAAAATATTTAGATCCAGCAAACAATAAAAGTTCAAAGTTCAAAATAAATACAATACCTAAGAGAAATATGTTGTTTCCCACTATAATAACTGGGCAAAGAAAACATGCGGATTGACTCAATGCTATATCACAGTCAAAATTTATATGAATACAGGATATTAACATAAAAGATAGTATATACAACAGGTCCCAGAAGTATCAAAATTGCTTATGGTCTAAGTTATAACAATAAACGGTAGTTATAAAAATCGCTACCCGAGTTCCACCCTTGGCAGCTCTTTTCTGACGAACAAAATCCATTAATGGTGTGACTACAGGAGCATCCTTTGCAGCACCTTTAAAAGAAAAAGAGGGAAAAGATCAGTTAATTTGATTCTAATGCTATTGCTGCCTCTTTTAACACTCATGTTAGGATTCACTGCATGATGACGTAGATTGTAGAGTAAGTTCAAGCGAACCAGATCGTTCTGCTTCCCTTCTCTCTAGTTGTATCTCTGCGCTGGGAAGATTCTCAACAGGCTTCGCAATAAAATCAAGGAACTCCAGATACTCCGGATCTATAATTCATCAAAACAAGTAATTGTTACTGCAAATAAGAAAATGTTGGAATAAATGATGTATGCAATCAACATACAAAGTGACCATTTTGGTACCTTTTAATATGGTCCCTTCACGTCCATCTTTCTTAGACCACTGCTTTGGAACACGTTGTGAAGGAGCATACTCAACAATAGTTTTAAATTGAGTACCTGGTGAAGGAAAACAGAACATTGCATTTGGTGGAACAAAATGAAACAGAGAGTACCCAATTAAATTTTTTCATGTCACATTACAGCTCTAAATTCTTTTTTATCAAAATTGTATTATTATTATTAGCTTCCAGTAGTGGAAAAAGGAAGTTTCACTACCCTATCCACATAGGAAATCTTGGATTGAAAGAAACAAATATTGTCACAACATTCCCAGGAACAAGATTTGGCGTGTCTAAATCAATCTTTCATGGTATATGCTCAAAGATTACCCTTCTCGTTGACGAAAACATGCCCATCAAAGAACTCAGCAAAATCAACAACATCCTCTGGCCTCTTGAAGTCAACATAAGCTCTAGAATAGGATTGACGTTTCTGGCTGCAAAATCAGCTTAATAAGTAAAGTTATATAATAACTGCACCTAGCCATACAAATCTGACTGAAGCATTAATATTTATTTATTACAAGCATATCACACATATATAAGTGATCATCCTTATTGTAGAACAAGCACTCTTCAAAGAGAGACATTGGGTGTGTTTGGTTTGTTTTTGAGAGTGATTTTCAAAAAAAAATTTGGAAAGAGAGTTAAGAAATTTTTTTGATTTGTTTGATTGTATATTTTGAAAGTAGTTTTGGAGCTTGGGATGATTTGATATTTTGTTATAATTGAGTAGATGTGTGTGAGAGAAAAAGTGATTGAGAAGGAAAGAGGAGAGAGAAAAAGTAATTGATTGATGTGTAAGAGAGAGAAAGTGATTTTAGAAATTTTTTGAGAAAAATCACAAATCAAACAAAATTTTAGAAATTTTTTTCAAAATCAACTCTCCCAAAATCAAACCAAACAAACCCAGTATTTCCTGTTTAGATGGGATTCTTAGTTAAACATGGTAATTACTCTTCGCAATTCAATGAACATTGTGGGTAGCAAATTCAAAAATGTTATCAAGCTACACCAAATCCCCTGGATATATATATATCATGAAAAAACACCCAATCTGAGCCAGGGTGTGCTTGCTTCAAACAGAGAAAGCCACAACATAAAAATAAACGTTGACGGAAAACTACATCAGAAAACTTCAGCCTATGAATCACCAAAGCATAATTTTGCACTTACTTTCTTCTAGATTAGGGATAAAACCGTTGAAAAATTGTCCTTTCAATGATTATGCAATTAAAGCCAGCATAAAAAGGACACAAAAAGACAAAATAAATAAAAGTCCGTTAATTACCAGCATAAGCCTATCATGATAACTAACTCATTCACCTCCCTAGCAACTCAACAATTACATCAAAAAAATGAGGTTCTTTTTTTTTTTTTAGGGGACATTTCCACCATCATTCATTCATTTTTGCCACGTATGACTCGCTGCCTATTCACCCCACTTCGTAGAAATCCTACGGACCATTTCCCACCAATAGCTCTCATATCATTTCGCCACCCATTAAAAGTTAAGTTAAAAACTTATCCTAGTATCACTCAAACATAAATAAATAAAAGCACAGTGATTGCCCATTAGATGTTTGCAAGCCCTGTCAGTGCCAATAATTGCAACCAAAATCCAACATACTTATCCAATTTTAACTCGCAAGGATAGCAAACACTCCCATACCCAGTAGTTGCAGTGCTACAAACCAATACATATTCAAATTCCCAACACTCCCATAAAAAGGTCCCCAACCCAGTAAACCCTAACACACAAAATCTAAATATTAGTAGTAAATAAAGCAAACCCAGAATCAAAACACTAATAAAAAACATATCAATGAAGCTACAGTCTAGGTTTCCGATAGCATAAACACAATATAGATGAAACCCCCAACCTGGTCTTGCCGGGCTGGAAAGAGACCCAATTGTAGCGTCCAGCGAAGTGGCTATCGATTTGCTCCATCAGCATCGACTGCGAAACCGTCGGCGGCAAGTGGCGGACCACAACCTTCGTTCGATCTAAGGGGCCCTTCATGCGTGAACTTTGACCTCGAAAGCAAACCCTAGAAATTGGATTAAAGACTAAGTGAAAAAAGTGTTTTGATAATGCTTCAAACCCTTGAATGCCTCAAAGTCGCATTGAAATCGCATCTTCTCTTATCGTCGATCGTGGTCGATTCCGTGCCCTAGATTGTTAATTCGATCAGAAATGGCCATGCATGAGAAGGATAGAGAGAGAAAAGTCGAAGAAGAGAGAGAGATATGTGAAAGAAACATAGTAACTAAAGGGGAATTTGTGTTCATATGTACGGGTGGCCTGTGTTGTGTTGTTTTGCTGAGTTTAGAGACTCTCTCTCTCTCTCTCTCTCTCTCTCGTCTTCTGTGTACGTATGGTATTGCGTATGGTATATATACAACGCATACATATACGTCACCGGACGTATATGATGTGAGCCCTTGATGGCCCCATTATGGAATTTTCTATTTTAATTGGTTATTTAATTTTTTAATTATTTTATATTTTAATTGGTTATTTAATTTTTTAATTATTTTAATTTGATATTTTTTTATTTTTTTTTGTTGATTGAGAAATAAAATATAAAATAATTATGAGTTTAATGTGACTTTTTTTATTGGCTATTTTATTTTAGCCAAATTGTCTCTGGCAAAACAACGTGCCCTTAATTTATTTTAATAATCTGAACTATTCATAGTGTATGGTACATTGAGTAAATTATTCATGAAAAAAATTTAAATTAGTTTAACCTACAATAAAACCACATTTATATTTAAAAACAATAAACGATTAACATGATTTTGAAATTCTTTTAATGTTATTATTTGGCTTGATCCTGGGATTATAGTTGTTCAATTAATTTTATTTTTTTAATTAAAAATATTCTCAACGAACCCTATAATATGAATGACTCAGATCATGAAAATATGATCAAAACAAACCTCATGAAATGTGACAGCATGGATGTTATCACAAAACCCACACACGCATTCGTATAAGGAAAAAAAAATGTTAGGAGAAATTATAAATTAAAAAAAAAAACTCAAGATTTAACCCTTATAACAATACAAATTCTAAGTTTTTAATCTTATCAATTTAAATTTTAAATTTTTGATTTGTTTTTAATTTAAATTATTTATTTATTTTCGTTAAACAAATCGATGAAAAAATTAATATTTTAATCATAAACTCACTGAAAATTTATATTTTAGATGTTTTATGTATAAATACATTGAGTTTAATGACTAAAATATTATTTTTCTGTTAGTTTTACTTAATGAAAATAGGCAAATGATTTAAATTGAAAACAAATAAAAAAATTATAATTTAAATTGACAAAATTACAAACTCATAGCTTATTTTGTTATAGAGCTCAAACCCTATGATTTTTTTGTATTTGTCCCAAAATATTATGACTCATTAACGTCTTCAGTTTTTAATTTACAGGCTTTTTGTTTATTTTTATAAAAAATAAAAATAGAAAATTTGTTTGACATATAAAAATATTTTTAAAGCAAATAAAAATAAAAATAAATAAGTATATTTGAGATGAGTTGGAGTATTCACAGATGTGGTAACTGATAATGAGCAATTCAAGTTAATCCAATATCATTATATAGCTTAAATGCAAACCCACATTATCTGTAACTTCTCACTTAACCTTTCTAAAAAACAAATTATATCTCACTTAGGCCTGGTTTTGGGACTTAAGATTTTAACCAAAAAATTATTATAGATTGTCATATTATTTTCCCTACTTTTCTGCACATCTACTTCTTACTACTATTATAAAAGTGTGAAAATCTTCCCAAGTTTTCTACATTTATAAATCCTAATTTTACCCTCTCAAATTTACTATGTTTTCTAAAAATCATGAAGAGTCATATATAAACTAATTATCTCTTTATTTTTAAAGTTGAATACTCAAAAATGATATATCTGCTTCCCAAAAATAAAATTCCAAATGGACTATACAAAACACAAAAGAAAATTTCTAGCTTCTCTAGGACAACCAAAAGTTTTCGAAGGTTTCCGGCTCGTTGTCTTCTACTGCGAGATCTTTTCGGCATCTGGCATGATATGCCATGAGCTTTGAATGCCCAGTAATTGCACACACATCTCATCCATTTTTTCCCAATCTAATACACAATAGCAATTACAACAATAGGGGAAAAGAACATGGCATTCAAGTAAATAACAAGGTTACAAAAGTATTCTAGTGGATTATTCGGTATGCCCCATCTTTTGTTGCTTTGCAGACCTTACTCCGGATGCCTACCAATGGTTACATGCCGTGGTGCCAACCGAAGACCTCAAAAGATACGGTAAAATAGGGCCTTGCCCATTCCCTCCTTACACCAAACCACCTAGGGTCCGAATACAACCACTCCGTTCAAGGGTTTCGAACAACCACTTGCGCAAGACTTTAACTTCCAAAAAGGAACACGTCCCACTAACCACTTCAATTTGAACATAACTTTAACTTATAACAATACTCATGTGATCGAAACCCCATTAGTCACCTCATTAAGTTTTTCGTTTAGATTAATGTTTTAAGTTAGTTAGTACAAGCAAGTAATAAAAGAATAAATTTGCATAAATGTGAGCATCATGGAAGGACTAAAATAAAAGGTATATAACCATGACATATGTAATATCATACCAAGACATGATCATATATTAATAAGCATGTTCATGAACACTAGAGCATAAAACACTAATGCAAAACAGAATTTCCAAATTCAATACCATTTAAAGATTAAGATCAAAAGGGCTATTTCAGATTTTTTCTGAACCTGGCTGTCCTATGGTTCGTAGAGAATTTTATCTAGTTTTCAGAACATTTTTCGAAAATGGAATAGCTTTTCTAGATTTTTAGTTATTTAAGAAACACTCAAGCGCTGTCCATACTCGTCGACCGTTACAAAAATCAGATTTTCTTACCAATCGCTTACTCTTTTTCAATGAAACCAATTTTTCTTGAAACCTAACTCTTTAAGAAAGTTTTTGACATAAAACTGAGGTCCATATGATTTTTCTATATTTTTCCAGAATTTTCTAAAGTTGCATGTAAAATAGATTTTTCATGCATAATACTCAAAAATAAGAAGATTTGTGAGAAAAGAGACCAACTAAGGGAAATTTTTCACTTATTTTGTGATGAAAACATACTAAATAATGTATCAATGACTCAAATTTTTAGAGTGATGGTATGCCTTTGGAAAAAAATGTGAGACATGGGGAAAAAAAAAGGGTAGCTTTGCATCTATTAAGAGGGAATATGAATAAAAGAAGGATTAAAGCTCAATTCATCCACTTTCAACACATGAATACCATTACAACACATCTGAAAATGTGATTTTAAGGCCTAGTTTGGGAAGACTAAATAAGTGCACTTTTTGACTTTTTATGAAATATGGGTTGGGTTTGGGTTGGGTTTGAAGTGATGTGTTAGAGAGGTGATGTGACTTAAATAAGATGATGTAACTTAAACAGGATAGTGACTTTTTGACTTTTTTTCTTTTTTCAATCATACCAAACTTGGCCTAAATATCTAATAACATGTATTTGAAAAAGGAAATAGCAGGAAGGATGGTGATATGACTTACTTAAGGCTTGGCTAGTTAGCTAACAAGACCTTCTCTTTCTTTCCTTTCTTTTACCAAGCTCACCCTCTTCCCCTCTCTTCCTTTCAACTGAATGAAGTGTATGTGTTCTTATATGTAAAATGCTAAGGGAGGGGTGGTTTTTATAATAAAATTGTGCAAAAGGTTTAAAGTGCCCATTGGTTGGAAATGGATTGGACATTTTGGATTTACTTGGAATCTAATGGGATGATGAATGATTAGAGTTCTTAATTATAAAATTAATCAAGATCTAGTTAGGCTTTGGTTAGGATTGGACTTAGGGTGGAGGCATGGTTCCATATTTTGAGGGTACAAGCCAACATTTTTCCTTGAATTTATGGATATGGTTTTAAAAAGTTGTATATATTCAACTTCCCTAGGGTGGCTGGCCATGTGGTTGATTTGGGGAATTATTTTTTTTTTCCTTGCATATAATTGTTGAAATTTTCAAAATATGGTATGTAAAATATGGCATATAAAGGTACAAGTGTGTATGTATATAATAATACTTGTTTGGGGTCAATTAGTGATTTAATAAAAATGTGAGGGCTTTGGGTTTAATTTATGAATTGGAACATTTATTTTGGTGTAGAATTAAACTAAATTAGGGTTAGAGAATCTAAAAAAGTTTGGATTTCTTGTTTCGACTAAAAAGATGATCAACTGATAAACGTGATAAAAATGGGAAAAACTTAGGGTTTTCAAGCGGTAATTCTATATTCAGGGAGTCAATTAATCAGTGTTAGGGTATTAGAAATGATTTCTAAGTTACCGAAATCGATTAGGGTTTGCGAGTTTTTAATTGGCGCATGTATTTTGATCCTAGGGTTAAAACTATAATTAATTAAGAAATTAAGGGACTTTCAAGAAAATAAAATTTTCAGGGGCCTCACAAAATTGTCCATCATGGATCAAATAATTATAAATAATTTTGGTTAAATCTTAAAGTTGTATGCATTTGTTCGAATCTAGACAGAGAAAAGTGCATACGTTTTTAAAACAAAAATTTGTGTTGCATCTAAAAAATTCACGGGTTATCTTCAAACACTTTCTTTTTGTTTAAATTATATTTTATGAACTGTAAAATTTTACATGATACTTTAATAATTAAGGTATGATGTCAAAATTCTAAACAAAAATCACTTTCGTTGGTTTTATTTTTTAAATCTGCTTTTTGGTTGTTTTTCTATATTTGTTCAGTTTTTGTGATTAAAGATACTGAAATTTCTTCATATTTTATATTTAAATTATACTTTTATATGAAAATCGAATATCTAATAATCTAAATAGAATTAAAAAGTAAAATATTGGTAAAAAAAATTATAAATTCAAACACGTACTGATTTTTTATTATTTTATATTTTTTGTTATTATTATTATTATTTAATATTAACAATTTGTTTCCAAAAAGAATATAGAACAAATTATTTTCTAAGTGTATTTAAGTGAATCTAAATCTAAAAGTAAAATTAAAAAGTAAAAAAATATTAAATTAAGTGAATCTAAAAATAAATAAATAAAAGTTATTAAAAAAAAGGGGAAAATTAGTTCAGGATCCCTCTCCTACTTTCGTAATGGAAGAGATCCACAAAATTATGTTTTGATGTCTAAGGTCTCTAAATATATATCAGAGAAATTTGACTCTTTGTCTCTACTCTACTCTCTCTCTCTCTCTCTTCTCCTCTCACGCACTGTCTTCCAGATCCAAGGCAACAAGCTCTGCTCCTCCACCCTCCTCTATGATCTCTTCCTCAACACCTTCTCCTCCGACTCCTCCCTCCGCTCCACCACCGTCGCAGACCTCCGCGCCGCCCGAATCCACAACTCGGTCTGCCTCTCATTCTCCAATGACGCACTCTAGCAACCTCCCCGACGACGGAGATGGCATTTGCATGATCTGAATCTCATCGACGAGCCGGCCATTTTTTCAGTAAGAGGTGGCGGAGGTTGCTAAGATTTGAAAGTGATGGCAAATATTTGATCTTAGTTTCAGAAAGATCAAGTCTCCATAGGCAAGACATCTGGTCAAACATGTCATCGGGTAGTTTTGTCAAAGCAATGCAACCAGAAAGATCAAGCACCTCCAATTTTTTAAAGGGATTCAAGTCTACCAACTCCTCCAGGTACGCACAAGAGGGAACCAGCTCTGGGCAGCCACATAGCACGAGATGCGTGAGATATTTAAGATTCTTAATCAATGGTAGGTAGCGGAGGCCCCAAGAATTTCTCAAATTTCTCTGGATTCAACCTAGAGAAATTTGAATTTTCTCTGGAACCCAGAGAAAATTCAAATTTCTCTAAGTTCATTTTGACCGATTTTAACTGATAATTCAATGCTTCAAAAGTATTAATCAAAGTATAAGACTTTTTTGTATTCAAACTATACAGGACGATAGCTATTTTGAATCTTGATGCATTGGATTTAATAGAATTGTTGTTTTGAACTGTCATAATTATGTTATAGCAGTTGGGTACTTCAATGGAGATATCATTGAACTTGTTAAATTTTGCCATTGCTATCAAACGTTTGATGTATTTTATAGATGAGAGAATTTTCCATAATAAATACACAAATTTCTCTCCACAATTTTCTCTGAATTTCTTTGGTACTCAGAGAAATTTCAATTTTCTCTGGTTTGAATCCAGAGAATTTCTCTGGAGAGAAGTTCAATTTTCTCTGGGACTGAAATTTCTCTGGATTGATGTTAAGGGACCTTAGACATCATGAAAATATTTGATATTCTTTATACTATAAAATCATAATATCAGGGACCTTAAAAAAAATACCCCAAACAGTGTCAAAGACCCAAAAAAAAAAATGAAAACCAAAAAATTCAAAACAAAAGTTAAAAAAAACAAACCAAACAACACACTACAAACTTTTCTTTTTTTAAATCTTTCTTCACTAATATCTAATTTTACACAAATTATTTACAAATTCCTTTCAATTTTTATGTAAATTTAATAATATTATTAAAAAATGGTGCATACACACAAAAATGTAAGCATCTACATTATGACAAACTATTTAGAGGGTGTTTGGGATAATAGTATGTTTTTTTTATTATTTTTTACAAAAAAATATGTAAAAAAGTATAGAGGTGATGTGACTCACAAAAGATTAACCAAAAAAAAAAAAATGTGTTAATATAGGGCATACCAAATAGTGCCTTAATTATGAATAATTAACTTATCATTGTTACTTGTATTATATTATTACAAAAAGATTTCACATATTATTTTTGTGAAATCTTATATATGTCAACGTCTACATATATAAATATATATAAAAAAATATATATATATAAATGTAAATATATATATGTTACTGTATTCATACATTGCCAATCTGTAATGCTATATTATTATCGGATACTTTAATTTTCTAACATGCATCGCTTTAGTAATATAGTTATATTTGTTAAGAAAAAACTATGGAACTATATATTGTTCTCCTATCAACTTATATTCAATATATATATATATATGTCATACAAATAAGTGTCCACAACAAACACTTTCAATAACAAACTAAGACTTTGCAAAATACCTCCATTACGAAAATAATTGTACTTTTTTTTCCCTCATAGAAAAAATGACATTATTAAGGAAAAATGAATTTTGAAATTCATAACAATATGATATCACCTCAAACTTTTACTCGTCAAAATATTTTTATTACAATGAGTTATAATGGTAAGCAAGAAGAAAAACAAGAATATGGCAAAACAAAAACTATAGAAAATCTATTGCAACATGCTCTCCAAGCAAAGTTAGACAAGCTAAAGTAGTAATTGTCTTATTTGTTATGAAGTTCAAGAAAAATAATGTATGTACCTCATGCACACATTTTAGTCAAATTATAAGGAAAAATCAAATGATATCCAAACATTATCGCTGTAACTCAATGATGCAGAAAGTAAGTACATTAAATAAAAAGTTCCAATCAATTTTTGTTATATGTTGATTACTTACAGATGTCATAACAAATTATGTAACTTGACAGTTTCATAAAGTGACCCTACAAATACTTATAAGCATTGATCTATAAATATCGTTAAAACAATTATGAAATTCCTATATTGATTGAAATATTAAACTACAATATCATTCCATTTTCTTATAATAAAAAAAAAATACTATTCCACATTTTCTACATAAATGAAAATATACTAATGACTATTGTTATATTTTTCATTATGCAAGATATTCGCGGCACAAGAAACGATACTCAACAACTCTTGATGTATAAAAATATATTGCATATTGATATTAATGCATTCTTACACCAATAATATGTAAATAATATGCAATAGTGGGTTCAATGAATTTGTATATAAATTAATGTTTATGTTTATAAAATTTCTCATTTATCATTTAAATTCTTTAGCCAAGTATTTATTCATTTTTTACTTAGTTGTATTTTGGATACAGATAAATTTATCCATATAAGTCTTCATACTTTGTATACATATCATATATCAATTTAAGAGACACGCATAATTACAATACTAACAATTGATGAAAAATCACGTGCCACATGCAACGCATGTGCCCAACCACTAGTCTTTTTATAAAAAATCAAAAAACAAATTCCTAAACAAGGTTGTACTATATCTAACACACTTCAAACCAACTCTATTACAAAGAGTATACTTACATCCCTCTCTATCTAATTTAGTTAGAGAGTTACTATCCACTACTTCTCAACTGATTTGTTTTCTTGTGAGACTCAAGATGCACCTTCTAACCTTGACTACATACTTTCATTATGCCCCCTCAAGCGAATGGGGAAGGCGTGAACCATAAGTTTGGCAAGAAGATAATTAAATTGAACAATTGTGAGGGGTTTTGTAGCAAATTAGCCAACTGATCTGAGGACACATGCTTGACCAAAATATGCTTAGCAACCACCTGCTCACAAATGTAATGATAGTCAAGTTCAATATGTTTAGTCCTTGCATGGAAGATTGGGTTTGAGGTAAGAAAAATGGCTGAAATATTATCACGCCAAAGGATAGGTGTAGTTGAGGTACAATGAAGATCCTTGAGGAGCATTTGAAGCCAATGAAGCTCAGCCATAGCTTAAGCAAGGGCCTTATATTCTATCTTTGTTTATGACCTTGAGACAATAGGTTGCTTTTTAATAGACCAAGAGACCAAGTTGGAACCAAGAAATACACAATAGCCAGTGGTGGACTTTCTACCAAGAACATTACCAGTCCAATTAGAGTCTGAAAATGCATGTAAGTGTAATGAACCAAGATTGAAAGTCAAACCATAACGAAGAGTGCCCTGAAGATATTGAAATAACCTCTTGACTGCATTGAAATTGGCTATAGTTGGGGCATGTGTGAATTGACAAGCATGATTGACAGCAAAAGAGATATTAGGCCTTGTAATAGTAAGATATTTCAAATCTCTAACAAAACTACGATGTAAAGATGGTTGAGAAAATAGAACTAAAAAGGCAGTAAGATAAGAGGATTTGGATGCCATGTGAGAATAATAAGGCTTGCAGTTTAACATACCTGCCTTACTTAGAATTTCAGAAGCATACCTATGTTGAGATAGAAACAAACCAAACTCAGTTTTGACCACTAAAATACCTGAAAAATAAGAAATTTCACCTAATTCTTTCATCGAAAAAATTAGGTACATATATTGAATGAGAGAGGAGATGTATGTAGGATTATTGCCAGTAATAAGAATATCATCCACATATATGAGAAGAATGATAATAGTAGAGGCAATATGTTGAATGAATAAAGAAGAGTCACAATGATTGTTCTTGAAGCCAAATGAGAGAAGAAAGGAAGAAAAAGTAAAGTACCAAGCTCTAAGGGCTTGCTTAAGACCATAAAATGTGCAATTTACACACATGATGAGGAAGAGAAGGACTTTCAAAACCTAGTGGTTAGACTATATGGACTTCTTCTTCAAGAAGACTATGAAGAAAACTCTTAATGGACCAGCTATGATGAAGAGCAATGCTCAGGAGAAGTCTGATCGTGGGTTGTTTTGCCATAAGACTAAATGTTTCCTGATAATCAATACCCTCCTCTTGAAGATAACCTTTGGAAACAAGCCTTGCTTTGTGCCTAGCAACGGAGCCATCAGAGTTTGTCTTTAGCCTAAAAACGTATTTGCACCCAATTGATTATTTATGAGTATGTAAGGGAACAAGAGACCGAGTACCATGCTTTTGCAAAACATTATACTTTGCTTGCATAGCTTTAGTTCATTTAGGGGTCTTGGCAGCCTCAGAGTAACAAGTAGGTTCAACAAGAGGAAAAAAAATAGAGGAAATAAGAGCAGAAGGAGGATGAACAGAATTAGACCTGGTTAGCATTGAGTGAGTATTAGAAATAGGTGTGAGTGGAGGTATGGTCAGAGAAATGAAGAAAGTAGGCAAAGCATAGGAAGTAAAATCAATCATTAAGGAGTTAATGGGAATAAAAGGCACAGAGGTAAATGCTGCAGCTGTGGTTATAGCTGCAAATGGTGCTATAATGTAGAAATAATAGGTGCAGAAGGCACAAATGAAGAGATGACGAGTGCAGAAGCAACAACTGGGGCTGCAACTTGTGTCAAATGTGGAGCCACAGATAGAGCTATAGCTGTAGCCATGGATAGAGCCTCATTTGGAAAAAACACAGAAGTAGAATGTTGAACTAATGGGGACCAAAAGAAATAATGGAGCTGAGGAAGTATAGATCTAGACTAAGAGTGTGATGAGGTAAGAAAAAGGAAAACAGATTCATTAAACACCACATGTTGAGATAAGTAAACTTTATTGGCAAGAGGGTGTAACAACCCTCATACTGTATATCGACTAATGACTGATTGATTACCGAATACTGATAAACTGAGACTGATTATGATAAGTAATTGAACTGACTGAATTACTGAACTGACTGATCGAAATCTGAAACTGATTGATTGACCGTATCTGTTTAAATGCATTTCCTATCTGTTGCCTGTTTAATTATCTGCTTATGTTTTTAAGTTCAAACTGTTAATTGAAGGCCTTATCGGCGGCCGAATCCAAAATTTACTGATGTTTTATAATCATCATAATTTATAGGATTTTATGGTGTATTTAATTGAAAACTGTTTTGGTATGATTAAACTAGATTAAAATAAGCTAGGTACATAGGTTGACTTAATTACCTTATTGCCATCCTTAGTGGCCCACTATATCAACACTTTGATATTCATATTACACTTGAGCCAACTCATTTCATCAGCCATCTTCTTGTACTCAACCGACCAAGGAAGAGAGAGAGGGAGAGAAATAAGAGAATTGTGAAATCAACTAGGAGAGTGGCTTGAATTTTGGTAGAATTGAAGGTTGATAGCAACATTGAGCTCCTATACCTTAAATTCAAGACTTAGGTAAAGAATTCACCTTCTTATTGTTGTGTTTAAGTTCCTTCTAGCATGGATCATGGTAGTTTAAAGAGTTAAGGCATGATTTGGTTCATAAGTGTTGAATGAGAGCTAAATTGTTGCATGCATGTACACATCTCACATTATTGAGGTTGTTCTTCAAAGATTTTCACATGTATGTCCATGTCAATGTTAAGAACCATGTTTTCAACTTGTTTTTGGAACAATTGGCTCATTTGAGCTAGTATTGAAGCTTTGAGTTGATTTGAGTTCATGCATGTTCATTTGAAATCATGTTCATGAAATTGGGTTTGAAATTGGATTTAATTGATCTTCCCTTGGGCCTTGATTTTGCAAATTGAGCTTTGAATCATGTTATCCCATGTATCTACAAGTGTTTTCCAAGAAATGGGCCCAAAGGAATTGATTTTGATGCATTTGTGTTTGATTTTGAACTTGGAGCTCGAATTTGGATTTTTCCAGATTTTGGTATTCCGCTCGAGCGGGGAATTCGTACTCCTAGTACTTTGCACTGTTTTACAGTCAGCTCGAGCGGGGTAATTGGCGCTCGAGCGGGACCTTGTGTCTTACGCTCGAGCGGCTATCGAGCACCCTATCGAGCGTGATTTTCACCCATCCAGTACTTTTGACTGTTTTGCAGACCGCTCGAGCGGGGTAAGTGACGCTCGAGCGGGAACCCTTGTCTGCATTTCCGCTCGAGCGGAGTGACCTAAGCTCGAGCGGGACTCTGTTTTTCTGAAAGTTCTGAAAATGCTTCTAAAAGTGCATCTTTGCATCCTCATCCCATCTTAGGCATTCCTAGGCCTAGTTTAAAGCATCTTAATGAGGATTAAATGTAGAACACACCGAGGCAAATTTAGGGATTAAGTTATTATCTTTCCCAACTGTAAAACTTAGTGTGTGTCAATCTGTTAACTGTATAGGGTTGGCATTATGAGGAGACGCTCTAGCTTACTGTAGCCCAGAACTCTGTGAGTAACAATTGTGTAAAGATATGTTCAAAATGATTATCTTCTAAATACTGAACTGTAATGTTTTCTGAACCATTACTGTTAACTGAATGAATGTATGTCCTATATTCTGAACTGTATTGTGGCACCCTTAGCAACTACTGTTACTGACTGTTACTGTTACAGAGATCTCTATCGGTTCCCTCGTGGAACCACTACTGTTCACTGACTGATGGCCATCATTACTGTTCGATCTTTAAGACCTACTGCTTACTGTATTGTTATGCTAATGGATGTACCACATAAGACCGTTTACTGTACTGAACAACTGATATACTGATTGAAATGAACTGTTTTCATTACTGTAAGGCCATTCATTCTAAACCCCTTTACGCTTTATGTTATTCACTGGGCTTTAGCTCACTGCTCATATATATATGTAGGTGTACAGGCACCAGACCGCAGCTAGGAGCGTCGGGGTAGACTCCAGTTTTGTCAAGCCAACCACTGTGCCTCACTGCGAGGTTCCGAGACTGCCAAGCTATGGCTTAGGGGTGTTTTTTTTTCCCCGTCTGTCCTTGTACTGTTTTTGTAATACTGTATAGACCGTATTGTACTGTTTAATAGGGATTTGGTCCCTGCTCTGACTGGTTGTATATATTGTACGTACTGTTTGTCTCTGACTGCATAAATGTATGAAAAATCTTTTTGGCATACAGACTGTCACAGCTCATTGGACATTGTCTATTTACTGTATTGGCTTCCGCCAATCCCCTGTACTCTGTATTACTGTACTACTGTTAAGCAGGCCTTCGGTAATCTAGGATTACTGGCCGGTTACGGAGCTAAACCCATAGGGGCGGGTTTGGGTCGTGACAGAGGGTTAAGGCATTTATAATTTTTTATGAAGGGACAGTATCCAATGAACACACAAGGCAAGGATCTAGGAGCTAGTTTATAGGAAGCATATGGCTTAAGCTAAGGAAAGCATCTGCATCCAAAGCTTTTAAGAAAAGCAAAGTCAAGAGGGTGATGAAACAAAGTCTTATAAGGAGTGTGATGTTGCAACTTTGAACTTGGCATCCTATTAATAAGAAAAACAGTTATAACAAGCACATCAAACCTATAGACAAGGGCAAGACTTGACTGATGTAACAAAGCTATGGTAGCAGTAATAAGATGCTTATGTTTCCTTTATGTATCTCCATTTTGAGGTGGAGTATAAGGGCAACAATAATCCCATGAGAGTTTTAAGATATGATTCAAATTGAGAACTTGTGAACTTACGACCACCATCAGTTCTAAATATCTTGAGATAAGTATCAAATTGATTTTCAGCAAACTCTTTAAATTCCATAAACTTGGCAAAAATCTCACACTTATAACAAAGGGGATAAACCCAAGTAAACTTGCTTTATTCATATATGAACAACACATATTATATATAGCCAAAAGTAGAAGCTAAAAAAGGGCCCCAAACATGACTATCGACGAGGGATAATGGTTTATTAACAGTGGAATTAAACAAAGTAAAGGAGAGTCTATAACTCTTCGCTATATAACAATGAGAACACAAATGTTTATTAGAAGATAAAGCAGTAGGCAAATGAAATTTGTGAATAAAATATTGCAACTTCTAAGGAGGTGGATGGCCAAGCCTTGTATGCCAAGTTGAAGTGGTGGTCAGACATGCAGTAGGTGAAGATTTTGACCGAGAAGAAGATGAAGAGTATGGAGAAGGTAGTTAATAATGACCTTGGTAGTCTTGTCCTGAACCACAAATGATTTGTCATCAAAAGTAACAGTACAATTATTATACTTGTCAACTGATGCACTGAAAGAAGATTAGAGGATATGGAAGGCACATAAAGGTCATTTTGAGCTTGAAATGAAAGGTTGGAGTTGGAAGAAGACCATTACTTGTGTGTTGAATAGGGAAAGATGTGCCATCTCCAACTGTTACCTTATCTAAGCCATAATAAAGAGCAAATTGCTACAAATTGTTGAGATCGTGAGTCACATGACTGGTAACTACGGAATCAACAAACCAATTTGATGAAAAAAGAGGAGGAAATGTGATAACAATTGCAGTTTTGGCTGGAGATGGTAAAGAATTGTGAGCCTGATATGAAGTGTCTAACATATACCAGCACTCAAGAGCAGTGTAGTTAGCTTTACCACAAATCTGACAAACCAAGGAAGAAGGATATTGTTTTTGTTACTAAAACTAATGAGAATTTTGATTATGATATAAAGATCTTCCTCATCTACCATGATTGGTGCTATTTCTAGAATAAAACCTTCATCTTCCCCTTGTTATAATTACCTTTGTAATGAGATCAATTTCCCCTATTGCCTCTGTATTGATTTTTAGATCTAATTGGAGAATAAGCAACTGTGAGATCTGAGGTTGAAAATTGATGATCTCCTTCAATGTGCAAGGTCTCCAAACACAAAAATGAAGCAAGATCCTCTATAGAAATAGAATTTGATATTGCCCTAACTGTAGTCTTCAAAGCATTATACTTAGATGGTAATTCATTCGGCGTAATCAACACTAGATCCTTATCATCGATTGGTGACTATATATTCAAATTTCTTAGAAATTCCATTAAGCTTGTTCTTAAGCTGATAGATATGCGATCGTGAGAGATTAGTAAATCTCTTATCAAGATAGATCAAAACCTCTTGACTGTTCTTGCAATACAAGACAGATGTGAACATCGATGGATTCAATGTTGTAGCAATGCAACTCAACAAGTGTGAATCAATCTAAGTCCATTTGAGAAATTCCTGATTTACAATGTCTTTTTCCTCTGAATTCTTCGTTATTGCAGATGGATATGCAAGAGTTCCATCCACATAGTAGAGAAGACTTGTTGCTTGAAGAATGTTGTATAACCGAGTGTAATGCCCCAACCCTTCACATGTCATTGATATTGTCCGCTTTGGACCACGCCCGCACAGATTTGTTCTTCCCAGTAGGTCACTCATCCTAGAACTACTCCATCCTAAGCATGCTTAACTGGGGAGTTCTACTAGGGATTTCACCACTAGGAAAAAGGCCTCGATGTTATATAAGGGTCAAGGTTTTTACTTTTATAGCTTAGGAACTCCCCGTCCGTTCCCGATGTGGGACACCGGGACCTTATAATCCACTCCTCTTAGGGCTGCACATCTCCGTGCAGTAGCCTGCCAGCTCACAAGCCCGCCTACATGCACCAAGAGATGCCAAGGGCCCACACTCGGTACTTTGGAGAGTGGGCTTTGATATCATTTATAACGCCCCAACCCTTCACATGTCATCGATATTGTCCGCTTTGGGCCACGCTTGCTCGGATTTGTTTATCCTAATGGGTCACCCATCCCAGAATTACTCTAGCCTAAGCACGCTCAGCTGAGAAGTTCTGCCAGGGATTTCATCACTCGAGAAAATGCCTCAATACTATATAAGGGTCCATGTTTTTACTTTTATAGTCCAAAAACTCCCCCTCCATTCCCGATATGGGATATCGAGACCTTACACTAAGTTTTCCACACAATGTAATTTGATGAATCAAGCTTGACTGTGATGAAAGAACTAAGGATGTAGATCAAAAGTGTAAGATTCGGGAGAAGAGGAGTTAGGGCTGTCATTGGAGTTCAGTGATCGAAGCTCATTTGAGAATCAATGCTCTGATACCATGATGATCAACTCAAGCTAATCCAATCTCATTCAATTTGTATAATACAGATGTTATTATATAGCTTAAATACAAACCCACATTGTCTGTAACTAACTACATCTAACACACTCCTAACTGTAGACACCCCATTTTTGACCGCCCTCAAGACTTGGGCATTACTGATGGTTTGCTCGGTGTTGAGACATGTGCAGGCCAAAGATACAATTCCTTCGGCAAGGAGAGAGGCAAACCCTTCAAAACACTTTGTTTAGGGGTTTGGAGTTGAAGGAAAGAGGAGAGGAGGGGAGAAAATAGGTTGGAGAAGAAGTTCGCCATGAATCCGGGTAGAAGAAAGTCGAGCGGCCCTTACTGAATCAGGCTTATTCAATTGCATACTTGGAGTTAAGCTATGAGGCCACCATCGTTGGAAAGAAGACTTCCGGGGCTTCACTTTGTACTCAAGAATCTCCTAGAGCAAAGTCAGGATGGAGGAGATATGATTGATTGAAGCTGGGTATCATCCCGGTTGGATCGAGTCTGCGCGGCTTCACGGAAAAGGGCATAACTTTTTTCACAGGAGGAATTTTGATACAAGGTTTGTGTCATTAGAAAGCTAACTTCCGGGGCTTCAATTTGCATACCCACCGGCCTTTTTTTGACCTAGGAATCACCTATCGGCACTCTATTTAGCCGACCGGCAGAAAATAGTGCCGACCGGCACTTTATTTTGGCCGATGATCAAATTTTCTGGCCGACCTGACCCCTTTGCACCCCCCAGGCCTGGTGCATACCAGTTGTGCCAGCTAGGATGCACAGAACCAGATCCACGTGCATACATGTGCCTATTTTGCACCCATTTGAACCTTTGAACCCCCCTTTCCTTCTAGAACCTTGAACCCTTTGGCCAAGCTTCTTGGGGAAGCTTGGCCAGCTGTTTTAGCTTCTCCTAGAAGCCTTGGACCATTTGCACCCTTTGCCCCTTTTCATTTAGCTTCCTTAGGAAGCTTAGAGCCTTTATTTTGTCTATATAAGAGCTCTTCTTCTCCTTGGCTTAGGGTTGGAGATTCTTAAGCAAAAAAAACCAGAGGATATACATATATTCTGATATAGATACATATATCCCACCTCCTTCTCTATATCTATCCTATCCAAGCTTCCAAACACCTTGGTTCTTGTATCATTTGCTCTACAACACCTAGCACAACACCTCCATCTTCCATTCCAGCATTTGGGAGGTCATTTGCAGAGGTTAGGAGCTCAGAAACTTGGACCAAGGGGTGCTGGTTTGTTGGTCTACAAGGGTAAGCACACTTTTCCCCAAAACTAGCATTTTCTTGGTTCATATCTAAGCCATAGTTGTATGTATTTTTGAGCTTCGATGTAAACTACAAAGAGGCTTGTTTTGAGCCCTTCTTCAACATTGAAGAAGGGCTCAACCTTGTTTGGGACCCCCATGTATGACTTGCTTCAATACCCCCTTGGGTCCTTATTTTGTTGCATGTTTCTTTAGCCTACCATGCTTCCATTTTTGGGCCTTCGATAGGCCTGAAAAGTGGCTTATTTTTCCCCCCTCTACATGTCTCATGAAGGGTATTTGGCTGTTTGATGATAGCATCTAGCACCTATCTCTTTACCCCCTTGTATGCCATGATTCTTGCATAGTATATTTGGCTGGCGTATAATCAGTTTTTGAGCATGTAATAAACTGTAAGTAGGCTTATTTTGAGCCCTTCTTCAACATTGAAGAGGGCTCAACCCTATTTGGGACCCCTATCTTGCACTTGTTTCATAATCTCTTCTATTTACCGTAATTTTGCATGCTTTGTTAGCCTATCTTGCTTCTATTTTTGTGGCTGGTCATAAACTGGAAATGTGCTTGTTTTTCCATGTATAAGGTCTGTCCTAGGTTGTTTGGGTCAATCTTTGGCATGCTTTGTATAGCCCCTTTGCATTGTAGCTTGTATGCTTCAAGTAGGTGCATGTGTAGGATGCATTGCCTCCATGATTTCAAGGGTTTGGAACCCTCTTACATGCTATTTCAGACCCTAATCCATGCTCACATGTTCATTTTTGTCATCTCTTTCATGCTTTAAGGGTGTGTCCTCTTATGCATTCAAGGGTGCCTTGTGCATGCTTGTGTGTTTAGAGCTTTTAGGATGCCGTGAGTGTGAGTTTTGGGTGTATTTTCACATGCTGAAAACCTGTTTTTGGTTGCTCGAGTCTTGCCATGATTGGTCTTGTCAAGTGTGGTTCAAAGCCTCATTACCTTGCTTCAAGCACTCGGGCTATTTGCATGCTTTGTTTGGTCTTGTTTAGCTTGGTTTGGCACCATGTTTTGCATGATTTTAGAGCTTTTCATGTATGCTAATAGTCCATGTTTGTGCCTCTTAGATGTGTTTAAGAGTTGCTTAATTATGCTTAAGTGTTGGTGCCTTAACTTATACATGTGTGCATGTGTGTTTGGCCCTCTTGACTTAGCATTTTGGCCACTGATTTTAGGACTATTTGAGTTGCCTAATTCATGTATAAGACCATCCTTCCATTGATTCGCATGCTTGTCTTGTATGCTTACTTGCATGATTGCATTGTATTGCCATATTGCATACTAATTGACATGTTTAGGACTTCATTGCATCGACATGCATGCTAAGCCTCTTGACCAAGTCATGATAGAGGTTTGAGCACCCTTGTTTGCTTGTTTGCATTGCATGCATTTGAAATCAAAGTTGCATTCTTGGTTCTTAGGGCCATCATGCATGGAAATGCGCGATTGGTGGTCCGGGAATCGAGGCACATGCCCCTTTGAGTCAATAACATGATAAGGGGTGTGTATAGTGCATAAATACCTTGAATCACATTGCCATGCATGTTGTTGTCCTCTGCTGCTGTGGGTTGCAGGTTCTGCAGGTATTAAGTGCCGGCCGGCACTATTTAGTGCCGACCGGCAGTCAATTGCCAGCCGATAACTTCATCTAGTGCCGGTGGCCTCCTTCTTCAGCCGGTGGTGCTCTACCCCAGCCGGTGGTACTCCCCAGTGCCCTGAGAGGCACTCCTGGGACTTTGGCAATTTTCAGAGGAGGATAGCAGGGGAAACAGAGGCAATCCGTGCATGGCAGTGCGATTCCGAGCCAATTTCGAGCGCGCGCTGCATTTGAGCCCTCTTCCCGAGGCGTTTACTGCTTTAATTAACTTAGTTAATTTGTTAATTAATTTAGTTAATTTGTAATAATTAATTAGCTTGCGTAGTTAATTAATTTGTATTATTCTTTTGGTCCCTCCGAGCGAGGGCAAATTTGTAATAAGTGTGTGTGAGTGGGTGCATGTCTTCCAACCCCCATTTCTTTCTACCCTTTTATTTACCTGCTTATGATGGTAGATTAGGGCACATCTAAATTAGCATACCTTATGCAATGCATGCGTGCATTCATGCATTTGTTTACATACATCGGGCTCGGTACATCATACAAACTGCATCGTACTTTCAATTCCAAATTGAATACGTGATAGTTGTTGCATTTCATGTGCCATGCTTTAGGGTTAGCCGAGCCTACTCTAGATTGCATCTATGCCTGTGTTGCATTAGCCACTTAACATGAACTAGGTCATGCATATTTGCTAACCGGGTTATTGTTTTTGGCACGGAGTACGATGTAAGTGTTTACGCTTTAGCATATCGCATGTGTGTGAATGTTGACATGATAGTAGGCTTACCATGCGGCTAAATGCTTATGTGTTATAAACTGCTTTAATGCCTGTGGGTGGAGGTTGGGTTGCCTGAGTTGGGAAAACTCGTTGAAATCTGTGTTTTAGCCTACTTGCGAGTAGCAAATCCCGAAATGTTTTCAAAACAAACGGATATGCAATGTTTATTTCCAAATTAGGCAATCTAGTCTATACTTGTTTGCTGTGCGCATAGCATAGTAATTCTAGGCTAATAATTGGAATAAGAACACATAACGTTTTCAAAATCGGATATCATGGTTAGTAGAGGCCGGTCTTCGGACCGGGCGAAAGGGGGTGCTCATAGCTGACCTTCCCCGATCGTACCCAAGCTCCCGAGCCAAGTCACTTTGGTGATGACGGACACGTGGCCTTTGGCACCGAGTCAGGGTTTCCTAAATTTCCCATTTTAAAATATTTAGGTGGCGACTCTGTAATCTGGCAAAGCAGTCCATGTTTGGCACTACTTTTTCAAAATCTGTTTTTCTTCAAAACGATTTGCCAGAGTTGGACTCTTTGGTTCAAGATTTAAGAACCGCAACAAACAAAAAAGAGAGTCCGAACTGTAGCGCGAGGTGGTCCCCCGCGGACGTCTACACTAACCAACTCTATTACAAAGAGTATACTTACATCCCTCTCTAACTGATGTAGTTAAAGAGTTACTATCCATTACGTCTCAACTGATTTGTCTTCTTATAAGACTCAATATATACCTTCTGACATTAACTACACTTTCTCTTATCAACCGATAGTGATAGTTATTATCCACTCCAGAATTTTTCCCTTTGCTCGAGCGCAAGAGTTGACGCTCGAGCGGTCTTGTGAGGCTCCCAGTACTTTTGCAGTCCGTCCGAGATTCTGAGAGTTGTGAATTTCCGCTCAA
The DNA here is from genome assembly GCA_036172215.1 of Camellia granthamiana. Taxonomy (NCBI): domain Eukaryota; kingdom Viridiplantae; phylum Streptophyta; class Magnoliopsida; order Ericales; family Theaceae; genus Camellia; species Camellia granthamiana. The sequence continues at coordinate 33,645,669 of CM069904.1, read as the reverse complement.
GCGTAGGAGTGGTCGCTCGAGCGGTAGGCTTTGTTGGTCTGTTCGCTCGAGCGTAAGATTGTATGCTCGAGTGGTCTGCCTGGTTGAGTCTAAATTTCTAGGACTAGTATGATTGCTCTTGACATTTTTATTATTGTTTTTGGAGCATTCTTATTTTATTTTGGGACATTGATTGAAGTGGTAACATGATGGTTGAGTAAGATTGGGCACAAGAACGACCTAAAACGGAGTCCGGATGAGAGAGTTATACCCGTTTAAAGTTTTAGTAACTGTGTTGGAAGCAAGTGTGCTCGAGCTCAGAAAGTGGCGCTCGAGCAAACTGCGCGTATTCAGCAGTTTAAAAAGTGATTTTCTAGATCATTCACTCCACTTTTATTTTCTCTCTTCCTTCCTCTCATCCTAAGTCCGAAAAACCCTAGATTTTTTACCCAAATACCTTCAATTTCTCAAAGATTTGGCCCAGATCTCTACCAAAAAATGAAAAAGGCTTGAAGATCTTACTTTTCTACCGATTGAAATTTGGATTTATGAAGGATTCTTTTTGAAGCTTTTCTTTTTTGCTTGATCTTTGAGGTAGGGATTTCTAAATTCTCCTTCAATACTTTTATTTATAGATAGAATTGTGGTATTTTCCTTATACAAATACAAAATTTACATTTTTTTAGCATATTGTGATAAATCATGAGATTAGGGGGTTTAGGGTTGAAATGTTAGGGGTTTACTTTTTGTGTTATGATTATGGGCTTATGAAATTGGGTGTATAATTAATAGAAGAGTTAGAATAAAAAGTGTTTGTGTGAAAAGCTTTAATTTCTCTTAAAACTCTAGCTTGGAACATGAAGACAATTAATGGTTTTACCTAAAGTGAAAGTAGAATCATGAAATTGAGGTGTTAAATTGCACATATACAAGTTTAATTGCATTTTGGAAGTGTTTGAAAATTTATGTAAAAGTTGTGACTAAACTCTTATTGTTGATCTTTTAAATTATGTTATAATATGAAACTAAATTTGGGTAAATGAATTGTTAATGGTATGGATGATATGAGATTTGTGATAAAATAATGAAGTGAATATTTAAGAATTTCATTGTGTTATGTTGAATTGCATCGGGTTATGTTAAATTGTGTTAAGTCCAGGTTAGGTTAAGATAAGTGTGAGTAATGATAAATGAGAGATTGTGAAATATGACGGTGTCATATGAAGGAGTTGTATCAAAGAAATTACTGTTGGAGATTTAATTTACAGCCTTGGGTAGTAATTGATAATCAATGTGTTGTGAAAATTGACTTTGAAGACTTGATAATAATATGGAAAACTTAAAGAAATAGTTTGAATCCAAGAATTGTGAGCACTTTAAAGATGAATCTTTATGCCTTTATGGATGTACTGTTATATTTTTGTAATAAAAACAATGAATGATTTGATGGATAATAGAGAAGGTGTGGAACATATTGTGTACTAGTTATGTAAATGGAATTTTAACATATGGTGGATGTGTATTGAACTAATGTGTTACGAGAATAACGGAACGAATGTGTTACGGGAATAATGGAAGATGTGTTGGCATTGCCCACTCATTATAATGATGGATTGTGATGTTATCTTAGGGTCCATTTCCCACCGTATTTTGCCAACGCTTGAAATAGGTTTCGTCTTCCTTCCGAAGCAGCGCTTGGTAAAGTGTGTGATATGTTGAGGTTCCGTGTTCCTTCCGGCTTGTAACCGATAAAGTGTGAGGTTTCGCGATCCTTCCGGCTTGTGACTGGTAAAGCGTGAGGTTCCACATTCCTTTCGGCTTGTGACTGGTAAAGCGTATGGCTCATGAGATGACTTGTTAATGGATCCGGTATTTGATATGAAATTATTTGAAAGAATGGAAAATGAAATGGTACTTGGATTATGGGTTGGTGATAATGGACTCACCGGATTGCTTGTGACTATAAGGAAAGATTATGAGTTTTGTTTTGTAAATAATTGAGAAATTGAATTAAAAAGGGGTTGTTATTCTTGTGTTATGTTTGAACTCTAATTGATAATGTAAACGTTAATGTGATGTAAATGTTAGACGAGTGGGAGTTGAGTGTATGAGGATCGTCTTTTTGAATATAAAGGAAATTTGGATTTTTATGTTATGGAGTTATAGTAATTGGAAACAATATAGGGAAAAAAGGAAATGAAATGAGGAATATTAAAACGAAAATAAAATGGGGAATAATGTGGAATCGGGTTAATAAATTTAAGATGATGTTCTTTCTTAAGAGTACTTGTTTTCAAAGAAAATTTATGCCTTCCTAATAATGAGAGACAACATTTATGGCATGGAGTTTTCTTAAATATTCAAATGAAATTTTAAGAAAAAGATACTCTATGTATAATATTTAGAACTTATAAAACATCACCTTACTATATAGTATCACCCTACATACATGATCATTTCTATCAATATGATAGTTATTGTTTTAGAACTATGAGATTTCCTACTGGACATTAGTGTTCATCCCTCGTTGTTTCATGTTTTTTTTCAAGAAGAGAATTCAGACCCAATAGTTAAAGAGTTAAGAAGTCCATGAGTCTCTTTTGTGTAATTTCGTTGTGGATATGAAGGAAATAAATATTATATATTGATATTTGTAATTATTTACTTGTAGCTCCGTAGTGGAAGCTTGACATGTATCATTGTTATTGTTGTATTCTTTGAGAGAGTGAACATGTATTATTATGTTTCTATTACTCAAGGGTAATAGATGGTTGTTAAAAAAAAAAAAAAATGAACCTAAATTACAGGCTTTTGGTAATGTTTCCGAATAATTAAAATTTGGGGCGTGACAGTTTTCATATGCTTATGTATAGAGCTCTTGTATTCTCTTTTTGTGAAGTAAAGTCACATATTTCTACCAATATCTTACATTATTTTTAAAGGAACACCTTCAAACTAAAAATATGAGTTATTAGTATGTTATTTAGCATGTTTTTATCACAAGAGAAGTGAGGAATTATCCATGGTTGCCCCCTCCCCCTTTTTTTTTTTTTACAAATCTTTCTATTTCAAGTTTTGTGCCCAAATGATCGATATTTTTAGCCTACTTCCAAAAATTATATAAAAATGCAGAAAAATCCTCTTGACCTCAATTTTATATTAAAACCTTCCTTTTTAGTGTTAATGTGACGACCCTGCCACGTATAATAATAATTGGTATTTAATTAATTACGGAGATTTGAATTTTAATCGCCTAATATTCTGATTTAATTTGGGAGTTATGGGAATTATTGAGTCTAATTCGTATATAGTTTTGTTAAGGATTTATTTTGAAATTAAAAATTGAAGGCCTAAATGGCTTAAGAAGGTATAATTGCCAAGTTGAATCAGTTTAATTTTAAGTATTGAACCATATGGGAGTTTAATTTAATATTCGATTCGGTTTAGTAAAATTAAGATTTGATCAATTGGGTCTGAATTGGAGTTAATTAAGTTATGAGAATTAGGAATTGTGATTATTCTGAAATAAATTTACTTATGAGGTGTCCAATTTGAATGTATAATTTATTAACAAGAATATTGGGTTTGATCTAAAATTGCCGGCTTAAATGATTTAAGAAGCAAAAATTGATGATAGTGAGAAGATCAATTTGATGTTTGGAGCCTTTAGGGAGTTTGATTAAAAAAATAATTCAGTTTGATAAATTTAATTATGATTAATTGGGCTTTAATTGAGGTTTATTCAACTAATTAAGTTATGTGTGATTTGTGATTAGTTATGATTAATTATGTGCTAACCAATATCAATTAAGACTATGTATTGCTTAATCAAACTAATCTTAATCATAAATTGAATTATGGAAAAGTCTAGCATTTGAAGGTATATGTGGTGTGGATGTGTAGAGAATTCTGTGTGTATGTGCTGAGAATTCTATGTGTGTGTGTATGAGAGTGTTGAGCTGGAGCTCAAAGAGAATGTGCAAGTGTGTGCACACGTGGTGTATGGTTAAGAAGTGAGGTGTGTGTGTATGTTATATTTGAGGGAGTGAGGCTAAGCTCATTCTCATTCTATGATTTATGCTAGAGGAGTTAGAGAGGGAGAGAGTTCAAGAGAGAGAGAGTTTCAGTCATGTGTAAACCTTGCATCGGATTTTCAATTGCATGAACCAATTATATCATGGCATAGCATATCCATTGCATTCATTATTAGTGCATATTTCTAGAGTTCAGATTCTCTCTACTGAACCTAGTGTTCACCCTCTTGTTGTACAAAATTTTTAGGTGTTGATGGCACGCCACCACGAAGATGATGGCTATGGTGAAGTGAGAGCAAGACGCTAATTTTTGTTATTTTGTATGGCCCAAGGCCTTGTTTTGTATTGGGCCGATACCCCTTTATTGTAAATCGAGCCATGCCTCTTTTGTATGCAAGTATGTAGGACATTTTATTTGAACATAGAATTTATGAATTTTTATAATGTTTCACATACTTTACATTCATGCCATATAGTAATTGAATGTAAAATGCATGAGATTCTTATAACCTCATGAAATGAATGAATACATTGTCAGAGGGCGACTAGTTATATTTTATTCTTCCAATAATATATTTCATAAATATGATTACGTCTCGCATATTTCTTAAAATAAATTATATTTTCATATTTCAAATAAAAAATCAATTTATTTATGTTGGGTCGGATTCTTGAGAAATCGGGGCATGATAACTTGGTATCATAACTCATCAAATTTGAATATCTTGATTTCGTGACACATAATTTTTCCTATAATAAATTTTAAGTCTACTTAAATTAAGTGACTCTAAAAAATTTTAAAAATTAAAATCTTATATTTAAAAAAGAAAAATACCAATTGAAAATTCACCTTGTTTGGTTTTCAATTATCAAAAACAGTTTTCTAGGTTTTCAATTCATATTTTTATATTTTTAAAATATTTTAATCATTTTTAAAAAAAAAATTAGATTCACTAAATTTGAATGTAAAAAATTTGTACAAAAATCTTTTAAAAAAATCATGGAATGCAATAAAATACAAAAATGTATTGAATTTTTATACTTTTTTTTTTGTATTTTTTATATTTGGTGAATTTTTAATTTTTTTTATAAATATTATATTTTAAAAATATATTTAAGTTAAGTGTAGGGATGTAAATTTGGCCCATCCCAGGTGAGTTGGTGTAACGCCCCATTTTTTATTTCACAGATAACATTACCAGAAACCATTATTATAATACAATTTCAGAGATAACGAATAGAAGTTCTATTACATCAATAAAGATAAATAAATGAAGATTATCTCATTTGTATACGTAATGAATGCAACATGTGACATAATTAAATAAATTGTCTGCAAACTTACATCATTACGTAAAAGAGAAAGAGTTCAACCTTTTTACAACAACGTCATTCCGCCAGCAAATATAAGGTCCCATGGCCAACAGATAAAGAAGATCCTTGATTTTGAAAACACTTCTCGTCATTCACTTGAAAAAATATTAGCAACGTGGGATGAACATAAAGTCCAATAGGAATCCCAATATGATCCTAAATAATAACAACTTGTAAATAGTTATGATCATGAATGCTTTATGTTATAACATATACATGAGGTGTCAATTTATACACGAAGATACACTTATACAAGTACTTTTCTCGAAATCGTTCATTTTACTCAACAACACAGATAATTCACTTTTCTTTCTTCCTATTACCTTTTATCAAATTCATTGGACAACAACAGGTTCTTGAAACAATTCCACAAATCCCAATTTCATTTTATCCAATTCCTAAACTTACACCATTGCAAATACATTTCCAAATAAATACATCCTATACGTGAAAGAAATAAACCTTCTCGTATAATCCTGTTGATTAAGATTGCGCTCCTCCGTACGACGTCGCTTTACTCCCTGAAAACACAAATGTGAGCTAGCCGGCGGGTGTGTGCCGGATACCTCTCCGATGCCTAAGTCAGCAAAATAGACAAATAGACAAAAAGCTGTGTATTCGGGAATCAAAATTGTGTTACCTCTCCATAGGTGATGTTTGTGAGCTTTTGTAGGTTCTGTGTGGCACAATCCTAGTAGGACTTTTACCCCTCCATATAGAGTCCTCCTAGGATTCATACTCCTGAAAGATAATGCTTATCCTTCAACACCCCCCTCACTGCATAAACCAAGTGAGATGGTTTTACCATGGTCAGACTTCAATATGACCGAGGTAAGCATGGCTATGCTAAGCCGCAGAGTAGACCGAGATAACTTTAGCTCGGCTCTTCCTATTCACTGCTCTTATTTCGGCTCTCCTAATGCTAACCATGGTATGTCTTGACCGGGATAACCAATACTCCGGTCCCGACCGATATAACTTTGTGCGTGACGACCGAACTCACCTGTAAGCTCTTTAGGACCGGAGTAACTTCAAGCTTCCCGCGGACCGGAGTAACTTTACGTCTCTTGCGGACCGGAGTAACTTTATGACCTTTCTACTCAGCTCTTCGTACTGTTGGCGTATAACGGCCCATTACCCAGCTCGACCCAATTTTCATATAAATTACCCTCTCAATTGCCCCTTAATTCCATCTGCGCAGCATGATAGGGATTACTTTGCCTACCAGCTGAGCTAAGCTTTTAAGCTTTTCCAGCCGAGCTAAAAACTCTTTTAGCCTTTCCAGCCGAGCTAAATCCACACCGGGCTGTACCTATTCGGTCAAAACGTCTCTTCAATCACAGCAACTGAATCGCTTCTCATTCTAATGACACGTGGCATACTTTTATTGGCTGAAGACAGCTGTCACGCCGTCTTCGTATCTCGCGTTTTTTGAGCAGTTCCCGCCTTTGTCCTTCCCTCTACACAAAAACAAACCCTAATGCTCTGAATCATTCACTTTACTATTCACTTCTTTTTTTTTTCTCTTCGAGCCTCCATTTCTCTTCAACTCCGTGCTTGCTGTGTTCTTCGTTGCTACGACTTCCATTTCTTTCCTTTCAACCTGGTAAGCTTCAGAAATCTGTTCTATTTATTTTGTTTTCGTATTTGTTTAATCCATAGCATTTGTTTTATGTGTTTTTGCAAAACACATTTTACTTCCACTTTTTGCCTTACCTTGCATCTTCTGAAAACACCATGTTTGAACCATTTGTATTTATGAAATAACCTGTAGAACGCTGAATTTGATCCAAAATCATGATATAACTGGAGTAAAAAGTTGTTTGTAGTTGATGTTAATCTAGGCAGACCATTCAACCGAACTAACACTTCATGCTATACCAGTAGTATTAACAAGTCAAACCATCTTTTGATCTATCTTAGCCAAGCTAACAAACCGTACTAAGGCTGCGTAATAGTGTGCTTGATAATCTTAATCAAGGCCGAGCTATAACTTGGGGCTAAACCAGCCCTCGTAGTTCAAACCGAACTAAGAGCGCTGCCCTTAGAGGCTCAACCGGGCTAACAAAAACCTTGCACAGACCGAGATAACAATCCCTTGAGAAAACCGGGATAACAAAACCCTTTGCACAGACCGAGCTATCGAACCCCTTGCTCAAACCGAGCTAGGACTACATTTATCTTGCCTTTATTTCTTTTAGCACGGTCCCGCGATCTGTGCTTAACACTTTTGTTTTTTCACTTTGCCGACTTTAGGTTGCCCAGGCACTCCCTTGAGCGCTCAACCGAGCTACACAGCACCTTTCTGTGACCAAGCTAACTCCAGTTTAATTTATTCATAACTTAAAACACAAATGGGAAAATATAGGTTTTTAGTTAGTTCACCTGGTGCAATGGCTGAATTCCGAAAGGATTATAACATCCCTGACGATGTTCACCTCACCTTAGCCGATCTAGATATCATACCATGGGGAAACCCCAGCTTTGTTCCCTTTACCCTTTTGTCCATAGTAGAAGCCGCGCTAAGATTCCCTGTACAACCTTTACTTTGTGAATTCCTTAGGCAAACTAGGATATGTCCTACCCAGCTTTCCACAAATTCATACCGCATAATAAATGGCATAGCCGAGCTGAACCGCCGAGCTGGTATTAACCTCGGCTTAGCCGAGTTCTTCCACCAATACTCCATAGGATCAAAAGAAGATGGCTGGGTCTATTATCTAAGAATACGCCGTCGCCGAGAGAAAATAATAAAGGACACACCGGATAAAGACTTGAACGACGATGATTTTTTTTGGGTATCTGGGAATTTTTAAGATCACCAAGCCCAGATCCCTGGTCGTAGAATAAACTGGGATAAAGGAACCCCTGGTATAATTACTTCGGCTTCTTTGCATGCTTCTCTTTATTTGGGTCTCCAATTCCTGAACCGATCTAACTTTCGTCTTCTCTATGCAGATTCAGCCCATCTCAAGTCGCTTTACAATTACCCCAATTTGGGCATACTCCGCGCTGCACTGCGATATCCCGAAAGGAGTTGGGCCAAGCTACTAAACTTTGAACCGACATACCGATATAGCAGTCGACGGAAAGCGAAGGTAACTGATTTTTTGTTGGAAGCTTCACCTGAACTGGACCCAACCTTGCCCTAGATCAATCTAGTCCCTCTAACTGCTGAAGAAGAGATGGCAAAGAGGAACAGTGTAAGGGCCCTTTTAACCGAAACAAACCGAGCTGAGGTGCCACCACCAAACCAGACTCAGGAAACCGTGGTGGCCCTTCCATCTCAACAACCATCCTCATCTCGCCCAAGCAAGCGCGCTCGGACTACCCCAATCGAGTAGCACCTCGTTGATGAAGACGAAACCATTCTTCCACCAAGCCCTCCACCGAGCCCGCAACCGGAGCGCTCCGACCGAGCCAGCTCCTCCAAGTGGGCACCCAAAATTACTTTTCAAAACCGAGAAATTCAGGACACTGACTCAGTGGTCGCTGAAAAAGATCACTTAATGGCATTTAACCTTGCCAAGAGTGTCTGCCTTCCAGTAGACATGGAGCACCACAAACATCTGACCGAACTAAGGGCCATCCGTTCGGCCATGAAATCCATGGTGCTTGTAAGTAGCTTCTTCAGTTAACCTTTCTAATTTGCGCAACTTTTACCTCGGTTTAATTACAAGTCTTCGTCTCCTTTTGCAGGCCATGTAGAAGAGCTACATCGCTCATAAGCGTGTGCTTGAACTTCGCAAGACTACAAGGCAAGCCCTGGCCGAAGTGACTGAAAAAACTGCCGAGCTGGAACAAGCCAGGCAGCAAATAGCCGAGCTAAAATCCGAGAACGGTCGTCTGACCGGACTTGTTAGCTCGGCTGAAGTAGAAAAATAAAAAGCTGCAGCCATGATAAAAGACAAATATCTGCGCGAACTGGCTAAACTTGAGGGAAAGAAAAACGCCGAGATAGAGCAGCTGAAGAAGAGTGCTGATGACGCCGAGCTCCGGGGTTACAAGGAGGGGGAGGCGACTTACATTAAACAATGTGAAGCTGCCAAGGATCTCTTCTTCAAATGTGGGTGGAGGGCGGCTGTAGAGCAGCTCAGTCACGGTCCAGGGACTGAGGTCTTCAACGCTCCTGCATATTTCATACTGAGCTCCATGGTGGAATATGCTGCTGCCCTTTAGCAACAATTTCTTGAGGATTCAGATGATGAAGAAGAAACCGTGCCCAACGATACCCCGGCTGTCAATGACCCTGTGAATCAGTCAGTTCGGTCGGAGTCAATGGTGGAAGACCTGACCAATGAGCTGACGACTGAAACCGTTCTCCCAGCCGAGACCGAGCTCCCAACCGAGACCGAGCTCCCAACCAAGACCGGGCTCTGGGTTGATATTGACGCTGACCTTGATGATCTGTTTAACTGATTTTGTACTTCTCTTCTTTTTGCTCTTTTCTTTTCTTTGTTTTTGGAAACAAATTGTAACCGGGCTGAGGCCCCACCCTTTGTACTTGTTTTGAATTTTTCAATGAAGTCTGCCTTTTTGTTCAACTCTTATTTCGGTTGATCTCCATGTTTGTACTTTACTTTCTAACCGAAGTCTTGGATGAGGTACATCATTCACTTGCCGAGATACTTATTTTGGTCTTGATCTTGCAATCTAATTATAGTTGCCAACCACTCTTTAGCCGAGATTCCTACCTCGGCTGAAGAGTACTAAGAGTTTGGCTCAATCCAGCCAACCACTCTTTAGCCGATATCCATACTTCGGCTGAAGAGTACTAAGAGTTGGTTTAATCCAGCCAACCACTCTTTAGCCGATATCCTTACTTTGGCTGAAGAGTACTAAGAGTTGGTTTAATCCAGCCAACCACTCTTTAGCCGATATCCTTACTTCGGTTGAAGTGTACTAAGAGTTGGTTTAATCCAGCCAACCTCTAAATTGGTTATTCTTGCTAATTTAGAAAAATGTTTGGTTATTCCGACCAAACGTTCTGCAGCCTGGATCCTTATCCTGGGCTTAAGAGATGTGTTGGTTTAATCCAGCCAACCTCTAAGTTGGTTTTTTCCAGCCAACCTAGAGTAAAGTGTTTGGGTATTCCGACCAAACGTCCTGCAGCCTGGATCCTTATCCTGGGCTTAGGAAGGGTGTTGGTTTAATCCGACCAACCTCTAAGTTTTACAATGTTCCTAACTCACTAAAACTATCTTTTACAGAAAATAACTTATACTGAAAAAGAATCTACTTATTTTATTGAGAAAGGAAAAGGAAAATTACATATTCTTGAAAAAAGTTAAAAATAAAATAATTTGAGATTGGCAGTGTTCCATGGCCTGGGAATGGCTTTGCCGTCCTCATCTTCTAAGTGGTATGCCCCTTTTCCTGCTAATCCAACCACTTTGTGAGGTCCTTCCCAATTGGGCCCTAATTTGCCATCTCCTGGTACCATGGTGTTTTCCATCACATTGCGCAGCACCCAATCACCGATCTTAAATTGCCTTGGATGCACTGTTTTGTTGTATTTCCTAGATAACTCTTGTTGGTATGAGGCAATGTGAACCAGTGCTCTTTCTCTTCTTTCTTCCACAAGGTCGAGCTCCAATGCTACGGCTTCGCCATTTAAGTCTGGATCAAAATTTTCACTTCGAATAGTGGGGAGGCCGACTTCTAGTGGGATTATTGCTTCCATACCATAGGCTAAGGGGAATGGAGTTTCTCCTGTTGACCGTCGAGGCGTGTACGGTAAGCCCATAAAACATGAGGGAGCTCTTCTGCCCACTTGCCTTTTGTTTTCTCTAGCCTTTTTTTCAATCCATCCAAGACGACCTTGTTTGATGCTTTTGCCTGACCATTTGCTTGGGGATATGCTGGTGTAGAATTGTAGAACTCTATCTTGTACTCTTCACAAAAGCCTCTAAAGATTCTGCCGTCGAACTGAGTGCCGTTGTCTGATATTAGGGCTTTTGGTATGCCAAACCGAGTGATGATGTTCTGCCAGACGAACTTCTTCACGTCTTTTTCCTTAATTGATGCTAAGGCTTCTGCCTCCACCCATTTTGTGAAGTAGTCGGTGGCTGCAAGAAAGAACTTCCTATTGCCTGGTGTTGTTGGAAGTGGTCCTACTATGTCCAAGCCCCACATTGCGAAGGGCTATGGGCTGGTTAAGGGTAGAAGTTCTCTGGCAGGTTGATGTATTTGGTGTGCGAACTTCTGACATTTCTCACACTTCTTCATATATTTCTCTGAGTCTGCTTGCATGTAAGGCCACCAATATCCTTGCGAGATTGCTTTGTATGCTAGGGACCTTCCCTCTTGATGGCTTCCGCACACGCCTTCGTGTATTTCGAACAAAAATGCTTCAACTTTGCTGGGATGAACACACTTTAGGTAGGGTCCTGAGAACGATTTTTTGTACAATGCCAAAGATGGGGAGAGCCAAAATCGTTGTGACTTTGCTCTTATTCTGTTGGCCGCTTTCTTTTCTTCCGATAGGGTGCCATCTTTTAAGAACAGTATGATGGGATCCATCCAAGAAGGGCCCAGCTCGTCGCAACATACCTTTTCTGCTTCGGGGTCTTCAATGCTTGGTCTAGGTAGGTAGTTGATCAGCAATGGATGAGGGATGGAAGTATCTGCCATTGAAGCAAAGCCTGCTAATTCATCTGCTCTGCCGTTTTCCTCCCTGCCGATTTGTTCTATCCTGACTACTTCAAATTTCTTGATTTCTATTCTGACCAACTCTTGGTACTTAGCCATCCTGTCGTCCTTTGCTTCGTAGTCGCCTGAAATTTGGTTTACCACCAGCTATGAGTCGCTGTAAACCATTAGCTTGGTGGCCTTCATGTAAAATGTTGATTTGAGGCCTGCAAGAAGGGCTTCATACTCCACTTCGTTGTTTGATGCTAGGAAGCCAAGGTTGACTGCTTGTTCCATAACTAGGCCGTCTGGTGAGATGAGGACTATGCCAAGTCCTGCACCGTGCCGGTTGGATGCTCCGTCAATGAAGAGTTTCCACATCTCTCCAACGAATAACTTCCAGCAAGTGGAGGGGTCAGATGATGCCGTGGGGTCAAGAATGTTGCTGGTGTTTTCGTCAAGATCCATGCTTGCTGTTTGCCTCTCGCTATCTGATGGTACCAAGTCTTTGTTTGTTGTTGAGTCATGGCTTGGTGTAGTATGGTTCGCTTCTTCCTTGTTTTCTTTACTCTAGTCTGTCTTAGGGTCTGACTAAGTATCCTGCACCAGGGGTTGCGCTATTCCGGCGTCAACTTCTATCCCCAGTTTGGTCGTGTCAGTCAGGTCGACTGGGCAGATATGATGACTTCCTGGGGTAAATTCTGCGACAAAGTCTGCCAAAGCTTGGGCCTTTATCGCGGTTCTGGGTTGGAACTTGATGTTGAATTGTCCCAACTCTACTGCCCACTTCAAAATTCGCCCAGAAAAGTTCGCCCTCTCAAACAGAGCTTTTAATGGGAAAGCTATGAGGACGACTATGGTGTGGGCGTGAAAGTAGTACGACAACTTCTTTGAGGCCATCATCAAGGCCAAGGCCAGTTTTTCCAGTGGCAAGTACCTTGTTTCGGCGCCTAGCAATGTCTTGCTGACATAAAAGATGGGCAGATGTTGGATTCCTTCCGCACGGACCAACACTGCGCTAATTGCGTGCTTGGAGACTGCCAGGTACAGGAAGAGTTCTTCTCCAGGTATTGGGGTGACAAGCAGTGGTGGAGAAGACATGTATTCTTTCAAGTTTTCCAGAGCGCGGTCGCATTCTTCGTCCCGCTTGAATTTGGCTTTTAATGCTTAAAAAAATGGTCGTAGTCTGTCTGACGACCGACTAATGAATCGGTTGAGTGCAGCTGCCATACCGGTGAGATGCTGCACTTCTTTTACTAAGTTAGGCCTCTCCAGATCTTAAATAGCTTTGATTTGGGAGGGATCTGCCTCTATACCCCGGTTGGTCACCAAGCAGCCTAGGAATTTGCCAGATCCTACACCAAACGCGCACTTAGATGCATTAAGGCGCAACTTGTGTCTCTTCAGAATCTGGAACATCTCACCTAGGTCCCTTAGATGGTCGTTCTAATCCTTGCTCTTGACCACTATGTCGTCGATGTAAGCCTCCATTGTTCTACCTAACAACGGCTCAAACATCTTGGTGACCATTCTCTGGAATGTTGCCCCTGCGTTCTTAGGCCAAAGGGCATAACCTTGTAGCAATACAGTCCTCTTGGAGTTGTAAAGGACGTGACCTCCTGGTCTGGTTCGTACATGGCGATCTGATGGTAGCCTCTGTACACATCAAGAAAACTAAGTCGGTTGTGCCCCGCCGTTAGGTCTACCAGTTGATCTATCCGTGGTAGGGGGAAGCTGTTCTTTGGGCATGCTTTGTTAACTGTCTTGTAGTCGACGCAGACACGCCATTTACCATTCTTCTTTGGCACTACGACTGTGTTGGAAATCCATCTGGGGTGGTGCACCTCTCTGATAGCTCCTGCCTCTAGTAGATTTCTCACTTCTTCTGCCACTATTTCGGCGTGGTGGAGTGCCGATCTACGTGTGCGCTAAATGATTGGTCTAGCGGATGGGTGGACATTGAGTTGGTGACAGATGAAGTTAGGATCAATGCCTGGCATGTCATATGGTGTCCAGGCGAACACTTCGATGTTAGAGGTTAAAAATTCCAAGACCTCTAATCTCTCAGTGCTGGACAACGACGAACCGAGCAAAAAGAACTTATCCGGGTTCTTTTCATCTATTCTTACCTCTACCAAGTCTTCCATCGCTTTTTGATTAGCTGCTTTGCCGACATCGGCGAACAGTTCATTACTCTTAGGTTTTTCCACCGAATGGACATATCCCTTGGCAGCGCGGCTGTCATTCACAGTGACAAAGCATTGCTTGGACATGATCTGGTCCCCGAAGACTTCTTCAATTACCCCGTCTTCGTTGGGGAACCGCATTACTTGATGGTAGGATGACGCTACCGATCGCATGGCATGTAGCCATGTTCTTCCCAAGATTATGTTATAAGTGGAAGGGACCTTTAACACCCAGAATTCCACTTATTTTGTCATGCTTCCTGCTCTGACTGGTAGGATAATCTTGCCGACTGGCCACTCTGGTATTGAGTTGAATCCAATCAGGGGGGATACAGCCGGTGCCAGGTCTTTGTCTTGTAGTTTCAATTGTTTGAATGTTTCGTAATACATTATCTCACATGAACTACCCTGGTCAATCAAAATCCGCTTGACGTCAAAATCCTTGACTCGGAGAGTGACAACCAGGGCATCATTGTGGGGACAATATATCCTCGCCAAGTCTCTATCTGAAAAAGACATGATGTTCGTGGTCTCTGTCTTTCCTTTTTTGATGGTAGGTTGTGCACTTAGTACCTCCCTTAAGTGCTCGGCCTTCTTGATCGACCCTTTAAGTTCGCATACACGCTCAGGTTCGAAGATTCCATGTATCACATTCATTACGCCTTGAGGTGGGGCATCGATTGGCATTCCGTTCGGGTGGTTATCATTCTAGGGGGCTGGCTGCGCCCCTCCTTCAATGTATTTGTCCAATTGACCGGTTGCCACCAACTCCTCTAGATGCTGTCTCAATGGTGTACAATTTTCAGTGCGGTGCCCCTTTTCTTTATGGAAGGTGCATCGTGATCTTTCATCGTAGTCTTTCTGAGCCTCTCCTAGCTTAGCAGGCCATCTGACGAAAGGTTCATCGCGTATCTCACTTAGAATTCGGTAGATTGGCTTTTTGAATACCGTGGTAATGGCAGTGCGGATTCTCAACCATCTTTTATCCTGGTTTTCTCCGTTGTCCCGCCTGCCTCGTCCGTTTTTGTTTGGACGTTCTACCGCGTTGACCTTTGCCGCGGTCTTTTTATCTGGTACTGCGGTCGTGCTAGACTTTGCTTTAGCACGGGCGCCATCCTCTTCTACCCTAATGTGCTGGTGCACTCTTTCCATTAAGGCCTCTATCGTTAGAGGTGGCGTCATAGTGATTGAGTCCCTTAGTCTGTTCCCAACTGGGAGGCCCCTTTTGTATTGCACAATGGCTAGATTGGTGGAGCAGTCCCCAATCTGGTTGAAGGTCTCCTAGTAGCGACTATTGTAGGATCTAAGTGTCTCCTTGTCGCCCATGTCAATGGAGAGAAGCTGGTCGATCTCCACTGGCGTTTTGGTGTTCATTTTGAACCTCATTACGAACGCCTCTGCTAATTGCGCCCAGGAAACTATGCTGCCTTCTGGAAGTTTTTCGAACCAAGTCAGGCCTAGGTCGCCAAGGCTGGATGGGAAGAGGATGCACATCAAAGCCTCGTTGCGTCGATATACCGCCATAACCTGGCGGAAGTGGCTTAGGTGCATGTAGGGGTCTGTCTTCCCCTCGTACGTAGTGAATTTGGGCTGAAGGAAGCTTGAAGGTAGGAGCGCATTTTCAATTGCCGGAACGAATAGCAAGGTCTGCAACCTCGCTAGTGCTTTATCTGTAGGTTTGTAGGCAGGTCGTGGTAATGGCATTCCAACCTCGACGCTTCCATGCGTCCGAAGAGCCAACCGCTGAAGGGCAGATACCCTGCGAGGGTCGCGCGCCCTATTATCCTCATTCCATCGTGCCCTTTCTTCCAGCACGGTCTGTAAGTCGGATGATCTGGGCAACTCTGTCTGCCTGGATGAGGTCTGGTGTGTGCGCGAGGGCCGATAGGTGCTTCCCTCAGTATACGACCTCTCTGTCCTCGTTCTCGCAGACCTGGAGCAACGGGTCCTGGAGGTTCTGGATTGAGTATCGCCTGTCCTGAGGCTTCTATTCTCTGCTTGTAATGGTGTGGTATTCCCACTACGGTCTTCTGAGTGGCGAGGGGGCGTCCTGCTTTTGCGCCCCTCTCCTGTCACCACTCATTTTCCCTTCATCTGGAGCTTTATAATCTCCATGTCCGCCGCCATTCGTTGTATCAATTCGTCCTGCTCCTTCACGCGATCCTCCAGAACTTGAGGATCAATCCTTCGCCTTTGTCTGTCAGGACTTTGTGAACGAGAGTGACGGGGGCTGTTATTCCGCCTCCCTCTAGCATCCCTCCTGGGGTTATGTCGTTGGGGCTCCAAGTCTGCCATGGGAGGGACAGGAGGCAAACCTTCGCGCCTTCCACCTCCTTCTGGGGTTTGTCCATCAATGGCGGACTGCGGCAAATCTTCGTTGTGTGCCATTACTTTTTGTTAGCAAGGAAAACTTAATCAAGAGGTTTGTTCGTTCTGTTTATTCCCACAAACGGCGCCAATTGTACGGGAAAGAAATAAACCTTCTCATATAATCCTGTTGATTAAGATTGTGCTCCTTCGTATGACGTCGCTTTACTCCCTGAAAACACAAATGTGAGCTAGCCGGCGGGTGTGTCGCGGATACCTCTCTGATGCCTAAGTCAGCAAAATAGACAAATAGATAAAAGTTGTGTATTCGGGAATCAAAGTTGTGTTACCTCTCCATAGGTGATGTTTGTGAGCTTTTGTAGGTTCCGTGTGGCATAATCCTAGTAGGACTTTTACTCCTCCATAAAGAGTCCTTCTAGGATTCATACTCCTAAAAGATAATGCTTATCCTTCAACACCCCTCTCACTGCATAAACCAAGTGAGATGGTTTTACCATGGTCAGACTTCAATATGAACGAGGTAAGCATGGCTATGCTAAGCCGCAGAGTACACCGAGATAACTTTAGCTCAGCTCTTCCTATTCACTGCTCTTATTTCGGCTCTCCTAATGCTAACCATGGTATGTCTTGACCGGGATAACCAATACTCCGGTCCCGACCGGTATAACTTTGTGCGTGACGACCGAACTCACCTGTAAGCTCTTTAGGACCGGAGTAACTTCAAGCTTCCCGCGGACCGGAGTAACTTTACGTCTTTTGCGGACCGGAGTAACTTTATGACCTTTCTACTCAGCCCTTCGTACTGTTGGTGCATAACGGCCCATTACCCAGCTCGGCCCAATTTTCATATAAATTACCCTCTCACATCCCAAACGAATACGAAGATAATACATATGAAATACTCAGTACATAACCATGTAAGACAACCGACCTCCTCTATAAAATAACCATCACCATGCATGATACACATAAATAGAACTAATATGATAATGAGAAACCCAACAACGCTCTACCTGCCTCAAGCACAGTAAGCCAAGGATACACCTTTCCAATACTCAAGCCAATTTACCAGTCACCAGATGGAAGGTCATGGTACCTTTGCCAAGTTCTTCAGGAGCTGGCTGGAAGGTACTGGTACCTCTCATTCTCAGCGTAACCAATTCCCCAGGCGCTAGCTGAAAGGTAATGGTACCCTTTATTATCAGCGCATACACATTTCTAACCATCATAGAATTCATCAAGCATAAATAACCCGAGTGTACTATATACACATAATCTATTCAATAATACAATGTCATCCTCCACCGATGACCAATGACAAAATCTTTAAGCACATGTAGTTAACACACGTAATACAATAATCTAATTCTCACGAGACCTTAAGTCCAACAACAATAATATTTAAAGCATTCAAAATCCAACTTCATGTTCATTTTTAAATGTACAAAACATTATGGTCTCTTTCTCTTTTCAAAAAAAAAAAAAAAAAAATCAACTTTCTTATTTTCCAAGCTAACATACCCAATTCTTTATCCCAAATCCATTCCCTTCATTTCATAAGGCTTAATCCATGGATATCAAAACTATAACCCAACTCAAACTTAACATGCTCAATTCAAAATAATTCCAATACCATGATCAATTCCCCCTTTTAGCTATTAACAAAATTACATAACCCATATTAACAATTTATAAACATTATTCACTTTTACCCCCTTGAAATTCATTAAGTCAAAATATGAAATTAGGGTATTTTCTCTCTCTCAACATAAACATGTTAAACTATTCCTGAATTAACCTAAACAACAATCAATTAACAATTTGAACTCCAAACATTTAAACCCTAGACCCTTTTTCATGATTTTCAAAGAAATCCATAGTGGATATGATTTTTATGCAATACAATCTACATCATGTCTATTTATAGACGAGGTATTGAAGAGGAACAAAGAAATCCCTACCTCTTAAAGTGACGAGAAGAAAGTCGGAAAAAAATCAACGGTGACGAAAACACGATCCGTTCAGACTAAAATGAAGCCCTAGCGGCCCTCTATGTTTTGATCTAAAGAACTATAGGTCGGAGATGGGTAGAAGTAGATGAAAACTAGGTATAAAGAGCTTGGAAGCTTAAAAATGACGGAAGGAGAGAGAAGAGAGAGACAAATGTGATCTAGATGTGACCAAAAGCGACTTTTATAGATACTGAATTCGAGCAGACCGCTTGAGCGGTGAAACCGTTGCTTGAGTG
Source organism: Camellia granthamiana (assembly GCA_036172215.1). Classification (NCBI taxonomy): domain Eukaryota; kingdom Viridiplantae; phylum Streptophyta; class Magnoliopsida; order Ericales; family Theaceae; genus Camellia; species Camellia granthamiana. The sequence goes on along the minus strand of CM069904.1, from coordinate 33,626,890 downwards.
AAGAATGCAAGCTCCTAGAAGTTTAGACTATACAAGGCAGACCATTCGAGCGACCAAACTTGCACTTGAGCGAACATTGACAACTCTCAAAATTACAAACCTACAAAAGTACTAGAAGACTTGTGAGATCGCTCGAGTGACCAATCCATCGCTCGAGCGATGAAGAAAAATTCAGAATGCTACAGCTAGGCTTAGGCCGACCCATGTTGGGCCGTGTGGGCTCTCGCCAAAAATTGGGTCGGCCTGGCCCACGGGTCAAAAAATTAGGCCCAGACGTAGGGGGTATTCAGGCCTTAGGTGGGCCTCATGCCTGAACATCTTTTTTTTACTTTTTCTATTTTTTCTACCAAAATTTTATTCTTTTTAACAAAAAATGACATTGGGCCTCAGGCGGGCCAAGTCTCGGACTAGGTTTTGAGTGGGCTTGAATGGGTCGACGGGCCAAGACCAAGGACCTAGTCCGAGACCAAGGACCTATGTTGGGCTTAGGACTGTGCCTAGTTGGGCTTAGTCAGGCCAAGCCCACCCAGGCCGCTGGCGGGCTTCGGGCAGCCCATAGGCCATTGTATCTAAAAAATAAAATATTTATATAAAATATTAAAAAAGGGGTGAAACACCAATAAATCCCAAATAGTGATCTTATGAAATGTTTGGTCCTTCATTTTTTCTTATGGATCCAAAGATTTCATTCTAGTGTGAATTAGATAAAGGGCTAAGTATAAATGCGCGTGTGTTATGTGTTGAGGGACAAATGTGGGTTTTCTCATAATGTTGAAATTACTTAACATAACACTTCCAAAAAAATTCCTTAGTGTACTTTTTCCAAACGTAACACTCTAATTAACACTCCAAAACCATAACACTCTAATGTAACATACTAAAAGCTCCTTAATGCATTTTTCCAAATATAATACTTCAATCAATGTAACATACTAAAAAACTCTTTAGTGTATTTTTTTCAAATGTAACACTTTAATGTAACACATTAAAAACTTTTTAATGTACTTTTTCCAAATATAACAACATAACATTCTAAAAAAACTCTTTAGTGTACTTTTTTCAAACGTAACGCTCCAATCAATGTAATATACAAAAACTCCTTAGTGTACTTTTTTCAAACGTAACACTCTAATCTAACATACTAAAAACCTCCTTAGTGTCTTTTCTTAAACGTAACAATGTAATATTCTAAAAAAACTCCCTAGTGTATTTTTTCAAACGTAACACTTCAATCAATGTAACACACAAAAACTCCTTAGTATATTTTTTTTTTTAAACATAGCACTCTAATATAATATTCCAATGTAACACCAGAAAAGCTTACTAACAGAAATGTAAATTTCCATGCTTAATAACCAACACTCCAACCACCAATCCTTCCAGAAAGAATATTTTACACCTCACCTTTTGTCACACCCCAAAATTTGGACAATTAAATATTTAAAATATGACTAAATCCCAACCAATATTCGATTAGCCAAATCCTAAGGATGGAACAAAATCTTAAATATTTTTGTCTCAATATGGTTTAAGTAAATTTCAATGCTAAAAATAAAAATAAAAATTATAAGGGATAAAAAAAAAAAAAAAACGCCAACCAAACCATCCATCATAAATTCATAACTATCTAATTCTTCTAACATTAAAGTAGCAACAAATAGTCAAAACAACTTAAATAATGTAAAGTTAGAAAATAATTCACAATGCCAAATTATCAAAATACTAAAGTCATAAAAATAAAAATAAAAACTAATATCAACCCTAAACTTCAGAAAACAAAAAAAAGTCTGAGAGACATATCCTACAACCGTAGTTATTTCTCATTACCATCGTAGTCCCAACTAATCTTGCAAAGGAAGCTTAGCTGCACTCAAGCAGAACATACTCGAGATGCCAAGAGATAAAACGAGGTCATTATACAAGTATACTAGTATGAGTACAAGATTTGACATCCGCATGTCCACCAAACACAAACAAAAGTACATTTCATTCTTGTTACGGGACAAGACAAGTAGTTCCACCCGCACCGAGACAAAAGGGTAATTTCTTGATATACGGTGGCATTTATTTTCTTGCTTGTACACAATTAAATATAAATTGAGTATAAAAAACATATATATAGTGGATCAGCTGTGCATAAAAAGTTAGTAAGTCTCACCACTCTGCAAAAAAATAAAGTTAGTATAATTTAATCATAACTAAATTACTAAAGAAATATAAAAATGCACTGCTTCATACTTAAAACATTCGAATTGACTAAAACTCAAAGAACAAAAGTTGTACAGAATCAAATTTCCTAAAAGGTAATGCAAAAGAATTTAGTAGAAACTGAACAGGTTGAGAGAAAAACTTGATAGAAGAACGTAGACAGAATTTGACCGAAAAACCTAAAACTGAAAACGAAAAGAAACTGTCCTAAGATGATTTTTTTTTGGAAAATTTCAAAACACAAAAAGTGTTTAAAAGAAGTTTTTACTTTAGTCTATGCAAAATCAATGAAAATGAGCTCGTTTCGTGGGCTAAAACAATATCTAAAGTCTGCATTGCTAAAATAAATAAAAACTATTGTTACCAAAATCATCCGCTTACAAGTTCTAATTGATCTTTTTAGTAAAATGTTAAAACACAGAAGTTGTCTAGAATTACGTATACATGCCTTTGCCAAAATTTTGTAATTTATTGAGATCGTTTACTATTTTTCGAGATGTACAAATCAAAATAATTCGAATTATACCATTTACCTTAACTCCACCATTTCGGCCTTTCACTTCCGACCTACACATATATCCCATGTGCCTCCCGTATAACTACACTGCTTCAAAGTCAAACTTGCATGGGGATATCGTCCCGAGTTTGACCCACACTCCTCCAATGGTTAGTATATATGTACCTGTGTAAATCAAAGCACTCGTCTGCTCCTAAGAATGAGGCAACGATATATATATACACAACCCCTCATCTACTCTTGAGAGCAAACATAATAATGTCGAACCCAAGGCATTGAAATAAATCTCATAATCCTCACTTTTATTATATACACTTTTTCTCATTAGCACTCAAATAAAACAACAATTCATGGAGTCATGGTGGAGTATTCAGAATTTATCTATGGATTCCTAATTTATTTTAATTTCATATAACCATGAGTATGATTACATCCATAAAATAAATATATATAAAAATCTTAAACCTTGCATACACAACTAATCAAAATAATTGAAATTAATCCATCATCTTCATGCCAATACAATATCAAACTAACATCAAATAAATAATAATAACAAAATAAACACAAATCAAGGAAAGTGGGTTTTGCACTCACAATTATTTTTTGAAGATCAAAAAATATTTAGAAAATTAATGAAGTCACCAAAATAAAACCCTAACCCTTTCTTTCTCTCCCCTCTCTCTTCTGCTCTCTCTCTCTCTCTCTCTCTCTCTCTCTCTCGGCTTTCTTTTTTCTTTTATTTTTTTCTTCTCTCTTTGCTTTTCTTTACCTCTTAAGATTATAACCTAATCACTATTATATAACCTAATTTCCTATTATCACCCTAACACCTTTGATATATATAAGATAAATACATAACACCTTTTATATATATAAAATATATATACATATATAAATATTCAGATTAATTATATATAATTGGGTAAATTACACTTACCTCCCCTAAGGTTTCTGACAAATATGGAGACCTCTCCCGTGATTTGAATAATTACACAAACCTCCTTTGCTTTACCTGACATTGTTAAGATTCCCCCATTCCGTCAAATTGGCACAAATGACGTTACTTACATATACTACATGACCTTATTACCCTTGCTTTGGAGCATGAAAAGACGATAATAACCTTTGTACCCTAAATCCTTAATTCATTATCTATTCTGATTTCGATCGAATTTGTGAGAGAAAGAAGAGAGAGAGAGAGAGAGACAAAATCTTTGAAGAAGAACGATTGGTGTGAACAAATGATGAAGAAGTTTGAGATTTTGGTGAGATCATCGTTGCTAGTGCAAAATGTGCAAGAGATTGATCTGTGAGAAGTTGGTTTTAGGGCTTCCAAGTAAGATTTCAAGCTTTTTATACTTCATCCCCATTTGTTTTCTGGAGTAGCAGTCTAGTTTTTTTTGTACTTCATCATTGTTTATTTTCTGGAGTAACAGTCCATTTAGCTCATGTTTGTTTTGATTTTGGAACTCTGGATTTGTAGTCCCTTTCGGATTCGTAGTCCCTTTTGGATTTGTACACCTTTACAAAAGGATGAGCAGTTTGGTTGGGAGATGTTGGTGACCGGTCGTCCGTGGGGATGTCCTGCCGAACGTCCGGCCGGTAAAGCCTTTTTTTTTTTTTACATGTTCGGCATTTTTTTTTTTTTTTGATCTTCTTTTTGTTATGATTTTGATTTTATGCAATTATGATTGTATTATATAAACTTTTATTTATGTTTGCTATGAAAGTGGGGATTTGGTCTTGTTAATTTACTAAAAAAACAGTTTTCTTCTTAATTTTCTTAGAATAATGATTTAAGGATTTTTTTTAATTCTTTTTGTCATGCAATTATGATTATATGAGCTTTTATTATGTTTTATTTTTTTATTTTTTATGTCTTGTGCTTATGAATTTTGTTATATTTGGGTGATTAATTGTTGAATGGAGTTGTTTTCTGTAATTAATTGTTACTCATTGTGATCACAGTATGGTTGCATTCCCTTATTTTGATGTAATCATCAACTATAAAGGCAAAGTGGGTAGAGTATATGATGTGGACCTAAATATGTATTGCTACATTGATGCCTTGAAGGATGTAACTGCAATAGTCCTCTCTCACATTGCTTGTAGTGAAACAATAGTTGTCACATTGCATTGTGATACACCTAGTACTGAGAATAGGAGATTAATAGAAAAATGATCTTGATGTGTTGGATATGTTTTATGTGCAAGGTATGAGTAAAACAATTAACTTGTATGTTGTTAGACAAGGAGCATAGTGTTTAACTGTGGGATAGTGATTGCTTCTTTTTTAGGGATGTAAATCCTTTGTAACTCTTTTGGGATGTAACTGTCAACTAACTATGAAGCATCAAATGTAACTATGAAGCATTGATATTTGAACTTGTTTATAATGTCTGAAGCACTCATAATTGGGACACATATTTTGGGATTTGCCATGCTCTCATTCCAAGGGAAAACTAGTACAAGCTTGTTGTCTTACACTTAAATAGAACAGGGCTTACATATTTCATTACACAAAAACTAGCACAAAGTTTGTCATACTAGGATATCCTTGCATTACATAACCCATATAACAAGCTTTACATATGATAAGTAGGTTACTTCATAATGGCAACAAATAGGACAAACAAGCTTATGACTAAACTTATGATTATCAGTAGCTTCATATATCCTTAGTTGTCTTCAAGTACTTGCACACTTGTATGCACATCCTTGAAATTGCCTTGAGGTAGTGGCCTTTGAACAGTATCAATACTTTTATCAATTGAGTTAACAGGTTTGCATCAATCCTAGAATTTGTATTTTTTTTTTCTGCACAAGCATAGTACAACTTTCCTTTGTTTATGTTTCTTTCAAATTGTGTCACCTTGATAGCTGCCTTTTGACCACAAAGACATGTTTTGCTTCTATATTTTCAGTATGTTGCTTCCATTGTTTGATGATGCCATATCACCGTATCTGTGCATGCATACAAAACAATATATGTATATATATAAATAAAAATAAAAATACATAGTTCACCAAAAAATAAAAGTAAAATAAATACACAGAACTAAGAGAGAGAAAGAGAGAGAGAGAGCTCACATGAAATCTTCATCCATGTCAAGCAAGGTTGTAGAGAGAGAGAGAGTTTGGAGGGAAAGTTAACAGGTGTTGAAAATTGGAGGCAAATAGTTAAAAGGGAGTGTATTGTTTTATAAAGGATGACAAGGATATTTTGGGAATTTGTAAGTTTATTGTGGTAGATGTCACTGTTTTTGTTATTTTATTAACGTCCTTCTAACAGTAAGGGGGAATCCGTGTATTATTTTCAAAAGTAGGAGAGGTCAGTGTTATTTTTGAAACTGCAGGAGAGGTCCATATAATTAAGGTAAACTTAGGGGAAGTCATGTAATTTACCTTATATAATTAAATATCACATTAAATTAATTAAATATCTCATTAAATTCTTATGTATCTACGTAATTAATAAAGCCAAAAAATAAAATAATAATAATAATAATAAATAATGATTTCAGAAAAATTAGGGCCATTACACATTTCCATTCTCATCTCAAAAACGAATCGTAAAATTTAAAAAATAAATCATAAAAAGGTATTACCTTAAACTCAAATTCAATCAAATAAATACAACTTTTCAAAACAAAAGGGCTAATTGATCAAATAAATACAACTTTTCAAAACAAAAAGAGCTAATTGATTTATAAGAAAATTTTTAGGACTAAATAAATCAATATTCCCCTATATAAAATTTATAGGTAAATTTTTCATAAATTTTTTTATAAAAAATAAAAAAATATGAAAAATAAAAGTTTAATTTTCTGGAAAATTAACTCAATTTTATGAAAATCCAAAAGCCAGGACTGTTGACTTTAAATTGCTGTGTCTACAGCACTTAGATATTTTTGAAGAGTGTATTTTTATATGCTCAGCAAAGGAAAGAATCAAGAATTCCTCTTTCAGTGGCGGTTTTCTCTCTCTCTCCACTCTCTCTCTCTCTCTCTCTCTGCTCCCGCCCCCACCGATAAAAGAGTCCAATTTGGGGGCTGCACTACTGTCTCTCACCTCTCTTCCCTTCCTGTCTCTGCATCATCCCAGATTCCCGGTAAGCCTCTCTCTCTCTCTCTCTCTCTCTCTCTCTCTATATTATATATATGTTTATATGACGTGTATTGTGGATTCTCAGAGGATATTCATATTGATTTCTGCAACAGTTTTTCTTCTTCTTTCTTTCTGGGTTATGGACAATAGAATCCAACCCGGAAGTTACTTCCAATACTCCCCAACTGGAGTCCATGGTTCACTCCAAAGGTCTTCCTCTCTACCTTTAGATCATGAAAGGTCAGTATTATTAGCTTTTTTACACTTCTAATGGATTTTGATCCTTGTGTGTCTGGGATGGTCTATTATGATTTTTAGTTTTTGGGTTTATTCATATTCTTTCATAGATCAATTGTACTGTTTTATTTTGTACTTCTAATCCAACTTGGCAATCTGCCTAGCAGCATCATTGTTTTTTTTTTTTGGGGGTAAGTTACCATTATTGGTTTAGGTTGTTTATAATGTTTAATTCAAAGCACATAATCATAGAAAATGTGCAATAGGAAAAAGGGTTTCTCTCTACAGTTGGGAGTTTCTCTCTATTGATTTCTCCATGAAGGTTGTATCAATGCCTAAGCTATTGTTTGCCTTAAACCCTTTGTGCCATATTATATTACCTCTGCGTGATTTTTTAAGGACTTCTATCCTACTTGCTTGTTGGCCATTTCCTGTGCAGCCTTGTTTGATGAATTGGGTTGAGATGTCCGATATCTCTTTTGTTTCAGTGCAGTTTAATGTGAGGGCTTTCAGCCTTTCATTTTTTGTTTCTGGAGCTGCTATTTGAAGCTTAACTGGCTTGGGTATTGGCTTATCTCACTGTATTTTCAGATGCCCATTGGGATAATGGGTTCTTGTAGGTATTTGTTGTATAGTAGGTGTCGTCAAGATGTGTTTCTTTTTGCTCCCTTTGGTCCGTATAGTGGCTGGACTCGTTAATCTCTTTGAGGCAGGAGGATGTTTGCTATGGTTTGTAATGTTTGCAGTGGTAGGTGCTACCTGTTACACCCGCTTTTGCGGTGTGATGAAAATTCACATGTGTAATAGCCATTGCGGTGTTATGTAACGGCAGGAAAATGGCCGTAACGGGCCGTTACACACTGTTACACATTCTACGCAGATTCTTTTCCAAAAAAAAAAAAAAATAAAAAAAAAATCAAAAGCTTACAAAAATCAAAAGCTTACACAATATTATAAGTCATGAACTCTATATTATATAACAATTAATAACAAAATAAATAAAAATAAGAGGTGCAATATGGATCTATGACATATAAAGTCATTAAATATTGAAATAAAATGTATCCATTTATAGTGATTTAAAAATATACAATATATAGGATCATACTTAAAAACTAACAAAAATTGATCAAAATCTATTTTAAATCCCAATAAATATTATTTTGAAATAAAAATAGGCATATTAGTAAGTTTTTTTCAAATTGTGCGAAAAATAAAAAAATCCATGATTCCGGTTACCGCAACCATTCCGGTACGGCCTTTACACCCTGCAACTGCGTCACCGCCATCGTAACTCTTACGGAGAGCGCAACCACTTTTCGAAACCTGGGGTAGGTCTTATGAGGTTTTTTTCCAGCCTGGTGTTGCAAATGTCATGAATGGTCATATGTGTTGTCGTTGTCTGAAACCTCAGGTGGAAGACAAGTGGTGTTGCATATGTGGCTGTGTTCGTGAAATTGGGTTAGGTTGCGTTTTGATAGGCTAATCATTTTACTGACTCTGACAAGCAAAAGATCATGACGTATATGTGTTTTATCTCTTTGATGAAGCTGAGAATGGTTTTGCTTTGGAAGGGATTTGTTCCCACTTTTGGTTTTAGGGTACAGCTGCCCTCATGGGTTAGTTGGCTCTTATGGAGTTGAACCTATTATAACCTGCTGGTTCTCCCATTTCATTTTTCAGATGGAACAAATAGGGTGTGATGGGGACACGTTTAACATGGTGGTATAGTGCAACAGCTTACACATCTTCATGTCTCTGCTGTTTCTATGTGAGTGCCACATGGCCACATGAGGGGGGTCAAAGGGGTATTACCTACCTATTAGTGGATTCCACTTATGTTGAATGTATATCATTTTAGGTGGCAAAAATTTATGTTTGTTGAATGTGCTTTTTTGTGTATTTTTTTGCCAGCAGGTATATGTTTCTCTCAAATGGCTTGTCAATTGGGTTGCAATTGGATATATTATTGTTTGGATAGATTGGGTTCGGTTTTCTCTGTGTGAGAGTGTGTGCCTTTATGGTCTCTGTACCTGCTGGTACATGTACAGAGGTCTATTGTACTATTATCTCTTTTTGGTAATAAAATGCTTACTTACCCAAAAATACGCATAATGACACAGGTTTGCGTGAGATAGAACTCAAGACCATACACACACTCATTGATTGTAGCTATACCACTCTTATTGAAAGCAAAATCCTATGTGAAAAGGAAGTTGCCCCTTTAAGAAAGAAGCGCTTGATATGTTCATTGGTCAAATAGTTATTCAAAAAAAGATCAGTCATTTTTTATCTACACTTGCTAATGGGTATCCAATTATTATTTCCTAGCATCAGCTTAGATAGCATTCCATTTTCTTGCTCATACATGTAGATCTAAGGATGCATATGATGAGCTAGGGAACTTTTAATGGTCCTCATAAAATGCAGTGGATGGCTAAGATTAAACCTAGTTATTGTGGGGTTCATATTCAAAATAAATTTTAGCACATCAATACATTTTCTGTCGACCATTTTATGTTTCTATTATGTGTTCTTAGTAGGGGTGTTCACGGGTTGGTTCGGCTTGGGTTCACCCTTAGCCTGCTTGCTGAACCGAATATATCGGGTTAAAAAAATGGCCACTTGCTACTGACCGCAAATACATTCGAAATTGTCTGCGTTCCACTATTTGGATTGACGGCTGGTTCGGTCGGTGAGACAAATACACAATCTCCTCCACTCTTTCTCATATTATGATTCAAAGAAACAAATCTCAAATTTGAACATGTATAAATGGAGTTGAAGAAATAAATATAAGAGATTCAGACAAATATATGTAACATGCAAACAAATCCTAAAAAACTAAAGAGTGAAGTGGGGAAAGAAACTCATCGTCCTTTAGATTTGAACTGTTAGAATGTGTGAGGATATTTCCCATTTTTATTCATTCAGTCTCTTTATTTGCTGTAATGGGCCTTTATTTAGGCCTTAACTTATGTTTATGATTTAATATAAAAGGGTATGATTAACCACTCATACCCTAATCTTTTCTCTTCTAAAATTAACATGGTATCAGAGCAGAACTAGAAGAAGAAAAAGAAAAAAAAAAAAAAAAAAAAAAAAAAACAAACAAACCGTAGCCGTATCACCACCAAGCCACAGCGCCACCACCCCAGCCCGCAAGCCCCCGGCGAAGCCACCTAGGGTTCTGACAGCCCCAGTCGACGGTGCCTAGGGTTCCGACAGCCCCAGTTGGAGTCACGACTCCAGTCGCAGGCCCAACCTAGGGCTCCGACAGTCCTAGTCGAAGGCCCCTAGGGTTCCGACAGCCCTAGTCGGAGTTGCGACTCCAGTCGAAGGCACAGGCGCATCTCTCTCTCGGCTGGCTTGGAGCCCTGTGGTCTGTCCTCGTCGACATCTCTCTCGGTCTCTACATGTAACTCCGTCTTCATCTTTCTCTGTGTCTTCGTCATACGTAAGCCTCTCTGAGTCTGTAATCTCTCTCTGTCTTCTATAAAAAAAAAAAAAGGAAAAAAAAAAAAAAAAAAGGTTCTATTAAATTTATTTTAAATTCATTATTATTTTTTCCCATCTTTCGGGTTTGTGATTCACTTTGGATGTGTTTGTGAGGGTTCCATCGTGACGTCATTACGGCCGAATTGACTAGTGAGTCTACTACTTCGCAGCCTGCTACACAGGGCGCGAGTCCTGTTTTGACTACTTCGATGACTGATTCTCTCCACCCTGGCCAGAAAATCACCACCTTTCTCTTTAATGGTCGGAACTATCTAGCGTGGTCGTAGAGTTTGACTATATTTTTGAAGAGCAAAGGGAAGACGGGATATGTTGATGGGCGTGTTCAGGCTCCCAGTATCACCGATACAGGTTATGATCAGTGGGAGATTACCAATTCTCTTATCATGGGTTGGTTGATACACTTTATGGTTCCGGAGATCGGTGAGGGATACTTGTCTATGGACACAGCACAGGATATTTGGGAGGCTGTGGCCACTACGTATTCCCGCAAAGGTAATTTCTCATAGACTTTTGAGTTACGACGCTCTATTGACCGGTCTGTTCAGGGTGAGATGACTATTCTCCAGTATTTTACTTTCCTTAGCAATGGGTGGAAGCGACTTGATTATCTTCAGGACTACAAGCCTGTCTGTCCCACAGATTCTGCTGGTTATCGGAAATTTGTTGAACAAGTGCGGGTCTTCAAGTTTTTGGAAGGTTTGAATGTGGAGTTTGATCCTGTTCGGAGTCGTGTGCTTGGTATGGATGCTCTTCCTTCTCTCCAAGAAGCGTTTGCTTATGTGCAGAATGAGGAGAGTCGTCGTTCTGCTATGCTTCCGGCTGTCTCTTCTGATTGATCTGCCCTAGTTTCTGCCCTCTCTCGAGATGGGGATCGTGGTTCTCGCCCTCCTTCTGAGAAGGATACTCTCTTTTGTGATTTTTGTCATCGCCCTCCCCACACCCGTGAGACTTGTTAGAAGTTGCATGGGCAACCATCTGGAGGTCGTGGAGACCGTTCTAGTTCTCGAGGGGGTAGCTCCGGACAGGCTTGAGGCCGTCGGCTCAATGCTCGAGCCTATCATTCTGATACAGTTGAGCCACAGTCCACAGCTCCAGTTGATTCATCTGCTGATATCTCGGGGTTTTCTACTTCTGAGTTGGATGTTGCTCTTCGCCACTTGCTAGACCGTCGGGCCTCTAGTTCATCTTCAGGTAATATTGCCCAGTTAGGTAACTTAGCTTCTTCTACAAGTGCTTTCCTCTCTCATCAAACGTTACCTTGGATTATCGATTCTGGTGCTTCCGACCACATGTGTGGTTCTTCTGATTTGTTTTCCGCGTATACCCCTTCTTCAGGGCAGGATAAAGTTCGAATTGCTGATGGTACCATTTCTTCTGTGTCTGAGAAAGGTTTAATTCATGCCACTGCTTCTCTCCCTTTATCTTCTGTCCTACATGTTCTTAATTTTAGTGTTAATCTTTTGTCTCTGAGTCGTATTACTCGGGACTTAAATTGTAGTGTGACATTTTTCCCTGACCATTGTCTGTTTCAGGACCTTATCACGAGGGAGATGATTGGCAGTGGTAGACACGAGAATGGTCTCTATATCTTGGATCAGGCAGACAAGCTGGCTCACTCATCCATTCAGTTTCTATCTACCAAGGAAGACATCTGGCTGTGGCACCGCCGTCTTGGGCATCCATCTTTTTTGTTATTTAAGCATCTTTTTCCCTCTGTTTTTTTGAAAAATAATGTTTCTGAGTTTTATTGTGAGTCGTGTCAACTTGGCAAACAACACAGAGCTTCTTTTGCTCCTTCTATTAATAAAAGTTTAGTTCATTTTTCTTTGATTCTGATGTATGGGGTTCCTCTCGTTTTGTGTCTTTAAAGGGTCAACGATGGTTTGTCACATTTATTGATGATTGTTCTAGGACCACCTGGGTGTATCTTATGAAGGACAAATGTGAGGTGTTTTCTGTGTTTCAAAATTTTCATAAAATGCTTTGCACTCAATTTGGGGCAGTTGTCAAAATTCTGCGTTCTGATAATGGGGGGGAATGCATTGATTCTAGACTTACCAGCTATTTTGCCACTCATGGTATTATTCATCAAACTTCTTGTACCAATACCTCTCAACAGAATGGTGTTGCCGAGCGTAAAAACCGGCATCTTCTTGATATTGCATGTTGTTTATCCTTTGAAATGCGCGTTCTTCGATCCTATTAGGGGGAAGCGGTTCTCACTGCTGCGTTCCTCATTAATCGGCTTCCTACCCAGGTTCTTCATAAACAAACTCCTCTTCAGGTTTTGTTCGGCTTCCAAGCTTCTGCTGCCTTCTCCATTCCTCCCAAAACCTTTGGGGGTGTGTGCTTTGTTCATAATCATTTTCCTACCCGTAGTAAGTTGGATCCTCGGTCTCTTCGGTGTGTCTTCTTGGGTTACTCCGCCACTCAAAAGGGCTACAAGTGTTATCATCCCCCTTCTCGCAAATGGTTTGTCTCTATGGATGTGTCTTTCTTTGAATCTCAGTCTTATTTTCTCTCCTCCCTGGTGTCCCCGTCATCTCTTCAGGGGGAGCCTTGGTGTGAAGAGACTCCTGTATCACTACCATCACCATCAGTTATTGCGACTCCTGAGACTATTATTACTGATGATCTAACTATTGAGAATGCTGACTTTCCATCTGCAGTGAAAGACGGCAAAGTGTATGTTAGGGACAAGGGTAGACAAAAAGTTACTTGGGTACAAGAGACCAATTCAGATTCTCCACTGCTATCTTCTTCTTCTGATGAGTGTCCAGAATCCTCTCCTTATGGTGAACCTCTAGGTAACTCAATTCTTTCTGATCTAGATGTTCCCATTGCTAAAAGGAAGGGGGTTAGGTCGTGTTCTCAACATCCTATTTCTCATTTTGTCTCCTACACTAATCTGTCTTCTTCCTATAAAGCTTTTTTTGTCTAAAATTTCTTCTGTGAGTCTTCCTTCCAATTTTCAGGATGCTCTTTCTACTCCTGAGTGGAACCATGCCATGATGGAGGAGATGAGAGCGCTTGCTAAAAATGGCACTTGGGAATTGGCTGCGTTACCTAAGGGCAAACGACCTGGTAGATGTAAGTGGGTGTACACTGTAAAGCACAAAGCCGATGGTTCAATTGAACGTTACAAGGCTAGATTGGGGGCCAAGGGTTTTACTCAGACTTATGGAGTAGACTACCAGGAGACATTTGCACCGGTTGCTAAGATGAATTCTGTCAGAGTCTTTCTCTCCCTTGCCTCTAATCTTGACTGGCCTCTCCATCAATTGCATGTAAAAAATGCTTTCCTCCATGGAGATTTGGCAGAAGAAGTGTACATGGACATTCCCCTTGGCTTTGAGGATGTTAAAACCATAGGAAAGGTGTGCCGGTTACGCAAGTCACTTTATGGCCTTAAGCAGTCTCCTAGGGCTTGGTTTGAGAGGTTTACTCAGGCCATGCTGAGATATGGTTTCAAACAAAGTCAAGCTGATCATACTTTGTTTGTGAAACACTCCTTACATGGTAAAACGACAGCCCTCATTGTCTATGTGGATGATATTGTACTCACAGGGGATGATGTTGAGGAGGTTCCTCGGTTAAAGGAGTATTTGGCTAATGAGTTTGAAATCAAAGACTTAGGCAAATTGAAGTACTTTCTAGGCATTGAGGTTGCTCGGTCCAAAGATGGTATCTTCATATGTCAACGAAAGTATGTGCTTGATTTGCTAAAAGAAACTGGAATGCTTGAAAGTAAAGCATGTGATACACCACTAGAACCCGGACTAAAGCTTAGTGAGGATGAAGGAGGCGAGCCTGTAGACAGGGGGAGATACCAGAGACTAGTGGGTAAGCTTATTTACTTATCCCATTCGCGGCCTGATATTATTATTGCAGTGAGTATGGTTAGCCAGTTTATGCATGCTCCACGTGCAACTCACTTAGAGGCGGTTATGCGGATTCTGAGATACTTGAAATTTTCTCCGGGTAAGGGTCTTTATTTGTTAAAGGATAGTCATCTCAGTGTGGAGGCACATACAGATGCTGATTGGGCTGGCTCAGTAACTGATAGAAGATCCACCTCTGGCTATTGTACCTTCGTTGGTGGAAATCTAGTTACTTGGAGAAGCAAGAAACAAAATTTTGTTGCACGGTCTAGTGCAGAGGCCGAATTCAGAGCTATGGCTCAAGGTGTGTGAGCTTTTATGGATTCGATTATTATTGCGGGATTTGGGGATTCATCAGACAGATTCTATGAGGCTATATTGTGACAATAAGACCGCCATTAATATAGCCCACAATCCGGTTCAGCATGATCGGACCAAGCATGTGGAGATTGATCGGCATTTTATCAAGGAAAAGCTTACTAGTGGCGCTATATGTATGCCTTTCGTGTGGTCTGGGGATCAATTGGCTGATATTCTTACCAAAGGATTAGGGATTAAACCGTTCCGTGACATTCTCGACAAGCTGGGCATGAGAGATATCTTCACACCAGCTTGAGGGGGAGTGTTAGAATGTGTTAGGATATTTCCCATTTTTATTCATTCAGTCTCTTTATTTGTTGTAATGGGCCTTTATTTAGGCCTTAACTTATGTTTATGATTTAATATAAAAGGGTATGATTAACCACTCATATCCTAATCTTTTCTCTTCTAAAATTAACATGAACAACATCTTCACAAATCTAAGTAGCATCATCATGGTTTCACAGATCTAAGAGCATAGAGCACCATTGTCGCAGGAAGAAAGATTAAGAAGGATGAGGTTTCTGGGAGGGAGATACTGTGAGAAGGAGACGAACTGAAGAGGTGGGAGAGAGAGAGAGAGAGAGACCAAGAGAGGTAGGATGGTTAGAGAGAGGGGGTAGAAAAAGGATGCATGAATTGAGGGGAAGAGAGATGCAGTAATTGAGGAGACAAGACTAGAGTCTTTTGGCAGATAAACATTGAAAAGGATGAATTTTGGGAAGACCAAAAGTCTTCTCTCATTTATGGAAGAGTTACACGTTTATGCTAAACTCTAAGTTGTGAATATAAGTATCATATCCAAAGACAGTATAAATACAAACACGTGGATATAAAATATAAAATACAAATATAATATGTCGGTTGGATCGGTTTTGACGGGTCTTGCAGGACCAGATCCGCCCTCCGAACCAGTAACCGAACATTTCTAA
Source organism: Camellia granthamiana (assembly GCA_036172215.1). NCBI lineage: Eukaryota > Viridiplantae > Streptophyta > Magnoliopsida > Ericales > Theaceae > Camellia > Camellia granthamiana. The sequence continues at coordinate 33,611,126 of CM069904.1, read as the reverse complement.
ATGCTTCAACCACAGCTGACCAAGGTAATTTTCGAAATTGCCCACAGCTGTCTTGGTTCGGACAGGCCAGGCGGATGGGTCGAGTTATGTGGACTTGTGAACAGCCCTAGTTCTTAGCTTAATAAGAAAAATAAGTAGTTCAGTACGTAACTTCATGATTAATTAGTTAATCATCGTAAGTATATATTTTCTTCATTATTTATGTTAATTTTGTTATTCGATAAAGTTCTTTAGAGGATCATTCTTTTCATGTTAAGTGCATATAATCTTTCTGTTGGGTAGGCTGAGTTTATTGTACTGTTATTACAACACCAGCAGATACTTGGCAGAATTGTTGGCAGAGAGGCAAAAATTGGGGCCATTTGTGCAAATTCTTCCAGTATGCAGCAGGCTTCTAAATCAAGGTATTAAATCCTCTGTATATATAATTTGATGCAGTTTATGGTGTGTGCAGTGGATGTTGGCCAATTCATCACTGTTTGTGCTGTGTTTGGTAAAACAAAGAACAAGTGAGCATGTTAAACCATGGGAGAGCAAATTTCATATCACTTGGTGTATGTCCGAGCATGAAATCTAGCCAAGCATGCCTTGTAAACATGATTTTGTAAATGTATTTTTTTAAACATTTCAATGAAGAAAATGCTGAGATACTTCTGAAAGTACTTTCTAAAAAAACACACTGATTTTCAATAAATTGACCATAGAAAAAAACTTTTTAAGGAACCCATTAATCTATATTTGTTATATAACTTCCAAAAAGTTCCCAATTCAGAGTTTGTGCTGAAATGCCCTTAGAAAATGGTTTATAGATAAATGATAGGTATCCTTAACGAGGAATTAGCTTTATTACTGTTTCTTCCCTGCATACAATTAGATTAAGTTCTCTCCATCATCTTGATTTGTTGCCTCATGTGGATTAACACTTCTACAACTTTCATCACTTTGGCTTCAACCTGCAAGGCTGCAACAGTTCCAGCAAAACATTCATTCATTTGCTTCTCTCTCTCCCTTTCCCACCTCCAACCTTTTGCCGCCTAAATTTCTTCAGTCTCAGCCTTAGTTGCAAGAATCGTGCAACCAGGTGACGAATCTTCGTAAGAAACGCTATTCCGCGTTTCTTAGAAAGAAACGTGTAAGAATCGCGTTTCTGTAGAGAGAGAAACGTGATCCTATCCAAGATGGGATCGTTGGTGGAAATAAAACAACTCAGAAACCCAGACAGAGCGAAGCCCTAACTCATTGAAGACAGAGAAAGAGAAAACAGACAGAAATCCTAACCCATTGAAGACAGAGAAAGAGAAAGGGAAAGGGGACAAACCTGTTGAAGCCCTAATCGAGACTAGATCAAGGTATGTTCTTCCAATTTATGTGTGTTCGACTATCTCTCTCCCTCTGTTCATTGTCCAAGTGAAACCTGTTTATCTTCTTTGACTCTCTCTCTCCCTCTGTTCGATGCTCTTCGTCGTCGTCTCCTTCGTCCTTCGTATCTCTCTCTCGCTGTGTGTTCATCTTCGTCTTTGTCTCCTCTCTCTCTGTTCGTCTCTCTTGTTCCTCCCCTCTATTCGACTCCTCTCTCTTCCCTCTTCGTTGCTGTCGCTCTCTCCCTCTTTTGTTCTTTATATTATTTTTTTTACCTTTTTTTGTTTTTAGTAATAAAAAAACCATTTTACATCTTTTATTTGTTTATTTTTATATTTTTAATATTCTCAATATCCTAAACATTAATTTAACATATAGAATAAAAAAATTATAAAATAAAATCATATATAATAAAAAAATTATAAAATAAAATATCTAATTTTTCTTTTTGTTTATTTTAACATAATTTATTATTCCTTATTTATTATAATTTTTTATTTATCATATATATCAATTAAAAATAAAAAAATAAATTAACAATAATACATTATTTAAAAAATATAATAAATAAATAAAATATTTAATGTGTATTAAAATAAAAATATTTATAAAAAAACATCTAATGTGTATTAAAAAATATATATTTATCTTACTGCTCCCCGAGGCGCTCCCAACCTAAGAAACTTCTATCGGCTCATGCTTCCTCGCTCCCGCTTCCGCCCCTGGCCCCGCCCCCGCCCCCGCCCCCCGCTCCCGCTCCCGTTTCGTGCAACTAAGGTCTCAGCACATGAGCTTATAGCCTAACTTGGAAATGGAATATGATGGTATTAGGATTAGTAATATAAAATTAGTCTTCAAATAGATACGCCTTTCTACATGATTAAAACCTATTGGAGATGTTGGACTGCTTGACAAGGGATCAATGAATATTCTTGATATAACATGATGTTGCAGTTGGTTGTGGTTATAGAAAGAACTTGCAAGTGAGTAAAAGAGATGATTTGGGCATGATAAAAAAAAGCTTAAAAAGGTTGAGGAAACCAAAAATGCAATGCAAATAATTTTATATTCTTGTCTACCAAAAAGAGTTTTTTTGTCTTTTTTGTTTTGTGCTTCACCTCCCCCATTTATTCCTCTGTCTATTTCACTTTGTTTTCTTGGGGGTGAGATGGGTACAGTTGCTAGAAGGGTAGGGGCTCTGGGTTTTTTTTCCTTATAAAGTCACACATATTTCTAGGGAAAGTTCCACATATTTCTCTAGAAATATCTGAAATATGTGCAAATAAAACATGATGATCGTAGAGCATTGAAGAGGTTTTCTACAAGTATCAAATTGGTAATGGCATATAAGGAGGTGACTAGGGGCATTTGGCAGCACTTTTGGATATTGGTTGCTTATAGTCTACAGACATGGTTTGCGAGCACAAGGTTGTTTATTGGTTGTTGGTAGTTATGGGGTAATTTTGGTGACTTCTTTATTCAAGAGCCTTGCATTTTTGTGGATATTTATGGAATTAATGGATGTGAAAAGAAGCTAGGGATATTTTTTGTATAGAAGGGCTAAATTCAGTCTGAGAAATGTATCTTTTGAAAAGGGGTATGATGATGTTTCAACGTCTGTTTACTGGGTTTCTGCTTAGCCAAAAGGAAGTCCTGCGTTTTGTATACCGGAATATCTTTGTTTCATGTATTTTGGAAGGGTCACTTATTGTCTAATGATAGGTTCATGTATAACTTTCGGCAATATATTTGGGGTTATATACAAATTAATCATGTAAAAACACGTTTTGTCTTGCCAAATGTCCACTTTCTCTTTATTTTTATTCATTTATATTTATCATTTTTTCCTCCTAAAGATAACAATAAGAAATAAAGAACAATTTTTTTTGGGACCACTTTGGAACAAATGTCGCCATGTTTTAGAATATGTGATCCAAAATGTATATCATAGTGTTTTCTGGTAACACAATTTGACCTCTACGAGAGGTATTTTATTGGTTGCTGATGCTTGTAAACATGTTAGCAATCTCCGTTGGAAGCGGAATTCACTTGAAAAGTACTTAGCTGTGTATTTCAAATTGCCAAGATTGGTTCCTAGAAATCCACACTTCATACTAAATACTTTTCTGGTTCTTTCATCTCAATACAGAAATCATGCGGATGTCAGGATTGATATCCAATCAAAGTCTTGTTGATCATGAACATCCGTTTAGATCCCTAGGTCAACAAACAAATGGTGGACCAATGGATATGGAGGGGTGGTCTGCGATGCAAACGGAGGTAATGGTATTTTATATTTTTTGTGGGGTTCTATAGTCTAATGTTTTATTTTTTTTCAACTTCACATAGATAATTGGTTTAGAAATGAATTGCATCATGACAACTACTATTATTGCGGTTATACTTCTCCATTACAAAGCATGCTTACGGGTATTGATACGATATGGGTATGTCAATACAGTAAAATCTAAAAAAAGTAAGGTACGGGTACGGGTACGTTCATGAAAAAACGTTTATTTTATTAATGCAAAAATTAATTAAATGGTTTAGTTTGTTAATAGCCAAATACAATTTACATTTAATGCCAAAAGTAAGCTATAAATCAAAATTAAATGTTATTATATTAAATAACTTACCAATCAAAGCTTAATTTTAAAATCATGCTAAGCATAAAAAAATAGTCCAATGAAACTAACCTCACCTCTATATAGAAGAAAAAACTATTCCGGTTGAGGTATGGCTTGGGTATGTACTAGGTATGTCTGGTGTACGGCAAAAATTAAGTAGAAAAAATCCAAGATCCAAATACAACTTTATGGTTATATTATATCATTGAGCTTTATGAGAATTGATGTTGAAATTTAACACATGGAAAATGTCACTTCAGGAAAATGGACTTCTCCAAAGAATGGCCCCCTTTCAGGCTTCCCGTATGGGTTGGCATGGGGCACGTGGGATCCCAACCACAACTATAGTGAAGAAAGTTGTTAGACTTGATGTTCCTGTGGCCAAATTCCCAAACGTAAGTAAAAATGTTATCTCACTCAATTTCGAGTCGGGTTTTCATTATTTTCCTTTTCTTTTTAGGTAAATTTTTATTTCATTGTTCCTAACACAAAAGGTTGGCAGTATAATTTTGTTGGCCGACTTTTGGGACCACGTGGGAACTCCCTGAAAAGGGTTGAAGCTGTGACAGAATGTAAAGTATACATTAGAGGTCGAGGCTCGGTAAAGGACTCTGTTAAGGTATGAACATTTTCTTCTTACCATGAAATTTGATAAAGCGAATCACTTCAAAATAATTTACCATTTTAATAATGACAGTGAAACAAAGTTGAGGAAATAAGGAATGCTTCCCTTTGCATAGATGTTAGTTAGTTTGAGTTTAAATTTAAGTGTTTTGTTTTTGGCTTGCTTGAATTACAGTTTGTTGTTAAAATTTACAATTGAAGTTGATTACTGATTCTCTTGAATCTTTCCTTTTAATGCAATCTTCTAAAGCAAGGATATCTTAACTTGTAGGTGATGCTACAAATAGCTCTTGTCCATGTTTTATCTGATGGTGATGTGCGTTTCCATATGTACTTATTTGCAATTCACACACACACACACACATATATAAATGCAGAAATTATTGCACTTAATTACTCGTAATGGACAATTAAAAATTATTGCTAGTCATGGTATACCTGAAGTATAGCTCTGGGTAAGACTCTGTTTGGTCACTTGTGCACTAGTCTTACAACACTATCTAGCTTCATGATGTTCTACTTATGAAACTCATCATTGGAAAATTATGAATTATGGTTCAGAACAAATATTTGAGTAGCAATGAATCATTAGATTTTATTTTTGGGTCTTTGAAATATGAATATTTGTTATTACCAGAATGGTGAACCAGATCAATTGGTGAGCATGCTGGTAAACTATTTTTGACAAAACTAGCAGCTGAACCTACCTTTCAATACAAATTGAAATTTACAAGAGGGAAAAAATAAAAAATAAAAACCTAAACTTGTGCCGTTTGGTAACACTTACGTTTTCAGTTTTCTGTTTATATTTACAAAAATTTAAAAAACTCAAATAAAAACTTGTTTGGTAAAATTTTTGATTTATAAATCAGTGGTCTCAGTTTATAAATTTGGCCAAAAAATGAAAACATAAAAAATGTGTTTCCATTTTGAGTTTTCAGTTTTTTTTTTTTTTTTACCACCCAACACTAGCCACCATCCACCACCATTTTTCACCACCGTCTTTTGCCACCACCACCCACCCCCCACCACCACCTGCCACCACCCGTCACCACCACCCACTTGTCACCCACTCACCACCACCACCCACCCCTCGTTGCCACCACCACCCACCACCCACCTGCCATCCACCCGCCACCCCGCTACTACCATTCACCGCCCGCTACCACCACCCGCCACCTACTTGCCACCACCACTCACCACCTACCTGCCACCACCAGCCACCCACCACCACCAACCTGCCACCACCACCACCACCACCACCACCACCACAACCACCACCAGCCACCTGCCACCCACCCGCCACCACCACCCACCACCATCACCCACCACCCACCCGCTACCCACCTGCCACCACCACCCACCACCCACCGCCACCCACTCGCTACAACCTACCACCCACTACTGTCACCCACCCACCCACCACCACCACCACCCGTCACCTACCCACCACCCACTTACCACCACCACCACCCACCACCTGCCACCACCACCACTGCCACCCGCCACCGTCACCTACCCACCCACCCACCCACCCATCATCACCACCCACCACCACCACCACCCGTCACCTACCCACCATCCACTTGCCACCACCACCCACCACCTGCCACTACCACCACTACCACCCACTACCTGCCACCGTCACCCACCTATCCACCATCACCACCCACCACCCACCCACCCGCCTACCACTACCCACCACCATCACCCGCCATCCGCCACCCACCTGCCACCACCGCCCACCATCCGCCACCACCACCCACTCGCTACCACCCACCACCCGCCACTGTCACCCACCCACCCACCCGCCACCCACCACCGTCACCCACCCATCCACCACCTACCCGCCACCACCACTACCCATCATCCGCCACCCACTTGCCACCACCATCCGCCGCCGTCACCACCACCACCACCACCCACCACCCGCCACCGTCACCCACCCATCCACCACCACCACCCACCCGCTACCACCCGCCACCGTCACCCATCCACCCATCACCACCACTCACCCGCCACCACCAGCTACCCACCACCCACCGTCACTACTTTCCACCACCGTCTTTCGCCGCCACTTGCCATTTCTCACTCTTTTTTATATTTTAAAATTTTTTTAAACATTTTGTCAGTTACCAAACGCGTTTGTAGTTTATGTTTTTTTAAAAATAAACAAAAAATAAACAAAAACCAGTTTATAAAATTTTTGTAAATATAAACTGAAAACGTAAACGTTACCAAACATTGTTTGGATAATTAAGATTTTGGTTCAATTACATGTTTCCCCCTAAAATGCACAACCTCCAAATGGTTCCAAAATGTAAACTTATCCCCATTGTGGTTTGGAATGAACTGCAAGATTGATGGAAATTGTTTGAGATAACAAATGGCCGTGTTTGGGAAAGGATTTTTTTTGGCTTTTTAGGCTAAAATAGCACTAAAAGACAAAATAGGCTAAAATAGCCAATAAGACAAAATGTCACATCAAACTCATAATCATATCACTTTTTCTCTCACAAACATCCCATCTAATTATAAAAAAATCCAACATTTTTCCCAAACACGGCTATTTTAGCCTACTAAAATAGTCAAAAACTAAAATAGCCTACTAAAATTGCCAACTTCCCAAACACTTTGAATGTGTTCAATTCACTCATTTCAAGGCATCATGGGACTGCTGAAACTTTTTCTTTTGATTTTAAATTATTGTTTCTTTTCTTTTTCTTTTGTTGCCTTCTTAGCTAAGAAGTACGGACATAGACACTAACACGGGACATAGTGATTTTAAAAAAATAAGGACATGGACATGGTGAGGACTCGACAATAATTTATATATATATATTTATTTGCTGTGTAGATTAATATTATTTCCACAAACAATCAAAATTAGCAAAAAATTAACACTAATTTAATATAAAAAATCCACTAGATTTAATAACTAATAGATCATCCATAAAAAAACAAAATGGTAATGAACATTTAACATCCAACATCCATAAAAAGCACTAAAGAAGAGGGGAAAAAAAACTAATTGGCGTGTTCCCATTGTGCCCTAAAAAAAAATTTAAATAAAGACACACCAGCTGGCGCGTGTCCCGTATGTGTCCCTGGTGTGTTTGACATTGCTACGACACCTGTTTTAGAGTGGTCATGCTTCATAGCTTCTCAGCATGTTTTCTTCCTCAACCCACCACCTCACCACAGCCACCACAATGAAGGAAAAGTATATTGGAAAGAGAATTCATACAATTTGTTTCTTCTGTTTGTTTTTGTTTTATTGTTTTTTTTCCCTGACCTATGTTATTGACTAGAATCATGTTAGGTATACTTAAAGCATTCATCTCATCATTTCTTGTAGGCATTGCTTTGATTTTTCAGTACAGAGTCTAAAAAAACAATGTACTCATGTTTTTTATTCTTCTTAAAAGAACAACTACAAAGATTTTTTAGGGAGACAAACTTGAACATAACTTCAGCTGAGGAGATTAAACAATGGGAAATGGCAACATTTTAAATGCATCTTTACATATTTGAAGAACTATACTGTTTTCTTGATTACATTTGCAATTTTTTATATATATATATTTTTAAAATTTGTCGCTGTTTTGGGGTGAAATGTGTACCAATGTTCGGCATGGTAATGTTTGAAATTTGAAATGCTTTGTAATCATCAATTGAACACCAGTGTTATGCATTGATGTGGATGCTGAATTTATAGTGCAGCAAAGCATGAAAAAGTAATAGTCGCCTTGTTATGTAATTTAGTTTTTCATGAAGGAGTTAGCTGCAAACAAGTAGAAAGGACTAGGCCTACGCCCGGTATGGTATAGATTTTTTTTTTGAATTTGCATAATTTCTTCCTAAAGTTTGTCTTACCGGAATTTTTATTCATCAACATCATTGATGTCATCGTAATCATAATAATCGTATCCTCATCATTTGTCCTTCTTGGTTGCATGGCACACTTCGAATGACATTATTCAGTGGTTCACTGTATCAGAAAGTCAAATTTAATGCTTATTTGTAAACTTAAACCTAAGGGGGAAAAAAAAAAAGAAAAGAAAGAAAAGGAAAAATGTGGTTCTATTCTAGTGTATGGGGTTTATTTTTGGATCTCATGTTCTATGAATGTCCATCTGGTTTTCTTGACATGCTTATAATTTTTCATTTCTAATGATAGATGTCTGTCTTTTTAATTAGGAGGAAAAATTAAAAGATAAGCCCGGATATGAGCACCTTAATGAGCCGCTACACTTGTTGGTGGAAGCTGAATTTCCAGAGGATATAATTGCTTCCCGCTTGGACCATGCAGTTTCAATACTGGAAAACCTTTTAAAGCCTGTGGTATGAATCAAAGTAACTTTGCAGCCATTGGACCACCTTTTTTGTTTAGATTTTGAAAGTGGTTCTTGTGTTTTTTTTGTTTGGTTGTCAATATTTGTGAAAAAATCTGAAAAAGTCCACCAAAGACAAACACACAAGAATGTGCTTCTCTTTCATTTTTTTGGGGGGTCTTTACTAAACTTTTTTTTATATTGATTCACAAATATTTTATTTTTTAGGTGTATTTAAATTAGGTGCATCTAAAAAGTAGAAAAAGGGACTAAAACATTAAAAAAAAAATCACTAAAGACCAAAAAAAGAAAAAGAAAAAAAAAGAGGACTCAAAAACAATTTATGAGTTTGAAACCAAAAAAAGAAGACTACTATTATACTTTCTATATATTTCAAACTACCTCTCACTCCCTCTCACTTTCTCCAGGATGAATCTATGGATCACTATAAGAAGCAACAACTTAGAGAATTGGCTATGCTAAATGGTACACTAAGGGAAGAAAGCCCAAGCATGAGTAGTCCTAGTATGAGCCCGAGCATGTCACCATTTAACAGTATAGGAATGAAACGAGCCAAGACAGGACGATAGTTTCTCTATAGATGATCGAGATTCTTTTGCTTGCCTGATGACCCATATCGGATTGATTGATTTCTTGATGGTTAGACCTGATGAATACTGTGTGCAAGACCGTTCAGAGGCAAAAAAATTATGGAAAAGGTTATACGACTTCTCAGCTTGCTTTGGGCATTTGACACTAGCGTATCAGGCAGGACTTTGATTCGTAACCTCCACTTTGATGATTTGGTATTTATCTCTATTCTTCCAAGTATTCTTGCTTTGGATGTTCTGACTTTATGATTTACTGGTTATAATAACTTCATGCCCATATTGGATTAATGAATGTCATGATAGCGACCAAGGCATTTTGACATTGACTTCGTATTACTTTACCCAGAAGAATAAAGGCTGTTATGAAATATATTTATGATATCTTCATGTAACATTTCATGATTGTACTCTTTTTTTCTTCTTTCTTTTTGTTTTTGTTTATTTTCTTCTTCGCGTTGATTTTATTTTTTAACATGACTGGTGACCCATGCGATGCAAGTTGAAGGAAGGATGATTATTTGTGGTCACTTTTAAGGCGCTTTTAATTCTTTTGGAGGAAGGTCAGGTAAAATGGCGCACTTGATCTTTTGTTTTTATTATTTTTGTTTTTCTATCCTAAATACGCTTAACCAAACGATCGAAAAATTTCTTAATTTGACAAGCCTTGTGTGTATGGGGACCTAATCTGAAATGCAATGCAATGACAGAGAATGGTTCTTGTTTTTTCAAATGCATGTCCATTGTGGTGGCACATACCAGTCATTCTCCGACTCAAATTCCATTGCTGGGGTCTCATTGATTCGGGCTTGGTTTGGGTTGTTGCCATATAAGGTGGCATCGTCACAGTTGTAAAATAAATCAAACTATTTAAATTTAACTGGTGTTGAAAGTTTAACTCGTTGAAGGTCGACTTAGTGGGTTTCAGGGTTTGCTTTTTCATGGCTTGTTTTGCCTTTTTTGGAAGCTAAAAAAGTTTAGGATAAATCACGTAATTTTTTTTCCACTTGGGCTCTTGAAGTTTTTTTTTCTCCCTCCCTCCTCACTTTAGCTTTTCATATTTTAGTTTTTCTCAATTGGATCTAGCTCCTCTCCAGTCCACCATCGGACTAGAGGGTGCTGTTAAGACATGGTGGGCCTTGGTTTAGGTCCATCTTAATAATTCAAATTGATCAATGTGTAGAGCTCATCGAGTACGTCATCGAGTACGTCATCCATTGAGTATATCATTCTGGCAGAAAATCACGTTGATTGGATATTAATAACTATTTGATTAGATCACATTTCTGTTCTAATTTATTTTGAAAATAATACTCGCCATTGACAGAAATGTGATTTAATGAAATGTCTATTGATATCCGATCAACGAGAATTTTTGTAGGGATGATTTACTCGATGGGTTCTACACATTGAATGGTTTGGATCATTCAGATGAGTCCGGATCAAGGCCCACGACGACTGTAGAGGAGCCAGATCCTTCTCAATTTACTTCTAAAATTAATTTTATGTTCAAAGTTAGACAAAAAATGCCACGCTAGCTGTCACATGATATGAAAAATATATTATTATATTAGGATTTATATTTGGATTTGTATTAGAGATGCGAGTCATGTATAATAAAATATTTAAAATAATTTTATATCCTATGATTGTCAATGTGTCATTTTTTGTCTTGGACATAAGTTAATTTTTGGAGTAAATTGAAAAAAACTAAAAACATGAAGAGTCAAAGTGAAAAAATGGTTAAACATAAATGAGGTAAAGTGTAATTTACCTAAAAGTTAATGCGTTTGGATAGTTATTAAAAAAATTATTTTTATGTGAATCAAAAAATTGATGCGATATTTTATTTTTTTAATTGATGGCAAACGATGTCTTTTTGGCTTTTTAGGCAAAAGTCGACTTTTTTGTGAGGTCCCCAAATGACCTCTCCTTATGTAGATAAGCTAAATTTTAACATATTTTAAAATTCGTTAAATTATTATGTCAAGCTTGAATAGTTTTTACTTGGCTTGAAAAACTTATATTCATTATAATAAATCAAGTTACTCGAGTTTGACTTGTTATTGGCTTGATTAGAACTTTTTTGAGATTAGTTTGACAAGGAAATAAATCAAACTTGATCACATTTTGTAGTTTTGTTAATTTTTCAAGTCAAACTAAAATAATCTACTAATTTATAGACCTATTGGAGATGGCTAAAATTCACAAGGTCTTTTTTTTTGTAAAAGAAATTATAAAGCATAAAATAAGAGTAAACAACATACTGAACAAGAAAAAGAAAAAAAACAAAAACAAAACCCCAAAGAACCAAACAAGAAATCTTACACAAATTACAAACAATAAACTATAAAAGCTGTCAAAAAAATCAGTTGTGGTTAGGGGTCATCAATGGGATGAGTTGGGCTTACCAATCCCGCAACTATTGTGTCCATATCCCATATATTAACTGGATTTTTCGAGTTTTGACCAGTCAACTGGTTGGTACAGGCCGAACCTATTTAATATATTAAAATTACATCTCACCCATGAACCCAAATCTTATAGGTTAAAATTAAACTGAATTGAGAGACATTTTCTTATTAGACTTATATTATTAAGTTATACACATTTTTCATTCACAAATTTTTAATATTTTTATTAGTTATTTTTTCTTTTTTACTTTCCAACATAATTCAATTGTTTTTCAAATTTGTTTTATGGTTTTACATCTCATATAATAAAAAAATAATCAAGAAACATAATGTAATTTTATTTATAATACCTACGGAAAAAAAAGGAAAAACAAACATCACACAAGGTTAGAACCGTTCACAAACTTTAGAACTGAAAATCCCTAAATCAATTCTAAAACAAAAGATACTAATTATTTATTTTTATTTTTTGGTAACTTATATTTTATTTCACAAGAAAACAACAAAACAAAAACAAAAAAAGCAATCGTCAAAATAGAACAATAATAGCAAAAACAAAACAAACAATCCATATAACAAAATAGCTCTGCTGATGGGACATCTATCCTAGGTGGCAATAGATTTGAAAGTTGAGATTAATTTCAGATTTTCTATCTTCTTATCTTCACCGTTGGATATAGCTTGAAACTTGAAACCCATTTCACTCTTTTCACCGTTGGATATAGATTTTTTGTCTTTAGATTTTCAAAACATTTCAAACCCATTTCACTCTCCCTTCACCACCTAAAACCTATTTCATCAACTCTGTTTCTCTCTTTTTTTTGCTACAGTTATTGTATTCAAACCCATTCATCATCACTGCGTCAGTGGTTCTTCGTTGCTTTACGAACTTTCTTTGCTTCAGTGGTTGTCATCGGTAGCAACTGTTCGCCTTCAGGTAACACCTCTCTCTTCCCCTGAAGGTCTCAGTCCCCCTCGCTCTTCCCAAACCCACCTCAAACTCTCCACTCTTACTCTCTTCATGTTTCATTTATAAAAAAAAACCCTAATCTCAACCTCTTCAACAACTCCACAACCCACCTGAATGCCTTCCCACTAAATTGCCCCAACAAACCCATCTCAATCACCTGCTCCACCGCATCCCAAACCCAGGATCGCCCCTCTATCGCCTTTGAATCCCAAGATCACGCCTTCAACTTCGCCGCTGGCCCCGCCACCCTCCCTAAGATCACCCTTAAGAAGGCTGAATCTGAGATCTACAACTAGCGTGGCTCCAGCATGAGCATCATGGAGATGAGACACAGAGGTACAAAATTTCTCTCCATTATCCAAAAAGCAGAGTCAGATCTGCAAACCCTCCTCCAAATCCACAGAGTTAAAGAATTTTTCTTTATTGTTTAATCATTTATAAATTTATTGATTTTCTTTGAAACTTTCTCTCATATTAATCAATAAATCGGACATTTCGGGTCAAACAGTTTTTGGGGATTAATCTAGAAATCAGACAGTTTTTTGTGTTTGTGTTCCTAAGGGTTTAAAAAATCTTCTATCCTGTTTGGCCAATTGGATAGTTTTTTTATTTCTATTTTACCATAGGAAAAAAACCAATTTTAAACCCTTAGTTTGTTGTCATATTTTTTTTCATCTTAGTTTCTTTGTTCATCTTAGTTTGTTGTTTTCTCTCATCTTAGTTTCTGCACTGCTGGATTAATCAGGAAATCAAATATTTTGGGGATTAATCAATAAATCAAACAAATATTTGGGTCAAACAGTTTTTGGCCAATAAAGGGTTGTTTGGGTCAAGAAATCATACCAATATTTTGTGTTTGTGTTTCTAAGGGTTTGAAAATATTTCTATCTTTTTTTTTTTTTTTTTTTTTTTTTTTTTTTTTTTGTGAATAAGTCATAAAATAAAGACAAAAAACCTACACAAATACAGGGGCATACCCCAGGCCCTAACAAAATCTATACATAAATAGGAGAAAACCTGCCCAAGATATAACAGCAGGCTAAACAAGGCAACCACAAGAAGTTATCACAAACAAATTCCCAGCAGCCATTCTTTGTATCAACAGTCTTCCAATAGTTAAAATACCTTGTCCGTCACATAGAATAAAGTGAAATTAATTTTACTAGGTTTTGTATCAAAATTATTTTTTGGTTGCTAAGAAAGTAAGGGAACTGTCCATTCTTTGTATCAAAATTAATTTTTTTTTTATTGGGTTTTGTCTATCTTGTTTGGTTGCTGAGAAAGTGAGGGAAAAAGTAAAGAAAGTAAAATTTACAGTGGGACATGATTTTTGTTTCCATATATACAAAATCTCAAAAGAAGAAGAGACCTGAGATTAATTTACAGTGGAACATGTGTAATTCAAGGCAAATTTACCTGAAGCAACAAGAAGAAAAACTGTCTCCAAGGAAAATTCATTACAGAGGTTCATTCATATAAATCAAAGCAGCATTATTACACAAACCCACATTCTTTGGAACATAGAGATATTTTCTAATTCAACCCACATATTAGAGAGTAACAGAGCAAAATGCAGCCCACCTCTTCCGCAGGCAAGCTGTTGTTCAGGCCATTGCTGGCAAAAATCAAAAATCCAAAATTAATATAATGAAACTGGTAGTTAAATAAATAGTGGGAAAAACAAAATGAATATGGGATTCTAAAATCATTACATGAAGATTGGCTTTAGAAACAAACCCTTTCAGAAACCCATTTTAATATTTTTGAAATAAAACACCATTTAAAAACACATTTTAATCTTATCAATTTCAAAAAATATTTACATGAAAATCACGACCTTTCCTCACCTTCCACCCAACACCACCTTTGCCTTTGCCAATGGAAGCTTGCCTTCCTTCAACCAATCAATTAACTCTTTTAGCTGGCTGGTGAGGTGGCTGGCAGTGGTGACACAATGCATTTTTTTTTTTTAATAAGCAAAATACAATTTAACTTGACAGAACTGAACTGAGGACTGATAGCAAAATACAATATCAACAAAAAACAATGAGAACTCAACTTAACAAAATACAATGTGAGCCTACTAAGTTGTCTAATGATTAGTCACTATTTTTTTTTAATCATTAAAATAAGAAAGCCTGGTTGGAGATTGAATCATAGTTTGAAGAACACAAATTAATAGTTTCAGCCCTTCCAGGGAGTGATGTGGCATATCTAAAAATTTGTAAGAAAAATGGTAAGATTCATTAATATTATTATGTGTGTGGTTTTGACTGATTGCTTGAATTAGATGGTTTGATTCTTGGTCTAAAGAAAATAACAAAATGCATAGGACAACAATGTGCAATAACTCATGTCTTTGTCAGATTGATTCAATTCAGTTAAATTGATAGTATTGGATAATAGTAAAATAAACTTATACTGTCTTTTGGGTATAAACAGGACAGTTTCATGATTTCATTGTAAAAGAACCACATTCAAGTTTTTTTGGCCCTTCCCTTCAAAAAAAAGATTCACTTTAAATAATTAGTTTATACTTGAGACTTGACCTCATTTCCCACTTTAGTATGTATGGGATTACAAGATATTCTTTTGTTCATGTGATTACAAGATATCTTCTTCTTCTTATTTTTTTTTTCTTTTCCTATTTCTTAATCTCGGACAATGTTCAAAATTGAATTTGAAACTCTCACACTCAGATTTTAGTTGGTTTTGTTGAAGGGAAAGCATTAGTTGCTATAATTGAGAATACCGATGGTGATCGGCTTTCTGATTGACACATTGTTAAGCTTACTCATTTTAGTTGTTTTTTTTTTTTCCATTTGACAATGCCATTGTCTATTAAAAAGAGAAACCATTGTGTGATAGTGTGTGTTGTCCACTACTAATATACCATTACAACGGTTCAATTTTGCAGACAAGTGGAGTGAGATCAACCGACGACGCTAAGCTAGGATAAGTTCTATGGTAATTTCTTTTTTTTTTTTTACTTTTTTCCCAACCATACGCACTATCGATCTAATTTGTCATTGCATACATAAATGAGGGATTTTAATATCTAATTTGTTCATTCTATTTGATGTGATATATATAGATTTCTTTAAGATTTTGGGGTTCTCAAGTAGAGAGTTGTATAAGTTCTCCTCTGCTTTGGCTAGAAGGCCAATGGAAACAAAAGCAAATAGACAATCATAATATGGCTGTTTGTCATCTTCTTGAAGGGATGATTAGATAGAGCATTGAGTAGATAACCTGTGTAATGAGGTATGAGTGATTGAACAATAACTGAGTTACAAGTTTAATTTGTGAACATAATCAAAGTTGTGGACATCACTTTCTTGCCTTATTCAAAGTATCTGAGTGCATGACTGATCAACAATTTCTAAATTAAAAAATTAAACTCATGACTGAGATTCTTTTTTTTTTTTTTTTATATGCTTAGACTTGAATAAAATTTTAATTGGCAACCTCATCTCTATTCTATATTGCTCATCTTAGTTTTGTTTAAGAAAATGTAATCTATGTGGATTAGCTATGAATTTATTAAGGGTGTTCAATCATGGTTTTAGGTAGAGATCTGGAAAGATAAAAGAAAAAAAAGTGATTAAAATATGAATGAAATATAATTTAAATTTTTTCTTCTTTTTCATTTCTTTTTCAAATCCATATTCAAGTTAATGATCCAAACACAGTTTAACAGAATTAAATTGTTGGTGTTTAGTTTCCCGCACAAGATCATAATGAGTTTTGGTTCAAAAGATTGGTATTACTTAAATTGGTTTTGTTCTATAAATTGGTTCAAAAATTGATTTTAATCTATCTGCAATTCAAATAGTTTGAATCCCTATTATGGGAGTTTCAATGTCTTGCTCATTATGATCTTGTGCGGGAAACTAAACACCAACAATTTAATTTTTTTAAATTGTGTTTGGATCATGAACTTGAATATGGATTTGAAAAAGAAAATAAATGAAAAAGAAGAAAAAATTTAAATTATATTTCATTCGTATTTTACTCACTTTTTTTTGTTATACCCAGCAGTGTGTGTGTGTAAATTAAATGTGTAAATAAAATAAACAACAAAATAAAATAATTCAGAAAATAATTTAATAAATTAAATTCTGAATTAAATGCTTACAAAAATTATAAGTCGAGGCTTGTGTCAGATACAATCTCCTTAAAGTAGATTTCTCCCTCGCTCCGGTGCTTCGAGATTTAATGGCGTCTACTTCCCAGAATACAACGACTACTACTTGATTTGCAGCACTACAAAACAAATCTTACGAACCAAACTATGCTGTAGCTCTTTCTCTTTCTTTTCCTAGAGACTAAATGTAAATAGATACAGGAGCAACATGAGGACGAACAGAAGAAGAACGGAAAGAGTTTTGGAAAATTTTCGATGGAAATGAATGCTGGATGGCCGACTATTTATAGGAGGAATGGTGTCTTATACCAAACAGGTGCCAAACAGATGGAAATTGTTTGGACAGATTCAATACCATTTGGACAGATTCAGTTTGAATTCAACAATTATGAACCTGCTTTGAACCCTTTGAACCTGTTCGGGTGGGTATGAACCCGTTAGGGATTTGTTTGGGTGAAAAAAAAAAATTCTGGACTAATTTATTTTGAATTTTGAAACCAAAATTAAAAATAAATAAATAAATAAATTACAAATGTTTTTCGGCCAAAAAGATAAGTATTGGGCCGAACCAACCCAACCCAACTCATACCACGCACCCGTGCCCAAACCAGCCCGCCAGATTGGACAGACGGCGACACGGGTGTGGTTTTTGTTTTGGGTCCAATGGGTCTAGCCCACTTTACCCATAACCTCACCCTTCCACAAATTTGGGTACCCCTTGGGGCCCATCCCAAGTATCCCAAGCTAGAGTATATAAACCCACGCAAATCCATAAGCCTTTCCAATGTGGGACAAGCACATTTCACAAATGTTTAGGAAACCCACCTAAAGCCATTTCCACGAACCCGAAAACGTGCGTTGAATTCTCATTGATCTGGAAATAGTTTTGAGCAACCAAATACACAATGTTATTCACTATGTGGTATTAAACATGAATCTAATGACAAACGTTAATAATAACGCTTGGGTCTCACCTTAATTAATGCTCAAAGTTAGCAAAAAATAAGGATTTTTCAAAGCCATTTTCCAACATTTTTTTCTTTTATCTTTCCAGATCTCTACCTAAAACCATGACTGAATACCCTTAATAGATTCATAGCTAATCCACATAGATTACATTTTCTTAAACAAAACTAAGATGAGCAATATAGAGTAGGGATGAGGTTGCCAATTAAAATTTTATTCAAGTCTAAGCATATAAAAAAAAAAAAAAAAAACTCAGTCATGAGTTTAATTTTTTAATTTAGAAATTGTTGATCAGTCATGCACTCAGATACTTTGAATAAGGCAAGAAAGTGATATCCACAACTTTGATTATGTTCACGAATTAAACTTGTAACTCAGTTATTGTTCAATCACTCTTACCTCATTACACAAGTTATCTACTCAATGCTCTATCTA
The DNA here is from genome assembly GCA_036172215.1 of Camellia granthamiana. Taxonomy (NCBI): domain Eukaryota; kingdom Viridiplantae; phylum Streptophyta; class Magnoliopsida; order Ericales; family Theaceae; genus Camellia; species Camellia granthamiana. The sequence goes on along the minus strand of CM069904.1, from coordinate 33,592,642 downwards.
ATCATCCCTTCAAGAAGATGACAAACAGCCATATTATGATTGTCTATTTGCTTTTGTTTCCATTGGCCTTCTAGCCAAAGCAGAGGAGAACTTATACAACTCTCTACTTGAGAACCCCAAAATCTTAAAGAAATCTATATATATCACATCAAATACAATCAACAAATTAGATGTTAAAATCCCTCATTTATGTATGCAATGACAAATTAGATCGATAGTGCGTATGGTTGGGAAAAAAGTAAAAAAAGAAATTACCATAGAACTTATCCTAGCTTAGCGTCGTCGGTTGATCTCACTCCACTTGTTTGCAAAATTGAACCATTGTAATGGTGTATTAGTAGTGGACAACACACACTATCACACAATGGTTTCTCTTTTTAATAGACAATGGCATTGTTAAATGAGAAAAAAATAACAACTAAAATGAGTAAGCTTAATAATGTATCAATCAGAAAGCCGATCACCATGGGTATTCTCAATTATAGCAACTAATGCTTTCCCTTCAGCAAAACCAACTAAAATCTGAGTCTGAGAGTTTCAAATTCAATTTTGAAGATTTCATCTTCTTAACATTGTTCGAGATTAAGAAATAGAAAAAAAAGCAAGATATCTTGTAATCACATGAACAAAAGAATATCTTGTAATCCCATACATACTAAAGTGGGAAATGAGGTCAAGTCTCAAGTATAAACTAAATATTTAAAGTGAATCTTTTTTTTGAAGGGAAGGGCCAAAAAAAAAACTTGAATGTGGTTCTTTTACGATGAAATCATGAAACTGTCCTATTTATATCCAAAAGACAGTAGAAGTTGATTTACTATTATCTAATATTATCAATTTAACTGAATTGAATCAATCTGACAAAGACATGAGTTATTGCACATGGTTGTCCTATGCATTTTGTTAGTTTCTTTAGACCAAGAATCAAACCATCTAATTCAAGCAATCAATCAAAACTACACACATAATAATATTAATGAATCTTACCATTTTTCTTACAAATTTTTAGATATCTCACATCACTCCCTGGAAGGGCTGAAACTATTAATTTGTGTTCTTCAAACTATGATTCAATCTTCAACCAGGCTTTCTTATTTTAATGATTAAAAAAAAAATAGTGACTGATCATTAGACAGCTTAGTAGGCTCACTTTGTATTTTGTTAAGTTCAGTTCTCATTGTGTTTTGCTGATATTGTATTTTGCTATCAGTCCCCAGTTCAGTTCTGTCAAGTTAAATTGTATTTTGTTGATTAAAAAAAAAAAAAAGCATTGTGTCACCACTGCCAGCCACCTCACCAGCCAGCTAAAAGAGTTAATTGATTGGTTGACGGAAGGCGAGCTTCCATTGGCAAAGGCAAAGGTGGTGTTGGGTGGAAGGTGAGGAAAGGTCGTGATTTTCATGTAAATATTTTTTGAAATTGATAAGATTAAAATGTGTTTTTAAATGGTGTTTTATTTCAAAAATATTAAAATGGGTTTCTGAAAGGGTTTGTTTCTAAAGCCAATCTTCATGTAATGATTTTAGAATCCCATATTCATTTTGTTTTTCCCACTATTTATTTAACTACCAGTTTCATTATATTAATTTTGGATTTTTGATTTTTGCCAGCAATGGCCTGAACAACAGCTTGCCTGCGGAAGAGGTGGGCTGCATTTTGCTCTGTTACTCTCTAATATGTGGGTTGAATTAGAAACTATCTCTATGTTCCAAAGAATGTGGGTTTGTGTAATAATGCTGCTTTGATTTATATGAATGAACCTCTGTAATGAATTTTCCTTGGAGACAGTTTTTCTTCTTGTTGCTTCAGGTAAATTTGCCTTGAATTACACATGTTCCACTGTAAATTAATCTCAGGTCTCTTCTTCTTTTGAGATTTTGTATATATGGAAACAAAAATCATGTCCCACTGTAAATTTTACTTTCTTTACTTTTTCCCTCACTTTCTCAGCAACCAAACAGGATAGACAAAACCCAATAAAAAAAAAAAAATTAATTTTGATACAAAGAATGGATAGTTCCCTTACTTTCTTAGCAACCAAAAATTAATTTTGATACAAAACCTAGTAAAATTAATTTCACTTTATTCTATGTGATGGACAAGGTATTTTAACTATTGGAAGACTGTTGATACAAAGAATGGCTGCTGGGAATTTGTTTGTGATAACTTCTTGTGGTTGCCTTGTTTAGCCTGCTGTTATATCTTGGGCAGGTTTTCTCCTATTTATGTATAGATTTTGTTAGGGCTTGGGGTATGCCCGTGTATTTGTGTAGGTTTTTTGTCTTTATTTTATGACTTATTCACAAAAAGAAAAAAGAAAAAAGATAGAAATATTTTCAAACCCTTAGAAACACAAACACAAAATATTGGTATGATTTCTTGACCCAAACAACCCTTTATTGGCCAAAAACTGTTTGACCCAAATATTTGTTTGATTTATTGATTAATCCCCAAAATATTTGATTTCCTGATTAATCCAGCAGTGCAGAAACTAAGATGAGAGAAAACAACAAACTAAGATGAACAAAGAAACTAAGATGAAAAAAAAATATGACAACAAACTAAGGGTTTAAAATTGGTTTTTTTCCTATGGTAAAATAGAAATAAAAAAACTATCCAATTGGCCAAACAGGATAGAAGATTTTTCAAACCCTTAGGAACACAAACACAAAAAACTGTCTGATTTCTAGATTAATCCCCAAAAACTGTTTGACCCGAAATGTCCGATTTATTGATTAATATGAGAGAAAGTTTCAAAGAAAATCAATAAATTTATAAATGATTAAACAATAAAGAAAAATTCTTTAACTCTGTGGATTTGGAGGAGGGTTTGCAGATCTGACTCTGCTTTTTGGATAATGGAGAGAAATTTTGTACCTCTGTGTCTCATCTCCATGACGCTCATGCTGGAGCCACGCTAGTTGTAGATCTCAGATTCGGCCTTCTTAAGGGTGATCTCAGGGAGGGTGGCGGGGCCAGCGGCGAAGTTGAAGGCGTGATCTTGGGATTCAAAGGCGATAGAGGGGCGATCCTGGGTTTGGGATGCGGTGGAGCAGGTGATTGAGATGGGTTTGTTGGGGCAATTTAGTGGGAAGGCATTTAGGTGGGTTGTGGTGGTTGTGGAGTTGTTGAAGAGGTTGAGATTAGGGTTTTTTTTTTATAAATGAAACATGAAGAGAGTAAGAGTGGAGAGTTTGAGGTGGGTTTGGGAAGATAGAGGGGGACTGAGACCTTCAGGGGAAGAGAGAGGTGTTACCTGAAGGCGAACAGTTGCTACCGATGACAACCACTGAAGCAAAGAAAGTCCATAAAGCAACGAAGAACCACCGACGCAGTGATGATGAATGGGTTTGAATACAATAACTGTAGCAAAAAAAAGAGAGAAACAGAGTTGATGAAATAGGTTTTAGGTGGTGAAGGGAGAGTGAAATGGGTTTGAAATGTTTTGAAAATCTAAAGGCAGAAAATCTATATCCAACGGTGAAAAGAGTGAAATGGGTTTCAAGTTTCAAGCTATATCCAACGGTGAAGATAAGAAGATAGAAAATCTGAAATTAATCTCAACTTTCAAATCTATTGCCACCTAGGATAGATGTCCCATTAGTAGAGCTGTTTTGTTATATGGATATATATATCATGGCCAATTGGTAAATATAAGTAAGGAATAAAAAATATCAAATATATAAAATATAAAATATCAATTTTATTTTTTTTGGACGAGATAGTTTAAGTCGGGTTAGACTTACTCAAGTGGGCTCTTACAAGCTGAGTTCTTGGGCGGCTTGGATTAGAAATTTTTGTCTAAAGCCCTAAATATTCTCTTATGGGTTAGGACTGATTGGGACGGGCCATGGGCCGCGTGGGCAAGGTTGGGTAATATTGGATTTTCTGTTCGGGGCCACTTGGGGACCCCGGTTCTGGAAAAACCATCAATCTTCTTACATATGTGGTTTGGAAAAAATTGTATCAAAATAAAGCCCAAACCCGTCTTCGTCCCTGCTATCGCTGCCTAACTTCATTGTTCCTATAGGTGTTGTGCCTTTCTCGAGTCTAAGGCATGCGTCCTACACCGTCTTGCTTTGACCAACAAAAATCACCACTTAATTTTTTAAGGAGAATTTAGAAACCTTTAACAATGAAAACCACGTTAAGGACCAATCCATCATAACAAAGAAAATTCCGGGTTTAGGAACTTAGGTACAAAAGAGGAAGGTCATTGAATGATAGCACCCCATCTTGCCCAATCCGAAGATTGGCCTCTACTCACTTTCTATTTTATGATTTCAGCGGTTAATTATTCACATAAATTCATTTTTAGCCCTAAAACTTTTAACTAACCTAAAACTATGTGATTCAAGTAAAAATGAATATCATATATTTTAGATGAATGAATAAAACCATATATTTTTTTTATTATAAAAAGTGATTTTCCATCAAAAGTGGGCTTTTGATAATTCATGGCCTTAAACATAAACTAAAATACATAATATTCATGAAAATGTATAAAACACACAATGTTGCATATAAAGAGCATATAGTCTTGGATTATTGAAAGTCAATGCTTGAAGCAAGCACATTGTCACGGCCTTGGTTGTTTCCAAGCTATCCGTGTGGCACTTAAACAATCTCAATCTTCACTTGATGATGCTAAGTCAGCCTAACTCACAAACTTAGAAGAAAGACAAGTACGAAGAACACAAGAGAGTTTGAGAGAACGCCTTGTATTCACTATGAGAAAGCTTTACAACTCTTGGATGGTTTGGAGCAAATGAGCTCCTCCCCTATTTATAGGCACTCTTGGCCTCTCATAGAACACTCTAGAAGCCACTAGGAAATACATGGAGAGGCTTCCCTTGGAAGCATTTCTTACAAGCTACAGGAATATTCTAGAATGCTATAGAAATATCTATACAAGATATTTACAAGTCTAAGTGTCTTGAATACTCAAGGATGTTCTAGAATTCTTCATGTTCTCTCAAGTGTAGGAATGAGCTAGGAAGTTCTAGATCCTTCCATTAACCTCTATGCTCCGAAGCTCCCACGTAGGGGATTTTTGCCATCAGAATTTTAGCAGCTTGTGACAACATGCCAAGGAAGATGAGAGAACTTACCCGGTCGTCCACTTTTAGTGTTTTTCATGCATGCATAAAATAAAAATGAACCTATATATATATACAACTAAGCATACAAGAATGATCCTAGGTCTGGTTTGAGGTTACTAACATGATGATTATGCATAAAATACAACTACCAAATAAAAAGAAAAAATACTAGAAAACTATATGATGATCAAACTGGGTCATGCATGTTTATTATGCGATTAAATTAAGCCTAAAACATGTTGTTTTAATAAAATAAAGAAGACATGCAAAAGAAAGGCGAGAAAGCCAATAAAATGGAAAAAACTACATGATGCTATGACAGACTAACAACCTAACATACTTTAACACTAAAAACAAACAAAGATTAGGTACTGAAATTGAGAAAAGAATAAGAAAATACTTGCTGGTTTATATAAACCGAAGAGCACACCAAAAAGTAGCAAGAAAGACCAAGTTCCTTGCTTGCAAGCCTCCCTCAAGCTTGGGTTCTGAGTTTAGTCTGAGTTCTTCAAGTCCTTAGAGTATTTTTAGAGGTTTGAGTTGCTGTATTGGTAGGAATTTCGAAGCTAAGGAAAAGGAAAGAGGGGAGGGGTGTTTTGCTCTTAAAAAACTCACAAAATGGCTCAACTTCTCAACCCTTTTGAAAGGAAGGGGGAAAGGGTGCTTATATAGGTACTAGGAGATGTGGAGGGGACAATCTATGGTAACCCCCATCGCTTTCTCTTTCGCTTCCCACCAGAAATGCACCAAGATTGAGTTATCAAAATTGACTATGTTATGCTTGGATGTGCACACTCACAACTAATGTGCACACACATGTTTTTGCCTTAGTAAACGTGCCATGCATGCATGCACAAGTGCAGGGTCCCATGCCCTTGCTTGCTTGTGGCTCAAGTAAACCCGAATTGCCTTCTGATTGATGTTTTTAATAAAATAGGTCACTAATTTTAGAAAATACATTCGATCAAAGTACAACTGGGCCTCTCTCTCTTTTTCGGGTTTAAAAAGTTGGTTTTTGGCTAAAAACGGGTCCAGGGGTAAAATGGTCATTTTTGAAAAAAACTAATTTTCAGCCAAAATAGGTTCATACAGCAACTCCAAACAACTTTAAATATTCCAAGGATGAAATAATTACCATTTCATCATCGAGAGACTTGTAAGTGCCAAAGTCTTAGGGCCAGCCAAAATGAGGTGTCTACAGTTCCTGATGCTGCCTTCTTGAACTTCGATCACCGTTGAAAGCTAGAGTTGAAGAAGAAAACACTTACAATAGTTAGTGAGCGGAAGTAAGAGAAAAGTCCACTGTAAAAATCTATATAGAAAATAGAGAGAAGCTCTCAAATCCCTCTTCTTACAAATAAAAAACTTAGATCTACACTATCAAAGTATTTTAGAGCTCGCCGAAAAAATCGCTAAAAAGTAGTGCTGGGGCGTCGAAAATTGCCTAGAGAGATGCTCTCTAGCACCCCTTTGCTAGGTCTTTCACGTATTTCACGAGGTCTTGATTGCACTTAAAACTTTAGAATTGATTTCGCTATTTTTTTGACCTTTTATGCCGATTCACTTTATAAAAGTCATATATATGTAGGGTCTGCTACATTCAAAATTTAATAGGGCTCATCTTTAGTTTCTAAATTTGAGCTATAAGCATGGTATTTATTGCTTATATTTATTATGTGAATTCATATAGAAGGTGAGAAAAAATAAAAATAAAGAAATAAACATTACAACCCTATATTCGACTTATAGATTGACACAAATGAATGCCTTAACCATTTTGCATGTGGCAACAAAAAGCTTTCTTGTATTTAGGTTTGCACATCCATCCACAAATGTGGATGGAGTAGCAGATTGTAGACATCCCATTTTTGACCACATACAAGGCTCGAGCGCATTGTCCAGTACACTTGATGATGAAAGTAGTGTTGTACGTAGTTCGAGGTCTCAATGAAGGGGCCATGTTTAAGCTTCGAAACAATCCCAAACCTTCCATATTCCCACTGTTTATACCCCATAAATCTATTTTTACACATTGTACCACCCTAGTTTGATTCACAACAAAGAGCTTATTTTTTTGAGAGGTATAAGCTTACGACCTCTTCTCTTGCTATCTTTTCTATCATTTACTATCAAGTTCTTCTATTTTTGTATTGTTTTGATCTTCATTCAAGTGTCTAAGCTTGAGTTTGGAGAGCTACCAAAGGGTAAAGAGAGTTAACACTCTTTCTTACACCTTCACCTATAGCTCAAACCCTTGCTTTTACACCATTTTCTTTGCTTTCTAAATTGATTTTCAGTGTTAAAAGTGGCTAAAAATCATACTTTGAGGTTTCAAAAGTGGAGGGGTTAGCCACCCCTCCTTGTTCTTGCTTACTAGCCTTATTTTCTTTCTTTGTTGTTTAACTTTTTAGGCTCTTTTCATGCCCTTTGAGCCACTGTTTTTCACCTATTAGAGGCTGTTTTAGGGCTGTCCTAGATTGTTTAATTAATTTATGGTTTGATTAGTTTTCTTGTTGTCTCACAAGTCCTTATACATAGCTTGTTGCATATTGTTCTTGACCTTTCCTTGTCTGATTTCCTTGTTTAAGAGCCTCATTTTAATAATCAACTTACCATTCATTTCTTTCATTTGAGCGTTGTTTCAATCTGTTGACGGTTATTCAAAACATGAACTAGAGATCTATGCTTAATGGTTTAATCTCTACGGAGGTTCATTGTCAACGGCATAGTCTCGTTTTCATGTTGAGAATCACTTCCCGTTTGACATGTTTCTCACTTAGTGGACGTAATCTTTTGTGGACATAACAATCATCTTGGACAAATGGGTTAAAGAATGGCAAAGACTAATGAATTTGACTTAAAATGAACTAACCCACATAAAGAAAATGAGTTATATTGCTTGGGCTCGGCCGAACGTTATGCCTAGTCTATTGTGTCAAGAGTCGTCACACGTCAATTCATAGCGTTTTGACGACCCTTGAAGCGTCTTTACTCCCCCCTTTTGAGCTCATCCCATCATAAAGAGGAGGGATGGTTCTAATTCATTGCATTTATTGAATTTTGTCCAAATTGTGGCCGAAATCATCAAGCAAACAAATTGCTCATTGATGGTTTTGGAAACGATTCCAACCTTCTCTTGAGGCTTTCCCATGACAGAGAAGTGTGAGAGGGACAAATAGAGTTCGGAATAACTCTGTCTGTACTGTTTTCACTTCAGAGCACAAAACAAGTTTTTGCATAAAATTAAGGCACGACCGGCCTTATTTAGGCCTGGCCGGGCTTCATTGGGGGCCGGCCGACCATCAATGTTTGGTTAGCAGTGTGTTTTGCAGAAAACAGAGGGCAGTGGCTGAAGGTGAAACAGAGTAGGCCTAGGCAGACAGAGCAGTTCTTGGACACTGTGCATGCAACCCTTGTGCATCCTTGCTTACATCAATATTGTAAATTAATGCTCCGAGTATTGTTGTAATTAATTATTATTATTGTTACAATGAGTCTTGTTGTAATTATTGCTGTAATTATTATTATTATTGTTTATTTGTAATTATTATAGCTAGTTAACTTAGATAGCTAGTTTATTTCTCATTATTATCCTTGTTGTAATAGAGTAGCTAGCTAGTTAATTCTTTACTTATTTATTCATTTGGTTTTGTAATAATTAGTTTAAATTTGGACTTTCGGACTTTGATTTGGACCCTCTTATGTGAGGGCCAATATGTAATAAGTTGTATATCTTCTAACCCCACGTCTTTCTCCCCTTTACTTATTTGCTTACGATGGTTAGTATAGAACATCATTTTTCAAATTAGCATCTTTATGCTTTGTATCCATTGCCTTGCATGCATCCAAGGTTCGGCTCATCATACTAATCAAATGTTTAAATTCATTGCTTGAATACGTATTTTATTGCATGTCTTGAATGGAATCATATGCCATGCTCATAATCGAGCCTATAAATTACATAATGTGTGCATTGCATTTAGTCATATTGCATTAGTTAGGAGCATGCATATTTTCTAATTATTTTGCTTTGTTTTGGCTCAGAGTACTAGGTGAGCAATTTTGAGTTTTAGCATCTTGCATCGAATATTTGTGTTGCCATGCTAAGCATATTTCCATGAGGCTAATTGCTTAAATGATATACTTGTTTGAATATCGGTGGGTGAAGGCTAATTGCTTAAATTGGGACAAATTGATTAATGTATAAACTCACCTTTTCAAGTGACGAGTATCAAAAACAGTTTTCAAACAAACATGAGATCAAAGCGTTCCAACTTTTTGCAAAGCTAGTCTATACTTGTATGAGTCACATAGTAAAAATAGCAAATAATCAGAACAAGAGCATATAATGTAAATAAGGATCACATCATGATTAGTAGAGGCTAATCTTTGATCGAGCGAGTGGGGTGCTCAATTCATGACCTTCCCCTCTCGTACCTAAGTTCCCGAGCCGAGACACTTTGGTGATGATGGATAAGTGGCCTTTGGCACGAGTCTCAGGTTTCCTAAATTTTTCAAAAATATTTAGGTGGCGACTCTGTAATTTGGCAAAGCAGTCCATTTTTGGAATTTTTGATTCAAATCGATTTTCCAAAAGATTTACTGGATTTGAACTCTTTTGTGTTTATCTGTCTCACATTGCACTTGTGAGATCAGATTCAGAACCACGGGAGTCCGAACTGTAGGGCTAGTCATATCCGAAAGGAGCACGAAAAGCAAGCTACACAGATCAAAATAAGAAAATCTTTGTAAAGCCTGTAAAGGCTGTCACCTTCGAATTGAGTAGTTTTGTTTTGTTTTTTTTTTTTCAATCTTTCTATTCGACTTTTGTAATAGAAACTCTAATAGAAAGTAGAATCAACCCTCACCCAGGCTTTCATCTAATTTGTCGTGTATTGAATAATGGATAAACTAGAAAGTAGGGTCTTGCCTAGGTTGAACATGCACAACTAAAGGGCATAGCCATGTTTGAGTATCAAGGTGGAGAGATGAGTTCCACTTGAGTACTTTGTCTCCTGTTTCAAGCTGAGGAACCAAAAGTCAGTCATTGCGTTCTAACTTCAATAAGAAAACCTTCTTATTTTTGTGGTTGAATAAGGCTTCCCAACTTGTGGCTCACATTAGTTTTTTTGGGTAAATTACAAATGCATTCTCTAGAGGTTTGGTTAAAATATGAACTGCCCTTTGTAGTTCTGAAAATTACTTTATGCATGTTAGCAAAAATTTCGTTAAGGTCAATTGACAGAAGTCAATCGATAGACAAAACTTTGTTTTTACAAAACAAAAACAGATCAAGCAGTATAGTTTTTTGTATTTCTTAAACAGATTAAGGATTTCTTTGGAGATAATTAAATAAAGAAAAATATGAGAAAAGGGAACTGAATTGGTATTAAGCTGATAAAATTATCACTTGTTACAAGTTACATGAACTTAAACAAGCATAAAGAAACAATAAAAGTACCAATCGATGGAGAAATTGTACAAAATTAAAGCTGAACTACTCCTAACAATGCTAAGCTGTTATTCTTAGATAGAAACTACTCCTAGAATTCACGTTGTGGGAGTTGAGTTGTGTGTTTTTTCTTCTGAGGTCTTGAACTTTTATACTTGCTTGGCCAACCTCTGATGTAGCCATATCTCCATGATTCTTCTTGATCCTAGCCTCCTCTTATCCATATATCCCTTCCTCATAGGCACTACTTTGCAGATTTTGTGCTTTGACCTGGTCTTGATTCCTTAATTCTAGCAACTAACTTTCAGATGACTGCAATGACTAAGTTTTCTGGCCCTCCATTTGATATTTAATACCGCCCCAAAATAATAACAACCCCATTATAATATTCTATAAAATGTGTCACTTGTGTTATAATTAGCGTTTCATTGATGCTCTTTGATCATACAAAAGATGACATATGCGTGTAAACATTCATAAATTCTAGATCCTGAATCATATGACATGTGTACATGAATTGAAATAAAAAGAGAATTAGGTAAGTTTATGCCCTAATGGCTACATCTTTCCAAGTCAATGCTTGGGTACAATAAAAATGAGTTCAACTCAATACAGTTAAAACCCATGACTTGTACAAAAATAATTACACAAAGAAACAAAAGAAGCTCTTGGCTCCAAGTCCTCTCAAGCTATGTCCTTGGTGGAGGCATATCATTAGCACTTGAAAGTTGTTTTCCACATAGGGCGAGCTAAAGGCCTGTAGAGATACTTTAACATAATGTATAAAACTTAACGAAATCATAAGGAGAATGCATATACACGCCATTTGCCAAACATTTTACATTTCCATCTCAAAATAATGCAATGCCATGATTATATATCAATTCATGAAAAATATCATTTTATATAAGAAAACAAGACAGTAAATACAAAACACTGGGAATCTCTAGGTATGTGTCTGCCAGTAGGCCATACAAGCATTACCAAAGCCATTTTACTGGTACTAACAAAAAGGATTGGCACTTAATTGCGCGGGTTTCTGGACTTTAACTAGATTCACAAAGGTATACACATCTTTTTCTCAAAACAATATATTTTCAATGTTTAAGTATGAAACAATGCTCAATGTAAGATGTATGGGTAATTAGTTTCAATTCACCTAATCCTCATACAATTTCTACAACAATCAAAGCTATCCTCTACTGATAGGCCAAAATTGATATTTCTACTCAATAAATAATTTTCCAACAACAGATATAATCTCATCATTTTGAAAATGGGAGTGATACTACATATCTAACTCCACTCTCAACATCAACATATACATTCCTCTTATCTTTTCAAAACCCAACATCTTTTCCCATTTCTTTCATAAATCAAATATCAACGATTTTCAAACAAAACCTCCTTTACTTTCAAAATCACATTTAAGTAAGGAAATTCCAACATTTCTACACAACCCAACATTTGTATACATGTCCACAACCTTTCTCAAGAATTTATTTGAAAACCCTTCTTTTACATTTCAAAATCAAACCCTTGGTTTAACCCAAAATTTCCAAATTACCAACACATTTCAATGAGCAAATAACTAGGCTAAGAATCATACCAAAGGTTGAAAAAATCTCTACCCTAAGAGTAGAAGAAGAAATGAGCAAGTGTTGAAGTTTGGTAGAACCGAAAATGAAATCTATTTCGATTAGATTGACCTCCTCGACGAGCTCTATGTTTTTCTCCAAGGAACTATGTTGGAGAAATCAATGGATTAGGAGTATTTGGGGGTTTAAGGCAATAACTGGAGAGAGAAAGTGAAGAAATTAGGGTTTGGAGTGTTTTAGAGAGAGAATGAAATGAAAAAGTGACTAAAAATCCCCTTTTCCCGATCTGATATAGGCATAAATAGCTCGAGCAACCAAAATATCACTCGAGCATCAGACACAATAAGTGACATTGCTCGAGCGACCAAAAACATCACTCGATCGCGCAATGACCCCTTTCTAGAAGTTTTGTAGATTGCATAATATCGCTTGAGTGCAAGAAATACGGTTCAAGCGAAGACTACCCTACTCTCAAAAGTTTTACAGATTTGCAAAAATATTGGGAGATCTCAAAGACCGCTCGAGCGACCAAAACACTACTTGAGCGAAGAAGCAATGGACTAGACAACAACTCTTTTGAAAAACTAACTCCCAACTTGTTTCAAACACAATGAACAACTCCCAAAGGACCAAACTCAACTAACAATAAGAGTAAGAGGTCATAAACAATAGTTAAAGATATGGAATTCCGAATCTAAGAACATAAAATGGGTCAGGTCTAAACTGGAACTGTTATACGCGTCATCATGCCATGTCATGCCACGCCATTAACACACCTATCATGCCACTTTAGCATGTCTGTCGACATGTAATTTTTATTAAAATTTAGTGCCAACAATAATACTAATAATAATAGTAATAAATGCAGCCAAGTTTATTCTTTAAAAATAGTTTGTCTGAATCGATGGACCACAATTGGCAAGCTACCATAAATTAAACTAGATTTGGTCACAATCGACAGACCATAATCGACAGAAAAATAAATTATGGTGTCAACACGTTGTAGACACCCCATTTTTGATCATCCTTAAGACTTGGGCGCCACTAATTGGTCATTCGATGGTGCAGGCTATACAGTGCAAAGGTTCGATTTCCTTGGCAAGAGGAACTTCAAATCCAAACCTCACACCCCATTTTTGGACCAAAACTATTTTGACCAAAGATTTTAGATCTTAAAACCCTCTCTTTCAAAATATTTTTTGAAAGGAAGTTCCTACAATGTTCCAAGGCTCGCATTTCGTTAAATGTTGTGCTTTTCGGTCAACCGAGCAAGGACAAAGTGGAATGAATGAAAGAGAGGTGAAATCTTTGAAAAATCTTCCAAACATCTTATTTAAAGGTTTGGAGTTGAAGAAAATAGGAGAGGAGAGAAGAAAACTAGTTTGGGAGAAGTTCGGCATCAATTCGGTTAGGACCAAAACTGAGCGGCTTCACTAAAATGAGCATAACTCTTGGCACAGTTGAAGTTTTGATGTGAGGCTTCCACCATTGGAAATCTTACTTCCGGGGGTTCAATTTGGACACAAGTATGACCTGAAAATGAGTCCATATGAAGGAGATATGCCCATTTGAAGTTTGACCTACAGAGCAGACTTTTGCTATCGGCCAGAAAAGTAGCTGGTCGGCCACTTGAGGTGGCCGGCCGGCCAGGAAAGGTAGCCTACTGGCCACTTATGTCCAAAACTCAGATATTTTGCAGATATTTCTCCTCCAGCTGTTTTTACACTCCTCCAGCTGTCCTAAATCAGATATTTCGACCAAGGCTCTTCTTTTTGCTATATATGGAGGCTATATCTCATATATTGGAAGGTTGGCAAGTTTGAGAGCCTCTCTCTCTAAATCTCTCTCTCTCTCTCTCTCTCTCTCTCTCTCTCTATAATTTTGTGAGCAAAATTTCAGCCTCTCTCTCTAGAAGTCTCTCTCTTCCTATATTGTGCTTAGAAGTGAGAATTTCCTACACTCTTGCAAAGAGACCAAACACCTCTACCTTGTTGCTGAGGTTCTTGGAGGTCCTATTTGAGCTCTCAAAGCTGGTTTTGGCTCAGATTTGCACCTGTTTTGCTGCTGTGCTTCAAGGGTAAGCACTTGTCCCTTTAAAGCTTTGTTTTGCATGCTTGTTTCGCCACCTTTGCAAACTGTTTTTGGCTTGGTTTTGAACTGAAGAAAACTCTATTTTTTAGTCCTAAAAATGGTGGTTTAAGCCTCTTTTGAGTTTGAGGGTGGTCCACCCTTCTTGTCTCTTAGCTTGCGTAGCTTTTGTGCCATCTTTCATCACCTTCCAAACCACCTTTTCTTGGCCTTTTAACCATTGAATTCCAGAGGAATTTTAGTGGTGGAAAGGTGGTTTTGAGTTCCAAAATGGAAGGGGGGTGGTCCCCCCTCCTCTTGTCTTGTTTACATGTGTTGATTGCCTAACAAGTGAGCATATATTTCTCCCTTTTTGAAGCTTAGTTCAAGCATGTTTTAGGCTTTATTTTGACCTAATTTAACTCTGTTTTTGGCTGGATTGGTCACTTGTTGCTTGATTTTGGTACTTGTAGTGCAATTTTGCTTGCTAGTCTAGAATATTTGATGGTTTAGCCTATTGTTCTAGCATGTGTTAGCTTCCTCCAGCACATTTTTGCTAATGTTTTAGCATGCTTTAACTCTGATTTGGATGGTCTTGGTCATATATGCTTTGCTTTGCATGGTTGTAGTTTAAATGGCCTTGACTAGCTTTGAGTTTTGAGGCCTTTAACATGTTGTGTATGTGATGTTTGCATGATATGGCATCATTTCACACATGATTTCAGAGCATATACGTCTATCACACACTCACATACTTCACTCTTTCATAGCTTTTGAGAGTTGTGCTTTATGCCTCGTTTATGAGCCAATACATGAGCATGTTTTTCTTGCTATTCGAGCTTCAATTTCAGCATGTTGTAGTCTCTGATTTGGCATGATTAAGCTCTGTCCAAAGCTGGTTTGGTCGTTTATGCTTGATATTGCATGCTTCTAGAGTGATGCTCTTTACTAGCTTAATGTATTTGGCTTTTGAACATGCATTGCATGAGTTGTTTGCATGGTTTTTAAGTCACTTAGCATGCTATTTCAGTGTTGAAATGTGTGTTGTTGCACTCCATTGTTTCAATCTTTCATTCGCTTTGAAAGTACTCTTGAGCCCCTTGATGGCTTGAATGTGGAATTGAGGTTCGCATGCCTAATGGTTTTAATCCTCCCTTGAGGATTTCTACTAACCAACAGCATGAAACCTCTTTCATGCTCAAGGCACTTGTGGCTTAGACCATCTTTCCAATTAGTGGACTTTTCACATTGAACTTAACCGGTTAATGGACTAATTGGTAAGCTAAAATGTGTAAACAAGAATTGAGCAAAGTAAAATATGCCAAGATAACATATGTGTATTGCATTGCATGTATTTGGATCGGACGTTAATCTAAATACAAGAAATGTGGGACGTTTCATACTCGAAGTGATGAAACGTGTCACATTTCTTGGTCGCCAACACCCTTGATCATGCATGATGGGGTAGAGGCTCTTTGTGTATTGTTTGTGCATTCATTAAGCTTGTACAAGCTTGGTTCTTGGGCCATCATGCATTGAGATGCTTGATTGGTGGCTTGAGAGCCAAGTATCACACTCCTTTGAGCTTGAGACATGATGAGGAGGGTGGTAGTACACACATTTCTTGCCAAATACATTGTCTTGGCTCTGTTGCTCTCTGTTGCAGCAAAGGTAGAATTCTGGAAAGAGAAGTGGCCGGCCGGCCACTTGCACTAGCCTACCGACCACTTGCACTGGCTGGCCGGCCAGTTGAGGTAGCCTACTGACCAGTTGAGGTGGCCGGCCGGCCACTTGTAGAAAAATTGTCCAAAGTGTTCCTGTATTTGGGACAGATGCAATCTGGAAGTTCACATGATGTTCTGAGATCACCACGAGTGCAAACAGAGGCAACTCATGGCAAGGCAATGCATTTTCGAGCGAAGTGAACCGAGCATGCATGTCTCCCTTACTCGCGAGGCCATTTGTTGTTTTAATTAGCTTAGTGTAGCTGATTATTCAATTTGGTTTGTAATATTTTAATTAGCTTAGCATTAGCTAGCTATTCAATTGTGTTATAATTAATTAGCTAGAATAGTTAATTAGTTTCAGTTTGTAATAATTAGCTTAACTTAGCGTAACTAGTTAGCTTGTTTATTCGGACCCTTCTTCGTGAGGGCACAATTTTGTAATCAGCGTGCGTGTGTGTGTGCATGTCTTCCAACCCCACTTCTTTCTCCCTTTTATTTAACTGCTTTCGATGGTTAGTTTTAGGCCACGTTTCGATTAGCATACCTTATGCTTTGCATGTTTGCATCATTCGTTTGTATTGCATGCACTAGGCTCGGCGCATTATTCAAACTGCATTGTATTTCAATACCTATTTGAATACGTGTATTAAATTGTTGCATTCATATGCCATCTTAGATAGCCGAACCTATTTAGTTGCATTTTGCATGTGTTGCATTAGGCATCTTGTATAGTTAGGATCATACATATTTCTAACTAGTTTTCTGTTTTGGCTTAGAGTACACTGTAAGTGTTTATGCTTTAGCATCCTTGCATGTGTGTAAGTGTTTAGCATGCTTGCCATGAGGCTATTTGCTTAAATGCTTAACTGTATGAATGCCTGTAGGTGAAGGCTTGATTGCCTGAATTGGAAAAATTCATCAAATGTGAGTTTTAAGCCCACTTGAGGGTGGCAAATCATCATGTTTTAAAGCCCACTTGAGGGTGGCAAATCCGCGCTTTAGCCTACTTGTGAGTAGCACTTTCAAACCATTTTTGAAAACAAACATGAGTTGTTTTGTTCCAATTCTTGTGATTGAGTCTATACTTGTATGCTGTGCGCATCACATAGTAAAGTTAGATTAATAATCAGAATAAGAACACATGTGTTTATAAAACAACATATCATGCTTAGTAGAGGCCGATCTTTGATCGGGCGAGCGGGGGTGCTCATTTCAGGACCTTCCCCTCTCGTACCCAAGTTCTCGAGCTGAGGCAACTTTGGTGATGACAGACACATGGCCTTTGGCACGAGTCAGGGTATAGCGATCCCGGGTCTTACCCCTTGTTGTACTATAGTGATCCCAATTTTCCATTTTCTGTTCAGTTGTATTCCGGACTCAGTTCCGTGGAACTGGTTATTGTATTTATGTCGTTTGCATCCTTTGCTCTTTATATATGAGTCTTGGGTTGTGTTGGGAAGGTTTGGAACAGGTTGGTTGAGCTTAGGAACCAAGTCTAGTTGTCCAGTTTTTGGCTTGTCCGCTCGAGCGGGACTTTTGCCGCTCGAGCGGGGACCTTTTTGTTTCTTGTCCGCTCGAGCGGGGGTTTGGGCGCTCGAGCGGGGACCTGCTCTGCATATATTCTGGGAGTGTGCATCCGCCGCTTGAGCGGGGGATTGGACGCTCGAGCGGGGATCTGTGAGTGACGCTCGAGCGGGGCTTTTGCCGCTCGAGCGGGGCGTCTGTTATTTAAATCCGAGCTTCAGCTTTTTGGCTCACTTTTTCACACCCGTTTCTCTCTCTTACTTTTCCAAAAAGCCATTTGAGAGCTCCTCCCTCTAAAACCATAACTTCTCTCTAAGTATTGATCTAGCTAGGGTGTTTTTCTCACCTTTGGTCTTCACAAAAGTTGGGTTGATCGACGAGGGCTTTACTTTGATCCGAAAATTTCGAGTTTTGGAGCACGTTGGGTTTCGTCATCTTCTTCCTTTGGGCTCCGAATTTGAGGTAGGGATGTCCTACTCCTCCTTATGGATTTTGTCTTTAAATTTTAGCATTTTGATATGTTGGGTGTTGTTGGGTAATTTTGAGAAAGCTGGGGCCTTTGTGTAATTTTTACAAAAGTTGGGGTTTTGTTTGTAATAAACCTACATGCATGTTAGGCATAGAGAAATGAGATTAATGTTGGAACATTGATGGAAATGGAACCTTAGGGCTGTTTTTTTTTTTTTTGTGAATTATGGTAGTTTGCCCTAATTGGTTTAATTAATTAATGTATATAATTAATTAAAGAAAATGAGGAATTGAGTTGAGAATGTTGAAGTTGGGAATGTATGGGACTAAAGGGTGTAGTTGCATCATTGATTGCTCACCTAGTTGAAATGTTGATATATTATCCATTTGTGTATTTATTTCTTGTTTAGAAATAATTGCTTTGGGCTACCGGTGGAGGGTAGTATTGATTGTTGTAGACAATGCATGATGATTAGGCAAACTAAAACTAATCAATTGGATGTGTCATAGAGTATGACGGTTGGTAGAATACATTAACTTTATGTATTGATTGATTGTGCATATGACCAATGTGTTTATATGCATTATGTGTAGACGGTTGTTAGAATACATTAACTTTATGTATTGATTGATTGCGTATATGATTCTGTGTTTATATGCATTACTTGTGTATGGGAGGAGATGGGGGATGTACTCCACGGTTTAGGGGAAGATGGGGGATGTACCTCTAAACCGGTTAATGGTTAAGGGAAGATGGGGGATGGACCCAGGGATGCAGCTCATATGCTCTCCCATTGTAGTGATGATACAGCTCACATGCTTATCTATTGAAGTGTTGATATAGCTCATATGCTTATCTGTTGTAGTTGTGATATAGCTCATATGCATATCTATTAAAATGTTTGTTTGATTTGATATAGCACTAAAATGTATATCATTATCGTTTGTGAAGTATGGAAGTGGTTTATGTGTTATTGATACATCACCAAAACGTGTATCCACCTTGAATTTCGAAAGTGTTCTAGTGATGAACTATAATCTCATCAAATGTTTTGGCCAGAGTACTGAGCCTTGTTTTCAAACTCAATGTCGAAAAAGAAATGGAGAGTGAATTGTAACATAGACTTGACTGTCAGGGAATCGTAATAAGATGTAAATGGAAGTGTAAGTGTTGACCATCTTTCAGTTGCTAATCTTTTAGTCATTGTTCATAGTTGGTTTAGTATTTTTCTACTGGGCTGTGGCTCACCCTATATGGGAACATCATTTTCAGGTACAGGTAGCACGTCACCTCCAAGGACATAGCTTGGGAGGCTAGAGGCGGTCACATTTTTGTTGTCTTATTTTCCTTGATTGCATTACATGTAGATTCAAGCTAAGGGCTTAATGTGTAATTGAGTTAGCACTCTCATTTGTGACCAAGTGTTAACTTGGAAAATTGTATGCCCGTTGGGCATCTGCTGTTGTTGTTAATATGTAATACTTTTGTAATGAAATACTCTGATGAATAGATGAATGTGGACCTTTTATGTATCGATGCATGTCTCTATGGATGGGTTTAATGTTATTATTTTGAGGGCGTGACACAGGGTTTCCTAAATTTTCCAAAAATAAAATATTTAGGTGGCGACTCTGTAATCTGGCAAAGCAGTCCATGTTTGGCACTTTTTGATTCAAAATTGATTTTCCAAAAACAATTGCCAGATTTGGACTCTTTGGTGTTTATCAGTCTCACATTGCACTTTGTGAGATTAGATTCAGAACCGTGACAGGAGTCCGAACTGTAGTAGCGTGGACCTAATTCGTGCCTCTCCGAAAGGGGGCGCGTGGAGGAAGTTCGGGCGGTCTACACACGCCCCTTAAAATTTTTAATCACATAACAAATAACCACTTCGATTAATAAATTATTAAGTCAATTAACAATTTTTAGTGATATCAGAAATATACTTCAATTAACAATTATGATAATTTTATTGTTGTATAGAAGACTAATTAGATTTTTTTTTTTGGTGTTAATTATGTTAAATAAAAAATTTCTGACAATAAGGTCTTTGTAATTTCTAAAATTATAGGAGACGATCCGTATTTTAAGTAAATCTCAGGGTGTATTTGTAATTTAACCTATTTTTTAAAGTGAAAATTACCATCAAGTGGTAATTTCATAAAATTAATACAAATTTATAGAAAAATTTATGGTTGTAATTATTAATATATATAATTTACCACTTATTTTAGTTATTTTTTTAAAACTTACACTGAATTGAAAATTTTACTTTTTGGGGAGAAATCTTAAATTAGTTATACAGTGAAAAATATTTTATTTTCATGGGATATAAGTTTGTCCTGTGTAGAATGCAAGTCCTTTCTTGTATAAGAAGCAAATCTTTCTTTTACACCTAAAAAATTCTCATGTATAATGTAATTATTTTTAGACTGTTTAATTAAAATGTTATTTAAAAAAAAAAAAAACCAAATACAAGGTTTAATATAGAATTCTAAAAACTAAGCCGTTCTAAATGGGTGATGATGCATCTTGTTACTCTTGCCATCCCTAATTGTGTCCCTAATGATGTGGCGTGATGAAGTGGTAATGATGTGGAATACAATAATATTTTTTTACATATGACATGGATTTTTTTATTTTATTTTTCATAATCACAAAGATAATATATAATGATTCTGGTTTAGATTCGATCCATTTATGGTTTTGGATCCGAGATTCCTTATCCTTGATAGTTGTCGATGCTCTTGTTTATCTTATTCCTTATTGAATTGGGTTACGTGAGCCTTATGGTTATGTTTAAAACAGGTTAAGAGTTTGTTTTTCAAAGGAGTCATTGCCCAGAATTTTGTTTGTTCACTTGAGCGAACTTTTATAGGTCTGAACTACTGAGAGGGTGGTGTTTTTAGCTCGAGTGATCTTTCTTACTCTCGAGCGATCTTGGCTCGAGCGGTCTTTTTTGAGCTCGAGCAGTTAGCCTCTGTCTACAAAACTTCTGGGAGGGTGTCATTGTGTGCTCGAGCGGTAACTTTGTTCGCTTGAGCGGTCTCACTTATTGTGTTTGGTCACTCGAGCGGTCTACGCATATATCAGCTCTGAAAACTCACTTTTTGAGTCATTTTCTCATTTCACTCTCTCTCACTACATTACCAAACCTTAGTTTTTCTTCCTCTTTCTCTAGAAACCATCTTTAAACCTTAAATACACCTTGATCCATTGATCTATCAACTATTGTCCTTTGTGAAAAAGGGTAGAGCTTGCCTAGAGCTTCCATTTGATCGGAGCAAAGTTGATTTTTGGTTTCGTCAAAGTTTCTAGCTTCAAGGTAGGGATTTCTCTGCACTTTTTTGTGGTCTTTAACTTGGTTATTTGCTTTTCTAAACAATATTGTGATTTGAGAATTTTTGGATAAAAATCTTGGGTTTTGGTTTTGAAATCAAAAGAGGGGTTTTCAAATGGATTCTTGAAAATGGTGGTGGAATTGAAAATGTGGTTGAGTTGTGATAAAATGGTGGATTTTTATCCTTGGAATTGATTTACAAAGAAAATGGGGGTTTTTGTTTTTCTAAAATGTGACTATTTGATTTTGTAAAGAGGAAATAGAAATGATGTTGGGTTTTATGAAATTGGAATGATGATGATGATGATAATACTGCAGTTGGATATGCATTATCACTCCTATCTTAAAATTTTGGAAAGTTTATCTTTGTTGGAAATTATCTATCTGTTTAGAGATATCTGTTTTGGACTATTGGTGGAGGATAGCTATGAGTGTTGTAGAAATTGCATGAGAATTAGGAGAATTGAAACTAATTCCTCATCCATTTACATTGAGCATTGTTGCATACTTCACACATTGAAAATATATATTATTTTGAGAAAAATGGATGAATACCTTAGTGAATTTGGATAAGGGGTGTGGTTGTGGTATTATGTTGGCTTGTGTGTCCTTGGTGAAAGTCCCGAAATTCACACGGTTAGGTGCCAAGCCTTCCAGTTAGTACCGGTAAAAGTGGCAATTAGTAGTGCTTGTATAGCCTACTTGCAGACACGTACCTAGAGATTCCCAGTGTTGTATCTATTGCCCTGTTTTCTATTCTAAAGGAAATGATTTCATGAATTGTGATATAAACCTGGCATCGCATGGTTTTGGAAAGGGATATAAAATGTTTTGGCATGAGCATTACATATGGATTCACCTTATAACTTTGTTAAGATTCACCTTATAACTTTGTTAAGATTCATACACTGTGTTAGAGAATCTCTACTAGGCTTTGGCTCACCCTATGTGGAAAACCATTTTCAAGTGTTAATGATATGCTTCCGCCAAGCTTGTAGCTTGGGAGGACTTGGAGCCAAGAGCTTCCTGGAATAACCCGACCCTTGTATGTGTTTCTGTGCAAAATTTCAGTCCCTTATTCTGAGCATTTAAATGCGATTTCATGAGAAATTAAGTTTAAGTACATGGAACTTATGATTAGAGATCTAGATCTGTTTGGTAAGAGAGAACATCTGTTACCATTATAATGTTTGAATCAGAAATTGGAAGCTTTAGAGGCCTAATTATCTAAAATTGATTCTATATTTGGAATCAGCGTAATTTTTAAGTAATAATAAGCATTTTTGTGAAAATTCCATTTGGAACAATTAAATTGATTTAATTTCGTCTTATTCCCCTTGTATCCATATATAGCCATGTTCTTTAAATGTTTGACTTAGACTTAGAGCTCTTCAAAATATCCTGGGAGAAAGGGAAGAGAAGAAATTGAGAGGAGGAGTTCTTTAAGCTAGGAATTGGGGAAAACTAGAAGATTTAGAGATCCAGGTATGTGATTTTATTTGAAACAATTGTTAATCATGCAAGTTAGGGTGTGTGTTGGTTAAATTGAGAGTTGTATTATCATGGAATTGGTTTGAGATTAAGTTAAAGTAGGGAGGAAAAGATCATTCTATCCCCTTATCCTTGTATTCCTTATCATTCTACTTTTTATCCCCCACAGATTTGAACTCATGTATGGCTTTGAATGATTGTGTATATGGTTGGCACTTATTTTAGAAGCAATTCAAATTGTTTAAATCATGTTATGATTTGTGAGGAATTGGATCATCAATTCATGGTGGAATTAATACATGTTTGACATATCTTTGTGCATAAATTTGAACCATGTTACATCATTTAAAAAGCTCATTGCAAGTCTTAGAAAAGTTCACCAAAAGATTGAGATTTTGTTGCAATTTTCGGACCAAAACAGGACAATCGCCGCACGTGCGGGAGTTACTGCCGCACATGTAGCAAATGCTGAGTTTTATGCGTTTGGTTCTGCCTAAAAGGCATGTGCGGGGCCAACTGCCATACGTGCGAGGCTCACAGCCGCACGTGCGACTCATGCTGAAAAATATTGTTTGCTCCGTTTTGCGTGCTAAACCCTCGGATATTTTTAGAATTTGTATTTTATGCCTATTACTGTGTATAAATTTCATTTGAAGTGAAAGGAATCTGGAAATGATTCAACAAAGAGAATGAACTAATTGGTAAGTTATGAATGTGTGTAGGGCACACTCCGGGAAGAACTAGCATGTCGTCACAACACTGTGAGTAGTAGTACGGTAGAGGCACATTTTACTTATCGTTAATAATTATGGTTGTTAACGCTTTTCTCTTTACACGTAATTACGTTAATGTTTATGCTGTTTGGAAATCGCTGAGAACGTTAAAAGTCTTGGGCGTACATCGGTATGACTCTAAACTCACTCGGTATTCCGGTTACGGTTAATGGTTATCATTAATGTGCTATAACCTGTAAATTACCTATAAACTCCGCACAAGAATTACTTACGAATAATAACACTATGTGATTAGTTGACGGGAAGGAATTATGAATGTAAATCCCACTTAGTGGAAACATGATATTTTGAACGGGAACATGATGTTCTGAATGACCTATCATGAACTTTTACAGTTTTATTTTGTTCAACACATGTTTGTGACCATAGATATCTACCCATAATGGATTATTAGAGTGAAGAATTAGATCAGACCACGGATTGTTTTGTACGTTACTAACTGCCAAGAATTATGATAAACATAGGATTGACTTACGAATGACTCAACCTGAAGACAGAATTAAATGTCAATGACATTGTCATGTAACTCATATTATGATGTAAACTGTTATGTCTTTATGTAATGACTTGATACAACAAGAAATGCTCTATTTAATGAATGCTTGTCGATATCTATATACGTTTCATGGCATCCTTAACACAAGGCCCTTACCTGGGGGTAATAGTACCGTGGTTCAAGTATGTCTATGATTCAAGCCTAATTTAAATATGTATGCGTTTATTTCTGTTTATCTGTTCCGTTTACGCTATGTTATGACATGAAATGGATTGACCGGTCTTTAAGACCTAATGATTTCGGGTATGGAACAAAGTACTGTACGGAACTAAGTGCTGCAATGCGAGTCGCCTCTAGAATTCGTATGAGCCACCTCTTGAGTCCATACATATGTGAACTGGGCTTAAAGCCGATGTGAAAATTATGAGGCCTATGGCCGTTCTGTGAAAGTTATAAGGCTTATAGCCGTTCTGTAACATCTGTGAGGCCTATGGCCAATTTGTGACATCTGGGCCTATGGCCATTCTGTGTGATCTGTTGGTATGAAACAAAGTGCTGCACGGAACTAAGTGCTGCCATGCGAGACACCTCTAGAATCCGTGCGAGCCACCTCTTGAGTTCATACATTCTGATAAGGGCTTAATGCCATTCTGATAAGGGCTATATGCCATTCTGATAAGGGCTTAATGCCGTTTTGTTTAAGGGCCAATTTGTGAAGCTATGAATCTATGAGGCCGAGTGCCAATTTGTGAAACTATGAATCTATGAGGCAGAGGGCCAAATTGTGAATGTGTGAACCCACCAGGCCAAGGGCCAATCTGTGACGTTGTGAACCGACGAGGCCGTTCTAAATATTAGTACATAATCAGATTAACCACCTGTCTTTTACGTTGTATACGCATTGCTCTGCATTCTAATTCACATTGAACATTGAGTTATTAAATTATTATTATTCACTGAGATTGTCTCACTTCGTATTTTGTCTGATTCTATAGGTAATAAATCTGGAGGTCAACCATAACCCTCGATGCTCATCTTCCTTTGTCAACCTCTGTGTGTGTACCTGTTTTTGTGAAGTTGCTGAGTTTTGGCTTATCCTCTGATTGTCTATAATATGTTAAAGTTTCCAATGTTTTTGTTATACGCCCAAACTAGGGGCGGGGTTGTATATGTAAATGTAAATATTTATTATCTGATTCACTGTTTGTGATCCTGGCATGATAGTGGTCGCTCAATGGATGTAGTTTCTTTTTGTTTCATGACATTTTATAATATTTAATGCTTCCGTTCAGGCCCCATATGTATGTATACCAAATCTTATGTCCGTTTCTGAAGTGATCATGCCCAAACTTCTAGGGGCGAGTTTGGGGCGTGACACTTCCTTTTTGTGTTATTGTTGTAATTATTTTTGTACAAGCCTAGGGTTTCAACTATATTGAGTTAAAACTCACTTTTGTTGTAACCAAGCATCGTCTTGGAAAGTTGCAGCTATTAGGGCATTTATATATCTGTTTAACTTTTATTTCATACCATTAACTTGTGGCACACGCTTTAGGATTTTGCTTTTCCATGCCCACCTTACTTTGTCTACAGTGAATACTTTTCAAGCCTTTCAACGAGTATAAAGCGTAATCTCTCACTCTCGGTGAATATTACTTCTGCTTGTATCACTACTGTCAGATCTCTAGAAAATTAAAAGATAGTAGACAAACTGTATATGAAATTGAAAAACTTTTATTGAATACTTGAAAAACTACAGAGATTACAAGAAAAATAGAAAGAACACTCTTGCTCATTTATAAGACTCTGCTTCTTTACTCTCTTCTACAAGACGCAACCACATCCTTTTATATGCAACGGGTGGACTTCAACTTCGGAATTGAAATGCATAAAATTGAAAGATAAGGTTCCTGTAACAAGACAAGAAACCTTTTACATTCTGATTTATTGAAACTAATAACTTAGTAGTGGTATCTCCATCACATTGGTTTTATTCAGCATGTGACTTCCTTGTCTTCATTCACCATGCGATCCACTTTGTTGTGTCTGTTTAGCTATATCGGTTATGTGAGCTCTCTTTTTTTTTTCTCTTCTTTCTAGGCTTCTTCTGTCATGTGAGTCTTTTTTGGCTTTGTTCTTCATGTGACAATTCTAAAGGATTCTTGCCTTTTTTGGCTTGATTTGTCATGTGAACTTCTACCTATTTTTCAAAAATGTAGAGGTCCATGTCTTGCATTGATTCGTAGTGAATTTGGGTTCTCCTCTTGATTTTGTAAAGTTCCCAAATAGCTGTAGATATGTCTGGTGCTTCAATTATCTCTTCTTGAAGCATCTTGAGTATTTCCTTTACTTTGTCTTCTCCTAGCTTAAATGGTTCAATAAAAGCTTTTTTTTTGCTTCTTACCACCACAACTCTCTTCCCATCACAGAAGTTTGTTGGTTCTGAATGTTGGAGAAGAGTTTTCAATGTATGATGAAAAAACATGAGCCTATCAATTTTGTTGATGGTAGCATCATATCCCTTCTATGATCTTTTGTTTTTACCATGATATAAAGGATTTTGACTAGTTACTGGGTATAGAGACCAGATCTGATATGGTTGATAAAACTGAGTTTTAGTTCTTTCAGCCATAGTGGACACTATGTGTGCCGTAATAAGCATTGGGCTTGCTCCTATAATTGTAATAGCATATTTACCTATTACTGAAGATTCGTTTAAAAGTTGAAAATCTTCTTGATCAATTTCCACAAAATCAACAATTCTAAGTTCAATCTAGTGCATATTAATTTTATCCACGGATAACTTAAGACTTGGCCAACCATAATCCCAGTTTAAGGATTCTACTAAGGATGGCATATGAAATATTTCTTTTTCAGATTAATTTTATCCACGGATAACTTAAGACAAATTCGTCATCTCTTGGGTGCTAACAAATTATGGATGTCTATCTCTCAGGATAAAATGATCTTCAACGAATAGTAACAGCACCACAAACTATTTGCACAACGAACACACTTTGTGTTTATACACTTTTTCACAGAAAATTAAATGCAGCAAAATGCATAGAGCAATGGCAGAAAACAAGAATGAAAATTAGAGTGTAAAATCCAAATGAGGGTCTGTCTATTTATAAGAGAAATTGTGCCTTTTCAAAACAGGTAAAAACCTGTTCGGAACAGTGTTGAACAGATAGAAAACCTGTTCAGATTTGAACTAAACAGATATGGATTTGAACTAAACAGATATGAACCTGTTCGGACAGGTATGGAATCTGTACAAAAAGGTTTGAACAGGTGCAAGCCAAAATTTGATTTTTTTTTTTTAACCAAAATTTGAAATCAAAGCCGAACATAATTTATTTTCCAAACAAAAATAAAAATAAATTCAAATGTAACGTTTTTGGCCCAAAAAGATAAGTATTGGGCTGGACAAGCCTAACCTAACCTCACACCATGCACTCGCGCCCAAGCCTAGCCCAGCCCAGCCCAACCCGCCTGACCGATCGGACGGACAACAGTGGTGGCGTGCGCGTGTGTGTTTGTTTTGGGTCCAATGGGTCTAGCCCACTTCGCCCATAACCTCACCCTTCCACAAAACTTGGGTACCTCTTGGGGCCCTTCCCAAGTTGTAAACCCAAGCCTTATAAACCCACACCAAGTTTGCCCACCAAAGCAATGCGGGACAAACCTTAACACCAACCTTTATGGAAATTTCACCAAACACACGATTTCCATGAAGCTCATTTTGGCATCAATTTCCCATTCACTCGATAATAGTTTTAAGGAACCAAATATACGACGTGAATCGTTACGCCGCAAAGAACGCGTTGCCACATGGACCTGTTAATTTTGGCGCATGGGTCTCACCTAAAAACTAGACCAAAGTTTAGAAATAACCTGTTTTTTCCCCAAACTATTTCTTACTTTCATCTTTATAGCCTGGTTTGTTGCAGTTCCAGCAAAATAACATGTGTTTTTTTTTTCCCTTTGTTAGCTGAAATTGTGATTTCCTTCACCATGAAACTCATAAGACTTAATTCCCTGGTTAGAAAATCTATAATGGAATTTTTCTCAAAAGAAATATAATCAACATCAAAGCTAAAATAATGAAACCATTGTTACTATATGTGTAGTTTGTTTTGACTTACATCTCTTAAATCTTTTTCCAAAAAGGCTTTAAAACACTTATTATCTGTTTTGATAATGAAATGTTCAGAGACTAAGAAAATATAAAAGATTTTATACCATTTTTTATAGTAAGAATTTCTTTTTCATTTATGTGGTATCTTATGTCAACATCTTTGAAACTACCACTCCAATATCCACATATATGTTCTTTAGATTTATTAAGTGGTATTGATTTTAATACTGCTCCGCAATTATTCTTAGAGGCATTTGCTTCTAAGATTAATTTATCTCGTTGATTAGGTAAATTTAACTTATGAAGATTTTTTACTATCTTCTTGATATTAATTATGTTTTTAGTATTTTCTAGATTCCAACTCTAGTTTCCTTTTTCTAAGCTTTTTGGTTAATGTGTTTACTAATTCAGATAAGTTTGGAATAAACTTTCTGGCATAGTTAATTATTCCCAAAAATCATTGAAGTTGTTTGACATCTCCTATCTCTTCAAGAAAGTTTGTGACTTTTTTAGAGATATGATCTTCAAGCACAACTTTTTTGTTGTCATCAATTACTAATCCCAAAAATTTATGGAATTCTTTTACCATTCAATTTTCTTTTTTGATAGCTCTAATCCATGATCTATGAATTTTTGAGTTATTATTTTGAGATAATTTCGATGTTCCTATCTAGTTTTAGAGAAATCTAAAATATCATCTACATATACCATACCATATTCTCCATGTTTTCGAAAAATATTATCCATTCTTCTTTGAAAGAGAGGTGGCGCTTGTTTTAGGCCAAATGATAAAACCAACCACTCACAATGTCCTTGCGGAGTATTAAAAGCAATTAGAGGAATATAATTTTCTTCCATTCAAATTTTTCAATAACCACTTTTTAAATCAAATTTAGAAAAGAAATTGGCTAATTGAATTTTGTTAATTAAAACGTCCTTGTTAAGCAATTTATACCCATCTTTTATGGCCCTTTTTTTTTTTGTTTATAACTCTATAATCTATTACCATATGAGCTTTTCCTCTTAAATTTTCTGCATGATTCATTACCATAAATGCAGGACTAGAATGAGGACTTTTACTTGGCCATATTAACCCTTGTTTTAATAAGTCATGATTTTTTTTTTTTTTTTTGAATTTCTTAATCATTTCAAGATTATGTCTTATGGGTTTTACATTGATTACATAGTTTGGATTCTCAAGCACTATTTTTGTCCAAGGCTTGTCTTTTCCCCATAATTTTAGTGGGTTGTCACTAAAATTATTTTCTAGCATTTTCTTAATATTATCTAAACTTAGAATATCTTTTCCTTATTTTCCTTATTTACGTTGATAGTGATTTGTGATATTAGTAATCCATTGTTCATCTTGTAATGCCCTGAAATAAAAGACAATAAACCATCCACCATATTTATTAAATAACAATACATGAATAAGTAATTATCTCCCATTAGTTCCAATTGATTGTACAAAAGAGTAACATATGCAGTTATACATTCACAAGCCTTACACTGAATCTATAGCATATGTTACATAATAGAGAAATAGAATGAGAGTTGAACATATAAGAAATGCCCTAAAGGCTTACAGCTTTCCAAGATAGTGTTTGGTTATAACACAATGGATTTAAATCCAACACAGTTAAAGCCCTAGGTTTGTACAAAACAAATACAACACAATAAACAAAATAAAGCTCTTGCTTCCAAGTTCTCCCAAACTATTGCCTTGGCGGAGGAATATCATCAGCACCTGAAAATGGTTTTCCCACATAGGGTGAGCCAAAGCCCAGTAGAATCTAACACAATATATGAATCTTACTAAAGATATAAGGTGATATGCATATGCAATCCTCATGCCAAAACATTTTATATCTTTTTCCAAAACCATGTAATACCAGGTTACTATCAAGATTCATAAATCACTTCCTTTACAATAGAAAACAGGGCAGTGAATCACACCTTGGGAATCTCAAAATAATTCCAACCTTTCATGAAAATTTCGTCCGCAGGAAACCGTATACTGGCACCCATGTAAACGTAGGCTTTACAAACACTACTATTGCCATTTCACAAAAATTTCGTCCATGGGATCGGCACCTATGTATATGCGTGGTTTTTAGGACTTTCACCATGGACACTCAGGCCAACTTATTTCAACGAGACAATGTATACTTCCTAAATTCACCATTTTTTTCTCAAAACGATAAACATTTCCGATATATAAATATGAAATAATGCTCGATGTAAGTGGATGAGAAAATAGTTTCAATTCTCCTAATTCTCGTGCAATTTCTACAACAATCATAGTTATCCTCCACTGATAGCCCAAAACAGATATTTCTAAACAAATAAACAATTTTCAATAAAGATAAACTTTTCAAATTTCAAGATGTGAGTGATAATGCATTTTCAACTCCACCATCCTCATCAATATCAACCCAATTCCACGTTTCTAACATCAATTTCATTTATCCTTTCAAAATCAACATTGATATATTCAGGGTAAAACCCCCATTTCTTTATAAACCAATTTCAAAGGTAAAAATCCACTAATTCATCATAACTTAACAATAAATACATTCTCTTAATCATTTCCAACAAAGCATTTGAAAACCCCTCTTTTGAAATCAAGCCAAACCCTAGGTTTGTCCAAAGTTTGAAATCATTTCCAACAAAGTGACCGCTCGAGCGAAGAATGCAAACTCCCAGAAGTTTTACAGACAGAGGACCATCGCTTGAGCTCAAGAAGGACTGCTCGAGCCAACACCACTCGAACTCAAGAATTATAGTTCGAGCGAAGAATGCCAACTCCCAGTAGTTTTGCAGGCTGGCAAAAGTACTTAGAGTTCTCGAAGACCGCTCGAGCGCAAGAAGCGTTGCTCGAGTGATGTAGACACCCCATTTTTGACCGACCTTAAGACTCAGACGTCATCTTTTGTGCGCGTGATGATTGTGCATGTTTGTGCTTGTTTTGAGTGCCCAAAGGTCTCAGCTTAGCGCCTTGTCTTTGAGTCTCTAAACCCTCTTTGTTTTGGCCTTGTTTTTGGGCCAAACCTTGGTGCCTCTTGCCTGGAGGGGAAAAAGGCCTTGTCGGCCACTTTTGGCACTTGTCGTCCACTTTTCCTCCTTGCTGGCCACTTGAAGTGGTCGGTCGGCTAGGGAAGGTGGCCGATGACCAATTTTCTCCTTTTTTCAGATATTTTATGTGCCAGTTGTGCTAGCTGTTGATCACTGAATGCATCCTCCATATATGGAGGGATGGAAACAAGCTTTTTGTTTGTTTTTCTATATAAGGGGAGGTCCCTCCCCCATTTTGAGGGTTCAGAAAATTTGTGAGCAAAATTTCACACTCTCTCTCTAGAATCCTCTCTCTCTTCCTATTTAGTGCTTGAAAGTGAGTTTTCTTTACATTTTTGCATTCAACTCCTTAGCCAACTTAGACTATCTTGTAGTTGAGGTTCTTGGAAGTTTTATTTGAGCTTTTAAAAGCTAGTTTTGGCTCAGAAAGTGGCCATTTGTTGCTGTGCTTCAAGGATAAGGACTTGTCCCTTTTAAGCTTTGCTTTAGTTACTTGTTTGACCACCTTTGCATGCTACTTTGAGGCTGGTTTTAACCTCTAAAAAAATTTGTTTTTAAGGTTTTAAAATGGTGGTTTAAGCCTTGTTTGGTTAGGGGGTGGTTTCCTCCATTTGCTTTTTGGCTTGTAAAGCCTTTTGAGCCATCTTTCAAAGCTTTTGAAATACCCTTTTCTTGGCCTTTTAACCACTGAATTCCAAGGGAATTTCAGTGGCAAAAAGTTTGTTTTGAGGTCCAAAATAAGAGGGGGTGGCCTCCCCTTCTTGTATCTTGTTTGCATGTGTAGATGGCCTAATATTTGAGCATACTTTTTTACCTTTTTGTAGCTTGGTTCAAACATGTTTTTGGCTTTGTTTTGACATGCTTCAACTCTGTTTTTGGTTGGTTGGACCACTTCTTGCTTGCTTTTTGTACTTGTAGTGCAATCATGCTTACTAGCCTAGCATGCTTGATGATTTAGCCTATTATTCTAGCTTGTGGTAGTTTGATTTCAGCATACTTTTACTACTGATTTAGCATGCTTTAGCTCTATTTTGAGCTGTCTTGGTCATATGAGATTCATCTTGTATGGTTGTAGTGCAAAGGCCTTTACGAGCTTTGAGTTTCAAGGCCCTTAACATGTTGTGCTTGAGATGGTTGCATGCCATAGCATCATATTACACATGATTTCAGTGCATATACCTCTGTTACACTCTCACATATTCCACTCTTTCATTGCTTTTGAGAGTTGTGCCTTGTGCCTTGTTTGTGGCCTAACATGCGAGCATGTTTTTCTTGCTATTTGAGCTTCCATTTCAGCATGTCTTAGCTACTGCTTTGACATGTTTAAGCTTTGTCCAGAGTTGGTTTGGTCATTTGTGCTTGATTTTGTATACCTCTAGTGTTGTGCTCTTCACTAGTTTGTTGATTATGGCTTTTGAACATGACTTGCATGCTTTGCTTGCATGTTTAACATCATTTAGCATGCCATTTCAGCACTAAAATTCTGCAACCTCCCTCATTTCTTCATTTTTCTATTTGTTTTGAGGGTTGGTTACCTTATGATCGTGTTTAAGCTTGAGATAGGGCTTGTGCTCAATGGCTTTAACTCTCTTTTGAGGGTTCCTCCTAGCTAAAGGCATGATCTCTCTCATGTCTTAAACCATCCTTTGGTTGACCCCTCTCCTATTAGAGGACTTTCACATTGGACTAACCAGTTAAAGAATGGCTTGGCAATGTAAAATGTGTAAACAAAATGAATCAAGTAAAATGTGAATAAGATAAGCATGTTGTTTGCATCGCATGTGTTTAGATTGGATGTTAAACCAAACACAAGAAATGTGGGACGTTTCAAAGTGATGAAACGTCCCACATTTCTTGGTCGTTGTCACCCTTGATCATGCATGATAGGGTGATGGCCATTTGAGTCTTATGTGCGCATTCATTAAGCTTGTATAAGCTTGGTTCTTTGGCCATCATGCATGAAACGCTTGATTGGTGGCTTGAGAGCCAAGTGCTATACTCCTTTGAGCTTGAGACATGATAAGGAGGGTGGTAGTACACACATTTCCCTGCAAATATATTGTTGTGCCTCTATTGTTCTCTGTTGCAGCAAAACTAGAAGTTTGGAAAAGCAGGTGGCCGATCGGCCACTTGAGGTAGCCGACCGACCACTTGTACTAGCCGATCGGCCAGTCAAGGTGGACAGCAGCCACTTTTTGTGGCTGATCGGCCACCAGTCCATTTTTGTGCCAAAATGTTCCTATTTTGAGGCAGAGGCAGTTTGGAAGTTGGTTCAACGTTCAGAGGTTAAGGCAAGTGCAAATAGAGGCAATCGACGACAAAGTGATGGATTTTCGGGAGGGAGCAATCGAGCATGCATGCCTCCCTCGCCCGCGAGGCCACTTTATCGCTTTATTTAAATTGCTTTAAATAGCTTGGCACAGCTAGTTATTTAATTTGTTATGTAATATTTTAGCATAGCTAATTTATTTCAATTGTGTTGTAATAATTAATTAACTAGAATAGTTAATTAGTGGGTTTGTAATAATTAGCTTAGCTTAGCTAGCTTAGCTTATTTATTCAGACCCTCCTTTGCGAGGGCACAATATTGTAATAAGCGTGTGTATGTGTGTGCATGTCTTCCAACCCTACGTTTTTCTCCCTTTTACTTAACCGCTTTCGATGGTTAGTTTTAGGGCACGTTTTGATTAGCATACCTTATGCCTTGCATGCATGCATCATTCATTTGTCTTGCATACACCAGGCTTGGCGCATCATTCAAACTGCATCGTATTTCAAAATATGAGTTGCGTGTTCAGAAATTCAAAAGTTTGAGCTGCATGTTCAAAATACGAAGAAGGAGCTGTGTGCCCAAAGAACGAGCTGTGTGCCCAAAGAACGAGCTGTGTGCCCGAAAACGAGCTGTGTGCCCGAAAACGAGCTGTGTGCCCAGAAAATGAGCTGTGTGCCCGAAAACGAGCTGTGTGCCCGGAAAATGAGCTGTGTGCCTGAAGAACGAGCTGTGTGCCCGGAAATGAGCTGTGTGCCCGAAGAAGGAGCTGTGTGCCCGGAAAATGAGCTGTGTGCCCGAAGAAGGAGCTGTGTGCCTGGAAAATGAGCTGTGTGCCCGAAGAAGGAGCTGTGTGCTGGGAAAATGAGCTGTGTGCTGGGAAAATGAGCTGTGTGCCCGAAGAACGAGCTGTGTGCCCGGAAATGAGCTGTGTGCCCGAAGAACGAGCTGTGTGCCCGAAAACGAGCTGTGTGCCCAAAGAACGAGCTGTGTGCCCAGCAACGAGCTGTGTGCCCGAAAATGAGCTGTGTGCCCGAAGAACGAGCTGTGTGCCCGGAAAGGAGCTGTGTGCCCAAAAAGGAGCTGTGTGCCCGAAAACGAGCTGTGTGCCCGAAAATGAGCTGCGTGCCCGAAGAACGAGCTGTGTGCCCGAAAATGAGTTGTGTGCCCGAAAATGAGCTGGGTGCCCGAAAATGAGCTGCGTGTCCGAAGAATGAGCTGCGTGCCCGAAAATGAGCTGCGCCCCTAAAATGAGCTGTGTGCCCGAAATCTGCTGTGTGCCCAAGATGAGCTGCGTGCCCGAAATGTGTTGTGCGCCCCAAATGAGTTGTGTGCCCAAAAGAGCTGTATGCCTAGATTAAACAGAGTGTTGTGTTTCGAGCTGCGTGCCGAACGAACAAAATATTGTGTTGTAAGCCGCATGCCAAACAAACAAAGTGTTGTGTTGTGAGCTGTGCGCCAAATGAATGGAATGCTATGTCGTAAGCTGTGTGCCAGGTCTTGCATTGTGCATGCATTTCATTCGCGCTATTTTGCGCATCGCGCTATCTTGCGCACCTCCATCGCACTATTTTGTGCATTACATATCACTCGCGCTATTTTGCGCATCGCGCTATCAATATGCATGCACTTTATCGTGCTTTCTTGCGCACCTTACCTGCACTTGTTAATGCATTGCATCGCGCTATCTTGCGCACCTTACCTGTATAGCACTGTTTTGTGCATTCACCCTGCTCGCACTGTTTTGTGCACCTTTAGCTCGCACTGTCTTGTGCACTCTTGTGGTCTAGGAGACCTTAAATCCTGTATCTTTATTCACACTGTCTTGTGCACTCTTTGGTCTGGGAGACCTTAAATCCTCTGGTCTAGGAGACCTTAAATCCTGCATCTTCATTCGCAGTGTTTTGTGCACTTTCTGGTCTAGGAGACCTTAAATCCTCTAAAGGTGCAATTCCTTTGGTGTTTGTCGTTCCCGAACGACTTCCGGTGGTCTGGTATAGCCACCTGCCTGTGTTTGCGGTGAGTTCCTAGGAGACCAACTGAGACGGTGGAAACTAGAGTTCGAATGGCTCATGCCTAGAACGCAAAGGTTCGGGATTTCCGAGACTAAAGTCTGGTTCAAATACCCAGGGGTATATCCTCGGCTTGAAATCTGTATGGCAGCCCCATAGATTGAGATAGCATATGTATGCGCCTCAATTCTGGATACTGAACCAACCTAGTCTGTCACTCTGTTGGAGAATAGGGAAAGCTGCGACCATAGTCAGGGAGAAAAGTAGTACCTGTGGTTCAACTAAGAAGAAGTGAAAGCCCCCCAACAGCATGAGGCACGATATTGTATGTACGGTTCATTTGAGCCTGGCACGACCAGACGAGCCGGACAGGTATTATGTTCTCCGTGTGAGACGTAGCGAGAATTGAATAATTTTCTTACATCCTTTCTGCATGAAATGTAGTTAGATTTGTATATGCTTGCTTAAAACTGTTGCATGATATGCTTTATTACAGTTTTCTTTGCATGATCATAAGTTATATTCGGCTTCTTGCATTGTTAGTTGCATTTTGCCCCTGCCTGTGAGCACATCTCCTCGATTATCTTGCCTATTTGTCTAAGTCTTCGGCCTCGTCAAAAATGGGTTGTTTCTGGGCTTTGACATTCACTCCCGTCAATTATGACTTCCGAGTTCTGTCAAAGAGGGGCAACTGTAGACACCCCATTTTTGACCGACCTTAAGACTCAGACGTCACCAACTGAGCGCTCGGTGATGTTGCATATTGTGCTCGTTCTGAGGTTTCGGAGTCTCAGCTGCGAGCCTTGCCTCCGGACTTCTGGACTCTTTTGTGCTTTGCCTCGGTTTGCGAACCAGGCCCTTTTTTTCTTTGTTTTCTCTTCCCAAAGGGAGGGAGAGGTCTTGTGGATCATCTCTCAGTGGCCGTAGGCTACGTTTCATGGTCGTAGGCCATTTTTCCCGTTTGAAGCCCGGTTTCCGATTTTCGGAGCCGTCAGCCGTGTGCCTCGGTTCGGGACCGCTTAACTACCTCCGTTTGCTCCGGTTTTTGGTACACACCTTGTTTCCTCCCTTTTGAGGGACACTATGGCTCGAGAGACCAACTTCGTGGTCGAACGCTACTTCCGGTGCCTAACAGCCTGTTTTCGGGGCCCCGAACTGCGTGTTTCGGCCCCCGAACCTTCGTTTTGCATCCGTCTTGGTCCATTTTTGGCAGGGACCTTATTTTCATTGTTAGAAAGGTTGTAGGAGGGTGGGAGACCAGCAATTTTTCTGAAAAACCTGTTTTATTTCTTCATCGCTCTTCATCGCCCGTTTTCTTCACTAGGAAGCTGGTTTTTCCCACTCCCGGGCCACTTTTTCTGATTTTCCACCACATCATTGTGTTGTACACACCTGGGAGGCCACCAATATGGGTAGGCCGACCAGAAATTGTTCTTGACCCTTTTAAACCCCTCTAAAAAGCTGGTTTTTCTCTCTCCTGGTTCACATTTTCTGGGTTTTGACCATACAGCTGTGTTGCACTCATCTGGGAGACCACCTTTTTGGTGTGGCCGACCAGCAATTCTTGTTGACCCCTTTGACCCCTGGTCGGCCGACCAAACCTGGCCCTTTTGAACCTGGCTGGCCATTTTTGTCCCTCCCGGTGCATTCCAGCTGTGCTAGCTGTTTTGCACCAGACCCTCTGTTCGAGGGTCTGTCCTTTTGGAGGGCCATTTGAATTGGTTTTTCCCCCCCTTTTTTTTGGCTTCTCTCCTCTATAAAGCCAACACTTGAGCTTCATTTCTAAAGGTTAGAAAATCAGCTGGGGCATTGGTATACAATCCTCCATATCTCTCTCATCCAAGCTTCAAAACACCCTTGACCTTGCACCATTTACACACCAACTCATAGCCTACCACCTCCACACTCCATTCCAGCAACTTGGGGGCCATTTGCAGAGGTTGAAAGCTCAGAATCTTGGACCAAAAGCTGCTGGAAATCTGCTCTTCAAGGGTGAGCCCCTATTTCCCATTTTCTTGCCCTATTTTGCATGATTGATTAGCCTTATTTGCAAGCATTTATGGGCTTCGACCTGAACTGAAAATAGTCTTATTTTGAGCTTATCTTCATGTTTGATCGAGAACTTTTTTCTGTTTGAGGTCTTCTACTCCCCCTTTGTGCTTTATCTCTCTTTTAGGGCTTATCTTGCATAATAATATAATAGCTTTATTTGTGAGCATTTCTGGGCTTCGAGCCAAACTATAAAGTGTCTTATTTTGAGCCTCTCTTCAACTTTGTTGAAGGGCTCTATACTATTTGAGGCCATCTGTTGCCCCTTGCCCTCTATATCTCTTTTAGGGTTATTTTTGTGTCATGTTTTAGCCCTACTTGTGAATATTTTTGAGGCTTTATATAAACTAGAAAAAGTCTTTTTTTGGCCTCCTCTTTGAGTTTGTTTAAGGTCTCTTCTCTGTTTGGGGTCATCTTCCCCCTATGCATGCTCCATTCCTTCATGATCAGGGCTATGCATTAGAGCACTTGCATTGGCCATGGTTTGGCCTTTTAGCCACTGAAATCCAGTGGATTTTCAGTGGCTTAGGTGTATTCTTGAAGGCCAAAATCAGAGGGGGGTGACCCCCTCTCTCCTTGTCTTGTTTGGTGGCCTTCTTGGCCTTCCAAAGGACCCCCATTTTGCATGCATTGAAGTCACTTTCCAGGCCTCATTCTGGGGGTTTTAAGGTCTGCCTTGGCTTTGTCCAAGGCCCTTTTGGCCATATTTTATGTCTATGTTGCATGTGTAGAGAAATCCCATTCAAGGCCTTTCAAAGAGGCCTTTCTTTGCATGTTTCCGAGACTGATTTCAGGGCCCATTTTGTGAGTTTTAGGGCTGTCATATTCCATTTCCAGAGGTGGTCTTGTCATGTTACATGTCTATCTTGTATGTGCTTAATAACTCCTTCCATGGCTCTCTAAAGGAGCTCATCATTTTTGTACATGTTGGCTGCATTTCAGTGATTATTTGGGCATATTTTCACATGTTTTGTTCACTGATTTTTGCTGGTTTGATGAGATCTCACATGCTTCACATACATGTCATGTAACCTATGCTTACTAGCTAATTTTGTATGTTGATTTAGCCCATCATGTTAACATCTTTTGACCATGCTATAAACTAGTAATGTGCATGTTTTGGGACTGCCTTGGCTCTGTCTTTATGCTTCATAGTCAAAAAATGCTTGCTTTGCATACTTGTGGTTCAATACATGTGCCTAGTTTTGAGTTTCGGGACCATTCCATGCATTGTATGACATATATCCCTGATTCGGGATCATTTTGCATCATGTTTCAGTGCTGGAATTTGCATGTCTGTATGCCATATTTCATGCCTTGCCATGCCTTGTTAGAGTGGCATTTGGTGCCTTAGGTTCGGTCCTCGGTTTGCGTGCATGTGTGCACGCATTTCGGTTGTCTCATTTTCATCTCATGGCTACTGATGTGAGTGTGGCTGAGGTCCACTCATATTGGTGTAAGTCCAACGTGCATTGTGCCATTCCATTTCATAGCATAGCATTGCGTATGCTAGGTCGTATGTTAGAGCATTGTGTATGCCATGTTACATCGAGCATTGTGTATGCCATTTCATAGCATTGTGTATGCTAGGTTGCATATTAGAATTGCATTCATGCATGTCATGCATATTGCATCGTGTTTGGGATGGGAGTTAGCCCAAACACGGGAAACGAGGGACGTTTCGTACTCTAAGTGACGGAACGTGTTTCAATTCCCGGTCGCCGACACTCCGGATTAACCATGATGGAGTCTCGGTCTTGTTGTGTTTATATGTGCATTCATTTCATATTGAGTCGTGCAATTCGACTCCTCGGCCATCATGCATCGAGATGCGTGATTGGTGGCACGAGGATCGAGGTGTGCATACATATGTGAAAATACTTTACCATGCCCATTTCTTGCTCTCTGTTGCAGCAAATCAGAAACCGGCAGTCTTTTGGACCTTCGCGTAATATTTCGGGCTTAATTGTAAACAGAGGCTAATCGGGGCATCGCAATGGATTTCCGCGCAAGGCAACTCAAGCATGCATCATTCATCATCCGGAACAGAGCTGAGGTGGTCCATAGCTTGCATGCTAATTTATCCGCTTTCTTAGATTAATTTGTTAATTAATTAGGGTTTTGTACTTATTCGGACTGTATTATTTATTTGGGACTGTATTATTTATTCGGACCCTTCGCGCGAGGGCAATGTTGTAATAAGTGTGTGTGTGTGTGTGATGCATGTCTTCCAACTCCACGTCTTTCTCCCTTTTATTTACCAGCTTATGATGGTTAGATTAGGGCATGTTTCAATTAGCATACAGTATGATAGCATGTTTGCATTCATTTATCTGTTTTGCATGCACCGGGCTCGACGCATCATACTAACTGCATTGTATTTCAATTCCGAGTTGAATACTTGTTAATTGTAGCATTTCAAATGCCATCTTTAGAATAGTCGAGCCTGCTATAGTTGCATTTTACATGTGTTGCATTAGGCATTTCTATATAGTTAGGATCATGCATTGATTTCTAATTAGCTTCTTTCTTTGGCTTGGAGTACTCGGTAAGTGGTTATGCTTTAGCATCCTTGCATGCGTGTGAGTGACTGCCATGATAGCATGCTTACCATGAGGCTATATGCTTATGTGATATATCTGCCTGAATGTCTGTGGGTGAAGGTTGGATTATCTGAATTGGAGTAATGCATTGACTGTGAGTTTTAAGCCCACTAGATAGTGGCAAAACCATCTTTTTTAAAGCCCACTTGAGGGTGGCAAAATCTGCATTTTAAGCCTACTTGCGAGTAGCAAACCACTTTCAAAAATAAACAGGAAATGTTTTGTTCCAATTCAGGCGACCCAGTCTATACTTGTATGCTGTGTGCATCACATAGTAAATCTAGGCTAATAACCGGAATAAGAACGCATAATGTTTTCAAAACTAGATATCATGGTTAGTAGAGGCCGATCTTTGATCGGGCGAGCGGGGGTGCTCACAAAGTGACCTTCCCCAATCGTACCCAAGTTCCCGAGCCGAGGCAACTTTGGTGATGACGGACACGTGGCCTTAGGCACGAGTTAGGGTTTCCTAAATTTCCCAAAATAAAATATTTAGGTGGCGACTCTGTATCTGGCAAAGCAGTCCATGTTTGGCACTTCTTTCAAAAAATCTGTTTTCTCAAAACGATTTGCCGGATTTGGACTCTTTGGTTCAGATTGAGAACCGTGACAATTTGAGTCCGAGCTGTAGTGAGCACAAAATAAACAGAACGGGACTCATCCTTCTGGGGCGTTCGGGGACGTCTACAATGAGGTTTATGAAACAACATATCATTCAACCGGGACAATGAGGTTTACAGTTGTGTTGTAGCTTAATTAGTTAGCTTACTAGTTGATTCATTCAAGTGTTGTAATAATTAGTTAATTAGCTTAGCTTTTTGTTTCATTTGGTTTGTAATAATTAGCTTAATTTAATTAGCTTAGTCTAATTAGTCTAATTAGCTGCCCTAATTAGTTGCTAGTTAGTTTTAGTTTATTCATTCAGACTCTCCTTCGTCAGAGCACAATGTAATAACGTGTTTGTCTTCTAACCCCACGTCTTTCTTCCTTTTACTTAACCGCTTTCGATGGTTAGTTTAGGAATATCATGTTTCAATTAGCATACCATATGCTTGCATCCATTCATCTTGTCTTGCATGCACCAAGGCTTGGCGCATCATTTAAACTGCATTGTCGTTTTAAATATTTTTTTGAATACGTGTTTAACTGTATGTCATCAAATCGAATCATATGCCAAATTAGTAGCTAAGCCTATTAATTGCATTATTGCATATGTTGCATTAGACATCTTGTATAGTTAGGAATCATGCATATTTTTCTAACTTATATCTTTTTAGCTTGGAGTACTAGGTGAGTTTTTAATGTTTTAGCATATTTGCATGATTGTGAATGTTGCCATGTCTAGCATGCTTGCTATGAGGCTAAATGCTTACTTGTTAAACTGCTTGAATGCCTGTGGATGAAGGCTTGTTGTTTGAATTGGAACGATTCAACGAATGTAAGTTTTAAGCCCACTTTGTTGAGTGGCAAATCCGTTTTAAGCCCATTTGAGGTGGCAAATTCAAACCCTTTTCGCAAAAACGAACATGAACTTGAATTGTTCCAACTCGAGCAAACTAGTCTATACTTGCTTGTACGCATCACATAGTAATGCTAGCTTAATAACTGGAACAAGAGCATATAATGTTTATAAGATTCATATCCTGATCAGTGGAGGTCGATCTTTGATCGGGCGAGCGGGGGTGCTTAATTCATGACCTTCCCCTCTCGTACCTAAGTTCTCGAGCTGAGACAATCTTGGTGATCACAGACACATGGCCTTTGGCACGAGTCTTGGGTTTCCTAAATTTCCCAAAAATAAATATTTAGGGGGCGAGTCTATAGCTGGCAAAGTAGTCCAATTTTGGCATTTTGATCCCAAAATCGATTTTCCAAAAGATTTGTTGGATTTGGACTCTTTGGTGTTTATCTATTTCACATTGCACTTGTGAGATTAGATTCAGAGCCGTGGGAGTCTAAACTGTGGGGCTTTCTTTTCAACCTCTCGAAAGGGGGCGCAAAAAAGTCGAGCCACAGTTTCTGGTGACTCTGCTGGGGATTTAGAGAACTTGACTCGAACTCATGATATGATATTTTATTTACACTTATATGTCTCTTTGCATTTGCATTTGCATTTGCATTGGTACACCTAAGTCGCTGTGTTTGCCATCTGTTATTCCTGAACGGTTTGTTGGAGGCTTGCTTGGAAAAGCTTGCCAAAAGGCTGACCGGTTGCAGGCTCTGCCACGATGGGAACATAACCCTTGGATCTGGACTACCGTTGTACCGTTTGATCCTCCTTTCACTTCTCGGTGTTAGGTGTGAGAGGTATATTAGGTAGTCTTGCTGAGGTACCCTTTTTGACCAATCGGCCTAGTTGCATATCGGAAACCATAGAGACTGTTCCAAACTAGGACATGTTGCTTACCCAAATTTAGGATTGTGTGAAACTGCATTGTTTAAGTAGTGAACCCTAGCTCCTGACGAAACTAGGGCAGGGTAACCCTACCCCATCATAGTGGTGTTTTGGCTCTCACTTAACTGGTATGTGCTTTTAGAGTGAAACTCTACAGGAATGTATGTATCAGTCGCAAGTTTGGGTATTAGTTTCAGGGGCAGGAATCAGTGTTGAGTGCTATTCCACAGC
This sequence comes from Camellia granthamiana, assembly GCA_036172215.1. Classification (NCBI taxonomy): domain Eukaryota; kingdom Viridiplantae; phylum Streptophyta; class Magnoliopsida; order Ericales; family Theaceae; genus Camellia; species Camellia granthamiana. The sequence continues at coordinate 33,549,807 of CM069904.1, read as the reverse complement.
TTATGATGCAACTGTGTGTTGTTGGTATCTGAACCGAGGTGCTGTGCGGTTTCTGATTTTTGCTTTCTTTTACTTTATTTCTTTTTGTAAGGTAGTTTTTCACAATTGCTTTGGACAATTCTGTTACCCCCTAAGCACTCTGGACCCATGTAAGAAGACTTTACCGATCCAGGGATCTTGTTAGGGGACAACCAGTGTTTGCTTCACTCCCACCAGTTATGAGACGGATGAGGGTTAGGCATAACTCACCAGTCCAGCAATCACCTTTTACTTCACCGATACCCAGTCAGGCTCAGTCTTCTACTTCCACTCCAGGCAGAGATTATTCGCCAGTTCTGATGGCTCAACATCCCTCGGTTAGCATGGAAGACATGCTTCATCATCTCCAACAGACCATAGAAACCATGCAACTAGATGCTGCCCGCCAAGCTGAGGTCACAGCCCGCTAAGCAGAAGTGATAAATAGGCTCCAACAACAACCACCACCGCAAGCAGCGGCTTCTGCTTCCCATGCACCTCTAGCGGGTATTCCAGCACCCGGAGTCACTGTCAATGTCTAAGAGAATCTGGGAGAGCCGGTAGATCCGATCCCACCTCAAACCTCCAAGGCACCAGTGTACCAAGTCGAAACGCCATTTGAATTCGAGGTTGACCCCACTGCACTGAAAGTCAACCAACTAGAAAAGCTTTTTAAGCGGGCACATGGTGTGAACTCGATCCCTGACATCGAGGATGGATACACAGACTTCGCAGTAACTCTACCGGACAGATTCAAGATGCCGCATATAGACCGGTTCGACGGCTCCGGGGATCCCATGGTCCATTTGCGGCTATTCTCTGATATCCTGCGACCAATGGGCCTCTCTAAACTTCAAAAACTGTCACTTTTTGGCCGGACCTTGTCGGGTATAGCGGCCATCTGGTATGCAAAGTTGGAAGACTCTGTGAAACGGAGCTGGGAGGAAATGGCTGAGGCCTTCATCATGTAGTACTCCTACAATTCCTAGATCGAGGTCATAACACGTGATCTTGAAGCGACCCGTCTGGAGCCAAATGAGGGCTTCTCGGACTTTGTGACTCGATGGAGGGCTAAGGCCTCGATGATGACTATCAGGCCATTCGAGAAGGATCAAATTAGAATGGTGGTCCGCAATCTGCAAGGGAGATTATTGCAAAAGATGATAGTTTTGCCATTGTTTACATTTAATGAGCTCCACGAGATAGGGGTTCAGATTGAAGATGCGATGAAATAGGGGTTAATAGCTGATGAGAAAGAACAGCCCAAGAGGCCCTTTACACGTAGTTCCAATGCAACTACGAGTGGTAACACCTCTGTACGGCCTTCGGATATGAGTATGGTCACCACCACACCTAAGACCGCCAACCCTTTCGCAAATACATCCAACACAAATCCACAAACCTCAACCAGCTAAGCCCGATCTCAAAGGGTCTTTACCCCGCTCTACATGCCTTTATCTAAAGTCCTAGGGGTCCTGATAAAAAAGGGGCATCTTAAACCACTAGAGCCTCGCCCTCTACCTGATCCTCTCCTCCCAAAACACAACCCGGCCAAATACTATGCTTTTCACCAGCAGCACGGTTATGACACTGATCAATGCTATAGGCTGCGTCATGAGATTCAAGATCTCATCGACAATAAGGTGATAGCACCTCCCCAAAAACCTAATGTCACTACAAATCCTGTCTCAGTACATAATCAAGTCCCTCCACCCCGGCATATAAACCTCATCCACACACTGGTCGTCCCTTATGACCCCAGTATATATATCACCCCTTCCCACCTACTTAAACCTGCGTTGTTCATCCTTGAGAGCACGGACTTGTGCATGATGAACGCGTCTGTACTCCAAACTGAACTTGTGGTGGTGATAGTGGTAGATGAAGGGAGGTTGGCCTTGGTGGAAAATGCCAGTCTGCTGCCCGAGGGCTCTGAGGACCTATCTGAAGGGGTGTACAACCCATATTGCTATATTGGACCCGTTTGGTAGAGCTGTGAAAAAGTGATTATAGATTATAACTTAACAGATTATGGCTTATAGCTGTGAACATAAGCTGTTAACCTGTTTGGTGCAGCTGTGAGATTATGGATTTAAGCAACAGAATAGTGTTTGGTTAACAAGCTGTAAAATAACTTTTGACTGTATAATTATCTTTTCTGCCCTTATATGATATAAAAATGATTATTTTGTCATTTTTTTTAGTTTTAATTTAAAAAAAATTATTTCATTAATAAAAGTTAATATAATTAGTATCAATTAATATAAAAATTGATACATTTGATAAAAATGTAATGGAAGTATTATTGTCACAATTTTTTTCCATTATAAATTAATTAGTACCAATTAATGGCTTAATTAGTATCAATTAATACTAAAATTATTAATTAGTATCAATTAATGGCTTAATTAGTCTCAATTAATACTAAAATTATTAATTAGTATAAATTAATATTAATAATTAATTTTTATTAGTATCAATTAATATTAATAATCAACAATTGTTATTAATTAGTATCAATTAATAATTAATTCATTATAAAAGTATACAATATTAATTTATTAATAATTAATACCAATTAATATTGATTTTTTCTTTTTCTTCAAAAATATACAATTTTTATTTTTTAATTAATATAAAAATATACAATATGAATTTATTAATAATTAATACCAATTAATATTTATTTTTTAATTAATATTGATTTTTTTCTTTTTCTTCAGAAATATATAATTTTTTCTTTTTTAATTAATATTAATATTAATATTTGGGTATTGACGAGGACATTTAAGTAATTTTAACCCCCCACACCAGTTGTGCCCTTAAGTCGAAAATTTATCAAAAGTTGGGAAATAGCTTGATTTATGCTATAAGCTGGTTAACTTAAGTTGCACCAAATACAATATTTTAACTTAAATTAAGCTAAAAACTGAAATAAGCAGCTTATAAGTCCTACCAAATAGGCCTATTGTGCCAATCAATCAAGCTAAACCGGAAGTGGTGTTGCCGGCTGGGATGGAGGTCTGTGTAGCTCGAGAGGATGGGCCAAGTCAGGGATTAGATGATCTGGCCAACCTAGAGGAGGATATAGACAATTTGTAGTTCTTTGATGAGCAAGATCAGGGGGACATGCATATTGATTGGTTTGATCTGAACAGGTCGACAGACAATTCTGGGTGGCTAAGTGATGAACCCAACAAAGATGAGAAAACTAAATTGAAGAAGGAAGAATAGAAAGCGGGAACCGTTGTAATGGCTGGAATGGCCGATGGGATAGGTAAACTGCCAGAAAACACCGGTGTAGAATAATTGGCTTAGGAACTGGGCATTGTTAGTACTGTACATACAGAGCAAGAAGCCTTACTCAAGCGTTTTGAGCAATAAATGGGTGAAAATGAATAGAAAGCTGGAAAAGCCCAACACCCTACGGGGGAGATTTGTGACGAGAAGATAATTCGAACGGAGCAGGACAAATGCTTGTTGGCTGTCGAAGGAATCTGGTAGGATGGTGACGACCTACACTTGGCTCATACTGATGAGGATTGGGGTGAAGACCTTCCTGACAACACTTGGTATGTGGAAGAGGTCGACCATATGACAAGAAGTGGTCGATATTTCAAACCACCGCATCTGGACAAACCCGAGGCATCCAGGAAGGATAAAGAAGCAGAGAAACAGAAAGAAAAACTATTGGAAGAAGAGGCTGTGTTGAAATAGTTGAAGAAGAGTCAAGCTGATATATCTATCTGGGGTCTGCTTATAGCTTCGCGAGTGCACAGACAGGTTGTACTGTCGGCGATGGATAAAGCTAAGTTGTCCATCGACATTACTCCGGAATAACTGGTAGGATTAGTTTTCCTGGGAGGAGCTGCGCCAACTCTAACCTTCTCGGACCGGGAACTGCTGCCGAAAGGCTCTGTACACAACAAGCCTCTATACATATCAGTGGAGTGCCGAGAAAAGTGGGTGCCAGTGGTATTGGTTGATACTGGGTCAGCAATCAACATCTGCCCATCTCGTACGGCTTATGCTATTGGCTTGAAACCGGCGGATTTTGTGCCTACAGCCCAGGTGATCCGGGCGTATGACAATACCAGCAGAGAGGTAATGGGTACAATACAGATTAGAGTTCAAGTGGGTCCAGCTCAACAGGATATTGAGTTCCATGTCCTGGATGTTCCGGTCACTTTCAACTTACTACTTGGGTGACCTTGACTGCACCAGGGGAAAGCTTTTTTCTTCCACCCTCCACCAAATACTGAAGTACCCCCATGGGAAGGGGGTGGCTATTGTATTCGGGAATTTGTCTATACATACTCCGCCAGAGGTAACTACACCTGTGCTTGAGATTGTTTATGGTGAAGAGGATGTTTTCCTTTAGGGTTTACCGTGGTTGAGGCCCAGGTAGTGTAGAATATCTTGGCTATTGATGAGGGCTTGTATGTTAGCGCCCAATCTGTATACTTCATGAACAAGCTCCAACACGTGCCAGGAATGGGACTGAGAAGGAGTGGTCAGAAAGGCATCACTGCATTGGCCGATGTGCCACATAACCCGCATGCCTTTAGTCTTGGCTATACGCCCACCAAAGAAGACTGGATTAGAAAATGGAAAGAGATGGTAGGAAGAGCTAGAGCTAAGCAGATCGGCAAACGCTATGAACTTGTGCATAGACCAATCTGGGGAACCCTGAATGGTCATTTTGTTCGGGAGGGAGAAGACATCCCATTCTGTGGTTTCCCCGAACCCTGGTTCAACTCTGAGAGGCAGCGGGTTCTTGGCTTTGAGATTTTCTTTGACTTACAGCTGCAAGACAGTGATACAGAGGAACAGACTGAACTAAATGCTGAAACTAAAAAGAGCACAGAACGTGATTCCAACAGCAATGAGTTTGAAGTAGGAGCAGCACTGACATGTCTCCTTTCGAATCCTCCGATCGACTTAGAGAGCTTGGGGGATAACCTGACCGTTTCCATGATCGGGGACCAACCGGGTATGAACCCTTCTAGAAGCATCTTGGATGCATCTGACGCACCATCTCTCGTCTGGCAATTGGAGGAGGGCTACCTATCTAGTAGTTTTGAGTCGGGTAGTGAACCAGAATCTGATTTCACAGAGTCTGTGGAGTCGGAATCAGATTCCGGTGCTTCTGAGTCTGGGTCCGGTATTCCTGGGGTTGATAACCCGGATGCCAAGGTTTCGTCCAGGTCATTCTTTTCCTTTTCTTTTGAGTCGGTTGTAACCGAGGAACTGGATGAGCTCGACTTTGTGAATGAGAATGCCACTGCAGATTCCGAGTATTTCTCTGTGCCTCTTGTTTATTGCATTGATCATGATTTTCAAAATTTTGATGAAAACGATGAGGAAGGAAATCCCCTGGTTTTGAAAATTTTGATTAATCGAGAAGAGAAGAGGTTTGCAAAACCCTTTGTTGATGAAATCATTGCTTTTAATGTGGATACTGAGAAGGATCCGTGTCTGGTCCTGATCGGGTCCACGTTGTCTTCGGAAGAGTGCGAGCGCTTGGTCGCTTTATTAAAAGATTTCAAAGATGTTTTTGCGTGGTCCTACGAAGACATGCTTGGAATCGATCTTGAGATTGTACAGCATCGGATCCCTCTCGACCTCGAGGCCCGACTTGTCAAACAGAAGTTGCGGAGAATACGCCCGGATTGGGTTTTGAAGATTAAAGAGGAGGTCACCAAGTAGATAGACGTAGGGTTCTTGCTAGTATCTGAGTACCCGACTTGGTTGGCCAACATCCTCCCAGTGCCAAAGAAAGATGGTAGAATTTGGGTGTGTGTGGACTTTAGGGATCTGAATAGAGCCAGTCTGAAAGACGACTTTCCCTTGCCGCATATTGATGAGTTAGTGGACTTCACCGCAGGTCATGCATTGCTCTCCTTCATGGATGGATTTTCTGGGTATAACCAGATTTTGATGGCACCCAAGGACAGAGAGAAAACCACCTTCACTACGCCGTGGGAAACCTACTGCTATAGGGTGATGCCGTTTGGGCTGAAAAATACTGGGGCTACCTATCAACGGGCTACAATTGCAATTCTGCACGATATGATCCATAAAGAGGTCGAGGTGTACGTGGACGACATGATTGTCAAGTCCAAGGAAAGAGAGTGCCACTACACTACCTTGAAGAAATTCTTTCAACGGATCAAAGAATATAGACTGAGGTTGAATCCACAGAAGTATACTTTTGGTGTAACAACAGGGAAAATGCTAGGTTTCTTGATCACACAAAGGGGCATCAAGGTAGATCCTTCCAAAATCAAGGCCATCCTAGACATGCCACCACCAAGGACTGAAAAGGAAGTGCGAGGCTTTCTGGGTAAAGTGCAATTCATAAGACGATTTATTTCAAAATTAACCTTGACTTATGAACCACTATTTGGTCTCCTAAAGAAAGGAAATAAATTCTGATGGGACGATCGTTGTCAATTTCGCTTTTGAGAAGATCAAGCAGTACTTTCAGAATCCACCTGTGTTGTCACCGCCAGAGTCGAAGAAGCCCTTGATTTTTTATCTGTCAGTAACAGACACAACAATGGGATGCACGCTTGCTCAAGAATCTGAGGATAGGGTGGAGAGAGCCATCTATTACTTAAGCAAGAAAATGCTGGGTTATGAGACCCGCTACACCCTATTGGAGAAAGCTTGCTTAACCTTGGTATAGGCTACCGAGAAGTTGAGGCACTACTTGTTAGCTCACTCCATAATTATGGTTTCGAGATTAGATCCCATCAAATATCTCTTTGAGAAACCAGCGCTTACGGGTAGGCTAGCTCGTTGGTTGCTTCTCCTTTCCAAATTTGATCTAAAGTATGTTACTCACAAGTCAGTCAAGAGGAGAGCTGTAGCGGAGTTCTTGGCAGATCACCTAGTGGAAGGGGATAAAGCGGTAGAACACCTGTTCCCAGATGAAGCAATTTTGCAAGTCGAGGAAGAGATTTGGACAATGTACTTTGACAGAGTGTCTAATCAATACGGTTATGGGATAGGGGTGTTGCTGCTAGCACCTGATAATTCCCATATACCCTTAGCCTTCAAACTCCGGTTCAAAGTATTCAATAACGAAGCAGAATACAAGGCATGTATTGCTGGTTTGGAAGCTGCCCTAGAACTAGGGGCAAAAAGGTTGGACGTCATCGGGGACTCAAACCTAGTTGTGTCTCAAGCAAAAGGAGACTGGAAGGTTAAAGAAGAAAAGATGAAGATCTATCACCAAACCCTGGACGTTTTGATTCCTAGGTTTGAGAAGCCGACCTTCACACATTTACTAAGAGAGAACAATAAGTTCGCTGATGCCTTATCAATTCTATCTTCCATGATAGACATCCCGCTTGGAGTCCGAATGCGTCCAATCATCATTGAGCAGAGGTATACGCCAGCCTACGAGACTATCGCCGCAATAGATGAAGTGTAAGATCAAAACCCTTAGTTCTATGATATCTGGAACTTCTTGGAAAAGGAGGTTTATCCACCAGGGGCAAATGCCAAAGCTAAGAGGGCAATATGGTGGATGGCTGTTCAATTTATCATCTGCGGAGGTAAGCTGTACAAGAGGGGTCATCTGGGAATGCACAAGTTGTGTGTCGAAGCATATGAGTCAAAGCGCCTAATGGAGGCCATCCATGGAGGGGAATGCGGAGCGCACATGAACGGAGTAATGTTAGCCCGGAAGATTCTCAGGCAAGGTTACTACTGGTTTACCATGGAGGAGGATTGTATCAGTTTTGTTTAGCGATGTCACAAATGCCAAATTTATGCTAATCGCATGAACATCCCGTCATCGAAGCTGTACAACATGACTTCACCATGGCCTTTCTCAGTTTAGGGAATCGACATCATCGGCGTAGTCACACCAAAAGGGTCGATTGGGCACGAATACATTTTGGTGGCAATTGATTATTTCACGAAATGGGTGGAAACTCAGTCCTATGCAGTGTTAAAAGCAGCGCATGTGGCTAAGTTCATCCGAAACAACATCATTTGCCGACATGGAGTCCCAAACAAGATCATTTTAGATAATGGCTCCCATTTCAAGAAAGAAGTGATCGACTTGTTGGAGAAATATAATGTGGCTTTTTATAAGTCATCCACATATCCAAAGCAAACCAACGGAGCTGTGGAGGCTGCCAACAAGAACATCAAGCATATTTTGCAGAAAATGGTTGAGACCTATAGGGATTGGCCAAACAAATTGCCATTTGCACTTTGGGGTTACAGAACTTCAATCTGGACGTCTACTGGGGCAACTCCTTACTCTCTTGTCTATGGGATAGAAGCTGTTCTGCCAATCGAAATAGAAGTGCCATCGTTGTGGGTTATGGCTGATTGTCAGATAGCAGAGGCAGACTAGCAGCAAAACAGGTTTGAAGAACTCATGTTATTTGATGAGAGAAGACTGAAAGCATTGTACCATGTTCAGGGTTATCAACGCAAGATTGCCAAGGCTTTTAACAAGAAGGTTAACTCTCAGAATCTCAAAGAAGGGGATTTGGTGCTGAAAAACAACCGAGCTCCCATCCATGACCCTAGGGGAAAGTTCAAACCCAATTGGACTGGTCCTTACATCATCAAAGCTATCTGGTCGGGTGGAGTTGTTATTCTCATGGACTTGGATGGCTTAGAATTTTCCCAACCAATCAACATGAACAAGTTGAAGAAATACTATCCCTGAGAGGCTCGCTAGGCCGAAAACCCGGAAGGGCAACCTAGGCAAAAGTTAGAGCACAAAAATTGAAAATAAAGAAAAACTGAGCTCGCAAGGTTGAAAACCCTAAAGGGCGGCCTTGGCAAAAGTTAGAGCGCAAAAAGGGAGCGTTAATACTCGAGTGAACCCAAACCAAACTACGTAAGGCCTAATTCCCATCTTTGGGATACATAAGCAACTTCATCCTGAAGTTCGGCCGTAAACACCTCCAGATCAATTGTCTTGTCCATGTGTTTGATTAGGTCATCTTTGTCCATTCTTTATCTGAAAGTTCAGTTGTGATCCTTACTCTGAGAGAAGAGCCGGTTACGGAGCTAAGCAGTGCTATTCAGTCAAGGGGCAATTTGTGATCTTCAGATTCGGGTTTGTACATCTCGAGGATAGATTCCATGTGTGTCAAGTGGTGATCCTTATCGAAAGTGGTTTTGAAAAGTTTTGATAAAAGTTGACTTTGTTCAAATTTTACCTTTTACAACTTAGACCATTTTTGGACCAAAAGGAAAATTGCCAGTGCTCATAACTTTAATTTAATTGATTTTAATGCAAAGTTCTCCAACTCTCGATAGAAATCAAAGTTACTTTTTTTACATTCATAAAACTTGAAAAGTAAGATCAAAGCAATAAATTAGAGGCATTGATGAGTCAGGTGTTCCTGCGTCCCCCGCTTGTGCTTGTGGAAACTTTTGATGCCAAAGTAGGCCTGGTTTGTGCCTCATCTTCGAGCCAAATTAGGCACTCGCTAGAAAGTGCGCAGCTGAAACTAGGGGCAGGGGCAAGAAGTTCTCTCGCTCTCCAAGCAGTGAGGTACCTAGTCAAATGTGAACCTCGGATGGGGAATGAAACCGGGTACTCTACCCCCTCCTCTGGGCAAGTCTAATCATGTCCAAACTGTGTTAGGCCAATCAGCTGAATGCCAGGTTGCCGAGTCATGCTGTAACTCATTTCGTTAGATTAAGCCAGGGGCAATGGCAAGCGATGTCAACAGCAGACCTGTTGCGCATTCAATGGCACCATCATCCTTTATTCGGGAAATCTACCAGCTGTTAACGGAAAAAGTATGCTCGGGCTGAGTATGCGGGGCAAGAGCCCACTACCTTATTAATTGCATTATTGCATGCGTTGCATTAGACATCTTGTATAGTTAGGAATCATGCATATTTTTCTAACTTATATCTTCTTAGCTTGGAGTACTAGGTGAGTTTTTAATGTTTTAGCATATTTGCATGATTGTGAATGTTGCCATGTCTAGCATGTTTGCCATGAGGTTAAATGCTTACTTGTTAAACTGCTTGAATGCCTGTGGATGAAGGCTTGTTGTTTGAATTGGAACGATTCAACGAATGTAAGTTTTAAGCCCACTTTGCTGAGTGGCAAATCAGTTTTAAGCCCACTTTGTTGAGTGGCAAATCAGTTTTAAGTCCACTTGAGGTGGCAAATTCAAACCCTTTTCGCAAAAACGAACATGAACTTGAATTGTTCCAACTTGAGCAAAGTAGTCTATACTTGCTTGTACGCATCACATAGTAATGCTAGCTTAATAACTGGAACAAGAGCATATAATGTTTATAAGATTCATATCGTGATCAGTAGAGGCCGATTTTTTATCAAGCGAGCGGGGGTGCTCAATTCATGACCTTCTCCTCTCGTACCTAAGTTCCCGAGTCGAGACAATCTTGGTGATAACGGACACGTGGCCTTTGGCATGAGTCTTGGATTTCCTAAATTTTGCAAAAATAAATATTTAGGTGGCGACTTTGTATCTGGCAAAACAGTCTAATTTTGGCATTTTGATCCCAAAATCGATTTTTCAAAAGATTTGCCGAATTTTGACTCTTTGGTGTTTATCAATTTCACATTGCACTTGTGAGATTAGATTCAGAACCGCGAGAATCTGAACTGTAGGGCTTTCTTTTCAACCTTCCGAAAGGGGGCGCGAAAAAGCCGAGCCACAGCCTCGTAAGACTTGGTCTCAAGTGTCTAAAACTCTAATCGGTCTTTCCTCAAACGAAGCATCCTCATCTCCCTCTAACTTGGTCCAATTCAACACATGTGAAACATCTGGCTCATACTTCTGAAGCATACAGATATGGAACACGTCATGAATCCTTGAAAGCTGTGGTAGTAAAGCCAAACGATAAGCTACCTCCTCAATTTTCTCTAGGATCTCAAAAGGTCCAATAAATCTAGGAGACAACTTCCCACTCTTCCCAAACCTCATCAAACCCCGTCTAGGTGATATCTTTAAGAAGACATGATCTCCCATTTCAAAGGATAACGGTCTCCTTCTACGATCGACATAGCTCTTCTGACGACTCTAAGCCGTAACCAACTCTTATGGATAAGTGCATCTTTCTCCGTCGTTTCCCGGACTAACTCTGGACCTATCATAGATGCATCGCCCAACTCGGCCCCACACACAGGAGATCTACACAGTCGGCCATATAAGGCCTCAAACGGTGCCATGCTAATGCTCGCCTGAAAGTTATTGTTATAGGCAAACACCACTAAAGATAAGTGCCTCTCCCACGACCCCTTAAAGTGAAGAACACAACCTCGAAGCATATCTCCAAGGATCTGAATGGTACGCTTTGACTGTCTGTTAGTCTAAGGATGATAAGCGGTACTAAAAGTCAGTCTAGTGCCCAAAGCATTTTGTAGGCTCTGCCACAAATGAGCTGTAAAACGTGGGTCTTTATCCGAGACAATCATCACAAGGACCTAATGAAGTCGAACAATGTCCCTAATATACAGGCCTGCAAGATAATCTATCGAGTCACTCGTACGCATAGGCACAAAGTGTACTGACTTAGTCAATTGATCAACTATCACCCAAATGGCATCATTATCCCATTGAGTCCTCGGAAGACCCATAACAAAATCCATCGTGATATGCGCCCACTTCCACTCAGCTATAGGCAAGGGTTGCAATAAACCCGCTGGCCTCTAATGCTCGACCTTCACTTGTTGAGAAGTAAGGCACCTCGATACGAACAAGGCTATGTCCTTCTTCATCTCCTTTCATCAAAACTGGCGACTAAGGTCATGATACATCTTTGTGCCTCCTGGATGTACCGCAAGGCGTGAATGGTGAAACTCTCGGAGTACCTCCTCTCTACAAGACTCCAGTACCAAAAGATGATCGAGGTATCTAATACTCGCGTTAGAAAACAAGTTCAAGCCATTCTCTACGTTCCCACTAGAGATCTTCTCCCAGAGGATTTCTACCTCGTGATTGCCCCTCTATGCTTTTATAACTCTGCTCACCAATGTAGGTTGTGCAACTACTGTAAACAAAGCTGCCGATTCAACAGACTTGCTAAGATGCAAGTTGAACTCACCAATAGCTACCAATATCTCCCATTCCCGGATAGAAATACTCGCTAAATTGCTAAAGGACTTTCTACACAAGGCATCGGCCATAACATTGGCCTTCCCTGAATGGTAGTGCAACTCAAAATCATAGTCCTTTATGAACTCCATCCATTTTTTCTGCATCAAATTCAAATCTTTTTGTGAAAACAGATACTTCAAACTCTTATGATCGAAAAAGACCTCAAATCTCTCACCATACAAGTAATGCCTCCAAATCTTCAAGGCAAAAATCACCGCTACTAGCTCTAAATCATGAGTAGGATAGTTTCTCTCGTGTGTTTTCAATTGACGTGAGCCATAAGCTACTATCTTCCCCTCTTGCATCAAGACACAACCGAAACCTTCCCAAGATGTGTCACAATACACAAAATAACCCAAACCCCTCTCCGGAATAATCAATACTGGAGTTGTGGTAAGTCTAACCTTAAGCTCCTGAAATGACTTTTCACAATTCTCACTCCACACAAACTTGACTCCCTTCCTCGTTAGTCTAGTCAAAGGTGAGGCTAACTTAGAGAAATCCTTCACAAAAGGACGGTAATGTCCAGCTAACCCCAAGAAACAACGAATTTTAAAGGCATTCTTAGGTTATTCCCAATCTTGCACTGCCTCAATCTTAGAGGAATCTATAGTCACCCCTTCCCCGGATACCACATGGCCTAGGAATTTCATCTCCTTCAACAAGAACTCACACTTCCCTAACTTAGCATACAATTTGTGGGCTCTAAGCAACTCAAGCACAACTCGCAAGTGTTACTCGTGCTCTTCCTCAGAGGGTGAGTAAATCAAGATGTCATCGACAAAGATGACCATGAAATAGTCTAAGAACTCACAGAAGATTCAATTCATCAAATCCATAAATAAGGCCGGTGTGTTGGTTAACCTAAAAGGCATCACTAGGAACTCGTAATGGCCATACTGCATATAGAATGCCGTCTTCTGGATATCCTTCTCTTTCACTCTCAATTAGTGATAACTCGATCTTTGGTCTATCTTAGAAAAGCAACAAGACCCCTTCAACTACTTAAACAAATCATTTATACGAGGCATTGGGTACTTGTTCTTACCTTTTATCTGGTTTAACTTTCGGTAGTCAATACAAAGTCGCAATGTACCATCCTTCTTCTTGGCAAAGAGAGCCGGTGCTTTCCAATGCAAAGTACTAGGGTGGATAAAACCCTTATCTAACAATTCTTGGAGTTGAACCTTCAACTTACTCAACTCAACGGGTGCAAATCTATACGGTGCCATAGAAATTGGTGTCAGGTCAGGCACCAAATCAATAGTGAACTCAATCTTACGGTGAGATGGTAAATTAGTGAGATCCTCAGAAAAGACGTCCGGGTATTTAGAAACTACCCTTGGCAACTCAACTCAGACCACGTCACTCTCAACCTCTAAAAATGTAGCAAGAAGGAGACTAAGTTCACCCTGACCACGTGGATCACACACTGGCAATAAAGCTTTATCAACTTGTTCCCCGAAGAAATAAAAACAATCACCACTCGAGGTACATACAGTAACCCTCTAACGGTAGCAGTCTATAACAGCCTGATAAGATGACAACCAATCCATGCCTAATATAATATCAATGCTCAACATATCGATCAACACAAATGCAAAGGAAAGTCGGTGACCAGCAACCTCTATCTCACAACCCCGACACCCCTGGTCCAACATAACCTCTTCACCAACTGGTGACTCTACCTTGAGTGGAGATGTTAACCGAGCCACTTCTAACCCCAATGCTGATGCAAATGCAGATGAGATAAAAGAATGGGATGCACCCGTATCAATCAACACATTGGCAATAAAATTACACAACAAGAAATTACCTCTCACTACTGAAGGCGCTGGTACTAAGTCTGCCATGGTAACAACATATACACATCCTGTAGGTCTCTGCTCTACCTGCTCACCCATCGGAGCATAAGTCTGATGCACTGACTGAGCTGAAGAGACTCCCTAATTGGCCCTCGAGGCCTGTATTGATTGGGTAGGCTGACGACTCTGTGTCTGTCTCGAACTAGATGCACCAGGCGTGCCACCTAACTAAGGGAAAAACCTCTTCATATGTCCTGACTGCCCACACTGAAAACAGGTAGGTAACTACCTTCTCCCCTGACTCTGGCTTTGAGGACGAGCCAAAGATGTTGCAGACTGTTGCCCTCCTCCTCTCTGCGAGCATGCTGGACACTTTTGACCCAACTGGCCACACTTAAAACAAGTGAAACCTCCTTGATTTCCTCTCCCTGAACTCGAACTTAGCACAACAAAGGTGGTTCTAGGCTGTGCTCCTTGGAACTGCTGTGGGTTAGAACTCCTCTGCCTCTTTCTGTCCCGATGTTCTCTCTGTACCTCCTAACTTCTATGCCTGGAGTCCCTCATCCTTTCCTCGTCGGTTTGAATCACAGTCTCTAAGTGAGCCGCCGCCTCCATAAGATCACCGTAATCCCTAATCATAGACGTGGCCACCTTAAAAAGGAGTTTGGTCCTTAACCTTTTCTCAAATTCCAAGCAACGGCGTTCCTCCGTTGTTACCAACTTTGGTGCAAACCTCGACAAGCTAGTAAAGGTAGCCTCAAACTCGACCACTGGTGTGTTAAGTTTCTTGAGCTTCAAGAACTGCTCCCTCAACTTCTCCTTAACAGTGAGGGGCAAAAACTTGTCTTGGAAGGCATTGACAAAAGCCTCCCAAGTCACTTCGGTGCATCCTCACGCAAACTTCCACCACTAACCCACATCTCCTTTCAGTTGGAAGGGTGCCAAGGTCACTCTCAACTCATCGTCCTCGATGCCAAGCATCTCGAACGTCTTCACTATCTGCTCAAGCCATTTATCCGCTTTCAAAGGCTCTTTAGGATCCCTCAAAAACTCATCCAGATTCGACCGGAAGAACTCACTCTTCAAGAAAGACGGTCCTGTCTCAGCAACATGGGCCTGGACTTGATTCTCAACCCTGAGAATGCCCACGGATTCTCGCAAAGCTCCGGCCATTTCACGGGCCAAAGCGCCCAAGGCCTGCTGACTAACCGATTCGGCCATATTGGCCTGACCAAACCCTTTTTCTTGCGTCGGAATTTCATTAAAAAAATGGCACCTCCTGCCGTCTAGGCCTGTCGCGCCTACCACCAATACGTCCACATCCTGATATCCTAATAAAGGTAACACAAGAGATTAGTACATTTACAAATGTGCCGAAGCTAACTCACTCGTGTCCTAATGCGATGGACAACAATTAATTCACTCCACATAAGCACATAATCACATAAATACATACGAATTTCCTTTCTAGATAATGATCGTCTCGCGACATTGCCAAAGTTCGAGTTAGAAATAGCAGTGATCAAGTGCTCTTCTAACAGGACTTCCAGAAAATCGTAGACCCAATCAACATCTTAGCAATTAAACTCCATACCCATTTAGCCCCATAAACATGTTATCACATAGCATACTATACCTACAAATATCTCTATCAAGCGAGATAAACTCATTATGGTAAGAACCACTCCCTACGTACCCAAAATATACAAATCTGGTACGCTTTGATACCAAGTTGTAACGCCCTGAAATAAAATACAATAAACCATCCACCATATTCATTAAATAACAATACATGAATAAGTAATTATCTCCCATTAGTTCCAATTGATTGTACAAAAGAGTAACATATGCAGATACACATTCACAAGCCTTACCCTTAATCTATAGCATATGTTACATAATAAAAAAATAGAATGAGAGTTGAAAAAATAAGAAATGCCCTAAACACTTACAACTTTCCAAGACAGTACTCGGTTACAACACAATGGATTTAAATCCAATACAGTTAAAGTCTTAGACTTGTACAAAACAAATACAACACAATAAACAAAATAAAGCTCTTGCTTCTAAGTTCTCCCAAGCTATTGCGTTGGCGGAGGCATATTATCAACACCTAAAAATGGTTTTTCCACATCGGGTGAGCCAAAGCCCAGTAGAATCCAACACAATATATGAATCTTAACAAAGATATAAGGTGATATGCATATGCAATGCTCATGCCAAAATATTTTATATCTTTTTCCAAAACCATGTAATACCTGGTTATTATCAAGATTCATAAATCACTTCCTTTACAATAGAAAACAGGGCAGTGAATCACACCTTGGGAATCTCAAAACAATTCTAACCTTTCATGGAAATTTCGTTCGTGGGACACCATAAACGGGTACCCATGTAAACGTAGGCTCTACAAACACTACTATTGCCATTTCACGGAAATTTCACCTACGGGATCGGTACTTATGTATATGCGCGGTTTTTAGGACTTTCATGGACACTTAGGCCAACTTATTTCAACGAGACAATACATACTTCCCATATTCACCCTTTTTCTTAAAATGATAAACATTTCCAATGTATAAATATGAAATAATGCTCGATGCAAATGGATGAGACAATAGTTTCAATTCTCCTAATTCTCATGCAATTACTACAACAATCATAGCTATCCTTTACCGATAGCCCAAAACAGATAAATAATTTTTAATAAAGATAAACTTTCCAAATTTCAAGATGTGAGTGATAATGCATATCCAACTCCACCATCCCCATCAATACCAACCCAATTCCACATTTCCAACATCAATTTTATTTATCCTTTCAAAATCAACATTTGATATATTCAGGGTAAAACCCCAATTTCTTTATAAACCAATTTCAAAGGTAAAAATCCACTAATTCATCATAACTTAACAATAAATACATTCTCTTAATCATTTCCAAAAAAGTATTTGAAAACCCCTCTTTTGAAATCAAGCCAAGCCCTAGGTTTGTTTGAAATTCCTCCAAATCACGATATTGTTTTATAAAGACAAATATCTAAATTAAAAATCATAAGAAAGTGCAGAGAATCCCTACCTCAAGCTTAGAAGATGAGAAAGAGAATGGAGATATTTCAAAAACGCCGAAACCCAACTTTGTTCGGATCAAAAGGAAGCCCAGGGCGTGCTTTATCTTTTTAACAAAGGGACACGGGTGAAGAACTCAATGGATCTAGGTGTATTTGAAGAGAAAAGTAGGGTTTTAGAGAGAGAGGGTGTAGATCTAGGGTTTTTAGAATGTTTAGAGAGAGAGAGAGAGATATGAAAAAGTAATCTAAAAAGTGACTTTTACGGACTGATATAAACGCAGACCGCTCGAGCACAAGAAGTGTCACTCGAGCGTCTAGACACAATAAGTGTGACCTCTCGAGCAAAGAATGCAAACTCTCAGAAGTTTTACAAACAGAGGACCATCGCTTGAGCTCAAGAAAGATCGCTCGAGCCAACACCACTTGAGCTCAAGAATTACCGCTCGAGCGAAGAATGCCAACTCCCAGTAGTTTTGCAGGCTTGGAAAAGTACTAAGAGTTCTCAAAGACTGCTCGAGCGCAAGGAGTGTTGCTTGAGCAACTAGACACACTAAGTTGCACCGCTCGAGTGCAAGAAGCTTTTCTCGAGCGAAGAATACCACCTCCTGGTAGTTTTGTAGACCTGCAAAAGTACTGAGAGTTCACAAAGACTGCTCGAGTGCAAGAAACGTCACTCGAGTGAAGAAGCAAAATTTTGGGCAACAACAGTTTGAAAAACAGGCTACCAACCTGATCCAAATGTAACCAACACAACCCAATAGCCAAACTCAAAGAAGAATAAGGGGAAACAAGACATGAACTATATAAGACAATGAAACCCGGATCCAAAACATCAAATGGGTCGGGTCTAAACCAGGATCGCTAAATATCTTCTTTTTCACTATCACTTTCATATTCACTATCAATGATAGTGTTATTTTCACTGCAAATTTCATCTTCAAATAGTTGTTGCCAAGTTTTTTCTTGATTGTTGTCAATTGTTTTAAGTTCACTATGCTGGGCTGTGTAGAGAGGTTCAATTTGTTTTAATAAATTTAGTTCTGTAATTTTAATAGGGTTAAAACCAAATTTACATTTTTGAGATGCATATTTTACCAATGGGATTTTATGCATTTTAAAAGCAATATATGATTGATCTTGAAGAAAAGGTCTATTTTCTTCTTGTTTTAAAAATGCATTCCCAACTAAAAAATCTAAAAATGGAATTTGAATTATTTGGTCCATTTCAAATTCTTTTTGATTATGAATAACAAAAATATGATAACTTTCATATTCCATAGTTACCGATTGACCTTTTGCTAATTTTAATACAATTGGATTTTTAGTTAAAACCTATTTGTCTGTTGATAATACTCTAGGTTTTGCCAAACTATATGAAACACCAGTGTCAAATAATGCATCAATAATGTAAGAATAATAGCTTGGAAAGTTAAATAACAATTCAACATATGAATTTGTAGGGCTAACTTCAACAATTTTTCAAAAAATTTTGTAAGATTTTTGCTCATATCTCCATTTATTTTTTGGATTATTTCTTTTTACTCCTTTTTAGAGTTCGTCTTCGAAATAATCCTCGCTCCTTTAATTTCTCATTTAGAGTGATGGAGAGATTATCAAGAGAAACCATTTTTAGGTTTTGGTGTTCTTTAATTGATATTTTTGATATTTATTAGTAATGGGGATACTTATTGTTTTGTATCCTATTATTTCTTCATCTGAACTTTCTTGTACACCAGACTATTCAATGAGAGCCTTATTTTTTGTTTTTTTTGTTCTTTCTAGGCTACTTGTAGAATTAGATCTGGTAAAAAGAATTGATTTTCATCTAGGTTCATCTAGATAGACAACACCTTTGTTTTATCGAATTGTTAAATTTTGTAGATTTTTTTCTATCTGGAGTTTCTCCAAGAACCCATTTCTTAGGCCATGATAATTGTTTTACATTAACCTTTTGAATTGAAATTTTCGAGTGTGAGCACTTGTTTTTTTTTTTTTTCAAATAGCTCTACTTCAGGTACAAGTTTACCATGAGGATTAATTGTATTAACCACTCTAAACATAAGCCTGTAATTAATAGTAATATTTTTGCTTCTTGCATCAAGGTTTTGCATACCGTGAGTTTTTATTTTCAATCCGTATGCTCGTTTAAGATTAGGATCTTCCAATGCCATGAAATAATTTGGTTTGATAGTGAACCGAATTGGTCCATTATACAAATTACTTTGAATTCCTCCGATTAAGGAATTTTCAAAACTATGCCATCTATTATCCATGAGACATGTTAGCACATGAATGTTTTTTCCACTTGAAAATAAAGGACATATACTAACTTGTATAAATCTTAAATGAATGTAATTATATTTTTGATTATGATATTGTTTGATTTTATTCATATCAAACAATGGTATATGTACAGATGTTTCTTCTATATTACCAACATAAATTCTTCCTTCAAAGATTTCTACATTTAGTTTACTTCGAGGTTTGAAGATTGAATTTTTATAAATTTCCTTAATTAGAATTTTTAGCATTTTCCAATCGTTTACAAAAAATTTTGATTCTTCAATTTCAAATGATTCACTTTCTCCTTTCTTAGGAATGATCATTTCATTCTCATCATCTGAATATATTTTCATCATAAAAATGGTTCCAGTTAAAGTTTCCTCTAAGCTTTGTTCATCATTTTCATCAGAACTATATTCATATTCTGATTCATATTCTGACATGAGTTCTTCTACATCATCGTCAGATTCTATTTCGTATCCCCATATTGGTTTATATTTTTCTTCAAAAAATAATATTTGTTTAACATGTTATTTTCTTTGTTTGTTAGGACATTTGTTTGCAAAATGTCTTTTTTCTCCACAAAGCCAACATTTGCATTATTCAGGAGATTTTGCTTTTGGACATGGAGGTGTTTTTTTTCTTCTTCTTCTTCTTTTTTTTTTTTTTTTTTTTTTGTGAATTTATTAGATTTCCTCCCCCTAATATATCTAACCCAAGATTTTGGTTTTTCTTTATAAGGATTAAATTTTATTTTCTGATTTTACTTTCCATTTTTTTGCAATATCTTCTTCTTAACCAGTGGTTTGGATTTTTTTGTCACAAGCACACCTTCCTACCATACCTTCAGTTTTTGAATAGCAACTATAATCCCTATATGCCTTTTCCATATCTTTTATAACTTGTCGTTCTGCACAATATTTCTTTATAACTTCTCGTATTGAAGCTATTCGTCCACCTAAGGAATCACATATTTGATTCTTTTCTAATAGCCTTTCAAACTCTTTTTAAGATAGCTCATCCCATAGTTTAAGAAATTTGGCTATAAAATTATGGGTATATGACACTTTGCACCCCCACACTTTGCATCAAATCTCACTTTGATCCCTACACATGAAATCATAATAGTCAACCCCATGCACTTTTGGTCAAATCCCACTTTGGTCACTTCACATCAAATCGTGATAGCCAACCCCCTACACTTTTAGTCAAATCCCACTTTAGTCCCTATACAAGTGTCAATGTCCCCCTTATCCATTATTTAAATCTTTAACATAATCCAGTCATGTGATAAAATGTGTACAAAATGAGGATAAGAGAAAAAAATCATCCATATTTTTCATCGATACACACTTTGTCTTATGTGATAAACATGTGATATAATACAATACATATATATATATATATATATGTTCGTATACTGAAAATTAGGACAAAGATGCAAGAAAATAGAGCTTTTGAAAAAAAGAAAAGAAAAAGACAACAGAGAAATCGAAGAGAAAAAAAAAGGAATAGATAGAAGACTATTACTGTGGAAAACAGAGTTTTGTAATTCCAATTTATATAAATCCTTATTTCATCTTCTTAATCGTTCACAATTTTTATTTTTTTTAGCCTACTTCAATCATAATTTGATGTCAAATTTAGGACATAATATGTCTCTGTGGGAAATAAGAATGATTTTTCTCTCTTACCCTCATTTCATAGTCATATTCTTATTATATGACTGTATTCTGTTAAAAATTTAAACAATTGAGTAACAGAAAAGGGACATTAATATTTGTGTAAGGATCAAAGTGGAATTTGACTAAAAGTATAATGGGTTGATTGTCACGATTTCATGTATAGGGACCAAAGTGGGATTTGACCAAAAGTGTAGGGGGGTGACTGTTATGATTTCATGTGTAGGGGCCAGAGTGAAATTTTGTGCAAGGGTGCAAAGTGTAATTTACCTATAAATTATTATTGCCAACAAATAGTATTTTTTAGGTCTAGTTTATAGAATTATTTTTTTTTGTATCTACAAGCATAATTTTCAAAATAGCACATATTACATATTCGTATCTTAGTTAGATTTGAATATGCTATTTTTTCTTCAATTCCCAATTGGCTAAGGGCTATTCCACAAAATTCTCATTTAAGGTTATCTACCATAAACATGATACTATCTTCCGTAGTAGTTAAAGCTAACCACTAAGCTCTTATGTTATCATTATCTGATAGAGTATCTCGAAATTTTGTAGCTTGACCTTTTAGAGTAAGTAACGTTTACAAAAGCATTTAGACCTCTTGCGTCTATAGCTTGTCTAGCTACTACAATTCTTATTGCTTCAGCCCAATTATCTATAACTTCTTCTATGTTAGTTACACAGTCAAGATCAAGATATAATCCATATTTAGTGACAAGTTCATTTTTTGCAGCTTTAGGAATAAAGTCATATTTTATATGAGTTTTTATTGGTCCTCTTTTTTCTAACTTTATTTCTTACTTAGAAGATTTTTCTTCATTATCTCTAAAGATATTCGTAAAATCGGGATTTCTCAAAAAATAAAAATTTTCAAATGCTTTGTTTATTTTGGATATTTCAACTTTTCTTTCTGATTGATAGCATTGTTCTTTTAACTCTGTTGGATCAATAGAATCGCTTATTGATTTTTTAAGCGATTTTTCTCTTTCATAATTATCTATATATAAATTCAAATATTTTTGAAGATCTTCTGAGGATATTCCTTCTATAGGATTTCTTGGTGTGGATGTACCACTATCATCTCGATCTTTTTCTTCTTTTGCAGTTTGTTCAATAACCATAAAAGATGTTCCAAATCTTTTAATAAAACTTTCTTTTTGATTTTTAAGAGGAATTTCTTTTATTTCTCTTTAACTCTTTAAATATTTCAATAATCATGATATTTTGATTTCTGCAAATATTTAAAGTTTCTTTACTCATGTCCATTAGACTATTTAATAGTTCTGTGGTTTCAGTTTTATTATTTCCGTGATGAAGATGTATAAATTTTTTTATATCTATTATATCTTGCATTAAACAATGAATTTTCACGTTTAATTTTTTTTTTCTTTCTAGATTCGATTTCTAATCTCTGATACCAAGATTGAGGGTCTTACAATGTTTTATAAGTAAAAACTAAATTATTCAAAATTATACTAAACTTGAAAGAATAACTTATAAAAATATTCTAAAGTTTTAGGGTGACTTTGTAATTTATGAAAGTTGAGATTAGTGGAAAGATGAGTAGGATTATTTGGTTAGTGGAAAGATGATGTAGATGAGGAGGTGGAGTACCACCTAATTAAGGATCTCTTTAGAGCTCATAAATTATAACTCTCAATTTTTATTTAAACTTAATTATTAGGGATTGTTTGGAGTGTCTTAAATAAATATACTTTTAATCTTTTTGGACTAAAAATTTGAGGAACAAAATATGGATGTTTGGATTAACTTTTTGATTTTTTATGAAAAAATGTGTAATAAAAAATTGTGTAAATAAAAATATTTGTTTATAGAATAAAAATATTTTGAAAGTGATTGTACCTGAGTTAAATCTGATTTAAATATTTTGTATTGTTCAGTTCTTTATAAAATGGCAACAAAATTTTTATTTTTAAATATAATAATTTGTTTTTCTTTAACATTTTTCTTGTTGGAAATTTAAAAGAGTTACAATTTTAAAATATGAAGAAAAGCCCTTGGTACTTTTGCAAAACAGAAGCAGAATCCGAAATACAACAATTTATTGTAGTAAACCAAACAAGACGGTTCTGAAAAAACAAAAGAATATTTATAAATAATAGAAATAAGTATGAAATTGGAAAAATTGAAATTGTATAACTTATAGAAAATATATTGTAGAATAGGAAAACGGATGAATGATTAAGGCTATCATTTGACGCTATATCCTTGAGACAGAATTCATCCCTCGCACTGATGCTTATGAATTTTCGAATGCCTATCACCTAAAATACATTGATCAATGCACACTGAAGAAGCACTTCTGTTGATGTGTTCAGTGAACCAACTGAATTGAGCTAATTAATAAGTTGTTCAAAATTTCATTGGATAATTTAGTAAATTTTTATTAAATATATTTAAATTTGGCTTATTTATTAGTCTAATTGAGTTGAGTTTGAATAACTTAAATTTTTATAATGTATATAAACTCATCAAATTATCAAGTAATAAGTGTTATTTATCTTTTCAGTCTAATTGAGTTGAGTTTGAATAACTTGAATTTTTATAATGTTTATAAACTCATCAAATTATCAAGTAATAAGTGTTCAAATTTAAATTGAAAGTATGAAAGATATAGGGCACTGGGCCATAAATTTAATTTTGAAACTTTGGGGGGCAACAACTCCAAGCTTTAAGTTTTTAGGGCCATAAAAACAATAATAATTTAAAAGATCATATTATTTTAACCTATCTGTCCACTATTTCATCTATTTGTTCAGTGTCATCTATTATTATTTTTTATTCAAAAACTATTTAATTTGATTTTAAAAAAATGACAAAATTAAGCCTTATATTTTTTATATAAAAATACTAAATATCAACACTTGTCATTTGATAAAAGGATTTTTAAATTGAAAACACGATAGAATATCTAAAATCTTTTTTCAATTAAAAATATAAATAGAATATCTACACAAATTGAAAATACAAAGTCTTACAAATTACCAAGGGTGCTCGTAGTTTGGTTGTTTGGTTATGACTAAAGGAACTTCAAATCTGCCATCCGTCCAAAACTAGGCGGATTGGAAAAAATCAATTCATAACTGTCCGCTCGTTATCACGCATCCACAAAAAATGTGACGGATCAATTTGATTCGGTTAATTTAAATGGATCGAAATATTTGCTAAAGTTTCATCTTAGTATTGGCTAATATAATCTTTGCTTGGCATTAGCTTTTTTAGCCTCGTTTGGTTTGGCTTTTTTGGTTTTGTTTTTACTTTGGTGAGAAAAAAATGTAATAATTATGGTTTGGATGTGGTATTTTGTCTTATTGGCTTATATAGCCAATTTTGTCTTTTTTTACTTTTTAAGCCAAGAATCTAAAACCAAACGAAACTATAGCCAACTTTTTGTGTTGGGACTTTTTTAGTCTTGTTTGGTTTAGATTTTTTGATTTTTTTGACTTTTGTGAGAAAAAAGTACAATGATTATGGATTAGATGTGATATTTTTCTTATTAATTTATTTAGCCTATTGTATCATTTTATGCTTTTTTAACCCAAAAATGATAGCCAAACCAAGGCTAGAGTTATGTTTTGAAAACATAATTCTACACCTATATTTGAATATGATGTTTGGAAGGAGTTTTGGAATCATTTTTCAAAACTCTGTAGAGAACTGTCTCAGGCGCTATTTTTGGAATTTTTTTTTGGCAAATTTTGCCTAACCGGTCGTTCGGCCGGTTGATCGGAATAGTGATTTTTTTTAAAAAATTGATATGTTAATTTTTATATAATCGAAAAAAATATTTTCTGAATTTTTTAAAATTTTTTATGTGCTTTAAAATAATTTTGAGTTGTATGTTTGGTTATGAGTTGTAAATTTTTGTACCATATTCAAATCATAATTCCAAACCTCACAAACTCAAAATACAATTCATACTCTCAAATTATAATTATAAAGTTCTACCAAACGCAATCCTAATTTTTTCGTTTTGGCTTTTATCTATCTTAAAAAATAAATAAATAAAAAATAATAATCTAACAAAGGGGGGACTTAAGAAAATATTGACTTGACTTGTTATTTATTTATTTATTTTTTTTTTTGTAGAGAGTGAATGAGCCTTTTGATCTCCTCCATGGAAAAAAACCCTTTGAACGCAACCATTTTGAAGTCTGACACTTTTTGTACCCAATTTGAACCATAGTTGCTTGAAAGAATTGTATTTAAACACCATAGTTGGTACTGAAGGTCCCCGATTGATTTCTCAGAAAAATGGCCGACGCACTTGAGGAGGAATTTTTATCGTATTTATCTGACGATTTCAAGGAATATATGCACAAGGAACTCGACTGGTTGCCCTCATACTTTTCTCCTTCTTTTACAAAATATTTGTATGGACGGGTTTTCTGGAGCCGAGAAGACGACGAACCCCAACGTCCTTCTGCTCTCCCCGACGGCGGTGAGTTACTTCTATCTCTCTTTCTTTCTTTATTATGATTATTATTTTTAGATTTGAATATTTATTTATTTATTTATTTTATAGTTTAGTCGTTTCAACTCAATTTAGATCAATAATGTTACCTAGTTTTGAAATCAATCCTCTCCTGAAATTTGTTTGTTTTTATCAGATATTTCCAACTTGAACAAGACCATCAGAGATTTGCTTTACAGAATTATACACCATTGGCCTGTTTGTCCGATACTAGTTCAATTTTGGGCACCCATAGCAACAAAAGAGGGCCGGTCTTTTCTTACAACTCGAAACCAACCTTTCTCTCTAGCATCAGTTTGTTATGATCCACTTGGTTTTGAAGGACTTTGTGGGTATAGGATGATCTGTATGGATTCTAAATTTGACATTGATTTGGATGGGGGGAACACTTGTGAACAACACCTTCCTGCCCGAGTGTTCAACCATCAATTCCCCGAATCCACTCCTAATGTGGAGTTTTACTCTATCACAGAGTATCCACAGCGTGACCATGCTCTACGTTGCGGACTCCAAGAATCTTTCGCTTTCCCAGTCTTTGAATCTTCTACCCAGAGGTGTGTTGGCGTAATGGAAGTAGTGACACCTGTGAGAAACCTTAGATTAAGTTATAACACCTATTTTTGGAGCAGAATATGTCAAGATTTTGAGGTTAGTCCCTCACTCACTCACAAATTGGCATTTTCAATATCTTGTTAATATTGATTACTCATTACACACTCTCTCTTAGAACATCTACAGTGGTGTGGTGTGTTTGTTTGTGTAATAAGTTGGTGGGGGTTTGCCTGTTCAAAGAGAAAAATAATGCTTTAACGCAAATGTTAAACACTCTGTTAAATTTGTCATGTGTTTGTTAACTATGCTCAGAGGGGTTAACACACAAAAGAGTAAACCACATTCTCATTTTTCTAGATCATAAGTGTTTTAAAACACTCATGTTTGGATGGCAAGAACAATTCAATGACGCATAATAAGAATCTTATGTCAAGTCTCTTTCATTTCATTGTTTGGATGTGTTCTAAAATGAGAGTGCAATTCCTAGTTCGGTTCCTGGACTGGAATGACATTACTACATTAAGGTAGTGTTTTGTTGGTTGGAATGATTGTAGGCTTGAATAGAATGGCTAGTAATCTTTGGCTTTCCAATAAAATGACCATTCTCCTAAATTGAAGAATATGGTGATTTCATTTCGAAATTTCCAATGTATATACTTTCCTTTTTATTGAACCAAACATAATAATAAATATTACGATGGACTGAATTTTTTCCTTTATAGAGTTTTTCATATGCGTCCTTTTATTTGCAAAATATTATTCTACATTTCAAAGTTTATGAGATTTCTCAGTTGCATCTTTCCATTCCCCTGCAGAAGTTTGGCCTGAAATGTTCAGTTGTATGTGATCACAAGGCCGTGGAATTAGTAAGTGGCAAACTATAATGCAATGTCAAATTTGGTTCTTTTATTTTTCTTAAATTAATATGGTGAGGAATATTTGCTCACTAATACCTGAATGTGACAATACTTTCAAACTAGTTTGACGACAAAAATGAAGCTTGTAAAGTTGCCTTTGATGAAATCAAGAACGTGTTGAAAAGGGTATGTGATGTTCATAATGTACCTTTTGCTCAGGCATGGGTCCCATGCAAGATGGGTTGGCAATGCAGGGCTCTGGTTGATAGTGGCATCCTTCATGCAAGTTGTTATTACAAGAAAGATGACTATGGTGAAGATGCTTTCCATTGTGTCAGTTCTTTTTTTCACTTAAAGAATGGGGTGGGGGTTGTTGGGAAAGCACTTTTGTCCACTAATATGGTATTCTGCAGGGATGTAACTCAACTTAGCCTAACTGAGTACCCATTAGCACACCATGCACGACAGGCTAGATTAAGCGGTTGCTTTGCAATATGCTTGGAGAGCAATTGCACTGGAAATGATGTTTACGTGCTAGAGTTTTTTATGCCGATGAGCAACAATGCCAGTGAAAACCCACATACCTCACTAAGGAAAATATTGGAAACAATGAGGAAATTTTTTTCTTGTCTTAGGGTTGCTTCTAGAGAAGAACTTGGGGAAGAATTACATATTGAAGAAATTAGTATTCAAAATGGTGAGAAACTTGATCCTATTCAAATCCCCCAAACCACTCTATCTTTGCCTCAGCTGGAACTCTCACAAAGTGTAGTTGAGGTAATGCAAGTGGATTCATTAGATCAACAATTAGCCATAAATACTGGAAGCAATGTTGGCGGTACAGAACATAACAACTTTGCTATTACTTGTACGCACGAGAAAAGCACAGTAAAAGTGTCAAAAAGAAAATGCAACAAATCTGGAGGCACAGTAAAGACGTCAAAAAGAGATGGCAACAATATCGGAGTTAAAATTAAAATTCCACTAGAGGATATCCTGCAAAATTCAGAATTAAGCCTTGAGAATGCTTCAAAAAGCCTCAAAGGTATGCTTGCACCTTCTTAAATTAAAATGTAATTTTACTTGTGATGTTGGTAGTTATTTTAACTAGATGGACTCTTCTGGTAGAGTATATATTGAGCTTTTTGCAGAAACAAATAGAAAGTAAGTTCTTTTATTTTGATTTTTTCTTTTGCAGTTAGCAAATCTACATTGAAACGTGTATGTAGGACTTTTGGTATAGAGAGGTGGCCACCTCACAAGATAAACAAGGGTGGTTGCTCTCAACTCGATGAATCTGCCCCATGTGTTAATTCTGATCATTTGCCTTCTACTCAATCCTTGGCTACTATTGTCCACACCAAGCCACATGTTAAAACGATGCAAGATGCGAATATTGTGACTATAAAAGCAAAATATGGAGAAGGTATTACAATAAAATTTCGTCTGTCTTTGTCATCGAGATTCGTACAGTTGCAGCAAGAAGTGGCTAAAAGGCTAAACTTAAAGGCTGGAACTTATTATGTCAAGTATGAAGATGAGGATGGTGAGCTGATTTTAATAGGTTGCGATGAGGACTTGCAAGATTATATGCGCGATTCTAGATTGCTGGGTAGAAGTTCTATTGTGGTATTGCTTGAGCAAAAGTTGCCAATTTACTGATCATAAAAAAAAAAAAAATTAAATAAATAAAAAATAAAAAAGTTGCTAATTGCCCACAGAACAACTTGAATCTTGCTAAATAAACCCTTCCTGTTAAATTGGCTTAACTTTACTTAGTGGATGTTTGGGAAGTTGTTATTTTAGTAGGATATTTTAATTTTTGACTATTTTAGTAGGTTAAAATTTTTGTATTTGGAAAGATAGATTTTTTTGAAATTAGATGTGATGTTTGTGAGAGTAAAAGTGAAATGATTATGGGTTTGATGTGACATTTTATTTTATTGACTATTTTAGCCTATTTTGTCATTTTATAAATTTTAAACCAAAAAACCAAAAAAAACCTTTGCCAAACACCCCTAATGATATAGGTAGTTATCGTGGTATTTCTTCTATTCATTTGCAAATTTGTTTGAAGATGTGCATTTATCCCATTGGTTATTCCTCTCCCTAAGGGTTTTTTTTTTTTTTTTTTCAATGATTTGGTGGTAATGTTTTTCCAAAGATCAGTACTAACATTTTAAAATTTGGTTAAATTATAAATACACTTCCTGAAATTGGCTTAAAATACGAATTGCCTCATGTGATTTGGAAAATTATAAATATCTCTTTGTCAGAATTTTTTATTTAACAGAATTAATTGAAAAAATGAAATTTTTAACTGTTCACATGTATAATAAAATTATCTGAATTATTAATTGAAATAAAATTTTAACATTATTAAAAATTGTTAATTAACTTAATAATTTATGAATAAAAAAATTTATTTGTTATGAAATTAGAATCCTTAAGGAGCATAATGTAATTATTTGTTACATTGACATCTCCTGAGGTTTATATTTATTACAGTTTCCTCCCTCACCTTTTGGAAATTACATCCCCCCTCTTGAAGTTTAAAGTTTCATTACAGATTGCTTTCTCAGTTAGTTACTGTTAAGTCAACTAACAGATTTTGCTGATGTCAGCAATTTAATTTTTTTAAATATCAATTTTACCTTCATTGGGTAAATTACATTGACATTCCTTACATTTTAGAAATTAGAATTCTCTCCCCAAGGCTTAAAGTAACATTACCAATTACTTTCTCGGTTAGTATTAGTTAAAAAAATTCATTGAAATTTTTTTTTGTTAGTTAAAACTTTAAATTTCTATTTAAAAACCAACGTAAACTCAATTTTTTAATTTATGTTTTTTCCTCAAATTTATAAACTGATAGAACCATTTATAAACTAAAAAAATTATCAAACAAGTTTTTATGACAGTTTTTAAAATTTTTGTAAATATAAATTAAAAATTGAAAACAAAATGGTTATCAAACAGGTCTCAGATGGTAAAAATGTCATAAAATTAATAAATAATTAAATAAGTTATCAACGTAAAAAATGACTTATAAAAATATTTTTAGGTTATGTATGGTTTGATTTTTAGAATTTTTTTTAAAAAATTAAAAATTAAGTTGGTTAAGAAATAAAAAATAAAAAATAATTATCATTTTTATCTTTCGAGTGGTTAGAAATAATTTTTTACAAATTAAATATATTTCTTCATATTTATTTTTATTAAATTAGTTTTTTTTTTTTTTTTTTTTTTAAATGTCAGGGGGAGATCCGTATTAAATTGAAACCTCAGGAGGTGTCAATGTAATTTACCCTATAAAGTATATGTAAAGGTTAAGAGTAAATATGTCATTTTAACTTAAAAGTTAACACTACCAAATAATTACATTGACAAGGGGGGTCAGTGTAATTTCCCAAATATGAGGGGAAAATTATAATAAACATAAGCCTCAGAGGTGTCAATGTAATTTAACTTTAGTTGTTTCATAAAATTGTATTTTTACGACTTTATGAATTCAAAATGTTTAATAGTAAAACACGACGTCAATCTTAATGTGCTTTTGAAACGACATGAATTTGAGAAATCAATTTACAATTGTTTGGGTTTGAAAATTATGTTTTAAAACAATTTACATTTAGTAAAAACTTCACTAGAAATGTTTGAAAATTGTTTTAAAACAACTTACATTTGGTTAAAAATTCTAGAATCGTTTTATGATATTACTCGAGAAGCATCTAGTGTTTTAAGTAGGGGTGCAATTTGAGTAAACCCAACTTACGTAGAAACAAAACATTTAACTTTATTCCTTAACGCTGTGTTTAGTTCATAGATTTGGGTAAAAATTTAGAAAGAAAAATGGAAAATGTAAGTGAAATATAAATAAAATATAACTACATTTCACATATCTTTTTTTATTTTCTATTTCTAAATCTCTTCTCAAATTCATAAATCAAACAGAACCTAAGAATTCATGACCTACTGTAATGACAAGTGTTATCAGCAATGCTAAGAATAAATAAACCAATTCCTACCCCTTACGAAACATTTGTGTATCATTCTGTGTTTGATCTTCTCTGCACTTAGACTTATTGTGAGTGTTATTCATTGTGCTATTCATAAAGATGAGGGTTCAATCCACAAGAATTAAACTCCACCCAAAAAATTTAAAAGAATTACACTGCATACCTACGATCTCTCTCAAACCCTATGATCTCTTCCGGACTACTGTGATCTCTCCCAAACCCTATGATCTCTTCCAGACTATTGTAAACCCTACAATCTCTTTCAGAATATTGTGATCTCTCCCAAACCCCTCTTGTGAGGACCTTGGCTTGTGCACCAAACTTTTGCTAGATATTTCGTCAAATTGTGCTCTACTTTAGCATAAAAGATAGAATAATTGTAGATGAATTTGAAAGAATAATTATTAAAGGTTAATTTTAACAAGAACCGTGACACAGAATTAGAGATATTCTAAACCAAATGAAAAATGTTAGACAGAAGACTTGGACCATATAACATATCAAAATTGACATATCAATGACCAAGATAACAACTGTGATTGGCCATAAAGCATGTCCACCCTTGGGCCATGTTTGTTTTGGGGGAACGGCCTTGGAATTGAATTAAAAATCTAACAAAATATATAATCTTATATTTAGTTAAAAAATTTGCAAAATAGATTAATAATACACCTGAACATGACATATGGGAGACTAAAGAAATCTCAGGAGAAAAGAGGTATACAAAATGAGAGCTAAAGGCGAGGTTTGGACATACTAAATTACAAAATTAATAGAATTTTATAGATTCTTTCTCATAATTCTAAGCCTATCTAGATATGAATACAATACACAATTCATAGAGACTGACAATGAATGTTAATTTTATCTAATCTAACCCGTCCAACCAAACAAGGTCATAAGATCTACACGAAACTTTGTAGAAGGCCAAGAAAAATCATATTATTAATCAAATTCCAAGGAAGTACAAAGGATTTTCAACTCTTGAAACATATGCCCAAGGCATTTCTGCTGGAGATAACAGCATCCTAGTAAAAAAAAGATTGGTAAAGATATAAGAGTCTGAATCCTCTAGAGTGATTTTTTCTCGAATGATCTTAAAGTGTTTTTTTATATAGTTGAGACTTAATTCTATAAAAGTTGAGAGTACAATAGTATTGATAGTCACTTTAAAAAATTGTATCAGTTATATAAAAAATCACTCTACAGCAAGGACATATATACTGTGAAAATATCATGATGACAAAAATATTCCAGCGGAGAAAACCAATCCATTGTAACTTAAATCTACCCTCTACCATATAATACCTCAGTTGATGAACCATGCCATCTCTGCAAAAAAATGTCTACATAATAAAATCAATGTTGCAACAGCACGAGACAGAACATTTCACTCTCAATTGCCAAAAAGTCTCATTAGTATGCTCTTTCAACAATAGTAGTAAATAAATAGTAAACACCAATGCTATGTTACCTAGAAAAGAATACCCAGAATTAATATCCAGAAAAGTGCTGAGAATCTGAAGATTTTGCAAGATGAAATTTATCTCGAGTGAGGTTGCACTACCAATTAAATTTTTTTTTTTTTTTTGATCAGCCCACCTAGTTTAAATCTATACTATACTTCAAATTCCCGACACTTTTTGGAGTACTTTTCCAAGGTATATGGTATTTCTGAATTGTAAAATGAGGAAGCGGGAAAAAAAAATTAGTGGCTGTCTACTGACCATCAACAACAATTGATTCACTAGAAGAGGTTTAATAAAAGAATGATAAATTGTCCTGGTTTAACACATGTAAGTACTTCATATGATTTGAACTTTTCAATCCCGGAACCAATGAAAATCTAAAAGAACACTAATGCTGTGTTTGGTTGGGGGATTTGGAGAGGAATTTGGAAAGAGAAAGGAAAATGTGTGTGAAACTAGGTGAAATATAGGCATGTTTTATTCACATTTCACCTACTTTTTCCATTTCTCTTTCCAAATCTCTCCCCAAATCCCCAAACCAAACACAGCATAAATGGGATGCCAAGAACAGAAATATATCAAAATGGGATGATTTTTGAAGAAGCAAGATATATATTTGAAGAAATCTGGATGGTTTTCAGTTACAGATTTATCAAAATGGGATGCATAGGACAGAAATCTATAGAAGGCAAACCATAATGAAGCTATCATGTTGATACTATATATAATGAACCATATCTTGAATGCTACTTATGTCTGCCTATTCTTTTGATCAGAAGGGCATATAATATTAAGGCATTGGAAAGTCAAAAATTTCCACCTATCATTTTAGTATGACTTTTTATTTTATTTTATTTCATTTTTATTTTTATTGGCAACAAAATAAGAACATAAATTAAAAAGTAGTATAACAATGGGAGACCAATGAGTCTTACCTTGCCACAAATCACAAACCCCTCCAATGAGTCCTAGGTGTGATTTTTTTTTTTTTTTTTTAATCAAAAATAAAATCACATGGCCCTCCAATCTCTAGAAATAAAAACCCTCCAATCTCTAGAAATAAAAACCGTGGTATCTCCCTAAAAGAAAGACCCAAAAAAAGGCCAAATAAATTATGATTTTTCAAATCTCGTTGCCCCATTTATCGAAGAATAAAAATTCCCCAAACCTGTGACTTCTTATTAATAAAATTGGCCGCCTCAATCTTATTAGCTCAGATAAAAAATATAAATGAATAAATGAAAATGATGTACAAGCAATTTTTCTTTCTTTCACATTAAACACGTACCATTGTGAACAGGATACCTGCAGTTAACCCCAGATTGCCAGAATACATCATTGCCGAGTAGAGCTCAGTATCAGTATATATAAACTCTCAATGTCACCCAATCAGGTGCATCTGCCTATTACACAACCTTAAAGAAGTAGCCTTAATCAAAACATGCGCATCAACGCACGCACCACACATCTTCACAAACTTCAACTTGAGACTTGCCAAACATTTTTAACAAAATGACATCCTTCTCTTATCTAACTTAGACAAAAATTCAAATTCTGGAAAGGTTCTGTTCAATTGTGATATTACAGATGCCAGTATTCAGAAATCAGAAACATATGACCTCATCATGTGACATCTCTACAATCATCCATCCCAACCTTGGCCATTGGAACTAACCTCCAAACAGAGTCGCCATTTACATTTGCACATAAAGCCTGAAACCACAAAATGACAACAAAAAAAAAAAAAAATGTCAAAATGGCGAGAAAAAACACTTCCGTCAGTTTCATTGAAATGAAAAGCAGCAACAATTTTTTTCATGCAAGAAAATAATTGAGAAACAGATTAAATTACTTATAGAATCCAATAGAAATATGACATCGAAATTGTAGTAGCACTGCCTTTGGGGAGTACGTCTTAACTCACTGGTTGTCACTCATCAATGAAATAGTCAATAAACTCCATACGGGATCCCCATCAAAGATAAGCATAGAATTTGATTTTCTGAAGGGCCATGAATCATCTTTGTTCAACGATTGCCTCATAGCTCAATGTCTTCTTTAAGTAGTTCATTCCCAAGTTGTCCCAAGATTATTCTCTACAGCGGAAAGAAATGAAATTGTGATCCTTCATTGAACTGTCAGTTACATTCCTTTAATAACTTGCAATGTTGGTCTGTGTTTCAAAATCCATAGCCAGATTGAAACATTCTCTATGCACACTAAGTGATTGGGTATTGCAGCATGTACAACACATTCACTTATCGAAGCTTCAATTGATTCAATATCCTGGTTCTTCCTCAAAGCTGGTTTAGACTTATCTGAACAATTTAAATTGGCTACATAAATTCTCATTTGAAAAAAAAAAAAAAAATTCCTAGTTCTTCCTTCTATAGGGCCATATATTCTATATAACAATGGCCATGTAATCATTTTCTCCCACCTCAACGCATATTTTTTAACTCCTCTCCTCACCATTGTAGTACTTTCAACATAAACCATATAACCCCCTCACTGTGGTCATCAGTTTTTAATACATGGAAACAGAACATCCAAAAAACTCTCTCGTCTTATCACCTACTCCCTGTACAATTGACAAAAATAAGAAAAGAACTCCTGATGCCACCCCTCCCTTGTAGATATCATACTAGCACTTTTATCCCTGTGCTACAAGCCTACAACAGCTTCCCCTCATACAAACATCACACTTTGCCAAAATTTGATGATTTTTTTACCAATAATTAAGACCGAGCGTATTTGAAATAAGGCTAGCTGGTTCAGCTTGATGACAATCTTGCATCCGCATCTGGACCATAAACCAAGAAGAAATTATTCATTAACACTCATCAAAACCATGATGCATGACAAAGTCCTAAGCAGTCTTACAGAACTCCAATTCAACTATATTGGTAACTGTTGATCAAACAGTGTCCATCCCCTATTCTACAGCATGCATCACATCCTCTTTTTCCCATCCCAATCTTAAATTCCCTCCCAGATCTGCAAACTCCACTCCCAATCTTAACTTCCATCAACCTTTAACGCATGCTGCCATTGATCAGAGAGAACATCAACACCGCCTCCTACACTATGAATGTTGTCGACCATGGGCATGACCGTTGGACAAAAAGCGACCATGGTCTCTCTATATTGTCAATATTTTTCTTTTTCTTCTTACTTATAAACAAGATATGGGGAAATCTTTTGCCTATGATGCCATCTGATTTCCACTGTGTAGTAGGTTAGAATTTCCCAAATTTATATTGATAAAGTCGAACAATCATAAAACTGAAAATGATAATTATGTTGGACGGGGACTAAAACAACAGAATTTGGCAATAATTTACAGAACATGGCTTTATAAGCTCTTTATTGCAAAAGAAACAAGGTAAAAATATCCATTATACTGTAGACAAACACTTGAGCTGTGAACCAAAAAAATATCTTGAACACCTTGATTGCATGCTAAATCAACCCGTCCACCTTAATATCATAGCAAAAGAAATCTTCACTAGATGGTAACCTAAGAAGTATGGAGACTTCTATGGAGGAGGTGTGCTGTGTCAGACATTACACTCTGCGGACACTCCTAAAAAGCGTGTCCAACACTCCTTTAACTTGTCTTAATTAAAAATGTAAATTTATAATATGAAACATTTTATAGACACTTCTCGGAATTCTGCCTCAGCACTACTTTATAGACTTGTCCCCCAATAATAGTCTAATTCATAGCAACTCACATACACTCTTGAGTCATAGTCCTAAATTCTGCCTCAGCACTAGATCTAGCAACCACATTTTGTTTCTTACTTCGCCAAATGACTAGGTCCTTACTTCGCCACGTGACAAGGTTGCCTAAAACAAATGTGCAATATCTAGAAGTTGATTGTCTGTCAGCAACTGGTCTAGTCCAATCCACATCAATGAATGCCTCCACACTGAAATATCCATGTTTTGAGAAATAAAGACCCTTTCCAAGAGAAGCCTTCAGGTATCTCAAGATTCTCATAACTGCCTTTAAGTGGGAATTTCTTGGAGCATGCATAAACTGGCCAACCATGTTCACTGCAATGGCAATGTCTGGATGTGACTGGGATAAGTATATGAACTTACCCACTAGCCTCTGATATCTCCCCCTATCCACTGGGATCTCCCCTTTGATCCTCAATTTTTGGTCCAATTCTAGAGCTATATCATATAGTCTACCTTCAAGCATTCCAGTTTCCTTTAGCAAGTCAAGCACATACTTCCTTTGGTATATGAAGATGTCAACCTTGGACTGAGCTACTTCAATGCCCAAAAAATACTTCAAATTGCTGAAAGTAAACGTTGCCATGAAGTAAAAATTTGTTTTTGAGCTAAATTCTGTACATCTTTTCTTAAGATCTGTTTAGCTGCAGAACAATCAACATGAATTAAAAAATGCTGATTTAATAAATCATCCTGGAATTTAGAAACACATTTTACAATGGCTAAACAATCCTGTTTAATTGTCGGATAATTTAAAGCTGCTTGCTTCCAAGTTCCTGAAGTGAACCGCAAAAGTTCTTCTTTTTTACTATTAGGATTATATTGTTTTAAGATACCACCATAACCTTAGTTAGAGGCATCTGTTTCAACAATCTTTTTCCATTCTAGATTTGGTAGAGAAAGACAAGAAAGGGTCATGGCTTTGAGCTTAATTTTCTGGACGGCTTCGGTATGTTCTAGAGTCCATGGTGGAGGATTTTTACGAAGTCCAGTGTAAAGAATAGCAGCATCCTGAGCTAAATTATGGTAGTAATCATGAATATAATTAAAGCTACCAAGAAATCGCTGTAATTGAGTTTTATCTTTGATTTCATCAAGAAATTTAGATGCAAACTCAATACTTCTGTCAATAGGAATTATAAAGCCATTATGGATATTATGACCTAAAAATCTGACTGTAGTTTGAAAAAGTTTCATTTTTGGTGCTGAAACTACTAAACCATTTCTGATAATAACATGCTTAAAAATATTAAGATGTTTAATATGCTGGTCCATAGATGATGAAAAAATGAGAACATCATCAATATAACAAATAGCAAATTCTGTATAATGATTGAATATATCATTCATAATATGTTAAAATTCAGATGGAGCATTTTGTAAACCAAATGGCATAACATTCCATTCAAAATGTCCAAAGGGTACCGTAAAAGCAGTTTTATACCTATTTTGTTCAGTAATTTGAATTTGCCAATATTCTGATTTCATATCAAATTTTGAAAAAATGATAGCATCTTGTAAGCGATCCAAAAGATCCTTTTTGTTTGGAATTGGATACCTTATCCATTTTAAGGCATCATTAAGAGGTTTATAATTTTTTTTTTTGATCTTCAAATCATTAAGAGGTTTATAATTGATTACCAATCTTGGTACACCTCGTTTAATTTTTGCATTTTATTAACATAAAAGGCTGTACAACTCCAAGGGGAGTAACTGGTGTGAATAAGCTTTTTCTGGAGAAGAGTATTAATTTCATTTTTACACATTTCTAAGTACTCTTTTTTCATCTAGCTAGGGCGCGATCTAGTAGGAATATTGTGCTCATTAAATCCTGGTTCATAAGGAAGTGAAACTGTATGTTTCTTCCTTTCCTAAAAAGCATTGGGAACATCACTGCAGATTTCTGTATGAAACTCTTTTTCTAGTGACTTAATTTTATTCTGTAAAGAAGTTTGCTGTAATCTTTGTTATGTAGTGAGAAAATGAATTTCCTTTTGCAGAAAATTGATTTGTTTTTCCTTAAAATTAACTAGATCCTTAATTTGATCCAACTCTTTGGTATAAGGTTTTGTAATAAACTCAAAAATAATCGGCTGATTACTTATTGTTGTATGAATGCCAATAGAATTTATTTTGGTGATTGGCATTAGTAAACACAGGAATGGTGTCCCTAAAATAATAGATTGAGACATATTTCTGATTAAGACAAAGGAAGTTGGAAGACAAATTCCTTGTTTGCAAATAAGAACTTTTGGAAGTTTATATCTGATATACATTGAATTACCACTAGCACTGGTAAGTGACTGGGTCGTTTTCTGAAAATATTTAGTAGGAATTAATCCTTCTTGAATACAATTCATATCAGCTCCGCTGTTGCTGTTGACAAGAGCAACAGCGCCTTTAATTATAAAATCTGGCTTTATAATAAAAGTAATTCTGACATACTATTTCTGGAAAGTAACCTGATTCATTAATAATAAATATTCAGGTTCTGATTTAGCATTGGATTCTTCTATGACTACACCTTTATCTTTGGTTGTCTTCTGGTTTAACTGAGCATTAATTTTTCTAATGTCAATAGTAATGGCTAAGTTTGCTGTTTGTAGATGTTTGATTTCTACTTTTAAAGCATTAACTTCCATTTTAAGATCCTGGATTGTGATAGGTTTTTCATCAGAAGTATTTTGTAATTGATTATACACTTCTTTCATACTGTGATGTTTGGAGGGAAGACCAATAACTTCC
Source organism: Camellia granthamiana (assembly GCA_036172215.1). Lineage (NCBI taxonomy): Eukaryota > Viridiplantae > Streptophyta > Magnoliopsida > Ericales > Theaceae > Camellia > Camellia granthamiana. The sequence continues at coordinate 33,510,937 of CM069904.1, read as the reverse complement.
TTGTTTTGCTGTTGATAATACATTTCAAGAAATTTTAATTTCATTTATGGATCCATTATTTGGTCAGCAATATTTAACATATTTTGTTCAGTTTCCGTAAGGACATTGATTCTAGGTCCACCTATATCAAGTCCATTCATTTCAACTATTGCTTTCCAATAGTTAGCTTCTGAAATCTGGTTGATATTTTGTTTACAGGAACAAATTTCTGGAGGTGTATCAGACTCTGAATCAGAGGTTAAAGGTGAATAAAGTTCTGCAAGTCCATCATCTGAACTTGAACTATTACTGGAATCTTCTTTAGAAAGCATCTGAAGAATTTGTTGCTGAACATGGTCATCTAATGCCATTTCATTTAATTTTTGTTGTATTTTGGATTTACAACAATTGGCATAATGACCTGTTTGTCCACACTTATAACATTTTATTGTGGACTTTTCTTTCTTTCTGTAAGGGGTTTTTTGTTTACCTTTAGTAGGGTTTTGGAGGTTGATGGTACTGATAACTTTGTTTAGGATTTTTATATTTTCTGGATTTTTTGGAATAATGTTTTGAAGATTTTCCAAATTTATGTTTTTTGTTTTTAGAAGGATAATGGATCTTGGTGTTATAGGCAAATTGTTCACAAAATTCGCTTAATTCATTTTTACTTTGTTTTTTTCATTTAATGCTGTAATTTAAGGTCATTACATAAAGCTAAACCTCTTTCTGTAACCAGTCTAATAAGCTGGCCATAAGTGTATTCTGTATAGGGAATAGACATTCTATTATGTTTATCCCATAATTTCTTTCTGATTCTTTCAGCAAAAAGAGTAGGAAGGCCATCAATAAATTTGGCTTTTCAATGATCACTGTTAGCATCAGAACGACGTACAACCCTCATCATGAAAACATCTTTATACCATCTAAAATGGGATAAAGAAGGGCATCTTAGATTCTGTAAAAGTTCTCTACTCCTATCTTCAATACCATCAGTAGAAGCACCAACAAAATGGTGTAATATGGTATTAATAAGAGTATAAACAACATCTTGTTCTATTTGAACATTTCCTGTTACGGGTTCAGTGATTCGTTTATATGAACTTAGAATTTCATTCTGTTGAGTTTCGGTGATGATACTATCCCACCATCCTTTAAGAATTCCTGTAAAACCGTTGACCAGAAATCTGGCAATTTCATGATCATTGTTTTCATTCTATTTACAAATTGTTGAATACATAATCATTTGATGCAACAATTCAAATATCTGGGATTCAGAAAGGCCATCTATATTCCATTCATAAATGGTTTTTCCATGATAAGCTTTCTGCGTCTGGAGGAAATCCTCTTCATAGAGAATATCCATAGGAGTTGGTTTGGGATAGTAATACCTACTGGGTGCTGTTTTACTAGTATTTCCATAATGAATTTTGTTTAGGGAAATTGGATCCTGGAAATTATTTTCAAAATCTATAATTTGGGAAAGAGTAAGATTCTGAGGATCTTCTCGTGTTTTCTGAATTGTTTGTTGGGACAACATGTTAATCTGAGAGGATGAGGATTCTCCTATTTTAAGATTTTTAATATTATTAACTAGAGTATCCATAAATTCTGTATCCTGCTTTTGTGACTTAAGTTTGAACTTAGTCACATCTAAAGGCGGTTTAATAGTAATTGGAATTAAAGATTCAGATCTTGGCTGGATTGTATAACTATCTTTGATTTGCACAACAGTTTCTTCAATTCTGGTTAATTGTTTTCCTACTGTTTGGCAATAAAGATTAGTATAATTATTTTGTTTTATCAGAGGTATTATATATTTGATAAGTATAGATTCTCTCTGATGTAATCTTTCTGGAGTTTCTACAAAAGCTGTAATGACCAGTGGTTTACTGGAGGCAATAATACCACTAGGTTTTAATTCTAAAGATTGAGGAGGTGGATGTACAGACGTGATACTTTGGCCATCTGTAGTAATCCAAGTTTTCTGGATATTTTCAAGAACATTGATTTGTTTATCTGGAGGAGAAATATTCTCTGAGTACCAAACAGGAAATGATTGGAGTTGCTGGATTGTCTCCAAATGAGAATAATACTGTTGTTTAAGTTGTTCCAGTTGCAACGAACTATGGTTATTAAAATACCATTTTCTGAATTCCTTGTACTTATCCTGTAAGAAATCCTGATTGAGGATTTTACGATTTTCACCTCCTGGTGTAAAGTCTATTAAACTTCAAAATTCATGTCACTGGCTGTAGGGCTATAAGGCCTTCTGGTTTCATAAACACTATGCGGTATTTGATTTTCTGAAAATTGTACTCCTTGTACAACAAGGTCTGTAGTATTGCCAGGAGTTGTATCACTGGGTGGTTTAGAGGACATCCCTTGTAATACAGACTATCGGTTCTGAAGTAGATTGTCTAGAAGACTCAGGAAGATCTACTCTGTAAGATGGAGCAATTCTATAACTGGTACTGAAAGCAGTTCTATAGCACTTATCGGTTTAGCAGTGATTGCAGTTAGGTCGTATCCTTGTAAGTCATTGACAGACGTGCTTAGCTTCACCCTGTGTCAAACACCTTAATTGGTATCAGAGCCACATTTATTGTTGTTTATATTATGTTATATTTTATTTAAATTATACATATATGGTCCCAATACAACCAGATGAATACTGCACCTGCAGAGGAGTCAAATCACTACAGTAGCCAATACAGTAGCTTCTACATCAGAAGCAGCAGAATTAGTTGCTTACCAGGATGTAAGGGAAGCCTTAGACAAATAGACTATACCAAAAGTCAAGCCTGATATTATCTATAAGATAGGAACCTTTGACTTTACTAGTAGAAAAATAATCAAAACTTTTGAGCATGCTGCTCCTATATAGAATGATGATGAAATTATGTAGCTCCTTCATATATAGGACTTATACCCATTCTTACAAAAATACAAGTATGTCCATATAGGACTTGTACAGATAGCATTCAAGCCTTTGACCCTTCTCGGGCAAAACACCAGTATTCAATGCACTCTTTGAGATGGTAGATGTCTTGATTGGAGAGCATCCCTCATGGGAGCAATTGAGACTAGTCTCTCCCATGGTCCAGTATACTTTAACATATATCCTAATCTATGCATAGCACTTATTGACCCCAATTTGTCAAAAGTCTTAGAGCTTAGAGTTCTGTCACATGGATATAAATATCTTCCAAGATCACCACCTTTTACGGTAATCTCCAGAATTCATTTGAAGGTATTAACTACCTTAAATCCTTACATAAAAAAGCAAAGTGAATTAGGACACATAGTCTTAATAGACACTAATCTCTTCAGTAGCCAAGTTGCTGTGCCAAAGATGATACCTTGGCAAAACATCACTTTTCCAGATAAGTGGCATATACCTAATGCAATTCCAGTTAGACCAATTGTCAGACAATCTCTTGGACTCCAGTTAGAAGTTTTTCCAGAACCAATTCGACAGGCTTTTAATGAATGGCAAATTGCCTACAGCCGTCTTCCAGTATATAAAGACATTTCAATATCTAAATCTGTTGTTCATTTTACTATCCGCTTTGGAATCCCATGGATATGGAAATGGGATTTCCAATGCGATTACCAGAATAAAGTCTCCCGTCTTAAAAGAGTTTTCTTTACAAAATGGTGGACTAAGGGGCTAGACAACCCTAAACAACAACAAGAGATCCTACAGAAAATTCAGGCTCATACTAAAGGCTGTTGGGAGTCTATTCCAAAATTACTCCCAGCCACTCCAATAATTGAAAATCCTTTTGTCCAAATTCAAACCGAATTAAGGCAAAAATATCCAGGATTATCAGAACAAGAATTAATAGTTAAAAGCATAGATTTCATAAAAGAACAATTCCTACAATCCCTCTCCAGAGATGATGTCAGTATGCAATCTGGAACCAGTAGCCAAGGCCATGAACCAAAAGAAGATCCAGAACAAGATTAGAATGAGTTCGCAGTGTTAGCTGGTGAATCTTAAGACCCTACCGACAATGAACCTAACATGGGTGATTTTTGGGACTCGTTGACTAGTTTCATTTCAGAGAAAATTGAAAAGGATAAAGACAGAAAAGGCAAAGGCAAAGGCAAAGAAAAATGGCCCTTTGTCTTTCACCGATTCCACTTTACAGCAACGTCGGTACAAAACGACAAATTCACAATAATTAACTTTAGCCAAAAGAAGATGCCTTGTCGGCCATCTAGCTTAAATCAGACAGCCATCCATACAGCTGTCCACTACAGGACAATGAAGATAAGGTGTTGAGTCAAAAGTAGATCAGCGGAGGATAAGGACAATCGACTCCATCCATCTAGGACACGCCACTTGTCCTTACCCTTATCTTATCTTTTATTTTATTTGTCTATGTAAGGGATGCCTCACCCTTGTTGAAGGCACAAGTTAGTTTTATAAGTTTTCATAAAACTTTTGAGATAGTCCATTTGTCTAAGGTTTCCCTTACATCCTGGTAAGCAACTAATTTTGCTGCTTCTGATGTAGAAGCTACTGTATTGGCTACTGTAGTGATTGACTCCTCTGTAGGTGCAGTATTCATCTGGTTGTATTGGGACCATATATGTATAATTTAAATAAAATATAACATAATATAAACAATAATAAACGTGGCTCTGATACCAATTGAGGTGCTTGACACAAGGTGAAGTTAAGCACGTCTGTCAATGACTTACAAGGATACGACCTAACCACAATCACTGCTAAACTGGTCTACCTTAACGCGACTTGGGTAACGTCCCACTCAACCTAACACTGTTCTACCCTCAATAAGCACAAACCTAGGAATATCACTGTTTATATTATTATTATCATATTAAATCTAAATTATGCCATATATGGTCTCATGAATTTACTGTAGAGGGGGCAGTGGCCGATTGGCCACAGCCAACAAACAGATCTGCTCTTGAATCTGCCTTTCTGTATTTTCTATTAATGTAGCAAAATTCTGTAAATGTATAACTCTTACAGTCTGTAAATGGCGATTGTCAACAGTTAGCCAGTAATTATAACGCTGATTATAATAATCTAATAAAGCATTTAATTCAACAAGTGTGTCTACAGACATACATTAGAAAGAGAAGAATACTTACAATCAGAACTTCAAACTTTATTATATTGCATAAGTGTACAGGGAGAGAGGGAGAGAGGGAGAGAGAGCACTTTGATATATAAAACTTATGAAAACTTATAAAACTAACTTGCGCCTTCAACAAGGGTGAGGCATCCCTTATATAGACAAATAAAATAAAATATAAAATAAGGGTGAGGACAGGTGGCGTGTCCTAGATGGATGGAGCCGATCGTCCTTATCCTCCGTTGATCTACTTTTGACTCAACACCTTATCTCCATTGTCCTGTAGTGGACAGCTGTATGGACGGCTGTCTGATTTAAGCTAGATGGCCGATAAGGCATCTTCTTTTGACTAAAGTTAATTATTCTGAATTTGTCATTTTGTACTGACGTTGCTGTAAAGTGGAATCGGTGAAAGACAAAGGGTCATTCTTCTTTGCCTTTGCCTTTTCTGTCTTTATCCTTTTCAATTTTCTCTGAAATGAGACTAGTCAACGAGTCCCAAAAATCACCCATGCTCGGTTCATTGTCGGCAGGGTCTTGAGATTCACCAGCCAACACTGCGAACTCATTCTCATCTTGTTCTGGATCTTCTTCTGGTTCATGGCCTTGGCTACTGGTTCCAGATTGCATACTGACATCATCTCTGGAGAGGGATTGCAGGAATTGTTCTTTTATGAAATCTATGCTTTTAACTATTAATTCCTGTTCTGATAATCCTGGATATTTTTGCCTTAATTCGGTTTGAATTTGGACAAAAGGATTTTTAGTTATTGGAGTGGCTGGGAGTAATTTTGGAATAGACTCCCAGCAGGCTTTAGTATGAGCTTGAATTTTCTGTAGGGTCTCCTGTTGTTGTTTAGGGTTGTCTAGCCCTTTAGTCCACCATTTTGTAAAGAAAACTCTTTTAAGACGGGGGACTTTATTCTGGTAATCGCGTTGGAAATCCCATTTCCATATCCATGGAATTCCAAAGCGGATAGTAAAATGGACAACAGATTTAGACATTGAAATGTCTTTATATACTGGAAGATGGCTATAAGCAATTTGCCATTTATTTAAAGCCAGTCGAATTGGTTCTGGAAAAACTTCTAACTGGAGTCCAAACTTATCCCACCAAACGAGAAACCAATTTGGTAGATCGTTTTTAAGCACATCAGGAAGAACACGAAGAAACCAAGAATGGCTTCGTGGGGGATTCTGGTAATAAAATGCATAAGTGAATGCATCAATGTAATCCCAATAGCTGTAACGAGATTCCTTATTACGGATCTCAAGAGTTCTGGTAACATGGGGATGCATACCCCAAGCGGCCATAGGCATGATTTTCTAAATTGTGGCCTTACTGTAATTGATGGGACTGGCAGTTCGATTGGGATCATCCAATGTATGTTTGAACTCAATCGAAGCAGTCTCGATGAGGATCTGTTCGAAGATATATTTGTATTGATCAAAATGAGGTGGAAATTGTTGAGTGCCAGATACCTCCTTTTGATCTCCCATGGATCTGACATCCATTGTTCATCTTCTGTATTAATATAGAGGACTGTTTCCTCAATTACTGTATTCTGTAAATAGGGTTCTGTAGGAGTGAGGAGGACATCCTTAGCCGATTGGCTGCATTCCGCTTTTTTTACTGGCAAGGGCAACTTGAAGCCCTGGGATCTCTGTATGATATGGATTCTGTACATGGTAGGGTTAGATCCCCTTCCACGGCCCCTTCGGCCTGGGCCTCGACCTCTACTGGACATTTGGACCCTGCAAGTATTCACGGGTTAGAAAATCTGGTAAAGAATTATGTTCACCTTTGATATATTCAATATCAAAATCAAATGCTGAAAATAAATGAACTTACCCACTAGCCTCTGATATCTCCCCCTGTCCACTAGATCTCCCCTTTGATCCTCACTTAGTTTCTGGTCCGGTTCTAGAGCTATATCATACTACCTCCAAGCATTCCAGTTTCCTTTAGCAAGTCAAGCACATACTTCCTCTGGTATATGAAGATGTCATCCTTGGACTGAGGTACTTCAATGCCCAAAAAATACTTCAAATTGTGAAGTCTTTGATTTCAAACTCCTTAGCTAAGTATTCCTTCAACCGAGGAATCTCCTAAACATTATCTCCTATTAGAACAATATCATCAACATAGCCAATAAGAGTTGTGGTCTTACCTAGTGATGAGTGTTTTACAAATAAGGTGTGATCAGCTTGACTTTGCTTGAACCCATATCTCAGCATTACTTGAGCAAACCTTTCAAACCAAGCCCTAGGGGATTGCTTTAGCCCATAAAGTGACTTTTGGAAATACACACTTTACCTTTGGACCTAGGATCCTCAAAACGAGGGAGAATATCCATATACCTCTTCTTCTAGGTTTCTATGAAGGAAGGCATTCTTCACATCAAACTGATGAAGTGGCCAATCCAGATTTGTTGCAAGAGAGTAATATTCTCACAGAGTTCATCTTAGCAACCAGTGCAAATGTCTCCTGGTAATGTACTCCATAAGCCTGAGTAAAACTCTTAGCAACCAGTCTTGCTTTGTACCGTTCCACGGAACCATCTGCTTTGTGTTTTACAGTGTACACCCACTTACACCCAACTGGATTTTTGCCTCTAGGTAACTCCACTAACTCCTAAGTGCCATTCTTGTTAAGAGCTCTCATCTCCTCCATCATGGTATGTTTCCATTCAGGAACAGTGAGAGCCTACTGAAAATTGTTAGGCAGACTCATAGAAAAAATCTTAGACAGAAAGGCTTTATATGAGGGAGACAAATTAGAATAAGAGACATGATTCGTAATAGGATGCTGAGTACATGACCTAACCTCCTTTCTATTAGCAATAGGAACATCAAGATCTAAAAACTCTAGGAATGGGAGCACTAGGATCAGAATTACCTGGACTTTCAAGAGAGGGGATTGACTCTGGACACTTATCAGAGGAAGCAGTTGGCAGTAAAGGAGGGAAAGTAGTCTCTTGCATCCAGGTGACTTCCTATCTGCCCTTGCCTCTGACATACACTTTGCCTGTTTCAACAACAACTGACTCATCATCCTCTATCTGTTCAACCACTGACGGAAGTGGAAATGGAACAGGAATCTCTTCACACCAAGGCTTCTCCTAAAGGGATGACTGGGACACTGGAGAGGGTACAAAGTAAGACTGAGACTCAAAAATGGTGACATCTATGGAGACAAACCATTTGCGAGTGGAAGGATGATAACACTTATAACCCTTTTATGTGACAGAGTAACCCAAGAAAACATACTTAAGAGACCTAAGTTCCAATTTACCACGAGTGAGTGAATGATTATGGATAAAACAAACACAGCCAAAGGTCTTAGGGGAAAGGGAGAACCCAGAAGAGTGGATCCGAACAAAACTTGAAGAGGTGTTTGCTTTTGAAGGACTTGGGTAAGAAGACGATTAATCAAATAAGCGGTAGTGAGAACCGCTTCTCCCCAATAGGATCTAGGAACACGCATTCAAAGGATAGACAACGGGCCACATCAAGGAGATAACAATTTTTCCTTTTGGCAACACCATTTTGTTGAAGGGTATTAGTGCAGGAAATTTGATGAATAATGTCATGAGTGACGAAATAACTGGAAAGACCAGAGTCACGATATTCCCCCCATTATCAAAACGCAAAATTTTGATAACAGCCCCAAACTGAGTGCAAATCATTTTATGAAAGGTTTGAAACACAGAAAACACCTCACTTTTATCTTTCATCAGATAGACCCAAGTGGCCCTAGAACAGTCATCTATGAAAGTAACAAACCATTTTTGACCTTTTAAAGACACAAAACGTGAGGGACCCCAAACATTAGAATGAATCAAAGTAAATGGAACTGAACTTTTATTAATAGGAGGAGAAAAAGAAGCTCAATGTTGTTTTCCAAATTGACAAGACTCACATAGAAAATTAAACACATTATTATTTTCAAAAACAAAAGGAAATAAATACTTAGGTAGTAAAAAAGAGGGATGTCCTAAACGACGGTGCCACAGCCAAAGTTCTTCCTTGGTGGATGGTAACTGAATAGATGAGTGAGCTAGCCTGTCTGTCTGATCGAGAATGTAAAGACCATGTTCATCTCTACCACTGCCAATCTCCTTCCTCATGATAAGGTCTTGGAAAAGACAACAATCAGGAAAAAAACGTCACGCTACAATTCAAATCACGAGTAATACGACTCAAAGATAAAAGATTAACACTAAAATTAGAAACATGGAGGACAGAGGATAAAGGAAGGAAAGAGGTGACATGAATTAAACCTTTCCCTGATACAGACGACATAGTATCATCAGCAATACGCACTTTTTTTTTACTTGAAGAGGGGTTATACTTTGAGAATAAATGAGAGGAACCAGACATATGGTCGGAAGCACCAGAATCAATAATTCATGGCACAGTGGTACAAGATAGCAATGCATATGGAGAGGAAGCTAAGTTACCTGAATTGGCAAAGGAAGAAGAGGGTGCACTTGTGGCAGAAGTGGAGGTGCGATGGTCTACCAAGTGGCGAAGAGTGATCTAAAAATCCGAGGTAGATAACCCCGAAACATCAACAGCTGGTGAGACAACGGGAGATGAAGGTGGTGGCTCAACCGTGTCTGAAAGATGAGCCCGAGCATTGGCCCCTCGGCCTCTAGATGAGCCAGATCTACCCCCGCGAGTACTAGGATGGTCTCCTTGACCACTAGGAGTCCCATGCAGCTTCCAACAAGTCTCTCGGGTGTGTCAAGGTCTACAGGAGTAGTCACAGAAAAGATTATCCTTCTCAGATAAAGGACAAGAACCATGAGACACACGCTTGCCAGCTCGGGAAGGTGCAGAAACCAAAGCAGAACGATCAATGGTGGTAGAAGGAAGTATCGCAGAGTGGCGACTCTCCTCATTTTGCACAAAAGCAAAGGCTTCCTGGAGAAAAGGAAGCACATCCATGCCAAGTACTTTGCTCCGAACTGGATCATACTCCACATTTAGACCTTTCAAGAACTTGAAGACCTGCTCTTGCGCCACAAATTTCTGATAACCAGCAGAATCAGTGGGACAAACAGGCTTGTAATCCTGAAGGTGATTAAGCCGCTTCCACCCATTGCTAAGGAAGGTAAAATACTAGAGGATAGTTTGTTCACCATGTACCGACCTTTCAACGGAGCGACGTAACTCGAAGGCCTGTGAAATCTTCCCCTTCCTAGAGTAAGTAGTAGCTACAGTCTCCCAAATATCCTAGACAGTGTCTATAGACAAGTAGCCCTCTCTAATCTTAGGTATCATAGAATGTATCAACCAACCCATGATTAGGGAGTTGGTGATCTCCTACTGGTCATAACTAGGATCCGTGGCACTGGGTGTCTGTATCCTTCCATCAACATGCCCCATCTTCTCTCTGCTCTTCAAAAAAATAGTTAGACTCTGTGACCAGGATAGATAATTCCGACCATTGAATAGAGAGGTAGTGATCTTAAGGCTAGTGTTGAGGTTATTAGTCATAGTAGGAGGTAGAATGGAACTCTCGCTCCTAGGTGGCTGAGAAGTAGTGGACTCACTAAGGGAATCTGCCATGGATACTCTCCTATTTAACTCTCAAACACAATGCCAATCACAAACCCAAAAGATAATAGTTGAAAGAAAGACACAACTGCCAAATGAAAGCATAAAGAATTAAGAACTCATGTATAATTTTTATTTTATTTTATTTTATTTATTTATTTATTGCATTTTATTTTATTATTATTTTATTTTTATGAAGAAAGAAACAGAGAATAATACCAACGGAACAGAGCTCAGGAGCTCAGGCCATGTGACCAAGGAAGAGGTTGACTGAAGTAGGAGTTGACTCTAACTGGAAGTGATCTAAGGGACCTCTAGGACTGCCGACAAACCTATAATGAGAGCCTAGGGCTGCCGACAGACCTAGAGAAAGGAAGAGAAGGCTTTGGCTGCCCTGGAGGGGGGCCGACTGACCTTTTGCTGTCCTAGGTGAGAGCTGACAGACCAAAGAGGGACCTTCGGCTGGCCTAGGCAGGAGCGGACTGGCCTTCTGTTGCCCTGGGTGAGGGCCGATTGTCCTAGACAAGAGTTTGGGTGGCTTGGGCAGTCCTTCGATGGAAGCAAGGTGACCTTTAATTGGTCCAAAGTTTCTCCTAACTTGGCTCTGATACCATGTAGGTTTAGAGAAGAGAAAGAGTTAGGGAATAGGTTAGACCTCATCCCCTTTTATATTAATAATAATGAGTAATTACAAGAGTGTCATAAGGCATAAAATTATGGGCCAGCCCATTACATCAATCAAGGAAAAATATAATAAAATAAGAATAAAATATAACAAATATTCTTTCCTATTCTAACAATAAAGCCAAGTTTGGCATACACAAAATAATCCATCTTTTTATCTTTTTTTCATCACATTACCTCTCTACTTTTTTACACATCTTTTCGTAAAAAAATAAAAAATACACTTATTTAGGTTATCCCAAACAACCCCTAAGTACCCTTCTCAAAAAAAAAAAATAATGAATCTTTAATGCACTATATGACCTCTCAATACATTATGGGCACGTTTGATTGACAAATTATTTTTGATGGGATTGGATATGAATGGAATTATTGATAGGATTGTAGGGATAATTTATACTATGGGATTAGATGGGATGAATGACTGGATATATGATATGAATATGGGGGATAAGTTATTCCATAGGATAAAAAGATATGATTATTTTTTATCGTTGGATGAAGGAGGGAAACAATCCAAAATGCTGAATCACCCTAACATCACAATACCTATAGTATTACTTAATCTTCCATTTTGCCCTATTTAATCTCCCATTGCAGTATTACAGTTATTTGAAGTTTTTACACCATGCTTAAACAAACATCGGACTAAAAAACATGTGCGCCCTAGATGTTCCCCACCTATAAGGCTATAATCCCCCCTCCTTATCCTGCAATCAAACACAAGATTACAATTTAAGCGGCACCCACATGTTCCCCCACCTCGTACCCCCTCATTTAATACTATAAACAAATGCGACTTACGTGAACAAAATACAAAATTCACTCATTGAATATGTGGTAGGCAATATTCAAAGACATTGTGCAAGGCATATATGTCCTCACCTAAAAAGCATGGGCATGGGCATGGGCATGGACACATGACACGACACGAACATGAACACGCTGACATTGCAATTTTTTTAAAATGTAGGGCACAACATGTGGAGAACACACAAAATATGTAGTTTTATATACAACAATGATAGAGACCACTAATTTTGGAGCTCTAAAAAGACCACTAATGACATGGCACTCAATAACAAAAGAAAAAAAATACAACACCAAGACCAAAACATCAAATTATTCATGGTGGGGCCTACTGCCACATCATTAGTGGTAGCACTAATTAGTGCTCCCACTCATTTTCCTTTTACATATTTATTATATGTTATCTCTGTTATTAGAATCGTACAATTCGATTCGATTTAGTGGGTAATCAATATGAACATGTTGTGTGAATTGCAAATAGCTATGAATCGTAAGTGAATCGATAAATCGGTGAACCAAATCGGTAAATCGTAAATTGCTAAAATCAATATTTGGCTTTCTTTTTTGCTTTTTTATTGTTGGAAAAGGGTTCACACAACCTTTTTATTAAGATTACTATATGCCATCTTTTGAATTCTCCCTCCCTATTTACTCTCAAATACTCAAACCTTAGCAGAAAAAAATTAACTCTCTCTCTTTACAATATTCTAGGCTTATATATTCAATTTTATCTAAGTACTTGCATTTACAAAATGAATTTTTTGAAGACATCAAGTGAGATTTCAGAAAAAAAAAAATTGAAGATTTTGATTTTTTTAACCTTGTAAAAAGTTAAAAAAAACATTGTTTTTGAGTTATTGTTACTTAGAAATTGAAACTTTGTCTTTATTTGCTTTCTTTTTAAGAATGGTCGATAAGAAAAAGTATCTAAAAGGGAAAATGTAAAGTAGTAAATATGAAAACCCATGTTAACTTCTTACCTAGACCACATGATCATCATTTAAAACAATATTTTCATTAATTTAAGTCCAGGTATTTCATATTTATTAGATATATTTAATATTTAAGTGTGTAGATATATTTTTCTATGTAATTTTAAAAAGTGACCAAATCTTTACGATTCACGATTCAATTCGATTCGATTTGCGATTCGGTACAATACCATTTCGATTCACGATTCAAATTTCGATTTGACAACTATGTGTGTTATCTATATGAATATATTATTGAAAGATTAAAAAATATATATAATATACCATTAATTTCTATAAATTTACATTAATTTTCTTTTATCCTTGTATACTAAGTTATTTTGTTTAAACTTATAATTTAATGTGTCTAATCAATTGACGTGTGCTTAAGGGATGGGCACGTGTGTTCTCCGAGTGTCTTGGTCTAATTTTTATTTTTTTTTAAATAGGAACTTTTTGACCAGTGTCAAACATGTGTTGGGGAAGTGTCCGACACGGACATGCCACCATCTTAAAAGTGGCTGCGCTTCTTAGGTCCTCACCATTTGATAGAAAGACATAGCCTAAACTACAACACAAAAAAACAAACAGGTTAACCAAGAAATGATGGGACATTGAGATTAACATCCAATTAGATTAGTATGTATATCTACAAAAATCTAGTATGCAAGGCCAAAGTTTTACTTGAAAATTTATGTACTCAACTTACATAAAACAATATAAAAGGAATGCAAAAATTCAGCCCTATTGTGATCAAAATGCTTTATAGACACAGAAGCATTCATGTAGCTACAAATTTAGAAAGCTATATGGGATTTTCACAAAGCAACAGGAAACTCAATCTTGGTACCTAATCAAATCTGAAAAGAGAAAGCATATAAACCAGATAAACATAGAGTTAAAAGTCACACCTCAACTACATTGAATTGATCTATAACTGAGACATAGCCACACAGGCTCAATCCCGAAGGCCAAGTTCAAGCTCAAGTTCATCATCCTGTTCAAACAACTTTAAAAGACGGGCATACTGCTCTTCACGTTTTTTCTTTTGCCACAATTTGAAGAGGGAAAATGATAAAAGCCCTACTGCCGCAAGCACAAGGCATATGATGATTATCTTGGACCCAGTGCCACTACTGGAAGCAGCTTGCTTATCAGCCTTTGTCCCATCTTTGGAACTCGATGAATCATTTGACAAGCCTGAAAAGACTAAACATGTGACAGAGTGCTACCAGTACAAAAGAATATAACTCCAATAATAATAAAAGTATCTTCTCTCAATCCAAGTGAAATAAATTTTCCTGTTGGCATTTATTATCTTCGAACAGAGGTCTGCATTAGGATGTTAAATATTGCTTAAAATGAAACCCAAGAAGTAGTACAACTTAAACCAAAAGCAATTCACAATAATGATTATCATTTGACCAAACTGCACACTTGAAATTAAAATTACCGCATGACATCTGATAATAAACTCAATTTTATCAAACATTGTCAACCAATTCAATGTTTGCAAAATGAATGCTTATATCATGATTATATTGCATTTAATTTAATAAGCCAAACACCTTTAGCGAGTAAGTGAATCTTTCATAAGAATAAAATGAAAATGTTTGAAACATTTCTAGAGATCACTCCCGGGAATACCAATCAATCAACTATATATGGCCAAGTGAAGCGAGAAAGACCTTGAGACATATACTTCCAAGGAGATCAAGAATTTCTCCGAAGAACCTCAAAAGAGTCCCAAATATTGTCTTGAATCTCAAACTTACTTTTGATAACATAATGCCATAAAGAATTATGCTTAGTGGGAAATCTCCATAATCGTTTTCCAAGCAAGGCAATTTTCTTAGCAACAATATTACCCACTTCTAAACGCCATTTATTCTTTGATAAAGCCACCACATTTCCCAACAAACCAAATTTTAATTTTCTCCCATCACCACTACTTTCCCACAAAAAATTACTCATCATCTTTTCAATCTTATTTTCCACATACACAGGACAAAACAAAGATAAATGAACACTAGACAAGATAGACTGAACCAAAGTAAGTCTCCCACAACATCAATGCCCTGTTTCAACTCGCCAATCTCTTGCCAATTTTCTCAATTACAAGAATCCAAAAATCCTCAAATCTAGTATTACCCCCACAAAGGAAGCCTTAAATACTTCAAGGGCAAAGACTCAATGGGACATCCTAGTAATCCAGCCACTCTTTGGAAAATTAATTTCAACAATAGAACTTATACTCATATTCACCCTAAGCAATGAAACCAAAGTGTAACTATGTCAGAACTGCGGGACTTGAGAGGTTGAGAGGTCAGTGTAATTTACCCTTTATAAATTGAAAGATTTTGAATTAGTTAATTTGAAATAAATAATTCCATTTGTACAACCAAACGGGCCCCAAGTAAAGTTCACATAAAGAATTTCAATTTCACACAAATAAAGTAATGATCAAATTGGAATTACTAACCATCATGGAACAAAGGTTGTTCTTCAGAAATTGTTTCATAAAAAAATTAAAATTTACAAGTAAAAATGATATAATTATATTACCAGAAACCAAATACAACTAACATTTAATTGTGACATGGGATATATTAGAGCAATCTACAGTTTCCCCAAAAGAAAATCAACTTCATTCAAGAAATGAACAGTCGCATACAAATTGATACTCTATGAAGAACATCGAAAGGGATTTATAGAATTCATCATGCATATATGCAATTTATATGTGCATATACGAAAGTTGAGTAGAGATCTGAGAGACGAACCGGCAATGAATTGAAGAGTAATTGAGGAGAAGAATAGCAGGAAGCGGATCGATCTCCCTCTTGAGATCTCAGTCATCGCCCTCTAGTTTCTATCTCTAGATCAATTCTCCCCCTCTCTCTCTCTCTCTCTAGAAGTATTGGGTCCTTCTGCAAAAGATTACTCCACCGTCGTCGATGATAAAATTGAAGTACTCGTGTTTCGACCAACCTCTCGTTTGTGAAGGATATATTTTAATTAAAAAATTATAAAAAATTAAAAAATTATTATAAATTATCATACCATACTTTATTTTTTTTAATATTTTTATTATAAAAAATTAAAAATTTATTAAAAGAGCATATTTTTTAATGACACTTAATACTTATTTTATAATATTTAATTAGTGGGCGTGTGCACACCGAGTGTGCTGTTAAATTGTAGAGGGTTTAGTTTCGCACTTGTCATATCAATTTGAGTAAGTGATTGGATTTAGGAGATTTTTTTTGGAATTGATTTTAGTGATTTGAGTAGTTTATTTTTAAAATTTGTTTATGAGAATATGCATAAAAAAAATTTAAATAATTGGACATTAATAGTTATGTATTTGAATTATATTTATTTAAAAAAAAAATAGACGATAAATATAACTTTAAGAATAGTTTTTTAGTTTTTGTAATACAAATTTGATTCAAATATATAATTATCAATATTTGACCATCTTAATTTTTTACATGAATATTTTCTTTAACTGTAAATCAAGTATAACTCAACGGGTAAAATTTCAGATCATGCCTTAGGTGATAGAACCTGAATGATGCCACAATATGAGTATCACCCACATAAGTCATAGTGCAAAAAGCTTAATCATTATTTTAATGGGAGAGAGTCAGTATAGAAAAAATCATTCGTTATTTGATTCATCCCATATCCCATATAACATGGGCTAAGTATATTATCTATCCATATCAGTTGATATAATAGATATAGATATGAAGAGTGAGTTATCGAAATAGGTTTTGAATTCAAATTCAAATTTTCATGGATAAGGTTCAAAAGAGTCATGGGTCATGCCACATGCCACATGGGCGCCTAATTTCTAAATCTTAAAAAGTGAACGGTTTAAATCACCAAAATCAATCCTAAAATAGACTTACCAAATCTAAACTTTCTTTCAAATTGAGATAGTCAATTTGAAAAAGCCAAACCTAAATGTAAAATATAAAGTTTAATTTTAAATTAAAAACATGTAGTAAGTGATAAAAATGTTGTTTGCCATATCAATGGTGTTAGGTTCAAGTTCATTAGAAAAATAAAGAATATGTTGGATAAAAAGACTGTCTGGACAATAAGTGACTTGTTGTATAGGTAGCTAAACGCAGATAGATGTTTGGATACTTGGGTTACAATTCTAATTTCAAAATTTTGGGGCGATAGTCCTAATTATTTTAGGGTCAAAAGAATAAAATAATTTGACAGGCTATATTATTAGGGAAATTCTAATATACACACCCTTAAAAAGGGTGTACTAGATACAACCATAATTATGTCATTTTCTTCTTTAATTATAATATTATTTTGGTTATAACTCATAAATTCTTTAATTATGTCTCATGTTGTATTTAGTTATAAAATTTTTTGTTTTAGTTATGACTCGAAAAATATGAAATTATGTGATTTTTTTTTCTTTAATTGTAAGGTACATATGATAGAAAACTTTGCGGAACATAAACTAAAAACTATTAAGAATTTAATTCTATACATGAAAACTATATGAATTTCTACTATACAAAATAAGTGTATACATACATTGATCCATGATAATATGAAATTCTCTTTTAAGAAAGAGAAACCTCGAATAGAAGACCTTGATTTTTAAGTTCTTTACTTGTCTAAGATCTTCAAACCACTTCTCTCTCTCTAGGCGATGGGAGCCTTCTTGTAGTGACAACTTGAGTTTTATGATGGAGAGTGTGGTTTGAGACCTTACACTATTTATACTAGTACTCTTCCCATCAAAGAATTCATTCATTCAATGAACTTCATTATATAGATTAATGTATCTTTTACAGTCATGATACATAATGCATCTTCTATATTAATGAACTCATTAGATAGATTAATGTATCTTCTACATTCATAATAGATGCATAGTGCATCTCTAAGATTCATTTATAATGAATCTATTATATTCAATGCATTGACATTATCTCCATTAGTCTTCTATACATTATGTATGTGCAGGGAGCAAATATTCCAGCAAGCCCGTACTCCTTTTTTCCAAGCTCCGTTTCTGTCCGATCACCTGCGAATACAACGACGGTGAGCTACCCGGCAGTGTGTGGCCGGAAAACCCTCCGACGATCAAGTTAGCACACACCTTGGGATAGAGAGAGAGACAGAAGAGTGAGTGTTTGAGTGTAAGTATTTCTTACAAAAATGTTCGTCTGCCCCCGTATAGGGGGCGCAGACATGCTTATATACCATCTGCGCCCCAAATCTACTCCCAGTGATGTCTCAACACATGGCACTACTATCCCATCTGTCAGCACAAACCTTGCTGAACATCACCTAATCCAACTGCCTGCCCACTCTTATGGGAGCTCGGCAGTCGGGCTGCTCCATCTCGGCTGTCAACGGCCATATTGCGCTTCAAGCCCAAGTATTCCCATAGCCAAGACCAGTGAGGACCGGGCTCGGTTGCATCCCAGCATAGCCAAGCTCGGTCAAGCTCATGCTTGTCCGTCGTCGACCTTCCTGCCGAACAAACACAAAGTAGCCCGGTCTAACTTTGGCCGCCGCTAGACATCTCACTTGATCGGCTTTGATACCATGATGCCGCGTAGCTCGGTCAGACCTCAGCCTGCCTTAGCCGAGCAGATTCCTACAAGGACAGGGCCGAACTACCTCGGCCCAACCTCGTTGGGCCCAAATCTGTCCGGCCCAATTCCAGATCGCAAATCTCCCTCTCAATTGCCCCTTAATTCCGTCCGCGCAAGCGTGACTGGGATTACCCATTCTGACCGGGATAATCTCTTCCTCGGTTCATAATTTGCAAGAACCCAACCGAGCTAACTTCCGCGTTCGGTTTCTAGTCTTGCTCGGTCGACGTCTCGTCTGATCTTAACGTCTCTCGTCTTGCCCGGTCAACGCCTCATCTGATCTCCCTGTGTCTTCAACTCTGACGCTGTCATTAATGAGGACACGTGCCAATCTCCCATTGGTTCTCGAGTAGCCAACCCAGCCGTTGCACGAAATTTAAATTTGGGCGGCATTTGGGGGCTATATACGTGCCCCGCCTCTCTCTGTTTCATTCTTACTGACCATCTTCCATCTCAAGCGTCCCAGAGTTGCTGCCCTTCCTCTCTCGCCATTCTTGAGCTCGTGTTCGAAGAAGAAGTCATTGCCCTTTACTGGTAAGTCCTTCAACTCCTCTTTCGTTGTTATCTTCTTTGATATTTCACACATTAGGGCACTAAAACGTAGCTTTTAGGACATAGGCACTAAAAACCATCCCAAACCTCCAACTGTGAATGGTGTTCTTCATTTTTCTTGAAGAACACTGAAGATCTAGGGCGGACCGGGCTCCAGGTCTTCATTTGATCCAAAAAGCCAATCTGACCGAGCAAATAACCTATTTGTCCCAACCTTAGTACCTGGCCGGGATGACAAAAGGACCTGGCTGCTCGACCGGGCCAACATCTGGTCCGTTTGGGCGACCGAGCTCCTTGGTTAGCCTTTACGACCGAGGTGGTTTGGCACTCCTCATGACCGAGCTAAATTCAAGCTCGCCTTGCGCGACCGCGCTCACACTTACAATTCATTGCCATCCTTTTTCCTGCAGAGTCCAAGGGGACCACTGCCTAAACACTGAGGCTCCCAAAGACCGAGTAGCCATCAATCACCAGCAAGTGCCAAACCTTCTCAGCCGAGCTAACCCAGCTGGTTATACATGGGAAAATTCCGGTTCCTTGTCGATACCCCGGCTGCTCTGGCCGCATTCCATGAGGAGTACGGCATCCCGGCCAACGTCCACCTTGAGCTTGCAAAAATTGAAACAACCCCTTGGGGCAGATTAGACCAGTACCCCTTTACCATGCTGTCCATCGTCGAAGGAGGCCTCCGCTTTCCGGTCAACCCCTTGATGACCGAATTTCTGCGACCGACCGGGCTAGCACCCACCCAAGTCTCAACCAACACCTACCGAATAATCAATGGCGTGCACGAGCTTAACAACCGGCTAGGCACCAACTTAGGTTTAGCCGAGATATTGAGGCAATACACACTTGGGCACACCGGGGATGGCCTCGCATATTACTTAAAAATCCGACCAGGCAAAGAGAAAATAGTGACCGGCACCCCAGATAAAGACCTTCATGACGATGACTTTTTTTGGGTGTCAGGCAACTATGAACCAACCGACGTACCAGGCTAGGCGATTAGCAAGAACTTCGGTTCCACATGTAAGCCGCGCTAATTTGCTCGGTCACTTGAATCTCTTCAATATTCTATACTTAACAATTTTTCCTGTTTCCTCTGCAGCAATTCAAGCCTTGCAAGCCAACTACCAATATCCCAACGTAGAAGCCATCCGGACTGTGCTCCGCTACCGCAACCGCGATTGCAACGAATTGCTTGGCTACACCCCGACATACCGGTACTCAGCCCCACGCCGAAGTAGGGTCACAGACTTTCTCTGTGCTCCTTCACCTCCTCCAGACCCAACTCTACCGGACGTGCCGCTAATCCGGTTGACCGAGGAATAAGAGATGGCCAAACGAAGCCGCATCAAGAACCTCCTAACCGCCACTTCAACCAAAATACTGAACATCACCCCTCCGCCAGCTGCCGGTCAATCCAGCGGCGCCGTGGTTGCCCTGGCATCTCTAGCAGCCGGGCAAGCCAGACAAGAAACTCGCCGTGCTGGCAAAAGACCTCGCGCAGACCCATCTGTCGAGCTGGTTGCCGAGCTAACCACCGAGCAACCCACCGTCACGGCTGACCCAACACCACCATGGCGACCACAGCTGAAGCACCGAGGAAAAGACATTCCGGCAAATGCTTCTGTCAAGGGCGACAAGGAGCACTTGCTTGCCTTCGACCTCTCCAAAGCTCTACTGCTGCCGAGCGACGTAGTTGGCAGCGACCACGTTCCTGACACCCGGCTGGTAAAATCAGCCGTGAAGTCCATGACCAGGGTAAGAATCTCAATCTTCTACATAAATTTTCACAAGTGTTTGTATGGTTTCTGCTTTGATCAAATTCTCTCTTTGCAGGCTATCCAAAAGCAACACTTGGTCATGGAGCACATCCACAGACTTCGACAAAAGGCGAATGACACCGCCAGCCAAGTCCAAAGCCTTCAGACTGAGCTTGGCCGAGCAAAGTCCTCACTTGAAATCGCCAACGCCGACAACAACAGGTTGCTCGGTCAGCTTGGCGAGGCCGAGAAGAAGCAGGATGAACTCCAGGCCGAGCTTGACGCGCTCAAGAAGTCAAGGAAGAAAGACTGTCAAGCTGCCAACAACGCTGGCTTCAATGAAGCCGAGGACAGCTACAAGAAGCAAGTCTTCGCCACTCAAGACATTTACTTCAAAGCCGGCTGGAAGTCTGCCTGCGAACATCTCGGTCAAGGTCCAGACACCGACGTGTTTGCCACTCCGCCACCTGCCTTCCTGCCGACCCATCTCGTGCCATATGCCAACGACGTCTTCAGCGCGTTGCAGGCTGAGGCCGATGAAGGTCTAGAAGAAGGGGCCGAGACAGACACCGAGGGAGAGGACCAACAAGAGCAGGAGCAGCCCGGCCGAACTGAGCCCGGTGCCCAAGACCGATCTCCTACGGTCAACCTGGAGGCAACCGAAGATGAATTCACCAACCTTTCCCCCTTAGCTTAGTTTTTTTTTTTTTTTTTTTTGTGTGCTTGCTTTATAATGTAACCGGGCTATCAGCCCCACCTTTTGTACTCATTTGCTATCAATGAAAATTTCAAATTTCATCAAGTGTTTGAGCGGTATACATGTCTCATATCTTCAGCCAAACAAAACACCTCGGCAAGACAAACCACTTTAAGTAATTCATACAACCGGAAAAGACATCTCGGCTTAAATTTCATAAGTGAACAAAACATCAACTCTTTTCAACCGGAATAAACATTTCGGTTGAGAGTGACTAAGTTGAACAAAACATCAACGCCTTCAACCGAAGTAAATCATCTCGGTTGGAAATACCCAAGTTGAACAAAACATCAACGCCTTCAACCGGAGTAAATCACCTCGGTTGGAAATACCCAAGTTGAACAAAACATCAACGCCTTCAACCAGAGTAAATCATCTCGGTTAAATTCCGTGAGTTGAACAAAACATCAACTCTGCGAACTGGAGTAAACATCTCGGTTAAATTTTGTGAGTTGAACAAAACATCAACTCCGCCAACCGAAGTAAACATCTCGGTTGAGAGTATCTAAGCTGAACAAGACATCAACTCTTTCAATCGGAATAAACATCTCGGTTTAATTCTGAGAGTTGAACAAAACATCAACCCCGCCAACCGGAGTAAACATCTCGGTTGAGAATACCTAAACAGAACAAAACATCGACTCTTTCAACCGGAATGAACATCTCGGTTTTTTCATCAAAATAACAATCTGAATGTTAAAGCAAAGAAGAAACACTTCTATATATTGACAAATAGACAAAAAGAATTACATTCTGAAGTGTAAGCCAAAAAATTCCTTTGCATAAAAAGAAGGCTAAAGCTAGAAATAAAACAGTTTGAGGTTGGCCGCATTCCATGGCTGGGGTATTGTTCTACCATCCAGATCCTCCAAGTGGTATACTCCCTTGCCCGCCAGACCAGTTATCTTGTAGGGTCCTTCCCAATTTGTCCCTGGCTTGCCTTCACCTGGCACCAGGGTGTTGCCCATAACTTTCCTCAACACCCAATCACCTACTTTGAACGGTCTGGGGTGCACCGTCTTGTTGTATTTCCTTGAAAGCTCCTGTTGATAAGCGGCCACGTGGATGAGGGCCTTTTCCCGACGCTCTTCCGCCAGATCAAGTTCCAGGGCGATAGCCTCGGCGTTTAGCTCGGGCTCAAAACTTTCACTCCTTAGGGTGGGCATGCCAACTTCCAAAGGTATGACCGCTTCCATGCCATAAGCCAAAGCAAGTGGAGTTTCCCCGGTAGACCGTCGCGGGGTTGTGCGGTATGCCCAAAGGACGCTGGGGAGTTCCTCGGCCCACTTTTCCTTAGCTTTCTCAAGCTTTTTCTTCAACCCATCCAGGATGGTCTTGTTGGATACCTCGGCTTGACCGTTGGACTGCGGGTAAGTCGGAGTAGAGTTATAGAATTCAATCTTTAGATCTTCACAAAATCCTCTGAATAGGCGACCGTCAAACTGGGTGCCGTTATCAGAGATCAAAATCTTGGGGACGCCAAACCGTGTGACCACATTCTGCCAGACAAACCGCTTCACGTCTTTCTCTTTGATCGTTGCCAAGGGCTCAGCTTTAACCCATTTGGTGAAATAATCTATGGCCGCGATGAAAAATTTCCGGTTGCTTGGTGCTGCTGGGAGCGGCCCCACTATATCTAGCCCCCACATTGCAAAGGGCCAAGGACTGGTGAGGGGAAGAAGTTCCCTGGCCGGCTGATGGATCTGATGGGCGAATTTCTGGCACTTTTCACACTTGCGAACGTACTTTTGTGCGTCGGCCTGCATGCACGGCCACCAGTAGCCTTGCGAAATAGCTCGGTAGGCCAGGGACTTGCCCCCGATATGACAGCCACTGATGCCTTCATGAATTTCGTACAAGAAGGCCTCCACGCTACTCGGGTGCATGCATTTCAGGTAAGGACCGGCGAAAGATTTTTTGTATAAAAAGCTGGATGAAGAGAGCCAAAACCGCTCTGACTTCACCCACACTTTATGTGCTTCCTTCTTGTCGGCTGGAAGGGTCCGGTCTCTGAGGAATAGAATTATGGGGTCCATCCGTGAAGGACCTAGAGCGGTGCAGAGTATATCCGTTTGTTCGGCTTCCTTAATGCTGGGCCGCGGAAGGAATTCAATCAAAAGAGGGTTAGGAGATGTATTATCAACCATGGAAGCAAGGCCGGCCAGCTCATCTGCTCGGCTATTTTCTTCACGGCCAATCTGCTGAACTCTAATCGCCTGAAATTGCTTGATGTGTTCCCTGACCAGAGCTTGGTACTTTGCCATTCTGCCATCCTTTGCTTCATAAATCCCAGCGACTTGGTTAACTACAAGCTGGGAATCACTGTACACCATTAGCTCGGAAGCTTGCATCTGAAAAACGCTCTTGAGTCCGCCCAAAAGCGCCTCGTACTCGGCCTCATTGTTGGATGCTGGGAAGCCAAGGGTGATAGAATGTTCAATAGTCAGGCCATCCGGCGAGATAAGAACGATACCTAGCCCCGGCGCCGTGACGGTTCGACGCTCCATCAACGAAAAGTTTCCACATCTCCCCCACAAAGAGCTTCCAACATTCTGAAGGGTCCTGCGAGCCTCGAAGGGTGATGGGATCACGGTTGCTCGGCTGTCCGGTTTCACGATCTGTGCTGATTGGTTCCACTTTCTGCCCCCCTTGGTGATTCGACACCGGACTTGGTAAGTTGATCTACAATACCCAAGTCCGTAGGCGAATCACCAGGTTGTGGTATTATACCAGCCGCAGGCTCTGCGCTGAGTGGTTCCGTTTCTTCCCCCCGTGGTGATGCGGCACTGGACAGAAAAGGTTGGTCGGTAAGACCCGACTCTGTCATCGCATCACCGGTCGGTGGAGTTGTACAAACTAAGGGTGCGTTGGTGCTGCGCGCAAACTCCGCGTCGTAAACTCCACCGGATTGTTGTATCTCGGCCAGGCTTGCATTTACCTCCTCATCTGCCGCGGCAATATCGACCGGGCACACCGGATGAGTTCCAGGTGAGAATTCGGCAACGAAATCGGCTAAGGTCTGGGCCTTTATAGCTGTGTGCGGTTGGAACTTCACATCAAATTGTCCCAATTCGACCGCCAACTTGAGAATCTGACCGGAAAAATCCGCCCGTTCGAACAAAGCCTTAAGGGGGAACTCGGTCAAAACGACGATGGTATGGGCGTGGAAATAGTGCGCCAACTTCCTAGAAGCCATCATCAATGCCAACGCAAGCTTTTCTAACGGCAAGTATCTCGACTCGGCCGGTAGTAAGGTTTTATTGACGTAGAAGATCGGGAGGTGCTTAATTCCTTCAGCTCGGACAAGCACCGCACTGACTGCATGCTGTGAAACAGCAAGGTAAAGATAGAGTTCTTTGCCGGGCTTCGGTGTGACCAATAGTGGCGCCGAAGACAAATACTCCTTGAGCTCGGCCAAGGCCCGGTCACACTCTTCATCCCACGAGAACTTCGATTTCAATGCCTGAAAGAAAGGGCGGCAGCGATCTGATGACCGGCTTATGAATCGATTAAGCACGGCGGCCATTCCGGCCAGATGCTGCACGTCCTTAGCCGAGCTAGGCTGCTTCAACTTTTGCACGGCTCTGATCTGTGTGGGGTCTGCTTCGATGCCTCGGTTCGTGACTAGGAATCCCAAAAATTTCCCGGATCCCACGCCAAAAGCACACTTAGACGCATTCAGGCGTAGCTTGTGCTTTTTGAGAATGGCGAACATCTCAGCCAGGTCGGACAAGTGGTCCGCTGCATGCCTGCTTTTAACCACCATATCATCGATGAAAGCCTCCATTGTCCGGCCGAGCAAAGGAGCAAACATCCTGGTCACCATCCTCTGAAAAGTTGCCCCGGTGTTCTTCAAACCAAAAGGCATGACACGGTAACAGAAGAGTCCCCTTGGAGTCGTGAAGGAGGTAATCTCTCGGTCGGGCCCATGCATGGCAATCTGATGGTAGCCGCGATAGGCATCCAAGAAACTGAGCCTGTTATGTCCAGCCGTCAAGTCCACAAGCTGGTCAATTCGGGGCAAAGGGAAGCTATCTTTCGGGCAAGCTCGGTTGACTGTCTTGTAATCGACACAAACTCGCCACTTCCCATTCTTCTTGGGCACCACTACTGTGTTGGAAATCTACCGAGGGTAGTGCACTTCCTGAATTGCTCGTGCCTCAAGCAAATTTTTCACTTCCTCCGCAACTACTTCGGCGTGATGCAGCGCTGATCTCCTTGTTCGCTAAATGACCGGCTTTGCACCGGGGAAGACATTGAGGTGATGGTAGATAAAACTTGGATCGAGGCCGAGCATATCGTAAGGCGACCACGCGAAGACTTCGATGTTGGCTGTCAAAAACTCAACCATGTCGGTCCTTTCTTGGGCAGTGAGGCTGGAGCCGAGCAAGAAGAATTTGTCCGGCCGCTCCGTATCAATTCGCACCTCCACCAATTCCTTAACGGCCTTGTCCTCTGCCTTTGTGCCCACATCGTCAAGAACTCCCCGGTCTTCTGGTCCTTCTATCATTTGAACGAAGCCTTTGGCAGCCCGGCTCCCGTTCACTGCCACGAAGCACTACTTGGACATGACTTGATCTCCTCAAATCTCCTCGATTACCCCCATAGCCGAGGGGAATCTCATCACCTGATGGTAGGTCGACGCTACGGCTTGTATAACGTGAAGCCATCCCCTTCCAAGGATCAGGTTGTAAGTAGAAGGCACTTGTAACACCCAGAACTCCACTTGCTTGACCACGGATCCCGCTTTAACCGGCAGGATGATCTTTCCCAAAGGCCACTCTGGTTGCGAGTTGAATCCAACCAGTGGCGAAGTCGCCGGAGCCAAGTCGGTATCGCGGAGCTTGAGCTGCTTGAACGCGTCGTAATACATGATCTCGACCGAGCTTCCTTGATCGATCAAGGTCCGTTTGATATCGAATTCCTTGACGCGGAGTGTTACCACTAAGGCGTCATTGTGCGGCGTCTGAATGCGCTCTAGATCCCTTGAGGAGAAACTGAGCACATCTTTTTCTTCGGTCTTCCCCCTCTTGATCGCAGGCTGAACTGACAAAATCTCCCTCATGTGTTCTGCCTTCTTGATCATACCCTGGAGCTCGCACACCCGCGCCGGCTCCACTATGCCGTGGATGACATTGACAACTCCTTGTGGAGGCGCATCTCGGTCATTCAGTCCCCACGGGTCAACCGGGGCTTGATTTGCCTTCACACCCCCATCAATATAAAGGTCTAGGTGTCTAGCTGCGACTAGCTCCTCCAAGTGTTGCCTCAAAGGCAAACAGTCCTATGTCCGGTGGCCTCGCTCCCGATGAAACGTGCAGCGGTACCTCGGATTGAAGCCCTTCTATGCGTTGCCTAACTTAGTTGGAAACCGGACATACTCCTTGTCACGGATTTTGCTCAGTATGCGATAGATTGGAATCTTAAAGACCGTGGTGATGCCTGTCCTTGCTTTCAACCTTCTGTTTGCATCGGCTACGTCATCCCGGGGGTAGTCATCCCGGTCATTCCAACGCCCCCTACCTCGATTTTTGCGATTTGAGCCACGGTCTGATTCCTCAGCGCGGTTGCTTGATCGGCCGGACTCTTGTCCAACTGCGTGCACTTTTCCAGCTGACTTCTTGTCTGTTGCTACCGGAGTTGCCTTCGCGATAGATGCTGACGCATCATCCTCTACTCGGATGTGCTCATTGATGCGTTGCATGAGCTTGCCCATGGATGCCGGCTGGTGCATGGTAAGCGAGTCCCACAGTCTATGCCCGACCGGGAGACCACGCTTGTATTGTGTGATTGTAAGGTTGACCGGGCAATCCAAGATCTCGTTAAAGGTCTCCTAATATCTGGAGTTGTATGCCTTCAATGTGTCGCTCGATTCCATCTTGACACTCAGTAGGTGGTCAACTTCCTTTGGTGTTCTTGTGTTGGTTTTGAAGCGCGTAACAAAGGCTTCGGCCAACTGATGCCACCTTTCGATACTCCCTTCCGGCAACCTTTCAAACCATTTCAAGCCCAGTTCGCCTAAACTTGATGGGAATATAAGGCACATAAGTGCGTTATTCCGCCTATGTCTGGCCATGACCTATCGGAAGTGGCTCACATGCATGTAAGGATCAGTTTTTCCGTCGTAGAGCGTGAATTTAGGCTGGTGGAAGCCTGCCAGAAGCGGTGTTATTTCTATCTCTAGGGAGAAAGAGGTGGCGCTCAGCCTCGCCAAGTCTGAGTCTACAAAGAGTGGCGCTACTTGGCGGGGTGGAGGCATTCCGACCTCCTCACTGGCGTGGACTCCATAGGATAGCCGCTGGAACGCCGGCACCCTCTGAGCCTCCCGCCGGCGAGCCCGTTCCTTTAAGACTGCCCGCAAATCCTCTGATCGAGCGAAATAAGAGTACCTCGACATCGTCTCCGGACGCGAGGGCTGGTAAGTGCTATCTTGCGCGCTGGACTTCTCTGCACGCACATCGGAATCACCAACCTTGTAACTTCTGGTAATGGAAATGGACGGAGTGTGTCACTGACTCTGACTGCCTGAACGGTGGGGTTGGGTGCGCTCACCGTGGTCTCCAACTCCAGCTACACCCTTTCCTTTGACATGCCGCTTCAGCTCCTCCATTTCCGCCGCCATTCGCCAGATGACGGCGTCCTGGTCCCTTAGCTTGTGTTCCAGACGTCTCGCATGTGATTCTCTCCGCCGCCGATGACCGTCTGGACTCCGTGAATGACCATAGCTCCTCCCGCGCTTATCCCGCGCGTCTCCCGACTGCCCTCCTGGGAATGTCTCCAAGTCCGCCATTGAAAGGACGGTGGGATGTCCTTCTCTCCGTCTGCCTGACTCCGGGGTAATTCCGTCGATGGCGGACAACGGAATCTCGTCGTTGTTCGCCATGAACGGCGATCAGATGAGCCTGGAAGACAAGGTTTTGTCTGCAAAGTTTCCCACAGACAGCGCCAATTGTGCGGGGAGCAAATATTCCAGCAAGCCCGTACTCCTTTCTTCCAAGCTCCGTTTCTGTCCGATCACCTGCGAATACAACGGCGGTGAGCTACCCGGCGATGTGTGGCCAGAAAACCCCTCCGACGATCAAGTTAGCACACACCTTGGGATAGAGAGAGAGACAGAGGAGTGAGTGTTTGAGTGTAAGTATTTCTTACAAAAATGTTCGTCTGCCCCCGTATGGGGGGCGCAGACATGCTTATATACCATCTGCGCCCCAAATCTACTCCCAGTGATCTCTCAACACGTGGCACTGCTATCCCATCTGTTAGCACAAACCTTGCTGAACATCACCTAACCCAACTGCCTGCCCACTCTTATGGGAGCTCGGCAGCCAGGCTGCTCCATCTCGGCTGTCAACGGCCATATTGCGCTTCAAGCCCAAGTATTCCCATAGCCAAGACCAGTGAGGACCGGGCTCGGTTGCATCCCGGCATAGCCAAGCTCGGTCAAGCTCATGCTTGTCCGCCGTCGACCTTCCTGCCGAACAAACACAAAGTAGCCCGGTCTAACTTTGGCCGCCGCTAGACATCTCACTTGATCGGCTTTGATACCATGATGCCACGTAGCTTGGTCAGACCTCGGCCTGCCTTAGCTGAGTAGATTCCTACAAGGACAGGGCCGAACTACCTCGGCCCAACCTCGTTGGGCCCAAATCTGTCCGGCCCAATTCCAGATCGCAAATCTCCCTCTCAATGTATATATAGGTGCATTCATTAATAATTAGTCACCATCTAATTGATATATATGTATCTTGCTTAATGAAATGAATCTAGTATAATCATGCATAAGCTACATTAAGCTATATTTAGGAAAAATTCTTACAATCTCCCATTTGGCTTGCATGATTATATTACGTCACTAGATTATCATAACATGGCCAATGTTCTCCCACTAGAAGATTGCACCATCACCATTAGATTCTGTTTAATGAAATTATTAGCACCAAATCATTGTAGTCAGTGATTTACATATTGATCAAGACTGTACAATGGTTATAGTGTTAATATTTTCTATCAACATGAATAAGTGAATCTTAAATCATAGATATGACATTAGTAACATAATGGTAATTAATGCTAATTCATCTATAACGGTCTCCGTTGTTTATATCTTCTTCTAAACTGTGTACAAGTATGAAGAATGAAAACAACAAACATTATCATTAGTAACATAAGATGGTTATAACATTACAATTATCATACACTCATTTCAAGTCTAAACATGATAAACTTTCTACTAAGCCCAAGTGTGCAACATGTTTTTGAAAGAGCTTAGGTGCGAGACTTTTAGTTAAAGGATCTGCCAACATGAGTGTAGTGCCAATATGAAAGATGAAAACAGTCTAATTTAAAACCCTTCCTTTAATAATTAGATACTTGATATCAATATGCTTTGATCCTCCTGAAGTTTTGTTATTATTGGAGAACCGAACATCAGCATCATTATCATAGTAAATCTGTAAGGGCCTCAAAATTGAATTGCCAAGTTGTAATCTAGATATGAAATTCTTTAGCCATACTGCATGACATGTAGCTTCATAACATGTTATGAACTCTGCCTCCATACTGGAAAAGGCTGTCAGAGACTACTTATGACTCTTCCATGAAATGGGTCCATTAGCAAGCATAAAAATATACCCAGAAGTGGACTTTCGAGTGTCTTTACATCTAGCATAATCAGTATCTGAATAACCAATTACTTCAAGGCTGTCTGTTCTTTGATAAATGAGCATGTAATCTTTAGTGCCTTGTAAATATCGCAACACTTTCTTAACTGTTTTCCAATGATCAAGTCCGGGATTGCTTTGGAATCGACCAAGCATACCAACTACAAATGCTATGTCAGGACGTGTACAAACTTGAGCATGCATAATGCTCCCAACTGCAGAGGCATAAGGAATTTCTTTCATTTGTTTCCTTTGTAAATTATTTCTGGGACACTGAAATTCACTAAATTTATCACCCTTAACTATAGGGGCAACACTACTTGAACAGTTCTGCATGTTGAACTTCTTAAGAACCTTTTTGATATAGGCTCTTTGGGACAATCCTAAAATACCATGAGACCTATCTCGGTGAATTTCTATCCCAATGACAAAAGAGGTTTCACCAAGATCTTTCATTTCAAAATTTCTCGTAAGGAATTTCTTTGTCTCATTTATTATTCCCAAATTATCGCTAGCAAGCAATATATCATCAACATACAAAACTATAATGCAGATATTGCTCCCACTGATTTTAAGGTAGACACATTGATCAACCACATTATCCTTAAAATCAAATTTGGAGAACTTCATGAAATTTAAGATACCATTGTCGAGATGCCTGCTTGAAATCATATATGGACTTCTTAAGCCTACAAACCATATTTTCTTTGCTTTCATCCTAAAAACCTTCAGGTTGGTCCATGTAGGCCACTTCATGCAAGTCACTATTTAAAAAGGCTGTTTTAACGTCCATTTGATATAACTCTAAATCATAATGAGCTACTAAGGCCATGACTATTCTCAAGGAATTCTTATTAGAAACAAGAGAATAAGTTTCCTTATAGTCTATCCCTTCTCTTTGAGTGTATCTTTTAGCAACTAATTTGGCCTTGTATCTTTCGACATTGCCTTTAGGATCACGCTTGGTTTTAAAAACCTATTTGCATCCAACAGTTTTGGCTCCCTTAGGCAATTCTACAAGATCCCAGACATTATTGTCTTTAATGGATTTTAACTCATCTTTCATGGCATTTAACCATTGAGTTGAATTTCCATTATTCATGGCTTGGGCATAAGAAACAGGATTGTTCTCTAAGCCTATATCACACTCATTTAGGTAAACCTCATGTCATCTGATATGGCTGGTTTCTTTTGTTTTTGTGATCTATGTAAATGTTGTTCTGTAACTGGGACAACTTCTTTTTCAATGTGAGAAATCTCTTGAGTACCAATAGGTTCAGGTACTACATATTTTTTGGATAATCGTGGAAGGCGTAAAAGCCTAATTTTCCTCCAAAGAAACATTTTTGAGATTCATATTCCCACTAATGTTTTCATCCTCTAAGAACACAACATTTCTAGTTTCAACAATTCTTGTGCTATGAGTGGGACAGTAGAATCTAAAATCCTTTGATGTCTCAGGATATCCAATGAAAAAACAACTTATAGTTCTAGGGTCTAATTTCTTTATTTGTGGGTTGAAAATTTTTGCTTCAGCAGGACAACCCTGAACATGCAAATAATTCAAATTAGGTTTCCTACCAACCCATAACTCATAAGGATTTACAGGTACAACCTTACTAGGAACCCTATTAAGAACATGTACAATAGTTTTTAAAGCTTCACCCCACAAGTAATCTGGCAAAGAAGAGTTACTCATCATGCTTCTCATCATGTCCAAAAGAGTACGATTTTGTCGCTCAGCTACACCATTTTGCTCAGGTGTACCAGGCATTGTGTAGTTAGCAACAATACATCTCAGCCAAAAATAAAGCAAAAACACTTGGATTTTGACCCGACTTAGTGAATCTACCATAATATTCACCACCTCTATCAGATCTTACACTTTTAATCCGTCTGCCAAATTAATTTTCAACTTCAGCTTTATAGAGTTTGAACATATCCAGTGCTTCTGATTTTTCACGAATAAGATACACATAAGTATACCTAGAAAAGTCATCAATAAAAGTAATAAAATATTTATGTCCAGAAATAGTTGGAACAATAAAGGGACTACATGTATCAGTATGAATTGTGTCTAATAATTCAGT
The DNA here is from genome assembly GCA_036172215.1 of Camellia granthamiana. Classification (NCBI taxonomy): domain Eukaryota; kingdom Viridiplantae; phylum Streptophyta; class Magnoliopsida; order Ericales; family Theaceae; genus Camellia; species Camellia granthamiana. Next base: position 33,478,347 of record CM069904.1, on the reverse strand, counting down.
AGTCCTAATAGCACCCTTTTTCTTTGTCTTTTTGTATTTTCCTTTAATGCAATTCACACAAGTACTAAAATTAGAAAAATCAAGTGAACTTAAAATTCCGTCTTTAATAAGACGTTCCATCATTTCTCTTGATATGTGACCCAAGCGCTTATGCCACAACATGGATGAATTTTCATTCACTCGTTTTCTCTTTTTATTTACCAAGTCGTTTACATTAAAGGATAAAAGAGATAGTGCATAAGTATAATCTAAATTCAATGAATAAAGATTACCATATAAAGTACCAGAACCAATCATATGAGAATTGTGGAATAAAGAGGCTCTATTATTTCCAAACTTAAATTCATAACCACATGAATCAAGTTGTGAAATAGAAATTATGTTTCTCGTAAAAATAGGAACATAAACTATGTTTATTAAATCTAAAATGAAACCAGAGTCTAAAATTAGACGGAGGGTGCCAATAGCCTCAGCGTCCACTTCTATTCCATTCCCAACCGTAATAGTTCGTTCTCCTTTATTTAGTTTCCGACTTGTAAGGTATCCCTGCATGGAATTTGTTATGTGAATACTTGCACCAGTGTCAATCCACCAAGAATTTGGTGGAACATCTACAAAAAAAGATTCATAAGACACAACACATTGAGTGTTACCTTTATTGTCCAACCAACTTTTAAAACCTGGACAGTCTTTTCTTATGTGACCTTTCTTTCGACAGAAATGGCATCGAATCTTATTTTCTTCATTAGCCTTGTGAGTTTCATCATTTGCATTCTTCTTCTTCTTCTTACTTTTGCCTTTCTTGAAAATCTTTTTGGTTGGACCCAAGGTAATAAGGTGAGCCATATCAGGCTTTTCAACTTTAAGCCTCTCTTCTTCTTGAACAAACATGGCAATTAACTCACTCATCTTTCACTTATCTTTCTGCGTATTATAATTGATCTTAAAAGGACCAAATTGCGCAGGAAGAGAAGTCATAATAAAATGAATAAGAAAACCTTCAGAAATTTCCATGTCCATTCCTTTTAATTGAGAGGCCATGTCATTCATCTTTAAGATATGTTCACGAACACCACTCAAACCATCATATTTCATTGTCATCATTTTAATTATGAGAGTACTAGCAAGGGATTTGGAAGTTCCAATGAATTATTCTTCAATAGATTTCATATAGCTCCCTGCACTTTCAAAAACATGGATTGTTCCTTGAATTGTAGGTGTCATTGAGCCTTTCATAATCATTAGACTTAAGCGATTAGAGCGTTCCCATTTTCATATAAAGCCATGTGTTCCTTAGAACTTGTATCATTAGGTTTTGTAGGAGCTAGCTCTTTTAATGCATAGTTTAAATCCATAATTCCCAAAACAATTCCAATTTGTTCATTCCATTTCTTAAAATTAGTTCCACTCAAAGCTTCAATACTAGACAAGTAACTATTAATTGCAGTAGGATTCAATGTTGCAAACACATAATATCCATTACATAATATAATTAAGAAAACTACTTTTCACATGTCATAAAAATAACACGACAAGTTAAATATATCTAACTAGAAAACATAATTAGTTAGATACGAAATCAAGTTATCCTTCCGTTGGGCCGAATAACAATATATTTTAACAATTCATAAAAGTAAATAAGATGACTACTAAAAATAAACAACATAAAATAAAATAATCATTAAGACCATAACGAGTTTATCACCGTTAGGCAGAAAAACTCAATGTCTCCTATTTTATTTTATTAACTAAAGTATGTGAGAAGTTTATCACCGTTGGACAGAAAAGCTTATTGCTATATTTATTATACTAATCATCTCGGTTGTTCAAACATACATAGTGTTGAACCTCCGTTGGGCTGATCAACAATGTTTCAACTCATAAGGTGTGTAACAAAACATTATCAGTGCATAAGACATTATCTTAATTACCACTTGTTCAATAATTTTCAATTTTTATTTTAATATCAATAGAATAAAAGATTGGCCAAAAATAAAAATAAAATTGGACAAGTGTAAATCAAGGTTATGCACTTGTTACACAAAACATCATCATAAAATGAAATTCATACTTATAAGTTTTATGCATCAGAATTGAGAACCATGCTCTGATACCAATTGATAGAAAACTTTGCGGAACGTAAACTAAAAATCATTAAGGATTCAATTTTATACATAAAAATTATATGAATTTCTACTATACAAAATAAGTGTATACATACCCTGATCCATGAGAGTATGAAATCCTCTTTTAAGAAAGAGAAACCTTGAATAGAAGACCTTGATCTTCAAGTTCTTTACTTGTCTAAGATCTTCAAACCACTTCTCTCTCTCTCTCTCTAGGCGATGGGAGCCTTCTTGTGGTAATAACTTGAGTTTTGTGATGGAGAGTGTGGTTTGGGACCTTACACTATTTATACTAGTATTCTTCCCATCAAAGATTCCATTCATTTAATGAACTTCATTAAATAGATTAATGTATCTTTTACATTCGTGATACATAATGCATCTTCTATATTAATGAACTCATTAGATAGATTAATGTATCTTCTACATTCATAATAGATACATAATGCATCTCTAAGATTCATTCATAATGAATCTATCACATTCAATGCATTGACACTATCTCCATTAGTCTTCTATACATTATGTATATATAGGTGCATTCATTAATAATTAGTCACCATGTAATTGATATATATGTATCTTGCTTAATGAGATGAATGTAGTATAATCATGCATAAGTTACATTAAGCCATATTTAGGAAAAATTCTTACAGCATATGGTACACACCTTGAGGGGTGTGTACCATAGTGTTTCCCATATTACTATAATCTATTTGTCCACTATCCACGTCATCTATTGATCCACCTATCTATCTATATGTCATCTATTTGTCCACTTATCTGTTCATTTGTTATCATTTATTTGTCCACATATCACATATATCTATATAATTTGTTTATCCATTGATATCACTATCACCACAGTCATCAACAATGACTTTCTAGTCGCTTTTCAACACCGTCGGTGGTCCAACGATGGTGATCTAGCGACGATATGATAAAAATGAAAATTTTAAATACTTCAAAACAATAATTTATTTTCACCAAATAATTCCATTAATAACGCTCTTACTTTCAAAAAAAATTAATCCTTGACCTAATACGAAACCCTTATAAAAATACACTTATCACCAATAAACCCTTTATGTTTTTGCTAAAATTTTATAAGAGTTTTTTTCTATTTACTCAAATATTGGGCTTATTGTTCATAGAAATATCAATGTAAATTGTTATTTTCCCTGTAAATTAAATTAAATGATCAATTCGTTTTGTAGTTATAATTTTAACTTCAAATAATAAAATGAAAATAATTTTGACCAAAGGAAATAAAATACATTTATAGGTTACTATTTAAGTTTAATAATGTAAGTTTAATAATGTTACGTAGACTGCTTTTGTATATTCTAATTAATCGATGTATACTTAAGCTAACTTATCTTGATAACTGTGCAAAAAATAAAATAAAAAATAGAGTAAAAATAAATAATTATTTTAATTTTAATAATTAACATTTGTGCAAAAAAATTATGTCATATAAGTTGTTTGTATTCAGAAAAATACAATATCAATCCTTTGTAAAAAGTTGAATCATGCTAGAGTAATGTAAATTTGAGATATACTTTTGTGCTCTATCTTGTTTTATAAACTCGATTTTAATGTCATTATATTTTTCAATTTATCTTTATTTTCGATAAAGTATAAACACTCATATAAAATATACGTATAACTCATTAAGAATGTTTCAATTCAAATGTGAACCCTCCATATTGTCTCAAACATTTACAAAAAAGAAAAAAGAAAGGAACGAAGAAAGAAAATCATTTATGAAAACAAATTGTCAAAACCTTCCATGTTACTTGTCTTTTTGATCAATGGATAATAATGACATTAGCTTATCTTCTATTTGAACCCCACACTGCCGAGTCAAGATCTAAGTATATATCAGACAGTGTCACATGAGTGTTTTTTTTAATAAATCAAAGTTTCAAGTTCGACCATCACACAGTAACCCAAATTTGAATTCGAGCAAAAAGACTAACTCAATATTTGAATGAATAAATGGATTTTGTGAGTATGACTATGTGGACAAATTTGTTCATTTGATTTGAAGAATTATTGACGTGACTGTTAATAGAGAATGAATAGAAATCTTGTATTGATTTACCAATCAACTGAGTACAATTATATAAGCTAATAGAAGACAAACCCTAACAACCTAAAGGACCAAACTATCCTTATTGAACAATATAAATTATAAATTCACACCCCCCCTCAAACTGAGGATGCGAGCGCAGAAAGTATTAAAAGTTTGCCAAGAAGAAAACGAAAACGAGCAATGGTGTGAGTCTTCGTAAAAAAATCGGCCAACTGAAGAGAAGAGGGAACAAAAGGGAGAGTAATAGTGCCAGCCTGAAGATGCTGTCTGACAAAGTGACAATCTATTTCAACATGGTTAGTCCACTCATGGAATACTGAATTATGGGCAATCTGGACAGCACTCTGATTATCACAATATAACGGAGTCGGATCAGAAAGAGAGACACCCATATCAGAAAGAAGCCACCGAAGCCAAACGATCTCGGAGGTAGCATGAGCCATGGCACGATACTCAGCCTCAGCGGTGGAACGAGCAACAACAGACTATTTCTTACTCTTCCAGGATATGAGAGAATCGCCGAGGAAAACACAAAGACCAGAAGTGGATTTACGATCAGAAATGTCACCTGCCCAATCAGCGTCAGCATAGGCACGAAGAGTCAAGTCCGAAGAGGTAGATAACAGCAAACATTGTAACAAAGTACCACGAAGGTAACGCAGAGTACGGAGTAAGGCAGCCCAATGTGTGGAACGAGGAGCAGAAACAAACTGACTGAGAATGTGCACAACATAGGAGATATCCGGACGAGTAACAGTGAGATAAACAAGGCACCCAACCAACTCGCGATACATAGTGGGATCCTCAAGAGGAACGCCATCAGAAGCCGAAAACTTAGCATGCAACTCAAGAGGAGTGTCAACAATTTTGTCATCAGTGAGATTGGCACGAGAAAGAATATCACGAGCATATTTAGTCTGAGAGAGAAGATACCCAGTAGGAGAAGTAGCAACCTCAATACCAAGAAAATACCGAAGAGGGCCCAAATCCTTCATCTCGAACTCCTGAAACAACTGATGCTTAACCTCCTCAATAGTACTAGAATCAGAACCAGTAATGATCATATCATCCACATATAAGAGAATGAGAACAAGGCCAATAGCAGTGCGCCGAACAAAGAGAGCACAATCATGATGACTAGGGCGAAAACCAAGCTGAAGAGCAACAGAGTGAAAGCGCTCATACCAAGCCCGAGGAGACTGCTTGAGACCATATAGAGCACAACGAAGACGACAAACAACACCAGGAGGGTGAGAGAGACCCGGTGGAGGGCGCATATACACTTCTTCAGTAAGATGCCTATTCAGAAAAGCATTTTTGACATCGAGTTGAAACAAAGGCCAGTGATGGGCAACAGCAACAGAGATAAGAGTACGAACAGTAGTCATCTTGGCAACAGGGGTAAAAGTCTCATTGTAATCAATCCCATACTCCTGAGAAAAGCCCTGGGCAACCAAACGAGCTTTGTACCGTTCCAAAGAACCATCAGAAAGGGTTTTGACCTTATAGACCCATTTACATCCTACAATATTCTTGTCAGCAGGTATTAGAACCAAATCCCAAGTCTGAGTGTCAGCCAAAGCAGTTAACTCGTCATTCATGGCCGCAATCCAATTAGGATCATGACAAGCTTCCTTGTAAGACCTGGGCTCAAAATAAGTATGAAGACAAGAAAGAAAAGACTGATAGGAAAGAGAAAAACATGTATTACCAAAACCATACCAGTTCGGAGGATGACGGTCTCGCTTTGGAAAGCGATGTGCAAGAGGAGCGGGATCCAAAGAAACAGTTGGAGGGACAGGAGAGCTCGGAAGTGCTGTGCGGCGCTGATAAACAAGAAGAGGAGCAGGGGAAGCGGGAGCGGGAGAGGAAGTGCCTGGCGAGGTAGCAGAAGTGCTAGTAAGAGGCAAAGTAGGGACCTCAAGATCAGAAACAAACTCATCAGGAGAAACATCAGGAGGAAATGGGTCAATGTGAACCAATTCATCCTTAGTAATAGGGACAGGGGTGGAAGGTATAGTGTAGTAGGGTAGTTTTTCTAAAAAGGTGACATGCCTAGACACATATAGCTTTTTGGTGGTAGGATCATAGCACCGATAACCTTTCTAAGTAATGCTATACCCTAAAAAGACACATAGGATACAACGAGAACTAAGCTTAGAGCGCTCCCGTTTAGGAAGAAGCACAAAGCATGCAGAACCGAAAATACGAAGAAGAGAATAATTAGGAGTAACACCAAGAAGACGCTCATACGGAGATGAGCCTGAGAGAAGAGGAGTAGGCATTCGATTGAGAAGATATGTAGCAGTGAGTATAGCTTCTCCCCAAAAAACAGAAGGGACAAAAGACGAGAGCAACAAAGAGCGAGCAGTATCAAGGAGATGACGATGTTTGCGCTCAGCTCGACCATTTTGGGCAGGAGTGTCAGAACACGAAGACTGATGAATAGTGCCATGAGTAGCTAAAAACTCCTCAAACTCAGACAAGTAATACTCACCCCCCAAATCAGAACGAAGAACTTTGATCGTGGTGGAAAACTGAGTGCGAATCATGGAGTGAAAATTAGAATAGATTTTGTAAAAATCAGATTTTCGGGTCATCAAATAAACCCAGGTGAATCGACTATAATCATCCACAAAAGACACATAATATTGCGAACCACCCTTGGTAACTATAGGGGAAGGACCCCAAACATTAGTATGAACCAAATGAAAAGGAGAAGAAGAAATAGAACTACTTTTATTAAAAGGAAGAGCAGACATTTTAGCCAGTTTACAACCTCGACACTCAGAAATATTATCAATGGGAAAATTGCCTAAATGTCCAGACCGAACTAACATCCTTAAACGGTCACTCGACAGATGACCTAACCTAGAATGCCAAATATAAAATAAAGAGGACTTATTGTTTAAACAAAAAGAAGACAATGCAGTAGAAGACACTTCTGGAGGAACATGCAAGCTGTCCAAGATATACAGTTCTCCAACTCTACGCCCGATCCCAATCTGCCTCTTGGATACCCGATCCTGCACAACACAATGAGAAGAAGAGAAAACAACATCAAAACTGGAATTAGATAATTGATTAATAGAAATAAGACTGAGTGAAATGTGAGGCACATAAAATACAGGAGAAAGAGACAAATGGGAAGAGGAAATAGAACCAATAGAGTGTACATGCATAGAAGAACCATTAGCAGTAGCAATAGTGATAGAAGAAGATGGGGAGACACAATTACTAAGGAGAGATGCAACATGGGTCATATGATGTGAACAACCAGAATCTAAAATCCACGAAGTGTGGATATTACCTGAAGAAGAAGATGAACCAGACAAACCTAACTGAGTGGTAGTCATAGCAGAGGCCTGGGACAAAGGATTTGGATTAGCCACCATGAAAGACTTGAACTGCTCAAACATAGACTGCATATTGGAAGACGGCCCATTCTCAGAAATTGGTGCAGAAAAGGCGGCAGATGAGCGAGATCCCGAAGATGACGGCTTAGAGGATAGTGAACCATATGAACGACCCTTGGGCTGTAAAAGTTTAGGATAAGCATGTTTCCAATGGCCTCGCTGATGACATAAGCTGCACTCATCCATGGAAACCCGAGACTTGGGCTTTCCAGTAACCTGAAATAAATGAGATGGTGGGGTAGGTAAGAGTGGAGAAGTGACAAAAACTGATTGGGAGGTAGGGACACCATGAGCCACCTTAAACCGAGTTTCTTCCGCAATAAGCTCACGGATAGCACCATCAACAGAAGGTAAGGGGGACCGATGAAGAATAGCTCCCCGAAGTGGCTCAAATTGATCACGAAGTGCCACAAGAAACTGAACAAGACGTTGCTTCTCCCGATACTTGGTATAACTGTTAAGTAACTGCAAATCTGATGGTTCCATTAACGCAAGCTGATCCCAATAAGTTATCATCTCATTGTAGAACTCCTGAATGGACTTATCTTTTTGACTAGCACTGCGAATAGACTTCTCAAGTTCATACTGTTTTGCAAAGTTAGACTCAAGGTACATAGTTTTCAAATAGTCCCAAACTTGTTTAGAAGTAGAATACTTGGAAAAATTCATACCAATGGTGGTTTGAACTGAATTATGAAACCAAGTAAGAATTTGTGCATTTTCCTTATCCTATGTAGAAACAGCAGCCTCAGTTTCCTTGGATTCCATAGGTCTAATAGTTACACCAATAACATAGTTCCACATGCCTTTACCCATTATAAAATTCTTCATTACATGAGACCAATAAGAATAATTGGTACCATCTAACTTAGTAGTGATAGCTTGCAATTTATCCTCAGCCATATTTCTAAATTTCAATTCACTGTTCCAACACTTATCAACAAATAGCCCTCAAATTTTCCTCTAAATACAATTTCTATAACTCACCAAATGCTCATATAACTCAAATGAATAGTGGAAGTGAACAGTACCCAAATCAATAACTCAAATTAATAGTGGAAGTGAACAGTACCAGAGAGAGAGAGAAGTGGAGATGCTGTTTATCAACCCAACCGTGGGTTTTGAACACAAAATTCCAAGTAAACCCTAGTACATGATCAAACCACTCTGAAGGCTGCGATGCACTGGGATGGACGATGCTCTACGATGCAAGAGAGAGAGACAGACGAAGGCTGCGATGCACTGGGATGGACGATGTACTGCGATGCGAGAGAGAGACAGACGAACCACTTGCAAGCATTGGGATGGACGATGCTCTGCAATGCGAGAGAGAGAGAGACAGACGAAGGCTGCGGCGATGCTCTGCGATGCAAAAGAGACAGAGGCAGACCTGCGATGTGCAACCTCTGGTGCCAAGAATAACCTAGGTTCGATCGCAACTTTGCTCTGATACCATGTTAATAGAGAATGAATAGAAATCTTGTATTGATTTACCAATCAACTGAGTACAATTATATAAGCTAATAGAAGACAAACCCTAACAACCTAAAGGACCAAACTATCCTTATTGAACAATATAAATTACAAATTCACACATCATTAATTGGTTGGGACTTAGCCTGTCCAGTGCAAAAAACTATTTATTAAATTGGTGAACTGTGTTCGACTCTTACGGGGCGCGAAAAATCCTGACTTTGCCAGGGGTTCTCTTTGAGACCTCGCGCTGTACTCCGGTCGAAACTTGTCCGTGGCTGGGGCGGTTGATGAGCTCCGCTGGTGCCTCAGTGGTGGGTCCCCCACTTGGTGGGGGTTAATTCCTGGCTGGCAACCGGCTACCCCGGGGTCAGGGTCCGCAGGGGCTATGATGACACCACAGAGCCCTTTTTTTCTGATAAAAAAAAAAAATTGGCGAACTGTGTATATTTAAAAATAAAAAAATGACTAATACAATTCTAAAAAATAATTTCCGAATGTAAATTATTTTTCCGAATCCAGAAAAGAATTATTTTTGAAAAACAAGTAAGAAAAGAAATTTCTTTGTTCAAGTATAAAACTCGAACAAGAACACACACTGTAAATTAATTTAATTAATAAAACTTACAAATTATTGATGAATTGAAATGCAGAAGTAAAGGAAAGCCAAGGCGTGTGTTGGACACACTTTCCTTAAGATCATTACGTCTTCACTACGGTGCTCAAAACAAATGACACCGACCTCCCAGGATGCAAGGACTATATCTTAGAATTGCAACACTACAAATTTGGGTTTGGCGAACAGACTGTGTTATGATCTCTTTTACAGAAAAAACAGAAGAACAAATATACAAAAGAGTATGCATTGAAGAAGAGGAGAAAAATGAATGAATGAATTGCTGGACAGGTGCCTGAATTTATAGGCTTAAAGGTAACTGTTTGGATGAGTTTGGAAACCCGCCGAACTGAAATGAAGGGTGTGTGTATATATGTGTGTACACAGATCTGAAATGAAGAAGAAAGAGACCCTTCGGAGACCAGCCACCACCACTACTATCTTCGTACCTGTACGAGCATGAAATAATCTCTTCGTATAATCCTGTTGATCAAGTTTGTGCTCCTCCAAACGTCGTCGCTTTACTTCTTGAAAATACAAATGTGAGCTAGCCGGCGGGTGTGTACCGGAAACCCCTCCGATGCCTAAGTCAGCAAATAGACAATAGACACAAAAGCTCTGTGTATTTTAGAGTAAAGATTATGATACCTGTACATAGGTCCTGCTATGAGCTTTTATAGATTTCGCCTGGCACAATCCTAGTAGGATTCCAACTCTTCTTATAAGAGTCCTCCTAGGAATCACACACCCTTCTCACTACCAAGCAAGTGAGATAGCCTCGTACAATCCTGGTAGGACTCTACTCTCCTTAGCAGAGTCCCCCTAGGAGCCTTAAGCCCAAGGATAATGCTTATTCTTAAAACACCCTCATCACTGCAAGCCAAGTGAGATGGTTTTACCACGGCAGAATGACAGCACAACTGAGCTAATACCTCTGACACACTCAGCTCGGTGCTTCCACGGGCAATGCCTAGCTCGGTCATTGCCCACTTATACCTCGGTTTGGAATACTTAGACCGAGCTACTTGTAGCTATCTCTGACCGAGCTAAGAGGGGTAAGCTCCAAGCTGCGAAGCCCATTCACTTCGGCCCATAGCTCGGTCCCTCACTATACATGGACCTAGCTCGGCCCTAGTTCATATAAAATCTCCCTCTCAATTGCCCCTTAATGCCATCTGCAACGCATGATTTGGGATTACTCATTACCAGCCGAGCCCAATGTCCAAGTCTTCAACCGAGCTCATTTGTTACCGGGCTACTGATTTGACCGGTTCAGAAACGTCTTGTCAGTTGCTTTGCACGTCGTTCCACCTCTTAAGCATGTCTAAATCATGTTTGGCAGTTGGAATTATTATCTTCGAGCCACGCTAAAATGCCTCAAACTAACCGAGCCGAAATATGCATCTGACCGGGTCCAAAAATGTTTTACTCAACCGGGCTATTTGTAGTTCGGTGCAAGAAACTCACGTCGGTTGAACAGCCTGTCATCTCATGTCTAACATCGTGTCCTTACTAGGACACGTGGCGTGCGTTAATTGCCCTTTTAAACAGTAACAGCCGTATCACACTGCTCAAGAAAAAAATTGAAAATAGACCCGCCGTTTTGTCTTTCACATAAATACCATTCCTTTATTTCGAACAGTCACTCTTATACTGTTCATCTTCATTTCTCAGAGGGTCTCTGCATTCAAAGCTCCATACCCACGCCTCCATCCTCGTTGGTCTTCTTGCTGGTTGGTTATTGTCTTCAAGCCTTCTCACTTTGTAAGTTACTAATGCCTCTTTCTGATGTTCCTTTTTATCTATTTCTTCGTTTTTGGTATTTTAATCTCCATATACATGCGTTTATATACACTGGAGTGTTGAGTAAATACCATAAACACAAAACCTTACGCTCGCGTTCAAAAAGCACATCAACTGGACTCAAAAAACATAATGTTTAATCCAAAGTTGTGCTGTAACCGAACTAAGTATTTGTTTTAGGCAACTTTTAGGCTGGAACACGACCGAACTAAGAAATTAGTTATAACCTTGCATACTTATCTCCAACCAAGCGAGGGGCCTTGAGTTGGCCCTTCTTTACGACCGAATTGAGAGTTACCTGTTTAGCCAAATGTAGCCGAGCTAGGCTTTTACTATTCTGCTGTAAATTGATTATTTACTTTGCCCGGTCCAGTTGTCTGGACATAACACTTCTTATTTCCCCTTTGCAGACTTGACTAGGTTGGCCATGCACACTTTTGCACCATGCCCCTAGGCGACTTCGCACAACCGAGCCGACCAAAGCCTCAGCCGCGCCGAGCTAGGTAACTTTTGAACTCTATTTACAACTTTAAGTTAACATGGGTAAATACCGATTTCTAGTTGACTCCCCAGGGGCCATAGCCAAGTTCCAAAAGGATTACCAAATTCCAGACGACGTCCACCTATCTTTAGCCGAACCAGAAACCGGGCTTTGTTCCTTTCACCGTAATATCAATAGTAGAGGCCGGTCTTCAGTTTCCTGTACAACCACTGATATGCGAGTTCCTCAGGCAGACAAGACTATGCCCAACCCAACTCAGCACTAACACTTATAGGATAATAAACGGCATCGCCGAGCTAAACCGCCAGCTCAGCCTCAACCTCGAATTGGCTGAGCTATTCCATCAATACTTGCTTGGCCAAAATGATGACGGTTGGGTGTATTATTTAAGAGTAAGGAGAGGCTGAGAGAAAATTGTAAAAAACACCCCGGATAAAGACGTTAATGACGACGAATTCTTCTGGGTCTCTGGCAATTTCGAAGACCAAGAAGCCCAGATACCGGGCTACAATATCAACTGGAATAAAGGGACAGCCGGTATAAATACCTCGGTTTAGTTCTGTTTTATTCTTCTGTTTCAGCTTACTCACCGTGCTAACCTTTGTCCTTTTCTTTTGTAGATTTGAACCAACTAAAATCGCACTATACTTACGCCAACCAGGACGCCCTCCGAGCCGCACTCCGGTACCATCATCATGAGTGGACCGAGCTGCTGAACTTCGAACCAACCTATTGATACAGTGGAAGGAGGAAGGTTAGGGTAATTGACTTTCTTCTGGAACCATCACCAGAACCAGACCCAAACTTGCCACAAATCAACCTCATTCCCCCTAACCGAAGAACAAGAAATGGCCAAGCGCCGAGCTATTCGAGCCTTGATCACTGAACAAACATCAACTCCAACTGGCGGGGGTCCAAACCGAGACACCACAAGCAGGTCAAACACACGAGGCTGTGGTGGCCCTCCCAACAACCTGAGCCTCATTATCTCAGCCAAGCAAGCATGCGCAGACTTCTTCGACCGAGTAGCAGCGGTTGATTGATAAGGAGGATCACGTACTTCCTGAAACAACATCGCCGAGCCCTGAGCCTATCCACACTGACCGAGCTATCCCTTCAAAATGGGCACCAAAAATAACATACAAGAACCGGGCTATTTTGAACACAGACTCGGTGGTTGTAGACAAGGACCACAAGCTTGCTTTCAACCTTGCCAAAAGTGTGTGTCTACCAGCCGACATGGAGCACCACGACCACTTGACCGAGCTCAAAGTCATACGCTCGGTCACTAAGTCAATGGTGCTTATAAGTGCTCCCTTTGTTTGTTTTCCAGTTTACACATGTGTTTGCTCGGTTTTAGTTATAATCACTATCTCTCTTTCTGCAGGCCATGCAGAAGAATTATGTTGCTCATAAGCGCATGCTGGAGCTACGCATGACAGCACGGCTGGCCATGGTAGACGCCAACACTAAGACAATCGAGTTGAACGAGGCCAAGTAAAAAATGACCGAGCTCCATTCTGAAAGCGCCCGATTCACTGAGCTGGTCAACTCGGTGGAAGCGGATAAGCAGAAGGCTTTGGCCGAAAGGAAAGACCGCTATCTGTGTGAGCTGGCCAAGCTCGAGAAGAAAAAAGATGTAGAGATCGCTGAGCTGAATAAGAAGATGGAGGACGCTGAAGATCGTGGCTATAAAGAAGGGGAGGCCACCTATGTCCTGCAGTGCGAAGCTGCGAAAGACATATTTTTCAAATGCGGATGGAAGATAGCTGCAACAAAGCTCGGTTATGATCAAGAAACTGAGGTCTTCCAAAACCCTCCTCCCCACTTCATTCCAAGTTATATGGCGGACTACGCCAATGCCATTCAACAAAAGTTGCTCCAAGAGGGGGAGAAGGAGGAAGAATCCCCAAAGCCAAACAACACCCCACTTGTTACCAATGATCACGGTCTTCAGACTGCTCAGTCAGCTCGGGTGGAGCCATCGGTGCCAAGTACGGTTGATGATGCGCCTATGATTGACCTACCTACTTACTGGAACCGAGCTACTGAGTGGTGAAGCTCGGGTTGACCTGGATGCAGATTTGGACGATCTATTTGCTTGATCTTGTTTTTCTTATTTTGATGTTCGACTCAAGCCCCTCCTCTTGTAGTGGACTTTTTTCAAACGGAATGAAATCTGTAATTTTTCCCTTTCTTTGTTCGGTTTCACTCTTACTTGTAATTACCCTTCAACTTTAATTTGCATGTCTTGAACTTTTTGCTCGGTTTACATTTCTTAATTTTTTACGGCCAAGATAGCCATCTCTGTCCAAGAGCCCTATAATTTGCTAACCTTACTATATGTTGGCCATACCTGCCAACTTTCTTCGGCCTAAAACCTTACCTCGGATGAAGAGAACTAAATGTTGGTCATTCCTGCCAACTTTCTTCAGCCTAGATCCTTATCTCGGCTGATGAGAGCTAAATGTTGGTCATACCTACTAACCTTTTTCAGCCTAGATTCTTATCTCGGCTGAAGAGAGCTAAATGTTGGTTATACTTGCCAACCTTCTTCAGCCTAGATCCTTATCTAAGCTGAAGAAAGCTAAATGTTGGTCATACCCGCCAACCTTCTTCAGCCTAGATCCTTATCTCGGCTGAAGAGAGCTAAATGTTGGTCATACCTGCCAACCTTCTTCAGCCTAGATCCTTATCTTGGCTGAAGAGAGCTAAATGTTGGTCATACCTGCCAACCTTCTTCAACCTAGATCCTTATTTCGGCTGAAGAGAACTCAATGTTGGTTATTCTTACCAACCTTTCTTCGACTGAAGAAGAGCTAAATGTTGGTTATTTCTGCCAACCTTTCTTCAGCTTAGATCCTTATCTCAGCTGAAGAAGAGCTAAATGTTGGTTATTCCTGCCAACCTTTCTTCAGCCTAGATCCTTATCTCGGCTGAAGAGAGCTAAATGTTGGTCATACCTGCCAACCTTCTTCTATTGCCCCTAGCTGGTATTGACTAAGAACAACTTTTACAGTAGAAAGAATTATGCTGAAAAAGAAACTACTTGTTTTATTTGAAAAAGAAAAATTACAAGTATTTTAAGGAAAAGCCAAAAATAAAATAATTTGAGATTGGCAGTGTTCCATGGCCTGGGAATAGCCTTGTTGTCTCCATTTTCCAAGTGATATGCCCCTTTTCCTGCTAAACCGACCACTTTGTATGGTCCTTCCCAGTTAGGTCCTAACTTACCATCTCCGGGTACCAAAGTGTTTCCCATTACTTTGCGCAGTACCCAATCTCCAATCTTGAATTGCCTTGGATGCACTGTTTTGTTATATTTTCTGAATAACTCCTGCTGGTATGAGGCAATGTGAACAAGTACTATTTCCCTCTTTTCTTCTACGAGGTCGAGTTCCAAGGTTATGGCTTCTTCATTCAAGTTTGGGTCAAAATTTTCACTTCTAATAGTGGGGAGGCCTACTTCTAGTGGGATTATTGCCTCCATGCCATAAGCCAAGGAAAAAGGCGTTTCTCTAGTTGACCGCCGAGGTGTGGTACGGTAAGCCCATAAAACATGAGAAAGCTCCTTAGCCCACTTGCCTTTTGCTCTCTCCAACCTTTTCTTCAAACCATCTAAGACGACTTTGTTTGATGCTTCTGCCTAGCCATTCACTTGAGGGTATGCTGGTGTAGAGTTGTAGAATTCTATCTTGTATTCTCGCAAAAGCCCCTGAAAATTTTGCCATCGAACTGAGTGCCATTGTTAGATATTAGAGCCTTAGGTATGCCGAATCGAGTTATGATGTTCTGCCAGATGAACTTTTTAACATCTTTTTCCTTTATTGATGCGAGTGCTTCTGCCTCAACCCACTTTGTAAAGTAGTCTATTGCTGCGAAAAAGAACTTTCTGTTGCCGGGTGCAGTTGGAAGTGGTCCCACTATGTCCAGGCTCCACATTGCGAACGGCCATGGGATAGTTAATGGTAGAAGCTCTCTGGCTGGTTGATGTATTTGGTGTGCGAACTTCTGGCATTTCTCGCACCTCTTAACATATTTCTCTGAATTTGCTTGCATGTATGGCCACCAATATCCTTGTGAAATTGCTCCGTAAGCCAATGATCTTTTCCCTTGGTGGCTTTTGCATATGCATTCGTGTATCTCGAACAAAAATGCCTCGACCTTGCTGGGATGGACACATTTCAAGTAAGGTCCTGTGAAGGATTTTTTATACAATGTCAGTGATGGAGAGAGCCAGAATCGCTGTGATTTTGCTCTAATTTTGTTGGCTTCTTTCTTTTCTTCAGGTAAGATGCCGTCTTTTAAAAACACTATGATGGGGTCCATCCAAGAAGGGCCAAGTTCGGCACAACATACCTCAGTTACTTCGGGTTCTTCAATGCTTGGTCTGGGTAGGAAGTCGATCAGTAATGGGTATGGGATAGATGTATTTGCCATTGAAGCAAAACCTGCCAACTCGTCTGCTCTACTGTTTTCTTCTCGACCGATTTGCTCTATTCGAACTACTTCAAACTTCATGATCTCCTTTCTGACTACCTCTTGGTACTTAGCCATCCTCTCATCTTTTGCCTTGTAGTCGCCTGAAATCTGGTTTACTACCAGCTAGGAGTCATTGTAAACCATTAGCTCCGTGGCCTTCATGAAAAGTACTGATTTTAAGCCTGCTAACGGTGCTTCATACTCTGCCTCATTGTTGGATGCTGGGAAGTCGAGGTTGACTGCCTGTTCAATTGTTAGGCCATTTGGTGAGATGAGAATTATGCCCAGTCCTGCACCGTGCCTATTGGATGCTCCATCCACGAAGAGTTTCTACATCTCTTTAACGAATAACTTCCAGCAAGTAGTGGGATCGGATGACGTCTTGGGATCATGGGTGTAGCTGGTGTTTTCTTCCAAGTCTATGCCTGCTATTGGTGTTTGATCTTCACTGTTTGACTGCCTCAAGTCTTTGCTTTTTGATGAGTCCTCACTGGGAGTAGCATGGTTTGCTCCTTTCTCCCTGTCCGCAGTTCTGTATGGCTTGTAATGTAGCTGGGCATCCTGCGTTAGGGGCTACGCAGTTCTCGCGGCAATTTCCTCTCTTACTTTGGTTGCGTCGGTCAAATCGACCGGGCAGATGTGATGACTTCCTAGTGTGAACTCAGCCACAAAGTCTGCTAAAGCTTGGGCTTTTATTACGGTTCTGGGTTGAAACTTGATATCGAACTACCCCAACTCTACTGCCCATTTCAAGATTCGTCCAGAAAAATTCGCCCTCTCAAATAAGGCCTTTAATGGAAAAGCCGTTAGGGCAATCATAGTGTGGGCATGGAAATAGTGTGACAACTTTCTTGAGGCCATCATCAAAGCTAGAGCCAGTTTTTCCAATGGTAGGTACCTTGTTTTAGCGCCAGCAAGGTCTTGCTAACATGAAAGATAGGCAAGTGTTGGATTCCTTCCACTCTGACCAACACTGCGCTGACTGTATGCTGTGAAACTGCTAAGTACAAAAAGAGCTCTTCTCCTGGTACCGGGGTTACAACGGAGGAGAGGTCATGTAGTCTTTCAAGCTTTCTAGGGCGCGATCACATTCTTCATCCCACTCAAACTTGGCCTTCAGTGCTTGGAAGAACGGTCGACATCTGTCTGACGACCGACTTATGAACCGGTTGAGCGCGACTGCTAGGCCAATGAGATGTTGTACCTATTTGACTGTGTTGGGCCTGTCAAGATCTTGGATTTCTTTGATTTGAGAGAGATCAGTTTCTATACCCTGGTTGGTCACTAGAAAGCCTAGGAATTTGCCTGATCCTACACCGAATGCACACTTAGATGTGTTTAGACGTAACTTGTAGGATTTCAAAATCTGAAACATTTCATCTAGGTCCCTGAGATGGTCTTTTGCATCGTTGCTCTTGACCACCATGTCATCTATGTAAGCCTCCATTGTTTTGCCTAACAATGGTTCAAATATTTTGGTGATCATTCGTTGGAATGTAGCCCCTGCATTCTTTAGGCCAAAGGGCATGACCTTGTAACAGTACAATCCTCTGGGCGTTGTAAACGACGTGATCTCTTGGTCTGGTTCATATATAGGAATCTGATGGTAACCTCGATATGCATCAAGGAAGCTAAGTCGATTATGCCCTGCCGTTAGGTCCACCAGTTGGTCTATCCGTGGTAGGGGAAAACTGTCTTTTGGGCATGCTTTGTTGACCGTTTTGTAGTCCACACAAACGCGCCACTTGCCGTTCTTCTTTAGCACTACTATAGTGTTGGAGATCCACCTGGGATAGTGTACTTCTCTGATAGCTCTTGTCTCCAGCAGGTTTCCTACTTCTTCTGCCACTATCTCTGCGTGGTGGAGTGCCGATCAGCGAGTTCGCTGAATAATTAGTTTGGTAGTTAGGTGGACATTAAATTGATGGCAGATGAAAATTGGGTCAATGCCAGGCATGTCGTATGGTGTCTAGGCAAACACTTCGATGTTAGAGGTTAAGAATTCCATGACCTCTATTCTCTCAGTGCTGGACAAAGACGAGCCGAGTAAAAAGAACTTTTCTAGGTTCTTTTCATCTATCCTTACCTCAACCAGGTCTTCCACTGCCTTCTGCTTTACTGCTTTGCCAACATCTGCAAACAGTTTGTTGTTTTCTGGCTTTTCCACCATCTGAACGAACCCTTTTGCAGTACGACTTCCGTTTACTGTGACGAAACACTGCTTCGACATGATTTGGTCTCCTAAGACTTCTTCAATCACGCCAGTTTCGTTAGGGAACCGTAATGCCTGATGGTAGGTTGACGCCACTGAGCGCATGGTATGCAGTCATGCCCTTCCCAAGATTATGTTGTAGGTGGAAGGGACTTTCAAAACCCAAAACTCCACCTGTTTCATCATTGTTCCTGCTTTGATTGGTAGGATTATCTTGCCCATTGGCCAGTCTGGCATTGAGTTGAAACCGACAAGGAGAGATGTCGCAGGTGCCAAGTCTTTGTCCTGCAATTTCAATTGTTTGAAGGTCTCGTAGTACATTATCTCGCATGAGCTTCCTTGGTCAATTAGAATCTGCTTGATGTCAAAATTCTTGACGTGCAAAATGACCACCAATGCGTCATTGTGAGGGCAATGTAGCCTTACTAGATCCCTGTCTGAAAAGGACATGATGTTCGTAGCCTTTGTTCTGCCCCTTTTGACGGTAGGTTATGCACTTAATACCTCTCTCAAGCACTCAGCCTTTTTGATCATCCCCCTGAGTTCACATACCCGCTTAGGTTCGACGATCCCATGTATAACGTTGATTATGCCTTGAGGTGGACCGTCGACCGACATCCCACTTGGTCTGTTGAGGTCCTGGGAGGCTGGCTGTGTTCCCCCTTCTATATACTGGTCCAGGTGTCCAGCAGCTACTAGCTCCTCTAGATGTTGCCTCAGTGGTGTGCAATTTTCAGTGCGGTGCCCCTTCTCATCATGGAAGGTGCAACGGGACCTCTCATCATAGCCCTTTTGTGCTTCTTCCAACTTGGCTGGCCGCCGCACGAAGGGTTCATCACATATCTCGCTAAGAATCCGGTAGATAGGTTTATTGAATACTGTGGTAATGGCAGTGCGGATTCTTAACTTCCTTTTTTCTGGGTCCTCTCTGTTGGCTCGCCTGCCTCGTCCACTCTGGCTTGGTTATTCTACCGTGTTGATTTTTGCTGTAGTCTTTTTATCTGGCATCGCTGTTGTGCCAGATTTTGCTTTAGCACGGGCGCTATCTTCCTCTACTCAGATATGTTGGTGCACTCTTTCCATTAGGGCCTCCATCGTGAGGGGTGGCATCATTGTCATTGAGTCCCTCAATTTGTTACCGACTGGTAAACCTCGTTTGTATTATGCGATGCTGAGATTTGTAGGGCAATCCCCAATCTGGTTGAAAGTCTCCCAATATCGATTGTTGTAAGACCTCAATGTCTCCTTTTCACCCATGTCAATCGAGAGTAGCTAGTCAATCTCCACTAGTGTCTTGGTATTCGTTCGGAATCTAGTCACGAACGCTTCTGCCAACTGCACCCATGAGGCTATGCTGCTTTCTGGCAGCCTTTCGAACCAGGTTAGACCTAGGTCGCTAAGGCTGGATGGAAACAGGATACACATTAAAGCCTCGTTTCGCCGGTATACTGCCATAACCTGGCGAAAGTGACTTAAGTGCATGTAGGGGTCTGACTTCCCCTCATAAGTGGTGAACTTGGGCTAGTGGAAGCCTTGGGGTAGTGGTGCGTTCTCAATTGTCGGAACTAACGGCGAGCTTTGTAACCTTGCTAATACTTTATCCCCTGGTTCATAAGCAAGGCGCGGTATTGGCATCCCTACCTCGACACTCCCATGTGTCCTTAAGGCCAATCGCTGTAGGGCTAAAACTCTGTGAGGGTCGCGAGCCTGGTGTCCTCTTTCTATCGGGCCCTCTCCTCGAGCATTGTTCGCAGATTCACCGGCCTAGGTAACTCCGTGTGCCTAGATGTCGTTTGGTGCATATGCGAGGGCCGATACCTGCTTCCCTCTGTATACGACCTTTCAGTCCTCGTTCTCTTAGACCTGGAGTAACAGGTCCTGGAAGTCCTTGATTGAGTGTCGCTTGTTCTAAGGCGCCGACTTTCTGCTTGCGATGGCGTGACATGTTTGTCACGATCTCCCAAGTGGTAAGAGGGCGTGTTGCCTTTGCGCCCTTCTTCCGTCGCCACCCCTTTTCCCTTTATCTGGCGCTTCATTGTCTCCATGTCTGCCGCCATCCTCCTTATTAAATCGTCTTGCTCCCTCACACGATTCTCTAGAACTTGAGGATCCAACCTCCGCCTCTGTCTTTTAGGACTTTGAGAGCGACAGGGACTGGTGCCCCGTCTCTCTCGTGTGTCCCTCCGAGAGTTCCGTCGCTGGGGTTCTAATTCTGCCACGGGTTGGATAAAAGGTAAACCTTCGCGCCTCCTGCCCCCCTCCGGGGTTTGCCCACCGATAGCAGATTGCGGCAAATCTTCGTTGTGCGCCATTGGTTTCAACTAGAGAGGAAAACTTGATCAAAAGGTTTTGTTCTTCGTGTATTCCCACAGACGGCGCCAATTGTACGAGCACGAAATAATCTCCTCGTATAATTCTGTTGATCAAGTTTGCGCTCCTCCAAATGTCGTCGCTTTACTTCCTGAAAATACAAACGTGAGCTAGCCGGCGGGTGCATGTCGGAAACCCCTCCGATGCCTAAGTCAGCAAATAGACAATAAACACAAAAGCTCTGTGTATTCTAGAGTAAAGATTGTGATACCTGTACATAGGTCCTGCTATGAGCTTTTATAGATTCCTCCTGGCACAATCCTAGTAGGATTCCAACTCTCCTTATAAGAGTCCTCCTAGGAATCATACACCCTTCTCACTACCAACCAAGTGAGATAGCCTTGCACAATCCTGGTAGGACTCTACTCTCCTTAGCAGAGTCCCCCTAGGAGCCTTAAGCCCAAGGATAATGCTTATTCTTAAAACACCCTCATCACTGCAAGCCAAGTGAGATGGTTTTACCACGGCAGAATGACAGCACAACCGAGCTAATACCTCTGACACACTCAGCTCGGTGCTTCCACGGGCAATGCCTAGCTCGGTCATCGCCCACTTATACCTCGGTTTGGAATACTTAGATTGAGCTACTTGCAGCTATCTCTGACCGAGCTAAGAGGAGTAAGCTCCGAGCTGCGAAGCCTATTCACCTCGGCCCATAGCTCGGTCCCTTACTATACCTGGACCTAGCTCGGCCCTAGTTCACATAAAATCTCCCTCTCAGTACCATTCTTGGATGACGGAGACAACGCCGACAATGCGATGGGTTGTAGTAGATCTGATCGAAGTCGCTCGATGTCAGCTTGGTCGCCAAATCTCGACTCGCTCGACGTGGTGGAGCTGTTGCTGTCAGCGGAGGAGAGGCGAACTCCAGGCAAGAATCTCTTTGATTGCAAGGCCAAGGGTCGCGCCCTAGAACTCCATCATTGCATTGCTTGAGCGTAATTGTGATGTGAGCGCTGATGAAGCGAGCCACGCCGGTGACCAGCACGGAAAGGCTGGTTCGGGAGTGAACGCAAACCGATGAACGAATGCGCCGCTATTAGACCTGGGGCCGACAATGATGGTTGATGAACGGAGAGATGATATATACTAAGATGTATATGGATGCACAGAGAAAGTACAAGAAGAAGAGAGTGGAAAGAGAGAGAGAATTGATATTTGTTTTTTGCATTATATGTAATAAAAAGTCTTGTATTATTATGTTAAAAAATGTTTTGGAGCTCTAATAAATGAGCTCTAATAGCTCTAATGGGGTGTGGGTCTCACTGTGATAGTGATGCTTGTGTGTTTTTTTTTTTTTGACTTTCCATATTATTAGAGCTCATTGATTTAGAGGGATGTATCATTGTTGTTATTATGTTTATAGGTTTTTAGACTTCTTGACTTCTAACTCTAGAATTTTGGAAAATTAGGACAAACCTAAGTCTAGACTCATGGACACACTAGGCTATTAAATTTTTATTGTCGTAAGTATACTTTTTTAGATTTTATTTCATTTTGATAGTTCTATAACTACTAAATTATTGTGGTAATTTTGTTTCACTATTAGCTATAAAAAAAACTCATAATCTTGTTAATCTTCAAAGCCCGTATACCCACAGTCTGTTAACCCAAAATCGCAAGTTGAAGGCTCTTAGGGTGATTAGTCATTTAGGGATATGGTTTAGGCACCTAAAGAAAAACAAGAAGGTTTTAAATACCATTGATAGTCTAATATGGTAAAAAATACTGAAGAAAATATTAGATGTGTAGCTACGCAAATAGGAAGGCTAAAATCTGAATTTGATCATAGTATGCAAATAGATTAAAGAAATAGTAATAACTTACTTGCTGTAACCTCTACCATTAATGGTATGTGTGATTTATTTTCTTCTTGGTTTGAAAATATAGAAAAAACACAAAAATATAATCATATGTATATAGATAAGAAATTATATGTTTTGCATCAAACTTTAGTAAATGTGGAACAAGATGTTAGAGATCTTGGTAAAATGATTATTATAGATTTAAATGAAAAAAAAAATGGAAAATCTAATAACAAAAATAGATTTTCTAAGTGAACATAACGAAGGATGGGATCTTCCAATAGATACCTCCATACCTCGTTCGTTTTATAGAAATTACGAAATAAATGCCATCAAAAATTTAGTTTCTTCTTATGAAAAGGAAAATATGAAAATCTTGTGGAAGATGTTGAATATTGGACAAAACTTTATTTAAATCCAACATCAATTGTTGAAGAACGAAACAGGTTGAATACTTAAATTCAAAACCTATATTTAGACAATGAAAATTTGTTTACTCATTTTGGGTATCAAGGTTTTACTATAGATGCTAAAGTTGATGATGACTCCCTCTTCTCATTTCATCAACACAACCAGCGAAGTGATCAAAGATGAACAGACTTCAGAATCTGAAACTTCAGACTCTGAAATTTCTGATAAAGAAACCAAACCTGCAACTACGGGTAAAGGTAAAAGAAAAATAGATGAACCATTAGATCCAGAAGAATTTGAAGCAAAACCAGAATTTAATGAGTTCATAAAAACTACCGAATAAACGGTACCGGACACATCCACTAGTGAAACTAAACCTAGTGATCCTAAACCATCTTACCAAAGAAAAGATGATTTAAACAAAAATCTAGTAACCCAATACGGTACTTATTTGGATTTAACACATGTTGCTTTTAAAGATCAATTAAAAACAATTGATGATTGGGCACAATCCATGTCTATTTTAATAACAAATTATAAGTCAACATGGACTAAGGAAAGATTCTTAGATTATATTGCAACAAACTTACAAAGGGAATTGTTTGCAATGGCTAAGAAAATAGGAAAAATTTGGTTCTGGAAAAAACCAGAAAACTGCACTTTTATCAAACTTTTTAAATTTTGATAAGATGTGTGATTTTCTCACTATAATTAAAGAAAATATGTATGGCTATTCAGGAGAAATTAATTTGCAAGAAGATGAAAATTATGATTTACCCAAACTAGAACTATGAAATATATGTCAATTTGAAGAGTATGTGACATTATTCTAAAAATATTACTATGTTCTAGATCCTCCACAAAATACCTACTGGTTAGATCAGTTTTTTTCATAAACTCTCAAACCCATGGGATGAATTAAGTTTTAAAAAATATCCTAAATTTTTAGAAAAATTAGAAAAAAGTGATAACCTTGAATTTAGGATAATCTATGTCTTGAGACTGATAGCAAATCAGTGCTTAACGGTACAAGCAAAGAAGGAAGTTTAAAATCAAATCACCAATTCTACAAAACAAAAAAAAATGGTTGTGACCAAATTTTAGGAGAAAATTGAAAAATTGGTTGCACACCTTCTTATAAAAGAAAGGGTAAAAATAAGAAAATGAAATTTAAGTGGAAACCTTGGAAAAAGAAATTTTTTTCTAAACATAAAACATATGTTAAGAAAAGGAAAACAATTTCTTCAAAGACATCTAACAAGAAAAAATCTTATAACTGTTATATTTGTTATGAAGAAGGACATTATGCACCACCTCAATGCCCTTAAAAAGGAACAGGTGCTAAAAAGATGATAAAAATTCTTGAAGAACAAGACTTTGAAATTTGTTTTAGTGAAGAAATTTCAGATATAGAAGAAATACTGTATGAAATTTCAAGTGAAGAATATTCATCAAATGTAGATGAAGAATACGTCTTTATGATGAATACGATTACAGAATATCCTAAAGAGGAATCATAAACATTTCGATTAGGAGATTATATCGGTGAAGAAATTATCTTTTCCAAAGAACAATTGGCCAAGTATGAAAAACTTCAAGGAATTCGAAAAGAAGAAATTTATAAAATTTCAAAATTCAAACCTTGGTTAGTAAGAATATTTGAGCAACATGCTAGAAACACCAGGGCTCAATTTACGGATGAAGGGTTGACAAAAAAGAAAATTGCTAGATGGAAAAAGAATAATCCTAAATTAAGATATATTCATATAGGACTAATTCAAGTAAAAATCACTGCTTTGTTTGGACAAGGTATTCATACACCCATCTTAGAAGTCTTACTAGATAAAAGTTTCCATGATCCAATAAGAGCAATAATTGGAGGGGTACAATCTAATTTAGTAAATGGAATCGTATGGTTTAACATAAAACCAAATTTCTTTGTGTCAATAGATGATCCTAATATAGACGATGTTAGGATTCATCCAAAAACACAAAATATAGGAATGAAAAAAGATTCTTATGATCTCGCAATTCAATGGAAAACTATCCATGAATTAACAAGGCTACCTGAAACATCAATTAAAGCAATTGATACAAAAATAGTTGACATGTGGGAACCAAAACCATATGAGACAACAATTCAACTAAAGCTTATAAATTGGTGAGATTTAGAAATACCAAGAAATTGGTTAAATTTTGAACTAACAGAAGAAAGAGCAAGAAAAATTGTTAGCACTGTCAAAATAAAGGCATCTGGTAGTAATCTGTATATAACAAATAATAGATAAAAACAACTAGCACAAAATTTATCAGCTGACTGGAAAAAAATTCAATAAACTAAAAATTGCACATGATATTAATAGCAATAGTTCTCAAACAAAACCTATTGGTATTAAGATAGTGCAAGTTCCTATTATGCCAAGAACACATCATAGATTTGAAGAACAAAAAATGTTTCAAATCTATCATTATCAAACAAAACATGATGAAGTAATTTTTTGCCCCTAGCGAAGGAAAGTGAAAATATACTTATGTTTTGGGAGCCTTTAATTTTAAAGGTTATAAACCATATAGTCTTAGTGTTCTACTTGACACTGGTGCCACAATAAGCACATGCAGAATGAATGCTATACTTGAGGATAAATGAATTTTAATGAAACATCTTATCTCAGTTAAAGGAGTTAGTAGAGAAGACACCTCCATAATTCTAAAAGCAAAAAATATCGTTGTTTGGTTCAACAATAACAAATTTGTTCAAAAGTTTTATGCTTCCCAAATATGCACCGAGATTTTATTCTTGGAAATAATTTTTTATTTGCATATGTACCAATAATGCTTACTGATAAAACAATCATTTTAACTCTTAACTAGCAATTGATAACAATGCCTTTGTTGGAACAACATCATTATATATGTGATCAAGAGTTCTCGCCAACTAAGCGTGGTGATTTAACACCATATATAAATACTCTTGATGAATCTCTTTGGATTTATAAAATTTTAACTGAAAATAGTGACAATCCTTAGAAACTATGGCATCGTAGTCCATGATATTGTAGTTTAAAATTAAAAGATCATAATATAATAATTAGGGTAAAACCAATGATCTATACCTGTCAGGATATAGATGAATTCGAAATTCAAATTAATGAACTTCTTGAGAAAAACCTCATTGAAGTAACCACTAGGCCTTATTCATGTCTTGTATTTATGGTTAGAAATCATGCAGAAATTAAAAAAGGAAAAGCCAGAATGGTAATTAACTATAAATGACTTAATGAACATATAGAATTTGATGGGTCTTATATCCCAAGAAAGGACATTTTGATAAATTTAACCCAAGAATCAAAATTCTTTGGTAAATTTGATTGTAAGTTGGGATATTGGCAATTACAATTAACAGAAGAGTCAAAACCATTGACTGCATTCAGTACTCCAAGAGGACATTACCATTGGAATGTAATGCCATTTGGATTAAATATTATACGACAAATCTTTCAAAGATGGATGGATTCAATTTTTAACGAACTTAAAGATTTTTGTGTAGTATATATGTGTGTGTGTGTGTGTGTGTGACATTCTTATTTTTTCCAAATCAATGGAAGAACACAAGAATCATCTTAAGAAATTATGTAATAAATTTCAAAAACATGGAATTATTGTCTCTCCTAAAAAGATAGAAGTAAAGAAGGAAGAAATAGAGTTCTTAGGTTTAATCCTCACATTAACATGATTAAAATTACAAGAACATATTATTTCAAAAGTAAAAGAATTTCCAGAAGAATTAACTGAAGTAAAACAACTTCAAAGTTTTTTAGGAATTCTTAATTATGGAAGAAATTACTTCAAAGATCTAGCAAATTTGGAATTTCCTTTATTAGCAAAATTAAAGAAAGATGTACAATTTTGTTGTTCAAAAGAAGATACTAAAATTTAGTTAAACAAATTAAAGAAAGTATTATTGTTATACCTCCAGTTTATTTGCCTAAAAAATGCCTTGAAACGAATGCCTCAGATTTATGTTAGGAATGTGTATTAAAAGCAATACGTTCTCAATTCTGGACCGAGTCCAAAGAAACAAATAGTTATGGAATTAAGAGTAGGAAAAAACCTATTTCCATAAAAACTCAAAAACATGAATTAATTTGTGGATATAATTCAGGCAAATTTAAACCTGTTGAGACAAGATATATTATTTTTGAAAAAAACTTTTAGCAATAAAAGTTGTTTTAAAAAGATTCCGTATATATCTTGCTCCAGAATGCTTTATTGTTAGAATAGACAATCAAGCAGTAAAAGATTTTTCAATTAACAAGAAAAATATTGACGAAGGCCACTGACTTCGATGGTATAATGAAATTGTTACATATACTTTTGAAGTTGAACATTTCAAAGGAACTAATAATTTTATTGCAGATTTTTTGAGCAAAATCACTAAACCAGTGTTTTCTCTTTTCAACCATGAACAAGGGTAAACAACTTGCTGAGTCCGATAAAGAATGGGTGACAATTGCCAAAAAAGCAATCCCCAAAATAGAAAAAGTTTGCGTTGTTTTTTCAAGTAAACAACCTAGAATTTACACAAATTGGAAAGATTGCAACAGGCAAGTTGTAGGATTTCCTAGAGCTTGTTATCAAATAGTATGGCAAAAGCTAAAAAGGCTTTCTATAGTGCTCCATCAATGCCTATTTTTCAATAGCAGCAAACCAATTCAATCCTTTTTGAATTTCAGAAATCTAAACCAGATGAATTTGAAATTAAAGACTTTTTTAATCCTGGAATTCCTAGAAAAAATTATGATGAATTAAATGAAGTATGGAACACATTTCAAAAAATAAAAAAGGCTTTCGATTACATATGTCCAATTTATCATTTCAATTAGTGGAACAAACCACAAGAATAAATGAGTTACAAAGACTTTGTTTCAACTCATCAAACAAATGAATTGGGATCAAGATTTTGAATTTGGAAAAATAAATACTTTTCTTCAAATTTCTGAATTCATAAACCATGAATATTCAAATCCCTCTTTTGAAACAATTAGAAGAATTCATCTTTTTGAAAAATCAAGAAAAATTCTTCCCTGTGAAAATTTTAAAATCATCAAAGATAAAGTAGAAGATCATTAAGAAAGAATTAGTGATGTCCCGACTCATTTAAAGCTATTAAGTACATTATTGGTAACATCTGTCTCCTTGTGTTGTCTTCTTCATTGTTTAACTCTTTGAAGTGGTGTTATTATTTATTATCCCTCGTGATTGTTACGTTAAGTACATTCTTGTAAATTCCGAGATGTCATCATGCACTTTTGGGTGTTGGAGAGGAACTGGGAAGGTTTGCTGTTGTTTTAGTAGATCCTGGCCTCACTTTCTAGGAGGGACTGCTAGAGCGGTCTTTTGGTTGCTTGAGCGAGGAATCTGACCTCTCAGTACTTTGGTTTACAGATTGAACTTTTGGGAGCATGAATTTTTCGCTCGAGTAAAGAATTGATTGCTCGAGTAGTCTTTTACAGAAGGGTGTGAAGATTCTGGGAGTGGGTGTTTTTGGGTCAAGCACAAGTTTCATCACTCGAGCGGTCTTTCAAAAATTGAACTGTTCGCTCGAGCACACGATTGGTTGCTTGAGCGGTCTGTCGACTGTCAGCTCCGAAAATTGAATCAAATCACTTCAAAAGTTGAGTCTTACCCACTTTCCCATCACTTTTCACTTTACACTCTCTCTCTACGTTAACTTTCACTTTCTTTTCTCTCATCTCTCTCTAGAAACCCTCTAACCCACTTCATTTATTCCTTGATCCCTCACTATTTATTGAGATTGCAATCTTAGTGCCTTTTTTAATTTTGGAGAGCTCGTCGAGGGCTACGTGGTGTATGGTGGAGATTGAATTTTTACACCATTGGTTCAGAACTTTTTATCCTTTCTCCTCAAGCTCTTAAGGTAGGGATGTTCTTTGAGTTAATATATGTTTTCTAGCATGTCTTGTCCTTTTAATTAAGCTTTCTAGTATAGATTGATTTTGCAAGTTGATTCTAGAAAAATATTTGAGAAATGTATTCTTTCTCATGACTTGGTCCAAGATAAATTATTTTGGGTGGGCTATGAACTATTTGGGGGATGGTTGCATATAGTGTTTTGAAAATAAATGGAAAAAAATCTCATTTTTGATAAAACCCTAGATTTTGGGAAAATTTGGAAAAAGGTGAAATTGATGTGATATCTATGAAATTGATGATAAATCTCTTAAGTGTATGAAGAAAACTTTTTGGGACATTATATTGTTGAGGCATGTATGAAAGAAAATGAAAATTTTGATTGAACAATCATGGAAACAGGGGATGTGCATGTTGGCACTTTGGAAATTTAATGATGGATATTGATTATGAATATGTGCGAATATAGATTTCTATTTTTGCTTTGATTTTGGAAGGTTTCGAATCGTGGAAATTGTAACGCCCCAACCCTTCACATGTCATCAATATTGTCCACTTTGGGCCATGTCTGCACGGATTTGTTCTTCCCAATGGGTCACCTATCCCAGAACTACTCCAGCCTAAGCACGCTTAATTGGGGAGTTCTGCTAGGGATTTCACCACTTGGGAAAAGGCCTTGATGCTATATAAAGGTCTAAGTTTTTACTTTTATAGCTCAAAAACTCTCCCTCTATTCCCGATGTGGGACATCGGGACCTTACAATCCACAACCCTTAGGGCTGTACGTCCCCATGTAGTAACCTGCTAGCTCACAAGCTCGCCCATATGCACCGAGAGATGCTAGGGGCCCACACTCGGTACTCCAGGGAGTTAGCTCTAATACCATTTGTAACGCCCAAACCCTTCACATGTCATCGATATTGTCTGCTTTGGGTCATGCCCGCACGGATTTGTTCTTCATAGTGGGTCACCCATCCTAGAACTACTGTAGCCTAAGCACGCTTAACTGGGAAGTTCTGCTAGGGATTTCACCACCCAGGAAAAGGCCTCGATGCTATATAAGGGTCTAGGTTTTTATTTATATAGCCCAGGAACTCTCCCTCTATTCCCGATGTGGGACATCGGGACCTTACAATCCACTCCCCTTAGGGCTCCACTTCCCCGTGTAGTAGTCTGCCAGCTCACAAGCCCGCCCATATGCACCGAGAGAAGCCAGGAGCCCACACTCGATACTCTAGAGAGTCGGCTCTGATACCATTTGTAATACCCCAACCCTTCACATGTCATCAATATTGTCCGCTTTGGGCCACGCCCGCACAGATTTGTTCTTCCCAATGGGTCACCTATCCCAGAACTACTCCAGCCTAAGCACGCTTAACTAGGGAGTTCTACCAGAGATTTCACCACCCAGGAAAAGGCCTCGATGCTATATAAAGGTCTAGATTTTTACTTTTATTGCCCAAGAACTCCTCTTCTATTCCCGATGTGGGACACCGAGACCTTACAATCCACCCCCATTAAGGCTGTACGTCCTTGTGTAGTAGCCTGCCAGCTCACAAGCTCGCCCACATACACCGAGAGACACCAGGGGCCCACACTCGGTACTCTAGAGAGTCGGTTCTGATACCATTTGTAACGCCCCAACTCTTCACAGGTCATCGATATTGTCCACTTTGGGCCACGCTTGCACGGATTTATTCTTCCCAATGGGTCACTTATCCCAAAACTACTCCAGCCTAAGCACGCTTAACTGGGGTGTTCTACTAGAGATCTTACCACCTGGGAAAAGGTCTCGATGCTATATAAGGGTCCAGGTTTTTACTTTTATAGCCTAGGAACTCCCCATCTATTCCTGATGTGGGACACTGGGACCTTACAATCCACTCCTCTTAGGGCTGCATGTCCTCGTGTAATTGCATGCCAACTTACAAGCCAGCCCACATTCACCGAGAGACTCCAGGGGCCCACACTTGGTACTCCAGAGAGTCAACTTTGATACCATTTGTAATGCCCCAACCCTTCACATGTCATCGATATTGTCCGCTTTGGGCCACGCTCGCACGGATTTGTTCTTCCCAGTGGGTCACTTATCCCCGAACTACTCTAGCCTAAGCACGCTTAACTGGGGGAGTTGTACTATGGATTTCACTATCCAGGAAAAGGCCTCGATGCTATATAAGGGTCTAGGTTTTTACTTTTATAGCCTAAGAACTCCCCCTCCATTCCCGATGTGGGACTCCAGGACCTTACAATCACCTCCCTTTAGGGCTGCACGTCCCCGTACAATAGCCTGCCAGCTTACAAGCCCGTCGACATACATCGAGAGACGCTAGGGGCCCACACTCGGTACTTCAGAGAGTCAGCTCTGATACCATATGTAACGCCCCAACCCATATATAGCATCGAGGCATTTTCCCGGGTGGTGAAATCCCTAGTAGAACTCCTCAGTTAAGCGTACTTAGGCTGGAGTAATTCTTGGATGGGTGACCCACTGGGAAGAACAAATCCATGCGGGGTGTGGCCTAAAGCAGACAATATCGATGACGTATGAAGGGTTACGACGTTACAAATGGTATCAGAGCCGACTCTCTAGAGTACCGAGTGTGGGCCCCTAGCGTCTCTCGGTGCATGTAGGCGGGCTTGTGAGTTGGCAGGCTGCTGTACAGGGACGTGCAGTCCTAAGATGAATGGATTGTAAGGTCTCGGTGTCCCACATCGGGAATGGGGGGAGAGTTTCTGGGCTATATAAGTAAAAACCTGGACCCTTATATAGCATCGAGGCCTTTTCCCGGTGGTGAGATCCCTAGCAGAACTCCCCAATTAAGCGTGCTTAGGCTGGAGTAGTTCTGGGATGGGTGACCCACTGGAAGAACAAATCCTTGCGAGCGTGGCCCAAAGTGGACAACATCGATGACGTGTGAAAAGTTGGGGCGTTACAGAAATTATACTTGAACAAATGTGAAAGATGTTAGCAATGTTGTACAAAAGGAGATAATTATGTGTGGTCTATTCTCATTGACTCATTTGCATTATTTTAAATTTTGTTCACCTGTAAATCTTGGCTTTGATAGTAATTCTTGATTTTGAGAAAGACGATTGTTATTAATGAAAACATTTTGGGGTAAATACGTTTGGTAAGTTCGGTTATGGGGTGTAGATTAGAAATTAAGTTGGCCTGAGTGTCCTTGTTGTAAGACTAGAAACATGCGTGTATGGGTGCCTAAGCGCTTCGGTTAGTAGCCGGTAAGGTAGGATTTTGGTAGTGCCTGATACGCCTACTTGAAGACACTAGCCTTGGGGAATTACCCGAGTTGTATTTACTACCCCATTGTTTAAAGTCTTCGTTTTTATGAAGAAAATAAACTTTGAAATGACTATTGCATGGATTTCAAAAGAGATGCAAAACTTTGATAATTGAATATGGAATAGCACTACATTCATATAACTATATGAGATTGCTTTTAAACATATATATCTTGTGAAGGTATCTTTACTGGGCTTTGTGATCACCTTTAGTGGAATTGTGCAAGAAAGGATGTTGTGGCTCCGCCTAGTTGAAGACATGGAGTGTGTTGAGGGCAAGAGGCTCTCCTTTTGTGTGTGTGTGTGTGTGTGTGAGAGTATGATGTAAATGCAAGCCAAGGGTTTTATGTGTTGGTTGATAACCTTTTGTGTAACCAGGCTTAAGCCTTAGAGCGTGTAACCTCTAGGCACTTACTTTATTGTTTATTTCTTTTTTTATTGTTGCACGTGTTGTGGATTCATCTCTTTGGAGGGTGAATGTATATTATATGTGAACACTTCTTTTGTTAACTTTTTCCCTGAAATGAAATATTAATTGAAGGAGTTGGTCCATCAAGATAAAATTGCATGTTGGTTTGTGGCATTTTCTCTTTCTACTAGTTAATATTTTGAGGGCGTTACAAAATTAAACAAATTCTTTCCAAATTGATTAATAAGATTATTTTACAAGATGATATTCCAAAAACTACATTATTTTTAGATACTCAAGAATGATTTTATGAGCATAATGATTGGAAGGTCTCTGAAGAAATTGACTGGGGAATAACTAATCAAGTTATTCTTCAAAGTTTTCATTCTATACAATGGAAAGATTTTCCAGAGATGATCAAGGAAATGCTCTCAAAAGTAATAAAAAAAAATTACAAATGGAGCAAATATTTTACTTTTTGGATTGCTAGCACATTGGATGGCATGAAAGGGAAAAATTCTATCAGTCATATCAAATTGGTACTTGAAAAATACTGAAGAATCGAAATTAGCTCATGATGGACCATTAATAAATTCAAAGGGCGAGGTTGTTAATTCTCATGAACTAATTGAATTTTTATGTCTTGAACAATATTGGGTAGAAAGTCTAATATTGTTGTCCCAAAAAGCATAAAAAGTTGTAGTGAGTTGCCTTTCATGGTAACCGATGGAAGAATACTATTTGTTATTGTGGAGCTAATTTCATATATAAGAACTGTTACACAACAAAGTGAAGCAAAATATTTTCTTAACAATCTGGCAAAAAAAAATAAAAATTGCTAGATCTTCCTCTAGATTTGACAATGCAAGCTGATGAAGTGAAAGCTTTCAAAACACATGAATAGAGTCAAGCCCAAGATTCTCCATTATCAGAAGATAGTGCCTTCATGCACAATCTAGATAATATGATGGAAGCATAGTGGGCTCGTGAAGGCACGTTGCAGATATACCGGATCAACTGCATCTTTATTCAGCACACGTGGTAGCATTTACAGTAATAAAAAAAAGATAAGATTAACCAAATCTTATCCAAAACAATATCTCTTTTTGAAAAAATGTGGAAGGGGGACTGTATATGTAATAAAAGTCTTTATATTTATTATGTTTATAGGTTTCTAGAGCTAGAAGTCAAAAAGTCTAAAAACCTATAAACATAATAAATACAAAGACTTTCTATTACATATATATAGTCCCCCTTTCTTGTTTTTATAAAAAGGAATACTAGGTGAGCCTAGGCTCGGACCTGGGCCGGGCTTGGCGGGCCTAGTTTTTTTTTTCAAAAAATAAATGATAAATATATTATGTATATATATTATTTATGAGGGATAAAAAAAATTGTACTAGAGTATTTTAGTTAAGATTAATGAGATGTTTAGTTACGTTTCATGTGTGGTGGTATTTAAATTGAATTATGTATGACTTATATTTTTTTGGTTATGAAATTATGAAATTTTCTTCTTTTGAAATTAATAATTATATATATATATATATATATCAAAATGAAAGTTAATTAAATTAAATAGATAACATTTATTGAATGAATATTTTTTATTTCAAAATGAAATAAAATATTACAAAAATTTATATCATTAAATAAAATAGATGGAGATTATTGATGATAGTAGAGCAATTGCATCACTATAGGTCAAGTACATCCCAACTAGGTTGGCACCTACTAGACTGCCAATCATTTGCATAATACTTCACCTCAATAATCTAATACAAAAAAATTAGCGAAATGAAATAGTAAAAAATAAATTGTTGATTAATCATCAGAGGAGGCAGACAATTCACTCGCATTGTTCGATGATATGTCATCCAAATCGGTTTGAATTATCTCATTTTCACTATAATTTTGTCTTCTCATAAGCGTATGCATATGATCTCTAGATACCATCAGTGCCTCAACCATTTGGGATGAAAGCCTACTGCGGTAATCACTCAGCACCCGTCTACTTACACTAAAAATTGTTTCCGAAGAAACTGTAGAAATAGGAATGGTTAGTATATCACAGGCCATCTTTCCACATAGTTTCATTTTGTTTCCACTAATCCAAAATGTCAAAATTATTGAAATCATCCATTGATGGGTTTTCCAAATAACATTGTAGTTCAAACTACGTACGTTTGTATGTTGAGATATTATTCTATTTTTTATTGTAACGCACCGAAATTTATACAATAACCCATCCACAACATTGATAAATATCAACAATGATAAAGTAATTATCATTCTTTAGTTTCAGATTAAGTTTGCAAAAGAGTAACATATGTAGATATACATTCATAAGTCTATCATTGAATCTATAGCATATGTTACATAATAAAATGAACATCAAACAAATAAGAAATGCTCTAAGGGTTTATAGTTTTCCAAGACAGTGCTTGGTTACAACAAAATGGATTTAAATTCAATACAGTTAAAGCCCTAGTCTTGTACAATTAAATACGACAAAACAAACAAAATGAAGCCCTTGCTTCCAAGTCTTCCCAAGCTATTGCCTTGGCGGAGGCATATCATCAACACCTGAAAAGGGTTTTCCCACATAGGGTGAGCCCAAGCCCAATAGAAATAATCCAACACAGCATATGAATCTTAACAAAGATATACGGGTGAGATGCATATGCAATGCTAGTGACAAAACATTTTATATCTCTTTCAAACCATGCAATGACAAGTTTATATCACAGTTGATAAAACATTCTCTTTCCAATGGAAAACTGAGCAGTGAATCATATCTCTGGTAATCTCTAAAACAAGTATCACATTTCACGGAAATTTCATCCACGGAAAACCGTAAACCGGCACCCATGTAAACGTAGACTATACAAGTACTAATATTTCCATTTTACGGATATTTCGTCCATGGGATCGGTACCTATGTATACATGCAATTTTTGGGACTTTCACCCTGAACACACAGACCAACTTATTTGATGTAACAACAACTCCTTCCCAGATTCACCTCTTTTCTCAATACAAGATACATTTCCAATTAAATATATCTGCAACACTATTATATGCAAATGGATAAGAAATTAGTTTTCAATTCTCCTAATTCTCATGCAATTTCTATAACAATCATAGTTATCCTCCACCGATAACCCAAAACAAATATTTTTAAACAAATAGATAATTTCAATAAAGATAAATTTACAAAATTTCAAGATATGAATGATAATACATATCCAACTCAACCATCCTCAACTATAACAACTCAATATCACCATTTCAATATCTATTCCATTTATCAATACAAAATCAATATTTGAGATTTCTAGGGTAAAAATCCTCTTACCTTTATAAAACCATTTCCCAAGGTAAAACCCTTCATTTCATCATGCCTCAACGATAGACATCTATCCACAATCATTTCCAATAAAATCATTTGAAAACCCCTCTTTTGTTTTCCAACCTCAAAAATTTATTTCTTTCACAAAGTGGTTTTATAAAAACAAATAACTAAGTTAAAACTCATAAGGAAGTGCGGAGAATCCCTACCTCAAGTTTAGAAGATGGAAGAGAAGAACTTGGAAAAACTCAACGTCAACGAAACCAAGAGCCACTTAGATCAAAAGGAAGCCCTTGAGACGATCTACAATCTATTTCAAAGGGCCAAGATGAGAAGGTACCTCTACGTGAGTAGATCTGAAGATCTAAGTGAGAAAAGTTGAGTCTTAAGAGAAAAAGAGAGAGTTACTGGTGAGAGAGGAAAAAGAGAAATAACCAATGAGAGAGAAGTGTCTTTGGGTCTATTTATATTAACTAGGTATTAATAGAATAATAGCTCCAAAGTCAAATGAAAAAACAAAGTCAAAATCCCAAAAAGTAGGGCTCAAGTCGAACAAAATTTGGAAAAAGAGCCACAGGGGTTGACCCTCGCGACAATGGTGTTGACCCTCAAGAAGAAAAGCTGAGACGCTAATGTTTTGTAACAGACGAGGGTTGACCCTAGGAGACAGTGGTGTTGACCTTATTTTTCAGAATGCAACCTAGAAAATAACAGCAAGGGGAGGGTCGACCCTAAGAACTCGAGGTGTCGACCCTATATTTTAGTATGTAACCTAGGACAAAGCAGCGATGGAAGGGTGACCCCACCAAGACTGGTGTCGACCTTAGAGGCCAATAACAAGATAAGTGTCAACACCTCTAAGCTTGGTGTCGACCCCAGGAGCCGAACAAAACCAGGAGCCAAACAAAACTCAAGAAAGGAGACAGTGTCGACACCACCAAGGATGGTGTCGACACTCAAGCCAAAATCTAACAAGAGGGGAGGGAAGGACGACCGCTACGGATATGGTTCCCGGATTCAAAGGCAACAAATGGGTTGGTTCTAAGCTCGGATCGCTATATTTATTGCCGAAAAAACACTTAATCTTTCGCCTCGAGATGAGGTTGCTCGTGTAGTGTGTTTAGGTGTATTTACAGTTACAAGTAGCCTATATTCTTCAAATAATTTTTTGTATGTTTTCATAATAGGGGCAAATTGTTTTTTATCAACGAAAATACGTTCTAAAAATTCTTGGAAACCAATTTCTTTACACCTAGGATCAATTATTATGGCTAAACCTAAAAGATAAGGCAATTGATCAAAATATTTATCAAATTTATCTTTCATTGTAGTAAAAATGATTACATAATATTCATTACCCATATATATTACAAAAACTTTTATTATTTCTACTAACATCTGTAAAACAAATGGTGAAGTAGGAATATATATATTTATAAGAAAATAATTTTGTTACAGTATCAAAAACTTTTAGAAAGTCTTTATAGAAGGCTACTTGGCGCCAATTAAATTCTGTGTGAGTCAGTACTCCTCCTATTGATGTTGTTACAAAAAATAAATCATGCTTTTCTTTATTTACAAGCTCTTTTTAACATATTATATGTTGAATTCTACCTACTGTCTCTATCTAAAATTAATTTTTTAAATGACATACATTCTTGTTGACAAATTTTCCTATATTTCGAAATTCGATTAGTAGAAGACATAATAGTAACAACCTCATTTTTTATTATCAGTACAGAAGTCTCGTATACATGCATAACTTCTTTAACAATCAAGTTTAAAATATGGGCATAACGACGAATATGAAATAAATCACCACCAACAAGTAAATGT
The DNA here is from genome assembly GCA_036172215.1 of Camellia granthamiana. Taxonomy (NCBI): domain Eukaryota; kingdom Viridiplantae; phylum Streptophyta; class Magnoliopsida; order Ericales; family Theaceae; genus Camellia; species Camellia granthamiana. Next base: position 33,440,202 of record CM069904.1, on the reverse strand, counting down.
AAAATTGATTTCTAATGGGCTATAGTCTGATTATAATATGTTGCATTATCTAAACAAATGGTAAGTATTTTACTTTGCAAAACCCACTCATATAATACATTTCTTATTTCTACACCAAGCGAATGACTAGTGTGTGAAAGTTTAACTAATCTAAATTAAATAATTCTTTTGTTCAATTTATAATCATTAGCAATAAAATGTTTAGTGATATATTGATATTCTAAACTATTATTTGATCACAAATTAGATGTTAAACAAACTCTTCCATTCAAATTTTTGAATATGTCAAATAATTCACTAATATTCTCAAATTTCTTTAAAATCCTGTTTCTAGTAGTACTTCTTGAAAATTTTTGATATTGCAGTGCAAAACTTTCATGAATCATTTGGGCAAAGTCGGGACATTCACTAGTAGTAAAAGGCTGTTCTTTTTTAATAGTATAATTAACTACAGAATTTTGTGCACGTATAAGATCATATGAAAATGCTTGCAAATGATCAGTTGATGAAGTCCCTAATTGCATTTGACTTCTAATATCAAGTTGTTGACTTTGCAAATATTTTTTAGCATGTCATTTTAGATGACTAATACCCCTTGCAGATGGAACACTAAGTGAAATATTTACATCTTGCTTTAAATTTAATTGTACCACCAAGATTATTTGCAAATATTTTTTTGAAATGTTCCCAAACACTACTAGTTGTGCCCCTAGATGATGATCCAACTGTTGAAAAATAGATATTAGGTACATTAGAAGGAGAATCAACAGATTCATGTTGTGTAGTATATGTATCGATATTGACATAAACATTAGGAATATTAGGATCCATAGTAATGTAAGTAAAATAATATGTAATAACTAACAATTAATTTAAATAATGAGTAAACAATAACAACTAATATATGTTAAGAAATAATTAATGTGAAAAAATGAGTAACTAATAAATTTGATTCAACTAATTAATGTTATTGACTAGCAAATGTGACATAAAAATTAGCTTCTTCTAATAAAATTTTCTTGTAAAATTGCAATTGCCACTTAGGGATGAGACTTCAAAATTAATTGAGAGAGTTGATAGTTGAGGGTTTAGAGAGATTAAGAGAGAGAATTGTTTATGAGAAATAAAATGGGAGAGTGGGATAGTCATAGGAGTTTGGGACGATGGGGTCAATTTATAAAAAAAAAAAAATTGGGCCGTTTGGTGTTAAACGGTCATGTGACTGTTTCAATTGAGTTCATATATATATATATATTACTGTTGCTACATGCGCGACAGACATTGAAATCATTTTTTTTTTACTGTTGTTGCAGCATGCAGCATTGAATATATTTATTTTTTTATTTTTTGAATTTTGACCGTTACTTAGTCAGAGAACCATTGAAGGAGGGGAGTGGACTAGCGGGTCGAGAGAAATTTTTTTTCTTCGGCCGGGCTGGAGGGCCACGGGCAAAGCCAGGTTTCAAAATGATGGCCTAGGCCCAGGCTTAGGCCTAGGGTCCCAGGCTAGGCTTAGACTCGGTCCTAACCGAGCCTAAACGGGATGGCCCATCTCGGGCCGCAAGAGAGTTTTGGGCCACCCACGAGTCTCGGGCTATTTTTACATCCCTACATATCAATATACAAATGTCTATATATTTGTTAGGGGTGTAAAAATGGCCCGTGGGCCGTCCAAAGCCCATCCGCAGCCCAGGCGAGCTGGGCCCGAGCCCAGTTCGAGACTCTGGGTTAGGCCTGGGCCATGTGTTTTGGAGTCGGACTTAGCCTGTGGCCCGACTCATTGGCCCGCCCAAGGCCCGACCTACCCAAGGACAAGTGTCATTTTCAATAAATTTTTGGTGAAAAAAAAAATAAAAAATGTTCAGGCCTGGCTCAAGATCGAGCCTAGGCCTAAGTCCGCTGGCCTAGGCCGCCTAAGTCCCGAATACCTATGGGCCTGTGCCTAATTTTCTGGCCCATAAGCCGGCTCGAATTTTGGATGGGAGCCCATGCGGCTCAACGGGGGCTAGTCCAAACTAAATTTATACCCCTAATAATTGTACACTACAAAGAGATTGAGTGAAAATAAGTCCGATTAGAATTGAGCTTATCCCCAGCCCTTAATTGGATCGGAGAGAAACCTAACCCTAAAGATGATTGAGAGAGAGTTAAAGGTTCGTGGAAATTTATGGAGAGTTCAAGAGTCTGTTGGTAAGTTGATAGAGACAATGGGTAAGTAGAGAGATAATGACGACGACATCGTTGTCGGCCACTGATGGGTAAATTCATGGAAAAATTACCCTCCGAGAGATTTTACAAAATATGAAAAAATTTGTGAATTTAATTAAAAATATGTATAAGATTTTTCATTGGTTTGATTTTTTTTTTTTTTTAAAGGCTCTGATGAGTAATTTCCCCTAAATTCATCATCTGTATGCTATACATGTCCTTAAAATAAAAATATATTTTAATAGATTTTATATTAAAAATTATTAAGTTGACATTGTTTTCATTAAAAATTATTTGAAGAGATTTTTGGCCAAATTTTCTTTAAAATAAATAAATATTAATAATATAAAAATCATAAAATAAGAAATAAAATCTCCACACGGCTGGTCCTTATGGAGAAGGAATCCAAGTTAATGCCAGCAAGAGCTACCAAATGAAGACAAACCATTTCTCCCTAGTGCCAAGTAATATACAAGTGGCAATGGCCTTGTATTCATCTTGGCATCTTAAACTTTTCAACAAAAACAAAACCATGAATGGCCAACTCGTATAATTCAAAATATTCATAACTAACATTACTATAATAAGGAATTTCTTCAAAACTTTCGGAGTTGTCGCCCAACCCGTCCCCCTCAGTCCATCCATCAATACAAACCAATGGCATAATTATCCATTCTATCTATTATATAAAACCTACACCTGTCCTATTATGGACTGTCACATTTTTTAGATTTTTCAATAATACTCTTCATATTTAATAACCAACAGAACCGGAACTAAAATTTCATTATTGGAGGGGGTCAAAAGAAAAATAATTTTTTTCACCATATACACAAAACACATATATATGTATAATATGATATATAAATTATATATACATAAAAAAAAATTTAAATACCATAGAAGTAATTTCTAATAAGAAGAAGAAGTTTTTTTGGTGTAAAATAAAAAGAGAATTTAAGATGAAAGAAGAATGACATATATTTTTTTTGGGAAAATTATTGATAAATCCTATTTAGAAGTGTTTTAGCCCAAGAAGTCCATGAAGGAATTTTTTAACCCATTTAGTCCCATGTATGTATAGTTTTATTCCATAAAGTCCTTTTTTCTTTATTTACACTATTTTCTTGGACACTTATGCCCTTATATTTAATTTTGATACCCTTATAAATATTTTTTGAACGGTTAGCAATTTATGATGTGAACATTCATATTTTAAAATTGACATTGGTAGGAATGTAAAATTGGCCCGTGGACGGCCCGAAACCCGTCAGCGAGCCGGGGCGGGCCCGGCCCGTTGACAATGTGAATATTCACATTGACATGTTAACATTCACATTAATAGGAGTGTAAAATTGGCCCGCGTCCCGTGGCGGCGCGAAACCCGCCCGTAGTCCATGGGCGGCCCGGGGCGGGCCCGGTCCGGGCCGTTGACAATGTGAATATTCACGCTGACATGTTAACATTCACATTGATAAGAGTATAAAATTGGTCTGCGGCCCATGGGCGGCCAAAAGCCCGCCCGCGGCCCGGGGCGGGCCCGGCCCGGCCCGGCCCGGCCCGTTGACAATGTGAATATTCACATTGATATGTTAACATTCACATTGATAAGAGTATAAAATTGGCCAGCGTCCCGTGGGCGGCCAAAAGCCTGCCCGCGGCGGGCCCGGCCCGGCCCGTTGACAATGTGAATATTCACATTGACATGTTAACATTCACATTGATAGGAGTGTAAAATTAGCGCGCGTCCCATGGCTGTCCGAAACTCGCCCACGACCCGTGGGCAGGCCCGGCCCGTTGACAATGTGAATATTCACATTGACATGTTAATATTCACATTAATAAGAGTATAAAATTGGCTCGCGCCCCAAAACCCGCCCACGGCCCGTGGGCAACCCGGGGCGGGGCGGGCCAGGCCCGGCTTGTTGACAATGTGAATATTCACATTTACATGTTAACATTCACATTGATAAGAGTATAAAATTAGCCCGCGCTCCGTGGCTGTCCGAAACCCTCCCACGGCTCGTGGGCGGCCCGGGACGGGCCCGGCCTGGCCTGTTGACAATGTGAATATTCACATTGACATGTTAACATTCACATTGATAAGAGTATAAAATTGGCTCGTGGCCCATGGACGGCCAAAAGCCCGCCTGCGGCCCGAGGCGGGCCCGGCCCGGCCCGGCCCGTTGACAATGTGAATATTCACATTAACATGTTAACATTCACATTGATAAGAGTATAAAATTGGCCCACAACCCGTGGGCGGCCTGAAGCCCGACCGCAGCCCGAGGCGGGCTTGGCCCGATCCGTGACAATGTGAATATTCACATTGACATGTTAATATTAACATTGATAGGAGTGTAAAATTTGTCCGCTGCCCGAAGCTCGCCCTCGGCCCAGGGTAGGCCCTGCCCGGCCCGTTGACAACGTGAATATTCATATTGACATGTTAACGTGCACATTGATAGGAATGTAGAATTGGCCCGCGGCCCGTGGGCTGCTCGAAGCCTGCCCATGGCCCGGGGCAAGCTCGTTTGGGTCCGGGCCCGAGCATGTCTGAGACCCTAGGCCAGGGCCTAGGCCATCACTTTGAAACCCGGCCCGGCCCATCGGCCCGCTTAAGGCCCATTCAAGGCTCGGTCCGAGGCCCAGCCCACCTGAGGCACAATGTCTTTTTTTGTGGAAAATAATAAAATTTTGGTAGAAAAAATTAAAAAGAATTAAAAAAAAATGGCCAGGCCCGCCCAAGCCCGGCCTAAGCTCGAGCCTAGGCCCAGGCCCACCAGCCCGACCCGAGGCTGTCGTCTTCGGGCCGTGGGCCAATTTTACACTCCTATCAATGTGAATGTTAATATGTCAATGTGAATATTCACATTGTCACGGGCCTGGCCGAGCCCGCCCCGGCCAGCGGGCGGGCTTCGGGCCTCCCACGGGCCGCGAGTTAATTTTACACTCCTATCAATGTGAATGTTAATATGTCAATGTGAATATTCACATTGTCACGGGCCGGGCCGGGCTCGCCCCGGGCCGCCCACGGGCTTCGGGCCGCCCATGGGACGCGAGTCAATTTTACACTCTTATCAATGTGAATGTTAATATGTCAATGTGAATATTCACATTGTCACGGGCCGGGCCCGCCCCCGGCAGCGGGCAGGCTTCTGGCCTCCCACGGGCCGCGGGCTAATTTTACATTCCTATCAATGTGAATGTTAATATATTAATGTGAAAATTCACATTGTCACGGGCCGGACCGGGCTCGCCCCGGGCTGCCCAAGGGCTTCGAGTCACCCACGGGCCGCGGACCAATTTTACAGTCTTATCAATGTGAATGTTAATATGTCAATGTGAATATTCACATTGTCACGGGCCGGATCGGGCTCGCCCCGGACCGTGGGCTAATTTTACACTTCTATCAATGTGAATGTTAACATGTCAATGTGAATATTCACATTGTACATGGGCCGGGCCCCTACACATTGACGATATGAATATTCACATTGACGGTGTGAACATTCACATTAGGGGTATTTTGGTAATTATGTCACCCATAGGACTTATTGAAACATAAGAAAATAATATGAACTAAATAGAACATAAGTAGATGAAAATGGTATTTTGGTCTTCTTATCTCAAATAGGACCTAATGGAATAGTCAAAAAGAATATGGATTGAATGGAACATAAGCAATTAAAGATGGATTTATAGAAAAAGCTCCCATTTTTTTTTTTTATATTGGGGGTCATTTTATGTATAAAATGATATATATATTGTTGGAAATGGTTATAAATTCTGGGTAAAACCAGAATTTTATCCTAAGTTTAGTCTAATTTTTAGGTGGGCCCCGTGCATCGATTTACACGGGTCAAAGTGGTAACGCGTTCTATGCCGCGTTGTGATTCACGTGGTATATTTGGTTGTTCAAAACCATTACCGAGTGAATGGGAAATTGAAGCCAAAGTATGCTCCATGGAAATGGAGTTTTGGTGGAAATTCCTTAAAGGTTTGAATAAGGCTTGTCCCACATTGATTTGGTGGAAGGTTTTGAAAGGGTTTATAAGGCATGGGTTTGGTACTTGGGGTGTGCCCCAAGGGGTACCCAAGTGTTTTAGAGGGAGAGGTTATGGGCAAAATGGGCTAGACCCATTGGACCCAAAAATCACCACGCGCGCCGCCGCCGCCGTCCGTCCGGGCGGGCTGGGCGCGGGTGCGTGGTGTGAGGTTGGGTTGGGCTTGTTTCGGCCCAATACTAATCTTTTTGGGCCAAAAACATTTGAATTTAATTCAAATAAACTGGTTTGGATTTTTTGTACATCCAAACAGGGCCCTTCCCGAAAATAAACCAGTTTGGATTTATTGTTCATCCAAACAGGGCCCTTCCCGTTTTTGAATCCAACAGCTTTAAATCTGGTTGAATTTCAAAACCAAACAGTGCCTAAACAGTTTGTATCTGTTTAATTCAAATTGAATAGGTACAGTACCTGTTCAATTCAAAACCAAGAGCCACCATTCCATCTATAAATAGGACAGCCCTCATTTGGATTTGGTAATCTTTAATTTTCGTCCTTCATAATTCTGCAAACATCCTCTTCATTTTGCTGCATTATTTTCTTGTCAGAGAGAGTATAAACACTTAGTGTGTTCGTTAGGCAAACAATTTGTAGTGCTGCTATTGTTTGTAGTAGATCATTTTATCCTGGGAGATAGACGTCCACATTCTGAAAGCACCGTGGAGAGGACGAATCTGTCTTAAGGACACAGTGTCAAACACTGGACTTGATCAGATTATAATTCGAAGAAATTAAATCAAGTAAGTTATTTAATTAATTCTTTATGTTATTGTTGTTATTTAAATCAGATTTTAATTTTGTTTTTGTAACAAAATAAAATCTGTTTTTATTTATTTATTTATTATTTCGAGTTTGATTTTTGTAATCAAACAAATTCTCTCCTTTTCTTTATTTCTTTAAATTCTAATTGTTGTTTTGTACACAATAGAATTAAATTCTAATTGTTGTTTTGTACACAATAGAATTAAATCGTTTAAATATAGTGAAGATTGTCCTACAATCTTAAGACAGATTCCTTTTTGGTATCTTCATTGTATTTAATTTTCTGTGTTTTCAAACTAATATTCTGGTTGGAAAAACAAATAGTGATTTATGCTATTTGACAGATAGTAGTAATATACTGTCTCTTTTCTTTGACAACTAGTAGTAATATACTGGTGTCATTAACAATTGCAGATTATTATTTGGTGTTACAGAAAATTATTTTGGTATTTTATTTTTCTAGTTTTAGTAACAAGGAAAATAAAATTATTTTGGGTTATCATTTATTTTCTGGTTTTAGTAACTAGAATTTATTTTCTAGTTTTGGTAACTAGAAAATTATTTTGTGTTTTTCTGATTTTTGTAATCAGATATTTTTGTGATATTTTATATTCTAGTTTTAGTAACAAGAAAAATAAAATTATATTATTTTCTAGTTTTGGTAACAAGAAAAATAAAATTATTTTGTGTTATAATTTATTTTCTGGTTTAAGTAACTAGAAAATTAATTTTTGGTTTGGTTTTCTGATTTTTGTAATCAGATATTATTTCGGTATTTTATTTTACTAGTTTTAGTAACAAGGAAAATAAAATTATTTTTTATTGCAATTTATTTTCTGGTTTTAGTAACTAGAAAATTAATTTTGATGTAACTTTGTGACTCGATCACAATCTGTTAATTTTGTAAGTGACTTATGGTTTCATTTGGTAGACCACTTATTTTTGAACCTTTTGTGAAAAGGTGTTAATTCTTTTGACTTTATCATAGTTCATCGTGAGTATACATGGAAGAATTTGTTTCTAGAGTAAAATATTAGTTTTACAAACTAATTTTATTTTTATTACAATGTGGATTCATAGTCTTGAATTGTTTCTGCACTTGAGTCGGAAAATATATATATATATATATTTATATATTCACAAGAACTTTTTAATGCATATTTAATTTGTTTATTTATGTACAAATTAAACTTATTAAATGAAGGTATATTTTGTCATTTTGAAGTTTAAAGTTTAAATGCGTTGGATTTTATTTATGAGTTGAGAATTCTTTTATTTCATGATGCAAGTGATGGGATCATGCATGATTAATTTATTTTGTTAATTCATTATTTTTAGTTACTGCGTTTGATATGCATGTATGATATCAACTCAAGTTATTTCTTAAACAATAATTTCAAGTGATTTGGAATGATAAATTGTTATGTCGACTTTGGACATAAGCAGGTTAATTTGAATATTTCTAATCAATTTTGAATAGGTGTTTAAACACCAGAGAAATTTAAACATGAAAATGTATGTAATTATATTGTTCCGTTTAATTGGGAAGTAATTTAAGAAATCTTTTATGTTGATTATTGGTTTATTTTGAATTATGTGACATGAGATGTCGTTAATAATTATTTTACTTGCGTAGTAGAAATTGTTAAACCATAAACCATTTTATCAATATGGGGATGTATCTCTTGCATTAGTTGAGATAATTTAATTTTCTTCTGTCACAAATATTTTTTTTTTTTTTATGACAGTGACATTTATTTATAAATGAGTTACAAGAATGTATATAATCAATTGGGTTTTTGAATTGTTTGTTTCTTAGGCAAAATTTTTATGAGGATATGATTTTGTCAAAACATTAATTCTGATTTGTGTAGTCATAATTATTTTGAATTTTTGGATTTGGAATTTATGAATCAAGCACATCATAGACAACAAATGATGAATGGCATGTTACTAAATTCAGGCTTACCACAGGACTTGTGGGGGGAAGCAATATTGTCTACTAATTATGTTCTTAATAATATACCCCACAAGAAAACCAATGGCATTTCTTATGAATTGTGGAAAGGTCGACCACCTTCCTACAAATACTTAAAAGTGTGGGGGTGTTTGACAAATGTTGAAGTTCCTGTTCCTAAAAAGACTAAGATTGGACCAAAAACAGTAGATTGTGTGTTTATTGGTTATGCTCAGAATAGTAGTGCATATCGGTTACTGACTTATAAATTAGAAATACCTGATATAAATGTGAACACTATTATAGAGTCAAGGAATGCTGTGTTTTTTGAACATGTCTTTCCTTACAAGAAAGGACAGGAATTAAGTTCACAGAAAAGAACTTATGATTGTACACAAAGTCAAGAGACTAATGACAATCAAACACTAGAGACTAGTAATGGTCTCAACCAACAGGATTTAACTGCTGATGAACCAAGAAGAAGTAAGAGAGCGAAAACATCTAAATCCTTTGGTCCAGATTTTCTGACATACTTGTTAGAAAATTAACCTCAAAGCTTTAAGGCAGCAATGACAGGTCCTGAAGCACCTTTGTGGAAAGAGGCTGTTAATAATGAAATTGAATTCATTATGCAAAATCATACTTGAGAATTGGAGAATCTTCCACCAGGTTCTAAACCTCTTGGATATAAATGGATATTCAAGAGAAAAATGAAAGCAGATGGTTCAATTGACAAGTATAAAGCAAGACTTGTAGTTAAAGGTTACAGACAAAAGCAAGGTCTGGATTATTTTGACACATATTCCCCTGTGACAAGAATAACATCCATTCGCATGCTCATTGCTATAGCAGCGTTGTTTAAATTAGAAATCCATCAAATGGATGTTAAAACAGCTTTCTTAAACGGACTATGTTAAAAACACTGACCAAGGCTATGTCATAGTTTGTCTTTATGTGGATGACATGCTTATCATTGGAAGCAGTCAAAACATGATCAAATCAACTAAGCAAATGCTTAACAAAAGATTTGATATGAAAGATATGGGGGTCGCAGATGTTATATTAGGAATGAAAATAACTAAAACATCTGACGGATATGCATTATCTCAATCTCATTATATTGAGAAAATACTTGATAAATTTATCAAGGATGATTTGAATTTAGCTAGAACACCTGTAGACATCAGTCTTTATTTATCGAAAAATAAAGGTGATGCAGTGTCTCAGTTAAAATACTCCCAAATCATTGGAAGCCTAATGTACCTAATGAATTGTACTCGTCCTGATATAGCTTATGCTATCAGTAAATTGAGTAGGTACACTAGTAACCCCGGAGAAGACCATTGGAAAGCGATCATTCGGGTTCTTAGATATCTAAGATTCACCCGTGATCATGGTTTGAATTTTACTCGATATCCAGCAGTACTTAAAGGTTATTGTGATGCCAATTGGATATCGGATACTAAAGATTCAAAATCCACTAGTAGATATGTCTTTACTCTAGGAGGCGCTGCTGTTTCTTGGAAGTCCACGAAACAAACTTGCATCGCACGATCCACAATGGAATCCGAGTTCACTGCTTTAGACAAAGCAGGTGAAGAAACAGAAGACATTTCAATGTGGCCAAAACCTGTGCCAGCTATATGCATTCATTGTGATAGTCAATCTGCAATAGGCAGGGCACAGAATCACATGTATAACGGTAAGTCACGACATATTCGTCGTCGACATAATACCGTAAGGCAATTGTTGTCAAACGGAATAATCTCAATAGATTATATAACATCTAAAGAGAATATTGCGGATCCGTTAACAAAAGGTTTGACAAAAGAGCTAGTGTATAGTTCATCGAAGGGGATGGGATTAAAGCCTATTACATAAGAATCGTCATAATGGTAACCCTACTTATATGACTGGAGATCCCAAGAACTAAGTTCAAAGGGACAACTAAGTTATGTATGGCTCGTCAGAAATCACCAAGGGATTCAAATTCCCTACCCATTCCTATGGTGAGAGTGATATCTGCAACATATGTTGTATGCAGGGACATAAGGATAAGCTTTGCTTTTAATGATTACTTATATCTTGATTAAGGCATAAAATCAAGATGAGTATAAGAAGATACTCACAATAAGAATCACCTATATAAGTGTTGAACTGGGGCCGGTTCTATGAGAATGAAAGAGGCTACATTCTCTAGAAACACTTATGAAAACCAGGTGCGTTCAAGGCCAAAATGAACACAACAGTGAGAACCACGATGTGTTAGAAAATATTTTGTGTGAAATCTATTGTCTTGGCTTACACAAACGGCTGAACAATTCAAGGCATCGCGTCCATTGGTTAGCCAGTAAGTCCGATAGGTTATCACTAGGGAAGGTTCAAGGCCGAAAACTACCTATCCTGATGCAAGATATTTTCGACTTATACTCTTTCGTTAAATCTGCATATTGTTGCATTTCCGTTGTCATCAAATTCCATTCATGTGGGGGATTGTTGGAAATGGTTATAAATTCTGGGTAAAACCAGAATTTTATCCTAAGTTTAGTCTAATTTTTAGGTGGGCCCCGTGCATCGATTTACACGGGTCAAAGTGGTAACGCGTTCTATGCCGCGTTGTGATTCACGTGGTATATTTGGTTGTTCAAAACCATTACCGAGTGAATGGGAAATTGAAGCCAAAGTATGCTCCATGGAAATGGAGTTTTGGTGGAAATTCCTTAAAGGTTTGAATAAGGCTTGTCCCACATTGATTTGGTGGAAGGTTTTGAAAGGGTTTATAAGGCATGGGTTTGGTACTTGGGGTGTGCCCTAAGGGGTACCCAAGTGTTTTAGAGGGAGAGGTTATGGGCAAAATGGGCTAGACCCATTGGACCCAAAAATCACCACACACGCGCGCGCGCGCGCCGCCGCCGCCGCCCGTCCGGGCGGGCTGGGCTGGGCGCGGGTGCGTGGTGTGAGGTTGGGTTGGGCTTGTTTCGGCCCAATACTAATCTTTTTGGGCCAAAAACATTTGAATTTAATTCAAATAAACTGGTTTGGATTTTTTGTACATCCAAACAGGGCCCTTCCCGAAAATAAACCAGTTTGGATTTATTGTTCATCCAAACAGGGCCCTTCCCGTTTTTGAATCCAACAGCTTTAAATCTGGTTGAATTTCAAAACCAAACAGTGCCTAAACAGTTTGTATCTGTTTAATTCAAATTGAACAGGTACAGTACCTGTTCAATTCAAAACCAAGAGCCACCATTCCATCTATAAATAGGACAGCCCTCATTTGGATTTGGTAATCTTTAATTTTCGTCCTTCATAATTCTGCAAACATCCTCTTCATTTTGCTGCATTATTTTCTTGTCAGAGAGAGTATAAACACTTAGTGTGTTCGTTAGGCAAACAATTTGTAGTGCTGCTATTGTTTGTAGTAGATCATTTTATCCTGGGAGATAGACGTCCACATTCTGAAAGCACCGTGGAGAGGACGAATCTGTCTTAAGGACACAGTGTCAAACACTGGACTTGATCAGATTATAATTCGAAGAAATTAAATCAAGTAAGTTATTTAATTAATTCTTTATGTTATTGTTGTTATTTAAATCAGATTTTAATTTTGTTTTTGTAACAAAATAAAATCTGTTTTTATTTATTTATTTATTATTTCGAGTTTGATTTTTGTAATCAAACAAATTCTCTCCTTTTCTTTATTTCTTTAAATTCTAATTGTTGTTTTGTACACAATAGAATTAAATTCTAATTGTTGTTTTGTGCACAATAGAATTAAATCGTTTAAATATAGTGAAGATTGTCCTACATATATATATATATATATTTTTAAAATTCTATGTCAAACAATAATTTTCACAAAAACAGGGGGTCATAACCTCCTGTAGTTTTCTCCTAGTTCCGTCCATGATAACCACTGATATCCTGTAACTATTTATTCTAAACTTCCAAACTGCTAAGAAGTTTTTATCATTCATCAAATTGCCCCTTATTCATTAAACCATTCAAAAATTTAAATGTGAAATTATAAACACATCACATTTACACCCACCATTTAGATTGTAAACGAGCCAAGCCGAGCCGAGCCGAGCCGAGCCGAGCCGAGCCGAGTTTTAGTATGTTTAGGCTTGTTTATGAAGATTTTAATGAACTCGAACTCAAGCTTAATAAAAATTTAACAAACGGAGCTCAGTTGAGTTGGCTTAGTCTTGACTCGAGCTCGAGCCTATTGACGAGCCTTAACGAGCCAAAAAATTTATAAATTCATACATGCATATGAGATTAAAGTTATAATTAAAATTTTGATTAAGCAATTATATATACAATATATATATATAAACATACTAAAAAAAGTCAATATTTTACTAAAATAATAATTACTACCACTATTATATAAATGTACTATTCATAATTAACTATTGTTTACATTAATTTATATTTTCTAAATATATAAATAACATATTTATCTTATTTTTTATACACATTTTTACATTATTTAATATATAAATAATAAATATTAAACGAGTCAGCTAATGAGCTGAACTTATGAGTTGAGTTTTAGAATGTTTAGACTTGTTCATTAAAAATTTAACGAGCTTGAACTCGAGCTCAAATGCAAAAAAAGTTTAACGAATCGAATTCGAACGAACTTTTACCAAGCTGAGTTCGAGCCTGTTCACAGATGGTTCTGTTCATTTGCAGCCCTACCTACCACTAGTGTATATATATAACTAAATGTAAAAATTGAAAAATTTGAAAGCAAGGGCCCATCCTTAGACCAGGGTTTGAGTCTCATGACTTGCCCAGTATAATGTCGACCTTGAATATACTAAAACAATTCTAGTTTCTTATTATATACAGGGTCGGCTCAATAACTAGGCCAACAAAGCCCTCGCTTTTCGGCCCCTGATTTCGAAAGGACATTGGATTCCATATTCTCTTTGTCAAAGGCCTTAAAAAAAAAATAATGAACACTGCTATTTTCGATCAAAAAAAAAAAACACTGCTATTTAAACTTAAAAATTAAATTCATTTTTTAAATTTAGTAATGTGTTAAGAAGATAATTAGTTAATACATCACTAGGTCTAGAAAATAAGTCTAAAAAGTGAACTTGTATATCATTTTTCAAAAAATATTTCTTATCTAAATGTCCAAAATAAAAAGGTAAAAAATACTTTACCTTCTTGTGGTTTGACACTGAAACACTTTACCTCCCTTTAGTTTGAATATATATATACATACCTCCTCTATGATTTTAGACTAATGTGCAACCATAGTACCGTTAATGATAGATATTAAAAAGACTAATTTACCTTTACATAAAAGACCTCTCTCTCTCTCATATAATTTTCTATATTAATCACATATTTAATAAATTAAATCATAAATTAATTTAAACACCCTAATCTATTACCATAAAATTACGTTAATTAATTTTTAAATTTTAACTTAATTTCTTATTTAATAAAATTTTAAATTATATATATACATATATATATGTATATACAAATATATATAATTTTAGATTATATATATGTATATATAATTAGACCATAATTTAATCTAAACACATTTATTACCATAAAATCAAATCATAAAATTACCTTAATCTAATTTTTAATTTTTAATCCGCTTTTCCCTTTTTTATTTAATAAAATTTTAAAATAAAATCTATATATTGATGATGCAGTAACTTCAGTAGGAGATGGGCTGGACTGATCCACGCTTCTAGGGAATCTGCTGACCTCGGAGTCCCCAAAACACACCTGCAAAAAGGTCCAAAGGAGGAAGTGTTCCCCGAATGGACACTTCGACGACCAAGTTAGGTTAGGGTAGATTGATTTGAGAGAGAGAGTAACAAGGGATAGAAAAATTTAACCTCTAACATTCCTCGGAAGTTTTCCTATATCCTTCGTTTATCATTTCCTTGTCCATTCTAAGTTGTCTCGTCGGCTGAAAGTCTAAGGCCTAGCTGACCTCGTTCATGGTGAGTCTGTTTCATCAGGCGTGAAAAGGTTGTCGCATTTAATGCTATGAGGGCATCATTAAATGGCTGGTGTGTGGGTGCAATAACTTTGCAGGATCTTTGTTTGCTTACAGGGTTGGTTTCCTACCTGACAAGTGTCTGAATGTTATTGGCTCTGAGCCGGCATTGGCTTCTTGAAGTTGCTGGGCTTATTAGGCTTTGACACCTGGGCTGTGGGCTGGGCCCTGAACCGTGGGCTGGGCCCTAAACCGTAGGCTGGGCCCTCGTTGGGCACCCATCAGTATCAGTAGGCCCCCATTCCCAAGTACAGCTTTAGTCTAACGAAGGGAATAAGAAAGAAGAAAAGAGGCCTCCAAGACGACCGACCGTCAAACCGGGGGTTTACGTGGCGGGCCACTGAGGGAAATCGCTGACCAACGGGGTGGCTGAATGGGGAAGAAGGTGATTGACCAATGTGACGGCTGAGGGAGGTGACCGATCGATGTGGTGGCTGAACGTCGAGGGAGGTGACCCACCGACACGGTGGACGACCGGGAAGGGAGGTGACCGGTCGATGCGGTAAACAAGTAGTGAGGGAGATGGTTGACCGACGGGGTGGTTGAATGGTGAGGAAGGTGACCGACCGACCGACGTGGTGGACGACCGGAGATAGGGGTTATCGACCGACATGGTGGTTGAGCACTGAGGAAAGTGACCGACTGACGTGGTGGTCGAGTGTAGAGGGAGGTGATTGACTGGAGTGGTAACCGAGCGTTGAGGAAGGTGACCGACCATCATGGTGGCCGAGCGTTGAGGGAGACGACCAACTGATGCGGTGGACATTTATAGGGCATGGGCTCGAGGTACAAGAAAGCACATGATGATGTGAAGTGGAATAGACGGGAGAGAGGAAAGAGGAGAAATGTGAGAAAGGAGAGATCGAGCCCCTACAGGTGGGGCAATCTAGGCCACTGAGGAGGGATGTGAAGCGGTAATAGGAAGTGAAAGGGATGTATAAGTGTTGACGTAGGAAAGACGGGGTTTTATCTTGATGGAATTTCAAACTGGCAAATTTTAGTTGCAACCCTTGGAACACGGGTAAACCTTGGGCATTTGGACTTGTGCGCTTTACCTACTTGATTACAAAAAATCAGCATATTCCAGACTGGAGTTGGCGGAGCAATATAGGGCGGAAAGGCGGGTGGAAAGGGCGGTGAAGCAGCCGTCGCGACGCCTGTTGTCTACAATGATCTCGGCGGCGCAGCCGATTGGCCAAGTGGTGCCTGACCACTAGCATACCAAGGCGAAAAAATACACTTTAATGGCAGAGGATTTGGAGGAGTTGCGCAGCAGATACCAGATTTCGACCGACATAGAGTTGAGGCTGCCAACGGCGAAGGAAAGGGTGTCAGACGCACAACCAATGGAGTTCACGTTGTACGAAGAGGCGCTGTGAGTGGGCCTAAGGCTACCCCTCACACAGCTAGTGGTCGACGTGTTAAACCGCCTTTAGGTGGCCCCAGGACAGCTTATGCCGAACACGTGCGATCGCGTGGCCACGAGTGACCGGAGGGGAGATGATGACATTGGATGATTTTTTTTTGTGCTATAAGGCTTTATGGTAACAAGAGACATGGGTGACCCTGCAAGCGATAGCTAGGAGGGGATTTGTGGTAGAACTACCGTCGTCGGTGAAAGGATGGAAGCCAAAGTGGTTTTATGTGTCGGCGAGTGGCGAGAGAGGAGTTTGCGAGAGAGGAGTTCGCATGATTTGGAAAGTCTGCACTAAATCATTGGAGCCAAAGTTGGATGCGGCGGCAGAGAAGAAGGTCAAACAAGTGAAAGAGTGGAGGGAGAAGGAGGGGCTAAAATGGGATGACCTCGTCCAGTTCTCAGCCTTGTTTGTCCTAAATCTGGGGCCCCAGCCGACCGGGGAAGATTCTGCACTGGAGGAGGTGGAGGCAAGGAGAAAAGCGAAGAAGGCAGAGGACAAACGGGCATTTGCAATGGCGGAGAAGTATAAGGAAAAACAGTTAGGCCCAGTACCTAAGCTGGTCATAAAACGGTTGGTCTGACCATGACCCAAGCCATTGGGAGAGAATGACTTAACAGACTTTGTCCCCATGCGGGCACCGGTAGATCCATTGAAGGAGAGAAGTAGGAGGGAGGTGGACCAGGTGTTGGAGAAAAAGAAGATGAAGGGGGTGGCGACAAGTAGGGAAGAAGAGCCATTGGTGAAGAAGAAGACAGAGGGAGCATGAGAGAAAGCCCTAGAAATAAGGGGGAGAAGGCTAATGCAGGGTTGGATGGAGATGGAGGTTTGGCTGAGACTCCAATCGTCAAGGTGAGAAAAGGGGTGGAAGGAAAAAAAGGGGTGCTAAGTGGTAATCAATTGATAGACCAACCCTCAAAGAGGTTACCCTCAGCAGAGTTGCTCCCAAGCCATGGAACTGCCACTTATCATGTGAAAGCGGCGGCTGGCCACTTGGTGATGGATGTGGATGAGTCCTCTAAGGCGAAGCGGGAGGTTAGAGCGGGGGCAGACCAGCTGCTGGGGATCATTGAGGACACAATTGTGCAAGGTGTGGCTCAATTGACAGAGGTCGACCTCATGAGAGGACTCTGCTCGGCGTAGATGGAGGCGGCGACCATGGCGGCTGCTCTACTGGGCAAGGCAGTGGGGGCCAAGGTGGAAGCGGAGCCCATAAAGGCCCAGTTGGAAGAGGCTTGGGCGTAATTGCAGAATCTAAGAGCAGAGGCGCCCGGTTGAAGGAAAGTAGCGTGAAACACATGTACAAAGGGCTTGACATACGCTCAGAGAGCGAAGAAGATGGAGGTGTTGGCAGTGGTGCAAGGGTATCTGGCTGAGCATGCCAGGATGAGCTAAATTGAGGTCATTGCCGAGCTGTCAGCCGCTAAGGTAGAGCTTGAAGTGACACGTCGTAAGGCAGTGTCGCTGGAGTTTGAATTGGCGAGAGAGTAGAAGAAGGCTGATGAAGCTCAACAAGCTTGCGCCACTGCCAATGAAAGGTTGGAGGAGGCTCTTGTGAACAATGAAGAGCTGCATGAGCAGGCCTTGAAGGAGAAGGAGGAAGCATGTGCATGAATGGCGGGGCTAGAAAAGGCCTTGGAGGAGGAAAAGGCCAAGACAACAGATCTAACCAGGGTGATGGCGTCTGAGAGGGTGATTTACCCAGATCTGTGCCTTGCGGTGGTGGAGCAGTTCAAGCTATCTCCAAAGTTCCAAATGGTCGTCGACGTAGCTGTGGCAAGGGGCTTGGCCAGAGAAGGGGAATGTGGGGCTGGGCCGTCGAGTGTGGCTACAGCGAAGCTAGTGGAAGGGCAAACCAAAGAAGAAATAATCTAGAGGTTCTAGCAGTCAGACTACTACAAGCACGAGATGAGCATATATTGGGACAGTGGCTGGACGAGCTTCAAGTATAGGGCAGAAGAACTGTTCCCAGATATTGATTTTAATCGCATGAAGCCAGGAGAGGAAGACATTGCCCAGACCCCAATGGATGAGGATATGGAGGAGGAGGACTTGGCGTCTAGTGAAGAAAATGGAGGGATGGCAGATTGAAAGCTTAAGACTGGAAGGGGTTGTTGTTGGTTTGTTTTGCGTCTCATTTTGTATGTAAATATTTTAATTTGTAAAGGGTTGTACAATTTGTCAAGAAGTTTTTGCATTTATCAAAAATTAGTAAAATTATCAAAACTGGTTTTGTACTTCTGGCCTTGAATTTTGTTAATGGATTAGTTTTGTGTGTTTCGTCATTTGTGAAGAATTGCCTTGAATTTGACGAGTAAAAATTGGTTTGAATGACACATAGGTAAACGTTACCTAAGGGGTATACAGTTTTAATGGCATGTTTTAATGGATAGATGTTTGGCTAAGAGCCCATAATTGTAAATTCCAAGTATTGGAATCATCACATCCAGCATGTTTTAGTGGTAATTTTGAGAAATCAAAGTGTTGGTGAATGGCTGAGCTCTGTCTGGCTGAGACTTTTTGTAACCAAGCCTGGCTGAGCTCTTCAGGCTCAGTCGTCTGGCTGGGATTTAGAGGGTTCAGTCTGGTTAAGGCTTTGCTTGATTCAGACTAGCTGAGCTCTTCAGGCTCAGTCTGGCTGAGGCTTTGTTTGACTCAGACTGGCCGAGCTCTTCAGGCTCAGTCTGGCTAAGGCTTTGCTTGACCCAGACTGGCTAAGCCCTTTAGGCTCGGTCTAGCTTTGACGATGTAAGGTCCTTCCCACTTGGCTGCTAGTTTGCACTCGGTCGGGTTTTTAGTGGCAAGGGTTGCTTCTTGTAAGACTAGATCTCCCACTGTGAATTCCCTTGGTCGGATTCTGCGATTATAGTGCTGTCTTACTTTCTGTTGGTATGAGGCCAGTCAGACGGCGGCTGTTTCTTATAGTTCCTCTATAAGGTCCAGGTCAACCCTCCAAAATTCGTCGTTCAGCTGTGGATCGGGATTGATGACCCTAGGCATCGGTAGGCCGACTTCTACGGGGATGATTGCCTCGGCCTCGTAAGTTAGGCAAAAAGGGGTCTCCCCAGTTGGAGTTCTGACTGTCGTCCGATAGGCCTAGAGGACATTCGGCAACTCCTTTGCCCAAAGTCCCTTGGCGGCCTCCAACTTTGTCTTGATGATTTTCAGCAGAAAGCGATTGGTGACTTCCACCTGGCCGTTAGCTTGAGGATGACCAGGGGAAGAAAAACAGGTCTTGATGTTGAGCTCATCACAGAATTCTCTGAATTTTGCGTTATCAAACTGTTTGCCATTGTCGGAGACGATGGCTTGAGGAGACCCGAAGCGGCTCACAATAGACTGCCAAATGAACCTAGTGGTATTCCGCTCGGTGATCTTGGCAAGGGGCTCTATTTCTATCCACTTGGTGAAGTAATCGATGGCTATCACTGCAAACTTTACTTGGCCTCGACCGGTCAACAAGGGGCCTACGAGATCTATGCCTCACTTGATGAATGGATAAGGATTGCTAAGCGTGATCAGTTCTGTTGGAGGGGTATGGGGGATGTTGGCGAAACGCTGGCATTTGTCACATTTAAGTACAAAGTCAATGGCGTCTTGGTTGAGCGTGGGCCAAAAGTAACCCGTACGAAGGATTTTATGAGCTAAAGACCGTTCCCCGAAAGTGGTTGCCGCAAACTCCTTCATGTATTTCTCGCATCACGTAGATGGCTTGATTGGTATTGAGGCATCTGAAGTATGGCCGTGAGAATCCCCTTTTATACAAGATGCCACTGATAAGGACATAATTTGAAGACCAAGCCCTGACCTTGGCAGCCTCTTGCTTATTCGTAGGTAGTGTTCCCTGTTCTAAGAATGTAATAATGTCCTAGGCCCATGAGATAGGCTCGTCTTGGAGCAGATGAATCTCTTGGTGGGCTGGTAAGACTGCTGGATGGGTCAGGTATTCAATTCGGATGCCGTGGTTGGGGTTGGATTGATCTGCGGAGGCTAACTGTGCAATTTCATTGGCTTGGGAGTTCTTCGAGCTGGGGATATGCGTGATGTGAAAGCTATTAAAGAGGCGCGTGAGGAGAAGAGCGATGTCCCTGTACGATCGCATTGCTGCCTCTATTGCGTCAAACTCGCCTGTTATCTGTCCGACCACCAATCGAGAATCACTGAACACTCAGAGATGGTTAATCCTAATGTCACGAGCCAGCCAGAGACTAGCAATCAGGGCCTCGTACTCGGCCTCCTTGTTACTAGCTGCAAATAGGAAACAGAGGGCACATTTGAAAGATTTGACCTCTGGGGTGGTGAGGATCAAGCTAACTCCACTACCCTCTTTGCGAGATAAACCGTCAACATGAAGAGTCTAAGAATAGGGGTCTTTTGTATCAGGAGTAACGTGTGCTGGTAGAAGGGATGTGTTTAGAGTGAGATTGGTGAACTCCAGGATAAAATCTGTAATAGCTTGGCCTTTGATAGCTGTTCGGGGTCGGTAAGAGATCTCATATTGGCTTAATTCGACAGACCATTACATTAGTTGGCCTGACAGCTCTGGCTATTGCATGATTTTTTTCAAGGGTTGGTCAGTGAGGACCACTACGGAGTGGGCTTGAAATTAGGGCCGGATGCATCTGGAGGTGATGACCAGAGCTAGGGCCATCTTCTCCAATAAGGGATAATTCTGTTCGGCACCTCGAAGGGCACGACTGATGTAATGAATCGGACGCTGCACTAAGGCATCCTCCTTGACGAGGGCAGCACTGACTGTGGTATGGGAGACAGCTAAGTAAAGATATAGGGTTTCTCCTAGAATTAGTTGAAAAAGGAGGGGAGGGTGTGCCATGCACTGTTTCAGTTGTTGTAATGCCTCCTCAGACTCGGTATTCCAGTCGAAAGAGTTTCTGAGCACCTTGAAGAACAGAAGGCACTTGTCAGTGGCCCTTAATATGAAGCGATTGAGGGCGGCGACCCTGCCTGTGAGCCGCTGAACCTCCTTTATCATTCTGGGAGACTGCATTTCGATTAGGGCCTTAATCTTTTATGGGTTGGCTTCGATGCCCCTGTGGCTGACCATAAATCCTAAAAACTTACCAGATCCAATGCTGAAAGTGAACTTCTCCGGATTCAGCTTCATCTTATACTTGCGCAGGGTCTGGAAGATCTCTTGCAGGTTTGCTAAGTGATCAGAGGAGAGTTTGCTTTTGACGAGCATGTCATTGACGTAGACCTCTATATTCCGACCTATCTGGTTTTTGAAAATGGCATTGACCAGGCGTTAATAAATGGCTCCCGTATTCTTCAAGTCGAATGGCATCACACGGTAATGATAAGTCCCTCTATCAGTAATGAACAAGGCGTGTTCCTAATTTTTCGCGTGCATTAAGATCTGATTATAGCGTAAAAAAGCATGCATGAAGCTAAGCATCTGATATCCTGCAGTTGCATCGACCAATAGGTCTATCCTGGGAAGTGTGTAGCTATCTTTCAGGCAAATATGGCTGAGGTCAGAGTAGTCAACGCACAGTCGTCACTTGCCGTTATTTTTGCGGACTAAGACCACATTGGACAACCATCTGGGATAGTCCACATTTCTGATGAACTGGGCTTTCAGCAGTTTGTCCACCTCAGTGGCGATGAGATTGTTGCGTTCCGGATGGAAAATGCGCTGTTTCTGGCGGAATGGTTAGAACGGCGGTTCGATATTGAGGCGATGAGTGATGAAAGAAGGGTCGATACCTGGCATGTCTGAATGAGTCCAAGAAAAGACATCGTTGTGCTCGGCTAAGAAAGTCGCGAGGTCAGTTTTGGCTTGAGATAACAGTTGACTGCCGATCTTAGCCGTTTTCGTTGAATCGGTGGGATCGATAGAGAGTTCGACTAGTTTCTCCATGGGTTCCCCTCTAACGAGATCCTCCTTATCCCTGACATCGGGGCCTTCGATGATCATAGCCTCCTTCATTTGGACCTCTTTCAATGAGGCGACATAGCATTCTCTGGCCACTGTCTGTTCGTCTTTCACTGTGCCAACCCCCTGATCAGTAGGAAATTTCATAGCCAAATGGTATGTGGATGTTATGGCTTGGAGGGCATTGAGAGTTGTACGTCTAAGTATAAGATTATAGGTGGATAGGCAGTCAACGATGAGGAAAGTAAGGAGTTTGGTGGATTGTCGTGGATATTCCCCGATGGAGCCTATAGAGGTCACCTGATCCCCAGTGAAACCGACCAAAGGGGTTTGTAACGGTGACAACTTTTCTTCTCCAACCTTGAGTTGTCGGTAGGCGTCGAAGAAGATGATGTCTAAGGAGCTACCATTATTGACAAGAACTCGCCTGACTTTGTAGTTAGATAAGAGAGTGGAGATGAATAGGGGGTTGTCGTGAGGGTAGCGAACGCCTGTACAATCCATCTCCGTAAAGGTGATTCAGACCATTGCTTGGGTTGCTTGTGGGGTCGGTCCACTGTTGTAACTTCCTTATTAGAGCCTTGTCTGATTTTTCTGAGCGCAGCTCACTGTGCCGATCGAGATGGTCCACCAAACGCCAGACCTTCAGCAATGACTCTGATCTCGCCTAATAGGGGAGGTAAGACCATCTTGTGCTCGGGGTTGTTGGTGAGGCCAGCCGTCATTCTGCATTTGTTATGCTAGTTACCTGGAAGGAGAGTAGCGGCGGTTGTGCCTTGGGGGGTCGGTTTGAGGGCGTTGCTGGGGACGGGCTGTTGTGAATCTATTGAGACGTCACTGGCGAATCAAATCCTCAACTTAATCCTTAAGGTTGACACAATCCTCAGTGTTATGGCCATGGTCCTGATGGAAATGGCAATACTTGGATTGATCCCGCCGAGTGAGGGGAGACCTTAATGGTTGGGGCCATTTCAGGTTATAGTCACGTTGGATTTGGTTCAAAACTTGCTCTATAGGGGTATTGAGAGGGGTGTATCGTTCAAACCGACCGGGTGGACGGGTGGGAGCCGGTTGGTCTAAATACTGAGGGGCTCGGTATGTATAATGCGTGGACCTGGGCTCGAGTTCTTTTCTTTTGTCCTTGGACGGTGGGGTTTTTGTCGTGGAGTCTTGGCGGGCGGCTAGAGAGTCTTCGGTGTTCCTGTATTTGTGGGCTTTGGCGAGAAAGGTGGCCATGGCAGACTGAAGGTTTTTGGAAAGGGAGAAGAGGAAATTTGACAAGCGCAAGCCGGCTATGAAGGTTGTGAGAATGACTTTGTCATTATTTTCCTCCACTTGCAAGGCCTCGGTATTGAAACGGGTGACAAAGCTGCGCAGTGACTCGCTTCCGTCTGCTGGGTGTTGAGCAGTTGAGTTGCATGATGCCGCTGCCTCTGAGCACCGATGAAATGACTCAATAAGGATTCGCTGAGCTGGTGAAAGAAAGTGACAGAGTTTAGGGGAAGCTAGCTAAACCAAAGTCGCACCAACCCCTTCAATGTGACGGGAAAAACGCAGCACATGATTTCATCCGGAAAGGCATAGAGGATCATGAGTGTTCGATATGCTTCCACGTGGTTGACAAGATCGGTGGTACCATCGAAGGTGTCAATCGATGACATTTTGAATTTAGGGGGCATAGTTTTATCTCTGATGAAGGTGGTAAAAGAAGAGTTGACGATAGAAGAAGGTTTGTGCTGCATGTTCTATATGACGCCTTGTAGCTGAAGCTTTATGGCCCGCAGTTCTGCATCCCAGATGGTGGCATTGTCTCCATAATCATAAATCGGGAGTTGAACATTGCTAGCTTCTCCTTTATGATGGACAGTAGCGTGAGGTGGTGGAGGGTGGTTATGGAAAAGTAGTGGTCCTTCTTGGCGGACCTGCTAGCCGGGAAGGGGTACGAGCAGATCCTCAAGATTCGAAGGTTGAGGCTGCGGGACGAAGGGGGGAAATATGTCGTGGGACATATGGTGATGGTGGGATTGTTCTGGGCTTGGGAGAACTGCTTGTGGTGGTGGAGGAGGGACAGGTAAATACCGCTGGAGCAAAGTGTTGATTAGGGCTTGGTTTTGTTCAGTTAACCAGTTGATGCTGTTAGTGAGTTTAGCGAAGTACAGAGGTGGGTTATATGGGTTAGAGGACTTAGCTTCAGGGTTACCAGCATTGTATTTTGAAGCCATAGATCTTGTTGTAACCATCCACTGTGACATAGGAAATGGGTGATAGCGAAGCTTCCTCCGGTGACAGTGAGCATAACTGTTTACCAGAGAGAGTTTCCACAGATGACGCCAGCTGATGATGTAGTAACTTCAGTAGGAGATGGGCTGGACTAATCCACGCTTCTAGCGAATTTGCTAACCTCGAAGTCCTCGAAACGTACCTGCAAAAAGGTCTAAAGGGGGAAGTGTTCCCCCGACGGACACTCCGACGACCAAGTTAGGTTAGGGTAGATTGATTTGAGAGAGAGAGTAACAAGGGATAGAAAAACTTAACCTGTAACGTTCCTTGGAAGCTTTCTTATATCCTTCGTTCATTATTTCCTTGTCCATTCTAAGCTGTTTCGTCGGCCGAAAGTCTAAGGCCTAGCTGACCTCGTTCATGGTGAGTCTATTTCCTCCGACGTGAAAAGGTCGTTGCATTTAATGCTATGAGGGCCTTATTAAATGGTTGGTATGTGGGTGCAATAACTTTGTAGGATCTTTATTTGCTTACGTGGTTGGTTTCCTACCTGACAAGTGTTTGATTGTTATTAGTTCTAAGCCAGCATTGGCTTTTTGAAGTTGCTGGGCTTATTGGGCTTTGACACCTAGGTTGTGAGTTGGGCCCTAAATCGTGGGCTGGGCCCTCCTTGGGTGCCCATCAGTATCATATATATAATTAAATCATAAATTAAACTAAACACCCTAATTCATTACCATAAAATTACCTTATTTAATAATATTTTAAATTAAACATACACATATACATATATAAATTATAAATTAATCTAATAGCCTTAATTTATTATCATAAAATCACTCTAATTAATGTAGCGACCCTAATTTTCTTAAGTCTTTATTTATTATTATTATGATTATTATTATCTTATTTTATTTTGACTTTATTAATTATGTGGATCCATGAGAATTTAATGTGTTGTTTAATGTGATGTTTAAAGAATTTAATGTGGTAATTAATTAATTTAAAGTGTTATTTAATTATATGTAATTAATTAAAATATTTAAATATTTATATTTGTTATATAAAAAAAAAAGAAGAGATGTTTTATATATATTGGTTTGCTTTCGGTGGAGGGCTTTGAATAAAATGATTAAAGAGAGATAGTGGGCATTATTTTGCTTGCAAGGCTCTTGAACAATTCTTAAAGGAAGGAATATAATAAGACCCACCACTTAGTTAATGCTTTAGAAATTGCTCAACATCATGATGTTGAGCTAGTGCAGCTTGTGATGACACCTTATATCGGTTATTTGTTCTTAAATAATTCCAAACTTGTCAAAATGCCAATTGATGTAAGCTCTGGTGAAAGACCACCGCAGAAAGTGATACAGACAGCTGTAGTTGGTAGAGATTAGGATCAAATGTGTGGGGTCAAAGGATGTTTAGTGGGTGCAAATGATATGTTTTATTTAATACTATATATCTCTGTATGTGAGTATTCGAAAACAACTTCCCAAAGTGATTATAAGACCAGTGGCCAATATTTGAAGAGAGTAAGAGTGATTGGAAGAGCCATGCCTCTGCAATTGCTCAGTCCATTCATTTAATCAAAGAAAGAAGAGAAGTGCTGTGCGGCTGTGCACTGGTGCAGCCGAGAGAGGGGGACGGACGGGAAAGAGAGGAAGAAAAGTGCTAGGATTTTATTTTGGTGGTTCAATTAATCCTCTTGGTCTTGCTTCAATCTTCAAAAATATTGTGAGTACAAACCCTATTTTTTTTTTCTTGATCATTTTTGATTCATTAGTTTATTTATTTATTTATGTTATTAGGTTGATGTGATTTGATATCTTTGTATGTGGATGTAGATGATGAATTAAATTAATTATTTTGATTAGTGTCTATGAGATGTTTAGGATTTTTAGATGGGAGATTGATTTTAATTAGTTTGATTAGTTGTATATGCCATGTTTAGGATGTTTATATGAATTTATTTTATGATTGTAATTACACTCATGGTTATATGAAATTAAAATTAATTAAGAACACATAAATAAATTCCTTATACTCCACCATGACTCCATGGATTGTTATTTTATTTGAGTGTTGGTGAGAAAGAGTGTATAAAAAAAAAGGTGAGGATTATGAGAGTTGTTTGATGCCTTATGCCCGGCATTGTTATATTTGTCTCATGATGTCGATGAGATGTTTATATATATTGTTGCCTCGTTCTCATGAGTAGACGAGTGCTTTGATTTGCGCGCGTACGTATATGCTAACCATCCGGGGAGCGTGAGTCAAACTCGGGACGATATCCCCGTGCAAGTTTGGCTTCGGAGCGGTGTTAGGTATACGGGAGGCACATGGGATATATGTGTAGGCTGGAAGTGGATGCCGAAGTGGTGGAGTTAAGGAACAAAGAATTAATTATGGACTTGTATGATAGTTCGAATTGTCTAAATTGAGTTAAGGTACAAAGAAGTTATTATGAACTTACATGTATAGTTCGAATTATATTGATGGAGTTAAGGTACAAAAATTGAATTATGAGTTTATTGATTGGTACATCTTGAAAAATAGTAATCGACCTCAATAAATTATGAAATTTGAAGAGAGGCATGTATATGTGATTTTGGACAACTTTTGTGTTGTAGCTTTTTATTAAAAAGATCGATTAGAACTTATAATCGGATGACCTTGGTTATGGTCGGTTTGATTCATTTCGGTCATGCAGATTTTATGGGCTGTTTTAACCCACGAAACGAGCTCATTTTTATTGGTTTCGCGTAAACTGAAGTAAAACATTATTCTGCACATTTTTCATGTTTTGAACTTTTTCGAAAAAAATCATCTTAAGGCAGTTTTTGTTCATTTTCAGTTTCAGATTTTTCGATTGAATTCCGTCTAGAATTTTAGATCAAGTTTTCCTCTTAACCTGTTCAGTTTCTGTCCAATTCGTCCGCGTTGTCTTTTATAAAATTTGATTCTGTACAACTTTCGTTCTTTGAGTTTTGAACAATTCGAATTATTTAATTGTGAAACGGTGTAACTTTATATTTGTTTTAATAAGTTACTTATGATTAAATTATACTAACTTTATTTGTTTTGCAGGATGGTGGGTCTTACTAATTTTTTTATGCAGGGCTGACCCACCATATTTTTATTTCTATTTTTGTTTATTTTATAATCAATTTATATTTCATTGTGTACGGACAAGAAACTAAATGCCACCGTATCTCGAGAAACTACCCATTCGTCTCGGTGCGGTTGGAACTACTTGTCTTGTCTAGTAATAAGAATTTAATGCATTTTTTTTTTGTTTGTGTCTGGTGGACACGTGGGTGTTGATTCTTGTACTCATACCAGTATATCTGTATACTGACCCGTTTTGTCTCTTGGCAACTCGGGTGCGTTCTGTTGAGCGTAGCTGAGCTTCCTTTGCAGGATTAGTAGAGGCTTTGGTGGTGACAAGAAATAACTATGATCGTAGGACATGTCGATTGGACTTCTTTTGTTTTCTCATGTTTATGATCATTAGTAGTTTATGTATTTTTATTTTCTTCTATGACCTTAGTATTTTGAAAATTTGGCATGGGTTGTAACCTTACATTATGTAAGTTGTTTTGAAGTATTTATTGCTACTTTAATGTTGGAGGTATTAGGTAGTTTATGAAATTATGGTGCATGGTATGATTGGTGTTTTGTTAATTACCTTACTGAGACTAGAATGTTTAGATTTTTGTTTCACCCCTAGGATTTGGATGATGGAATATTGATTGGGATTTAATCCTAAGTTAATATATAATTGTCCAAATTTTGGGGCGTGACAGTTTGGTATCAGAGCTCTAGGTTACCCTAGACTTGTGAGAGTTTAGGTGATCCTCGGATTGTGGAAACATGGGTTAGCTAGTTTAGTTTGGTGGTTGATTTTATTCTGAGAAGTTATGAACAAATTCTTTTTGTGCGTATAACTTGAAGGTGATGGCTGGAAGGTATAATTTAAGAAGTGCTGCGTCTGACGACACAGGGGAAGAAACAACTGCTAACGCGGCAGCAACGGCAGTGGCAGCGGCAGCGGCGGCTGCTACTAGGGCCACGGCGACTGCTACCGAGGCAACCAATACGGTGCAGGTTAATGTGGGAGAGATGATGGCTCAATTACTTCAGGTTGTGCAGAACAATAATCAAAGTCAGCAGGGAGATCCATTTGCTAAGAGAAACAAAGATTTTGGTTCTTTGGGGGGTCAAAAATTCTCTGGAGATGGAGGACCCATTGCAACTGACGCTTGGGTTCAGAAATGTGAGATGGTATTTGGTCGTATGCAGCTTATCGAGGTCCAAAAACAGGAGTTAGCGACACATCAGCTTGAGGGAGCAGCCCTATTTTGGTGGAACTCGTGGAAGGAGGGTGTAGACTTGACGACTTTGACTTGGGCAGATTTCAAGATTCGTTTTGACCGGAAGTTTGTTCCTGCTGCTATTCGGTCTCAACTAAGTGATGAATTTTCGAAATTGACTCAAGAGGGTAGAACAGTGATCGAGTATGTCACCAAGTTTAATGAGTTGTCCCGTTATGCCCCTTACTTGATCGATACGCAGGAGAAGAAGAATGAGAAGTTTATTAAGGGATTGAATCATTACCTGTCTAAGTCCCTTATTCCCTTTGATGCTGAACCGTTTGACAGGGTTCTTGACTTGGCACTGAAGTATGAGGAAAAAGAGAAGCAGTTTAAAGAAGGGAAGGCCAAGGTCGGAGAGACTTCTAGAGGGAGTCACTTCCAGCAGCGGGATGGGAACAGATATCGACCCTATGATCAAAGGCATAGGGGTCAACAGTTTCAGAGGCCACAACAACAGGGTAGTCAGGGAAATTTTAGACCTCAGGGTAATTTCCGGCCTCAGGGCAATTTCCAGCCCCAGGGGCACTATTATCGGAGACAGGGTGGTCCACGCCCCCAGGGTTATCAAGGACAGCGGCAACAAGTGCCACAGTTGGGTTATCGTCCTCCCGTACCTCAGTTGGAGGGACCCCCACCTATCAGACCAGTAGCACCTCAACCGATCAATATGAAGTGTTTTGGGTGTCAGCAGTTAGGACATGTAATCAAGAATTGCCCTCAGAGACAGCAGGCACGACAGGGTCAGGCAGCTCCAGCCAGGGCATTTGCAGTTATGCCAGGAACTGACAAAGTGCAAGGTACTTTTAATCTCTTTCAAGAACCCATTAGAGTACTTTTTGATACTGGAGCCTCTCATTCTTTTATATCTAGGCAGTTTATAGAAAGAGAACGTATTGTAACTACCTTATTGTCTAGACCTATTCGTGTTGAGACCCCCTTAGGAGGGGCAGTTACTCTTTATGAGATGTGTAAAGATTTTGAGATTGATTTTGCGGGTAGAGTCTTGCATGCAGACCTAATTGTGTTAGGGTTTGAAGGGTTCACAATTATTTTGGGTATGGATTGGCTGCAAAAATATTTTGTAACTTTAGATTGTGCTGGAAGGACTGTAAATATAGATATTCCTGGTATGCCACGGCTTACCCACACTTCTAGCAATGGAGAAGAATCGGTGATGACGAGTTTTCTGTGCTCGGTAGAAATTCCTAAGCAGGATATTAGTGAGGTAGATGTGGTGCGTGAGTTTGAAGATGTATTTCAGGAGATACCTGGACCTCCTCCTCGACGGGTAGTAGAATTTCGCATTGATCTAGTGCCAGGAACTGCACCAATTTCTAAGGCGGCATACAGAATGGCGCCTAAAGAGCTTGTAGAGATGAAGAAACAGCTAGAAGAGATGCTTCAGAAAGGGTTCATTCGTTCAAGTAACTCTCCGTGGGGAGCACCTGCGATCTTTGTCTCCAAGAAAGATGGCACTCTCCGTATGTGCATAGATTACAGAGAGCTGAACAAGGTGACTATCAAGAATAAGTATCCACTACCTAGAATTGATGATTTGTTTGATCAGTTGAAGGGGGCAGCCATTTTCTCTCAGATTGATCTCAGAACGGGTTACCATCAGATGGGTGTGTCAGAGGAAAGTATACCGCTTACTGCTTTTCGGACCCGGTATGGGTTGTACGAATTTCCTGTAATGCCTTTTGGTTTGACTAATGCTCCTGCCTATTTCATGGACTTGATGAACAGAATTTTTCAATCGTATCTAGATAAGTTTGTGATTATCTTTATAGATGATATCCTGGTGTATTCTAAGAATGAGGAGGAACACAGAGAACACTTGAAAGTTGTGTTGCAAACTTTGAGGGAGCAACAGTTATACGCTAAGTTCAGTAAGTGTCACTTTTGGGAGAAAGAAGTTCGATTCTTGGGACATGTTGTGTCCAATCAAGGGATAGCGGTAGATCCTGAAAAGGTTGTTGCGGTCAAAGAATGGAAGCAGCCCACGAACCCTACAGAGGTGAGAAGTTTTTTAGGACTAGCCGGTTATTACAGAAGATTTATAGAGAAGTTTTCTACTATTGCAGCACCCATGACCAAGTTGACCCGCAAGAATGTAAAGTTCATATGGACAGATGATTGTGAGAAAGCTTTCCAGGAGTTAAAACAGCGGTTGACTACAGCACCGGTGTTAACTATACCGGTACAAGGGGAAAAGTTAGTAGTGTTTACTGATGCGAGTGGAACTGGGTTGGGATGTGTATTGATGCAGCATCAGAAGGTTGTATCTTATGCTTCTCGACAGCTAAAACCTCATGAGAGACGATACCCTACTCATGACTTAGAGTTGGCAGCGGTTGTTTTTGCGTTGAAAGTGTGGCGACACTACTTGTTTGGGGAGCACTTTGAGTTGTACACGGATCACAAGAGCCTCAAATATCTCTTTTCTCAAAAAGAGTTGAACATGAGGCAACAAAGATGGGTTGAATTTATCAGTAGTTATGATTTCGAGATCCTTTACCACCCAGGGAAAGGAAATGTAGTCGCTGATGCACTTAGTCGACAACATGAGATTATGGCTTCTTTGATGATTCAAGAATGGAAGTCTTTGGAGTTAATTTCGATGCATGATATTCAATCAATAGAGAGTGCTGAGAGGGCATACATTAGTAGTTTGACTGTACAGCCGACGTTACTGAGTAAAGCTCGTCAGTTGCAGAATTTAGATGGATTTCTCGTTAACAAGCTCGATGACCTTGTAGTGGATTTGATCGATGATTGTCCTACCGATTGGTCTGTGGACTCAGATGGGGGATTGCGATTCAAGGGCAGGTTGTGTGTACCTAATATTGTTGAATTGAGGAAAGAGATTATGGATGATGCCCATAGGTCCCGATATACCATTCACCCTGGTGGGACTAAGATGTATCATGACTTAAAGAGAACGTTTTGGTGGGAAGGTATGAAGAAGGACGTAGGAGAGTATGTTTCTCGATGTTATGTGTGCCAACAGGTTAAGGCAGAACATCAACGACCGTTTGGACTGTTGCAGCCTCTTGAGATCCCTACTTGGAAGTGGGAGTGCATCTCTATGGATTTCGTGGATGGATTGCCGCGGTCTAAACGAGGCAATGAATCTATTTGGGTGATAGTGGATCGACTCACAAAGTCTGCTCATTTTATTCCTATCAGTGTTCACCGAACTGCGGATAAACTAGCTAGGTTATATATTCGGGAGGTGGTGCGACTTCATGGCGCACCCGTTTCTATAGTTTCGGATCGTGATCCGTTGTTTGTGGCAGAGTTTTGGGAGAGTTTTCAGCATGCTTTGGGTGCTAGGTTAGACTTGAGCACGGCTTATCATCCCCAGACAGATGGGCAAACTGAGCGGGTAAATCAGATCTTGGAGGATATGTTGAGAGCTTGTGTCCTTGATCTTAGTGGTAGTTGGGAAGAACACTTGCCATTGGTGGAGTTTGCTTATAATAATAGCTATCACTCCAGTATCGGGATGGCACCTTTTGAGGCTTTGTATGGGAGGCCATGTCGATCACCTGCTTGTTGGATGGAGGTAGGAGATGCGCCGTTGTTAGGGCCAGAGTTGGTGAGGGAGACTACGGAGAAGGTAAATATTATTCGGGAACGTATTAAGACTGCACAGAGTCGTCAGAAGAGTTACGCTGATAGAAAACGTAAGGGGGTTGAGTTGAATGTTGGAGATTTCGTGTTTTTGAAGGTCTCGCCGATGAAGGGTATTATGCGGTTCGGAAAGAAGGGAAAGTTAGCACCTAGATTTGTGGGACCATATGAGATCATTGAGAGGATTGGTAATGTGGCTTACAGATTAGCTCTACCACCTGCTTTATCTATGATTCACAATGTGTTCCATGTATCCTTATTGCGGAAGTGTGTACAAGACCCATCCCAAGTAGTATCACCAGAAGTGTTGGAGATTAGTGATGATCTAACGTATGTGGTGCGACCAGTTACTATTCTAGATCAGGATGTAAAGCAGTTGCGGCGCAAGAAAGTGAACTTGGTGAAAGTGCAATGGAGTGAAGATGAGAACGACATTACCTGGGAGTTAGAAGAGAAAGTTCGGCGTATGCACCCTGAACTTTTTGCTTAGTACCCTCTCCTATCGAATCTCGGGACGAGATTCTTTTGAGGTGTGTATATTGTAGCGATCCTAATTTTCTTAAGTCTTTATTTATTATTATTATGATTATTATTATCTTATTTTATTTTGACTTTATTAATTATGTGGATCCATGAGAATTTAATGTGTTGTTTAATGTGATGTTTAAAGAATTTAATGTGGTAATTAATTAATTTAAAGTATTATTTAATTATATGTAATTAATTAAAATATTTAAATATTTATATTTGTTATATAAAAAAAAAAGAAGAGATGTTTTATATATATTGGTTTGCTTTCGGTGGAGGGCTTTGAATAAAATGATTAAAGAGAGATAGTGGGCATTATTTTGCTTGCAAGGCTCTTGAACAATTCTTAAAGGAAGGAATATAATAAGACCCACCACTTAGTTAATGCTTTAGAAATTGCTCAACATCATGATGTTGAGCTAGTGCAGCTTGTGATGACACCTTATATCGGTTATTTGTTCTTAAATAATTCCAAACTTGTCAAAATGCCAATTGATGTAAGCTCTGGTGAAAGACCACCGCAGAAAGTGATACAGACAGCTGTAGTTGGTAGAGATTAGGATCAAATGTGTGGGGTCAAAGGATGTTTAGTGGGTGCAAATGATATGTTTTATTTAATACTATATATCTCTGTATGTGAGTATTCGAAAACAACTTCCCAAAGTGATTATAAGACCAGTGGCCAATATTTGAAGAGAGTAAGAGTGATTGGAAGAGCCATGCCTCTGCAATTGCTCAGTCCATTCATTTAATCAAAGAAAGAAGAGAAGTGCTGTGCGGCTGTGCACTGGTGCAGCCGAGAGAGGGGGACGGACGGGAAAGAGAGGAAGAAAAGTGCTAGGATTTTATTTTGGTGGTTCAATTAATCCTCTTGGTCTTGCTTCAATCTTCAAAAATATTGTGAGTACAAACCCTATTTTTTTTTTCTTGATCATTTTTGATTCATTAGTTTATTTATTTATTTATGTTATTAGGTTGATGTGATTTGATATCTTTGTATGTGGATGTAGATGATGAATTAAATTAATTATTTTGATTAGTGTCTATGAGATGTTTAGGATTTTTAGATGGGAGATTGATTTTAATTAGTTTGATTAGTTGTATATGCCATGTTTAGGATGTTTATATGAATTTATTTTATGATTGTAATTACACTCATGGTTATATGAAATTAAAATTAATTAAGAACACATAAATAAATTCCTTATACTCCACCATGACTCCATGGATTGTTATTTTATTTGAGTGTTGGTGAGAAAGAGTGTATAAAAAAAAAGGTGAGGATTATGAGAGTTGTTTGATGCCTTATGCCCGGCATTGTTATATTTGTCTCATGATGTCGATGAGATGTTTATATATATTGTTGCCTCGTTCTCATGAGTAGACGAGTGCTTTGATTTGCGCGCGTACGTATATGCTAACCATCCGGGGAGCGTGAGTCAAACTCGGGACGATATCCCCGTGCAAGTTTGGCTTCGGAGCGGTGTTAGGTATACGGGAGGCACATGGGATATATGTGTAGGCTGGAAGTGGATGCCGAAGTGGTGGAGTTAAGGAACAAAGAATTAATTATGGACTTGTATGATAGTTCGAATTGTCTAAATTGAGTTAAGGTACAAAGAAGTTATTATGAACTTACATGTATAGTTCGAATTATATTGATGGAGTTAAGGTACAAAAATTGAATTATGAGTTTATTGATTGGTACATCTTGAAAAATAGTAATCGACCTCAATAAATTATGAAATTTGAAGAGAGGCATGTATATGTGATTTTGGACAACTTTTGTGTTGTAGCTTTTTATTAAAAAGATCGATTAGAACTTATAATCGGATGACCTTGGTTATGGTCGGTTTGATTCATTTCGGTCATGCAGATTTTATGGGCTGTTTTAACCCACGAAACGAGCTCATTTTTATTGGTTTCGCGTAAACTGAAGTAAAACATTATTCTGCACATTTTTCATGTTTTGAACTTTTTCGAAAAAAATCATCTTAAGGCAGTTTTTGTTCATTTTCAGTTTCAGATTTTTCGATTGAATTCCGTCTAGAATTTTAGATCAAGTTTTCCTCTTAACCTGTTCAGTTTCTGTCCAATTCGTCCGCGTTGTCTTTTATAAAATTTGATTCTGTACAACTTTCGTTCTTTGAGTTTTGAACAATTCGAATTATTTAATTGTGAAACGGTGTAACTTTATATTTGTTTTAATAAGTTACTTATGATTAAATTATACTAACTTTATTTGTTTTGCAGGATGGTGGGTCTTACTAATTTTTTTATGCAGGGCTGACCCACCATATTTTTATTTCTATTTTTGTTTATTTTATAATCAATTTATATTTCATTGTGTACGGACAAGAAACTAAATGCCACCGTATCTCGAGAAACTACCCATTCGTCTCGGTGCGGTTGGAACTACTTGTCTTGTCTAGTAATAAGAATTTAATGCATTTTTTTTTTGTTTGTGTCTGGTGGACACGTGGGTGTTGATTCTTGTACTCATACCAGTATATCTGTATACTGACCCGTTTTGTCTCTTGGCAACTCGGGTGCGTTCTGTTGAGCGTAGCTGAGCTTCCTTTGCAGGATTAGTAGAGGCTTTGGTGGTGACAAGAAATAACTATGATCGTAGGACATGTCGATTGGACTTCTTTTGTTTTCTCATGTTTATGATCATTAGTAGTTTATGTATTTTTATTTTCTTCTATGACCTTAGTATTTTGAAAATTTGGCATGGGTTGTAACCTTACATTATGTAAGTTGTTTTGAAGTATTTATTGCTACTTTAATGTTGGAGGTATTAGGTAGTTTATGAAATTATGGTGCATGGTATGATTGGTGTTTTGTTAATTACCTTACTGAGACTAGAATGTTTAGATTTTTGTTTCACCCCTAGGATTTGGATGATGGAATATTGATTGGGATTTAATCCTAAGTTAATATATAATTGTCCAAATTTTGGGGCGTGACAGTTTGGTATCAGAGCTCTAGGTTACCCTAGACTTGTGAGAGTTTAGGTGATCCTCGGATTGTGGAAACATGGGTTAGCTAGTTTAGTTTGGTGGTTGATTTTATTCTGAGAAGTTATGAACAAATTCTTTTTGTGCGTATAACTTGAAGGTGATGGCTGGAAGGTATAATTTAAGAAGTGCTGCGTCTGACGACACAGGGGAAGAAACAACTGCTAACGCGGCAGCAACGGCAGTGGCAGCGGCAGCGGCGGCTGCTACTAGGGCCACGGCGACTGCTACCGAGGCAACCAATACGGTGCAGGTTAATGTGGGAGAGATGATGGCTCAATTACTTCAGGTTGTGCAGAACAATAATCAAAGTCAGCAGGGAGATCCATTTGCTAAGAGAAACAAAGATTTTGGTTCTTTGGGGGGTCAAAAATTCTCTGGAGATGGAGGACCCATTGCAACTGACGCTTGGGTTCAGAAATGTGAGATGGTATTTGGTCGTATGCAGCTTATCGAGGTCCAAAAACAGGAGTTAGCGACACATCAGCTTGAGGGAGCAGCCCTATTTTGGTGGAACTCGTGGAAGGAGGGTGTAGACTTGACGACTTTGACTTGGGCAGATTTCAAGATTCGTTTTGACCGGAAGTTTGTTCCTGCTGCTATTCGGTCTCAACTAAGTGATGAATTTTCGAAATTGACTCAAGAGGGTAGAACAGTGATCGAGTATGTCACCAAGTTTAATGAGTTGTCCCGTTATGCCCCTTACTTGATCGATACGCAGGAGAAGAAGAATGAGAAGTTTATTAAGGGATTGAATCATTACCTGTCTAAGTCCCTTATTCCCTTTGATGCTGAACCGTTTGACAGGGTTCTTGACTTGGCACTGAAGTATGAGGAAAAAGAGAAGCAGTTTAAAGAAGGGAAGGCCAAGGTCGGAGAGACTTCTAGAGGGAGTCACTTCCAGCAGCGGGATGGGAACAGATATCGACCCTATGATCAAAGGCATAGGGGTCAACAGTTTCAGAGGCCACAACAACAGGGTAGTCAGGGAAATTTTAGACCTCAGGGTAATTTCCGGCCTCAGGGCAATTTCCAGCCCCAGGGGCACTATTATCGGAGACAGGGTGGTCCACGCCCCCAGGGTTATCAAGGACAGCGGCAACAAGTGCCACAGTTGGGTTATCGTCCTCCCGTACCTCAGTTGGAGGGACCCCCACCTATCAGACCAGTAGCACCTCAACCGATCAATATGAAGTGTTTTGGGTGTCAGCAGTTAGGACATGTAATCAAGAATTGCCCTCAGAGACAGCAGGCACGACAGGGTCAGGCAGCTCCAGCCAGGGCATTTGCAGTTATGCCAGGAACTGACAAAGTGCAAGGTACTTTTAATCTCTTTCAAGAACCCATTAGAGTACTTTTTGATACTGGAGCCTCTCATTCTTTTATATCTAGGCAATTTATAGAAAGAGAACGTATTGTAACTACCTTATTGTCTAGACCTATTCGTGTTGAGACCCCCTTAGGAGGGGCAGTTACTCTTTATGAGATGTGTAAAGATTTTGAGATTGATTTTGCGGGTAGAGTCTTGCATGCAGACCTAATTGTGTTAGGGTTTGAAGGGTTCACAATTATTTTGGGTATGGATTGGCTGCAAAAATATTTTGTAACTTTAGATTGTGCTGGAAGGACTGTAAATATAGATATTCCTGGTATGCCACGGCTTACCCACACTTCTAGCAATGGAGAAGAATCGGTGATGACGAGTTTTCTGTGCTCGGTAGAAATTCCTAAGCAGGATATTAGTGAGGTAGATGTGGTGCGTGAGTTTGAAGATGTATTTCAGGAGATACCTGGACCTCCTCCTCGACGGGTAGTAGAATTTCGCATTGATCTAGTGCCAGGAACTGCACCAATTTCTAAGGCGGCATACAGAATGGCGCCTAAAGAGCTTGTAGAGATGAAGAAACAGCTAGAAGAGATGCTTCAGAAAGGGTTCATTCGTTCAAGTAACTCTCCGTGGGGAGCACCTGCGATCTTTGTCTCCAAGAAAGATGGCACTCTCCGTATGTGCATAGATTACAGAGAGCTGAACAAGGTGACTATCAAGAATAAGTATCCACTACCTAGAATTGATGATTTGTTTGATCAGTTGAAGGGGGCAGCCATTTTCTCTCAGATTGATCTCAGAACGGGTTACCATCAGATGGGTGTGTCAGAGGAAAGTATACCGCTTACTGCTTTTCGGACCCGGTATGGGTTGTACGAATTTCCTGTAATGCCTTTTGGTTTGACTAATGCTCCTGCCTATTTCATGGACTTGATGAACAGAATTTTTCAATCGTATCTAGATAAGTTTGTGATTATCTTTATAGATGATATCCTGGTGTATTCTAAGAATGAGGAGGAACACAGAGAACACTTGAAAGTTGTGTTGCAAACTTTGAGGGAGCAACAGTTATACGCTAAGTTCAGTAAGTGTCACTTTTGGGAGAAAGAAGTTCGATTCTTGGGACATGTTGTGTCCAATCAAGGGATAGCGGTAGATCCTGAAAAGGTTGTTGCGGTCAAAGAATGGAAGCAGCCCACGAACCCTACAGAGGTGAGAAGTTTTTTAGGACTAGCCGGTTATTACAGAAGATTTATAGAGAAGTTTTCTACTATTGCAGCACCCATGACCAAGTTGACCCGCAAGAATGTAAAGTTCATATGGA
The DNA here is from genome assembly GCA_036172215.1 of Camellia granthamiana. NCBI lineage: Eukaryota > Viridiplantae > Streptophyta > Magnoliopsida > Ericales > Theaceae > Camellia > Camellia granthamiana. Next base: position 33,401,420 of record CM069904.1, on the reverse strand, counting down.
CAGATGATTGTGAGAAAGCTTTCCAGGAGTTAAAACAGCGGTTGACTACAGCACCGGTGTTAACTATACCGGTACAAGGGGAAAAGTTAGTAGTGTTTACTGATGCGAGTGGAACTGGGTTGGGATGTGTATTGATGCAGCATCAGAAGGTTGTATCTTATGCTTCTCGACAGCTAAAACCTCATGAGAGACGATACCCTACTCATGACTTAGAGTTGGCAGCGGTTGTTTTTGCGTTGAAAGTGTGGCGACACTACTTGTTTGGGGAGCACTTTGAGTTGTACACGGATCACAAGAGCCTCAAATATCTCTTTTCTCAAAAAGAGTTGAACATGAGGCAACAAAGATGGGTTGAATTTATCAGTAGTTATGATTTCGAGATCCTTTACCACCCAGGGAAAGGAAATGTAGTCGCTGATGCACTTAGTCGACAACATGAGATTATGGCTTCTTTGATGATTCAAGAATGGAAGTCTTTGGAGTTAATTTCGATGCATGATATTCAATCAATAGAGAGTGCTGAGAGGGCATACATTAGTAGTTTGACTGTACAGCCGACGTTACTGAGTAAAGCTCGTCAGTTGCAGAATTTAGATGGATTTCTCGTTAACAAGCTCGATGACCTTGTAGTGGATTTGATCGATGATTGTCCTACCGATTGGTCTGTGGACTCAGATGGGGGATTGCGATTCAAGGGCAGGTTGTGTGTACCTAATATTGTTGAATTGAGGAAAGAGATTATGGATGATGCCCATAGGTCCCGATATACCATTCACCCTGGTGGGACTAAGATGTATCATGACTTAAAGAGAACGTTTTGGTGGGAAGGTATGAAGAAGGACGTAGGAGAGTATGTTTCTCGATGTTATGTGTGCCAACAGGTTAAGGCAGAACATCAACGACCGTTTGGACTGTTGCAGCCTCTTGAGATCCCTACTTGGAAGTGGGAGTGCATCTCTATGGATTTCGTGGATGGATTGCCGCGGTCTAAACGAGGCAATGAATCTATTTGGGTGATAGTGGATCGACTCACAAAGTCTGCTCATTTTATTCCTATCAGTGTTCACCGAACTGCGGATAAACTAGCTAGGTTATATATTCGGGAGGTGGTGCGACTTCATGGCGCACCCGTTTCTATAGTTTCGGATCGTGATCCGTTGTTTGTGGCAGAGTTTTGGGAGAGTTTTCAGCATGCTTTGGGTGCTAGGTTAGACTTGAGCACGGCTTATCATCCCCAGACAGATGGGCAAACTGAGCGGGTAAATCAGATCTTGGAGGATATGTTGAGAGCTTGTGTCCTTGATCTTAGTGGTAGTTGGGAAGAACACTTGCCATTGGTGGAGTTTGCTTATAATAATAGCTATCACTCCAGTATCGGGATGGCACCTTTTGAGGCTTTGTATGGGAGGCCATGTCGATCACCTGCTTGTTGGATGGAGGTAGGAGATGCGCCGTTGTTAGGGCCAGAGTTGGTGAGGGAGACTACGGAGAAGGTAAATATTATTCGGGAACGTATTAAGACTGCACAGAGTCGTCAGAAGAGTTACGCTGATAGAAAACGTAAGGGGGTTGAGTTGAATGTTGGAGATTTCGTGTTTTTGAAGGTCTCGCCGATGAAGGGTATTATGCGGTTCGGAAAGAAGGGAAAGTTAGCACCTAGATTTGTGGGACCATATGAGATCATTGAGAGGATTGGTAATGTGGCTTACAGATTAGCTCTACCACCTGCTTTATCTATGATTCACAATGTGTTCCATGTATCCTTATTGCGGAAGTGTGTACAAGACCCATCCCAAGTAGTATCACCAGAAGTGTTGGAGATTAGTGATGATCTAACGTATGTGGTGCGACCAGTTACTATTCTAGATCAGGATGTAAAGCAGTTGCGGCGCAAGAAAGTGAACTTGGTGAAAGTGCAATGGAGTGAAGATGAGAATGACATTACCTGGGAGTTAGAAGAGAAAGTTCGGCGTATGCACCCTGAACTTTTTGCTTAGTACCCTCTCCTATCGAATCTCGGGACGAGATTCTTTTGAGGTGTGTATATTGTAGCGATCCTAATTTTCTTAAGTCTTTATTTATTATTATTATGATTATTATTATCTTATTTTATTTTGACTTTATTAATTATGTGGATCCATGAGAATTTAATGTGTTGTTTAATGTGATGTTTAAAGAATTTAATGTGGTAATTAATTAATTTAAAGTATTATTTAATTATATGTAATTAATTAAAATATTTAAATATTTATATTTGTTATATAAAAAAAAAAGAAGAGATGTTTTATATATATTGGTTTGCTTTCGGTGGAGGGCTTTGAATAAAATGATTAAAGAGAGATAGTGGGCATTATTTTGCTTGCAAGGCTCTTGAACAATTCTTAAAGGAAGGAATATAATAAGACCCACCACTTAGTTAATGCTTTAGAAATTGCTCAACATCATGATGTTGAGCTAGTGCAGCTTGTGATGACACCTTATATCGGTTATTTGTTCTTAAATAATTCCAAACTTGTCAAAATGCCAATTGATGTAAGCTCTGGTGAAAGACCACCGCAGAAAGTGATACAGACAGCTGTAGTTGGTAGAGATTAGGATCAAATGTGTGGGGTCAAAGGATGTTTAGTGGGTGCAAATGATATGTTTTATTTAATACTATATATCTCTGTATGTGAGTATTCGAAAACAACTTCCCAAAGTGATTATAAGACCAGTGGCCAATATTTGAAGAGAGTAAGAGTGATTGGAAGAGCCATGCCTCTGCAATTGCTCAGTCCATTCATTTAATCAAAGAAAGAAGAGAAGTGCTGTGCGGCTGTGCACTGGTGCAGCCGAGAGAGGGGGACGGACGGGAAAGAGAGGAAGAAAAGTGCTAGGATTTTATTTTGGTGGTTCAATTAATCCTCTTGGTCTTGCTTCAATCTTCAAAAATATTGTGAGTACAAACCCTATTTTTTTTTTCTTGATCATTTTTGATTCATTAGTTTATTTATTTATTTATGTTATTAGGTTGATGTGATTTGATATCTTTGTATGTGGATGTAGATGATGAATTAAATTAATTATTTTGATTAGTGTCTATGAGATGTTTAGGATTTTTAGATGGGAGATTGATTTTAATTAGTTTGATTAGTTGTATATGCCATGTTTAGGATGTTTATATGAATTTATTTTATGATTGTAATTACACTCATGGTTATATGAAATTAAAATTAATTAAGAACACATAAATAAATTCCTTATACTCCACCATGACTCCATGGATTGTTATTTTATTTGAGTGTTGGTGAGAAAGAGTGTATAAAAAAAAAGGTGAGGATTATGAGAGTTGTTTGATGCCTTATGCCCGGCATTGTTATATTTGTCTCATGATGTCGATGAGATGTTTATATATATTGTTGCCTCGTTCTCATGAGTAGACGAGTGCTTTGATTTGCGCGCGTACGTATATGCTAACCATCCGGGGAGCGTGAGTCAAACTCGGGACGATATCCCCGTGCAAGTTTGGCTTCGGAGCGGTGTTAGGTATACGGGAGGCACATGGGATATATGTGTAGGCTGGAAGTGGATGCCGAAGTGGTGGAGTTAAGGAACAAAGAATTAATTATGGACTTGTATGATAGTTCGAATTGTCTAAATTGAGTTAAGGTACAAAGAAGTTATTATGAACTTACATGTATAGTTCGAATTATATTGATGGAGTTAAGGTACAAAAATTGAATTATGAGTTTATTGATTGGTACATCTTGAAAAATAGTAATCGACCTCAATAAATTATGAAATTTGAAGAGAGGCATGTATATGTGATTTTGGACAACTTTTGTGTTGTAGCTTTTTATTAAAAAGATCGATTAGAACTTATAATCGGATGACCTTGGTTATGGTCGGTTTGATTCATTTCGGTCATGCAGATTTTATGGGCTGTTTTAACCCACGAAACGAGCTCATTTTTATTGGTTTCGCGTAAACTGAAGTAAAACATTATTCTGCACATTTTTCATGTTTTGAACTTTTTCGAAAAAAATCATCTTAAGGCAGTTTTTGTTCATTTTCAGTTTCAGATTTTTCGATTGAATTCCGTCTAGAATTTTAGATCAAGTTTTCCTCTTAACCTGTTCAGTTTCTGTCCAATTCGTCCGCGTTGTCTTTTATAAAATTTGATTCTGTACAACTTTCGTTCTTTGAGTTTTGAACAATTCGAATTATTTAATTGTGAAACGGTGTAACTTTATATTTGTTTTAATAAGTTACTTATGATTAAATTATACTAACTTTATTTGTTTTGCAGGATGGTGGGTCTTACTAATTTTTTTATGCAGGGCTGACCCACCATATTTTTATTTCTATTTTTGTTTATTTTATAATCAATTTATATTTCATTGTGTACGGACAAGAAACTAAATGCCACCGTATCTCGAGAAACTACCCATTCGTCTCGGTGCGGTTGGAACTACTTGTCTTGTCTAGTAATAAGAATTTAATGCATTTTTTTTTTTGTTTGTGTCTGGTGGACACGTGGGTGTTGATTCTTGTACTCATACCAGTATATCTGTATACTGACCCGTTTTGTCTCTTGGCAACTCGGGTGCGTTCTGTTGAGCGTAGCTGAGCTTCCTTTGCAGGATTAGTAGAGGCTTTGGTGGTGACAAGAAATAACTATGATCGTAGGACATGTCGATTGGACTTCTTTTGTTTTCTCATGTTTATGATCATTAGTAGTTTATGTATTTTTATTTTCTTCTATGACCTTAGTATTTTGAAAATTTGGCATGGGTTGTAACCTTACATTATGTAAGTTGTTTTGAAGTATTTATTGCTACTTTAATGTTGGAGGTATTAGGTAGTTTATGAAATTATGGTGCATGGTATGATTGGTGTTTTGTTAATTACCTTACTGAGACTAGAATGTTTAGATTTTTGTTTCACCCCTAGGATTTGGATGATGGAATATTGATTGGGATTTAATCCTAAGTTAATATATAATTGTCCAAATTTTGGGGCGTGACATATTTTTTAACTTAATTTCTTATTTAATAACATTTTAAATTGTATATACAAATACCTATCTTTTTTATTTTGTTTTGTTTTTTTTTTTTTTTGGATCTGTTTAATTATGTTTTTATTCTATTTTGTAGTTTGTGAGGAACATTGCAATATCTACTATTGGTTGCCTCTCTTTTTTTAATTTTTAATTTTATTATGTGATTTTATGGTAATAAATTTGTTTAGATTAATTTATGGTTTAATTATATAAGATCTTTAAAAAAAAGTTTACCAAAAAAAATAAAAATAAAATTGTGAAGCAAATAAAAATATATTTTTTAAGATTTTAAATTAAAATATACATGTTATGATGCTATTGGTTCTTTCTATTCATTAAAATTAATATATATATATATACTTTCCTTTCAAAGACCAATATGGATTTTTTTTGAATTCATATATAATTTTTTTCTAAAATAAAGTATTAGAATTATGTGGATTTTTATATAACAAAAATGAATTTTAATTATTAATTATCACGACAACCGTTTTAATGGGACTAAATGGAAAATATCTTTTTAATAGGATGTAGTTAGCATGATATTATATTAGTGAAAAACTTTACAATACTAAAAGAAAAGCTCATAAACATTTCCATAAATGAAAAATATTATTATTTCTACATCCCATTGGAATGATATTTCTCAAAATTTAAAAATAAAAATCTCATTTTGTTAAGTGGTGAAATATTACACAATCAATGATAAGTCATATATAAACTTAAAATTTAAATCTTTCTCGGAATTTTTCTTTTTCAATTTAAGCGATTGTTATGCGTACAATATAAAATGCAGTAGATAAATAATTCACCTAATACATGCAAATTTATTCATTAAATCTATCACTTAAATCATTATAACTCCTTAATAAGACTGTAATAACCCCGACCTCCGATTAATGCTAATCCGTGATTAGTTATGCCTAATAGAAATTTAGAAGGAATCCGGAATTAATTTGCATATGTATTGCATTATCTTTACGTCTCTATCTGTTTGCCATAGAATGACCTATTCATGTTTTGACTTTGAACTGCGAATTGAAAGCCTTATCGGCGCCCGATTCCGAAATTGATTGGTGCTATGTGATAATTAGAACTTACGTGATTTTATGGTAGATTTAATTTAAATCTGATTTGGTATGATTAAATAAAGTTAAATTACATTAAATGAGTTTATTACAATTTTGCCACTTAGTGGACAATCCTAGACCTACACTCCTTATACCTCATACATGTTGATACACCATAATTTAGCCTTTTGTTTCAAGACCAAACCGAGTGAGTGAGAGAGGGAGAGTAGGAAAATTGATTTCATCAAGTTTTGGCTAGGAAATTTGAAGAATTGAAGAAAGGATTGCATAATTAGGCTCCTAGACCTTATCATTCAAGACCTAAGGTAGAGGTTCATCCCCTTGAACTTGAATTTGAATTGTTCCTTTCTTGGTTCATGGTTAATTACTGTCTAAAGCTAAGAATTGGTGAATTAAAGCTTAATGCATACATGCATGTGTAATTCATGGCATTTGGGGTTGTCTCTTTATAGAATCCTTGCATGCATGCCATAATCCAAGTTTTGGTTTAGAAATTCTTCATGTTCCATGTCATATTATCATAGTTGATCTTGTTTTTGGGTTGAACATTGCATTTGGTCATGTTTTGGAGGACTTAAGTTCAAGGATTTGCATACAAGTCATGTGCATGAAATTAATTTCAAGTTTCAAGTTGGGTTTTGTATAATTGGTTCACTCTTGGGCCATGATTTCTTGAATTGAAGCTTTAAACATGTTGTTTTATGAGTTACTAAGTGTTTTCCAAAGATTTGGCCCAGAAAAATGAGTTTTGGATGGTTGGAGGTCGAGTTTCATGCTTGGAGGTCAATCTGGATTTTCTAGAAATTTGACCCACACTCGAGCGTGAAGCCTGAGTACATGCACTTCCGCTCGAGCGGCGAGAGTCACGCTCGAGCGTGAAATGCGTATACCCAGAAGTTTGTGTGTTTTGTCGTCCGCGTGAGCGAGGGAATTCACGCTCGAGCGGGGGTCTGAGTCTCACGCTCGAGCGTTGGTCGAGCGCCCGTCGAGCGTGAAAATCATGCATCTAGCACTTTTTCATGAGTTTACAGTATGCTCGAGCGAGGAAATTCATGCTCGAGTGAAGCTTCATTGTCTGCATGTCCGCTCGAGCGAGGAAAGCCACGTTCGAGCGTGGACCCTATTTTCAACAAATTTTGAGAAATGTTTTCTAATGTATTTTTGCATCCTCATTCCATCCTAGGCATTCCTAGGCCATGTTTAAGACTCCATAATGAAGGTTAAGGGTTAGAAACACATTATGGGCAAACGACATAACTTTCTTATGCCATTTTACTACCATAACTTTCTCTTTCTTAAATTGGGCTACCCAACCACTCCCAATGGCATTACATTCACACAGCCACTATGATGCACCATCTTCTCCACACAGCCCCTCTCATCCAAGGCATATCCACTCCATGACTGCTAACGACACCACTGATTGTGGTTCCTCTCTCTCTCTCTCTCTCCATCTTCTTCATTATGATTTTCTTCTTCTTTAATAGTAGTCTCTTTTGACCATCCCCCCATTCTTCATTTCTTCCTCCCATCTGCTCCAAACTTTCCTCCATAACCCCCTATTATATTTCTCTCTCTCTCTCTCTCTCTCAATATATATATACACACACAGAGACATACTTCTCTGTGTATATGATTAGTGTTATCTATTTGATTATTGGGTGGGTTAGATCTATCCATAGTTCTGAATTTTTCATATTTGACAAAAACTAGAAGATGGATAGCTGTTTGTCTACCACCAAGGTAAGTGGCTCAAACAGCAACACCATCGCCGCTGCCGCAACCACCACCGTGACAGTCAACAGAAATTGCAAAGAGAGCACCAAACCGTCGTTAACGACGACAATCACGACAAATTCGAATCAACAGAAAACGTAAGAGAGACATTCTCAACAACAACAGTATAAGAATTCTCAGCAGATAAAGCCGAAGCGATCAAGCAGTGTTATTCCCTGTGGAAAGCAAACCGATTTTGGGTATGACAAAGATTTCGATAAGAGATACACAATTGGGAAATTGTTAGGGCATGGGCAATTTACTACTATAATTTTCTCTCTCTCTCTCTCTCTCTGTTTCTGTGTGTATATATATATATATATATGAAACCTATCACAAGGAAAGATCAGCTCCGGTTGATGGTGGGGCGACCGATTTGCCGTCATAGCCAGGTTAAAGCAAAGAAAGAGATGATACAAACCAGTAACCATCACATTTGATTCAAATTTTACATATGAGAGAGAGAGAGAAACTAGTTTTGTTTTCATATAAATCTTTAGGGAAGGAAATATAGGTATAGAATGGTAAGAGATTGGAAGGGCAAATTAATCAATTCAAGCCCCAATTTTGGCGTCAATCACTTAATCCTAGTGCAAACACGCTTCTCTAATACATTTGGCCCACACGCTGTTAAGTCTAGCAGAAAACGTCACTTTTGCACGTGACTTTTGCACATCACAGGAGGTTTATGAGTACATTTATAAATGTTAGGGAGATAATGTGTAAATGTGTGAAACCACAGGGGGTAAAATGTAATTATTCCAATTTTGTTCTTAAACTTTTTACATTGTATTAATTTAGTTTAATTGATAGCGCGCTTGTAAAAATTTGACTAAAATCAAAAAGTAAAATAATTAATTTACTCTTTCAAAATGATAGAGAGATTAACATATGATCATTTTTATTTGACTGAACTATTTTACCTTAATTTCTATCTAATGAATTATTATTAATTCGATTAAATTGACATAATGTGAAAAATTATAAACAAAAATTGACACAGTTGAAATTACTAGAACTAAACACGAGACAAATTATAAAAATCATGAGTATAATTTGTTCTAGTTTAAAATTGCTTATCACAAAATAAGAAACAAATATATATATATATATATTCAAAACAAGAAAGGACGGAGGAGAAGACGAGAACCTTTCTTTCAATTGTTTTTAAATGGGGACCTTCAATTAAATGATGACTTGGTAAGCAATGGCTTTAAAAAAAATAAGAAAACTTAAATATGAGTCTTAATAAGTAAATTTATTGTCTAATAGATTTTGTACGGGAAAGAAATAAACCTTCTCGTATAATCCTGTTGATCAAGTCTGCGCTCCTTCGTACGACATCGCTCTATTACCTGAAAGTACTAACGTGAGCTAGCCGACGGGTGTGTGCCGGAAACCTCTCCGATGCCTAAGTCAGTAAACTAGACAAATAGACAAAAGCTCTGTGTCTTCGGGAATCAAAGTTGTGTTACCTCTCCATAGGTGATGTTTGTGGGCTTTTATAGGTTCCGTGTGGCATAATCCAAGTAGGACTCTTACTCCTCCATGTAGAGTCCTCCTAGGATTCATACTTCTGAAAGATAATGCTTATCTATCAACACCCCCCTCACTGCTTAAACCAAGTGAGATGGTTTTACCATGGCCGGATTACCATACGACCGAAATAACACTGCCATACTAGCCTAGCTGGAATGACCGATCTAACCGTTAGTTCGGCTCTTTCTCGCCTTTTTCCTACCTCGGCTTCTCATGCCAAGACCAAGCTATCCATAGAAGAGTTAAGCCGAACTAACCCAAAACCAAGTCCTGAAGAGGGCTCAGCATACCTTGGTTGCATATGCCATGACCCGGCTAACTCCGGCGACCGAAACATCTGTAGTACTCTTCTAGACTGGACTAAAAATAAGGCCTTCTGTGACCGGACTAATCATTAAGCCTCCCTCGGACCGGTCTAACTTCCCGGGCTTTGGGATCGGACTAACTCCAAAGGCCCCCTTCACTCTGTCTTTCTTATTTTGGCCCACTGCCCATTGCCCAGCTTGGCCCAATTTAACCATATAAATTACCCTCTCAATTGCCCCTTAATTCCATTTGCAAAGCATGATAGGGATTACTTGTCTATCAGTCGAGCTGACATCCGAGCTAAAACTTTTAAGCCTTTACAGCCAAACTAAAAACTCTTTTAGCCTTTCCAGCCGAGCTAACTTAAGCCGAGCTATACCTGTTCGGTCAAAACGTCTCTTCAATCACAGCAATTGAATCGTTTCTCCTTCCCATGACATGTGGCATGCTCTGATTGGCTGAAGGCAGCTGTCCTGTCGCCTTCGTGCCTTGCGTTTTTTGATTAGTTCCCGCCTGTAGTCCCTTTACCAAAACCAAAACCTTTCATCTTTGAATCACTCTCACACAACTCATCTCCTTCCTCTCTCTTGCAAGCCTCTGAAACTCCCATTCTTAGCACTGTGAAGCCTGTGTCCTTTTGTTGCTGCTGTTGCTTCCATTTTCTTGCCTCTTTGATCTTTATCAGGTAAGCATCATAAATCTGTTCTTATTTCCCTTGTTTTCACATTCGTTTAATCCACAGCTCTAGGTTTGTGTTTTTGTGAAACACTTTCTTTCTATTTGCTTTGCCTTGTACATTTCTGGAAAAACTTAGCAATAGAATTTTTGAATATACATAATATCCTGTAGAACACCGTATTTGATCCAAAATCATGATGCAACCGAACTAGGAAACTGTTTGTGTTAGGTGTAAGTCTAGCCAGTTCCTAACCGAACTAGCACTTTATGTTTATACTAGTAGTTTCAATAAGTCAAAACCATTTTTTGATTTACCTTAGCCGAGATAACAAACCGAACTGAGTCTGCAACTGGCGTACTGAGAAACCATAATACCGACCGAGCTATGTCTTTGGGGCTAAACCAGCATTCTTAGTTTTAGACTGGACTAAGAAAGCTGCCCTAGAAGCTCAACCGGTCTAACAAAACCTCTCGCTCTAACCGAGCTATCAAACACCTTGTTTAAACCAGGATGACAAAGCCCTTTGTACAAACCGAGCTATCGAAGCCTTTGCTTAAACCGAGCTAAGACGTGATATGTTTATTACTCTTTTAGCATGGTCCAACGGTCTGTGCTTAACACCTTTGTTCTCTCTTTTTCACTTTTGCAAACTTAGGTTGCCCAGGCACTCCTTTGAGCGCTCAACCGAGCTACTCAGCACAAATCTTCGACCGATCTAACACTTGGCTTTAATTTATTTGTAACTTAAAACATAAATGGGGAAGTATAGATTCTTAGTAGAGACACCTGGTGGTTTGGCCGAATTCCGAAGGGAGTATAACATTCCTGACGACGTCCATCTCTCCTTAGCCGAACAAGATGTCACACCTTGGGGAAACCCTGGTTTTGTTCCCTTCACCCTCCTTTCCATCATAGAAACCGGTCTAAGATTTCCTGTACAGCCCTTACTCTGTGAATTCCTCAGGCAAACTAGGATATGCCCAACCCAACTTTCCGCAAACTCATACCGCATAATAAATGGTATAGCCGAACTAAACCGCCGTGCTGGTATCAATCTTGGCTTAGCCGAACTATTTCACCAATATTCTATAGGCTCAAAAGAAGACGGGTGGGTTTACTATTTAAGAATATGACGCCGGCGTGAGAAAATAATAAAGGACACACTGGACAAAGACTTGAATGACGATGATTTTTTCTAGGTATCTGGCAATTTTGAAGACCACCAAGCCTAGATCCCAGGCCACAGTATAAATTGGAATAAAGGAACCCTTGGTATAATTACTTCGGTTTCTTTGCATGTTTCTGCTTTAATTCGGTTTCCTATTCCTGGACCGTACTAACAGTTGTCTTCTCTATGCAGATTCAGCCCATCTTCAATCACTTTACAGTTACCCCAATCTGAACACTCTCCGCGCTGCACTACGTTATCCAAAAAGAAATTGGGCCACGTTGCTGAATTTCGAACCGACGTACAGATATAGTAGCTGACGCAAAGCCAGAGTAACAGATTTCTTGCTGGAAGACGCCCCTGAACCGGACCCCACCTTGCCCCAGATCAATCTATAATCCCTTTGACTGCCAAATAAGAAATGGCAAAAAGGAACAGAGTAAGGGCCTTTTTAATTGAGACCAACCGAGCCGAGGTACCACCACCAAACCAAACCCAGGAAACCGTGGTGGCTTTTCTATCTCAACAACCCTCCTCATCTCGCCCAAGCAAGCGTGCCTGGACTGCCCCAATTGAGCAACGCCTTGTTGATGAAGACGAGACCACTCTTCCACCAAGCCCTCCACTGAGCCCGCAACCGGAGCGCTTCGACCGAGCCAGCTCCTCTAAGTGGGCACCCAAACTTACATTTCAAAACCGAGATATTCAGGACACTAACTCAGTGGTCGCTGAAAAAGATCACTTAATGGCATTTAACCTTGCCAAGAGTGTCTGCCTTCCAGCAGACATGGAGCACCACCAGCACCTGACCGAACTGAGGGCCATCTGTTCGGCCACGAAATCCATGGTTCTTGTAAGTAGCTTCTTCTGTTAACCTGTCTAATTTGTACAACTTTTATCTCGGTTTGAATACAAGTCTCCCCCTCTTTATGCAGGCCATGCAGAAGAGCCACATTGCTCATAAGCGAGTGCTTGAACTCCGCAAGACTACCAGGCAAGCGCTGGCCGAAGTAACTGAAAAAACTGCCGAGCTAGAAGAAGCCAAGAAGCAACTAGCCGAGCTAAAATCCGAGAACGATCGTCTGACCGGACTCGTTAGATCGGCTGAAACGGAGAAACAAAAGGCTACAGCCGTGATCAAAGACAAATTCCTACGTGAGCTAGCCAAGCTCGAAGGTAAGAAGGACGTAGAGATTGCCGAACTAAAGAAGAAGGCAGAAGATGCAAATGCTGAAGGCTTCAAGGAGGAGGAGGCCCTCTATATGCAACAATGTGAAACCGCCAAAGATTTGTTCTTCAAATGCGGTTGGAGGGCAGCCGTGGTGCAGCTCGGTTGTGGGCCTGAGACCGAGGCCTACAATCCTCCTCAGTACTTCATATCGAGCTCACTGGCGGAGTATGCTGCATCCGTTCAACAACAGCTTCTTCAAGGTTCAGATGATGATGAGGACACCGAGCCCAATAATACCCTGGTCGTCAATGAACAAGCCAACGATCAGTCAGCTTGGTTGGAGCCAACGGTTGAAGACCTGACTAACGAGCTGCCGGCTGACACCGTGCTTCCAGTAGACACCGAGCTCCCAACCGATACCGCACTACCGTCTGAAACCGGTCTTCGGGTTGATGTAGATGCTGATCTTGATGATTTGTTTGACTAATTGTCTCTTTTTTTTTCTCTTTCTTTTTTCTTTTTTCTTTTGGACTATTGTAACCGGGCTAGGGCCCCTCCTTTGTAATTTGCTTTTATCAATGAAAATCTTCTTTTTCTTTAACTGTTATCCCGGTTTGCTGTTCTACTTGTACTTGCTTTCTTACTATAGTTTGAATGAAGTAGTGCAATCTCTTGCCGAGATAATTCATCCCGGTCTTAGTCTTGTAATCAGACTGGTCATACCAGCCAACCACTCTTTAGCCGATATCCCTACTTCGGCTGAAGAGTACTAAGAGTTGTTTTAATCCAGCCAACCACTCTTCAGGCTACTTCCTTACTTCGGCTGAAGAGTAATAAGAGTTGGTTTAATCCAGCCAACCACTCTTCAGGCTACTCCTTACTTCGGTTGAAGAGTAATAAGAGTTGGTTTAATCTAGCCAACCACTCTTTAGCCTAAACCCTTACTTCAGCTGAAGAGTAATAAGAGTTGGTTTAATCCCGCCAACCACTCTTCAGCCTAAACCCTTACTTCGGCTGAAGAGTAATAAGAGTTGGTTTAATTCAGCCAACCACTTTTCAGCCCATACCCTTTCTTGGGCTGAAGAGTACTTAAGAGTTGGTTTAATCCAGCCAACTTCTAAATTGGTTGTTCCAGCCAACCTAGAACAAAATGTTTGGTTATTCCGACCAAACGTCCTGCGGCCTGGATCCTTATCCTGGGCTTAGGAAGGGTGTTGGTTTAATCCAGCCAACCTCTAAGTTGGTTTTTTTAGCCAACCTAGAATAAAATGTTCGGTTATTCCGACCAAACGTCCTGCAGCCTGGATCCTTATCCTGGGCTTAGGAAGGGTGTTGGTTTAATCCAGCCAACCTCTAAGTCAGTTTTTCCAGCCAACCTAGAATAAAATGTTTGGTTATTCCGACCAAACGTCCTGCAGCCTGGATCCTTATCTTGGGTTTAGGAAGGGTGTTGGTTTAATCCAGCTAACCTCTAAGTCGGTTTTTCCAACCAACCTAGAATAAAATGTTTGGTTATTCCGTCCAAACATCCTGCAACCTGGATCCTTATTTTGGGCTTAGGAAGGGTGTTGGTTTAATCCAGCCAACCTCTAACTCACCTAACTTACTAAAACAAATTTTTACAGAAGGAAATGTCTATACTGAAAAGAAACTACTTGTTTTATTGATAAAGGAAAAAATTACACATACTTAAAGAAAAAAGGCTAAAAATAAAATAACTTTAGATTGGCAGTATTCCATGGCCTGGGAATTGCCTTGCCATTCTCATCTTCTAAGTGGTATGTCCCTTTGCCTGCTAATCCAACCACTTTGTAAGGTCCTTCCCAATTAGGCCCTAACTTGCCATCTCCCGGTACCAAGGTGTTTCCCATTACTTTGCGTAGTACCCAATCTCCGATTTTGAATTGCCTTAGATATACTGTTTTGTTATACTTTCTGGACAATTCTTGTTGGTATGAGGTAATGTGAACCAGTGCTCTTTCTCTTCTTTCCTTTGCAAGTTCGAGCTCCAATGTTATGGCTTCGCCATTCAAGTCTGGATCAAAATTCTCGCTTCGAATTGTGGGGAGGCCGACTTCTAATGGGATTACTGCCTCCATACCATAGGCTAAGGAAAATGGAGTTTCTCCTGTTGACCGCCGAGGTGTGGTGCAGTAAGCCCATAAAACATGAGGGAGCTCTTCTGCCCACTTACCTTTGGCTTTCTCTAATCTTTTCTTCAATCCATCCAAGACTACCTTGTTTGATGCTTCTGCCTGACCATTTGCTTGGGGATATGCCGGTGTAGAATTGTAGAACTCTATCTTGTACTCTTCACAAAAGCCTCTAAAGATTCGGCCATCGAACTGTGTGCCGTTGTTTGATGTTAGTGTCTTTGGTATGCCAAATCGAGTGATGATATTCTGCCAGACAAACTTCTTCACATCTTTTTCCTTGATTGATGCCAAGGCTTCTGCTTCCACCCACTTTGTGAAGTAGTCGGTTGCTGCAAGAAAGAACTTCCTGTTGCCTGGTGCTGTTGGAAGTGGCCCTACTATGTTCAAGCCCCATATTGCGAAGGGCCACGGGCTTGTTAATGGTAGGAGTTCTCTGGTAGGTTGGTGTTTTTAGTGTGCAAACTTTTGACACTTTTCGCACTTTTTGGCATACTTTTCTGAATCTGCTTGCATATATGGCCACCAATATCCTTGCGATATTGCTCTGTATGCTAATGATCTTCCTCCTTGATGGCTTCTGCATACTCCCTCGTGTATCTCGAATAAGAATGCTTCCACTTTGCTGGGGTGAACACACTTTAGATAGGGTCCTAAGAATGATTTTTTGTATAATGCCGATGATGGGGAGAGCCAAAATCGCTGCGACTTCACTCTTATTCTGTTGGCTTCTTTCTTTTCCTCTGGTAAGGTGCCATCTTTCAAGAACAGTATGATGGGATCCATCCAAGAAGGGCCTAGCTCGGCGCAACATACCTCTTCTGCTTCGGGGTCTTCAATGCTTGGTCTAGGTAGGTAGTCGATCAGCAATGGATGAGGGATGGAAGTATCTGCCATTAAAGCAAAGCCTGCTAATTCATCTGCTCTGCTGTTTTCCTCCCTGCCGATTTGTTCTATCCGTACTACTTCAAATTTTTTGATCTCTATTCTGACCAACTCCTGGTATTTAGCCATCCTGTCGTCCTTTGCTTCGTAGTCGCCTGAAATTTGGTTTACCACCAGCTGCGAGTTGCTGTAAACCATTAGTTCGGTGGCCTTCATGTAGAATGCTGATTTGAGGCCTGCAAGAAGCGCTTCATACTCTGCTTCGTTGTTTGACGTTGGGAAGCCAAGGTTGACTGCTTGCTCCACCACTAGGCCGTCTGGAGAGATGAGGACTATACCCAGCCCTGCTCCGTGCCGGTTGGATGCTCCATCCACGAAGAGCTTCCACATCTCTCCAACGAACAACTTCCAGTAAGTGGAGGGATCAGATGATACCTTGGGGTCAAGAACGTCGCTGTTGTCTTCTTCAGGGTCCATGCTTGCTGTCTGCCCCTTGTTATCTGATTGTACCAAGTCTTTATTTGTTGGTGAGTCTTGGCTTGGTGTAGTATGGTTTTCTTCTGCCTCCCTTATTTCACTTTGGTCTGCCTTGGGACTTGACTGGGTAACCTGTACCAGGGGTTGCGTTATTCCGACGTCAACTTCCATCCCTAGTTTGGTTGTTTTAGTCAGGTCGACTGGCAGATATGAGGACTTCCTGGGGTGAATTCAGCGACAAAGTCTGCCAAGGCTTGAGCTTTTATCGCGGTCCTGGGTTGGAACTTGATGTCATATTGTCCCAACTCTACTGCCCACTTCAAGATTCGCCCAGAAAAGTTCGCCCTTTCGAACAAAGCTTTTAATGGGAAAGCTGTGAGGACGACTATGGTGTGGGCGTGAAAGTAGTGCGTCAACTTCCTTGAGGCCATCATCAAGGCCAAGGCCAGTTTTTCTAGTGGCAAGTACCTTGTTTCGGCGCCCAGCAATGTCTTGCTGACATAAAAGATGGGCAGATGTTGGATTCCTTCTGCACGGACCAACACTGCGCTAATTGCGTGCTGAGAGACTGCTAGGTACAGGAAGAGTTCTTCTCCAGGTATTGGGGTGACAAGCAGTGGTGGAGAAGACATGTATTCTTTCAAGCTTTCCAGATCGCGGTCGCATTCTTCGTCCCATTCGAACTTGGCTTTTAAAGCATGGAAAAATGGTCGTAGTCTGTCTGACGACCGGCTTATGAACCGATTGAGTGCAGCCGCCATGCCGGTGAGATGCTGCACTTCTTTTACTGAGTTAGGCCTCTCCAGATCCTGAATAGCTTTGATTTGGGAGGGGTCTGCCTCTATACCCTGATTGGTCCCCAGGAAGCCCAGGAATTTTCAGATCCTACCCCGAATACGCACTTAGATGCATTAAGGCGCAACTTGTGCCTCTTTAGGATCTCAAACATCTCACGTAAGTCCTTTAGATGGTCGTTCTTATCCTTGCTCTTGACCACCATGTCGTCGATGTAAGCCTCCATTGTTCTGCCTAACAATGGTTTAAACATCTTGGTGACCATTCTCTGGAATGTTGCCCCTGCGTTCTTCAAGCCAAAGGGCATGACCTTGTAGCAATACAGCCCTCTTGGAGTTGTAAAGGACGTGACCTCCTGGTCTGGTTCGTACATGGCGATCTGATGGTAGCCTCTGTACGCATCAAGAAAGCTAAGTCGGTTGTGTCCCGCCGTTAGGTCTACCAGTTGATCTATTTGTGGTAGGGGAAGCTGTCTTTTGGGCATGCTTTGTTGACTGTCTTATAATCGACGCAGACACACCATTTGCCATTCTTCTTTGGCACCACGACTATGTTGGAAATCCATCTGGGGTAGTGCACCTCTCTGATAGCCCCTGCCTCTAGTAGATTTCCCACTTCTTCCGCCACTATCTCAGCGTGGTGGAGTGTCGATCTGCGTGTGCGCTGAATAATTGGTCTGGCGGATGGGTGGACATTGAGTTGGTGACAGATGAAGTTAGGATCAATGCCTGGCATGTCGTACGGTGTCCAGGCGAACACTTCGATGTTAGAGGTCAAAAATTCCAAGACCTCTAATCTCTCAGTGCTGGACAACGACGAACCGAGCAAAAAGAACTTATCCGGGTTCTTTTCATCTATTCTTACCTCTACCAAGTCTTCCACCGCTTTTTGATTAGCTGCTTTGCCGACATCTGCGAACAGTTCATTGCTCTCAGGTTCTTCCACCGAATGAACATATCCT
This sequence comes from Camellia granthamiana, assembly GCA_036172215.1. Classification (NCBI taxonomy): domain Eukaryota; kingdom Viridiplantae; phylum Streptophyta; class Magnoliopsida; order Ericales; family Theaceae; genus Camellia; species Camellia granthamiana. The sequence goes on along the minus strand of CM069904.1, from coordinate 33,383,378 downwards.
TTGGCAGCGCGGCTGCCATTCACCGTGACAAAACATTGTTTGGATATAATCTGATCTCCATAGACCTCTTCAATTACCCCGGTTTCGTTGGGGAACCGCATTACTTGGTGGTAGGATGACGCCACCGATCGCATGGCATGCAGCCATGTTCTGCCTAAGATGATGTTGTAAGTGGAAAGGACTTTCAATATCCAGAATTCCACTTGTTTTGTCACGCTTCCTGCTTTGACTAGTAGGATTATTTTGCCGACTGGCCATTCCGGCATTGAGTTGAATCCAATCAGGGGGGATACGGCAGGCGCCAAGTCTTTGTCTTGTAGCTTCAATTGCTTGAATGTTTCGTAATACATTATCTCACATGAACTACCCTGGTCAATCAAAATCCGCTTGACGTCAAAATCCTTGACTCAGAGAGTGACAACCAGGGCATCATTGTGAGGGCAATATATCCTCGCCAAGTCTCTATCTGAAAAAGACATGATGTTCGTGGCCTCTGTCTTCCCCTTTTTTATGGTAGGTTGTGCACTTAGTACCTCTCTTAAGTGCTCAGCCTTCTTGATTGACCCTCTGAGCTCGCATACACACTCAGGTTCGAAAACTCCATGTACCACATTGATTATGCCTTGAGGTGGGGCGTCGATTGGCATCCCGTTGGGGTTATTGTGGTCCGGGGGACTGGTTGCATCCCTCTTTCAATGTATTTATCCAAGTGACCGGCTGCCACCAACTCCTCTAGGTGCTGCCACAATGGCGTGCAATTCTTAGTACAGTGCCTCTTTTCTTTATGGAAGGTGCATCGCGACCTTTCGTCGTAGTCCTTCTGAGCTTCCCCTAACTTGGCTGGCCATCTGACGAAAGGCTCATCTCGTATTTCACTTAGAATCTGATAGATTGGCTTTTTGAATACTGTGGTTATAGCAGTGCGGACCCTCAACCATCTTTTATCTTGGTTTTCTTCGTTGTCTCGCCTGCCTCGTCCGTTTCTACTTGGACGGTCTACCGCGTTAACCTTTGTTGAGGCCTTTTTCTCTGGTATTACGGTCGTGCCAGATTTTATTTTGGCCCGGGCACCATCCTCTTCCACCCTGATGTACTGATGCACTCTTTCCATCAGGGCCTCCATGGTGAGGGGTGGCGTCATGGTGATTGAGTCCCTTAGTCTATTCCCGACTAGAAGGCCTCTTTTGTACTGTGCAATAGCGAGATTGGTGGGGCAGTCCCCAATCTGGTTGAAGGTCTTCCAATAGCGACTATTGTAGGATCTTAGGGTCTCCTTGTCGCCCATGTCGATGGAGAGTAGCTGGTCGATCTCCACTGGGGTTTTGGTGTTTGTTCTGAACCTTGTTACGAACGCCTCCGCCAATTGTGCCCAAGAGGCTATGCTGCCTTCTGGAAGTTTTTCGAACCAAGTCAAGCCTAGGTCGCCAAGGCTAGATGGGAAGAGGATGCACATCAAAGCCTCGTTTCGCCGGTATACAGCCATGACCTGGCGAAAGTGGCTCAAGTGTGAGTAGGGGTCCGTCTTTCCTTTGTACGTGGTGAATTTGGGCTGAAGGAAACCGGAAGGCAGGGGCGCGTTTTCAATTGCCGGAACGAACGGCGAGGTTTGTAGCCTCGTTAACGCTTTGTCCGTCGGTTCGTAGGCAGGGCGCGGAATTGGCATTCCAACCTCGACGCTTCCATGCGTCCGAGGAGCCAACCGCTGCAAGGCAGAAACTCTGTGCGGGTCGCGCGCCCTGGCATCCTCCTTCCATCGTGCCCTTTCTTCTAGCACAGTTTGTAAGTCGGACAATCTAGGCAACTTCGTTTGCTTGGATGATGTCTGGTGCGTGCACGAGAGCCGATAGGTGCTTCTTTCCGTGTATGATCTCTCAGATCTCGTCCTCTCAGACCTGGAGTGACGAGTTCTGGAAGTCCTGGATTGTGTATCGCCTGTCTTGAGGCTTCTGCTCTCTGCTTGAGATGGTGTGGTACGTCTACTACGATCTTTCGAGTGACGAGGGGGCGTCTTGTCTTTGCGCCCCTCTCTTGTCGGCACTCCTTTTCCCTTTATCTGGTGCTTCATGGACTCCATGTCCGCCGCCATCCGTCGTATTAATTCGTCCTGCTCTTTCACATGGTCCTCCAGAGTTTGAGGCTCAATCCTCCACCTTTGTCTCTCAGGACTTTGTGAACGAGAGTGATGGGGGCTGTTAGTCCGCCTTCTCCCCCTCGCATCCCTCCTGGGATTCTGTCGCTATGGCTCTAAATCCGCCACAGGAGGGATAGAAGGTAGACCTTCGCGCCTTGCACCCCCCTCTGGTGTTTGTCCGTCAATGGCGGATTGTGGCAAATCTTCGTTGTGCGCCATTGTTTCTGAAAAGGAAAAACTTGATCAAGAGGTTTTGTTCTTGTCTGACTTCCCACAGACGGCGCCAATTGTACGGGAAAGAAATAAACCTTCTCGTATAATCCTGTTGATCAAGTCTACGCTTCTTCGTACGACGTCGCTCTATTACCTGAAAATACTAACTTGAGCTAGCTGGTGGGTGTGTGCCGGAAACCTCTCCGATGCCTAAGTCAGTAAACTAGACAAATAGACAAAAGCTTTGTGTCTTCGGGAATCAAAGTTGTGTTACCTCTCCATAGGTGATGTTTGTGGGCTTTTATAGGTTCCGTGTGGCATAATCCAAGTAGGACTCTTACTCCTCCATGTAGAGTCCTCATAGGATTCATACTCCTGAAAGATAATGCTTATCTATCAACACCCCCCTCACTGCTTAAACCAAGTGAGATGGTTTTACCATGGCCGGATTACCATACGACCGAAATAACACTGCCATACTAGCCTAGCTGGAATAACCGATCTAACCGTTAGTTCGGCTCTTCCTCGCCTTTCTCCTACCTCGGCTTCTCATGCCAAGACCGAGCTATCCATAGAAGAGTTAAGCCGAACTAACCCAAAACCAAGTCCTGAAGAAGGCTCAGCATACCTTGGTTGCATATGCCATGACCGAGCTAACTCCGGCGACCGAAACATCTGTAGTACTCTTCTAGACCGGACTAAAAATAAGGCTTTCTGTGACCGGACTAATCATTAAGCCTCCCTTGGACCGGTCTAACTTCCCGGGCTTTGGGATCGGACCAACTCCAAAGGCCCCCTTCACTCTGTCTTTCTTGTTTTGGCCCACTGCCCATTGCCCAGTTCGGCCCAATTTAACCATATAAATTACCCTCTCAGATTTTATGATAATTAATGGTATTTTTTTATTAAATATTATTAAAAAATATCATTAATTGTTAAGTTTTAGTGATAGTTTAAAAATTTTATCACAAAAAATGTCACTAATTATAAATTTTAGCGACATTTTTTTTAAAAAAATCGTCATAAAAAAGTCCTTAAATTTTTAATTGTCAGCGACAATTTGTCACAAAAAAGTCACTAATTCTAAGTTGAGCGACAATTTATAAAAATCATACAAAAAAAATCACTAATTATCAATGTTTAGCGACATATGAAAAAAATTATCACAAAAAATTATTTTTAACGACGATTTTATTATAACTTATTTTCAATAAGACTTAATAAAAATTAAATTTAATTATTAAGATCTATTAGTAACTTACCAAAAAAAATATTGGGTTACTGGAAATAATGGGGAAGGTTTTACTAGTTACTCACAAATAGAAAGCGGCACGTTTCAAATGTTCAAAGTCTTTGCCATGTCCAAACTCAATGAAGTCAACTTTGTTGTGCAACTCTCGATATAATCTATTCACCGAAAAAAAACTCTGGATATATTCTCACGACAATTGTTACTCAAATTCAAAAATATACTCACTTTTTAAATTTAATAATGCAGTAATTAATTAAAATATGTAAGATAACTCTCTCTCTCTCTTTCTCGTATTTTTTAATCATCAATCAATTGATTTATTTACACATCTTTAAATTTAAAAAATAGATTTATATATTATTTTTCTTCCGGTGATTAGGGGGAATGTGGGCTGCTTTTGTGGGCAACATGCACCAGACTAGACCTCAGTGATGGTCATCCTTGTGCGGCCTCTTAATTATAAAAGATATATAACGATTTTAGGAGAAAAATAAAAGCTAAAATATTCACTTGTCGTTTTATTATAAAGAGTGCATACTATATGTATTGTAAGTATGTTGGACTTAAATTTGAGAGAATTTAAAAGATTTGTGAAGTCAATTACGGGTTTTATTATGTTAATTTAAATTATTCATTTTAAAAGATCTTTCATATATATTATTTATGATAAAAATTTAATCGATCCGATAATCATAAGAATTTAATTTTATTGTATTTGTTTCTAAGAAATAGATGTTATTTTTTAAGAAATAGACTTGTTTATTTTTTTATAAACAAATATTATAAAATAAAATATTACAATTATTGAATCAATTTATTTATTTTCCTATTGATGATTATGTTTAAAGACTTTACACAATACACAATTCATTCAAATCATCAATCTATTGTTTTTTTCTATGAAAAATGCTTGGGAGCACTAATTAGTGCTCCCACTAATTAGGTGGCAGTGGGTCCCGCCAGAAATGATGTGATGTTTTGGTCTTAGAGTTGTATTTTTTTTGTTTTTTTTCTATTTTTTTAATGTATTAATGCTATTAATGGTGATATTTTTAGTGGGATAAATCATTGTTGTTTTTCTATAGATGTCATAAGCTTTTTCAATCCCCAAAAACTTAAAGAAGTAGTGACTCATTTCGAATTTGTCAAAGAAGCCAATTATGATGAAAACCTGACACGCGCAAATGAGACCACAATGGTGTCGGTTTGCCGCTTTACACGGGTTGTCATGTTCGGAGTCTGACTTGTCAATACAGCCCCGCTGCAGACCCCCAGTGGAGGTCGCACCCTCACTTGGGGTTGGCGAGTCTCCACTGGCCGAAACTTAAAAAAAAAAAAAGAAAAAAGAAAAACAGTTTTTTTTAACCAATCCCAGCGCGCCACCTCACTGGGGGTCGACCCCCAGTGGGGGTCCGAAGCATTAAGGGGGTTCATTATTTTCATCATTATCCCTTCCATTGGATCTGAATGGAATTGAAGGACACTTTCATTAAATAGATTTTATTTTATTTTATTTTATTTTATTTTATTTTTTTTTTAATGTGAATGAAATACACGAAATATTTGGATGAAATGAATGGTTCAAATCAGTTCAGATTATGGACCGAAAGGAATTCCTCTCCATTTTATATTTGTAAAAATTCATAATGAGTTACACATGACATGACTATATTCAGTTAAAATATAAGGCAAATAAATAAAAAACTAAATGACAAATGTGTTACATTTCTAATCCAGTAATCTATTTTTGTTCTTGTTGTTTTGTTTGATGCATTTTCTGATTGAGATCCTGGGCGTTTCTTGGTTTTGGTAGCTGGTGTTGATTTTTAGATGATGCTCTTCTAGTTGTTAGCCCTTTGTATGTTAAACTCTTTGTTTATTTCCTTTAAAGATGCATTGTATATTTCCTCAAGAAAGGAGACCAAATTGAAACTGAAAAGAAATAGTAGGATTCTGCTTAAATTTATCTTACTATAGTATTACTCTAATTCAAAAATTAGAACTACATTTTATATTCAGTAATCATAGTCTATTAGAATATCCAAAACAATTCTAGGTCTTCCATATATTTTATAACCATTAGTCAAACATCTCTTTTACGCATCACTAAATTTAGAAAATAAATTTAAAAAATAAGTTTCTGTATCGATCATTTTCATATTTTTAAATATAATGAAGACTCTCATCCACAATTTTTGTCCCAACTGAATGAACCGAAATGTAAATCCGCACTATTATTGAAACAAATTATTATTACAACAATAAGTGTAGAGGCACATACGATGAAACACAAAATAAGACATACATATCTTACCAATGATGTGGCTCACAAGACATGACACTCACTCTGTGAGATATCTATGCTTAGTATGTAATGTTATTACAATTTTGACTTTGAACTTGAAATTTAAAACTTGACTTGGTGATGCTACCAGCAGGCTGGCAATGGAGCGCCACACAAGCACCGGTTGTGGAAATACGACGTGAGATCAAAGCTCTGCAACTTCCCACCTGTGGGAATCGGACCACACAGCCTATTGTAACTAACATTAAAGAATTGTAAATTCACCGCCGTCAAACCCGCAGGCAGACTCCCAAAGACTTTGTTATGGTTCAAATCCAGCGATATCAAACTCGCTGGAAAAACCACGTTGCTGAGATCAAACTCGAACATGTTTCTGGAGAAGTCAACTATCTGCATGGTTTTGTTGGATCCGAAGATGAATGACAAATCACCCGAAAGCTGGTTACGTGAAAGATCAAGTCTTGTAAAGTCCAAATTACCCAAAGATTTTGGTACTGGTCCAGTGAGTTGGTTGTGAGAGAGATAGAGGTCTGGGACTGATCCGGTGAACGTCCCGAAGGATTCGGGGATGGTTCCGGTGAGCTTGTTCCTGTCTAAGTGAATGGCAGCGAGGTTGGTGAGTTGGGCTAGCTCGGGAGGGATTGAACCAGTGAGGTCATTGAAGGACAGGTCAAGGAAGGTTAGGTTTTTAAGCTCAGTAAAGAATGAAGGAACAGGACCAGAGAGGTTGGTCCAGCTCAATGTTACCGTTCTGAGGTGTTTGAGTTTGGTAATGGCAGATGGGATTGAACCGGTAAGGTTGGTGAGTTTGCGGAAGACTAAGGTTTGGAGGTATGGGAGGTCACCGACAGCTGCCGGGATTTGACCGGAGATGTTACCGCCAAAGATAGTGAGGGAAATGATACGACTGGTGATTTCATCACACTCCACTGAGTACCAATCACAGCAATTAGTTTCTGGGTTCCATGAGGCCAAGTGGTAGGGATTGTTTAGGGCTGCTTTGATTTTCAGGAGGACTTTTTTGTCTTCGGAATTGCAGATTTCGGGTTCGGAAAGAGATGGAGACGGTAGAGAGAGAAAGACGAGGAGAGAGAGGGACAGAACTGAGAAGAGAGTCATGTTTGTGTATTTTTTTGGTTTGTTATGAAAGATGAAGCATGCAGAGCCTTTTCTATTTATAGTGATTTCAAATTTGCTGTAGTCATGACTCATGACATGAACCAATGGCTGGATATTCCTAATAACAATAAGCTTGTTTAGCATACCATCGGGGGTGGTGCCCTTCTGGAGAAGGTTGTCCTTTATACATAGGTGTGTTAGGTTCAATTTTCGGAGGGCGTGGAATGTTAGCTTTTTTCCAGCTGACTTTCTTTAGAGATTTAGTGTGGCACTCTAGTCAATACTGGATCTCTTTTGTGATATATAGTTGAGCTCTATTGAGTGTCTCGGTAGTAGGTCTCTTCTTCTGGATTAGATTAAATATGACTGTCAATCAACTATTCTGAAGTCAAGGCTCACGGATGCTGTGATCCTCAAAGAACATCTTTTTCACGTTAAAAAAAAAAAAAACTTGTTTAGTATAATTTATTATAATTTAAAAATTAATAATCACAAAATAGAATTTAAAATTACATATTCAGTTTTTAGATAATTTTTTTTTTTATTTTATTGAAGTTATTTTGTTTAATAAGTTATAAGCATAAATTATATCAAATAATTTAATACAAACTCTCAAACTATAGCGATTTTTGGGATGATGCTTTTAGGCTAAAATAGGTAATAAAGGCTATAAAAAAAAATGCTAAATGTCACAACATATCCTTTTTTTTATTTATTTTTTGATTTACTTGTCTATTTTTTTAAAAACAAACGTTATAAAATCAATTTATTTATCTTTCTATTGATGATTATTTTTAAAGACTTTCCACACTAAACAATTCAAATCATCAATATTGTTTTATCCATAGATGTTATAAGCTTTTTCAATTCCATCAAATATAAATTTAAACTTAAAAAAGTTGTGACTTGTAGGGACATATTTTTTGGGTGGCCACCTGATTGAGATTGTTTGCCAAGGTGCTACGTGGACGAGTTATGTTGCCGAGGTGTGATGTAGTTATACCGAAATCTGAAATATTCGAATAGAGAACAACAATTCTAAATGATGTTAGACTACTTGTTTGGGTGATGGTAAACTCTTAAAAGAGGTGATCCTATAATCTAAACAAGAAAAGTCTTGAATAAGTGATATCCTTGTAAATGATAGAGTTTCATGAAGTAAGATTTTTAAGGGACGAGGGTACTACTAGCTATAAAAGTAAGGCACCTTATGGGTCTAAGGTACGCTTTTTATTCATTTACTTGTGTCGATATCTTTGTAAGATTATTGACTGATTTGCTCGTCGGAGTACCTTCAGGTGAATAAGCCACCGTGATATTTTTTGTCTTCTTATGTGCAGGTAGTGGACTTAATTTATTCTTCTATGTGCTCTACAGTTAAGTGCCTTAGATCTCAACTTGAAGATTTGTTTAATTATGAACTTAGAAGTCAACAACCGCATTTCAAATTTGTCAACAAAGCTAATTATAATGCAAACTTGATACCAACAAATGAGATCACAAATGGTATCAGTTTGGAGTAATTATTAAGTATTTTTGAAATATGACTATTTCATATTTTAAAGGTATTGTAATTGATGGAGAAATTATATAAGTAAACATACATATGATAAGTAGTAAAAAAATATAGACAGATAAAACTTTAAGCCCCCCCAAAAAAAAAAAAAAAAAAATTTCTTGATTTGCCGCTTTATACGGATTGTCGGGTTGTCTGCTTGACTATTCAAGATTGGAGGTTCATTATTTTCGTCTTTATTCCTTCAATTGGATCTGGATGATTGGGGGTTCATTATTTTTGTCTTTATTCCTTCAATTGGATCTGGATGGCATTGAAAGAGAATTTGATTGGGATAGTCTTTTAAGGGAAAATAATATACAAATCAATCTTTTTCTTTTTGTTGATATCATGTTCAGACAGTAAAATTTTATTGTGCTAATGTATCGTGGGTAATTTATTTGTGAACCCATAGTGAAGATATATTTTTTTTAATTGATTATTGCGTTTTAATTAAATTCGTAGTGTGAAGATGGTATTTCACTATTTAAATGTAAAAAATTTACAGTAAAATTTATTATAAATTAGAATAAAATTTTACTATTGACATTAATTTTGACGGTAAAAAATTTACTACTTTTAAAAGAATTTAATGGTTAGCATAGATCTTATTTGATAAATCTTGACGAAAGGATTCTAAAAGTATAAATTTTATTAAAAAACGACATTTAAATCAAAAGTTATAGCAATTTAAAATTTAAAATATTAAATTATTCACCAAAGATATTTTAATAATAGTGGTATATGCTAAATTTTTCAATGAAAAATTTGTATATTTATTCTTTATGTATTAAAATTTTATTATGAGAGAATTTTAAACAAATTCTCCTATATGATCAACCTAATGGTTTCAGCCAATCTGGATGAATTGGAACAAGGAATGACTCTCCCACAATAGTGTTCAAAATAGAAATAGGGTTAAGGCAAGGTGACGTGCTCTCATCGTTTTCATTCAATGTTGTGGTTGAAGGGTTTAATGTTCTCTTCAAAAGAGCTTTATTTTATTAACAAGATTAATAAGGAAATAATTAAAAATCTTATGAAATAGTGTGTGATTAGTTTTTCAATTAGGGTTCGACTTTCCTCCAGTCCAGAGGGTGTTGTTAGGTTCATGGAGGCTCACCACGGATTCCGTTTTGATAATCTGAACCGTTTAATATGTAGAACTCATCGAGTACTATATAACTGTAAAACATCATGTTGATCGGATATTGACGACTATGTGATCAAATCAGTTTTGTATTTAAAAAAAATAGACAGTAAAAAAATAAAAAGTAGATGGAAATTTGATACGATAAAATAACTATCGATATCCGATCAACGTGATTTTTTACAGACATATAGGACTTGACGAGTTCTACACATTGAACGGTTCGGATTATCAAAACAACACCTATGGTGGGCCTCCACGAGCCCAACAGAACCCTCCAGTCCGATCACGGACTAAAAGGAAGCCAATTCCTTTCGATTAAATTGGTGAGATAATTATTTATTTATTTTTTTCATATTTGAAATTCTAATCCCCAAGTTTGCCAATTTCGTCGAATTGAATGTTTATTATATATGCAATCCAGTTAATGAAATTTACAATCAAACAAAGAATTGTGTGTCCATGAACCAATAATTATAATCCTATACTATAATTATACTGATCAAACACATGGACTCAAGGTCTTGGGCTAATTAAAGACATTGATATTGGCTTGGATGGATCTTATGGAAATTAATTGTCAACCAAGACAAGATTTTCAAACATTTATGAAATTATTTGTTCATATCTTAAGGTGAAAGGTAAGATTAAAATAAAATATAATATTACGGAAAATAAAACATTTTAGGAACACTTACTGTTAATTTTTTCTTAAAAGAAACGATAATATTATACAAACTAACAAAATTTACAATTTCTTTTAACATAAATTTTTTCTAAAATTTTCTTTCTAAAAAAAAAAAAAAAATTGTCTAGAAGAAAAGAGGGAGGATGTGCATTAAACCCAAACTGTTCTACAACTGTAGCACCCATTTAATCATGATATCCACCTCACAAGCTGGGTTCAAATTCTAGAAGCTCCTTCTCAGCAAAACCATCAAAAATAACAAATAAGAAACTCATACCCAAGCAAGTCCATATACACTTTACATAAAGACCTAAGCATCAAAGATTTAAGCATTAAGAAGTTTGAGATAATCCAATGCCTTATAACCCACTCTCATGTGAGAGATTGTCAAATCCCCCAATCCCACTGTATTTGACAATACTTTTTGGGGGGTGCATGTTTTCGCTGCAAATATTTTGCAACTTCATTTCTGTTTTTGACGGTGAAAATGCCAAAGATAAAGGCACATATCAAAATCCTCATCATCACCCATCAAACAATGAGAAGACAAAAATAACTAGGTCATCCGAGAATAAAGATCACTCACTCTCCAATCCAACATACCCCACAACAATGCAAAATAACTCTGTCACTCGACAGTCACAAAATTATAGTAGGTCAAAAACATACTCAATAGTTCTTTCATAACGCTCATCCCAAAATAGCTCTGGTGAGTGTGCTAAAATAAGCCCAGAATCTACAAGTATGTTGGAGGCAGAATTTTCAGAGCTTGAGATTTGGAATACTGTAAAGGAGTGTGCAGGGAATAAGGCTCTTAGGCTTGATGGATTCAATTTAGCCTTTTACCAAAGGTGCTGGAATGTTATGAAACATGAGTTTGTGCAAATGATGCAGGAATTTTATTTAAATGGGAAGCTGGCTTCAGGTGTTAATAGTTCTTTCATAACACTCATCCCAAAGAAAGAGTGTCCCATTGGGTTGTCTGACTATAGGCCAATTAGTTTGGTAAGTTCAGTGTATAAGATTCTAGCAAAAGTTCTGTCTCGAAGACTAAGGCAAGTTATTCCTATGATTATTAGTGAAGTTCAATCAGGTTTTTTGAGTGGTCGATGCATATTTGATGGGATTCTAATTGCTAATGAAGTGGTGGACTAGTAGAAGAAGACAAAGAGAAAAGGGTTATTCTTAAATTGGATTTCGAAAAGGCTTATGACTCAGCAAATTGGGGTTTCTTGTTTTCAATGTTGGACAATTTCGGGTTTGGTGACAAGTGGGTGGGTTGGATAAAGACATGTATATCCACAGCTAGAATTTCCGTGTTAGTTAATGGGTCTCCCACTTCAGAGTTTTCTTCTCATAAAGGGCTAAGGCAGGGTGATCCTATGTCACCTCTCCTCTTCAACTTGGTGGCAGAGGGGCTAAATATTCTAATGGAAAGAGCAAAAGGTTTGGGGCTAATCAAAGGAGTTGTGGTGGGTCAGAGCGAACTCAAGTTGTCTCATCTTCAATTTGCTGATGATACGATTATTTTTTGTGAGGCTAATTGGGAGGAAATCATTGCAATAAAGAGAATTTTGAGATGTTTTGAAATAATGTATCACGACCCCATTCCGCCCCTAGTAGAATGGTGCCGTGATGGCCAGGAATCCGAGATTACCAAAGGCCAATTTACAAATATTCACACAATTAGAGTATGCGTATGGGGCTTACATATGCGGAAGCAATAAATTTAAATCTAATTAGTCCATAAAAACTGTGCATAGATTAAATAAAATGACATACATTTTAACATGGTTTAAAACTTGGATACAAAAAAAACAAAGTACATATTACATCTTGATCAAAAGGCTTCTCAAGCCGATATATACAAAGAAATGAATTACAAACTAAGAAGCATAATCTTCAAGATGCTAGCAAAACATGAATCCGAAAACAACTTGCAAATAACATCTTAGGCGTCGCCGCCTTCTTGCTCGTCACCTACATATATATAAAGGGGAGGGTGAGCTTGGATACTCAGTGAATGATATAAATAATAAAGGTTTGAATGAATGATATCCGAGATCTTTATCAAAACAATACATATCATAACTTGTAACAAAACAAGGGATGAACCAAGTCCATCAATCAAATCCTTCAAAGCTTCTTGGGATGTTTAATAACATCTACATAATACAAGGAATGACATTTTTGACAAAATAAGGGAATAATCGACCCGGAATCGATTAGACAAACCCACCCGTACAAGACCGTCGGTGGCAAGGGAGATATCTCAAACAAGGGTACTAGTTGCATTATAGTCCCCTAGCACTAAGAACTTTCCAAGAATGTCATCAAAACAAAGACAATACTTGATACAAAAGCTATTGGATATTCATTCATACTTGATCAAATACTTTTCCAAAACAAAACAAAGCAAAGCTTTTATCAAAACATTATAACATAGCTTTATTAGAAATACCACTCACTATAGCTCTTCGGATGTAAGGCTTAAGGCAAGAATCCAATACCTACAAATACATGGCAAAGTCCATTGAATGCATTTCAAGAAGACAAGAAAGAATGCTCAAAGATGGTTGTGCAATGCATTCTCAAAACAAGCTTTACATGAATGAAAATGATCCTGGCATTTCTTTCCAAAACCAAGTCAAGACAAAGCAAAACATGTGCTAGGAGTCAAAATACTGTTTTTTTTTCTAGGGAAAATATGATGGGTACCAACCAGGTCTCGGAATGGATGCACAAAGATGATCTAGGCTAAAATGGCCTAGCTGGGTGAACTCAGGAAGTCTTGGCCGATGTGTGGTCTCCTAGGCCTAGGTGTGCGGCTGCTTGCCGAGATGTTACAAGGTGCCGGCAAGGGTGTACCATGGTCGGCCTAGGTGTGCATGCAAGACATGCTAAGGTGCAAGTGATCATGCAAGATAGGCCAAGGTGAGATACGATGCTTGGCCTAGGTGTGAGGTCTAGGAAAGAGTGGGTCTCAGTGACCATACTTAGACAAATGAAGTCTGGAAATCTAAGTTTCCCCCTTGAAGAACATGAAGAACTTGAATGCTAAAATCATAACTTGTTATTACAAAATCTGAGATTTCATGGCATGAGTTCAAAAATATGGACCTGGGTATCCATACTTGAAGTTTTCATGAAAACAAACACAAAAACATGAGACTTGTTATAAACTTTCGGATCAAAACTTGGTTTTTCTTCAAGAACACATGAACATCACTTTCTCTTTCTAAAACAAACTTTAAATCAATGCATAGCTCATGAATCATGCTAGATCATGCAATGTGATCAGATCAATATAAAGAACAACAAGAGTAGATCAAGATTCTAACCTCAAAACACGAATCTAACGATTCAAACTCTAAGGATCAAGCTTGGAAATCTAGTTCTCACTCTAAGAACTCCTTCTTCCTCTTTCCTAGAGCTTCTCTCTCTTCTAGGGCAAAGATATAGCAAATGATATGTTTTCTCTACTGCCAGCTGACTTAACCTTCTGCTGGGACATGTGGCAACGTCTAGTTGGATCTCCTCAAAAAGGTGTCAGAATGACAAGACAAGAGTATGGCAAAGTGTGTATAACAAGTAAGGTGGCATGGGCACTCTGACAAGGCAATGATCTCGGATTAGGACATAGGCTTCGGGAAGTAAGGTCTCACTGATCTCGGCCAGGAAGGATAACACTTGGCCTAGCTGTGCCACACCTCGGCCTAGATGTGCCACACCTCGGCCTAGGTCATACCAGTCCAGGAACAAGATCACTAGGTGCAAGGATCAAAGATCTAGGACGCCTAGATGATAACCATCTCAGCCTAGATGATACACATCTCGGCCAATATGCCAAGGTGAAAGTGGAGGTCAACCAAAGTGGTTCCAAGATGGTCCTAGGTGTTGGCGCTCAGTGGCCTAGGTGTAAGAAAGGATATATGACCTAGGTTTAACACACCCAGCAAGGAACAAAGCATGCACATAACACTTAGGCAAAACATGATGGCATCAAAACAAAATAGGAACCTTTACATAGGCAAAACGAATCAAAGTCTAAAGATACAAGCTTAACAAGGCAAAATCATGTAAACGCTCATGAACATGACTAAGACAAGAATGAGGGTTATTACATAATGTCTGGGTTAAAGATTAGTTTTCATAAAAGCAAAGTTTTTGGGATTGGTGTAGAGGATGTTTTGGTTAAAGCGTTTGCTAAAAAACTGAATTGTTTGCCCCAGAATTTGCCATTGAATTATCTGGGTATGCCTTTAGGTTCAAATCCGATGAGGAGGAGAACTTGGCAGCCAATTGTCGATAAGTTCAAAAAGAAATTAGTACTTTGGAAGAGGAAATGTTTATCATTTACAGGGCGACTAACGTTGATTAAGTCTGTTTTATCAGGACTGCCATTGTTCTTTTTATCATTGTTTAAGATGCCAGTGGGTGTTGCTAAGCAGCTAGATAGAATCCAGTCTAATTTTCTTTGGGGCGGTGATGAGGTTAGGAGAAAAGTACATATGGTTAAGTGGTAGGAGGTGTGTCAAAATAAAAGCCAAGGTGGGCTTGGTGTGAGGAAGCTCAATGAGGTCAATAATTTCCTGTTAACCAAATGGTGGTGGAAGTACGGATTGGAAGATAAAGCAATATGGAAACAAGTGGTGTGCAGTAAGTATGGTCAAAGTGGTGGCAGATGGAGTCCATGGACAATGGAGTCAAGGGTGCTCTTTATCATATGGAAGGATATTATACCCTTAGCTTTAAGTGACCATTCCTTAAGGGAGTTCTTTGTGTCTAATTTCAAGATTGTGATTGGGAATGGTCTTAGGGCAAAATTTTGGCTGGATGTGTGGCTTAATGATCAGAGTTTAGCTCTTGTTTTCCCTAGACTTTTTGCACTATCAGTTGAGAAGGATGGTTCAGTGTTTGATTTTTTTTCAAAGAAAAGATGGGGGTGATGATTGGAATTTTACTTTCCGAAGATCTCTTTTTTCTTGGGAAAATGGGGAGCTTCAGAACTTGATTGGGTATCTCCAGGGGGTGCCTAGCTTAAGAACTCAAGCAGAGGACTCTTGCACATGGTTGGCTCATCCATCCGGAACCTTTTCTGTAGCCTCAGTGTGGAGTTGGATGGAGTCAAATAAAGGGTCTAATCTAAGAATTGCTAAGGCCATTTGGAAGAATATTGCCCCTCCCAAGGTTCAATTTATGACATGGTTAGCATGGAAAGGTAGGATGAAATCTGCTGTCTTAATGCAAAGGATTGGAGTGTTGAAGTCTAATACAAACATTCTTTATGTCTTTTGTAAATTTGAGGTGGAGTCACAGAATCATGTATTATTGCATTGTGGTTGAATCTGGAAAGTGTGGTCAGGGATTGTGGGTTGGTGGGGGTTGTGTTGGGTTATTCTTGGATCTGTGCAATCTTTGCTGAGTTGGTGGGATGGTTTTAAAGTAAAAAAGAATGTGATAGAAATTTGGAAAATTGTTCCTCTGGTTGTGCTATGGTCAATTTGGAAAATATGTAATGAATGTTTGTTTAGTAATGCTCATCCAAATTTTGTGGAATTAGAAGATATGGTGAAATTTAGAGTGGCTGTTTGAACAAAATCTAAGCAGAAAAATTTTCTCTACTCTGTGTCTGATATTATATCTAATGTATGGCAGATTGGTTATTAAGTGCATTTCGTGGTTCTGTTTTCTGGCTGATTGGATGGAGTTCAGCAGGGTGAAGCTGCAAGTTATGTCTGTTGCTGCTCAGTACAGAAGTGTAGTTGCTCAGCAGAGATTCCTATGCTATGGTTTGTTGATCTGTTGTGCTTTTGGGCTGCTGTTGGACTGATGTGGGTCTGCTGTTGTGTTGTTTTGTCATAAGGAACTTGTTTTGGTCTGCTATGCTTAGCAGTGGATGCAAGTCCTGGGTGGAAAATTGGCTGCAAGTTTTTTGATGGTGGCTGCAAGTTCTACGTTTGTTGAACTGATATGCTGGTGCTGGTATTCGGTTGTTGGGCTGGTCTACTGTTGATGGTTCAGTATTGTCTCTGTGAGTCTCAGTCTTTGCCTCTGTCAGTATTGTCTCGTGGCTGCTATTTTTCATTTCTGTTGTGGTCTTATGGTTGTTGCTGAGATCCCATTTGTGTTGTGCTGCTGTGATTGAATATGGGATGCTAATTTGTTCTGTCTTCTTGTTTTGTGTTTTGCCTGGGTTTGGTTCCTCTCCAAACTCCTGGGGTTGAGCTTGCAGATGCATGCTGCTCTCCCTCTCCTTTTTTTGATGTAATCTCATCTCTTGTATGGTTTTTTCATCAATAAAGGTTCTTTTTGCTGATCAAAAAAAAAAAAAAAAAAAAACATAGTCAAAAGAGAGGACAGAAATATAAATTATCCTATTATATCCTAGAATCCTCAATGTGCTAGCTTTCTAACTATTTGAAATAGAACAGAAATAAACTCAACCCGAAACAAAGACAACATGACAACAAACTAAGGTGGTGTAACTGTGAGGGCTTTCTTCATATCTTCACTTGAAGCACTTGGCATCCAAAAGAGCCTCTCCCTCAAAGGGCTCCTGATCTTCTATCATCTGGTTGACCCTCTCTTTCTGGGCTTCATCAATTAAGTTGACCTTTCTCCAATCATAGAGCTCCTTGTCATAGCACTCTTCCATTATAAATTGAGGAATTTCCTGCCCACGGAAAAGCCACAGCCTCTTCACCTTGAATGGGGGCTCAGAGCCAATCACCAACATCTTCCCAAAGGCATACTTGCGTGCTAGATCCATCCGTTGAAGAAATCCACCAACCTTGTTCATAGTAACAAATGAGACCATGTTCTCATCATTGTACTTGTAATCACAAAACCAAAGAGAGTATCCCTTAGGATCATACATATCCCAGAAACCTGCAAAGAATATAACTTCATTAGATGTGTGAATATTAAAATATGTGCCTGCCACATTTACAGCAACAAGATTGTCGAACAAAAGAATAAAAACACATGCCTAGCCAACTAAAGTTTCATCTTGACTTTATATTTCAAAATGAGTTTTCGTTACCCTCTACTCTACAAGAAGCCATTTAGTGAAAGATAAACTAACAATGGCAATTGATCGAAATACCCGTGAGGGTGTGTATCACGCGAGAATATTGATTATCCGAAAGTTTAGAAAAATGGTTAACTTCTAGTACTTCTCTATATTTCATTCACAACCTGCTGTCACTATTTATATACAAATAGGTGACTCTTGGGAATAGGTATAATACAACAACAGTTATCATGTTTCACAAAGTTGTGTCTATTAAGGTTTGAATTCAAACCAATAACCAACTAACTGATAGATTCAATATTCTTGTAGGAAGGTTCATTACACTGCAAGGGAGAGAAGATTGAGTGAAGTGAGTCACACCAAATTATGGTGTGGTCACTCTTTATTCCATCATCTCCCACTTGAACACACCATAATAAGATGATAAACCTGAGTTGAGCATTTTTAACCTTGGTACCAAAATTTGCCTCATGCCAACTTTCATCTATGAAAATACCTTATAGATTGACGTCTGATCGTGACTTGGCCATATGTGCGCACGTTTTTGCCACCAATGTGACCGCACCCGTACGAATGTGTTCTCCTATTGACAACACATTCCAGATGACTTCAATTCACTATATAACAAGTGAACGACATCAATTTTCAGTGATAGGTTCATAGTCCATACCCAATCACCATTGACGACTTCAGCCGTACACATTTTTCATGTGTCGACCTGCACTGAAATTATTGTTAAGTACTTCCTTTAAGACCCATTCCTGAAGACTTTTCTTAACACACCTTATCAATGACTTTTTGCTGATCAAGCAGACAATATCATCTAGTTTGCATGTTGCATATTATGGACTTTACATTTCGTGCTAACTATGATATCCGTACCTTGTCAGTTCCTCTATCTTGTTACCTGACCAAACACATGTTTCCATGCAAGATAGAGTCGCAAAACATCGGTTATCTAGGCGTCCCCAGAGTCATCCGACTATGCTCTTATATAAGTAGCTAAACCACCTAGCTAGGTATTTATCAATCCCATATTAGCTATATGTTCTCTGAATTTTCCAGAGACAACCCTTTGGTCATAGGGTCAGCCACCATCTCTTCTGAGGGTATATAGTTGACTTTTATTTCACCTCTCTCCACTATGTCCTAAATATAGTGGTAACTAACATCAATATGTTTTCCCTTAGAGCTATTTGCTCCACTTTTTATTAATGAGATGGCAGACTGATTGTCACAAAACATGCTGACCGGTCTGACAGGTATACCTAATTGTAAACTGTTAACAAATCGTTTTATCCAGACTGCATTACTAACGGTTGTGCTGCAAGCTATGTATTCAGCTTCCATAGTATACTTTGCAACACAACTCTGTTTCTTACTTAACCAAGAAACAGTTGTTCCACCAAACAAGAACACATGACCACTAGTAGATTTGTTATCATTTACATCTCCTGCAAAATCCGCGTCAGTGTATCCTTTTATGTCTAAATCACACAAACCAAAACATAATTTCAAAATTTTAGTGCCTTTTAAATATCTGAATATTCTTTTAATTACTTGCCAATGTTTCTTACCTGGATTGGATTGAAACCGACTTACCAATCCGACTGCATGACAAATGTCAGGTCTTGTGCTAGTCATAGCATACATTAGGCTGCCTACTGCCTGGGCATACGGGACATTTCTCATTTCCTCAACGTCAGACTTAGTTTGAGGACTCATACTTTTACTAAGACTTTGTCCCTTGCAAACAGGCGTACTTAAAGAATTACAGTTATCCATATTAAATCTTTTGAGCACCTTGTCTAGATATTTCTCTTGATCTAGATATAATAATTTTGAATTTCTATCTCTTGAAATTCTAATTCCTAGAACATAGGTTACAAGACCCATGTCTTTCATTTCAAATCTAGATGCTAAGAAAGTTTTGGTTTTTATAATCATATCTGAACAATTTCCTGCTAACAATATGTCATCCACATATAAAGACAATATTGCTAACTTGTCATCATTTTTCCAGATATAAACACAATGATCTAATGGACTTACAACATAGCCCATTTCTAAAATGGCTTGGTGGAATTTCAAGTATCATTGTCTTGAAGATTGTTTAAGTCCATATAGAGATTTCTTTAACTTGTAGACTTTATCCTCGTTGCCTTGGTTCTGGAAACCATCAGGTTGCATCATATAAATTTCTTCTTTTAATTCTCCATTGAGAAAAACAGTTTTAACATCTAATTGATGCAATTCCAAATCCATCCTGGCTACCACCGCCATTAGAATCCTTATAAAGGCAAATTTAGCAACAGGAGAATACATATCTACGAAGTCTATTCCAGGTTGTTGAGTGAAACCCTTGGCTACTAACCTGGCCTTGTATTTCTCCAAACTTCCATCTACTTTGAATTTCTTTCTCAGAACCCATTTGCAACCAATGGCTTTTCTTCTATTCGGAAGACCGGTTAATTCCCAAACATTATTTTTCTTGATCGAGTCAAGTTCTTCATTCATTGCCTCAAGCCATTGTGTAGCATCACTGCTATGCATTGCTTCATTATAACTAGTAGGATCATCTGCTAAGTTATTAAGTTCTTCAACTTGAAAAACATAATGATCTTTCAAAACCGTAGATGGACGTCTTGCTCTCTTACTCCCACTTATCTCAGAATTCGAAGCAGGTAAAACAACGTCATGTAAGTTGCGTTTGCTCCCACTATTAGATGGTTCGGGAAGAACATGTGGACTGTGTGACAAAGAAGGAAGAGAAGAATCCTGAGATACTTCAGAGAGCAATTCTATTTGTTCAATAGGAGTAACAAGATCAGTGGATTCAAGAAAAATAGCATCTCTACTTTCTATCAATCCACGTTCGGGATGGTAAAAACGATAACCACTCCCATTTTCGACATAACCAATAAACTTGCATTCCCAAGTTTTGCTTCCCAATTTATCCCTTAAAGGTTTGGGAATAAGGACATGTGCCTTACATCCCCAAACTTTGAGATTTTGAACATTAGGTTTAGTTCCATGCCAGCATTCATAAGGAGTTAGAGGTTTGGCTTTTGTCTCGACTCTATTGAGTATGTACGCAGCGGTGGACAAGGCTTCCCCCCAAAAATGAATAGGAAGATCAGCATGAGCCATCATAGACCTTGTCATTTCCATGAGAGTACGATTTCGTCTTTCTGCGACCCCATTTTGTTGTGGTGTGTATGGCATTGTAAACAAATGTTTTATGTCATTGTCCTTGCAAAAAGAATCCATAGCTTCATATTCGCCACCTCTATCATTATTCAAGTGTTTAATGGACCGACTAAGTTGCTTTTCTACCTCTAATTTATATTCCTTAAACTTGTCAATTGCTTCTAATTTGTGTTTAAGAAGGTAGATATGTCCATATCTTGAATAATCATCAGTGAAAGTAATAAAGAATTCCATGCCTCAATGAGTTTTAGTTCTTAAAGGCCCACAAATGTCCGAATGAATTATTTCGAGTAATTCCGATGATTTCCAATGTTTGAAAAATGGCTTGCTAGTCATTTTGCCTTTGATACATGGTTCACAGATATCAAAATCATTAGAACATACTTTAGGCAATAAGCCACTTTTAAACATTTGAGACATTTTATTTTTATTAATGTGACCTAACCTTAAATGCCACAAATAAGAACTATTACTAGTAGAAACATGCAAATAATCAGAAATACATACTTTATTATCAATAGGAAGAGAGTACATGTCATTCACTCTTACACCTTTCACTAATACACTCCCTTTCTTAATCAATACTGTGTTAAACCTAAAATTAACCTCAAAACCTTTTTGAGTCAACACTGGAACTGAAATTAAATTTCGCCGAATATTGGGTACATAAAGCACATCATGAAGCACAATAGAAGTTTCATTAATAGAGAATTGACAATTGCCGATGCCCAAAACATCACTATAGGAATTGTTACCCATGTGGATTCTGTGTTCACCAACCTTCTTTTCAGTAAACTCCACGAACATGTCTTTATTTTGCACAATATGCCTAGTTACAGCAGAATCAATCCACCATGAATTTGGGGAAGGTTCAAGCACCATTGCTTTAGAAACTGTCATGGCAACAGGGTTATGCTCCTTTTTCTGCTTCTTCTGAGGACAATTGGCTTTGATATGACCTTTTTGACCGCACTTGTAACATGGGCCAATTTGATGCTTGTGATGTTGTTGTTTTTGCCATTCTTGTGGTTTCTTCCATCCTTTCTGAAATCCCTTCTTCCATTTTTTCTTGAAAAAAGTCGTATTTTTCTTGTTGAATAGAGTGTGGGTATTATTCTGTGGTTATGGTGAAGATTGTGCCATCAACAAATTAGAAGACAATCCTTCTTTACGTCTGCGCTTCATTCTTTCTTCTTCCAAAACTAAGAGTACAGGCAATGTTACCATTGAAATATCTCGTCCGCTATGAGTTAGAGATGTGATAACATGATCCCAAGACAATGGAAGACTATTAAGTATGGTTGTTACTTGCATCTTGTCCGACAAAGAGTGATCAGCGTTGGATAATTCTTTAGCAATTAATTCCATTTGATTAACATGATCACCAACACTATCATTATCACTCATACGAGTGTTATTATATTTGTCCAAGAGTAATTGAATTTGAGTATCCGATCGTACTCCATACTTACTTTCTAGTGCTTCCATTAGTTGTCTGGCAGTTTCATGTTCTTCAAAGAGCGGAATAATGTTATCTTTCATATTATGTAACATAGTTGCCTTTGCCATTGCATCATCTTCTATCCATTTATTTTGGAACCAATTAGAATCATCATCTAGTTTAAAAGTGGATAAAGTATGCAATGTTTTCTCATGTGTAAGAAGATAAGAGATGTGTCGTTTCCATGCTCGGAAATTATTTCCATTAAGCATCTCAATTCTTGAAAAATCCATGGCACTTTTAATTGCCATTAAAAAAATGTGTACAATGGAATAATAGTAAATATACACACACAAAAAAAAAAAAATCCAAATTCACAGAATTAAATTCTATAAAAATAAAAGAAATAAGAATGTAACTTTTATTTTTCAATTAATTTGGAAATAAAATAAAATTTTATTTAACCAAATTAATTCCACACAGAAAATTAAATTTCTGTAACACTTCAATAATTAAAATAATGAAAAAGAATTTTAATTAATGAACACTCAGAAAATAATTTCTAAAAATCAAAATTAAATTCTGACAAAAGTCCACAAAAAAATATTCTGAATTGTTAATGACATCAGTATATTATTACTAGTTGTCAAAGAAAATAGACAGTATATTAATACTATTTGTCAAATAGCATATAATCACTATTTGTTTTTCCAACCAGAATATTATTTTGTAAATCAACAGAAAATAATTTTCTTAAAAGAAGAAAAAGAAAATAAAACAAACGAAAAGTTCTGTAAACAGAATAATTCGAATTTGTCTTAAGATTGTTGGAACAATTTTCTGTGTAAATAAAATAAATAGAAATAACTTTTTTAATTTTTTTTTTAATGACTTTGTAAGTGGGTCCTAATTGATCAAGTGGGCTGAAGCTTTGTTTTTGACACAAACAATTTTTTTTTTTTTTAATGACTTTCTAAGTGGGCCCTGATTGATCAAGTGGGCTGAAGCTTTGTTTTTTGACACAAAACAAGCCTAAAATTCTAAATGGACCCAACCTCTTAATTTTTCAAATTGTCAAGAATGGCACATCAACGGTACAATCAGTGTCTTCTTCTTCTCCGGCGACGAGAGGTAGGAGACCAAAGTCTGAAAATCGAAATCCCGAGGACTAATTTTCAAACTTTTTTCACTGCAAAATTTTCCACCTTGCTCAAAATTCTGCGATGAACAAGATGAAGGAATTGGTGACTCACTTCGGCAATGAGAAAATTGTTAATCGTCTTCTTCCGACGGTATTCGAATTCACTTTCGGCAACTGTTCTTCCGTTGTTTTTGCACACAACAACTTCATGTGGGCGCACTATTGGGTTGATTATGTATTGATAGTGATCGAATAACCAAATGGAAGTAACCAAAGCGAAACACTATTTTTCAATTTGTTCTCTAAATTTTGGAAAAAATAAATCCTGATATATTTTTTTTTGGATTATAATTCAATACTTGCGTACTCAGTTTAACACTGCTCTGATACCACTGAAAGATAAACTAACAATGGCAATTGATCGAAATACCTGTGAGGGTGTTTATCACGCGAGAATATTGATTATCCGAAAGTTTAGAAAAATGGTTCACTTCTAGTACTTCTCTATATTTCATTCACAACCTGCCGTCACTATTTATATACAAATAGGTGACTCTTGGGAATAGGTATAATTCAACAACAGTTGTCATGTTTCACAAAGTTGTGTCTATTAAGGTTTGAATTCAAACCAATAACCAACTAACTGATAGATTCAATATTCTTGCGGGAAGGTTCATTACACTACAAGGGAGAGAAGATTGAGTGAAGTGAGTCACACCAAATTATGGTGTCGTCACTCTTTATTCCATCATTTAGAATAGAAACTTTTTTGTCCAAACTTAAAGACGAACGCAAATTAAATGAAAAACAGAAGTTTTTAGAATAGCAGCTTCCTCAGCCTTGAAACAAAATAAATATGGAGTAAAGATAAAATAATTAGAAAAAATTAAAATTAACAAAAAAAAGAAAAATGATTAATAGTAAAAATAAAAATCAAACTTCTAAATAAGACCCAAAAAAATTTAAAATGTTATTCTTATTTTTCTGTAAGAGAAAAGCAAAAAATATAGGATATGGAGGACAGGATACTATACATTCTACCACCAAATTTTTTTCCTAACCAGAATATGCACCAAAATTGTCAATGCACCCAATCTAATAGTCCATGTAGGGTTTTAGTTTGCTCCATTGGTAAAGAGATTCTAATGAGCATCGGAATTTTTTTATTTAATGGGCAATAAAAAAAAAACAATATTATTCAGAAAGAAGAAAATATTAAAGACAACAAATACCCCAAATAGGCAAATGCAAAAGTAACAAACCTTCTACATATCACAACATCACACACTTTCCGTAAATCTCTAAAAATTAAAAATAGTGGAATCCTATCAAAGATCCTATCAAAGATGACCTATGCTACACAGATTCTTCAAAATAAATCAAATACCGTACCGTGTTGGACACCCAACACTCGGACAGAGGTATGGGATATATGTCGGCTACTTTTCAACGGACACTTCTTATATAATTGTATATAACACTATTATTATATGTACATATTGTTGTATAATTACTATAAATATTTTTTTGACATTGTAACTTACACATAACATCATTTTATCTCACATACTTGATTAAAAATATTAAAATATGACATTTTTTTGCCGAGTCCATGTACCCTTAAAATTTAGGGGTACGTACGTATAGGTCCTAATAAGTGAACTTATTGTCTAATAGATCCTATGAGAAAAAGTCACTAATTGTAAGTTTTAACGACAATTCATAAAAATCATGATAAAAAAAAAAATCACTAATTGTCAATTTTTAGCTACATATATAAAAAATTGTCACAAAAAAATTATTTTTAACGACAATTTTACCAAGACTCATTTTCAATAGGACTTGATAGAAATTAAGTCCAACTATTAGAACCTATTGGTAGTTTACCATAAAATTTATGGTTTGATGAGTCTGACCTCTAGATACATACCTACACCTGACACTCGTACCCAAGTCTATGTAACATAGAAGATGACAAATAACAAATTCTATCGCATAAAGAGTCAACATGCTCTAGCTTATCCTAAAAAATAAATCCATTACGCTACAACCACATAACCCAAAAAAAATTGAATAAAAAACACAATCCCAAAACATTTTTCATTTTCTTGTTGCAACCAGAACCTCAAAATTAGGTACCGTTTAGTAAAATTTTCTAAATATGATTTGATAATAGAGTTATGTTTTGAGTTCGTGAGTTTTCGAATTATGATTTGAGTGTGAAAATTTTGTTTAGTTATGAGTTTTGATTTGAGTTTTGAGTTTTTGAAATTAAAAAAGTTATTTGATTAAAAAATTTGCAACTCATAACCAAACACACAACTCAAAATTCTATTCAATACTCATAAAAATTAAAAAAATTCCAAAAATATTTTTTATTCACAATATAGAAATAACAGGTGCCAAAAAAAAAACCGAACACTGTTCTGGTCAACCGATTGGACGTCTGAGGGGATGTCGGGGTTAGCCAAATTTTCCTACCCAGAAAGCAGTTTCAAAAGGAGTTTTCAAAAATAGGTGTGGAATTATAATTTGAAAGTTCAAAATAAACACTACACTCAAATGAGTAGGTGAAAATGTGTTTAGGAACACATAACGAGACACAACCTTACTTTCTATCAAAATTTTCACAAAACAAAGTGCACAGCAAAAAAGTTAGTACACTTTAATAGGAGACAACAAGGAGAATGGAATGAAATTGATAGCAGCAACTCAAGCCAAAAAGAATGGAATGAAACTGATAGCAGCAACTCAAGGAAAAAAGATGCCAAGGAGGGATAACTTTAATAGGAGGACTGAAGGAAACAGAACAAAAATTGACAAGTAAAGAATTCGGTCAGCACCATCAATTACAATGGTAGAGATAAAGGTGTAGTAGTGGAGAGTGATAAAGGATGGGTATGATGACATCATAACAGATGCCCATGGCACTTAGTTTAGGAAAAATGAGTGAGACGACTAAAAAGAGGAGCATTAATAGCTCTAAAGTGGTGTAATAGCTTCAAAGTGGTGTGGGTCCCACATGATGGGATGTTTTGCTCTTGTATTATTTTTTATTTTTTATTTTTTTTGAATTTCCACCTCATTAGTGGTCAATTAGTGCTCCCAAATTAGTGGGATGAATCATTGTTGCATGTTTATGTCCATGGGTACCTCTAATCTTATTTACTTATCACAGTAAGTTTTAATTTGCTGCAAAAGTAAAGAGAATTTAGTAAAAATGAGAATCTTAAAAGTGGAACAGGATTTCATCTATGAAGCACAAGTATAGATATGAGTATTGGTACTAGTATGATATAGGTACATTAAACAGTAAAATCTTAAAAAAAGTAGGAAATGGATTCAGGTACGGTTGGGTGCATTCATAAAAAATATTTATTTTTAATTTGGAGTAATGTAAAAATTATTTAAATGATTTAGTTGGTTAAGGCCCCGTTTAGCAAGCGCTTGTTTTAGCCTAAAAGTCAAAAAATTATTTAAAAATGCCAAAATGTCTATAATTTTATCCTACACGCCTACCCTATGTTGCAATCACGTGATTTGTGGCCTAAGCCGAGGTCAAATGACATTTTTATCCCTCCTTTTTGTTTTTATTTTTAATTTTTAATTTTTGTCCAAACCTAGCCTTTATGTCAAAACCTATGTTCAAGTACAAAATTAGTCACTGTGTTCAAGTACAAAAAGCCTACAATTGTATTGTTTGTTTTTCGTTTCCGTGTTTTTTTTTTGGAGGGGGGGGAGGGGGGAGGGGGGGGGGGTTGGGTTTTTCTGGAAAGACCTGTTTTTGTACATGTTTTTACAAAATTTGTAACAAAATATATTATACAATAATTACACAAGTACGAAATACTTTCAATTCTAATTTTCTGATAAGTGAATTCTAAAAAACCAAACCAAACAAACTGATTACATCTCACAAATTACAACATATCATTTTCATAAATTATTATTATTATTTTTTTTATGGGAACTTTTGTCGAAATACCAAGTTGGTAAAGTCTAATATTTGATTTCTTTTTATATGTTTTTTGAGAAAAATAGCGTTTTGCATTTGTTTTGGTATTGATGTGTTCATGAGTTTTTAATGAAGATTTGAAAACAGTTTGGACAGATGTACAATTATCAGCAGAGTTGTGAAAATTGTTTTGTAATGCGTTTTGAAAAGACTTTTTGAAAAAAAAAAAAAATTTAATACAATTATTACATCTCACAATTTATAACAAAACATTTTCTTCAATCAAATTGCAATAAATTTTTTTTTTGTATGACTTTTTTTTCCAAATTACAAAATTGGTGAAGTCCAATTTGTAGATTATTATTAATTTTTTTTTTTTTTTACATAAAAAAATGGGTCAAGGTAGCAATGTGTGTTTATTTCCCCATATCACCTAAGCCTATATAGCTGACATGCTGCAATAATTTCTGCTGCATCACTTCTATCAGGTGAAGTTACAACGACAGATGGAACAGCAATATTGAAAGGCAAAAATGTCAATTTACTCTTTTTTACTTTATTTATATTATTTTATTACACATCTTTTCGTAAAAAGTAAAAAAGTTCTTCCTAAACATACAAGCTTTTTTACATTATATTTTAGCTAAAAAGACAAAAAGTTACTAAAAAAAGCATGTTCCCAAACGAGGCCTAATATCCAATTTACAATTCACATTAATGCCCAAAGTATAAACCAAAATTAAATGTTATCGTATTAAATACTTACAAATCAAAACTTAATTTTAAAGCCAAGCTAAGCTAAACATTTTAAAAAAAAAGTCCAATAAAACTAACTTCACCCTATATAGAAGAAAATATTATCTTGGTTAAGGTACGGTTTGGATATTTACTAGGTACGTCTAGGGTATTGCAAAAATTAAGAAGAAAAAATTTAAGTATGTGTTTTGTTTACCCAATACACATGCAAAAATACCATACAAAGTATCAATAATACCCGGTATATGTTTCTTGAAGTAACCATGCTTCATAGAATTTTTTTTTGTGGTAAATAAAAGGTTGTTATAAAATAATAACTGAGTTAGTACAAGATAGTTCTGGGATATAGAATTCCCATAGCATCATACATAACCATCTGAGAAATAAAGGGAGATGGAGGGTAAGAGAAAACATGAAAATTCCGATCCATCATAAGCAGCCCATAATTTGCTAGCGTATCCGCACTTTGATTTGCTTCCCTGAAAATGTGTTTAACAGTTGGCGATCCGAGGTTGTCCAGGAGGAACCTACAGTCATGAACAACATTGCTAAGGTGGTGTTGGTCATTGCAATTATTTAATATCATGTGCACAAGAGTGAGAGCATCAGATTCAACTTCAATTGGTGTGAGACCCATGTCAAGAGCCAATTCGAGACCATCTCTAAGGGCCCATAATTCAGCAGTTAGACTGTTGGTTTTGCCTGGAAATCTGCAGAAGCCCGAAACCCAATTGCCATGATTGTCACGAATGATACCGCCCGCGGCTGCATGAATTTCATCTACCGTGCCATCGGTGTTAAGTTTGAAGCAATGGATGGGAGGTGGTTTCCAACTACAAGCAATGGTTTTAGTGGCACAGGGTTTACTGGTGTATGAAAGGTGATACCATTCAGTGGCCAAAGCAGTGGTCCAAGTAGGTTTGAGTGGGTTTGGGGGGAGTGGGCTCGAAGCAGAAAAAGTTTCAATTTTTCCAAATGGTCCAACAAGCAAGGAGAAAGACAATGGCCCAAGGAATGGATAATGAGTGAGGCTCAGTGAAGAAGCAATTGATTTTGAGCCATTCCGTGGAGCTAAGGTTGAAAGAAGGTAATAACTTAGAGGAAATAATGATAGAGTCCCAAAATCTTTTCGCAGATATGCAGTCCCTCAATGCATGAAGGTTTGTTTCGGGAGATGACCCGCAGAGTTGGCAAGAACTATCCGAGGTGATATTTCTGAAATGTAAGAGGTCTTTGGTGTGAAGACGTTGTTGGAGTGCTAGCCAAATGAAATGGATCACTCTCGGTCTGGTAGGGAGTTTCCAAACCCAATCCCAACTGGGTAAGGGAGGGGTGGTGGAGAAGTTCTTGGAAAGCAAGTATGCAGACTTGGTGGTGAAAAGGCCATCGGGGGAGTGATTCCAAGAAGTTGTATCAGGTGCAAGTCCAAACCAACACGGGGTGATTGTTTGAATTTGGCAAAACGATGTTTGATGGAATCGGTATAAACAGTTTATTGAACTTCTAGTGATTGGAATTCCAGCAATCGCGGACTGTAAGGTGAGTTTCCTCGCGGGTAAAGGGGCCTTCCACTAGGTGACGCAAAGGGCCAAGGCTGGTCCAATTACCGAATCAGAATCTTGTATTCGCACCACTTCTAATGAGGATTTTGGTTCCTTTGTCAAAGAGGTCTTTACCTTTAAGGATACTTCTCCAAATGGGAGAGGCGCGCCTCCTAGGATTGGGATTATTTGGGTACTTGGCTTTGAGAACTCTAGTCCACAGTGACTAATTATCATTTGCTAGACGCCAATTCAAATTGGCCATGCACACTTGATTGATTATGAGGGTTTTTCTGATTCCTAGACCACCAAGAGTTTTGGGTTTGGACACATTCTCCCAATTCACAGCGTGGAGTTTCCTTTTTTCCAGCGTCGATCCCCAGAGGAAGTCCGTATTAAGCTTGTCGATGGTTTGGATGGTTTTCTTCGGGAGGAAGTTGGTTTGCATAATATAGGAGGCAATGGCAGCATTGACAGATTTTATGAGGGTAGTTCTGCCTGCTGGAGAAAGGAGTTTGGCTCTCCAACCAGCGAGTTTGTTCTGGATCTTCTCAATGAGTAAATTGAAGAAGTTGGCATTTGGTCTATCATGATGGATGGGGCATCCGAGGTACTTGCCAAGGTGCAAGGTAGGGAGGATTTGGAGTTGGTTGGCAAGCATAGACCGAGTTTGGTCATCCACTTTGTTTGAGAAAGAGACTTTGGATTTGGTGGAGTTAATTTGGAGTCCCGACACCTCACAGAAATTTTTTAAGGTTTTGGCTATGGTTTGACAGGTTGAAACGTTTACGACGCCAAAGATGATAAGGTCATCTGTGAAGAAAAGGTGTGATAGGGATAGGCCACCTCTAGACACTTGTATGGGTTTCCAAGTGTTGAGGTTTCAAGCGTGGGTGATAGAGAGGGAAAGGTATTCCAAGCAGAGGATAAAAATGTAGGGTGAAAGAGGGTCACCTTGGCGAATAACTCGGGAGGGTTGAAAGGTTTCAGTTGTGCCACCATTAAACAGGATTGCAAATGAAGAGGATGAAGTGCAAGAAAGGATGAGATCAATCCAGAGTTTGGGGAAATTAAAGAAGTGGAGGACTTGTCTGATGAAGTCCCATTCAAGCCTGTCGTAAGCTTTTTCAAGATCAATTTTAATAAGCATGTGGCCAACTTTACCTTTTTTTTATTTGAAACTGTGAACGACCTTTGGACTATGATGACATTATCACTGCCCTTTCTGCTCGGGATGAAACTAGATTGGAAAGGGCTGATTAGATCATTTAGAAAAGGTCTGATACGGGCCACTAAAATCTTGGTTATGAGCTTGAAAATGGTGTTGCAAAGGCTGATGGGACGGAACTGTGAGACTGATTTAGGGTTGTTTGTTTTGGGAATAAGGCAAAGGAATGTGTAATTAAGGGTGGGGTGGATATGGGTTGTGGAGAAAGCTTCAACAACCAAGGAAGAGACAAAGTCGCCTATAATGTCCCAACATTTGTGGAAAAAAATGGGATGCAGTCCATCCAAGCCTGGGGCTTTCCATGGGCCAAAGGACCATAACACCTTTTTGATTTCTTCAGCTGAAGGGATGGCAGTGAGAGAGGGATGTGATGAGGAGTCTAGAGTGGGGAAAGCAAACATAGGGTTAGACAAAGAAAGAGTGGTGAATAGACGGGAGGTAGTGAAAAGGTTAGAGAAATATTGAACTAGGATATTTTAAATCTCAGGAACCTCATACGTCCAGGTGCCAGATGCATCCTTAAGAGCTGAAATGGAGTTTTTTTTTATGGTGATTAATGGTGGTGAGGTGAAAAAATTTAGAGTTTCTATCGCCTTCAAGGATTGTATTGACTCTGGATTTAAGAGCCCAAAATTCTTCCTCAAGCTTGAGGGTAAGGTTCAGATCACTGGTGAGGGCTTTCTCAAGCTCAAGAAGGAAGGGGTAGGACTGATTATCGAGGGCTTTCTAGACTCTGAGCAGGCGTCTTTCCAATTTTCTTTTTTTGTGGAAGATATCACTGAAACTTGTTTTATTCCAGATGGAGACTTTAGAGGTGAAAGTGGCCACGCTTCAGAGGAAAGATATGGGGTGTTGGTCCCAACTCTCACGAACGACTGAAAAAATGGAAGGGTCCGAGAACCAAATGGTTTCAAAACGGAAGGGACGGTTGACATTGTTTCTAGATAGAGGGTGGGTGTTAAGGAGGATAGGGCAGTGGTCAGAGTGAGTGCGGGGCAAGTGGAGGATTTTGGTTTCGGGATAGAGAAGTTGCCATTCATGGTAACTCCAAGCTTTGTCCAGTCTTTCACGAATGAGGGCTCCAGTGTTTCTTAGGTTTGTCCAAGTGAACTTTGGGCCAGAGAAGCCCAGGTCTAACAAAGGCTACCAAATCCCATAGAAGTACATGGTTACATTTCTAACTCTATATAAAACACACAATCATGCTGAGACATTTTGTTTTCATGCAGTGTCAAAATAGCAGTCCAACAAATGAAGAAAATGCTATCAACGAGAAAAGAAGACAAAATTAACTCACCAGAGGAAGGTGAACAAAAAATCCCATTCTTGGATACAACCATTTTGAAATATTTGCATCAATCTCCAACGATGCAAAGTCATTCCATTGCTCAATAAGGGCCTAGAAAAGAAAGGACAAATTAATTACAATCTTAAGTTCTAAGAACATGGTAAATTTCATCTTTCATGCAGATGCGGGGTGAAGTCAAAAATAAAAAACAAAAAAAATTGAGACTACTAACATGAGATTAACAAATGAAAATCCTTTGAATAGAAACAAATAACATTTTTGACAAGAAAAATTATGAAACCAAGGCGAGCAACATAACCTACATATTCTATTAATGAAGATCCATAAAGGGGATTGTCAAACTTCAAGCGAGTAACTGCAGGAACCAAGACAAAATAGTTAGTCCAACTATAACCACCAGCGGATTTATTTTACATATAAATAAATAAAACAAGAATGTAGTCTAACCATAACGTGCTATGGCATTGCTTTCAAAATTAGAAGATGAGGGGGTCCAATATATATATATATATATATGTTGTCTTTATAGAGCTTATGGATAAAGTTGATGACTTACTATAATTTACGAATAAAATTGACAAGTAAATTTTTTTTTTTTTTAATAAATTTTTTTTTTTGTAAGTCAAATTTGATTATTCAATTCTTTCGAACAGTATACATATTCCAAATCTTCTGATTCTTCTAAAACATCTAAAGATCCATTTTCTTAGCCCAAGAAAATAAAATAAATAAACAAAGAAATAAAGCACCCATTTTTTTGTTAATCTTGGAGAGATAAGGCCACACACTTTTTCCTCCTTTTTTCTTTTTCTTCTTGTTTGGGAACCCATCGTACTCATTACATATATATATACACTCATCACATTTGGGGAATATCCAAGGAATCACATTTTTTTTGAATTAATAAAAATAAAAGGAAAAAAAAAACGTAAAGTGCTGGGGCCTCTCTATGTATATGACATCAAAAAAACTGAGGGATCACAAGCAAACTTTGTCCTTATCTGCTTTATCATTATTTTTTTTTCAAACCCTATTCTCTCAGCCTACTTTCTCTCTCTAGATCGAGAGACCTAGCTTCATCTTCTTCAAGAAAACTTTGTTTCTATAATACCAAGGCCACTGTCATGCTCTCCTTCTTCAACAAACCAGATGTTGTTGCTGCTTGCATACTAACCTTCATCGCAGCTCCAGGCCCCGTCGCCGCCATCATCACCGAAGACCCACACCTCCTTGCACATCGTTGGCGGCAAAAGCTTCGGCTACCATTGGCATTGTGACAGCTTCAGCTACTATCTACTCACGCCGATTCCAGCTCCACCTCACCTTGGTGCTCTATTTCGGCCTAAAGATGTAATGCCTCAGAGATTCGGGCACACCGGATCTCGGTTTCGCTGCCATAGCCGCCGAATACCACCACTGCTCGTGTATCGCCCGCTGTCACAACCCTCTGAGCACCACCGTCGGCTTCTGCGCAAACCCACCACAGCGCTGCTCTGTGCGTGACCACTTCAACTCAAGTGGCTCGTCCGTCTCGTGCCTAACCGTAACTGACCAGTGACAACCATACCGCCCACTTAACGCGGCGTCGGTCTGTCGATATACTTTCTCGCCCACTGAAATCCATCACTGTTAGTCGTGACCTGCCAGCACCGACCACATCACTGATTCAACATGGTGTCGGTCTGCCCAGTTGTTCCACCACCTACATACGCTGCTTCTGATCTTCAGTCTCTTCATCGCTTCTGTACGTTGGTGGGTAAGCTTTTTGAATTTTTTTTAAATTTTGGTGGAAGCTCATGTGTAAACCTGTTTTCCTTCTTATTGTTTTGATAGACTTTTGTGCTCAAAATAAATAAATAAATCCATGCACTGATACATTTTCAAATTTGTGAATTCTGGTGATAATTTTGATTTCAATCTTAAACTAGTGCTCTGTGCCAAATCTGGTCTTATGCCTATCTGATTGATTTTGTGAATATATATATTGAAACCCTTGCTTGAGACTTGTTCTTCTCGGAATTTTTTGATAGTTCTTGAGATTTGTGTCTCTTGGAATTTTCTGATAGTGCTCGAGTTTTGTTCCCCTCGGAATTTTTTGATAGTGCTTGAGATTTGTGCTTCTCGGAACTTTCAGTGCGATCCATGAATCTTTGTTGTTGATTGTATCATGAAACAAAACGTAGTTGCTAATCCTCATATAAGTTGAGCCATTGATGTTTGGGATTGTTGTTTGAACATTATATCCCTTGAAATCCATACTATTGAATCTTGAACTCATAATTCGAACTTTGTAACTTTTGTTGTTGATGGTGATTTTTTTTTTTTTTATCGCTCCATGTTTGATAATATTGAAAGGAGTAGAACAAACACAGATGTTGTTGTTGTTGATGCCCGATGGAGTGATTTCAGTGATGAAACTCATAATGTTGAACATCAATTTTGTTGTCAAGCAATTGATCATTGTAGTGTTGAGGAAGATAATGCTATACTCAAACCATATATATTTGACGAATAATACTTCCGCACTTTGAATCTTGTAATACTCCGACACTTTACTTAAGGGAATCAAAAAGCCGTAGTATAGAATAGGGCTATATATTGTTGTTTATTGATCTTGTGAATACCCGAGAAAATGAATTGTTGATGACGTCCGAGGTTGAATTTGTTGACAAACCCATCATATTGTATGTAAATCTTATTATCAAATGACTAATTGTTGCGACCCTTAGAATAGTAGACATCGTGCCTGAATTCTTGATGTAAAATTCCTCATAGAATTCGTTGAATTTGTGGATTCTCTGAGAAACGAATAGTTAATGCCGAAATTTCGTTTGAATTCCTATTAATTTGCGTTTCTTCAGTTCCAATATTCTGAATTTTGATACGATCGACTCCTTGCTATTTATACTTGTTATTTCAGCTATATGTCTTTTCGAAAGAAATCTGTTGTCCCAGGGTCATCAGAACCGACTCTCATGAAAGAGAGAGATGTGCCTCCGGCGTCCGAGTGGAGGAAATCTCCTTATTTTGGTCGGAATGACCCGTTCTGGCGAACGGCTACTTCCACCACTTCTCTTCTGTCTCCGAAGGGGGCTCTATTATGTCTCTTTGACGACACTGACTCCAGACATGAGGCCCTCATTTCCCCTTCTTCGATGCTACTCTTTAGGGTTGAGCGAGGGGACTTTCCATACTGTTATCCCCAATTCAAGGCCTTCTCAAACCCTCCTTTTGGTTGGCAGGAGTGGATCGATGATTTCCTCTCGGACAGGGGCCTCTGTCAGCGACTTCAAGAGGCCCAGCTATTGATCCCAGTGAAAATATCTCGATCCCTATCCATCCGCTGCAACAATGCTAGCTTTGAAGCCATGGTTCTTTGGTGGAGCACTGAGACACACACTTTCATACTTGGCCAGCATGAGATGGGGCCCACCCTCGAGGATGTGTTCATGTTGCTGCGTCTAGAAGTGACTAGCCCTGATGCCTTCTACCCTGAGCGGACACCCTCTAAGGATGATTCTTTGATCCAATCTCTAAAGCTAAATTTTCAAGCTTGTGGTCGGTGGAGTTCTGTATTTGATGGTTCAGCGAGGAGGACCAATCGAGTGAGGACGGACCGTGCCTTCTACACCACATGGATCCGCTACTTCTTCAGAGATCTTCAGTCCCTGGCTAGAGATGCTGACCCTGATTCTCAAGAGTATGAGGTCGGCCCGATGTATGGCTCTAGGCTCTATTGTTTGGGATTTCTGGCTTGCTTCCTCTCATTCTTCATTCTTCCGAGTACACCTCCAAATTCTCTCAATCCTTTTGTCTTTCCCTTTGCAGTTAGGCTCTTCAGAGGAAATCGGATTCCTTTGGCTCCGTTATTTCTTAGGAATCTTTATTACC
This sequence comes from Camellia granthamiana, assembly GCA_036172215.1. NCBI lineage: Eukaryota > Viridiplantae > Streptophyta > Magnoliopsida > Ericales > Theaceae > Camellia > Camellia granthamiana. The sequence continues at coordinate 33,347,457 of CM069904.1, read as the reverse complement.
GGTTGGATCTACTACATCGAGACATGGTCCGTTCCATAGGTCGATGTGAGCCTGTCTCCTTCATCCACAACCAGTTCCTGCTTTGTTTTTTCTTCGAGAGGTTTCCAAAGTTTGCCCCTACTCCGACTGTATTCGAGGCAGAGGTTCTTTGAGGGATAGTGGATAAACATGGTATCCCCGTGCTTGGTACTGACGGGTCTCACACATTTGAGAAAGCGAAGTCTTGCTAGCCGTTGATCACACGTTGGTCACATGTCATTTCCACCTTATCCTTGAATACTTTGGTGAATGATCCCCCGGCGCTTTGTGGCACGCCTCGATGTATGCCTGTAGACGCGCCCGCGTGGGGCCTCGATGCTACAGTTCGGACTCTCATTTGTGTCACGGTTCTTAATCTGAACCAAAGAGTCCAACTCTGGCAAATTGTTTTTGAGAAAAACAGATTTTTTGAAAAGTAGTGCCAAACATGGACTGCTTTGCCAGATACAGAGTCGCCACCTAAATATTTTAAAATGGGAAATTTAGGAAACCCTGACTCGGTGCCGAAGGCCACGTGTCCGTCATCACCAAAGTGGTCTTGGCTCGGGAGCTTGGGTACGATCGGAGAAGGTCAGCTATGAGCACCCCCTTTCGCCCGGTCCGAAGACCGGCCTCTACTAACCGTGATATCTGATTTTGAAAACGTTATGTGTTCTTATTCCAATTATTAACCTAGAATTACTATGTTATACGCACAGCAAACAAGTATAGACTAGATCGCCTAATTCGGAAATAAGCATTGCATATCCGTTTGTTTCGAAAATACTTTGGAATTTGCTACTCGCAAGTAGGCTAAAATACGGATTTCAATGAGTTTTCCAACTCGAGCAATCCAACCTCCACCCACAGGCATTCAAACAGTTTATCTCATGTAAGTACTTAGCCGCATGGTAAGCATACTGTCATGTCAACATTCACACGCATGCGAGATGCTAAAGCATAAAGACTTACATCGTACTCCGTGCCAAAACAATAAACCAGTTAGTAATCATGCATGATCCTAGTTCATGTTTAGAATGACTAATGCATCACAAGCAAGGACGTGATTTAGAGTAGGCTCGGCTATCCCTAAAATGGCATGTAAGGTGCAATCAGTTGATGCACGTATTCAATTTGGAAGTTGAAAATACAATGCAGTTTGTATGATGTACCGAGCCCAGTGCATGTAAACAAATGCATGGATGCACGCATGCATAGCATAAGGTATGCTAAAATAAACATGCCCTAATCTACCATCAAAGTAGGTAAATAAAAGGGAGAAAGAAGTGGGGGTTGGAAGACATACACACCACTCACCCACACTTATTACAGACTTGCCCTCGCTCGGAGGGACCAAAAGAATATATAAATTAATTAACTACGCAAGCTAATTAAATATTACAAACCCATTAAATTAATCAAATAAACTAATTAATCTAATTAAAGCAGTAAACTGCCTCGAGATGAGGGCCGGATGCAACGCATGCTCAGGACTTGCTCGGAATTGCACTGCCATGCTTAGATTGCCTCTGTTGTCCCTCCTCTACTCCTCTGAAAACTGCCAAGGTCTCAGGGATGCCTTTCTGAACACTGGGGATCATCACCGGCTGAACAGAACTTCCATCGGCAGTGAATTGAGCTCATCGGCACTGAATTAATCCACCGGCCATCTATTGACTGCCGGTCGGCACTAAATACTGCCGGTCGGCACTGAATGTCTGCAGAACCTGCAACTCATAGCAGCAGAGGGCAAAAACTTGCATGGCAATGCAATTCAAGCAATTTATGCATCAAACACATTCCTTATCATGTTGATGACTCAAAGGAGGATGTGCCTCGATTCTCGGACCACCAATCACGCATTTCCATACATGATGGCCCAAGGAACCAAGTATGCAACTTTAATTTCAAATGCATGCAAACCAAACAAACAAAACAAGGCCCAATTCCTATCACAAAGTCAAGGAACAAGGCATGTATGCAAGGTGCAATGCAACCTAAGCATGTTAGCTAACATGCAACATGATCATAGCAAGACAGTTATGTAAGCATGCAAGCAAACATGAGGCAATGCAAACCAAGAAATGATGGTTTTAAACACGATCTAGGCAACCCTAAATAGGCCTAAAATCAGTGGCCAAAATGCCCCAAAGATGAAAGCCACCACACACACATGCACATGTTAAGACTTAACACTTAGGCACTAAGTAAGCAACCCCCAAGCATACTTGAAAGGGGATATCATGGACACTAAGCATGCATCATAAGCTTTGAAAATCATGTCAAAGTGTGGTGCTACACCAACTCAAAATAGATCAAACAAAGCATGCAAATGGTCCAAGACTTAAAGCAAGTCAATGAAGCATTGAACTATACTTATGCAAGACAATTATGGCATGCATTAAACAACTAAAAACAGGTTTTTAGCATGTTAAAACAAAGCCAAAAGGCTACTTAGATGGCATCTAAGAGGCTTGAAATCAAAGGCATGCACAATGACCAAAACATGGAGCATTCAATACGTGCTTTTAAAGCATTAAAGAGGCAACTAAGGTAAGCATACAAGCACACCAAAGGGACTGAAATGACATGTTAGATGGTTCCAAACCATCAAAATGAGGTAAGCAACACATGCTACACATGCATGCTCAAAGGCTAGCAAGCCTAAAATGCAAAGGGGCTATATAATGCATGCCAAGATCAACCCAAATGACTATGGACAGAGCTAAAACATGTCAAAATAAGCACAAAACATTCACAAATCTAAGCCTAAAGCATGCTCGAATTAGGGCTAACAACCTAAGGCATGTTAAGGCAATACAAGGCATTACATGGCAACTATGCTAAGCATGCATAAGGGACCAAAACCAACTTAATACAAAGTTATAATATGGAAATATGAGCATAAAATACAGCCATGGCATAACCAACAAACAACCAAACACAAGGCTCCCTCAAGAGGCCAAATAGGTCCTTTTCAAGGACAACAAGGAGAGGGGGTGGCCCTCTCCTTCTTGGGACTTCAAGGCATCATCTTCACCACTGAAATCCCTCAAGATTTCAGTGGTGAAGAGACCCAAGCACCAAAATCCCGGAGCTCTCACAAAATGGCACAAAATGGGGGCCTTTCAAGGCCTAAGGGTGGTCAAACACACCCAAAGCACAAAACACTCTTAATAAACTATCAAGAGGACTAAAAAACAGAACTTCTTTGTATTGAACACCAAGCACAAAAATAGTTCAAAGATAGGTAAAAATGGAGTGCAAGAATGGGGTAAAAAGAGCTAGTTTCTTACCCTTGATGACCACCTTCACAAAGGTTGATGTTGTTGCTTCCTTGGACTCAAATCCAGCCAAGAACCTCAAGAACAAGCCCTTAGAACCTCAGAAACCAAGGGAAGGTGAAATACTATGTGCTTGTGTGCAATAATGAGACACAAACACACACAAGGGCAAGAGAAGAAGAGATATAGATATAGGTTAGATACACCAAAGCAAACCCTAAAAACCAGAGCTCTTCCTTCTCATTTCCAATTTTTCTAACCCTAAAGCCAAGGGGGGAGGCCTCCTCTTATAGAAGAGGCAATCTTGTAAGCTTAGTCACTAAGCAAAACAAGGAGTGCATCCCTCCATACACGTGTATGGAGGGGAAGCTAAAGCCATACAGCTGTCTGAAAATATCTCCAAAAGTAGCTGAACAGTAGCCGGCTGGGCAAAATTGTCATTTTGACAAAATTGACTGCCGGCCGGCACAAAAGAGTGCCGACCGGCACAATATAGTGCCGATGGCAACAACAACCAGCCGGTGGCCTCTAGCCACTGCCGGTGGTGTGTGGGGATGCCTCAAAAGGCACTCCCTGGTCCTCCAAGGCAGAACACAAGTGTTTGGTGCAAAACCAAACACAAAACAATCGAGTTTGGAGATCCTGAGGCAAGGCGCGTAGCCGCGAACTCCGGGAACTCCAAACGAACACAGACATGGATAATCACCGAGTGTTCAAACGGTGACGTTCAAGTCTTGAGGACGGTCAAAAATGGGGTGTCTACAATGCCCACCGGTGAGTGTGGCAACGCCACTTATCTATCACGGTTCCTCCCGCCTGGCGTCCTTTCCCTTGCCGAAGGGTATTTCTGCATACCTTGTTGATATGTTAACAATGGTTCGTCTGAGTTCATTACCGGTATGGCATAAGGAGGGCGTTGATAGCACCGTCTACAGATCTGACATAGTAGCATGCCAATTCAGGTTTGACCAGTGTGCCCCAGGGCCAGCACCTCCTTTATTATCTTTTTCAGAGAGTTACGGGCACTTTACTCGCGGACTCGTACACACCATGCTTCCTATATCCGGCTCTTTGACGACGCCAGGCTTAAACTGAGTAGGGGGTTTTACCCCGTCTTTCAGGAGATATTGGCGAAAGAATATTTATGCATTTATTGAGTTTGTCCAGAGCAGATCGACCATATGTTTGCCTCCGTCGATTTATAAGGACTCTTCTCTTCGGCTGCCTGAAAGTCGGAAATCTGATCATATGTATGAGAGTTTCTTCACTTTATCTGCTCCAACTGACCCTCCGGCTCGGGCGTCTGCTTCTAGCTTAGCAATTGCTTCTCCAGAGCCAGTCCCTTTGAATAAGGCCTCTGGTCCTCGGATGACCCCCCTTAAGAAGATGGCCCACAAGAGGGCTTCTGATGCCAGTCCTTCCACTCCTCGCTTTTCCAAAAGGCTCCATCAAGTACTAGATAGACATCTTAAATTTTTTAAAAAAATTTGATTTGAAGTTATTTTCCTTCTTGTAACTATACCTTCTTAAATGAACACTTTTTATTTTTCCTATTGTGTAGGATCCTACTCCGTCTTTTGACCCTGTGGTTGCTGACACTCTTGGTACCGTCGCTATTAGCCATGCTACCCCTATGAAGCCGGACTCAGACTTGGATGATACTCTCCCTTTTTCTGCAAGACTCGTGAAGATGTGCACCTCTTGTATAGGAGTTATAGATGATGATGATGAGGCTGAGTCCTCCGATCATTTTTGTGACCTTGTCCCATATATGCGTCATCACTGTCCTATCGTGACTGAGGATACCTCTCCATTGGTCAGATGTTCCCCTCATCGCTCAGTTTTAGAGGAGGCACGCTATCTTGGTGATGAGGTTATCGGGGCTTACTGTTCTGATGTTGAGATTATTGAGAACCGTGGCTTTAATACTGAGATTGTTGAAAGGACTGGTGCCACAGAAATTGATGCCGCAAGCCATGCTTCTGGAAGCAATATAGAGATGAGGTGGGCCTCTGGGAATAGTGTGGAGGTGAATGTGCTAGAAGTCTCTGAGACTTGCTCTAGCACTCATGGTGATTCTCATCCTCTGGGCTTCCTTCCTTCTTCAAGGATGACTGCTACTGTTCTGGCTTCATTAGATGTTGAGATCGATCAGGTGCCCCTTGTACGGCCAAGTGACTTTGTTGATGCTAGGAGCTCTTCAGTTGCTCCGGCTTTGCATAATGATTCTCCCTCAGGTAATCTTTCTTTCTGAAGTTTGTCATGTACTTCTATCTGTGAGAAATTTTTTTTTTACTCAAATGGTTTTACTGCTTCCTGCCCCTAATAAGACTTCTTTATCTTTTCTTCAGTGTTGGCCGCTACCGGTGTCCTGCCTTCACCTGCCTTGGACGCTGCTCCGACTCTCTTTGTGACTCCTCATGGTTCTCCTTCTCACGGGGAGACACCTGCCTTTGAGACGACTACTAGAGGCTCTTCATCGCAAGTGCGTTCGAATGTTTTGGATCTGAATCTCAATGATTTCCACTTTGATAGGGATGCTTTTGGTCTTTCCCCTTATCGATCCGCATTCTCATATGAGATTTCTTTATCTCTTATCTCTTCTCAAATGAGACTTCTTTATCTCTTCTCAGACTCAGGACCTCTGCCGGAAGTTACTCCTCTGGGTGGTTCATCTAACTCGATAGACATTGGGGAGATTCCTGAGACTAGTATATTTCCAGCCCCAATTCCTCCTTCGGCTTCTGGCAAAGTATCATTCCTCTATTATTGGGTAGCTCCTAAGTTTGATTCAGTTCTACAGCTTGTACATTCGAGTTACCCTGAGACCTTTGCTTCATTTTCTTGCCAATGTCCACTCATTCAGACTGCTCTTCTCGAGTCTTTTGCCACTATCCTATATAGCTTGGACAGGCAACGGTTGTGTGACCTTAACGGGAAAGTAGTCGAGACAGTGTATCAGGGGATCTCTGACATGGAGCGTCACCAAGTGGATTTATCTTGGCTTCGGAAGCTCCTGGATATAGTTTCGAACGCCAGTCGTCGAGTGGAAGTTTTGTCTGTGCTTGCCTCTTATCAGACCTCTATAGATGAGACAAAGGCAACTTTTCGTGAACTTGAGTCAGGCTACGCTCGGGCCTTAGAGACTTTAGAGGCACACTCTGCTGTTTGTCCTCAGGATGTAGATGTGACGGGCAGCTTCTTCGAGGGTGTTTTTAAGAGAGATTAAGTTTTTTTTTTTTTTTTTTTTTTTTACTTTCTTGCCCCTTTCGATAAAAATGTTTTATCTAGGACAATGCAATAAAATGACAAAATCTTTGTTGTTTGGAAATTTCACATTGTTTTCTTATTCTACTTGATAAAATATTTATTTCGAATGATACAATGGAAAGAGCAATCATATGCACATGTTTATAAAAGCTGAAATATTTTCATTAATTCTTCAAATTTTTTGACAAAAGTATAATATATTCACTATAAGTGATGGAATAAACATACACCATAAAGAAAACTAGCTTCTTCATAACGTAAGGGAAATACAACTTTTAGACAAAGTAAGAAAATGAAAATGAATTTCAACATAGATGAGTCTATCTACGGGTAGTAACGCTTGATGAACTTTGCATTGAGCGAGCCAGTTCGAAAGCCATCTTCAACCCTTACAAGCTTATAGTACCCGCTTGAGCTTGCTTGAACCACCCTGTAGGGCCCTTCCCATTTTGGAGAAAACTTGGGCAAGGGTTGTCCTTGCATGATTGGGTCTACGATCTTCCATACTAGATCACCTTCTTTGAACTTTCTTGGCACCACAGTCTGATTATAGGCTCGAGCAATGGACTCATGATACCTTTCCATGACTTTTGCGGCTCTGTCATGCTTTTCCTCTAATGCTTCCAATCTGGTGGTTCGAGGCTCCAGTACCATCCCCGAAGCGAGAGCCATATGAGCAGATGGTGTTTCCAACTCTATAGGTAACACTGCCTCGGACCCATGCATAAGGGAGTAAGGAGTTGCTTGAGTTGGCTTTCTTTTTGAAGTGCGATACGCCCATAGGGCTACTATCAACTGTTCGGACTAAGTCCCACCAAATTCATCTATCATCTTGCTCAGAATCCTTATCAGTGTCTTGTTTGTGGCCTCCGCTTGCCCGTTTCCTTTTGAATAATAGGGTGTGGATTTGTGATGCTTTCACTTGGTAAGTCTCTAGGAGGCTCTTCACATATTTGTTTAAGAAGGGTGTGCTATTGTCCGAGAGGATGGTGTTCAGCACTCCGAACCGACAAATGATATTTTCCTTGATGAAGTTTGCGACTGCGGGCCCGTAGCGTTCTTCAGAGGGATTGCTTCGACCCACTTTGTGCTTAATTCCATAGTTGCGAGAATCCACTTGTACCCTTTGGAAGGAGTGGAGATGGGCTCTATCAGATCAAAAGCCCAGGTATGGAACGGCCATGGCACTCGGATGCTATGCAGGTCTACGGCTGGAGCATGGATCAAATTTCCGTGTTTCTGACAAGTCTGGCACCTCTTCACGTGATGGGACGCATCTGACTCCATGGTCGGCCAATAATATCCAAGGTGTATAAGTTGCTCAAATAGCCGAACCCCTCATTGATGCTCAATTTCGTAGGCTCTTTCGAGGACTAGATCCGACTCCTCCTTAGAGAGACACCTCAGGGGAGTGCCCTCAATGCTTATTCTGTAAAGCTTGTTCTGATCAAGAAAGTACCACCTCGCTCTCCTCTTGAGGTGTGCAATGTCCCTCGGGCTCTCAAGTAGTGTCCCCTCCTTGAGATAGTCAATGTAGACTTGTCTCTAGTCAGGGGTATCAATTTCAAAGTAACCCTCATCCTCCCGGATGTATGATTGACACTTGGGGCATTCTTTCTGAAGTTGATTCGAGGCCTTTTCCATCTCGGGCCAATAATAGCCTTGTCTTTGGATTCTTCTATACAAACTAATATCCCCATCCCCGCAGGACTTGTCATGAATCTGTTGTAGTCGGAAGCTTGCCTCTTGTTGGCCAACACACCAGGCTAGGAATCCGGTACCTCCTCGGAAGTAAAGTTCACCTTGAATAATTATGAATTGGGCAAGCTTGGCGATAGTCAGTTTTCCAACTTTGCTTCTGAGTTGTTCGAGGACTTCTCCTCTCCAGTCCTCCAAAAGGTCTTTGTCATTGGGTATTATTGAAGGCTCTACTCTCTTCTTGATAACAATTGTCGCCTCCTCCTCTGGAATGTCAACTCTTGCCCCTAATGTTGCGAAGGCATCTGAAAATTTGTTGTCGGAGCGAGGCACATGCTTTATTTCGACCTTTTGAAATTTGTCAAGAAGCCTTTGGACTGTTGTTTGATATGTGGCCAAGGCAGGCTCCTTTAAGACGAACCGTCCTGAAACTTGCTTCACTATTAGCTTTGAGTCCCCCCGAATCTGAATCTTCTTGATACTGTGTTTCTTAGTTGCTATCAAGCCTAAAATAAAAGCCTCATACTCGATTTCATTATTCGAACAATGGAAATCCAGTTTATAAGACAAATATAACTTTGCCCCACTTTTGCTTGTAAGGACTATCTCGGTTCCTCCTTTCCTTTCGGCTGCTGCTCCGTCAAAGCTCAATGTCCAAAAGCTTTCCTCGGAAGCCATAGCTGCGTGCACTTCTCCTCTTAATTCTTCATTCACTGGTTCATTGTCACCACTTGGAAATTGGGCAAGGAGATCGGCTAAGGCTTGGCTTTTGATTGCCTTGGGAGCTACACATGTGATCTTGAATTCACCCAGTGCTAACAACCATCTTGCCACATTCTCGATTAGAGCAGGCTTATTGAGGAGGTATCGAATTGGATCACTTCTAGTAACAATCTGAATCTGATGTGCTAAGAAGTAATGTCTGAGCTTTTAGGCGGTGAATACCAAAGCTAAACAATGTCTCTCTACCGGAGTATATCGGACTTCTGCTCCTTGAATCTTCCAGCTGATGTAATACACCGGGCGTTCTACTCCATCTACATCTTGGACCAATAATGCCCCTATTGACTTAGGGGTTGAGGTTAGGTACAACATTAGAGGCACCCTGGGTTGTGGGGCTATCATGGTCTGAGGCGAGGTCAAGGCCACCTTGATTCTCTCGAAGGCCTTTTGGTGCTCTTAGTTCCACTCGAACTTGGCATCTCCTTTTAATATCGAACCGAAAGGGGTAGAGATGTCTGCAAGTGCTGGGATAAACTTCTGAATATAAGACACCTTCCTGAGGAACTTCTTTAACTCCTTCTGAAAATGCAGGGGAGGCATTGCTCTGATAGATTTGACCTTGTCTTCATCTGCCTCGATACCATGCCTATGAACAAGAAACCTGAGGAACTTCCCAGCCATCACCCCGAAAGCACATTTGAGAGGATTCATCCTCATTTTGAATTTCTGGACCTCTTGAATACTTTCTTAAGGCCTCAGAGATGGTCCTCTTCTTTCTTGGATTTCACCACTAGATCATCAACATAATCTTCCACCTCATAATGGATCATGTCATGAAAGATTGCAGTCATAGCCCTTTGGTAAGTTGCTCCGGCATTCTTGAGTCCGAAAGGCATGACTGTATAGAAGAAGTTTCCGAGAGGTGTTCTAAAAGCAGTTTTTATGTGTCCTCTTCAACCATCTTAATCTGATTTTATTCGCTGAATCCATCCATGAATGAGAACATCTGGTGTCCCGAGGTGGCATCCACGAGGGTGTTAATGTGAGGTAAAGGGAATTCATCCTTCGGCAAGATTTGTTCAAATCTCGAAAGTCTACACATACTCTGATTTAACCATTCTTCTTCTTTACGGGCACTATGTTTGCCAACCACGTGGGGTACTGTATTGGCCGGATGAAACTAGCATGTTGAAGTTTTTCAATCTCCTCCTTAATCTTCTCTTCGAGATCTGGATGATATTTTTGAACAGCTTGCTTGATTGGCTTGGAGTTTGAGAACGCATCAAGATAATGGGAGACTAGGTCAGGATCTAGTCCGAGCATTTCTTTATATGACCAAGCAAACACATCTAAGTATCGGCTTATCAATTTTAACAAACATTCCCGCTTCTCTGGGCTAAGGCTCAAACTTATGAATATTGGCCTTAGTGCATCTTGTCCATCACTCAGATCTATTTCAATAAGTTGTTCAGACTGAGGCTTCGGCCCATGTTGCATGCATTCTAGAGCCACTTCAGGCTTTATTACTATGTCATTGTCAGGAGACTCTTCTTTTGACTCGGAGTCGGTGGTTGAAGAAACCAACTCCTCGCACCTTCACAAATAGTACACCATCTTGCCCCATTCTCGGACTTTCATCACCTTCTGAGGAATAGGCGGACTTTCTGGTTGAGACATCGCCCGTTTACTTGATTCTTCCCTTGGCTCCTTGTCATCTTTGATATCCTCCCAATGAGGAATTTGGACCTCCCGAGGCTTAGAGGTGGTGGGAATTTCTTCGACAGCCAATTCGATGAAGTAGATGGCATCAGAATAATGAGCTTTATGGGTCTCGAAAGGCCTTTCTGTAGCCTGAATTGTCACCGTCTTCTTTCCCTATTTAGCCTTAACACACTGATGATAACTTGACGATATAGCCCCATCTCTATGCATTCAAGTCCTCCCTAGAATGATGTGATAATTTGCCTCGGAATCGATAATATGGAACTTGGTGGCCGAACGAATCTCTTCGACGACTAAATCAACTGTTACGCATCCTATAGTAACTCTCCTTTCTCCACCAAAGCCAGTGATGACTATCAGCTGCTTCACAATGCGCTCTTTAGAGATTCCGGCCTTTTCTAGAGTAGCGCGAGTCATAATGTTGATAGAGGCTCCACTATCTAGAAAGGCCCTTTTGAACTCAACCCCGTTAAAAAAAGCAGTCACATAAAGTGGGCGGTTGTGAGAAAAAAGATACTTCCGATCAGTCTCGGAGAAAGTAATGGCACTAGATTGCTTTTTTGCCTTCCTCGGGATAGATCCCTCAGTAGACATGCATTCATCTTGGTGTGCCTCGGCTATATTGATGATAGACTTGGTGGTTTCTGTTCTTGCCTCCGTAGAAAGTCCAAGCTGGTCGAAGAATTGCTTGAACTTTACACAGTCTTGCAGGGTTTTGGCATATTGATCCAGATCTTTTTCCACTCTTGGAGACTCATAGTTAACCATCTCCTCGGTCTCTTCAAAATAAGATGCCACATAAACATGGTGTCCTCCTCTTCCGTAGTACTTTTCTCCTTCTTCTGGATCAAAGAGATCGTTGACATGAGTCATGAAGGTTCTGCCCTCTGGATCAAGAGCACTTCTATAGTAAACTTGCTCACCCTCGGGCTCGAAGACGTCGTCCAGATAATAATCATCATTATCTAGATTGGCGATAGCCTCAATCATTGGGCCCTCGTAAGCTATCATAGCAATATTCTTGCCCTTGTCTCGGTGCTGAGGATATGGTTGTTCTCGGATGTCTTGAATCCCTTGCTTTTTGAACCTCAATTCATCTGCCTTGACTTTATCTCTAAAGATTTTCCTAAGAATCCAACACTTCTCTGTCGGATGTTTCAATGTGCGATGATAGACGCAAAATTCAGGGCTCTCGCGATCCTTCTTTGATGGCATTTCTTCGACATAAGGCAATTTTAGCTCTCCGTCGGCCACCTATTTCTTAACTAGAGCTTTTACCTCCTCGATTCCACATGGATAAGAAACATTCCCCTTTTCACCATTTTATTGCTTCTTCTTCTGGCCTCTATGACCCCCTCCTTGTGACTTTCGGGTATCTGGGGCAGAGGCAGCAACAACAATAGGTCCACGAGACGAGTTGAAGTTAGTCTTGTAACTGGCCTTAAATCCGGACTCCTGAGCCTGAGGAGTGCAAATGTTCCGAGCTGCTTCTATTAGTGCCGAGAAGGTGGGTAGCTTGTGATTAACTAGAAACATTTTGTACCTGCTCAATGCCCCCTCTAGACAAATTTGAACCAGATAACTCTCCTCCACTACTTCATGGTAATCCACAGCCTTGTCCTGAAACCTTTTAACGTAGTCAAGGATGTCTTCACTTTCTCGTTGCTTTTCTTTACACAATGTAAGTGTGGTCACCTTCTCCGCCACTTGAAAGAACTTGGAGTGGAATTTGTTAACCATTTCCTCCCAACTTCGAACAGAGTTTGGGGCCAAATTAACATACCAACTATATGCTCGGTCAGTGAGGGACTTAGAGAATTCTCTCAGCCAAAGGACGTGGTTTGAACCATAAATACCTAGAGTCTCGATGAATCGCACAACATGTTCTCGAGCATTTCCTTGTTTGCCATTGAATTTGATCAACTTTGGCACTGTATACCTCTCAGGGTATGGATAGCTCAGCATCTCAATAAGGTAAGGCGTCTTGACATCCGGATCAGGCAAAGAGGGCAAAGTCCTCTTGCCCCGTTCGAGATCAAACATGGCTTGTACATCGGCAAGAGTAAGAAACTATTAAGGGAGATAGTTTGATGGTGGTATTCCTGGAACTTGGCTTATGGACCTGAAGACTGAGCTAGGGGCGACTTGGCCATTCTGGTGTTACGAATTCATCATTGGTGAAGACATTTGACGATACTGGCCATCAGCACCTTTGGACAAGCCAGTTGGTGATGGGACATTGAATTGAGGCCCGTAAAGTCCACCGCACGGCGCAGCTATACCGGGTTGGGCTTGCAAATTTGTTGTCGGCACCAAAGGAGGCCGGCTTGGTACTTGAGCAACATTTACTGGTGGTGTAACAAGATTAGGTACGGATAGAGCTCCTTTTTGTGCCATTATGCCCCTTATATTTTCCTGGACACCCAGAGTCGTCGAAGCGCCATTCATTACACCAGAACCTCCCCTAGTCACCATTGGATCTTGGCTTAGCAGGCGGTGGAGCCCGGGCATGGGCAAACTGCTGCCGCCTACTGTGGTTTGAGCATGTGTTACTGCGGCTGTGTTGCCATGAGCCACAAGCTGACTGAGGCCTACTTCTCCTTGGATTTGATTTTGCACTCCGGCGGGGATAACTCCACTGCCAGTTTGATTTTCGTTTGGCGCCAGTGCAAAATTAGAACTCATCACCAACATGGTGTGAGTGAGATTCTGAAGAGTGGTAAGAATCTCCTGCTAAGTATTTTAAAGTCCTTGAATGGATTCGAGCAAAAGTGGTTGATCTGGAGCCATGGTCCTATCATCACCACCATTAGAGGATTCTTGTTGGTGAACTTCATCTTCTCCCGCCATCCTTGTTGGAGTTGTATGAGTTCTAGATCTCGTTGAGACCATTAACCAATCCGCCTCCCGAGCAGAGTCGCCAAATGTATGAGAGGGTTCAAGAACGTCGTTGGAAAATTCGAAGATCTTCTAAGATCCTTGAAGAAAAATTCAAATTCTCTAGAAGATGATGAGAGGCTTAGATTCTTCAATAGTCTCAACTAAGAACACAAAAACAAAGAGACTATGGATATAAGAGATTGGGTGAAGAAGAAGGCAAAGTAGCTAGAGAGAGAATAATGGCAAGGCTCTCCCATGGATCCCCCACTTTCACTCTCAAGGTTGATAATGGAGAAGGGAAATTAGTTCTTTCCCAAAAGTTATCTCTTCAAAATCTATCCCTTCTAAAGCTATGGATGGGTGCTATTTATAGGCACCTTATGATGTAGGATGGAACCTGAGAGGGTAATTTATATACAAATTGGGCCGAGCTGGGTTTTGGGCCGTTATGGGCCGCAGTACAAAGGGCCAAGTAGAATGGCCATGTAAGCTACTCCGGTTTGGAGAAGTAGCGTTGGAGTTAGACCGGTCGCATAACCGTGATGATTAGCCCGGTCGCGTGAGGCCTTGTTCCTACTTCGGTTGAGAAATGTGTTGTGGTAGTTCGGTCTTCAGTAAGTTACTTCGGTTAAAGCGTATGGAAACCGAGGTGTGGTAAGTCCTGAAGGACTCGGTTCTGACGTTAGTTCGGCTCAACTCTCTTATGGATAGCTCGGTCTAAATATGGAAGGCCGAGGTAAGAGAAAGGAAAGTATGGACCGAACTAACGGTTACTTCGGTCACATTGAAGTCCGGCCTTAGTAAAACCATCTCACTTGGTTTAAGCAGTGAGGGGGGTGTTGAAAGATAAGCATTATCCTTTAGGAATGTGAGTCCTATGAGGACTCTACATGGAAGAGTAAGAGTCCTACTAGGACTGTGCCACACGAAACCTATAAAAGCTCACCAATATCACCTAAGAAGAGGTAATGCAACTTTTGCTCCCTGAATACACAGAGCTTTTGCCTATTTGTCCTGTTGACTGACTTAGGCATCGAAGACGTTTCCGGCACACACCCGCCGGCTAGCTCACGTTTGTGTTTTCAGGTAGTGGAACGACGTCGCACGGAGGAGCGCAGACTTGATCAACAGGATTATACGAGAAGGTGTATTTCTTTCCCGTACAATTGGCGCCGTCTGTGGGAAGAACAGACAAGAACAACCTCTTGATCAAGCTTTTTCTCTCAAAATTCGATGGTGAACAACGAAGAACTACCTCAGTCCGCCATTGACGGACAAACTCTAGACGGAGGTGCAAGGCGCGAGGGCCTACCTTTGGTCCCTCCCATGGCGAACCTGGAACCACAAAGACAAGATTCCAGGAGGGATGCCAGGGGTAGAAGGAGGAATAACAGCCCTCATCCCTCTCGTTCGCAGAGCCCAGAAAGACAAAGGCGCAGGGTTGATCCTCAAACTTTGGAGGATCGCGTCAGGGAACAAGACGAGTTGATACGGCGGATGGCGGCAGACATGGAGTCTCTAAAACGCCAGATGAAAGGAAAAGAAGTGGCGACAGGAGAGGGGCGCAACAACAAGACGCCCCCTCGCCACTCGGAGGGTCGTAGTAGAAATTCTACACCCTCCCATGCAGAAAACAGAAGCCTCAGGACAAGCGACACGCAGGCCAGATCTTCCAGGACTCGTCACTCCAGGTCTGAGAGGACGAGATCTGAAAGGTCTTACACAGAAGGAAGCACTTATTGGCCCTCACATACGCACCAAACAAGGTCCAGACAGACCGAGTTGCCCAGATCGTCCGACCTACGAACCGTGCTAGATGAAAAGGCACGATGCAGGGAAGACGCCAGGGCACGTGATCCACATAGAGTTTCTGCCTTACAGCGGTTGGCTCCTCGGACGCATGGAAGCGTCGAGGTTGGAATGCCACTACCGCGCCCGGCCTACGAACCAGCGGATAAGGCATTGGCGAGGCTGCAGACCTCACCATTCGTCCCAGCAATAGAGAACGCGCCCCTACCATCAGGCTTCCTTCAGCCCAAATTCAATACATACGAGGGGAAGACGGACCCCTACTCGTACTTGAGCCACTTTCGCCAGGTCATGGCTGTATACCGGCGGAATGAGGCCTTGATGTGCATCCTATTCCGTTCAAGCCTTGGAGACCTGGGCCTTACTTGGTTTGAGAAACTCCCAGAAGGCAACATAGCCTCCTGGGCGCAATTGGCAGAGGCGTTCGTCACAAGGTTCCGAACGAACACTAAGACCCCGGTGGAGATCGATCAGCTACTCTCCATCGACATGGGCGACAAAGAGACCCTAAGGTCATACAACAGTCACTACTGGGAGACATTCAATCAGATTGGGGATTGCCCAACCAATCTCGCCATTGCGCAATACAAGAGAGGACTCCCAGTCGGGAACAGACTAAGGGATTCTATCACCATGACGCCACCCCTCACCATGGAGGCCCTGATGGAAAGAGTGCATCAGCACATCAGGGTGGAGGAAGACGGCGCCCGTGCTAAAGCAAAGTCTAGCACAACCGCAGTACCAGAAAAGAAGGCCTCAGCAAAGGTCAATGCAGTAGATCGGCCGAACAGAAACGGGCGTGGCAGACGGGACAACGGAGAAGACCAGGACAAAAGATGGTTGAGAGTCCGCACTGCCATCACCACGGTCTTCAAGAAACCGATCTACCGAATACTTAGTGAGATTCGTGACGAGCCTTTCGTCAAGTGGCCAGCCAAGTTAGGCGAAGCTCAGAAGGACTACGACGACAGATCACGGTGCACCTTCCACAAAGAAAAAGGGCACCGCACTGAGAACTGCACCCCATTGAGGCAGCACTTGGAGGAGTTGGTGGCGGCAGGCCATTTAGACAAATACATTGAAGGCGGGGCACAGCCAGCCCCCTAGGACCATAATAACCCCAATGGGATGCCAATCGACGCTCCACCTCAAGGCATTATCAATGTGATACATGGAGTCTTCGAACCTGAGCGTGTATGTGAGCTCAGAGGTTCGATCAAGAAGGCTGAGCACTTAAGGGAGGTACTAAGTGCCCAACCTGTCGTCAAGAAGGGGAGGACAGAGGCCACAAATGTTATGTCTTTTTCGAATAAAGACTTGGACAGAATATGTTGCCCTCACAATGATGCCCTGGTCGTCACTCTCCGAGTCAAGGATTTTGACGTCAAGCGGATTCTGATTGACCAGGGTAGTTCATGCGAAATCATGTACTATGAGACGTTCAAACAATTGAAGCTGCAAGACAAAGACTTAGCACTAGCAGTGTCAACCCTGATTGGATTTAACTCAATGCCGGAATGGCCAGTCGGCAAGATCATCCTTCCAGTCCGAGCAGGGAGTGTGACGAAGCAAGTGGAGTTCTGGGTATTGAAAGTCCCCTCCACTTACAACATCATCTTGGGCAGAACATGGCTGCATGCCATGCGCTCGGTGGTGTCATCTTACCACCAAGTGATGCGGTTCCCAAACGACACCGGAGTAATAGAGGAAGTCCATGGAGATCAAATCATGTCCAAGCAATGTTTTGTCACGGTGAACGGAAGCCGCGCTGTGAAGGGGTATGTTCATTCGGTGGAAGAACCTGAGAGTAATGAACTATTCGCAGATGTCGGCAAAACAGCAAGCCAGAAAGCGGTGGAAAACTTGGTGGAAGTCAGAATAGATGAAAAGAAAACGGATAAGTTCTTTTTGCTCGGTTCATCGTTGTCCAGCGCTGAGAGGTTAGAGGTCTTGGAATTTTTGACCTCTAACATCGAAGTGTTTGCCTGGACTCCATACGACATGCCAGGCATTGATCCCAACTTCATCTGTCACCAACTCAATGTCCACCCATCTGCCAGACCAATCATTCAGCGCACCCATAGATCGGCACTCCACCACGCCGAAATAGTGGCAGAAGATGTGGGAAACTTGTTGGAAGCAGGGGCAATCAGAGAGGTGCACTACCCCAGATGGATCTCCAACACAGTCGTAGTGCCAAAGAAGAATGGCAAGTGGCGCGTCTGTGTCGACTATAAAACTGTCAACAAAGCATGCCCTAAAGATAGCTTTCCTCTACCACGGATTGATCAGCTGGTAGACCTGACGGCGGGGCACAACCGACTTAGCTTCCTGGATGCATACAGAGGCTACCACCAGATCGCAATGCATGAACCGGACCAGGAGGTCACATCTTTCATCACTCCAAGAGGACTATACTGTTACAAGGTCATGCCCTTTGGCCTAAAGAACGCAGGGGCGACATTCCAGAGAATGGTCACCAAGATGTTTGAGCCGTTGTTAGGCAGAACAATGGAGGCTTACATCGACGATATGGTGATCAAGAGCAAGGATGAAAATGACCACCTCAAGGACCTAAGTGAGATGTTTGAGATCCTGAAGAAGCATAAGTTACGCCTCAACGCGTCGAAGTGTGCATTCGGAGTAGGATCAGGCAAATTCTTAGGCTTCTTGGTGACCAACCGAGGTATAGAAGCAGACCCTTCTCAGATCAAGGCAATTCAGGATCTGGAGAGACCAAACTCAGTCAAAGAAGTACAACATCTCACCGGCATGGCAGCCGCGCTCAATCGGTTCATTAGCCGATCGTCAGACAGGCTACGACCATTTTTTCATGCCCTCAAGGCCAAATTTGAGTGGGACGAAGAATGTGACCGAGCTCTGGAAAGCTTGAAGGAATACATGTCTTCTCCACCACTACTTGTAACACCAATCCCTGGAGAAGAACTCTTCTTATATCTGGCAGTATCGCAGCACGCAGTCAGCGCAGTGTTGGTCCGTGCAGAAGAAACCCAACATCTACCCATCTACTATGTCAGCAAGACATTACTAGGCGCCGAAACAAGGTACTTGCCACTAGAGAAACTGGCATTGGCCTTGATGATGGCCTCAAGGAAACTATCGCACTACTTTCACGCTCACACCATTGTTGTCCTCACAGCCTTCCCACTAAAGGCTTTGTTTGAAAGGGCGAACTTCTCTGGGCGAATTCTGAAGTGGGCAGTAGAGTTGGGACAATACGACATCAAGTTCCAACCCAGAACTGCAATAAAAGCTCAAGCATTGGCAGATTTTGTCGCAGAGTTCACTCCTGGAAGTCATCATATCTGCCCAGTCGACCTAACTGAAACAACCGACCTAGGGATAGAAGTTGACGTCGGAATAACGCAACCCCTAGTACAGGTTACTCATTTAGGCCCCAAGGCAGACCAGAGTAAAGAAAGGAAGGAAGAAGTGAACCATGCTATACCAAGTCAGGACTCACCAACAAATGAAGACTTGGTACAATCAGATTGTAAGGGGCAGACAGCAAGCATGGACTTGGAAGAAGACACCGGCAACACAGAAGATCCTAAGGCATCCTCTGATCCCTCCACCTGCTGGAAGTTGTTCGTTGGAGAGATGTGGAAACTCTTCGTGGATGGAGCATCCAACCGACATGGAGCAGGACTTGGCATAGTCCTCATCTCTCCAGACGGCCTAGTAGTGGAGCAGGCAATCAACCTTGGCTTCCCAGCATCAAACAACGAAGCGGAGTATGAAACGCTTCTTGCAGGTCTCAAATCAGCATTCTACATGAAGGCCACCGAGCTAATGGTTTACAGCGACTCACAGCTGGTGGTAAACCAAATATCTGGTGACTATGAAGCAAAGGATGATAGAATGGCTAAGTACCAAGAGCTAATCAGAACCGAAATCAAGAAGTTTGAAGTGGTGAGGATAGAACAGATCGGCAGGGAGGAAAACAGCAGAGCAGACGAACTAGCAGGCTTCGCCTCAATGGCAGATACCTCCATCCCTCATCCACTACTAATCGACTACCTGCCTAGACCAAGCATTGAAGATCCAGAAGCAGAAGAGGTATGTTGCGCCGATCTAGGCCCTTCCTGGATGGATCCTATCATCCTGTTCTTAAAAGACGGCACCTTACCGGAAGAAAAGAAAGAAGCCAACAGAATAAGAGCAAAGTCGCAGCGGTTTTGGCTCTCTCCATCCTTGGCATTGTACAAGAAGTCGTTCTCAGGACCTTACTTAAAGTGTGTTCACCCCAGCAAGGTAGAAGCATTCCTGTTCGAAATACATGAGGGGGTATGTGGCAGCCATCAAGGAGGAAGATCATTGGCATACCGAGCTATCTCACAAGGATATTGGTGGCCATACATGCAAGCGAATTCGGAGAAGTATGTCAAAAAATGCGAAAAGTGTCAGAAGTTTGCGCATCAAATACACCAACCTGCCAGAGAACTTCTACCTCTCACTAGTCCATGGCCTTTCGCAATGTGGGGCTTAGACATAGTGGGACCACTCCCAACAGCACCAGGCAACAGGAAGTTCTTTCTTGCGGCAACCGACTACTTCACAAAGTGGGTGGAAGCAGAAGCCTTGGCATCAATCAAGGAAAAAGATGTGAAGAAGTTTGTGTGGCAAAACATCATCACTCGCTTTGGCATACCGAAGGCACTGATCTCAGACAACGGTACTCAGTTCGACGGTAAAATTTTCAGAGGCTTTTGTGAGGAATACAAGATAGAATTCTACAATTCTACACCGGCATATCCCCAAGCGAATGGACAGGCCGAAGCTTCAAACAAGGTAGTTTTGAATGGATTGAAGAAAAGACTAGAGAAAGCTAAAGGCAAATGGGCGGAAGAGCTCCCTCACGTTTTATGGGCTTACCGCACCACGCCTCGGCGATCAACAGGAGAAACTCCATTCTCCTTAGCTTATGGCATGGAAGCAGTCATCCCATTAGAAGTTGGCCTCCCCACAATTCGAAGCGAAAACTTTGATCCAGATTTAAACGCCGAAGCCATAGCATTAGAACTTGATCTTGCGGAAGAAAGAAGAGACAGAGCATTGGTTCACATCGCCTCCTACCAACAAGAGTTGTCTAGGAAGTACAACAAAACAGTGTATCCAAGACAGTTCAAGATCGGCGATTGGGTACTTCGCAAAGTGATGGGAAACACCCTGGTTCCAGGAGATAGCAAGTTGGGGCCGAATTGGGAAGGACCTTACAAAGTGGTCGGATTAGCAGGCAAAGGGGCATACCACTTGGAAGACAAGGACGGCAAAGCAATCCCAAGGCCATGGAACACTGCCAATCTTAAGTTATTTTATTTTTAGCTTTTTTCCTTTCAAGCATGTGTAATTTTTTCCTTTCTCAATAAAACAAGTCAATTCTTTTCAGCATGGTTGTTTTTTCTGTAAAAGATAGTTTTGGTGAGTTAGGTGCAGTGTAAGCTATATTCTAAGTTGGCTGGAAAAACCAACTTAGAGGTTGGCTGGATTAAACCAACACTCTGTACTCTTCAGCCGAAGTATGGGTATAGGCTGAAGAGGGGTTGGCTGGATTAAACCAACTCTCTGTACTCTTCAGCCAAAGTATGGATATGGCTGAAGAGTGGTTGGCTGGATTAAACCAACACTCTGTACTCTTCAGCCGAAGTATGGGTATAGGCTGAAGAGGGGTTGGCTGGATTAAACCAACTCTTTGTACTCTTCAGCCGAAGTATGGGTATGGCTGAAGAGTGGTTGGCTGGATTAAACCAACTCTTTGTACTCTTCAGCCGAAGTATGGGTATGGCTGAAGAAACCAACTCTTTGTACTCTTCAGCCGAAGTATGGGTATGGCTGAAGAGTGGTTAGCTGGATTAAACAAACTCTCTGTACTCTTCAGCCGAAGTATGGGTATGGTTGAAGAGTGGTTGGCTGGATTAAACCAACACTATGTACTCTTCAGCCGAAGTATGGCTATGGCTGAAGAAACCAACTCTCTATACTCTTCAGCCGAAGTATGGGTATGGCTGAAGAGTGGTTGGCTGGATTAAACCAACTCTCTGTACTCTTCAGCCGAAGCATGGGTATGGCTGAAGAGTGGTTGGCTGGATTAAACCAACTCTTTGTACTCTTCAGCCGATGTAATTATCTCGGCTAAAGAGTGGTTGGCTAGTAAGTTATATAGCTAAAACCGGAATACGGTATATCGGCCCGGAAATATTTCAAGTAGCAGTTAAAAAGCAAGCATTCAAACCGAGTTCACAGTTGAGCAAATGAGTTCATGGAAAAATTCATTTTACAAGTGCAAGCATACATACTCAAAACCGAAACAAGAATTGAAGAATATTTTTTCATTGAAAGTGCAAGCAAGTACAGTTGAGGGGCCGCAGCCCGGTCACAAAAGTTCAAATACAAAAGAAAAGAAAGACAACAAAATTAACGGAAGAGTTCATCAAGCTCGGCATCGAATTCTGCATCGTCATTTGTCCGGAGTCCGGTGTCAGCTGGGAGCACGGTTTGATCAGGGAGCTCGGTTTCGGCTTGAACCTCGGTCCCTGTTGGCTGTGTGTTGTCATCTAGTAGCTCGTCAGTTAGGTCCTCAATGACCGGTTCTGACCGAACTGTTTGATTATTTTCCTGTTCTTCATTGACGACCGGGGTGAGAGTTGGCTCCTCATCCTCTTCATCATCATCGTCATCACCTTTATCATCACCGGACCCCTCGAGTAGTTGTCTTTGGAGATCAGCAGCATATTGCGCAAGCGAGGCCGGAATAGAATACGGTGGAGCATTGTAGACATCGGTGTCAGGCGTACAACCGAGCCGCTCCACCGCACTCCTCCAGCCGCATTTGAAGAATAAGTCCTTTGCTGCATCGCACTGGAGGGTGTAGGCGTCTTCAGCCTTCCTGAAGCCTCTTTTTTCGGCCTTCTTCATTCCGGCCTTGAGTTCGTTTATTTCGGCATCTTTCTTTTTCTCAATCCTGGCCAAGAGGCGCAGGTACTTGTCTTTCGACTCGGCAGCTATCTTCTTCTTTTCGGCTTCAACCGAATTAGATACTTCGGTCAGTCGATCATTTTCTGCCTGGAGTTCGGCCATCTGTTTTTTGGCCTCCTCCAGCTCGGCCCTCTTTGCTTCGGCATCCGCTATGGCCTCCCTGGTGTTTCTCCTCAGCTCCATCACCTTCCTATGTATGACTTGGTTTTTCTGAATGGCCTGCAAAGGAGAAGTAACGATTAACCGGACTCGAAGTTGGAAAAAATTCACATAGAAAGAAGAAAGCTGTTTACCAGGATCATAGACTTCGTAGAAGACCGAATTGATTTCAGCTCGATATTAAGCTGTTTGTAATGGTGCTCCATATCCTTGGAAAGGCACACACTTTTGGCCAGGTTGAAAGCCATCAAGTGGTCCTTCTCAGCAACCACCGAATCTGCAGTAGTGATATCTCGGTTGTCGAAGGAGAGGACAGGAGCCCATTTGGAGGAAGTGGTAGTCCGGTCAGATTGCTCCGGTTGGAGGTTTGGTTGAGGACTTGGAGGCAGGCTTGGCGGCAGAACGGTGTCGTCCTCATCAGCAAGTCGTGGCTCGGTTTGGCTAGTCCGGGCACGCTTGCGTTGGCGAGATGAGGATGGTTGTTGCGATGGAAGAGCTACCACGGTCTCAATTGTTCTACCGGTTTGTGGTACCTCGGCTGGTGTTGTTGCAGTCAGCAGGGCCTTTAGCCTGTTCTTCTTTGCCATTTCTTGTTCGGCAGTAAGGGGCACAAGGTTGACCTGGGGCAAGGAAGGGTCCGGTTCTGGTGCGTCTTCGAGGAGGAAATCGGTCACCCTTGCTTTTCGGCGACCGGAGTAGCGGTAAGTCGGTTCGAAGTTTAGAAGCTTTGCCCAACCTCTCTCCTTTACTCGTAGTGCGGCTCGCAGAAGGCCGAGGTTGGGGTAGCCATAGTTTGAAAGGAGATGGGCTTTATCTGCAAAGAGAAAATTAATGTTAGTTCGGTCCAGAGTAGAAAGCCGAAATAGAGAAAAGAGAAAAAATGTGAAATGCAACCGAAGTATGTATACCGGGCTCTCCTTGTTTCCAATTTATTCTTCGGCCAGGAATCTGGGCTTGAAGGTCCTCAAAGTTCCCAGACACCCAGAAGAAGTCATCGTCATTCAGGTCTTTGTCCGGTGTATCCTTAATTATTTTTTCTCGGCCACGGCGTATTCTCAAGTAATAACACCAGCCTTCGTTCTTGAATCCTATGGAGTATTGATGGAGTATTTCGGCTAAACCAAGATTCAGACCGGTTTGGTGGTTCAGTGCGGCTATACCCATTATTATTCGGTATGTATTGGTGGACAGCTGGGTGGGGCATAGTCTGGTTTGTCTTAAGAATTCACAAATTAAGGGTTGGACTGGGAATCTAAGTCCGGTCTCTATTATTGATTGGAGGGTAAAGGGAACAAAACCTTCGTTGCCCCATGGGTCAACATCTTGTTCGGCTAAAGTAAGGTTTACATCGGCTGGAATATTGTAATCCTTTCTGAATTCGGCTAAGCCGCCTGGGGTTTCTACCAAAAATCTGTACTTCCCCATTTATTGAATAACTTATAAATAAATTAGTTCGGCTGAGAATTGGTGCTCGAGAGCTCGGTTGAGCGCGGAGAGGAAGTACCTGGGCAACCTAAGTCTGCAAAGTGGAAAAACAAGGTGTTAAGCATAGATCATCGACCGTGCTATAAAAACAAAACAAGGAAAGGAAGCCTTACTTCGGCTAAAAGGGGTACTACATGATCTACCTCGGTTTCTAAAAGGTGTGTTCTTATCTCGGTTCGCAAGATGCTTGGTTATTTCGGTTCTACCTATGGTTTTTGTTACTCCGGTTAAGCATCAAGGGGCAGCTTTCTGGGTTCGGTTCAGAAACTGAGAAAGCTGGCTTAGCCCCCAAGGCTTAGCTCGGTTGGGGCACCATTGCTAGTTCGGTGAGTTTTTATTCCGGTTAGTGTGAATCAGGTGGTGACCTATTGAAACTACTGTTATTTTGCACAAGTTCTAGTTCGGTTTTAGTCTGCCTAGATCTATGTATAGCGAAAACGAATTCCTAGTTCGGTTGTACGTGTTTCTTGGATCAAATAGGTGTTCTAATGGTTATTACTTGAAGATTCATGAAGTTCTAGCGTTCTACAGGCACGTTCTTTCCAGAAACGATACAAGACTAATAGCAAAGAACACTCTTTCGAACATAATATACAACAGATTAAAACGAAAGCAGAAAATGAAGGGAAAACAAGAAGAAATTCATATGCTTACCTGGTAAAGAGGAAGAATTGGAGGAGGGAGCGACAACAACAGTAAGAACACGAGCTCAGAAGTTGGAAGGAATTGGGAAAGCAAAAGCACAGAGAGAGAGAATGCACAAGAAGTGAATAGTATTGCGTTTAATCAGATGAGAATGAAAGGTTTCTGTTTTGTGAAAGAGGAAAGGCGGGAACTGTTCAAAAATTGCGAAGTACGAGGGCGGCTGTACAGCTGTGGAGAGCCAATCAGAGCATGCCACGTGTTATTGGAAGGACAATCGATTTAGTTTTTACGAACTGAAGAGACGTATTGACCGGACGTGCACAGCTCGGCTGAAAAGGGTCTTAGCTCGACTGGAAAGGCTAACGGATGTTTTTAGCCCGGCTGGAGAGGTTAAGACTGTAGCTCGGCTGGTTGACAGGTAATCCCAATTATGCTTTGCAGATGGAATTAAGGGGCAATTGAGAGGGTAATTTATATACAAATTGGGCCGAGCTGGGTTTTGGGCCGTTATGGGCCGCAGTACAAAGGGCCAAGTAGAATGGCCATGTAAGCTACTCCGGTTTGGAGAAGTAGCGTTGGAGTTAGACCGGTCGCACAACCGTGATGATTAGCCCGGTCGCGTGAGGCCTTGTTCCTACTTCGGTTGAGAAATGTGTTGTGGTAGTTCGGTCTTCAGTAAGTTACTTCGGTTAAAGCGTATGGAAACCGAGGTGTGGTAAGTCCTGAAGGACTCGGTTCTGACGTTAGTTCGGCTCAACTCTCTTATGGATAGCTCGGTCTAAATATGGAAGGCCGAGGTAAGAGAAAGGAAAGTATGGACCGAACTAACGGTTACTTCGGTCACATTGAAGTCCGGCCTTAGTAAAACCATCTCACTTGGTTTAAGCAGTGAGGGGGGTGTTGAAAGATAAGCATTATCCTTTAGGAATGTGAGTCCTATGAGGACTCTACATGGAAGAGTAAGAGTCCTACTAGGACTGTGCCACACGAAACTTATAAAAGCTCACCAATATCACCTAAGAAGAGGTAATGCAACTTTTGCTCCCTGAATACACAGAGCTTTTGCCTATTTGTCCTGTTGACTGACTTAGGCATCGGAGAGGTTTCCGGCACACACCCGCCGGCTAGCTCACGTTTGTGTTTTCAGGTAGTGGAACGACGTCGCACGGAGGAGCGCAGACTTGATCAACAGGATTACACGAAAATGTGTATTTCTTTCCCGTACAGAACCCATGTGCAAGGCACATGGGGAATATTCTCTCTAACCACTTTGTCCGATGAGGTGACCTCTCCGAGGATAAGAAAAAACCCTCGAAGAGGAGATCATTCTCTCAGCCAACCCTTCTTCTTAGCCACACCTAACCAATGATCCCCAATCATCCCAAAGGACCGAGGTAGTCCTAGAGGACCCCACGCCGCTAAATATTGCCGAGTCTCATGGACTCCCCGGGGTCATGCTACCTCGACCCGGGTATACGCTAGTTTAACCGAAGAGTAAATTTATCTCCACTCACCATCCTCGGGATCGGGTCCTTTGTTCGAACACCATTACGCCCATGGTTCTGGTGCATAGATCCCAGAAAGCTCCGAGCCCGTAAGTGTTCTGGGACTCATTAACAGAGCAACTTCTAGATTGTGTTTGAATCTGTTCGAAGCCCGAGTGCCTCGGATCTCTAGGCTTGCTCAATACCCTTTCGAGTCCGGGCCCGAGTAAGTTTCTAAGTTCGTGGATTCGAACCCTTTCAAGGCTTGGAGCAATTCGGCCCGTTTGATGGCAATTAATCCGGGCCCACCAACCCTGGGCTATTGGGCCTAATTAATTTAGTGGGTTCAAATTAGTTCATCTTACAGTTGTTATAGTTGAAAAAAATTAAAAGATGAGGAGGTCAGTTGTTATAATTTATAGTTGAGGGGGGTAAAGTGATAAGGGACAATAGTTGAAGGGTGTAAAATGTAATCTACCCTAATTATAATTGTATCAATTTTTTTCTTAAACTTTTTACATTGTATTAATTTAGTTTAAATGATATCGCACTTGTAAAAATTTGACTAAAATCAAAGAGTAAAATAATTAATTCACTCTATCAAAATGATAGTGAGATTGACGTATGATCATTTCTATTTGACTGAACTATTTTACCTTAATTTTTGTCTAATGAATTATTATTAATTCGGTTAAATTGATATAATGTGAAAAACTATAAACAAAAATTAATGCAATTGAAATTACTAGAGCCAAACATGAGATCAATTATAAAAATCATGAGTATAATTTGTTCTAGTGTAAAATTGCTTATAACAAAATAAGAAACATTTTTTTCTTTTTAAATTCAAAATAAGAAAGGAGGGAGGAGAAGACGAGAGCCTTTCTTTCTTTATTTCTTTTATTTGTTTTTAAATGGGGACCGTCAATTAACAACCGTGCTGGAACCCCAGTGGGGGTGACTCCCAGCACCCCCAGCCCTACGTGGCCTGCTGTGCACTCAAGATTGAGAAAAAAAAAATTCAACCAATAAAAAAACAGTGGGGGTGGTGGGGGTCACCCTCACTGGGGGTCCAAGGCATTTCTGATCAATTAAATGATGACTTGGTAAGCAAAGACTAAAAAAATAGGAAAACTTACATATTGGTCCTAAATTGATTTATTGTTCAATTGGCCTTATAATAATTAATAGTATTTTTCATCCAATGTTATTAAAAAAATGTTATTAATAGTTGATTTTCAATGATAGTATGAAAATTTTATTATAAAAAAGTCACTAATTATAAATTTTAACGACATTTAAAAAAATCGTTACAAAAAAAGTCACTAATTTTTTAACTTTTAGCGACAGTTTAAAAAATGTCACAAAAAAAGTCACTAATCGTAAATTTTAACGACAATTTATAAAAATTGTGCGAAAAAAAGTCACTAATTATCAATTTTTACCGACATATGAAAAAAATCGTTACAAAAAATTATTTTTAACAATAATTTTACTATAACTTATTTTAATAGAATTTGATCAAAATTAAATTCAACTATTAAAATTTATTGATAATTTATCTAAAAAATATTGGGTTACTTGAAATAATGGGGAAGGTTTTAATTAGTGACTCACAAATACAAAGCGGCACGTTTCAAATGTTCAAAGTCTTTTAAGACATTTGCACTTTCGGAGGTTTAACAGATCGACAACTTTGCCATGTCCAAACTCAATCAAGTCAACTTGTTGCGCAACTCTGGATATATTCTCGTGAGAGTATTGTTATTTAAATTCAAAAATTATATTTATTTTTAAAATTTAATGATATAATAATTAATTAAAATATGTAAAATTACTCTCTTTCTTACCTTTTGGGGCCACGTTGCGCTCAAGGGGGTCACGTGCCCCCTTGAGTTTTGGGAAATTTTTTTTTAATTTTTTTTCAAAACATAAAAAAATATATATTAAATAAAAAATATTATTTAAAGTAAAATGTCATTGACATTTTTAAAATTATAAGAACAATAATAGTTATTTTGATTGAAAATAAAGAGGTTATAATAAGTCATATTATTACTTATAAAAATTTCAATATAATTGTGATATATATCATTATTAACATGCAAACATAATTAATTTCAATGAAGATATATAATTTATTGGATTGTTAGTTACATTTGACATGTAGAGTTTATCTTTCATGTGTTTCTTTCCATTCATAACTAAAATGACTACTATATAAATTATAATCAAGCAACACATCTTCAATTATAAATTCATGTGTTTCTTTCTATTCATAACTAAAATGACTGCTATATAAATTATAATCAAGCAACACATCTTCAATTATAAAAATAAAAAAATAAAAAAAATTACAATAGGTCATAACTAATATCAGAATGAGTCATAATTAACGATTACTTGATATATAGTCATAACTAAAATAACAACCACAAAAAGTTATAACTAAATTATATCTAACACTATAATGTGTTATAACTAAATACCACAAAGATTATAATTTCGACATATGATAGACATTTTTTTTTTTTTGCGGTATGTTTTATAAAATTTCTCTACTAAAATATATCATTTCTGTGTCAACGTATCTTCTTTTTTAATTTTCTAATCCACCTATAAAATAGTTACTCTCCAAAATTTGTATAAAATTTAATCTCAAATCCTTTAATTTAAAATTCACATTTATCCAAATAAACTCTTAACATTTAAGTTTAGTAATATCTCATTATTGTTTATTATGAAAAAAAAATAAATTAATCAATATGTTTGGTTTAAGTTTTTTGGATTAAAGTTTTTTGAAAATTGAGTTTTTTGATTTTCGTGTTTTTTTTTTTTTTTGTTTTTAGTGAATATTTTTAAAATTTTAAACATTTTTTTTACTTTTTTAGATGCACCTTACTTAGATGTATCTAAAAAGTAAAAAATTCGTGAAAAAATATTTTAAAAAATTAATAAATACATAAAAATATAAAAAAAATGTACTAAATTCTCGTGTTTTTTTTTTGTATTTTTTGTATTTAGTGAATTTTTAAAATGTTTTTTTCACAGTTTTTTTATTTTTTAGGTATATTTATGTAGGTATGCCTAAAAAGTAAAAAAAAAATTTGCTTAAAATATTAAAAAAATCAGTAAAAATATTTAAAAAAAACACAAAAAATAAAAAAGTAGAATTTTCTGAAAAGTATTTTTAGAAAAATGGAACCAAATTATCATTAATTTGTACCTCCTTTGCACTGAATTCTTAACTACACTACTATTTATAATTATCAATCAATCAGCTCATTTACATATCATTAAATTTAAAAAATAAACTTATATATTATTTTCCTTCCTGTGATTAGGAGGAATGTAGCTTTTGTGGGCAACATGCACCAGAGTAGACCTCAGTAATGGTCATCCTTGTGCGCCCTCTTAATTATAAAAGATATATAACCATTTTAGGAGAAAAATAAAAGATAAAAGATAAAAGATAAAAGATTCGCATGTCGTTTTATTATAAAGAGTGCATACTTCAATTTGAGAGAATTTAAAAGGTTTATGAAGTCAATTATGGGTTTCATTATGTTAATTTAAATTATTCATTTTAAAAGATCTTTCGTGTATATCATTTATAAAATAAAATAAAAAAATTTAATCAATCCGATAATCATAACAATTTAATTTTATTGTATTTGTTTCTAAAAAATAGATATTATTTTTTAAGAAATATATTTATTTATTTTTTTAGAAATAAATATTATAAAATAAAATATTACAATTATTGAATCAATTTATTTATTTTTCTATCGATGATTATGCTTAAAGACTTTACACAATACACAATTCAAATCATCAATCTATTGTTTTTTTTCTATAGTGTCATAAGCTTTTTCAATCCGCACAAACTTAAAAAAGTAGTGGCTCATTTCGAATTTGTCAAAGAAGCTAGAGCAATGATTCATCCCCCTTTTCCCCCACCTCCTTTGACCCCCTCTCTCTCTCATTGGTTACATTTTCTTTTTCTTTTTCTTTTTTTTCCTGCTCCTCCAATCACCACCCACCACGTGGCAAAGGGGGTGAGGGGGTGATCCCCAAAAGGGGGTCTCAAGCATTATTCAAGAAGCTATTATGATGAAACCCTGACACGAACAAATGAGGAGTTTGGGGATGCTGCTGCACGGTGTGCAGCAGCATCTGTTGTGTGCAGAAATGAGCACATTTCAGGGTCTATTTTAATAATTCGAACTGTTCACATTTTAGAATACATTAAGTAAAATATATTTGTAAAAAATCAAGTTAATTAGATATCGTTTACCTATTCATCCACTCACATTTGTATTCATTTTAATATTTTGAATCACAATTATTATTTATTTTTTAGATAGAAATGTGAGTTGATGAATGAGTAAACGATATCCGATTAACTTGATTTTTTACATGCATGTTTTACTTGGTGTATTCTAAAATATGAACGGTTCGGATTATCAAAATGAAGCCCAAAATAAACCCATTTCGGCGCACAACAGATGGTGCTGCGCACCCGCGCAGCACAAATGAGACCACAATTGTGTCGGTTTGCCGCTTTACACAGGTTGTCATGAATTAGGATCCTCACCTTGTATTTCTTACTTGCAGGGTCATTGAGCCTACTTTTAGGCCTAATTTTGATAATTCAAACCGTTCATATTTTAAAATTTATTCAGTATATCATACCTGTAAAAAATCAAATTGATCGGATATCAGAAAGTATGTATTCGGAAAACTCAAACAAAAAACTATTCATTTAAAGAATTTAATAAACAGTTTTTCGAACACATACTTTCTGATATCCGATCAACTTGATTTTTTATAGGTATGATATACTAAACAAATCTTAAAATATAAACGGTTGAGATTATCAAAATTGAACCTAAAAGTAGGCTCAGTAACCCTACAAGTAGAAAATATAAGAAAAAAAATGTAAAAAAGGAATCCTGATTCGTTTGTCATGTGCGGAGTCTGACTTGTCAGTATTGGGGGTTCATTATTTTCATCATTATGCCTTCCATTGGATCTGAATGGAATTGAAGGACACTTTTATTAAATAGAAGAAAAATTCCTGGTAGCTCGAATTTCGTGGTCCGAATTCGACTCGAAATTTAAAATGGCGTCGTTTTGAGTTTTGAATTTTTTTTTTTTTTTCTTTTTCTTTTTCTTTCTCTTCCTTTTCTTTCTTTCTTTTCTTCTTCTTCTTCTTCGTTGAACCAGGCAACACAGGCGAGAGAGAGAGGAGAGGAGAGGAGAGAAGGGCGCCGCCGATCGGCGGAGCAACTCCGATCGTCGCAGCCCCGCCTCCGGCCCCGACTCCTCCTCCAGCCCCATTTTTATGGCCCCCTCCCCTCCAGTCCTCCTCCTCCTCCTCCCTCCTTCTTCTTCTTCTCTTCTTCCTCTGCTCCGAATTAGAGCCAAATTCGAGCCTCCGAATTCGAGCTACGAATCGGAACTGTAAATAGAAATAGCTCTATAAAATGAATAGTTTAAATCAGTTTAGATTATGGACTGAAAGGAATCCTTCTCCCTTTTATATTTGTAAAAATTGATAATGAGTTACACATGACTATATTCAGGTAAAATATAAGACAAATAAATAAAAAACTAAATGACAAATGTGTTATATTTCTAGTCCAGTAATCAAATTATTGTTCTTGTTGTTTTGTTTTCGATTTTGTGATTTCTAGTTTCTTTGCAGGAGTTTGATGCAATTTCTGATTGAGATCCTGAGCGTTTCTTGGGTTTGGTAGCCGGTGTTGATTTTTAGATGATGCTCTTCTAGTTATGTTTGTTAGCCCTTTGTATGTTAAACTCTTTGTTTATTTCCTTTAAAGATGCAGTGTATATTTCCTCAAGAAAGGAGACCAAATTGAAACTGAAAATGTAATGATCCCGAAATACACGCCACAATTATCAGTAGTTAATTATGTATTAATGTGAATTAATTGGGAATTTTCTGTTTGAATTAGAAAAAAAAAAAAAAAAAAAAAGTATGTTGAAACTACAGCTTCGGGACTGAAATTGACGACCGTAACGGGTTCAGAAAATGAAATTGATCACGCCTATGTGATACCGGGAATTTTTAGAACCATTCGAAACGATAAATTGAGGACTGAATTTCGTCTGATTCGTAAGTCTTGTTTGGCTCAAAGTTTTTGGCTTAAGTAGATTATAATATATAGATAAGGACATTGACTCTTGTTTTGACTCAAACCATTGAAAGAAAATATCTAAAAGAGGGAGAGAGAGAGAGAATACGGGAAGAAGAGGAGAAAAAAGGGGTACAAGCTTAATTCTCTCCAATTAGCCAAATTAAGGTAAGAATCTCTCTCTAAATTTTTGAAATAAAGTAGGTTCATGCATAATCTCATGGCAAGTAAGTGGAAAGGAAGGGAAATTATGTTAATTGGAGCATACATGACTTTAAATATGGTGATTCATGTTATATTTGGCATTTTTTTTCATGAAATTCATGTTTTTAATCATATTTTCTTGCTTGATTTTCATATTGGAGGGAGTAATTCCATGGATTTGAGTTATGTATATGGTTCATGAAATTTATGGTTAAAATCATGGTTTTCTCTATCTTAATTCAAAGTTTGATTTTCCATATAATTCATGTGGGTTTTGTTTTGAAGATGTAATGTTTAAATCATGTTATGTTACAAATGTTTTGGCCTTGGTTTTGGTAATGAAAAGTGGTTTTCAAATGCTTGGGTTTGTTTCATAAAATTAGAAGTTGAATTTGCAAGAGAGGAGACCCATTTTGTTTTTTTAATGTTTTCTAACTCTTGGACCTCCATGTATTTAAATTTAATCAGTATTTGCATCCATTTAGCACCTCATTAACATGTAGTAAAATAAAGAATGGAAGGCATAAAGTACTTGATTGATGATGATGTGTAGAGTAAAAATAGTATGATATGAATTAAAGTAAGGAAAGAAGAAAATGTATGAACTATGTGACTGAATGACAACATGAATAAAATTAAGAAATAATCGAATGGCATGCACTTATT
This sequence comes from Camellia granthamiana, assembly GCA_036172215.1. NCBI lineage: Eukaryota > Viridiplantae > Streptophyta > Magnoliopsida > Ericales > Theaceae > Camellia > Camellia granthamiana. Next base: position 33,314,253 of record CM069904.1, on the reverse strand, counting down.
GTCATGGCTATGTGTATTGAAGAATGGTATTATAAATGTTGCTATTTACAGGTCAAGTCGCGAAGACCGTGTCATCGGTTTCGGAAACCCACAGTAAGTAACATTTCTGTAAATGATATGTTCTTATGAAAATATGTTCAAAAGTGATATGTTATGATATGTTTTTGAAATGATAATGCTTTTTGTGAACGAATGTCCTAATTTGCAAATCTAGTATGGCATCCATAGATAGTTAGGTCATGGGTGCGACATGAACATGCAGGCCCATGATCTGATCAGTCATGGATTAGGGCATGAAGATGAAGGCCCATGGCTAGTCACGAGATCTCGTAGACTGTAGACTGTAAACTGTTATGAAAGGTTATGAAAGGTTCTGTGGATTATGCCATTATGACTGTTGACTATTTATGACTATATATATATGTGTTGGAATTCGTTCACTAACTCTTTACTTAAATGTTACTTACTGAGCTTTAGCTCATTGTTTGTATTTACGTATTATAGGTGAGCACTCAGGTAGCCAAGCCTAGGCGGAGTCTCGAGCTGAGCCGCCGTTTTGAAGCCTACCTTGTTTTGAGTGCCTCCGAGCTGGGGCTAGGCCTGGAAGGCCGTGAGGGAGTTTTGTCTTTTTGTTATTTTGTGAAGCTTGTACCTATGTAATGTTCTTGACCATGTTATGTAATTATTATTATTTTTGGGCATGTATATACACTTGTTCATATATGCACAGCTCTTCGGACTATGGTTATTTATTTTCGCTTCCGCGAGCCCCGTTTAATTATGTTATGTACAGTAAGGCCTGTGGTAATCTAGGATTACTGGCCGGTTACGATGTCAACCTTCTCGGGGCGGGTTGGGTCGTGACAGAAAAGAAATAGTAGGATTCTGCTTAAATTTATCTTTTATTCTTAAAAATACTATAATGCTATTCTAATTTAAAAATTAGACTTACATTTTAGATTCCGTGATGTCATAATTTATTAAAATATCTAAAATAATTCTACTTCTCTCATATATTCTATAAACATTAGTCAAGCATCTCTTTTATGTATCAAAAAAAATATTTCATATTTTTAAATATAAGAACATCTCCAACCCAATCCTCTCACTAAGAAGATGAAAATAATTTTTTTTATTCAAAACGTAAATATAGAGGATGTTACTATTCATTCAAACTCTAACCACAAACCTTCACAACCCTTCATCTTCCCTTCATCAAAAAGTAATTTTTGTTCATTAACAAATATTTAATTTTAAAATTTTTGTAAAATATATTTAATATCAGCAATGCTAGGTATCATAAAAAAATTTTCATGAAAATGATCATGAAAGATTTATGACTCTTGGATTACACTTAAAATAAAGCACCACACATTAATCAAGGTAATCTAAGAGTCATAAATCTTTCATGATCATTTTCATGAAAGTTTTTTTATGATCCCTAACTTTTCTCTTTTAATATTATACTCATTTTAAAGGTATGATTTCATACTTTTTAATGATGCCAATTTTATAAAAATTAAATTTACATATTAAAAGTTATTTGTAATATAATAAAAAAATATAAAATTAATAGTGTTTTGGAGTGCATCCTCTATTTTTCATCCTCCCTCCAAATATAGATGATCAACTCATCCTCGTCCCAAATAGAGATGGATTTAAAGGATAAATTGGAGAAGTAAATCCTTCATATTTAAAATTATGAAGGATGCATTGGAGATGCTCTAATGAAGACTCTCATCTCATCTACAATTTTTGTTCCATCTGAATGAACCAAAATGTAAATTCGCACTATTATTGTAACAAATTATTATTACAACAATAAGCGTAGAGACACATGAGATCAAACACAAAATAAGACATAGATATCTTACAAATGATGTGGCTCACAAGATATGAGACTCACTCTTACAATGTTGACTTTAAACTAGAAATTTAAAACTTGACTTGGTGAAGCTACTAGCAGGCTGGCAATGGAGCGCCACACAAGCACCGGTTGTGGAAATACGACGTGAGATCAAAGCTCCGCAACTTCCCACCGGTGGGAATCGGACCACACAGCCTATTGTAACTAACATTAAAGAATTGTAAATCCACCGCCGTCAAACCCGCAGGCAGACTCCCAAAAACTTTGTTATGGTTCAAATCCAACCTGTTGGCTACATATTTTGTAAAAGCCAGTTACAATTCGACACGTGGCAGAATGAGGGTATTATGGGAAGATGATTTTAACCTTCAATCTCAATCATACACGTGGCAATAAATATTGGTTCTCAAGTGGTCTGAGTAGCACTAGATCAGTAATGAGATACAAGGTGACGTGGCCTCAACGGTTACCTATATTCAAATTCAAATACAGGAGGGAAGTTCAATTGCAAGTGATGGCGTAGTGGAACTATTTCTAAGGCAGCATGATCAGCGATCATGGAGGAGCAGTTCGACGGTTCGAAGTACAGTTCGAAGGTCATCCTTGACAAGTATAAATAGCAAGGAAGTCCCCAGAAAAGACCCCCAGACTCAGATCATACAAACCAGTCTTTACTTCATATTTATCTTTCCAGCTTTACATTTCCTGCACTTTAAATACCTGTTCTTTAAATACCCGCACTGTACTTCGATTCATAGGAGTAGTTTCAAGTAGATTCAAGTAGACTGTTGCTGTAAACCTCTTCGAGGCTGAGTTTGGACCATTGTAAGTGTTCATCTTAATAAAATACTTCGATTGTTCTTCACATTAAACTGTTATTTCTCTTAATTTCTCCTAAGTCAAGCCACCAGTAAAAGTCCTCTTCATTGAGGCTGAAAGAACTACAACACAATCGTCTGATAATTGGTTCGCAATTATAATTTCTGTAAGGACTAATTGATCCTTACTGGCACGCTCACATTCACTAAAATACCCTTCGAAAGCCAAAAAGCCAACATATATTTTTGGCACGCCCAGTGGGACTCGTTAAAATGGCTAGACGAAGACGACAAGGAGAAAATGAACGTCTGGAAGAAGGCGTAGAAGGAGAGGTAGAAATACCTAATCCAGAGGATAATGTGGCAACACATCCTGTGGAAACTCCTATGTTATCAGAACCTATAGTCGAACAGACCAGTACTTCTGGACAAGAACCATATGTTCATAATATTGGACGAAACCAAGGAATTGGACCATCCACTGTTCCATCTACTCAGCCAACAAATCCATGGGATGGCTTAGTAGATGCTATGGGACAACAATTAATGAACACAATGGAAAGGTGGGCAACATCCTTTTTGGATCGAATGAATAACCACCAACCAACAAACATAAGACACACAGAGGAAGTTTTAAATGTCCCTCAGCAAAGATTGGCTAGAGATAAACAGCCTATGCAAGTTAATGGACAATCTAATGGTCGAACTAGTACTCAGAACTATGAGAGACTATCGCCTCAGTCTTGGTATGAACCTATTTCAAGGCCTTTAATAGGCCAAAATGCCTCAGTACTCAACAATGAAGCCACACAAGTTGGTGGATCTGGCCAAGTACAAGAAACTGGCGTAACAATGGTTACTAATCCTATGTTCGAAGCCATACCTGGCACCAGGGGGTATAATAATCCCTTATTCGAATTTATACCCGGGGGGTTGGAAGGTTTGCCTACAAATGGAAGGGACACGATGCCTGTTCCAACACCTTTCACAGGTCCCTTCGCAGGACAGGCTCAAAGGGGTTACCCATACCCCCAACAGCAACCTGCACCACAGGGGCAATCAGCCCCAAATGTACCACTTTATGGACCAAGAGGACCACAGGCACAAGTTTGTCCACCAAACCCTGTGTTTGCTCCTCCAGTAGTGGTTCAGCAAGCCCAAAATATGGTCCCTAGGGACCAAATTGCTGATATTGTTAGGGAAATGTGTGGACCGATGGCTCGAGGGGTCCAGACTCCTGTATACAGAAAACCATACCCAGAATGGGTAGACAGGGTACATGAATACCCAAGAGGATTCAGAATACCGGATTTTACCTTATTCTATGGAACTGGAAATCAGTCAACAGTAGAGCACATTGCCAGATTCGCTGCTCAGTGTGGTGAATTCACTAATCATGATTACATGAAACTGAGATTATTTCCAAACTCTCTAACTGGGGGAGCATTTGTATGGTACATCAACCTTACACCTGGCTCCATTCAAAATTGGCAACAAATGGAAGAGGCATTTCATGCCCAATTTTTCCAGTCGGAGCCAGAGGTTTCTATGGCAGACTTGGCAAGATTGAGTCAAAGGCCTGAAGAAAAGGCCACTCAGTTCATTGCCAGATTTAAAAGGGCTCGAAATAAATGTAGAGTCATCCTTCCAGAGCCAGAATTTGTAAGATTGGCTCAAAATGGTTTAGAGTTCAGGCTTCGAAAGAAGTTTGACTCAACTAAATTTAGGGATTTAGTCGAATTAACCTATAAGGTGTCTCGATATGAAGCATTATTAGAGGAAGAACAAGATCGAAACAATGCTTCGTATAAGACCTATTATAGAGATCCCAATTATGAGATCGATGCAGCAGAGATTGTGGGCAAAGAACCTGTAATCTGTGAAGCATTAATTCATAAGGATACGACTATCGACCAGCAGTTTAAAAAGAAAGACTTTCACAGAAAGTATTCTTTCGATTTAACAAAAGCAGATGACATTTTTGATCATTTGCTTGCAGCCAATTTCCTTAAGTTACCAAAAGGGGTAAAACTGCCTTCTCTTGATGAACTTAAAGGAAAAGTATACTGTAAATGGCATAATTCTTGGTCTCACTCAACTAAAAACTGCATTGTTTTCCGAGACAGGATCCAAGAGCAAATCCGGAAAGGAAGTCTGAAGTTCCCAACCAAAACAGAGAAAGCCATGGGAATTGACAGTAACCCGTTTCCAGAAGTTGGAGAAAGCGCAGCTAATGTGGTTGTTCCAAATTTTCAGAATCTATCTCTGCAGGAATTGGAAGAGGTCAATGTGCAAATGCATATTGCCAACCAGACAGCTGCCAAGAAAGAGACCAGAAATCCACCAGTTGTTGGACAGAGTCTCTCACATCAGAAGGAACATTCTGATGAAGAAATACTGGACGACGATTCTTTGGAAGCAGCTGTAATGCAAAGGATGTGTCCAAGGTGTAGACTAAGCTACAAATGGTTGAAGGGGCTTCCAATTGATGGGAAGCAATACTATAAGGATGTTCAGAGACGTCCTAGATCAACCAACGCTTACAACAAAAGGCCGTACCCGGCTAGTGATAGGCAGCGACCAATGGTGGTTGAGCCTGCAGGTGACAGAACAAATGCTAAAGGTAAAAGGCCCTTGTATGAGTCTAGGCCACTTAACTACTACAGAATGGAGAGCAAACATTCTGAAAGAAGATTAGAGAGGAATTCAGGTTATGGGACTAAAGCCAGAGATTGGCCCCCCAGACCAACCTCACACAGAACAGAAAATGGCCATCTCCATCGAAGGCCAGAATCAAGCTCGAAGTATGAGGCCAGAACCAAGCACTTACCTCCACAGCCAGTTCCAAAGATGGCTTCGAAGGTAGAAAAGGGTGATTCAACATCTGAATCAGTAAGCTCTTGGGTGCCTGGAGTCCCAGATTGGTTTGTAATGCAAAACAAACCTAGGGAATTCCCTGCCAGGAGAGATATTGGAATTACAGGCAGAATGGTTAAACCTCCTTTGGTGGCCCCCAATAACTGGGTATTGCTGAAGCACCCAAAGACAAAGGAACCAAATATGGTTCCGGTTATTTCCAAATCACAAAGGAGGAAGATTCAGCGCAGGTACACCCAGTACCAGCAAGATCTGAAAGAGAGTGAAGAGAGTTCTTCACATGTCAAGACAAAAGAAAAGAAAGCTTCGAAGTCAGACCATGTTCCAAAACCGACGCTACAAAGTAAAGTGGTTTGTAGCAGAGAACAATTGGCCCAAGTTCATTCTGAACTAAAGGCCAGAGAGAAGTCCAGTTTGGCAGGGCTGGAGAAGGCTCTGATGGAAAGTGATAGTGAAATAGAAGAAGAGATTGGCATGAGCCAAAAGAAGGAAATGGCAGAAGAAGAAATGCTCGAAGCCTTCATGGCTGAACAAACATTTCTGACTGAAAGCTTAGTTGAGAAGGATCCTTCGAAGGGATCAGTTATCGATGAAATACCAGAATGCAGCATGGAGGACGCTGCTGAAGACACTGAGCAAGGTAGTCAAGAGGGGAAGAAGGTACAACCAGCCATCCAGTTTGGCTCATTTCCACCTGTATCAGTCAACATGGTACATATACTACCTCATGAATTCCAGGCTGAAAATGAGGATCAGGAGGACCAAGACATGGATCCAATTCCTGTCTCTAGTGAGGAATCACAAGTGAGTATGGTACAGGATGCTCCTGAAATGGCTATTCCAATGGAAACTGAGTGTGAAAGCGAGGAGGAGGTGAGCATCAACCTCTCATATCCTTTTGAATACCCCTCGAATTCCATGACTCAACATGTCAAGCCTTTGTACATTAAGGCTTTCTTTGATGGGATACAGTTAAACCGAGTCCTAGTAGACAATGGGGCGGCGGTAAATTTATTACCAAAATCTTCTTTGAAGAAATTAGGGAAGAAAAATCCCAGCTTGATCCCAACTAGTACAACCATTGCTGGCTTTGCTGGAGATAAGCAGATGGCCCAAGGAATTCTGCCTATCAATTTGAGTGTGGGAACCAGGGATTGTATGACAGCATTCTTCGTGATCGACAGCAATGCTAAATATAATGCCTTACTTGGGAGAGATTGGATTCACACCAACAAATGTGTGCCTTCCTCTTTGCATCAGAAGATCATGATGGCCCTGGGCAATGGAGAGACAGAGGAGATTGATGCAGATCCTCAACCCTTCATAGCTTGTGCAGACTTTGCAGAGGCCAAGCTGTATATTGAGGGAGTAACCCCACTCAGTATATTGAGGAAAGCTGATGGCTCAGCCGAAGTGACGGCTGATGAGGAAGTAACATACCTGAAGCACTTAGTCCAAGAAAGTGCTGATGAAGAGGTTGTCGTGAAAGATGACAATGATGCCTGGTTGTAGGCAAAGAAGTGAAGAACGAGAAGCCAAGTCATTGGCTTTGATTAAATTCTCATCATTGGATGTAAAAGCAATAGTCCAGAAAGTACAGAAACAAGAAAGAGAAGCCATGATAATTGGCTGTAAACAAGAGCAACAACAGGTCAGAAGTTTGACCTTTGGGAAATATTGTGCATTGGACATTGAAACAAAAGTCCAGGAGATACAGGAAGAAGACGCCTTATGGACAGATTTTGTCTATGAGGAAGAAGGCAGAGATGTCGAGGTAAAGAACCTAGGAGCAGAACAAGGTGAAAAGGTTGCTTCAAAGGTCGAAGAAACCAAAGAGAAAGCTTCAATGAATTCTCAGACGCAGGACCCCTTAGAAGAAGTGAATTTAGGGGAAGGTTCTGTGCAGCAGCCCACTTATATAAGTACTTGTTTGAATGCTCTGGACAGAGACCAGTTATTGGTTGTTTTAAAGAAATACAAAGATTGTTTTGCATGGTCCTATAATGAACTACCAGGATTGGATAGATCATTGGTGGAACATAGGCTCCCTTTGAAGCCTAATTTCAAGCCATACAAACAGAAACCAAGAAGGATGAGTCCAGACGTAATTCAGAAGGTCAAGGAAGAAATTCTTAGACTACTTAAGGCAGACTTTATTAGGACAGCCAGGTATGTTGAATGGCTATCTAATATTGTGCCTGTAGTTAAGAAAAATGGCAAAATGAGGGTATGCATTGATTTCAGAAATTTAAATCTAGCAACTCCTAAAGATGAATACCCTATGCCTATAGTGGATCTGTTGGTGGACAGTTCAGCAGGGCATCAAGTTTTATCAATGATGGATGGCCACTCTGGTTATAATCAAATATGCATTGCAGAGGAAGACATCCACAAGACAGCATTCAGATGTCCTGGGAATATTGGCACCTTCGAATGGGTTAAGATGCCATTTGGTCTGAAGAATGCTGGGGCTACGTATCAGCGGGCTATGAACACTATCTTTCATGACCTTATTGGAGGGTATCTAGAATGTTATATTGATGACATCGTGGTGAAATCCCAGTCCATGGAGAAGCATTTGCTTCATTTAGAAGCAGCTTTCGAAAGAATGAGGAAGTTTAAGTTGAAACTCAACCCTCTTAAATGTGCTTTTGGTGTGTCATCTGGGAATTTCTTGGGTTATGTAGTGCACAAGAAAGGAATACAGATTGATCAGAATAAAGCCAAAGCCATCATCGAAGCTAGGCCTCCATCAAGTAAGAAAGAATTACAAAGGTTCCTTGGGCAGGTTAACTTTCTTCGAAGGTTTATTTCTAACACTGCAGGGAAAACTAAAGTATTCTCTTCCTTGTTAAGGCTGAAAGATGAAGAGGAATTTGTGTGGACAGCAGAGCATCAAACTGCTTTCGAAGGTATCAAAGCCTACTTGGCCAACCCTCCAGTGCTGATGCCACCAAAAGGAAATAAGCCCTTGAAGTTATACATAGCGGCAGCAGAAGATTCATTGGGAGCTTTCTTGGCCCAAGACAATGAAGAAGGCAAGGAACAAGTTGTTTATTACCTTAGTAGGTTTTTAAATTCTTGTGAATGTAAATATTCAGCTGTTGAAAAGCTGTGTCTTGCTTTGTATTTTGCTGCAATGAAATTAAGATATTATCTTTTACCTACAACTGTCTTGGTAATTGCAACCACAGATTTGGTTAAATACATGTTATCTAGACCTATGTTGAGGGGAAGAATTGGCAAGTGGATATTAGCCTTATCGGAATTTCATTTAGAATATGTCCCTCAAAGGGCAGTAAAAGGGCAAGTATTAGCCAATTTTCTGGCAGATCATCCATCTCAAACAGAGAGCCAAGAGGTAATGGAACTTGGTATGGCTAGTGTTGAACCATGGCAAATGTGGTTCGATGGATCGAAGGCCAATGGATTAATTGGGATTGGTATCGTGATTAAGTCTCCACAAGGGGTAGAAACCACGCATGGTTTCAGAGTGGATGAAGCTAGTTGTTCCAATAACCAGGCTGAATATGAAGCCTTAATAGTGGGACTAGAAATCCTTATTGGATTACAAGTACATGCAGTTGACATATTTGGGGACTCTCAATTGGTGGTTAACCAAGTAAAAGGGATTTTCAAGTGTCAAAGCATAAGCATCCTACCATATTATGTTGTTGCATTACATCTGCTTTCTCAGTTTCAAATAGCAAATGTAACCTATGTTCCAAGATTCTTGAACAGTAGAGCTAATGATGTGGCTCAAAAAGCTTCGAACTTCAAGAGAAGGGATAATACCCAAAGGGATATAAGCCAAACAACATATCAGAGATTAATACAACCTTTGAATAAAAGGAATGTGATCGTGGAAGTCAATCATAATGACTTACAAGAACAGGATTGGAGGCATCCAATAATGCAGTACTTGGCTGGTCCATCTTCGAAGGCCAGCAGAAAAATCAAATTGCAGTCTATGCAATACATGATATATGGTAATGCTCTATACAAAAGGGGAGGAGATGGCTTATTATTGGAATGTTTAAGCCCAAAAGAAGCATTAACAGCTATGGCTGAGGTTCATGAAGGCATTTGTGGTGCTCATCAGCCTGGTGTAAAGATGAGATGGTTGCTTCGAAGGCATTCCTATTATTGGCCAACTATTCTTAAAGATTGCATAGAATATGCAAAGGGTTGCCAGGCATGCCAAAAACATGGCACAATAAGACATGTGCCCATAACTGACCTACATGCAGTAGTGAAGCCTTGGCCATTCAGAGGATGGGCCATGGACATGATGGGTAAAATTCACCCACCTTCTTCGAAACATCATTGTTTTATTCTAGTGGCTATTGACTACTTCACTAAATGGGTCGAAGCTAAACCATATAAGGCTGTAGACCAGACAGAGGTCATTGGGTTCATTAAAGATCTGATCCATAGGTTTGGCATTCCACAAACCATAACAGTTGATAATGGAACTGTGTTTGATGGGAAAATGGTAAAGTCCTTTGTAGCAGAATTTGGGATTAGCCTTATTAATTCCACTCCCTATTATGCACAAGCCAATGGTCAAGCTGAATCATCCAATAAATCCTTGAAAAAAGGAATACAAAAGGTGGTGGAAGATAATCCTAGGGATTGGCATAACCTATTGTTGGATGTTTTATGGGCTTACAGAACTTCCCCAAGGTCGAGCACAGGAGTCACCCCTTATGCCTTAGTATACGGGCATGATGCAGTGTTACCCGTGGAAATTAATGTTAAATCTCTGAGGGTAAGATGTCAAAATCAATTAGAATCTGAGCAATATCATCAAAGCATGTGCTTGGAATTAGAAGACATAGATGAAGCGAGGATTTTGGCGTTAAATAGCATTCTTTTTCAAAAGAAGAAAGCAGCCAAGAATTATAACAAGAAAGTCAAGCATATTGGCTTTGATGAAGGTGATTTGGTATGGAAAACAATATTCCCAATAGGGATTAAAAGCCATAAGTTTGGCAAATGGTCACCTAACTGGGAAGGACCATATCAAATTCATAGAGTTCTGCCTTTTGGAGCATACCATTTAAGAAATTTAAATGGCTATGTACATCCCAAGAAGATTAATGGCAGATATTTGAAGCCTTATTTTCCAACCATTTGGGAAACACAAGGAATAAAATAAACATGAAATACAAAAGCATAAGACTACTCAAATGATGGACAAAATTTGTTCTTTTATAAAGAGTTGAGTACATTGTGCCACAAATTGGCCCAGAAATCATTACAATGTCTTAATTGTTTTTGTATAGTGGATTTCCTGCTACTAAGTGATGGAAACAATTGAATAGCTGCAGCCATGTCTTCTTTTCGATCAGCCAGCTCTTGGTTGGTGATGTGCAATTTTGTATCAGTTCTAACCAAGGCTTGGTTTACTGCAGCCAACTCCTCCTCGAGACGAGCTTTCTTCTCCAGCAGTTGGACTTGAAAGTGGGAGGCAAAAGAGTGTTGTTCCTTAAGCGTTGATATCTCAGTATGCACATGGGAAGCAAAACTCTGATCCCTAGCTAGCTTCTCATCCGCAGTTTGAGCAGCATGACAAATGTTGAGATAGAAGTCAATAGTAGCTGCAGCCTGAGATAGATGACTTGAGGCATTCAGGCCAGACTGCTCAGCAATGTTGCAGCATTGAAGGAACCCATTCCTGATGATAGGCCTTTGTAGAGCCTCGAAGGGGATCCTCGAAAAAGAAGTCAGCAGTTCCAGGCATGCGTCCATATCTATCGAAGGTGTAGAAGGCTTGCTGTTAGAGGAAGGAAGACTCTCGAAAATTTCTAGCGAGGAGTCGGCCAAAGCTAATGGCTCAGCCTCAGCACTAACTGCTGGAGAGGTAGAAGGTATGTCGAAGAGACTAGCTAGCTTTCCTTCGAAGATGTCTACCTCATCCCTGGACATAAAAGGCATGGAAAGTTTTGTGGTGAAGGACACAGAGGACTGCATGGGGATGGGAGAAATGGATGGAGCATCTTTTGCAGCCTCTATGGTCTTAGCCACCAACGAGTCAAGTGAGGAGGGGCTGGAAGTAGGCATAGGTGATGAACCATGAATTGGAGAACTACCAGCACCCTCTGAAGAAGAATCAACTGCCACTGAGATTGGAGTAACAGCTGGAATATCCTTGGAAGAAGGAAGAGCAAGGCTCGAAGAAGGAATGGACTGAGGTAGATTGAAAGTCAGGAAAGGAAGGTATGGTTCTAGGCCAAGAAGAAGAGATGCAGGAATGTTGGGACTCAAGGAAGGTACAGGAAGCGTAGGCTTAGGAAGTGGAAGTTGTATTTGAATAGTCTTCACGTTTTGCATCTGGTCAACTTCAACCGAAACTGGAAGAGGCCCCATGGGAAAGATAAGCGCAGTGGTTGTTACTGCAGAAGGAAGAAATGTAAAGCAATGTCAAACTTCAAATATTTAAAGCTGACGAAGGAAAAACAGCAGAAGTATGAAAGAAATTACTTGTTTCAGAAATGTTGATACTGATGGGAGAGCTACGAAGAGAATAATGTTCGACAATTTGTTGTCTTCGAGCAGTTTCTCTTTGTAACACATCAGCAGCAACAGCTTCATCTCTCAGAAACTGTTGCTGCCGTTTCTTCTCAGCCCTCTCAAAAACGATTATTGCTTTGGAATGTTCCTGTTCTACTGCCTTGGCAGCGGCTTCATGAATCGGATCTTCCACCAAGTCAGCAGCAGAAACAGTCATCTTCTTTCTCTTCCTCATTGGCAGTGATACTACTGGTTCTTTTTCAATCTCCCTCTCTTCAATTTGGGTTTCAGATTTTTCAGAGGTAAGTGCTTTCTCCATTACTATAGTGGGTGCTTCGGAAAAAGGATGCTTAATTGTATCAGGAAGGGAGGCAACTACCTTTTGTCTCTTTGTTCTCTGCAAGGACACTTCTGGCTCTTGCTCAACCTCTTCTTCTCCCAAGGATTCGAATTCCTCAGGAGGGAGGACTAGCTTCCTTTTTTGTTTTTGTTGTTGTTGTCTCTTTTTGAGAACAACTAAAGTTTCAGCTCTCTTGGGAGATTCTTCGTGTGGGGGCCCTGCACCAAAGAACAAAAGTGTAAAAGGAATGAACAAAAGATTCAAAAGAAAGGAAAAGGAGAAGTCTGAAAATATTTACCCTTCTTCGAAGCAGCTCTAGTAACTCTAGCCGGAGGGGATGAAGCTGTAGGATTAGTTGTGGCAGCCTCATGAAGAGGGGGAATGTCCCTAGATGTCGCTGACTTAGCCTTCGAAGGCACTCCCAATCCTACCAGCAAGTCATGGGGATGTTCAGATAGGCGCACTTCCATATTGACTGTCCACCAGTTCTGGAATCTTTTCAAGACTGAGCCATACGGAAGAAAGGGGACAAATTGGAACTCATTCAACTCTTTCAGTAGTTTGAGAATTGCCGTCTCTAGTCTGGATTTGGATATTCTCAAATCTCTGACAGTAAGATGGACATTCGAGAGACTGCAAAGAGGAACTGGTATCCCTTGAGTGAGTCCAAATTGTCTGGCAAATTGAGAAGGGCAGTACACTTCAGATATGCATTTGTAGGCTCGAGGGTTTAAACTACCAATGAACAATTCCCTTGGTAGTAGTATAGAGGCCCATATGTCTTTGTGAGGAGAAGTGGAGCATTCTTTATCAGCCAGGAAAGCTTGCAGCCAGGTTGGTCCTTTATTGGCTTCAAAAGGACAAAAGAAAGAGGCAGATGGAGAAATGGGGAGTTGATAAAAGAAGGTAAAGTAGTAAGCGAAGGAAGCAGGGTAAAGGGCAATCCTAGCATACTTTTCCCCATAAGTACTAGGATCCTGAACAAGGAATTTTAGACATTTGGGGTGTAGGTCAGTGAAATAGGCGAAGAGCCAAAGTTGAAGCACCCAGAGGGGACCTCCTTGGTTAACATCAAGAGGTTTTTCACAAAATTGGGAGCAGACTCTGTAGACATGACCTAAAAGATAAGGAGCAAGAGCTATATGTTTTTTCAAGACAAGTGCCTTCGCGAGAGGAACAAACTCAGGCATAATCCTCTGAGATGAGGTGCAAAAGAGGAATTTGCATAACCAATATAAGATGAAGGAAAATAGCTCTCTGTCCCTCACAGGACCTTCCCTTTTATTTTCAGACTTTACGAAATCACTATAAGAGGAGCTTAAGGATGGAAGAGAAAACTTAATAGGAAGGTCTGGGTAGTTGGGAGTAAATGGAGAACCATGGGGGGAAAGCCCTAAGAGATGGCAAATATCAAGAACGGTGGGGGCCATCATGCCGCACCGAAATTGGAAGAAATTAAAAGCCATATTCCAAAAACATAAGGCAGCAGGTATCAAGAAAGGGTCCTCAGGAATGATGAACCTGGAAAGACGAAGGGCATCGAGGATACAGAGCTCTTGCAGGTCATCTTCTCTCGCAGGTACAACTCTGTCATACCATTCTTCCCATTCAGTCCTCATTGTCGGCCAGCAACGGTGAGGACGATTCACCCTCCAGTTTCCCCAATCAAGCCCTTCTTCGTAAAGAAGGAAATGGTCCTCCAAGCGAGGATATAGGGCTGCGAGTTGAGCAGGAGCTTCCCGAAAAATAGGGCCAAGGACGTATTCCTGTTTGTTGCTATGACAAGGCACGAAAAGACGTCCATCTATGTGGCTTGACTCACCAGATGATAGTTTGGTGATTTCTTCATCGATACATCGCTTCAAAGCCATGGTAGGACTGATACGATCGCCAATAAACACTTTTAGTGAGGAAGGATCCATTGATAGCGAGTAATAAGGAAGAGGGGTTTAACAGGAGATCGGTAGGGTTTGTGTGTCAAAAGAGCAAGTGATTTCAGAGTACAAAGCAAAGGGGCTTTTAAAAGGTTTCGTGTCTGAAAAATATATTGCGTAAATCGTTATGTACTAAAAGTACGAATATGAGGAGACTCTTCCAATATTGATAGTTTTGGAGGGAAGAACACATTCTGAATGTTGGCGTCAGCTTCGAAGAAAGATATTTGGCTTCGAAGCCAATTTTGGCTCCAAGAAATCAGATAAAAACGGCTTCGAAATACAGAATCTGGCTTCGAAGCATGCTATATGTTTGGAGATGCTAAGATGCTTGAGTATTGGTCGGTTTAAAGACCTGTTTAAAGAACATTATTGAAAGTAATGACCTTTTAAAGCAAAACTTAGGATTCTTTAAACATCAAAACCAATCATTGGTTTTTGCAAGAGAAGATTGTTCATTGAATTAAGACAGCATAAGTTGCTTTTCGAAGCAAGAGTGGTCAATTCAAAATTGATTGGCTATTTTAATTATGACCATATATTGGTTACAGTTAGCTTTGAAAAGTAAGGTTGTTAAATTCGAAGCACTAATTTGAGATAATATTAACCAAATTGTCAATTTTTACTCCATAAGTTGGGAAAAGACATGTTGGTTCCCTTTTAGTGTTTCATTAAAGATAAGTGAGTCTAGATGCGGAGGATGAGATTATTTAATTCGAGGCTCTGAATTGGCTTTTAAAGGCAAAAGGAAACAGAGTCAAACAAATACAGAAAGATTTTGCTTGTATTAAAGCCAAGACAATTACATTAAGTAATTCTATTTAGGTACGAATTCAAGCTCGTAAAAATAAGGAATAGAATAAATAACAAGATCATGGAATTTTGTCCAACAATGATCAATGAATATCTGTTCTTTCTTTATTATATCTTCCATCTCCTCTAAAGTTGGCTGTATGAGTTGGTGTGCTCTCACTTCATAGTAGAGCTCTTTAGCCTTTGTTTCGAAAGCCTCTTCCCTCAATTTTTGTTCCAACTCATCTATAACTAAATCATCCCAATACGCAGAATCTTTATTTTTGAAGTCATCGAAATCTTCAATGAAGTTTTCTGCTTCGTATTGGGCATGAATTCGGAGAGATGAAAGTTGATCCAAAGATTGGATGGCGATCTGGGAATTTCGATGCCAGTGGAGGAGTACTGGAAGTTGATCCAGGAACATGTGAAGTTCTGCTTGGGCAATGGGGTTAAGGATATGGCCCCTAGTCAGAATATCACAAGCCCATCGAAAATTCTTGAGAGGAATGTCATCCTCAAGAACATTGAAGGGCAAGTGAGAAAAAGCCGCAAGCAGAAGTTGAGCTTGTTTCCGCTCAAATGGAGTTGGAGATGATGGAGGTTTGTAAGAAGGAAAGATTTTGTCCATTGGAAGAGCAAGCCTTAATTTCTCTGTCCAAGAAAGAATGGGAGGAGGAGAAGGAATAGATGGTTCTGCTGCAGAAGATGGAGAAGGTGTGGATGCTTCTATTCCAGAGGATGGAGAAGGTGTGGATGCTTCTATTCCAGAAGATGGAGAAGAAGAAGTGGATGCTTCAGTTAGGGGAGATGACACAGGGATGGGAGGAACAAAGGCATTAATGTAGTCAAGCCAGTCAGAAGAGCAGATCTGCGCTTTCTTGGCTAAAAATGAAAGGGTATATCCTTGTGATTCTTCCAAGCACCGGGCAGTGTGCATTATCCTTGTGGGCATGGAGGATGTATACCAAGCCACAAGCAAATTCTCCTCTAAACTGCGTCGAAGGTCGATGGGCACATAAGGATAAACCACCGAGCTTCGAGCGTAGGAAGCAAAATCTAAAGGGTTAGTGAACTCAATAAAATGATGATTGATTCGTTCCCTCAAGTCCCAGGACTCAGGTGTTGACCAGTTCGTCCATCCAGAAGCCCCAGAAGATGAAGAAGTTGTAGCTTCATCCCAAGTAGAAGTTTGTGAAGAAGAACTTCCTAAGTCCATATTTGCAATTTGTTGAAGCAAAGGTTTGAGAGTAGTTCGTTCAAGGTGCGAGGGGAGTTTAGAGGAAGAATTTCTTGTATCAATAAATTTGTAAACCAAAGGATTGAGGGCAATGTGTTCGTAGTCCAAAGGTTGATAATCTACGAAAGCCTCCATGACCTGAATATATAGAAAGGCAGGTAAAGGTGGCTAATAAATGCGTAGGGATTCTTTCGAGGGGAAACAGCATTACTCAATGGCTCTTCGTATGCTTGATCAATACAGTGAGAAGGTGATTGAGTCATAATCCGTTCGAATGCTGAAAGTATTGGAATTAATGCAAATAATCACCAAATAGGTGACGGTTGTGTTTCCTGAAGATAGATTCTATGCACGTTCCAAAAAAGCGCGGGAAAAGCTTTTGATCCACTAATATCTCCAAGTATTGGGTATATTAGTGCGGGGGGTAATGTTGGCTACATATTTTGTAAAAGCCAGTTACAATTCGACACGTGGCAGAATGAGGGTATTATGGGAAGATGATTTTAACCTTCAATCTCAATCATACACGTGGCAATAAATATTGGTTCTAAAGTGGTCTGAGTAGCACTAGATCAGTAATGAGATACAAGGTGACGTGGCCTCAACGGTTACTTATATTCAAATTCAAATACAGGAGGGAAGTTCAATTGCAAGTGATGGCGTAGTGGAACTATTTCTAAGGCAGCATGATCAGCGATCATGGAGGAGCAGTTCGACGGTTCGAAGTACAGTTCGAAGGTCATCCTTGACAAGTATAAATAGCAAGGAAGTCCCCAGAAAAGACCTCCAGACTCAGATCATACAAACCAGTCTTTACTTCATATTTATCTTTCCAGCTTTACATTTCCTGCACTTTAAATACCTGTTCTTTAAATACCCGCACTGTACTTCGATTCATAGGAGTAGTTTCAAGTAGATTCAAGTAGACTGTTGCTGTAAACCTCTTCGAGGCTGAGTTTGGACCATTGTAAGTGTTCATCTTAATAAAATACTTCGATTGTTCTTCACATTAAACTGTTATTTCTCTTAATTTCTCCTAAGTCAAGCCACCAGTAAAAGTCCTCTTCATTGAGGCTGAAAGAACTACAACACAATCGTCTGATAATTGGTTGGCAATTATAATTTCTGTAAGGACTAATTGATCCTTACTGGCACGCTCACATTCACTAAAATACCCTTCGAAAGCCAAAAAGCCAACACAACCATATCAAACTCGCTGGAAAAACCACGTTGCTGAGATCAAACTCGAACATGTTTCTGGAGAAGTCAACTACCTGCATGGTTTTGTTGGATCCGAAGATGAATGACAAATCACCCGAAAGCTGGTTACGTGAAAGATCAAGTCTTGTAAAGTCCAAATTACCCAAAGATTTTGGTACTGGTCCAGTGAGCTGGTTGTGAGAGAGATAGAGGTCTGGGACTGATCCGGTGAACTTTCTGAAGGATTCCGGGATGGTTCCGGTGAGCTTGTTCCTGTCTAAGTGAATGGCAGCGAGGTTGGTGAGTTGGGCTAGCTCGGGAGGGATTGAACCGGTGAGGTCATTGAAGGCCAGGTCAAGGAAGGTTAGGTTTTTGAGCTCAGTAAAGAATGAAGGAACAGGACCAGAGAGGTTGGTCCAGCTCAATCTTATCCATTTGAGGTGTTTGAGTTTGGAAATGGCAGAAGGGATTGAACCGGTAAGGTTGGTGAGTTTGCGGAAGATTTAGGTTTGGAGGTATGGGAGGTCACCGACAGCTGGCGGGATTTGACTGGAGATGTTACCGCCGAAGATATTGAGGGAAATGATACGACTGGTGATTTCATCACACTCCACTAAGTACCAATCACAGCAATTAGTTTCTGGGTTCCATGAGGCCAAGAGGTAGGGATTGTTTAGGGCTGCTTTGATTTTCAGGAGAACTTTTTTGTCTTCGGAATTGCAGATTTCGGGTTCGGAGAGAGATGGAGATGGTAGAGAGAGAAAGACGAGGAGAGAGAGGGACAGAACTGAGAAGAGAGTCATCTTTGGTTTGTGTATTTTTTTGGTTTGATGTTATGAAAGATGAAGCATGCAGAGTCGTTTCTATTTAGAGAAAACTTAGGAATCATAAAAAAGTTTTATAATATTGATCATGAAATATTTATGATTCTTGAATTACCTTAATTAGTATGTAGTGTTTTATTTTAAGTGTAATTCAAGGATCATAAATCTTTCATGATCATTTTCATGAAAATTTTTTCATGATACCTGCTCTCTTATTTATAGTGATTCCAATTTGCTGTAGTCATGACTCGTGACATGAATCAATGGCTGGATATTCCTCATAACAATGAGCTTGTTTAGTATACCACTCAATTCTGCTGCAGACCTTTAATTAGAGATTCTGTCGCACAGCTCTAATGAGCTGTCCGGGAATAAAAAAAAAAAATAGTGAAATAAAAGATAAAAATAAAAGTAAAAAAAGACAAATTA
The DNA here is from genome assembly GCA_036172215.1 of Camellia granthamiana. Classification (NCBI taxonomy): domain Eukaryota; kingdom Viridiplantae; phylum Streptophyta; class Magnoliopsida; order Ericales; family Theaceae; genus Camellia; species Camellia granthamiana. Next base: position 33,295,416 of record CM069904.1, on the reverse strand, counting down.
AAAGTGTATTAAAGGTGTTTTTTTAGAAGTCTATACCACTGGGATGGTGGCCTTGTGGAGGAGGTTGTCCTTGACCCATTGGTGTGTTAGGTTCAATTCTTGGAGAGCGTGGAATGGCGGCTTTGTCTAGTTGATTTTTTTTCAGAGATTTCATATCCTACTCTAATTGATACTTGTTCTATTTTGTAACCAATAATGATATAGATCACTAAAACATCACCATTAACATCACCATTAATGATGTGGTAAGTTAAAAAAAAAAAAAAAAAAAAAAAAAAAACTTAGACACAAAACACATGTGCCACATCCCTAATGCAACCACTAATTAGTGGTCTGCATCATTTTTCTTTTGTAACACATGGCTGAATTTTATTGAATGTTTTGGTAGTGGATTTTTTGTTTTGGGTTGAGTTAAATTTGGTTATTAACTGATTATTTCAAAATCAGAGCCCACAAATACTATGATGTCTCCACAGAATATCTTTTTTGCATTCAAAAATAAAATGGGCTCGTCTAGTATAATTTATTATAATTTAAAAATTAATAATCACAAAATAGAATATTTAAAATTATATATCTTTTAGTTTTTAGATAATTATTATTATTTTTTATTGAAGTTATTTTGTTTAATAAGTTATAAGCATAAATTATATCAAATAATCTTATACAAACTCTCAAATTTATACTCACTACAACAAAAACACATTTTAGTGACACCATACTAGTGACATATTCTTAAAAAATGTCACAAAAAGAATATTTTGTGGCATTTTTTAGAAAAATGACATAGAGCCACAAATATACAAGGCTCTAGTGGCATTTCAATTAAAAAAAGCGTCACTTCACTACAACAAAAATGTCACTACAACAAATTTACACTTTAGTGACACTATACTAGTGGCATATTTTTAGAAAATGCCACAAAAATTAAATTTGGCATTTAATGTTTTAGAAAAATGTCACAAAACCACAAACATATAAGGCTCTAGTGGCATTTCAATAAAGAAATGTCACATCAATTTTATGGCATTTATAAAATAATGACACAAAAAATTATGTTCGTGATATTTACCAACAAATGCCACTAAACTTTAGTAGCAATGACATTTTTTAAAAAAATATCAGGACACTAGGTAGGTGCAAATTATTTTTTATGGTACTTAAGTGAAAAGTGTCATAAACAAATATTTTATAGCATTTTGAGAAATGCCACTAAACCAAAAACTTTCCAAGCTTATAATGGCTTTTTGAAAAAACAAAAAATGCCAATATATTTTCTAAATTTTTAAAATGCAGTAAATGATTTAAAATAAATAAATTAAACTCAATATACACTACAGGAAAAGCACATTCGGCGACTAAATTTTCTGACCAAAAAAAATTTGGTCGCTGAAAGTATAGCTTTCAGCAACCAAAATAGTATTAGTAGCCAAAAGTAAAGCTTTTTGGCGACTAAACAATTTTAGTAGCCAAAAGTCTACAATTAGCTACTAAAACTAAGTTTGGTCGCTGATTATATGGGTTTTTCGGACTAAAATAATTTTAGTAGCCAAAAGTAAAACTTTTTAGTGACTAAAAAAATTTTAGTAGCTAAAAGTCTACAATTGGCGACTAAAAAATAAGTTTAGTTGCCAAAAGTGGTTATTTTTAGCGCGGGAGAACTAAAATCCTAAGGCAGGAATTAAATTTTTTGGCGACCAAAATTTTGGTAGCTGAAAGTGCATCTTTGACGATCAAATCCGATTTTAGTTAGCAAAAGTTAAGTTTTTTACCAACTAAAAAACAATTAGTAGCCAAAAGTGGGCTTTTTTTATTTTGCTAGTAAATAGTTTATTTTACATAAATTATGTTCAATAAAATAATTATATTTATATATATATACTTTTATGTTAATATGGATGTATGTACTATATAAATAATATATGTTGCATATATAATCATGTGGTGCTATAGAGGTGTAGTGGGAAGAGTGTGGTGTATAAGGTTTATGGTGTGGGAGGTTGGTGGTTCGAGTTTCTGCAAGAGCGGATCAAATTATTCTATAACGAATTATCGTCACAAATGAAACTTGATAGCGTCACGAATAGTGTCTACCATGACATTAAAGTGCCACTGAAAGATTTTAGTCTTGATGGTGTAATGACACTTTTTAATGACGCTTGATAGTGCCACAAATAATATCTACCATGACATCAAAATGTCATTGAAAATTTTTAGCCATGATGGTGTAGTGGCACTTGCAAGTATCTACCGTGGCACGGATACAAATGGCGCTTGTTCAAAATGCCACAAGACTAAAAAGTGTCATTAAACCAATAGTTTTGTGACACTTTCAAATGTCACTAAACTAAGAAAATGCTGTGGTGACTATAGCGATTTTTGGGATGATACTTTTAGGCTAAAATAGGTAGTAAAGACTTCCCAAAAAATGATAAATGTCACATCATATCTTAATTATTACTTTTTTTTTTTTTTTTGAAATACTTGTCCATTTTTTTAAAAACAAACGTTATAGAATAAAATATTATGATTATTGAATCAATTTATTTATTTTTCTATTGATGATTATTTTCAAAAACTTTCCACACCAAACAATTCAAATCATCAATATTGTTTCAAAAATGCTTTAGAGTTCTAAATATAGAGCTTTAGAGGGAGCTCCAATGAGCTAACCCCCCCCCCCCCCCCCCAAACAAAAAAAATGATGTGGTGGTTGGGGTTTTTTTTTTTATAGAATTTCTAGCTCATTAGAATTGGTTTAATGTTCCCTTTTTAGAGGGATATATCATGACTGATATTGTTTTCTCTATAGATGTCATAAGCTTTTTCAATTCCATCAAATATAAATTTAAACTTAAAAAAGTTGTGACTTGTAGGGACATATTTTTTGGGTGGCCACATGGTTGAGATTGTTAGCTGAGGTGCCACGTGCACGAATCATGTTACCGAGGTGTGATGTAGTCATATCGGAATCCGAAATATTCGGATAGAGGACAAGAATCATAAATGATGTTAGACTACTTGTTTGGATGAGGTTGAACTCTTAAGAGAGTTTATCCTAATCTAAATAAGAAAAATCTTGGATAAGTGATATCTTTGTAAATGATAGAGTCTCATGAAGTAAGACTTCTAAGTAAGGGTGTGCGCAATACAATTCGGGTGGTTTTAGAGTAAAATTACAAACCAAATGGCGGGTTAGCGGATTGACTAATTGCGGTTTGGGAGGTTATTGACGGATTGAAAAGTATTCTAACTAATTATCATACATTTGCATAATATATAACACTAATTTGTGTAATATTTTTTAGATATATAATGTTAGGTCCCTTAGTTTTGTCAATCCCACGAACAAACATTATTTATCAAGTTGTAAGTTTCCTGGTTGTTTTGTCTTGCTCGCTTGAGCGAAGAAGTTGTGCCCCCAGAAGTTTTTTATGTCTGCAAATATACTAGGAAGGAAGATTGTGAGCTCGAGTGACGCCGTTTAAGGAATACACACGTAATTGGTTCCTCACTCGAGCGAGGAAGTCTTCGCTCGAGCAACCTTCATGGCCCCTATTTTCTATATATATTTGTTTTAGTCCGTTTTAGGGTTAACGCTTCCAGATCTGTTTTGAGGGCTCTAGGGTTTTCTCCTTAGGCAATTTTACTAGTTTTCCTTTGATGTTTGCTTGAGTATTAAACTCACATGGTTTGACAATTCACATCAAATGGTTGTTTGAGTGATCATCTTCAAGAGTGTTCTTTTTCGGTGGAATCTGGAGATTCAAGCGTAGAGTGTTCGAAGGTGTTCGAAATTGTGCGCATTGTTGAGTCAATGTGGATGCTATGGAACAACATCAATCTAATCAATTCTGAGATGAAGGTTGCGGTGGAAGAAATACAAATCGTTGAAGACAAATTGACAGTGTTTGGGTAATTTGTTTGGTTGTTTTGTGTTCTTTCTTTCCTTCATAGTGGATTGATTTGTGGCGTTTCGCCCGTAATTTTTTCAATCGCAATTAGAGGTGCTCCAATTGTGATTTTTTCCAAGTAAAAATAGTTTGTGTCGATTTATTGTTTTTTGAAACAATAATCTAAATCTCTTTCGTACGTATTTGATGATTTAGATTGTTAATTTTAATTGTTTGGAAACTAGTACAATTAATCTTGAGTCGAATCACAAATCACTTAGGTTTTTCAATTAGTATCAGAGTATGTCACTCTTTATTTTTATCAAAGCTATAGGAGTGTGATTTTGTGTGATTGGTGGTATGGATTCAATTTGTGAAGGTGACTCAACCCATAGGCCTCCGTTACTTGATGGTACAAACTACTCTTATTGGAAAGCTCGTATGAGAGCGTTTTTAAAATCTATCGATGAAAAAGTTTGGCACTGTGTGATCTATGGGTGGAGTGAACCTATTGTTACCATTGATGGTGTTGATATTTCCAAACCTCTTGATCAATTGGACGCATTCGATTATCAAAATTCGAGTTGGAACAGTAAGGCTCTCAACTCCCTCTTTTGCTCCGTCACACCTGAAGAGTTTCGTCGTATTTGCACTTGTGAGGTAGCAAAAGAGGCTTGGGATATTCTTGAAACTATTCACGAGGGTACTACTTCTGTTAAAAGGTCAAAACTTCAACGTCTCACCTTCTCTTTTGAAACTCTTTTTATGCGTAATGATGAGTCGTTTGATAATTTTTATGCTAAACTTAGTGACATCGTGAATTCCTGTTTCACACTCGGGTGAAAAAATCCTTGAAGCTAAGGTTGTTGGAAAAATTTTGAGGTCTTTACCTGAGAGATTCCAATCAAAAGTTACAGCTATTGAGAAGACTCAGGATGTTGATACCCTCAAGATTGATCAGTTGGTTGGAAACTTGCAAACTTATGAAGCCCACCAATTCTAAGAAAAAAACAAAAAGATAGTGTGGCTTTTACTAGTGTTTATGAGACTGCTAAGACCCCTGAGATTGAGTTTGATCTAGGGTCTGAAATGATGACTATGTTTACCAAACAATTCAAAAAAAATTAAAGAAAAAAGAGCCTAATTTCAAGGATCCTCGTTTAAAAGATAAGGGTAATGAAAAATCCAAAACTTTTCCACCAAAAGTTGCTCAAAAAACTAAAAATAAAAAATAAAAAAAAATAAAAATAAAAAAGAAGAAGAAGAAGAAGATTGTGAGGGGGCAAGGTGTCAAGTGTTACGAATGTTAAGGGTTTGGTCATAACTTGAATGTCCATCGAAAAAGAACTAAAAGAAAGTCTATACAATGACTTAGGATGATGAAAGCGGGTCAAAGCAAGAACCCACAGAAACCGAATCCGGTGAAGACGGAGATAGTACCTACATGGAATTCTGGTCTACTGTCACTCAATCATCTCCGAAGCCAGTTGAGTTTGCTCGTGGTCAGAATTTGCACCATGCTCCTACCTTTGTTGGGAGTAATTACTTGTTCTAGAATATCAGAATGAGGATGTTTCTAAGAGCTCACGACCCTGAGGGCTGGCAAGCCATTGAAGAGAATGTTGAAAATGCTGACACTCTGAGCAATCACAAAGTTCTGACTACCATCCGTGAAGCAATTTCTAACAAAAACAACAACGGATTGCTCACTGCACAAAGGCCAAAGATGCATGGGACATTCTGAGTCAATTCCATGAAAGATGAGAGTCATTGTCAACACCATCCACCAACATTCATGCCTTGGTTGCTTGACTGGATAAGGTCAAGGAGAAAGAGGAGAAAAAGGAAGATGAAGATGATGAAACCTCAGAAGATAATGATAAGATCGATGGTGATGATCTATAACAAGCCTATGAAAAGCTGTATAACGAATCTCTAAACTTGTCCAAAACCAATGGCAAATTGATTTGCAAGCTCAAAGCATATGAAAGTAAGAATGTTAAGTTAAATGAGAGATTGTAACAGCAAAGCACAATGTCATCAAAATCTCTAATGGCAGGCAAGACTTATGTGGAAAACTTCTAGCTTGTGAGACTGAAATGAATAAACTTCTGAAAATATATGTCACATATGAAGAGAAGATTGAAAACCTTGAGATGTCACAAGCTGCATTGGAAAAGATGGTTTGTCAGAAAGATAAACAACTCAGAGATGCTAGAGCCACAATTGCTATGTGGAACGAAGGGTCAAAGACACTAGAAGACATCCTTGGGTCTCAACCAATGGGTTGTGACAAAAGTGGGCTAGGCTATGGTAATGCGACAGTTCACAAGGGACAGGCCTCTTCATCACATAACATCAAGACTCAAAAAAAGGGAAAGCTGAAGGTGCAACAAGGTGATCCCTCTCTTCATCTGCCTAACAAGGGTAAGATCAACAAAAGGGAGGTAAAACCTATTTTTGTTTTTCGTCATTATGATAGGTATGGCCATATTCGTCCTTATTGTTTTGAGTTGTTTGGTAATGTGTCTCAAAAGTGTAGAAATTCTAATACTTTTTGGGTTAGGAGATATAGTGATCCCGGTATTTCCTGTTGTTATTAAACTGTAATCCGGACTCGGTTCCGTAGATTTATTATTGTCTTATACTCTCTTCTATCCCTTACTCTTTGTTTTGGAGTTTTGGGTTGTGTTGGGCTTGTTGGAAATAAGTTGGTTGTGTTTAAGAACTAAGAATTTCTGCCCAGTTTTTGGCCTCTCCGCTCGAGCGGGGGTTTTTGCGCTCGAGCGGGAAAATCCATCTCCCAGTATTTTTTTTCTTCTGTAGTGTTGTACGCTCGAGCGGGCTTTGGGACGCTCGAGCGGGAGTTCGTGTGTTACGCTCGAGCGGAGGAGTGGGACGCTCGAGCGGAGACCTGTTCTGATGAACTTCTGGTTGGTTGTATCGGCCGCTCGAGCGGGGGTTTGAGCGCTCGAGCGGGAGTCTGTGAGTGGCGCTCGAGCGGGGGTTTCCACGCTCTAGCGGAGAGTCTGGTTTAGTACACCGAGATTCACCTTTTTGGTTCACTTTTTGATTTCCTTTCTCTCTCTTACTTTGTCAAAACCTCCATTGGAGAGCACCTCACTCTAAAACCTAACTTCTCTCTTAGGATTGATCTAGCTAGGGTGTTTTGCTTACCTTAGGTCTTCACAAAAAGGGTGTTGATCGTCGAGGGCGTCACTTTGATCCGAATAGTTTGGCGTTTGGAGCACTTTGATTTCGGGTCATCTTCTCCATTTGAGTTTTCCATTTGAGGTAGGGATTCTCCTTGTTCTTTTACAATACTTCCTCTATAGATAGACATGTGGTAATTTTTGTATTGCATGAAAATGGTATCATGTTGGAATTGTTTGAAAATCATGAGTAAACCTAGGGTTGGTTGAGTTGAGAATGGATTTGGCTTCATTAATTATTGTTTTGGTTAACTAGTATGTAAATTAGCATGTTGTAGTTGAATGAGAGAAAAGCCCTAAATTATATTTAGGTTGGGTGAATCAAAAATGGGGGTTTGTTGACTATTGTGTGTAAATCTCTTTTATCAAAATGAGTTGGGTAATGGTGTTTAATGTTTAAAGGATTAACCATGGTGTGGAAATTGGTTGGTTGAGAACAAGGGTAGTGGAGTTGGTTTTGTGGTAACAAAAAGGAAATGAAATTGTTTTGTGAAAAGGAAGAAAGTATTTTCGAAATAAGTTTGAGAATTGGATTGTTGAATTCTTGTTAGTTATGTGTATGTGATACGCATGTTGGATATGCCTTGTGTGCATGATTGTTGACGGCGTTATATGCCGGGGATATGCCTTGTGTGCATGATTGTGGATGACGTTATATGTCGCGCTTATAATCAAAGGTACCGTTACCTTCCAGCCAGCGCCTGGAGAACTGTATGCGCTAAGAATAAAAGGTGTCATACCCTTCCAGCGAGCGCCTGGTAAACTGGCAGTTTGACTTACTATGCATGTGGCTAGTAGAGTGAAGTTGGTTGTAGTTGTTTCAGTATATCCTTGGCTTACGAAGTGCATGGCAGGTAGAGTAAAGTGTAATGTTGTTGCTTCGTTGTAACTGAAAGTATCATGAGCTTGATTGGTTACCGTTTGGAGTACTGAGTTACTCCATTGATTGATTGTATACATGTTGGTGGGTTGTAAATTTACATTTTTACAAGTTATACATGTATAGTTATGATGGTAGTGGAAACAAACCAAAATGTCATATTTGTCCTTTTGGAAAGTGTAAAGGAGAATGAATGTTTTAAAGATAAACATGTTTGAAAAGGGTACATCTGTGTACGTATGGGAAGGGAAGAGAGTATCGAGCTTAGTGAGGTTATTTCCTAAGTGATTGTTAATGTCATGAAAGATTGGGAACGGGAATTAATGAAAGGAAAACGGGAAGGGAAACTAGTTGTAACGTTGAATGAAATGGTTGTTTTCGAGAAAAGTTCATACATATATATATATATTTTGTGTAAACTGTCACATTACTATTCTAGTATGAGAATGAGGGTTCATGATCATAGCTATCTGTAAGTTGTTATTGTTAAGGATCATGTTGAGTTCCCTACTGGACTATATGTTCATCCCACGTTGTTGAATCTTTTGCAGGTGTTAAGCAGGTTGAGCTGCAAGATTTGGATCTACTTATTTATTGGCCACGGGGCCTCTGTTATGTTGGCGGAATGCTATTGTCGTGAAAGGGTTATACCCTTCTTCTTGTACCTTAAGTGATGTAAGCCCAAGGGCAATTTGTTAAAGTATGTTCATGTCATATTTACTTTGCACACGAATGAGAGTATTGTTAATCCCTTATACAGATTGAATGTATGAGTCTATTTCCACATGTTACCTCTGAAAATGAATTGAGTTAATGAATTTGGTAATGACTTCAAGTAATAAAAAGTGGGGCATGACAGGAGACAACCTTACATGTCTAGGCGGAACACCAAAATTCATGAGGGTGTTCACAACACTAAGACATTTATCAAGACTGTCAGTCCTGATTTTGCTAAGACTAAAAAGATATGGGTGAGAAAGGGTGAATTGACTTGTTTTGTTGTTCACACTGCTTTGAAAGCACGTGACTCACACATGTGGTATCTTGATAGTGGGTGCTCTGGTCACATGTCTTGTAACAAATCCTGCTTCACTTCTCTTGAAAAATATGAAGGAGGAATTGTTACTTTTGGAGATAGTGGCACTTCTAGAGTCATTGGTAAGGGCTCTATAAGTGTGGCTGGTCTTCCCAAGCTCGAAAATGCATTACTTGTAGATGGCCTTAAAGAAAATCTTTTGAGCATTAGTCAAATGTGTGATTCCTACCATGAAGTATTATTTTCAAAAAATAAATGTGAAATTTTAGATAAGAAGGGAAATACTGTCATACATGGGGTTCGCACATCTGATAACTGCTATGGGATTATTACCACTAATGATCTCACTTGCCACTCAGCCATCATAAGTAATATTGATCTGTGGCATCAAAGATTAGGTCACGTGAATTTCAAAGACCTAACTAAGATAGCCAACAAAGAGCTTGTGAGAGGAGTACCTAAAATGGGTAAGAATGTGAACCATGTGTGTGGACTATGTCAACTTGGGAAGTAAACCCGTGCCCCTCATAAAAAGGTGAATAGCTTCACAATCAAACGTCCTCTTGAACTGGTTCATATGGATCTTATGGGACCCACTCGCACTGAAAGCATTTGAGGTAAAAGATACATTTTTTTAATTGTGGATGATTACCCTCGTGTTTTCTGAGTTAATTTTTTACAAGAAAAATCTGATACATTTAATACTTTCCAGACATTAGTCCTTAAAATCCAAAATGAACAGAGTGTTTCTATTCGGCGTATCATACGAATCCAAACTGATAATGATTGTGAGTTTGAAAATAGTTCGTTTTTGGATTTTTGTGATATGCATGGAATTAAGCATGAGTTTTCTACTCCTATTACTCCACAGCAAAATGGAGTTGTTGAGAGGAAAAACAGAGTTGTTCAAGAGATGGCTAGGGTCATGCTCCTTAGCAAGAAAGTTCCTCCAAAATTTTGGGCTGAAACCTTAAATACCGCAGTTTATGTTGTGAATCGTGTGTATTTAAGGCAAATTTGGGCAAATTTGACTCTCAAAGTGATGAAGGTATTTTTTTAAGGTATTCAACGACTAGTTTGGAGGAGATAGTTTGGGGGAGTGAGAGAAAGAGTATAAATAAATGTTTTAATTTTTTAAAAATTGTTGAGAGAAATTATGATGGGAAAGATTATGGAATATTTTGTTATCTTTTTATTTAAAATTTATAAATTAAAGAATAATTATTATTATTAAAATAATTACTAATTAATTAATTAAATATATCAATCAATAATTTATTTTTTAATATTTTATAAATTAAAAATTCAATAATTTTAAAATAAAAATTTTAAATTCTTAAAAAGTTTCTCACTAAAATCCCATTCTCCTATATAATAATAATAATAATAATCACATAGGTCAAGTAGTCCTAAAATTTGACCTTAAATTATATTTTTGCTAAGACAAAGGTATGTCTGTATCTGAATATTCGACAGACACAAGCTAGACCTGAAGCTAGAGTGGGGAAGTACCAAGGAGGACCAAAATCGAGACTTGACTTAGACCTAGTCCTAGTTTATTTGGTTGGTTTAGGTTTTAAAATTTTAAAAATTTGGCTTTGTTTTTTTTTTTAAGAACAAAAAAAATAATTTTATTAAAATAAAACAAATAATATTTAAGATTACAATAAAAACAATAAGATTCTAAAGGGTCAAAAACAACAAATTACAAATAACAAAAATAAATTTGTTAAAAAAATCACTACAATCTAATGAAAATCAACGACCTTCTCATAGATGTGGTTTGCAAAGTAAGATATGCATCAACACCTACCATCGCCATCGTTATCATCACCGTCATCGACGTCACTGATGTCCAACTTCATCAACACCACCACTGCCGCCGAACTTTGGATACTATCAGAAGCTAGAGTTGAAGAGGAAGAACACCCACAATGATATGGGAGAATGCTTGAAAGAAGAGGGAACCATCGTGGGTGTCGAAAATTCAAAAATTATTGTCAAAATAGAGAGAGAAAAACTTAAAATTCCTATTTCAGACATAAAAAGTTCAGATTTATACTTTAAAAATGTAAATTTATACTTTCAGAGTGTACATCAATATTTTAGAAATATAAAGAAGATCACCAAAATTTTGTCGAAACATCACCAGAAATCTCTAGAGAGAGAGAGAGAGAGAGAGAGCCCCTCTCTCTAAGGGCCTCTATAAAAAATTTGTGAAAGCTTACTATGCTTAATGAATTGCTCTTGGAATTGTTCTACCCAATTGGTATAGTAATAAGCTTACTGTACCAAAGGGATTTGTGAAACATTTTGCCTATGATAAAAAAACTTACAATACTATGAATTGCTCTTCGTATTGTTTTACCTTATTTTCTTGAAATGAACAGACTTATAAATATGTAATAATAAAATATAAGTAAATTTTTTTTAAAAAAAATCAAGATTTTACCTCGGTTACAAATTAAAATCTATTTTAAAATTATTTTAATTTAAGTTTTGTATTTTTAAAATGATATCAATTTTAGCCAACCATTTATATCTGTTAGTTATGACCAACGAAGAAAGATAATTTAAACAATTTAATCACTTTTTTCCTTTCAATAATGTCGATAGCCACCTCCCACACCTTTATTGTCACCCATCATCACCCCACCCTTCTTCCCCAATCTATTACCATCCATTTTCCTTGTCCATCGCTACTTCCTCATTTTCCCTAACTCAATGCCATTGCTCTCTTTACTTTCCCAGTTAATAGCCACTGCCTTCATCTAACACCACAGAAGTTTGGCAAAATACAGTAAGTCTCACGAATTTGACATAATTACAATGAGTTCTTTCAAGGTTTTAATTCATATAATATTTTGACTTATTTTTATTAAAAATTTGTTAATCGTATGAATAAAAAAAATAATATTATTTATTCTTTTACATTGAAGTATATATGTTCTCTTATGTATTTTTGTATTTTCATACCAGCTGAATTAGTTTTGATTTCTTTGACCTTACTAAAAGGAGGGTCAGTTATGTCAAAAATATGTAACTTATTGTATTTTCTTTATAGGTACGTATAGGTCCTAATGGGTGAATTTATTATCCAACAGGTCCTGTAAGAATTAATGGCTTTTTTTTATCAAATATTATTAAAAAACGTCACAAATTGTTAATTTTCAAAGACAATTTGAAAATTGTCACAAAAAAAGTCACTATTTATAAGTTGTAGTAACAGTTTAAAAAAATTGTCACAAAAAAAAATCACTAACTTTTAACTTTCAGCAACAGTTTAAAAAATTCGTCACAGAAAATGTCACTAATGGTAAGTTTTAGTAACAATTTATAAAAATCGTGACCAAAAAATCACTAATTGTCAATTTTTAATGACATATGCAAAAAAATATTACAAAAAATTATTTTTAGCGACGATTTTACAAAAACTTATTTTCAATAGGATTTGATGGGAATTAAATCCAACTATTAAGACTTATTGGTAATTCATCGTCTTTATTGAATCTCAAGAGAGCTCAGTGTAATTTACCCCCCCCCCCAAAAAAAAAAAACTATCTTTTGTGACTCACTCTCAGAGGTGGTCATTTTTTCTCGTCCTGTTAAGGAAGTAGGGCATGAACGGATTTTGTTTCCCTCGCCATCTTCTCCCCGACCCCAGTCCCTATATATTTTATTAAATATATTTATATATATAATATATAATTTAATTTTACTCATTTATTTTGGGAGCCATTATTCTCATTCCACTTTACTCTAAATACTCTTTTCTTTGTTCTTATTATATATAGTTATATTAATACACTTTCACACAAAATACAATCTCTAAAAAAATCAAAATTCTAAAGGTATTAATATAATTATGTATAATAAGGATAAAGAATGGAGTATATTTGGAACAAAGTGAAGTGAGAATAGCGGCTCCCTTTATTTTATTTTTTATTTTATAATTCTCATTAAGTATAAATCATTATGTGTAATATACTATATTATCTTTAATTTTTATTAATATTTTTATTTTTCAACTTACAAAATTAACATGTTTCCCTGTCCCTCATCCACCCCTGCCATCCCCGGATTTGTCCCACCCTAATATGATATAAGGTAGGTGCAACTACAAACCTATCTCAAATCTGACTTGTGACCATCCCTCATCTCTCTCTCTCTCTCTCTCTCTCTCTCTCTTTGCAAACACATTCACTCTCCTCTCTTACATCAACCATGCACCACCAATCACGGCCCTCTACCACCACCCTCTTCTTGAATCGCCACGAGTGAACTGTTGTTGGGTGAGATTGTTTAGGCTAGGAGTGTAAAAATGGCCTGCGACCTGTGGGCGACTTGAAGCCCACCCGGGGTGGGCCCAACCTGTTTAGGCCCTTTTGGGGCCCGAGCCCCTGGGCCTGGACCTGGGCCTGGGCCATCATTTTGAAGCTCGACCTGGCCCGCCAGAGGCCCAATGTCTTTTTTAGTGGAAAATAATAAAATTTTGATAGAAAAAAATTAAAAAAATATAAAAAATGGCCAGGCCCACCTAAGTCCGGCCCATGCCCGAGGCCAAGCTTAGGCCCAGGCCTACCGGGCCGGCTTGAGGCCTGACCCACCGACCCGCCTAAGGCCCGAATACTCCCTGGGCTTGGGCCTAATTTTTTGGCCCATGGGCCAGCCTGGTCCGTATTTTGGCGGGAGTCTGCGAGGCCCGACATGGACCGGGCCGAGCCAGATTTACACCTCTAGTTTAGGCTATGTTTGACCTAAATTTTTTGGGCTAAAATAGTTACAAAAAGACAAAATTTGCTAAAAATTCAAAGATAAAATATTACATCTAAACCATAATCATTTTATTTTTTCTCTCACAAAAGTAAAAAAAGTTAAAAAGACCATCTCAAACGAGACTTTTTAACCTTAGGCTAAAATAACACAAAAACTCAAAAGTCAACCCACATCCCAAATGAATGCTTAAGTCTCGTTTGTGAATAGGCTATTTTAGTAATTTTTTTAGTTTTTTAGTTAAAATATGAGGTAGAAAAATTAGTACATTTGGAATAATTTTTTAAATGTTTATAAAAAAAATGTACATAATAAAGAGAATTTTTTTTTAAAAAAAATTTCGTATAAATTATTTTTTATTTTTTATTTTTTAGTAACCTTTTAATTTTTACACTAAAATATTAAATTGTCAAACGACCTCCGTATTGTTTGGCTCCTTTTGATTTTGATTCACATGACATTGCCACAAAGCCACCAAAAAAACATTAATAGTTTTACTGACCCACCACCTCAACCACTATTTTGATTCCTTTTTATCTGCTTTTGACTTTTTGTTGAAACACTACAGGAAATTAGGGATTCAACGGCGTTTAATTAACAGCGTTTTAGTAAACGTCACTTTTTCTAATAATTACGGCGTTTTTTAAACATCACATTTGTTATTAATTAAAACGATATCATTTTTTGAATCAAGACGTTTGAAAACCGCCTCCAAATCCTGTCTCTCTTCGCACCCTCTTCTGTCTCTCCAAACCTTTATTTTGAAAACCCTATTTTGAGCACAGCCGTCACTCACTCACTCTCTTGCTCATTCTCTCACTCTTTTTCTCTCTCTTTCTCTCAGAGGATCGATTGTTCTTCAGTCTCTTACTCAGTGATTCTTCTTCAGTTCGGTGATTCTTCTTCGATTTCGAAGTTCGATTTTGAGCACAGCTCCGTGATTTATCTCCGTGGATTTGGAACTATTCATCTTCTTCGATCAGAGGTTAGTTGTTCTGTTCGTTATTTATCTCTGTTTTGGATCAATGTTTTTATTAGTGAATACATTTGTTTAGGGCTCTATATAGGTCTTAAGCCCTTAAGGCTCTTGATTCTTCTTTACTCTCTTACTCAGTGATTCTTCTTCGATTCTTCTTCTGGTTGGTGATTTATCTCGGGATTGTTATTTTGAAGTTCAATTTTGAGCACAGCTTTGTGATTTATCTCCGTGGATTTGGAACTCTTCGCCTTCTTCGATCAGAGGTTAGTTGTATAGTTTGTGATTTATACAATATGATTTACAATATGATTTGGATCAGTGTTTTAAAAAATTGGTTTCAGTGATTTCATCTCTATTTCAGTAATTGTTTTTCACTTATGTGTTGCTCTGCACTATGAGATCTAGATTGTGCTTTCAGTAATTGGTCTATGTGATTTCATCTATGTTCAAATTGTGTTCGATCTGTCATCGATGTGGTTATGGAGAACAACTAACTATTGATGAAGGACTACATCACAATTGCTATTTTGTTTTCTAATTCTTTCAGAAGTAGTGTCATGATATTAATTGGATGTTGTGCCGTGTCTATTGTTTTTCTTTCTTGGAACTGTTATGTGGGTTGAATGTTTAGATAGGTTAAAATCTGCAAGATCATAAGATTTGTATTTAATTCATCTCATGGTGATGATGGCAAATTGAACAGTTAATTCACTTCTTTCATAAATTTTAGCAATTTATTCAATTTATAGCAATCATGCAATAAAAAATGCATATAATAATATTGTTAAATACAATTTTATAACAAAATTGAAGTGATTTTTATGCTTGCTAAGCAATATCTGATGAGAAGTATTGGATACATAACACATACCCTTATCCAAGTGTCAAATGTCCAACACAAGTACTTTAAAGAGTCCATGTAACAAAATGCCAAGTATCTTGTCAATAGTGGCTTCATCAAGCTTGAATGAAAGGATAACCAAATTTTTCTTTGTTACTGCAAAATAATTCTTTAATTGTAAAAAAAATTAGCATGTGGTTATAATGAAAGTCCTTATTGTTACATAAGTGGAAGGCATACATATGAACATTTTTCAACAAGTTGAACGTAATGAACTACAATTTTTTCAAGCAACATATGGACTAGATCTAATGGTGATGCTTATGGAGGTATTGTGATCATTCTAATGTTTCTTACCTGTGAATTGATTTTTAGGTCTGGAGATTTTTAATAAATTTTGCTGATGTTCTGGGGCTTTAGCCATTTATGCTGGATGAATTTGTTCAAGCTTTTCATGATTATGTAAGCTCTTGAGATCCTTGTGTTTAATTTTTCCTTTAGACTATTTGCTTTATCCTTACTCTCATCTTATTGTTTTAGCTACTCCCTACTATTTTCAGGATCCAAGGTTGTTAGGGGAGATTCATATAGCTCTTCTAAGATCCATAATTAAAGATATTGAGGATGTAGCAAGGACACCCTTTTCGACTGGGCTAGGAGTAAATCAAAATACTGCTGGCAATCCTGGAGGTGGCCATGCACAGATTGTTAAGCTTTGTTCTGTGGTTGGTTTTTGTTGCTGCTTCTATCTTGTTGTTAGTTGTGGCTTGATTTTGTGTTTATTCATTCTGAAATACTTTTTATTCCTTTGTTTTACTTTCAGGCGTATGCTTGGGGCTTTCATATACGCAGCTGGCAGCGCCACTTAAATCCATTGACCTAGCCTGAGATATTGCGACAATTTGCTCTATCTGCTGGATTTGGGCCAAAACTGAGGAAAAGGAGTATTGAACAAGCATATCTTCGTGATGAAAATGAGGTAGAATCTTTTTCCATTTAACACTTAATTTTCTCAGAAGTTGGTTGCTATGGTTTAGACAAAATTCAAAACCGATCATACCATATTGGTTATTTGTATGTTATACCATTTAATAGCCTGGTTTCAACTGCTTGGTTTATTCTCTTCCAATGATTCTGATTTTCAACTTCTATAATAGAGGACTAATATTTTCTTTATTACGGTTGACGGAGTTACATCATCTTTTGGAAGTCATCACTTTTTGTGCTTGCAAACACAATAGAATTTCATCTGGGCCAACTTTTGTAATTGCACTACCAAGTTTTGCAGTTTATTTGCTACTTTTGTAAATGCATCATGAATTGAGGACAAGTTTTGGTATAATTCAGTAGAAGCATATATAAATTGTTGCAAACAAATATTATATGAAGGCCTGTCACCAAGACCTGGAGGACTTGGCCAGCTCAAGATCAGCATGAATGTGAAGTCATCAGATTAATCTCACTCCCATTTTTTGTGCTTGCATTCGTTGTCCTGAGCTCAGTACCTCCTCCTTTATGGGGTAGATTAACCTCACTTTTGTTTTCCTTGCATTCCTTAGTTCTCTCTCTAGTTCATTGGAAGATTTGAATCAATTTTCCTGAAAAGCTGTTGGCCACTTGCTTAGGTTACAATTCAGTCAACCTTCTTGTTGGTTACAAATAATACTCAGTTTCATGTTTCCGCTTAATGACTAGTTTTTGGTAGAATATTACATCGCTATAATGCACCAAAAAAAAAAAAGAGGAACATCATTTGTTGATAAACCCTGTTGTATGCTTCTGTAAATTGCTTATTGCAGCTTATTTTAAAGTATTGTTTTTGGGTGATGCAGGATAATGATGGTGAAGATATGATTTCTAATTTACGCAATGGAGCTGTAGTTGAAAATGCTCTTGCCATAATGCAAGAAAAGGGTTTTTCGAATCAAAGAAGATCTAGGCATCGGCTGACTCCTGGAATAGTCAAATTTGCTGCATTTCATGTTCTTTCTCTTGAAGGAAGTAATGGCCTAACAATATTAGAAGTTACAGAAAAGATTCAGGTAATCAAAGATTAGTATTTTATGATCCTTGCATTGTTTGTTATCCCTTTAGATTATTTAATGTTTATTTTTTCCCATGTAAGAAATCTGGTCTTCGAGACCTCACAACAAGCAATACACCTAAAGCATCTATCGCTGCTACATTGTCATTTCCAAACTTCATAATTTCGTTGATACGTTGGCTAAGGTTTGTGACTATTCATTTTGTTTGATATGGTGGCTAAATCAGATTGTGCCTGGTTCTGATTGAGATCTTACCTATAGCTTACGGCAAGGCCTGGATCTCCAGAGTCATTACAACAGCTGGTTAAGGTTGCTAGGAATCCTACTGCCAATCCTACTACTTTTTTTGCTATTTTTGCTGGAGAGGATAATACCAGAAAAGCTATAGAGTAGAAGGTTATCATAAATATTGGTCTTATATAATTTTTAATTGTCTAATATTTCTTTGCATCTTAACATTTTAATTTTTGCTGGCACAGGCCCCTAGTCTCTATGCAGCAAGCAGGGAAGATTATAACATAGTGGAGTCAGTGGAATCATATCCTGCTGGTTTTCGTGAGCAAGTTATATATGACCTTTTGTTGTTCAGCATGCTCTTCATAATTCTGAATCAGCAGAAATGAATTTGGTGCTTTTTTGCCATGGTTAAAAATTGGCTGTTACCATTGCATAACGTTATCCCTGGCTTTCCTTACCGTTGTGGCAATCTATTGGTTGGATTAAAACTATGGCAATCTATTGGTTTGATTAAAACTGTGGTCGTATAACCAGTTACAGAATTTTACACTCCTGTATCAGTCATAGTGGCATAATGTTTATTATGTGCCATTTTGGCCCATTACAGAAATTTAATTTGATGGTACCTCATAAATTCTTCCAGACCTCATTTTCTTTCCCTGTTTTTCAATAAAAAATGACTGGGAAACTTAGGGGGTGGATTGGAAAATTTTCTTGTTAGAAATTGGATCTGAAGCTGGAGGGTCAACTAAATATTTTATAGTAATCATTTCCTTCTGGAACATGTGTTTTCTGTAGGTTTCAGTGCTGTTTGCAGAATGGTATAGGATGTGTGAACTCCCCGGTGCAAATGATGTAGCTTGTGCCCATTATGTCTTACAATTGCAGCAAAGTGGATTGCTGAAAAGGGATGATTTGTCAAATCAGTTTTTCTATTGTCTCACTGTAAATTTTCTTCTCTGAATTTATGTCCACAGTATTATAGTCTAAGTTCTGAATTCCTCTTCCCTCCTGTAGACACCCCATTTTTGACTGTCTTCAAGACTTGGACATCATCGTTTGTGCACTCGATGATTATGACTATTTGTGCTCGTTTTGGTGCTCGAAGTCCGCGGCGGAATGCCCTATCTTTGAACCTTCAAACCCCATCAATTCTATGCCCTATTTTGGACCAAAATCTTCAGGCTTGAACCCTTGGTGGCTGCCGGCCACCAATTGAGGCTGTTGGCCACCCAAGTGGCCTGCCGGCCATCACTGGTGGCCGGCCGGCCACATTAGTGGCCTACCGGCCATTGATGCCTTTTTGTAGATATTTTCTTGACAGATGTTCCAGCTGTTGGCACAATGGGCTTAATCACCATACACGTGTATGGACTAATTTAACTCAGCCAAAAGCTTGTTTTCCTATAAATATGGGACCTTCTACCCCATTGCAAAGGGTTAGAAAATTTTGGAGCAAAATTCTCTCCTCTCTCTCTCTCTCTCTCTCTCTCTCTCTCTCTCTCTCTCTCTCTCTCTCTCTCGCAATTTTGTATACATTTGCTCACAAGTCCTATACTTTTGTATACACTTCCTTAATCAAACTTGATCACCTTTGAGCTGAGGTCCTTGGAAGCCTTCTTGGAGCTATAGAAGGTGTTTTTGACTTGACTTTGTGCCTAAAATTGTTGCTTGCTTCAAGAGGTATAACACTCCCCTTTTACACTTTTTTTGCATACTTGTTTTTCCATCTCTTTCAATTGTTTTTTGGGCTGATTTTGAACTGTAAAAAACTCTGTTTTTGTGGCCTGAAGGTGGTGGTTTGAGGCCATTTTCAGTTATGAGGTGGTTCACCCTTCTTACTTCTTTGCTTGTAAAGCTAGTGTACCTTTGTTCACCACTTTCAAACCAAATTTTTTGAGCCTTTTAACCATTGAATTTTAGAGGTTTTTTAGCGGCAAAAAACTAATTTTGAAGTCCCAATTTGGAGGGGTTAGCCTCCCCTCCTTGTTCCTTGTTTGCATGACTAGTTAACTCTATATGTTAGCATGTTTTTCTAGCTTAACTTAGCTTAAGTCCAGCATGTTTTAGCCTCTGAAATAACCTGTTTTAGCTCTGTTTTGGGTTGGTTAGTTCATTTGAGTCGTGCTTTGTATGGTTGTAGTGTAATAGTCCTCACAAGTTGGTGTTTTAGGATCTTAGACACCTCTTGTTTGAGTTGATAGCATCTTTTAGTGTTGGAATCCTTTAAGCTTTTGAGAGTTGTTTCAAGCTTGGAATCCTTTAAGCTTGAGATTGAGGTCAGACCTAATGGTTTAATCCTCTTTGAGGGTTCATTACCAACGACATGATCTCTCTGTTGCCTTACATTATCCCTTGGTTGACACTTCTTTCACCTTAGAGGACACTCACCAATGGAAAAATTGATTAAAGAATGATTTGGTAACTAAAATGTGTAAACAAAATTGGCAAGTAAAAGAGACAAGATAAGTATTTCTTTGTGTTGCATTGCATGTGTTCTAATCGGACGTTAATTTGAACATAAGGAAAATGGGACATTTCATACTCAAAAGTGATGAAATGTGCCACTTTCCTAGGTCTCCGTTGCCATTGATCATGCATGATAGGGTGATGGTATTTGAGTCTCGTTTTTTCATTCATTGAACTTGTACAAAATTGGTCCCTTAGCCATCATGCATGGAAATTGCTTGATTGATGGTTTGAGGGCCAAGTGTATCACTCTTTTAAACTTGTTTTGATGATAAAGAGAGGTACACAGTACATACAACCTATGAGAATACCCTCTCTTTGCCCTGTTTGCTCTCTGTTGCAGCTTGGGATTGTGCATCACCAGTGGCTGGCCGACCACTGTTACTGGTTGGCAGGCCATCAGTGTTGGACAGCAACCCCTCACTGGTGGCCAGCCAGCCACCAATGAATTTTGGGTAGTATGCTTATGAGGTATGGCAGAGTTGATTTGGAGAAGGAAATAGTGCAAAGGTTGTGCAAACAGAAGCTTTCAAGGGTAGATAGTGGATGTTCTTCGGGTGGAAACCGAGCATGCATGCATGCATCCCTTGTTTCCCGAGGCCATTATAGTTAATTTTCTTAGTTAATTAGTTGTAGCTAATTCATGCAAATGTTATAACTATTTAGGTAGATTAGTTAATTAATTCATGTTGTAATTAATTAGCTTAGTCGCTTTGTAATTAATTAGTTAAGTATTTAGCTAACTTAGATAGTTAATTATTTAATTGTTTTACTTAATTAGTTTAGAATAGTTAGTTAATTCATTTAAAGTGTTGTAATAATTAGTTAAGTAGTGTAGCTTAGCTAGTTTCATTCGGACACTCCTTCGTGAAGGCGTAATGTTGTAATAAGTGTACGTACGTGTGTGTATGTCTTCCAACCCCACGTCTTTCTCCCTTTTATTTACCCACTTTTGATGGTTAGACTAGCATCATGTTTTTCAATTAGCATACCTTATGCCTGTATTCATTCGTATTGCATGCACCGAGGCTCGGCGCATTATTCAAACTGCATTGTTATCTCAATAATTCTTTGAATACGTGTTTAACTGCATGTTGTCAAATCAAATCATATGCCATATTAGTAGCCGAGCCTATTAAATTGCATTCTTTGCATGTATTGCATTAGATATTTCGCATAGTTAGGAATCATGCATATTTCTCTGACTTATGTTTTCTTAGCTTGGAGTACTAGGTGAGTTTTTACGCTTTAGCATGTTTACATGAATGTGAGTGTTGCCATATCTAGCATGCTTGCCATGAGGCTATGTGTTTAAATGATAAACTGCTTGAATGCCTGCGGATGAAGGCTTATTGTTTGAATTGGAATGATTCAACGAATGTAAGTTTTTAGCCCACTTTGTTGAGTGGCAAATCATGTTTTAAGCCCACTATGTTTGGTGGCAAATCCGCAAACCTTAAGCCCACTTAAGGTAGCAAATTCAAACCCTTTTCAAAACAAACATGAGTTGAATTGTTCCAAATTGAGCAAACTAGTTTATACTTGCTTATGCGCATCACATAGTAAAGCTAGCCTAATAACCGGAATAAGAACACATAATGTTTATAAAAAATCATATCATGATTAGTAGAGGCTGATCTTTGATCGGGTGAGCGGGGGTGCTCAATTCATGACATTTCCCTCTCATACCTAAGTTCCCAAGTCAAGCCAACTTTGGTGATAGCGGACACGTGGCCTTTGGCACGAGTCATGGGTTTCTTAAATTTCCCCAAAAATAAAATATTTAGGTGGCGACTCTGTATCTAGCAAAGCAATCCAATTTTGGCACTTTTTGATTCAAAATCAATTTTCCAAAACGATTTGCCGGATTTGGACTCTTTGGTGTTTATCAGTTTCACATTGCACTTGTGAGATTAGATCCAAAACCGCAGGAGTCCGACCTGTAGGGCTTCTTTTTGAGTTTCCAAAAGGGGGCGCGAAAAAAGTTGAGCTACAGTTTTTGGTGACTCCGCTAAGAATTTAGAGAACTTGACTCAAACTCACGATATGTTTTTTTATCCACACTTATGTGTTTCTTTGCATTTGCATTTACATCGGTGCGCCTAAGTCATAGTGTTTGCCATCCGTTATTCCTGAACAGTTTGTCGGAGGCTTGCTTGGAAATGCTTGCCAAAAGGCTGGCCGGTTGCAGGCTCTACCACGATGGGAACACAACCCTTGGATCTAGACTATCGTTGTACGGTTTGATCCTCCTTTCACTTCTCGGTGTTAGGTGTGAAAGGTATATTAGGTACTCTTGCTGAGGTACCCTTTTTGACCATTCGACCTAGTTGCATGTCGAATGCCATAGAGACCGTTCCAAACTAAGATAGGTTGCTTACCAAATTCAGGATTGTGTGAAAAACTTTGCTTGAGTAGTGAACCCTAGTTCTTGACGAAACTAGGACAGGGTAACCCTACCCCATCATAGGGGTGTTTTGGCTCTCACATTTAACTGGTATGTGCTTTTAGAGTGAAACTCTACAGGACTGTATGAATCAGTTGCAAGTCTGGGTATCAGTTTTCAGGGCAGAAATCAGTGTTGAGTACAGTTCTACAGCTTATGATTGCAACTGCGTGTTGTTGGTATCTGAGCCAAGGTGTTGTGCGGTTTCTGATTTTTGTTTTCTTTTTTGCTTTATTTCTTTTTGCGAGGTAGTTTTTCATCATTGCTTCGGACGATTCTGTTACCCTCCAAGCACTCTGGACCCGTGTGAGAAGGATTTGCAGATCCGGAGATCTTGTCAGGGGACAGCCAGTGTTTATTTTACTCTCACCGGTTACTAGACGGAGGAGGATCAAGCAGAATTCACCAATCCAGAGTCACCTTTTATTTCACCTACGCCCAGTCAGGCCTAGTCTTCTACTTCTACTCTAGAAAGAGAGTATTCACCAATTCTGATAGCTCAACATCCCCTAGTCAGCATGGAAGATATGCTTCATCAGCTCCAGCAGACCATTGAGACTATGCAGGTAGATGCTGCCCGCCAAGCTAAGGTCACTGCCCACCAAGCAGAAGTGATAGATAGGCTTCAGTAACAGCAACCACAACCGGCAGTAGCCTCTGCATCCTATGCACCCCCAGCAGGTATTCTGGCACCCGGGGTTATAGTCAATGTCCAAGAGAATATGGGTATTCCAGTAGATCCGATCCCACCTCAGACCTCCAAGGCACCAGTTTAACAACGGAAGCGCCATTTGAATTCGAGGTTGACCCCACTGCATTGAAGGTCAACAAGCTAGAAAAGCACTTCAAGCGGGCACAGGGCATGAATTCAATCCCTAACATTGAGGATGGATACACAAACTCCACAGTGACTCTGCCGGACAGATTCAAGATGCCACATATAGACCTGTTTGATGGCTCCAGGGATCCCATGGTCCATTTGCGTTTATTCTTTGATATCCTGCGACCAATGGGTCTTACTAGACTTCAGAAGCTATCGCTTTTTGGTCGGACCCTGTTAGGTATAGCGGCCATCTAGTATGCAAAGTTGGAAGACTGTGAAACAGAGCTAGGAGAAAATGGCTGAGGCCTTCATCGCACAGTACTCCTACAATACCCAGATCGAGGTCATAACCCGTGATCTTGAGGCAACTCGTCAGGAGCCAAAAGAGGGCTTCTCGGACTTTGTAACGAGATGGAGGGCCAAGGCCTCTATGATGACTATCCGACCATCTGAAAAGGACCAAATCAGAATGGTGGTCCGTAACTTGCAAGGGAGATTATTACAGAAGATGACAGTCTTGCCTTTGTTTACATTTGCTGAGCTCCATGAGATAGGGGTTCAAATTGAGGATGCGATGAAGCAGGGGCTAATAGACAATGAAAAGGAACAGCCTAAGAGGCCCTTTACACGCAGTTCCAATGCAACCACGAGTGGTGGCACCATTGTACAACCTTCAGATGTGAGTATGGTTACCACCACACCCAAAACTGCCAACCCGTTCGCCAACACCTCCAACCCAACTCCACAAACCTCAACTAGCTAAGCCCAATCTCAATGGGTCTTTACCCCGCTTCATATGCCTTTGTCCAAAGTCTTAGGGGTCCTGATCAGAAAGGGGCATCTTAAGCTGTTAGAACAACGCCCACTACCCAATCCTCTCCCTCCGAAACACAACCCTGCCAAATACTGTGCTTTTCACCAACAGCACGGTCATGACACTGATCAATGCCATAGGCTACGTCATGAGATTCAAGATTTCATTGACAATAAGGTGATAGCGCCACCCCAAAAGCCAAACGTCACTAAAAATCCTCTCCCACCACATAATCAAGTCCCTCCAACCCGGCATATAAACCTCATCCACACACTGGCCGTCCCTTATGACCCCAGTATATACATCACCCTTTCCCACCTACCTAAGCCGGCGTTGTTCATTCCTGAGAGCACGAACTTGTGCATGATGAACACGTCTTTACTCCAACCCGAACTAGTGGTGGTGACAGTGAAAGATAAAAGGAGGTTAGCCTTGGTGGAGAATGTCAGTCCATTGCTTGAGGGCTCTGAGGACTTATCTGGGGGGATGCACAACCCGTACTGCTATATCATGCCAATCAATCAAAGCTAAACCGGAAGTGGTGTTGCCAATTGAGATGGAGGTCAATGTAGTTCGAGAAGATGGGCCAAGTCAAGGATTAGATGATCTAGCCGACCTAGAGGAGGACATAGACAATTTGCAGTTCTTTGATAAGCAAGATCAAGAGGACGTGTATATTGACTAGTTTGACCTGAACAGGTCAACAGACAATTCTGGATGACTAAGTGATGAGCCCGATAAAGATGAGGGAATTGAATCGAAGCTAGAAGAACAGAAAGCGAGAACCACTGCAATGGTCGGAATCGCCGATGGAAAGGGTAAACTGCCCAAAAACACCGGTGTAGAACAATTGGCTCAGGAACTGGGCATTATTAGTACTGTACATACAGAACAAGAAGATGCGCTGGAGCGTTTTGGGCAAGAAATGAGTGAAAAAGATCGAAAAGCTAGAAAAGCTTAACACCCTACGGGGAATGTTTGCGATAATAGAATGATCCGAACGGAGCCAAATGCATGCTTGTGCACTGCTGAAGAGGTCTGGTGGGATGACGACGACCTACATTTGGCCCATACCGATGAGGATTAGGGTGAAGGCCTTCCTGACAACACTTTGAATGTGGAAAAGGTCAACCATATGATAAGAAGTGGTCGATATTTCAAACCACCGCATCTAGATCAACCAGAGGCATCCGGGAAGGATAAAGAAGTTGAGAAACAGAAGGAAAAACAGATAGAGGAAGAGGCTGTGCTGAAACAGTTGAAGAAGATTCAAGCTGATATATTTATCTGGGGTCTTCTTATGGCTTCGCGAGTGAACAGACAGGATGTACTGTCAGCGATGGATAAAGCTAAGTTGTCCATCGACACCACCCTGGAACAACTGGTGGGATTAGTCTTCCTGGAAGGTGTTGCGCTAACTTTGACCTTTTCAGACAAGGAATTACCGCCAGAAGGCTCTGCACACAACAAGCCTCTATATATATCAGTGGAGTGCTAAGAAAGTGGATACCAGTGGTATTGGTCGACACCAGGTCGGTAATCAACGCATGTCCTTGTTGCACGGGTTATGCTATTAGCCTGAAACCGGCCGATTTTGTGCCTACAGCCCAGGTGATCCGGGCGTATGACAATACAAGCAAAGAGGTGATGGGAATAGTGAAAATCAGAGTTCAAGTGGGTCCGACTCAACAGGAAATTGAGTTCCATGTCCTGGATGTGCCAGCCACTTTCAATCTATCATTAGGGAGACCTTGGTTGCACCAAGTAAAGGCTGTCTCTTCAATCCTCCACCAAATGCTGAAGTACCCCCATAGAAAAGGGGTAGCTATAGTCTTCGGGAATTCATCTATACATCCTCCGCCAAAGGTCACTACACCTGTGCTGGAGATTGTGCATGGCGAAGAGGATGTTTTCCTTTCGGGGTTTACCTTGGTTGAGGCCTAAGTAGTTCAAAATATCTTGGTTGTTGATGATGGCTTGTATGTTAGCGCCCAATCTGTATATTTCATGAACAAATTCCAACACATGCCCGGAATGGGATTATGAAGAAGTGGCCAAAAGGGTGTTACTGCATTGGTTGATGTGCCACATAACCCGCATGCCTTTCGTCTTGGCTATACACCCACCAAAGAGGACTGGGTGAGGAAAGGAAAAGAGATGGCCAACAGAGCCAAAGCTAAGCAAACCTGGAAGCGCTACGAGCTTGTGCATCGACCAATCTGAGGAGCCCTGAATGATTATTTTGTTTGGAAAGGTAAAGACTTCTCATTCTATGGTTTCCCCAAACCCTGGTTCAACTCTGAAAGGCAGCGGGTTCCTGGCTTTGAGATTTTCTTTGACTTGTAGCTACAAAAGAGTAACGCAGAGGAACAAACTGAATTAACTGCTAAAGCTACGAAGAGCATAGAAAGTGATTCCGACCGCAATGAGTTTGAAGTAGGAGCAGCACTGGCACATCTCCTTTCAAATCCTCCGAATGACTCAGAGAGCTTGGGGGATAACCTGACTGTTTCCATGATTGAGGACCAACCAGGTGCGAACCCTTCTAGCCGTATCTTGGATGCATCTAACGCACCATCCCTCATTTGGCAACTGGAGGAGGGCTACCTATCAAGCAATTCTGAGTCAGGTAATGAACCAGAATCTAATTACATAGAGTCTGTGGAGTTGGAATCAGATTCCGATTCTTCTGAGTCTGGGTCTGGCATTCCTAGGGTTGATAACCCGGACGCCGAGGTTTTGTCTAGGTCGTCCTTTTCTTTTTCTTTTGAGTCGGCTATAATCGAGGAATTGGATGAGCTGGACCTTTTGAATGAGAATACCACTATAGCTTCTGAGTATTTCTCTGTGCTGCTTATTTATTGCATTGATCATGATTTTCAAAATTTTGATGAAAACGACGAGGAAGGAATTCCTCTGGTTTTGAAAATTTTGATTAATCGAGAGGAGGAGAGGTTTCAAAACCCTTCGCTGATGAAATCATAACTATTAATGTGGGTACTGAGAAGGATCCGCGTCTGGTCCAGATCGGATCCATGTTGTCTTCGGAAGAGCGTGAACTCTTAGTCGCTTTATTAAAAGATTTCAAAGATGTTTTCGCGTGGTCCTACAAAGACATGCCTGGAATCAATCCTAAGATTGTACAGCATCAGATCCCTCTTGACCCCGAGGCCTGACCCATCAAGCAGAAGTTGCAGAGAATATGCCCGGATTGGGCTTTGAAGATTAAGGAGGAGGTCACCAAGTAGATAGATGCAGGGTTCTTGCTAATATCTGAGTATCTGACTTGGTTGGCCAACATTGTTTTAGTGCTGAAGAAAGACGGCAGAATTCGAGTGTGTGTGGATTTCAGAGATCTGAACAGAGCCATTCTGAAGCACGACTTTCCTCTACTGTACATCGATGAATTGGTGGATTTCACCACAGGCCATGTATTGCTCTCCTTCATGGATGAATTTTTCGAGTATAACCAGATTCTAATGGCACCCGAGGACAAAAAGAAAACCGCCTTTACCACGCCGTAGGGAACCTACTGCTATCGGATGATGCCGTTTGGACTAAAGAATGCCAGGGCTACCTATCAACGGGCTGCAACCACAATTCTTCATGATATGATCCATAAAGAGGTTGAGGTGTACGTGGACGACATGATTGTCAAGTCTAAGGAAAGAGAGGGCCACTACACTACCTTGAAGAAATTCTTTCAACGGATTAGAGAATACCAGCTAAGGTTGAATCCACAGAAGTGTACTTTCGGTGTAACAGCAAAGAAAATGATGGGTTTCTTGATCACACAGAGGGGCATCGAGGTAGATCCTTCCAAAATCAAGGCCATCTTAGAAATGTCACCACCAAGGACTGAAAAAAAGGTGCGAGGCTTTCTAGTTAAAGTGCAATTCATAAGACAGTTTATTTCTAAATTAACCTTGACTTGTGAACCACTATTTCGTCTCCTGAAGAAAGGAAAGAAATTCTGATGGGATGACCGATGTCAATTCACTTTTGAGCAGATCAAACAGTACCTTTAGAATCTGCCCGTGTTGTCGCCACCAGAGCCGGGGAAGCCCTTGATTTTGTATCTGTCAGTAATGGACACGACGATGGGATGCATGCTTGCTTAGGAATCTGAGGATAGAGTGGAGAAAGCCATCTATTACCTGAGCAAGAAAATGCTAGATTATTAGACCCGCTACACTCTGCTAGAGAAAGCTTGCAGCCTTGGTATGGGCAACTACGAAGTTGAGGCACTACTTGTTGGTTCACTCCGTAATTCTGGTTTCGAGATTAGATCCTATCAAATATCTCTTCGAGAAACCAACGCTTATGGGTACGCTAGCCCGTTGGTTGCTTCTCCTCTCCGAATTTGATCTGAAATATGTTACTCGCAAGTCTGTCAAAGGGAGAGTTGTAGCAAAGTTGCTGGCAGATCAACCAGTGGAAGGGGATGAAGCGGTAGAATACCTGTTCCTAGATAAAGCTATTCTGCAAGTCGAGGAAGAGATTTGGACAATGTATTTTGACAGAGCGTCTAATCAGTACGGTTATGGGATATGGGTGTTGCTGATAGCACCCGACAATTCTCATATACCTTTAGCCTTCAAACTCTAGTTCAAGGTATCCAATAACGAAGAAGAATATGAGGCGTGTATTGCTGGTTTGGAAGCCGCCTTGGAACTAGGGGCAAAAAGGTTGGATGTCATTGGGGACTCGAACCTAGTTGTGTCTCAAGCAAAAGGAGATTGGAAGGTTAAAATAGAAAAGATGAAGATCTATCACCAAACTTTAGATGTTCTGATTCCTACGTTTGAAAAACTAACCTTCACGCATCTACTAAGAGAGAACAATAGGTTCGCTGACGCTTTATCAACTCTATCTTCTATGATAGACATTCCACTTAGAGTCCGGATGCATCCGATCATTATTGAGCAGAGATATAAGCCGACCTACAAGACCATCGCCGCAATAGATGAAGTGCAAGATCAAAACCCTTGGTTTTATGATATCTGGAACTTCTTGGAAAATGAGGTTTATCCACCAGGGGCAAATGCCAAAGATAAGAGGGCAAGACGGCAGATGGCCGTTCAATTTATCATCTGCGGAGGTAAACTGTACAAGAGAGGTCATCTAGGAATGCACAAGTTGTGTGTCGACGTAAAAGAATCAAAGCACCTAATGGAGGCCATCCATAGGGGAGAGTGCGGAGCACGCATGAATGGAGTAATGTTAGCTCGAAAGATTCTCAGGCAAGGTTACTACTAGTCTACTATGGAGAAGGAATGTATCGATTTTGTTCGGCGATGCCACAAATGCCAAATTCATGCAAATCGCATGAACATCCCGTCGTCGAAGCAGTACAACATGACTTCACCATGGCTTTTCTCGGTCTGGGAATTGATGTCATCAGTATAGTCACACCGAAAGGGTCAAATGGGCATGAATACATTCTGGTGGCAATCGATTACTTCACAAAGTGGGTGGAAGTTCAGTCTTATGCAGTGTTGAAAGCAGCGCATGTGGCTAAGTTCATCTGAAACAACATCATTGACTGATATGGAGTCCCAAACGAGATTATTTCAAATAATGGTTCCCATTTCAAGAAAGAAATGATCGACTTGTTAGAGAAGTACAATGTGGCTTTTCATAAGTCATCCACCTATCGGCCGCAAACCAATGGACCTGTTGAGGCCGCCAACAAGAACATCAAGCATATTCTGTAGAAAATGGTTGAGACCTACAGGAACTGGCCAGACAAATTGCCATTTGCACTCTAGGGTTATAGAATTTCAATTCGGGCATCTACTGGGGCAACCCCTTACTCCCTTGTTTATGGGATGGAAGTTGTTCTGTCAATTGAAATAGAAGTTCCGTCGTTGTGGGTTATGGCTAAGTGTCAAATAGCAGAGGCAGACTGACAGCAGAGTAGGTTCGAAGAACTAATGTTGTTTGATAAGAGAAGGCTAAAAGCATTGTACCATGTTTAGAGTTATCAACGCAGGATTGCTAGGGCTTTTAACAAGAAAGTTAAGTCCCAGAATCTCAAAGAAGGGGATTTAGTGCTGAAAGACAATCGAGCTCCCATTCATGACCCTAGGGGCAAGTTCAGACCCAATTGGACTGGTCCTTACATCATCAAAGCTATCTGGTCGGGTGGAGCTGTTATTCTTATGGATCTGGATGGCCTAGAATTTTCCCAACCGATCAACATGGACAAGTTAAAGAAATACTATCCCTGAGAGGCTCGCTAGGCCGAAAACCCAGAAGGGCGACCTAGGCAAAAGTTAGAGCACAAAAAATTAGAAAAAAAAAACAAAAGCTGAGCTCACAAGGTTGAAAACCCTAAAGGGCGGCCTTGGTAAAAGTTAGAGCACAAAAGGACAGCATTTATACTCGAGTGAACCCAAACCGAACTACGTAAGGCCTGATTCCCATATTCGGGATACATAGGTAACTTCATCCTGAAGTCCGGCCGTAAACACTTCTAACTCAACTCAATTGTCCATGTGTTGATCAAGTCATCTTTGTCTATTCTTTATATGAACATTCGGTTGTGATCCTCTCTGAGAACTGGTTACAGTGTTGAGCAGTGCTATTCATACAAGGGGCAATTTGTGATCTTTCGATTCAGGGTTATACATCTCGAGGATTGATTCCATGCTTGTCAAGTTGTGATCCTTATCGAAAATGGTTTTGAAAAGTTTTGATAAAAGTGGATTTTTGCTCAAAATTTACCTCTTACAATTTAGACCATTTTTGGACCAAAAGGAAAAACTTTCAATGCTCGCAACTTTAATTTCATTGATTTCAATACAAAGTTCTCCAACTCTCGATACAAATCAAAGTTGCTTTTATTACATTCACAAAACTTGAAAAGTAAGATCAAAGCAATAAACTAGGGGCATAGATGAGTCAGGTGCTCCTGCATCCCCCGCTTGTGTTTGTGGAAGCTTCTGATGCTATAGTGGGCCCGGATTGTGCCTCATCTTCGAGCCAAGACAAGCACTCGCTAGAAAGGGCGCAGCTGAAACTAGGGGCAGGGGCTAGAAGTTCTCTCATCCTCCAAATAGTGAGGTACCTAGCCAAATGTGAACCTTGGACGGGGAATGAAACTGGATACTCTACCCCCTCCTTTGGGCAAGTCTGATCATGTCCAAATTAACGCTTGAACCAGAACAGAAAGTAGAATACACAGTGTGTAAGGCCAATCAGCTGAATGCTAGGTTGCCGAGCCATGCTGTAGCTCATTTCGATCAGATTAAGCCAAGGGCAATGCCAAGCAATATCAGTAACAGACCTGTTGCACATCCAATGGCACCACTATCCCTCATTTGGGAAATCCACTAGCTGTTAACGAAAAAAGCATGCTCGGGCTGAGTATGCGGGGCAAGAATCCACTACCTTCAGCTTGTCCATTAGCCATATCTGGGAAAGGATGAAAGAAAAGAGAGATTAAAGAATAGAGAGATGTATGTTGAGAGAAAAGTGAGAAAAGGGCTTTGAGAGAAAAATAGAGCATGAGTGTCGAGTGATGCGAGAAGCACATATGAGATGGGTTGGAAACATTACTTATAGAAGTAGTGGACTCCCCGCGAATTTGGTGGTCTCTCGTCGATGAAAGGCGTCCAAGCCCATCAAAGTCTCGGCCAACACCAAACCAATGCAATTCTTGCCCTCTTTCAAACCTTGGGCCACTTTAATTAGTCGGATGCTAGACCCTCCGAAACTGGGGGGCAAGAAGGAAATGAGCTAACATGCACAAGCAAAAGGCGTGTTGTCGGAAACCCTGCCAAAGAAGGTCACCTTGGTCGCCGGCTTCGAAAAATTGATGGATCAGACTGGGGATGTCCAGTTCTCCATTGTGAACCAAGGATGTAACAACCCTCACTTTGCCTTACTCATGCTCACATGTATTTATATGATTTTGTCTTGTTAAGTTGCATTCATGAAATCCTGTTTTGTTTTATCTAAGTGTTGTTGCATGCTTTGTTCCTTGGTTGGTGTGTGTTTAGCCGAGGTCATCTTAAGCCTAGGTTACACCTTTGAACCTCTTACACCTAGGACCATCTTGGAACCACTTTGGCTGACCTCCACCTTCACCCTGGCATATTGGCCGAGATGTCATCATCTAGGCCGTGGTGTTCATCACCAAAGGCCGAGATGTGTATTATCTAGGCCGAGATGCTATCCTTACACCTAAGTGATCTTGTTCCTGGACTGGAATGACCTAGACCGAGGTGTGGCACATCTAGGCCGAGGTGTGGCACAGCTAGGCCAAGTGTTATCCTTCCTAGCCGAGATCATTGAGACCCCTTTTGCCGGAGCCGATGTTATAACCCGAGATCCTCGCCTTACCAAAGTGCCCTTGTCACCTTGCTTGTTGTATACACTTTGTCATGCTCTTGTCTTGTCAGTCAGTCACTTTTTTGAGGAGAGCGAACCAGTCGTTGCCACGTGTCCCAGCAGAGGGTTAAGTCAGCCAGCAGAAAGAGAAAACATGTCATTGTCATATCCTTGCCTTTTTAGAGAGAGAAGCTCTAGGAAGAGGAAGAAGTTCTTAGAGGGAGAGAGAGCTAGGTTCCAGGCTTGATCTTCACACCTTGAACCGTTAGATCCGTGTTTTGAGGTTAGATTCTTGATTTACTCTTGTTATTCTTTATGTTTATCCGATCACATTGCATGATCTAGCATGATTCATGAGCCATGCATTGGTTTAAAGTTTGGTTTTAGAAAGAGAAAATGATGTTCATGTGTTCTTGAAGAAAAACCATGTTTTGATCCGAAAGTTTGTATCAAGATCCATGTTTTGTGTTTGTTTTCTTAAGATCTTCAAGTACGGGTACCAAGGTCCATGTTTTTGAACTCATAGCATGAAATCTCAAATTTTGTAGTAACAAGTTATGATTTTGGCATTCATGTTTTTATGTTCTTCATGTTCTTCATGTTCTTCAAGAGGGAGGAAACCCAGACTTCCAGACTTCACCTTTCCCTAGGTGTGGTCACCGAGACCACTCTTGCCTAGATCTCACACTTAGGCCGAGCATCGTATCTCACCTTGGCCTACCATGCATAATCACTTGTACCATTAGTCTGTCTTGCATGAACACCTCGGCAGGCAGCCGTTCGCCGAAGCCTTGGTAACCACACCTCGGCAAAGACCTGGTTGGTACCCAACATGTTTTCCCGAGATGAAAAACAATGTTTCAACTTCCAACATGTTTTGCTTTGACTTGACCTAGTTTTGAAAGAAATGCCGGGATCATTTGCACTCATGAAAAGCTTGTTTTAAGAATGCATTTCATACCCGTCTTTGAGCATCTCTTCTTGTTTTCTTAAAGTGCATTCAGTAGACTTTATTATGTATTTGTAGGACTTGGACCCTTGCTTTAACCCTGACGTCTGAAGAACTATGTGAGTGGTATTTTTAATAAAGTAATGTTATAAAGTTTTGATAAAGCCTTGTTTCGTCTTGAAAAAGTGTTTGTTCAAGCATGAATGATTATCCCTAATTTTGTATCAAGTATTATATTTGTTTTGATGACATTCTAGGAAAGTCCTTAGTGCCAGGGGACTATAATGCAACTGCACCCTTGTTTTGAAAGTCCTTAGTGCCAGGGGACTATAATGCAACTGCACCCTTGTTTTGCCACTGATGGTTTTCCGCGTGGGTTGGTTTGTCCGGAATGTCATCATTTGATATTATGTAGATGTTATTAACATCCAAGAAGCTTTGAAAGATTTGATTGATGAACTTGATTCATCCCATGTTTTGTTACAAGCTATGATATGTATTGTTTTGATAAAGATCTCGGATATCATTCATTTAACCCTTTATTACTTATACCATTCACTGAGTATCCAAGCTCACCCTCTCCTTATATATATATATATATATGTAGGTGTCGAGAAAGAAGGCGGTGACGCCTAGATGATTATTTGCAAGATGTTTTTGATTTATATTTTGTAGCATCTTGAAGATTATGCTTCTTGGCTTTGTAAATTATTTCTTTTGTATATGTCGGCTTGAGAAGCCTTTTGATCAAGATGTATTATGTACTTTATTTTATTTGTATCCAAGTTGTAAGACCATGTTAAGATATATGTCATTTCATTTAATCTATGCACAGCTCTTATGGACTAATTAGATTGAAATTTATTGCTTCCGCACATGTAAGCCCCATATGTATACTCTGATTGTGTGTGAATCCTTGTAAGTTAGCCTTTGGTAATCTCGGATTACTGGCCATCACGGCACCATTCTACTAGGGGCGGAATGGGGTCATGACAAAGGATCAGGCCTCGTGTAGAGTAAGCCCGCACATCCGTCCCAAGGCTCGGATATGACCAAACTAAGGCTGAGGTAAGATTTCCTCATCGCACCGGGACTCTATAAGCACTTGAAATTCTTCGATCGTCGGGCATATCTCTTGTCCCCCAAAGGTAAAGACATGTGATTAGGTTCCAACACCTAGCCGCAGCGCAAAGGAACGGAAAACAAAGCAGAGAACAGCTCAGTAGAAATAGTGCATTTATGCCAAAACCCCAGAAATTCACCTTTTCGAGCCATCCAAAGTTGCAATCCAATCCGAGATTTTTCAACAAGAAATGGCTCCATTTGTGAAGAAATTGTAGTTGAAATGAAGAAACTACAAAGTCCAAGCTTTTATAGAAGATAAGGCAGTGAGTGGGAACCAGCTGTCAACAATCTGGAGGTTTTGTACATTGGCGGCCGGCATGTGGCCGGCAAGCTCTTTTATGGCCGGCAGCTATTTTGTCTATCCTGCTGTCCACTTGTATGCTGAGAATGATGAAAACATGTGTTTTGTTCTATTCTTCATACATTTTAAGGTATTGTTTTGAGTCCTTTTAGTTTTAGCAAGATTGTTGTATTCGAGTTGTTTTGTTTTGTTTATCGAGTTGTTTTGTTTTGATTATCAAGTTGTTGCTATTTCGATCATTGAGTTGTATGTTGTGTTTAGAATTTTAGTTGTTGGTCGGTTCGTTACCTAATTAAGACTGTTGTGGCAATACAAGTATTTGGTTTTCAGTATCAAATTCAATCTCCATTCCGTGCTAAGTGGTGCTTATAATGCAAATATAACACTTTTTCAAAGAAAAACTGGTTTTCATTCCGATCATGGTTGCTTTTCTTTACAAAAGTGCAATACAAGTTTTTTTAAAGCAAATAAAAGCTGTCTAAAGCTGTACAATGTGCTAACATTACCAACAAAAAAGAAACTACGCAAAAATACAAGAAAATCGGCGCCAACTATCTCAAGCTCGAGTGCCCCTCTTCGTCATCTTCTTGGGTGGGGACACAGAGCTGTCTCCATCAGCACCACTATCTGACTCAAATGCCGAACTAGAACCGGGATCATCGTAGCTCTCTACCTCAGAGCTGGGCTCAGCATCACCTCCACTCTCAGATCTAGAGCTGTCGCCATCTCCGCTCTCAGAGGACTCAGACTGTAGAGTCACTGCCTCCTTGGAGCCACTGGTCTCGGCATTGTCATCACTCAACACTGGCTCTGAAGGGCTCCTCCGGCCTCGACCACGACGTCTCTGTCGGCCGCATGTTGGGGCATGTCTCTCCAACCCCTTTGCTACTGGAGAAGGTGGTGATGGTGTAAGCGCCGCCGCCACTGGTACTCTCAGTAAGGCTGGAACCTGGAAAATACAATACCGGCGCCTCAGATATGAAGTATGGTTGTAGATGCAATATGAAGAAAATAGTGGAATGCAATGAGCCAGATACAGTGCAAGTATAGTATAGTGTGTCAGTGCAGCGTAGTAGTGAGATATGACAAGGGGTAGGCACCGCCGCCGCTGGTGCTCTCAGTAAGGCTGGAACCTGGAAAATACAATACCGGCGCATCAGATATGAAGTATGGTTGTAGATGCAATATGAAGAAAATAGTGGAATGCAATGAGCCAGATACAGTGCAAGTATAGTACAGTGTGTCAGTGCAGCGTAGTAGTGAGATGTGACAAGGGGCAAAATGCATACCATAAGTTGAGTATCAATGCTTCAGTTAGAATGCAGTGTGTAATAGTGTGGACTATACTGAAATGCAGGCAGAAAGTAGGGGAAGAATACCTAAATACCATGGAGACTGAGTAGTGCCTCCCTCCTCAGAATCAAGCTTTCGAATGAGGCTACTAGCTCGAGCAGTCCCTTAGTATATCCTGGGGGTTCCTGTAGATACATTGGGAATGATCAATATCCAGAAAAAGCAAATATCAAAAAGAATATGGAAAGCTGGAAAAGATGTGGTACATACCGGAGATGCGTCGTGAGCTCGGACGTATCTATGCTCGGCCTCTGCTGGTTCAATTGGAATTTGATAGGACGTCCCGGCTGGCCTCCAGCATGTCAGCATGGTTGGAATCTCTAGCCAAACAGTCGCCTATCCAGCGGGAGGGGCCCATCCAGCCCTGGCCCCCCCGTCGCCTGGGTCTTACTTGTCGAAGGGGCATCTGCTGCTCTACCTACGAGAGCACGAGCACCCATTAAGGGAGGCATCAGATATGTCTGGATGAATATCGCATAATCTCCCTCCCCAAGGAAGTAGTCGGCATCAAAGCCCCCAGTAAATTGAATCATCTCTTGGAAGGAGAGGCTCTCTGTAGACCGCCCGAACTCGCTCCGCGTGCCCCCCTTTCGAAGAGGGCGTGAATTGGGTTCTAGCTACTACAGTTCGGACTTCTGTCATGATTCTGATTCTAATCTCACAAAGTGCAATGTAAGACTGATAAATCACCAAAGAGTCCAAATCCGGCAAATCGTTTTGGAAAACTGATTTTAATCAAAAAGCGCCAAACATGAACTACTTTGCCAGATTTCAGAGTCGCCACCTAAATATTTTGTTTTAGGGAAATTTAGGAAACCCTGACTCGTACCTAAGGCCACGTGTCCGTCATCACCAAAGTTGCCTCGGCTCGGGAACTTGGGTACGAGGGGGGAAGGTCATGAAATGAGCACCCCCGCTCGCCCGATCAAAGGATCGGCCTCTACTAATCATGATATGTTGTTTTGAAAATACATGTGTTCTTATTTTGGTTATTTAGCTAACTTACTACGTGATGCGCACAGCATACAAGTATAGACTCAATCACGAGAATTGGAACAAAACAACTCATGTTTATTTTCGAAAATGGTTTGAAAGTGCAAATCGCAAGTAGGCTAAAGCGCGGATTTACCACCCTCGGGCGGGCTTAAAACATGATTTTGCCACTTCGTAAAGTGGGCTTAAAACTCACAATCATCGAGTTATTCCAATTTAGGCAATCAAGCCTTCACCCACAGGCATTCAAGCAGTTAATCACTTAAGCAAATAGCCTCATGGAAAGCATGCTATTATGGCAACACTCACACTCATGCAAGGATGCTAAAGCATAAACACTTACAGTGTACTCCGAGCCAAAACAGAAAACTAGTTAGAAAACATGCATGATCCTAGCTATGTTAAAATGCCTAATGCAACATACGCAAAAATACAACTAAATAGGCTCGGCTATCTAAGATGGCATATGAATGCGACAATTGATACATGTATTCAAATAGGTATTGAAATACAATGCAGTTTGAATGATGCGCCGAGCCCGGTGCATGCAAGACAAATAAATGATGCAAACATGCAAACATAAGGTATGCTAATCAAAACGTGTCCTAATCTAACCACCGAAAGCGGGTAAATAGAAGGGAGAAAGACACACGCACACTTATTACAACAATACGCCCTCTCGATGGAGGGTCCGAATGAATTAGCTAAGCTAATCTAAGCTAAGCTAAGCTAACTAACTAATCTAATTTAAGCTAATTAGACTAATTATTACACAACAAAACGAATAACTAGTAAACTACTTACTAATTATTACAACACTTAATTAATTAACAAACTAATTAATTAAACTACAAATTTAAGCTAACTAACAAGTAAAGCTAATTACAAAGTGCATCGCCTCAACTCTGTTCCGAGAGGTTGAAGATGCATGCTCGGTTGGCGTTCACTCGGAAATGCATTGCCTTGCCATAAGTTGTCTCTGTTTGCACTCGTGGTGACCTCAGAGCATCAAACACACTTTCAGGTTGCATCTGCCCCAAAACAGGAACATTTTGGAAAATTTTGCTGCAGGTGGCCGGCCGGCCACCTCAACTGGTCGGTAGGCTACCTCAACTGGCCGGCCAGCCAGTACAAGTGGTCGGCAGGCTAGTGTAAGTGGCCGGCCGGCCACTTTTCTTTCCAGAATCCCAACTTTGCTGCATCAACAAAGGCATAGCAATGCATTTGCAAGGAAATCTGTGTGCAACTACTCTCCTTATCATTTCTCAAGCTCAAATGAGCATAGTACTCGGCTCTCAAGCCACCAATCACGCATCTCAATGCATGATGGCCAAAGAGCCAAGCTTGCACAATGTTATTGAATGCACAAACAAGACTCGAAGTGTCGTCACCCTATCATGCATGATCAAGGGTGACAACGACCAAGAAATGCAACACGTTTCATCACTTTGAGTATGAAACGTGCCACATTCCTTGTGTTTGGATTAACGTCCAATCCAAACACAATGCAATGCAAACAACATGCTTATCTTTCAATACTAAAGTGGCATGCACAAGACTCCATCATGTAAGCAATGCATGTAAGACATGGTAAAAAGGCCAAGAGCACTAAAGCAAGTAAAGAACATTACACATGAGGCATGCACTATCAATCTCAAATGGTTAAACCAGCTATGGACAGACCTAAGATACTTCAAAACAGTGGCCAAAACACACTAAAACTTAGGCACAAAAAGGCGAGAAATGCATGCTCATTCGTTTGCTCGCAAGCAAGGCACAAAGCTTAACTTTCAAACACGTTGAAAGAGTGTCATATATGAGAGCATGATAGAGGTACAAGCACTGAAATCATATGCCAAATGATGACATATCATGCAAACAACACAAGTATAGCATGTTAGGGTCCTTAAACATTGAAACTAGTGAAGGACATAACGCAAGGACCATGCAATACAATGTTCAATGGACTAAAACAGCCCTAAACAGACCTCATGCATGCCAAGACAGTAGCCAAAATGATCTGAAATGATAGCATGAAAGGCAAGATAATGAGGTTCATGCATTGGCTCATCAACAACGCATGAGGCACAACTCTTAAACACAATTAAAGGGTGATATTCATGAGAGTATGACAAGGCTATATGCTCTAAAATTATGTGTCAAATAATGTCATATCACATAAACATCACAAATAAGGCATGCTAGAAGGCCTAAAGCACAAGGCTAGTAAAGGACACCACATAAGAGGCATGCAACACATAACCTAAACAACCAAACCAACTCTAGATAGAGCTCAATTAGGCCAAAACATGCTGAAATGGAAGCCCAAAAGCTTAGACAAGCATGCATGCATATTGGCTCACAAACAAGGCATAAGGCACAACTCACAAAAGCTATGAAAGAGTGGAATATGTGAGAGTGTGAATACGCCATATACACTGAAATCATGTGAGAAATGAGGCTAAGGCACGCAATCATCACAAGTAAAGCATGCAAGAGGTTTTGAAACTCAAAGCTAGTCAAGGCCTTTACACTACAACCATGCACAACAAGTCTCACATGGCCAAGACCACTCAAAACAGAGTTAAGGCATGCTAAAATAATAGCAAATACATGCTGAGATAGAGCTAACACAAGCTAGGATTAGAGGCATAAAGCATGATGCATGTTAGGCCTACAAGTAGGATTGCACTACAAGTACAAAAACCAAGCAAGAGGTGACCCCACCAACCAAAATCAGAGCTAAGGCATGTCAAAATAACACCAAAAACATGCTTGAACTAAGCCATAAAAGAGTAGAAAAGCATGCTCAAGTATGAGGCCAACAAGGCATGCAAGCAAGACAAAAGGAGAAGGGGGCCACCCCCTTCTATTTTGGACCACAAGAGCAACTTTTTACCACTGAAATTCCTCTGAGTTTTAGTGGTAAAAAGGCCAAGCAAGGGGATATTCAAAAGCTTAGAGAGTTGGCTCAAGAGGCTTAACAAGCCAACGAGCAAAAGAGGGGGACCACCCCCCTAACCCCACAAGGTTCAAACCAACACTATAAAGCCTTAAAATCAAAGTTATTGAGAGGCTAAAATCAGCCTCAAAGTAGCATGCAAAGGTGGTATAACACTTAATCAAAACAAAGCTTTAAAAGGAGTATATGCTTAACCTTGAAGAACAATGGCAAAATAGCAACTCCAGCAACAATTTTGGACCAAAACCAATGCTAGGACCTCAAAACAAGCTCCAATGGACTTCAGCTCCAAAGTGAAGGTGCTTAACTAGGTGTCTTAGTGCAAAGGTGTGAAGAAAACTCACTTTTAGACTCAATATAGCACAAATATAGAGAGAGAGAGAGAGAGAGAGAGAGAGAGAAGGAAAATTCTAGATAGAGAGGGATATTTTAGCTCTCAAAATTCTGAACCCTCAAATAGGAGAAGGAAGCTCCCCTTATATAGAGGAGACAAGCAAAAGGCTTGCTCCTTCCCTCCATACACGTATATGGAGGATGAGTTTCAGTGAGCCATAGCTGGCTCAAAAGATCTGAAAATATCTAAAAAGGAGAAAAAGTGGCTGTCGGCCAGTTAAGGTGGCCGACCGGCCACTCCAAGTGGCCTACAAGGGAGAAAAGTGGCCGGCAAGTGCCACAAGTGGCCAGCAGGGCCCCACTCTCCTTTAGCCAAGAGACACCAAGGTTTGGCCTAAAAGCAAGGCCAAAACACAAAGGGTTAAGAGGCTCAAAGACAAGGCACTCAGCCGAGACCTTCGAGCGCTCGAAACAAGCACAAACATGCGCAATCATCGCGTGCACAAACGATAACGTCAAAGTCTTAAGGTCGGTCAAAAATGGGGTGTCTACACTCTTCCTGGCCCTCATGGATGGCGGGGGTGATATGGGAACTACCGGCTGAGGCAGACCTAAGGTCTGGCACACAAATCGCTTGCCTAGAAACCAAGCTCGACAAACCAAGCCCTCGAGTAGAAGCCGAAAATGAAAAGCCCCTCAAGCTCCAACATATTGGTCCAGAACTCCATCTGGCATCGTCGCCCAAGGCTGCCAAGCAATCTGCAAACAGAGAATGCGCAGATTGTTTAATTGCCATCAAGTATTGCAATATGAATTAGAGCTGAAGTAAAGAAAGAACAACTGTGAGTTTTTGAGTTACCTCTGCGGCAATCACTATGTCAAAATATTGACAGAAGAATGTGAAAGTCTTCTGGGACCTCCGCAGGCATCTCCCATCATACCGGTGAGAGTATGGTACAACATGAGGCATCTCTACCTCTGGCTCTGGGGCAAGGGTTGGGAAATATACGTATACCCATAGCTGCTAGACAGTGTATAGAAAGTACAAATGTAGAATGCAGAAAACAGAATGTGGATACAATGTACAGAAAGTACAAATGCAGAATACAGAAAGCAGAATGTGTGTGCAGTGTACAGAGAATGCAGAATACAGAGTGCAAAAGGCGGGATATGTGTAC
The DNA here is from genome assembly GCA_036172215.1 of Camellia granthamiana. Lineage (NCBI taxonomy): Eukaryota > Viridiplantae > Streptophyta > Magnoliopsida > Ericales > Theaceae > Camellia > Camellia granthamiana. The sequence continues at coordinate 33,253,437 of CM069904.1, read as the reverse complement.
AAATACAGAGGATGAGGAATGTGCAATGTAGAGAGTGCAGTATATAGGTATAAACAATGCAGTATGCAGTGGACAGAAAGTGCAAAGCAGTAAGCACAGAAATTGAGGGTAGGAAATGTGAAGCAGTGATGTAAAGCGTACCTCCCAGGCTCGCCAGTAGCCTCTGACTCTATCTCCCCTCCTACGGGATGTTGAGCTCATATAGCCATACAATGTGGCTAGGCCAGCACCGCCCCAATCATAAAGTCGGACCTGAGATAAGTCCACCAGAGCGCTCAGGAGATATAACCCTATAGTGTTCTACCTATTCACAAACAAGGTGGTGCCAAGCAGGAACATCAAAAAGCCTCGGGCGTAATGCTCGGTCTCCTCTGGAGTCTCTGGCTCTTTCCCTCAGAAACGCTCGGCGAACCAACTATATCGTACCATCCCCAATCGAAAGAGAGGTGGGCATGCTCCTAGCAGGTGTAGCCAGGCGGCCTGTCACTCGCCCGTGTCCATATCGTAAGGGATCCGATGACCCCTTACCGCTACACCTGTGAGCATGTTGAAGTCATAGGGACTCATCATCATCTCCCCAGTAGCAGAGAAGTGAAAGTAGTTTGTGGTATCCCATCACCGCTCCACTAATGCACCAAGAAGCGGGCGACTCGCGATACGGCGCAACAACCCTATAGACACCCCATTTTTGACCGTCCTCAGGACTTGGACATCATCACTTTTGCATATGATGATTGTGTTTGCATGTGTTCGTTTTGAATGCCCGAAGTCTGCGGCGGAGCACCCTGTCTTTGAGCCTTTAAACCTTGTTTTTTTCTATGCCTTGTTTTGGACCAAAACTTGGTGTCTGGACCTTTTAGTGACCTGTCGGCCACCACTATAGGCTGTTGGTCATTGGTCTGGCCGATCGGCCACTAGTGGTGGCTGGTTGTCTACCAGTGGTGGCCGACGGCCACCTGTGTCTTTTTCTAGATATTTGTTGACAGTTGTGACAGCTGTTGGCACATTGAGCTGCATCTGCCTACACGTGTATGGTAGGATGTTTCTAAGCTCAATGCATGTTTTTCTATATATGGGGGTTCCTCCCCCATTTTGGAGGGTTAGAAATTTTGGAACAAAAAATCTCTCTCTCTCTCTCTCTCTCTCTCTCTCTCTCTCTCTCTCTCTCTCTCTCTTGCAATTTTGTGCTTAGTTGCTTGTTTTCTCTACACTTTTACATACACTACCTTAATCAAAGTTGTTTCTCCTTGGGCTGAGGTTATTTGAGACCCTCTTTGAGCTCTAGCAAATGGTTTTAGCTTGGTTTGGTGCCTAAACTTGAGCTTTGCTTCAAATGTATAACACTTGCCTTGTTTACTTTGTTTCAATATACTTGTTTTACCATCTTTTCTTACTATTTTGGGGCTAGTTTTAAACTGTAAAAAATTCTACTTTTGTGGCTTAAAAGTGGTGGTTTGAGCCCTTTTTTAGTTAGGGGGTGGTTCACCCTTCTTGTTTCATAGTTTGTCAAGTTTTTGTGCCTTTATTCATCACTTTCAAATCAACTTTTTTTGGGCCTTTTAACCACTGAATTTCAGAAGTTTTTCAGTGGCAAAAAACTCATTTTGAAGTCCAAAATTGGAGGGGTTAGCCTCCCCTCCTCGTGTCTTGTTTGCATGCCTAGTTAGCACTATGTAATAGCTTAATGTTTTAGCTTTTTGTGGCTCAAGTCCAGCATGTCTTAAGCTCTATTTTGAACTATTTTGCCACTATTTTGGCTGTTTGGTCCCTTTTGAGTCTTGTTTTGCATAGTTGTAGTGTAAGTTCCTTCACTAGCTTAATGTTTTAAGGTTTTAACCACCATTGGTTTGAGTTGGTTGCATGTTTTAGTGCTTTTATCACTCATTTCCAGCACTTAATCATCTCTGCAACCTCCCTCCTTTCTTGATTTTATTTTTTCTTGGAAAGTGGTTCAAACCATTTGTTCGTTTAAAGCATGAAATTGAGGTGTTTGTGCTTAATAGTTTAATCCCTTTTGGGGTTCATTACCAACGACATGAGGTCTCTTTCATGCCTAAAACAACCTTTAGTTTAAGCCATCTTTCCATTAGAGGACACTCGCCAATGGACTTAATGGATTAAGGAATGATTTGGTAATTAAAATGAGCGAACAAAATTGACAAGTAAAAGAGGCAAGATAAGCATCTCTTTATGTTGCATTGCATGTGTTCAAATCGGACGTTAATTTGAACACAAGGTAAATGGGACATTTCATACTCAAAAGTGATGAAATGTGCCATTTTCCTAGGTCTCTATTGCCCTTGATCATGCATGATAGGGTGATGGTCATTTTGGTCTCATTTTGCATTTATTAAGCTTGCACAATTGGTTTCACAAGTCATCATGCAATGAAATTGCTTGATTGATGATTTGTGAACCAAATTTTGTCCTTCCTTTGATTTCCCCATGAAAAGGAGAGGCAAAGTGTGCAAACAACCCTTGAGAAATACACTGTTTTGCTCTCTGTTGCAGTAAGAAAGTTCAGGATAGCAGTGGCCGACAACCACCACCAGTGGCCGACCGACCACCACCACTAGCCGACCGACCACCAATGGTAGCCGACTGGCCACCATTGGCAGCCGATCGGCCACCAATGAAATTTGCACAATGTGTTGGTAAGATGGAGCAGAGGTGTTCTGGAAGTGGGCAGAATTTTTAGTGATCAAATGCGGAAACAGAGGCTTGCAGTAGCAAAACAGCGGCTTTTAGGGTGGAAACTGAGCACGTGCATGAGCCTCCCTTGCATTTCCAGCTTATTTAATGTTTAAATATCTAGCTTAAATACATGTTGTAATTAATTTGTTATAGTTAATTAAGAGTTGTAAATAATTAGTTATTTTAAGTAGTTATTCGAATTCGTTTTGTAATTAGTTAACTAATTAATTCGAGTTTTGTAATAATTAGTTAGCTTAATTAGCGTAGTTAGTTGGTTAGCTTATTCATTCAAACCCTCCTTCACGAGGGCGTAATGTTGTAATAAGTGTGCGTGGGTGTGTGTACGTCTTCTAACCCCACGTCTTTCTCCTTTTTATTTAATCGCTTTCGATGGTTAGATTAGGGACTGTACACTCGACTTTCTTCGTGCCCCCCTTTCGGAGTGGCTCGAATTGGTCCTACAGTTCGGACTCCTGTCACGATTCTGAATCTAATCTCACAAAGTGCAATGTAAGATTGATAAACACCAAAGAGTCCAATCTGACAAATCATTTTGGAAAATCAAATTTTTGAATCAAATAATGCCAAAACTGGACTACTTTGCCAGATTGCAGAGTCGCCACCTAAATATTTTGTTTTTGGAAAAATTTAGGAAACCCTGACTCGTGCCAAAGGCCACGTGTCCGTCATCACCAAAGTTGCCTGGGCTCGAAAACTTGGGTACGAGGGGGAAAGGTCCTGAAATGAGCACCCCCACTCGCCCGATCAAAGATCGGCCTCTACTAAGCATGATATGTTGTTTTATAAACACATGTTTTCTTATTCCGGTTATTAGCTAACTTTACTGTGTGACACACACACAAGTATAGACTAAAATCGCAAGAATTGGAACATTTCGACTCATGTTTGTTTTCGAAAATGGTTTGAAAATGCCACTCTCAAGTGGGTTAAAGCACGGATTTGCCACCCTCAAGTGGGCTTAAAACATGATGATTTGCCACTTCGCAAAATGGGCTTAAAACTCACAATCATCGATTTGTTCCAATTCAAGCAACAAAGTCTCCATCCACAGGCATTCATGCAGTTTAGCACTTAAGCAAATAGCCTCATGGCAAGCATGCTATCATGGCATCACTCACACTCATGCAAGTATGCTAAAGTGTAAAACTTACAATGTACTCCAAGCCAAAACAAAAGCTAGTTAGAAATCAATGCATGATCCTAACTATACAAAATGCCTAATGCAACACATGCAATAATGCAACTAAGTAGGCTCGGCTACCTAAGATGGCATATGAATGCAACAATTTGATAACATGCTTTAAAACACGTATTCAAAGAAGTGTATTGAAATTGTGATGCAGTTTGAATGATGCGCCGAGCGCGGTGCATGCAAGACAAATAAATGATCCAAACATGCAAACATAAAGTATGCTAATCAAAATATGACCCTAAACTAACCATTGAAAGCAGTTAAATAAAAAAGAGAAAGACGTGGGGTTGGAAGACATGCACACACACACGCACCCTTATTACAACATTACGCCCTCTCGAAGAAGGGTCCAAATAAATAAGTTAAGCTAAGCAAACAAATCTAATTAAACTAATTAGACTAATTATTACAAACCAATCGAATAACTAGTAAACTACTTACTGATTATTACAACACAACATAAAGAAATAGCTAAGCTAAAGCTACTTAATTATTACAATAATCAATGCAAATTAACCAAGTAATTAACAAATTAAACTATGCTGCTACTACTCTGCTCCGGGATATAGAAGATGCATGCACTCAATTTTTTGCCCCGAAAAGCCCACCGGTTTGCTCTTGAGAGGTTCTGTTTGCAGGGTTGACCAAGAACTTTCTGCTCCACCTTACCAAACCAATGCTGTGGAATGCACCAGTGGCCTGCCGGCCATGAGTTCTTGCTGCCGGCCAAAAGTGTGCTATGCTGGCCAAGGATGAAGCCACTGACGGCCATCAGTGAGCCACTGCCGGCCACTGGTGTGCTGAATCACTGTACTGCAACAAAGCACAAACAGACGAAAATTGAGGGTTTTCCAAGGATATGTTTGTACTGTGCCCCTCCTTATCATCTCAAAACATCAAAGGAGAGGCATTCTTGGACCAAAGCCACCAATCAAGCATTTTCGATGCATGATGGCCAAAGATCCAAGTTGTACTCTTTCAATAAATGCACAAAACAAGACTCAAAGGACCACCACCATATTATGCATGATCAAGGGTGATGGAGACAATGGAGATTGGATCATTTCATCACTTTGAGTATGAAATGGACCAATCTACCTTGTGTTCAATATAACGTCTGATTGAACACAGGCAATGCAAACACAACATGCTTATCTTGGTCATGTTTTACTTGTCCAATTTTATTTACTCATTTTAGCATTACCAAGCCATTCTTTAGTCAATTTGTCCAAGATGATTGTCCTCTAATGAGAGAGGGGTCAACCAAAGGATGATTTAAGACATGAGAGAGATCATGCCTTTGGCTAGGAGGAACCCTCAAAAGAGAGTTAAAGCCATTGAGCACAAGCTCTATCTCAAGCTTAAACACAATCATAAGGTCAACCAACCCTTAAAACAAATGAAAAAATGAAGAAATGAGGGAGGTTGCAAACTTTTTTTAGTGCTGAAATGGCATGAAAAATAATGCTAAAACATGCAGGCAACACATGCACAACGTGTTAAAAGCCAAAAACATCAAAGCTAGTGAAGAGCATTACACTAGAGGGATGCAATATTAAGCTTAAATGACCAAACCAGCTCAAAAAGAGCTACAACATGCCAAAACAGTGGCTTAAACATGTTGAGATTGAAGCATAGAAGGCAAGAAAAACATGCTCATTTGTTAGCTCGCAAGCAAGGCTCAAAGCACAACTCTCAAAAGCAATGAAAGAGTGAAATACATGCGCACATGATAGAGGTAATGGTGCTAAAATTACATGCTAAATAAGGCTATAACATGCAAACAACTCGAACACTTCATGCTCAAGGCCTCAGAGCAATGGACTAGTGAAGACCGTTACACTATAGCCATGCAAACCAAGCCTCAAAGGACTTAACCGACCCAAAATAGATTTAAAGCATGTCAAAACAATAGCTAAAATGTGCTGGAATCAAGCTAACATAAGCTAGAATAAAAGGCTAACTCATTAGGCATGCTAGACTAGTAAGCATAATTACACTACAAGTGCAAGAAGCAAGCAACAAGTGCTCCAACCAAACACAGAGTTGAGACATGTCAAAATAGAGCCTAAAACATGCTTGAAATAAGCTAACACAAGCCACAAAAACATGCTACTTTGTAAAGCTAACTAGGCATGGAAGAAGGGGACAAGGAGGAGAGGCTAACCCCTCCATTTTTGGTCTTCAAAACATACTTTTTACCACTGAAATAACTCTGGAATTCAGTGGCTTAAAGGCCCAAATAGTTTGACTTTTACAAGCTAAGAGATGATGCAAAGGGACATACAAATAGGCAACAAGAAGAGGGATGCAACCCCTTAGCACAAAATGGCTTTAAACCAACATGTTTAGGCCCAAAATTCAGAAATTTTTGTAGTTGAAAACTAGGCTCAAAACAGCACAAAAAGATGGCAAAACAGCTATGTGCAAAAAGCTTAAAAGAGGTAAGACTTATACCTTTGAAGCATAGCACCTAAACAGCCCCTTTCTTGGCTCGAATGACCTTCCAACAGCCCAAAATAGGTCCCAAGATGCCTCAACTCCAAGGTGGTCCAATTTGGTTAAGGGGTTGTATGCAAATATGTAGAGAATTTTAACTTTCAAGCATAAACAAGAGGAGAGAGAGAATTGTAGAGAGAGAGGCTCCTAAACTTTCTTTCTCAAAATGTTCTAACCCTCCAAAATGAGAGATATGGCCTCCATATATAGCAAAATACAAGCCTTAGTCGAAAATATCTGATTTAGAGACAACTGGAGCAATGTGGAAACAGCTGGAGCTAAATATCTGCAAAAAAAAAATGAGTTTTGACATCAGTGGCGTGATGGCTGGCACAAGTCCATTTGTGGCTGGCACTGATCATCAATGGCCGGCACTGCATCATCCATGGCCGGCACTCTTCACCAGTGGTCGGCAAAAAAATCTACTCTCTAGGTCCAACATCAAATGGTCATATCTCCTTCATCTGGACTCCTTTTCAGGTCATTCTTGTGCCGAAATTGAAGCCCTGGAAGCTTCTTTCCAATGGTGGCAACCTCATATCAAAATTTCAAGTGTGAAAAAAGTTATGCTCATTTTGGTGAATGCTGCTCAGTTTCGGTTTGACCGGATTTATGCCTAACTTCAACCAGCCATATCTCTCTCATCCGAACACGTCTTTAAGAGATTATTGAGTGAAAAATGAAGCCCCAGAAGTCCACTTTCCAACGGTGGTGGCCTCATAGCTGAAATCCAAGTGTGCAAATGGATAGGCCCGATTTAGCGAGAGCTGCTCGACTCTCTCTTAACGGTTCATGCCCATCTACTCCCCCAACTTGGTTTCTTCCCTCTCCTCTAACTTTCTTCAAATCCAAACCTCTAAACAAGATGTTTTGAAAGATTTTTCAAAAAGTTCACCTCTCTTTCATGCATTTTCACTTTGTCCTTGCTCGGTTTACCGAAGCGCAACATTTAACGAAATGCGATCCTCGGAACATCGTAGGAACTCTTTTTCAAAAATGTTTTGAAAGAGAGGGTTTTAAGGTCCAAAATCATTTTGGTCAAAATCATTTTGGTCCAAAAATGGCGTGTGAGGTTGGGATTTGACGCTCTCCTTACCAAGGAAATCGAACCTTTGCACTACACAACTTTCATCACCAAAGAAATAATCAGTAGCGCCCAAGTCTTAAGGGCGGTCAAAAATGGGGTGTCTACAGTTGTCCCTCTTTGACAAAACTCGAAAGTCATAAAATGACGTGAGTGAATGTCAAAACCCAGAGACGACCCATTTTTGACAAAGCCGAAGACTTGGACAAATAAACAAAATGTAGATGTGGAAACAGATGGTTGCACTCGTAGACTGCCTACGTATCCCATTGCAAGGAATCAAACCAGCGTAGTTTAGGGGCAGAATGAAAAATGATACACAATATAATAAAACAGTGCCAATGATATACAATGCAATGAAATAATCAAACCATAAGCAGTACAAAACCACACAAATATCTTAAAGGGATGGAGATGCAGAATCAACCTATGTTTAACACAGAAAAGGACGAGAGAAATAGTATAAATAAACACGAGTCACAAAATAGAGAGCCTTTAGGCAAATTTGACTCCCAAAGTGATGAAGGTATTTTTCTAGGGTATTCAACGACTAGTAGAGCTTTTCGTGTCTATAACTTGCAAACTTTGTCTTTAATGGAATCGATCAATGTAGTTATAAATGACACAGGTTCTCCTACTTCAACGATAAATGAGGAAGAAAATGGTGAGTCTTCAATCCTGGATAATGAACGACAAAGTCAAGGAGAAGCAAAGGTCCAAGCTCAAGAAGGTGAGCCGGCACCAACTTCTAAGGTAAGTCCAAGTCCAAAGAATACACAAAGAGACACCACTTCTGATGCTCATGTCACTACAAGTTCAAAGTTCAAACCCTCAGCAAGGGTAAAACTAAATCATCCAACTCAACAGGTGATTAGAAGTGTCTTAGATCGAATGAAAACCCGAAGACAAATTCGGGAGGAGGTATCTCATATGTGTTATGTTTCATTAATTGAACCTAAGAATATAAAAGAGGCCTTACTAGATAATAGTTGGGTCAATGCTATGCATGAAGAATTAAGTCAATTTAAACGTAACAATGTTTGGACTCTTGTCCCCAGACCTAGAGACATGAATGTAATAGGTACCAAGTGAATCTTTAAGAATAAATCTGATGAGAATGGTACTATGGTTAGAAATAAAACAAGGTTGGTTGCTCAAGGCTATACTCAAGTAGAGGGTGTTGACTATGATGAGACGTTTGCCCCAGTTGCACGTCTCGAATCTATTCGTATTTTACTACATGTTGCATGCTTTCTTGGGTTCAAATTGTTTCAAATGGATGTAAAAAGTGCCTTTCTAAATGGGTACTTGAAAGAAGAGGCTTATGTTGAGCAACCAAAAGGGTTTGAGGACCCAAAATGTCCAAACCATGTCTACAAGTTAGACAAGGCTTTGTATGGGTTGAAACAAGCCCCTCGAGCTTGGTATGATAGACTTACTACATTTCTTCTTGATGATGATTTTCAAAGGGGTAGTTTGGACAAGACTTTATTTGTGAAACATCCTAAGTCTCATATACTTGTTGCTCAAATTTATGTTAATGATATTGTATTTGGATCCACTGCTGATCATCTTGTAAAATATTTTTCAGATTGCATGACACATGAGTTTGAGATAAGCATGATGGGAGAGTTGTCTTATTTCTTAGGTCTTCAAATTAAACAATCTCCTTCGGGTATGTTTGTTTCTCAAACTAATTATGCCAAAAACCTTGTGTCAAAGTTGGGTCTAGAGTCGGCCAAACATGCTCGTACTCCCATGAGCACTAGTCTTTACCTTTCCAAAGATTCATCTAGTACTGATGTTGATCCTACCCTTTATAGGAGTATGATAGGGAGTCTTCTTTACTTCACAGCCAATTGACCTGACATTGCATTTAGTGTAGGTGTCTGTGCTTGTTACCAAGCCAGTCCTAAAGAGTCACATCTTCTTGCGGTCAAACGCATCATTAAGTATGTTAATAGGACACTGGGGTTTTGGGTTTGGTTTTCTACAGACACTATAGCCGAAATTACTGATTTTTCTGATGCCGACTAGGCAGGGTGTGCTGATGATAGGAAAAGTACATATGGAGGATGTTTTTACTTTGGGAATAATCTAGTTGCATGGTATAGCAAAAAGAAAAATGTTATTTCTCTCTCAACTGTTGAGGCTGAGTACATTGTTGCAAGGAGTTGTTGTGCACAAATGTTGTGGATGAAGCAAATGCTTCATGATTATGGTATAGACCAGGACACTCTCACCCTTTTCTGTGATAACACAAGTGCCATTAACATTTCTAAAAATCCTGTCCAACACTCTCGAACCAAACACATTGACATTCGTCATCATTTCATTCGAGAGTTAGTGGAAGAGGGCCTTGTTGTTCTTGAACATGTACGCACTGAGCATCAAAAATCTTATATTTTTACAAAACCCCTTGATCTTCTTAGGTTTGAGTTCCTTAGAAAGACCTTGGGTATAGTGTTCAATCACTAGAGTGTGACTTGTTACTTAAGTGGGTGAGTGTGATTGGCTTTATGTGTACTTGGATGCTATAATCTCATTGTTATTGATTCCTGTCATCTCAGCATTTAGACTTAAATAAACACTCCTCATGCTGCTTGCAAGATTATGTTCCTCTTTGTTCATAGCTCAGTCTGAATGCCCATGCTCATTGACTTTATGATCTCATTTTGTACACATCCTTCAGATAAACTGTTGCAGGGGATTCCGCACAAGTGATCAAAGTTCTCTATGGACCACTAACAATGTTTCTTATAGATTTTTAGAGGAATTCACCTATATCGGCATATCATGGGTGATGTTGAGTCTTTTAACCATCTACCATCGTTTTTCACTTCCACGGTTCCTTCCTCAGTTCATTGAAGTCCGGGCATTAGGAAAAGGCTACCTCAGAGGCACCAATTAGGCCATCCTTATTGATTTCATGCTTCTCTGGTTTGGTCTCCATACTCTTGAGTGTACATGCCACCAGTGAGTGCCCACAAGCCAGTATAGTCAAAATTAAAATATATATATATATATAAAAGGACTCATTTAGTGCCCACAAGCAAGTATAGTCAAAATTAATATATATATATATAAAGACTCATTGATTGAGGGGGAGCCTCCGCTTTTACTCAACAAATATCCTTAATTTCTAGTGATTTGACTTTTCTTAGTGATGTTCAATAACTCTTGCCGGAGGTGCAGCCATCTGATCCCTACGAGGATTAACTCTAGCTCTGTGGCCTCTCAAGGATTGCACATACACACATTTCTTATGTGAGCTCTCATGGTTGTCTTTGAGTTGTGTATTCTCATGTCGCTTATGCTCATTGATTGATGTTTACCTGATTTGCTCATGAATATTGTGTTTTATATTGTCAAAATTGCGAGTTTGTGAGCTTCATGGTTTGTAGATTATCTCACCTTAGTATCACATTCTTGCTATTTTGCTAACCTCCTTTTGTTCTAGGTTCCTAAACAGTGTGAGTGTCTTTATTCTGCTCAGAAGAGTTTTTTTTTTTTTTGGAGCCTTGTTTTTTCTTTCGCTCAAGCGACAAATTCTTCAATCTAGTCCTTTTGCAGGTTTCACAGATTCTGAGAATTTGCTTTTCTGGCTTGAGCGACAATGTTTTGGCTCGAGCATGTTCGTGCACATAAGTGTCTTAGCTTGAGCGAATAACTTCTCCCTCGAGCGACCTGTCGTGGTTTAAATACTCCCACTTCGTTCCTTCAGTCCATTTTTTCCCATTTTGCTCATTTAATTTCTCTCTCTTAGGGCATTCTCCTCCCCATTGCTGCTCGTCCCTCAGTGATCCTTGGCTTTGAAGGTTTCTTTCCTCCATCAAGCTTCTCCTTCTTCATTTTCTAGTGAGATTCTTTTTTTGTTTTTTTTTTTTGTTTTTTTTTTTTTTTTTGTGGTTTCCCCTGCTCTCTCTCTCTCTCTCTCTCTCTCTCTCTCTTTTGGGTTCTTCACTCCAACGTTAGAGTTTTGTCTCTGTTATTGTGCGTCTGTTTGTCCTTGTCTATTTTTTTTTTTTGTTTCCCCCTCTTGCATCCTTATATTTCTAGGGTTTTAATTTTGTTTAGAAGTTTGGTTTTTGCTATGTTTCTCTATTGTTAGGGTTTTGTTTTTAGGGCTTTAATTTTTTACTTACCCTTGTTTTTCCATGAGTTTCAATTGCTGCTTTATGATTTTTTTTTTCAATGAATTGTGTTGCTGTTGGTTTCCTTATTCTACTATCATCATATCTCTCATCCTACTACAACACTTCTTTTCTACTGTTGCATTTATTTAGTTTTGGAACCTGACCTAGAATTGTATCTATGTTTTCCCTGATCTTACAGTATTTGATACAATGCTATGGTTTTGTGAATTTTGGTTTTTCTAACCCTGTTGCACTAATGGTTTGTGCTTTGCTCTCTTATTTACTTTTGGGGTTGCTATTGGGCTTTGGGTGTTCTTTGGTTCTGTCTTGGTGGGTTGGGGTGTCATGGTGGTCTTTCCTTATTGTCAGTCAATCATGGCTAAGTCCTTTAAACGTCGTAAAACCACTGTGTCTCACTCCACTTTCAATACCAACAAATTCCAATCCAGGGAAAAATCCAACCTTTATCGAGGTTTCTAGGTTTCTCGGAAAGTTCACTTAGAACGTAATGTCCATCCTAGTGCCTTTGAGTCTATTCCGATCCGGTCTCTGTTTGATGCTTTAGGGGGTAACCAGGTCCTTCTTTTCTCTGGTCCACAAAATCTTAGTTGGGTCCCGGAATTCTATTGCAATATGCACTCCATTCGCAAGGAGATAGCCTTTCTTTTCACACTTGGGTCCGTAATAAAGCCCTGATCATTGATGACGAAGTCATTCGGTGGTTTCTTAATCTTCCCGAAGTCTGAGATTGTCACTATCCATTTCTTACCCGCAGCTTTGCTAATTTTGATATGGTCGCCACTGAACTTTGTGGCACTTCCCGGACTTGGGTCGCCGGGGCTCTCATTCAGCAAAATTAGCTTCTTCCCCGTTTCCGTCTCCTAAATATCATAGTTTGTGCCAACATCCATGTTACCTCTCATTCTTCTCACATTATCCAAGATCAAGGCTATGTGTTGTATTGCATTGACCACCGTCTTCCCATCGACATGTCTGAAATGATCGTTTCCAAAATGATTAGTGTGTTTGAAGGTCGCAAGTCTTTGGGTCTCCCTTATGGGTGTTTCCTCAATCGGTTTCTTACATCCCTTGGTGTCTCCACCTTTGATGATGACGAGTTTGCCTCTCCCATTAAACCTATAACCAAACTGACCGTCTCACAGAGTCAAGCCCATGTCAAAGGGGGTTCGTTAGGAGTCGGGGTGTCTGATGCAGGTGATGAGCATGATGGTTAGGGTATATAGTCTTGAGCAATACAGGATACCGTTTTGATATTGGGATATTGGATTTTTATAATGGACTAATCAATTTTTGGGATTTTGGGATTTTGATTCAATTTGGATTCATTATGTCTTGATATGATTCGTTTTTGATTAATCACTCTATCTATGGTTTTTTATTTTGATTAATTACTCTATCTATTCCCATGGTTTTGTTTATATATTTTTGTAGGATATTTCGTCAAGGCTGTTGTTTTAGATGAGTTGTTTTTTGGTTGATTGTTTAGTTAGTGCATGTGTTTGCTAGGAAATTGTGTTAGAAAGTTTTGTCTGGGATTTGACAAAGGGGGAGATTGTTAGGTCCCTTAGTTTTGTCAATTCCACGAACAAACATTATTTATCGAGTTTTAAGTTTCCTAATTGTTTTGTCTTGCTTGCTTGAGCGAAGAAGTTCTGGCTTGAGCGAAGAAATTGTGCTCCCAGAAATTTTCTATGTCTACAAATATACTGGAGAGGAAGATTGTGCGCTTAAGCGAAGGAATCTTGGCTCAAGCAATGCCACTTAAAGAATACACGCGTAATTGGTTCCTCGCTCGAGCGAGAGAGTCTTCGCTCGAGCGACCTTTGCGGCCCCTGTTTTCTATATATATTTGTTTCAGTCCGTTTTAGGGTTAACGCTTCCAGATCTGTTTTGAGGGCTCTAGGGTTTTCTCCTGGGGCAATTTTACTAGTTTTTCTTTGATGTTTACTTGAGTATTAAACTCACATGGTTTGACAATTCACATCAAAGGGTTGTTTGAATGATCATCTTCAAGAGTGTTCTTCTTTGGTGGAATCCGGAGATTCAAGCGTGGAGTGTTCGAAGCTGTGCACAGTCGTTGAGTCGATGTGGATGTTGTGGAATCAACATCAATCTAATCAATTCTGAGATGAAGGTTGCGGTGGAAGAAATACAAATTGTTGAAGACAAATTGATAGTGTTTGGGTAAGTTGTTTGGTTGTTTTGTATTTTTTCTTTCCTTCATAGTGGATTAATTTGTGGCATTTCGCCCGTGGTTTTTTTAATCGCAATTGGAGGTGCTCCAATTGTGGTTTTTTCCAAGTAAAAATAGTTTGTGTCAATTTATTGTTTTTTGAAACGACAATCTAAATCTTTTTCGTACGTGCTTGATGATTTAGATTGTTAGTTTTAATTGTTTGAGAACTGGTACAATTAATCTTGAGCCAAATCACGAATCACTTAGGTTTTTCATATAACACAAAGTAATTTTATATAATATGTTTCTTATATATAACTACTAGTTTGTAATAAATTTCATATCTTAAATCTCTCTCACATTTATTTTTGCATTGATATTTCATTAGAAGTTAAAAAATATATATGTATTAATTATAGCGGAGCGGAATGGTTCGGTTAGCGGATTATAAATTCTAAAGTTTAAACCGCGGTTAGCAGTTAGAGCGGTGCGGATTGATGCGGATCGGTACGATTTTAGCGAATTTGACAGTATTTTGCACAGCCTTACTTCTAAGGGACGAGGGCACTACTGGCTATAAAAAGAAAAGCACCCAATGGGTCTAAGGTACGCTTTTTATTGATTTACTTGTGCTGATATCTTTGTGAGATTGTTGACTGACTTGATCGTCGGAGTGTCTCCGGATAAACGAGTGACCGTGATATTTTTTGTCTTCTTATATGCAAGTACTGGACTAAATCTATTCTGTCGTTTGCTCTACAGTTAAGTTCCTTAGATCCCAACCTAAAATTTTGTTCAATTATGAGGTCAGAAATCAAATGCCACATTTCAAATTTGTCAACAAAGCTAATTATAATGCAAACTTGATACCAACAAATGAGATCACAAATATTGTCGGTTTGGAGTAATTATTGAGTGTTTTTGGAGTACGGCCACTCCATACTTTAGAGATGTTGTGATTGATGAAAAAAATAAAATTCATAATTTTGTATTAGATAATTAAAAAATACAAATAGACATAATATATAATAATTAATAAAAAAAAAATATGAACATATAACCCCCAATAATTTTTCTTGAGTTTGCCGCATTATACGGGTTGTCGGGTTGTCGGGTTGTCTGCATCGGAATCGGACTAGTCAAGATTGGGGGTTCATTACTTTCGTCTTTATTCCTTCGATTGGATCTGGATGGAATTGAAAGACAATATGATTGGGATATTTTTTAAGGGAAAATAATATACAAAACATTTTTTTTTTTTTTTTTTTTTTGATGATGAAGATATATATATTTTTTAATTGATTATTGTGTTTCAATTGAATTCGTAGTGTGAAGATGGTATTTCACTATTTAAATGTAAAAAATTTATGGTAAAATTTATTATGAATGAGAATAAAATTTTACTGTTGACATTAATTTTGACGGTAAAAAATTTATTACTTTTAAAAGAATTTAATGATTAACAGGGATCTTATTTGATAGATCTTGACGAAAAGATTCTAAAAGTATAAATTTTATTAAAAAATAACATCTAAATCAAAAGTTATAACAATTTAAAGTTTAAAATATTAAATTACTCGCTAAAGATATTTTTAATAATAGTGGTATATGCTGAATTTTTCAAAGAAAAATTTGTATATTTATTTTTAGGAGTGATTTGGGATGTTCTAAATAAGTATACTTTTTGACTTTTTATAAAAAGATGTGTAAAAAAATAGAGAGGAGATATTGATTGATGTGACTCAAAAAAGATAAAAAGATTAAAAAAAAAATGGACTAAAATAGTGTATGCCAAACAGCCCCTAATGTATCAAAATTTTATTATGCGTGAATTTTAATCAAATTCTCCAATATGATCAACCAAATGGTTTCGGCCAATCTGGATGAATTGGAACAAGGAATGGCTCTCCTACAATAGTGTTCAAAATAGAAAAAGGGTTAAGGTAAGGTGACGCAATTTCATCGTTTTCATTCAATGTTGTAGTTGAAGGGTTTAATGTTCTCTTCAAAAGAGCTTTATTTTAGTAGGATTAATAATGAAAGAATTAATAATCTTATGAAAGTGTATAATTAGTTTTTCAATTAAATTAATGAGATAATTATTTATTATATATTTATTTTATTTTCTTCACATTTGAAATTCTAATCCCCAGCCCCTCTCAATATTATAAGTTCGCCAATTTTGTTAAATTGAATGTCCGTTATACATGTAATTTGATTAATGAAATTTACAATCAAATATAGAATTGTGTGTCCATGAACCAACAATTATAATTCTATACTATAATCATACTAATCAAACACACGGACTCATTTTCTTGGGCTAATTAAAGACATTAATATGGGCTTGGATGGATCTTATGGAAATTAATTGTCAACCCAGCCAAGATTTTCAAAAATTTATGAAATTATTTGTTCATATCTCAAGGAGAAAGGTAAAATAAAAATAAAATATAATGTTCCGGAAAATAAAACGTTTTAGGAACAATTTATAAAATAAAATAAAATAAAACTTACTCAAAGTAACTGGTCAAAACAAAATAAGGCTTGGTTTGAGAAGTGAGTTGACTTTTTGACTTTTTGACTTTTTTGACTATTTTAACCTGGGCTTAAAAGCTTGGTTTGAAAAGGACTTTTTGACTTTTTTGAATTTTTTTGTGAGAGAAGAATGTAATGATTATGGGTTGGATGTGATATTTTGTTTGTTATGGCTAAAATAACCTATTTTGTTTTTTGTGGCTAAAATAGCCAAAAAAGCCTGCAAACCCACTTGCCAAACATAGGCTAGTTGTTGATAACTTTTTCTTAAAAGAAACGGTACTATTATACAAACTAACAAAATTTACAATTTCTTTGACATAAATTTTTTCTAGTATTTGCTCTCTAAAAAAAAGTTGTATAGAAGAAAAGAGGGAGGATGTGCTTTAAACCCAAACTGTTCTACAACTGTAGCACCCATTTAAGAATGAATCATGATATCCACCTCACAAGCTGGGTTCAAATTCTAGAACCCCCTTCTCAGCAAAACCAACAACAAATAAGAAACTCATACCCAAGCAAGTCCATATACACTTTACATAAAGACCTAAGCATCAAAGATTTACACATTAAGAAGTTCGAGATAATCCAATGCCTTATAACCCACTCTCATGTGAGAGATTGTTGATCCCCTAATCCCACTGTATTTGACAACACTTCTTTGGGGGTGCATGTTTTCACTGCAAATATTTTGCAACTTCATTTCTGTTTTTGACAGGGTAAAAATGCCAGAGATAAAGGCACATATCAGAATCCTCATCACCCATCAAACAATGGGATGACAAAAATAACTAGGTCATCCGAGAATAAGGATCACTCACTATCCAATCCAACATACCGCAAAACAATGCTAAATAACTCGTCACTCGACCGTCACAAAATTATAGTAGGTCAAAAACATACTCAAAAGAGAGGACAGAAATATAAATTATCCTATTATATCCTTGAATCCTCAACCTGCTAGCTTTCCAACTATTTGAAATAGAACATAAATAAACTCAACCCGAAACAAAGACAACATGACAAAAAACTAAGGTGGTGTAACTGTGAGGGCTTTCTTCATATCTTCACTTGAAGCACTTGGCATCCAAAAGAGCCTCTCCCTCAAAGGGCTCCTGATCTTCTATCATCTGGTTGACCCTCTCTTTCTGGGCTTCATCAGTTAAGTCAACCTTCCTCCAATCATAGAGCTCCATGTCATAGCACTCTTCCATTATAAATTGAGGAATTTCCTGCCCACGGAAAAGCCACAGCCCCTTCACCTTGAATGGGGGCTCAGAGCCAATCACCAACATCTTCCCAAAGGCATACTTGCGTGCCAGATCCATCCGTTGAAGAAATCCACCAACCTTGTTCATAGTGACAAATGAGACCATGTTCTCATCATTGTACTTGTAATCACAGAACCAAAGAGAGTATCCCTCAGGATCATACATATCCCAGAAACCTGCAAAGAATATAACTTCATTAGATGTGTGAATATTAAAACATGTGCCTGCCACATTTACAGCAACGAGATTGTCGAACAAAAGAATAAAAACACATGCCTAGTCAACTAAAATTTCATCTTGATTGTATATTTCAAAATGAGTTTTCGTTACCCTCCACTCTACAAGAAGCCATTTAGAATAGAAACTTTTTTGTCCAAACTTAAAGATGAACACAAATTAGATGAAAGACAGAAGTTAAAAGTCATGTTGATTCTGCCATTCTAGAAAAAAATTGTCAAATGGATTTCCTAGGCAGCCAGACAGCAGTACATCATAGCAGTATATATAATATATCGGAGGCATAAAATCATTTGGTGAAATAGTGAAAAATGTCAACTTGTGCATAGAATTAGATGTATTCCACAAGTTAAGATAGAAAAGAACAAAATGATTTGATGTCCTATGTAACAAAAATGCACTCTGTAAATTATCCCCCTAAAAAAAGTTAAAATATCAGTCTAGATTATTGTATATAAAAAAAAAAAGTACAGCAAAATTGAATTTATACCTTTGATTGCAACTTCACGGAAGTTGGTCTTGGTATTGGAGTACAGCCTCTTCCACTCATCCAGTATCATCTTACTTGGGGGCAGTAGATCAAGAGGATTCTTTGCTTTGGGCTTTGGTGCCTCCTCTTCCTCAACATCTTCTGCTTTGGGCTTTGCTGGTTCTTTCTTGGCTTCTTTCTTTGGCTCCTCCTTGGGCTTTGATTTAGCAGCTTCTTTAGGTTGAGTAGGCTTCTTCGCAGACACAACAGGTATGATCTTCTCTGCCTGTTTTACCTCACCCATTACCTTTTTGAAATTTGGTTGGTTAACCATGGTCCAATAGTATCTCTCAACATGAGGGAACTCAGCAGTAAAGCTCTTAGTCATGACATTAGTGAATCCCGGATACAAGTTACATGTCATGATAATGTCAGCTAGGGTCACAGCATGACCAACCAGGTAAGTATTTGAAGTCAGATGAATGCTCAAAGCACCAAGAGCTCTCTTCAATGCAGCAATAGCAGCTTCCTCCGCCTTCAAACAAAATACATATGGAGTAAAGATAAAATAATAAGAAAAAATTAAAATTAACAAAAAAAAAGGGGGGGGGGGGGGGAGGGGTTAATAGTAAAAATAAAAATCAAACTTCTAAATAAGACCCAAAAAAAATTAAAAATGTTATTCTTATTTTTCTGTAAGAGAAGCAAATTGCATAGGATATGGGGGACAGGATACTATACATTCTGCCACCAATTTTTTTTCCCAAACAGAATATGCACCAAAACTGTCAGTGCACCCAATCTGAAAGTCCATGTAGGGTTTTAGTTTGCTCCATCAGCAAAGAGATTTTAATGAGCATAAGAATTTTTTTATTTAATGGGCAATTAAAAAAAATACAATATTATTCAGAAAGAAGAAAAAATTAAGGACAACAAATACACCAAATAGGCAAATGCAGAAGTAACAAACCTTCTACATATCACATCACACACTTTCCGGCAATCTCTAAAAATTAAAAATAGTGGAATCCTATCAAAGATCCTATCAAAGATGACCTATGCTACACGGACTCTTCCAAATAAATCAAATACAGTGTTGGACACCCAACACTCGGACAAGGGTAGGGGCTATGTGTCAGCTACTTTTCAACGGACACTTCTTATATAATTGTATATAACACTATTATTATATGTACATATTGTTGTATAATTGCTATAAATATTTTTTTGACACTGTAAATTACACATAACATCATTTTATCTCACATACTTGATTAAAAATATCAAAATATAGAATAAAAAACACAATCCCAAAACATTTTTCACTTTCTTGTTGCAACCAAAACCTCAAAATTAGGTAGCTTTTAGTAGAGTTTTCTAAATATGATTTGATAATAGAATTGTATTTTGAGTTTGTGAGTTTTCAAATTATGATTTGAGTGTGAAAAATTTGTTTGGTTATGAGTTTTAAATTGAGTTTTGAGTTTTTGAAATTAGAAAAACTAATTTGATTAAAAAATTTACAACTCATAACCAAACACACAACCCAAAATTCTATTCAAAACTCATAAAAATTAAAAAAATTCCGAAAATATTTTTTATTCACAATATAGAAATAACAAGTGCCCAAGAAAGAAAGAAAGAAAAGAAAGAAAAAAAAAAAAAACCCCCGAATATTGTTCCGGTCAACCGGCCGGACGTCCGAGGGGACGTCCGGATTAGCCAAATTTTCCTGCCTAAAAAGGAGTTTCAAAAGCAGTTTCAAAAGTAGGTGTGAAATTATAATTTGAAAGCACAAAACAAACACCACACTCAAATGAGTGGGTGGAAATGTGTATGGGAACACAACCAAACACAGCCTTACTTTCTATCAAAATTTTTACAAAACAAAGTGCGCAACAAAATAGTTAGTACACTTTAATAGGAGACAACAAGGAGAATGGAATGAAATTGATAGCAGCAACTCAAGCAAAAAAGAAGCCAAGGATGGATAACTTTAATAGGACTGAAGGAAACAGAACAAAAATTGACAAGCAAGCACCATCAATTACAATGGTAGAGATAAAGGTGCAGAACTGGAGAGTGATAAAGGATGGGTATGATGACATCATAACAGATGCCTATGGCACTTAGTTTAGAGTCTTGAGTGGGCCTTCCAGCTTGCAACACAGATTTTGATGATGTAGAGGTTTTTCATTTGTCATGTTTATGTCCGTGGGTACCTCCTTTAATCTAATCTTATTTACTTATCACAGTAAGTTTTAATTCGCTGCAAAAGTAAAGAGATTTTAGTGAAAATGAGAATCCTAAAAGTGGAACACGATTTCATCTATGAAGCACGAGTACAAGTATGAGTATTGATATTGGTATGATCAGGTACGTCAAACAGTAAAATCTAAAAAAAGTAGGAAATGGATGTGGGTACGGTTGGGTGCATTCATAAAAAATATTTATTTTGAATTTGGAGTAATGCAAAAATTATTTAAATGGTTTACTTGGTTAAGGCCTCCTCTGGCAAGCACTTATTTTAGCCTAATAGTCAAAAAATTACTAAAAAAGCCAAAAAACCTATAATTTTATCCTACACACCTACCCTATGTTGCAATCACGTGATTTTGTGGCCTTTTTTACCCCTCCTTTTTGTTTTTTGTTTTTTTAATTTTTGTCCAAACCCAGCAATGTCAAAACCTATGTTCAAGTACAAAATTAGTCACCGTGTTCAAGTACAAAAAGCCTACAATTGTAATTTTATTTTTTATTTTATTTTATTTTTTGGGGGGGGGGGTTGAGTGAATACATTTACAATTAACAATTTTTATGTACTTTTTTGAAAAGACCTGTTTTCGTACATGTTTTTACCAAATTTGTAACAAAATATATTACACAATAATTACACAACAACACAGAAAATGTACTGTATTGATTAACATTTTTTTATTGTTGCCATTTTATTTTCTCACGATTCTTTTCACACGTTCTTTTCTTTTTTTTTTCCAGTGTTTTTATGTTGGGTGTATATAATACTTAAATAAATTGCTTATAATATTAAAATAATGCAATGCAAAACAAAAGTACGAAATACTTCTAATTCTAATTTTCTGATAAGTGAATCCTAAAAAACCAAGCCAAACAAACTAATTACATTTCACAAATCACAATATATCATTTTCATAAATTATTTGTTTTTTGTTATGGGAACTTTTGTCGGAATACCAAATTGATAAAGTCCAATATTTGATTTCTTTTTATATATTTTTTGGAAAAAATAGCATTTTGCATTTGTTTTGGTATTGATGTGTTCATGAGTTTTTAATGAAGATTTGAAAATAGTTTGGACAGATGTACAATTATCAGCGAAGTTGTGAAAATTGTTTTGTAATGAGTTTTGAAAAGACTTTTTGAAAAAAAAAATTAATACAATTATTACATCCCACAATTTATAACAAAACATTTTCTTCAATCAAATTGCAATAATTTTTTTTTTTTTGTATGACTTTTTTCCAAATAACAAAATTGGTGAAGTCTAATTTGTAGATTTTTTATTTTTTTTTTACATAAAAAAAATGGGTCAAGGTAGCAATATGTGTCCATTTCCCCATATCACCTAAGCCTATATAGCTGACATGCTGCAATAATTTCTACTGCATCACTTCTGTCAAGTGAAGTCACAATGACAGATTGAACAGCAATATTGAAGGGCAAAAATGTCAATTTACTCTTTTTTACTTTATTTATATTATGTTATTACACATCTTTTTGTAAAAAGTCAAAAAGTTCTTCCCAAACATACAATTTTTTTTACATCATATTTTAGCCAAAAAACTAAAAAGTTACTAAAAAAGCATGTTCCCAAGTGAGACCTACGATCCAATTTACAATTCACATTAATGCCCAAAGTATAAATCAAAATTAAATGTCATCGTATTAAATACTTACAAATCAAAACTTAATTTTAAATCCATGCTAAGCTAAACATTAAAAAAAAGTCCAATAAATAGAAGAAAATATTATCTTGGTTAAGGTACGGTTTGGATATCTACTAGGTACGTCTAGGGTATTGCAAAAATTAAGAAGAAAAAATTTAAGTATATGTTTTGTTTACCCAATACACATGCAAAAGTACCATGCAAAGTATCGATAATACCCGGTACATGTTTCTTTTAGTAACCATGCTTCATAGAATTTAATACTTAAAATTCTGCCACCACTTATTTATTAAAATAAAAGGTGTAGAGAAAACTGACAATACACAGTGCCTACTTTCTTTCACTTTCCAATAAAATCAGATAAAGACAAGTTATTCATTTCTATTCATTATTTATCTGATTAATTTCTTCTCACTCCAAAGTCCAATTCCAAACGAAGTGTGTTAGATATGATCCAATGCAAGTAAAATGACCCAATAAAAGGCTACCAAATCCCATAGAAGTACATGGTTACATTTCTAACTCTATAAAACACACAATCATGCTGAGACATTTTGTTTTCATGCAGTGTCAAAATAGCACCAGCAAATGAAGAAAATGCTATCAAAAAGAAAAGAAGACAAAATTAACTCACCGGAGGAAGGTGAACAAAAAATCCCATTCTTGGATACAACCATTTTGAAATATTTGCACCAATCTCCGTCGATGCAAAGTCAATCCACTGCTCAATACGGGCCTAGAAAAGGAGGACAAATTAATTACGATCTTAAGTGCTAAGAACATGGTAAATTTCATCTTTCATGCAGATGCGGGTGAACTCAAAAAAAAAAAAAAAAAATTGAGACTACTGACATGAGATTAACAAATGAAAATCCTTTGAATAGAAACAAATAACATTTTTTAACTCCGCCGGGGTTGTTAACAACTCCGCCGATCCCAAACCCGGGTTAAGGAGGAGGGTTATATGTTAGGTAGCCGGCAACCAACACATAAAAAAAGCCGTTCGAATCCCTTATGAAAATGAATCCTACTTTGAATCGTTTAAATGCTAGGTCGTTATCCTCAAGTAACGCGTTGCGCTTGCCTCCGAGTGTTTGGAAAAATGAGCAAGGGGCGCCGCATCGGCTCCTGGAGGCGGTGAAAAATGGACAAAGGTTCCCGCGTTTTTCTGGACGAGCGTAGATAAAGAAGCTAGTCCAAGACTACAGGTTTAGGGTAGCCACTTGGAATATAGGAACCTTAACTGGTAAGATAATGGAATTGGTAGATGTTATGATTAGGAGGAGAGTTAATATAGCTTGCGTACAAGAAACTAAGTGGACTTGTGAGAAAGCTAGGGAAATTGAGGATACCGGTTTTAAATTGTATTATAGTGGTAAGGACAGACGCAGGAATGGGGTAGGAATCATAATTGCCAAGGGTCTGGTGGAGAATGTAGTGGCGGTCATTAGGAAAGGGGATAAGATTATGTTAGTTAAACTAGTTATGAGAGGGAATATAGTGAACGTTATTAATGCATACGCCCCTCAAGTAGGATTAGATGATCAGACTAAGAGGGATTTTTGGGAGCAAATGGATGAGATCTTACAGGAGATGCCCATAGGAGAGAACCTGGTTATAAGTGGAGATTTTAATGGCCATGTAGGCATAGATAAACTAGACTATGAAAGGGTGCATGGTGGATACGATTTTGGTAACAGAAATGAGGCTGGAGAGAGTATCTTAGATTTTGCGTTGGCTTCTGACCTGGTGGTGACCAATACTATGTATCAAAAGAGGGAGGAGCATTTGATAACTTTTAAGAGTGGATCAGTTAAAAGCCAAATAGATTACTTCTTAGTGAGAAAAGTAGATCGCCTAAAATGCAAGGATTGTAAAGTCATTCCTGGAGAGAGCCTGACCTCTCAACATAGGATTTTGATAATAGATTTATATTTTAGAGGGCAATACCAAGCTAGGAAGGATGGCGGGCGTCGTAGGACGAGATGGTGGGACCTAAAAAGAGATAAACTAAAAATATTTAAAAATAGAATGGATAAGGAAGATACTTGGGACTTGGAAGATGATGCTAACGCTATGTGAAACTCGATAGCCAATTGTATGAGGAGAATCTCAAGGGAAGAGCTTGGAGAGTCGAAAGGGACGGGAGGACCCAACGCTAGGAAAACTTGGTGGAGGGAAGAGGTTCAAGCGGTAGTTAAGGCAAAGAAATAGTGCTTTAAAAAGTGACAAAATGATAGAACTGAAGAAAACCTTAAGAGTTATAGACTAGCTAATAAGGAGATCAAAAAAGTAGTGAAAGAGGCTAAGTTGAAAACTTATGATGACCTATACACTAGACTAGATAGTAAAGAAGGAGAGAAGAGAGTACACAAACTTGCTAAGATACGGGAGAGGAAAACAAGAGATTTTAATCAAGTTAAGTGCATCAAGAGTAAGGATTCTAAGGTATTGGTGAAGGATGAAGAGATTAAAAAAAGATGGAAGAACTATTTTAAGAAACTATTAAATAAGGAACATGGAGGTACGACAATAGGGGAAGAAATGGCTAGTAATACGATAAACCAATACTATAGGTTTTATCACAGGATTAGAAACTTTGAAGTGGAGATTGCACTTAAGAAGATGAAATCAAATAAGGCTTTAGGACCCGATGATATCCCTATTGAAACTTAGAAGTGCTTGGGTAAAAAAGGAGTTGCTTGGTTGACTAAGTTGTTTAGCAAAATTTTGTTGACTAGGAACATGCCAGATGAGTGGAGGAAGAGTATTTTAATGCCAATATATAATAATAAAGGAGATGTCCAGAATTGCAACAACTATAGAGAAATTAAGCTAATGTGCCATATAATGAAAGTGTGGGAGAGGGTGATGGAACGCCGATTGCGAGATATAACAGAGGTGTCAAAGAATCAATTTGGGTTTATGCCTGGCAGGTCAACAATGGAAGCGATTTATCTTTTGAGGAGAGTAATAGAAAGTATAGAGAAAAGAAAAGAGACATTCATATGGTGTTTATCGTCCTTGAGAAAGCATATGACAGAGTACCCCGAGATATAATATGGTGGGTGTTAGAGAAGAAAGCGGTGATAAAAGGTTACATTGATGTGATTAGGGACATGTATAAAAGGATGGTGACCACTATTAGATCGCCTGCTGGAGAAACAAATGAATTTCCTATCACTGTTGGGTTACACCAAGGATCTACCTTAAGCCTTTATCTTTTTGCTTTAGTTATGGATGAGTAGACGAAAAATATTCAGGATGACGTGCCATGGTGTATGTTTTTTGCAGACGATATCGTGCTAGTGGATAAGACTAGAAAAGGAGTTAATACCAAGTTGGAGATTTGAAAAAAAGCTCTTGAATCTAAAAGTTTCCCAATAAGCAGAAATAAGACAGAGTACATGGAGTGTAAATTTAGTAACAGTAACAATGAAAACAGAGGAGAAGTGAAGATTGAGAATCAAGAATTGCCTAAGAGTGAACATTTTCATTATTTAAGGTCGATTATCACAACAGTGGGGGAGATTGATACGGATGTGGCCCATAGGATTAAGGCGGGATGGTGTAAATGAAAAAGTGCGTCTGGGGTACTGTGTGATAAACAAATACCCACTACACTAAAAGGTAAGTTCTATGGAATGGTTATTAGACCAGCGATGTTGTATGGGACGAAGTGTTAGGCAACCAAGAAATAACATGTAGATAAGATGAGTGTGACTGAGATGAGAATGCTAAGGTGGATGTGTGGCAAGACTAGACAAGACAGAATTAGAAATGAGTGTATTCAGGAATGGATAAAAGTAGCACTAATAGAAGATAAGTTAAGAGAGAATCGATTGAGATGGTTTGGTCACATTCAACGGAGACCAACAGAAGCAATAGTAAAGAGATGCGATGCTATAACGGTAGAAGGGAGTGTTAGGGGACGGGGTAGGCCTAGATTAACGTTGGCTAACATTGTAAATAGAGATATGGATCTACTTAATTTGACTAACGAAATGGCCTTTGATAGGGCCGTGTGGAGAAGAAGGATTCATGTAGCCAACCCCATTTGATGGGACTTAAGGCTTGGTTTGGTTTGGTTTTGGTTAGAAACAAATAACATTTTTGACAAGAAAAAATATGAAACCAAGGAGGGCAACATAACCTACATATTCTATTAATGAAGATCCATAAAGAGGATTGTCAGACTTCAAGCGAGTAACTGCAGGAACCAAGACAAAATAGTTAGTCCAACTATAACCACCAGAGGATTTATTTTACATATAAATAAATAAAAACAAGAATGTAGTCTAACCATAACGTGCTATGGCATTGCTTTCAAAAATGGGACCATCAGGAGTTTCCAGTACAGGAACCTATACATCAATAAAACAACTGTTACAATGAAATAAATAAACTGAACATCTAAACCAAACCAAGCCTTAAATCCCATCAAATGGGGTCAGCTACATGAATTATTTTTCTCCACTCGCAACTTTTTACCTTTCCAATAGGGTTCATCTTAATGAACTCTGGGGTTTTATTTGACACCCCCATCTCAAAATTCGGAGTCAATTCAACTTTGACACCACTGTACACAGCAGCAATAACTGCCTTGTAGGCATTTTGGTTTGTTGTCCCTGCATGCAAGACCTACAAAATAGACCAGAAAATCAAATACATTTTATTTATTAAAAAAAAATGAAGGAGGAACCACTTGTCACTCAAATGATTATACTGATGGATGGGAGTCTAACTACTCAACATGAAATCCTTCAATGCACCGGAAATAATTTTTTCCCATCACAATTTTGATAGTTCCATTGTGAATGAGAATGCACTAATTGGTATAACAAACGAGAATTTGATCTCCAAATCTTCAAATGACAAAAACTCTTCCTTCCCATTAAAGACAATTGAATAGTATACAGAAAATTAGTCATTGAATTATGTTTGTTGACATATACACATTTTAGCTTCAAACATAAACTTCAAGTTTAGAACCAGGAAACCTAGAATAAAGCTCAAAAGAATACGTGCTAAAATGTAAACAAGACAGGTCAAAATCCACAAAATGCAATTGCTCAAAATACAAGACCCATGGGCAAGCTTTGTAATTATTATTATCCAACTTATGAACTGAACAAAGATTGAAAAAGATTCTAAACCTCGAATCAAGCTTTAAAATGACTAAAACTCTACCCATGTCCAAACCAAGCAAGATGGGACTTCTACATAATCCACTCTGCTAAACTTGATCAGCTCTTTATACAACTAACTATCTTAAGGGTCCAAGTTCCTCCAAAAACTTCTACTGTTGTAACTAAAATAACAAAGATCTGCCCACATTGCAATATACACTATTGAAGAAATAAAAACATAAATCCGATCTCTATATAATAAAATGATGAAAACACTTAGCTATATCCCAAAAGAACAATTTATGATCTAAATTAAAGTAGAATATTGAAGTTTTCTGTTCGACACTGCAGCATTAAACAAATTTAAAAGCAACAAGTTGCAATATGTAGATGACTATGGCATAGACCTTGAAATCCAACCCGCATAATCACAGTCAACCAAAAAAAAACATTAAAGACGATCATAAACCCATAGTAATACACTTTCAACCAAAGTTCTAAATCAAGTAACAGTTATCATACCATTTTTATCCTTGGCATGCTACGTAACAGTATCAGTGTGATCTTCTGAATAAGGTTTCAAATTTATTACTCCAAATATTACATATTTATTTAAAATATTTGCATTAATTGTAAAATTTGACATATCAAATATTGTTAAGTTATTGCATTAATAAATATATAAAAGCATGCTAGAATGATAGGTAAAAAGTATTAAATAAATAAATTAAGCATCAAAAACTACTGACAACTATCAATTAAAAAACCAAAGCATGTTATCACACTCAAGATGTGGAAAGACAGTATGAGCTTTGAAGACGTCAAAGTTTGAAGCCACAGGTCATCGTCATCATCACAACACAATGGTATGTACCGACCAATTCCGGTACAGAACAAGATGTTGTATTAGAAATGAGTAATGCTAGAGACCCCAAAAGATTTATTAAAATTTCTACCAAATGTCACATGGGCGTGGGACCAGCATAAGACTCACATGGCACCATGTGAGACATTTAGTAAAAATTTTAGTAAATCTGTTGGGGTCTCTAGCATTTTGGATTAGAAATTGTAGTTGTACTACATTTGGCTAAGTGTGGCCTAAAACTCTTTACACATACAAAAACTGAAATAATGGCACACCCATTGCATACACATGATCATTTTGTTTTAGAAAAATAAGATTGTAATATGATTGAATTTAAAATCTGAAAATTGAAATGAATTTGGAAAATCAAAAGTTGAGAGATTTGAAAAGAAAAAAACAAACAAAAACACATGAAGGGACCAACTGCCCATGAAACTACTTCAAAAAATTCAAAAAATGAAACGTTTACAGCAACTCTAGCATTCACATATGTAATAGTATGGATCTAGCCTTCACCTATATATAAAAGTATAGATAGATTGATAGATAATAGTATCAATACCATAAAGCTAACACTGTTCATATTTAGTAATTGGGAAAAATAAATAAATAAATAAAGAAGCTGGATTAAGAGAAGAAAGCCCATAAAAATTTAACAGGTCGGGGTTGGCAAAACTGTTATAAGATTCCAATTTGTTCTCGCCAAAATAGACCATTAATCAAGAACCAAACAGAACAAAGGTAAGGTAATTCACATAAAAAATAAAAATAAAAAAGATAAATATCAGAATTGCGTGCGATTCTTAAATCCCGTTTGGTTATTTTAATTTAGTTCAAATCCCAATCACGAACTAGCACCAAAATTACACACACAAAAGACTACACTTTCACACCCAACATCCGATCATGTTTTTTATAACTGAATATGAATAAGAAGAACATATATGACTTACCAGCGCCATTGCTTAACGGAAAAACGTTCGCTTTTGATATCAGATCTGAACAACAACAAAAACAGCAAACAAAACACACAAAAAAGTTACAGAACACATGGAGAGAAATTTGCAGCAAAAGACGCTGAAATGAGAAGTATGTTAGAGAGAGAGAGAGAGAGAGATGACCTCAGAATACGAGCGTTCTTCCGAAAGCAGAAGCAACTTGTGAGTGAGAAATAGGGCGTGAGAGAGAGAGATAAGAAGGGAAGGAAAGCTAGGGTTTTGTAGAGGGTGATGGGCCCAAAAAAGACATGTGTGGTCTCTTAACGAATCGTCTATTGATTTTTTATTACTAGATTTTGATTTGGAATTGGCCCAATTTAAGGTGTTGCATTTTGCTTGGGCTTTCACATTTTGGAAATTTATTTTTTTAAAATTCCATATCTAATTCATTAGACTGATTAATTCGGAAAATCAATCTTGCCATCCACATGTATAGACTAACCATAAGAAATTATTTACATTTGAAATGTTTGAACTTAAGACTTTCAAGGGAGCACACTTTCAAGTCTCAAGCCTTGACCACCAACAAAACTATGGTAGCGTTAGTTAGAACTTTATAAATATGATTTGAGAATAATAGTTGTATTTTGAGTTTGTGAATTTTGAAATTATAATTTGAGTGTGAAAAATTTATTTGGTGAATGAGTTTTGAATTGAATGGGAAATTTTTTATGTGACATATGATATTTGATACAAAAACTTACAATTCATAATCAAATACACAACTTAAAATTCTATTAAAACTCATAAAAAATTTTAAAAAAATCGAAAAATATTTTTTGTTGAATATATAAAAATTAACATGTGTCAATTGAAAAAAAAAATGTACTGTTCCAGTCAACCGACCGGACGACCGGTGGGATATCCGGTAGGACGACCGGTTCGTCCAAATGTTCCCGCCTTCAACCGAGTTTTCAAAAGTGAGCGTAAAATTAATTTTTGAAAGCTGCAAACAAGCACCATGTGAGAACCAATAGCTGGAACTAAAGTTCCAAAGTCCTACCAAACAAAGCTTCTTTTTTTTTTTTTTTTGACTCACCCGGTAAAATGTTTGTAAATTATTGTTCAATTAAATTATAGAATTATAATAAGTCGATATCATTGACTCAAACAGCTTATGATGCGTATGGTTTAGGGATTTTTCAAATTTTGATAGAAATATGTAAACATTCTACAGATTCAGATTATCTCATTTAAATGTATTAAATAAAAAATTCTTATTTAATTTTGGATAAAAAAAAAGTCACATCAATATATTTTTATTTTAGATTTAAAAATATTTTATTTTAAATTATCATAACAATTATAGACGATTAATTTTAGATTTTAATAATTTGTTGCAACTTTATTATACAATATTCATGAATTAAAGCTTCTTCATAAGCAAAAACAACTTTTTAATAGTCAATGAGATTTGAATCCTATTATTCGCTCCACATTATCATTGAGAATAAGATCTGAAACAAAAACAAAACCAATGAAAATAAAAATAAAAATAAAAATAAAAATACTCTTTTTTTTTCTTATGGGTGAAGGGCTAAAACCATTATAAGGCCTCTTTTAGGGCATTCACAATAGATGTGTTAAAATATGTATTATATGACAAAAAATATTAAAAGTGAGATCCAAAAATATGTGTTAAGAGTTTTTTAATTTAGTGAGTGAATAGTGAATGAATGGTAGTACAATTGATGTATTAAAGGATATGTTAAAGTTTGTGTTAAATATATATATATATGTGTGTGTGTATATAATAAATAAAATAAAATAAATAATTTAGTTTAATCAAAAATTTCAAGCCCAAAATTAAATTTCAAGTCCAAAAAAAAAATCCCAACAAGTAAAAAAAAAAAAAAAAATTTGCCGTTAACCGATCAACCGATAAGACCAGAAAAACCATCTCCTCCGCTAGCTAAAACGCTCGCGGCAGATAACAGACATATTAACATCTGACACTAACACACACTACTAACACACACGTTAACAACTCCATTGCAGCCCCAAACAATACCCTCAGTTGGCTAAAACTTGGCACCTGACATTAACACACAGCTTAGTGTGTCCATTATAGATGCTCTTAGGAAGATAGCTAAAAGTAAAAGCTAACTTTTAATTTATTTTAAATCACATTATCTCTTTACTTTTTTTACACGTTTTTTTGAAAAAAATCAAAAAATTAACTGTTAACTAACTTTCCAAAATAACCCTAAATAACCTGCAGCACTCAGAGCAATAAGGCGAGCTAAAGAGGAAGGAATTTCCTCCATCCACACACAAATGTTGCACCTCATGATCCAATCTAGCACAATCATGCACAATAAAATTTTCCAACCGGCCAACATGCGATATAAACACTGAGCGAAAGCCACTAAACTAATCCTACACTTTTTTAACATCATACTCAAATGTAGAAATGGTCCTTGGACAACATTAACGATCGTCAACGAATAACCTTCCAATTGGATATCCTGAAGCCCCAAATCCATCGCAAACACAACCGCTTTAAGGGCAGCCATAGCTTCAATGACATCTGTTAAGGTTTTGTTTGGAATAAACTAAAAAAAGTTAAAAAGCTCAAAAAAAATTTAAAAAGTTAAAAAGTCTATGGTTGCGGTTGGTAGAGTTTTCTAAATATGATTTGAGAATAGAATTGTATTTTAAGTTTGTAAATTTTGGAATTATGATTTGAGTATAGAAAATTTGTTTAGTGAATGCTTTTTGAAGAGAGTTTTGAAAAAAATTTTGAATTGAGTGAAGAATTTTTGATGTGACATATGAGCCTTGTTTGGTTTGTTTTTAAGAAAAAATTTTGAAAAAAATTCTCTACAAACAAATTTTCAAAAGTAATCAAACCAAACAAATTTTTTCAAAAAAAATCTCAAAATTTTGTTTGGTTACCTACTTTCCAAAATCACTCTCTCTCTCTCTCTCTCATACACATCAAATCAACCACTTTTTTTAAAACTCTCTCCCCAAAACAATTTTCCAAAACTATTTCTGAAAAAAGGCAAACCAAACAAGTTTTCGTACTTTTTATCTCAAAAATTACTTTACAAACACAAACCAAACACACCCATGATATTTGATACAAAAACTTATAACTGATAACCAAACACACAATTCAAAATTCTATTCAAAACTCATAAAAAAAATTTTAATTTAGAAAATATTTTTTTATTGAATATATAAAAATTAACATGTGTCAATTGCAAAAATAATAATAATAATAATAATAAAATGCACTGTTCCGGTCAACCGGTAAGACGACCAGTTAATCCAAATTTTCTCACCTTGAACAGAGTTTTCAAAAGTGAATGTGAAATTAATTTTTGAAAACTGAAAACAAACACCATATGCAAATCAAAACCTGGAATTAACGTTCCAAAACTCTACCAAACAGAGCCTATATTATTCAAAGTAGCTTGTGGGAAAGCCACTAGAACAAAATTATTATTTTGCACTTTGAATTCAACTACCCAAAAAGTCAAACAGTTAAAAGTCAAAAAGTCAAAAGAGTATTACACGTCTTTTCGTAAAAAGTCAAAAAATTATCCCAAAATACATATTTTTTTCTCTACTTTTTAAAAAGTGCACTTATATAGCATATCCCAAACAACTACTAAATGTAATAATTATATATTTTGTCTATTATACATATTATTGCCTCGTTTGACAACTTAATATTTTAGCTTAAAAGTCAAAAAGTCACTAAAAAAAATTAAAAAGCCAACAACCTATACCAAAAAGTCAAAATTTCTATTTTCTTTCCAATTTTGCACATCTTTTTGTAAAAAAATCAAAAAATCATTTCACACATACTAATTTTTTTGGCCTCATATTTTACCTAAAAATTTAAAAATTAAAAAGTTATTTATCATACTTAGAATTACTATACTTAAGTTTCTATCTTCCTATATAAAGGAGTCTTGTATATATTGTTACATAATTATTTAACACAATATTGAATATATATATATATAATATATAATATTCTCTCACTCTCTTAAATATTATAACATGGTATCAACAATTTATGTAATGCACATTTATTAATTATGAAAAATCATAATGCACTATATATAATTAATATACATTGATTTTATCATAATTATAATTTATTAAAATAACCAACAATTTATATGATGGTTTCGATTTAGACCCGACCATTTTCATGTTCTTAGATCCGGAATCTCATATTTTTAATTGTTGTTTATACCCTTTTCATCTTGTAGTTAGTTGAGTTTGGTTGTGTGGAGTTGTTGGTTGTATTTGAAACAAGTTGGGAGTTAATTTTTCAAAAGAGTTATTGTCCATTTCATTTTTTGTTCGCTTGAGCGATGCTATGGTCGCTTAAGTGGTCTTTGAGATCTTCCAGTAATTTTACAAGCCTATAAAACTTCTGAGAGTAGGGTGATCTTCGCTCGAGCAGTCCTTTCGTCGCTCGAGCGGTCTTCCGTTTTTATATCTTACGCTTGAGCGATGGATTGGCCGCTCGAGTGGCCTGTGTGTATATTAGATCGAAAAAAAACAATTTTTAGTCACTTTTTCATTTCTTTCTCTCTCTAAAATCCTTTAAAACCTAATTTCTTCACTTTCTCTCTCTAGTTCTGGATAAAACCCTCCCATACAACCTAGTCCATTGACTCCACCACCATAGTGCTTTGGAGAAAAACATAGAGCTCGTAGAGAGGTTTGTTTTAATCGGAGAAGATTTTATTTTCGGCTCCATCAAACTTCAACTATTGCTTCTCTCTTCTTCTAAGTTTAAGGTAGAGATTTTTTCAACCTTTTTTATGATTCTTAACTTGGTTATTTGTTCCTTTAAAGGGCCTAGTGATTTGGGGGTTATAGTTTGAATCTAGAGTTTTGACTTGGGTGGTTCTTGGAAATATAAAAGAGAGATTTTCAAATTGATTCATGGGACATGTTGTGGAGATAGTTATAATGTTAAATTGTGTTGAAATTTTGAAAATCTCTTCTTGAAATACATTATAGAAAGGAATGGATTTTGGTTGGAAAATTATTGAATTTTGGAAACTAAGAACAATGGAAAGTGATTGAAATTTGAAATGAGAATGAGAATATATACATGATGATGAAGACGGAGTTGAGTATGTAATATCACTCCTATATTGAAATTATGAGGTTTTGCTTGTTGTTGAAAACTTATCATTTGTTTAGGAATATTTGTTTTGGGGCTATTGGTAGAGGATAGCTTTAATTGTTGTAAAAATTGCATGAGAAATAGGTTCATTGAAAACTATTTACTCATACACATTGAATTGAACATTGTTTTAAATACATATTTTGAAAATATATTGTTTTTGAGAAAAATTGGCAAATACCTTGATGAATCTGGTTAGGGGGTGTGGTTGTGGTTTTATTATGTTGGCTTATGTGTCCTTGATGAAAGTCCAGAAACCCACGTTGTTATGTGTCGTTCCTTCCAGATAGTACCAGTAAAATAACTTTGATAGTGCTTGTATAGCCTACTAGGAGACACGCACTTAGAGATTCTCAGTGTTATGTATCCACTACCCTGTTTTTTGTCTTCAAGATATTGTTTTTTTATGAGTTGGTCATAATCATATCATGGCATTATTTGAGAAGAAGGAAGTTAAACGTTTTGATAAAGGCATGCATGAGCATTTACCTTATGACTTTATTAAGCATCATATATTGTGTTAAAGTGTCTCTACTGGGCTTTAGCTTACCCTATGTAGAAAATAATTTTCAGGTGCTGATAATATGCATCCACCAAGGACGTAGCTTAGGACGACTTGGAGCTGAGAGTTTCTTTTTGTTTCTTTTGTGTAATTAATTTATGTACAAGCCTTGGGCTTTCTCTGTATTGAGTTTAACTTACTTTTGTTGTATTTCCAGTATTGACTTGGAAAAATGTAGCCATTAGGGTATAACTTACACTTGCTTCCTTTTGTTTCACATTATATTCTCATGTCATATGCTATAAATTCAGGATCTATAATTTATGAATGTATACATGCATATGTCATCTTTGTGTGAGAAAAGAGAATTAAAGAAGGGTTAATCTTATATAAGTTTCTTCTAGATCTGGAATATTATGAAGTGAGTTATTACAATTATTTCAGGTCGTTACAATTTATCATGATATTATATTTTTATTTGATTTTTACATATTTATAACTATCTATACTACTATCTATCTTCTGTACTACTATATATGTAAGAGCTTCTCATGGTGTAGACACAAATATGTCTCATATTTTTTATTTTTTTCCAAAATACCCCTATAATAGTTTTTTAAAACAAAAAATTACATGGTGAAGTGAATGCAGTTTGAACACATGACCTTATGTAAAGGAAACAACATATTTGCTACTTCAGTAACACATGACGCATGTTTTTCAAATTTAAATTAAAATATATATTTTATAAATTTAATAGCACATACGATGCATGTGCAAATTCTAATAATACACATATGAATCATATTTTTAACTATGTATAATATAACTTGATTTAGGAGAAAGCACCAATAAATCTCATATCCCTATTTTATACACCAATAATACCTTTTTAAAATTTAATGAACTCAACCATATAATGGAAAATGAATTAATTAACCTATATTTTGTATGCTTTATCAGCAGTTGGTGAGGGTAAATTATGAAAGCCCCATATAGCTGAATGACAAATTTACCCAAAGTGTATTAAGAGATTTTATAATTGTTTTTGGTATGATTAAAAAATCCCACATAATCAGCCTTTCCAAAATAAGAAGATCTCACATATTAGAATCCTCTCACATTATGAGATGTGATTTTGCAGGATGTGAAATTTATGAGTTGTGGTTTTACCCAAAGTGTACTAAGAGATTTTATAATTGTTTTTGGTATGATTGAAGAATCCCACATAATCAGCATTTCCAAAACAAGAAGATCTCATATATCAGAATCTTCCCACATTATTAGATGTGGTTTTGTAAGATGTGAAATTTATAAGATGTGGTTTAGTGTATGTGGAACTTTGTAAAACCTTATGACATTATGAGATGTGATTTTATAGGATGTAGAATTTATGAGAACCTTTAATGTATATATTTACATTCATTCACCACCCAACGGGAATCCCATCCCAAATCAAATCCGTGATTTTCTCCACAGGATTCCACAAAATAATATCTTTGTCTGTAACATTCCCTCCACAACAAAACAATCAATTCAAATCTATGTGGAACAATGCCATAAACGTAAAACCCACTCAAGAATATATATTCCTTATCAAAATCAGTGGGACTAAGCGGTTTATAAGAAATCAAAAAAGACTAAATGCATCACAATTTTTCCTAAAGGGATTTACGGATAATTTTTTCTAAATATAATGATTTTTTTTATTATAAAAAATTATGTAATGTGATTTATAATAAATTTTGTAATTATTGTTCCTTCAATCTCTTATTTTTCAAATATGTTGCTTGACATTGCAAGATAAACTTTGCTGGACTATCTTGTACTGTAAATGTCATTGAACCAATTGAGTCTTTCACTATAGTAGTCACATCTATAGCGCCCCACTTTTTGTTACTCAGATTCTATTACCAAACCATTATTATTGATTTAATTTCAAAGATAACATGCGGAAACTCTTTATATTAACAAGAATACATGAATAAAGATTCTCTCATCCGAATACAATATGAATGCAACATGAGTTATAATTAAATAAATTGTCCGTAGGCTTACATCTTTTAAATTAAAAGAAAAGGTTTAGGTTTAACCTTTTTACATCAATGGCATTCCGTCCACAAATAAAAAACCCCGTGGCCAACAACTAAGGATGATCCTCGATCTTGAACACTTTTTAGCATCACCTGAAAAGAATTAGCAACGTGGAATGAATATAAAATCCAGTAGGGATCCCAACGTGATCCTAAACAATAACAACATACAGATAGCTATGATCATGAATGCTTTATATCATATCATATACATAATGTGACGATTTATACTGAAAATATACTTATACAGGTACTTTTCTCAAAATCATTCAATTGACCTAACATGTAACGCCCTCAAAATAAACCCATAAATCAACCAACGATAGCATGCTTAGACATGAGAAAATAAAGCATGATTGTATTCCATCAGAGTAATCCTTACAAAATGTATTACATGTTGACATCAA
This sequence comes from Camellia granthamiana, assembly GCA_036172215.1. NCBI lineage: Eukaryota > Viridiplantae > Streptophyta > Magnoliopsida > Ericales > Theaceae > Camellia > Camellia granthamiana. The sequence goes on along the minus strand of CM069904.1, from coordinate 33,216,015 downwards.
AAGTAAATGCCCTAAGGGCTTACAACTTTCCAAGTCAACACTTGGTTACAGAAAAGAGTTCTAACTCTATACAAAGAAAGCTCTTGGCTTGATATACATGTAATACAACCAAAAACACAAACAGTCCAACAGTCCCAAGCCTCTCAAGCTACGTCCTTGGAGGTGGCATACTACCTGTACTTGAAAATGATATTCCATATAGGGTGAGCCAACGCCCAATAGAGATATGCTAAACACAATATGAGCAGTAACTAAGACATTAGCAATTGATAAATGTTTAACTCACTTAAATCAAATTCATAAACCATTTCCATTACATAACAACTGTGTCCATGTTTCATTTTATTTTCCAGTTCTTATCCAGTTTTCAATTCACAACTACGGCTCAGAACCTGGCCAAACAGCTTAAATGAGATAGTAACTCGTATTAAACATTTCCCACTTCATATTAGATAAGTATACTAGCTGTATCAACATTTCAACAGATAAGCATATGAGCTATATCAACACTTCAACAGATAAGCATATAAGCTATATCAACACTTCAACAGATACACATTTTAGTGCTGTATCAACGGAGTCCATCCCTTATCTCCTCCCAAACAACATCCGGTTTAGAGGTCCATCCCCTATCTTCCCCTAAACCGTGGAGTACATCCCCTATCTCCTCCCACACACACAACGTATATAAACATAGGTCATATACATAATCAATCAATACATAAAATTAATATATTCTTTCAACCGTCATATTCGATGACACATCCAATTGAGTAGTATTAGTTTGCCTAATCATCATGCATTGTCTACAACAATCAAGACTACCTTCCACTGGTAGCCCAAAGCAATTATTTCTAAACAGATAATAAAAGCACCAATAGATAAATTATCCGCATTTTCAAAAGTGAACGATTTATTAATCCGACTCCACTATTCCAACTCATAATGAACCAATATCATTATATTCAACTCAATTTCACAAATCCATAACTTTCCCAAATTAATTATATCAATTAATTTATACATAATTTAGGGTTTTCTACCCCATCTCTCATTATTAAACCAAAGGTTCAAATATCAACAACCAACAACTATATCATCATTTTGAGACCCAAAATACATATTATGAGCCAAAATCACAAAACCCTCTTTTATACATTTTGAAACCCTAGTCCCAAAATCAAAACACTTAAACCACATGCTCAATACCTAGGTCAAAACCCATAAGAGTGAGTAGGAATCCCTACCTCAAATTCGGAGCTCAAAGGAAGAAGATGAAGAAATTCCACGTGCTTCAAAACCCAATATTCTCGGATCAAAATGTAGCCCTCGACGATCAACACACTTTTTGTAAAGGCCAAAGGGAAGGAAAACACTCTAGCTAGATCAAACCCTAGAGAGAAGAGAGATTCTAGAGAGATGAGCTCTCAAAAATGGCTTTTTGAAAAAGTAAGAGAGAGAAAGAAAAGTGAAAAGTGATTTAAAATCACCCAGTGGATAACTCATATACGCATGACCCGCTCGAGCGGAGAATAGAACGCTCGAGCATCAAGCAAACAAATCTGGACCCGCTCGAGCGTAAGAAGGCCCGCTCGAGTGCCAAGAAACAAAAGTAAAACACATCCGCTCGAGCGTGAAGAACCAGTCCGCTCGAGCGTAGATTTTCATCTCCCAGAACTTTTGAGAAAAAGAACTACCCGCTCGAGCGCCAAAAGGCCAGCTCGAGCGCGACCCACTCGAGCGTAGAAAACCCGCTCGAGCGTAGAAAACACACCTACAGAAGTTTTGCAGGGACACGAAATGCTGGAAGGGTGTAAACCCCACTCGAGCGCAGGAATACCCGCTCGAGCGGACCATTCAAAAACTGGGCAATAACAATGGGAGCCAAAGCTCTACCAACCTGTAACAACCAAGCCCAACACATCCTAAAACTCAAACAAATGGATTTAAAGGACGACAACAAGACAAATACAACTACCAACTCCACGGAACCGAGTCTGAAATACAACTGAACAGTAAAGGGACAACTGGGATCGCTATATAACAACACAAACAATTCACTTTTCTTTCTCATTTCCAATTTATTAATAACGCATCACAACTAGTTGTTTTAAAAATACTTTTACAAAACCCAATTACTTCTTATTATTTATGCCCAATACAAAACATACGTTCACTTGTGATACATTCATCACATTCCCTTGGCCCTAACTCCTTGATCAATAAACATTTTCAACAACTCGTCTAATACGCCTAGTACATACATATATGTCCTAACATGAATACGAAATCAATACATGTACAATGATTAGTACACTATCACATAAAACAACCCCGCCTCACCCAACCATAACCATCACCTACTCATGATATACAAGGATACACCAAGACAAAATGAGAAACGAAACAATATTCTACCTGCCTTAAGCACAGTAAGCTAAGGATATACATTTCCATAACAAAATGCCAATTTACTAGACACAAGCTAGAAGGTAATGATACCTTTGCCAATTTACCAAACACCTACTGGAAGGTAATGGTACCTCTGCCAAGTTCTCCAGGCGCTAGCTGGAAGGTACTAGTACCTTTTATTCTAAGCGTGACCAATTCTCCAAGCGCTAGCTAGAAGGTAATAGTACCTCTAATTCTCAGCGCATGAACATTTCTAACTATCTCAAATACTATAATGCATAATAACACAAGTGTACTACATACACGATATTATTCAACACAACAATGCCATCCTCCACGGATGACCAAGGACAAAACCTCTAAGCATATGTATTTGTTAGGTTTTTGTATGCGAATCAAACCTAAATTGTGCCTATGCAGAGGAGTTTGTAATCTTAATCCTATTATGTTTGTTACTTCGCTGACTATGTTGGGGATCGAGCTATCAATTGTGCGCTCGAGCGAAGATGCAATCCTTTTAGAAGTTTTACTCACCTGCAAAAGTACTGGGAGTTGTATTTTTATGCTTGAGCGGCCTTTCCTACGCTCGAGTGTAGATCCTTGTTCTGAAACACGTGTTTTAGTCAGACCGCTCAAGCGTCCTTTCCTGTGCCTCGAGTGAAGATCGTGATTCTGTTTGCTATAAATCTGCGATTAATTCAGTTTCTAGGATACGACTTCTAGATCTTCTTTTTGGGTATTAGGGTTTTCATCTAGAGCTTCTTTGCTTGTTTCCTTTGATATCCAGAGGGTTTATATCATGAATTGAGTGGATTATATCAAAGAGTTTGTTTATTTTGTTTTATTCACAAAAGAGAAAGTTTTCTTCGGTGGATTCTGTGGAATTTGGGCCTGAAGCTTTGGTGGATTTCAGAGTGGCTCATCATCATGGATTCGACATCGGTATTATGGATTCAACGTTGGACAAGACAATTCCAAGGTGAAGACGGTGGTGGAAGAGGCACATTGGGGTCAGTTCAATTTGGGCATGGATTCGCTAGGTAATTGAGAGCACACTTGTGTAATTCATTTTTGTCTTCTTAGTAGATTGTTTTGTGGTTTTAGCCTATGGTTTTTTCTATCACAATTGGAGGTGTTCCAATTCTATTTTTTTCAAGTTAAATTGTTGTGTCGATTCATCTTTGATTGTTTGATTGTGATTGTTATTTACTAGTTAAAATTGATACATAATCACAAATAAATATCTCAGCGGCTTTTTAGATTTTTTTAGTATTAAATACACATAAGACAACAATCCAATTCTCACGAGACCTTAAGTCCAATAATAATAATATGTAAAGGTTTCAAAATCTGACCTCAAGTTCATTATTAATTTACGAAGGGTTATGATTTTATTTTCTTTCCAAAAACCAATTTTTCTTATTTTCCAATCCACACTACTCCAATCATTTTCTAAAAATTCATTCTCTTCATTTAATTAAAAACCACATTCTTGATGCCAAAGCCACAACCCAACCCAACCCCACTCAATATGATTAATCCAAACAATTCCAAAACCATGGTTACTTCTCCCTTTTTGATATTAACACAATTACACAATCCATATTAACAAAATACAAAAGATTATTCAACTTCCTCGATTTTAAATCCATTAAGTCAATAATATTAAATTAGGGCTTTCCTCCCTCTCAACATAAACATGTTAAACTACTCCCCAATTAATCCAAAAAACAACCTAACTTAACAACTTCAATCACAAGTATCAAACCCTAGATCATTTTTCATGACTTTCAAGGAAATCCACAATGAATATGGTTTTTATGCAATAAAATCTACCACATGTCTATCTATAGACGAGGTATTGAGCAAGAGTAAAGAAATCCCTACCTCTTGAAGTGAAGAGGAGACAACCTAAAATTCACCGGCGATGAAACCATGAACTACTTAGATCAAAAGGAAGCTATTGACAAGATTTACAACCTTTCTCAAAGGACCAAGGTGAAAAGATAGTTCTAGGTGAGTAGATCTAAAGATCTGAGTGAAAAAGTTTGAGTTTTGAGAAAGAGAAGAGAAACGCACGATGTAGAGAGAGAAAAGAAAAGGAAAGTGAAATGAACAAGTGTTTAGAGCCTATTTATAGTAGTAAAGTATTAATAGAATAATAGCCCCAAAGTCAATGAAAAGAATAATTCAAAACCCCTAAAAAGTAGGGCCCAAACCATACCCAAAAATCTGAACATTACTCGCAGGGGTTGACCCCCAAGGCAATGGTGTTGAACCTCAAGAAGAAATGCTGAGACACTAATGTGTGCAACAGACAATGGTCGACCCTAGGAACCCGTGGTGTCGACCCTATAAACCAGTAGCAACACCCAGAACACAGCAGCAAACAAGGGTCGACTCCAGGTTCCGTGGTGTCGACCCCAAAAACTAGTAGAGACACCAAGAGTAAGGCAGCAATGTGGTGTCGACCCCAGGAACCCATAGTGTCGACACCATAACAGAATTTCTAAGTTCCAAAAGAACTTTTCGATGAAATCAAACGCAAACGAACAATCCTACAAAGTCCCAATCGAATTGTACCCCTCCAAAACCAAGATATAACAACTCCAAAGATTCTCAAAATGAAAATAAAGAAATTAAATATACTCTCCAATAGTTTAAAGGACACAAGTGCTACAACATCATACTCTTATATATATATATTTATAAACAACAAAAAGAAAAATTAATATCATTATATTATATTTTGTAATTATTAATTAAAAGATAAATACCTCATTAAAATTTTAACATTATAACATTTGCAATGACGATAAGTATTTTGACCGTAATAATCTTTAGCCTTTTCATAATAGGTCTTGCATAAATTAACCCACAAATTATCAATATTTATTTCTTCAATAAATTCAAGAATACGAAAAATGTTAGACATGCACACAATTTTAAATTAATTAAACATTGCATATATATTATACATTCATATTTTTATAATTTTCATTGTTAAAGATTAAGAAATCTTACATTAAGCATAGGCGCACAATTTCGTATTTGAATTCTCTTAACATTTGATATTAATAATCATGGTTGTCTGAATCATACGATTCGTGCAATTTTTTCATAAAACGATTCGAATTGAGTAGTTGAATCATAAATTTAAAGGAATCATGCGATTCGAAATAAGAATTGTAGAAATCAATGTGAATTGTCGATACGTACGATACTCACGATTCAAATTTCATTTTTTTTCTCCTGCCCAAATCTGTTAAACGAAGTTGTTTGACTTCTTTAATTCAAAAAAAAAAAAAAAGGAAAAAAGAAAAAGGAATGATAAATAGAAGAAATCATTCGAAGAACAGATGAAAAACTCAAACTAAGGCTTGACTGAGAGAGAGACGAATCAAAGGAAAGAGACAAACCTGTTCGAAAAAGAGGATTTTCGAACATGCCAGTGAGAAATCTGAAGAAACCTGAAGGTATGTAAAGAAATAGCTAGGAATTGTCTTCTTCTACCCATTGTTTGTCTCATTGCTTAGTCTTCTCTCTCTCGGTACTCAAAAAATCAATCTGTGGGTTAGCTTTTCTTTACCATAGAGTCTCCTTGCAAGGTCTTCTTGTGGGTGAGAAAACATTAAAGTGATGGGTGTTGGTTTAATGTTGTTGTAAGGCTTTACATCACTATCCTCCTTTAATATATATATATAATATAATATTTTATATAAATTATATATTTTTCCTTATTTGATTAATTTCGATTCTTTATTGATTCTTTATTCACTATTAATGGTTCTCACTTGTCATTATTGTCTAGTTGTTTATTATTTTCTTGTGTGTGAATTTTTTTTTTAAAATTATGTGGATATTCTTGTGAATCAATAGTGATGAAAAATTCAAAAACAGTGGCTAACCCAACATGGGAACATTGTACAAAAGTTACAAAACAAAAACTGAAATGCAAATATTGTGGAAATAATTATTGGGGAGGTGTGTATGAAATGAAACAATGATGCATGAAATTTATATTAGATTGTTATTTTTTTCATTCTAAGCACTATATTTGTGATTTTATATGTATATAAATATGTAAAATATATATATATATAGTGTTGTGAATCTTACGATTCACAATTCGATTCGATTCATGATTCAATTTTTTAGAAATACGATTTAAGATTCGATTTGCGATTTGACAACCATGTTAATAATGATTGTGAAATTGAGAATCCGTTCTCGAGATTCCATGAGATTAGCTTTCATGCACCTTATTCCGTGATAATTTTTTTTAATATAATACATATCATGAAAACATTGTTGTTTGTGATTGGATAAGAACATTCAAGTTTTATTTACCATTTACATATACATTCTGCATTAAGTAGGAAATGATTAACATAGAACTTGTTATACCTGCATGTAGAGAGACATGGATTTGATAGTTGAAAAAATATAATTGTCAAATAAAATAATTTTGAGTATATATTATAAAAGACAATGTACTATGAGCTTACCGTGAAAATATTTAATCATTAATCTAGTGACAAACAAAACTTTATCATTATCAAGTGTCTCTAACAATTACATCTCATCAATTGTTGCAAACTAATCTGATAAAGTTACACGAACTAAAGTCATATTGTTTCTCAATGTATCATAAAAAAAAAATAATAAAGATTAGATATTACAATTTTAAAAAATTTAATATAAAAGGATTGATATACTATTTCATAGAAATTTCTAATTTATAATAATATAATTTAAATGATAGTATCATACCTATTATCAAGTAGCACAATCTCTCTCTTCAAATAAGAACGATTTTGAATCGTTTGATACTTAGTGAAGCTAACAACCAAGCCAACAACATTTGTCAAATGCAAGACAGTTTAAAATATTTATAGATAATTATTACACTGTTTATGAGTTATTATTTCATTGAAAAAAATAGTTTATAATAATGTACGTATTAGTTGTACATCTTGATGAAGTTTTTGATCAATATTCGATAATCTTTTAATAAAATACTAGTATAGTGGTATCTTATCACAATGGTCAATTATATGTTCAATTGTTGTATCATTATTGTAGTAGTATAGCACTAAATTAAATTTCTCATTTGCTGGTATAACTTGGACTCCCCGAAGCAGTAGACTTTGCCTTCAATAAGATATTCTTTAAAGAAATCAACTTCTTCGTGACATACCATTTCTTCATAACATCACCCTAAAGAAAAATTAAGTACACATTTGTTAAATAATAAATTTTTATATGTAACTTTTATTGATGTATAGTATTAAGGCATATGTTAATGACAACATATAAATACCTGAACATCAAGAAAAATCAAACTCAATGTCATGTTGCCCCTAGCATGATTGAGCACTAGTGTTAATATGACTAATCGTGCTCTAACCTTCCAATTTTTTCCGTATGGATGAAGATGAGCAAAATAAGTATAATGGGTAACTATAAAACCTATGAATAATAACAAAGATATTTATGAGAATATAAAAATAAAGAATATAGAAAAGAACAATAATAGCTAGAAAATAATGTATACACAATCATTATAGTTACAAAGATAATGTATATACAAAACCTGTATAGTTATTTTTATCTGATGTTGATGAATTGAATGTCATCCTGCTATCTATGTATACACAAAAAATGAAATTGTTATAGGTAAAGAGTTGGTATTGAATGCATAAAATTATAAACTTTTAGTAGGTGAATTTAAAATAACAATAATAATAACATATTAGAAATTACCATTTGGTACAGTAATATTCGGATTTGGCTTCGTAATCACTTCTTCTGAAATTGTTATAAGTAAAGAGTTAGTATTGCAATTGTTAGTAAGTTCCTAGTTTGGACAAGATGGACAGATGACAGTCCATAAACAAACCAAAAACTCAAAAAAATAGTGAAAAATATCAAGCTTTGTGGTTGAGTTATGCCTTGATAGAATTCAAGGACTTCTTTGGAGACAATTGATTAAAGAAACAAGTACAACTAAAATTGGAATTGAAATTGAACGTAGTACTTGATTACAAGAACAATAAAGTTACAAGATTACAAGCTAATTTCTATGCCTAAGTTACAGATGAACAACGCCTTAAGTAACTCCTACTGCTACTCCTAAGTTTTCACAAATTTGTGAATGAGTTTGAAGGTTCTTTTTCTCTTTTAAATTCCCAGCTTTTGTTTAATTCCACTGGCCACGATTACTGCAGCCATGTGTCTCTCATTGATGCAGGCAAGTGAACTCGCTCCACCACTTGGAATAACTGAACACTCACTACAATTGCTTTTAACTACCTCTTCATTTGACTATGTGCTTCATTTAGTCACATGCTTGCACATTTTTGGTACTAAGACACTTGTCCACTTTACAAGTCTTCAACTTAGACCTCATCCAAAAGTTCAAGGCCACGTCAACATCCCTTGTCGATAGGCCAAACTAAAGATTTTAGTGCCAACAACAATGCACACAAAAGAACCGTCAACATAATCACTTGATAGTTGGCTTGAATTTAATCTGTAAGGATTTTTCAATCCTTGCTGGCACGCTCACATTTATGATATTTTCCTTCATAGGAAAAATAAGCCAACAAATACGTTTGGTAAGTATAGATAGAGGGTGTAGATTGATATTGTTTAAGTTAGCCTGAGTGTCCAATGTGAAAGACCGAAAACACGAGCGGAGTAGGTACCACGTGCCTTGTAATGACTCGAATCGAAACCTAACCCTTATTCACTTTCGTATAATAGAGGTTGTATTAAAAAGGTTTGCTGTCAAAAATTTGACTTGACTTGAAATTTTTCTAAGTGTGAAAATTGGGTTCTTCAAAACTTACAATTTTCAAAATAATTTTTGACGGTAATTATTCCTTATATATTAAATAGTCTAAATTGATTTTATGAGATTTTTCTACGAAGTATTAACCTCTTTTACTTCAACGTCGAACTTGGAAATTTCAGTCGGAAAATTATTTTGTACTAAAACTAGGGGAATCACTTTTTGATTAATTAGATTTTGATTTTTTTTTTTTTTGTATTTTTTTTTTTGAATCCAAATGGGGGATATTTCCTTATTTACATTGTAAACTTAAGTAAATGAAATATAAATGTAAGAGGCTAAATTAAAGTATTTACTTAAATGATTATATATATAAATAAGATTGATGTACTAGGAGTGTCTTAGGAGCTGAGCTGTGTGACTAGCTGTGTCTAGAGTGCTCAAGCGGTCAAGTGGTCGTTTAAGTGAAGATGCGATGCTTCCAGTATCTTCACTGTACACCTACAAAACTTCTGAGAGATTGCGTTCATCGCTCGAGCAGTGAAATGTTCACTCGAGCGATCTATTTAGGTTAGCAGATTTAAAAGTCGACTTATACCCACTTTTTTTTTTCACTTTTTCATATCCCCTCTCTCTCTCTCTCTCTCTCTCTCTCTCTCTCTCTCTCTCTAACATCCATTTCCAAACTGTAACCCCAAAAACACTTGATTTCTCTCATTTCTACTAAGAATCTACCTTAGATCCTTCAAAAGAGTTGAAGAACAAGCTTTGATCAAGATTTCTACCGATTGATTTGTGATTTTATTGAAGCGTTGAGTTGGGTTTTCATCTTTTCATCATCACTTTTGAAGTAGGAATACCTTTAACCTTTTATATCTATATTTTGACTTGATTATGTGTTAGTTGTTCATACTATATGTATAGGATGAGATAGATGATTTGATTTAATGGGTATTAATGATAAAAGAGGGGTTTTGCTTCAATGATCTTATCATTTTTTAATATTCTTTGATAGAACCAACATTTAACCCATGATTTTTGGATTGATAAAGAATATAGAGAAAACTCCTAAATTTTGCAAAAACCTAATTATTGGTTTTGGTTTTTAGGAGATAATTGTAAATAAATTGAAGTTATGTGGATATGTTGAGATAGGATATCTTGTGATGAGACTAGCTTATGGATTTGTTGAAATGATATTGTTGTGTGATGTATTTGGTACCCGCATGGGGAATTTTAGGTGCCCACGTGCCCGATCGTGTGAGGACAATAAATGTGGAGAATGTTTGAGGTGTCCAGGTGCCTAATCATGTGAGAACAATAAATGTGGAAAGTGTGAGGTGACCACGGGCCCTTCTGTATAAGAACGAAAAATGTGGGATTGTTTTGAAAGATTTTATATTCTTCTATATATATAAAGACTCATGTGGATTTGTTATTAATAAATGTCTTGGAGCAACATATTTTGGGTTACACATCATTGTATCTAATGTTTATATACCTTATTAAATGTATTCTCTACTAGGCATTAGCTCATTCCTATCATAACAAACATTTCAGGTTGTGATGATATGCCTCCACTCAACTAGGGATTGGTGAAGATCTTGATGGAACAAAAAGGCTTGTTTTGGATGTTTTATGTGATTACTGCCACTAGGCTTAAGTGTTTGGAATAGAAATTTCACTTATGTGTGTAATCAAGGCCCTAAACTTGAAAGGTGTAAGCCCTCTTTGTGCATTTTGTTGTATCTCTTTTATTTCTTGAACTATAATGTATTATTATTATGATTGCTAGTGTTGTAAAGTGAAATGCAACATCTATGAGAAGCGTTATCACTGGACTTATGAAGTGGTTGTACTTTGATTAATTTTCCATAATCTTTCTTTATACTTTGAAATTGGAGATTAATAAAGGATTGGTAATTATAACATAAGTTAAAATATTAGGAATTTACAACTTGGTATTAAAGCTAACCAAGTTTGAATACCTTGGGCTGGTGGGAAGTGATATTTGTCACAATAGGTTTATCAGGCTAGGATGGGACGTTTATGTACTTTGCATGACATGTGTGTGCTTATATGACTATGTGGATATAGGATTAAACTCGTAAGATGAAGTATGTGCCTATGAATTTCTTAGGAGTCTTGTTAGGAGGGCACCTAATCAATGCCATTTTAACTCGAATTCTTTGAATGTTAGTGGGGCAAATTGACATCTTAGGAGGATAATTCAAATGTACTTTATGTGATTATATGCTTTTGTGGGTATTTGAAGTAGGTGGTGAGTTGAACCTTTTGTGGAGTTCATAGTGGGTTGAGAGTGATTTAGTGAGACACGAGGTGCTCTAGGACTTTCTGGATGGCATGGTTGGTCTTGGAGTGGGTGTTCTTGCGGCAGATTATCGCAGTGGACTTGTTTAGGATCGAACTAATGTACTGGTAAGACGTGGTGTGTGGGCGTATCCAGAGGAGTATCACTATTAGTTACTGAGTTAGAAGTTTTATGTTAACTTTGTTTCATCGTAGGTATATAGAGACTTAGGGTTATCGGTGTGTTGGGCCTAGAATTGTCATTTAGTTTAGGCATAGACTTGTATCTTAATTGTAGGAAATGATAGTGGAACTTGCAATGTGCATTTGGGTGTTCATTGAAAGGGGGATGTTGATCTCCTGTATTATTTCTTTTGATTCTGTGTTTGGTGGGTGGTATCTTTTGAACATGGTGTGGAGAACTTTTTCCCAAGTTATAGGATCCTAATTGTTATGTCCGGGTGTTGGAGTGTATACTGTAGACACCCCATTTTTGACCGTCCATAAGACTTGGGCACTTTGTTCCAAACACTCGATGATGAAAGTTATACTGTGCAATCTTTTGAATTCTTAACGAGGAAATTTGGATTCGAGCTCTAATTCCAAACCTTACGCCCCATTTTGGCCAACCTATTTTAGACCTTAAAACTCTCTTTTCAAAATATTTTTCCAAATGTTTCTAGGATGTTCTGAGGCTCACATTTCGATTAAAATATTGCACTTTTCGATAAACCAAGTAAGGACAAAGTGGAAATAAACGGAAGGGAGGTAAACTCTTTCAAAAATATTTTAAAAAATCTTATTTATAGGTTTGGAGTTGAAGGAATAGGAGGGGATGTAAGAAAATTAGTTTAGGAAAATGTTGAGCATCAAACCGTTAAGAAAGAAAATGAACAGCCTTCACTAAATTAGGCATATCTCTCTGACCACTTAGAATTTAGATGTAAGGCCACCACCATTGGAAAGTAGACTTCTGGGGTTTTAATTTAGGCTCAAGAATCACCTAAAACCAAGTGAACCAACAAGGAGGGTGTTTTTCGGGAGTACCAATGCTAGCAGTAGCACTATTCCCAACCCCACTGAAATCAATACCGTTGCCACTGATCCCAAAACTGCCGACCCTTTTGCAAATACCAACCCACAAACAACCGGCCCAACCCAAGCTCAAGATAGAACTTTCACTCCTTCCATATGAGCCTAACTAGCACACTAAAAGTCCTGATGGAAAAAGGGTATCTCAAACCCACTCCCTGCTAGACATAACCCCACCAAATACTGTGCGTACGATCAGCAGCATGGTCATGGTTTCGATCGTTGCTACCACCTTCGTCATGAGGTTTAGAATCTCATCGACAACCAGACAATAGCTCCACCTTAAGAACCCAATGTTACCACCAGCCCACTTCTCATCCACAACCAAGTTCCTCTTCCTTACCTTAACCTCATCCATGTACTACCACCTACCTTCAACCCCAACATATATATCACCTTAGCCCATCTGCCCAAGCCAAAGGTGTTTATTGTTGAAAGTACTGATTTGTGCATAATGGATGCACCCAACCCAGTTCAGGTACGCCAAGAGCACCAAATGGCCGAACCCACTACTGCTAAGATGTTGGGAATAATTGTAGACCTTCAAGGAATGGTGGCAGATTTAACATTTGGGATTTCGATCCCATCAAAAAACTCCCTAATCTTGGGGCGAGCTGCAGTTGAAAAGGGCCAACCCCAAGCTATCTCAAGCCTAGGTGATGACAGATCAATAACAAATGGGCCTCACTTCGATATAGCCACCTAATTTCTTGGCCAAGCAGAAGCAAGTTGCAAGAACAAGGCTGGGACAAGTATTGATCCCTATGCACATCTTCGATGGGATATTGAGACTTTGAAGGTCAAAGGGTTGAACAAGGAGCAAGTGCTCACAGTTGTTGCGAAGACTGTGGATGACACTTTTATCGCTCAGGTTGAGAGCATTTGAATCAGGGGGCAAGCCTTGAAAAGGGATGCTTTACCAAAAACACCCATCCTAATTCCAGTCCCAAGCCCACGAATACCCAACCAACACCTTCCAACCCATTTGCCAATATTTCCGAAACTAGTGCTCCATGCTCCCAAAATCGAACCTTCGCCTATCTCCATATGAGCTTAACTTGTGCATTAAGGGTACTGATAGAGAAAGGGTATCTTAAACCACTCAATCCTCGACCTCTCCCTAATCCTCTCCCACCTAGACATGACCCTACCCAATATTCCACATTTCATCAGCAGTACGGCCATCATACTGACCGTTGCTTTCGCCTTTGCCATGAAATTCAAGACCTGATTGACAATAAAGTCATCACCCCACCTGAAAATTCCAAAGTTGTCAATAATCCTCTCCCTAACCGCAATAGAATGCCACTCCATAACATAAATCCCATCCATAGCTTGCTTTGACCCCAGCCAGCACAGTCAATGAGATTTATGGGGACAACGGAGGTAATTGTAAGGCTCAATCTATGAGACCCAATTGGAAAGTCTAAAATCAATCCTACTGGGTGTGGATATTAGTATTGCTGAATTGAAGATAGGTTTGGATCCTCCCATGGGCTACTTGAAATTGTTTTTTGAAATCTATAAATGGACTTGGAGAGTGAAAAGCCTTTTTGTCTCAAGAATGCTCATTTTGTTTTGAGTTGTGTCCTGTAAATAGTTGAGTTATGAGTTTTATTTTCATTGTCTTTTCTTGCGTTGTTGCATCAGTTGAGTCTTTTCTCTTGCGTCGCTCTCATGTACCCTCAGGCCTTCGTTTTGTTGTTAAATAAGAAAGCAGGAGTTAAGTTTTTGATCATTTATCATTTATTGTGCCTACAGTAATATATGTGTGACCTTTTTAAGATAAGAAATTTTTTGAATTTGTTTTTGAATGAGATTCCGGTAATAAGCTCGAGTGTTGAGAAGAATCCCCGAAATGGTTTGAGTGGGTTCTGAATTATCGGCGCAAAGTCCTTCATGATTTCAAAATTTTATGTCATTTATTGTGCAAACTTGCGAAGATGGATTTGGAATTGTGCGTGGTATTTTGCATTGTCTTGGGGATGCTCTTCACCGTTATACGATCATGTTGGCAAACATAAGACAGCTTTCAGCCCTCACCATCATAGAATTTCTCCCCCTGGTGTTTTCATTATTTCACAAAGAAATAGATACAAGAAACCAAAAGAAAAAAAAGAAGAAGAAAAAGAAAAAAGAAAAAGAATAGAAAAGAAAAAAAAAAAAAAAGAAAAAAAGTCAACCATCAAGCCAAGGGTATCCATTGGAATAAAAGCCAATCAATTGTGAGGAAAGGTCACTTTTGTTTGAATTCGGGAAGCCAATGCGAGGAAGTAGAACATTGCAAGATGAACCAACTCTGAAAATGGAGCAAAAGAAAAGAACAAAGACATGCATAAGGGAATGGAGAACCAAGCTCAAATCAAGGTGAAGCCAGTTCTAGTGTTAGTGCAAGGATGACTATTGATCAAATTCACCGCAAATGTTGTAACATTATCCTTGAGAGGCTCGCTAGGTCAAAAACCTGAAAGGGCGACCTAGGCAAAAGTTAGAGCATAAAAATGAGAAATCAAATAAATAGAGCTCGCGAGGTTGAAAACCCCAAAGGGGCAACTTTGGCAAAAGTTAGAGTGCAAAAGGATAGTGTTAATACCCGAGTGAACCTCAGCCATGAACTACATTGACTTGATTCCCATTTTGGGACACGTAGGCAACTTCATCCTGAAATGCGGTCTCAACCATATCCATCTTATTCATCTCGACTCAATCATCTTGCCCAATTCACATTTCATGAGCTACACTGATTGTTGCGCTTATCATACTTGCGTTGGGTAAGAAAGAACTAGCTTGAATCTACAAGTGGAGCAATTTTCAATACTTGAACTTATCAGTAGAATCTCTACCTTGAGCAAAAAAGTAATCAAAACTCGGGTTTTACGAAATTGAGTTCTAAAGGGAATATAAGTAATACTAGGGGCACTATGAATGATCAGTTACCTTGAGTCTTTTTCTGCTTTTGGATCAATTGTGTTCTATTGTGTCGTGCTTGGTGTTTGTCTCAGTCTGTGCTCTTTATCGAGTCACCATAGCATGTTAGTCGCTCATGTTCAACAGAGTAGCATGGTGAAAATTACATACACGAATGTTCGCTCAAAACTCAAAAACAAGTCCATATGTGGAATTCATAAACAAACTAAGAGTGCCCATACAAGGGGCAATGCATTCATGATCGGTGTATATGAGGAATCCGTCACTACCTTGGAGAGAAGTGGAGTAAATTCTGATTGGTTGTGCATTCACCTTGTATCGCACTGTTTTGTGCACCTTGCATCACACTGTTTTGTGCATTCACCTTGTATCGCACTATTTTGTGCATTCATCAATATCACACTGTCTTGTGCACCTATACAACACTATTTTGTGCATTCACCTGCATGGCACTGTTTTGTGCATTCATTCACCCCATAATATTTTCTGCACCTCACCTGCACTGTCTTTTGCACTCACAGGGTCTAGGAGACCTTAAATTCTCTAAAGAAGCAATTCCTTTGGTGTTTGTCGTACCTGTGGACTTGCCTTTTTCCGCGCCCCGCCTTTCGGAAAGGGTTTGAAAAGAAGGCCTCACAATTCGGACTCCCGGAGTTCTGAATCTAGTCTCACAAGTGCAATGTGAAACTGATAATCACCAAAGAGTCCAAATTCGGCAAACCTTTTTGGAAAATTGATTTTAAATCAAATAATGCCAAAATTGGACTGCTTTGCCAGATACAGAGTCGCCACATAAATATTTTGTTTTGGGGAAATTTAGGAAACTCTGACTCGTGCCAAAGGTCACGTGTCCATCATCACCAAAGTTGCCTTGGCTCGGGAACTTGGGTACAAGAGGGGAAGGTCCTGAAATAAGCACCCCCGCTCGCCCGATCAAAGATCGGCCTTTACTAATCATGACATGATATTTTATAAACATTATGTGTTCTTATTCCGATTATTAGCTAACATTACTATGTGACGCACACAAGCAAATGTAGATTAAAACTGCAAAAATTAGAACAACTCAACTCATGTTTGTTTTCGAAAATAGTTTGAATTTGTCACCCTCAAATGGGCTTAAAGATGTGGATTTGCCACCAAACATAGTGGGCTTAAAACATGATTTGCCACAACAAAGTGGGCTTTAAAACTTACATTTGTTGAATCGTTCCAATTCAAACAACAAGCCTTTATCCACAGGCATTCATGTAGTTTAGCATTTAAGCACATAGCCTCATGGCAAGCATGTGAAACATGGCAACACGGCAATCACACTCATGCAAATATGCTAAAACATAAAGACTTACCGAGTACTCTAAGCCAAAACAGAAACTAGTTAGAAAGATGCATGATCCTAACTATACAAGATGTCTAATGCAACACATACAATATGCAATTAATAGGCTCGGCTACTAATATGGCATATAATCAATTTGAACAACATGCGATTAACACGTATTCAAAGAAGAAATTGAAATAGCAATGCAGTTTGAATGATGCACCGAGCCTCGGTGCATGCAATAAGAATGAATGGATGCAAGCATGCGATATGCTAATTGAAACATGTCCCTAATCTAACCATCGAAAGCGATTTAAATAAAAGGGAGAAAGACGTGGGGTTGGAAGATATACACACACGCACGCACACTTATTACAACATTACGCCCTCGTGAATGAGGGTCCGAATGAATAAGCTAACTAGCTATGCTAATTAAGCTTACTAATTATTACAACAATTGAAACGAATTAACTAACTTATTCTAAGCTAATTAAATATTACAAATCAAATTAATTAGCTAAACACTTAACTAACTAATTACAAAGCAATTAAACTAATTAATTAGCTACCACTAATTAACTAAACAAAGTAATTAAAAGGCCCCAAGAAGCGAGGGATGCATGCATGCTTGGTTTCTCTACCCGAAAAGCCACTGCTCTGTTGCTGCAAGCCTCTGTTTGCACATTTTGAACACTGAAAAGGCTGCCCACTTCCAGAACACCTCCACTTCAACTTATCAACACACTGTGCAATTTTCATTAGTGGCCGACAAGAGGCATGTTGGCTACCACTGGTGGCCGGTCGGCTACTGGTGGCATGAACTCCTCTTTTTGCTTCAACTTACCACTGTGTACTGTTTACACTCCTTATCATCACACAAGCTCAAAGGAGTGAAACTCTTGGCTCTCAAACCACCAATCAAGCAATTTCCATGCATGATGGCCAAAGAACCAAGTTTGTACAAGTTTTATGAGTGCAAAACAAGACTCAAAAAGACCACCACCCCATCATGCATGATCAAGGGTGATGATGACCAACGAAAGTGGCACATTTCATCACTTTCGAGTACGAAATGTCTTATTTTCCTTGTGTTCGAATTAACGTCCGATTCGAACACATGCAATGCAACACGAAAGATGCTTATCTTGCCTCTTTTACTTGTTCATTTTGTTTACTCATTTTACATTACCGATTCATTCTTTAATCGATTAAGTTCATTAGTGAGTGTCTTCTAAAGCGAAAGAAGTGTCAACCAAGGGGTAATTTAAGGCATGAAAGAGATCATGCCGTTGGTAATGAACCCTCAAAGAGGATTAAACCATTAAGCATAACCTCAATCTTAAGTGTAAAAGATCCCAAGTTTGAAACAACTCTC
Source organism: Camellia granthamiana (assembly GCA_036172215.1). Lineage (NCBI taxonomy): Eukaryota > Viridiplantae > Streptophyta > Magnoliopsida > Ericales > Theaceae > Camellia > Camellia granthamiana. The sequence continues at coordinate 33,197,781 of CM069904.1, read as the reverse complement.
AAAAGCAAATAAAAGAGTGAAGCAAAGAGGGAGGTTGCAGAGATTTTAAGTGCTGAAATGAAGTGCAAAACAACATTAAAACATGCTATTAACTCAAAACAATAATGATTAAAGCATTAAAACATCAAGCTAGTGAAGGAAATAGCACTACAACTATGCAATACAGGCCTCAACTGACCTAACCAGCCCAAAACAGAGCCAAAACAGGTCAAAATAGAGGCAAAAATATGCTGGACTAGAGCTAAGTTAAGCTAGAAAAACATACTAACACATGAAGCTAACTAGGCATGCAAACAAGACACAAGGAGGGGAGGCTAACCCCTCCAATTTTGGACTTCAAAACAAAGTTTTTACCACTGAAAAACCTTTGAAATTCAGTGGTTAAAAGGCCCAAAAAAGTTGATTTCAAAGTGATAAAAAAAAGCACAAAAAGCTTAACAAGCTAAAAAGCAAAAGGAATGGACAACCCCCTAACTCAAAAGGGCTCAAACCACCATTTTTAGGTCATAAAAACAGAGAATTTTGTACTTTAAAAACAGCCTTAAAATAGTAAGAAAGGATGGCAAAACAAGTATACAAAGCAAGCTCAAATAGGGCAAGTTCTATACCTTTGAAGCAAAGCACAAAATAGGCACAAATCTGAGCTTAAACTACTTTCTAGAGCTCAAAGGAGGCTCCAAGTAACCTCAGCTCAATGGTGAGAGTGTTTGATTAAGGGTTGATGTGCAAAAGCTAGGAGAAACTAGGCAAGGGTATGCAAAATAGCAAGAGAGAGAGAGAGAGAGAGAGAGAGAGAGAGAGAGAGAGATTTTTGTTCTAAAAATGCTAACCCTCCAAAATGGGGGAGGACACCCCCTATATATAGAAAAACAAGTCTTAAGCTTGGAAACATCCTACCATACATGTGTATGAAGATGCAGCTCAGTGAACAACAGTTGGCACAGCTGGCAACAAATATCAAGAAATAGCTGGAAAAAGAGATTGGTGGCCGTCGGCCACCACTGATAGTCTACCGACCACACCCATGGCCGACAGAAGCCTCCCATGGCCGATAGCCTTGGGGGGTGGCCGATAGGTCACCAAGAGGTCCAGACACCAAGTTTTGGTCCAAAATAAGGCGCAAAAAAAACAAGGTTCAAAGGCTCAAAGACAGGGCATTCCACCGAGGACTTCGGGTGCTCAAAACGAACACAAACAAGCACAATCATCGAGTGCACAAACGATGACGTCTAAGTCTTGAGGACGGTCAAAAATGAGGTGTCTACAGTACCTGAACGACTTCAATTGGTATGGTGTAGCCACCCAACTGTGTTTGTAGTGAGTTCCTAGGAGACCAACTGAGATGGTGGAAACTAGAGTTCGAATGGCGATGCCTAGAACGCAAAGGTTCAGAATTTCCGAGACTAAAGTTTGGTTTAAATACCTAGGCGTGTATCATCGGCTTGAAATCTGTATGGCAGTCCTATAGGTTGAGGTAGCTTTTATGCACCTCAATTCTGGATATTGAACCAACCTAGTCTGTCACCCTATTGGAGAATAGGGAAAGTTACAAACATAGCCAGGGAGAAAAGTAGTACTCGTGATTTCATAGCGCAAGATAAAGGAAGAAGTCTTCAAACCAAGAAGAAGAAAAAAATCCCCAGCAGCATGAGGTGAGTCATCGCCAATTGCCCCTGTAAAGGTACGTTCACTTCCCAGCTACTACATTTTATTATCTATTACTTCTATCGCATTGCATATAGCATTTATCGCATGTATCTACTTCATTATCCATTACATCATACCATTTTATTACCTGCATTCTTTCCATGTTAAGCTTAGTTTGGCATATGCTCATACATTTCCCGCGTTAAAGCATAGCTCTGCATGTGTACACGCCTATTCCACCAAGAATTGTGGCCTGAGGGTTTCGAAACCTTTTCTGTGTTAGACGTGGTTTGTTTTTTGTCCATGCCTTTTCTAGGTAAGACGTAGTTCAGCCAGCGCCCCTTATTCACTTCATCCATTGCATTCATTGCATTGTACTTTGTCTTGTTGCATTCAGCATTTAGGGTCATTATCTTTTCCCAGCAGATCATTCCTCACTCATATCATACCACTCAATTACTTGTATTCTTTCTACAAAAGACATAGTTTTGCATGTGCTTGCATCTCTTTCACGTTAAAACATGGTTCTATTATGTGTAAGCATCCATGCTGCGCTGAGGCCAGTATTGAGGATGTAGGCACTTAGCTTGTGTTAGGCGTCGTTTGGCCCGTGCCCACTTCTTTTCTATATAAAACGTAGTTTGATTTGCATCTCCATTCCTTTATGGTATTCATATGTTTTGCACTGCTTGTGGTTGGATTATTTTGTTATGTTGTGTATCACTTGCATTCTGCCCCTGAACTACGCTGGTTTGATCCTTTGCAACGGGATACGTAGGCAACCCTCGGGTTCAACCAACTGCATCTACATTTTGTTTATTTACCCAAGTCTTACAACCTCGTCAAAATGGATCGTCTTCGGGCTTTGACATTGACTCACGTCACTTCATAACTATTCGAGCTCTGTCAAAGAGGGGCAACTGTAGAGACCCTATTTTTGATTGCCCGTAAGACTTGGGCGCTTTATTTCAAACACCCGATGATGAAGGTTACACTGTGCAATCTTTCGAATTCTCAGCAAGGAAATTTGGATTCGAGCTCTAATCCCAAACTTTATGCCCCATTTTGCCCAAACTATTTTAGAGCACAAAACCCTCTTTTCAAAATATTTTTCTAAATGTTTTTACGATGTTCCGAGGCTCACATTTCAATTAAAATATTGCACTTCTCGGTAAACCAAGTAAGGACAAAGTGGAAATAAATGGAAGGGAGGTAAACTCCTTGAAACATATTTAAAAACATCTTGTTTATAGGTTTGGAGTTGAAGGAAATATGAGGAGATGAAAGAAAACTAGTTTAGGAAAAGGTTGAGCATCAAACCATTAAGAAAGAAAATGAATAGCCTTCACTAAATTAGGAATATCTCTCTGACCACTTAGAATTTAGATGTGAGGCCACCACCATTGGAAATTAGACTTCTAGGGCTTCAATTTAGGCTCAAGAATCACCTAAAATCGAGTCTGGATGAGGAAGATATGCCCGTTTGAAGTCGGACTTGAAACTAGTTTTTTAGAATCGGTCAGGTTTGTTTAGATCCGGCCGTGGCTTGTTTAGACCCAGCCGGGTTTCAATGAAAAATAGTCCAGACTACCTTTTTAGACCCGATTTTTCATTTTTGGGCCCGACTGTATGTTTTGTGGCCTGGTCGGGTCTTATTAGCGCCAAATAGAACAGCTGGCTGGGATTGGACAACTGGCTTTGTTTGAAGATATTTTCAACCAAATTGGCTCAAACTCTATAAATTCGACCTCTCCCTTCAGAATTGAGGGTTAGCAAATTTTCCAAAATCTTTGAAGAGCTAAAGAGAACCCCCCTCTATTTTCAACACCTTTTTTCACCTTCAACCTTCTTTAGCTATACATACACCATTAGAGCTGTTCTTGGAGTTTTTTTGTTAAGATTTCAAACTAAATTTCAAAAACTTGAGAGTGTTTAGAATCAAGTTTGTTTAACTACAAGCATCCTCTCTTTCAAGAGGTATAAGCTTGCCACCTTTTTCCTTGCTTTTATTTCAACCTTTTTCCATCTTTTTCTTGTGTTTTCCTACTATTTTGGATCCATTTCAAGTGTTGGAACTTGGGGTTAAAGATCTACCAAAGGTGGAGAGGCTTAACACCCTTTCTTGCACCTTATCCCATAGCTCATTCCCTTTGTTTTTCCACTTTTTTCTTTGGTTTACACATTGATTTTCAGAGTTTAAAAGGGCTGAAAAATATGGTTCAGAAGTTCCAAAAGTGGAGGGGTTAGCCACCTCTCCTTAGTCTTGCTGACTAGTTTTGTATCCCTTTGTTTTTGCCTATATTTTGTGCTCTCTTAAACATGTTTTAGCTACTGTTTTTGTACATGTTAGGGGCTGCTTAGGGCTGTTTTAATTCATTCAAATAGTTTATGCTTTGAATACTTTGCTTGTTGTGTTGTAAGTCCTCATGGCTTCGGTTGTTTAGGCCTTAGACACCAAGTCATTTGAGTTGATAGCTTTCTTTACTTAGTTTTCATGTAAAGATTTCCATTTTTGGTAATAATAAACTTCGCATAATCATTTTTGCGCCCTCCCTCCTTTCTTGGTTTTCTTTGTTTGAGAGTTGTTTCAAGCGATTAATTGTTATTCAAGGCATGAGAAAGAGACCTCCTATGCTCAATGGCTTAATCTCTTCAGAGATTCATCGGCAAGGCATAGTCTCTCTTTCATACTAAGGATCACTTCTCGTTTGACATTTCTCTTCATTTAGTGGACTGAAATATCACTTTGGGACAAAATAATTAAAGAATGGAAAGGTAAGTTAAAAAGGACTAATAAAATTGGCTTAAAATCAATGAAACCGACATAAAGAAGATGGATAAATTTGGTTGGATTAAAATCAATGAAACTGACATAAAGTCCATCACGTCAAGAGTCATCATATATTAATTCATGGTATTTTGATGAATTTTGAGGCGTGTCTACATCCCTCTTTGAGCTAACTTCATGATAGGAGGGAAGGGTGGTTGTCTTTCATTGCATTTATTAACTTTTTGTCCAAATGTGCTCGAAATCATCAAGCAATCAACTTGCTACCATTGATGGTTTCAGAATCGAATCCTTTCTTCTCTTGAGTTTCCCTATGACAGAGAAGAGCAAAAGGCACAAATAAGGCTTAGAAAGGTTCTGTCTGCACTGTTTTCACCTCAGAGCACAAAAATATTTTTCTGCATGAAAATAGGGCACGACCGGCCTTGTTTGGATCCGGCCGGGCCTCATTGGGGGTTAGCCGGGCTCCAATGCATGGTAAACAAGGCACTTTTGGTTGAAACAGAGGGCAGTGGCCGAGGATGAAACAGAGCAGTTTCACAGAGGGCAGACAGAGCAGTTTCTGAAAATCGGCATGCATGCGATCCTTTACATATTCTTGTTGTAATATTAATGTTGTAATAAATTAGATGGTTCTTTAGTTATTATTTATTCAAATTTGTAATAAGTAGTTAATTCGGACACTTAGACATTTGGACACTTAGACATTCGAACCCTCCTGCGCGAGGGCAAACTTGTACCACTTGTAATATTGTGTATGTCTTCTAACCCAAATTTCTTTCTCTCTTTTATTTATCTGCTTATGATGGTTGCATGTTGCATTCATGTTTTCATTTCATAACATTACCATGACTTGTATCTATTTTTGCATGCATCGGGTTCGATTCATCATTCTAACTAATATTGTCAGTTCCTACTTAATTGAATACGTGTGATATCGTATGCTTTGAGTTGAGTCATACGCCATGTTAGCAAACCGAACCTTGTAGTTGCATTTTGTATGTGTTGCATTAGTCATTTGCATTATTAGAGCATGCATTTTTCTACGTGTTTTATTTCTTTTGGCTTACCTCGGAGTACTAGGTGAGCATTTATTGCTTTAGCATATTGCACGCATGTGATTTTTGCCATATCAAGCATAATACCATGAGGCTAAGTGCTTAAGTGACATACCTGTTTGAATACTAGTGAATGAAGGCTAATTGCTCAAATTGGGAAGATTTAATTAATGCACATACAAATTCACTTTTTTTAGATGAAGCGTATTCAAAACAATTTTCAAACAAGCATAAAATCAAAGTGTTCCAACTTTTGTAAATTAGTTTATAATTGTGTGCATCACTTAGTAAAAGTAGCATAATAACCGGAACAAGAGCGTATAATGTAAATAAAAATCACATCATGTAAATAAAAATCACATCATGATTAGTAGAGGCCGATCTTTGATTGGGTGAGTGGAGTGTTCAATTCATGACCTTCCCCTCTCATACCTAAGTTCGTGAACCGAGACACTTTGGTGATGACGGACTAATGGGCTTTTAGCGCAAGTCACTGGTTTCCTAAATTTTTTAAAAATATTTAGGTGGTGACTCTGAAATCTGGCAAAGCGGTCCATTTTTTATTCAAGTTCGATTTTCTAAAAGATTTTCCAGATTTGGACTCATTTGTGTTTGTCTATTTCACATTGCACTTGTAAAACCAGATTCAGAACCACGGGAGTCCGAACTGTAAGGCTAGTCGTATAAGAAAGGAGCACGAAAAGCAATCTACATATACCTCATTTCGGTTTGAAATAAGAGATGCTTTGGAATAGTCGGCTGGGCATATAACCCATGGTTGGTGTTGTGATCTATACATAGTGTCGTGGTAGTTCTAGGTATGTTGGTAGAAGTTGTTGATGGCATTGGGGATGTGATGGTCCGTCGAGGTGTGCCATTGACCTTGGCTCATGAAGTGTTATAAGTTGGTTGAGAGGATAATTGGTGATGGTGCGTTGTGGCTTAAAGGGTTAGGAGAATTAAATGCTCCTTTTTGTTATTCCTTGAGGTTGGGATAGTAGGACTTTCTAAGTTTATAGATGGTGTGAGGGTTTCTAAGTGATTGTTCAGTAAATGTCAACAAACCGATGATTTGGCCATGGAAATGGTATTTTTTGTTAGTTACTAGTGTAACGCGTGTTGGTCTAGTGTGTTGAATTGAGGTTTGACTCTATTGGTCATTGAGGGGTTGAGGTGATGTGTTTATTTGTGATAAGGTTGGGTGGCTACATGGTAGCGGCGATTTTGCAGTATGGTAAACCCTCGTGAGTTGGCTTAGAGTGGTAGCGTTCAAAGAAAATAATCGTGTGTACCTGGTTGTTGTGGATCTGGTCTTGATTGTAAGAGAACTCGTGGAACGTAGCATTGAGTCATATGTCGGAATAAACCACTTGGGGGTTTATAGTAAGGTGTGATGCGTGACGGTGTTGAATGCATGTTTGTGAGATGATGTGTAGAGGGGGATTGGTCACGGGACTATTCCAAGGGTTACCTTGGCTTTGGGCAATAGCTTGTTTGACTTATTGGTATGTGGTTTAAAGTTGATAGTGTTGAGTCGCGTTCATTGTGCGTGTTTGTTTCTTATTGACCTTGTGTAAAATCCGTGGCGGTGGGACAATTTCTTTTGAGGTTTTGGTGTGTGGAACTCTAAAAAGTATAGTAATATTATGTGGAGTGGGTTTGTGCGAGGAGTGAGTTGTTGTGACCTTATTGGTCATTGTGCGTGATGTGAGATGTTTAATGGCCAAGTATGCTTCGACCTTTAGAAGTCCAGCTCGGACTCATGTGTGATGTGAGGATGTGTTTGCCGTATAGGCACATCGGTGGTGATTTGTTTGGGAACATGAGTGGTACAATTTGGTCTAAGGAATCCGGTATGGGTTCAAGGAATGTAGTGTATTGTACAGGTATTGGTAGATGATTTTCCTCACGTGGTGTGTTAGTATTGTTGTGGTCTGAGGAGAGGAGAGGGTGACAGGAAGTCACTTCAAAACTTACCTTAAGCCTAGAAATGAGGCATGTGAATGAGAATTGCTTTCTTGGTGTGTGTGTGTGTCCTTCACGGGAGTGACAAATTATGCAATTTGTTGGATGATGGGGTAGTTACAAAAATAATAATAATAATAATAATAATTAACGAGTAGTCGATGAATTATAATGGTAGTTGTGAGGGAAGTGTGTTTGGTTTTTGTAATTGGCAATCCCATTTGACAAAACTCATTTTAGTTGTAATTTTATTTGCTCTTTTGTTTTAGCGAGGCTATAAGTAGTTAGGTGCGAATCCAACCTGAATTGTGTTTATGCTGAGGAGTTTGTGATTTTGATCCTTTCATGATTACCACTTCACTGATCGCTAGTGTTGTAAAGTGAAATGTAATATCAATGAGAAGGATAAATACTCAACTTATATTGTACTTTGATTAATTTTCTATAATCTTTCTTTATACTTTGAAATTGGAGATTAATAAAGGATTGGTAATTATAACATGGGTTAAAATAACGAGACGTTACATGCCTTCCGGTTAGGAGCTGGTAAAGTGGAGATTAGTAGTGCTAATTATGCCTACTTACAGACACCAGCCTAAGGATTACCAGTGTCGTATTTACCGCCTCTTGTTCTATCAAACGGATGATTGAATTGGTTATATTTTTGAATAAGTACATGGCATGAGAATTTCAAAATGAGAAAACTTATGATTTTAGCATTGGCATCTCATATGCATTGCACCTCATGATATTGTTAAACTGCGTGCAATTTATTTAGATTATCTTTGCTGGGTTTTATGTTCATCCCTTATTGGAAACCATTTTTTAGGTGATTGTGGTGTGCTTCTGCCAAAGTGAATGACTAGAGGATCTTTTTGGAGGACAAGGCTCAGTTATTTATTTGTTTTGTTTTGTTTTGCAAGCCAAGGGCTATCTATGTATAGGTTTGAAAACCACTTTGTCGTAACAGGACAAAACCTTGGAACTTGTAGCCACTGTGTTTTGACTTGTTATTATCACATGCTATAGATTCATATCTTAGGGATGATGAAAATATTAATGCATGTGGTCACTCTTTGTTAAATCTCACGTTGAATATTATTAAGGGAAGGATGGGGATTTAGTATGGATATTAGTTATTGAAATGTCTATAATACTCAATGTTCCTGTATGTTAATAATTGGAAGTAATTGGATCTGGTCCTCATATATGAGTTAATCTAGATATATCAAATGCCAATATTTTGGGGGTGATACACACAAAAATATTAACCTCAGTGCCTATATTTTTAGAAAAAAAATATTAATATTAACATGTTAGAGGTTATCATTTGTTAGGGTGAAATTTGGATTTGCCTCTGTAGTCACTTCTTTTGAAACTATTATAAGTAAACGAGTTAGTATTAAATACACCAAATTATTAACTTGTAGTAGCTATATTATTTTAAAAAAGAATAATGACATCTTAGAGCTTACCATTTCATAGGATAATATTCGGGTTTGCCACTGTAGTCACTTCTTTTTGTATATTCCCATGCAATTGAATTATTCCTATTAGGAGAATAATTTTGTCATATAACTATAAAAAGAAATCTACATAAATTTGTAAATACAATCTTAACAATATGATCGTCATTTATTTGAGAAGTTGCATATATTAGTTCAATGCTCGAATTGTTTGTTGCGTAGAACACATTTTCTTAAACGACGTGTTTATTAGTATTTTTGCTTAGATGTTCTCTATATGTAGCAACATTGATTAATGGTTAAAAATGTATAGTTATTTATTATTGTTAATCATTAAGGCACTTTTATTCTATTAATTTCCTCATTTTATTTTTAGTTGTGAGTTTAATAATTTAATTTTGCTTTTTGCAGAATAACTTGCAATTAGGATAAGGAAGGCAAATTGGAACCAAACTCTTTTCTCACAAGCTGTAGCATCACACGACCAATTAAAGGTGGTGTTTCACGTGGATGAAGTAATTCAATTAGATGGATAATAATCAATTGTGCATGATGCTAAATCTAATTGGATGGTTGATGCAATGTGATGCATGAAACAAGTGCAATTGGTTTGATGATGCATGGTTCTGAATTTAATTGGATGGATGATGGAAAGGTGATGCATGGATCAAAAGCTATTAGATCAATGATGGCATGAAGAAATGCAATTGGTTGGATGATGCTTACAACTCACTATAAAGACATGTCAATCTCATTGAGGAGGGATGATTCTAGAGAACTCACTGTTCAATACATATTTTCTACTTTCGCTTTTTATGATGTTTTAATTTTCTTTGTTAAGGATAGGGATGAAACTCCAATAGTTTATTTATGAATATTTTATGATTCAATCATGGTTTTTAATATTAGATTATTTTGATTTATTTATTTATTTATTTGAACAAAAATGTTTTGTATAATATCTTATTCTATTGTAGATTTTGGACACGGTAGAAGCTGGACACGGTAGATTTTTATGGTGTAATCAATCAGTCAAAATAATTGATCTTTTGGAATTAATTTTTATATGAAATAACCATTTTTATCTTCTGATTAAGAATACCCTTTGTGCATGTCTCAATTAGTTATATGAATTGAATATGAAATGTTTTAAAGAAAACATTGGTGGAGGATCCTTGATATCTCAGCACCTTTTTTTTATTATTATTGTCACTTCAATTTATCTCTTAGCTAATTAATTTTTCTCAGATTATCTAATCATTTTCAAAAATTTAAAATCATATTTTTCTTTATTTTATTTGAGTGCTCAGTAATTTCTTTAAACAAGCTGATCCCCGAGGATTTCACCTCAGACTCACCGAGAAATACTACTTCGCGACATCTTGCACTTGGAATTGCATTATTAAAGTCACAGCAAACATCATGATCATGTTGGCATGACATAATTAATTTTCTCTTTCGTACTAATCTACCAATTTCAGGATTAATGTTTTGACAATCCATCATGTAAAATTGAACTACTTTTAGTAGAGAAATTGTAGAAGTTGTCATACATATGATGATAATTTTGTATAATACTAATCAAATTTAAGTAAATTACAGTGAAAATAAATAAATTTTGCAGTAAGAAACAATTTGGAAATTAATCTTCTCTAAGACTCTATAACAAACTCCATTCTATTTGGTTATAAGATTTCTCCAAGTCGATTTTTATAGCTACTACACTTTTTCAACTTTTAGATTCTCATTTTATGTAATACCTCTTGAACAATTACCGCATTATCTATCAATTGGTGGCCTGAAATGAAACTTCTTTGAAAGGGGTAGATAAGTTTAGGTAGGAGTGGACGAAGTTGAGCAACCAGCATTTTTAAAAAAAACCCTCATACTGACATTGCATAAAGAGATGAGGAGAAAATGACTCATAATTTCAGGGTATTGGGTTATGGTGATTAAAGCTATCAAGGTCTTATTCAAACCAGTAGGACCCATACCTTCTTGCAAGGCTATAGATATCTCATTTTGATTGATCCTAAGACTTTGGGCACTTGTAAGGGTCCCGATGATGAAATGGTAATTGATTCATCTTTAGAATGTTTGAGGTTGTTTGGACGTGTTGTGCAAACCTATTTTAGCTGAATGACCATTTTATCCCTAAATCCGTTTTTAGCTAAAAATCAACTTTTTAACCCCAAGAGAAACAGAGAAGCCCAGTTGTGTTTTGATTAGGTATATTTTTCAAAATTTGTAGCCAATTTTATCAAAAACATTGATTGAGTTGCGCTTGTGCATGCATGAATGGCACACGTACTGAGACAAGCTGTGCGCACGCACATCCATTCATGGCAAAGTCAGTTTTGGAAACTTAATCTTGGTGCAAATGAGGAGGGGGTGGTAAGGGAATGCGATGGGAAGCCTTAGGGTGCTCCCCAAGCTTCCCCTTTGCCTATAAAAGGAGTCGCTCCCCCTCCTCTGCAAAAGGTTAGCATTTTGAGAGAATTTGGTGAGTACCTTAGCTCCGAAAATATCACATCCTAGAGCAACTTTAACAATTGAAAATCATCTAAAGCTAGGAACTATTGAACTAACTCAAAACCCTTAGCTTGACAGAGACTTACAAGCAAGAAAACACGAGTTTTCTTGCGCTTTTCTTCGCATGCCTTCAGCTTATTCAAACTAGCAGGTAAAATCCTTTCGTTTGTTAATTTTAGTACCTCATTTAGTCTTTATTTCAATCTATCATTGCTAGGGTGTTAGTTTATTATCTTATCATGTAGGGTGTTGGTTTTGCTAAGTTTTTCACCTTATTTCACATGCTTTATTTATTTTCATTAAATTAGCATGTTTAGGCTTGCTTAATCATGTAGAAATCATGTATTAAGCCCGACTTAAACCGTAATGTAATTCGTTTGTATTTTCCTTGTTACTTGTTATTTGCTCTTTATTGCATAAGCATCATTCTAGTAACCACAAGCGGGGCTTAGGGTCATTGTTTGTATGAATAGGTGTATATTAGGTCATGTTTATTTAATGTAATGCATGAAAGGCACTTGAGTGAGCACCCAGGTAAGTTTCCCAATCCACATAGCATATGCTTTGCCGTTGCTACATTGTCCTTTTCCATAATCCAAATTATGTGCTCTTTCTATGCAAAATTGTTTGTTTTAAATGCTTTTATGAATATTACTTAGTTTAGTTCGTGTTTATGGCCATACAACTTTAAAAATCTCTTTTTAACGGAAAAATCTTTGTTTTTGGTAAAAAGGTGGCCTTATTCATGGAATCTAAATTGAGTGATATTTATTTTATTCAAATCATTTAGTTTTTAGGGTAATGATGGTTTTAAGCTTAAAATGAATTGTGTTAGGTTTTTGTAATTGAAAATCCCGTTTAACAAAACTCCTTTCAATTGTAATTTTATTCGCTCTTTTTATTGAAGTGAAGCTATGAGTGTTCAGATGCAAATCCAACCTAAATTGTGCTTATGCAGAGGAGTTTGTAATCTTGATCCTTTCATGTTTGCCACTTCGCTAACTATGTACAGGGGTTGAGCTGCACGGCCAACTTGCGGGGGTCTAGGGGACAACGCCCCATGGCGGGGTCAAGGGACAGCATCCCCGAAGCAAAACAAGATGCAGTCGAAGTTATTTGACCGCTCGAGTGGTCATTTGTTCCCTTGAGTGGTGAATGGCATCATCTAGTACTTTTGTAGAGCATCCAAACTTCTGAGAGCATCTTATATGCGCTTAAGCGGTGGATTCTTGGCTCGAGCGATGGATGCGCATTTTAATGAGTTCGCTCGAGCAATAAAGTGGTCACTCGAGTGGTCAGCCTATATGTTTTGCACCGTCTTTGCTCACACCACTCGAGCGGTGAAATATGCGCTCGAGCAATCTTCGCGATTCAGTTTACTATGAAGTGTGTAGTTTGTTGTTTCTAGGGTTTGTGCCGTCCAAATTTTCAGAAAGGAACAAGATACAAAGTGTTTTATATTGGAGTGTACTTTGTGAGTATTTCCTTGATGATTTAAGAGTGACCAATGGATCTGTGAACTTCATATCAACATCATCAAGGGTTCGTTTGTTTTCGTTTATTCACAAAAGAGAGAGTTGTTCTTCGGTGGATTCCAAGGGACTTGGGCTTAAAGTTTTGGTAGATTCTAGAGTGGCTCATCGTCGTGGATTTAACATCGGCGTGGTAGATTCAACGTTGGACAAGACAATTCCGAGGTAAAGATTGTGATGGAAGAGGCACATAGGGGTTGGTTTAATTTGGGTTTGGATTTGCTAGGAAATTGATGATACACTTGTATAATTCCTTTTTGTTTTCTTAGTGGATTGTTTTGTGACTTTAGCTCATGATTTTTTATCACAATTGGAGGCGCTCCAATTGGTTTTTTCACGTTAAATCGTTGTATCAATTTGTCTTGATTGTTTGATTGGGAGTGTTGTTTATTGTTTTAAATTGGAACATCTATTATATAAGGAAAATGGGGTTTCTAACCCACACGTCTTGTGGAAGTTCTAATATCCCAATCTTAATTTTCTAATTTTTTGAATTTTTTTTTTTAAAAAAAAACTTAGCATTTATTGACTTCTTCCAACCAACAAGTTTTTTTTGACTTCTCTCATACCTATTGCTACACCCTTTCCAACTTCTCTCATATACTATGATTAGTGATGAGATTGTTAAATTATTTTTATAAAAAATCTTTATAAAAAAAATTTATATATTAAAAAAATATCTAAAACAAATATAATTTTTTTTTTTAAATCTATCTATCTATCTATCTATCCATCTATCTATTATATAAGTAAAAAAGGGGTTTATAACCACAAATCTTGTGACAGCTCCAATATCTCAAACTAAAATTTCTTATTTTTTGATTTTAAATAATTTTAAAAAATCCTCTATAGCTCTCATTCAAGCAAATAAATATATATATATATATTTAATATCTCTAAATTTATGATTTTCAAATATAAAGTATACTAATCCATTTCAAAATTCAAATTTGAGGGCACTAAATATGGAAAGCATTCCATTAATTTAAATTTAAAATTATAATGATTTATCCCATAATATATAAGTTTTAAATAATGATTTATTCTATGATTTATCTATATATATACTATTATAATTGTAAAATATTGTCATTTCATTAACGTTGAAAGTTGTAATTCTTTTTTCTCATTTTTTTTTATTTTGTTTAATTTGTTGTTAATACATATTACAATATGATTGGTCTATAAATTAATTTTATATTCTTAAAATAAAAGGTAAATTACAAATACACTCCTTGAGATTTGATTAAAATACAAATTGCCCCTGTAGTTCTGAAAATTACATTCTACCCCCTGAGATTTCTAATTTCATAACAAATTGGTCATTTTATTAATAAATCATCAAATCAATTAACAGCTTTTAATGATATTAGAAATATGTTTCAATTAATAATTTAGGTAATTTTATTATTGTATAGGAGAGCAATTATGAATTTTATATTTTTAGTTACTTTTGTTAAATAAAATTTTTTAACAAGGAGGTGTTGTAATTTTCCAAACTATAGGGGACAATCTGTACTTTAAGTAAATCTCAGGGGGTGTATTTATAATTTATCCTAAAATAAAATTTCAAATTTGGATTCTTACTCAAATTATGTTGCTATAATTGGAATGAGACCAATATTCATTTCTTAAATTTTGCATCCTTTATTAAATTATAAAATGAAATTTCAAATTTAATTTTTTTTTTCAAATTATATTGCTACAATTAAATGAGATCAATATTCACATGTGTCATAATATACATGTGTTTAAATTATTAATCGCTATTAATTGTTTTTTTTCTTTTTTTTGTTTTAAGTTTTATAAAAAAAAATTATATCTTTCTAAACTATAAGGACTTGAACAATAATATTTTTTAATATTTTTTTTTTTTGACAAAAGAATAAAACATAACTTTTTTTAGTACTTATCAAATATGGTGAATTTTGTTAGATTTTTTTTTAAAAATCTCAATTGTTAATTAATGAAATTAAAATAAAGAATAAAGATATTTTTGCTCAAAACTTTTGCTAAGATAAATTAGAAAGAAACGTTAATTTTTTTTTATTAAAAGTGATAGTTCGCTAAACTTTTTTTATTTTAAAAAAAAAGAGGGTTATAAGTGATAATTTATTATTCATCTAAAATTATTTTCAGATCAAATGAGAATACCATATTAAATTTTCTTCTTACCTTTTTTTTATTCAAACACTTTTATTTTGTAAGAAATTTGTTTTTATTCTATTTAATATTTTATTGTAATTTTTAAATTAAAAATAATTTGTAAAAAATCATATTTAAATTATATATGCCATTATAAAAAGTAAATTTTTTTAATATCAACTTAGTGGTAGTTTGGAAAGTGCTAAATAAATATACTTTTATTTACTTTTTACAAAAATATGTACAGAAAAGTAAAGATGTGATATAACTTAAAAAAGATACTTATATACTTTTTTACTTTTTACGAAAATATATACAAAAAAATAAAAATGCGATATGACCTAAAAAAGATAATTATACTTTTTTTACTTTTTACGAAAATATGTATAGAAAAGTAAAGATGTGATGTGACCTAAAAAAATAATTAAGTATACTTTTTTTTATTTTTTATGAAAAGATAATTAAGGGTTGGTTTGGCATAAACTAAATAATACAAAAAGTCAAAAAGTCACTATCCTATTTAAGTCACATCATCTTATTTAAATTACATCACCTCTCTAACACATCACATCAAATCCAACCCAAACCAAACCCATATAAGCCAATAAGTCAAAAAGTGCACTTTTTTAGAACATCCCAAAAGTAGATTTGCACCAAACAGTACGGCCGAGCTATGGTAGTGCGGGGATTGACAAACCTCGCGGTGCCGAGCTGTTCTCTTGATTGGCAGGACCTCTCGGCCTGTCGAGCGTTGCCAAGTCAGGTTGGCCAGTTAGGTAAGGGCAAAGATCTGACCGAACTAGGGCTGTTGAACGTTGGGCTGGACATGTAATGATGTGAAGAAACCGAGCTAAGTGAAGCCCGGGCTAAATCGAAGACGCGGCAAGGGCCGGCATGCCTCTAACCGGTCAGCCGAGATAGTCGGACTGTGTACGACCGAGAACGAAGGAAGGACGGGGAAGGCCAGCATGCCTCGCGCGCCAATACCGTTTGGTAGTTCTGCATATACTGGTTGAAGGACAAAACCTTTACACGCGTAAGGTGGTGAGAGGCGAGCACTGCCACCTGTCCACGGAAGGACAACAGAGGTGGTGCGCGCACGATCTTGTGGTTGCATGGCCAGCCTAGAAATAGTGGAGGAAGACGAACGTTAGAGGTATGCAACTTGAAACCATTTTCGCCATATGAAATACTCTCTCCAACAGTCTCCTTCTTCTTCCTCAAGTGGTCTGACTTGATCGTCGGAGGGTCTATCCGGCACACCACCGCCGGGCAGCTCACCGTTTCTGTGTTGCCAGGTTAGTCGCCGTCAAGTGAAGCTTGGAATACAAGGAGTACGAAAAGTAGAGGAAATTTCGCCCCCGTACAATTGGCGCCGTCTGTGGGAATTCTTTGATAATTCAACCCTTGTTCTTCAAGCCTCTTCGACCATTTCCATGGCTAACAATGACGAAATTTCGCTGTCCGTCGTCGATGGTGTCACTCCGGAGTATGTCCGAAGGAGAGATGGCCCCCCAGATGTTCCGGCTATGGCGAGCCTAGAAACTTCCTCGCGAGGTGCGCGAGACAAACGCGGGAGGAGTTCTGATCGCTCTAAGAGTCCAGAGGGCTGTCAGTGGCGGGGGCAGTCCTGTGCGTAGCGCCTGGAGCACAAACTCAAAGACCAGGACGCCTTCATTCGCAAGATGGAGGCGGAGATGGAGATGCTGAAACGCCAGATTAAAGGGAAGGGTGTTGCTAGAGAGGGCAACCTCAGTGAGCGCACCCCGTCCCCTCGTTCTAGCAGTCGCCGCCAGGAGAGGACTCACTCTCTCTCCATCACCAGGAACTATGGAGTTGGAGATTCCGACCAAAGAGAGGGCAGATCCCTCACTCACGACAGCACATACTGCCCCTCACGCCCGTCATCGACGGCGAGATACTCTTTCTCCTCCCGTTCCGGTGACCTGAGGAATGTGTTGGAAGAGAGGGCTCACCGTCGCGAGGCCCAAAGAGTGCCGGCATTGCAGAGGTTAAGCGCTTCAGTTCGCTGTAGCGAAGAAGTGGCGATGCCAGCTCCCAGAGTGATAGCCCCTACGCTGGTGGACAAGGAGTTAGCGAGACTTACAACGACACCGCTGTCTCCAGAAATCGAGAGTACGCCACTCCCTTCCGGATTCCACCAGCCAAAGTTCACTTTGTACGACGGCAAGACGGATCCGTACATGCACGTGAGTCATTACCGGCAAGTAATGGCTGGCCACCGGCGCAATGATGCCCTGATGTGCCTCATATTCCCAGCAAGCTTGGGAGAGCTGGGCTTGAAATGGTTCGAAAGGCTCCCGGAGGGGAGTATTGAGGGGTGGCAGCAACTAGCGGAAGCCTTCGTCACCAGATTCAAAACCAACACTCGAACACCGAAGGAGGTCGACCATCTCCTGGGCGTCAAAATGGAATCTGGAGGTTCATTGAAGGCATACAATGCGAAGTACTGGGAAACCTACAACGAGATCCTCGACTGCCCTACCAATTTGGCGATCACTCAGTATAAGAGGGGTCTCCCAGTCGGACATAGACTGCGAGATTCGCTCACAATGCATCAGCCCACAACCATGGAGTCCTTAATGCAGCGGATCAATGAGCACATTCGTGTGGAGGACGATGCCGCGTTCGCAACCGAGAAGGATAATCCGGTCGCGGAAGACAGAAGGGTGGCGGGGAAGGTTCACTCGGTCGGGCAGGAGGACAACTGCCCAAACGACCGGTCAAAAGATCAACGTCGTGGCCCAAACCGCGATGACAGAAACAAGGGTCGTAGGAACGACCGAACTGACGCTCCCTGTGATGCAGCAGAAGATGCCAAGAGAAAATTGAAGGCGCGGACTGGAATCACCACGGTCTTCAAAATCCCTATCTACCGCATTTTGAGCGAGATCCGAGGTGAGCCTTTTGTCCGATGGCCAGCCAAGTTGGGGAGTGCGCAAAGGGGCTTCAATTCGAAATATCGCTGCACCTTCTATGAAGAACGGGGGCACCGAACAGAGGATTGCTTGCCGCTCAAACAACACTTAGAGGAGTTGGTGGCGGCGGGGCATCTTGACTAGTACATAGATGGGGGCATCAAGGCCACGCCAGCAGGACAAACCGAGCCGAACGGCTTGGCCGCCCTAGAGGTGCCCCCGCAAGGTGTAATCAACGTCATCCACGGCATCATTGAGCCAGCAAGGGTCTGCGAGCTTAGAGGGATGATCAAGAAGGCCGAGCACATGAGGGAAGTGCTCTCTGTTCAGCCCGCCGTAAAGAAGGGAAAGATCGAAGAGAGGGACGTCTTTTCGTTCTCGACCAAGGACTTGGAAAGGGTTCAGATGCCGCACAATGATGCTTTAGTAGTAACTCTTCGCGTCAAAGACTTTGACATCAAGAGAATCTTGATCGACCAGGGGAGTTCGGTCGAAATTATGTATTATGACGCGTTTAAACAAATGAAGTTAGAAGACAAGGACTTGGCCCCTGCAACGTCCCCTTTGGTCGGCTTCAACTCACAGCCAGAATGGCCAATCGGAAAGATTATTTTGCCGGTCAAAGCGGGTTCGGTCGTAAAGCAAGTAGAATTATGGGTGCTCAAGGTTCCATCCACTTACAACTTAATCTTGGACAGGGGCTGGCTGCACGCCATGCAAGCAGTCACTTCGACCTTCCACCAGGTTATGCGCTTTCCGGCACCGAGTGGACAAATAGAGGAAGTTTTGGGAGACCAGGTGATGGCAAAACAATGCTTCGTTGCGGTAAATGGCAGCCGAGCAGCCAAAGGGTTTGTTCAAATGATTGAGGGACCCGAATGGAAGGAAGTCCTTGAAGATGTGGGAAGAAAGGCCGAGGAAAAATCGGTCGAAGATTTGGTGGAAGTGCGCATTGACGAGAACGATCCAACTAAGTTCTTCCTCTTAGGATCATCCTTGTCTAGCGCCGAGCGGATGGATTATGTCAACTTTTTAGTTTCCAATTTGGAGGCCTTTGCCTAGACGCCTTACGGCATGCCTGGCGTCGACCCGAGCTTTATTTGCCATCAGTTGAATGTCTTCCCCAATGCGCAACCAGTCATTCAAAGAACACGCCGCTCAGCCTTGCACCACGCTGAAGTGGTGGCAGAAGAAGTGAAGAATTTGTTGGAGGCTGGGGCCATAGAGGAGGTGCAATACCCTCGGTGGATATCCAACACGGTGGTTGTTCCGAAGAAGAACGGCAAGTGGTGAGTCTGCGTTGACTATAAGACTGTCAACCGAGCTTGCCCGAAGGATAGCTTTCCCCTCCCTCGAATCGACCAACTAGTGGACTTAACCGCTGGCCATCAGAGGTTTAGCTTCTTGGATGCATATCGCGGCTACCACCAGATAGCCATGTATAAATCGGACAGAGAGATCACGTCATTCACCATCCCCAGAGGCTTATATTGCTACAAAGTCATGCCGTTCGGACTGAAGAACGCCGGGGCGACCTTTCAGCGGATGGTAACAAAAATGTTCGCTCCTCTCTTGGGCCGAACAATGGAGGCCTATATCGACGATATGGTGGTGAAGAGTAAGGAGAAGTCTCAACACCTCGCCGACCTAGCGGAGATGTTCGCCATACTTAAGCACCACAAGCTTCGTTTAAACGCCTCCAAGTGCGCCTTCGGAGTGGGCACCGGAAAGTTTCTGGGTTTTTTGGTCACAAACTGAGGAATCAAAGCCGACCCATCCCAAATCAAGGCGATACAGGAACTGGAGCGCCCAAACTCCACGAAGGACGTGCAACATCTTGCCGGGATGGCAGCCGCGCTGAATAGATTTATTAGCCGGTCTTCGGATCGTTGCAGGCCCTTCTTCAAGACTTTGAAAGCTAAGTTTTTCTGGGACGATGAGTGTGACCGCGCACTGGCGGACCTAAAAGCGTACCTCTCCTCCGCCCCTGTTTTGGTCACACCTCAGCCGGGCGAAGAGTTGTATCTCTACTTGGCGGTCTCTCAACATGCGGTGACTGCCGTCCTGGTTCGCGCTGAAGGCGTCCAGCACTTGCCCATCTTCTATGTAAGCAAGACGTTGCTCCCAACCGAGACGAGATATCTTCTTTTGGAAAAATTGGCGCTGGCCCTAATGATGGCGTCAAGGAAGCTGGCACACTATTTTCATGCCCATACAATAGTTGTGCTGACCGAGTTCCCATTTAAGGTGCTCTTTGAAAAGGCAGATTTCACTGGGAGGATTCTGAAATGGGCTGTGGAATTGGGACAGCACAACATCAAGTTTCGCCCGCGGACCGCAATCAAAGCTCAAGCTCTTGCAGACTTTGTGGCGGAATTTGCCCCTAGAACGCATCCAGTCTGTCCGGTTGATTTGGCTGGTGCGGATTTAGCACAGCCCATGGTTCAGGCGATAGAAGCAAGTGTTGGTGCGCAAGAGGACGGGCAAAGAGTGACCGAACCAGCAAGGGCGACTGACTTGTTGGAGGGCGGAGTCAACCATGACAAGGAAAGAGACCAGAATGAGCCGATCAGAGACTTGGAATTAAGAAGCTCCCAAAACCCTTCTGATTGCTGGAAGCTGTTCATTGGCAAGATGTGGAAACTCTTCGTCGATGGGGCATCCAATAGGCATGGGGCCGGGCTAGGTATCGTACTGACTTCGCCGGACGGGCTTATCATCGAGCAAGCAATTACGCTCGGCTTCCCAGCGTCCAACAACGAGGCGGAATATGAAGCCCTCCTTGTCGGACTATGAAGCGCATTAAGAATGAAAGCGTCGGCCCTCATGGTGTTCAGCGATTCCAAGCTGGTGGTCAATCAAGTCTCAGGGGAGTATGAGGCCAAGGATGAAAGAATGGCCAAGTATCAGGCGCTGGTGCGTGCAGAGATCAAGAAGTTCGACACCATAAGAGTGGAACAGATCAACCGCGAAGGAAACAACACGGCTGATGAGTTGGCCGGGCTCGCTTCTACCCAGACGGCTTTTCCTAACCCTTTGATGATAGAATTTTTACCTCGACCAAGTATAGAGGAACCGAAAATGACCGAGGTACTTTGCACCGACTTGGGTCCTTCTTGGATGGATCCCATCATCGCCTTCCTGAAAGATAGAATTCTGCAGGAAAAAAAAAAGGCGGCCCACAAGATCCGGGCAAAGTCAGAGCGATTTTGGCTCTCCCCCTCCGGAGCCTTGTATAAGAAGTCTTTTACCGAGCCGTATCTGAAGTGTGTACACCCCGCCAAGGTGGAAGCTTTTCTCTACGAGATCTATGAAGGCATCTGCGGCAGCCATACTGGGGGCAGATCCTTGGCTTACCGAGCGATTTCCCAGGGTTATTGGTGGTCGTGCATGCAGGCAGACGCGCAGAAATACGTTCGCAAGTGTGAGAAGTGTCAGAAGTTCGCTCACCAGATCCACTAGCCGGCTAAAGATTTGCTCCCTCTTATAAGTCCTTGGCCGTTTGCGCTTTGGGGGCTGGATATTGTTGGACCACTCCCCGCGGCACCGGGCAATCGCAAGTTCTTCATCGCTGCCACCGACTACTTCACCAAGTGGGTCGAGGCCGAGCCACTGGCAACCATAAAGGAAAGGGACGTGAAGAAGTTTGTCTGGCAAAACATCATCACTCGCTTCGGTATACCCAGGGCCCTCATCTCAGATAACGGCACTCAATTCGATGGGAAACTCTTTCGCGGATTTTGCGAAGAGCTGAAGATCGAATTCTACAATTCAACGCCGGCCTACCCTCAGTCAAATGGTCAAGCAGAGGCCTCAAACAAGACCATCTTGGATGGGCTGAAGAAGCGGCTTGAGAAAGCCAAGGGGAAGTGGGCTAAAGAACTCCCCAATGTGCTCTGGGCATACCGCACTACGCCAAGGCGGTCGACCGGAGAGACTCCGTTTGCCTTGGCCTACGACATGGAGGCCATCATCCCGCTTGAAATTGGCATGCCGACCATCCGGTCCGAGATTTTTCAGCCCGATTTGAACAATGAAGCGGTGGCTTTGGAGCTGGACCTAACTGAGGAAAGAAGGGAGCGGGCACTAATCCACATAGCGGCCTACCAGCAAGAACTCTCCAAGAAATACAACAAGGCTGTGCACCCCAGGCTATTCAAGATTGGGGACTGGGTCTTAAGAAGAGTGCTGGGCAACACGCTGGTCCCAGGCGAAGGGAAGCTCGGTGCAAATTGGGAAGGACCATACAAGGTGACTGGTCTCGCTGGCAAAGGGGCATACCACCTGGAAGATTTAGATGGCAAAGCTGTGCCCAGACCGTGGAATACAGCCAATCTTAAGATCTTTTACTTTTAAGATGTAATTGCTTTTATTGATTAGCTTTCTAGACCTTTAGCCTTTTTGGCATTTGATGTAAGTACAGCACTACTTTTTGTAATGAAAAATAGCCCATTTTCTTTGTTTTGTATTACATCTTTCTGTGCAAACGACACCGCAAGGATTCTGGGCCACTACGGATGCTAGGGACAAGGAGACCGACCTGAACGGGGCCGGGCTGACTTTCTCACGCCGGTATAGACATGGACCGCACGAACAGTTGGTTCCAGTAAACTAAGTGGCGTATTGTCGAATTCGCATAGGGGCCGAGCTGACTTTTGCTCGCCCAATCGGTGTGTTGGCGTCATAGCCAACTTAAATGGAATATTGGTGTTTTGCCCAATGTAAAAGCCGAGCGGATTTTGCTCGGCCAAAAAGCAATGTTGGTGTTTTGTCCAACTGGTAGAAGCCGAGCTGATTTTGCTCAGCCACATTGGAATATTGGTGATTTGTCCAATATATACCGAGCTGATTTTACTCGGCCGAAGTGGTGTTGGTGATTTCCCCAACTTCCTGTTAGGGCCGAGCTGATTTTTGCCAGCCCAAATACAAGACTTAAAGTGTTGTTAAAGCCAGAATGGCGGAGGTTATTTTTGCTCGGCTCCTGAAAATGTTTGGGTTCAATCGAAAGATCAAAGAGCCGAGCTAGTTTAAGTTCCAAACAATTCTGATTTTTGCTCGGCATATTGTGCGGCGAAGCCAACCTACCAGTTGATTTATTGGAGTTTGAATCAAGAAATTTTTGCACATGTCAACCGAATAGAAGTAGAAGATAAACGGGCAAAAAGTTGAGTTTCATTGATTCAGAAAGTTGCAGTACAA
Source organism: Camellia granthamiana (assembly GCA_036172215.1). Classification (NCBI taxonomy): domain Eukaryota; kingdom Viridiplantae; phylum Streptophyta; class Magnoliopsida; order Ericales; family Theaceae; genus Camellia; species Camellia granthamiana. The sequence goes on along the minus strand of CM069904.1, from coordinate 33,174,510 downwards.
AGGGGGGGCCTAGCCCGGTTACATTCAAAAACAAAGGAAAGAAAAGAAACAAGAATAAAGCAAAGCAGAAAATACAAAGGGAATCATCAGTCAAATAGGTCGACGGTTTGCTCGGCGCCCTCTAACGTCTGCTCGGTGATTTGAACATTCTGCTCGGGCAAGTTTTCCTCGGCCTCATCTTTAGCTCCATCCTCCACGGCAACATCCCGATCAGCCACTTCATCTTCCGCATCTTGGGATGCTTCTTGAGAAGTTTGTTCAACCTGTTGCGCGGCGGCGGCTTCTTCCTCGGCCTCTTTCCTTGCCTCCGCGATGAGCCGGTTTTGAGTGGCACTGGCGTACGCCTGCATATAGACCGGGATATAGGCCGCAAAAGGATTCAGGAACATATCAGCGTCCTGACCAAGGCCAACTTTTTCCACGGCCGCTTTCCAACCGCATTGGAAAAAGATGTCCTTGGTCGCCTGAACTTGACGCTCGTAAGTCCTCTCCCCCTGCGTGTATCCCCGGTCCTCTACGTCATCAACAGCCTTGTCCCTCTCCGCCTTGTGGGCATCGCGCAGCTTTCGGAGCTCGGCGAGGTACCGAGCTTTGGTCGACTTCACGGCCCGCTGTTTGTCGGCTTCAGCTCGGTCGACTTTTTGACTCAGGATGTCTCGCTCGGCCGCAATCACTTCCTGCGCGGCCTTGAGCTTCGCTATCTCGGCCCCTTGGGCCTTATTTTCGGCAATGGCATCCCGGAGGCTCTGCCGCACTTCGATCATCCGGTCGTGGGCTAAATAGTTCTTTTGCGCGGCCTGAAAACAAGAGAGATTGTGAGTATTCGGGAAACCGAGTGAAAACCGAGCGAAAAGTTGGAAGCAAAGAATGGAGAACTTACCAGCACTATGGATTTCGCCGCCGAGCGGAGGACCTTCAGGTCAGAAAGGTCGTCATGTTTTTTCATGTCGGCGGGCAGGATCAACCCCTTGGTCAAGTTAAAACCAAGGGAGTAGTCCTTGTCCATGTAAACCGAGTCTTCTGCAGAAACAGCTCGGCCCTGATTTTTGAACTCGGGCGCCCAGACCGGGGGGGAGGCGGGGCTCTTGGATGGCCCGGTAAGTGGTTGCTCGGTCTGGTCCCCCAGTTTGGTGGAGGCGTGCTCGGTTGAGTCCTCATCAACCAAACGTTGCCCTGATCGGCCCTTCCTCTGCCTCTTCTTTGGCCGGCCAGCTGCCTGCTCGTTGGCCAAAGCTAGCACGGCCTCCTTTCCTGCTGCAACTGGGGTGGAGGAAGTCCCCCCAGTTGCCTCTGGCGGTTGCGACTCGGTTTCCTCTCCGGTGATCATTGATTTGATAGCCCGAATTTTTGCCATTTCTTGCTCGGCGGTGAGGGGAACTAGTCTGATCGGCGGAAGGTTTGGGTCAGGTTCAGGGGAAGGCGCACGAAGAAAGTCGATGACTCTGCTTTTGCGCGGTGCTTGGTAGTGGTAGGTCGGCTCAAAGCCGAGCAGTTTTGATGATTCTCTCTCTTCGGCCGGGTGACGCAGTAGGACTCTGATGGCCTCCTGGTTAGCGCGGTGGTAATCTGCTACTAGGTGCTTATCTGCAAAAAGAAAACAAGTGTTAGGCCGGCGAAAAGAGAAACCAATGCAGGGATAAGATAGTGCGGTTAGCCGAGCTACTCACCAGCATTGCCGAAATCCTTCATAATGTACCAGCTCGGTATGGGCGCCTCGGTGTCCTCGTAATTATCAGACACCCAGAGGAAGTCATCGTCGTTGGTTTCTTTGTCTGGGTTGCCTTCGATGAGTTTTGCTCGGCCCTTCTTTACTTTGAGGTACCAGCAGAACCCACCTTTATTCTTACTAAGGCTATATTGGTGGAATATTTCAGCGAGACCGAGGTTGAGACCGAGCCTCCTGTTCAGCTCGGCGACCCCGTTTATTATTTTGTATGTATTATTTGACGCTTGGGTTGGACAAAGCCTTGTCTGCCTCAAAAATTCACAAATCAAGGGCTGGACCGGGAAGCGAAGTCCTCCCTCTACTATGGATACGACCGTGAAGGGGCACCGGTCTAGGTCGCCCCACGGGGTATCACCCTTCTTGGCCAGCTCTAGGTTGACATCGTCCGGAATGTTGTACTCCCTACGAAACTCGGCCATCGCACCGGGCGAGCTCACCATGAATCGGTACTTCCCCATCTACCTCGGTTTTATTGGGTAATTAAATTTGTGTCTCGGTCAAAAATGTTGGTGTGGTTGTTCGGTCTTTGAGCTCCACTAGTTATAGTGCTGGACTGGCCTGCTCGGTCCTAGTTTGTTCTGCATTGTTAAAAAATAATTCCAAGGGTTAGGACGGCATAAATTGCACGGCTCCTATTGGAACTGGCTCAGTGAAAGGATTACAAGCGTTTGACCGGTCCGACCCCTATCTCGGCTAGACTACTTGGTGGATTTCCTAGTTCGGTTCTAACTCTCCACTTCCTGCTCGGTCAAGGTCCAAGAAGGAGATTCGAACAAGATATAGCTCGGTTCAGTCCTATTCGAGGATCTAATTGAGCCTTTAGCTCGGTCAAGGCCCCAAGTAAAGACCTCAGACAAATTTTCGCTCGGTTCAGTCCTACTTGCCGATCTAATTTGGTATTCAGCTCGGTTGCGGCATCGGCGAGAAGCCACAAACCAGTTTTTGCTCGGCTGAGGCTCTACCTATGGATCTAAATGAGCACTTAGCTCGGTTCTATCCAGATTCAATCTGTTCATATGAAATGCAGAGGTTTTGTTTTGAGGCTTGGGGAATCAAGGGGCACGAGAACCCCAGATGCCCCCCCAGTTACAGTTTGCCCTAAGGTGTGCCGATACTACCCCATTGAGGAGATATTGGAAGATGCCTAACACTCCTAAGCGAAGAACATCAGGAACACAAAGATAAAAAAATGAATGAGTACGAAGATCTGGGAAATGGAAGCGTAAAATGCGATGGGGTGGAGAAGCTTACCAAAACTAGTAGACGAGTGAGGCTTTACTCCACAAGCTTGAAGGCAGCAACAGCAGCGAAGAGAGGAGGCTTGGAACGTTAGAGAGCTAGGGTTTCGGCTTGAAGGTGAGAATGAACAGTGAAGAGCCAAAAGTGACCCTTCACTGGTGCATAAAGAGGAGGGAAAACCAAACGGCTGCGCCGTTTGAATTCTGCGCGTGCAAGACAGCTGGCTGTACGACCCAATGGCGTGAAGCCACATGGCACTGAGAACGTGGCTGTCAGTACGGCTGCACGACCATTGACAAGACTACTGAAACAATGGCCGAGCAAATGGAATAGCAGGGCAACGGATTCGGTGCTAATTGCGCTCCGCTCGGTACTGGCACAACTTGGGGGCCGTAAGCTCGGCCTTGGAGGTAATCCCAATCACGATTAGCTTTGATGGGATTAAGGGGCAATTGAGAGGGGAGATTTGCACCCAACAGTACGGCCGAGCTACGGTAGCGCGGGGATTGACAAACCTCGCGGTGCCGAGCTGTTCTCTTGATTGGCAGGACCTCTCGACCTGTCCAGCGTTGCCGAGTCAGGTTGGCCGGTCAGGTAAGGGCAAAGATCTGACCGAACTAGGGCTGTTGAACGTTCGGCTGGACACGTAATGATGTGAAGAAACCGAGCTAAGTGAAGCCTGGGCTAAATCGAAGACGCAGCAAGGGCCGGCATGCCTCTAACCGGTCAGCCGAGATAGTCAGACTGTGTATGACTGAGAATGAAGGAAGGACGGGGGAGGCCGGCATGCCTCGCAGCCGGTTAACCGGGGTGGTCCGATCAAGCATAGCTCGGCCATGAGAACCAGCCATCTGCCCCTTCGCCAAGGGACAGTTCTGCGATTCTTAGCTCGGTTGTGAGCTTGCGACAATTTTCCACAAGGGATAGGCCGGTCGTGGCACTCCGGTCAAGTGTGCCACCTGGGCCAATGGCATGAGAAAAAGGAAATCTGCTCCAGACACGCGCAAATACCGTTTGGCAGTTCTGCATGTACTGGTTGGAGGACAAAACCTTTACACGCGTAAGGTGGTGAGAGGCGAGTACTGCCACCTGTCCATGGAAGGACAATAGAGGTGGTGCGCGCACGATCTTGTGGCTGCATGGCCAGCCTAGAAATAGTGGAGGAAGACGAACGTTAGAGGTATGCAACTTGAAACCATTTTCGCCATATGAAATACTCTCTCCAAGAGTCTCCTTCTTCTTCCTCAAGTGGTCTGACTTGATCGTCGGAGGGTCTATCCGGCACACCATTGCCGGGCAGCTCACCGTTTTTGTGTTGCCAGGTTAGTCGCCGTCAAGTGAAGCTTGGAATACAAGGAGTACGGAAAGCAGAGGAAATTTCGCCCCCGTACAAGCCCTAAGTATACTTTTTTACTTTTTAAATAATTTTATTTATTATTTAAAAAAATAAATTAGAAAATAATTTATATATTTATATATATAATTTTATTTTGGTTTTTTAGGTTATTTGGTGTTTTTACCTAAGTTCGCTCAAATTTAATTTAAATTTTTTAATTTTTGCATAGGTCCTCACTTAATTAAAAACTATATTATTCAATTTTTTAAAAAATTTAAGCTCGACTCAAGTTGTTTGGGTTGAGTTCACCTAAATTTGCAATTCTAGCAAGGGCGGTTGAAAATTACATGATTAAATTTGTGACAAATGAAAAAATAATAAATAAATTGTGATAAAATTGTGGGACTTAAATTGTAAATTTCCATCTTATTTGTTTGCATAATTTGCATACAAAAATTTAACTATTTATATTATTTTGTATAAAAATATATTATTAATTTTTTACATACTGTGCGTAGCACAGGTTACCACTAGTAATCACAAAATCAAAATCTCAGAAATTTTAGATTTTTCAAATTGTATGAAATAATTAATTACTAAAATCATAAAATAGAGAATTAGTAGAGACTAATCTTTAGATTGGGCAAAAGGATGTGCTTTCATTTTATGACCTTCCCTTTTTGTATCTTAGCTCCCAAACCAACAATCTCTGATCAAATCTTTAGTTTAGTTTTCATTATTAAAGATTTCTTAATTTTTCATAAAATTAAGTGAGGACTTTTTCGATGTAGAATTAGCAAGTCAGCACAATATGGTTGGAAACGTGCATTATACTCCAAAAAAAAAAAAAAAAAAAAAAAAGGAAACGGCGTCCACGAAGGCTTTTCACACAACTGAAATTATGGCTGGAGTCATCTTATTCCAGCAATGTTGGTAAACAAAAAGGATTGTATTCCATCAGGACCAAACGCCTTGTAGGGGGAAGATGCAAACGCCACCGTCAAATTTGTGAAATCCCATTGATAATGGGTGTGCGTGTTTTATGTTTGTGTGTGTTCGAAAAAGAGGGAAGAATAATCTGGATTGTAGCTAAAGTGGTTATGGAGAGGGTACTTAAGTGTTAAGCTGAGGTTTCAGGTTCAAGTCTATAGAGAAACATTGACCTGCAGTATAATCTAACTACTAACATATTAATGTTATTTTTGTCACACACAAAAAAATAATAATAATAATAATAATAATTATAAAAACAAAAGAAAAAAAAAGTGGGATTGGAGGAGGAAGAGATCAAGACCAAGGACAAATATTTTTGCTAGCTTTATATTCAGACTCAATTCAACAGCAATTTATTTTTGATTTCAGACCTAGACTCTATGGTGGTTTTGAGGTTTAGGGTTGGTGGGATTGTGGTGGCTAGGTGTTGAGGTGGCACCAAAAAGGAGAGGCGAATGAGTAGTACAGTTACGTTGTATTTGGTTGAGAGATTTGAGAAGGAATTTTAAAAGAGAAAGAAAAAAAATAGATGAAATGTGAATAAAATATACTTATATTTTACCTAATTTTATACATTTTTTCTCTTTTATTTTTTAAAATTCTTTTTAAATTTCTTAACCAAATACAACGTTAGGGAAATGGAAGCGGAAAATGAATGAAGTGATGTTGGAAAGGGCAGATGAAGAGTAGCTACCGGCTAAGAGGAGATGTGAAGGTCTCTGGGGTGATAAAATGTGAGAGGATCAGCGTGCTGTGATAAAATGTGGTAAGGTTCATCACACATTTGATGATGAGTGGTGCTAAAAATGGTGAATGATAAAGAAGGTTGTGATCTAGTGTGACTGGGCTTAAATTTAAATTTGCATCAAGTTAAAACTCTCAGATTTTTTTTTCCCTTATAATTTTTCTATTTCTTTTTTCAACATTTGGCATTGAGAAAAAAAATATTTTTTAAAAGCTAATCAGCTTGTTTGGTTCCAGATTTCAGAAAATAGTTTTCAAAAAATTCTATTTTTTTATTTTTCATATTTTAATGTTTTCAATGAATTTTTTTAATATTTTAAGCAATTTTTTTAATTTTTAGACTCACCTAATATAAATACACTTAAAAAGTATAATATTTATGAAAAAAATCTTTAAAAAATATACTAAATACTAAAAAATACAAAAAAAAATGAAAATTTAATATATTTTCGTATTTTTGTGTATTTATTAATTTTTAAAAATATTTTTTCACAAATATTTTACTATTTAGACACATCTAAGTAAGGTGCATATAAAAAAGTAAAAAATTTACTTAAAATTTTAAAAATATTCACTAAAAATAAAAAAAATATGAAAAATGAAAAACTCAATTTTTAAAAAACTAAAACCAAACACACTGGATATTTTTAGCAGGAATTTAAAACTCAAATGACACTTCCCAAATCAAATGATTTGACAAATAGTATTTACAATAAAAATCTCAATTTAAATTGAATTCTCAATAAAAATAAGGGAAAATTTCATTTAAGTGGATGGTTGAAAAACTATTTTTAAATTAATGATAAATTTTATAAATATTAAAAAGTAAAATTATAAACTTTTTTTTATTATTATTTTGTAATTAGTTTTGGGTCAATTGACATGTGATTTCTCTTAAAAATAAGAGAGCTGTTAAGATGAGCACCTTATAAAATAGTGCACATCATGTACACATTTATTTTAAATCATTAGGTATTTATTAATTAATCTCAACCATTAAATAATTTGATTGAAAATATTGAATACCCTCTCAGCTGGTTACAATTTTGTTCACCGATTGTTGTATGTTCAGTTCACAAACCCTCTTCACTTTGTTTTCCCAAAACCCTTATTCTTCAGACCAATCCGAAGCTCCTATTCTCCCTCTTCAGACACGACTCCGGAGCTCTCTTCAGAGACGACTCCGAAGCTCCTCTTCGCCTTCTTCAGACACGACTCTGGAGCTTTCTTCGGACATGACTTCGAAGCTCTTCTTCACCCTCAAAGACTATCTCGCGAACATAACGTGCCCTCGACTTCGCCTCAAGGTATCTCTCTCTCTCTCTCTCTCTCTCGCTGCAACTTGTTTCTCTCCCTTTCTCTATCTCCATTCTATGAAACCCTAGACTGAAATCCCCTTCTTTGAAACTGCCCCTTTCACCATTGTGAACTCACTAGGTTGGTTTATAAAATTAGGAAAATATGATTTGAATTGGTTTAGGTTTTTGATGTTTGTTTGCTTTGGTAGTTGTTTTGATTTCATATGTATATATATATACTTGAAATTTGGCTTGAGTGTGTAAAATCTGATGTGTGGGTAATTGAATTTTGTACTCATGTAACTGATATAAGACTGTAATTTTTTATTTGTTTATTGAAATATGTTTATGTTTGTAACAATTACACTTGCGGTGGCTTGTTTTTCCTATTAGAAAGAAAATTACAGTGGTTTGGGATGTATTACCTTTAGCAATTGTTTGGGAATTGTGGAAAGTGAGAAATTAATGGATATTTTGATGTTACTGTGACTTAGTTGAATACCCATTTAGTTATTTTTGTTTTTTTTCTTCAAAAGTGTTAAAAAATTATCTCTAATTATTTCATCAAATCTCATGAAGGGAGAGTTATTTTTTTTATCAAATTGAGAACCAATAAAGTAAATTTGAATTTGATGAGAAAAAAAAAAAAAAATGAAGCATTGGAGATGGGTTTTCTTGATCAAATTTGATGAAAAGGGGAATTTTGGATAAGAGGAAGGTTTTTAAAAAGATTTTAATGAAAGGATTTGAGTAGTTCATATAAAGTCAAGTTTTTTTTTTACTCAAATTTGAAATCAAATTAGTTGAAAAAATTGGTGAAAGGTTGGAGATGCTCTAAAATGGTTTATGAGTTACCTTGGAGACAATGAAATGCCAAAATTTGATAGGACTAAGGCCTAAATTAGAAAATCTACAAGGTATTAACAATAGAATAAAAGTTATGAAATGATGAGACTTTTAAAACTATATGAGGACACCAATGTCTTACAACTATTTTGGGATTCTATGTTTGAGGAGCAAATTATTTGTGCAAAGTTCATAGAAATTTAATTTAGCTACCAAGTTGTTATGATTTAAACTTCTAACTGACCGTGCAAAGAAGTAAAAATAGTGATATCTATAACTAGTGGTGTGATTTGTAGAATGTGTGTATCTTAATGTGTTGAAATAAACTAGCAAGACTGATAGTTAAAAAGTAAGTTTGTGATGATCGGTATAGGTTGCTTGCATTGGGCTAGGTTGAGAAGCATGCATTGCAGGCATAAGATCAGTTTAAGTGTGATGCTTGTCTTTTATAAGAGCCTTGCTTCTTGGGCTCGAGACTTTGGTTTTTTAAGCCGCAAGGTTTTGTTTTAAGCTGCTTTCCTTGATCTTCGAAGTGAGTCTTAATCCATAAGCCTCAACAGCCTTTTAAATTGATTGTGACATTGTTTGAAAATACAAAAATATGTATTAACAGTGAACATGGAGGTAATGCATCTTTTGCTGATATGGCTAGCAAGGTAGGCAATAGAAAGCGCGCTTGCCTAGTAACATCATAATCATATGAACATTTTTTTTATGGGATCATCCACTTCTTTGTTCCACCATTTAGTGTTGTCAAAAAATGGCATGAGTTAAAAATTGTCTAATTTGGTCTATTTTCGTTTCTATTCACAATTCGTATTCGAATTCAAGATTCAAGCATAACCTATCAATACTTATTGTTTAATTGACTCGCATGACATGGTGTACTAAACTATTAATTTTTTGTCATTTTTCCCTTGTTTTTCCTTTTTGTCCACAAATTCAAGATTCAAATACAATCTAAAGGTATTTTTGTTTAATTGACTCACATGGCATGGGGTACCAAAATCCGTTCTTTTTTCCTTTCTTTCTGAATGATGTAAAATTCTGCAGGTTACTTGACAATAATAATTTATCAGGGCATCTTCCGCGAGAGCTCGCCAATCTGCCTAGTCTACTGATACTGTACGTTTTCTGCTTCTATAGTTATTAGAATACAAAATCACTCTATTAGTTTCCTCATAAATGAATACAAGGTTGAGTACGTTATATTTTGTATATGTGTTATACATCAAGAGCAGAGACCCCAATTAGGTGGGATATCTGGGATCTGAGGCTTTGTTGAGTTGGTGTGCACAATGCATCTGTAAAGAAGAATATATATATACATGTGAATGTGTATGGGCGTAAAAATAACATGTCACCCTCCATGAAGATTATCTCTATAATATTGCTTTTGATTTTTTCTTCATTATGTTAATGAGGAAACCATGTTTAGCCTATTGAAGGAGCACAAAGTATTTTGTGTTTAATGTCTCATAAATTTTCTTCTTTTTTCATTTGGCAATCAACTGGATAACAACCACTTTGATGGGGCTACAATACCAGATTCTTATGGCAACATGTCTCGATTGTTGAAGTTGTAAGTGCATATGCTTTTTATATGATTTTGTAAGTAAATAGAAAATGTTTAAGCTTAAGGCAAAGTGTCATGTTATCTATTCTGTTTTTGCATGAGATGTAAGCCAAGAGGCACGATGCTTTAGCTTCATAATGCCTCTTCTTATTTTTTTCTTCTTTGATTTAAATAAAAAATTAAGCTACATTTAGAGGAGATAGAGTGTTCATGACACGTCAACTATCTATTGACTACCTTTTTTTCCTTGAAAGCTTTATGCTCTTTTCTTATGAGATTGAGGAACATGCATATGCATATGTTTCAGTGCTTCTTGAGATTGCTTATGAATCAGTATTATTGGCTGTATCAGGAGTCTTAGGAACTGTAGCTTGCAAGGACCAATCCCTGACCTGAGCAGGATACCACACCTTGCTTATATGTAAGTTCATGAGCAGCTATCAGATATTATGGCACTAATTACTTGCCAATTGGCTCCTCCAGACATTTTACGCATCTTTACAAAATCATTTTGTGTCTTATATAGTTAAAAGCCTCCATGTTGGAGATGGTAGATAAACCATGCTAAAAAACTTTTTTGGTGTCAACATTTGGAGACGCTTTTGCTAGTCACTAATTTCTTTGTTATATATGCTTTATATATCTGATTTATTTGCCATAACAACGACGTTCACATTTCAGCGACCTCAGTTCAAACCAGCTTAATGGATCCATACCGCCATATAAGCTTTCCGAGAATATGACAACTATGTAAGATACTCCATCTTTAACATTTAAGTCCTAAAGTAATTCTATTTCTATATTCTATATAGGATATAATCAGAGAAGTATACTCACTACAGGAAAAATAGGTTTAGACGGTGTTTTTTTAACGACGTTTTTTTAAACGCCACTTTTATTAATATTTAACGACGTTTTATAAAAACGTCGCATATTTCGTTAATAAAACGACACCATTTTGAAATCGGAGGCGTTTAAAAACGCCTCCAAATACGTTGGCTCCCACGCGCTATTTTGAATGTGAGAATACTTGTTAAAGCTTTGGAAACCCTTATTTTGAATCTCACGCCTTCACAATCCTTACGCCTCTCTCTTGCTCACCCCGAATTGCTTCTAAACCCTTGACAACGATTTCGATTCAGAGCCATTTTCTTTGAGATTCATACAGATTCATAATTTGACTTGGTTGGAAACCAGAATTTCGATTTGAAGCTCACATCAGAGCGATTTCGATTTGAAGCTCCGCTATCTCGCTCTCTCTCTCTCTCTCTCTCTCTCTCTCGATTCATCCTTTGTACTCTACGATATCGATCTGAAGCTTTGGGAGATTGCGAAGAGAGAAGAGGGGTTGGTTTCGATCGCAAAGGAAGTGATCTCAGGAGAGGCTGTGCTTGATTTCTCAGATCGGTCTCAAAGCGATTTCGATTTTGAGATTCATCTCAGAGCGGTTTGGATTTTGAAGTTCTCTCTCGATTTCGAAGCTTAACCGCGAGGTATTGATCTCTCTCTCTCTCTCTCTCTCTCTCTCTCTCTCTCTCTCTCTCTCTCTCTCTCTCTCTCTCTCAAGCTAAAATCTTGGAAGCTAAAATCTTGTTAAAACAAGTGTTTAATTGTGTTTTTTGCTTGTATTTTACAGGTATTAAGTCTGCATTAAATCAATGTTTCAATTTGTGTTCTAATAATTGACTTTCTCATTCATTTTGTTTGTTAATCTTTGTAATCTATCAAACCAATGTTTCAATTTGTGTATATATAATAGATCCGTGTGTTCTTTTTAGATTTCTCCTCTGTTTTGAGTTTGTCTGCTGTGTAGAATTAGTGAACTCGATTAGGATGAATTGATAGAGACTAACTAGTTACTTCATGGATGCCTATTGTACTTTCAGTTGTGTCTGACTTCCGTGTAATTTCTCCCCTTGTGATTTCAGTATAATTTCTGCTAAAAAACACCAGCCATCTCTAACAATCTGCTCAACTTGGGTACAATGTTGATTTGGTTGTTGATTTTCATTTGTGCAGATTAGGATCGAAAATTGGGGTAGAACGCCTAAGAGAGAGAAGGCAGTTGAAGAGGTTTTGTTCTATATATCCTCTCTCTTCTATGGAATTGCCATTTTATGTATATTTTTAATATAAATAAATGCTAGTCTCAATTCATCTGAATTGGTCAAATCTATATAACTTATAATTAGTCAGATTTGTGTTGTATGTTTAAGTGTTGTGCTTACAATTCGTATGTTTTCATTGTCTCTGCTCGTTTAAAGCCTCTTTTCTCATGAATTTTGGGTTTTGTATGTTGAAAAATGTTAGTCTGAAAGTTTGGGTCTATCTGTATGTTTTACTGTAATCATGTAGTGTAGAGAACAGGAAACTAGGAATTACCAAGAACTTCGCGTAACACTTTTGTTGGACTAGTAAAAGGAGAATAAAAAATGTGAAATAAGTTTTTGGATGCCATTATCATATTTGTGCATTTTTTGTATCATCAAAAACCAGAAGACCAGTTAGGAGATGCAGTCACCAGAACAGCAAAACAATATTCGCAACAAACCCACAAAATTTGGCACATGGCGAAGGTATAGGTATGGTGGTTGCAAATTAAAACCACACCCCAAAATAACATTCAAATTAACTATCTAGTTTTGTTAATCACTCTGTTTTTAATTTTTTTAGAGGGAATCTGTGAGTTCTATGGAAAATGATATAATATATTGTTATTGAAATAATGGCATTTAAAGTTTTTTGAGGAAAACAATGAAATTGTTTCAAGTGTATTTATTTTATTTTATTTCAAGGACTCTACTGCAGAGCTCTTCATGGGCATCTTCTTACTATCTGCCTTTGCTGTAATTAGTAATATAGAATTCAACTGTTGACTCACTGGAATTGGTTTCAATGTTTTTGGTTTTTGGTTTCTTCTTTTGCTTTTAAAGTTATGATTTTGGGGGATATGGTTAGACTTCTCAAGACAGTTTTTGGGTTAGGATTTATTTTATTTTATTTTTTATGTTGTTATTAAATTTCATAACCTTTGGATACTTTGACCATTTTAATTATTTTCTTGTGTATCAGACTTCAATATAGTAATAATATCCTTCTGAGGTGGTCCCCTTATCCTGATGAGCTGAGCTGACCCTTTTTCTTCTCTCTTTTGTGTTGTTGAATAGCTTTGACAATTTTATGCAACTTGTGATTGGTACATTATGAACACCCATGAGCTGAGTTGAGCTAACCTGGAGCTGAGCTGCACCTTTGGACTCTATTTCGTCTTCGCTTGCCAATTGCTCCTCCTCCAACCACTCATCTTTGCCCTAGGTAACATTGTCCCACTTCGTTCTCTTCTTCTTCAACCTCCGAATTGATTTCACTTATAGATGATTCGACTTTAAGTTCAATCTTGTACAGAATACTTGTGGTTAATCCACTATATTGAGCTCTATACATATATATGTGTGTGTGTGTGTGTGTGTACTAGAATGTGTGCACACCTGATGGGTGATATGAAAATAAAAAATATATGTGGGGAAAAAAAACTGAAGAAGTTACAGAATTTGAAATTTGAAATTTAAACTAGGCCTCAACTATATAGTTGGAGGTATGAGTCTTGGCTTTCTGTGATATTATGCTCCACAGAGCAATGATTTTTGTATTTTTGGAATACAATTTGTTATGCGACTTTTTGTTCTCACTTGCTAAAGAAAACATATAGTTTTTGCAAGTGGGAGCCCTTTTAAACATGTTGACCTTGGTATTGTTTCTTTCTCTTGATGATAACTTATTATGAAGTGTTTTGGCACAATCTGCCATCACTTTCTGCCGATCCTGGGTTCGCCGAGAGGGCAGCGAAGTTTTCCTGCTTCGGAAGTCGGAGTTTCAATGGAAGAACGAGCCAATTGGGTTTGAACAATGGTGAATTGCCATACAGATTGTGTCCATTGATGGCAAGTGTGAAGTTGCCGAGAGTTTCGAGTAGTCCTTCTATCAAGGCAGCTGTATCTCCCGTGAGTGCTCAAGAAAACAAGAATTCAACACAAACCCAAATGGAAATGAGGTCGTCAATTGGCTCAGACACAAAATTCAGGAAAGTTCTGGAGTCTGCTACCTCGGATCGAACTGAATTTGCAAGTTCTAATGAGGGTTCCTCTGTTTCTGAGAAAATCCCAAATGGCGAAACGGTGTTGAAAAATCCAATTTCTTCTAATTCCAGGAAAAGAAAAGAAGGTTTGAGGGGAAAATCCAATTCTGTCAATGCCACAATGGTATATGAATTACCAAGAAAAATTAAAAACACACTCTTTTAACTTCTTTTTTCTTTGATTCAGTCGAGAATTCTAACAATTCTGTTCTTCCAGGTAGTAGAGGCAGAGGATGACCCGAACACCAAGCGATTCAAACCCAATGAAGGCAGTGGGAGCAAAAATGATAGTGTTAAAACAGGGGATGAGGATGAGAAACAAACAAAGGCTAACCAGAAGCCTCCCGAGCCCCCAAAGGACTACATTCATGTAAGAGCAAGAAGGGGTCAAGCTACTGATAGCCATAGCCTTGCTGAAAGAGTAAGAATCACAGCCCAATTCTCTCATCATTCGCTCCAATTCTTCCGCGGCTAGCTTAGCAGTAACGTTGCGATTTTTGGGTATTTGGGCAGGTTCAAAGGGAGAAGATCAGTGAAATAATGAAGCTTCTGCAAGACCTCGTGCCAGGTTGCAATAAGATGTGTGTACCAGAATGGTTTGCAACAAATTTAAGCCATAGTAGAGCTTGAATTCATTGTTGGGGCAATGACTAAATTGGCCTTGGAAATTTTCTTTCCATTGTACTTGTAGGTGAATGGAAAAGCACTTATGCTTGATGAAATTATAAACTATGTGCAGTCACTGCAACGACAAGTCGAGCTAAATTAGGACTTGTTCTATACCATGGGGTTTCATTTTGATTGCATAATTGAGTTCTATGACTTAATGGGTATTGTGTATTCATTTTGTATTTTGTAGTTTCTGTCAATGAAGTTAGCTTCTGTGAATCCAAGGTTGGAATTTAACATAGATAGTCTCTTGTCAAAAGATGTGAGTATAGAAACTTGTAAAATCAATTTCTTTTATCGATTGTGATGTTTTTTTTCTAAAATTGGTTGTAAATTCCAGGTATTTCAGCCTAATGGCTCTTTCCCTCATCAAACATACCCATTAGATTCATCTGCTTCTGCTTTCTTTGGACAACAGACCTAGGAATTTCCACCAGTACATACTAATCTTTCCAATGGGGACCATACAAGCACCACATTATGCCAAAACAACGGCATGCAATTACCTCCGGTCGATGAATTCGGCCAAGGTCTTCCATAGGTATTCAAATGCTGGCCCATTCCTGAAGAATTTGGTGTTGTCTTTGTTTTCTCCGTTTTCATTTTTCGTGTTTCAGTAAGGAAAATAAAGAAAAGTTGGAAATACCCAAAAATAAAATAAAAATCTGTAAAGAGTTTTCTGAAACAATTCTGTGTTTTTTAGCATTGAAATAGAAATTAAAATACAACTACATAGCCCTTTTAAGTTTTTCATCATCTAATTCTGCTTTTCTCAACTTGAAATCCTCAGTTTCCAACATTGTGTGAAGATGATCCGCAAAGCATTGTTCAGATGGGGTTTGGTCAAGAACCCAAACCACAATACAGGATTTCAATCATCCCACATGAAAATTGAACTGTGGTCACCATTGATTTGTCCTCAACTCAAGGCCCAGAGGCTGCTGTATATTAATGGATTTTTTTTTACGAGAAATATTAAAAAAAAAAATCTTGACGCTTCAATTATTTACCTAAAACATAGTAGAATCACAAGTTGCTTCATTCACCAACTAAATTTGATTTGTTGGGATGAAGAACTGTGTTGAATCAAGAAGGGTTGACTTTTGTTAAATCTGTTTTCTATAACAGCTTTAGATATGTTACACATGATCTCTATAATTGAAATTGGTTTGATCTGTTTTTGCAGGAATAGTATGTATCCTGAGCAGTTGACTCATCTCAGTTGTGAACTACAACTCTTTATGAGTTCAAGAAGAGCATACAGTCTGTAATGTTTTTGTAGTGGAAGTCGATAGAACCATAGATAGACCTGAAGACACTAATGCTTGCTTAAAGATGGGTTTTGAGCCACTGGTTTGGTATTGTTAGCCTGTGGCAAACAGACACTTTGGTTGTTTCCATCTCCAATTTGGTTCTTATGGGCCTGTGCTTATATCGAATATAGCTGACTACGAAAAATTTATCGCTATTTTTCAGTTTTTTTATAGGTATTTTTTTAGTTCAATAACATAAAATTAGCACAATTTAAAATTAAAAAAAAAAAAAAAAAGAAAAAAAGAGGAAAGGGCTATCACGGCGTTTCTAAAAACGTCGCCAAATAGCATACCAACAGTTGAAGTTTTGAAAAAGAGATACGGCGGCGTTTTAAAAACGCCGCTAAATAGCATGGTGACGTCATGTTACCGTTAGAAGGACTTTTAGCGGCGTTTTTCTAAAACGCCACCTATAGTAATATAGCGACGTTTCTAAAGCGCCATAGAGTTATAGCGACGGCCGCATCTTCGACATTTGGTGCTAAACACCACAAAAGGATTTAACGACATTTTTGGGACCTACAGCGGCGTTTTTTAAACGCCTCTAAAACTCCAATTTCCAGCAGTGACTGTATCCATGAAAATTCTAGTTATCCATGATACTAACAATTTTCTGGACTTTTGAACCAATCATTGATAAAAAATTGTGCAGTGATTTATCAGGCAACAATCTTACTAGACCTATTCCTGCCAACTTTTTGGGCTTTCCTCTACTTCAGAGATTGTGAGCATTTTCGAGCTTTCCTGCCAACTTAGTCCATAACAGATAATCCTATAATAGAATCATGTTATTATACTCGAAAATGGCCCCTTTTGTTTTGTCCCCCTAATAGCCTCATTTTAGATTTTTGAATTTTAACTTCAAATGCTTTAGTTAATGCAAAGGGGCCATTAAAAATCCTGGGGCTTTTTCTAGTTAATGCTTTTGTGGGTAGTATTGTTATCTTCATTTTGCCTTTTCTTGTTATCCTAATGGTTGCCTCCTGTTAGTTTATTTGTACACTTCTGAATTTCCTTCATCTACATTTTTTTGTAGAATTTTCTAGTACATTAATATATCTAAATCATTAATTTTATAATTGTTATAAATTGAAACGTCAATTTTATTGAATAAGTGCTAATGGTTAATTTTTTTTTCTTTTTTTACAGATTGCTTTTACATGGGCTATTGTGGATGTGTACGAAGAGCATTTGTTCTGTATATGGAAGACATTTATTTTGAAACAATTCTCTGTTTTGAAAATCCAATGTTTTTGTATGTAATATTTAATTTAGATGGATTATACTTGGTTTGTATGGATTTGTATGATATTTGGAATATGATGTTACAAGTTAAAGTTTTTGAATAGCTGATAATGAAATGAGTATTATTGATAATGGATTTAGATTATAATTGATAGATGTATTATTCTGTATACGTATAGGTTGCAGGTTGCATTGATAATGAAATGTATATAATTTAAAAATTAATGAAAAATGTTAAATTTGTGCATTTTAAAAAAATTAATAAATAGAGCTTGAACTTTTGGCTACTAAACATTTAGTAGCCAAAAAAAAAAAAAAAAAACTTATTGGCGACTAAACAGTTAGTAGCCAAAAAAATAGAAGTTTTTGGTGACTAAAAAATTGATAGCCAAAAAGTAGTGTCACGTTTTTAGCAGCTAAAAAATTGGTAGCCAAAAAACTGAAGATGGAAAATATTTTCTTTTTGATGACTAAATATTTTCTTTTGGGCGACTAAATTTTAAGTGGTCAATTTGTGACTTTCGGCGACTAAAAAAAATTTAGTCGCCATTACCTTTCCCGCCAATCATCTTGCGACAAAGCTGGCGACCAAAAAATTTAGTCGACAAAAATCTTCAGCGACTAAAAAATGACTTTTGGCGACTAAAAATTTAGTCGCCAAAAGTGTAATTTGTTGTAGTGTATCTATTTTGAAGTGGGAAAACAAAGTTTTCTAAGTGATTAAAGTAGGAAAGTTATTTTTTAAAATTCTACAGTTATCTTCAGAAGTTAGCAAATCGAACCAAAAAATAAGAAAAGACAAATAATATAGGAACTAAGGTGGGTACAATGACAAACAATATATATCTATTAATAAAATGAGTGATGGTAAAAAGGTAGTGACCGACTACAAAATAATAAGCAAGGACTACTACTGGTATTTGCTACAGTTATAAATGTGTCAAAGTCATTTATACCCGACGTCATCATTTGGACATAATGACAACATGACACTAGTAGTGGCAACAATGCTATTATAATGGCCTAAGTCGATGATGATGATTGTGTTTCAGTGGATCAAAGGGCATGACTAATTGAAGTTGGTAGCAATAACATTGTTATCTAATTCACTAATAATGACAAGGAAAGAAAGAGTGAGAGTCGATGAGATAGTCATAGCAACAACATTTCAGGTAACATTAACATTGACGATAATGACTGTGTGTGTGTGTGTGTGTGTGTGAGAGAGAGAGAGAGAGAGAGAGAGAGAGAGAGAGAGAGAATTGTAGAACGAGAAATGTAGTTAGAGTGTCATGCGTTTTTGTCAGTGATAATGTTTGAGGTAATGAAAACACAACAACAAAATTACATATAAATGGCGACCGATCAACCGATCAATTACTGTTCGAATATTGACTAAATTGATATTAATGATTAGGCTTTTACTAATTGATTGGGAACTATAAATAAGTTGGGAATTAATTGGTTTAGTGTGGCTTATGAAAACTAATTGATTATTGAATCAATTAGGTTTATTATATAAAGGATCCCTACAATCAATTGTGATATTTGAATATCCCTTATATTCTAATGGATTGTACAATCAATTGTGATAGTTCAAAACTCTGGCCACTAATCGATTGTATAATCAATTGTGGTCTTTCAATCCAATCGATTTTGCAATCAATTATGATTTTCCATTCACTCCAATATGCTATACCGATTGATTACACAATCAATTGTATTTGAAATTTTAAAAGTTATGATGTTTTGTTAATGTTGTTATGATTTTCTGGACAAAATTACAATCAACATGATATGTTATGATTCATTGATAAAAGTTATGATAGTTTGTTAATGTCGTTATGATTGTGGGAAAAAAAGTTATACTCAATGTGTTATGGTTATGATTCATCAGTAAAAGTTATGACTTGTACCACCAAAAGTTATGATTTGTCATGGTGAATCATAATAAAAAAAATGTTACGATTCAAATGTTATGATAATTAATTAGAAATAACTATATTTGTTATGAGTTGTCATTATATTGTTATGATTTATAATGTCTTTGTTATGATACTTTGGTGAATATTATGACATTGTTATGATTCATTGTAGTATTGTTATGATATTTGAAAAACGTTATAATTCTTTCATGTAACCTGTTAAATGACCTGTTTAGCAAGTTACTTTTTATGATGTGGCACAATATGAACCACATAATAAGTGCATATCATATGCCCTTTTAGAAGGTGCACATTGTAGACTTTTCCTAAAAATAATACCTATGAGGCCTGGCGTGTGACTTTTTAGGTAAAAAAAAAAAAGTCAACAAATAAAAAAAATTAAAAAATAAAAAATTTAATCGCATTAGCAAAATATTATATAATGTATATCAATTAATTATTTTTTTTATAATTATCTATTCAATTAAAAAATTATTTCTAAATATATTAATTTTTTCATCTTATAAAAAAAATTAAAAAATTACTAAAAACACTAAGTTCCTAAGCAAGACTTGAATTCAGAGAAAAGACTAGGGAATATTTCGCATTGAGAAGTTATTTGGTAGTTATTGAAGATGGTGAGGTGTGTATCAGGAGTAGGGCTGCAAACGAACCGAGCCGTTCATGAACAAGTTCGAGTTCGGCTCGTTAAGGCTCGTTCGAACTCGGCTCGATTAATAAACGAGCCGAGCTCGAGCCTAAATTTTAAACTCGTTTAACAAACGAGCCGAGCCCGAGCTCAATAATACTCGGTTCGATAGGCTCGCGAGCTCAAACATATATATATATATATTATACAATATGTATACATTTATACAATATATAAATAAATATAAATATAATTAATAAAATATTAAACTTACAATTTTTTTTCTATTATATATGTGTCCATTTTTCCTATTATGTATGTGTCCATATATATATATATATATATTGTAACTTCAACTTTGGAATCATTTGCTTCAGCTTTAGCTGACTGGAGAAGCAATGGGCCACCACATGGGACTTTTATAAGCATTCACCTTTGAGCATACTTTTGTCATGGACCGATGTGGGACTCTTTTGTGCAATTCCTCACAGCAACAAAACGGCGTCGTTTTGCTGTATCATGTTTCAAACAATCTGTCCCACATCGTTTACACAATGTTGTTCAAGGCAAAGTGATATCTATTTATGTTATGTGTAGTAATAGGCTGGCTTGAAGTCTTGTTTCAAGTGTTCCACGAGTTTCACTTGGCTAACGAGCCATAACGAGCCGAGCTTGAGTTAGACAAATTTTATGCAAGCCGAGCTCGAGCTGATATATTTGAGCTCACTTCGAGCTCGAGCCAAGCTCGAACATCTTTAAAATAAATCGAGCCGAGCTCGAACAATGATAAACTCGACTCGGCTCACCTCGATTACACCCCTAATCAGGAGTATTGTGATTAGTGGGGGTAGAGTTTACAAAATTGTATTAGGTGTAAAGAACAGTAAGGCCCCGTTTGTTTAGCTGCTTCAGTAGCCAGACTGGAGTAGGATTGCTATGAGTCCCACTCACAGCACATTTAGTGTTGTTTAGGAGGGTCGGCTTCACAGTCTAGGCGGCTTAGTAATCCCCCTCAATAGGAAAATTAGTTTGGTTGGGAAACGAGTGGGATTAAGAGAATAGTGAGCGGCTTCACTCTGTCCGAGCGTCCGGTACTGTGCCATTTTTTAACAATCCCAAGTGCACCTTTTGTTTTAATATTTATTTTAATTTTTTTAATATAGAAATAATTTTTTAATTTATTTTATTTAAAAATAATTTAACAATCCAATCATTAACCATCTCCTACACTATTATCAAAATAATACACTTTTACTTAATTTTCTTACTAACAATCCCCATATTAATAATCTTTTCACTAACCATTCCCTCACTAACAATCCCCTCCAACCTAATCTGCCAAACAACATGACCTAAGAGACTTGGCATTGGTGATTGATGGAGACAAAGACACGTGGTGCCCTTAGACCACTTAGTAATTTTTCGTATATCGATCATTTGATTTTGTCATGAAGCATTTGAGAATTGGCTTTTCTACTTTTATATGAGATAGAAAAAAATAAATGTGTTTAACAATGATTTTTTTTAGTTGTATAAAAAAAAAAAATTGTGAATTACTGAGATGTTTAACTTTCTTTTGACTTCTTAACTTTTTTATTTAGTAAATTTTAGACTTTTTAATTTATTTTTTTAATAGATTACACTCCCCTCCCTTGAGATTTGAAAAAATTATAGATAATCTCATACTTTTGACATAATTACATTGACTCTTTTCTAGTAAAATTAAAGTGATCGAAACTAATATAAATGGTGGGTAAATATGAAATAAATAAAGATAAGGGTAAATTACACTTTGCCCCCCTAAAGTTTCACCCATTTCCCACTTTGGGCCTTCAAGTTTGATTTTTCTCACTTTGCCCTTCATGTTTGCAATCCTTCCCACTTTTGCCTCTTCATGTTTGCAATCTTTCCCATTTTGACCCTTTAAGTTTGATTTTTCCTACTTTGACCTTTCATGTTTGTAATTATTCTCACTTTGGCATTTCATGTTTGCAATCCTTCCCATTTTGGCCATTTATGTTTGCAACCCTTCCTACTTTACTCCTAGACTAGCTTTCATAAAAAAAAAAAAAAAATAGAATCTGCCATATCACCTACACATCGGCTCCATGCATGATGTAAAAAATTCACTAAAGATGCAAAAAATAAAAAATGGAAACAAAGAAATTGAAATTTTCTTTTAGTCTTTAGTAAACTTTTTCCAAATTTATTCATAAATATTATTACATTATAGGTGCATTTAGCTTAGATATACCTTCAAATAAAAAATTAAAAAAAAAGAGAGGATAGTAATTTTTTTATTTTAAAATTGACAATATAGATGTTTAAGTCGGTATATTTTAATTTTTTTTCATCTTTAGTAAACTTTTTTCTTTTTTTAATTAAATTTGTTTTTATTTTTTTAGGTGCATCTGATCTGGATGTATCTATAGTGTAATAATGTTTATGAATAAATATGAAAAAAAAAATTCACTAAAGACAAAAAAAAAAAATTCAATTTTTTTGTTTTTGTGTTTTTTATTTTTTGCATCTTTAGTAATTTTTTTACATCACACATAGAGCTAATGTGTGTTTGTGATATGACAGATTCTGTTAGTTTTTTACATAGAAGTTAGTCTAGAAGTAAAGTAGGAATGATCGCAAACATAAATGGCTAAAGTGGGAAGAATTGCAAACATAAAGGGCCAAAGTGAGAAAATATTAAACTTAAAGGGCTAAAGTGAGAAATGGGTGAAATTTTAAAGGGACAAAGTGTAATTTACCCTAAAGATAAATATACATATATATATATATTAATAGAATAGATACGACAATATCACTTTTTTATTCATACAACTAATAAATTTTTAATAAAAAAATGTCTAATTGCTATGTAAATTAAAACCTCAAGAAAAATCAGTGTAATTATTTCAAAATCCGTCCGAACATAGGCAGATTGAAAAAAATAATCTATATTAGTCCGCTTGGTTAGTAGATACGAATTGTGCGAATTGTATGGGTTGACAGGTGAATACACATTAGTTTGATGGTTTGAACTTTACTATTTTAGATATTTTTTCGAACTATTTTTCAGTAATTCTTTCTTATTTTGCCCTCAAAATTTTTAATTGTTCACTTTTTATAATAAAAATAAAAGTTAAGCTTTTATATTTTATAAATAACAAATATAATTATTGAATAAAATATTATTTTTTTAAAAACACAAAACATAAAACATAAATGTTTGGTTGAAAGATTTAAATTTGAAAAAAGAAAGAAAAATTTTATATAAAATTAATTAAAATATAAATATATTTTATTTATATTTTACCTACTTTCTATTTTTATTTCTAAATAGCTTTTTAAATCTCATAATCAAACATGGGTTAGGATTGTTGAAAGATTGGATTGAGTCCGCCATTACTATAGACAACTTAAAAAAAAAATACATCTGCAGCTATTCGGTCGAATCAGTAACCGGGTTCGGATCAACCCGTTTTGATGGATGTTTGCCCATCACCCACCCCTAGTTGCCAAACGGGCCTCAATCATCAACTCAACCGCCATAGTAATCGAGAGAGAGAGAGAGACCACTGATTCGAAATATCTGTACAAAAGTAGTGATAGTTGGTAGTTTCTGTGTATATTTTCTTCTCCGGCTACCGATTCTAAAGGGGTTCGTTTGTGTACTCGCGCGCGCGTGGGCTTAAAGAGAAAGAGAGAGAAATGGCGAGGAGACCAGACGAGGAATACGATTACCTGTTCAAGATCGTTTTAATCGGCGATTCAGGAGTCGGCAAAACCAACCTCCTCTCCCGCTTCACTCGGAACGAGTTCTGCCTCGAATCCAAATCCACCATTGGCGTCGAATTCGCCACTCGCACTCTCCAGGTCTCTCTCTCTCTCTCTCTCTCTCTCTCTCTCTCTCTCTCACACATCGATTTTGGATGTTTTGTTTCCATTTGAAATGAATTTATATTTGATCTCATTTCTCTTGAATTGGTGTTTGTGTGGATCTGGTTTTACACGCTCTCTCATGGATTTAGGTCTTGGTGTTTGATCTGTTTTATTGAGCAAAGTAGTGGTTCTGGTTCGAATCGGAGGCCACAGATTTGTCTTATTTCTTTATATTTATGTGAATATTTTTGTCTCTGTATGCATGTTTGTTTTGAAATTTCATTTAGGTTATTGGTTATTGAGAAATTTAAAATTACCGGTTTGTGTTTTGTTGTTTGGGATTGTTAGTCAAGTTTGTTTGTGAGCATAATACTTCATACCTTATTATGCACAATTTAATTAAACTTTCCAAGTTCCAGATAGATGTTAAAGTTATAATTGATATTCCTTGATACATTTTTGACAAAGCCTTCAAACTTGTGAACACTCCATTTTAAATGGATATTCTTTCCATTTTTTTTTTTGGGTATTTTGGCTTTCACCTTTTTTAGGGGTTGTTTGTGTGTGCGTTTCGTGTGGAACCAGTGGCGGCTCCAGAAAATTTGGTCAGGGTATTCAAAAATGAAAAATGTTTGGTAGCTCGAATTTGTGTGGCTCGAATGTATCAAAATAACGTTGTTTTACGCCCAAAACGACCTCGTTTTGAGACTTCGAGCCATTCGGGCCATGAAAATTCAGGTTACCAAGCATTGTTCAAAAACTTAGTATAAGTTGTTTGAAAGAGATCACACTCTATGTTACCAAAAAACGCTAATACCCTAGCGCTATACATATTGGTACACACGTTCCGAAATATGGTACACTGTCATTTCAAAACGGTAAATTTACTGATCCGAAACAATCCTAAAAGTTTTTTTCCAATATATTTATTTAAATGTTACCTTAGGAGAAAAAAAGAAAAGAAAACAAATATATGAACTAAAATTTAAGGTGAGTAAAAGTTTTGACAAGATACAAAAATAAAAAATGGATCATAATTTTTATAGGAATGATTTGCTACATAAAATAATAATAATAATAATAATAAATAAATAAATTTTGATACCTAATAGTTAAAAGAAATTACTTTAGAAATATTTTAAATTCTTAAGTGTAATATATATAAGTCTATCCCTATCATATCACATTTTAGAGTATATGGCGTACCACGTTCCCGTTCCATGTACCGGAATGATTCACGTTCTAGGTAACATAGATCACACTTATTAATGGCTATTATTAACGTCCAATGAAGTTTATAATTTGAACTTCTCAAATAACAAACAAAATACCATTAAATAAATTATTTTCAATTTTATATACCATAAGCTATATTCATTGAGATAACTATCTTTCAGTTACTTCTATTTTATTTGAAACAATTTAGGAACATATAAACCAAACATAGTACCAAGCACACACAATGTATGGATGGACAAGATTTCACAAGATTTGTTGGTGGGGTCCATTTTTGAAATTTTTTGTGTAATCATATATTTTTTCTGTTTGATTCCATGTTTGATGTTTGTGTTTTCAAACTTTTTTGTTTAGAGGATGAAGATTGCTTTTGATCTTGGTATGAGAGTATAACCTTTTGAATTAAAAAGAGAGATTACAAATTGAATGTGGACTGGATGCGCGAAGATTAAAATGAACGAATTAGGTGTTAAAGATCTATGGACTCGATTTTCAAAATTCTTATTCATTGGCTAATTAACATGTATCCAACTTTAAAAAGAAAAACCTACTTTGAGTGTAGTTGCCACCGCCCCTATGTGGAATTCTATTTGTCACTTTAAAATGTGCATCATTGACAATTTTTTTTATCAAATATCACAAAAGCTCAGACACTTACAAAAAGGTGTCATGTTTGTGTTGGATCCTCCCCAACACGTGTAGTATATGAGTCCAAGCATGGTTCTATTATTTTCATTTTTATAATTGAACATGCTTCAAACACTTGTAAAATAAATATCCTTCGCTTAGACACGTATAAAGCGCATTACATGTATGAAGAAAGTTAGCAGAGCATGAGAGCAACCAAGTAGATATGGAGAATGGGTTTTAGATAAATTAAATATTATTTATTAACCATACTATAGTATTATGGCCTTCGGAGAATGTTTGCAATCACTGATATCAAATTTGTATGTTACACGCACATGTCAATAATTTTTATAATCTTATATATCAGCTGAATTGTTCAGTAACTCTAATTGTGTGATACATTCTTGTATTGTTTCCATTTTGTACAGTATAGCAATCTAAGAAGCACGGACACTTCTAGGGAAGAAATGTGTTGTGTCGGATACCGACACTGTTTGTACACTTAAAAACATGTCCGACACTTCTTCAACATGTCTTAATTAAAAAACCATATTTATATTATCAGGCACTTTACTGACACTTCGCAGACGCTCCAAACATGTCCTACGTGATGAATCACTTCATAATAACAATGTTTTGTATTTTTCAAAACACATGTTTTGAAACATTTACAAGATGAATGCATCGTGTGTATTATAATGTTCTATAATTTTTTTGTATTCTTTAGATTGTAGTTCTTATGTGAACGATATATTGAGGTTTAAATTATGAAAAATATATAACTTTTTAAATTTATTCAGTGTAATGTTACTTATATATATATATAAACCAAAACCAAACCAAACCAAACCAAACTACTCCTCAAGTCCCATCAAATGAGGTCGACTACATGAATTCTTCTTCTCCACTTGATTTTATCAAAGGCCATTTGGTTAGTCACACTAAGGAGATTCATATTTCTATTTACTACACTAACCCACGTCAATCTAGGTGTGCCCCTTCTCCTAACACTTTCTTATACCGTCACTGTATTGCATCTCCTTAATACTGTTTTTGTTGGTATCCGTTGTATATGACCAAACCATCTCAATCTATTCTCTTTCAGCTTATCTTCTATCAGTGCTATTCCTACACATTCACGAATATACTCATTCCTAACTCTATCATTTCTAGTCTTGCCACACATCCACCTTAGCATTTTCATCTCAGCAACACTCATGTTGTTTCTTAGTTATCCAATATTCCGTCCATACAACTTTGCTTGTGGATACTCGTTTATCACACAGTATCCCAGACACACTCCTCCACTTAAGCCACCCTGCTTTAATTCTATGGACCACATCTGCTCCACTTTTCTCAGCCGTTGTGATAATCGATCTTAAATAATGAAAATATTTACTCTTAGGTAGTTATTGGTTCTCAATCTTCACTTCTCTTCCATTTTCATTGTTACTATTACCAAAATTACACTTCATGTACTATGTCTTAATTTTGCTTATCCTAAATTTTTTAGATTCAAATGCTTCTCTCCAAGTTTTCATCTTAGTGTCAACTCTTTCTCTAGTCTCCGCCATTAATACAATATCGTTTGCAAAAAGCATACACCATGGCACATCATTCTGAATATTTTTCGTCAACTCATCCATAACTAAAGCAAAAAAATAAAGACTTAAGGTTGATCCTTGATGTAATCTCACAGTAATTGAAAATTCACTTATCTCTCCAACCGGCGATCTAATAGTGGTCGCAATACCTTCATACATGTCCCTATGCCTGTATATATATATTTTGAATAAATTATTCATATTTGACATATAATAAATTTATAAATGTATAAATTTTAACGTGTCCTAAGCATGTCGTGTCTTGTATTTTTTGAAAATCATCATGTCAACATGTCGGTGTTGTGTCAGTGTCATGTCCAGTGTCCGTGTCTGTGCTACTCAAATAGCAATTCTGTGTATACCATGATTGATTGAATAAACATTCTGGCCTTCATCTTCTGCAATTACCAACTTCTCCATTGCTAATTTGTCATGGACTCATGGCTGACATTTGTGAATAGTCACCACGGCATGTGATGCTCCTGCATCTGTGGAGAGAGAGAGAGGGAGGGAGCTCTATGCCAAAATGGCCTTGTTTGGACAATGGCTTTAAACATACAAAAAGTTACGTTAACTCAGTGTTTTTGGGCAGCAACTGAAACTTTGCCTGTGAATCTGTGATTAGACTAGAGGCCTTTTAAAACCTTCTAGACCTAGGCCCAAACAAGTACACGATTATTATTTCATTCAACAACAAAGCTTGCAACCTAGCTAATTCTTCTGTGTGAAATGAGTTTTTTCTACTTTTTATCTCAACTATTTTGTAGGTACAGGTGTAGTGAGTGAAAATATCTAGTGAAATTCATTTATAACCATGAAACTAGCTTTAAGACTCATCTAGTTGATACTTATTGTTGCTGCCTTGTTTAGGTTGAGGGTAGAACTGTGAAGGCTCAGATATGGGACACAGCAGGACAGGAGCGATACAGAGCAATCACGAGTGCTTATTACAGGGGTGCGCTGGGAGCTCTCTTGGTTTATGATGTGACAAAGCCAATAACTTTTGAAAATGTTAGCCGGTGGTTGAAGGAGCTGAGGAACCATGCAGACGCCAACATTATCATCATGCTTATTGGAAACAAGACTGATTTGGAGCATCTGAGAGCGGTTTCTACAGAGGATGCTCAAGCTTTTGCTGAGAAAGAAGGCCTTTCATTCATTGAAACATCAGCTCTAGAAGCAACAAATGTTGAGAAAGCTTTCCAGACGATCCTTTCAGAGATATATCGGATCATTAGCAAGAAGTCGCTTTCTTCGGAGGATGATCCAACAGCTGCTAGCGTAAAAGAGGGGAAAACGCTGCTTGTTGGAGGTTCTGAGTCTAACATAAAGAAGGCTTGCTGCTCTTCATCTTAAAGGTTGTTATTGTTTATTCATGTACTTCATCTTGCTGAGCTATTGTTTCAAATCTTGTGTTTGTATTTTGTCTTTGAACTTTGTTTGGCCTATTGTTGTCGGGATGGTTTAAGGTTTTTTTGTGTGGATTCACTCACATGAGATATGTTACAGTTTTTGTAATTCTAGTGTATAAGCAAAAGTAGGTTGAAGGTACAAGTGAATGCATTTTAAGAAAATATTCCAGTGTATATCCAATCTTATTTTCTGAAGGTAAGAACAAATTTTGGTAATTCCTAGTATTGTTTTCATTTTCCATTGAAAATAAAACAATTGTTCGGTGAATTCTTTCTGAAATTTGTTTTCGATAAAATTTTCTTAAAATAATCCAGCCGCACATAAAAAAGCTCTCTCTCTCTCTCTCTCTCTCTCTCTCTCTGGGGATTTGGAATTGATGGCTGCAATGCCAGTTCATCATTTTAAGATTGTGCCTGTTTTATTTTTTTCATCTGTGGATCCTGGAAATTGTCTAAAACCCACTTGCTACTTGTGTGGACTGTTTTCAGGAAAGTGAATCAAATTACTTTCCTCTGGAAATGATTGGAACTGGTTCTTCTATTCCATTCATTTATTCAACTAGAGTTGGGACTGTTGGGTATTAGTGAATCCGCTCCAGATTGTTTATGCAAAAAAGAAGGTTGGTCGGACTTCAGCTCATATTTACAAAAATAGATAACGAGTATGATTGTGAAAATATATATACATATATTTTTAAATTATTTAAAGACAAATATAATCTGATTATATGACTATCAAATCAATTTTAATTTTTGTATGAATAATTTTCTTTGCAAAAGTTATATAAGATGAATGATTAAAATCACCAAAATGAACTTGCAATGAGCCGTCTAAGACCTAACAATGCCCATATGTGATTTGAAAGCAAAAAAATGAGAACACTATTATCAAGCATGGCGAGCATCTCTACTCAAAACTTTATATTCGACTTAATTAAGCACGAAGTATATGCTCCATTCAATATGCTTAAATTTGACATGTCAAATTTGACATAAATTAAGAAATACGTCACTTTTAATTCATTCTTATTATTTTAATTTAATGGTCCACAACTCTCTCTAGTAAAATAAAATAAAATAAAAATTAAAACTTGATATATCATTGGGGTGATTAATTTTTAAAACATGTGGAGATGAACTTAAAATCTCAATCTAACCCGTCTATATGGACTAAATAATTTTTTTAAACCTCATAATTATAAAACTAGAAAGCATGTAAGATGGTTTTTTTTCTTTCAAGTAAATTTTTTGAAAACTTTCTTTGGCTAAAATTTGACCCCGAAAAATCTCACCAAAGAAAAATAAACCAAAATTTGTCAATTTTTTTTTTTAATATTTAAATTTTGACTTGTGTTTCTTTTTTGCAAACTTCTTTTGATATTTTCATTAATTTTTACGGATGTCTAGTCTAAACTAAAAAGTAATAAAGTCTTAACTCTAACACATCAGTCCATTCCCTCCAAGTGTGTCCAGGCAAGCACTACATTTATGTAGTAAAACCATGGGCATTTTGCTTAATGTTTGGATTTACTCCTGTGCCAAAAAAAGAAGAAACACTAGACTCAAATCAGCCTCACCAATCTTCCTAAATGGATAAATGAATATCAGAAGCCAAATGGTCCTGAGTTCCATTTTCCATTCAATTCATCATAGAAGAACAAAAACACAAGCTTCCCCTACTAGTACCCCTCTAAATCATTGTTAAAATAACGGGCATGCAACATAATAATTCAACCAACCCTATCACCCCAATCCCTGCCTCAACTCCCAACTCCCCCCTCAACTCCCAACTGCCTGACAAAAGTCAAAAGACGAGGTCAAATAAGGGCACAAATGTAATTTTAAAATGAATTCAAAATCCCTTCAAATTTCGTATTTTGATTGGATAGACATTTTTAATCAAACTACGAAATTTGAAGGGATAATGAGCTCGTTCAAAAATTATACTTCTACCTTGTAGAAGTCAAAGAAGAGGTCAAATTAGGGGTAGAAGCATAATCTTTGACGAGCACGGAATCCTTCAAATTTAGTGGTATGAGAACATAATAATTCAACCAACCCGGACTCAACTCCAACCTACAAAAATATCCATTATTCATTCTAATTGTTAGAGCCTTCATGTCTATCACTACTGACCTGAATATCGACATATATTATTCATTCATTTACAAAAGCGTACAGCACACATTCACCTAGGTGATGAGAATGTTCTGTTTTCTTCACAATCCATTTTGTAGGCAAGGGCTTGACTTCTCTTCCACATTTCAATTTTCAAACAAAGGAAATTATATAGAGACAGAATTCAAGACACAACTCAAAAGTTGGAACCTTTACCTATGAACAACAACTACAATTTTTCTTTTCCTTCTCTTTGAACAGAAAAGAAAAGAAAATGTTTTGAAAGATCTACAGCTGGAGTGTTCAAACAGTTTGTTAGAGATCCATATGTGATGCTTCAGTCAATAGATGTTTTTTTGCTAACAAGCTTAGTAGCCTTACCATTGTAACTAGCTATTAGGAATACAACAGGAACTAACAATTAACTGCAGCAATTACTCTTCTGCTGAATTGGTTGCCCCTTTATTTGAACATTGCCTGGTGACTTCTTGTTTGCATTTGGCTGGCTACCCATTCTGCAGATATTTTTGAAAAGAAACTAATTACAAATGTGGAATTACCAAAGTGAGAAGATTGAAAGGGAACTAATCACCAATGCAGGCTCCATATTCTGTAGTTCAGAACCCTAAAACCTAGTCTAAGCAAATAAGTCGACAGACCTATGCAGCAGAAGAAGAAATCGTTCAATTAAAATTGGTTGACTTTGTTTTTCCAAGCTTAACTGTAGCAGTTGTCCATGCTATCACCATTTTCATTTACAACAGTTGGTTAAAAAAACCAACTTTGATGAGCTTTAATTGTAAAGAATGATGGATACTCATCAAATTGAATCGGTCGAGATCATTATCTGGGAGACAAGAATTAGATGGGGGTTGGGATACCACCATTGTCACTTCTCATCAATGAAACTGCTAAAGATATAGACAAAATATGCCTATGACATCCGAGTCTAAAAGGGGTCAAAAGTTGAGATTAAGATCAAAATACATTTTACAATGAAGCTAAAGACGCAAAATTTTTAATTTTTATTATTAGTGAGCTAAACAAACCATTCTGGTTAATACAGCAATGGCACTTTGAAGCAGCTCAATTTCCCTCTTGCAAAAGAGAAAGGTAGGTGATGCTAAAAAAAAAAGGAGAAAGGTAGGGCAGACTCTACTCCTATCAAGACCTGTATAAATCCCAGCAATGAAGCGCAGAACTTATTGGGCCCTACATTATTACTTAAAGCAACCTTTCAGTGTTAAATTAATGGGAAAACAAAGCTCATTAACCTTTTCAGTCAAGGTGGTTGTTAGGGTTACTATTTTGAACTGGGCATAATAAGGTAGAAACTCAAAGAGAGATGATACTAAGACTATTATATTATAATATTTTAAGAAGAAGAAGAAGAAGAAGAAGAAGAGAGTTGGAAGAAAAAGGAAACAGAAAGGAAAACAGCAAAGTTTTCTGATTTTTAACCAAGAAATAAGCAGCAAACTTGAATTGGTAAAAGACAATATGCAACGCCAGAAATAATGAAGAGTTGACAAGAGCCTTTACTTTTTCTTAATCTCGCCAGCCATAGTTAAGAAAGCCTGCTCCACATTGATCGAGTCTTTGGCACTAGTCTCAAGAAAAGGAATCCCCAGCTCATCTGCAAAAGCCTGTGGGTCATCCACATTGGGGACAATGGAATGGAACCAAGTCAGACCAGAAAAGTAAACATTTCATGCTCATGAGAGAGAGAGAGAGAGAGAGAGAAGATGAATTTGGGTAGTCTTCAAAAATTTACTTATATATCACACTTTGGGAATCTGCAGCTAATTGTGTTTAAGTCAGCAAACAAATCTTATATCCCAAGAAAAAAAGATACATCAGAGAACTTCTCGGTTACTTTCACTTGCAAAACATTTGATCATGAAGATCATCAGATGCCTACCACAAGAAAACAACTTCTTCACAATCAATAACACACCGTCTTAAAAGCCTTGAAAGGCACATGATGAGACAAGCAGCCTAAGAAGCAAAACCTAAGGTTTACTCAAGTGGGAAGCTCTTTGAGGCTCCCCTTATGTCTTTACACATTTTTCTCCCCTCAAGTCTGAAAAAGTGGAAAAAGACATACCAACAATTTATTTGGACAAACATCCCTTCATTTTGCCGTAGTTTTTCAAGAAAATATTCATGTATTTCAAAACATGTTTTATCTTCTCAAAATTATTGCAACTGTTCAAATCTAGTATAAATTTCAGCTTCCTTCCTGATTAATGGGGAAAGTGAGGGAAAGAGGGTCTTTGCAACTGTTTAAATCAAACCCTGCAACATAAAAATCAACCAAACATCATTTTCTTAACTACATCATACAAATATTTAATGCAATTGTGTTGTCAATACTGTAAAGCCACAAATTATTTCAACTGAGAACAAAAAGCAGGTGAATATTATTTCATGCAAAACATAAAGAACATAGCAGTCCACAAAAGTACCCATGAAGAGTAAAGTCCTAATAAATTAACCACCACAACAGAAGCAATTAGGTAACATGAATGCAAAAACTTAAAACTTATGATATATAACCATTTACAAAGAATAACAACCTCCACAAAATTGTTATTTTATTTTCCTCTTTAAATTATCTCAGATTTCAATGTATATTCAGTTCTGTACCTAATTATTCCATCAAAATTACAATTTAAATTGCAATTACAGAGAAGAGTTAACACATAAAGATACACTTCAAGCCGAAGACAAGAAGTAGCAAGTTTTAACCACCCAATAAACATGCATCTAATCTTCAAATGCAAAAATGCAAAATATGAGAGATACTTGAATCATCATATTATTGATACAATTGGGACAAAATTATTCACAGCAATCCTAATGAAGCACACTTATGGAGCAAAAAACTCAGTATCAGAGAATGCAAATGAAACTGCAGTCAGTAATATGATCACTAAAAGTTCAGACAAATATAGTAACAGAGTATACCTTTGCTGTTTGTGTGTCCACAACCTTGTTCTCAACTAAATCACATTTGTTCCCAACTAGGAGCTTGCATACAGTGTCATTTGCATATCTATCAATCTCATTCAACCATTGCTTAACATTGTTGAAGCTCTCCATCTCAGTGACATCATAGACAATCTGTTGTAAATCTCAATATACATGTAAGAATTCTTTGCAAGCTCAAAAGAAGAAGAAAAAAACAGAAGCCCCAAACAATTTACATTCAGACAATTATATCTTAATACTTATCAAAGAATTCATTTATGTACTTTGCAACTTTTGCTAACCTAAATTAATGTTCTACACGCATTCATTTATATCAAGATCTGCTTCTTTTATAGCAAGAAGCTTTAGGAAAGTTCTACAGCCATTGCAATTCCTTCCAACATTTGTCTACCTCTGCAACCAGCACTGCAGTGACATTAGAGAACTATTCCTGTAGTCAAGTAATATCAACAGCCACAAATAGCCTTCCAAGAATAGTGGCAAATCCAATTATCACAGAGAGTATTTTCTGTTTCATGGACTGCTTTAAGCAACAAAGTGTTATAAAGATTAGTTGTAAGGTCCACTATAAAAATCTGAAAATGACAGTTATTATCAGAATATAGCCAGTTAGCTATGACTTTCAGAACCAGAATTGCATATGGTGACCTTGTATGGGGCAAAAGGTCTATACAAGAAAGAAAATTGTTTCATTAAAGAATACTACTACGATTTCTTACAATGATTCCATGTGCCCCTCGGTAATAACTGCTAGTAATAGTCCGGAATCGCTCCTGTCCAGCAGTATCCCACTAAGGAGAAGACAACAAGAAAGTACCATTAGTATTTCTGATAAAGCTTCTTGCAGACAAGAAAGCAATGCATAGCTCTTCTCCAGCCAATATTTTCCAATATAGAACTGAAATATATGAAAAGCAAAATAAAAATTTCTCAAGTAAAATGATGAAGGTGCTTGGAAACTTAAGACAAAGCAAATTTAAACACACGGGGAAAACTGGAAATTGGTTGTTTTCAAGACCAAAACCCTCTCCTAGCTTTTCCTAGCCTAGTTTTAGCCTTAGTACAGATCAAGAACCCAAGAAAAACTAATGCCTTCAAAGAAAGCTTATTTGAGACCAAGGAGTGTGGATCGACAAGATTACTGGTCTTGTTTGTAAAGTGAAGCCACTGTTGGATCAACACAAAGGGATGCCCGCACTATTCTCGCTGCTGGTTAGTCTTATTATATGTTTAGCTTTTTGTTGTTCTCTCTCTCTTTATATATTTTCCCCCTTTTTCTTTTTCATTAAGTTTTTGGGAATCAAGGGTACTTTTGTAATTTTTGGATTTTTTTGGAGATGTGTCGTAGTGATCACTCATAATACAGGTAAAGTTATGTAATTAGGCTTCTAAATACATTTTTTATTTGGTTCTAGACGACTTTAACTTTGAAACTTCTTGAGATTGAGTAATGTAACCTTAATCATAGGTGTGACACCTATATTAACCTAGATGTGATGCCTAGACCCTTCTTTATCTTTCTTCTCCTCTTTATTTTTGAACTTCTAAAGCTTTTCTGAAATCCATAACCAAATCTAATTTACCCATGTTCCTGATCTATATATCCTACTCGACAAACACTAACGTGTTGTTCTAATTCAACCATAACTCATCAAAATAGCCCAAGGATCCCCACCACAAGCACCTTCCAAAAAGTCCAAAAAGTTGCCATTCCATTGGATCTTCATCCTCATTAAATGCAAACCAATAAACAGAAAACAAGGAGCCCCATAGGCACCTTGCTCTTCATTTGTTTGAACGTTAGACAATTAGAGCATCACTAGAATGTGAAACTAACTCTCTACTTTGTATGTAATTTGCCAAACATAGAACACAGCAATTCAAGATCAAACTTTTGAGTTTTATTTTTCCATACAATTTATAAATGGAAAACCCATAAGAAATGTGTATCAAAAAGAGGTGGACTACAATAAGATATACCACTATGGAAGAGGAATAGCAGGCTGCAACTTATCTAGATGAAGCCAAAACCACTACCAACCACCAGTCAGCTCAGCAGTATGGCAGCAACTAAATCATATCAAACGTCCGTACACATCAATGGACCAATCATTGAAAAGCTTCTATTGGGTTTTGAGAAAAGTACATCTGAGGTTTTTCTCCTTACCCATCTTGTCAAATTTAGTTTTTACTTCAACCCAACAACCATTCAATATAGTCAATCATGGAAAACAACATTCTTTTCCAAATAAAACATTGGTCCCAACTTCTATTAAATACATAGAAACATAGAAACCAACCAAATCCTCATCTAGATTTCGCATAATGACACACAGCATACACATTACAATTACAAACAAATAGCACAAATTACTTACAATCTGTAGCTTGATTGTCTTTCCATCGAGCTCGACAGTCCTAATTTTCTGTAAAAACACCAGAAATACTAGTATCTTAGCTCAAAAACACAATATTCAACATAATAAACAGGAAGATAGAGAGAGAGACCCACGAAATCAACTCCAATAGTGCTAATGTAACTATCTACATATGAATCGTCCTGAAATCAGCAAAAATAGGAAATTAACAATAATAGCAACACATTTTTTTAGTGAAAAACAGTGAAATTGAAACATTTAAACAAAGAAATACACATAGAAATAGAAAAAAAAAAAAATGTGAGATTACAAGTCAACTCACCGCAAATCGGAGAAGAAGGCATGATTTTCCGACAGAAGAGTCTCCGATTAACAAAAGTTTGAAGAGGTAGTCGCTGAAAACGAAGAATACATACAAAAAATATGTATAAATTAGGACAAACTCCGAAAAGAAAAAATCCAAGAGAGAGAGAGAGAGAGTTACTAGTCGTTGCTCATGTTTTGCGTGATCGACAAAGATGGAAGATTCTTTCTATCTTTGGCTGTGTGTCTTGAGAAGGGCTTTGCTTTCGTGTTGGTGGTGAGGGATTTGTTTGGGAATAAAGAAAACGAAAATGCCCTGCACCCTCAGCATTGTTTATATATTAAAAAAACAAAAATGCTGAATGTCCTAAAAATTCTACAGAAGTTTTATCATGTCTTAGGGTATTCACATTATCTAAATCTCGCACCCACCTTAGGTTCAGTTTGGCATCTATTATATAATTCATCTTTTTATTTTTTTATCTTTTTTTTCATCACATCACATCTCTATTTTTTTACACATCTTTTCGTAAAAAGATAAAAAATATACTTTTTTAGGACACCTCCAAACCAACTCTAAAACTTTACTTTTTGTAAAACTTTTAATAGAGTATTTAAAGTCTCTAACATCAAAATTAAAAGCAATTAAAAGGTGTTTTTAAAAGTTGATAAAAAGTTAATTTTTTTTTACTTTTTTAGTTTATTTTGTCTTTTTATGGATAAGTTATGTGAAAAGTAATGTAATCCAAAATCGATAAAAAGCTGGAAGTTGAATTTTCACTAAACTTTTCAAAAGACTCCTAAATGATGCGGTAACATTCAGTGTGTTTGGTTTAAATTTTTTGGATTAAGTTTTTTGAAAACTGAGTTTTTTTATTTTCGTATTCTTTTGTTTTTAGTAAATATTTTTAAAATTTTAAACATTTTTTTTACTTTTTTAGATGCACCTTAGTTAGATGTATCTAAAAAGTAAAAAATTTGTGAAAAAATATTTTAAAAAATTAATAAATACATAAAAATACAAAAAATGTACTGAATTCTTATATATATATATATTGTATTTTTGGTATTTAGTGAATTTTTAAAAGATTTTTTTTACAATTTTTTTACTTTTTAGGTGTATTTATGTTAGGTGTCTCTAAAAAGTAAAAAAATTGCTTAAAATATTAAAAAAATTCAATAAAAACAAAAAAATACGGAAAATAAAAAAGTAGAATTTTCTGAAAAGTGTTTTTTGAAAAATGAAAACAAGCAAACTGATTATTATTATAAATAAATACATATTTAATGGTAATTTGTTTTAAAATAAATAAATTTATAATGAGTCACATTATTATGTATAAAAATTATGTATAAATTTTTCATTTTTATAACATTACTTTTTATATATGTATACATGTTATCTTATTTGGCATTTGACTAATATAGTGAAAATTTTATTTTAAATTATTAGACCATTCTCTTTATTTTTTTTATATAATTGTTTTTATAAAAAATTAATTAAAATAGTCACTTCCTAAATAACTTGCCATAGGCAAGGACATGACAAATCCAAAAATAATAATAAAAAAATAAAGAAAATAATTTATTAAAAATAAAGAAAGTTTTTTTTAATAATTTTTAAAAAAAATAAAATTGTAGAAAAATAAGAAAAACTACCATATAACCTCTTTAAATTAATAATACTTTTAAATAATAAAATTGCTCAGGACCAACGTCTTAAATTAATTTTCATAACATTATAAGATAATACATTTTAAATATTTCATTTATATTTTATTGATCCCAAATATTTTATAAATTAATAATTAATTTAAAAGTACATAGGCCTCGTTTGGTAGAGCTGTCTTATAACTTAACATCTTATAACTTATAGCTGTGAACATAAGCTGATTTTTGACTTATAAATTAAGCTTCTCTTCCCCCACTCAAAAAATAAGTTGATTTTTGACTTATAAAAAGTTATAAGCTGTATTGTTAAGTTGAACCAAACACATCAAAATAATTTAAATTAAGCTATAAGCTGTAAATAAGCTCTACCAAACAGGGCCATAATATTTATCATCTTCTTTTCTTGACACTTGTGGAGCCAATTTTGCTACCGTCTTTCCGAACTTAAGATATCATAAACAATAAAGTTATGTTAGAGATTCTAAATATTTTATCAAATATTCTATCAAATCTCATGGGACTTATACATATGGATTTGTGTGAGTTTCACCCCATGTGAGAGGTTTGGTAGAATATTTTGAATACACCCGTTTGTTTGGGGTTATAGAGAAGGGATTGGGATTGATAGTGAGGTGGGACCCATCATATGGGATGTTTGTTTTAAGAGATGGTGAGGAGACTCCTAATCCCTTAGGCCCCGTTTGTTTAGAGAGTTAGAGGGGGAATTGGGATTGGTAGTGAGGTGGGACCCACTAATATTATATTTGTTTTGAAAGATGGGGAGGGGATTGATAGTGAGCTCCGGATTAGGATGGGCCTCTCCAATGAGATTCGGATGGGCCTCCAGGACTTGGTATTAGAAAAATAGTCCGGTGGACTAGAAATTTTTTATTTTTATTTATTTTTTATTTTATTTTTTACATGTTGGGCATTTTTTTTTGGAACATTAACGTTTAATTTTTTGTATTTTTTGTTAAGTAAAAATCATTATTTTATTTGTTTTATTTTTTTCTGAAAATTTTTTATTTTATTTTTATTTTTTTAATATTTTTTACATGTTGGGCATTTTTTTTAAAACATTAATATTTAATGTTTTTGTATTTTTTTATTTGTTTTATTATTTTATATAAAAATAATTTAACAATCCCTACACTAACAACTATCATTAAAACAAGGGGTTTTTTTTTTAAGCTCCCTAATAATAACAATTTTCTGAATAAAGGACATTAAAAAATGTAATACTGCCTTAGGTCCCTAACCAAAATACCCGCGCTTTTTATCAATTTCTTGGACCAAAATACCCTTCAACTCAAACGACTGAGAAAACTCTCTCCATTCCTTCCGATCGAATTTCTCTGACACCAAGTTCCACAATTCACATTAGGGTTTCAATATCAACTTCACAATTGACATTAGGGTTTCATCATCAACAATCACTTAGAGAATTGGTCTCCATTGATTCAAATCAAATTTCTTTGACTCATATTCACTGTTCGTCGTCATCTAGTTGCGTCTTCATCACTGCTGGGTAAACAAACATAGTGGAGTGGAGTTGATAGATGTATATATATATATGATACATACATATATATATATACAATCTGTTGCTTACTGTCTTGACTAGTATATATATGATAATTAATCAATTAAGACCATTTGCAACCATAATCAAACAGTCACTCTTAGTTATCTTATCTATGGTTGCAAACATATATATATATGATTCATATATATATATACATACAATGTCAGCACATATATATATATCCAGTGTTGAATATAACATCTTCAGGTTCAAAATTTCTCTGAGTGTTGAATATAACGTCTTTTGATTTTTTGGGTTTAGCAAAATTGGAGTTGTTTTTGGAAAAGCAATATTTGGACCCCTACTTGAAGAATATTGGAAAAAGAAGCTTGAGGAAAAGACAGCAGTAGAGGAAGGCTTAAAGTGATCCAGAGAAATTTGAATTTTCTCTAGATTCAACCCAGAGAAATTCATAGCATTAAGTTTAAAGAAAATCTATCACAAACTCATAGAAGAACTATTAATATGTTTATGTTGTTACCTTGTAATTTTCTCTGTTGTGTAATCATTGCTACCTTGTAATTTTCTCTGGGATTTAATGTTTATGTTTTCATTCTATAGAAATGGCAAAGCGCAGAAGCAGCACAACTCCACAAACCCCGAAAAAGAAACCAAAAGTCTCTGTGAACAAAAAAACCTGCAATTTTCTCTGCACTACACAAAAAATGCAATTTTCTCTGCACTTTTCTCTGCACTACAAACCTGTAAATTTATAGTAACAAACCTGCAATTTTCTCTGCACTACCCCACAAACCCCGAAAAAGAAACCAAAAGTCTTTGTGAACAAAAAACCTGCAATTTTCTCTGCACTACACAAAAAATGTAATTTTCTCTGCACTTTTCTCTGCACTACAAACCTGCAAATTTATAGTAACAAACCTGCAATTTTCTCTGCACTACTCCACAAACCCCGAAAAAGAAACCAAAAGTCTCTGTGAACAAAAAAACCTGCAATTTTCTCTGCACTACACAAAAAATGTAATTTTCTCTGCACTTTTCTCTGCACTACAAACCTGCAATTTTATAGTAACAAACCTGCAATTTTCTCTACACTACCCCACAAACCCCGAAAAAGAAACCAAAAGTCTCTGTGAACAAAAAACCTGCAATTTTCTCTGCACTACATAAAAAATGTAATTTTCTCTGCACTTTTCTCTGCACTACAAACCTGCAAATTTATAGTAACAAACCTGCAATTTTCTCTGCACTACCCCACAAACCCCGAAAAAGAAACCAAAAGTCTCTGTGAACAAAAAACCTGCAATTTTCTCTGCACTACACAAAAAATGCAATTTTCTCTGCACTTTTCTCTGCACTACAAACCTGCAATTTTATAGTAACAAACCTGCAATTTTCTCTACACTACCCCACAAACCTCGAAAAAGAAACCAAAAGTCTCTGTGAACAAAAAACCTGCAATTTTCTCTGCACTACACAAAAAATATCATATATATATACAATGTCAGCACATATATATATCCAGTGTTGAATATAACATCTTCAGGTTCAAAATTTCTCTAAGTGTTGAATATAACGTCTTTTGATTTTTTGGGTTTAGTAGAATTGGAGTTGTTTCTGGGAAAGCAATATTTGGACCCTTACTTGAAGAATATTGGAAAAAGAAGCTTGAGGAAGAGGCAGCAGTAGAGGAAGGCTTAAAGTGATCCAGAGAAATTTGAATTTTCTCTGGATTCAACCCAGAGAAATTCATAGCATTAAGTTTAAAGAAAATCTATCACAAACTCATAGAAGAACTATTAATTTGTTTGTGCAGGAAATTGTGATTGAATCAGCAGCAGCAAAACCAAAGACAAATTGATCAAATCAGAGTTTTATCGTTCCAGAGAAATTTGAATTTTCTCTGGGTTGAATCCAGAGAAATTCTTTGGAAGTCCAGAATTTCTTTGCTTCCAACTGATGATGGGTTGCTTTCCTTCCAACTGTCAAAATTGAACTGCTTTCTGTGCATTTGGGGCTTCTTATTGAAGCTTCTTGTGTTCTTGTTTTTGTAAATTTCTCTGGCTTGCTACATTTGTGTTTCTCTATTGTGTAATTTTATCTGGCATGTTTATGTTTCTTCATTATTTTCTCAAGCAAATTATCTGTGGCTTACTACTCTATTGGTGTGTCTAATTTTCTCTGACATTTATAATTTTCTCTGGCCAAATTACTTTTCTTACTTGTGTGTCTAATTTTCTCTGGCAGCATTTATAATTTTCTCTGGACACATTATGTTTATGTCTTGTGTCTAATTTTCTCTGGCATATTTATTTTGTTCAATGCTCCATTTCCTCAAAATTTCTCTGTTGTGTAATTTTCTCGGTCATGTTTATGTTGCTACCTTTTAATTTTCTCTGTTGTGTAATCATTGCTACCTTGTAATTTTCTCTGGGATTTAATGTTTATGTTTTCATTCTATAGCAATGGCAAAGCGCAGAAGCAGCACAACTCCACAAACCCCGAAAAAGAAACCAAAAGTCTCTGTGAACAAAAAACCTGCAATTTTCTCTGCACTACACAAAAAATGTAATTTTCTCTGCACTTTTCTCTGCACTACAAACCTGCAATTTTCTCTGCACTACCCCACAAACCCCGAAAAAGAAACCAAAAGTCTCTGTGAACAAAAAACCTGCAATTTTCTCTGCACTACACAAAAAATGCAATTTTCTCTGCACTTTTCTCTGCACTACAAACCTGCAATTTTATAGTAACAAACCTTCAATTTTCTCTGCAATTTTATGTTTTCATTCTATAGTAACAAACCTGCAATTTTCTCTGCACTACACAAAAAATGCAAAGTGAACAAAAAACAGAGCACAAAAACCCAGAAAAACAGAGCACCAAAAAGTAACTCATAAGCATGTTGACAGAGAATGAAAAAGCAACTACAAAAATCAAAATCAACTCCATCGAAAATTTATCAATAACAGATAATGAAAAATTAACTTAAAAAATCAAAAACAACTACACTGAGTTCGTCTCTCTCACATTGATCAAAACAAAAAACAAAAACCTAATTCAACACCTACACGATCAAATCAAATCAAAAATTGAAAAATTATCTAATTCAACTCCACATGAAATCAAATCAAACACAATGAACCAGATTTCAACTCATACACGATCAATCAACACCTACAAACAACGAACATGATTTCAACTCGTACAGGATTTCAACACCTACAAACAACGAACAGGATTTCAACACCTACAAAAACCCTAGAAAATCTCCACAAAAATCTGAATCGTCAAGTTCATCCTCACGTAATCTCCCACAAAATATCAATATGATCTTTAGCTGCCAAATTCAAAACAACGTATATTATAAATAAGGGTAAGACAGGTATTTTACACTCTAAAATAACATTGAGGGACCTTAGGCTACAAAAGAACACATTGTGGACCTAATCCATTACTAAAAGTTGGATAGGGACCTTAAACCACAATTTTACTTAATCCCCTCACTATTAATCCCCTTCATTCTACCTCTAAAAACAAACGGAGCCTTAGTATTAGGATAAGCCTTGAAAGGGCGATTGAAATGAATGAAGTAAAAGTGATATTAGAAAAATAGTCCGAAGGACTATAAATTTTTTATTTTATTTTATTTTATTTTTTATTTTTTACATGTTGAACATTTTTTTTTAAACATTAATGTTTAATTTTTTATATTTTTTGTTAAGTAAAAATCATTGTTTTTATTTGTTTTATTTTTTTTCTAGAAATTTTTAATTTTTTTAATTTTTTACATGTTGGGCATTTTTTTTGAACATTAATGTTTAATGTTTTTGTATTTTTTTATTTGTTTTATTATTTTATATAAAATAATTTAACAATCCATACATTAACAACTATTATCAAAACAAATATAATTTTACTTAATCCCCTTATTATCAATCACCTCACTATTAATTCCCTCTATTCTACCTCTAAAAATAAATGGACCTAGGAGATTGTGTTGGGTTAAATATTGTTTCTTTGATTCAATACATTGTATACGCTTGTTTTGAATAAGTTGAATACATTAGATCTTTATGTTAATTAT
This sequence comes from Camellia granthamiana, assembly GCA_036172215.1. Classification (NCBI taxonomy): domain Eukaryota; kingdom Viridiplantae; phylum Streptophyta; class Magnoliopsida; order Ericales; family Theaceae; genus Camellia; species Camellia granthamiana. The sequence continues at coordinate 33,130,964 of CM069904.1, read as the reverse complement.
AATTCAATGAACTCTTAATTGGTTAAATATAGAGATTTATCTTATATACTTTGAATCTTAACTTGGTTATTTGATGTGATAAATCTAATTGATCGAACCTTGACAAGTCAATAAATATAACAGAAATGATAGAGACTTCCTTTTTTCTTGACCTCCACAATCTCCATAGACACATGTCAGTGAGTGAAAAAAAAAATAAAAAAATAAAAATAAAAATAAAAATAAATTGGTCAATCCCAATACATTGAGGGTGGTGGGGATTAAGGAAAAAGGGGGTCTCAACCTTATGTTTATTGTTAAGCCAAAAAAACTAAAACTATCTTTGTAAATTAATAATTATTAATTTATTAATAAATTAATATCTTTCTAAATTAATAGAATTTAGGTGGCCCCAAAACTATTAATTTAAAGAGGTTTATACTGTAAACGTAATTACAAAAGAGATAGAAATCTTTCTCAAATTTGATTACAAAATTGCAGAAAAATAGGAAGAACTAAATGTAATTACAAAATTGTCAATTTGGCTAGATTTAGATGATAAAAGAGATAAAAAGTCATTTTTAAAAATAAAACCCCCTCCATTTGGGAAATGTTAAAAAAAATTAATTAAATTTTGGATTTTTTTTTTGTTTTTAGTAAAAAAATCTTTATTATTTTTCAAGTACTTTTAAATGCGAAAGGGTCTAAAAATGTTTTTTTTTTTTTAAATATTTAAAAAAAAACTCACCAAAGACTACCCAAAAATATTAAAAAAACAACACAAAATTAAAATTCCACATGAACTTCACCAATAGCAAAAAGTAACTTTTTAACATTCATCAAATATGTGAACTTTTTTAGGAACTACTTTATTTAAAATGTAAAAAATAAAAAAGTTAATAAAAAAAATTGCTAAACCAATCTTATATTGCATTATTGACTTAATTTCACTTTTGTTCCCTAAACTATTGTCATATTTTTTATTTCATTCTTAAACTATTAATTTTATCAATTTAGTCTTTAGAGTTTATTGTTTTAGATAAGAGACAACTCATCCAAATTAGTATGATAAAAAACCTAACTTAATGGGTAAAAGAGTAATTTTATAATTTGAACAAATTTTAAATTATACAATCAAACATCCATATTTTCTTCTCTCTAAAGTGTTTACTTGTAGGAATTGGGGTGGTTGTTGTGTAGAGCAGCCGTTGTTGTGTTTAGACGTTTCTTCCCCCCAAGTGTTTATATGTATGGTGAAGAAAATTAGTGTTTGCTTGTATGATTTATAATTTATCCAAATTATAAAATTACTCTTTGTTCATTAGGTTAGGTTTTTTTGACTATTAAATTAGGTTTTAACTGTTACTATTTTGGAGGACCATTTCTAATTGACCTGCATGAGCTGAAATTAAAAACTCTAGGGATCAAATAGATACAATTAATAACTTAAGAATGAAATAGAAAAAGTAACAATAGTTTAGGTGATAAAATTAAAATTAAGAAAAACTTGTTGAAAAGTCCATTTCTAAAGGATATATGGCATTAGATCCAAAGATTGTTTTGTTTTGGTTGTAAAGACATAATTAATAAAATTGTTTAGTGAGAATAGATTATTTGCTTGAAGAATAATTTTTTTTCATTTTTATTACTACTGCTAGATCATTGAAAAGTCATCGGAGGTGGTTGGCAGGTGGTGGTGGTGACGGTGATGATGGTGGTGGTAGTGATATGGACAGATAAGTAGTTTAGGTGGATAAATGAAAGACACTGAATAGATAGATGACGTGAACAAATAGATAAAAGAGTGGACGGATAGATAGGGGAATATGGTCTTTCAAATTCTTCTTGTTCTTACAACCCCACAGCTTGGGGCCATTGCCCAAAAAATTTCAAAATTAAATTAATGGTCTGAATACCCTAAAATTAACCCTTTATTATTATATTTTATTTATCATTTTATATATTACAATTATATTGGTTTGATGATTGTCATATCTGTTTTTAATACAGAAATAATGCAAATCACATAAAATTAATGAGAGCACCTTAATGAAGGTCATATATATATATATATATGTTGTGTTGGGATATTAAATTTGTAAAAATAAAAAAATAAAAAAATTCTGAGGAAACAAATATAGCTTCTACTCAATTTTTCTTTCCATACCTTTTTTTTTTTTTTTTCTTTACAACTTTAAAATTTAAATATAGTCAAATCTTTAAAAAATAAAATAAAATAAAAGTTGAACTATACTTTTAAATAAAAGAGCCAACTACCACATGAAAAAAAAAAAAAAAAACATTTTAATTAGAATAATTTTATTTATAACCCCAACACATTTTATATATTTTAAAATATTTTTCTGTACTTTTATTCGTTGTTTACACATGGTAAGACAATATATACATATTTTCTAACATGGCCACAAACTCTAACGGTTGTATTTGTTAAATATAGTAACTATATATTTTGTCTATCATACATATTATATTGTATTTATTATCATACTTAAATTTCTTTCTTCCTATATAAAGAAATCTTGTATATATTATTAATTGATTCAATATAATAAAGATTTTTCTCTTTCTTTTTCTCTCTTAGATATTGTAATAGTATTCAGTGTGTTTGGTTTGAGTTTTCTGGATTACGTTTTTTGAAAATTGACTTTTTTGGTTTTCGTGTTTTTTTGTTTTTAATGAATATTTTTTAAATTTTAAACATTTTTTTTACTTCTTTAGATGCACCTTACTTAGATGTATCTAAAAAGTAAAAAATTTGTGAAGAAATATTTTAAAAAATTAATAAATACAGAAAAATACAAAAAATGTACTGAATTCTTGTATTTTTTTTTTGTATTTTTGGTATTTAGTGAATTTTTAAAAGATTTTTTTTACAATTTTTTTACTTTTTAGGTGTATTTATGGTAGGTGTGTCTAAAAAGTAAAAAAAATTGCTTAAAATATTAAAAAAATTTAGTAAAAATAAAAAAATACGGAAAATAAGAAAATAGAATTTTCTGAAAAGTGTTTTTTGAAAAGTGGAAACAAGCAAGGTGTTAATATTGGGAATATGTTTTTTTAGTAACTTTTTCGCTTTTTGACTAAAATGTAATATAAAAAAAACTAATATGTTTGGGATGACTTTTTGGCTTTTTACGAAAAGATGTACAAAAAGTAGAGAGAAAAGGGAATCTTTGACTTTTTAGTATGAGTTGTTGACTTTTTGATTTTTTTGTAATTTTTTAATTTTTTGACTAAAAAGAACATTTGCCAAACGAGGCCTAAATTAAATATGAAACCTTCATGGCATATGCCATCCTTCAAATACCTTTACATTACTTTGTGATGGAAGTTCTTTGTTAACCAATGACAGCAAAATGATTTGGTGAATATGGCAAATTAATAGGCTTTGCTCTAGGCAAATGGCTAGCTGTACATGTTTTAATTAAGGTCTGGATTATCTTCAGTTGGCTTGGCCAATTGAATTGCTTGGTTTGGCCTACTGTGGGCACATTTCGGCTCATCTGGTCGATTTGAACATGTCATTTTGTAAATTTTTTTGAGAAAATCATTCATATAAAAAATTAGATTGAGCAAACATTGTAACACACTTGATTGGATCACATTTATTTAAAAATAATTAACAAAAAATATGATTTTGAAAGTAGTCTGTCTAACTTTTTTTAGACAAATATGATCCGATCAAGTGGTTACTTATTTTCGATCAAACTAAATGCAAGTATGGATGACCTTCGGGGACCAGTTCGAATCGTCAAAATGGCCTAAAAAAGACTCATAATGAGTCTAACTGAACAATCCAATTAGCTTACTATGGAAAAAAAAAAAAAAAGGAAAAATATCACATTAGTGATATTTGTAAAAAATAATTACTAATCAATGGTAAATATTATAAATATTAATAATTAAAATCATAATTTTTTTATGAATTTGTAATTATTTTCTCAAACTAATCATGATTTGTAATTTTTCCAAGAAAAAATTCAACCCATGTGAAATGGGCCCATCCAATGCTTACATGGAATTATGTAGAAATTCCAAATACATCTAGCAGTGGGAAAAAAATTGCACTACAAACACTTGTTTTTTTTGTTTTTGTTTTTTGTGCAACTTTGACATACAAGAAGAGTTGCACCAAACACATGAATGAATTTGCACCATGCGCATGAGAGTTGCACCATCATGAAAATGTAATTTTTTTCCCACTATTTCACTAAAATGCAATTTTTCCAGTAAGTATTAAGAAAGTAGACTAATAATTTGTGATATAACTTGCCAACTTGTTCTGATATACATGAACCTAAACGAGTTTTTCGGCCATACATATGGTTCACTCACATTGGACGAAATGGGTGATTTATGCTCATTGGATGAAATGGGTGGCATGTTAGCTTATATAAAGGCATGTAACATTCATTAAAAAGGAGAACAAAAAGAGATATGTCTTCACCAATACATTTATCGTTCCCTATCTAACTTTATCATCGGAATACCCTTCAACTGGCAAATCGCTGGTCGGGTGACATTAACCATTATTTCTTTTACATATTCGGAATGGTACAATTCATCTCTTTGTTCAACTCTTAATTAATCAGTGTGAGGTAAAAATGCCATCCACACTTACTAATCCTTTTTAATAATTCACAATCATTTTAAGTATATCCTAAGAGCACCCTAAACAAAAATCATAAGAGTATATAGTCTTTTGATTACATTATGACATTTAATAAAATTTGAAGTTAGAGCTAAATAATATGCCAATCCTCAACTAAACGTCCCAAATTTTATTATTGTAGGTGATGCAAGGCTGGCATACTCGTTTGCACAACTCTTTATCTCACCTCAACTCTTTTAGACTTTACACAAGTAGTTGGTTTCATCCATGCCTGACTTCAATTGTATTTATAATTTAAATATAATTAATTGAAAATACATGACCTAATTTATTTCAAATATTTAATTGGTTGTTTTGAGAAATATGCTCTGCCTTACAAGTTTGGTTAAATACAAGTATTTGGTCATTTGCTTTAATTTTTTGAATTATGGATGAAAACTCTCATGTTTCTCTGGAAAAGACCTGCACAATTGGGGAAGTTTCAAATATGATCAAAAGGGTAATATTATATAGGGTAAATAACACTCACCTCAAGGTTGATTTTGATATAATTTTACTGACTTCCCTCAAGGTTTTAATTCACACAATACTTTGATCTTTTTTCAAATTCGTCAGTCGTATAAATGAAAAAAATGATATTGTTATATATTTTTTAATAAAATGTATATTTATCTTTGTTTATTTTAGTATCTATCACCATCTGCATTAGTTTTGGTAGCTTTAATTTACTAAAAGGGAGATTGGTGTTATTATGTCAAATTTGTAAAGCTAATTGTATTAAAATTGTCAAACCTCAAGGAGGCAAATGATTGTTGTGTTTTCAAAATGATTGTTGTGTTTTCAAAATTTGATAGGCAAATGACTTTGTGAAGACATTAGTAAGCTAGAAAGACTCTGTACCATGGAGTTACATCAAGTAGTCAAACTTGTTCAAGAAAAATGGTTAAAAAACACTAACATACAATTGAATGCATAAATAGGGTTGTAAAGTCAAGTAGACTGTTGTTTAAGTTTAGTTTGAAAATTTATTGAGTTTTTAAAATATATTCGAGCTTTTCTTTTTATTTGTAAAGCCGATTTCAAATGAGTTTTAATCGAACTGGTCACAAGTCAAGTTCTACTAAATTGATTTTTTATACAATTCTATAGTGCATATAATATAAGCTTATAAACTCGATTTCAAATTGAGCTTAGAAAATTAACTAGCATCAAAATGTGTTCACATCACCTTCTTTACATACAAAACAAACCAATCTCGATTGAGTTTTTAATGAACCAAATACAAGTTGAGATTGAGTAGTTTGATTTGTTTTATAGTGATAAGCATGAAGTAGAAAAATTTAGAAAAGAGGTATAATGCTTGATATGCACTTTATTGAAATCAACTGATTGGGTGCTTGCTTGGCCTCCTCATCAGTGGAGGTTCCAAACCCAGTAGCCCCATCCCACTCCCATACTAACACTACCAACTCACTGATGTATTTCCACACACACACCCACCCCCCAAAAAAAAAAAAACCGATGTGAATTGCTACTGAATTTGCAGTGCTATAAAACCAAGAAGTAAATCAAACTGGAAGAACTCTACCACTGCAATATAATTCATCTAGATATTAATCATAAAACAGAAGGAATGGAATAAATCAAAAGACCTCTTATTGAGTAATTGAAGAACAAATGGGACATATTCAATGCAGTTTTGGTCAGATGGTTGCTCGTGAAATAGTGAGCTAAATTATCCTTGTGCCATTTTATTTAAGTTCAATAAAGCTGGATTGATTGATTTTCCTTTCATTTTTTTTTTTAGTTTTGTTTGGATCATGGATTTGAATAGAGATTTGGGACGGAAAAGAAAAGGTGAGGGATTTAGATCATAATTTTTTCTCAATATGTCTCGCATTTTCCTTTCTCTTTCCAAATCACCCAAATCCATGATCTAAAGATAGCCTTCATGCCTCTGTAAGTATTGAAGGCATGGGATGGCATGGAAAACCCATGACGTACTTGTTGGCATCAGATGTGAAGTATGTCCATAATGGACTTATAAAGACTGCGCAGGACACTTTTATTTGGTGGTCACTTTTGAGCTTGAAGCCTAACATTGTGTTTGTATTATGGATTTGGATAGAGATTTGGAAAATGAAAGAGAAGGGATTTGGAAAGGAAAAAGGAGCTTATATTTTCTTTCAGCTTTTTCCTTTTCTTGTCCAAATCCCTATCCAACTCCATGATCCAGACACATCCTAAAGGAATAATCTCATGAGTTGGCTATTGGGTTGGCCATAGCAGACAAAACATTAGAGGTAGGGGTGGTTATGTCGGCTTCCTAGCTATATTGGATGTGCATCTTTTTAGCTGTAGTGGAGGGGATGATGGCATCCCACATTGAATGCAGATGATGTTCAAAATGGACTTAGCATCCCACATTGAATGCAGCTGATGTCCAAAATGAACATATAAAGATGACTGGACATCCTACATTGGATGTGTGCCTTTTTAGCTATAGTGGTGGGGATGTTGGCATCCCACATCAAATGCAGATGCTGATGTATAAAATGGACTTAGCATCCCACATCCAGTGTAGATGATGTCCACAGGACTTGTAAAAATGGCCAACTGTTAGGTTAGGCCATAGCAGAGGCCTGGTTTGCGCATCTAACACTAGCAATACTTGTAAAACAACTTACAAAAAAATATATATATATATTTATTTCCCTTCATGGGCAAAAACACAATTGGCAAAAAGAGGGATAAACAACACAAGGAAGGGTAAAAAAAAGAAAGTTGTTAAAAGTTCAAGGGCAGAAGGTCTTGTCCAAACTGTCCCTATGACTTGGAATTCTGAAATGCCTCAACCTCCCCTCTTGTTTCCTCATATACCCATCACACAAAAATGCTCTAGAAAACTTATCCTCCACTTCCCTATTCACATCATGCACAAAAACATCAGTACTCTTCCCATCCTCCCTGTTCCTTGCCATCATCCCCGCAGTGTATATCGCACTCATCCTCCCTGGAGCCTCGTCATGGTACCCTGTTGGTGCATCAACCATGATCAAATCCCACTTTGTCTCATAAACCTCACTTGGCAAGCCCTTGAGGGCTAGTTGGCACATAGAGTACCTTGTGTCACCAATTGCTGTGCACTCAGGACCATTCCCAACCTCCATTAACCCATCTGCTTGGTTCACTTTACTGTCATATGTGACATGGTATGACTCTAACATAGGGAATCTACGCTTTATTTGACCGATCCACGCCTCATCTTCCTCCAAAAAGATTGTTCGCCCGCCATAGTTGAGTGAACTCCACATTAGGCTGTCATGGCCTAGCCCGAAGACTAGGAAGTTACATGGGGACTTTTTGGCTAATACTTTGGCTGTCACCGAGATCTCTTTGAGTGTTTGTTGCGGAGTGATTGTTGAGGTTGTGTAGTGGATGAGGGTTTGGGCTAGGGAGGGTGGGATTTTGGTGCAAGTTGGTGAGCAGTTTGTTGGGTTGGAATTTTTTATTGGTTTTGATTTTGAGGCTTTTGGAGAAACACTCCGGGAAATAGTTTCGGAGATTGGAGACGTGTTTTGCTCGGATGATGATGATAATGATGACGAGAAGCTTGATCTTAGCACAAAGAGAAGAAAGAACGCAAGGAAGACGCCAATGAGGAGAAGTTGTTTAGGGTTCTTCAGGGGGTTTTGGGTTTTTGGCCTCATCTTCTTGTTCTTGTTTGCTTGAAATGTTGTTTGGAAGATGAGAAAGAGTGGGAAAATGGTTCAAGAGAGGAAAATGAAAGGTTGTATTCTGGTTTGAATTGGATAGATAAAAGGTAAGGGTAAGGGGTGTGAGTTTGGAGGAAGAGGAGTGAGTGAGTGAGTGAGGGTAGGGAGGGCTATTTGATGCTTAGAGATGACTTAGAAATGAAGGGTTTAAGTGTTAAAACATTGATGAGGACTAGAGAACTGAAAAGATTTAGGATGAAGCAAAACAAAGTGGTTGGTGGATCTGCATATGTTTGGTGTTCTATTTTGAGGGTTTGGATGATGGTAGAGCTGTCACGTTGATTTATTGGTGAGATGGTTTTACCTACATTGTTTATATGTCTTAAAAGTAGCAAAGTTTGACGTGGATAAACAAAAAAGTTGTGATTTTTGGGAAAAGCAAGAAAGATTGTGAGTTTAGTTTGGAAATCATTACCCACATTTTCAAGATTCCTTGTTCATGGCAAATTCCTAACCAACAGTTGGTTGATGTATGTGACGCAATTGGTAGTGTACCTAGAGACAATGAAAGAGAGGAGGAGAAAAAAAAAATGCAGAGGTTAAGGGTATGCTTGGCAGTGTTTACTGTCAATATATATATATATTAAATTATAAACTATAATCTAAAACAGTCTCCCTATTTTCGTTTCAAAAAAATGTCAACACTAATCGAAATTTACAGAATTATAGAAAACAAAAAAGTTGTGCTCTCATTCGCTTTAAAGACGGCCCTTAATTCACCACCTCTAGTTATCCCTTCCCACTGCCACCCTAATCAGCACTTTAAAGACAGCCCTTAATTCACCACCTCTAGTTAACCCCTTCCCACCGCCACCCTAATCATCACCACCTCCGGCAACTCATCAAACATATTTCTTTGTTAGTTTTGAAAACTTATGTGCGTACCAAACATGTGTTGTCTTCTCTAAACCCCAAAAACAAAAATTGTGGTAATTAAAGAGAATATCATTTGAAAATTTGGTTGATAGGAAAATTTCTGTTTACATGATCTCATTGGCACACAAGCAGAGAGAATTTCAAAAAATAAAAAACTCATGGTCATGGCATACAAAACAGAAGAACTTGAAAGCACACTCATCAAGTGAGGTTACTCCAGTCAACAATTTCCATACTCTCAGCAGAACTATCATCCTCAAGAAAACAGAAATCAATCGTCCTAAATTACAACAATTCACCTCATCTCCAATGGCAGAACTGCACATTAAGGGATAAAACCATGCATCAAAAGAAGGTGATATGTGTTTTGTGTCGGCATAAAATACTTGCAACCAAACAGAGAATTAATGTCACAACGAAGAGAATTTGTAAACTGATCAAAAGAAATTTTGTGTTAATTGACGAAAATTGCTCGACACAGATGGTGGCTGAGGCCTCAAATTTCTGGAAACTTGCATCAATGGCTTAGGCTTGGCCTTTACATTAAATGATGTAACGTTGGCTAGAGTAAAACTAGCTTTGAGCTGTACATGAATATCTCCAGCAACCCAAAAAAAAAATCTCCCTCTTGTCCAACTGAATGATCGACCAGTCTGTCAATCTCACCGAGCATGGCTGCACATTATTGAACAATTAATTCCTCATCACCTAAACCGTTTTGAAGGTTGGAACTCTGTAGCATATCTTGGATAAAGAAAAGGGATATTCTGATGCAGCCAAAGCCGAAGGCCTTTGAAATCCAAGTTTCTCTCATAGCGATGAACAAGCTGACAAAAAGGCCGAAGGATCACATGAGAACTGCGCCGTTCTGTTAAAAAAAGTTACTCTGAAAGGTCACCGGCCATTTCCCACATAGTGCAGTAATAGTGATTCAGTTTGTCCATTATCACCATATGTTTTCTTGGTCTTGGCCTTGTCAAGACGAGCTTTGCGGACGGCGTGTTGGATCTGTTTCTCATGCTCTTTGAGCATTTCCTCAATGTTTCCACCTGGAGGAAGCAACGGTCCTGAGTAGTGGATCCGATTCTTCTTCGGAGAATAAACCTAAGGTCAAACCAAAGTGATAAGCACATTAACTAAAAAGGTTCTGTAGATACAGAACTTAAATATACAAAAGTTTATAAGCTACTATTGATTCATCATAACCACTTTGAACTATTTTGCAGCGATAAGTTTGTCTCATTACTATACAACTTATGAGTATCATGAACCGTGCAAGTGTAAGTTACATAGGGTTTGTTTGGTGCAGTATATGGAGTTACTAATAGTTTTTTTATTTTAGAAATTTGCGTCAAGTGTTTGATGCAACTAATGAGGCAGAAATAGCTTCAATACGTTGATTATAGAGAAGCAGGGGGAGAGAGGCTTTTAGCTTTTGCTTTTGCTTTTGCTTTCTGCTTATCAGCTTCAGCTTGCTAAAAGCTATGCACTAAACAGGCCCAATGTATCTTTCTCAAGGAAAATAATTGAAACTCTTAACGAGTCTAAATTGTCTTAACGAGGCCCATAGTTTCATGGATTTCTAGTTAAGTCAATTTAAGGGTTGGTTTGGGATGTTCTAAAAAAGTGTACTTTTTGACTTATTGGCTTATATGGGCTGGGTTTGGGTTGGGTTTGATGTGATGTGTTAGAGAGGTGATATGATTTAAATAAGATGATGTGACTTAAATAGGATAGTGACTTTTTAATTTTTTGTATTATTTAGGTCATGCCAAACTTGGCTTTAGACTTGTTAGAGTTTCAATTATTTTCCTTGAGAAAGATATAGCGGATCTGTTTGGTGCAAGTTATTGTAAGCTAAAAGCAAATAATTAGAAAGCACAAGCCCAAAGCACCCCTCTTCTAGCTTCTAAATAATCAGTTTTTTTCAACTTAATTAAGCTATTACTGTCGAAAAAGCTAAACACAACTCATATAATCTGCACCAAACAGTCCTGGTAAAGAGAGTTCAGTTACCCCATGATATGGTTGCCTTATTGTTTAACTTAATTTAATTTTCCTGTTCATTTGAAACCAAGTTTGCCTGACGTCCAAATTCCCAGAACTTTCTATTTTTTTATTAATATAACAATTTCTCTGGACAATTGTTCAGCAACTTGATCTCAATCTCATGGAAATTCATGAACCAGTCAGTATGGAGGCATTTCTATGAACTTTCTTAAATGAAAAAAAATAAAAAATAAAAAATAGTTAGTAAAGAATTGAAGGGATCCTTTTACCATTGTAGACTCCTTTCCTGGTCCCTGTCCATCCTTCTTCTGGGGCCATCCATGGTTTACAGAGGACCCTGCATCATCTATTGGATTATATCTGCCATTCAGACGCTGCTCAGGCCAGTGTGGATTCCCATTTCTCTCTCGGCTCATATCAAACCGTGAACTACCTCGAGCTGCAACTGAATTGGAAAACTTGGAAAATTGGCCTAATCCCTGAGGTATGAAAGATTTCTGGGTTCCCGACACTAGACCATTTTTCGAAGAAGCAAATGGTTGTTGTGAACAACCTTCATTCATCGAAGATCCAAAAGCACCAACTTGCTCCATACGGAAGCCAGACCCACCATCTTCTTCAGGATTGTATTTCTCACTGTTGCTTTGAGGGTTTGACTGCCTTTGTCGCTTCTTTATGAGCAAAAAGCAAAAAACAAACATAATTAATTGTTCATTCTAGATGTATACAAAAGCATTATATACAAGTTATATGTGCAAACACAGACAAGTATGTCCATCTGTATAAGCCTTAGACAACAGGAAATACCACTATTGACTCCTGCAACTCTGCGTTAGCATCAGGTGCTGGCACTGCTTTAGATTCTCTCGAGCCTTTTCTGTAAGATTCTTGTGCTTGCCCTTTACCAGCAGCTGCTTTTTGCCTGGCATGAAGAAGGAGCCATGCGTACGATAAATAAGGTGAAGAAAAAAAAAATCTGTTTTGCAACAAAGAGAGCAAGGGCATTCCAATCATGTGTTCCCTACTGTTCAGGAGAAGATACAATTATTCCTACAGTTGCATCTTCACAACTACCAACATTAAGTACATGCAACAGATCTTTAAGAAAGGCTTCCCAGTATCTTTTTATTTTCCCTTTACATTCAGTTCCCAACAATGGTTTGCAACCAAATTGGAGTATGGGAATGGAGTAAATATTTATACAAAAGCAGGGACTGCATACCTCCTCGCTTCCTCCTCTCGACACTTAGCATCAAATTCCTTGCTTGGCAAGTACTTGGGAAAACTAGACGGATCACAAGGAAGAGGTGCTGTTGTGAAGTACTGAAAAAAAAAAGAAGGAAAAAATAGACTCAAATCTATGTAACTCCTGGAAATCAGCAACATCAAAGCATATTCAAGATTAGCATGAATATCCCATGACTGAAAAGAAAGTACCAAAAGAAATATGAATGTAGCAATTGGATTATTAAAGCATCCCATCCAATCAAAATTCAAAATGGATGAACTTCTGGGCAAAAACCCCTAAGAAAAGTATCGATCTAGAATAACATCCAAAAACAAAGAAAAGTGTGCCTGAAAGAATTGCATCCAATTGAAATTTGGCATCCATCACCACTCCATCAACAATAGCATTATCAATATAAGCACAAAGGCAATTGCTAGCTCCTATAATTCAAATGCACATCAGCTGTCAAGCACCATTGTTTTGTACAGAGACAACCAACAGTCTGTTCAAATCAGTTCTAACCGTTTCTCTTAACCCAATTTCCATAAGACAAACCGTGATTGAGAACTCGAGAAGGTAGGATGGAAAATTTCCAATAAAAAACTAGTTCTAGAAGAAGAAAAATTTGTTAAAGGGATTATAGATGGTGATGTTTAAAGCTTCTGATCAGTGGTTCTTGTGCAATGCACAAACAAGAGATAGAAATGAACCCACAAGTAGGATAAAAAGTTGAAAAGGTTGAAACATCTAAATAAAATGCTACAAAGAAAATATACCACCATGAAATTCAATTTTATACCTCATTTTTAAGTGCAGAAGAAGCCGATCCCCGGTGGTCAGGTTCAACTGCAAGGAGGACATCCAAAAGAGCTAAAACCGAAGATGGGAAGTCCTTGTATGTATCAGCAAAACAACGCTTGTAAGGATGTTGAGGTTTAAAGATAGTCGCATGTGGCAATTTCGATCTTTGCCAATATTCATTAGATGGGGAGCCACAAAGTTTGAAAATTTTATGAAGTTGTTCCACCTGTAAACCATACAAGAACATCTCAATGACCAATCAAATCCAGCTCACCTAAAGCATACCAATCCAAAGATTTTATTATACATACCATACAAAAAATAAAACAAAATCTCACAGAAACATCTGAAAAATTAGGACTCCCAGTTGTACAAGAATGGTGGTCTGCAAAGCATAGCCACATCAATCCATACATTATACTGATTTCCAACTTACACAATCAAATGACAAAATGAACTACTAAACGATGAGCCCAGATGGTGATTTTATTGCTGTAAGGACTTCCAATTTCTTTTTCTTTTTCTTTTATTGGTGTGCGAGTGTGCATCTGTGTATTGGGGCATTAAAAACTTACAAGGTCTGACTTACAATATTTATTTAGTTCAAGTAGGCAGAAGTCTTTATACAACCCATGAGCTAAGCCATCCACCAAATGACATTTCAGAACTGATGACAAAGTGGTGATTGCCAATGTCTGAATCTGTTATCAAACACCTTTTCATGCAGCTAAAGCACATAAAAGCCCTTCCTTGTCTGTGAATCAGTTATCAAACATCTTTTCATGCAGCTCAAGCACATAAAAGCCCTTCCTTTGGAGGAGTGGCATCCTCTTAATTTAGATGATTTTGTCCCTACTGCTCAAAATATGATTTTGTCCCTAAATCAAACCACCACGGCAAATCACTAAAATTGCATAAAAGAAAGATACTAATCACATGAATTTGGGATTTCATCAACGAATACTACTATTTAACCTATATAAGGCCATTCCCTCCAATAGGTGATGAGCAACTACATCATTGTTGCCACTTTAAACCTTTTTGGCCCACCTCTGGCCACTGTGAAGCCGTAACCTTCGGTATAACTGAAGCCACTCTATAGTACTGCATCTTAGAAGTGTTCATTGCAAATCAATGAACCATCATAAAGGATTTTTCCTCATCCTCCTTCACTAAAGCTCTCTAATTAATGAATCTAACATGATTTAAATTCCTACTGTGTCTTCCACATCCAGCAAGTTCATACAGGCATTCTCCCACATTCCTTGTGCCTAGTTAATTAAGAAAAACATCATACACCTTATTCTTAGCTTTCCATAAAATCAATTTGTCACTAGCAAACTCTCAGTTTTTGTGTATTGTGTGCTACAACTAATACTTACCCCTTTTGATAGTAACCATTACGTTAACCTCAGCATTCCATCTAAACTATGTTTTCCAGATATTTTCATTTCACATATGAATGGTACTACTGTACTAGTTTTTCAGCTTCTTAGTTCCATAACCTACTTATTTGACCCAATTTCCCAGCTCTTCTCCCCTCTTTCAATACATACGTCTTTTGTCAATAATATATGTATATATATATTTTGATTGGCACTGGAGTGTTCGGATCAAAGCCAAACTAATCCCCGGGGTGCACAAGCCCTCCACAAGGAGTTTCCTGCAAATGCACCACGGTTAATTCAAGGGTTTCCCCCAGTCCGTTGGTCCCAAGGAATTGTTAGCACCTAAGAGGTTTCGATCCATGAACCTTGGAGGGAACACACCCCCAAGACCCAAGGCCTTGCCACCAGGCCAACCCCTTGGGGTTGTCTTTTGTCAGTAATATGATCAGAAATGGACCAAATCAATGACGTTTGTGTCACTTCGGGCAAACAAATAGGAAATAGGCAAGCAGATCCACTAAGAGAAGTTTTAATAACCGCACAATTATAGTCTAATAAACCATCACCAGTGGGTAACATTGCCCATGCATTTGTTCTTCCAACCATTCTCTGTCACAAGCACACAAAACTGCTGTTTAACTCTTACGTTTTAATCATAAAAAATTCTATTTGTCTAAAACAATGAGTATATAATCACCTTTAAGAAAGCAAAATGCACATTAACTATTACTATCCATTATTCAAACCTTTCAAGAAGGTGAAGTACCTCTGTTCGTCCAGGCATGATTGGCTTCCCGGCATACAATTCTGCAAGAATGCAACCAGCACTCCACAAATCAACAGCGACTCCATAATCTGTAGCACCAAGCAAAAGCTCAGGAGGCCGATACCACAAAGTTACCACGCGACTTGTTAGAGGTTGCTTTGGATTGGAGCGAAAAAAGGTCGCCAAACCAAAATCGCCAATCTTGAGATTTCCTTTGTTATCAATCAGCAGATTTGAGCCCTTGATGTCACGGTGCAGGACACCACGACTGTGGCAGTGCTCAAGTCCACGAAGTAGCTGTTGCATGTAACATTTAATCTGCATAACCATCACATTCAACACCAATAATAAGATATTCGTGCATAAATACATATGTTGGCTTTCAAGGGTAATAAAGAGTATAAAAAAGCATGGCTTGATGCTTTTGGATAAAGCATGCATCATGAGGTAAGGCATAATATGAGGGCATTGAGATGTTAGTATATAATAGTAAAACAAAACTTGAGATTTATCTGTCTAGAGCATGGTTTTGATTGTATTGGGATATTAGATTAGGATGATTGACCAAGAGAATGTTGTCGGTTGACAAACGGCACCAATAATGCAAGCTTCACTCTGTCACACAGATAAATCTGTATGAGCATCTTGCATTACATCTAGGACACTTGGTTTTTAAACTGCAAAAATTAACCTGAATTGGCATTATAGGATTCCCATCACTTCTGGCAGATTCTTTCATATAGTTTGTCTAATGACACCCCAGACTACAAGGGAAAAGCAAATACCTGTGGTTCAGTAAACTTGATTGTGGGTGATGCTATAAGTCCAGCAAGATCATGCTCCATATATTCAAATACAAGGTATAAATTGCCTGACACCCTTGAAGTGACAAGACCTTCAAGCTTCATGACATTTGGGTGATCCAATCGTCGTAGAATAAGGATTTCCCTTGCCATAAAGCGAACACTTTCGGGGTCCATGTTAACAAAACGGACCTTCTTTAGAGCAACAATTTTTCCAGTCTCAAGATCACGGGCCCTGTACACACTGCTGTAAGTTCCTTGTCCAATCTGCATCAATAGCATATCAGTTAAAGTTAGAGACAGAAACGGATGAAACAAAGACAAGCATAAACATTAATTAATAACAAATTATTGTGTAACATATTCCTACAATTTAGGTTTGAGAAATAATAAGTGAAAATGACATCAAGCTGCATAGAATATTTGAATTATGAACAAATTGAAGTCAAACAACTTCACAATGAAGGCTGTTCAAAGTGAAACCCATGTGATCTTTTATCCTATTACTCAATTGTTTTGAGTTAAAAACATAAATAAATAACAACCAACCTTCAATGAACTACAGTCAACCCTGTAATAATTAATAGTCCTGGCCCTAGGACATGATAAAACTTGTTGACTAATACAAGTACTAAACATGAAGTTCTCTCCCTGATTAAGAATGAAAATACTAGCTCACAACAACTCACAAGTATACGATTTTCAGCATTGCTATAGGACATGTACTGTACACATATCACCAAGGATAATGCACTCTTTTCACTAAAAGAACTATATATAATGCATCTATATAAATAAACCATAAAAGCTCCTAATCTGTTTCTTTATTGCTGATAAAATAATGTTATATAATTTTATAACCCATATGTATATATCAATATGTTTTTGTTAATGATTAATATTAAAAGAAAGGGATTTGAGAAATGTTATTGATTAGTATGTAAGCAAAATAAGAAATTCACCATATAGCAAAGTTGAATCCTCAAAGAGATGTAACTTATAAAATATTACTCATTACAGGGCCAGCTGTATTCTAGTTGTTTCTGTTAGCCAGGGGCATGAAGACCTTAATTGTCATGCAAAGATCCAATATGCTAGTACAAATGCTACATGGGTTCGGTCCTAACAGAAGTTGTTTAAGACTCTTGTTGGACAAAAAAATTATAGAGCACTTCATGGAACCAATCCATTCAAATAAAAAACTTTTGAACTACTTATCCCAAAAAAAGGGAAGAAAAAAACAAGATTCAACAAACCTGTTGAATTTCATTTGAGTGTCCATAGACAGTTTGTCCAATTAGTCACCACATACAATGTGGACTTTTAAAGATCTAGTAAGAAATACCTAGCATAGCCTTAGACTTTTCAATTAAAGTAATTGGGGAACTGACTTGGCATAGTCAGTGGAACAGTTCAATAGAGTAGTGGCAACCAAAACATCAAATACTTACAAGTTGAATATAGTCTTGTAGTTGTTTGAACAAGTATATAAGCACACATGCAAATTCAGTATATTTTAATGCACATAAAAACATCTTTCATTTGAATTATGCAATATATATGTATGCATGGGTCAATATATCTATACTATCTATACTATATTATAACAGCAGCACCTCACCTTGGTGTGAACGATAGGATGAAGTTGCGTAATGTTATTTTGTAATACCAAATTATCCCATAAAAATTATTGTTTTACAATCTAAACACTCTTATCATCACTAACTGCAAGGGATAAACATGGAAAACCAACAGTCACCTATTTGGTAACTGTGCTGCATTGCAGTTATTCCTCTATATGCACTAACAAATATTATTCTCTCTCCCTCTCCCTCTCCCTCTCCCTTCTTCCATTCTTTTCCTTCTTAGCATTCTTACACACATAAACACACACACACACACACACACACACACACACACATATATATATATATATAGAGAGAGAGAGAGAGAGATGAAAACAGAGATGAGGGTGATTGAGAAGCACAAAGCATTATCAAAGTCACCGGTGACAACACCTTCACCCGCCTCTATGCCACCATTGTGGCCGACTTTGATGCTGCCTTCAGGTTTCTTCAACGCGTTAGATTTTTCAGTTTAAATTTTTTGAAATCTTCACTTTGTAGAAAGCAGATGTGACATTGGATGACAAAAGTAGGGCATTTGCAGTTTCGATCAACGAGTTTGGTTGAATGGTAACATTTGTTTTCTCACAGTTTTTGTCTCCTGCAGATGATGTAAACGGGTATTGTGTAGAGAGAAGGGTTCTAGGATGTGATTCTATGAATTACCATTCTTACTTTCTTGCCTAGAGACTGTTTCAATGACCAACATAATACATCATCTTTGTATTCTGTCTTTTCAGTAATACAGTTGTTACTGCTTGCCTCTTCTATCAATGTCAATATCAATAATAATTGCAAGTAATGTGGATATACTCACCAAGTGTTTGAACTTTGGCTTTTGAGAAAAGTTGTATATAATTGTTTGTGACAAATTGACATGAAAAATTAATTTTTTAAAAGTTGTAGTATATATTTGATTGCAATATTGAGTTTGAACGGATTTTTAACATTTTAAATTAGTATTTTTGTTTGTGGGAAACTGTCATGGAAATTAATTTTTCATTGAAAAAATTCAAAAACATCATAAGAAATTATTATTTTTTAGCATCTAAATATTCGCGCTTGGATAAATAGAAAAATCAATGGTTAACTCATGTCTCCACTAAATATAAAGGGTAAATACAAAAATTAATGGTTAACTCATGTGAGAACTGCCTCATTTTTAATCTTTGCACTATATCACTCTCCTTTTGCACTTGACCAACAGGGTAAAAGTACACAAGCATAGCATATGCACCAACCTCTAGTTTTTTTAATTTTAACCAAAATGGCCTAAACCAATCCTAGAAATGCTATTCCATCAATTTTTCACCAGTTACGTAGTTACTCAGAATTGATTCCTTGTATAATATATAAGGTACTAAAATGGTGATCTTTTTCTCATTTCTCATGCAGATTTAATATATTGTAACCAGCAAACAAATTACACCAACAAACAAAAAAACATATGCAAAAAACTTTGAAGATTTTTTCAGCTAAGTTTCATTCTTTCAGGTAAGTAGATGTACACTAGAATGAAACTTGTTTTATTAATTGGTTCTAGACAAGAATACAAGATCCAAAACCAACATGAGAGAAGCTAAAAGATATGAGAACTAGAATTCTAAGCACCAACAAAGTAAATGTGAAATCATGTACAATTTGGAGCCATGGCAAATAAGTTCCATCACTGTGCAAGTAAAACGCGAAAAAGGAAAGAAATGACAAGTGTACAAATGAAGAAAGGGATAGTGTGAGCATGTGTAATTTCCAACCAGTGAAACAATTATGAAAATAAAATCTACAAAGTGCACCATCATATTTGAATATGAAACAGTGTGCAATGTAATGGGATAAAGTGAAAAGATTTGAACTTAAATAGACCTTGTCCAATTTCTCAAATGTGTCTGCTTTTCGAGGTAGCCACCCTTTGATAGCTTCCCCAGCCACTGCACTTAGCCAAGATGGCCATCCTGCGGCAACTTGTGCTCCATCAATTTCACCACTAATGCTAAATACCCGGGATACATGTGGTTGTGCACCACTCACCCTAGTATCCATTGTCGAAAGTCTTTGAACCATAGCCTTGTTCTTCCCCTCATCCCATGGAGTCGGAGTCGGGGTGCCCACATTCTCTACAGTGGGTTCTGTTGATATAAGCCTTGCAGTTGCATCATTACCACCATTATCAACCTCAACTATAACTTCCTCTCTTCTCGAGGAGGCAACAAGCCGCTTCGAAGCTTTTTTCGAATCTTTGTCCCTTGCATGGTTATCAACATACTCATTTGCAGAAGCTCCTTTTGAGCAAATGCAGCCCATGGTGATCCAACTTCACAGTCCCCTGTTCCAGAACAAGAAATTGTACAATTCTATTCGACTCCCAACACAAAATCCAGATTAATAGACTGCAATTCATGCGGTGTTAAGCTTGGGATTCAACCCAAATTCCTCTCAAAACCCTTAATACTCCTATTTTCCCCAACACAACCTTCAATCCTAACCAATGTATCATCCAATCGGCACTGTACATGTATGAATTCTCTGATTCAAAAGTAAACTACAAACCATAGAAGCTCAATATCAATACCAAGTTCTCAAAAGGGTGATTGTTGGAGATGATAAACCCAAGCCCTGATCCACTCAAATTTGTTCTCAAATCAACAACTTGAACCCTCACATTCAAAATGCACCAAGAGAAAAACAACAAATGTTGGAATTCAAAGCACATAAACAAAAGCCCTAGTCCAATACAGAAAACCCAATAATGTGGTCACAAAACACACGAATCCAAAATCAACCCAGATCCAAGATAATCAATATAAACGCACATTGGTGCAAAATTGAGAAATGCAAACAAACCCAACAGAATTCACATAGAAAGAGAGAGAGAGAGAGAGAGAGAGAGAGAGAGAGAAAGACCAAACCAGAAAAAAAAAATTCAAATGAAATGTTGAAATCTGAGGCAGAAACTCCGAAATTCGCTACACCAAATCGGGTAAAGCCGTCGATTGGGTTAAAATCCAAGGGTGGACAGCAAAGGATGACCAGAGAAAATTTCAAAAATCGAAAATGGGGGGTTTTGACATGGTTATCCAAAACAAGAAGCAGAGAGAGAGAGAGAGAGAGATTTTCGGATCTGGGAAGATCCTAGAAATGCGAGAGACCGATTGATGTTGGATTGATACTACAACAGAGCAAGAAAAGAAAAGAAAATGTCAATACATATAGATATAGATACATATATACATGCATGTATGTGTGTGTTGTTTTTCTCTCTCCGGTTCTAAAATTCTGCAAATAGTCTCTCTCTGCTTCTATGTTTAGAGAGAGAGAGAGAGAGGGAGAGAGAGAGAGAGAGACGGCAGAGTACTCGTGAGGAGGAAGGAAGGAATTGTGTAAGCAACAAGCGGGGTCCATGATAGCTCCTGTTTAACCCCGCACGAGTGGTGAAATTGGTTTTCATTCTTGCCACGTCGTGAAATCAGGGACGGTGGGCGTATCATTAATTGAGTCGCATGCTAACAAAAATTAGTTACATAGCCCTCGTTTGGTACAGGATTACTAAAGTCTAAGAGTAATTATTTTAGGGGTTATTTGGAGTGTTTTAAATAAGTGTATCTTTTATTTTTTTAGATTAAAAAATTGAGAAAAAAATATGAATATTTGGGTTAATTTTTTGTTTTTTTACGAAAAAATGTATAATAAAAAATTGTATAAATAAAGTGTATAGGGAAGAAAGTTGAATAGGTTGTGCGGCTGCCTTGCTGGGCAGTGTGTCTTACACAGTAAATTATTGCCTCCTTTGGGGCAAAGTGTTTGGACAGTGATAGTCGGTTCGTGAGGACCGTCACGGGTCCCATTTTAATAATTTGAATCGTGCAATATGTACAACTCGTCGAGTATTATATACCTGTAAAAAATCACATTGATCGGATATCGATAGTTATATGATCGAATTAGTTTTTTTTAACAGTTAACTATCACACCATCCATTTTGTTTATACAAAACTGATTTGATCATATAGTTAACGATATCCGATCAACGTGATTTTTTACAGACATATAGTACTGGACGAGTTCTATATATTGAAACAATTCGGATTATCAAAACGGAATCCTTAGTGGGCCCCCCAAGGGCCCAACATTACCATCAAACTTTGTGGCTTTATTTATGTAAAATTTTTTTTTTGCCCAAAAAATGTATGACCTACCTTCCTGCTGGGGTAGTACGGCTGACAGTGTAATTCAAACTTTTATATTATAAAAATGTATAAAATATTTTTTTAATTTTTTTATTTGTGAATAGTAATGACTTTTTTGTTTTTTGTGTAACTTTTTGGATTTTTTGGGACTTGCCAAACCTGGCCTTAGTTTAAAAATTAAAAATTATTATAAATTGTCATATTATTCTTATTATTACATCTTTTTATAAAAGATCAAAATATTATTAAAATAGCTTGTTTCCAAACGAGACTTAAGTTAAAGGGGTCAAAAAATAAAATAAAATTTTTTTTTTTACAAAAAATTGAAAAATTAAAAAGTTCAACTTAAACGAGATTTTTTTTTTTTAAAACCTGCTCAAGAAAAAAAAAACAAAAAAAAAAAATGTTTTTTAACCCCTCAAGTTAAAATAGCCAAAAGCTAAAAAATTAAAAAGTCAATCTACTTTCCAAACGAAATCATAGACCATGTTTGTTTAGTTTTTTGGAAAGGAATATTGGATTAATAGTCCACGAGACTCATTTATAGAGTGTTTGGTTGAGGACATAAGTGAGGGGATTAACTATTCCCTTGGACTAGTAATCTCGGGTTTGGAGTGGCTGCTGCGTATAATGCGAAGTACCCACTGTTATGCAGCTAATGAGGCTTTTTTTGGGTCTCATTTTAACAATTCGAATCGTTCAATTTTTAAAAGATATCGAGTAAAATATACCTAAAAAAATTCAAGTTAATCGAATATTGATATTCCTTTCATCAAGACATATTTATATCAAAAAAATTGAATGGTATATTTAATTTTCAGTATAAGTCTGAATACAAACATGACTTAATGAAAGGGATACCGATATCCAATTAACTTAAATTTTTGCAAGCACGTTTTATGCGATGTCTTTTAAAAAATGAACGATTCGAATTTTCAGAATAAAGCCTGGAAAAAGTTTCATTGGCCGTGCAATAATGGCTGCTATGCACCATGTGCAGCAGCCTCCCCAAGTTGAGTAATCCCCTTATTGGTAACATTATCAATCCCATGGTAGGATTGGAACTAGAAATTGAGTGAGGGGGTAAGTGAATTTTTAAATAATTTTTAAGCAAAATTTATATATTTTTAGAAAAAACATAATTATAATATTAAAAAAATTAAAAATTAAAAATTAAAAAATATTAATTTTATATATTAATATTATCTATAGCATTACTAATCCGGTGGTGTATAAATAAACACTATTTATCCTATATATCTAACCTAATACCACCACATTAATAATTTCTTCATTCAATCTTACCGTACTCTTAATCTCCTTCATCCTATAAAGCCAAATAACGTGATCATATGGTGCTAATCAAATCACGTAATCTATTTTATAAAATATTAAATATTAGTATTACTATTTATTTATTTATTTTTATAATAATGAGAATCTATAGTTTTTTTAGATGGTAATGAGAATCTATAATAATGTGATTTGTATTATGTAAGATGTGACGCTAAATAATATTTAAATATAATTATTTTTAGCATCAAAATAAATTTTATAATTTCTCTTTTAGGGCTCTTGGATTGATAAATTTAATTTTAAATTTTTTTTACTCAAAGGTCCAGGAGTTAAAATATTATACCCATAAGTATAAACCTTTGCGAAATGACCAAAATACAGATTTCTATGGTTACACGGATTTGTTGAAATTGATGTGTGGGAACTTATCTGTACAATTCTTTTCTACCATCTCTCTCTCTCTTCTATCTTTCTCTCACTCACTTTCAACTCTTTAGATCAACTTTATCTCTCTACTTCTACTTCTCTCTATTTTCAAACCCTCAAGCTCTTTTTTTTTTTTTTTCTCTCTTTCGAAATAGTTGTATCACATAGCAGAGCTTTGCTGATTGCGGAGTCGAGGTCTTATCTTTTGCCAACATTATTAGGTCAAGGACTGTAACGCCCTCAAAATAAATCCATATAACTCAATCATTCATGATAACCATAGACATAGAAAAATAAAATATATTCATCTATCAGAGTATTCTTTACAAAAAGTATTACATGTTGATAACAAAAGTAAATGCCCTACGGGCTTACAAACTTTCCAAGTCAACACTTGGTTTCAACAAAAGAGAGTTTTAACTCTTAACAGATTAAGCCATTGGCTTGAATTATATGTAATACAAAAGATAACTACAAAAATAAGCCTTCAGCTTCTAAACCTCCCAAACTACATTCTTGGAGGTGGCATATCACCTGTACTTGAAAAATGATGTCCCATATAGGGTGAGCCAAAACCCAATAGAGATATGCTAAACATAATATGAGAATTAACTAAAATATTAGCATTTGATAAATGTTTAACTCATATAAATCAACGTACATCTCTTCCATAACCAATCCATAGTTATAACCATGTTTCAATCCCTTTCCGTTTCATTATCCAATCCAATTCATAGATATGGTTCATTGTTTATCCGAACAATTCAAAATGAGATTACAACTCATACTATCAACACTTCAATCATAATCAATTTATAATGAGACTACAACTCATATTATTACCACTTCAATACTTCAATTCAAAATGAGACTACAACTCATATTATTAACACTTCAATACTTCAATTCATCTACGTTATGTAAACGTAATTAAGATTTCGGGACTTTCACCCTGGACACTCCGGCCAACTTAGTTATCAATGGAGTTCATCCCCTATCTCCTCCCAAACAAGATGCATATGCAATGTATTTAAACGCTTTATCATATATAATGATCAATCTAGGCACATATTTAATGTGTTAATTCAACCGTCATATTCAATGACACAACCCAATTGGTTAGTTTTAGTTTTCCCTAATCAACATACAGTGTCTACAACAATCAAGACTATCCTCCACCGATAGCCCAAAACAATTATTTCAAAACAGATAATAAATTTATCAAACAGATAAATTATCAACAATTTCATAGGTGAGTAATTAGTCAATCCAACTACACCATTCAATCTTATAATTTCCTAATTTCATGATTTTCAACTCATTTTCATATTTCCATATTTTCCCAAATTAATTATTTAAACATTATTAGGGCATTTTCCCCCTCTTCTCAAACATCAACCCCAAGGTTCAATTTCATCAATCCTACAACAATAATCCCATTTTTCAAGGTCTCACATACACATGGGACTTAACAATTAAAAACCCCTCTTTATATATTTCAAATCAAACCCTAACTTTCCAAGATTTCTATTACTTCACCATTTATACAAAATGACTAAAATTTATGTTAAAACTCATAACAAGAAGTAGTTTATCCCTACCTCAAATGAAGAGACCCAAAGGAGATGAAGAGAAAAACCCAAGATGCTCCAAAGTCCAACTTTTTCGGATCAAAGTGTAGCACAAGTGTCACGACCCAAACCCGGCCCTATGGGTTTAGCACCGTAACTGGCCAGTAATCCGAGATTACCGAAGGCCTGCTGAACAGTAATACAGTAGAACAGAGTACAGGGCCTGGCGGAAGCCATTACAGTAAATAACTAGTGTCCATTGAGCTGTGAAAATCTGTATGCCAAAAACATTTTTCATGCATTCATTCAGTTCAAACAGTACAGTCTATATACAATCATATACAACATTCAGTACGGGAATCAAATCCCTCGATAACAGTACAGTAAACAGTAAACAGTTTATACAGTAGGGGACACAAAAACACCCCAAGCCATAGCATGGCAACACGGAACCTCGCGGTGAGGCACATAGGCTGGCTTGACAAAACTGGGGGACTAACCCACGCTCCTAGCTCCGGTCTGGCTGCTGAGAACCTACATATATATATAAACAGTGAGCTAAAGCCCAGTGAATAACAATAAGTGTAAAGAGGTTATGAATGAATGTCCTTACGTTAATGAAAACAGTTCATTAAACAGTATTTCAGTCTTTCAGTATGTCAGTCAATCAATCATATGTGGTACATCCATTAGCCTATAAACAGTAGGTCCAAAAGGACCGGGCCTCAACGGACCCAACAGTAGTGATGGCCATCAGTCAGTAAACAGTATGGTTCCACAAGGGAACCGACAGAGCTCTGTAACAGTAACAGTCAATGCTAAGGATGCCACAATACAGTTCACAATACAGGACATACATTCATTCAATAAACAATATCAGTTCAATAAACAATTCAGTTCAGTATTCAAAAGATAACCATTTTGAACATATCTTTACACAATCTGTTACTCACAGAGATTGGGCTACAGTATGCTAGAGCGCGTCCCCGAGTGCCAACCCTAAACAGTAAACACATTGAACACACTCTAAGTTTAACAGTTGGGGAAGTACAATAATTAACTTCCTATTATGCCTCGGTGTGTTCTACATCTAAATCCTCATTAAGATGTCTTAAACTAGGCCTAAGAATGCCTAGGATGGAATGAGGATGCAAAGATGCACTTAGAAAACATTTGCAGAATTTTCAGTTAAACAGAGCCCCGCTCGAGCGCAGGTTTCCCCGCTCGAGCGTACAGGCAAACAAAGGTCCCCGCTCGAGCGCAACATCCACCGCTCGAGCGGACCAAAAAGTACTGGATAGGTGAAATCTCCGCTCGACGCCCGCTCGAGCGTGTCACCCAGTCCTCCGCTCGAGCGCCCAATTCTCCGCTCGAGCGGACTGATGCACAATGCAAGATGCTGGGAGCTCGACTTCTCTGCTCGAGCGCTACTTCCTCCGCTCGAGCGGACAACAGAAATCTGGAAATCCCAGATTTGAGTCCCAAGCTCAAAACCAAGTTCAAAAGCAATGTTTTCGATCCTCTTGGGCTATTTTCTGGAAAAACTCTTTTAAACACATAGAATAACATGTTTCAAAACTCAATTTAAGAAATCAAAGCCCAAGGGTGTTTAATCAAACTCATTTCCAAACCAATTTTCAAGAACATGCATGAACAACATTCAAATATGACATGCATGAGTTTCAAACCAAATTCAAGCTGCAAATCTTGCTCTCAAGAGCTCAATAGTTGGAAAACAAAGTGAAAACATGGACTTTAACTTAAACATGGACATGCATGTACAATTCTCCAAGAATTCAACTTCAAATTACACTAAAATGGCCATGCATGCATGAATTCAAACATAATTCAACCTCTATGCGCTAAAACATGGCTTGATTCTACAATGGAGCCTAGAACATGCAAGATGAACTTCAAGACCACAAGAAGAAGATGAATTCACTTACCTAGAGTTTCAATTTAAAGGTAAGGAGGCTAGATTAGCAAGTATACTTCAATCTACTTCAAGTCTCCTAGCAATTCTCAACAATGGCAAGATGAGCTCAAGTTTACTCCCTCTCTCACTCTATAATTTCGGTGGAGCAAGGAAAATGGCTGAGAAGAAGCTTTGATTCTATGTATGCAAGGCTCAAATAATATTAAACAATGGGTCCACTATGGGTGGCAATGTGGTAAATAAGTCAATCTTGGTAATTAACTCATTTTAATCTAATTTAATCATTCCTAATCAATTTTCAGATAAATATACCACTAAATCATAAATATTCTACTGACTCCAAAACACTAAACGGTTCCCAGTTCGGCCGCCGATAAGGCCTTCAATTAATAGTTCAAACATAAGAATTCAAACAGATATTCAATCAATCAAACAGATACAATATGCAATTCAATATATAAACTCATTCAATTTCAGTTTCAGTTTCATTCAGTCTGTTCAGTAGTTCCTCCAATTCACTTATCAGTCATTATCAGTTCAGTTTAGCAGTAATCAGTACGTAATTCAGTAATCAGTACGAGGGTTGTTACAGTCTCCCCTCCTTATAAGGAGTTTAGTCCTCTAAACTCGAGTTACCTTCAGTTTGGAAGAAAACAGGATTCAGTGGAAACAGTTCTGGGTATCTTTTAGCCATGTCATCTTCCCTTTCCCAAGTGGCATACACACCACCATGATTCTGCCAATCAACTTTCACTAGCGGGATCTCTTTGTTTCTCAGTTTCTTGATCCGTCGGTTTACAATCTGTATAGGCCTCTCCTCGTAAGTGTAGTCATCACTCAACACTATCCGAGTAGGCTCAATCACATGGAATGGATCCCGGAGATAATCTCTCAACATCGAAATGTGGAAGACGTTATGCATATGCTCCATTTCAGGAGGAAGTGCAACTTGATACGCCACCGGATTGATTTTCTCAACAATCTCATAAGGTCCAACGTATCTCGGCGCTAACTTGCCTTTGACTCCAAAACGAGTCTGGCCTTTCATTGGTGTCACTTTCACAAAAACGTGATCACCCACTTCATACTCTCGGTCTCGTCTTCTAACATCTGCATAACTCTTCTGTCTACTCTGTGCAGTTCTCAATCTTTGCTGTATCAGTTTCACCTTTTTAGTCGTTTCATAAACAATTTCGGGCCCAAGTAACGGCCCATCTCCAACTTCTGCCCAGCAGATTGGAGATCTACACTTTTTGCCATACAATGCCTCGAAAGGCGCCATACCAATACTCGAATGGTAGCTGTTGTTGTAGGCGAATTCAGCCAATGGCAAATGACTTTCCCAGTTTCCCTGAAAATCAAGGACACACATTCTCAGTAGATCCTCTAGAGTCTGGATGGTCCTTTCTGACTGTCCATCTGTCTGAGGATGATAGGCACTACTCAGCCTCAATTCAGTACCCAATGCCGTCTGTAGGCTTTGCCAAAACCTCGACGTAAACTTCGAATCCCTGTCAGAAACAATAGACACAGGCACTCCGTGCAGTCTCACAATTTCATCAATATAGATAACAGCCAATTTGTCCGCATTATAAATTGTCTTGACAGGTAAGAAGTGAGCAGATTTAGTCAGTCTATCAACAATAACCCAAATAGAGTCCATACCTTTTCTGGAGCGAGGTAATCCAACGATAAAATCCATCGTGATATGCTCCCATTTCCACTCTGGTATGGGTAAGGGTTGCAATAATCCAGCGGGTCGTTGATGTTCAACTTTGACTTGTTGGCAATGAAGACATTTGGACACAAAGTCGGCAATTTCTTTCTTCATTCCCGGCCACCAGAAATTCAATTTCAAGTCTTGATACATTTTCGTATTCCCCGGATGGATAGAAAATTTTGAATTGTGGCCCTCTTGCAGAATTCTCCTTTTCAGTTCAGTGTCATTCGGTACACACAGTCTTTCTTGAAATTTCAGTACATTGTTCTCAAACTTGAACCCCGGTTTCGGTTTTGAATCTCTTTCTTCAATAATCTTCTTTAAATAATCATCCAGTTGCTGTTTCTCTTTAATTTCTTCAATCAATGCTGGTTGAGCAGAAATAGCAGCTAAGGTTCCACCTTGTTCCCTCAAAACAATTTCAATCTCAGACTTTTCAAGGTCACAAAGCAACTCTTTCTGTCCAGTCAGCAAACAGGCTAAGTTCCCAATCGATTTTCGGCTCAAAGCATCGGCAACGGTGTTGGCTTTTCCCGGATGGTACAAAATCTGTAGGTCATAATCTTTTATCAGTTCAAGCCATTTCCGCTGTCTCATATTCAGTTCTTTCTGTGTGAAGAAATATTTCAAACTCTTGTGGTCGGTATACACTTCACATGTCGCTCCATACAAATAGTGACGCCAAATTTTCAATGCAAATACCACTGCAGCAAGTTCTAAGTCATGGGTCGGGTAGTTCTTTTCATGTGGTCTCAACTGTCGGGAAGCATAAGCAATGACTCTCCCATTCTGCATTAAAACACATCCCAAACCCTTATGAGAAGCATCACTAAATACAGTATAACCATCCGTACCTGAAGGTAGAGTCAGAATTGGTGCAGTCACAAGTCTAGTTTTCAACTCCTGAAATGCTGATTCCCGTTGATCAGTCCAGTCAAATGATATCCCTTTCTGTGTCAACTGAGTCAATGGTAAGGCAATTTTGGAGAAATCTTTGACAAATCTTCTGTAATATCCAGCCAATCCCAAAAAGCTTCGGACTTCAGTCACATTTGTTGGTCTAGGCCAGTTCACTACGGCTTCAATTTTCTGCGGATCAACAGAAATTCCATCTTTGCTAACAACATGCCCCAAAAACATGACATGATCAAGCCAGAATTCACATTTAGACAGTTTACCATACAGTTTCTGTTCTCTTAAGGTTTGCAGGGCAAGTCTCAGATGATGTTCATGTTCTTCTACAGTCTTAGAATAAATCAGTATGTCATCAATAAATACCACAATAAAATCATCAAGGTACGGTTTAAAAATCCTGTTCATGAGGTCCATAAATGCAGCTGGGGCATTTGTGACTCCGAACGGCATAACTAAAAATTCATAATGGCCATACCTCGTTCTAAAAGCAGTTTTATCAATGTCTTCCGGTTTAACTTTCAGTTGATGGTACCCCGATCTAAGATCAATCTTGGAAAACACTTGTGCACCCTGTAACTGATCAAACAGGTCATCAATACGAGGTAATGGGTATTTATTTTTCACAGTTACCTTGTTCAATTCGCGGTAATCAATGCACAGTCTCAGTGAGCCATCTTTCTTCTTTACAAACAAAACAGGTGCACCCCACGGTGAAGTACTGGGTCTGATAAACTTCTTGTCTAACAGTTCCTGCAATTGTACTTTTAATTCTTTCAGTTCAGTTGGAGCCATTCTGTAGGGAGCTTTAGACACTGGCTGTGTTCCCGGAATTACATCCACGGTAAATTCAACTTCCCTATCAATCAAATCCCCTGGCAGATCATCTGGAAATACATCTGGGAATTCTCTCACTATAGGAATGCAATTCACATCAGTTTTAACATTATCATTAGCAGATACAGTCAGTACAGAACACAGATATCCTTTACACCCCTTTCTAATCAGTTTAACAGCTTTCACAGAAGAAATCAAATACGGAGGAGGTACTACTCCACTCCCATTAAACACAAATTCAGGCAAACCAGGTGGACGGAAAACTACTTGTTTTGTTACATAATCTATAGTGGCATGATATTTTTGTAGCCAATCCATCCCCAATATCACATCAAAGTGATCTATGTTTAACGGCAGTAAGTCAATGAACAGATGCATATCCCCAACAATAATTTCACAAGCAGGATACATATATGCACATGTCATGGATCCTCCAACAGGTGATGATACAGCTAACAAGTAATTCATAGGTTCTAAGGGTCTATTCAATTTCCGTGAAAAAGCATGCGACACATAAGAATGTGTAGACCCCGAATCAATCAATACATATGCATTTTGAGCACAAATAGAGAGGATACCTGACACAACGGTCTCAGTATTCTGAACATCTCCCGGTACTAGGGCAAATACTCGGCCCTGCCTCACAGGCTCTTTCCCGGTAGCTTTGGGGTTAGGCTTTGGCGCTGCATTTGATGCTGCTGCGCTTGGTGCAGCTTTACCACTAGCTGGTGGAGCAGAAGGGCAGTCTTTAATTCTGTGGCCCACCTTGCCACATCTGAAACAAGCTCCAGAAATCTGGTAGCAAACCCCTTTGTGCTTATTGCCACATACGGAGCAGGGTGGAATAAATCCACTCCCTTGGCTGGGGCTAGTAGTTGACCCCGTATTCTGTTTCTTGTTCAACTGGTTGTGCTTGCCTTTCTTAAATTTGAAACCCTGTCTTTTACCTTGCCATTCAGTTGTTGGTGTTTCAGATTGTTTCACTGCTGCAATATTTGATTCGGCCATCAAGGCCCGATCGAGAACACCCACATACGTTGGCATTTTCAAAACATTTATTCGGTCCTGTATAGCAGCACTAAGGCCTCCTTCAAACCTTCTGGCCTTCTTATATTCGGTATCCACCATATGTGGTGCATACCTGGCAAATTCGGTGAATTTCTTCTCATACTCGGCAACAGACATATTGCCCTGTCTCAGCTGTTCAAACTCAGTCACTTTTCTGTCCCTGATGCACTGGGGAAAATACTTTTCAAAGAAGGACTCCTTGAACTGAGTCCAAGTCACAATAGTATTCGCATCACGGGTCAACATCCACCACCTTCTTGCTTCTTCCTGAAGGGTGAAGGTTGCTAACAGTACTTTGTTGGCTTCGGAGCACGGAAACATTTCAAACAATTTCTCAGTCTCAAGAACCCAAGCTTCAGCCTTTAACGGTTCTAAGCCTCCCTTAAAGGACGGCGGTTTCATCTTGCTGAACTTATGAGTCAGTGCGATAATGTCCACCTCGTTGGCATTCACATTTTGTACATTCTGTTCCGGGTCAACCGGAGGAGGAGGAGGTGGGGGCTGTTGGTTCTGTTGTTGGTCCAGTCTTTCAAGTACCAATCCCATCATTTGTTCTAGTCTGGCCATTCTGGCCTTAGAGGATGATGATTCAGGTTCATTTGCATTATCCATTCCGCTATAAGCAGTTATAACAGTTATCATTATAAGCAGTTGTACACTTAAACAGTTTAGCACTTTAACATATATTCAGTCAGTCATAAGCACACACTTTTCAAGTTCATGAGATGCCCTAATCACTTTTCTAGGACACCCTATAGCTCGTTTGGACACGTGTGTGCGGTATAACTCGTGGTAAGTATCGCTCTGATACCACTCTGTCACGACCCAAACCCGGCCCTATGGGTTTAGCACCGTAACTGGCCAGTAATCCGAGATTACCGAAGGCCTGCTGAACAGTAATACAGTAGAACAGAGTACAGGGCCTGGCGGAAGCCATTACAGTAAATAACTAGTGTCCATTGAGCTGTGAAAATCTGTATGCCAAAAACATTTTTCATGCATTCATTCAGTTCAAACAGTACAGTCTATATACAATCATATACAACATTCAGTACGGGAATCAAATCCCTCGATAACAGTACAGTAAACAGTAAACAGTTTATACAGTAGGGGACACAAAAACACCCCAAGCCATAGCATGGCAACACGGAACCTCGCGGTGAGGCACATAGGCTGGCTTGACAAAACTGGGGGACTAACCCACGCTCCTAGCTCCGGTCTGGCTGCTGAGAACCTACATATATATATAAACAGTGAGCTAAAGCCCAGTGAATAACAATAAGTGTAAAGAGGTTATGAATGAATGTCCTTACGTTAATGAAAACAGTTCATTAAACAGTATTTCAGTCTTTCAGTATGTCAGTCAATCAATCATATGTGGTACATCCATTAGCCTATAAACAGTAGGTCCAAAAGGACCGGGCCTCAACGGACCCAACAGTAGTGATGGCCATCAGTCAGTAAACAGTATGGTTCCACAAGGGAACCGACAGAGCTCTGTAACAGTAACAGTCAATGCTAAGGATGCCACAATACAGTTCACAATACAGGACATACATTCATTCAATAAACAATATCAGTTCAATAAACAATTCAGTTCAGTATTCAAAAGATAACCATTTTGAACATATCTTTACACAATCTGTTACTCACAGAGATTGGGCTACAGTATGCTAGAGCGCGTCCCCGAGTGCCAACCCTAAACAGTAAACACATTGAACACACTCTAAGTTTAACAGTTGGGGAAGTACAATAATTAACTTCCTATTATGCCTCGGTGTGTTCTACATCTAAATCCTCATTAAGATGTCTTAAACTAGGCCTAAGAATG
The DNA here is from genome assembly GCA_036172215.1 of Camellia granthamiana. Taxonomy (NCBI): domain Eukaryota; kingdom Viridiplantae; phylum Streptophyta; class Magnoliopsida; order Ericales; family Theaceae; genus Camellia; species Camellia granthamiana. Next base: position 33,097,298 of record CM069904.1, on the reverse strand, counting down.
CCTAGGATGGAATGAGGATGCAAAGATGCACTTAGAAAACATTTGCAGAATTTTCAGTTAAACAGAGCCCCGCTCGAGCGCAGGTTTCCCCGCTCGAGCGTACAGGCAAACAAAGGTCCCCGCTCGAGCGCAACATCCACCGCTCGAGCGGACCAAAAAGTACTGGATAGGTGAAATCTCCGCTCGACGCCCGCTCGAGCGTGTCACCCAGTCCTCCGCTCGAGCGCCCAATTCTCCGCTCGAGCGGACTGATGCACAATGCAAGATGCTGGGAGCTCGACTTCTCTGCTCGAGCGCTACTTCCTCCGCTCGAGCGGACAACAGAAATCTGGAAATCCCAGATTTGAGTCCCAAGCTCAAAACCAAGTTCAAAAGCAATGTTTTCGATCCTCTTGGGCTATTTTCTGGAAAAACTCTTTTAAACACATAGAATAACATGTTTCAAAACTCAATTTAAGAAATCAAAGCCCAAGGGTGTTTAATCAAACTCATTTCCAAACCAATTTTCAAGAACATGCATGAACAACATTCAAATATGACATGCATGAGTTTCAAACCAAATTCAAGCTGCAAATCTTGCTCTCAAGAGCTCAATAGTTGGAAAACAAAGTGAAAACATGGACTTTAACTTAAACATGGACATGCATGTACAATTCTCCAAGAATTCAACTTCAAATTACACTAAAATGGCCATGCATGCATGAATTCAAACATAATTCAACCTCTATGCGCTAAAACATGGCTTGATTCTACAATGGAGCCTAGAACATGCAAGATGAACTTCAAGACCACAAGAAGAAGATGAATTCACTTACCTAGAGTTTCAATTTAAAGGTAAGGAGGCTAGATTAGCAAGTATACTTCAATCTACTTCAAGTCTCCTAGCAATTCTCAACAATGGCAAGATGAGCTCAAGTTTACTCCCTCTCTCACTCTATAATTTCGGTGGAGCAAGGAAAATGGCTGAGAAGAAGCTTTGATTCTATGTATGCAAGGCTCAAATAATATTAAACAATGGGTCCACTATGGGTGGCAATGTGGTAAATAAGTCAATCTTGGTAATTAACTCGTTTTAATCTAATTTAATCATTCCTAATCAATTTTCAGATAAATATACCACTAAATCATAAATATTCTACTGACTCCAAAACACTAAACGGTTCCCAGTTCGGCCGCCGATAAGGCCTTCAATTAATAGTTCAAACATAAGAATTCAAACAGATATTCAATCAATCAAACAGATACAATATGCAATTCAATATATAAACTCATTCAATTTCAGTTTCAGTTTCATTCAGTCTGTTCAGTAGTTCCTCCAATTCACTTATCAGTCATTATCAGTTCAGTTTAGCAGTAATCAGTACGTAATTCAGTAATCAGTACGAGGGTTGTTACAACAAGCAAAGCTCTACCCTTTTTACAAAGGGATTAAGGTAGAGACACTCTAAATCAAGAGTATTTGTAGAGAAAAGTAGTGTGTAGAGAGAGAAATAACCGGATCTAGGGTTTGTGATGAAAAATGTGATGAAAAAGTGATGTATAACATGCTGCTGCCAACTGATATACTCGAGGCTCGCTTGAGTGAAGGAGTGGTCGCTCGAGCAACCAGACATAAAAGAACCTCGCTTGAGCGCAAGAAGCGTCGCTCGAGCGAACAATGCGAAGCTTCAGGTCTGCAACCCAAAAGCACATTTGAGCGTAGGAGTTCTCGCTCGAGCGAAGAAATCCAAAACATAGAGCTCGCTCGAGCGAAGAAACACAACCATCAGGTCAAAAAAAGACGCAGACACATGTTCGAGCGCAAGAGTGCTCGCTCGAGCGAAGAGACACACCACTCAAAGCTCGCTCGAGCGAAGGAACTAAAACACAGAGCTCGCTCGAGCGACAATAGCCTCGCTCGAGCAAAGAAACCAAAATCTAGACAGCAACCATTTGTTTCAAAACATGCCCAACCTATTTCAAACTCACCCAACACATTCCAAAACTCAAATACAAAGATTTAAAGGACGAAAATGCGATATAGACAACAACAAACATCTACGAAACTGAGTCCGGAATACAATAAACAATGGAGGAAAAATCGGGATCTCTATAAGGATGTTGTCATTGCCGGTATAAACAGCATTCTTGAATGGTGTAAAAGTGAGTCTGCATTCCAATTCACATAGATAAAGACGGTTCAAAATCATAAATACATACAAACCCATACATCTATAGCGAAAGAAGAAGAGAAAAAAAAAGTTATGTGCAACAATAGTATGGGAGGTGTTTGAAAAGGGTGCAAATCTCTTTGGACCTAGTGTTACTCCACTCGGTGGCTCACTCGGTCTTGGTGATGAACATTCGATTTTGAATAAACAAATTAGGGTTCTGGTAAGTTTTCTAAATCTGTTTCATTGGTGCTCTACTCAGGCTCGACATTGGAAATAGCTAACGATGTCAATGTTGATTACTACTTCAAATTTATGCTTGAACACTGGTACCCAAACCTCTTCCCAAAATATGAAATCTATTGTAGTTAGGTCAACATTTATAGCCCTAAAAAATGACCTTAAAATAAGTTGGTGACTCGGCCTTAAACTATGTCACCGACGGTGGCTAGTGTCTCCGATGAGCATAACCAAGGAACTCTCCGGCAGTGTATAGTGTAGAAAACCCTAGCCAAATCTCTTTCTCTCTCTCTCTCTCTCTATATGTGTGTGTGTGTGTGTGTGTGTGTGTGTGTGTGTGTGTGTGTAGATGGGGTAGAATACCCTAGCCAAAAAATTAAGTTTGTTATTCATTTTGACAGATAAGAAAACTTTAGATATGTTCTTCATTTTGAAGCTAAAAATTAGGTGTGTTTGTTGAGAGAAAAAAGAGAGAGACAGACAGAGATTTCAATAGGTAGTGGATTTGTACAGAGACAGAGAAAGAGAGAGAGAAAGAAAGATTTGAAAAGATAGTGGGTTTGTAGAGAGAGAGAAAGAATTTGAACAGATAGAATAAAAAATTAAACATATTAAAAAATAGAGTTTGTTGAATTTCAACAGATATGAAAAATAAACTTGGTGAATTTCAATAGATAGATTAAAAATATTAACATAATTTTGATAGATAGATACAAATTTGAACAGATAAAAAACAATTTGACAAATAAATACAGATTTGAACAGATAGGTTCAAAAAAAATTGAACAGATAAAAAAGATATAAATAGATAGGTTAAAAAGTAAAATTGAAAACAAAATGTCCTCTAACATACTTCTTATCAAACTATTTCACAAAGCGTGGACTTCTCACTAACAAAAAATATATATTGGACCTAACGCCTTATACAATTGCCAGATTGGATTTATCGATAATTTTCTCTTTTATAATTATCTTTTTAATATTTTTTTTTTGTTTATCATTATTTTTTTTAGTGAGAGTGGTTTTTTTTTTTTTTTCTTGCTTTTCACTTTTATATTCTATTAGAGATAATTCTATTTCCCCACACACAAATTTCTATCAGTTCATAAACTTAATGAAAATTTTCTTTAATACAATTTTATTTTAGAATAAAAATACCATAATACATTTATTTTCTTATACTCAAATCCTAATTTTAAAACACAACAACTATTATTCATCTCTAGTGTCATCCTTCTTCCGCTATCCCCTCTTGTCGTCTCTTTGTTCCTCTCTCCACAAACACATTCCACCATGAACTATGCACTTCCACACTATTGGCTATATTTTTCCTACAAAAGAAAATACCATAAATGCGAGCGTGCTGGCAAAGATTGAAAAATCCTTATAGATTAAGGCAATTATCAAGCAATTGTGTTGACGGTTCTTCTGCTTCAATGAAGAGGACTTCAAGACTACCAAGTTTAGAGAAATGAAAAATTAAAAGAAAAGATGGAGATGAAGAAAAATGATTGAGTGAACAATCGGGGTGATTGATTGAACAATCAAAGTAACCATTAATTTAGCTCTACTTCTATGTTTCGAAAAGGAAGTGCAGAAAATAAATCTTTGTTAAACTACTCCTACGATAGGAGAAATGACAAGAAAAATAGAAATCAATTGTCTTTTATTTGAGTTGGATGATCCTTGCAATGTAGTCATGAATGGCTATTTATAGGAAAAAAAACTACCTAATAAGTATCGTATTTCCCTATCTTCATCCTTGTCTTGCCATGTGTCTCTTTAACTTCTTCACTTTACTACATGTTCTTCCACATTATACTCCATGTTCTTCCACTTCCTCCATTTTAGGCTCCATAATCCTCCACATTCTCCATCATCTTTTCACATGTGTTTAATGCTTTATAACTTCTCATTACCTCCAAGTGAGTAAGAGAGTGCCACGTGTCTTAATTTATAAATAATAAAAAATTATTATTATTATTTATTTATGATGCCAACACACACAAGTCGCTCGCCACAAATCACCCACTTTCAAGGTTGATTATGGAGGTCTAGAATGGCAGGAGATGAGTTGAGAGTGGCGGTGGTGGTAATGATGAAGGGCTGAGAGTAACAATAACGATGACGAAGAAGGAGTGGGTGGCTTGAAAGAAAATTAGGTTTTTGAAATTGAAAATGAAAGTATTATTAGAATAAAAAGATGTGTACTGAGATTTTTTTATTTTTTTGACTTAATTTGACTAATGAAATGGCCTTGGATAGAGTCGAGTAGAGAAGAAGGATTTATGCAACCGACCCCATCTGATGGGACTTAAGACTTGATTTAGTTTGGTTTGGTTTGGTTTGTGTATTGAGAAGGTTTACGTGTGTGCACTGCTAAAAATTGGTGTATGAAAACAGAATTACTTGTTCTACTAGACTATAAAGTAAAAAAATTGGCAAAATATATTTTACTCTCTCGTAATTTGAGGTCAATGCATTTACTCCCTTGGTTTAAATATAGGCAGAAAGTCTCTATGATTAAAATGTCGTCGTTAGCTTTTCTATCCTAACTAACGGAAAGTGTGTCACATACTATTTTTTATAGTAAACTAGATTTTATGAAAGAATAAAGTAAAATTGATACAATACAAATACAATTTTACTCCCATATTCTCCAAACCTAAAATTAGATTAAGATATTAATTAAGAATAAAATAAAATAAAAATATAATTATGGATTAAGATGGGAGTCAAATTAGATTAAGATGTTAAGAATTATAATAAGGGTTAATTACACTTTTACCCCTAAATTATACGCGTTTTGTCTATTTGATCCCTTAACTATTGATTGTGTTTTTATAGTCCCTAAACTTTAAGAAAGTATGTCTGTCAAGTCCAATTTGTGTCTGCTGTCCAAATCATTAACGGAATAGCGTTGCACGTGCATTCCACGTGATACGAAAGGCTATTACGAAGGTCAAAATGGACATTTCATCCTTAACCGCATGTGCTATACATGTGAGGCGAATTTGGGGTAACAAAAATGGGGGGAATTGGGTGTTACCCGTTAGAGAGGTTAGGGTTTGGGCTATATGTTCTTCAAAATCGTAAGAAATTGAGTCTTCAGATCTTCGATTGAGGCTAGGGCTTATGGTTTTCTTGAAGAATCGAATGGTTTTGCACCATTATTGGTGTTCATTGAGGCCAGATGGCCATGGAAAAGTATGTACGACGTGAAAATAGTTATTGTGGCTCGCCTTTTTTGTCTCCCCCTTTCGACAGGTTCGAAAGAAAGGCCTTATAGTTCGAACTCCCGCGGTTCTGAATCTAATCTCACAAGTGCAATGTGAAACTGATAAACACCAAAGAGTCCAAATCCGGCAAATCGTTTTGGAAATTGATTTTGAATCAAAAGTGTCAAAATTGGACTGCTTTGCCAGATACAGAATCGCCACCTAAATATTTTTATTTTCGGTGAAATTTAGGAAACCCATGACTTGTGTCAAAGGCCATGTGTCCGTCATCACCAAAGTTGCCTCGGCTTGGGAACTTAGGTACGAGAGGGGAAGGTCCTGAAATGAGCACCCCCTGCTCGCCCGATCAAAGATCGGCCTCTACTAATCATGATATGACATTTTATAAACATTATGCGTTCTTATTTCGGTTTATTGAACTAGCTTTACTATGTGATGCGAACAAGCAAGTATAGACTAGTTTGCTCAATTCGGAAACGATTCAACTTATGTTTGTTTTGCGAAAATGGTTTGAATTTGCCACCTCAAGTGGGCTTAAAGATTGCGGATTTGCTACCAAACATCGTAGGCTTAAAACATGATTTGTCACTCAACAAAGTGGGTTTAAAACGCACATTTATTGAATCGTTCCAATTCAAACAACAAGCCTTCATCAGGCATTCATGTAGTTAATCATTTAAGCACATAGCCTCATGGTAAGCATGCTAATCATGGCAACATGGCAATTACACTCATGCAAGTATGCTAAAGCGTAAAAACTCACCTAGTACTCCAAGTTAAGAAGACATGAGTTAGAAAAATATGCATGGTTCCTAACTATGCAAGATGTCTAATGCAGCACATGCAATATGCAATTAATATGCTCGGCTACTAATATGGTATATGAATCGATTTGATAACATGCGATTAAACATGTATTCAAAGAAGATATTGAAATGGCAATGCAGTTTGAATGATGCGCTGAGCCTCGGTGCATGCAAAACAAATGAATGGATGCAAGCATAAGGTATGCTAATTTGAAATATGTCCCTAATCTAACCATCGAAAGCAATTAAATAAAAGGGAGAAAGACGCGGGGTTGGAAAATATACACACATGCACGCACACTTATTACAACATTACGCCCTCGTGAAGGAGAGTCCGAATGAATAAAACTAACTAGCTAGCTACGCTACTTAAGCTAACTAATTATTACAAACCGAAAACTAATTAACTATTCTAGCTAACTAATTAAATAATTACATCACATCTAGTTAACTACTTAGCTAATTAATGGATTACAAGTCAATCGTAAATAAACTAAGTAATTAACTACTTAGCCTTGGGAAGTGATAGATATGCATGCGCATGCTCGACTTTACACCCAAAAAACCACTGCCTTGTTACTGCAAGCCTTTGTTTGCACATTTGATCACTGAAAATTCTGCCAACTTCCAGAACACCTCTGCTTCATCTTACCAACACATTGTGCAAAAATCACTGATGGCTGACAAGAGGGACAAGGGGCCGGTCGGCTACCAATGGTGGCCAGTGGGCGACCATTGGTGGCTGGTCAGCCACTGCTGGTTTACACTTCCATGCTACAACAGAGAGCAAAACAGAGCAAAACAATGTATTCTCACAAGTTGTTTATACTGTTTACCCTTCTTATCATCACACAAGCTCAAAGGAAAGAAACTCTTGGCCCTCAAACCATCAATCAAGCAATTTCCATGCATGATGGCTAAGGGACCAAGTTTGCACAAGTTCAATAAATGCACAAACAAGACCAAATGACCACCACCTTATCATGCATGATCAAGGGCAATGGTGACCTAGGAAAATGGAACATTTCATCACTTTGACTAGGAAAATGACACATTTCATCACTTTGAGTATAAAATGTTCCATTTTCCTTGTGTTCAAATTAACGTCCGATTTGAACACATGCAATGCAACACAAAGAATGCTTATCTTGCATACTTTTACTTGTCAATTTTGTTTACTTAGTTTAATTACCAAACCATTTATTAATCAATTAAGTCCATTGGTGAGTGTCTTCTAAAGTGAAAGAAGTGTCAACCAAGGGGTAGTTTAAGGCATGAGAGAAACTTCATGCCGTTAGTAATAAACCCTCAAAGGAGGATTAAACTATTAAGCATGAGCCTCAACCTCAAGCTTAAACAACCCTAAGGTTGAAACAACCCTCAAAACAAATGAAAAAGTAAAGAAATGAGGGAGATTGCAGATATTGTATATGCTGAAATTGAGTGATAAAAGTACTAAAATATGCAACCAACTCACACCAATGATAGTTAAAGCCTTAAAACACCAAGCTAGTGAAGGAATTAACACTACAACTATGCAAAACAAGACTCAAACAAACTAACCAGCCCAAAACAGAGCTAAAACAGGTTATTTCAAAGATTAGAACATGCTAGATTTGAGCTAAGTTAAGCTAAAAAAACATGCTAACATATGAAGCTAATTAGGCATGTAAACAAGACATGAGGAGGGGAGGCTAACCCCTCTAATTTTGGACTTCAAAATGAGTTTTTTACCACTGAAAAACCTCTGAAATTCAATAGTTAAAAGCCCAAAAAAGTTGGTCTGAAAGTGATGAATAAAGGCACGAAAGCTATACAAGCAAGAAGGATGAACCACCCCTAACTAAAAAAAAGGCTCAAACCACCACTTTTAAGTCACAAAAATAGAGCTTCTTATAGGTCAAAACCAAGCCAAAAACAATTAAAATAGATGGCAAAACAAGTATACTAAACAAGTGAACAAAGCAAGTAAACACCTCTTGAAGTAAAGAGCAACTTTAGGCACAAATCCAAGCTAAAACCACTTGTTAGAGCTCAAAACAAGTCTCAAGGAACCTCAGCTCAAAGAGAAGTAACTTTGATCAAGGTATTGTAAGTAAAACTGTAGAGAAAACTAGTTACAAAGCACAAAATTGTAAGAGAGAGAGAGAGAGAATTTTGTTCCAAAATTGCTAACCTCCGAAAATGGGAAAGGAACCCCCCTATATATAGAAAAACACTCTTTGAGCTTAGAAATATCGTACCATACACGTGTAGGGAGATGCAGCTCATTGTGCCAATAGCTGGCACAACTGTTAACAAATATCTGGAAAAAGGCATTGGTGGCCGTCAGCCACCAGTGGTAGTCGTTGGCCACACCTTTGGCTGACAACCATTATCCATGGCCGACAACCTATGGTGGTGGCCGACAGGTCACCAAAAGTTTCAGGCAAGAAACAACAAGATTTTGGTCCGAAACAAGGCACAAAACAGATAAGGTTTCAAGGCTCAAAGGCAGGGCACTTCGCCGAGGACTTCGAGCACTCAAAATGAACACATGCAATCATAATCATCGAGTGCACAAGCGATGACGTCCGAGTCTTGAGGACAGTCAAAAATGGGGTGTCTACAGTTATATATCAAAATGTAAGTATATTTTTTTTGGTTTTTGGTCAATATTTTTGCATGTTTATGATTTTTTGGGCATTTTAGCTCAGTTGTATCTTTTTGGTTACTTTTTTTTTTTTTTTTGAATCTTTCTTGTTTACTGTGTTTTTCTGAAGAAAGTGAATTTTTAAGTGAATGTATTGTTTCAAAAATTGAAGTCTTTTTGTACGTGTTTGTCTGATTGTCCCCTGTCTTTTTTTTTTTCTTTTTTTTTTTTCCGAGTGTGTTTTCATGCTTTGTTTGTGAATGATACTGTGGTCCTATGCATTTTCATATGTTCCTCAATTTTTTGTTTTTTAATGTCATAGTGGTCCCATGCTATTGTATATATTTCTGAAAATTTTGTATGCTACTGTGGTATAATGCCCATGCAGTCATCAATGCTGATCATTTTACCGTTAAAGTAAATCATGGTGGCTAAGTACATTACATTGACTACAATGATAGGGAGAGGATGTCATTGCTTGCATTGGTTGAAAGTGCCCAAATGGTAGGATATAGTGATTTTGTTGGATTTCATTACAGAGTCAGTAAGAATCAAAGCTTGGATGGAGGATTTAGATTTATTAGTTCCGATAAGGATGAGTAGGAAATGATGAAATTTATAGTGGTAGGTGTATTGGAACTTTATATTGAGGAACCTGTCTCTGTTCCACTGAATTTTGATGAATATTTCTAATATGTCAATGTAGAGGAATGGGACTGGGAATGCAATACAACATAATAGAGTATTTATGAACCCAATGTTGATAGGGATGAGCATAGTTCAAATTCTAATTCAAAGGTTGAATATGAAGAATTTGTTGACAATGATTACAACTTGAATGAGGAGCCAAAGGCTAGAGTGGACCAACATGCAAGTAAGCCACCAGAAAATAGTCATGTTCAAATGGGCTTTGTAGCAGGATAATACAACAGCCAGAGAAAGTGATGTCAGGCCCCCAATGGGCTCTGCCATTAGGCCTCCACCTATTGCTGCTACAACCTTTGCAAGTCGAGGGCCAATGCCAATGAGGCCACTACCTGCTACTGGAACTTTTGCAAGTCAAGGGCCAATGCCAAAGAGGCCACCACCAGCTGTTGCAACTTTTGGAAGTCAAGGGCCAATGCTAAGGAGGCCACCATCGGTTGCTGTAACTTTTGCAAGTCAAGCTCCAATGCCTATAAGACTAACACCACCTGCTGCTACAACCTCTATCACTCAAACCTCAAGACTGAAAAGGGCAGCAACAGCCAAGGGAGGCACATTCAAGAAGAGAGGGTGAACACAGTAGTAATGTGGGATTATTTTTGGTGTTTGCAATGAATTTCATGTCAACTATTTAGTAATGTAGGATTGTTTTTTGTGTTTGTAATGAAAATTAACTTAAAACTTTTATGAATGGAAATGATAATGATGTTTTTCTTTGAATGGAGGGAGGGGGGCTGATTTATTTATTTATTTTGTTGGTAAACACAATCAACCATTATAGAATATTTGAGCACACAATTTTTGTTTGTAACCAACCATTTTCATTCCACTCAGACAACTCTCACTGTGCCCTACACAACCTCTCGGCCATCAACATTTTCTTCTACAGCAACAATGCCAAGGTGATAAGCCAAGACATAACCAAACAAACCCAGAGTATCTTCTCATTCCTTTTCATCTATGATATTTTCTCCTCCATCTTAGTAATCCTTTGTAGGAGTCCTAGTATAACTTGCTTTGACTGGCCACACATAGGTACATCAAACCACTAGAAAAATCCACATCCTCCTCCATTGAGCCCATATCCTTCGCAGCACAAGAATCGTCTTCCTGGGTTTAAGTTTGTCCAAGATGTCTTCATCACAACAGCTCTGTCACATGAGCAATGCGTTGCATCCATCCAGTACATTGTTCTTCCTCTTTCTCCTTTCTTTCATCTTTCTCTTCTGTATGTTCTGTTTTTTTTTTCTTCCATAGACATGGTTGTTCTTGTATATATATGTGGGTATATATCTGAGGACTGGTGAGAACATTCCCTCCAATTTAATTGCTTGTAAAATGTCCATTTTTCCCTCCACCAACGCCATTCCGTTAATGATTTAGACGGTAGACACAAATTGGACTTGACAGACATACTTTCTTAAGGTTTAGGGACTATAGAAACACAATCAATAGTTAAGGGACCAAATAGACAAAACGCATATAGTTTACGGGGTAAAAGTGTAATTAACTCTAATAATAAATAATTAAGGTTTAGGATTAGTTGTGATCTAAAATATAATTAAATTAAAATTAGATTAAAATTTTAGGAATTATAGTAAATAATTAAAGATTTAGGATTAGTTATGATCTAAAATGGAATTAAATGAAAATTAGATTAAAAGGTTAGGAATTACAATAAATAATAAAGAATTTATGATTAATTGTGATTTAATTGAATTAATGTTAGAAATTATAAATTATGTGTATAAGAAAGAATAGAGAAAGAAAATAACAATAAAGGGCATAAAGTTTGACAATATTATAGTCAGTTCACATCTATAGTTAATGGATTTAATGATTGTAGTTTGGTCAAAAACTACCTAGAGACTTTCTGGTTATATTTAATCCAGTTTCAAAAAAAAAAAAAAAACAAAAAACAAAAAAATTGAATAAAGTTCATTATGCTTGGTTGGTCTTCAAATGCATATGAATCATAAATGGAAAAACCGACACAAGAGAATACATCGCTATATTTTTCATTCGGATATACTGATACAAGAAAATACACCACTATATTCTTCAAACATCAGAGTGTTTGCACATCAGAATAATAGAAGGAATTCTGAAGTGGTGGGGAGTTCTAGAGAGATATTATGGGTACAAAAATTGGGACTTTTCATTTTAAAAAGGTATAACCAGATTTCAATAGTTCAAAACTTTCGTAATCGACTTTAAATCATGTGTTATCTCTTTTGAGTTAGAAATCCTAACATTTTTGTACATGCATTTCAAGAAAATGTCTTTCAACTAAAGATTTATGCAATAAAAATATACCATCCATCTATCTATACGAAAATATTGAAGAGAAGCAAAGAAATCCCTATCTCTAGCAAGGAGAGAAGAAGACCCAAAAACCCAACGTCGATGGAAACACGATCCGCTCAGATCAATAGGAAGCCATCTTCGTGCTCTACATTTTTGTATAAGGAACTTGGGTGGGATTCTCACTCTAAGTAGATGAAATCTAAGGTTTTAAGAGGTTTGGAACTCAACAATGGCAGAAAAGAGAAAGGGAGAGAGAGACAATCTAAAAAGAATAAGGAAAAGTAACCCAAAAATGACTTTTTAAAGTGTTGATCCCGAACAGATCGTTCGAGCGATGGAACATGCGCTTGAGTGTCAGAGACAAAAGACCTCTCGAGCAATGAAATCTTTGCATGAGCGTAGAACGCAAACTCCCAGAAGTTTAGACTACATACCAAAGTACTAGAAGACCCTTAAGACCGCTCAAGCGAACACTTCTTTGCTCGAGCGATGAAGAAAATTTTGTATAATGTTACAGTTTGTCTTCTTTCAATCTCAATTGTTGGGTGAAGAGTGGGGCTCTTGGATAAATGACAAGTGTCCCATGCTTGGTCAAAGAGAAGCCTTCATTTTAGGAGTTATTGAGGACTTCAAATTCTAGTCATCGTTGGATGATATAGATAGTGGAAACCTTCTACTTTAGATGATTGGCGTATGTCCCATGACCAAGTCTTGATGCCCCAATATCTCAAATATGTGTTGAATAATCTCCTGCATCCACTGAATTTGATAATTTGTAGGAGATTCAGTTGCTGTCACATTCTTCTGGCCATTTGATGATAAGTAGTAGGACTCCAAGTATGATGAATGATTGACACACGTCGTAACCACCAGGCCAAATCCCAAGATTGTAGTTATATGGTGGTTCAAATGGGGATAAATGGTCAACAAAAATTTCCTAAAATATAGGAAAACCTTATGCTAGAAATATTGATGGAATAATATGTTTAAACTAATTTCTATATATTAGGAAACTACCACCCCATTATTTGATGATAGATATACTTGATACAATTACTACCTACCTCCACTTTCATGGGTCATTTGCACCACGTGTCACCTTCTGATTTGACTATGCCTTCTTGAAAAAAAAAAAAAAGAAAAGGGAGAGAACACCTTAGAGGTAGCTTTATCAAACTTTCCAAATGTATAAAAAAAATTCAATAAAGCTACCATGCACATCTATTTATTTGCATAACCATCGCCATGTGACATCATCCGGTTGGGTAGTCATTTTCAGTACAAATAAAATAATAGTCATAATTTAGAAGAATAAGTAATATTATAGAATAATAAATAGAACTGTTATGTTTGGTTAAGGATGAGATCATGAGAGAAGACCTATTTTTACCACTTGATTGAGTAGGGAAATAATTTAGAGAACATACATGGGACAATTCCATGAAGAAAGTGGTCTTAATTATTCCTTATTAATCTTATATATATGGTGTGGAGGGAAAAAAAAAAAATACGGGTCCAGGCCCAATTTGCGTATTTCCACCTAAAAGGAAGTAAACGCCCAGGGATGTCTTGAGCCCAAAGAAATATCAACTTGAGTAAGGCCCAGGCTTAGGCATGTGGTGACAATTAAGGGACAGATACTCTTCTAGAATAAAGATCTTTGGAATAAAGATAACCATTAGATCAGACCTATTTTGACAAATAAGGTTATATGTTAGGAGAAACAGAAATGTAGACTAGGCCTAATACAAGTAATAGTTATCCGATCAATTGCATCCCAAGGTCATAACAAATAGCAAGTTGGCCACTAGCACTTGACATAATCCTAGCCGTCCAGTGAGGTTAGATTCAATGATCAAAGATAAAAACAAGTTGGCAATTGGCTCAACTAGTATCTGACGAAGCTAGAACCCTCCGATCAAAAAATGAATGAATGAACAAGATTTAAACCAGATAACTATAAAGGGATAAGCGGGTAAAACACAAATGACAGACCTAGGTAACTCGAAAAACCCATTTAACACAGTCAATACATATTTCCTGTAATGGCCGATCAATATACTAACTTGATCGTCGAAGGGTCCTTTCGACCTATGCAGGTCGAGAGTTATTGTAGAAATCATGAAAGCGGCACGTCATCTCGCTTTCTCTATACAAATAATTTCACCTTCCATACGTGGTATAAACTTATTTCAAAATAACAATTCAATTAACCGAATCTGATTGCCATGTGAAACCACACTATAGTACAATCCATAATCCCCTCATAATCCCACATGTTTTTATTGCTTGGGCTATTTGGAAAATGCAGAATGATCTGGTTTTCAATCACAATCCAGTCAACCCTCTGGTTACCATCTCTTTGGTAACTCAAGCTTGGAATAATTTTCAAAATGCTTTAATTTCATAGCATGAAGACAAATCATCACCAAGTTCTATTCCTTTAAATCCTACACCAATGGCAATTTGGAAAGCCCCTCCAAGGGGTTTATTCAAAGTTAATTACGATGTGGCAATCTCCAAGAACTCTGCCCATAGGGCTGTGGCAGTTGTATTACATAATGATAGAGGCCGTGTATTGGATAGGCTGACTCAATCAGTATCCTTATCTTCTTTTCTTCAAGGGGAATCCCTAGCTATTAGGCTTGCTTGTCTTCTTGCTAATGCTCATAAGCTGCACCAGGTGGAAATTAAAAATGATAACAGGACTGCTACTCTTTTGAGTGTTTTTAAGAATGTCCCTCTATGGGAAGCGGCTATCATTTTTAAGGATATCAAATAATTGGCCAATTAGCATCAACTCTCTATTAGTTGGAGCACTAGGTCCACGAATTTGTTGGCGCACTGGGTCGCAAGGGTTGCCCTTAGAGGCTGTTTAGGGTCTAATTGGGTCTCGAACCCCCCTGCTCCACTAGTTAAATGTATTATTGCTAACTTTGTTCCTTTATAAGCCTTAGGGCCGTGTTCCTCTGTTAAAAATAAAAATAAAAAACAAAAGCGTATGAGCCTAATAAAGATGACAATATATATATTCTTTTTAGTTTAAAAATATTACACACATAATTTATATACTTAAAATTTATTTAAAATAATATTTTTTTATTTTTATAAACAAGAATCATTGTTTTTGGGAGCTTTTTTAATAAATCCTCCTTCTAAGAGTTCTATTCCATACAACCCAAAACGTTTTAGAGTATTCCATTAGGTCCTATTCATTGTGCAAAGACCAAAAAACCCTCCAACCAATAGGCGTGTTTCATATATTTGAATCAATAACTGTCTCTCTCTCTCTCTCTCTCTCCTACGAATATCACGCAAAAAATCTCTCAACCTTCCAAAACCCTAAATCCTAGTCGTCAATCCCCTATATTCTTTTTCGTCGTCTCATCGGAGTATTTATCGTCCCTGTGCCTTTCTTTGTTGAAATCGCCATTTCCTGCCCCGTTTTCGTCGAAATCACCATTTTTGATCATTTAGAACCTTACTCCAAAGTGAAGAATCAACACTGTGAACATTAACCATTAGTCGAACATGTTATTCATATTGTTGTTATTATTTTCCTTCATTTGTGATTGTTGTTAATGGTGTTCAAAGGATATGAGCCCTCTATTTTTAGCTTTTTTTTTTTTTTTTTTTTTTTTCCAGAAAATAATGAAATTGTGGCCTGATATATTGTCCATGTGTGTAAGTAATGCAGTGATGTAAACATTCACAATATGTGAACATTCTTATTTTTAAGCAGTGATAATATGTTACTTTCTCCCCTTTTGTGAATGTTATTGCTGTTGGTATTGATGGTGTTCAAAGGATATGAACCTTTTGTTTTTTGTTTTGTTTTGTTTTTTATTTTAAAAATAATGAAATAATGGTATGATATATTGTCTATGTGTGTAGATAGTATTGTGATGAGAACATTCACATCATCTGAACATTCTTATTCACATCATGTTTGATACCCAAAAAAATAATGGTGTGTGATTAATGCATTGTTGATACTGTCATATTTTTGTATTTTATAAGCTACAATGTGAACATTAACATCATTTTTATATTCAAAATAGGGGTTGTTAATGTGAACCTCGACATTAACATTGTGAACATTAACATTTGTATGTGGATATAATATAAAGACAACCATTGAAAAATATCCATTCCTATTGAATATTGTCCATTTTTTTGCCTCAATGCGAACTTTCACACATGTCACCATGATCATATTGATATAACTTTGGTCCTTCTTGTTCATATTATTATTGTTATTTTCACCTTCTTGCGATTGTTGTCGGATTACCATTGAAAAATATCTTCCCACATAATGTTATCCATGTGTGTCAACTTATTATTCACATCATGTTTGAGGACACACAAAAATTTGTAGTTTATGGTTGACGCATTAGTTATGTTATCATGATTTTGGTAGTCTGTAGCCATTGTGAACATTTACATTGGTGTTATATGCTTATAAATGTGTGCACATAACATTACCATCACCATTACCATTTTTTTTTTTTTTTTGCAGTTGTTGTCGTTATTGTTATTGTTGGTATTGTTCATATTGTTCAAAAGATGTGAACCCCTCAAAAAAATAAAAAAATTTCCCAAAAAATAGTGATATAATTGTCTATTATAATGTCCATTTTTGTACACTTGGTTTGCTATGACCATTCACACAATGTGGACAGTCACATGGGAAACATATTGTGATGTTTTCTAAACATTCACATTGATAATAATATTTGCATATAAATGTATACATATTACAATTGTCTTAATATTTTCTAATCATTCACCAGTCTATAATGGTTATTATGTCTTTTGGTTGTGGGACTTGATAAAATGTTGATGTCAATGGAAAAATCACATGTGTACTCACTTGTGTTTGTAAATGTATGCATTAATACTTACATAAATGATCAACTAGTTATTTTCAATGTGACAGAAACCCTATGTCGAATCGATTATAATAGAGATTTATCATTCCAGTTGGAGGTAAGTTAGTAGCCCACAATACGTCAAAGTTTATTATCTCAGTTGACAACTATCACCAACAAACCCCGAACCCGTAAGTCTCAACATAATATCATTTTCACCTTCGAACAACATCTAATAAATTGTTTCAATTATCAACTACATCCATCTATCTTGCAGCGTTGATTGTACACTGGATGTTTGTTACATTATGAGACAACATGTTTACTATGATTTGATGGAGCCAAACATGTCTCATGTTGAATGGTGCAAACTACGACAATCATTAGTCATTTTTTCTTGAATGACTGAAACAAGTCAGTCCATAATAGTTTTGTACAAAAATGAAACATGTTCTCAATTCATTTAATCATATGGTTGGGGGTTGTCCACCATACACTAGCTATACCACAATACAAGTGTGGCTTTTTTTTTTTTTGACAACTTGTAGTTGAAAACACTGACAACATATATATAAATTAATGATCTACTTCTCACACACCTATGTGCCTTGATGGTATATTTGGTGTTGATTTGTTGCGTGTGCTAAATAATATAAAGTATGAACATTCACATCTGTTCTCTTATATTGAAATTGGTGTGAATGTTCACATCGTAATTAATGTTAATGCTCATTTTCAATTAATGTGAATATTTAAAATATGACTTATGTTTACTGTGATTAACTACAAATGTTCATATTCACATTTTACATATGTGGGATATATGATTCATCCACAAACATATCAGAAAAGAATATTGAATACACAACGACAGTTGACCAAATAATGTTCCAAACAATATGAAGCGTGAGCATCCATATCTGGTCTCTTATGTTGAAATTGGTGTGAAGATTCACATCGTAATTTTATGTTAAGGCCTATTTTCAATTACATTATGTTCTATGTGTTGGAACAATCTTCTGTGCAAATAAAATAAATTGAAATAAATTCAAACAAAATAAATAAATAACATACCAGATTTATTTATCGAACCGATTTAAAATTAAGACCAAGTCGAGTGTGTGACACTCTGTCCTTAAGACAGATTCGCCCCGCTACAATGCTTACGGTTGAATGGCGTCTATCTCACAGGATACAATGATCTTCACAAATTTATAGAAGCACTTCAAATAAATTTATTCGGCAAACTAAACCTGTGTTCTAACTCTCTGAATATTTATTCTTAAATCTAAAATGAAGAATAATGCACTAAAAGTAATTTGGACAGCAAAAAGACAAAATATGAGACTGTTTTTTCTGATCCCTAAACTGCTGGAATATATGTGTATTTATAGGCAAAATCCAAAGCCCCGAACAGGTGCAATCAAAAGTGAACAGGTTTGATTCACAAATCAAACAGATTTGTAACAGATTCTGCCGTTGTACAGGAACGGCTATAATTCAAACAAATGGAAAGAAGTAGCCGTAGGTGTACTTAAATCCAAACTATTGGAATATAAATATTATTAAACTATTAGACTAGTTTAATCAAATAAACAATAGTATAATAGATTTAATAAAATCTGTTAGGAATATAAATATTAATCTATTTGACAAACTTTAGGAAATCAAAAATTTGAATTTAGATTTAAATTAAATTCCCACAATAATTTCTTATTGAAAAAATTCAAAAGAATTTTATCTAAAAAATTAATGTTAAACCCGAAAACGATGTCAACTTCCCATTCACTCATAAATGGTTTTGACATTCCGTATTCACCGTGTGACTTGCCACGCGGCAAGGAACACTTCACCTCGTCGGACCCACCCCAAACAACGTTTGGGGGCCCACTTAAAATTGGGCTAAAAAATATGCCTACATTAAACCATTTTTCCAACACTATGTTTATTATAGTTGACTACAGATGTAAATATTTGCATTGTACATAAATAAAGTGTGTGACCATCCACAAACATACTAGAATTAATGTGAATCTTCACATCTATTTGTTACATTGTGAATATTCACATTATTTTTGTGTCCAAATAAACATTGTGGCTTGTAGTTATATAACTGAATACAACGGTTTGATGTAAACTTTAACATCACAATCGTATAGTAGTAATGAACACAATGAAAACATATACACTATTCAATATTATACGGATGTGTGAATATCCACACTGATTGACAACACAAATGACAATTTTTCGTTACAAATAATGTGAATATTAACACGATTAATGATGTGATGAGGTTAATAAAAAACCAAAAACAATGGCAGTAATAGAATTAGAAATTTGACAAATCTCAATCTCTCAAGAAATAAAAAACCATCACTCACATCTTCATCTTCATCATTATCACTATCAATAACAACCCATGCAATTCTACTATTATACCAATCCAATCCAAATCAAACCAAACGCACATTCAAAGAATAAGTTTGTAACAAAATCGACTAGATACAAAATAGAGTTTCAAATCCGCTCTCTCCCTTCGATTCAAATCCTTCTCTCTCATTTTGATTTTCCACTGAAATTGCAACAATGACATAAAATAGAGTTTTGAATCACAACAATGGAAGAAGACAATCTTCGAATCTTCGAACCAAAAAACTATAATAATACAAAACAAAAAAGTTTTCAATAATGTTTCAGAGCTCTAGAGCTCTCTTGAGCTGCTCTAATGACATGGTGCCACCGTGGCATTAGTTGTTGCTAACTCGCCCTTTTCTCTCTCTTTCTCATTGATTTCAAATTTCAAAATCATTTTCAAAGTTTTTTTTCTCTCTCTCTCTCTCTCTATTCACTCCTTCTTTTCTCTCTCTCTCTCTCTCTCTCTCTCTCTCTCTCTCTGTATTTGCTGTTGTGTCTCTCTCTCTTCGACTTAGGGCTCCTCGACAAGCGCAGCTCTCCAACCTCGGCGACTATCGAGTCTTTCTCCGACCGAGCCTTCCTCAATCCTCACTCACGATGCATTGTATTCGCTTCTCGCTTCTCAGTCTCGTTGGACTCGCTTCTCTTGACTCTCTGTCTTTTCTCGATAGATTTTTCTTCTCTCGACTCTCTCTCTTTCCGACTAAGCCGATCAACTGTCTGTCTTCGACCTGAACCAATGACTCCAACCTAGAGGTATATAACTACAAATTGATTTAGGGTTAGGGCTTGTATATGTGTGTGTGTGTGTGTGAATGTCTGTGTAATATAGTGTCTTTGTATATGTAATTTACAAATTGATTTAGGGTTTGAATGTATATTTCAGTTCAATTTCTAAAAAACCTTGATCTAAATCACCATATGAACTGGTTTCTTGAATTAGTTTTTTTATTTTTATTTTTTTTATAGGGAAAAAAAAAGAGAAAATGATAATCTGTTGTTGTTGATATATAGAAGAATTCAATTGAATGTATGTTGCAGTTTAATTTCTGAAAAACCTTGATCTAAATCACCATAAGAGCTGGTTTCTTGAATTAGGGTTTTTTTTAAGGAAAGAAAAAGAAAATGATAATCTGTTGTTGTTGCTGCTGTTGTTGTTGTTGTTGATATATACAAGAATTTAATTGATTGATATTGAGGTTAGAGCATTTGAGCTGAAAATTTATTATACTTTTTTTTTTAGAATTATACACTTTTTTTTAATTGTTGTTGTTTTTTTTCTTTACATTGTGGTTTGATATTGTTGTTTATATATATAAGAATTCAATTGATTCAATTGTTTTTTTTTTTTTTGAATTTCAGTTAGGTTAAAATTTTCACTTACATTTCACTTTGAGCATTTAGACTTGTACATTTTTAAAAAAATAATAATAATATTATATGGCCTTGTTTTTGAGATTGGGTATGCTTACTTGAACCCCTGAGTTTGCTCAAATTATCATTGGTGGTAGTTCTTTCTATTTGGCATGATTTATTTAACCTATGTCAATAAAGAAATCAAGTTTTGTTCTGAAGGAGAGTAGGTTGTCTAAACTATTAAAATTTGGCTTTATATTTTTTGTAGATGTCAACCTCAAGTGTTAACGGCAGTATCTTAGATCAATTGACATATTGCAACAAAAATTGTCCTAAATGTCGGAAAAAAACAACTATTCGAATTTTTGAGACAGAGCGAAACAAAAACAAGTTATTTTATTATTGTCATGATTGCGGTGGTTTTATTGGATGGTACTTGCCTACAAATTCACAATGTAGACAGAAAGGACAAGTGCAAATGGACAATATACCAACTATCACCAAACAACTTCGAATTATGGACGAACAACTTCGATTTCAAAGCAAACAACTTCAATTTTAGAGCGCGTAAATGCAAAAATTGCAAACAAACATAAATCGAAGTTGGTGTTGTATTTATGGGATTTTCATCTTGTTTGTAATTGGTGTTATATCAGTTATGAAGATGTAATAATTTATATGCAAGTTAGAAGTACAAGTAGATGATACATATGAAGATTTATGATATGTTAGAGTTATTTTTGAGAAGTATGAAGATGTAATCATGTGGATTGTTTGTTTTGTTTTCAGAGTTAATTGGCATAATTTACAAGTATAAAGAATGAGATGAAAAATCCACTAATCAATCAAATCGATATTCTGGAAAAGCTATTCTCACAAACTTTTGAACACAGATTCTACACACAAAGACAATGGCATGCTTGCAAGTAATGAAAGAATAATATGCCCATTTCATCCAATATGCCTTTGAGTTGAAATTCCATGTGGATTTACTCCAATCCTTGTCTATTTTAAAAGCACCAGACTGTTGCAATGTGACCTTTGATATGCCACTTGAAATCTGATTAGTGGCTACATCTCAACTTATGATATTCACTGCTGCACCTTCCAGCAGTTTCATAGGTCCTTTTGCTTTACCATTAGTAACACACAAAAAATAGCACTTTGACAGCACCAAATCAATAGCATGAAAAGCACCAAATTAGTTGTTGGAACAATCTTCTGTGTAAAATAAATAACTTGAAACAAATCAAACAAATAAAAATAAATTACTTACAGAATTTATTTTACCGAAATGAATAAGTAATAAAAACGCTCAAGTCGAGTGTGTGGCACTCTGTCCTTAAGACAGATTCGCCCCGCTTTGGTACTTATGGATAAATGGCATCTATCTCTCAAGATACAATGATCTTTCATAGATTGTATTAGCACTAAAAACAATCTATTTCAGCGAACTAGAACCTGTGTTCTACACTCTCAAATATTTCTTTAAAAACTAGAATGAAGAATAATGCAAAGAGAGCAAAACCAGGAAGACAAATGAATTTTTTGGATGTGAAAATCTACTGGAAATGATCTCTATTTATAGGAAAATGATGACTGCTGTAAGAGACCTGAACATGTAGGATTTCAAACCTGAACAGGTCTGATTTCAAATTGAACATATACGATTTCAATTTGAATAGGTGCAAACCTGTTTGAACCTACTGGACATTTAATCCGTTTGGTTTAACCTATTTGAACTTGCTGGAAATTGGACTGAACAAGGGCACTGTTTGGACTCAAAAAACTTAGCGCAAAAATTAAATTAATTTCGTTTATAAATTCAAATAATTTTCTCGCAAGAATTTGAAAAAATTCAAATAAAATTTTTCCAAAAAATTAACGTTAGGATCGACCCGACCCACAACCCACACCCGCGCTCGGCACAGCTCGGCTCAGGCGGCTGGTCAAACGGAACGCGACAGCGGCGTACGCGCATGCGTGGTGGTTTGAGCCAAATGTCACTTTGTCCATAACTCCTCCATTTTACAAACTTAGGGTGCCCCTTGGGGTCCAACCCAAGTGTTGTCACTTAGAACTTGTATAAATACATAAGTTCTCTTAAATTTTCAATGTGGGACTACCATTACAAAGAAACCCACATTTTATTCTTTAATAGTACATTCCACGAACTAAAAAACGACGTCAAGTTCCCATTCACTCGTAAATGGTTTTGATTAACCGTTTGCACCGTGTGACTTACCACATGGCAAGGAATACGTCACCTCTTTGGACCCACCCCAAAAGACGTGTGGAACCCTCTCAAATTTGGGCTCAAAGTTGGCCCAAAATAAGCCTATAAAACCATAAATTCCAACAATCCCCCACATGAATGGAATTTGACAAAGAGAAAATGCAACAACATGATCTAAACAAAGAGTACAAAAATTGGGAATATTTGCAAAGGATAGGTAGCTTTTGGTTTTGAACCTTCCCTTGTGAGACACTATCGGATTTACTAGCTAACCAGTGAACATGATGCCTTGAACTGTTCAGCCATTTGTGTAAACCAAGATAATAGAACTTACATAATATATTACCAACACAACTTAGTTCTTACTATTGTGTTTATTTTGGCCCTGAACACCCTGGTCTTTCATGAGTGTTCTAGACAATTGTAGCCTTTCACAAATCTCATAGAATCGGCCCAGTTCACACTCACATAGGTGATTCTTATGAAGACTATCATGCCATACTCCACTAGGTATTCCTAGATATAAGAATCATTAAAAGTATTACTCAACCTAAAACGCTACAGACATCACTATAGCATCATAGAAATAGGTAGGAGTTTGACTTCCCAGTGATCCATATGAGTCATACACAACTCGATTGTCCCTTTGAACCTAGATCTTGGGTTCTCTAGTCAACTAAGTTGGGTTGCCATTGTGGCAACTCTTATTTAATAAGCTTAAGTCCTATTCCCCTGGATGAATTCTCAACTAACTCTCTCACTAACCCTTTGGTTAGTCGATCCACTATGTTGTCTTTAGACTTCACATATTCAATGGAAATAATTCCATTAAAGAGTAGTTGTCTCACGGTGTTATGTCGACGACGAATGTGTCGTGACTTACCGTTGTACATATGACTTTGTGCTCTACCTATTGCTGATTGACTATCACAATGTATGCATATAGCAGGCACCAGTTTTGGCTATATTGGAATATCTTCAAGAAAGTGACGAAGCCATTCTAGTTCATCCCTAGCTTTATCTAAAGTTATAAATTCTGATTCCATAGTAGACCTAGCAATGCAAGTCTGTTTTGAAGATTTCCAAGTTATAGCCGCCCTACCAAGAGTAAAGACATACCCATTGGTAGATTTTGAGTCTTTAGTATCTGATATCCAATTTGCATCACAGTATCCTTTAAGTACTGCTGGATATCTAGTATAATTTAGCCTAATGTTACGAGTAAATCAGAGATATCTTAGAACTCTCATAATTGCTTTCCAATGTTCTACTCCTGGATTACTCGTATATTTACTTAATTTACTTACTGTATAAGCTATATCTGGGCGAGTGCAGTTCATCAAGTACATTAAGCTTCGAATGATTTGGACATACACTAATTGAGAAATACTTTCCTATACATTCTTAGAAAGAAACAAATTGATATTCACAGGTGTTCTAGCAAGATGATCATCATCTTTGCTAAATTTGTCAAGTATTTTCTCAATGTAATGTGCTTGTGACAAAGTATAACCTTCTGATGTCTTGGTAATTTTCATACTAAGTATTACATCAGCAATCCCCATGTCTTTCATGTCAAAATGTTTATTCAACATTTTCTTGGTAGTTTTAATCATGTCATTATTATTACCTATGATGAGCATATCATCCATATAAAGACATACTATCACATAACCGTTGTTTGTGTTTTTAATATAAACACATTTGTAACATCACATTCATTGATTTTAAATCCATTTGACATCATTGCTTTGTCAAATTTCCCATGTCATTGTTTTGGCACTTGTTTTAAACCATATAATGATTTAACCAATTTACACACTTTCTTTTCTTTTCCAGGAACAAAAAATCCTTCTAGTTGCTCCATGTAAATTTCTTCATTTAATTCACCATTTAAGAAAGCTGTTTTCACATCTATTTGATGAATTTCTAGATTGTTCAAAAATGTAATGGCAATTAGCATTCTAATGGATGCTATTCTAGTAACTGGTGAGTATGTGTCAAAGTAATCAAGACCTTCTTTTTGTCTAAATCCTTTGACCACAAGTCTTATCTTGTATTTGTCAATTGATCCACTTTCATTTTTCTCTTGAAAATCCACTTGTACCCAAGAGGTTTACAACCCGGTGGCAAATCCACCAATTCTCAAGTGTGATTTTGCAGAATAGATTCAACTTCACTATTTACAGCTTCTTTCCATGAAGGAGCTTCAGGACTGGACATAACTTCTTTAAAAGTTAAAGGCTCATTTTCTAACAAGAATGTTAGAAAATCTGGACCAAAAGATTTTAAGGTTCTAGCACGTTTACTACGCCTAGGTTCCTTTTCCTTATTTTGATCTAATGTTTGCTCTTGTTGTTGATCATGACTAGTAATAGCATCATAAGCTCTTTTATTGGTACTAGTCTGTTGTCCAGTTTTATTCGGAAATACATGTTCAAAGAATGATGCATTCCTCAAAAACCGATATGGACTACTATTATTGGCATAACCAATGAAAATGTAATCAACGGTTTTAGGAGCTATCTTAGTCTTTTTAGGACTAGGAATATCCATTTTAACCAAACACCTCCACACTTTTAAGTATTTGTAGGATGGTACTCTCTCGTGCTACATTTCATAAGGTGTTTGATTCACTTTCTTTCGGGGTACTTTGTTAAGTATATAATTAGCAGAGAGTATTGCTTCCCCTCACAAGTTCTGAGGTAATCCAGAATTAATTAACATGGCATTCGTCATTTCTTTTAAAGTCCTATTTTTCCTTTCAACAATTCCAATTTGCTGAGTTGAGTAAGGAGTGTTGGTTTGATGAATTATTCTATGTTCTTTACAAAACTCATCAAAAGGTGATTCATATTCACCAGCTCTATCATTTTTAAGTTTTTTAATTTTTTTACCAAGTTGATTTTCAACTTCATTCTTGTATTGAATGAAAGTTTCCAAAGCTTTATCCTTGATTCGAATTAAATAAACATAATTATATCTAGTATAGTCATCTATGAAAGTGATAAAATATTTTTTCCCACCTCTAGTTTGAATTGATTTAAAATCACAAATGTCACTATGAATTAATTCAAGTGGTTCCGTACTTCGTTCAATTGAATAAAAAGGAGTTTTAGTTAATTTTGCCTCAACACAAATTTCACATTTATGATTTAAATCAATGTCAAATTTAGGTAAACATTCCATATTAATTAATCTACGCAAAGATTCATAATTAACATGTCCTAGTCTACCATGCCACAAATTTGAAGACTCAAGCAAGTAAGAAGATGTATTTTTATTAATAACAGAGGGTACTACAGTCTTTACATTCATTTTGAAAAGGCCATCAAACATGTAACCTTTTCCTACATACAGCCTATTTTTTGTAAGTACAAACTTGTCACTTTCAAAAACTAGCCTAAACCCATTTTTACTCAACAAAGATTTGGAAACAAGGTTCTTGCGAATGTCCGGTACATGTAGCACATTATTGAGAGTGAGTTCCTTTCCAGATGTCATCTTTAGAATAATCTTTCCATGTCCTTCAACTTTAGAAGTTGAGGAGTTGCCTATGAAAAGTTGTTCGCCGTTGTCCACCATAGAATAAGATGTGAACACCTCTTTGTCGGCACAGATGTGGCTAGTAGCACCAGTGTCCACCCACCATTCTTAAGGATTTCTGACAAAGTTTGCCTCGGAAACAATTGCAGAAAGATTTATGTCCTCAACACCATTGAAAATTTTGTCCACTTCGGTCATATTGGCTTGAGCAGGCTTCTTGCTTGATCTTCCTTTACCTTTGCACTTGCTACGGCATTCTTTGTCCCGATGTCCCTTTTTGTCACAGATGTAACATTTTCCATTGAATTTGTACTTTTTAGTTTTCCCTCCTTTAGAGCCTTGTGTGGAACTTTCTTCATAAAAATTTTGTTTATTTGCTTTTGGAGCATTTTTCACCACATTTGCCTTAGACTCTATTAGATGCTTACCATCCCACTTCTTTGAAGTGTAGTTGTCCTCTTCAATCCTCAAACGTACAATCAATTCTTCCAAAGTCATTTCTTTGCGCTTATGTTTGAGGTAGTACTTGAATTCCTTCAAGCCTTGTGGTAATTTTTCAATTAAGGCAACAACTTGGAAGGATTCACTGAAAGACATGCCTTCTGCATGAATGTCATGCAGAATGAGTTGGAGATCTTGAACTTGGCTAATCACAGTCTTAGAATCAACTATCACAAAGTCCAGAAATTTTCCTACTACGAATTTCTTCGAGACAACATCTTCTGTTTTGTATTTTTTCTCCAGAGACTCCCAAAGTTCCTTTGTTTTCTCGATAGGAGCGTACACGTTGTATAATGTGTTGTCAAGTTTGTTCAAGATGTAGTTTCGACAAAGGAAATCAGCATGTTTCCAGGTATCGACCGCAGCGACTACTTGCTAGTTGGTTTTATCCTCTTTCAGAGTAGGAGCATCCTCGCAGAGAAAACGTGTCAGGTTGAGAGTAGTAACATAAAACATCATTTTTTGCTGCTATCTTTTAAAATCAGTTCCTAAGAACTTCTTTGGCTTTTCACCATGATTAACTGGCACAGTCATACTAGGAGGAGGGGTTGCCGCAATTGCAACCACCATACCAGTACTTGTTTAAGCATTAGTTTCAGTAGCTATGAATTCTAAATTATAAAACAAAATTAGAATTAGAATTTTATACTACACAGAAAATTTAAACCATAAACACATAATTTTAATTCTGTAAAAATAAAAGAAATAAGAATTGTAACTTTTATTTCCAATTAATTTGAAAATAAAATTTTATTTAAACAAATTAATTCCACACAGAAAAATATTTTTGTAACACTTCAAAAATTAAAATACTGAAAACAGAATTTTAATTAATAAAAACTCAGAAATTATTTCTGAAAATCAAAATTAATTTTTGACCAACTTTACAAATAAATATTCTAAATTGTTAATGGCTACCAGTATATTACTACTAGTTGTCAAAGAAAATAAATAGTATATTACTACTATTTTTCAAACAGTGTATTACTACTATTTGTTTTTCCAACCAGAATATTATTTTGTAAAACCACAGAAAATAATTTTTGTAAGAAGAAGAAAGGAAGAAAAGGAAACAAACGAAAAATTCTGTATAAACAAAATAATTCGAATCTATCTTAAGATTGTTAAAACAATCTTCTGTTTAAAATAAATAACTTGAAACAAATCAAACAAATAAAAATAAATTACTTACAGAATTTATTTTACAGAAATGAATAAGTAATAAAAACGATTAAGTCGAGTGTGTGGCACTTTGTCCTTAAGACAGATTCGCCTCGCTTCGGTGCTTACGGATAAATGGCATCTATCTCTCAGGATACAATGATCTTTCACAGATTGTATTAGCACTAAAGACAATCTATTTCGGCGAACTAGAACATGTGTTCTATACTCTCAAATATTTCTTTAAAAACTAGAATGAAGAATAATGCAAAGAGAGCAAATCCAGGAAGACAAATGAATTTTTTGGATGTGAAAATCTGCTGGAAATGATCTCTATTTATAGGCAAATGATGACTGCTGTGAGAGACCTGAACATGTAGGATTTCAAACCTGAACAGGTCGGATTTCAAATTGAACAAATACGGTTTCAATTTTAACAGGTGCAAACTTGTTTAAACCTGCTAGACATTTAATCTGTTTAGTTTAACCTGTTTGAACTTGTTGGAAATTAGACTGAACAAGGGCACTGTTTGGACTGAAAAAACTTGGCACAAAAATTAAATTAATTTCATTTAGAAATTCAAATAATTTTCCCACAAGAATTTAAAAAAATTCAAATAAAATTTGTCCAAAAACTTAATGTTAGGACCGACCCGACCCACAACCCACACCCATGCTCGGCACGGCTCAGCGTGGGCGATCAGTCGGACGGAAGGCGGCGGCGGCACACGCGTGTGCGTGGTGGTTTGAGCCAAATGTCACTTTGTCCATAACTCCTTCTTTTTACAAACTTGGGGTACCCCTTGGGGCCAAACCCAAGTGTTGCCACCTAGAACTTACATACATACATAAGTTCTCTTAAATTTCCAATGTGGGACTACCATTACGAAGAAACCCACATTTTATTCTTTAATAATCCAGTCTACGAACCCAAAAACGACGTCAAGTTTCCATTCACTCATAAATGGTTTTGACGAACCGTTTGCACCGTGTGACTTGCCACGCGGCAAGGAACATGTCACCTTTTTGGACCTACCCTAATAGACATGTGGGACCCTCTCAAATTTGGGCTCAAAGTTGGCCCAAAATAAGCCTATAAAACCATAAATTCCAACATCAGTAGCATGAACAACACTTTGACAGATCCAAATCAAAAGCACAACAAAAATAAAAATAAACCAATACACACCACTCTAGCTCCAAGTACAATCCTGCAACATAAAACATTCCTAAAGAAGACCAATCCATCCACATCTGTATAGAGTTAGACAACAAATATAACAGTAAACCAACAAACAATTTCTATAAATCTCAGAAATTAAGCTCTATCAAGTAACAAAGAGAGATGCATTAAATTACTCCCATCAGAAAATAAACTCCAAGTTCAGTCACATAAAATGCATTAAAATTACAAATTTCCAACTAACGAAAACAAGAGTCATTTTGGTCCATTTGTACATTCAAGTCAAGAAAAGAAGACGGTACAGCTTCATAAATTTGATTCGTAGCACTCATGTCAATAATTCCCAGTGTGCCTCCAATACATTCCAATGGGGTAAGAGATGTGCCGACTCCATAAATCTGAGTTCGAGCAGTCATCAAACTTTGTCTTCTCATAATGTTCATACTTCCCGGTGTGCCTCCAATAGCATTTACCATTTGTCCATATTCAATTAAAATGACATGAAAAAAACAGTTTAATATACATTATTAAAAGATAAAATAAACTGATCGATGTAAATTCATATTATGTACACGTATTGGCACATACATACTATTTTGCATGCCAACCATACAAGGATAAAGCTCTCTACGTGCACTAGGTTGAGATTGAGATTGAGCTTGAGCTTGAGCTTGAGCTCCAAACACCTTAGTACCCTATATTAATCAAGATGAATAAATAGAGATAAATGATAAGTTCAATGGAGAGAAATGATACAATATTGAAAAATAAATAGAGAATATCAAAAAATTTACCTTTGATTTGTTATGTTTTGTTTTAGTTGCCTTCAACCGATTGACTATTCGATCTACTCTGGCGACCTTTCATTTGGTAACTAGACGACCTTTTCGGCGAGCAACCAAAGGACAAAGCAACTTCGTATTATTGATTGCTTTTCTATTAATGCTCCTAATCGAGGAAAATGGTACATTACTAGTAATAGGTGGTCCATTACTAGTAGAAGCTGGTACATTTGCCTTCAGAGTTCCCAGCTACTTGTACAATGCCAATCAATTTTTTGTTCATTTTATCATAGACCTTTGCGTTAAAATCATCCCCAAAGCCAGTGTATGTGGTTTTGATACATGTATACCCTCTATCCAAATCTTTTCTCTATCGTGGTAGAATGAATTTATTTGGAACCTCATTTATGCATCTTACAATGAGCACAACGAGTGAGTGAGCACACATGATGCCCCTAAATTGAAACAACTGACACATATATTGAACATCAAATTCAGTCAAATTATAATAGACAGTAAAGTCCACATGCTTCAACTTTCCAAAAACTACCACGGCTTCCTTCACAAAATATGTGCAAATTGAACCCTCCTCCTTCACAACACACGGCTAACAATAAACTACTCTCTTCGTCTCTGCTTGAACTTCTTTGAATTTTGCATTGTTATAGGCATCTTGAAATTACTTCTCAAACTATACACAGTTAGGCGATCAAACACTTTGTGTCGAGACTTGAAGTCATCTTTATTCCCTTTCTCTATGTTACTTCTCAAGGCATTTTCATATTGTTCAACAAATTGCTTTAATGTAGTCTTTGGGTTGACATATCCATCAAAAAAGGCATTCATGCTCTTATTTCGTTGTGTAGTTTACATGCCAACCCAAAAAATGTCTTTTACATAAACAGGAACCCATCGATGTCGTTCATCATATAATACCCCCAACCACTGATTCTTATAAAGATTAAATTTTGCAATCATCTCTTTCCATCTCATCTTAAATTCATCTTTTGTGAAAGTGTCATACACTGCATTTTGCAAAGCCAACTTCATGGATTTATATTGGGAATACCCTTTCAATTTCTCCGGAATTTTCTTCATTATATGCCATAAGCACCATCGATGTCAAGTATTTGGAAAGACAATTTCTGTAGCATTTTGCATAGCTTTGCATTGATCAGTTATTATAGCTTTTAGGGGATGATCTGACATGCAATTTAACCATGCTTTAAATAACCAAACAGATGTATCAGTGTCTTCACTAGACAACAACCCACAACCAAGAAAAATCGACGGTCCATGGTGGTTAACTCCTACAAACAGAGCAAATGGCATATCATATTTCTTAGTAAGATAAGTTGTGTCAAATGAAACAACATCTCCAGATTCTTCATAAGCCGCCCAACTCGTTGCATCCGCCCAAAATAAGTTTCTAATGCGAAAGTCAGTATCAACATCAATCATATAATAGAAACTCGAATTTTGTGCGTTCATTCTCAAAAAATATTTTTGAAGTGCATCGGAATCTCCTTCTCCAAGGTATCCATCTGCTGCAAAAATTCAAAAATAAGGAAGTGAACAACTACATTATAGCCAATGATATGTAAACATTTGCATTGTTCACATAATCTAGATTATCTAACCAAACAGAGATGACACACCAAATACCACAAAAACCGTATGAAAACAATCACAAAACAAACCAATCAACCAAAAACAACCTTTCACCAATGATCCACTACAATCAATTTGTTCAAACAACTGTATATGTATCTTTGTCAAATATCCAAAACTCAAACAACAAAAATATACATGCATTACTAGTAAAAAAAAAATCAAAATCTCATTCATCAAACATATACTTGTATTACCAATGTATTCTAGAAAATGCTCATGATTCAAAAATAGAGCATGTAATCTTGCAAATAAATGAACATGCATTCATAAACAAAATGATATTAACCTTGAGAAAGAAATTCTGTAATTGTTCTCCACCTCTGATCAATGATTGATCTCCAACAATTATGTAACAAACTCGAGCACACACAAACACCAAACTACGAAAACGAGCACACCTATGGACAGAAACCCATCATCGTCTTCTCTCTCACTGCACAGAAACTCGTCGTCATCTTCTTTCCATTGCACCGAAACCCTACCACAATGAAACCCTACCAGAAACAATCGACATTGATTAACTGAATCAGCATCATCAACGTGAATAACGCTAACAAACAAAACAGAAACGTGTATTTTCTTTTTTGTGTATATTACGTATCAACATAATATATAAGGGTATAATAGTCCCCCAAAAAATATAAAATTAGGAAAAAATGACCTCATGAAATAAAAGTACAAGCAAATGGGACTAACTAGGTTATAGGGGTGTGCACGAGTCGGATTGGGTCGAGTGTACCCTCAATCCGTCAACTGAACCGAATGCATCAAGTTAGAAACCTGAACATCCCTTGTTGACTGATCTGGTATTCGAAATCGACCGCAACAAACCACTTGGATTGACGGTCGGTTCGGTCGACAATGGAATAACAACTTCCTTCCATGAAACAAGTCTTCGATTCAAACATATATACAAACAAATCGATTCAAAGATTCAAACATGTGATTCAAACAAAATAATGAACAGATTCAAATATGAAAGAGTTGCGAGAGATAGAAATAGAGTGAAAAACAAAAAAAATTTTGAAAAAAAAAAAAAAACATTCTCGCCGATTAGTGCCACAGCTACCATCGATGAACTCCATCGTCCTCATCATCGCTCTTGTTCCATTTTTCTGTTACCACTTTGTCACCTCACCATTGATCGCCATCGCTTTGCTATGTCGCTTTGCTCTATGGCAATCAGGTCATTTGGATTTCTATGAGAGGGAGATTGAATAAGGGAAATAAGGTTTAACAAAAGGCAATCGAAGATTGGAGGCAATGAAGAACGAAGATAAGGGGTCTTGTGGGTTTACAAGAAGATAGAAAAATGATAGAATAGAAAGAGAATAAGTGAATAGAAAGAGAATGAGTCTATTGGGAAGAGAGAGAAATATTGCATACAGAGAGTTTGTATTAGGAATAGGAAAAGAGAAAGAGAGAGAGTTTTTATTGGGAAAAACAAAATACATGCATTTGTATATAGCGATATAGAGAGAGTTTGTATTGAAAGAAGAGAAAGAGGTGGATCAAAAGCTATGTGTGTGTGTGAGAAAGAGAGAGAGAGAGAGTTTATATTGGGAAGAGAAAACATTGGGAGTCAAAATAGGAACTGAAAAGTCCTTGGTTTTGGTGTAGTATTGAATATTGATAAGCCTCAATCATGAAAAGGAACAAAAATAGGCCACTTGTAAGATAAATTAATATTAATTAATTATATATATCGGTCGGTTCAAATTTACGCGAATTTTGGGTAATCAAACCATCAGCTAACCGCTAATTCGTGAAACCAGGCACTTTACACCCATGGTCGGCTGTTGCTCTATTCGAAATCGATCGTACACATTCGGATTGAGTCGGACCGATCGAGTTAACTGGGTTGGATGGATTTTCACACACTTTTACGAGGTTATAAATTTCGTTCTTGGACTTATTAGGTTAAAACGCCCCTAAATGAGATTTATCAATAAAAATCTCTTGTTATTTTAATGTGAAATAAAAAAAAATTACAGGAAAATTTATAAAAAAGATGGGACATTTATTCATAAATCTTTCTTCACCAACTTATGTTCTACTCAGACCAAATTATTTTTTTATATTCTAATAAGTTTTATGAGTGACATAGTTACCAAAATACTTAATATTCACATTGACAGTATAAATGTTCCATGATATGAACATTCACACTGTCGAATTTATTTAATGTGGACATTCACACTGTCAAATTTATTTATTTATTTTTATTTTATAAAATTACGTATTCATGTAAGATCTTATTTAATAGATCTCATTAAATAGATTTCAAAAACATAAATTTCTTTAAAAAAAAATATATATGTACAACAAAAATTATGAACTTTTAAAGTTTAATATATAAAAAGTACAAAATAGTCCAAAATACTCCACACCAGTTGTTAAGGGTTTGAAAAATATTTGCATGAGTAAAATTGTCCATAAAATACCTTAAATATAAGAATTAGGATTTGGTGGATCAAATGCCCAAATAATAAGACTTATTGAAATGCAAAAATATGTTATGGACTAATTGAGATACAAGTACTTAAAAGAGGATTTCCTAAAAAAAATTCCTAAAAAATTATAGGATTTGAGCTTTATAACAAAATAATCTCTGAATTTTTAAATTTATTAATTTAAACTTTAATTTTTTGATTTATTTTCAGTTTAAACTATTTACTTACTTTCGTTAAGTAAAAATGTTTGAAAATTTTTATCCCAATCATTAAACTCAATATAAATATATAAAAATATCTAAAGATATTTAAAATACCCATTTCTATTATGTTTAATCATTAAAATATAATTTTTTTGAGGGTTTTACTTAATGAAAGTAAGTAAATAATTTAAATTAAAAATAAATTATAAAATTAAATTTAAACCTTATGATTTATTTTATTATAAAGTTTATTAGATTTCTTTTTCATATTCATATATCATTTTTCTGTTTGATAATCCACCCAAAAGCAAAATAACAGGCTAATTTAGTAATTTTTTGGTTATTTGACTAAAATATGAGCTAAAAAAAACTATATGTTTGGGATGACTTTTTGGCTTTTTACGAAAAGATGTGCAAAAAGTAGAAAGAAAAGAGAATCTTTGACTTTTTGGTATGGGTTGTTAGCTTTTTAGTTTTTTTAGTAACTTTTTGACTAAACCGGCCTGTTGCCAAACGAGGGTTGATTTCGGATGTGAGTTGACTTTTTGATTTTTTTTAATTATTTTAGCTTAGGCTAAAAAGTCTCGCTTGTGATATATTTTTTAATTTTTTTAATTTTTATGAAAGAAAAAATAAAATAATTATGAATTAAATATAATATTTTATCTTATTTGATTAAAATAATCTATTTTATTCTATATAATTATTTTAGCCCAAACACTTATCCCAAACGGGACTAAATACATTTTTATTAGCTTTGGTGCTAAGCATGACATAAATAAGTGCAGTCAAAAGCATGATACACAAGTCCATACGACTTGGGTGACCAAAGTTGGCTGCCACGCGGTTTCGTTCCGGACATTTTAAAATAGTTTTTAAAATTTTTAATTCATAAATATTTTTTAGTTGAAGCATTTTAATTAATTTTTTTTTTTATTCTTTAGATTCATTTTATTGAAGGAAAGTGATACAGATCTCTAAATCTAGAACTCTAATTTGAGCTCTAATGATGTGGTAAAAAAAAAAAAATACACAAATATCATATTTTGAGTGGGGGCCAGTTCATTAGAGCTCCTCTAGAGCACTATATTTAAATACACTTCAAAATTATAATTTTTGTGATTTTTTTAAATTATTAAATACTTAAAAATACAAAATTTCAGTATATTTTTATATTTTTTATATTTGTTAAATTTTTAAGTATTTGTTCACAAATATTTATTTTTTAAGTACATCTAAATTATGTGTATTTTAAAAAATTCACTAAAAATTAAAAAAAAATATGAATTGAAAATTCAAAAAATATTTTTGAAAACTCAAAACCAAACAAAATGAGTTTGGGATTGATCGTTTATTAGTAATTTTTTGTATTTAGTAATTTTTTAATTTTTTTAAAAAAATAATTTTTAAATAATTTTATATTATACAGACCTACAAAAAAATTTGACATAATACTTTTAAAATTAAATTGCTGAAAACAAAAATTAAAAATAAAATCTAACGGTTTTAGCTGCATACAACGTTCAGATCCTCTAGAGAGGATTTATCTGGGGTGTTGGTGCAGTATACAAAACAATGTCCCCCCCAAAAAATGCCAAACAGTAGGCGACGGCGGTGGCCTCTGCGACGGCCATTACGAATATAGCGATTTCGGTTTTGACCCGACCCTTGCTGTAACCCGAACTCGGGTTTCATATTGTTGTTCACTTCTCGTTTCCCTTGTATATCCTTAAATTTGACTATTTGATTGTTGTGGTTGCGTTTGGGACATGTTAGTTGCCTAGTTTCTAAACCCTTGTTGCCCAGAATTTTGCTCCTCTGCTCGAGCGACACTTTTTGCGCTCGAGTGGCATTTCTTGCACTCGAGCGGGCTTTGTGAACTCTTAGTACTTTTACAGGCCTGCAAAACTACTGGGAGAGTGTATTCTATGCTCAAGCGATCATTCTTGCATTCGAGCGATGTTCTTCTGTTTGCAAAACTACTGGATGTGTGTATTCTATGCTCGAGTGTCACATCTTGTGCTCGAGCGGAATAACTTATTGTGTCTAATGCTCGAGCGTCATTTCTCACGCTCGAGCGGACTGTGCGTATATCAGTTTGTAACAGCCACCTTTTACATCTTTTTTTTCATCTCTTTCTCTCTCTAAAACATTTCAAAACCTTAGATCTTGAGTCTCTCTCTCTAAAACTCACTCTCTCTCTCTCTATATTTTCATCTAGATGCATTGGTTTCTCTACCCTAGTGTCTTTGAGAAAAATTTAGAGCACCTATAGTGTAATGCCTCCAAAATCATACCATAAATACAACCCATAAACGGAAAGATAATAGAAATAATTTGCTTTCATTCATTAAAGTTCGTATACAAAGGATAACATATGCGATATGCATTCACAAACTGTTTATCTTGAATTTACAACATGTGTTACAATGATAAGAGAGCTGAAAACTAAATAGGTAGTCATATGCCCCATAGGCTTACATCTTTCCAAGTCATTGCTTGGTTACAACAAAATGAATCTAGCTCAATACAGTTAAAGCCTTTGGCTATACAAACGAATACACAAAAGAAAGAAGCTCTTGCTCCCAAATGTCTCTCCAAACTATTGCCTTGGCGGAAGCATATCACCAACATCTGAAAATTATTCTTTCCAAATAGGGTGAGCCAAAGCCCAGTAGGAATAATCTAACACAATATATGAGATTTAACGAAGATATAAGTGCAATGTGCATATACAATGCTTGTGACAAAACATTTACATTTTTATATAATCACAAAATACCAAGTTCATATCTTATTCCATTTTCCTTCAATTCATTTCAATTCATGAGCTAATTTCATTATCTTTCAACAACCCAACTGAGACTACAACTTAGTGGTTATCTAATTAACACAATTACTACACAAACACTTTAATCTGCCATTTTATAGAAATTTCATCCGCGGGATCGACACCTATGTATACGCGTGGTTTCAAGACTTTCACCCAGGACACTCTGACTAACTTAATTTCAATGAAGTCCATCCCTTATCTCCTCCCAAACATGGAGTACATCCCCTTCCTCCTTCTAAACATCATACATGTACAATGTATTCAAAACATAGTCATATTCAATGACAACCAACAACATATTAGTTTTAATTCACCTAATCTGCATGCAATTTCTATAACAATCATGGCTATCCTCTACCGATAACCCAATACAGTTATTTCTAAACAAATATTCAATCTTAAGACAGATAATTTATTCAAAATTTCCAAAGGCGTGAGGTAATACATATCCAACTCCACCATCTATTTCAATATTTGTCCAATTTCATATTTACAACACCAATTTCATGTATTTATACAAAATAAATATTTTAAGGCAAACTCCCTTTTTCCAAATATCAACCCAAGGCCAAAATCAACTATTTTCTAGCCATACCACCTTATATTTAACCTCATAACCATTTCCACAACATACACTTAGAAACCCCTTTTTTGATTTTACAACCCAAACCCTAGGTTTGTCCAAAATACAGCTAAAGCCCACCATTGTTACACAATCACCAAATAGCTAAGTTAAAAACCATATGAAAATGTAGAAAATCCCTACCTCAAGCTTAGAAGACCAAAGCAACAAAGGAGAAACGTCAAAGACGTTGAAACCAACTTCTTCTCAGATCAAAATAGAGCTCTTGAGACGCTCTACCTTTTTCTCAAAGGCACTGGGGTGAAAATCCTAATGGATCTAGGTGAAATAGTAGATGGAAGATGAGTTTTAGAGAGAGAAACTCAAGATCTAAATTTTTGGAAAGTTTTAGAGAGAGAGAGAGGAATGAAAAAGTGATGAAAAATGTCATTTTTGTGATCTGTTATACACGTAGTCTGCTCGAGCGTGAAAAGTGGCGCTTGAGCGTTAGACACATTGTTCTGCTTGAGCCCAAGAAGTGACGCTCGAGCGTAGAATGCACACTTTCAGAAGTTTTGCAGACGAAGGACATCGCTCGAGCTCAAGATTGGATGCTCGAGCGTTCACTCGCTTAAGCGTAGGAAACGCCGTTCAAGCGTAGAATACACTCTTCCAGTATCTGCAAGTTTGCAAAATACTGAGAGTTTGCGAAGCTCGCTTAAGCTCAAGAATGGCCGCTCGAGCGGAGGAGTAAAAATCTAGGTAACAAAGGTTTGGAAAAACAAGCAACCAACCTATTCCAAACACAC
This sequence comes from Camellia granthamiana, assembly GCA_036172215.1. NCBI lineage: Eukaryota > Viridiplantae > Streptophyta > Magnoliopsida > Ericales > Theaceae > Camellia > Camellia granthamiana. Next base: position 33,058,631 of record CM069904.1, on the reverse strand, counting down.
AACTACAATCCAATAAACAAACTTAAGGGGGATTAAGGAGAAAAACAACAATGAACAACATTTAGAAACTATAAGCCCAAGTCTGAAATACAACAAGAGTCGGGTCAAAACCGGAATTGCTATATCAAAGGCTACATTTTGATTCGAGTAAACCTTGGTTTCGGTGTCTTTGGAGTTCCTACATTGCTTTGCTTGCCTTCTTACTTTGAGGTAGAGACTTTCTACACTCTACTATGATTTTTAACTTAGTTATTTGTTGATTGTGCAAATAATGTTGGAAATTTGGAGGATTTCAGACAAACCTAAGGTTTTAGTTTAAAATCAAGAGAGGGGTTTTCAAATGAAGGTATTGAAAATGGTTATAGGTATAGATATGAGGATGTGTTGTGTTGAATTTGTTGATTTTGACACATGGGTTGGATTTGGGAGAGAATGGGGTTGGATGTGTATTATTTCTCACCTATGGAAATTTGGGAGAGAATGGGGTTGGATGTATATTATCTCTTACCTATGGAAATTGGTATTGGAAATATGAAATTAGATGAATGTTTAAATAAATGGTGGAGTTGGATGTGTATTATCTCTCATCTATGAAAATTTGGATAATTTACCTGTCTTGGAGATTGTATATCTATTTAGAAATATCTGTTTTGGGTTATCAGTGGAGAATAGCTATGATTGTTGTAGAAATGGCATGAGGATTAGGTGAATTGAAGCTAATATCTTAACTGTTGTCATTAAATATGACCGTGTTTTAATACATTGCATATGTATGGTATTTGGAAGGAGAAAGGGGATGTACTCCATATTTGGGAGAAGAAAGGGGATGAACTCCATTAAATTAAGTTGGCTTGTGTGTTCAGGGTGAAAGTCTTGAAAACTGCGCGTATAAATAAGTGCCGATTTCTGCGGATGAAATTTTTATAAAATGGAAAATTGAAGTATGTTTGTGTAATGGTTGTATTGTTTAGATAACCATTGAGTTGTAACCTTAGTTGGGTTGTTTGGATACCAATGAATTGACTTGAAATGAGTTAAGATAAAATCAATTGGGATAGAGAACTTGGCATATTATGATCTGGTTGAATATGAATGATTTTATTACGGGCATTGTATATGCACTTTATACTTATATCTTTGTTAAGATTCATATATTGTATTAGATTGTTTCTACTGGGTTTTGGTTCACCCTATTTGGGAAAACATTTTTAGGTACTGGTAATATTCCTCTGCCAAGGACTTAGCTTGGGAGGATTGTAGAGCTGAAGGCTCACTTTAGTTTATTTTGTATTTACTTTTCACAAGCTGAGGGCTTTATTTGTATTGAGTTTATAACTCATTTTGTTGTAATCAAGTACAGTCTTGGAAAGATGTAAGCCATTAGAGCATATGATTATTTTTTTAGCTTTCATTTCTTATTACATCTTGTAACACATGCTGTAAATTCAGAATGAATGATTTATGAATGTGTATCGCATGTGTCACCTTTTGTATGTTAATTCTAATTAATGAAAACTTCTGATGTTATTTATATTACATTGTACTAGTGTTTGGAGTTGATTTATTGTAATTATTTTGGGGGCGTTACAACGAAGCTCGTAAGCCATTTACGTACCTCGGATGCGATGAGAAAGAGTCGTGATGAGAGAGAGAGTGAGTGAGTGAGTGAGATTGCAATCACATTTTGGTTCGTGGATCGCGATATTTAGTTATTGATGGCTGCAATGACGATCATCTAGGGAGGGTGGCGGCAGCGATAACAGCGATTGGCTCGCTATAAGTTCCCCAAAATAAATGTATTTTAACCCTAAAAATCAACCCCCAAATTCTCACAAGTCTCCTCTTTCTCATCTCATCCAAAACCTCCTATCCGCCAATCGGTTTGAGGTATTATTTGTTGAAGAATTCATGGGAAGATTACGAAGTTAGATTTCCAGATTTACTATTCTAATTTTACTATCAATTTTTTGTTTTTTAGTATATGCAAAATAAGATCATCTTCTTTCATTTGATTCAAAACATAATCGTTCTAATATCAGGGTCTGAAACATTTTTAATTATAAGATCATTTTCTTTCATTTCTTTTGACGAGGATGGGATTCCGGCGACGATAGGCGGTTGGGAGAGCGTGGGGAGGGAGGAGAAGGTTGCTTCATTTCCGTATCACCGACTGTCAATGACAAAATCATTGGTGAATACGAGAAATTGATGGATTCGAACTTACATCCTTCATTTCAACTCCTCAATTTTCACAATCACGAACTGATTGAGCGTCGCAATGGCCATCGTGGTGGCCGCCACCGACGCCCTTCCCTACTTCGTGTCTTTTCTCTTTCATCTTCTCAGTTTGGCCTATTTTTCTTTTATTTTTTTAGGTCAATAATGCACAAAAAGATGTTGTTTTGTGCACTGCACCAACACCCCTGAACGCGAATAGCAAACTTATGCTAGTGACAATCACACTATGCCAAAAGGTGAGTCAAGTCCAATGAGGCCCACTGCACCAATACACAGCTGAAAAAAATTAGAGAAGGTGGGTCAAGCACAAATACACAGTGGGTGATTCTATTTGTACCTAAAGGGGTGTTTGTTTGGAGGGATTAGGGAGGGACTAAACACTGTTTGGACTTGAATCTATCGGAGGGAAGAATGTCCATCGTTTGGTGCAACTTTAGTTCGTCGAACATAGAGTTTGGCCGAACGCCATATCCCTCGTATAAGAGACCCTAAGAGGGGTGTGATTATTTCCAGAGTATTGGTATCTCATGGGAATAATGTGTGAAATGTCCATTTTACCCTCGTACTATTATTTAGTAAATAATTGGAAAGGGGAAAAATAATCTTTTGAACATTTATAAATTATAAATTAAATTTAATTAGAAATAATAAATTTAAAATTATGGCCTTAAACATTAATTTTTTTTGTGTTGTTAAATTAAGGGGAAATTATTGGAAACTTCCATTTTGGAGAGTTGTAGTCTACCAAGTCTCATTTTAAAATTAATAGACGTCCAAGTCCTATTTTTTTGGTAATGTGATCCGAAGGGTCCCATTATGTAATTATGGAATGGTTTTTCTGACTAATGTACCCTTTTTTTTGTGGTTGAAATGTGTGGGTCATAAATAACGTGGACACCCCTACATACACTACTAAATCCAAAAAAAGCTATAGTAAGCTTTTCCTAAACGTTACATACACCCACATCATAAAAAAGCTATAGTAAGCTTTTCCCAAACGTTACATACACCCACATCATAAATGTACTTTTCCTAAACGTTACATACACCCACATCATAAAAAAACTATAGTAAGCTTTTTCCAAACGTTACATACACCCACATCATAAATGTGCGCTTTAGTAAGCTTTTCCCAAACGTTACATACACCCACATCATAAAAAAGCTATAGTAAGCTTTTACCAAACGTTACATACACCCACATCATTCAAACATAATATCACCAAGCCCAAAACAGTAAGTTCATGGGCAAAACTGTCCACCCCCAAATAATGGGACCTTTGGGTTTACAAAATTAAATATGGGACTGATTAGATTACAATTCCACCTTTTAGGATTTATGGGTCAATTCCCCTTAAATTAAACGATAAAAAATTAAAAATATTTATAAATTAAATTTTTTTAGTGTTGTTATTACATTTTCCCCTAGTCTTTTGAACATTTATAAATTATAAATTTAAAATTATATATTAAATAAAAAATATAGATTATAAATTATAAATTTAATTTAATTAAAAATAATAAATTAAAAATTATGGCCTTATAAATTAAAATTTTTTAGTGTTGTTTAATTAAAAATTAAAAATTATATATTACAAATGTAAAATTATATGTTAAATAAAAAATATAAATTATAAATTATAAATTATAAATTTAATTTAATTAAAAATGATAAATTATAAATTATGTTGTTAAATTATAAATTATAAATTATAGATTACAAATTAAAAATTATATATTAAATAAAAAATAAAAAATATAAATTTTAAATTGCAAGAGCAAAATAGTTTTTTAAACATTTATTCTTATCCAGTCCATTCAATCAAACAGTCCAATCTAGACATCTAATACCATGACTAATATGATATAAATCCAGTCCAACCAAATAGTCCGGGGACAATGTATCCTAGGACTAACAGTCTGGTAGATTACAATCCTCCCATATCCAGTTCGTTCAAACAAACACACCCAATAGTAACTTAGTACGTTCAGTTAAAATTTTAATTCCTATTATAACCTGATCTAAATTTACTAATATGAACAATGCACATTAAATTCTAAAACAGAATGTAATTTTTTTTTTTTTCATGATACACCCTATTCTTCATTTTCAAGTTTTTTCATCTTCTTCCAATGTTTCAATTATTAATATTTTTTTGTTTTATTTCTCACTTCAAAACTCTAATCTATCCCATCAAAACGCATCATTATTTTTTATTGGGTTGTTATGTGAGTTATTTAGCCTTTATTCTCCTAATTGGTATTTTGTGATTGACTGTAATGTCATCAGATTTATGAAGAAAATTCATCAAATTTGACTATAATCATGCAAATGTTTTTTAAAAATTGGATCAACGATAGGTGTTATCTTTATTGCCCACATCTTTTATCTTAATCATGATATTTCAGTCCTCTACCCTCTTTCTTACTTTGTTCTTCAATCATCGTGGCTCTGCCCAACACATAAATGTTTAAGCCATTGCTTCTCATTCCTTCTTTACTTTTTTTCTCTCTTCAAAACCTCTATTTTCCCAAGAAAATTCTGATGGTGCCCAAGGCTGAGAAAAAGCCAGCAAAGAAAAAGCTGGCAGATAAGGAGAAGAAGACCACGGTGGTGGAGAAGAAGCCGAATGCCTGTAAGAAACTGCCAAAGGAAGGTGGCGCTGCTGCTGGAGACAAGAAGAAGAAGAAGAAAAGGTCGAAAAAAACAGTATCAGACCTACCAGATCTACATTGACCTAATTTGACATTTAATCTATTTTGAATCATATTATCTTTTTACTTTGTATACGTTTTTTTTCAAAAAAAGTTAAAAAAATTCAAGAAGTCCATTTTTAATCAACTTCCTAAAACAACCCATCTTCAAGGTTCTAAAACAGGTTCATCCAGATGTTGTGATGAACAAACAACTGGCCCTTAAACTTATTAAAATGCTTGCTTGATGGTAGTTGGTTGAGATTTTTGACTTGTTTATTTGGATGTAATTTGAAGGGTACATTGAGAAGAAATATAGGGTGGATTGAAAATAAATTATAATTTTAAATAATTTAATAAAATGTTTTAAGAAATTAAGCGTATTTAATAATTTTTTAAGTGCAAATAAAATGTGATGACCGGGTATGTAATTCGCCTTGTCATCTTCGAGTTATATCGGGTTTATTCTTGTTAGAGTGTCGGGTTTTAATGTAAGGTCTTGTCAATTGTTGGGTTTGTTGTTTTTGAAAACTTTTTCTCAAAATTCTCGTTCTTATTTATTTCAATTTCGAGTTTCACTTGTTTTGGAAGGTGCGAGGTTGGATCCGGGGTGTCATGGATCGAGCTGGGAAATTTTCTGGCTGGGAAGCAGAACTACACGTGTGGGGGCTTGGGTCGTATGTGCGGAGAGGGGGCCACATGTGCGAGAGATGGGGCCGCACGTGCGGAAAGAAGGGGGTGTCAATGGTGCATTCTGCTTTATATGCACGTGCGGAAGGAGGTGCGGGAGAGAGTGCTGCATGTGCGGATGGGGGTGCCGCACGTGCAGGAATGGGTACCGCACGTGCGGGATAAAGCTGAGTCCGAAAATCTTCCTTTTTCTTTCTTCTTGGGCTGTGTGTATATCACTTTTTGCATATCTCTCTCTCTCTAAAAACCCATTTTTCTTCATTCTCTCTACTTTTCCTACACCAAACCTCACAAAATCCTTGATTTCTCAAAATCCATTAACATTTTGACCCTATTTCCTTCATCAAAGTTGGAGAACTCATTAAGGGCTACGTTGTGTGTGGTGGAGATCGGGTTTAGACACTATTGAATTTGGGGCTTGCCTCTCTTTTTCCTTCAAGAACTTGAGGTAGGGATTTTTCTTTGAGTTATATATACATTTTTACAAAGTATGTTGTTATTGGGACTCTTTCTTGTGATGATTAAACTTGGGTTTGACTCATATGTTGTGAATAATCTTCAAAGTGGCTTTCCATAATGTTTTCTAATAAGCTTTGAGATTTTGGGTTATTTTGTTGTAAAAGAGTACTATTTTGAAATAATTTCTTTCAAAATGAAGAGAGGACCTAGTGTATGGAAACCCTAGAAATTTGGGAATTTTAAAGAAATGTGGTGATGTTATCAAATTGATTTTGGCAAAAATTATGGCAATGTCGAATGAAAAGAATTCCATGGAGTATAAGGAATAGTTGGTTTTGAAGTTGTTATTCAAAAATGTGAATATAGTCATGAAATGATTAAATTGTTGAGAATGCATGGAATGTGGAAGTGTTGCTACTCTTGGATAGATATAAATTAATATATGTTTATGTTGTGAAATTGCATTGGAAAAGGGAAATGGAAATTGAAATCGAAATGGAGAAAATTGTGTGGAGATATTACAATGGAAGACTACTATAATGCCTTGATATATGTTGTATTGGCATATCAATTTATTTGGTTGTTACAAATTTTGAATTGAGATTTGAAAACTTTTGCATTGAGAAAGTACTGTGGTAAAATAAGATCTCATTGAAATGTTTTGGGGTAAATACGTTGGTTAGTCCGGATAGGGGGTGTAGATAAAATTGATTAAGTTGGCCTAAGTGTCTAAGGTGAAAGACCAAAAACATGTGCAGAGGAGGTACCACGTGCCTTCCAGTTAGCTACCGGTAAAGTAGGGATTTGGTAGTGCTAGTTATGCCTATTTGCAGACACCAACATAAGAGTTACCTGAGTCGTATTTACTGCCCCTTGAGCTTGATTGAAATTAATGAATTTGTTAAATTTTCAAGTTTTCATTGTGCATAATGTTTTTTTTGTTTTTTTTAAAGATGAAGATGAGACTCTCTTTTTAAAATGCAGGGCATGAATGTACATTTCATTACTGAAGGCATATATAGAATGTATATACTTTGTTAAGAATTTCCTATTGGGCTTTATGCTCACCCTATGGAATTTTGGTGCAGGAAAAGATGTAGTGATTTCGCCAAACTAAGGGCGTGAAATTGTATGTCGAGAGCACAAGGCTCTTGTTTTGTTGTGATGATATTTTTTGCATGCCAAGGGCTATACTTGTATGGGTTCGAGTAACCATTTTGTGTAACCGGGCTTAAACCTTGGACTTTGTAGCCCTTGAGGGCACTCATATATTTTGACCAGATGTTTTACATGCTATAGATTCATGTACCGAAGTCATTGAATGTATATCCACATGTGAGATTATTTTGTAAACATCTTATGATCATGTATTCAAGTGTTGGAGAATTACTTTTGTTATTATAAAGAGCCGTGATTGGTTTACTTTTATTATGTATTTTCTTGTTGCGTTACATAAAATCTACCATACACAGCTGGTGGACATTTGGGGAAAAAAAATTAGAGGTGGCAACACTGACCCAAGCCCATTAATCTGCTAGCAATGTATGGTTTGAACCCAACCGGTTAATTATGCGGGCCGGGCCAAAACGGGTTGTAAATGGGCAGTTGCAAAAATAACCTACCACCAACTCGCTTAGCTCAAGTTTTGGAACTTTGCCCAGATCTGGATGAACGCAATAGAAACCGCTATGCTATAATAAGTTGCTTACACTTTATTTTATATTATTTTTATTTATAATAGTATTCAATAATAGAAAACACACCTAATATTTTAATATATTTAAAATTTGAAATAAACTTCTAAAACATATTTGATTTGCTTTTCAAAATCTTCATTCAATTTTTTTTTTTGGGAGAAAATTGGTGATAAATCCAATCTAAGGAGGGTGCAATGCATTAGGTCCTATGAATATTTTTTATTAGTGAGAAATTCACACTTTGTGAAATAATTTGGTGAGAAATCATAGAAAACATTTTATTTTCAATTTTACCCCTTAAATTTTTTTATTTGCTTGATTTTTCATTGACTCTCTGTTCAAATTTATATTTACATGTTCAAATTTTTTAACTATCTGTTCAATTTTTTTTCCCGATCTATTCAATTTTTCTCCTAAATTCTATCTATCAGTTCAATTTCCTCCATAAATTCTATCTATCTGTTCAATTTTTTCCTATCTGTTGAAAATGTGTCAACTTTTTTGTTTATCTGTTGCAATCATAACCACATCATTTTTTTCCCCCAAATCTGTCTCATACATACCCTCATATCAAATCATTTTCTAGCACCTACCAAATTACCAAAACAAACATCAATGTCACAATTATAATGGCAATATTAGAGAGAAGACATTGTAGGGTTACAACATAATCACGAATCATAACAATTTAGTGTTTCTATGTATGCAAAATCAACATATAGAAAAGCAAGCTCAAAATATTCTTCAAATATTTAGCTCACGAATCACAATTTAGATCATCTGGAAATCAACATAAATTTTTTCCAAATATTCTCTACAAATTAAAAACCATCAAAAATATAAAATTTAGGGGAACAAATTCTCATCTATCCGTGTAAAATTTCAAAAATTTGTTTTATATCTGTTGGAATTATTTATTGCAACAATAACACAACAACAAATCACACAAAGACAAACAGAAATAGAAACAGATGTATCTTTTTGAACCTATCTGCCAATACACACACAAACAGATATGTATATCTATATCTTCTTTAGAGCCATTGAGCTTTCCCGGTCTTGGAGTTCCAGGAGACAGAGATAGCACTAGATGTAAAAAAAATTCTAAAAATCTAGATTTTTTGGCGATGTAGATGTAAAGCTAACATAATTAAAATTTAAACAGATTGAACAAGCAAAGATCTAAATGTAGAGATCTAGCTGTGAAGATTTTGTAAAGCTGTAAATAGATCAAATGATGTAAAGAGAATGCTTGAACATAAACTCAATTTGTCATCAAATGCTTGAACAAGTAAAGATCTAGATGTAAAACTAACAAATGCTTGGAAAATTTTCAGAAACTGATCAAATGCTTCAAGATTGTCATAAAAATCAATCATACATATAAGATCTTAGCATCTTTAAAGATTTTCCAAGTATCTAGATCAATTAGATGAGATCTATCAATTAGATATCGTAGGAGGTCATCATCGGAAGAGGAGAGATCTGGATCTTGATCTAACGTTAGCGGAAGCGGAGAGCGGCGGAGCTCTAACGGTGATGGTAATGAAAGAGATGGAGATGAGAGAGAGAGAGAGAGAGAGAGAGAGAGAGAGAGAGATGGAAGAGGCGAGGCAACAGTGGCGGCACAGTGGGGAGCTCGACGGCACTTCTTCCTCCACTTATCCCTCATGTTTCCGCTGGCAGCGAAGTCGACCTCAACAGTGTCGGATGAGAAACTGCAATGGTGGCGCCACTGCTAATCGGCAGAGACAAACAGAGAGAGAAAGAGAGAGAGAGAAAGAGGGCTAGTGCGAAATCGTCGACGGTGATAAGCGGCTACGGGCTCCGACGAACGCAAGGGGGAGAGAGAGAGAGAGAGAGAGAGAGAGAGAGAGAGAGAGGGAAGCGAGAGAGAGGAATGAGACTGTAAAGGTCATTGGTCTGTATATTATATATGAAAAATGAGTGAGAGCACTAATTAGTGCTATCACTAGTGATGTGACAGTAGATTCCACTCACTGCCACAATGCTGTTGTGTCTGTTTTTTTTTTTAAAAATGGATGCCAACTCATTGGTGTTAGTTTAGAGCACCATTTTTAGTGGTTTCTATCATTGTTGATTATATATATATATATATTGGTCATTTTATCGAAGCTTATCTTTATGGGCAATATATTTTAGAGTGTAGACAAAATATGAATCAATCATGCTACGTAGCTTGAATCCTCCTTTCCCCGATTCCCTCGAATTCAAAACGACGTCGTTTTGATTTTTTTTTTTTTTTTTTCAAAAACGCAGAAGAAGAAAAATGAAAAAAGAAGAAGAAGAAAGAAGAAGAAGAAAAGAGGAGGAAGAGGAGCATAGTAGAGAGAGAGAGAGAGAGAAATCATCAACAACAACATCATGATCATCGTCTTCAGATCTTCATCAACATCATCATCAACAACCATTCAACACATTTTCATCATCAACAACAACATCTTCATTTTCATCATCATCATCAATAACCATTCATCATCAACATCTTCATCAACATCACCATCATCATCATCAACACATTTTTAGAAAAAAAAAAGAAGAAGAAAAAAAGGGACTGCGAGCGATCGATCGATCGATCGATCGGCGACGGCTACGATCGATCTGAAAAAAAAAATCAAAGGTGGAGGCGGCGGCGATTGACCCTCTCTCCCTCTCCATTCCCTCTTCCCCTCTCTTCTCTTTCTCTCCTTATCTTTCTCTTTCTCTTCCTCTGTTTCAAACATAAGGAGAAAAAAAAAAAAAAAAAAAATGTCCAAAACAACGTCGTTTTGGGCAGTTGGGGGATTCGGGGAAGAAAAATTCGGGGGGAAAATCATTTTCCAATATAAATTTGGATTTATGGGCTGTTTTTTTTTTTTTTTTTGTCTAAAAAATGAAAAAATTGAAAACGCTAAAAAATTTAAAAATAAAAGTACTTATTATTATTTTTATAATTTTATCTTCTTGGATGATAGAAATAATTTTTTTCTTAAATTTAAAAATATATTTTTAATGTTTATTTTTATCAAATTAATTTATATATATATATATTAATTTAAAAAAATAAATTCAAAAAATCAAACCAATCATAGCCAATGTTTCGCCACCCCCTCTCCCCCCCCCCCTCTCTCTCTCTCTCTCTCTCTCCTCCTGCTTATTTTTGTGTTTTTAGCTTGCATTTTTATTGATTGTTTTTTCCTTTTTTTCCCTGAATTTCTTATTTTTAAATTTAAATTCTAATCATTAAGAATAAAAAGAGTTTTTCTCCGTGCTTTTATTCTTTTTGGATTGTATCCCTGTTATTTATTTATTTATTTTTTTAGTATATCCTAATTTTCAAGTCACCCTTGTAAAAAAATGGGTAATGTCAATTTGCATAATAAGATTCATTTTTTTTTCCCCGCGAAATACATGATTGTGTACTAGGCTTTGTTTGGAAATATATTTTTGTAGTGACTTTTAAATTTTTTATTATTAAAATATTAAATGAAAAAACTTAATATGTTTGTAATAATTTTTTAATTTTTTACGAAAAAATGTATAAAAAGTAGAGTGAGTAAAAAAAAATATTTGACTTTTTAGTATTTGTTACTTTTTTGATATTTTTAGTGACTTTTTGACTTTTAAATTATTTTTCATACTCGTCAAACGAGGCCCTAGTGCATGCAATTCTCTACAAATTTTTTTGGCATCTTGTTTTTGTTAGCACTGAAAAAATATTTTTAATGAAAATTACATCTATTAGAAAATTGTGTTAAATAAAGCAAACGAGTTAATCAGGTTGATTTGTTCAATCTGCACTCAATTTAACCCAACTCATTTAAACCCATTTAGTAAATTGGTGTACTTGGGTTTAGTTGTTTTAATACTTAATCCATTTTCAATTTGATCAAACCCACCCATTTGCCACCTCTAGTCTTCATAAGAAAATTAAAAAAAAAAATTAAAAATTAAAAAAGTTCTGAAGGAAAATAATTTTTTAAATAAAAAATTTTAAAATAAAAATAAATAAAAAAAGAGATGAAGTAAATGGATTCGTTGGGTTCATTTGTCCAACCCGTATCCAATTCAACCCAACCCGTTTAAACTCATTTATTAAATGGCCAATTTTGGGTTGAGTTACTTTAAATTTATAATCCACTTTGACCCACCCAAACCTAGCCATTTGCCACCTCTAGAAAAAAATGCAATGCATATTAAATTTTATAGAAAATACAAAAATAAATAAATAAATCAAATTTGGCCATAATAATAAATTAAATTTAAATTTTTTATTATTTTAATTTAAACCTTCAATATTTAAAACGATATCAATCATAACCATTTGTTAGTTAACTAACGAAATAGAGCAATTTTGGCAATTTAACCATTTTTTATCAGTGACGCTAGACAGTGACGGTGGCTATATACTAGGGAAAAGAAAAAGATAAGTGACAGTGAGTTAGAAAATGAAAGAAGTAGCGGTTAATGGGGAAAAGAGATGGAGTGATGGTAGTAGATTGGGGAAAAGAAGGGATGGTGATGGATAACAGTAAGGGTAAGAAGTGGATGTCAATAATAATGAAGGAAAAAAAATGGTTAAATTGTTTAAATTGTTCCTTCTTCATTAGTTATAACTAACATATACAAATAGATGGTTAGAATTTGTATTGTTTTGGAAGTTCAAGATTTAAATTAAAACTGTTAAAAAATTAGAATTTGATTTGTTATTGAGGTTAAATCTTGGGTTTATTTTTTTATTTTTTAATAAAACTCAAACATAGATTTCATGCTTGGTCAGCCAACGTCTCAATTACTAAATCCACCCATTTTTGTATGTTAAAAAGTTTGAGGGTTGCTATTGACATGACATTTCATATGTATTTTATTTATTTATTTATTTTTCAACAAATTTTGAGCTTCATTGAAACATATTTATTCTAAACTTATTTTGCGAATTCATATTAGTTTGTAGGGTTAATTAGTGACAAGTCTAAACCTATGGAGTCATATGTTTTGGCCTAGGGCAATGGTAGGGGGCCCAAATTTTGTGGCTCAAAAGTGGCTCAAATGGCCAAAACGACGTCGTTTTGGCCATTTGAGCCACTTTTGACCCACAAAATTAGGGCCCCCAAACATTTTTCTTTGGCCTAAGGTATAATCTTTTTTTTTATGATAAAGACACGCACAGAAAAGTTGCCAGTGTCGAAAAAAGTCACTGGCGGCAGTGAAGTGGACAAATAGTGACACGTGTACAAATAGATAATATTTGGACAGATATGTGACATTTAGATAGATAGACAGACAAATATATATAAGTTTTGGATAGATATGTGTCTTTTTGAACAAATCAATATTTTTTTGGCCAAAAGAATTTTAAAAATAGACATTTGAAATAGACATTTGGGCTAAGTATTATATGTTGGGATATTTTAATAAAAATAAATAAAATCTTGTTTTAATTAATTCGTTAAATTGTGAGTTACAAAATGTTTTATATCTCATTATTCCATTATTTAATGTAGTGATTTATTATTAACATTAAGTATGTTTTAATTATATTTGATTACATATGTTACAAATAATCCTATAAATACCTATCAGCTTGTTTGGTTTGAATTTTCAAGATTCACTTTTCAGAAAATTAAAATTTTTTATTTTTCGTATTTTTTTTTTTGTTTTCATTGAATTTTTTTTAATATTCTAAGCAAATTTTTTTTTTTCAATTTTTAGATACACCTAACATAAATACACTTAAAAAGTATAATATTTGTAAAAAAAATCTTCAGAAAATTCATTAAATACCAAAATACAAGAAAAAATGAGAATTGAGTACATTTTTCATATTCTTGTGTATTTATTGATTTTTAAAATATTTTTCTTACAAATATTTTATTTTTTAGATACATCTAAGTAAGGTGCCTCTAAAAAAGTAAAAAAATTTCTTAAAATTTTAAAAATATTCACTAAAAATAAAAAAATAAAATAAAAAATTCAATTTCCAAAAAATTGAATCCAAAAAATTAAAACCAAACACACTGTATGGTTTTTTAGAGGTTTTCTACAAGTTAGGAGACAAAAGAAGAGATAGAAGATATTTTGAGAGATGAAATATTTTATTAGAGTTATGTATATTTTATATTTCATATTTTGGACAATTCTGGTTTGTGGCATGGTTCAAGTCTCATGGTAGTCGTGAACATTAGATGAAAGATGTTGTAAGCAACTTGGATTTTATCTTGGAACTGCTTTTACGCCGGTTGTACCTTTACGAGTAGAGGAAAAGAAATTTTAGGACAGTGACAACGGGACTCCCAGAGTCTCACAGTTATATTTTCCTATTCTTGGTTTTTGGTTATATATATATTATTTATTGTCATTATTATTATTATTATTATTATTATTATTAGACTATATATTATTATTGGTTCGGTTTGGTTTGGTTTGGTTTGTGTATTGAAAAGGTTTACGTGTGTGCATTGCTAAAAATTGGTATATGAAAATAGAATTACTTGTTCTACTAGACTATAAAGTAAAAAAAAATGGCAAAATATATTTTACTCCCTCGTGATTTGAGGTCAGGGCATTTTATTGTTGGAAATTTTGGATTTTATAGGCTTATCTTGGGCCATATTTGAGCCCAAATTTGGATGGGGCCCACACATCTTTTAAAGTGGGTCCAAAGAGGCGACGTGTTCCTTGTCGCATGGCAAGTCACACGGTGAAGACGGTTCGTCAAAACCATTTACGAATGAATGGGAAGTTGACGTCATTTTCGGGTTCATGAAATGGACTATGAAAGAAGTATAATGCGGGTTTTCTTGTAATGGTTATCCCACATTGGAAACTTAAGAGAACTTATGTGTGTATATAAGTTGTAGGTGGCAACACTTGGGTTGGGCCCCAAAGGGAACTCGAAGTTTATAGAAGTGAAGAGTTATGGACAAATTGAACCTTGGCTCAAACCACCACACACGCGCTCGCACGCTGCAGCCATCCTGCCGGCTGGCTGAGCCGAGCTGATTATGGGTCAGGTAAGTTCTAACATTAATTTTTTGGACAAAATTTATTTGAATTTTTTCAAATTCTTGTAGGAAAATTATTTGAATTTCGAAATGAAATGAAATTAATTTTTTGCGCCAATTTTTTTCTGTCCAAACAGTACCCTTTTTCAGTCAATTTTCCAGAAGGTTCAACAGATTGGAAAACTACCCAGCAATTCTGGACAGTTTTATTACTGCTGCAGTTAACAGATTTATTCAATTTTGAAACTGCATCTGTTCAGTTTCAAATCTGTACTTGTTTTGTTTGTTTTTATACCTGTTTGAAATTTTTGAACAATCACCATTTGTCCTATAAATAGAAGACTTTCTAGCAGGTTTTTTGACAATCACAAACGTCCTGAAATATCTGAAATTCTCTTAGTTCCCTTCCGGTTTTGCTCATTTGCATAAATTCTCTTCATATTAGTTTTTTAGGAAAAAAATAAGAGAGTATAGAACGTAGGTTTTGTTTGCCGTACAAATTATTTGGAGTGCTACTGCAATTTATAAAAAATCATTGTATCCTAGGAAATAGACGACGTTTATCTGTAAGCACCGAAATGGGGTGAATCTGTCTTAAGAATAGAGTGTCACACACTCAACTTGATATATTTTTGTTCTTATTCATTTCGGTAAAATAAATTCTATAAGTAATTTATTTTATTTGTTTGATTTGGTTTCAAATTATTTATTTTACATAAAAGATTGTTCCAACATTTACTCCTTTGGTTTAAATATAGGCAGAAAGTCTCTATGACTAAAATGTCGTCGTTAACTTTTCTATCCTAACCAACGGAAGGTGTGTCACATACTATTTTTTATAATAAACTAGATTTTATGAAAGAATAAAGTAAAATTAATACAATACAAATACAATTTTACTCCCATATTCTCCAAACCTAAAATTAGATTAAGATATTAATTAAGAATAAAATAAAATAAAAATATAATTATGGATTAAGATGGGAGTCAAATTAGATTAAAATGGTAAGAATTATAATAAGGGTTAATTACACTTTCACCCCCTCAATTATTCTCGTTTTGTCTATTTGGTCCCTTAACTATTGATTGTGTTTCTGCAGTCCCTAAACTTTAAGAAAGTATGTTTGTCAAGTCCAATTTGTGTGTGCCATCCAAATCATTAACAAAATAGCGTTGCACGTGTATGCCACGTGATACGAAAGGCTGCTATGAAGGTCAAAATGGGCATTTCATCCTCAACCACATGTGCCATACAAATAAGGCAAATTCAAGGTAACAAAAATGGGGGGAATTGGGTGTTACCCGTTATGGAGGTTAAGGTTTGGGCTATATGTTCTTCAGAAGCGTATGAAATTGAGTCTTCAGATCTTCGATTAAGGCTAGGGTTTGTGGTTTTCTTGAAGAATTGAAGGGTTTTACACCATTATTGGTGTTCATTGAGGCCGGATGGCCATGGCGAAGTATGTACGACGTGAAGATAGTTATATACCAAAATGTAAGTATAATTTTTTTAGTTTTTGGTTAATATTTTTGCATGTTCATGATTTTTTAAGCATTTTAGCTTAGTTTTGTATCTTTTTGGTTTTTTTTTTTTTTTTTGTTGAATCTTTTTTGTTTACTGTGTTCTTTTGAAGAAAGTGAATTTTTAAGTGTATGTATTGTTCCAAAAAGTGAAGTCTTTTTGTATGTGATTGTCTGATTGTTCCCTGTCTTTTAGAGTGTGTGTGTGTGTGTGTGTTTTTTTTAAGTGTGCTTTCATGCTTTGTTTGTGAATGATACTGTGGTCCCATGCATTTGCATATGTTCCTCAATTTTTTGTTTTTTAATGTTATAGTGGTCCCATGCTATTGTATATATTTTTGAAAATTTTGTATGCTACTGTGGTCTAATGCCCATGCAGACATCGATGCTGATCAGTTTATCATTAAAGTGAATCATGGTGGTCAATTTAGGATAGAAAATGAAAAGAGGTCTTATGTTGGGGGCCAAGTACATTACATTGACTACAATGATAGGGAGATGATGTCATTACTTGCATTGGTTGAATGTGCCAAAATGGTAGGATATAGTGATTTTGTTGGATTTCATTACAGAGTCAGTGAGAATCAGAGTTTAGATAGAGGATTTAGATTTATTAGTTTTGATGAGGATGTGTATGAAATGATGAAATTTATAGTGGCAGGTGTATTGAAACTTTATATTAAGGAACCTGTCTCTGTTCCACTGAGTTTTGAAGAATATTTCCTGGATGTCAATGTAGAGGAATGGGACTGGGAATGCAACACAACAGAAGGGAGTATTTATGAACCCAATGTTGATGGAGATGAGCATAGTTCAAATTCTGATTCAGAGGCTGAATATGAAGTATTTGTTGACAGTGATTATAGCTTGAATGAGGAGCCAATGGCAGGAGTGGACCAACATACAAGTAAGCCACCAAAAAATAGTCATGCTCAAATGGGCTTTGCAGCAAGATAATATAACAGTAGGAGAAAGTGATGTCAGGCTTCCAATGGGATTTGCCATTAGGCCTCCACCTGTTATTGCTTGCAACCTTTACAAGTTAAGGGCCAATGCCAAGGAGGCCACCACCCGTTACTGCAACTTTTGAAAGTCAAGGGCCAATGCTAAGGAGGCCACCACCTATTGCTGCAACTTTTGCAAGTCAAGCTCCAATGCCTATAAGACCAACACCACCTGCTGCTGCAACCTCTATCACTCAAGCCTCAAGGCTGAAAAGAGTAGCATCAGCCAAGAGAGGCACATCCAAGAAGAGAGGATGAACACAATAATAATGTGGGATTGTTTTTGGTGTTTGCAATGAACTTCATGTTAACTATTTAGTAATGTAGGATTGTTTTTTGTGTTTGTAATGAAAATGAACTTAAAATTTTTATGAATGAAAATGATGATTGTGTTTTTCTTTAAATGGGGAGAGTTATTCTTTTTTCTTTTTCTTTTTTTTTCTTTTTCTTTCTTGTTGGTAAACACAATCAACCATTATAGAAGATTTGGGCACACATTTTTTTCATACAAAACCTTCCATTCGCTACATATCCAACAACTTACATAACAAATATATTACATATAAGAAATAACTAACCATTTTCATTCCACTCACACAACCCTCACTGTACCCTGCACAACCTGTCAACCATCAATATCTTCTACAGCAACAATACCAAGGTGATAAGCCAAGACACAACCAAACAAACCCAGAGCATCTTCTCCTTCATTTTTATCTCTGATATTTTCTCCTCCATCTTAGTAATCCTTCGTAGGAGTCCTGGTATAACTTGCTTTGACCGGCCATACATAGGTACATCAAACCATTGGAAAAATCCACATCTTCCTCCATTGAGCCACATCTTCCTCCATTGAGCCCATATCCTTCATAGTATAAGAATCGTCTTCCCGGGTGCAAGTTTGTCCAAGATGTCTTCATCACAGCAGCTCTACCACATGAGCAATGTGTTGCATCTATCTGGTACATTGTTGTTTATCTTTCTCTTTTCCTTCCTCTTTCTCTCCTTTGTGTTCGTTTTTTTTTTTTCATAGACATGGTTGTTCTTGTATATATATATGTGTAGATATATATATATATATGTGTGTAGGTATATATATATGTAGGTATATATCAGAGGACTAGCGGGAACATTCCCTCCAGTTTTATTTGTCTATAAAATGTCCCTTTTGCCCTCCACTGACGCTATTCTGTTAATGATTTGGACAGTAGACACAAATTGGACTTAACAGACATACTTTCTTAAGGTTTATGGACTACAGAAACACAATCAATAGTTAAGGGACCAAATAGACAAAACGCGTATAGTTTAGGAGGTAAAAGTGTAATTAACCCTCATAATAAATAATTAAGGTTTAGGATTAGTTATGATCTAAAATATAATTAAATTAAATTTAGATTAAAATTTTAGGAATTATAGTAAATAATTAAAGATTTAGGATTAGTTGTGATCTAAAATGGAATTAAATGAAAATTAGATTAAAAGGTTAGGAATTACAATAAATAATAAAGAATTTATGATTAATTGTGATTTAATTGAATTAATGTTAGAAATTGTAAATTATGTGTATAACAGAGGATAGAGAAAGAAAATAACAATAAGGGGCATAAAGTTTGACAATATTACAGTTGTTTCACATCTATAGTTAATGGAATTAATAATTGTCCTTTGGTCAAAAACTACCTGGAGACTTTTTGGTTATATTTAATCCAGTTTCAAAAAAAAAAAATAAAAACAAAAAAATTGAATAAAGTTCATTATGCTTGGTTGGTCTTCAAATGCATATGAATCATAAATGGAAAAACGGATACAAGAGAATACATCGCTATATTCTTCATTCGGATATACTGATACAAGAGAATACACCGCTATATTCTTCAAACATCAGAGTGTTTGCGCATCAGAATAATAGAAGGAATTTTGAAGTGGTGGGGAGTCCTAGAGAGATATGACACCTACAAAAATTGGGGCTTTTCATTTTAAAAAGGTATAACCAGATTTCAACAGTTCAAAATTTTCATAATCAACTTTAAATTGTGGGTTATCTCTTTTGAGCTAGAAATCCTAACATTTTTGTTCATTTATTTCAAGAAAATCTCTTTCAACTAAAGATTTATGCAATAAAAATATACCACCCATCTATCTATACAAAAATATTGAAGAGAAGCAAAGAAATCCCTACCTCTACCAAGGAGAGAAGAAGACTCGAAAACCCAACGTCGATTGAAACATGATCCGCTCAGATTAATAGGAAGCCATCTTCGTGCTCCACATTTTTGTATAAGGAACTTGGGTGGGATTCTCACTCTAAGTAGATGAAATCTAAGGTTTTAAGAGGTTTGGAACTCAACAATGGCAGAAAAGAGGAAGAGGAGAGAGAGACAATCTAAGAAGAACAAGGAAAAGTAACCCAAAAATGACTTTTTAAAGTGCTGATCCTGAACAGACCGTTCGAGCATCGGAACATGCGCTCGAGCGTCAGAGACAAAAGACCTCTCGAACAATGAAATCTTCGTTTAAGCGTAGAACGCGAACTCCCAGAAGTTCAGTCTGCATACCAAAGTACTAGAAGACCCTAAGACCGCTTGAGCGAACACTTCTTTGCTCGAGCGATGAAGAAAGTTTTGCATAATATTACAGTTATAATCATCTTTCAATCTCAACCGTTGGGTGAAGAGTGGGGCTCTTGGATAAATGACAAGTGTCCCATGCTTGGTCAAAGAGAAGCCTTCATTTTAGGAGTTATTGAGGACTTCAAATTCTAGTCATCGTTGGATGATATAGATAGTGGAAACCTTCTACTTTAGATGATTGACATATGTCCCACGATCAAGTCTTGATGCCCCAATATCTCAAATATGTGTTGAATAATGTCCTGCATCCGCTGAATTTTCTAATTTGTAAGAGATTTAGTTGCTATCATACTTCTTCTAGCCATTTGATCATAAGCAGTGGGACTCCAAGATTGTAGTTATATAGTGGTTCAAATAGGGATAATGGTCAACAAAAATTTCCTAAAATATAGGAAAACCTTACGCTGGAAATATTGATGGAATAATATCTTTAAACTAATTTTTATATATTAGGAAACTACCACCCCATTATTTAATGATAGATATACTTGATACAATTACTAACTACCTCCACTTTCATGGGTCATTTGCACCACGTGTCATCTTTTGATTTGACTATGCCTTCTAGAGAGAGAGAGAGAGAGAGAGAGAGAGAGACAACACCTTAGAGGTAGCTTTATCAAACTTTCCAAATATATAAAAAAAAATCAATAAAGCTACCATGCACATATATTTATTTGCATGACCATCGCCACGTGGCATCATCCAGTTGGGCAGCCATTTTCAGTACAAACAAAATTATACTCATAATTTAGGAGAATAAGTAATATTATAGAATAATAAATAGAACTACATGTACATTAGTATTAATTGTGCTGTGTTTGGTTAAGGATGAGATCATGAGAGAAGACCTATTTTTATCACTTGATTGAGTAGGGAAATAATTCAGAGGACATACATGAGACAATTCCATGAAGAAAGTGGTCTTAATTATTCCTTATTAATCTCATATACATGGTGTGGAGGGAAAAAAATATGGGTCCAGGCCTAATTTGCGTATTTCCTCCTAAAAGGAAATAAAAGCCTAGAGCTGTCTTGAACCCAAAGAAATATGAACTTGAGTAAGGCCCAGGCTTAGGCACGTAGTGACAGTTAAGGGATAGATACTTTTCTAGAATAAAGATCTTTGGAATAAAGATAACCATTAGATCAAACCTATTTTGACAGATGAGGTTATATGTTCGGAGAAACAGAGATATAAACTAGGCCTAATACAAGAAATAGTTGTCCGATCAATTGCATCCCAAGGTCATAACAAATAGGAAGTTAGCCACTAGCACTTGACATAATCCTAGCCGTCCAGTGAGGTTAGATTCAACAATCAAAGATAAAG
This sequence comes from Camellia granthamiana, assembly GCA_036172215.1. Taxonomy (NCBI): domain Eukaryota; kingdom Viridiplantae; phylum Streptophyta; class Magnoliopsida; order Ericales; family Theaceae; genus Camellia; species Camellia granthamiana. The sequence goes on along the minus strand of CM069904.1, from coordinate 33,037,358 downwards.
GCAAGTTGGCAATTGGCTCAACTAGTATCTGACAAATGCAGAACCCTCTGATCAAAAAATGAATGAACGAACAAGATTTAAACTAGATAACTATAAAGGGATAAGTAGGTAAAACACAAATGACAGACCTAGGTAACTCAAAAAACCCATTTAACACAGTCAATACATATTTCCTATAATGACTGATCAATATACTAACTTGATCATCGAAGGGTCCTCCAGACCTATGCAGGTCGAGGGTGATTACAGAAATCATGAAAGGGGCACGTCATCTCGCTTTCTCTATACAAATAATTTCACCTTTCACATATGGTATCAAATTATTTCAAAATAACAATTCAATTAACCAAATCTGACTGCCATGTGAAGCCAAACTATAGTACAATCCATAATCCCCTCATAATCCCACATGTTTTATTGCTTGGGCTATCTAGAAAATGCAAAATGATCTGGTTTTCAATCACAATCTAGTCAACCCTCTGGTTACCATCTCTTTGGTAACTTAAGCTTGGAATGATTTTCAAAATCCTTCAACTTTAAAGCATGAAGATAAATCATCACCAAGTTCTATTCCTTTAAATCTTATTCCAATGACAATTTGGAAAGCCACTCCAAGGGGTTCATTTAAAGTTAATTGCGATATGGCAATCTCCAAAAACTCTACCCATGGGGCTGTGGCAGCTGTATTATGTAATGACAGAGGCCGTGTATTGGATGGACTAACTCGATCAGTATCCTTATCTTCTTTTCTTCAAGGGGAATCCCTAGCTATTAGGCTTGCTTGTCTTCTTGCTAATGCTCATAAGTTGCACTAGGTGGAAATTAAAAATGATAACAGGATTGCTACTATTTTGAGTGTTTTTTAGAGTGTCCCTCCATGGGAAGCAGCTATCATTTTTAAGGATATCAAACAATTGGCCAATCAGCGTTAGCTCTTTATTAGTTGGAGCCCTAGGTCCACGAATTTGGTGGCGCACTTGGCCGCAAAGGCTACCCTTAGAGGCTGTTTAGGGTCTAATTGGGTCTCGAACGCCCCTGCCCCACTAGTTAAATGTAATATTGCTGACTTTGTTCCTTTATAAGCCTTGGGGTCGTGTTCCTCTGTTAAAAAAAAAAAAGAAAAAAAAAAGAAGAAAAAAGATGAAGAAGCATATGAGCCTAATAAAGATGACAATATACATATTTTTTTTAGTTTAAAAATAATACACACACATAATTTATATACTTAAAATTTATTTAAAATAATATATTTTTATTTTTATAAACAAGAATCATTGTTTTGGGGAGCTTTTTAATAAGTCCTCTTTCTAAGAGTTCTATTCCATACAACCCAAAACGTTTTAGAGTATTCCATTAGGTCCTATTCATTGTACAAAGACCAAAAAAACCCTCCAACCAATATGCATGTTTCATATATTTGAATCAATAACAGTCTCTCTCTCTCTCTCTCTCTTCTACGAATATCACATAGAAAATCTCTCAACCTTCCAAAACCCTAAATTCTAGTCATTAATCCCCTATATTCTCTTTCATTGTCTCATCGCAGTATTTATCGTCCTTGCACCTTTTTTCATCGAAATCGCCATTTCCTGCTCCGTTGTCACTGAAATCACCATTGTTAATCATTTAGAACCCTACACCAAAGTGAAGAATTAACACTATCAATATTAACCATCAGTCGAACATGTTATTGATATTGTTATTATTATTTTCCTTCTTTTGTGATTATTGTTGATGGTGTTCAAAGGATATGAGTCCCTTATTTTTTGCTTTTTTTTTTTCCAGAAAATAATGAAATTATGGCCTGATATATTGTCCATGTGTGTAAGTAGTGTAATGATGTGAACGTTCACAGTATGTAAACATTCTTATTTTTAAGTAGTGATAAAATGTTACTTTTGCCCTTTTGATTATTGTTGCTATTGGTGTTGATGGTATTCAAAGGATGTGAAGCCTCTATTTTTTGTTTTGTTTTTTTTTAAAAAAATAATAATAATGAAGTAGTGGTATGATATATTATCTATGTGTGTAGATAGTATTGTGATGAGAACATTCACATCATTTGAACATTCCTATTCACATCGTGTTTCATACCAAAAAAATAGTAGTGTGTGGTTAATGCATTGTTGATACTGTCATGTTTTTATACTTTGTAAGCTACAATGTGAACATTGATATCATTCTTATATTCAAAATAGGGGTTGTTAATGTGAACCTCGATATTAACATTGTGAACATTAACATTTGTATGTGGATATAATATAAAGACAACTATTGAAAAATATCCATTCCTATTTAATATTGTCCATTTTTTTGCCCCAATGTGAACTTTCACACATGTCACCATGATCATATTGATGTAACTTTGGTCCTTGTTGTTCATATTATTATTGTTATTTTCACCTTCTTGCGGTTGTTGTTGTTGTTGGATTACCATTGAAAAATATCTTCCCACATAATGTTATCCATGTGTGTCAACTTATTATTCACATCATGTTTGAGAACACACAAAAATTTATAGTTTGTGGTTGACGCATTAGTGATGTTATCAAGATTTTGGTAGTCTGTAACCATTGTAAACATTTACATTGGTGTTATATGCATATAAATGTGTGCACATAACATTACTATTACCATTTTTTTTTGGCAGTTGTTGTTGTTATTATTGATGTTAGTATTGTTGATATTGTTCAAAAGATGTAAACCCCTAAAAAAAAGAACATTTTCCCAAAAAAAAGTGATATAATCGTCTATTATGATGTTCATTTTTGTACACTTGGTTTGCTATGACCTTTCACACAATGTAGACATTCACATGGGAAATATGTTGTGATATTTTCTAAACATTCACATTGATAATACTATTTGCATGTAAATGTATACACATTACAATTGTTTTAATATTTTCTAATCATTCATCAGTCCATAGTGGTTATTATATCTTTTGGTTGTGTGACTTGATAAAATGTCGATGTCAATGGCAAAATCACATATGTGTACTCATTTGTGTTTGTAAATGTATGCATAAATGATCAACTGCTTATTTTCAATGTGGCAGAAACCCTACGTTGAATCGATTATAATAGAGATTTATCATTCCAGTTGAAGGAAAGTTAGTAGCTCACAATACGTCAAAGTTTATTATCTCAGTCGACAACTATCCCCTACAAACCCCGAACCCGTAAGTCTTATCATAATATCGTCTTCACCTTCGAAGAACATAATATAAATTGTTTCAATTATTAACTAGATCCATCTATCTTGTAGTGTTGATTGTACACTGGACGTTTGTTACATTATGAGACAACATGTCTACTATGATTCGATAGAGCTAAACATGCCTCATGTTGACTGGTGCAAACTACAACAATCATTAGTCATTTTTTCTTAAATGACTGAAACAAGTCAGTCCGTGTTAATTTTGTACAAAAATGAAACATGTTCTCAATTCATTCAATCCTATGGTTGGAGGTTGTCCACCATACACTAGCTATACCATAATACAAATGTGTCTCTTTTCTTTCTTCTTCTTCTTCTTCTTCTTCTTCTTCTTCTTCTTCTTCTTCTTTTTTTTTTTTTTTTTTTTTTTTTTTTTTTTTTTGAAACTTTGACAACTTGTAGGTTAAAACACTGACAACATATATATAAATTAATGATCTACTTCTCACACACCCATGTGTTCTGATGGTATATTTGGTGTTGATGTGTTGCGTGTGCTAAATAATATAAAGTGTGAACATTCACATCTGTTCTCTTATATTGAAATTGGTGTGAAAGTTCACATTGTAATTTATGTTAATACTCGTTTTCAATTAATGTGAATATTTAAAATACGTCTTATGTTTACTGTGATTAACTACAGATGTTAATATTCACATTTTACACATGTAGGATATATGATTCATCCACAAACATATCAGAAAAGAATATTGAATACACACAATGACAATTGACCAAATAATGTTCCAAATAATATGAACTGTGAGCATCCACATCTGGTCTCTTATGTTGAAATTGGTGTGATTGTTCACACCATAATTTATGTTAAGGCCCATTTTCAATTACATTATGTCCTATGTTTATTATAGTTGACTATAGATGTAAATATTCGCATTGTACATAAATAAAGTGTATGACCATCCACAAACATACTAGAATTAATGCGAATCTTCACATCTATTTGTTACATTGTGAATATTCACATCATTTTTGTATTCAAATAAACATTGTGGCTTGTGGTTATACGACTGAATACAACGGTCTAATGTGAACTTTAACATCACAATTGCATAGTAGTAATGAACACAATGAAAATATATACACTATTCCATATTATATGGATGTGTGAATATCCACATTGATTGGCAACACAAATAACAAATTTCCGTTACAGATAATGTGAATATTAATGCTGATTAATGATGTGATGAGGTAAATAAAAAACCAAAAACAATGGCAGCAACAAAATTAGAAATTTGACAAATCACAATCTCTTAAAAAATAAAAAACCATCACTCACATCTTCATCTTCATTATTATCACTATCAATAATAACCCATGCAATTCCACTAATATACTAATCCATTCCAAATCAAACCAAATGCACATTCAAAGAATAAGTTTGTAACAAAATCGACTAGATACAAAATTGAGTTTCGAATCCGCTCTTTCCCTTCGATTCAATCCTTCTCTCTTCTTTTGATTTTTCGCTGAAATTGCAACAATGACAGAAAATAGAGTTTTGAATCACAATAATGGAAGAAGACAATCTTCGAACCCAAAAATTATAATAAAAAAAAAACAAAAATGTTTTCAATAATGTTTCGGAGCTCTGGAGCAAGAGCTCTAGACCTGCTCTAATGACATGGTGCTAACGTGGCATTAGTTGTTGCTAACTCGCCCTTTTCTCTCTCTTTCTCATTGATTTCAAATTTCAAAATCATTTTCAAAGTCTTCACTCTCTCTCTCTCTCTCTATTCACTCCTTTATTCTCTTTTCTCTCTCTCTCGCTCTCTCTCTCTCTCTGTGTATCTGTTGTTGTGTCTCTCTCTTCGACCTAGAGCTCCTCGACGAGCGTAACTTTCCAATCCCCGGCGACAATCGAGTCTCTCTCTGACTAAGCCTCCGTCTATCCTCACTCACGACGCACTGTATTCGCTTCTCATTTCTCGGTCCCGGTGGACTCATTTCTTTCGACTCTCTATCTTTCTTGACAGATCTATCTTCTCTTGACTTTCTCTCTCTCTCTCCGACCAAGCCGATTGACTCTCTGTCTTCGACCCGAACCAGCAACTCCAACCTAGAGGTATATAACTACAAATTGATTTAGGATTAGGGCTTGTATGTATGTGTGTGTGTATGTCTGTGTAATATAGTGTCTGTGTATATGTAATTTACAAATTGATTTAGGGTTTGAATGTATGTTTCAATTCAATTTCTGAAAAACCTTGATCTAAATCACCATACGAACTGGTTTCTTGAATTAGGGTTTTTGTTTTTAAGGAAAAAAAAGAAAAAGAAAAAGAAAATGATAATCTTCTGTTGTTGTCGTTGATATATACAAGAATTCAATTGGTTGATATTGAGGTTAGAGCATTTGAGTTGAAAATTTATTTACATTTTTTTTTTAGAATTATACATTGTTTTTTCAATTATTGTTGTTGTTGTTTTTTAGAATTATAATCTGTTGTTATTGTTGTTTTTTCTTTACACTGTGGTTTGATATTGTTGTTCATATATACTAGAATTCAATTGATTCAAATTTTTTTTTTTTTAGAATTTCAGTTAGGTTAAAAATTTCATTTACATTTCACTTTGAGCATTCAGACTTGTACACTGTTTTTTTTTTTTTAATAATTATATGGCCCTATTTTTTAGATTAGGTATGCTTGCCTGAACCTCTGAGTTTGCTCAAATTATCATTGGTGGTAGTGCTTTCTATTTGGCATAATTTATTTAACCTATGTCAATAAAGTAATCATGTTTTATTCTGAAGGAGAGCAGGTTGTCTAAATTATTAAAATTTAGCTTTATATTTTTGTAGATGTCAACTTCAAGTGTTAATGGCAGTACCTCAGATCAATTGACGTAGTGCAACAAAAATTGTCCTAAATGTCGGGAAAAAGAAACTATTCAAATTTCTGAGACGGAGCAAAACAAAAACAAGTTATTTTATTGTTGTCATGATTGCAGTGGATTAATTGGATAGTACTTGCCTACAAATTCACAATGTAGAGATGAAGGACAAGTGCAAATAGACAATAACTTCAAATTATGGGCGAACAACTTCGATTTCAAAGCGAATAATTTCAATTTCAAAGCGTGCAGGTGCAAAAATTGCAAACAAACATAAATCGAAGTTGGTGTTGTATTTATGGAATCTTAATCTTGCTTGTAATTGGTGTTTTATTAGTTATGAATATGTAATAATTTATATGCAACTTAGAAGTAGAAGTAGATGATATGTATGAAGATTTATGATATGTTAAGAGTTATTTTTGAGAAGTATGAAGATGTAATCATGTGGATTGTTTGTTTTGTTTTCGGAGTTAATTGGCATAATTTACAAGTATGAGGAATGAGATGAAAAATCCACTGATCAATCAAACAGATATTCTAGAAAAGCTATTCTCACATACTTTTGAACATAGATTCTACACACAAACACAATGGCATGCTTGCAAGTAATGAAAGAATGATATGCCCATTTCATCCAATATGCCTTTGAGTTGAAATTCCATGTGGATTTACTCCAATCCTTGTCTGTTTTACAAGCACTAAATTGTTGCAATGTGACCTTTGATGTACCACTTGAAATCTGATTGGTGGCCACATCTTAGCTTGTGATATTCACAGCTACACCTTCCAGCAGTTTCATAGGTCCTTTTGCTTTACCATTAGTAACACACAAAAAACAGCACTTTGACAGCACCAAATGAAAAGCACCAAATCAATAGCATGAAAAGCACCAAATTAGTAGCATGAACAGCACTTTGACAAATCCAAATCAAAAGCACAACAAAAATAAAAGTAAACCAACACACACCACTCTAGTTCCAAGTACAATCCTGCAACATGAAACATTCCCAAAGAAGACCAATCCATTTACATCTGTATAGAGCTAGACAGCAAATATAATAGCAAACCAACAACCAATTTCTATAAATCTCAAAAATTAAGCTCCATCAAATAACAAAGAAATATGCATTAAATTACTCCCACCACAAAATAAACTCCAGGTTCAGTCACATAAAATGCATTAAAATTAAAAGTTTCCAACTAATGAAAACGAGAGTCATTTCGGTCCATTTATACAATCAAGTCAACAAAAGAAGATGGTACGGCTCCATAAATTTGATTCGTAGCACTCATGTTAATAATTCCTAGTGTGCCTCCAATACATTCCAATAGGGTAAGAGATGTGTCGACTCCATAAATCTGAGTTGGAGCAGTCATCAAACTTTATCTTCTCATAATGTCCATACTTCCCGGTGTGCCTCTAATAGCATTTACCATTTGTCCTTATTAAATTAAAATGACATGAAAAAAACAGTTTAATATACATTATTGAAAAATAAAATAAACTGATCGATGTAAATTCATATTACGTACACGTACCGGCACATATATACTATTTTGCATGCCAACCATACAAGGATAAAGCTCTCTACGTGCACTAAGTTGAGGTTGAGATTGAGCTCCAGGCAACTTAGTACCCTATATTAATCAAGATGAATGAATAGAGATAAATGATAAGTTCAATAGAGAGAAATGATATAGTATTGAAAAATAAATAAAGAATACCAAAAAATTAACATTTGATTTGTTATGTTTTGTTTTGGTTGCCTTCAACCGATTGACTATTTGATCTACTTTGGCGACCTTTCGTTTGGTAACTGGATAACCTTTTCGGCGAGCAACCAAAGGACTAAGAAACTTCGTATTACTGATTGCTTTTCTATTAATGCTCCAAATCGGGGAAGATAGTACATTACTTGTAATAGGTGGCACATTACTAGTAGAAGCCGGTACATTACTCCCACCACCCTTATCATTTTTCATCACTCTTTCCTTGATTTCATCCAATCTACGGTCGATAATTCTGATTTTGCCTTCAGAGTTCCCAGCTACTTATACAATGCTAATCAATTTTTTTGTTCATCTTGTCATAGACCTTTGCATTGAAATCATCCCCAAAGCCGGTGTATGTGGTTTTGATGCATGTTTACCCTCTATCCAAATTTTTTCTCCATCGTGGTAGAATGAATTTATTTGGAACCTCATTTATGCATCTTGCAATGAGCACAGCGAGTGAGTGAGCACGCATGATGCCCCTAAATTGAAACAACCGACACATACATTGAACATCAAATTCAGTCGAATTATAATAGACAATAAAGTCCACATGCTTCATCTTCCCAAAAACTACCACGGCTTCATTCACAAAATATATGCAAATTGAACCCTCCTCTTTCACAAGATACAGCTGACAATAAACTAGTCTCTTCATCTCTGCTTGAACTTCTTTGAATTTTGCATTGGTGTAAAAATTGCTTCTCAAAACCATACACAGTTAGGCAATCAAACACTTGGTATCGAGACTTGAAGTCAACTTTCTTCTCTTTCTCTACCTTACTTCTCAAGGCATTTTCATATTAATGTAGTTTTTGGGTTGACATATCCATCAAAAAAGGCATTCATGCTCTCACTTCGTTGTGTAGTAGACATGCCAGCCCAAAAAATGTTTTCCACATAGACAAGAACCCATCGATGTCACTTATCATATAATACCCCCAACCACTGATTCTCATAAAGATTAAATTCTGCAATCATCTCTTTCCATCTCATCTCAAATTCATCTTTTGTGAAAGTGTCATACACTACATTTTGCAAAGCCAACTTCATGGATTCATATTAGGAATACCCTTTCAATTTCTCCGGAATTTTCTTCATTATATGCCATAAACACCATCAATGTTGAGTATTTGGGAAGATAATTTCTATAGCATTTTGTATAGCTTTGCATTGATTAATTATTATAGCTTTTGGGAGATGATCTTACATGCAATTTAACCATGCTTTGAATAACCAAACAAATGTATCAGTATCTTCACTAGATAACAACCCACAATCAAGCAGAATCAACTGTCCATGGTGGCTTACTCCTACAAACGAAGCAAATGGCATATCATATTTGTTAGTGAGATAAGTTGTGTTAAATGAAACAATATCTCCAGATTCTTTATAAGCCGCCCGACTCATTGCATCCACCCAAAACAAGTTTCTAATGCGAAAGTCAGTATCAATATCAATCATATAATAGAAACTCGAATTTTGTGCGTGCATCCTCAAAAAATATTTTTGAAGTGCATCGGAATCTCCTTCTCCAAGCTTTAATCTTTTAGCTCTGTCAATGTAATTCCTTGCATCTCACTCATTAAATGTTAATGCCTCATAAACCCCAGCTTCAACAACCATTGAGTTATAATTTCTAGACACCCCAATCCTTGTTTGATCATTAATTTCTAATCTTCTCTTCACAAGAGTAAGAATTTTCTTATTCATTGCAAAATGACGTGAGTTGGTGGGAATCAAATCATGATTATCCTCAAGTTTAATTATGATTAACATAAATCTCCTATTCTTTTGTAGGCTCGCTCGTACCCTTGCTTTGCAACCAATTTTTGTGGATAGAGATGGCTTTAGAGGGTTTACTTATGATTTTTTGGTTCTCTTCCCCGATTGAAAACATTCAATCTCAAAGTATCTTAATTCCCCATCATCGCCAAAAACTTGTGTTTTATAAGCTATGGAAAATCCAACATGTTTAGCATATTTGGCATAAAATGTGTACACTTCTTTGCTTTGAGCTAAAACACATACCCCTCGTAGATCTCTCAATTTCTTTACTCTAATTTAATAAAGGATTCTCACCACTATTTGAATCAATCTCCATTTCTGGTCATTCAAAAATTAAACTAAAATAAAAAAACAGAATGAGTTTTTCTGGAGTACCCTTTTAATTTTTTCTGGAGTACCCTTTCAATTTATTTATTTATTTTTTCCTAACAATCAATTCATGATGCAAGCTTTTAAATGTATGTTTCATTACAATTTCCAAACAGAATAGCTCTTGAATGTATGTCTATATATATATATATTTCATTACAGAATACAACTACAATTTCCAAACAATTTCATTACAAATTCATGAGTTTCCAAACAAAAATCATTCTTAAAATCATATTTTATATATATATATGTATATATATATGTATAAGTATAGAGAACGAGAGAAGGACATAAATCAGAGAGAGAAACTGACCAGAAACGTAGAAGTCCAAGTCAGACGAAGACGCCAGATGGTGGAGGAGGGAGAAGACGTCGACGGTGGAGGAGACGGACGGCGGATGACAGATTTGCAAATGCCGAAGGAGACAACAAACGCCGGATGGTGGAGAAGAGGGCCGGCGGAGGAGATATCTAGAGCTGCAATAAAGCCTCAAATTAGAACATCAATCTAGATATGAGCTTCTCTTTTACATTTGAGCGGGAATTTCTAATATTTTTTTTTTTTTACATAGTGCGTAAAACACACACTGTATATGCAAATGTGCTTCATCTTCACACATTGGATGCCACCTGTTTAGAGCTGGTCTTTTAGAGCTCTGAATCAGTATTGAAAAGTTTTGAATTACACCTATGGAAGAACTCATATGAGCACACCAACAACATGAAACAAAAATACAAAAATAAGGAAGTGAACAACCACATTATAGCCAATGATATATGGGCATTTACATTGTTCACATAATCTAGATTATCTACCCAAACAGAGATGACACACCAAATACCACAAAAACCATATGAAAACAATCACAAAACAACAAGAACAAAATAAACCAATCAACCAAAAACAACCTTTCAACAATGATCCACCACAATCAATTTGTTCCAACAACTGTACATGTATCTGTGTCAAATATCCGAAACTCGAACAACAAAAATAGACATGCATTACCAATAAAAAAATTAGAATCCCATTCATCAAACATACACTTGTATTACCCATGTATTCAAGAAAATGCACATGATTCAAAAACAGAGCATGCAATCCTGCAAATAAATGAACATGCATTCATAAACAAAATGATATTAACCTTGAGAAAGAAATTTTGTAATCGTTCTCCACCTCTAATCAATGATTGATCTCCAACAATTATGTAACAAACCAAAGCACACACAAACACCAAACTACAAAAACAAACACACCTATGGACAGAAACTTGTCGTCGTCGTCGTCGTTGTCTTCTCTCCCACTGCGCAGAAACCCGTCGTTGTTTTCTCTCCACTACACTGAAACCCGATCATAAACGATCAACATTGATTAACTAAATCAAAATCATCAACGTGAATAACGCTAACAAACAAAACAGAAACATGTATTTCCTTTTTTGTGTACATTATGTATCAACATAATATAGAAGGGTATAATAGTTCCCAAAAAATATAAAATTAGGAAAAGATGATCCCATGGAATAAAAGTACAAACATATGGGACTAACTAGGTTATATGGGTGTGTATGGGTCGGATTGGGTCAGGTGTACCCTAAATCTGTCAGCTGAACCGAATGCATCAGGTTAGAAACTTGAACATTCGTTGTCAACCGATCTGGTATTCAAAATCGACCGTAACAAACCACTTGGATTGACAGTCAGTTCGGTCGACGATGGAATAACAACTCCCTTCCATGAAACAAGTCTTCGATTTAAACATGTATATAAACAAATAGATTCAAAGATTCAAACATGTGATTCGAACAAAATGATTAACAAATTCAAATATGAAAGGGTTGCAATGGATCGAAATAGAGTTAAAAACAAAAAAAAAAATTGAAAAAAAAAAAAGCATTGTCGCGGATTAGCGCCACAGCCACCATCGATGAACCCCATCGTCCTCATCATCGCTCTTGTTCCGTCGTTCTGCTACAACTTCGTCACATCACCATTGATTGCCATCGCTTTGCCATGTCACTCTGCTTTGTGGCCATCAGGCCATTTGGGTTTCTATGAAAGGGAGATTGAATAAGGGAAATAAGGTTTAACAAAAGGCAATTGAAGATTGGAAGCAAGGAAGAACTAGATGAGGGGTCTTGTGGGTTTACAAGAAGCTAGAAAGATGGTAGAATAGAAAGAGAATGAGTGTATTGGGAAAAGAGAGAAATATTGTAGACGGAGAGAAATAGTGTATTGGGAATAAGAAGAGAGAAAGAAAGAGAGTTTTTATTGGGAAAAACAAAATACATGTATTTGTATATAGCGACATAGAGAGAGTTTGTATTGAAAAAAGAGAAAGAGACTAATCAAAAACTATGAGAGAGAGAGAGAGAGAGAGAGAGAGTTTATATTAGGAAGAGAAAACATTGGAAGTCAAAATAGGAACTAAAAAGTCTTTGGTTTTGGTGTAGTATTGAATATTGATAAGCCTCAATCATGAGAAGGAACAAAAATAGGCCACCAGTAAGATAAATTATTATTACTTAATTATATATATATAGGTCGGTTCAGATTTACGCAGATTTTGGGTAATCAAACCATCAGCCGACTGCTAATTCATGAAAGAGTCATGCTACGTAGCTCGAAAGCTCCGAAACAAAAATGGTGTCGTTTTTGTTTTGTTTTGTTTTTTTTTTTTTCAAACGCAGAAACCAGGAGCAGAGGAGGGGAGAGGAGAGGAGAGGAGGAGGGAGGAGGGGACTGGAGGGGGCCTAAAAAATGGAGGGGGAGGGGAGGGGAGGGGAGGAGGGGGCGAAGGCGCGATCGGGGCAGAGCCGACGAGGGGCGGAGGCGACGCGATCGGGGCAGAGCTGCGACGGCGGAGCTGCGAGCTGCGATGGGCCGGCGGACGGCCGGAGGCGAGCTGCGACGACCCCTCTTCCTCTTCCCTCTCTTCTCTCTCTCTCCCTCTCCCTCTTCTTCCTCTCCCTCTGCGTCAACAATGGCGGAAAAAAAAGGAAAAAAAAAAAAAAAGAAAACCTAAAGCCCAAAACGTTGCTCTATTTGCAATCGACCGTACACATTAAGATTGAGTTGGACCGGTCGAGTTGATCAGGTTAGATGGATTTTCACACACCCTTATTAGGTTATAAATTTCCTTTTTGGACTTATTGGGTTAGAAATACCCCTAAATGGGATTTATAAATAAAAATCCCTTGTTATTTTAATGTGAAATAAAAAAAAAAACTATAGGAAAAATTATAAAAAGATGGGACATTTATCCATAAATCCTTATTCACCTATTTATGTTCTACTTAGTCCAAATTATTTTTTTATATTCTAATAAGTTTTATGAGTGACACAGTTACCAAAATACTAATATTCACATTGACAGTATAAATGTTTCATGACATGAACATTCACACTGTCAAATTTATTTATTTACTTTTATTTTATAAAATTACATATTCAAATGAGATCTTATTTAATAGATCTCGTTAACTAGATTTCAAAAATATAAATTTCTTGAGAAAAAAAATATGTACAACAAAAATTATGAACTTTTAAAGTTTAATATATAAAAAGTACAAAATAGTCCAAAATACTCCACACCAGTTGTTAAGGGTTTGAAAAATATTTGTAAGGGTAAAATTGTTCATAAAATACCTTAAATATAAGAATTAAGATTTGGTGGATCAAATGTCCAAATAATAAGACTTATTGAAATACAAAAATATATTATGGACTAATTGAGATATAAGTGCTTAAATGAGGATTTCCTAAAAAAATTCCCTAAAAAATTACAGGATTTGAGTTTTATAACAAAATAAACTCTGAATTTTTAAATTTATCAATTTAAATTTTAATCTTTTGATTTATTTTCAATTTAAACTATTTACTTACTTTCTTTAAGTAAAAATGTTTGAAAAAATTTATCTTAGTCATTAAACTTAATATAAATATATAAAAATATCTAAAAATATTTAAAATACCAATTTCTATTAAGTTTAATCATTAAAATATAATTTTTTTGAGGGTTTTACTTAATGAAAGTAAGTAAATAATTTAAATTGAAAATAAATTATAAAATTTAAATTTAAACCTTATGATTTATTTTATTATAAAGTTTATTATATTTTTTTCAAAATAAAAAAAAATCATATTCATATACCATTTTTCTGTTTAATAATCCACCCAAAAGCAAAATAATTAAGGGTTCGTTTGGGATGTAAATTGATTTTTTGACTTTTTAATTATTTTAATTTGAGGTTAAAAAGTCTCATTTGAAATAAAATTTTTATCTTTTTTGACTTTTATAAAAAATAAAATAAAATAATTATAAATTAAATATGACATTTTACTTTATTTGACTAAAATAATTTATTTATTCCTATATAACTATTTTAGCCCAATCACTCGTCCAAACGGGGCCTAAACGCATTTTTATTAACTTTGGTGCTAAGCATGACATAAATAAGTCAAGTGCAATCAAAAGCATGATGACACCAGTCCATATCACCATACGACTTGGGTGACCAAAGTTGGCTGCCACGCGGTTTCGTTCTGGACTTTTTCAAAAAGTAATGTTATAGACTATTAATTTACCATTACTAATTTCACCACTAGTGAATTGGCAATTAAAAAAAAACAAGAAGAAGCACAAACACACTGTGACAGTGGGTGAAACACACTGTGGCAGCGGGTGGGACCCACTGTCACTTCATTAGAGCTACCACTAATTAATGGTATAAAGCATTTCTCTTTTTCAAATAGTTTTTAAAATTTTTAATTCGTATATATTTTTTAGTTGAACATTTTAATTAAATTTTTTTTATTCTTTAGATTCATTTTATTTAAGGAAAATGATTCAGAATTTTAAATCTAGAGCTGTAATTTAAACTCTAGTAATATGACAAAGCCAAAAAAAAAAGTACAAATATCACATCATGTGTAGGGGCAAACTCATTAGAGCTCCTTTAAAACTCTATATTTAGAGTTTCTAATCTTTTTTTTAATTATTTAAATACACTTAAAAATTATAATTTTTGTAATTTTTTAAAATTATTAAACACTTAAAAATATAAAATTTCAGTATATTTTTATATTTATTAAATTTTTAAATATTTGTTCACAAATATTTATTTTTTAAATACATCTAAATTACGTGTATTTAAAAAAATTCACTAAAAATAAAAAAATATATAAATTGAAAATTCAAAAAATATTTTTAAAAACTCAAAACCAAACAAAATGAGTTTGGGATTGATCTTTTATTAGTAATTTTTTGTATTTAGTAATTTTTTTATTTTTTTAAAAAAATTATTTGAAATTATTTTTATATTATACAGACCTACAAAAATTTGACATAATATTTTTAAAATTAAATTACTGAAAACAAAAATTAAAAATAAAATCTAACGGTTTTAGCTGCATACAACGTTCGGATCCTCTAGAGAGGATTTATCTGGGGTGTTGGTGCATGGCACCCCCCCCACCCCTCCCAAAATGCCGACAGAAGGCGACGGAGCGGCCACTGCGACGGCCATTACGAAGCTCGCAAGCCATTTACGTACCTCGGATGTGATGAGAGAGAGTCGTGATGAGAGAGAGTGAGTGAGTGAGTGAGATCGCGATCACATTCTGGTTCGTGGATTGCGATATTTGGTCGTTGATGGCGGCAACGGCGATCGTTTGGGGAGGGTGGCGGCAGCGACAACAGCGATTGTCTCGCTGTAAGTTCCCCAAAACAAAGGTATTTCAACCCTGAAAATCGACCTCCAAATTCTCACGAGTCTCCTCCTTCTCATCTCATCCAAAACCTCCTATCCGCCAATCGGTTTGAGGTATTGTTTGTTGAAGAGTTCATGGGAAGATTACGAAGTCTGATTTCCAGATTTACTATTCTAATTTTACTTTAAATTTTTTGTTTTTTGATGGTATTCGAACTTACATCCATCATTTCAACTCCTCCATTTTCACAATCACGAACTGATTGAGCATCGCAATGGCCGTCACGGTGGCCGTCACTGACGCCCTTCCCTACTTCGTGTCTTTTCTCCTTCATCTTCTCAGTTTGGCCTTTTTTTTTTTTTTTTTTTTAGGTCAGAAATGCACAAAAAGATGTCCTTTTGTGCACTGCACCAACACTCCTGAACGCGAATAACAAATTTATGCTAGTGACAATCACACTATGCCAAAAGGTGGGTCAAGTCCAATGAGGCCCACTGCAGCAATACACAGCTGAAAAAACTTATAGAAGGTGTGTCAAGCACAAATACCCAATGATCCCGTTTGGTAGAACTGTAAGAAAATGATTACAACTTATAACTTAACAGTTTATAACTTATAACTGTGAACATAAGTTGATTTTTGACTTATAAATTAAGCTTAATCTCCCTCACTCAAAGAATAAGTTGATTTTTGACTTACAAAAACTATAAGCTGTATTGTTAAGTTGAACCAAACACATCAAAATAGCTTAAATTAAGCTAAAAGCTAAAATAAGTTGGAAATAAGTCCTACCAAACAGGGCCAATGGGTGATTCTATTTGTACCTAAAGAGTGTTTGTTTGGAGGGATTAGGAAAAGACTAAACACTCTTTGGACTTGAATCCATTGTAGGGAAATGTTCATCATTTGGTGCAGTTTTAGTTTGTCGAACATGGAGTTTGGCGAGACTCCATATCCCTCATATGAGGGACAAATAATCCTAAGGGGGGGGTGTGATTATTTCCAAGAGATTGGTATCTCATGGAACTAATGTGTGAAATGTTCATTTTACCATCATATTATTATTTAGTAAACAATTAGAAAGAGGTAAAATAGTTTTTTGAACATTTATAAATTATAAATTTAATTTAATTAAAAATAATAAATTAAAAATTATGGCCTTATAAGTTAAAATTTTTTTTAGTGTTGTTAAATTATAAATTAAAAATTATAGATTACAAATGTAAAATTATATATTAAATAAAAATATAAAAATTATAAATTATAAATTTAATTTAATTAAATATAGTAAATTAAAAATTATGGCCTTATAAATTAAAAGTGGTTAGTGTTGTTAAATTATAAATTATAAATTATAGATTAAAAATTTAAAATTATATATTAAATAAAAATATATAATATATAAATTATAAATTATAAATTATAAATTACAAGGGCAAAATAGTCTTTTGAACATTTATCCTTATCCAGTCCATCCAATCAAACATTGGATTCAATAAAATAGTCCAATCCAGACTTCTAATCCTATGACTAAACAAACATAGAATACAAATCCAGTCCAACCAAATAGTACGAGAACAAGGTATCCAGGACTAACAGTCCGGTGGATTATAATATCTCGTCTAATCCGTCTAAACAAACACACCCAAACAGTAACTCAGTACGTTCCTATTATAACCTGATGTAAATTTACTAATATGGACAATACACATTAAATTCTAAAATAAAATATAATTTTTTTTTTCATAATACACCCTATTCGTCATTTTCAAGTTTTTTCCATCTTCTTCCAATGTTTCAATTATTATTATTTTTTTGTTTTCTTTCTCACTTTAAAACTCTAATGTACCCCCATTAAAATTTATCATTATCATCAATATCATTATTTTTTATTAGGTTATTATATGGGTTATTTAGCCTTTGTTCTCCTAATTGGTATGTTGTGGTTGACTATAATGTCATTAGATTTATGAAGAAAATTAATCAAATTTAACTATAATCAAGCAAATGTTTTTTAAAAATTGGATCAATGGTGTGTGATATCTTTGTTGCCTACATCTTTTATCTTAATCGTGATATTTCATTGCCCTACCCTCTTTCTTACTTTATTCTTCAATGATCGTGGCTCTGCCCAAGACATTAATGTTTAAGCCATTGCGTCTCATTCGTTCTTTACTTTTTTTTTTCTCTTTCCAAAACCTTTCTGTTTTCCCAAGAAAATTCCATTGGCGCCCAAGGCTAAGAACAAGCCAGTGGAGAAAAAGTCGGCGGATGAGGAGAAAAAGATTATGGTAGTGGAGTGTTAGGATTAGGCACACCTAGAAATCAATCACACATAATCACACAAGAAATTTACGTGGATCGGCAATAGCCTACATCCACGGGAGATATATCACTATAGAATTATTCCGGAGGGAGTTTACAATACTCACACCTCACTCTCTCTATAGCACTCTCACTCTCTTACACAGATTATACACTCTGTGTTTGTTGTCTCTGTTTGTGTGTTATGTTTCACTTCTTTCTCACCTCAATTTATACAGGAAAAAAGGAAACAAAGGCAATAAAAGGAAGTTATTGGGCTGCCAATTGCCCTCTTCCCTCTTCCCACTTTCCTCCTACTTTTTGACTTAGAGAGCCACCCATTAATGTCTCTTCCATGTGGGCTGGTGCAGCTAACAATTCTCCTCCTCTACGCCCATATGGATAACTAACTTTTTTACTTGAAGTCCATCCCGGTCAGATTCTTGCAAACTTCCAGTTTGTCTTTAGTGACAACCTTGGTCATCATGTCTGAAGGATTCTTGTCTGTGTGAATCTTCACTAGCTTTATCAGCTATTTTTCCATCACTTCAGGTATCCAATGATACCGGAAATCAATGTGCTTTGTATGTGAGTGGTACATGGAATTCTTGCTCAGATCAATTGCACTCTGACTATCACAATGTACCTTGTACTCTTCCTGCTGTAGACCCAATTCTTGGAAAAACCACTTTAACCACAACATTTCCTTTCAGCATCTGCGGCAACATTGTACTCTGCCTTTGTTGTAGATAAAGCAACACACTTTTGTAGTTTGGACTGTCATGAAACAGCTCTCCCTGCAAAGGTGAATAAAAATCCTGATGTAGACTTTCTACCATCAAGATCACCTGCCATATCGGCATCCGTAAAACCCTTTAAAATTGGTTCAGATCCCTCAAAATATAGACACATCTTTGAAGTTCCCTTCAAGTACCAAAGAATCCATTTGACAACCTCCAATGCTCCTTTCCTGAATTGGCGAGGAATCTGCTCACAAAGCTAACTGCGTGAGCTATATCTAGCCGGGTACACACCATTGCAAACATTAGACTTCCTACTGCAGAGGAATAGGGGGTTGCGTCCATTTCTTTCCTTTAAGAGCTGGTCATGTGACACGAACGCTTTATCACCTTGAAATGGTTAGCCAGTGGTGTGCTGACTGATTTGGTATCTTTCATGTTGAACCTTAATCACCCGTTCAACATATTTCTCCTGTGACAACCATATCTTCTTGGCTTTCCTGTCACGAACAATCTTCATGCCCAAAATCTGCTGTGCTGGGCCTAAATTCTTCATGTCAAAATACTGCAACAAGTCATTTTTTAACTTGTTAATCATAGCAATATCATGTCCGATGATCAGCATATCATCGACATACAACAGTAGGATGATGAAGTTTCCATCCAAAAACCTTCAGAAATATACACACTGGTCTGCTACCGTTCTTGTGTACTCGTGATCCACCATGAATGAATCAAACTTCTTGTACCATTGTTTCGGCTCCTGCTTCAGGCTATAGAGACTCTTCTTCAGTTTGCAGACTAGGTTCTGTTTCCCTTTAACTTCTGGTTGCTCCATGTAGATCTCTTCCTCCAAATCACAATGGAGAAAGGCAGTTGTGACATCCATCTGTTCTACCTCCAGATTCAAGCGAGCTGCTAATCTTAGAGCTACTCGAATGGAAGTCATCTTCACAACTGGGGAGAAGATCTCACCAAGATCAATTCCTTTCTTCTGCCCAAAACCTTTGACCATGAAGCGAGCTTTATGTTACAATATTTTACCGTTGCCATCTTTCTTCAATTTGTACACCCATTTGTTTTCCAAATGCCTTCTTGCCATTTGGAAGTGAAACAAGCTCATAAGTGTGATTCTTCTGCAAAGAACTCATCTCCTCCTTCATGGCTTGCATCCAGCAATCTTTCTCTGTATGACTCTTTACTTTTGAAAAACTCTCAGGCTCCCTCTCATCAGTAATCAGAATATACTAAGAAGTAGGATATTTGGTTGATGGCACGAAAGCTCTTCCAGATCTCCGCAACTGTGATCCAGTTGCCTCTAGTTGAGGGGGTTGCTCCCCCTGCTCAACACCCTTATCATCCGGGTCTTCATCTCTTTCCTTTTGATCCTCAATTTCTGGTATAGGATCCTGCAACTCTAGCACTTCTTGTTGCATATCATCACATCTAGCATTTTGTGATGGCTCGAGAGATAGGAACAAGTCTGGAGTGATGACATCTCTAGACTTTGCAGACTTCTCAAAATCCGTTACTGTTTAGTCTTCTTAGAACACAACATCTCTGCTCATGAACATCTTTTTGTTCACTGGGTCCCATAAATTGTACCCAAATGCTGTATTTGAATAGCCCACAATTATACATGGAGTGAACTTGTCACCAAGCTTCTGTCTGTTTTCTTTGGAGATGTGTCACCCGAAGACTCTCAAGTGAGAGTATGATACCTTTCTTCTGGACCAGACTTCCTTAGGTATCGCAAGATTCAACGAGACTGAAGGTGACCTGTTAATGAGATAATAGGCTGTTTGGGCGGCTTCAGCCCAGAATGACTTCGGCAACTTTGCCATTCTGAGCATACATCTAACTCTTTCAATAATAGTGTGGTTCATCCTCTCTGCCACACCATTGTGTTATGGCGTACCGGGAACTGTTGTCTCGTGCCGGATACCTTTGCTAGCATAATATGCTTCAAAAGCGTTGGAAATGTACTCGCCACCATTATCTGTGCGAAGACACTTAAATTTCTCCCCGGTCTCTCTTTCCACCATTGCATGGAACTCCTGAAAATGCTGGAATACCTCATCCTTCATCTTCAGGAAATATACCAACAACTTCCTTAATGCATCATCAATGAAGGTTAGAAAATACTTGCGGCCACCAAGTGACGCCACATCGATTGGGTCATAAACATCCGAGTATACCATACTAAGCACTTCTGTTTTTCTCTTGCTCGTTGAATTGAATGATACTCAATACTGCTTGCTGTAAAAGCAATGATCATACGGCTTCAGGGCACTTCCTTTGGATAAGGGTATCTTGGATTACTTTGCTAATAGATGTAATCCCTTCTCACTCATGTGAGCCAGTCTTCTGTGCCATAAGTCTGGTGATTGTTAGTCTTTTGTTACATTAAGACTTCCCAGACAGATCTTCGTTTGAGTCTTGTACAGTGTTGAAGATATTTCTCCTCTGGCGATTGTCAAAGCTCCTCTTGTCAGCTTCCAACGGCCATTTCCGAATGTACTTGTATAGCCCTGTCGGTCTAGGGCGCTTCCGGAGATAAGATTGAGGCGCAAATCTGGAACATACCTCATATCTTTGAGAGCCAGCTTGTGTTCGACATTAGTCTGAATACTAATGTCTCCATATCATGACCCGAACCCGCCCCTATGGATTAGAGTCATAATCGGCCAGTAATCACGAGATTACTTACGGCCTCAGTCAGAAATAATAGGGGGCCAAATTGCAAAAGTAAAATTTACAAGATTGTCCGTTGAGCTGTGCATACATGGCTTAACCAAACATTCTCAAAGTCATTAATAACTCACACCGCACAAGCATTCATATTGTGTAAGTATTATATACGTCCAGGGTCATTCAGTAGACAACATTTAACAAAAATACAAAAAAAACACCAAAACTAAGTTCATACAAGTTTGGTATATGTGACCACAAAAGAACAAAAGAAAGGTAAAACAGAAGTAAGGCCTCTGCATGAGGCGACCTTGGTTAACCTCACAAAACTTGGTTTCTCAATGCTCACTGGGGCTGGGGTTAGACGTCCCTCTGCATACCTACATACATACAAATACAGAGTGAGCTAATGCTCAGTGAATAATACTAGAATAAAGAGGTTAATGAATGAGATTCGTTCATAAATGAGTCATACTTATAATTTAAACATTTGAACTACTATTCCCATTCAAAAATAGATTTCTAGATCATAACAAAGCAAAACGACCTCAGGTCCAATATATCATATCCATATACAAAACGATCTCAGGCCCAACTCATATACAAAACAAAACGACCTTGGTTCCATCTATACAAAACAACCTCGGGTCCAATACTCATTATTAGACCCACTTCAGGTCTAATGGATCCATGTACCAATGACCACCAGTCCTTCATATCATATTACCAAACGACCTTGGGTCCACCTTTCTTATATTCATAGTTATGCGTATATGATCGTGATCACATCCATACTCATATTCAAAACGACCTTTGGTCCAATTTGTCTATAAGATGACCTTTAGTCTATCTTATTAAACATTCTAAACAGCCTTAGGCCCAATTCGTGTCCTCATCAAATATGTCAAACGGCCTTAGGTCCAATCTGTGTCCTCATCAGGCATACCAAACGGCCTTAGGCCCATTTCATGTGTTTACACCAATCACTTTACAGATTCTATTACGAATCGAACGGATAGAATATTCATTCATAGTACAAATTCATAAGGTCAGAATTTACCATGTAGGTAACGTTTAGAAAATAATGCATACACAAAAATATCTTTACTAAGCTATTACTCACTGTGTTCCGGTGCTTGATTCGTCCTTGCGCTTGACCCTACGTAATTCATAACACTTTAGGTCATAATACAATTCATTTCATTCTTTAATTTGCTTAATGTTCTTAGGCTTCTCTGGTGTCCTTTAATTCATTTAGAATGTCCAATGCATGCCTAAGAGTGCTTAAAAATGAAAGAGAATGGAAAATGAATCATAAAATGGCTTTTCAAAATTCCTGAAACAGAGCTCTCCGCTCGAGCCTAGCTTTGGTCGCTTGAGCGGAAGGCTCGAGCGGATTGCAAACTCTGTAAAAGTACTGGTTACATGAATTTCACGCTCGAGCCAGATTTCTGACGCTCGAGCAGGGAAACTTGCAAAACAGGGTTCGCTCGAGCGCAGACTTTGCCACTCGAGCCACAGTGCAAATCTCTACAAAATTTCTAGGAGCTCGACTTTCTCGAGCGATACTTTCCTCGCTCGAGCGGACAAGTCGAATTCTGGGTTTTCCAGAACTGTGTTTGAAGTGCATAACTTGATTCCAAAGGCTCAAAACTCACATTTTTGGTACAAAAACATGGAAAATCATTATATGACATGGAAACACTTCTAATTTGGGACCAATTACTCAAAATTATGGATCAAATCCCAAAATCAAGCTTAAATCATGAGGATGAAACCATGTATGTAAAATCCATGTTTTATATCTTGCATATATAAGCTTTAAGAGTTAAAATTGGGCTTCAAAACATGACAATTCATGCATGCATGTGTCAAACAACTCTTAATTCAACATGATCATTATGGTTTATGCTCAAATATGAGAAATCACAATAAATTCATGCATGCATGCCCAAGTTGATCTTAAATTCAACACATTTAGCTCAATTCTTATATTTATCAACATATACTTCTTGAATTCACATAGTTATGAACTTAAGCTCATAAATTTGAGTTCAATTACTCACCTAGAGTCTTTAATTCTTCCAAATCTAGTTAGTTCTTGAGCCTAGTTCTTCAATTCTCCAAGCTTTGTGCTCAAGTCCTCAAATTTGAGCCTCTTCTCCCTTAGAATCACACTTTCTCCTTGTATATAGGCCTTTCTCAGATTTTGCAAGGTTAAGAGTTCAAAAATTATGAGCCTAGGCACTTGCACCTCATATATATAGTGAGTGATTAGCTTAAGCTAATTAACTAAGGGCTAGTCTAATTAATTAAGGCTCATTATTTAATTTAATCTAATTAATTTGATCCGAATCAGTTTTTAATTAAATTCCACCATAGGCTCTAAAAATTATGCTGATCACAATAATATGGCCAATTTTGGTTTCTGTCGCCTCTACGGCCTTCAATTTAAATTTTGTAGCAGAAAATCAAATAGATTTTCCTACGGTGAACAAATACAAATTCAAAAACGCATATAATCACGTAATTAGCATTCAAAATCATATCAAGCTCATATTAATTAACAAAACACAGAGTAAGGTTGTCACACTCCAATGCCTACAATCTTGGAATAGGTAGAATTTCTCATTTGAACAGTGTCAAAATCTCCAACATTGTATGAGCTGAAGAGTTCTCTGTGGGAAGTGGTGTGATAGGATGCAGCTGTGTCTATCACCCACTTGTACAGCTGTGGTCAGCCACGTGAAGGCAATCCTTCTCTTCACTAACTGCAAGAAGTATTTCATTAGTTGTTGTGGCTGTTGTGTTCTCATCTCCCTTTGACTTACTGCTTTGGCCTTTATCTTTCCAACTTGGGCAGTTCCTCTTTATGTGACCCTCCTGGCCACAGTGAAAGCAAATGAAGCTAGAGTTATCTTGACTTTTACTGTCTTTGGATTTACTCTTGTTGTTCCATCTGCCTCTACTCTTGCTTCTTCCTCTACGTTTGTCTTTGCCTCTATCTTCTGTGACAAGAGTATGGGACTGATTACCTTCCATGTCTTTCCTCCTTGTCTCTTCATTGTACATAGCGTCTGTGACCATGCTCATGGTCAACTTCCCCTCTGGTGCAGAGTTGCTGAGAGAAACCATCAACGTCTCCCAACTATCCGGTAAAGAACTGAGCAATAAAACGGCTTGCATTTCATCATCCAAGGGCATCTTGACGGTTGCAAGCTGATTCACCAGATTCTTGAATTCACTGGTATACTCGGCGACAAACACACCATTCTTCAACTTCAGATTTACAAGCCTTCTCATCACCAAGGCTTTGTTTCGGGCGGTCTTTGATTAGTACATTCCTTCTAACATTGTCCAAAGGACATATGCTTCTATCTCCTGGGCGACGTGGTGGAACACACTGTGGTCTATCCATTGTCTGATACAACTGACAGTCTTCTAGTTCATCTTTATCTAGTCTTCATCCTTCACTTCTTTCGGTTTAACCCTTTTTTAGAGCAATAGGGTCAAACAATTCTTTATAATATAGGATGTCTTCCATCCGCGGCTTCCAGTTTGCATACTTGGAAGGATTCAACTTGATTATGGATCCTGAAGTTGAAGTAAATTCCTCCATCATCTTCTTACTTTTTACAAAGTTTTGACCATACAAATCTCTCCAGAATACTTCAAATAGTTGGAAACCACTATTGGCTCGCCAAAATCAGACTTCAAATGGCTCAGATCTAGCCAAAATAAGTTCAACGGTTTAGATCACCGGATGTACCATAGCTGCGTAGCACCAGAAAACCCTTTGTTTCTGGGTCGGGTCAAGTCAAACCGGCAGGTTGACTGTCAGTCAGCGTAATGATGTGGCTGACACGTGTCGACGCGTGGTACCGACGTGGCAGTGACATGGCGCCAACGTAGCGATAACGCGGCGCTGACGTGGCACACGTGGCGCTGACGTGTCTGACACTTCGCTATAACGTGGCGGTGATGTGTGGCAGTGACACTGGTGTCACACACAGTTCACTCGCCTTCCTCCTTCAGCAACGCGCCAAGCCCGTACCTGAGACTGGAATGATGCGCCGATGCTCTAAACAGCACATGTGGCGCGTATCTGAGACTGGGACTCACGCACATTTTTTAAGCGGCACGTGAGAGCGCGTGGAAGCTTATCTGGGGCTCGTCTTTGCAGTTTTGGACTCCTCTCTGTGAGAACTTCCTCCCAGTATGCTCAAAAGTGAATTTCGAGCAACTCGATTTTTGGACAATTCTGAAAAACACACCATGTTTTTCCGAAAATCGACCAACGCAGCTCTGATACCACTTGTTAGGATTAGGCACATCCAGAAATCGATCACACACAATCACGCAAGAGATTTACGTGGTTCGGCAACAGCCTATGTCCACGGAAGAGATATCACTATAGAATTATCTCGGAGGGAGTTTACAACACTCACACCTTACTCTCTCTCTATAGCACTCTCACTCTCTTTCACAAATTATACACTCTATGTTTTTTGCCTCTGTCTATGTGTTATGTTTCCCTTCTTCCTCACCTCAATTTATACAGAAAAAAAAAGGAAACAAAGTCAATAAAAGTTATTGGGCTGCCAACTGCCCTTTTCCCTCTTCCCATCTTCCTCCTACTTCTTGACTTAGAGAGCCACCCATTGATGTTTCTTCCATGTGGGCTAGAGCAGCTAACATGGAGAATAAGCCGAATGCCTATAAGAAACTGCCAAAGAAAGGTGGCGCTGCTGCCGGAGACAAGAAGAAGAAGAGGTCGAAAAAGAGTGTCGAGACCTACAAGATCTACATCGGCCTAATTTGACTTTTAACTTATTTTAGATCACATTATCTCTCTATATTTTACACGTTTTTTGAAAAAAAAAATTTTAAAATCAAAAAATTAACTTTTATTTAACTTTCCAAAACAACCCATCTTCTTTCAAGGTTCTAAAACAGGTTCATCCGGACATCGGGATGAATAAACAACTGACTCTTATCCTTATTAAAATGCTTGCTTGATTGCGGTTGGTTGAGATTTTTGACTTATTTATTTGGATGTAATTTGAAGGGTAATTTAAAAATAAATATAGAATGAATTGAAAGTAAATTATAATTTTAAATAATTTAATAAAATGTATTAAGAAATTAATCCTACGTAATAATTTTTTAAGTGCAAATAAAATCTTCCATGCACAGCTGGTGGGCATTTGGGGAAAAAAAATTAGAGGCGGCAACACTGACCCAAGCCCATTAATCTGCTAGCAATGTATGGGTTTGAACCCAATCGATTAATTATGCGGGCCGAAATAGAAACCGCTATGCTTAGGGCTGCAAACGAGCCGAGCCGAGCCGAGCTTTGCTGGGCTCGAGCTCGGCTCGGCTCGTTAATTTTTATCGAACTCGAGCTCGGCTCGATAAATTTTTTTTAATATTATTTATATTATTTAAATATAAATATTTAAATAAAAAATATTATTTATATTATTTAATATATAAAAAATGCATTTATATTATTATTTATATATATATTTATATATTATTTAATATATAAATAATATATTTATTATATAATTTAATTAAAGATAAACGAGCCGAGAGCCTACCGAGCCAAACACATGCGAGCTCGAGCTCGGCTCGTTAACGAAACGAGCCCAATAATCGAGCTCGAGCTCGGCTCGTTTACTAAACGAGCCGAGCCGAGCCGAGCCTGTTCACGAACAGCTCGGTTCATTTGCAGCCCTAGCTATGCTATAATATGTTGCTTACACTTTACTTTGTATTACTTTTATTTGTAATAGTATTTAATAATAGAAAACACAGCTAATATTTTAATATATTTAATATTTGCGATAAACTTCTAAAACATATTTGATTTGCTTTTCAAAATCTGCATTATTATTATTATTATTATTATTTTTGGAGAAAATTAGTGATAAATCTAATCTAAGAAGGGTGAAAGACATTAGGTCCAATGAATATTTTTTATTAGTGAAAAGTTCATACTTTGTGAAATAATTTAGTGAGAAGTCTTAAAAAATATTTTGTTTTCAATTTTATCCCTTGACTTTTTTGTCTGTTTAATTTTTCGTTGACTCTCTGTTCAAATTTATATCTATATATTCAATTTTTTTGACTATCTGTTTAATTTTTTCCCCGATCTGTTCAATTTTTCTCCTAAATTCTAACTATCTGCTCAATTTCCCCCCCCAAATTCTATCTGTATGTTCAAAATTTTTTACTATCTATTCAATTTTTTTCCCCCTAAATTCTATCTATCTGTTCATTTTTTTCCCTATCTATTGAAAAATATGTGCCAATTTTTTTTGTTATTTGTTGCAATCATAACTATCAAGATCAATTTTTTTTCTAGATCTGTCTCATACATACTCTCATATCAAATCATTTTCTAGCACCTGCCAAATTTCTATAACAAACATCAATGTCACAATTACAATGGCAATATCAGAGAGAAGACATTGCAAGGTTACAGCATAATCACAAATCAAAACAATTTAGTTTTTCTACACATGCGAAATCAACATATGAAAAAGCAAGCTCAAAATATTTTTCGTATATTTAGCTCACGAATCATGAATCACAATTTAACTCATCTGGAAATCAGCATAAATTTTCTCAAAATATTCTCTACAAAATAAAAACCATCAAAAATATAAAATTTTGAGGAACAAATTCTCATCTATCTGTTTAAAATTTCACAAATTTGTTTTATATCCGTTGGAATTATCTATTGCAACAATAACACAACAACAAATAACACAAAGACAAAGACAAACTGATATTTCTTTCTGAACCTATCTGTCAATACACACACAAACAGATATGTATATCTATATCTTCTTTAGAGCCATTGAACTTTCCAGTTTTGGAGTTCCAGGAGGCAAAGATAGCACTAGATGTAAACAAATATCCAAACATCTAGATTTTTTGACGATGTAGATGTAAAGCTAACACAATTAAAATTTAAACAGATTGAACAAACAAAGATCTAAATGTAAAGATCTAGCTGTGAAGATTTTGTAAAGATGTAAACAGATCAAATGATGTAAAGATAATGCTTGAACATAAACTCAATTTATCATAAAATGCTTAAACAAGTAAATATCTGGATGTAAAGCTAACAAATGCTTGGAAAATCTGTTGAAATCCTTGGAAAATTTTCAGAAATTGATCAAATGTTTCAAGATTGTCATCAAAATCAATAATATATCTAAGATCGTTGCATCTTTAAAGATTTTCCAAGTATCTAGATCAATTAGATGAGATCTATCAATTAGATATCGTAGAAGGTCATCATCGGAAGAGAAGAGATCTAGATCTAGATCTAACGTCAACGGATGCGGAGAGCGGCGAAGCTTTAACGGTGGTGGTGATGGAAAAGATGGAGAGAGAGAGAGAGAGAGAGAGAGGAGACGAGACAGCAGTGATGGCACATCGGGGAGCTCGACGACGCTTCTTCCTCCACTCCTCCCTTATGTCTCCGCCGGCAACGGAGTCGACCTCAACAGTGTCAGATGCGAAATCGCAATGGCGGCGCCACCGCTAATTGGCGGAGACGAACATGGAGAGAGGGAGAGACAGAGAGAGAGGGGGGCTAGTGTGAAATCGCCGACGGTGATGAGCGGCTAAGGGTTGTGACAAACGCAAGGAAAAGAGAGAGAGTGAGAGAGAGAAGAGTGAGACTAAAGGTCACTGGTCTATATATATATATATATGGATATTTTGGTCATTTCATCTAAGTTTATTCTTATGGACAATATATTTTAGAGCGTAGACTTTTAGCCAAACAAAATATGACGTTTTTTTTTTCTCTAAAAAATGAAAAAATTGAAAACGCTAAAAAAATTTAAACATTAAAAAAATTTATTATTTTTATATAATTTTATCTTTTTGGATGATAGAAATAATTTTTTTAAATTCAAAAATATATTTTTGATGTTTATTTTTATCAAATTAATTTATATATATTTTAATTTTAAAAAATAAATTTAAAAAATCAAACCAATCATAGCCAATGTTTCACCACCCCCCTCCCCCTCTCTCGCTCCGAATCTGGATCACCCGTAGCCCTTCCCCGTCGCCCTTTCCTGTAGCCCCCCAAAACGACGTCGTTTTGGGGGGTTTCTTTTTTTTTTTGGCCTTTTCTTCTTCGTTCGTTCTTTCTCTCTCTTCTCTCTTTCTGTTGACAGAAATGGAAGCCCCCTCCCCTCACGCCGGCATCAGCAGCTCCTCCCCTCACGGCGACATCAGCAGCAGCAGAGCGGTGGCTCCTCATCGCCGAGAAGCTCCTCGCCGACCGTGACCCTCCTCGTCGCTGAGAAGCTCCTCGCCGGCCGTGGCGAATCCGGATCGTCAGGCCGGACCGACGATCAGAAAAGGGGCTCCTCGCCGGCCGTGACCCTCCTCCTCCTCCCCCTATATTTATGCCCCCTCCAGTCCAGTCCTTCCCTTCCCTTCCTCTTCCTCCCTCTTCCTCTCCTCCCTCTTCCTCCCCTCCCCTCTGGTTCTGCCCCCTCTGGTTCTGCGAAGAGAAGAAGGAGAAAAGCCCCCAAAACGACGTCGTTTTGGGGGCGACAGGCTTGTGCTACAGGCTTGTGCTACCGACGATCCGGATTCCTCTCGCTCCTCCTTATTTTTATGTGTTTAGCTTGCATTTTTATTGATTGTTTTTTTCCCTTTTTTCCCTGAATTTCTTATTTTTAAATTCAAATTCTAATCGTTAAGAATAAAAAAGTTTTTCTCCGTGATTTTATTCTTTTTGGTTGTATCCCTGTTACTTATTTGTTTATTTTTTAGTATATCCTAATTTTCAAGTCACCCTTGTATAAAACTGGGTAATGTCAATTTGCATAATAAGATTCATTTTTTTTTTTTTTTTCTCCGTGAAATACATAATTGTATACTAAGGCTTCTTTTGTGAATATATTTTTTTGTGACTTTTTAATTTTTTATTATTAAAATATTAAATGAAAAAACTTAACATGTTTGTAATAACTTTTTGATTTTTTACGAAAAAATATATAAAAAGTAGAGTGAGTAGAAAAAAATATTTGACTTTTAGTATTTGTTAGTTTTTTTGATATTATTAGTGACTTTTTGACTTTTAAAATATTTTTCACATTTGTCAAACGAGGCCTCAGTGTATGCAATTCTCTACAAATTTTTTTGACATTTTGTTTTTGTTAGCACCGAAAAAATATTTTTAATGAAAATTACATCTATTAGATAATTGTGTTAAATAAAGTAAACGAGTTAATCAGGTTGATTTGTTCTACCCACACTCAATTTAACCCAACTCATTTAAACCCATTTAGTAAATTGGTGGATTTGGGTTTAGTTGTTTTAATACCTAATCTGTTTTCAATTTGTCCAAACCCGCCTATTTGCCACCTCTAGTCTTCATAAGAAAATAAAAAAAATTAAAAAATTTTGAAGGAAAATAATTTTTTTAAATAAAAAATTTAAAAATAAAAAAAAAGAGATGAAGTAAATCGGTTCGCTGGGTTCATCTGTCCAACCTCGTATCCAATTCAACCCAACCCGTTTAAACTCATTTATTAAATGGACAATTTTGGGTTGAGTTACTTTAAATGTATAACCCATTTTGACCTGTCTAACCTGTCCGTTTGCCACCTCTAGAGAAAAATGCATGCATATTAAATTTTATAGAAAATCCAAAGATAAATAAATAAATCAAATTTGGCCATAATAATAAATTAAATTCTAACTTTTGATTATTTTAATTTAGACCTTCAATATTTAAAATAATATCCATCATAACCATTTGTTAGTTAACTAACGGAATAGAGCAAATTTAACCATTTTTTATCAGTGATGTTGGACAGTGACAGTGGCTATATAGGGAAAAGAAAAAAAAAAAGATGACAGTGAGTTAGAAAATGAAAGAAGTAGCGACTAATGGGGAAACGAGATGGAGTGATGGTAGTAGATTGGGGAAAAGAAGGGATAGTGATGGATAATAGTAAGGGTACGAAGTGGATGTCAACAGCAATGAAGGAAAAAAAAATGGTTAAATTGTTTAAATTGTTCCATTTTCATTAGTTATAACTAACATATACAAATAGATGGTTAGAATTTGTATTGTTTTGGAAGTTCAAGATTTAAATTAAAATTATTAAAAAATTAGAATTTGATTTGTTATTGAGGTTAAGTGTTTTTAAAAAAAAAATAAAACTCAAACCTAGATTTCATGCTTGGTAAGGGAACCTCTCAATTACTAAATTCTCCCATTTTTGTGTGTTAAAAAGTTTGAGGGTTTCTATTGACATGACATTTTATATAGTTTTTATTTTTATTTTTTAAACAAATTTTAAGCTTCATTGAAACATATTTATTCTAAACTTATTTTGCCAATTCATATTAGTTTGTACGGTTAATTGATGAAAAGTCTAAACCTATGGAGTCATATGGTTTGGTCTAAGGTATAACAATAATGATTCATCCCCCCTTTTCCCATCACCCCCTTTGACCCCCTCTCTCTCTCATTGGTTGCTTTTTCTTTTTCTTTTTCTTTTTTTTCCTGCTCCTCCAATCACTCCCTGACACATGGCGAAGGGGGTGAGGGGGTGACCCCCAAAAGGGGGTCTCAAGTATTATTCAAGGTATAATCTTTTTTTATGATAAAGACACACACTGAAAAGTCGCCAGTGTCGAAAAAAGTCACTGGCGGTGGCGAAGTGGACAGATAGTGACACGTGTACAAATAAATGATATTTGGATAGATATGTGACATTTAGATAGATAGACAAATATATATAAGTTTTGGACAGATATGTGTCTTTTTGGACAAATCAATATTTTTTTTGGCCAAAAGAATTTTAAAAATAGACATTTGAAAATAGACATTCGGGCTAAGTATTATAAGTTGGGATATTTTAGTAAAAATAAATAAAATATTGTTTTAATTAATTCAATAAATTGTGGGTTACAAAATGTTTTATATCTCATTCCATTATTTAATATAGTGATTTATTATTAACATTAAGTGTGTTTCAATTATATTTGATTACATATGTTACAAATAATCCTATAAATACCTATTAGCTTGTTTGGTTTGGATTTTCAAAATTCACTTTTCAGAAAATTAAAATTTTTTGTTTTCATATTTTTTTTTTCATTGAATTTTTTTTAATATTCTAAGCAAATTTTTTTTAAAAAATTTTTTAGATACTCCTAACATAAATACACTTAAAAAGTATAATATTTGTGAAAAAAAATCTTTAGAAATTTCACTAAATACCAAAAAAATAAAAATAAATATAAATAAGAATTCAGTACATTTTTCGTATTCTTGTGCATTTATTGATTTTTAAAATATTTTTTTACAAGTATTTTATTTTTTAAATACATTTACGTAAGATGCCTCTAAAAAAGTAAAAAAAATTGCTTAAAAATTTAAAAATATTCACTAAAAATAAAAAAACACAAAAATCAAAAAACTCAATTTTCAAAAAATTGAATTTAGAAAATTAAAACAAACACACTGTATGGTTTTGTAGAGGTTTTCTAGAGGTTAAGAGACACAAGAAGAGATAGAAGATATTTTGAGAGATGAAATATTTTATTAGAGTTATGTATATTTTATATTTGATATTTTAGACAACTTTGGTTTGTGGCATGGTTCAAGGCTCATGATAGTCGTGAATATTAGATGAAAGATGTTGTAAGTAACTTGGGTTTTATCTTGGAACTACTTCACGCCGATTGTACTTTCACGAGAGGAGAAAAAGCAATTTTAGGACAGGTCACAGTAATATTTTCCTATTCTTGGTTTTCGGTTATATATATATATTATTATTTATTGTCATTATTATTATTATTTTCGGTTGTATCTTCCCAGCTCTTATGCCTGAAATAGGCTGTTGTTGTTGAGACTGTTGAGACTATTGAAGGGTTGGCAAGCAGATGGTGAGAGGTTTAGAGGACAACTACCATTTCTTGCTCTGTTTTGAACAACTTGGTGGGTCGTCTGGTTTTTCCAAATCGTCGAGTTTTGTTGCTTCATCATCTGTTGTTGTTTCAATTGCTAAAACTACAACAAATCAAACAATTCAATCAATATAAATGAGATATAAAAATTACACAGCACATAAAAATAGGTTCTATTAGGGGTTACTTGGGCGACTTGGAGCTGCTGGCATGAAAGAGACTGCCGAAGATTTGGGTTATGGTTTTTGAGAAGTAGAGAGACGGAACTAGGGTTTCGAGATAGCCCAAAAGTCCTCTGTTCTTCTGGTTATACCTAGCACCCTCTTCAGCATTGGAGCGATGCCGAGGAGGATGGAGATTGGGTTCTTCAGCAAGATTCCTCCTGAACTCTTTCATCACATTGATTTAAACAAATAATTTTTTGTCGAGAATTTGAACAAATCACTCTCATCTCTATCTCTCTGTCTCTCTGTCTCTCTGTCTTTCTCTCTCTCTCTCTCTATATATATATACATACATACATATATGAGAATTTGATTTAAACAGATAAAAGAAAAATTGAACAAATATGTTGAGATAGGTTCAAAAAATTGAATAGATAAAAAAGATTTCAACAGATAGATTTTTTAACAGATAGGTTATACATAAAAAAATTTAACAGATAAGTATTAATTTGGACAAATAAGAAAAAATTAAGACATATTTCAACAAATGGATTTTTTCAACAGATAGGTTAATAATTGTGACAGATAGATACAAATTTGAACAGATTGGTTTAAAAAAATTAAACAAATAAAAAAGATTTGAACATATAGGTTAAAATAAAAGGAAACATTGAAAACAAAATGTCCTTTAAAACAACAAAATGTATTTCTCACCATAATATTTCACAAAGCGTGTATTTCTCACCAAAAGAAATTATTCAGTGGACTCAATACCTCAATCAATTCTGAGATTGGATTTATGGCCAATTTTCTCTTTTATAAGTTAAAGTGATTTGATAATTTTAAGTATATAATTTTATAATATTTATTAATAACAAGTATAATTTTAAAAATAAATTGTCCAATTCAAGCATGAAATCATTGTTCCCATTATTCCCAACATGATATGGTGCCCTGGATGGGTAGGAGTGGTAGGAGTAGATTGAGTCGGTATCGGAGAAGACAAATATAACAAAAAATCATACAAACGTGATTATTGGATAATTTTTTTTTTCTTTCATGAATGATTTACAAGTAAAAAGCTTATAAGTTAAATGGCTCAAATTATTGAAGTGAGACTTGAAATAGACACGTATGGTCCACAGAAAAAAGCCTCACCCATTGGAAAACCAGGAGAAAATAAAAAATAGAAGACAAGATGATTATGAAATAATTAAAAAGAATTTACACAACAATGCTATAAATAGCTACTAGTACTAAATATAAAATTACGGAGTTTTTTTTAAATATTCGTGAAATTCATTTATTTGTGTTTAATAGTTAAAAAATATGAATATTTTAACATATTCCTTTATCATGTAACTTGTTCGTGTTTAATAGTTAAAAAATATGAATATGTTTAACATATTACTTTATAGAATTCTACATCTTGTAACTTGTTCAAATACCTAATCATAGAAGTAAAAGGAATGATACTGTGTGGGCAAATGGGTGAAAGAAATAAGAAGGAAAAATATTTATACTATTATATTAAGTGAAGGTTTAACTTGGTGTCCATATATTTGTTTGCTTTATACCATGTGTCCTCGTTTTTCTATTTAAAAAAAAAAAAAAATTAAATAAACGGGAAGTGTGAGACTCAAACCTCAAACCTTAGGTCAATTGAGGAAGACTCTTACTACATAAATAGTACACAACACTTAATAAATGTTTTGTTTTATTTTTATTTATTTGAATTGTACACACATCGTGTTTGTCAACTACACACATCATGTTTGTCAACCGCTAGTTGAAATAAAACGAGCAAAACACAAATTACTTTTATAAAAATCAAGTTTTTAAGAAACACAGTCTTATTCACATAATGATAATGTGCATGAACAAGACGCAACTTCTCTGCTTTTTGTGAACAAAAGTGGTGTTTTGAAAAGTTGGTAAAAAGTTGACTTTTTTGATTTTTTAAGTCTATTTTGTCTTTTTGTGGATAAAAAATGTGAGAGGTGATGTGACCAAAAATGGGTAAAAAGTTAAAAGCTGGGCTTCCCAAAATTGCTAACTCTGTATCTTTTCTTTCATTTCTGTCGATTTATTTTTTGGTAAAAAAATTAAAAAGATAGTACTAAGATCCCTCTATATGCTAGTCTTTGACATGCTATCTAAAAATTCTTCTGTTTGGAATTGTGGGTTTATCTTTATTACTCAAACTAAGTAACCTATGTTTTAAATTAACTATTGAAAACAATGCTAATGTGGAGATATTGTGAAGCAAACGTTATAATTTGAATTCCACTAAATATTCCAAAAAGAAAAAATGTTATCCTTTATTTAGTTTTTTTAACTTTTTATGAAAAAATATGTAAAAGTAAATGAAATAATTTAACAACTTATAATAATTTTTTGACTACAAACTTAACTTCCCAAATGGGCCTTAATTTATGAATGGCATTAATTTCAATTTGAATAATGGTAAGACCAACTTCAATCATAATTGAAGATTTGAGAACGTGTGATTTGCCTAAAATAGAACATACTTGCATTAAGATTTTTTTTGAAAAAATTACCAGTAGGTCCTGTTTGAAATATGTGTACACTATTTAATCCAACAACTTTTTGAATGGACCCAAAAGTCCTACACGTTTTCCTCTCTCTCTCTCTCTCTCTCTCTCTCTCTCTCTACGTTTTCTATCATTCTTTACGTTTTCCTCTCTTTTTTTTTCTGCGTTTTCCTCTCCTTTTTTTTGTCATGTCTGACGATCGGTGATCACACATTCCTTATTCTCTTTCTCTTTCTCTTTCTAATATATAGTCACCGGTGAGTGACGACCACCATTGATTGGGGTTCACCGACAACCGCCAACCACCGACATCAACTCGTTACTTCATGCTCACCGATGGCGAAGAAAATGAGTAGATCTATTTAAATCTGATACTCCGATCTATATCAAATCTGAGTAGATCTATATGAGATCTGATTAGATCTAAATCAAAAATAGTTGCCAAAGTATAATATTTTTTTCTATATCTATTCTTTCCTTCGATTTCTCAATTTTTTTTACCATTTCTCTGTTACACACGTCTATTTTTCTGTTTTAATAGAGAAAAATTTCAAATTCTAAATAAGTTGTTTTTAAATTTTAGTTACAGGCGGTGAAAATTGTAAAATTTTACAGTTTTAACTTTTTTGGTGCTGAAATGAACCATGCTTTAAAATTGCAAAATTTTGTAGTTTCATAACATCCTTTAGAACTGTAAAATTTTGCAGTTTCATAACATGTTTTCTAACTTAATAGAATAATGCTTTGAAACTGTAACATTTTATAATTTCAAAACTTACTTTTCAGTTTGATCAATATTACAGATTATTTGCTTAAACTCTACAAAAATTAAAAAACAATATATACGTTTTCCCATTGTTATTTGTTATTATGTTTTTTAACTATAATTTCTCCATTTATTTATTTATATTTTTTTTCGGACAATATTCTGAATATTCCGGTAAGTCCCCGATGATGTTCTTGACATTTTTTAGTGATGTTCAGAACACTCCGGTGAACTTCCGGTGATGCTCCGGCGACTTCTCGGTGATGTTGAATATTCCAGTGAGTCTTCGGTGAGTCTAACAGAAGTCGTTGGATGTAGCAGCATTTTTAAGGTTATATATATATATATAAAAGAGTTTTTGGTAACAATTAAAAATATGTAGGACTAATTGGTACAAGTATTTTGTTTTGGGATTAGATGGATTTTGAACTTTGTGTATGAAACTTATTGGTAAGTGTCCCTTTTCTTTTTCTTTTTTTTTTGTTTTTTTTTTTTTTGGGAGGGGGGGGGTTTAAGGCTTCTCTCCATTTTCATCTAGACTGAAGAGGATTATTCAGGCATATTACGAGTCTCGTTTCAATAATTCAAACAATTCATTTTATTAGGCCCTACGTGTATATCATCCATACAAAAAATCATGTCAATTCGATATTTTTAACCTGTTCATTCTATCAAATTTGTACCCAAAAAAAAAAAAAAAGATTGTCTATTTTTAAAATACATTCATCGTTATTTTTTTTAAATACAAATTTTTAAAAAATGAAGGAATTACAAATATTGGATCGACTTGATATTTTTCATGGATAATGTACACACAGTGCCCGATAAAATAAATAGTTTTAAATTATCGAAACGAGACCTGTAATGAGCTTCTATGGGTCCAAATAATCATTTCCAGTCCAGATTAACACTGGAGAGAAAATAGGCCTTTTTTTTTTTTTTTTCCTTCTCCTTTTATTTTAAGACCCAATTTAAGGCGCTATTTTAATAACACTATTTTCTATTTTTTCAATCTAATAAGATTTTTAACTCTTACTTAGCCGAGCCCTTATTCAAAATTTTACCCAAATTTGAGTAAAAGATTGCGTAAAAGATTCATAATCTATCCCCACAGGCCCGAATATTCAAAAGTTTCATTAAAGGCAGAGTTGTCACGACCCCATTCCGCCCCTAGTAGAATGGTGCTGTGATGGCCAGTAATCCGAGATTACTAAAGGCCAACTTACAAAGATTCACACACAATCAGAGTATAAATATATGGGGCCTACATATGCGGAAGCAAATTTAAATCTAAGTAGTCCATAAGAGCTGTGCATAGATCAAAGGAAATGACATATATCTTAACATGGTTTGCAACTTGGATACAAATAAAATAAAGTACATGTTACATCTTGATCAAAAGGCTTCTCAAGCCGACATATACAAAAGAAGTGAATTAAAACTAAGAAACATAATCTTCAAGATGATACAAAACATGAATCAAAGCATCCTGCAAATAACATTTTAGGCGTCACCGCCTTCTTGCTTGCCACCTACATATATATAAAGGGGAGGGTGAGCTTGGATACTCAGTGAATGATATAATTAATAAAGGTTTAAATGAATGATATCCAAGATCTTTATCAAAACAATACATATCATAGCTTGTAACAAAACATGGGATGAATCAAGTTCATCAATCAAATCTTTCAAATCTTCTTGGGATACATAATACATGGGGGATGACATTTCGGACAAAACAAGAGAATAATCAACCCGGAATCGATTAGACAAATCCACCCGCACAAGGCCGTCGGTGGGGCCATCCGTACAAGACCGTCGATGGCAGAGATCTCTCAAACATGGTGCTACATGGGCTTAAAGTCCCCTAGCATGGGAGGACTTTACAAGAATGTCATCAAAATAAGATAATACTTGATACAAAACTAGTGAGAATCATTCATGCTTGATCAAATACTCTTCCAAAACGAAGCAAAGCTTTATCAAAACTTTATAACATAACTTTATAAAAAAATACCACTCACATAGCTCTTCGGGTGTAGGGATTAAGGCAAGGATCCAAGACCTACAAATACATAATAAAGTCTACTGAATGCACTTCAAGAAGACAAGAAGAGATGCTCAAAGATGGGTATGAAATGCATTCTTAAAACAAGCTTTTCATAAGTGCAAATGATCCTGGCATTTCTTTCCAAAACCAAGCCAAGACAAAGTAAAACATGTGCTGGAAGTCAAAATACTCCTTTTCTTCTTGGAAAAGCATGCTGGGTACCAACCAGGTCTTGGAATGGATGTACAAAGATGATCTAGGCAAAAATGACCTAGCTTGGTGAACTCAGGAGGTCTTGGCCAAGGTCCCACACCTCTTGGCCGAGGTGTGGTTACCTAGGCTTCAGTGTGCAGCTGTTTGCCGAGGTGTTACAAGGTGTCAGCAAGGGTGTACCATGGTCGGCCTAGGTGTGCAATGGTTAGCCTAGGTGTGCATGCAAGATAAACTAAGGTGCAAGTGATCATGCAAGGTTGACCAAGGTGAGATACGATACTTGGCCTAGGTGTGAGATCTAGGCAAGAGTGTTCTCGGTGACCACACCTAGGGAAAGGTGAAGTCTGGAAATCTGGGTTTCCTCCCTTGAAGAACATGAAGAACATGAAGGACAAGAACATGAAGAACATGAATGCTAAAATCATAACTTCTTTATTCAAAATCTGAGATTTCATGAGATGAGTTTGAAAACACGGACTTGGGTACCCATACTTGAAGATTTCATGAAAATAAACACAAAAACATGGATCTTGATACAAACTTTCGGATCAAAACATGGTTTTTCTTGAAGAACACAAGATCATCATTTTCTCTTTCTAAAACAAGCTTTAAATCAATGCATGGCTCATGAATCACGCTAGATCATGCAATGTGATCGGATCAACATAAAGAATAACAAGAGTAGATCAAGAATCTAACCTCAAAACACAGATCTAACGGTCCAAACTCTAAAGATCAAGCTTGGGATCTAGCTCTCTCACTCTAACTTCCTCTTCTCTTCCTAGAGCTTCTCTCTTTACAATGCAAAAGATATGACAAATGATATGTTTTCTCTCTCTGCTGGCTGACTTAACCCTCTGCTGGGACACGTGGCAACGACTGGTTGGCTCTCCTCAAAAAGGTGACAGAATGACAAGACAAGAGTATGACAAAGTGTATACAAGTAAGGTGACATGGGCACTCTGGCAGGTAATGATCTCGGATTAGGACATAGGCTTCGGCAAGAAGGTTTCAATGATCTCGGCTAGGAAGGATAACACTTGGCCTAGTTGTGCCACACCTCGGCCTAGATGTGCCACACCTCGGTCTAGGTCATACCAATCCCGAAACAAGATCACTAGGTGCAAGGATCAAAGATCTAGGACGCCTAGATGATAACATCTCGGCCTAGATGATGACATCTCGGCCAATATGCCAGGATGAAGGTGGAGGTCAACCAAAGTGGTTCCAAGATGGTCCTAGGTGTAAGAGGTTCAAAGGTGTGACCTAGGCTTAACTTGACCTAGGCTTGACATGACCTAGGCTTAACATGACCTAGGCTTGGCATGACCTAGGCTTAACATGACCTAGTCTTGGCATGACCTAGGCTTGAGACAGCAAGGAAGGAACAAAGCATGCATACAACACTTAGGCAAATCACATAAGCACAAAACAAGACAGGGACCTTTACTTAGGCAAAACAAGTCAAAGTCTACAGGTACAAACTTAACTAGGCAAAATCATAAAAATGCTCATGAACATGACTAGGACAAGAATGTGGGTTATTACAGTCTACCCTCCTTAAAGAAGTTTGGTCCCCAAATTTAAGCTACCTTGCCCCAAAACAATTCCGGATGTCGGATTCTCATCTTTTCTTACTAACCTTCCTAATCTGAAAAATGATATGTTTTCTCTCTCTGCTGGCTGACTTAACCCTCTGCTGGGACACGTGGCAACGACTAGTTGGCTCTCCTAAAAAAGGTGACAGAATGACAAGACAAGAATATGACAAAGTATATACAACAAGTAAGGTGACATGGGCACTCCGGCAGGTAATGATCTCGGATTAGGACATAGGCTTCGGCAAGAAGGTTTCAATGATCTCAGCTAGGAAGGATAACACTTGGCCTAGCTGTGCCACACCTCGGCCTAGATGTGCCGCACCTCGGTCTAGGTCATACCAGTCCCGGAACAAAATCACTAGGTGCAACGATCAAAGATCTAGAACGCCTAGATGATAACATCTCAGCCTAGATGATGTACATCTCGGCCTAGGTGATGCACACCTCGGCCGAGATGATGACATCTCGGCCAATGTGCCAGGGTGAAGGTGGAGGTCAACCAAAGTGGCTCCAAGATAGTCCTAGGTGTAAGAGGTTCAAAGGTGTGACCTAGGCTTGACACGACCTAGGCTTGGCACGACCTAGGCTTAACATGACCTAGGCTTGAGACATCAAGGAAGGAACAAAGTATGCATACAACATTTTGTTAGGGAAAATCTATAATTCCCCACAAGTAAATCAATCAATGGGAATAAAAACTAATGCGGAAAAATTAAATCAAAGGCAACACAAGAATTTTACGTGGTTCCCTCAATGTGAGGTACGTCCACGGGATCGAAATCCGATTCCACTATCAACCAAATAAGTTCCAAACGATTACAAACGAGACACTAATGGTCTCACAAAACCACCCTTAGGTGAATTCCAAATAATCACAAATAAACTAGAGGAAAAACCTCACTAAATAGATGAACTAAAATCTTCAGAACCAAAGTTATAGAAGACCCAAAATAACGAACCAACACTAACCGAGGATGCCCCAAAACCAAGCTTCAAAAAGCCAAAATTGAATGAATATATAAATCTTCGGCACTGTCACCGAAGTAATGAAATAGTATGGCCGCCGCACCTTTTTGTGTGTTGAACAAAAATAATATATATATTAGATATATATATTATTAAATCTTGGGTTTTGTAATCAAACCCTAATTGTATCCAAATTGAATTGGGTCTCCACAAATATAATATATAAAAATATATTATACTAAACCAAGCCAAATTAAAACTCTTTTTCCAAAACCAATTGGGTCCTACACTCCAATAAGGAGGTATACCCAACACACTTAGGCAAATCACATAAGCACAAAACAAGACAGGGACCTTTACTTAGGCAAAACAAGTCAAAGTCTACAGGTACAAACTTAACTAGGCAAAATCATATAAATGCTCATGAACATGACTAAGACAAGAATGTGGGTTATTACAAGAGTAGTAAATTTGGTAGCTACAAAATGTCTTTGAAAACATTGAAGTTTCGTTGGTTTTGGGTAAAAGAGTAGAAAGTGTTTTAAGTGAATTTACCAAATTCAAATTGGTAGCATGTTGTCTCCTGTTCACAAAGTCGACTGATCGGTATTGTTGGGATTTATAAGTACATCAAGTCTCGTTTTAATGATGTTCATTTTTTAGACCATAACATATAGATCACCTATTAAAAAAATCAAGTTGACTTGATAATCATAGCTATGTTAGTTCATGACATTTACTTGCAAAAAAATGAACGATAAATATTATTTGGAAATTAGACAATTTAGTTTTTGGAAGACAACTGTAATAAACTAATGTGGCTACGATTATTGAATCGACTTGATTTTTTTCCTAAATGATCTGCACTTTGTGGTTTAAAAAATGAACTGTTCGGATTATCAATATGAGACTTGTAATAGACTCCACAGATCCAAACATCACCGTTTAGTCCACTTTGTGAATTGAAGACAAGCTAAGCCCATTTAAATATGGTACAAGTTTTCAATCTAAAAATATATAATAAAAAAATCCGTATAGGTTTGAAGCAACGATCGGATAAGTTTTAGAGGAATTAGAGATTTAGAAAAATTTCTCATAGAGGTTGGATTTCAAACTTCTTAAGAATTCAAAAACAAATACATACTGTCAAACTAAGCAGATTAGAGCTGAGTATAAAAGTTGAAAAAATTGTAAATCGGTCTGATTCAAACCAAATTACATGGTTTGGTTTGGTTTTCTCAATGTATAATTCGATTCTGGATTTTGAAATAGACGAACCGTAGTTCACAGTTTGGTCCGTGATTTTATAGCTACGAATTCAGCTGGAACTAAATTGGACCATTTAGATTATATATATAACTTGTTACCGACTATAAATATTAAAATATTTTATTAGTATAAAATATATTTATTTATAAATTATAACTCTCTACTATTATAAAGTATATTTTTGTATTATGAAACTAGTTTTAAATAATTATGTAAACAATTCTTAGGTTGTGAATAATATTTTGTGATCATATTAGGAATAATTATAATACTTTTAAACTTCGCAGTTCCAAATTGAACCGAACCATGATTTAGTGGTTCGGTTCGGATTGGTTTCAAGATTTTTATGGATTGATTTGGTTCCAAATTTGATAGAACCATAGGTAATAGATTGATCTTGGTTTACAGCTAAACCGAATCAATCCAAACTACTCACCCTTAAAGCAAATTACACAAACAAAATTGAAAGAAAGAAAGAGCTAAAGTTTAAAAGATAAGTTTTGTAACAGCTAAAGTTGTTCTATATGCTAGCTGAAACTGCTTCATACACTCTTCTAGAAAGAATAAGATACCATGTACTCTTGTTAAATTTTAGGGTTAATTATCAACTAATCCCATTAAGTAGACTTAAATACTAATAAGTCCTATTGACTTTTTGAATTACTAAGAAGTCTTACAATACTTATACCTATCAAGTTCTTTCATCTTCTTTTTCTGTTCTCTCTCTCTCTCTCTACCATTTTTCCAAAAGCTTCACACCACCATTGTTTACCACCACTATCGCCATTGTTGGGCTGCACCACCACCATTGTTGTCGTCGTCCACCTATCATCTTCTCTTCTCTCTTTCTCTCTCTCTCTCTCTACCATTTTTCCAAAAGCTTTATACCATCATTGTCTACCATCATCGCTGCTATCGCCGTCTACCCGCCACCACTATCGCTGCTGTTTACCCACTACCACCGCCGTCGTCATTCATCTACCACCACCACCACTATCATTATTCAGATGGCGCTACCGTTTACCAACTATCTCCACCATCTTTGCAGATCTATTTACACTTTACCGTTGTAGATCTACAATCCACCGTTGTTGATTTACACAACCACCACATCACCACTGCCTCTTTTGTTTCAAATTCATATTTATTTTCTAGTGATAAATTTAGCCCTCTCTCTTATTATTTATGTATGTGGAAGATGATAGTGGATTCTTGTAAGTGAGTGAGTGAATATGAGTAAGGATGTCGGATATTAATGAATAAATTTATCAGCCTGATCAATAAATTTACAGTGATAAATTTATCAATCTAGACTTATAGGTAAATAAGTCTAGTTAATAGAATCGACCCATAAGTATCCATTAATTTTAATAATTAAATAGGTAAGAAGCATTAAGTGTTTTCTCATCATGTTCTATGTGTACATGTTCAATGCCATCATCTATGATGTTTACCTCAATTAATCTTTGATGTTTTCATACAATTGTTTTGGTTTTTCTTGCGAAGTTGGCCTTATTATTGTTTACACTTTGAAAAAACTTTGCGAGTATTATTGGATCATTTTATGTTGCTTGAATAATAATTCTCTCCGTAGTTGTTATAAAATTAAAC
This sequence comes from Camellia granthamiana, assembly GCA_036172215.1. Taxonomy (NCBI): domain Eukaryota; kingdom Viridiplantae; phylum Streptophyta; class Magnoliopsida; order Ericales; family Theaceae; genus Camellia; species Camellia granthamiana. The sequence continues at coordinate 32,992,735 of CM069904.1, read as the reverse complement.
CTTGAATGAGTCATTATGTCACGATCCCATCTTGCCCCAAACGAAATAGTGTGTTGATCGGTCAGTAATCGCAGACTACCAAAGTTCTAACTTACAAAATAAGTTGGACTTATGATAATTGGGGCAAAAATTTCATTTTCAAGTGCGGAAGCCATTATTTCTTATATTGAGTCCATTTGAAAACATCCATTCAGAGCAGTGCATAACTATATGAAGTGAAAGCATATATTCCTCTTGGATTGTTATCTTACATTATTACATGATCTAAACAATAAGGTAAAATACAACACTTATGACAAAACTTTACAAAGATAGTACAAACGTACAAGACCATCTTCTAATCAAACTCGTCTTCGTAATTGAGCTCTTCATCACCTACATATATATATATAAGGGATAGGGGTAAGCCATTGCCCATTAAATAGTAATGTAGTAAATTCGTAAACGAATGAATATCGATGAGCTTTAATAAAATCAAGCACAAGATCATAGTTCAAACATAACATAATTTGTACATGATAAAACAAAGCTTAACTTGCAAGCATATACATAGCGATGAACATATCAAGGGCTTCGAGAACATCAAGGTCCACAATAGGTGGCAAGAGGAGCTCAATTAGCAAGAGGTTATTGGCATGATTTCCCAATAATAAAACAAGATTCAAGGTGTCATCTAAATACATGATACAAGAGTATAGGATGTTCATTCATAGTAAAATATTAGCATAGTTTTCATAAATATAGCATAGGTTTTGCATTTCAAATCATAGTTTAACAAACATAACCTTACTACACTACTACTCACAAATCGCTCTTAAATATGGGTTTCACCTCCAAAGTGCTTAACCTACACAAACAATCATACAAACATCGATAAAGCGAAATGCGAAATAAACGTGTCAACTTAACTTCGATTTTCTTCCTTAACCACTCTTACTTTAAGTCAATTTCTAAGCCTTATTCAATCATATTTTAGGTTTCAAAAGAATATAATGAGGTCTGGTGCATCAAAACGAGCTAAAATGATGAAATCGGGTGAACGTGTTGGCAAATCCATTTGGGCGAATTTGTTAAGCTTGAAAAATCCGCTTGTGCAGATTGAGGCAGTGACTACCATTAGTAGTGCACTTTCAATCTACTTGTGCGATATTTAAATCCGCACGAGCGGTTTTAAGTAGGCAAAATAGGTTAGTGTGTGTTCTTGATGTTTTCTTCCATTCTCTTCCATCCAAAGCTTCAAATCATGATATTTCAAGTCCCAAAACATAAATTAATGATAGAAAATAGATGGAAAAATATTTGTATGCAATATTTCAAGCTTCAAACTGAATCAGAACATGATTTTCACAACAAATCTTCAAAACCTATTTTATTTTCCATATCCTTCTTTTTATTCTTTCAAAGCATGAATTCAAACTTACAAAACTCTTGAAATGTTCATAAAAACATGAGGCTTTAGCTTCTCATGCAACAAGAACATCACAATCATAATCAAAATAGCAAGGATTCTAATCACCTAGCTTGTTTTTCAACCTATTCATCTCTTTTCCATTCTTTTCCTCATTTCTTCATTACTAACTCAATTAAATCCTAACTTCTTTTCTATCTTAGTAGGTAGGACTATTACAAGATTTAGAGTTCAAACTTACCTTTTGGATGATCAAAAGTGGTGTTCTAGGTTGATTTCCTCAAACTTCTTCTTGTCTCTTTCTTTCTCTTTTATTCTCATTCTCTCTCTTTTCTTCTAGTTCTTTCTTTCTCCAGCAAATTTTCTCTTCTTTGATTTTATCTTAGACAAAAGGCTAATAGAGACAAAAAGGGGAGGCGTGTGTTTGCATCACCTATATGCTTGCTTCATCAATGCCTTAATCTCTATCATTAGTTTAATTAATCAATCTTAATTATAATTAATCAAGGTTAGTCTCTAATTAATCAATGTTTAACTCAATCTTGCTTAGCTTAATTAATCCTAATTAAGATTCATTAGTCCTACTTAATTAACACTAATCCCGATTAACAAAATAATATGTAGCATTAGATTGACAAGTACATTGGTCTAAGATTTTTAAGCTCCTTGATTAGTGTTTCCTGAAATATCTAAGTGTTCAAAATTCACATTCAAATCTTTCCCCTAACTCTTGATGTTCACCAAGGTTTCCATGGAAAGCCTTTTCTTTCAAATTCAAGCATCCCCTAACTCTTGATAATCTTTAAGTGTTTCTATTCTTAAGTTTGTTTCATCAAGGCATGTTTCTCACTTCTAATTTCTTACCAATTGCATTCTTTTCCTAAGGTTTCACCTTAGAAATCCATGTTTCTATCTCTAGAATACTATAAAGTGATTAAATTAAGGTAGGTATTCAGTTATGTTAGGTAAAAATGCTTTTGATGTGAGACACACTTGCTTGCTATGCTCAAGAGGTGACTAGTTCCTAAGCCTTAGTTCATAGTGAAATTCACATATTCAAAGCTTCTTAACTACTCATTTCTAAGCTTTATCTTAAATATTTTGTGTAATGAGATAGTTAATTTGACTTAGAGTATTCAATGATGGATAATCATATAGTTATAGCACGCGGTATTCTTTGGAGTGTCACACATTAACTCATTATCTCTATCTTCTAGTCTTACTAAATCAAAATGTTTAATTTGCTAATACATAATCAATGTTAATTAGGGTTGGCTTAATTAGATTTGGTAGAACTTCATGAACGTACAATGATTTTGAAAAATCACTAGTCCATATTTATTCAAGAAAAAGTATGATTAAATCAATATTTAGATAAAAATTTAAATTTTTTTATTAGAGCTAAAATATAAATTTGTATTGGGATTCTTTGACATAAATATATTTGAACTAATTTGCAAGCAAACATTCCTTCCAACTGTGATGTATTGTAAATTTATTTTCAAAAAAGGAGACTTTGAATTATTTATGTATCCTCTTTAATGAAGACTTTGTATTGTAAATCTGTCTTTAGGTGATTGTTGACAATCCCTTTTACTCATAACCTTGTGTTCATGAACAGGTTGTGAGTTCAAACCCCATATGAGATGTTGGGGGTGATCCCTTTCCCCTTTTTGCTTGATAGAGGATAGAATAACTCGTAATGAACGTTAAAAAAAAATGACAATCTCTATCAAATGATTTCATTTTATATTATGTATTATAAGGTTTCAAATTTTTGTATAATTTTTGCTTATAATAGCAAATTACCTGTGCTTGAAGGCACTCGTAACACAAATTTACACCAATTTAAATCAGTCACTCCTATGCAATTGACTTACCCAGCCCTCTTTCCCTCTCAATTAATACTATGTATTAAGTCAAATGGTCTTCTCAACCAAGAGCCTTGTTCATGGCTTCACCAAAAGTAGAAATATAGTGGAATTGTTTTTAAATATTTTCTTTCTATTTTTAAGCCTTTAGTTTACTCTTTTTTATGAATCTTTTGAATTTTAAACCTATGTTCTTGGCTAAATATTAATTTAACTATACATTTTTTAAAAAAAGTTTGGAGTTCTCCTTTCTATTATCTTTTTATTCGATCAATTTACTTTTTATTTTATTTTATTGAAGAGCTCGATTCAAGAACAAATCAAGACTAATTTTTTAACATGTTCTATAACTCAGTTTTGATCATTTGGTTGTGTACAATATTTTTGTTGGAATAATTCCTTATGTGTATGGTGTGAAACACGTAATCATTGCATCAAATATATTACCAAATTATATAAAAAAAATATAAGTTGAATATAATGTAAATTGTTTGGGTTAAACCAAATCAAACCATATACAGAAAATCAGAAATACTTACAAAAAAGTAGAAAACTTATAAACAAATTGTAAAAATTTGGAAAAAAAAACAAATGTGATCGCGGCTTGTATTGGACACAATTTCCTTAAGGCAAATTCGTTACTCGGTATGGTGCTCACGAGTTTTTATTAGATACCCAGTGTAACGCCCCGAAATAATTGCTATAAACCATCCACGATATTAATTTCATAATAATGAGTGATGAAATACTTATCTTTCATATCTCCCAAATATTTTTACAAGCGGTAACATATGCAGGTATAAATTTATAAATCTAACCCTGAATCTATAGCATATGTATAACAAGAAATAAGGTAAGAAAGTAAAACAGATAAATAAGTGCCCTAAAGGCTTACAACTTTCCAATATAGTTCTTGGTTACAACAAAAGTGGACTTTAGGTCCAATACATTTAAAGCCCTTGGCTATACAAAGTGAATACAACAAAATGAAGCTCTTGCTCCAAATCCTTCCAAGCTACTGTCTTAGTGGAGGCATATCGTCAGCACCTGAAATGTTTTTCCTACATGGGGTGAGCCAAAGCCCAGTATAAATAATTCAACACAATATATGAATCTTAACAAAGCTATAAGGTGAATGCATATGTAATGCTCGTGCCAAAACATTTTATGTCTCTTTCCAAAACCATGCCATGCCACATTAATATCAAAGTTCATAAATCTTTTCCTTTGCAATAGAAAATAGGGTAGTGAATCATACTCTGGGAATTTCAAAACAATACAACATTTCCCGAAACTTTCGTCCGGAGGAAACCGTAAACCGGGACTCATGTAAACGTAGGCTATAAAAGCACTACTATTGCCATTTCACAAAAATTTAGTCTACAGGATTGGCACCCATGTATACGCGCTATTTTTAGGACTTTCACCATGGACACTCACGCCAACTTAGTTCAATATTACAATTCATGTTTCCCAGAGTCACCATTTTTCTCAAAATGATAAAAAATTTCAATGTATAAGTGTGAAACAATACTCAATGCAAATGAATGAGAAAATAGTTTCAATTCTCTTAATTTACATGCAATTTCTACAACAATCATAGCTATCTGTCTATATTTCTGTTATGTTTTGCGAATTAAAGGCTTTATCGGCATCCGATCACAAAATTGACTCGGTATATGTGTTATTTAGAATTTTTAGAATTTTATAGTAAGTTTAATTGAAATCTGATTCGAAATCAAATAATTAGAATAAATTAGAGGCAGATTAATTAACTTTAATCACCATAACTAACTTAACTTAGTCTAGTCCTATAAAAGAGTCCAATTAAGCTTATATACTCGTACTTACAACCCCTTAGTTGCGATTAGAGAGAGAGAGGATAAGAGAGGACTCAACAATTTGGTGAGAGAAAGAAGAAATTGAAGGAGATTTGGTTAAGACTTGAAGAATTGAACTAAGACAATACTTGAATTCAACATTAGGTATGAAATTCATCCTAAATTCTTGGAATTAAGTCATGTAGAAACTAAGTTCATGGAGTTGTAGGATCACTGGCATGAATTTGAGTGTGTTGAACATGAATTACCATGAATATGATGAATTTGAGATGAATTGCATACATGCATGTGCATTACATTGCATTTAGAGCATGTTGTCTATGAATTTGTCCCATGCATGTTCATATTTTGGTTTTAGTTTAAGAATTCACCATGTTTTTTAGTAGAACATCTCATTTGATCATGATTTGGAGACTTGGAATCTCGTTCATATCATGAATGTCATGTTTACATTATGTTTTTAACATTCCAAGCTTGATTTTGTACAATTGACAAAGCTTTTGGGCTTAATTTTGCGAAATGGCTTTTGACTCATGATATATTATGAATTTATAAGTGTTTTCTTAAGTTTTGGCCCAAAGGAACATGTTTTGTGGCCTAGTTTTGAAGTTGGGAGTGTAATCTGGAAATTTCAGAATTCTACATCACCGCTCGAGTGACCGAAGTTGCACTCAAGCGACCATTGTTTGTTTTGTACCTCCGCTCGAGCAAAGAAGTCTATAGTGATCCGGGCTTAGACTTGATCCATTTATTGCTTTTGAATTCGGGAAACCATATTCGTGATGGTCGTTCTTTTCTCTTCATATTTGGTTTTGGCTTTGGGGGCCGACATCGCCCTTGTTGGGGTCAACACTGCCCTCTTGTCGTTGTTTTGTTAAGCTCCAAGAGTCAACACTAGTGTTGGAAGGGTTAACACCATCTTGCTGCTATGTTCTTGGAATAGCTACTGAAATTTAGGGTCGACACCAGCCTTGGTATCGACACTTGTCTTTTGTTGTTGGCCTCAAGGGTCGACACTAGTTCGGGAAAGATCGACCCTTGTATACAGTAGAATCTGGGTTTGGTTGTTGAAATTTAGTGTCGACACCAGTGTTGGAAGGGTCAACACTTTGTCTTCTACCAGCATTGTCATTTCTTCTTGAAAGGTCGACACCACCTCCACAAGGGTTGATTTTTTTTTTTTTTTTTTTTTAGATTTTAGTTTGGTTTTGGGCCCTACTTCTTAGGGATTTTGACTTGCTCTTTTGGGTTGACTTTGGGACCTTATTCCACTTTAACCTAACACTATAAATAGGACCCTCACTTACCATTTTCTTCACTTTTCCTTCTCTTTTCCCTCTCTAAACTGTGAGTCCCTCTTTTCTCTCTCTAAACTCACTTTTTTGCTCAAAGATCTTCAAATCTACTCACTTGGAAGCATCTCTTCACTTTGCTTATTTGACATTAAGTGTAGAGCTTGTCGAGGGCTTCGTTTTGATTGGAGCAAATCATCGTTTCGTCTCCGTCGACTTTTTGGGTTTTCTTCCTTCTTCCTCTTCTAAGTTTAAGGTAGGGATTCTTCACACTCTCTTATGAATTTTAACTTAGCTATTTGTTATTTCTAAAACAACATTGTGATTTTTTGGAGATTTTGGACAAATCTAGGGTTTTGGTTGGAAATCAAAAAGTGGGATTTTCAAATGGGTTGTTAGAAATGCTTGTAAAAAGGTGTTTATTGTTGATCTATGATGAAGTGATGGGTTTTCACCTTTGGAAATGATTTGTAAAGAAGAAGGGGATTTTTCCCTACAAATATCAAATGTTGATCTTGTAAAGATAATGGAAATAATGTTGGGTTTTATGTAATTGAGATGATATCTTTTTTTACTAAAAAATGATTTTGAAAGAAAATGAGGTTTTGCTCTTAAACCGTGGATTTGACATGTATTGGAAAAATATTGAAGAATGATGTTGGTTTTGTAATATCACTCATGTCTTGATAATGGTGATGGAGGATATTGATGACGATGGTAGAGTTGGATATGTTATATCGCTCACACCTTGCAAATGATAATAATGTATAGTGTTATTGAAATTTTTTGTTTATTAGAGATATCTGTTTTGGGTTATCGGTGGAGAATATCTATGATTGTTGTAGAAATTGCATGAGAATTAAGTGAATTGAAACTAATTTCTCATCCTTTTGCATTGAGTGTTGTCACGTTTTTAATACATTGTAAATGTATGATGTTGGGAGAAGAAAGGGATTGTACTCCATGTTTAGGAGAAGAAAGGGGATGTACTCCATTGAATTAAGTTGGCCGGAGTGTCTAGGGTGAAAGTCCCGAAAGCCACGAGTATACATGGGTGCCAATTCCTACAGACGAAACATCCGTAAAATGGCAAATAAAAGTGTTTGTGTGATGGTTGTATTGGTTAGAGACCCATTGAGTTGTACCCTCAGTTTGGTCATCTGAATAAAATGAAAATGACTCATGAATGGAGATAAAATGGATCGAGATATGAGTTCGACATAATTTGATTTTGCAAAAGAGTTATATAGAGCATTGCATATGCATTCACCTTATACCTTTGTTAAAATTCATATGTTGTGTTAGATTATTTCTACTGGGTTTTGGCTCACCCTATATAGGAAAAACATTTTCAAGTGTTGGTGTTATGCCTCCGCCAAGGCAATAGCTTGGGAGGACTTGGAGCAAGAGCTTCATTTTTGTTTAATTGTGTATTTGTTTTGTATAAGCCAAGGGCCGTTAAATGTACTGGATTTAAATCCATTTTGTTGTAACCAAGTATTGGCTTGGAAAGTTGTAAGCCTTTAGGACATTCTCTTAATTGTTTATCTTTCATTTTACATTCTTCATCATGTAACATATACTATAGATTCAAGGTTAGACTTGTGAATGTATATTCACATATGTTGCACTTTTGTATAAGAGACTGGAAGTTAATGAAAGATAATTATTTCATCTTGTGTTGTTGTTCGATTAATACTGTAGATCGGTTATTGTATTTATTTCGGGGCGTTACAAAGTCTAAGCTCGAGCATAAAATTCATGCTCCTAGAAGTTTTACAGAACTTTGCAGATCGCTCGAGTGACCAAAATGGCGCTTGAGCGAGGACCCTGTTTACTCAGTCTTTGGCTTGAGCGACCATCAAGTGTCCGTATAGTGGAAAAATCATGTAACCAGTACTTTTGTAGACTTTGCAGACCACTCGAGCGACCAATGTTGTGCTCGAGCGGACCGCCCTGTTTTTGAAAATTTGACTAATTGTTTCAAGTTACATTTTGGTATCCTCATTGCATCTTAGGCATTCCTAAGCCCTAATTAAGACATAATGATGAAGATAAAGATTAGAAACACACCCAAGCAAGAAAGAAATAAATTAAATGAATTTTGAGCGTATGTTTCAATGTGTATTCGTTCTGTGTTTGTGTAAGCCACGCGCCATAGGCTATCTAATTATCTGCTCTATTTGTCTGTTTTATCTGTTCTGTCTGTTTGCTATTGGAGCCAACTGTGAGTAATAACTTTGTAAAGTTATGTTCAATTATAATTATTTTCTAAATGATATAAGATGAACTGTTTTTTGAATTATTATCTTTTGTATGAATGAATAGTTGTCCAATATTTCTGAAATGTATTCGTGGCATCATCAGCTCCAAATGACATTTGTTATCTGTTATGTTATGTCCCAATTATGGGCCAACTGAATGTCTCATGATCCAACTGTTATAGATCCTTTTGCATATGTCCCAATTACGGGCCAACTGAACATCTCATGAGCCAACTATACCGTCTCCGTGCATGTGAGTCAACTATATGCCTTTATGGCCATCCCTTTGTGGGACAACTGTTTCTGTTAGTGCTAATAGATGTACCACGTATGATTGACTGTAAATTCTGATTATGAATAAGATTCTGACTCCATTTCTATTATGAATACTGATTTTTGAAAAAGAATATGAATCCATTTTTGATATAAGTTGAATTCTGTTTTCTGTATCTGTTATGGACAACATTCAGTAAATCCTTTACTCTGTTATTATTCACTAGGCTCCAACTCACTGTATTATTTCCGTATATAGGTGACCAAACGCGTGACCAGGCTCAGAGTTGATTGCCTAGAGTTTTGTTTTGTTGGCCAACCCTTATGCCTTCCGAGGAGGTTTCGAAAAGAGTCAAGTGGTCGAGTTTTATGAACTAATTTTAAGACTTTGTTTTCTTTTACTGAATCTGAACAAGTTTCTGTTTATCTGTATATTGGGCTAAGTCCTATTTTGGTTTAATCTGTATATGTGGATGACATAAGACTAATGTAATTATGATGTCACATGTGTGTATATAAAGTTTTAAATTTTTGTTCTATGTATGTCTACATAACTCTATGGACATTGTATTTTGTATAGTTGCTTCTGCTAGCCCCTTAATTGTATGTTATACTGTACAGAGGCCTTTGGTAATCCAAGGATTACTAGCCGGTTACGATGCTAAACCTATAGGGGCGGGTTTGGGTCATGACAGTTTGATACAAGTACGGCTACGTCCTTCTTCATTCCCTTCCACCAAAACTGGCGACTAAGGTCATGATACGTCTTTGTGCCTCCCAGTTGCACCGTAGGGCATGAATGGTGAAACTCTCGAAGTACCTCCTCTCAACAAGACTCCGGTATGAAAAGACGGTCAAGATATCTAACACTCGAGTCAGAATACACATTCAAGCCTTGCTCTACTTTTCCATTAGAGATCTTCTCTTGGAGGGATTCTACCTCAAGGTCACCCCTTTCTTCTATAACTCGGCTCATAAGTGTAGGTTGTGCAACTACTGACAACAAAACTGCAGACTTAACGGACTAGCTAAGACGCAAGTCAAACTAACCAATAACACCCAACATTTCCTATTCTCTGATGGCAATACAAGCTACACTGCTAATATTTCCTACTCAAGGAACCGACCACTACATTGGCCTTTCCCATATGATAGTGCAACTCAAAGTCATAGTCTTCCATAAACTCTATCAACCTCCTCTGTCTCAAATTTAGATCTTTCTATGAAAACAAGTACTTTAAACTCTTGTGATCAGAAAACACCTCAAACTTCTCACCATAAAGGTAACGCCTCCAAATCTTCAGGGCAAAGATCACGGCTGCTAGTTCTAGGTCATAAGTGGGGTAGTTCCTCTCGTGTGTTTTTAACTGACGTGAGCCATAGGCTACTACCTTTCCTTCTTGCTTCAAAACACAACCCAAACCTTCTCGTGAGGCATCACAATACACCGAATAGCCCAAACCCCTCTTCGGAATAATCAACACTAGAGCTGTTGTAAGTCTAACCTTAAGCTCTTGAAATGACTTCTCGCAAGTCTCATTCCACACAAATTTGATTCCATTCCTCGTCAGTCTAGTCAATGGTGAGGCTAATCTAGAGAAATCTTTCACAAACCGACGGTAATACCCAGCTAACCCTAAGAAACTACGAATCTCAAAAGCATTCTTAGGTTACTCCCAATCTTGTACTACTTCTATCTTGGATGAATCTACAGTCACCCCTCCCCCAGATACTACAAGGCCTAAGAACTTTATTTCTCTCAAATAGAATTCACACTTCCCGAACTTAGCATATAGTTTGTGGACTCTAAGCAACTCAAGCACAACTCGCAAGTGTGTCTCGTGTTCATCCTCGGAGGGTGTGTAAATCAGAATGTCGTCAACGAAGACGACTACGAAGCAATCTAAAAACTCATGGAATATTCGATTCATTAGATCCATAAACATAGCTGGTGCATTGGTCAGCCCAAAATGCATCACTAGGAACTCATAATGGCCATACCATGTATGGAATGTCCTCTTCTAGATATCTTCCTCATTTACCCTCAACTAGTGATAACCTGATCTTAAGTCTATCTTAGAGAAACAACAAGACCCCTTCAACTGGTCAAACAAATCATCTATGAGAGGCATTAGGTACTTGTTCTTAACAGTTACCCAATTCAACTTCTGGTAATCAATGCAAAACCGCAAGGCACCATCCTTCTTCTTAGCAAAGAAAGTTGGTGCTCCCCAAGGCGAAGTACTAGGGCGAATGAAACCCTTATCTAGCAATTCTTGGAGTTCAATCTTCAACTCACTCAACTCAGCGGATGCAAATCTATATGGTGCCATAGAGATCGGTGTTGTGCTAGGAACTAAATCAATAGAGAACTCAATCTCACGATGGGTTGACAAACCAGTGAGATCCTCAGGGAAAATGTCCGGGTATTCATAAACTACCTTTGGCAATTTGACTTGGACTTCGTCACACTCACTACCTAAGAAGTTTGTAAGAAGACAACTAAGCTCACTCTACCCTCGCGGATCATACATTGGTGATAAAGCTCCATCGGCTTTGTCCCCCATAAAATAAAAACAATCACCGCTCAAGGTACATACAGTAACCCTCTGACGGTAACAACCTATAACAGCTCGATACAATGATAACCAATCCATACCCAAAATAGCATCAAAACTCGACATGTCAATCAACACAAATGCAAAAGGAAGTCGGATCGGCAACCTCTATGTCACAACTCCGACACCCCTATTCCAAAATAATCTCACCACCAATAGGTGACTTTACACTGAGTGGAGATACTAACCGAGCCAATTATAACTCCAATGTCGATGCAAATGCAGACGAAATAAAAGAATGGGATGCACCCATATCAATCAACACATTGGCAATAGAATTGCATGACAAGAAAGTACCTCTCACAACTGAAGGCGCTGGCACTAAATCTGGCGTGGTAACAACATACGCACGCCCCGTAAGTCTCTGCTCCACCTACTCACCCCTCGGAGCATAAGTCTGATGCACTGATTGAGCCGAAGAGGCTCCCTGATTGGCCTTTAAGGTCTGTGTTGACTGTTCAGGCATGTGGCTCTATGTCTGCCTCGAACCAGATGCACTAGGTGTGCTACCCAACTGAGGGCAAAACCTTTTCATATGCCCTGACTACCCACACTAATAACAAGTGGGTGGCTGCCCTCTTCCCTGACTTTAGCTCTAAGAACGAGCCCCAGGCAGTACAGACTGTTTCCCCCCTCCTCTCTGCGGGCAAGCTAGTGACTTGTGACCCAACTGGCTACATTTGTAACAAGAGAAACCTCCCTAATTACCTTTCCCTGAACCCGAACTCGGCACAGGGAAAGTGGACCTAGACTGTGTAGCCTGGGATTACTGTAAAGCTGGACCCCTCTGTCTCTTACTATCCTGACTCTCCCCCTGAACCTCTTGATTCCTCCTAGAGCCCCTCATTCGCTCATCCTCTGCCTGGACTACGATCTCAAGATGAGTCGCCGCCTCCACAAGGCGTTCGTAGTCTCTAATCATCGACCCGGTTACCTTGAAAAGGATTCCAGTCCTAAACCTCTTCTTGAAATCGATACAGCGGCATTCTTCTGTCGCCACAAGTTTTGGTGCAAATCTAGAGAGGCTTGTGAAAGCTGCCTCAAACTCAGTTACTGGAAAACTAAGCTGCTTGAGCTTCAGAAACTAGTCTCTCAACTTCTCCCTAGCAGTGGGAGGCAAAAACTTGTCTTGGAAGGCGTTGACAAAGGCTTTCCAAGTCACCCTAATGTGCCCATGCACATACTTCCGCCATTGATCCGCATCTCCCTTTAGCAGGAAGGATGCCAAGGTCATTCTCAAATCGTCGTCTTCGATGCCAAACATCTCGAATGTCTTCACCATTTATTCAAGCCATTCATCTACTTTCAAAGGCTCTTTAAGGTCACCCAAAAACTCGTCTAGATTAGACCGGAAGAACTTCCTCTTCAAGAACCACAGCCCTGCCTTAGCTACTTGGGCCTGGACTTGATTATCAGCCTTGAGAATGTCCATGGATTCCTGTAAAGCTCCAACCATTTCACGGGCCAAAGTGCCCATGGCATGTTGACCAACTGGTTCGACCACATTTCTTGAGCCAGAATCTCATCTGGTAAAGGCACCTTGTGCCTTCTAGGCCTACCATGCCTACCACCACCACATCCACATCTTGACATCCTAATGAAGGTAACAAAAGAGATTTGCACATTTACAAATGTGCCGAATCTAACTCACTCGCGTCCTAATGCGGTGGACAACAATAATTCACTCAACATAAGCACGTAGTCACATAAATAAATACAAATTTCCTTCCTAGATAATGACAGTCTCGCGGCATTGCTAGAGTTCCAATTAGAAATAACAGTGATCAAGTGTTTTTCTAATAGGACTTCTAGAAACCTGTAGACCCAATCAATATCTCAGGAACTAAATCCCACCCATATAACCACATAAGTATGTTATCACATAAGCATACCATACATACAAATATCTCCATTAAGCGAGACAAACCCATTATGGCAATAACCACTTCCCACGTACCTAAAGTATTCAAACCTGGTATGCTTTGATACCAAGTTGTAATGCCCCCGAAATAATTGTTATAAACCATCCATGATATTAATTACATAATAACGAGTGATGAAATACTTATCTTTCATATCTCCCAAATACTTTTACAAGCGGTAACATATGCAGGTATAAATTCATAAATCTAACCCTGAATCTATAGCATATGTACAACAAGAGATAAGGTAAGAAAGTAAAACAGATAAATAGGTGCCCTAAAGGCTTACAACTTTCCAAGATAGTTCTTGGTTATAATAAAAGTGGACTTTAGGTCCAATACATTTAAAGCCCTTGGCTATACAAAATGAATACAACAAAATGAAGCTCTTGCTCCAAATCCTCCTAAGCTACTACCTTGGTAGAGGCATATCATCAGCACCTGAATTGTTTTTCCTACATAGGGTGAGCCAAAGCCCAGTAGAAATAATCCAACACAATATATAAATCTTAACAAAGCTATAAAGTGAATGCATATGCAATACTCGTGCCAAAACATTCTATGTCTTTTTCCAAAACCATGCCATGCCACATTAATATCATAGTTCATAAATCTTTTCCTTTGCAATGGAAAATAGGGCAGTGAATCATACTTTGGGAATTTCAAAATAATACAACCTTTCTCAAAAATTTTGTCTGGAGGAAACCGTAAACCGGGACCTATGTAAACATACGCTATAAAAGCACTACTATTGCCATTTCACGAAAATTTAGCCCATGGGATTGGCACCCATGTATATGCGCGGTTTTTGGGACTTTCACCCTAGACACTTAGGCCAACTTAGTTTAACATTACAATTCATATTTCCCAAATTCACCATTTTTCTCAAAACGATAAACATTTTCAATATATAAGTGTGAAACAATACTCAATGCAAATGAATGAGAAAATAATTTCAATTCTCCTAATTTATATGCAATTTCTACAACAATCATAGCTATCTTCCACCAATAACCCAAAACAGATATTTCTAAACAGATAATTTATATTCCACAAAGGTAAACTTTCCAAATCTCAAGAGGTGAGTGATAATACATATCCAACTCTACTATTCTCATCAATACCAATCAAATTTCATAGTTTCAACATCAATTTCATTTATTAATACAAAATAAATATTTGAGACATTTATGGCAAAACCCCTTCTTCTTCCAAAACACATTCCGTGTATCTAAACCAATAATTTCATCATCACTGAACCTCATATCCACTCCCATACCCATTTCTGATACATCCATTTAAAAACTCCTCTTTTGGTTTTAAACCAAAACCCTAGGTTTGTCCAAAATCCTTCAAAATCATGAGATTGTTTTATAAAGACAAATAACTAAGTCAAAAAACATAAAAGAGTGTAGAGAATCCCTACCTCAAGCTTAGAAGACAAGAAAAAGAGTGAGAAGACTCCAACCACGCCGAAATCCAACTTTGTTTGAATCAAAACAAAGCTCTAGGTGAACTCTACATTTTTAACAAAGGGAGTAGATCGAGTAGTAGTCATTTGCGAAAATAGATTTTGAGGACTTTTAATGAAGTTGACTGATTTTCTCAAAATTATTCCATTTTTCCAAAATCTCAAACCATTCTTTGGACCACAAAGAGAAAATTTTCAGTATTTACAGCCTGACTCACATGATTTCAAAACGAAGAAGTAGAACAAGCATGCTAATCAAACTCTTATGTTGATCAAAATCTTTTTAGTCAAAAAACCAAAAGAAAAGGTCAAAGCGATGAACTAGGGGCACATTCAAGTCAGGTTTTATGTCCTTTCCTCACGCTCTCAAGTTCTCATCACCAAGGTCACATTAACTTGTACTTTTTCTTTCAGTCGAACACTCACTAGAACATGCACAGTAACTGGTGATGTTTTGTTTTGTGTCCATTTTATTCTGGCATGCATAAAGGGGTGTGTTTGGAATGTTTTTTTGCTTTGTTTTCCTTTCATTATGTTGTATTTTGTATTTTGGTCAGTCATAGGCTCGACATCTAGCTTAGAATTCATTGGAATGCAGCCATTCCCAAATTCAAAATTCAAAACAAATGGTTTTTTATGCTCAAGTGTTGTGTCATTCATGCCATTTGGATTTGCAAAACAAAACTGTTTTATTAAACTTCAGGGATCCCCGATCAAAGTTGTACAAAAGAGAGCTGAAGCTATAGGTGCCCGCTAAAAAAAAAAAAATAAATAAATAAATAAAAAATAGAAAAGAAAAGATGGAGCATTTTCTTGATTTCCGACAACAACCGGCAATAAAGATTACAAATCGACTTCATTTGCAAACAGCTTTGTTGCTCGACTCTACCACTGATTGCCTCGCTTCATCTTTATTCTGGAGAACGCTTCGAAGACCTTGCTTCAGCATTTGCAGAGCTTCCAAAAGAAATTACTCCCCATTGGCCGTCAAATGCGTAGTATGAGGGAACTCCGAAACGGGCCACAAAGGTCGCATGTCGTTTTATACATACATTGAAGCAACGAGAGTTATGCTGACAGTTAATACACTTCAAACCTCATGTTCTGCAGTTGACGGGACAAGTTAGAGACCACAATCACAGTCTCCACATATGACCTCAGCGATACGAGTTAGCCTCGATGTTAGACCGTGTTGCCATTATTTGCTCAACTAACATCGCTAGAAAGCTGAGAACAGGGAAAAAAGGAGGGGCGCGTTGTTGAGGTTCAAGGGAGTTAGAATTGATTATCTCTATCTTGGATTCGTTGAGGTCTGGAAAGAGAGTGAGAGAATCGCGGAAAGAGGCCATGTCAAAGGAAAATGATGCAAAAGAACGGGGTTGCAAAGCGATGGCAGAGAGAGTTCACAGCTTTTTGTTCTACCTCTCCTATAGGTCTCGGTTTAAGAAGAAAAAAAGGAAGGAGAAGAAGGCAAGGGGGTGACGTTACCGAGGTAATCATTGAAAAAAAATTTGGGAGGGTCTAGCTCTATAGGTCAGGTGATGTATTTGTTGAAATTGCACGACAGACATGACGCTCGAAGCAGATGAAGGAAGAGAGAGAGAGACAAAAATAGGAGAGGAGAGAGAGACATATATATATGTATATCTTTGTATGTATTTATATTTGCTTGTATATACTTTGTATGTGTATGTATATTGATGTATATACTTTGTATGTGTATGTATATGTATACTGATGCCTTCGTACATCGTTTAAACTTAGTTAAAACCTTCCCCCTTTCTATATAAGATACAGTTAGGTATGCTTGTTGGTTACACTACATTTTTACCTTTCACATTATAGGCCTCGGTTTCAGCAGAGAACGAGGAAGGAGAAGAAGACAAGGAGGTGAAGGTGCCAAGGCAATCATTGATGAATCAGGGTAGTTGGCTATCGACGGGCTGACGCAAATGTGGAAGCCACATGTCAAACGCAACATTCGAAGGGAGAGAGAGACAAAAACAGGTGAGGTGGGAGAGTTGCATGCATATGTGTATATGTATTGTATGCCTATGTATTGTATATATATTTGTTTGAATATTTTGTCACAAGAGTGGCTTGGTTAGGTGGTCTAGTTCGATGGTTAAGGATTGGAAGGCTGAGGTTGAGCCTGAGGTTGGGGTTTCAAACCCCCGTATCAACGCATTTGTGTTTCTCCCTTATTTTCGCGTGTTTTGCGTACGCTAACATCAGCAAACGGAGTTGTTAGGTTTTTGTTATTGGCAATCCCGTTTGACAAAACTCCTTTCAGTTGTAATTTTGTTCAACTTTTATTTTAGTGAGGTTATGAGTTTTTAGATGTGAATCCAGCCCGAATTATGCCTTGTAGAAATGTTTTAGAAGTCAATTCTTTCATGTTTGCTACTTCGCTGACTATGTTGTAGATATGCTTGAGCGGCCATTCTTACGCTCGAGCGGAGATCGCGGATCTGTTTTCTATAAATAAGTGTTTTAGTTCGATTTTTGGGTACAACTACCAAATCTTCTTTTTGGGTATTAGGGTTTTCATCTCGAGCTTTTTTGCTTGTTTCCTTTGATATCTGTAAGAGTTTAATCATGAATTGAGTAGATTCTATCAAAGGGTTTGTTTGTTTTGTTTTATTCACAAAAGAGAGAAGTGTTCTTCAATGGATTCTAGGGAATTTGGGCCTGAAGCTTTGGTGGATTCTGGAGTGACTCATCGTCGTGGATTCGACATCGGCGTTGTGGATTCAACGTTGTACAAGACAATTTCGAGGTGAAGACAGGGCTGGAAGAGACACATATGGGTCGGTTCGATTCAGGCGTGGATTCGCTAGGTAATTGAGAGTACACTTGTGTAATTCCTTTATGTCTTCTTAGTGGATTGTTTTTTGGCTTTTGTCTGTGATTTTTTATCACAATTGGAGGCGCTCTAGTTGTGGTTTTTCCACATTAAAATCTTTGTGTCGATTTGTCTTTGATTGTTTGATTGTGATTGCTATTTATTGTTTAAAATTGATGCATAATCACAAATCAATATCTAGGGGATTTCTAGATTCTTCAGGAGTATTCCTTGTCGATAACGAAATATTCCCCGAATGTGTATATGTGTACCATGTGTACATATCTGCATGTATTTTGTCTGTATATGAGTATGTGTATACCGTATATGTCTGTGTGTGTGTGTGTGTGTGTCTGTATATATATATATAGTTTGCCTGTGTGTGCTTGTATATGTATTTGTATTATGTAAATGGTATGTATATGTATACGGTATTTGATATTTATACACAAAAAATTGAAAAAAAAAAGAATGAAGAATTTTGAAAACAAAAGAAAAAAAAAATCGTTTTACTGTACCTTCTTCCACTCGCATGAGATGTTTTTGGACTTTGAATTTACAATTCCTCTTTTCGCATAAAACCCGTTAGGATTTCAAGTTTACTCGGTTAAATCCTTCTCCCTTCTCTGTATGAAATACAGTTAGGTACACTCGTTGGTTACACCATTTCTCATTCTTTTGCGTGAAACACATTAGGATTGCAAGTCTACTCGGTTAAAACCTTCCCCCTCATCATATGAAATATGGTTAGGTACATCTGTCAGTTACACCATCTTTCCTCTTTTCACGTGAAACGCGTTAGGATTACAAGTTTATTCGGTTAAAACCTTTCCCCTCACCGTATGAAATACGGTTAGGTACGCCTGTCGGTTACACCATCTTTCCTCCTTTTATGTGAAATGCGTTAGGTTTGCAAGTTTACTCGGTTAAAACATTGCCCCTCTTAGTATGAAATACGGTTAGGTATGCCTGTCGGCTAAACCATCTTTCCTCCTTTCATGTGAAACGCGTTAGGATTTCAAGTTTACTTGGTTAAAACCTTCCCCTCTCCGTATGAGATATGGTTAGGTACACCTATTGGTTACACCATCTTTGCTCCTTTCACGTGAAACGTGTTAGGATTAAACGTTTACTCGGTTAAAAGTTTCCTCCTCTCTGTATGAGATACGTTTAAGTACGCCTTTTGGTTATACCACATTTGCTCCTTTCACGTAAGACGCGTTAAGATTAGATGTTTACTCTATTAAAACATTTCCCCTCTTCGTATGAGATACGGTTAGGTACATCTGTTGGTTACACCACCTTTGCTCATTTACGTGAAACATGTTAAGATTAGATGTTTTACCCGGTTAAAACCTTTTCCCTCTCTGTATGCAATACGGTTAGGTACGCCTATTGGTTACACCACCTTTGCTCCTTTTATGTGAAACGTGTTAGGATTAGATGTTTTACCCAGTTAAAACCTTTCCCCTCTCCGTATGAGATACGGTTAGGTACACCTATTTGTTACACCACTTTTGCTCATTTCACGTGAAACGTGTTAGGATTAGATGTTTACCTGGTTAAAACATTCCCCATTTATAGGCGTTATACCCTCTGTTATGCTTTATATCATTTGCACGAGGCTTGTTTCATATGTTACTATCTTTATATCTTTATCATCACTCCACGACATTGCATCCTATTACATAATCATCAATTTTCAAAACAACCGGCTACGCGAAGCGTGTGAGTCCAACTTTCAAATTGTATGTCGAGCATGTCATTTGCATTCTGCCCCTGAACTATGCTGGTTTGATTCCTTGCAATGGGATGCGTAGGCATCCTTCAGGTTCAACCACTTGTATTGCATCTTGTTTGCTTGCCCAAGTCATACGGCTTTGTCAAAAGTGTCGTCTTCGGGTTTTGATATTCACTCACGTCGTGAAATGACTTTGAGCTCTTTCAAAGAGGGGTAACTGTAGACACTCCATTTTGACCAGCCCTAAAACTTAGGTGCTTTCTTTCAATCACCCTATGATGAATAACAAGAAGGTGTTTCTCACAAAATCCTCAACAAGAAAAATGGAATTTGGTTTTCTCTCAAAAACCTTACATCCCATTTTGGCCAAACTATTTTAGACCTTCAAACCCTCTTTTCAAAATATTTTTCCAAATATTTCTATGATGTTCCGAAGCTCCTTTTTCGATTAAAATATTGCACTTTTAAGTAAACCGAGTGAACTTTTTGAAAAATATTTAAAAACATCTTTTTTATAGGTTTGAAGTTGAAGGAAATAGGAGGGGATGGGAGAAAATTGGTTTAGAAAAAGAATGAGCATCAAATTGTTAAGAAAGAAATGAACAATCTTCACTAAATTAGGCATATCACTTTGTACACTTGGAATTTAGATGTGAGTCCACCACCATTGGAAAGTAGACTTCTGGGGCTTCAATTAGAATCAAGAATCACCTAAACCCGAGCCCGGATAAGGGAGATATGCCCGTTTGAAGTTGGGCTTAAGAGCAGATTTTGTTGACCCGGCCCGAGACAGTAGCAGACCCTTTTTTTTTTGGTTTTGGTTCAGTTGGGACACCCCATTGACCCATTTTTTGATCCATTCAAGTGCACCCACTCATTCTGCATTATCTCCACTCACCCTCCATTATCAAAAAAGGTTTTGGCCTTATCATAAAGGATGAATCAAAAGCAACAAAGTCTTAATTATCATTATCATCCTTATCATCCCCATCACCTTTGTCTTCCACCTTGTCCCCCATTCTTTGACTTGTTTATTCCTTCATGGCTTATACATTCAGATTGTCTATTGAATAGGGAGAAGATGGAATGAGGGAAAAATTCATTCGAGAGAGTTAGAGAGCAAAAGAGGAAAAATTGTCTAAATTGCAACCTTGAGCCAAATCACTTTCAAGCTTCCATAGCTACTAAAATTCCTCATTTTCATACACCAAAACCACTCCAAAATTTTGGATATAGCCAAAGATCAATTGCCTTGATCATAAGGAAGAGTGTTTAGTGATTGAAAGTGAGAAAAATTATAGAGTTAGACACTTTCCATACCATAAACTTTATAAACTTCATAATTTCGAATTGAGGATTTGAGAACACACTTCCTACACTTGAGGGTGATCAAAAGGGAGTTTGTGAGCTAAGGAGTTTATCCTTTCCTTGGAAGGTGAATTTCACAAACTTTTCATTTTCTTCCATTTCTTACTTATTTTGCTCTTTTGCTTTGACTTCTTATTATATTATATATTATTGTAATCTAATTGAAAGTGGTGAGATGAGACTCCCATATATATTATTTTTAGTTCTATTTTTGTTGTGAAAATCTAAGAAAACAGAGTTTGGCCGAGCTTACCGGGCTACCCGGCCCATTAGTTGGCCAGGTAGCCACCTAAAAGTACACCATCGTGTCCGCGACCTTCATGACTGTGCCCGCGACCTCTAGGCAAAATCAGGGCAGCCTTCTGATGTTGAGAAGATCAACCTCCGATGGTCTTTAAGGCGCTTGAAGCTGCTATTTTCTTATGTTTATTTTATTGCGAGTGTTTGTGAGGATTTTTATATTGTGTTGTAATATTTATTCATCTCCCTCGGATTTATAATATTTAAAGCGTTGTAATAATTTTCCATCCTCACTTCTTATCTATCCCATTCTTTAATCGCTTTCCCTAACTGTACATATGTATATATCTTGCATGCCATGCATATCCATGCTTTTACATACATAATTCATGCCTAAATCTGGCTAAATTTGCATCATTGTGCTTTAATTGATTGTTACATGATTTTGTGCTCTATCGCATGTTTTGTAATGTTTCACATGTCATGTTTTAGAAGCCGGATCTTTAGAAGCATCCTTGTGTATGTATTGCATTAGGATTTTGTATATAGGATCATGCATATTTTACTAACTTTGTTTTATAGCTGTTCGAGGGACATCGGTAAATATGTAAGTTGTTATGTTTTAGCATCCCGCGTGTACATAATTTTCTTATTATGTTTAGCATCCTAACATGTGACTGTTTGCTTATGTGATATATCTCTATGAATGTCGGTGGATGGAGGTTGTGTCGCTTAATTTGGAATGATATTGATTTTCATGTTTGTAAATTCAATTTCTTTGAGTTGTGCATCTGCGAAACTCTTTCAAAAAAATACATGAACTCAAATTGTTTCAAAATGAATGACATAGTCTATACTTGTATGCTTCACATAGTAAATTTTTAGGATTTATTAAATAAATCAGAATATGAACATATAAAGCAAATAAAACTGATATCATGGTTTAGTAGAAGCCGATCTTTGATTGGGTGAGTGGGGGTGCTCATTATTGACCTTTCCCTCTCATACCTAAGGTTCCGAGCCAAGTATCTTTGGTTATGATGAATAGAGGCCTTGGCACGAGTTACGATTTTCTAATTTTTCTAAAACATTAGGTGGCAACTCTAAAAACTGGTGATGCAGTTCATTTCTAACAAACATTTTGCAATAAAATAAATTTTCTATAAAAGTTGCCAAAACTGGACTCTCATTTATGTTTCACATTGCACTTGTGAAACTAGATCACAGAGATATCGGGAGTCCGAACTGTTTAATGCGCATGGGCACGGTCATTAAGGTCGCGGGCGCGATGCTGTACTTTTAAGTGGCTACCTGACCAACTAACAGGCTAGGTAGCTTGATAGGTTCGGCCAAACTCTGTTTTCTTAGATTTCCACAACAAAAACAGAACTAAAAACAATATATATGGGAGTCTCAACTCACTACTTTCAATTAGATTACAACAATATATAATATAACAAGAAATCAAAGCAAAAAAGCAAAATAAGTAAGAAATGCAAGAAAATGAAAAGTTTGTGAAATTCACATTCCAAGAAAAGGATGAACTCCTTAGTTCACAAATTCCCTCTTGATCACCCTAAAGTGTAGGAAGTGTGTTACCAAATCCTCAATTTGAAATTATGGAGTTTATGGTA
Organism: Camellia granthamiana; assembly: GCA_036172215.1. NCBI lineage: Eukaryota > Viridiplantae > Streptophyta > Magnoliopsida > Ericales > Theaceae > Camellia > Camellia granthamiana. The sequence goes on along the minus strand of CM069904.1, from coordinate 32,969,947 downwards.
TGGAAAGTGGCTAACTCTCTAGTTTTTCTCACTTTCAATCACTAAACACTCTTCTTTATGATCAAGGCAATTGATCTTTGGCTATATCAGAATTTTTGGAGTGGTTTTGGTGTATGGAAATGAGGAATTTCAGTAGTTATGGAAGCTTGGAAGTGTTTTAGCTCATAGTTGCAATTTAGACAATTTTTTCTCTTTTACTCTCTTTTCTCTCTAACTCTCTCGAATGATTTTTTTCGCCTCATTCCATCCTCTCCCTCTTTAATATACAATATGAATGTATAAGCCATGAAGGAATAAACAAGTCAAGGAATGGGGGACAAGGTGGGAGACAAAGGTGATGTGGATGATAATGATGATTAAGACTTTGTTGTTTTTGATTCATCCTTTATGACAAGGCCAAAACCTCTTTTGATAATAGAAGGTGAGTGGAGATAATGGAGGATGAGTGGGTGCACTTGAATGGATCAGAAAATGGGTCAATGGGGTGTCCCAACCGAACCAAAACAAAAAAAAAACAAAAAAAAACCAGGTTTGCTGCTATCTTGAGCCAAGTTAACAAAATCTGCTCTTAAGTCTGACTTCAAACGGGCATATCTCCCTTATCCGGACTCAGTTTTAGGTGATTCTTGAGTCTAAATTAAAGCCCCATAAGTCTACTTTCCAATGATGGTAGCCTCACGTCTAAAGTCCAAGTGCACAAAGAGATATGCCTAATTTAGTGAAGGCTATTCATTTCTTTCTTAACGATTTGATGCTCATCCTTTTCCTAAACTAGTTTTTTTCTATCCCTTCCAATTTCCTTCAACTTTAAACCTATAAAGAAGATATTTTTAAATATTTTTCAAAGAATTCACCTTCCTTCCATTTATTTCCACTTTGTCCTTATTCGGTTTACTTAAACGTGCAATATTTTAATCGAATTGGGAGCCTTGGAATATCGTAGAAACATTTGGAAAAATATTTTAAAAAAAGGTTTGAAGGTCTAAAATAGTTTGGCCAAAATGGGGCATAAGGTTTTTGAGAGAAAACCAAATTCCATTTTTCTTGTTGAGGATTTTGTGAGAAACACCTTTTTATTATTCATCATAGGGTGATCAAAAGAAAGCGTCCAAGTCTTAGGGCCGGTCAAAATGGGGTGTCAACAACCTTATAATTTTGCTAAGATTCACATACTGTGTTAGAGTATCTCTATTGGGCTTTGGCTCACTCTATGTGGAAAACAACTTTTAGGTGCTGATGATATGCCTCCGCTAAGGACGTAGCTTGGGAGGACTTGGAGCTTAAGGCTTCATTTTTTATTTCTTGATGTAACTATTTTTGTTTAAGCCTCAAGCTTTACTTGTATTGAGTTTAAACTCAGTTTGTTATAACCAAGTATCGTCTTGGAAAGTTGTAACCATTAGGGCATTTCATTATTTGATTTTATTTTCTTTTTACCTTGTATCTATGCCATATGCTATAGATTAAGAATATAAGATTTGTGAATATATATTGCATATGTCATTTTTTGTAATCATCAAAGATAAAATGAATAGAAGATATGTGATTATTGGTTAATTATAGCACTGTTATGAAATGAGTTAATGCAATTATTTCGGGACGTTACATTATTCAATCAAAATAAATATTTATTATCTCTTCAAAACTAAGAGTGAAACTCTCACCCGAGTAACTACTTACTCTTTCTTTTATGGTTAATGCTTAGTGATGTAACCCTGACATAATTGAATACTCACTAAATACTCACTAAAACATATAAACTAACTCTCCTTCACAAGTTTCATAATAATTTATGACAACTTATGTCATAATACTCAAAGTTACTTTAAAAATAACTTTCAAATTGATTATTAACAAAATAATAATTAACGCAAAAGATTCCTAAATATATTTCCAATTAAATGAAGCTACATCACTATTTAAACCATTATATTTAAATTTCTTCGGGTGTTAATCATTGTTTTGATATTGCAAGAATATTACTGCCACAATCTTAAGAAAAATTCACATTAATTCTGTTTTATCCAAAAAAAATTTTTTCTTTTTTTTCCCTGTTCTAGTTAAATACAGATTTTATATTCTGTTTTATACAGAATTATTACTTTTCCATGTTCTAGTTAAATATAGATTTTATATTCTTTATTTTGATTGAATTTTTTATTTTTTGTGTACTGTTATTTGTGCAATATGTTTTGATATAGAAATATTTATATTACCGATACCTGTGTTCGGTCAGATACTATTTTCTATTGTTTGTTTTGAACAATAATGGTATATCGTAATTTATAGGATGATCAGTGAATTCAAATTTGTTTTTACAATGCGTATCGTGCACAGTTATGTTTTCCTTTTACATAACATCTTATAAAGAGCAATATTAGGTATCATAAAATGATCATGAAAGATTTATGATCCTTGGATTACACTTAAAATAAAGTATCACACACTAATCAAGGTAATTCAATGGTCATAATTCTTTCATGATCATTTTCATGAAAATTTTTTCATAATCCCTAGTTTTTCTCTCTTATAAATTACTGATTTTTATCAAGATTTAGTTTCTCCATTAATTGATGGATATATCTTTTTATGTATAATTAAATCAGTTCAACAGATGATTCTTTTTGTAAAATTTCATAGAATAATAAAAAATATATATATATTTGAATCTTTGCATATATCTATTCTTTTTATGCGTATTATCATTTATATATATTGATGTCAACTCATATATATATATATTTTTATAAATAATTTTCATATCATTGAGAATGATATATTGATGTCAACTCATATATATATATTTTTATAAATAATTATATATATATATTTTTATAAATAATTTTCATATCATTGAGAATGATACATAGGTTCGTTGATTTTGTTATTAATTATTTATCATTGATGTCATTTTCATGGGAATATTAATTTTAGTATTTCTAATTAATGTGTAATGAGTTTTTATGACATTATATGTTGCCATGAAATTTTTGTGATATGTGTTATTTTTTGTCTGATTTAATTCCAATACAATATATGAAATTTAAATATATAAAATTTGGGAAATTTTCAATTAATTTGTGATTGAGATGATGACATTACCAAGAGATCTCTTTTGGAGTGTTATGTGAAAAATTATATTTTATGTTTGGCGCAATGATTACGTGTTTCATACGGTACACATAAGGAATTATTCTAACAATTCATAAAAATTTATTCCAAATTAATTGAAGAATATAAGTTGAATATAACGTAAATTATTTAGGTTAAACCAAACCAAATCATATACGGAAAATCAGAAATACTTATAAAGAAGTAGAAAACTTAATAATAGATTGTAAAAATCTAGAAACGAAACCAAATGTGATCGAGGCTTGTGTTAGACACAATTTTTGAAGATAAATCCGTCCCCCGCTAGTAATTACAAGTTTTTATTGGACGTTCGTTTCCTAAGATACAACGATCGAACCTTGCAAAAGCAGCACTACCACGGCAAGTGTGGTGAACCTTGCTGTGCAGAATTCTCTTTTACAGAAGAAGTACAGAGTGTCAAAGAAGAGAAACACAATATAAATTCCATACAAAATGAATGCAATTGGAGCCTATTTATTTATATAGGTGAATTGGTGCCTTTTTGAATGGTCATATGACTTTTCAAAAGAATCACTTCTTTTTTACGAAAAGGTGTAACTAGAAAAGACATGAATGATTTTTCAAAAGAATTCGAATTCTGAATCAAATCCTGTTTAAATTTGACTCAAAAAATTAATGAATTTATTTAAATAAAATCAAATTTTAAATTAAATAAATTTTGTCTTAAAATCATTCTCAAATGGTTGTATTTTTTAGTCAATTTCTTATTCACCTATTAATGGCTTCCAAGCCATTTTTTCAACAATTTTTTTACTCATCTAAAATAAATTGTGGTTACGCATAAATTGAGAGGGAATGATGGCAGGGTAGGTCAATTGCATGGGAGTGACTAATTTTAATTGGTGTCAAATTGTATTATGAGTACTTTCATGGGTAATTCGCTAGTACTATTTATTAATCAAAATGTAATTTTCGTTTGATAAGATCTATAAACATTAAACATTAATCTAAATTTTTTATTTATAAAAATTAAAATGTTAAGAAATATACATATATAAATATTAGTCCATCTAAATATTTAAAATTTTGAAATTAAAAAATCTTAATCTAAAAAGTAAATAAACAAAAAAAACTTATCATACTTAAGTCATATATAATTTAAAATTTAAAAATCTATATAAAAAAAATTTCAAGTATGGCTTTAGTCTTATATAGTTTTGGGATGTGGATTGGCTTTTTGGCTATTTTAACCTAAACTAAAAAGCCTCGTTTGGGATAGGTTTTTTGGCTTTTTTGACTTTTGTTAGAAAAAAATTGAAATAATTATGGTTTGGATGTAACATTTTGTCTTATTAGCTTTTTAGCATATTTTGTCATTTTGTGGCTATTTTAGCCCAAGATTGGGATGCCAAATGAAGGCTTTAAAATTTAGAAATATTTTCTTCAATTTTATTTGTATTTTTACTTTTGAAAACTAAAAAATACATATGGCATTTGAAACATGATCAAAATATTTATGACACATTTATTAATTAAAATAAAATTTCGCATGGCACATGTTAAAAAAATAAAATAAATACATGTGTAATGTATATTTTTATGCCATGTCCACACCCAGTGTGTTTTGATATTTCAATCAAGTTTAAATGCATACTTTGCCGAGCTAACTAGTTCGGTCAAAGAATTCAAAAAGTTAGTCAATCCTACCAACCCACTTTGTCGAGCTAACCAGATCGATCAAAGATTTTCAAAAAGTTGGTCAATCCTACCAACCCACTTTGTCAAGCTAACCAGCTCAGTCAAAGATTTCCAAAAAGTTGGTCAATTCTACCAACCTACTTTGCTGAGCTAACTAGCTCAGTCAAAGATTTTCAAAAAGTTGGTCAATCTTGCTAACTTACTTTGCTGAGCTAACCAGCTCGGTCAAAAAATTCAAAGAGTTGGTTAATCCTGCCAACCCACTTTGCCGAGCTAACCAGCTCAGTCAAGGATTTTCAAAAAGTTGGTCAATCTCGCCAACCTACTTTGGCGAGCTAACTAGCTCGGTCAAAGATTTTCAAAAAGTGGGTCAATTCTGTCAACCTATTTTGCCAAGCTAACCAGCTTGGTCAAAAAGTTCAAAGAGTTAGTCAATCCTACCAACTCACTTTGCTGAGTTAACCAACTCGGTCAAAGATTTCCAAAAAGTTAGTCAATCCTACCAATCTACTTTGTCGAGCTAATTAGTTGAGCAAAAATTTTCCAAGAAGTTGGTCAATCCTACTAACCTACTTTGTCGAGCTAACCAGCTCAGTCAATGATTTCCAAAAAGTTTGTCAATCTTGCCCACCTACTTTGCCGAGCTAACCAACTTGGTCAAAGATTTTTAAAAAGTTGATCAATCCTGCCAACCTACTTTGTTGAGCAAATCAGCCAGGTAAAGATTTCTGATTTCAAACCGAAACAATACAAAAGCATAGTAAAACTGCAACAAAACAAAGTTTGAAAAATAAACTATACTTATTTTATTGATGCTGAGCAAAAAGAAAGAAAAATACAAGTGCTGAAACTAAAAATAAAACAATTTCAAGTTGGTTGTATTCCATGGTCGTGGAACAACTCGGCCATCCATATCTTCCAGGTGGTGAGCTCATTTTCTTACTAGCACAACAACTTTGTATGGTCCCTCACAATTAGGTCCCAATTTGCTATCATCAGGCACTAAAGTGTTCTCCATGACTTTGCGTAGAACCCAATCACCCACCTTGAATTGCCTTGGATGCACTGCCTTATTATACTTTCTGGATTCTCTCTTTGTTCCTCTGCAAGGTCGAGTTCCAAGGTTATTGTCTCCCCGTTCAAGTCTGGGTCAAAATTCTAGCTTTTGATGGTAGGAAGGTCGACTTCTAGAGGGATGACGGCCTCCATGCCGTAAGCCAAGGTGAATGGTGTTTCCATGGTTAAATGCCTTGGGGTTATTCAGTAGGCCCATAAAATGTGGGGGGGTTCTTCAACTACTTTCCTTTCACCTTTTCCAGCCTTTTCCTCAAGCCATCCATGATTATGGTGTTTGATGCTTCGGCATGACCGTTGGCTTGCAGGTAAGTTGGGGTGGAGTTGTAGAACTCAATCTTGTGCTCTTCATAGAAGCCTCTGAATATCCTCTCATCAAACTGAGTGCCGTTGTCTGATATCAAATCCTTTGGAATTCCAAACTGAGTGATAATGTTCTGCCAAAAAAATTTCTTGACATCTTTCTCCTTAATGGAAGCAAGTGCTTCTGTTTCTACCCACTTTGTGAAGTAGTCAGTCACCATAATGAAAAACTTCATGTTGCCTGGTGCGGCTGGGAGTGGTCTCACTATGTCTTGACCCCACATTGCAAAAGGCTAAGAGCTGGTCAAAGGTAAGAGTTCTCTGGCCGGTTGGTGGATTTGGTACACAAATTTCTGGTACTTTTCACACTTCCTGACATACTTCTTTGTGTCTGCTTGCATGCATGGCCACCAATATTCTTACGAGATAGCTCAGTAAGCCAATGACCTTCCCTCTTGATGACTTCAACAAATTCTTTCATGAATTTTGAACAAAAAGCCCTCAACCTTGCTAGAGTGCACACACTTCAAGTATAGGCCAGTGAAAGACTTTTTATATAACGCCAGAGATGGGGAAAGCCAAAATCATTATGACTTCGCCCGAATTTTGTTCGTCTCTTTTTTGTCGTCTAAAAGAATTCAGTCTTTCAAGAAAATGATGATGGGGTCCATCCAAGAAGGTCCTAACTCTGCGCATAATACCTCTGCTGCTTCAGGTTCTTTAATAGTTGGCCTTGGCAAGAAGTCAATTAATAAAGGGTTTGGGATAGCAGTGTCTGACATCGATGCAAAGTTGGCCAACTTATCCGCCTTGTTGTTTTCATCTCGGCTAATTTGTTCTATCCTTACAACTTCAAACTTTTTGATCTATGTTTTGACTAGCTCTTGATACTTGGTCATCCTATCGTCCTTTGATTCGTACTCGCCAGATATTTGGTTAACCACCAACTGGAAATCACTGTATACCATCAGCTTGGTAGCCTTTATCCAGAAGGCAGATTTCAAACTGGCCAAGAGTGCTTTGTACTCCGCATCATTATTCAACGCTAGAAACCCAAGCCTATTCGCTTGTTCAATAGTCAAGTTGTCTAGCGAGATGATGACTATTCCCAGTCTAGCTCGATGCCTATTAGAAGCTCTTTCCACGAAACGCTTCCATAGCTCTCCCATGAACAACTTCCAACAAGTGAATGGGTCTGAAGATGTCTTGGGGTCTAGTACTTCAATTATTTCTTCCAAGCCTTTATTTGTTGTTTGTTTGTCAATCTCTTTGCTCGATTGCACTACAATTTCCCTTTCAGGGACGTCATTGCAAATCATGTTTGTCATTACGCAACATACCTTATCGCCCATTGGCAATGTGTCATTGACCTCAGTGGGTGATGCAATCACTGCCAAGCTTAATGGCACATTGCACGATTCCTCCGCTTTAGGTGGTAGTTCAACTTGTTGTTGGGTAGTGGGGGATTGCGCTATTCCCACAGCACTTTCCCCCCTTGTTCAGTTTCCTCGGTCAGGTCGACAGGGAAAATAGAATAACTTCCTAAAGCAAACTCCGCCACAAAGTTTGCTAATACTTGGGCCTTTATTGTCGTTCTAGGTTGGAACTTGATGTCGAATTATCTCAACTCCACTGCCCACTTTAGTATCATTCCAGAAAAGTCTGCCTTTTCAAATAGGGCCTTCAAAGGAAATACGGTCAATACTATTACTGTGTACACGTGGAAGTAGTGCGACAACTTCCTAGATGCCATCATTAAAGCTAAGACAAGCTTTTCTAATTGCAGGTATCTCGTTTTGGCGCCCAATATTGTCTTGCTCACATAGAAGATGGGCAAGTGTTGTGTTCCTTCTGCTTGCACCAACACGGCGCTAACGGCGTGTTGGGAAACTGCCAGGTACAAGTAAAGCTCTTCTCCAGGTACTGGAGTCGCTAAAAGTAGTAGAGAAGATAAGTACTCCTTCAAGCTTTCCAGAGCTCGGTCACATTCTTTGTCCCACTCGAACTTTGCCCTAAAAGAATGGTCTGCACCGATCTGACGATTAACTTATAAACCTGTTTAGTGCGGCGACTAACCCTATTAGATGTTGCAACTCCTTAACAGTGTTTGGCCTTTCAAGCTCTTGAATGGCCCTGATTTGGGAAAGATCTGCTTTTATGCCGCGGTTGGTCACCAAGAAGCCCCAAAATTTGCCTAATTCCACGCCAAATGCAAACTTGGACGCATTTAGCCACAGCTTGTGAGTCTTTAAAATTTGGAACATCTCTGCTAGGTCGTTGAGATGGTCAGACTCATCCTTGCTCTTGATCACCATGTCATCAATGTAAGTTGCCATTGTTTTGCCTAACAATGGCACAAACATCTTAGTGATCAGTCGTTGAAATGTTGTCTCTGCATTCTTTAGGCCAAAGGGCATAACCTTGTAATAATACAACCCTCTTGGAGTCGTGAAGGATGTGACCTCCAAGTGCGGTTCATACATAGCGATCTAATGGTATCCACGATATGCTTCAAGAAAGCTAAGTCAATTGTGTCCTACAGTTAGGTCCACTAATTGGTCAATCCTTGGTAAAGGAAAGCTATCCTTTGGGCACGCTTTGTTGACCATTTTGTAGTCCACGCAAATGCTCCACTTGCCATTCTTTTTGGGTACCGCTATTGTGTTTGAAATTCAATTTGGATAATGGACTTCTCTAATTGCCCCTGCTTTCAACAGGTTTCCCATCTCTTTGGCCACTACTCCGGTGTGGTATAAAGCCGATCTGCAAGTTCTTTGTATAATCGGTCTGGCGGTGGGGTTGACATTGAGTTGATGATAGATGAAGTTTGGATCAATGCTAGGCATGTCGTATGGCGTCCAGGCAAACACTTCAAGATTGGAGATCAAAAAATCCATGATCTTCTTTCTCTCAATGCTGGATAAAGATGAGTTGAGCAAAAAGAACTTCTCTAGGTCACTCTCATAAATTCTCACTTCCACCAGATCTTCCACGGCCTTCTATTCGGTTGCCTTGTCGATGTCTCTAAACACCTCATTGTTTTTTGGTTCCTCTACCATCTGCACGAACCTTTTGGCAGCTCGGCTTCCGTTCACAATCACGAAACATTGCCTGGACATGATTTGGTCTCCCATGACCTCTTCAATCACTCCGGCTTCATTTGAGGACGCATTACTTGATGGTAAGTTGATGCTACGGCTTGCATAGCATGTAACTATGCTCTCATAAGAATGATGTTATAAGTGGCTGGAACTTTCAAAACCTAAAACTCCACTTGTTTGACCATCGCACCAGCTTTGACCGACAGAATAATCTTGCCAACTGGCCACTTTGGCATAGAGTTGAAACCTACCAAGGGAGACGTGGCTAGTGCCAAGTCTTTGTCATCCAACTTCAATTGTTTGAAGGTTGCATAGTACATTATTTCGCATAAACTCCCTTGATCAATCAAGATCCTCTTGATGTCGAAATTCTTGACGCGCAAAGTAACCACCAATGCATCATTATAGGGGTTCGGCAACCTTGCTAGGTCTCTATTAAAGAAAAAGATGGCATTCTTTGTTTTTTTCTTCCCTTTCTTCACGGTCGGCTGAATACTTAGCACTTCTCTCATGTGCTCCTATTTTTTTTATTATTCCTCTAAGATCACAAACTCGCTCAAGCTCGATGATCCTGTGGATCACATTAATCACACCTTGAGGTGGACCATCTACTGGCATTTTGTTTGGCATGTTGTGGTCTTGGGGGACTGGTCGAGCTCCCACCTCAATGTATCTGTCCAAGTGGCCTGCTGCCATCAATTCTTTTAGATACTACTTCAATGTCATGCAATCCTTAGTTTGGTGCCCAAAATCGTCGTGGAAAGTACACCGATACCTTTCATCATAGCCCCTCTAAGTTTCTCCCAATTTAGCAGGCCGTTGAACAAAGGGTTCATTACGTATCTCGCTGAGAATTCGGTATATTAGTTTTTTAAAAACCATCGTGATGGTGGTGCAAACCTTAAACCTCCTTGCTTTGGTTTCCTCATTAATTTGGGGAGGGTCACCGCGGTTGTTGTAGTTCGGTCTTTCTTTTTTCCTAACCATGTTAACCTTGGTCGAAGTTTTTTTGTTCAACATTGCTATTGTGCCAGACTTTGCTTTTGTGCGTGCACCATCCTCCTCTACCCTTATGTGTTGGTGCTGTGACGACCCCAAAATGCTAATCATGATTATAATTAATTAATTATGTGTTAAAATCTAATTGTGAAATGAGCCATGTAATTAATTTGTACGTATCTGTCTGATTCGAAGTTATCTGTTCTGATTTGTGTTCAAAATTTAAAATTGATGGCCTAAATGATTTCAGAAACTGAAATTGACTACATTAATAGACTAATTGGAATATTTAGAGTCATATGTCAAATTTGATTAAAAATTGATTCAGTTTAGTAAAATGGCATGTGATTTAATTGAGCCTTAATTGGAATTGTTTTGGGTTGATTAAATTGAGTTGTGTGCTAATCTTGATTAGTTAAGGCTATTTGTATTTCAATAAGATGACATTTGATTGTACTTAAGGTATCCTATTTATAATTCAAGATTTGATTAAGTGTAGTATGTGTTGGGGCATTGAATGATGTTAAGTGTAGAAGATTACAATTTGGTGGGTGTACAGAGTAACTTGGATGTGTGAAGAGAAATCTATGTGGGTGTGTGTAAGTGTATACACGTGTTGTGCAATTCAAGAAGTGAGGTGTATGTGAGTGTTGTTGGATTGAGTGGCCAACTAGCCCTCAATATTTTATTTATTAATTTATTCATATATATAATGTTTTAATTTATTATTATATTTGATTAACATTTGGTTGTTTAGTTTAGTTTTTTTTTTTCTTTTATTTATAGAAAAGATAATGGGTGTGATTGACCAAGTTGACTAAGTAGTTTGATTTGGTCAAACCACTATTAAGTGTTCTCCTACTTAATATGAGATATGTATGTGGATGAGGGTAGTGTGGTTATTATCTCATAATAAAAAAGGAGTTGTTATAACATGGATAAATGGTTGAAGATTTGGGTGAGTGAAACAACCCTCATAATTTGATTTATAGGGAATCTGTTTTCTAACTTGTATACAGATATGGGTGTGTGAAATAACCCCCACAATCTGATTTTTAGGAAGACAGTTTCTAACGTATACTTTTGTATACTTATATATATGTGATTCCCAACCATGAAAAAAAACAGATTACAACCCAAGCACAATATTTACAATATCTCTCCATTATCTATTACTTCTGCAAACCTTTTATTTTTCAGATATCAATTCAATTTTGCTGTTGCTGCTGGACATCACGGTACCATAACAGTTCAAGAATTCCGGCGTGGCGTCAATTATTTTCTATCACTGGTATCAGAGCAACTGAAAGTTGAAGCCTACTGCCGAAGCCCACAAGATTTCTTTAATTGGTGATAAACAAGCAGCAACAATTCCATCAGTGTTGACTTTGCAAACAACCAACATTGCATATTGTTCCTTGTGTGGGTCCATGCAATGTTTTCCATCATCAACATACAAATTAGTGCTGGTATCATTAGTGCTGCTTTGATTCAATGCCTTTGAGCATTGTTCATTTTTTTTTTGGAACATCAAGATAGTGGGACCAATTCCGGCAAAGTAGTGTCGCCAAGGAGATTCGGTATACAACAATATTTTTGTGCGCGTTTATGGTCAGTCCATCTAAACTTATATTAATTGATAATTGGTATTATGGCTAGTAAAGCAGTTAGTCAAGAACTCAGTAAAACTAAAAAATTGAATGGCACTAATTTTTCTACCTGGAAATATTGTATCTGTCACATTCTTTTCCAAGACAAGGTTGAGTATGTGATTGATACTGATGTACCAGATCCACCTCCTGAAAATTATAGTGTTGCCAATAGGAGAATGCATGAAAAATTTCTTCAAGATGATAGGATTGTTAGAGACGTCACGCTCACTTTCATGGAACCAGATATTGAAATTTTATTTGAAGATCATGTGTGTGTGAGTGAATTTCTAACTATACTGCCAACTTAGTATCCAGCTGGAGAGCACCGGCAGAATAGGCGGCACCTGGCTGACCTGCAACAGAAAGAGAAGATTCCAGTGGTGGTTGGTCCACCCGGGGACACTCCGACGATCAAGTTAGTATATCTCTCAAAGATAATCAATAGTGCTAAACTCACTGTTCTGAGTATAAATTGCGTACCTTAGACCCATCGGGGGTGCCTTTCTTTTATAGCTAACTCAATCCTAGTCCCTATAGAAACCTAGCTTCAATGGACTTTAGCTCAGTGCTTATCCTGGACTCTTCAATTGATAGAGATAAACTCCCTAAGAGTGTTATCCTTATCCATGTTGAAGTCCTTCCTCATTCCAGGACTCTTGTGCCTTATCCGCTTATCTCGGATTCCGATATCTTCGGAGATAACCTCGGCCTAGCTGAGATCACCTCGGTGTCATGACCTGGACACGTGGCACCTCGGCTGACACGTTGGCATCACCTTGGCCACGTGTTGGTACTGTGAAAATGTATCCCCACAACTGCCCCCTAGGTTCTATTACCTCGGCATTCTGAGGTGATGGAACCTATATTGGTACTTCCTACCAGTTCGTCAACTTAAAGTATCTCAGCCGAGATCATCGCTAAGACCGACATGTCTCTTTAAAGAACAAGGACTCTAAGAGCTCTTTTACGCGTATGAGCTGTCATACACAATAACTCAACCGTTTTAGCCACGTGCCTTCCCCCTACTGGATCGTACCTGTTACGCGCCTGTAAGTTGTGTCGTGCCTGCGTGCGTCGTCTGACGAATCTGTCGTTCTAGGCTCATTAATTTTATTTTGCCGCTGTTTCAAGTTTTAACAAAACTTTTCCTCCTCTTCCATCTTTTCACTTTTTTCCATCGTTTCTGAGGCTTTCTCTCTCTCTAGCTTTTTCTTCCAAATCCTCCATTGTTCAAGCTTCTAAAGCTCTATAACTTGCTCCGTCCACCTCCTCCGGCGAGGTTCTTGCTAATCTTTTCTGCAGCTGCCGTTTGTCTGACTTCGGCGAACTTAACACCGGCTTCTTTTCTTCGGTGAGTTTACTGTTTCTCCTAATTTCAGTTTTTAATGCTCTCCATTTAATCGTTGCCATTACTGCTTTGTTCAAACATTCGATTTGCGAATCATATATCTGAATGTGTTTATTTCACGACTTTGCTCTTGCCCATGTCTTGAATATACGTATTGCTCACAATTTTTCTGCACTTTTGCCACTATTCTTGGCCTCGTGCCCTTGTGCATACTCTGTCACAGTGTTCTTGATAGTTTCATTATTGTTCTTGATTCTGAAACACGTTCTTGTTTTCTGTTTGCCCTGTTTTTGCCAGATTCTTGCCTCCAATCTTTGTTTCCGTAGATCTAAATTTGGGATTTGTTTGTAGAACCCATAGATTCTAAGAAGAACTAAAACGGTTCCCACAAATTCTCACCCCAACTAACCTTTAGGCTTTTGCCGAGGTCCTTAAAACCCTCCAAAAACTCCTTCCTTCTAAAATCCAACTCCTCTAAGTGAAGCCGACGTTATGGGTATGTGGAAGCACATGGTAGACACCCCGACCAAGTTAGATCACTTTAGGTGTGAGTTTGACATCTCGGCTGACGTCCATCTGAGGTTGGCTGGGGAGGATGACTCCATCATACCTACAACTGATTCTATGCCCTTCCCTGTAGTAGCTTTTATCGAGTGCAGACTTCGGCTCTCACTAAATACCCTTTTCCGTGAGATACTTCATTATTATAAGCTGAACCCGATGCAGCTTGCCATCAACTCTTACCGAGTCATCAATGGCATAATAGCCTTAGCCAAACAAGAAAACGCTAGGGTTACCTTATCCGATATCCAATACTGCTACACCATGTGTGGCCTCAAAAAAGATACGGGCTACGTTTACTACCTCAAGCCGAGGTCCACAGAGTACAAAATTGTTGCCGACCTCCCTGACTCCAACAAAGGAGCTGGGGATGACTATTTCATTACCTCGGGGAACTGGGAGTTCGCTCCAGACGAGGACCTCCATCTCTACCCTCTTCCTCGATCAGTTTTTGTAGAGGGCAATGGTAAGAGCCCTGTGTTCATACTAATTTGTTTTTAAAGTCTTCAATACTTTGTTTGTTTCTAATGTCTGCTTTTCTCGCAGCTCTTCCTCAGCCACCAAAGGGCTTCCGTCAGTCTTTCTTTCCCAGCAAACACTTGAGAAAACTTTTGGATCTGCCAGTCCACAAACGGAGAGCCCTTCTGGTACTCAATTTCATTCCAACCTACAAATCGGCGCTGCCCGACGTCCCAAAGAAGAAGAAGAAAAGCCAATCACCTCCTTCTGCCACAACTCCTCAAGCTGCCTCCTCATCTTAGCTAGATCAAGGATCGACCTCTGATCCAGCTAAGCAGCCGTCTACCTCAGCTCCATATCTGATCCCGATATCCCAACGCCGTCGACGACACCGAACAGTTTTTGTTGCTGAATTGGGCCGCCAAAAAGCAGTCGCTAAGGATCTCTTGGCCAATATCCCTGATTCAGTTGATGCCCAACCAGCACCAAACCAGCCAAAGTTGAAGACAAAAAGGATCAAAAAGGCTCAGCCAAAGGCAACGGTGACTCAGGTTGACACTGAGGACACCTTGCCAATCTCTAAATTGGCTGAGAGCGATAAGTCCCATTCTGCCGCCGAGAAGAGGCCTGCCGAGGCCCAACCATCCGAGTCTAAACGATCAAAGAGGCCGAGGTCATCCGCTACAACCACCTTGGGGTCTCTAAAGCATGATTCCCCCTGGGCCCCCCAAATCACACTGGAGGATAAGCCAGTTAAGGCTAGCGACAGTGCCGACGACATTAATGTCGCTGTCGCCCTTAGTACCGCTCTGCTCTTTCCCCGCGATCTCGACCGAAATGCCGAGATGAGCGAATATAAGAACTATGCTCTGATGCTCCAGCGCTCTGTTCAGGTAAGTCTCTTTATTTGGTAATTTTTCTTTCTTTCTCTTCATTTCATACTTATAATATTTTCTAATAACTTCTGTTCACTTTCAGGCCATCCAGCATGCTCATTCTTTCTCAGTACAAGCCCTTGAGAATCGGTAGGAGCTGGCCGACAAGAAGAGGGAGGCTGCTAGTCTGCAAAAGACTAATAAAAACTTGCAATCAAAGATGAAGACCTTGGAGGATCAAGCCGAGGCTATTATCAAAGCTCAAAATGACGCCGAAGAAAATGCGGAATCCACTGAGGCCATCAAGAAGGTTTTTGAGGCTGAAAAGAGAGAGGCCGAGGAAAAGACGGCCCAGGCCCAAAAAGAACTGCAAGAAGCCTTGGCCACGAAGGACGCCGAGCTCAAGGTAGCCGATGAGAAGGGCTACAATGAGGGGGTGGTCGATGTCACGGCTGACTATGAAAAACAAGTGAAGCAGGCATGTAACAAGGGTTTCGCCCTTAGTTGGATGACTTTGCTTAAAAAGCTTGAGGTCCCCGAGGACTCCCCCCTCAGGAACGCCGACGTCCTTCCTCTTCCATTCCCTCCAACTCCAAGCCAATCCGATGACGATTCTGAGTCTAAGGAGGAGGCTTTGGTGAGGAAGTCCAAGGAAGCTGCTGGGGCCAAGTCCCCTACTCAGAATGAGCAAGTCCTGGACTTGACTCAAGATGAGGAGGGTGAGGAGGTTCCCAAAGATGCTACTTCTGAGAAAGCATCATCCGACGTGCCTCTCGCCGACAAGAGCCTTGATGTAACCCTTCAAGAAATCGATGCTAAGCTTGCGGCCGAGAAGGCTGCCGAGATACCTTCCCAGCAGTCGTCTGAACTTCAAACCCAATCATCTGCTGTTGCTGAGGAGTCTTAATTTTGATGTCTTTTTTCCTTTGTATTTTGTACTTTTGTTTTTCTCTTTTTTGGAACAATTTGTAAGCTTTGGTCGACATGCCTTCCTTTGAACGTTAATACAACTTTCCTGCTTGTATCTTTGTCTTCTCTTTACTGCTTTTGTTTGATTCCATACTTAGAATATTTTTGTGTCTTCAATATACACCCTAGTCTTGTGTCGCCTTCTCGGGGTGACATATCTCGGTTATACAAGCCAATGGTTTACCTCGGCAAGTACATAAGTACCTTTCTTGGTACAGTCTTGGTTTTTAACTTGTAAATTTTTCACAAATTTTCAACAAGTGTTCAATATAGACTTAGTTTAACTTCGACTTGTAAACTCAAGTTTCAACAAGTGTTAAACATAATCTCGATTTAACTTCAACTTATAATTTTTTCACAAATTTCAACAAGTGTTAAACATAATCTCGGCTAACTTCAACTTGTAAATTTTCCGCAAATTTCAACAAGTGTTAGACGTTATCATAGTTTAACTTCAACTTGTAAATTTTTCATGAATTTCAACAAGTGTTAAACATAATCTCGGCTAACTTCAACTTGTAAATTTTTCACAAATTTCAACAAGTGTTAGATGTAACCATAGTTTAACTTCAACTTGTAAATTTTTCACAAATTTCAACAAGCATTAAACATTATCTCAGCTAACTTCAACTTGTAAATTTTCCACAAATTTCAACAAGTGTTAGACGTAACCTCGGTTTAACTTCAACTTGTAAATTTATCATAAATTTCAACAAGCGTTAAACATTATCTTGGTTTAATTTCAACTTGTAAATTTTTCATCACAAATTTCAACAAGTGTTAAAACCATTTTCCAACTCTCTGCCCCCCAATGTGAACTTAAGTTCCACTTGGGTTCTCATTATACAAGTATTCTGGAAATATCATCGACTATCTTATCCGTCACAGAAAAATCACGTTTTATTTATTACTTCGGCTAATAACAAAGAACAAGAAATTTAATGATAAAAAAACTTGAGATTGCAAGTATTCCAGGGCCTTGGCAACTCTTTGCCTTCATCTTCGGCTAAGCCCGAGTAGAGAAGAAAGAAGCGTTCTTTATCCCCCTCCTGGACGGAGATTTTTTTTCAGTGCTTCTTCGCTCTTCTCGGCTGGCTCCTTGCCGACGTCCTCTAGGACTTCCACGTCCTCGTTTTTTGATCTCTGCCTTTTCTGGTTCTCATATGCTGTAGGTGGATTTCATTGCTGCCATGGTGCAATTCTTTGCCTACAGCTGATCTCCTCTGACCTCCTCTATCCCATGTTCTGTTGGGAACCGCAATAGTTGATGCAATGTTGAGGGAACGGCCCCTATTGCATGCAACCATGGCCTTCCCAAGATAATATTGTAAGGGGAGGGTGTGTCGATTACGGTGAACTCTGTCTTTATCTTCCTCGTGCCAGCCTGCACATCTAGGCTTACTGCCCCCAGTGGCCATGTCGACGTTCCATTGAACCCAACCAATGGGCCATTAGATTGTTCTATATCATCTGGGTGAAGGCCAAGCTCCTTGTAACATCTTACATACATGATGTCACAAGAGCTGCCTTGGTCAATGAGGATGCGCTTCACTTGGCACTCCCCAACCTGAAGGGATACTACCAAGGCATCGTTGTGCAGATGTTGGACCATCTCCAGGTCGGCTTTAGTAAAGGACACTACTGGTCCGTGGTACTCCTCGGCCCGAGGTCTTTTCTCTCTTACTTGGTACACATGCTGTAAGTGCCTCACCTTCTAGGTCTCCCTCCGTATTTCGTTTTCGCTCACCTTTGAGCGAATTACATTAATTACCCGAGGTTCTCCTGCCTGTGGCTGCTGTGCTGGGGGAGGTGGAGCTGCCGGTGCATGAGGCAGTCTTGCCTGTTCTTTCCTTGTCCTGACCTCATCTACGAAGTCCCTCAAATAGCCTTGCCTTACCAGGTCTTCCAGGTGTGCCTTCAGGGCTCTGCAACCCTGGGTCATATGCCCATCTTCGTTATGGTAAGCACAATGCTTACCAAGGCTTCGTCCCATAAATTCTCCTGGCACCCTAGCTGGTGCTCTGAAATAGGGCTGGGATCGGATTTTGTCCAGCACTTTGTGAATTGGGATTCAGAACACTGTTGTGACTGCCTACGCAGCCCTCAGTCCCACCTCTTGCTTGTTGGATTCATTGTTACCCCGGCCTCGCTTCGGCGAGCCGTTCCCTTTCTCTTGCTTTGTGTCCTTGGCTCCTGACGTGTCTTCCTCGGCTCTGGCATACTTCTCAATTCTGGCCATGAGCTCCTCCATGCTTTTTGGCAATGTTTTTGCCAGTGATTTTCGGAGTAGGCAGCTATCTTTCAGGCCATTTTTAAATGACACGACGGCCACTTCTTGGTTGCATTCTGGTATTCGGTTGAACACCTCATAGTACCTCTTGGCGTAGGCCCTCAGGCTTTCATTCTCGCTGATCTTCAGAGCCATTAGGGCGTCTACCCTCAAGGGCTATAGTTTGTTTGTCACGAACTTGGCCACGAACATCTCGGCCAGGCCTTCCCAGGTCTTCACACTTCCTTTCGGCAGTTTGTGAAACCAATCCGATGCAATCTCCCCGAATGATGAGGGGAACACTTTGCAGAGCAACGACTCGTTCCCAGTGTACAACGCCATCGCGTTCAGGTATAATCCGACGTGAAAGTTGGGGTTTGACTTCCCATCGTATATCTGGAACCTCGGCATACTAAATCTCTTCGGGACCTCAACTTTGTCTAGCTCTACCGAGAATGGTGTTCTCGGTTAAATAGTTGAGGTTACCTCGACATGATCTTGCTTCCTCTTGAAGTAATCTCTTAAGTCCTCTTTGGTTCGCCCAGGAGCTCGGCTATCTCCTAATTTCAGTCTTTTAGGTGCACTACTTTCAGCCTCGTTGTGAGCCCTTTTTGACCTTTCTCCAATGGTCGCATCGAAGCACAATTCCTGCCTTTGAACATGCCGATGTTCTCTGGGGTCTCCCTCCTTGGTGCGTTGTGTCCTTCGAGATTCTTCCCTTCCTGGCTCTCCACGCCCGACCTCCCTTGAAGGCCAGTGAGAATGTCTTTTGCTTATGGGGTGCTGGGAGGCTATAGGGATAGTTTTCTGTCCTCCCTTTTGGGTATTAGTCGTTGGAATCGGCGTGTCTTGCAGCGGGAATGGTGGCTACATTACGTTGTTCAGCATCATGAAGTTGATGACCGATTGCAAGTCCGCCAACTTGTTCGCCATCTCTTTAACCTCTTCGTCCCTCCGTAGGCATCTGTCCTTCCATACCTGGTGTAGACGTCCCCGAACGCCCCGGGAGGATGAGTCCCGTTCTGTTCGTTTGTGGGTCTACTACAGTTCGGACTCAAATTGTCACGGTTCTTAATCTGAACCAAAGAGTCCAAATCCGGCAAATCGTTTTGAGAAAACAGATTTTGAAAGAAGTGCCAAACATGGATTGCTTTGCCAGATACAGAGTCGCCACCTAAATATTTTATTTTGGGGAAATTTAGGAAACCCTGACTCGGTGCCAAAGGCCACGTGTCCGTCATCACCAAAGTTGCCTCGGCTCGGGAACTTAGGTACGATTGGGGAAGGTCAGCTATGAGCACCCCCTCTCGCCCGGTCCGAAGACCGGCCTCTACTAACCGTGATATCCATTTTTGAAAACGTTATGTGCTCTTATTCCGGTTATTAGCCTAGAATTACTATGTTATGCGCACAACAAACAAGTATAGACTAAATCACCTAAATTGGAACAAAACATTGCATGCTTGTTTTGAAAATGGTTTGCTACTCGCAAGTAGGCTAAAATGTAGGTTTTGCCACCCTCAAGTGGGCTTAAAACTCACAGTTTTAATGCATTATTCCAATTTAGGTAATTCAACCTCCATCCACAGGCATTCAAGCAGTTATATCACACAAGCAGCTAGCCTCATGGTAATCATGCAATCATGGCAGTCACTCACACACATGCAAGGATGCTAAAGCATAACCGCTTACTGAGTACTCCAAGCCAAAACAGAAACTAGTTAGAAATCCATGCATGATCCTAGTTCATGTTAAGATGGCTAATGCAACACATGCAAAGATGTAATCTAGAGTAGGCTCGGCTATCCTAAAGATGGCATGTGAAATGCAACAGATAACATGTATTCAATTTGGAATTGAAATACAATGCAGTTAGCATGATATACCGAGCCTGGTGCATGCAGGACAAATGCATGGGTGCACGCATGCATAGCATAAGGTATGCTAATTTAGATATGCCCTAATCTACCATCATAAGCAGGTAAATAAAAGGGAAGAAAGACGTGGGGTTGGAAGACATGCACACACACACGCACACTTATTACAAATTTGCCCTCGCTCGGAGGGACCAAAAGAATATGCAAATTAATTAACCTACAAGCTAATTAATTATTACAGACCACCTAATTAATTAACAAATCAATTAAGCTAAGGAAAGCAGTAAAAGGCCTCGGGAAGAGGGTCTAATGCACGCGTGCTCGGGTTTGCTCGGAAATCCGTCGCCGTGCACAAGTTGCCTCTGTTTTCCCTGCTCTGCTCTTCTGGAAGTTGCACAACTCCCAAAGTATGCTCCATGGACACTGTGGAACACCACCGGCTAGGAGGAATTGCCACCGGCCAAGGGAAATGATCACCGGCCACTGATTAATCCATCGGCCGCCAATGGATGGCCGGTCGGCACTGTAGATGGCTGGCCGGCCAAATCTTCCTGCAGAAACCTGTTTGACAGCAGCAGAGGGCAGACAAGGCATGGCAATGCATTTCCTAAACAATGTTTTCACCACCACCCTCCTTATCATATTCACGACTCAAAGGAGGATGGTTCTTGACTCTCGGGCCACCAATCACGCATTTCCATGCATGATGGCCAAAGAGTCAAGATGTGCAATTTCAATATGGAATGAAATGCACAAAACAAATAATGGGCCCCAACCTCTATCATAATCAATTCAAGAGGCAAAAGATGCATGCTATGATATGCAACCTAAACATGCAAGCTAAGTATGCAAGATGAGCATGTGAACATGCAATATGCAAACATGTGTCAACATGTGAGGATAGGCAAGCATGTAACAACATGTAACCTAACTAGCATGCAACAATCATGCAAAGATGGACTTAAACTAACATGGGTAGCTCTCAAGCATGCCAAAATCAGTGGCCAAAATGATGCAACAAAGGCATGAAAACACACACACAAGCATGCATGCACAAGGGCCTAAACATAGAGCATAAGCCATCAACTCTTCAAAGCATGAAAGGGATGGAAAATGCAAGTATGCAAGCATGGAACATGGACTGAAATATGGTTTCCAATGATGCCAAATCATGAGAATAAGCCAAGTAAAGCATGCTAGTGACCCACATACCCAAGGCTAGTAAGCTAGAATGCAAAGGAGCTATACAAAGCATGGCAAGGATGGCCTAAACAACCAAAAACAGACCTTAAGCATATAAAATCATGCACAAAAGCTTCACAAAGCTAAGCCAAAAACATGCTAGAAACAAGGCTCAAAGCACAAAGCATGTTAAGGCAAATCATGGCATTACAAGACATGTATGCAAGCTAAGCATGGTGTGTCTAAACCAACTTAAAACAGTGCTATATCATGGCAAAATAAGCACAAATAATACTTAAGACATGGCCAACATGAACTTAAAAATGGTGCTCACACATGAGGCTAAAATGGGACTTTTTGAAGACAACAAGGAGAGGGGATGGCCCTCTCCTTCTTAGGACCTTAAACCACCATCCTCACCACTGAAATCCCTCAAGATTTCAGTGGTGAGGAGGCCCAAACAAGGTGGTTCCGAAGTTCACCAAAAATAGCACAAAATGGGGCCAAACAAGGCCTAAGAGGGGGTAAACGACCCCAAACACAAAAGTAACCTTAATGAAGTATCTTAAACACAAAAAAACAGAACTTTTTCATGTTATACACAAAGCTCAAATGCGCAAGCAAGACAGGCTAAAAGTGTGTGCAAAAACGGAGAATAAAAGAGGGTTAGATGCTCACCCTTGTAGACCAACGGGGACAGCAACCTTTGGTCCCAAAAACCAGCTCCTTAGCCTCTAAAAATGGCCTCCAAGAAGCTTAGATGGATGATGGAGAGGTGTGGTTGAGAGGTGGTGTGCAAAAGGGGCCAAGAACCAACACTTATGGAGCTTGGATGTAGAGATATAGAGGGATACAACTCTTGTATCCCTTAGACCAATTCTTGGAACCCCTCAAATGGAAGAGAAGCTCTTCTATTTATAGAGAAGATGGAGGCTTGAAGCTTCTAAGAGAAGCTAAGCAAAAAGGGTCAAGGGGGTCAAGCTTCTCTTAGAAGCTTGGAGCAAAAGGGCCAAGAAGGCTAAGCTTCTTGGAGAAGCTAGACAAAAGAGCCAAGCTTCTTGGAGAAGCTAGGCAAAAGGTTCAAGAGGTGCAAGCTTCTCTTGGAAGCTTAGAAGGGTTCAAGCTTCTTGGAGAAGCTAGGCAAAGGTGCAAAAGGTTCGAGCTTCTAGGAGAAGCTAAACCAAGGTGCAAAAGGTTCAAGCTTCTTGGAGAAGCTAAAACCAAGGGTTCAAAAGGTTCGAGCTTCCTCAAGAAGCTAAAACTAAGGGTTCAAAAGGTTCAAGCTTCCTCAAGAAGCTAGAACCAAGGGTTCAAAAGGGTCAAGCTTCCTCAAGAAGCTAAAACAGGGGGTTCAAAAGGTTTAAACCCCCCTCAAGAAGAGGTATCGGCCAGAAAAAGAGTCAATCAGCCAAATAAAGATGGCCGACCGACCAAACAGAGTGCCGACCGGCCAAATATATGGCCGATAGCAACAAAACACTGGCCGGTGGCCTCTAGCCATGGCCGGTGATGTGTGGAGATGTCTCACAAGCCATTCCCTGCCCCTCCAAGGTAAAACACAAGTGTTTGGTGCAAAACCAGACACAAAACAGTCAAGTCGAGAGATCCTGAGGCAAGGCGCGTAGCCGAGACCTCCGGGAACTCAAGACAAACACAAACAAGGATGATCACCGGGTGTTCAAGCGGTGACGCCTACGTCTTGAGGACGGTCAAAAATGGGGTGTCTACACCTAGAGGTTATCTTCGTTATAGTACCCGCTTTGGTCTGTTTGCTTTGGTATGTCGCCTTCCTGGCTGACGTTTTTCACTCCGTAATTCTGGTCTTTATTGCAATTGTCTTTCTCGACGTCAACGTCAACAGGTCTTCCACTCCCGTTAGGAGTGTCATCCTCAACCTTCTCCTTCTGTCCATCGTTGGCCATCTATTCTTCTTTCTTTCCCACAGACGACGCCAAATTGTGTGAGTGAATTTCTGACTACACTGCCAACTTAGTACCCAGCTGGAGAGCACCGGCAGAATAGGCGGCACCTGGCTGACTTGCAACAGAAAGAGAAGATTTCGGCGGTGGTTCGTCCACCCAGGGGCACTCCGACGATCAAGTCAGTATATCTCTCAAAGATAATCAATAGTGCTAAACTCACTGTTCTGAGTATAAATTGCGTACCTTAGACTCATTGGGGGTACCTTTCTTTTATAGCTAACTCAATCCTAGTCTCTATAGAAGCCTAGCTTTAATGGACTTTAGCTCAGTGCTTATCCTGGACTCTTCAATTGATAGAGATAAACTCCCTAAGAGTGTTATCCTTATCCATGCTGAAGTCTTTCCTCATTCCAGGACTCTTGTGCCTTATCTGTTTATCTCGGATTCCGATATCTTCAAAGATAACCTCGACCTAGCCGAGATTACCTCGACGTCATGACCTGGACACGTGGCATCTCGGTTAACACGTCGGCATCACCTTGGCCACATGTTGGTACTCTAAAAATGTATCCCCACAATGTGCATGCTAAAACCATGTTTGATGCTGTTAATGATGCTTATCGCACTTCATCTAAATCATATGTTCAATTGTTAATTGAAAGATTTAATGGGACTTCAATGAAGTAAGATGAGAGTGTAATTGAACATGTTAATAAATTATATGTCATTGCTAAAGAACTAGCGGCTTTAGGGAACCCTATTCCTAATCGAATGCAAGTGTCCACAATTTTACATAGTTTACCTGATTCTTGAGAGCCTGTCGTTATTGCTCTTAATTTGCCTTCAACTCTTGTGACCATGAAAAAATTACCTATTTTATTAGGAGTAGAGGTTGAAAGAAGAGCTAAAAACAAAACCACTAAATCTTTTTTAACCGTTACCTCTGCTGGTCCATCTGAGCCACCACAATTTGAAAAGAAAAAATTCTCTACTTTTTCCTCAAATGTTTTAAATTTTGGAAAGAAAAATTTTTCTAAGAATTTTAAAGGAAAAGGTAAAAAGTTTAAAACTAGTGGCAATAATAATAGTGGCTATAACAAATGGAACAAAGGAGTCTGTTTTAATTGTGGAAACCCTGGACATCATCAAGTTGATTGTCTTGTGAATAAAAAATAGAAGAAACCTTATTCTGGAAGCTCCAAAGATATTGTTTGTGTTGTGACCGAATCTTTTTTGGCTGATTCTGACATTGGAGCTCGGTGGGTAGATTTTGCTTCTTCTCGCCATGTGGCAAAGACTAGAGAGTCTTTTGTGGAGTTAAGAGAGGTGGAAACCAGTGATCATTGAATATACATGGGAAATAACAGTTATTGTGATGTTGTTGGTATTGGAACTGTAAAGATCATGATACCGAGCATAGAAACCTCTACTTGACTGACGTATTATATTCACCCACCATGAGGCGCAACCTTATCTCAGTCCCTCGTTTGGATGAAAAGGGTTTTGAGGTGCGCTTCCATTTTGGAAAAGTGTCTGTTGGAAAACATGGTAGGATTCTTATGTGGGGTAGTAAGGTTGATGGTTTGTATTGCTTGAACGTGGTTTCTAGTGTTAACAATAATGCATTTGCTAGTTCTTTTGCTTATATTGATTCTTCTTTGTATGTTGATGATCCTTATATTTGGCATTTAAGATTAGGACATATAAACAAAAATAAAATGAAAAGGATGATAAATATGGAATTAATTCCCAAAATAAATATAGATTTTTCTATTTGTGAATCATGTTTATCCGGAAAAATGACTAGATTACCTTTCCCTAAAGGATAAAGAGCAAGTGAATTATTAGCTATAATACATTCAGATGTTTGTCGACCATTAAATATTAAAACACATAGAGGCATGGAGTATTTTGTAACGTTTATTAATGATTACTCTAGACATGGTTGTTTATATTTAATGCGTAACAAATCTGAAGTATTTGAAAATTTTCAAGAATATAAAAAGGAAGTTGAAAAACAATTAGGAAGAGACATTAAAATGTTTAGGTCTGATCGGGGTAGTAAATATATATCAAATTTATTTGGTGAATTTTTTAAAGATAATGGAATTATACATCAAACCATTATGAGTTATACACCACAACAACATGGCGATGTCGAATGCCGCAACAAAACATTATTAGATATGGTTAGATCCATGTTAAATCATTCTTCACTTGGATCAGAATTTTGGAGGGAAGCTATTGTTACCGCAATGTATTTATTTAATTTAGTTCCTATAAAAATTATTAATAAAACTCCGCATGAATTATGGACTGGTAGAAACCCTATTTTGGATAACTTGGCAGTTTGGGGTTCTTTTGCTCATATATTAATTCTAGCTCAACAAAGAGACAAACTATATAGTAAAACTATCAAAGGAACTTTTATAGGATATCCTAAAAATTCAAAAGGTTATAGATTTGCTATTCATCATAGTGATGGTACTATTAGTGTAATGGAAAGTAGAGATGCAAGATTTTTAAAAGAGGAAATTGACACAAGAAATCCTACAAAGCTAGTAGAATTATTTGAGATTCCTAGAGAAAAAGAAATTTTAAATGATAATGATATTAGAACACCTAATATAGAAATTATTTCAAAACCAATGGAAACATTTCATGATACTATTGGAAAAATTCAAAGAGAAAGAAACCCATCCACAAGGTTAAACGACTATCTTACATTTATTAGCGAAGAAAATAATGATGATCCTTTAACCATCAAAGAAGCTTTATCGTCCCCTGATTCAAACAAATGGGTAGAAACAATTGAAGATGAATTAAATTCTATAATTAAAAATAATGTGTGGGTTTTAGTGGATTTACCTAAAGATAGAAAACCAATTGGGAATAAATGGATTTTAAAAAGAAAATATAAATCTGATGTTACTATTGATAAATATCAAGCAATATTAGTGGCTAAAGGTTTCATACAAAAATCAGGAATAAACTATGAGGAAACATATTCTTCGGTTGCTAAGTTCACTTCAATAAGGATTTTAATGTCAATTGTAGCTTCATTAGATTTAGAATTATTTCAAATGGATGTTAAAATGGCATTTTTGAATGGAGAATTAAAAGAAGAAATTATCTGGTTCAACCAGATGGTTATAAAGTTGACGGCCAAGAACATAAAGTGTACACACTTAAGAAATCACTATATGAACTTAAACAATCATCTAGACAGTGGTATTACACTTTCCATAATGCTATAACTACATACGGATTTAAAGCCAATGAATATGATCATTGTGTATATTATTGGAATAATGGGAGTAATTTTATTATTTTATCTTTGTATGTGGATGATATTTTAATTGCTGGTAATAATATTTCATCGATTGAAGAGAAGAATTTTCTAAATAGTCAATTTGAAATGAAAGACATGGGTGAGGCATCCTTTGTATTAGGAATACAAATAATTAGAGATAGAAAATCAAAGACATTAAAATTATCTCAAGAGCAGTATTTTGAATTTTTTTTGGAAAGATTTAATATGGAAAGTTCAAATATCATTGATTCACCTATCCATAAACAAACAATCTTATCAAAAAAAATGTGCCCAAAAAGTGAAGAAGAAAAACAAAATATGGAAAATAAGCCTTTTGCTCAAGATGTTGGAAGTATTATGTATGCAATGTTATGTACTAGGCCTGATCTTAGTTATGCTATTAGTGTGGTTAGTAGATACCAAAGTAATCCTGGAGAATTGCATTGGGCAGCACTTAAAAGAATTTTAAGATATATTCAAGGCACTAAAGATTACAAACTAACCTATCAATATAATAATGAAAATTTAGAAGTCATTGGTTTTTCAAATGCTGATTTTTCTGGAGACATTGATGATGGAAAATCCACATCAGATTATGTATTCCTCTTAGGTGGAGGTTCAATTTCATGGTGTAGTAGAAAACAATCATGTGTGGCTAAAAGTACAATGGAAGCTGAATACATAGCATGTAGTAATGCAACTTCTAAAGCTGTTTGGATTAAGAGATTTCTTGATGATTTAAAAATAAAAGAAATATCCAAGAAGCCCATAGCTATAATGTGTGACAACCAAGTTGCTATAAATACCATAAAAAATGGTGAGATTGGCTCAAGAGGAAAACACATAGATCGTCAACATCATTATGTTGTTGATATGTTTCAAAGAAATGAGATTGTTATACATTATATTTCTTTTAAAGAAATTATTGCAGATCCCCTAACAAAAGCTATTGTAGCAAATGATTTTAGAAAACATGTGAATGCGATGGGGATTAAAAATGATTGAGAATATCTCAGTCTATTGGGCAAGCGGGAGATGTTGGATTGAGTGGCCAAATAGCTCTCAATATTTTATTTATTAATTTGTTCATATATATAATGTTTTAATTTATTATTATATTTGATTAAAATTTGGTTGTTTAGTTTTTTTTCTTTTATTTATAGAAAAGATAATGGGTGTGATTGACCAAGTTGACTAAGTAGTTTGATTTGGTCAAACCACTATTAAGTGTTCTCCTACTTAATATGAGATATGTATGTAGATGGGGGTAGTGTGGTTATTATCTCATAATAAAAAGGAGTTATTATAATATGGATAAATGGTTGAAGATTTGGGTGAGTGAAACAACCCCCATAATCTAATTTATAGGAAATTTGTTTTCTAACGTGTATACAGATATGGGTGTGCGAAACAACCCTCACAATCTGATTTTTAGGAGGACAGTTTCTAACGTATACTTTTGTATACTTATATATATATATGTGTGTGATTCCCAACCATGAAAAAAAAATAGACTACAACCCAAGCACAATATTTACAATATCTCTCCATTATCTATTACTTCTGCAAACCTTTTATGTTCCAGATATCAATTCAATTTTGATGTTGCTGCTGGACATCACGGTACCCTTATAGTTTAAGAATTCCGACGTCGCATCAATTATTTTCTATCAAGTGCAACATTCTAATGAATGTAAGTGTAATATTCCCTTCATTCTTTTGTACTTTGTGTTGAGAGCTCAACTAGAGAGAGAGAGAGAGAGAGAGAGAAAGATAGTTCATTTTAGAGAGAGAAACCCATTTTTGTACTAGAAGAAGAAGAGAGCTAAGGAAGAACCATCCCATAATCTCATAATCAAGCTCTAGGTAAGATTCTGAACATAATTTTTGTAGTAGAACCTCTATGCATCATGGTTTCATCATGTTATTGAGCTACTTTATGAGAGTTGCAAGGAAATGGGTCTTTGAATATGAAGATGAGTTACATGTAACATCCATCGAAGTTAATCTTTGATTTCATTATTTTTGGTTTGAGTCTGGAAACTCTTACATGCATGTGAGTTTTAATCATGTTATTCGCTTTAGAAATCCATGAGTTATTGATCATCATTTACATGTTTTGAAGAACCATGAAAAAAAATTGGAAAATCTTGCATGCATGGGTTTTAAGCTAAATCTTTGATAAATTGTTGATGCCTTGAAAAGGATGATGATTTCATAAAAAGTTTCAAGAATTTTCTGAGCCTAAACTCACATTTTGGAACCCTGAAAAGAAAGGGAAAAAGATAAGAAACGAGTGAGATTTTCAGACCAAAACAGGTGTTCTGGAACAGCATTTTCCGCATGTGTGGAACCCATCCCCGCACGTGCGGCACCCTTATTTCAACCCAACTTCAAAAGGCATATCATCCGGACTCTGTTTTAAGCGATTCTTGAGCCTAAATTCAAGCCCCAGAAGTCTAGTTTCCAATGGTGGTGGTCTCATATCCAAAGTATAAGTACAAAAATAGATATGCTCAAATTAGTGAAGGTTGTATTTTTTCTTTTAACCGTTTCATGCCATTTCCTTCCCTAACTTAGTTTTCTTTTGCTTCTTGCTATTTCCTTAAACCTTGAATATGTAAACATGATATTTTCAATGAAAAACATATAAAAACGTTGTAGGATACCTAAGGCTTTTCAATAGGCATAATTAGTACACGATTAACACTTGAAAGTGAACTTAGAAAGACTAGGAAACATTAATTTAAGTCATGAACATTTAGGGCCATTCAAAGTACCTCTTTGGCACATGTTTTGTACGTGAGTCACATGTAGAAAAGATTAGCATTAAACACTTGAGAGAAATTAAAGAATGACTAGGAACGATTGAATGGATATGTAACGAATATACCAATTGAGTAAATTGAAGGCAATGTATTTTGAAATGTTATGCTTGACTATGTTTTTGCAGGATAAGCCATTAAGAAGTGTCATTCGGCCAAGTACTGTGAGTAATTTCTTGGTAAAGATATTTTCGTATATGAATTACTTTGAAAATGACCATGTTATCTGATAATTTGGGCCACCTATGTTTTGTTATGAAATGTTTATAAAATGTAGATACGATAAGTTTGTGAACAAGAACTTTGGAACCGTTAAGTTATGCTTTGAAACTCTAGAATGTGTATGATATGATACGTCTTCGAAAATGAGGTTTTGTTAAGAATGATTGAGTAAGATATAATAAGCTTTTCAAAAAAATGGATTTTGACTAAGAAAGAATGAGTTTCTTTTGAAACAATAATATTGGAAAAGCTTAGGAAATGTCTTTTGATCCCTAATGACTTCCGTATAGTCTTTAACTCGTCATATACGTTCTATATAAGTTTTTGACTCATTGTGCTATATTATATGATGTCGTTCTTTTATGATCGTTTCGCATGATTTCGATTGTATCGATCTATATGATATCTGTCCGTTATAGACGTTCTGTATAAAGTCACCGAAGTGGGCGTTTCGCATAAGCTCGTCCTGTATGGACGTTTTGTACCAAGTCGTCCCAAGTGGATGTTTTGTATAAATCGTCCAATAAAGAAGTTTTGTATAATGTCATCCTATGTGGGCATTTTGTATGAAGCCGTCCAATAAGGGCGTTCTGAAGGTTTCGTTCCACCGTGAATGTTTTGTATGGTATTCCGACAAGTTTTGAGAAGGCAATTGGGTACTACGAATTGTAGAAAGGTTTGATGATTCAAATTTGTTATTATGTGTTTCCGAAGTATGTTTTAATTATGTCAAGAACATTATATTGTTTTCACAAAGTTATGGAACTCGTTTATTTAACCTCTTCACATTGAGATTATTCACTATGCTATAGCTCATTGTTTGTATATATATGTATGTAGGTGATCACGCACCGGACCGAGCTTAGCGGCATCGACCTGGACCTCGTTTTGTCAAGCCAACTAGTGTGCCTCATCGCGACGTTCCGAACCATCAGGTGTCAAGGCTTAATTGGGTGGTTGAGTTCACCTTTTTGTTTTTGCAACTAAGTGTTTGGGTAGTACGAAGACAGGTGTCTTTAGATAATTATGACTGATAATAAAACTAATTTTTATTATTGGGTTTAAATCCCTAATCGATGGTTAAGCTTGACATGATCTACGTGATTATTTGTATATATATATTTTATAAAGTTTGTTTGTTCATGTAAGTCCTCACAGCTCATTAGATGATATATTTTATTATTTATTGGCTTTCGCCAGCCCTATTATTTAATTATTGCTATTGCTGTTAAGAAGATCTTTGGTAATCTCGAAATATTAGCTGGTTACGATGCTAAACCTATAAGGGAGGGTTTGGGTCGTGATAGGTGCACTCTTTCCATCAAGGCTTCCATAGTAAGAGGTGGAGTCATTGTCATGGAATCCCTCAATCAGCGTCTAACCGGCAAGCTATGCTTGTATTGAAAAATAGCTAGGTTGGTGGGGCATTCACCGATTTGGTTGAATGTCTGCCAATACCTGTTGTTGTAGGATTTTAGTGTCTTCTTCCGCCCATGTCAATGGCGAGCAATTGATCGACCTCCATGAGCGTATTGGTGTTTGTCTTAATCGTAGTGACAAACGCCTTTGCAAGCTGTGCCTAGGAGGCAATGCTGCCTTTAGGCAACCTCTTAAACCAGGTCAACCCCAAATCCCCAAGGCTTGATGAAAACATGATGCATATCAAGGCATCATTCTGCTTATGTATAGCCATTACTTATCGATTTGACTTCCCGTCATAAATCGTGAACTTAGGCTGGTTAAAGCCTAGAGGCAGCGATGCGTTCTCTATCGCCAGAACGAATATCGAGCTTTGTAATCTCGCCAGCGCTTTATCTATTGGCTCATAGGCGTAGTGCAACATTGGTATTGCAACCTTGACGTTTCCATGCATCCTAGGAGCCAATCACAGCAAAGTATATACCCTTTAGGGGTCCTGAGCCTGGGCAACTTCTCTCATTCATACCCTTTCCTCCAAAACAGTCCGCAGATCTTCCAATCTGGATAACTCAGTGTATCGTGCAGAAGTTTGATGAGTGTGTGACAGTCGATAACTACTTCCCTCAGTGTATGATCTTTCAGACCTCATCCTCTCAGACCTGGAGTAACGAGTTCTGGGAGTCCTTGAATAGATGTCGCCTATCTTGAGGCTTTTACTCTCATAATGTGTAGGCATGGCATAACAATCTCAATCTCCAGAACAATGAGATCGCATTTGTCCCTCGCGAATCTCTATACCAGCCACAACATTGCCTTTTATCTGGCACTTCAAAACCTTTATGCCTACTACCATCATTCTTATCAACTCTTCTCTCTCACATAATCCTCCAGTACCTGGGTATTTGTCATTCACCTTTGTCTATTTGATCTTCAGGAGTGGCGAGGGCTCAAACCTCGCTTTTCTCACGCGCCCTTGTAAGGGTTCCGTCGTTGTCCACCATGGGCGGAGTAGGGGGCAAATCATTACTCCTTCTGTTCGCTTCTAGCATTTAGCCATCTGTAGCGGATTGAGGCAGATCTTCATTGTGCACCATTACAACTTACTGAAAGAAAACTTGATCAAAAGGTAAGTTCTCTGATCTTCCCACAGACGATGCCAATTGTACAAGCACGAAATAACCTTCACTCATATAGTCATGTTGATCAAGCTTGCACTACTCCAAACGTCATCGTAACACCTGAAACCACAAACGTGAGCTAGCTAGCGAGTGTGTACCGAAAACCCCTCCGATATCTAAGTTAGCGAATAGACTAAAGAGGCAAAAACTCTGTGTATTCGGGAGTATGAATTGTAATACTTAAGATTAGGATTTAGCTTAAGCTTTTTTAGATTCCACGGCATAATCCTAGTAGAAATCTAACTCTCCTTTGTAGAGTCTTTTTAGGAATCACATTCCTAAAGGATAATGCCTATCCTTTAACACCCTCTTCACTACTTGCCAAGTGAGATGGCACAACTCTTTGTCCGGCTTCCACCGTGCGACCGAACTACTTTTGCTCTGTCCGCCACTGATTTAGCCATGCAACATGCAGCGACTTTTCTCCTAGCTCGGTCTCAGTCCGTTTGGCTATCTTCCTTGTAGCTCGGCCAAGGCATTAACCACCATTAGGAAATAGCTAGGTTCAAGAATATAGGCCCTCTGGTAGTTCAGTCAAACTTCTTTGACCGGTTCCATCCATTGTTCGGCCCACACTAGGCCTTCCCGAAGCATAGTTTGACCCAACTCATGGCCCAAGCCTCAAAATCACTTCCATCTAGCTTAGCCCAATTTGACTATACAAATTACCCTCTCAATGAACAAGTAGAAAGGCGTGGTTCAGGCTTATGGGGTTTACCACGAGCCCTAATTTTTATTCGAGTAGTTTATTTTTTAAGATCCTATGTATGCATCATCATTAAAAAAAATTAGATTGATGTGATCAGCTTAGCCTTTATTTTAGGGGAAATAACAATTTAGTGTGGGTTTGAAAAAATAATTTAAATCGGTGGCAAATTTTATGAAGTTTAATAATCAAAGTATTAATTTTTTCAAGAATTTGTAATTATTTTTGAAAAGGTCACTGAAGTGTAGTTTTTTTTTATTTTATTATGTTTATTTTTTGGAAAAAAATTATTTTTAAATATATACTTATTGTTTATTTAAAAAAATATGATAAAATAAAAAAATAATAATTATTTGATCAATTTATTTATTTTTATAAATGATATGGACAGAAAATTTAAAAAATGGATAATTATTAAAAAGAGACGCACGGTTAATTTCATGAATGGAAAATGAATTGGACCCCCTCAATGAGGCACTCTCTTTGACCCCCTCTCTCTCTGATTGGTCAGTTTTTCTTTTTTTTTTTTTTCTTTTTTTCCTTCTCCTCTAATCACCATCTACCACGTGTGTGTGGGGATAATGAGGATGGTGATTGGAGGGGGTCTCAATCACTTCCCCTTTCATGAATTCAAACAGTCCTTCTGCCATCTAAAATGTGGACCGGAAAGAAAACAGGTCCATTTTCGTCTTTTCGAACCACATCTAATGTGGTGACGTGTGTCACACTTTCAAAGCCACGCGCCAGTTAGAAAAAAGAGCAGGCTCATTCAATGAAAAATTATTGGGTAAATTACATTTACCTCATCTGTAATTTCTGACAAATACAGAGATCTCCCCTATAGTTTGAATAATTACAATAATCTCCCATATTTTACCTGATAATATTAAGATTCCCCCCTTCTGTCTATTTTGCATAAATGACATTAGTATCATATAAAAAATTACCATATTACCCTTGCTTTTGCCTGCAAAAAGACAAAAAATCATTTGTTCAACCATAACCATAAAACCCTTTGTTCACTGCCACTGCCCGTGATTTACCAACACAATCATAAAATAAAATAATTTAAAAATATTTATAATAAAAATTATACATTTAAAATAAAAAATATTTTTTTTTAATTTTTAATATTTAAAAAATATATTTAAAATATTAAAATATACAACACATAAATGTATGAAATATAATGTACATTAAAATAAATATAAAATATTTACCCTAAAAAAATAAATTCGAAAAATTTCAAAATTTATAACCAAACAAATTTTTTCTTTTCAAAACTCATAACTCAAAATACGACTTCACACTCAAATCATGATTGTAAAAATAATTTTAAAAAATAAAATAGTTTTTTTTAAATTTTTTCTTTTAAAATAAAGTTTTGGAAAAAAGTTTGATTTTGGGTTTTGAAAAGAGTTTTGAATTGAGTTTTAAATATGTGTTTGGTTATGAGTTTTGGAAAATAATTTTTGAATTGAATTTTGAGTAAAAATATGTTCCGAAAAAATATTATTTTTAGAAACATGTTTGGTTTTCTTTTAGAATCACAATTACAATTAAAAATTTTCAAAAATCTTTTCAAAACTCATAACCAAACTTATGTTAAATATATAATTTTTATTTTAAATATATAGTTTTTATTTTAAATATTTTATTTTATTTTATAAATATATTTTTAAATATTTTAATTTTTTTGTTATGTGTTTTGTTATGATTTGAATGTAGAGTTTTAAAAATAGTGCGGAGTTTCGAGTTATGTGTTTGGTTTGAAAATAATTTTTGAATTGAGTTTTATAGTTGTGTTGGTCAATTCAAAAATTATTTTCAAAACTCATAACCAAACACAAACTTATGTTAAATATATTTTTTAAATATTAAAAAAATTATTTTTTTAAAAAATGTATAATTTTTATTTTAAATATATAGTTTTTACTTTAAATATTTTATTTTATTTTATAAATATTTTAATTTTTTTGTTATGTATTTTGTTATGATTTGAGTGTAGAGTTTTGAAAATAGAGTGGAATTTTGAATTATGTGTTTGGTTTGAAAATAATTTTTAAATTGAGTTTTATGATTGTGTTGGTCAATTCAAAAATTATTTTCAAAACTCATAACCAAACACAAACTTATGTTAAATATATTTTTTAAATATTAAAAAATTTTAAAAAATTATTTTTAAAAAAAATATATAATTTTTACTTTAAATATATAGTTTTTATTTTAAATATTTTATTTTATTTTACAAATATATTTTTAAATATTTTAATTTTTTTTCTTATGTATTTTGTTATGATTTGAGTGTAGAGTTTTGAAAATAGTGTTTGGATATGAGGTTTGAAAATAATTTGCGAATTAAGTTTTAAATTATGTGTTTAGTTACAATTTGAGTGTGAAATTGTGTTTTAAGTTTAAAATATTAAAATATTTACAAAATAAAATAAAATATTTAAATAAAAATTATATATTTGAAATAAAAAATAATTTTTTTTGAAACATTTTTGGTTCTTGAATTGGGCACTTGAGGGCATTATAGGCATTTTAGTGCTTACATTTGATGACATCAGCAGGGTCGGTTAGGTGTATAAACGACGGTCAAATTTTGGGAAAATCTTGACATTATCAGGTAAAATAGGGGAGGTTATTGTAATTATTTAAACCACAAGAGAAGTCCCTGTATTTGTCAGAAACCTCAGGGGAGGTAAATGTAATTTACCCAAAATTATTTCTCAATCCAGGACGTTACGTGATCATACATTTAGTGGATCACAATCTATTAAGTCTATTAATATTTTTTAATTATCTAATAAAAAATTATAAATCAATAATATCATATTTATTAAATTCGTCTAAATTAACCAAATTTATATATGTCGATCGTTTGACAAATCATTCAGGACGCAGTCATCCAGATAGATGTTACTTGATAAAGGTAACAACGGTAATTACCCAAAGTGACGCAGGCCATCGGCAGTCATCAACGAGTTCGGATTCTCGGCCGCCCTACCCGGCAGCCGTTCCCAGCAGCTCCCAAAAACGATGTCGTTTTGGGGGTTTTTTTGGTTTTTTTTTTTCTTTTCTTCTTCATCGTTCGTTCGAACAGAACCAGAGGGGAAGGGAAGAAGAGAGAGAGGCGGAGGGGAAGGGAAGAAGAGAGAGAGGAAGGGAGAAGAAGAGGGAGCCGCCGGTGGGCCGGACTGGAGGGGGCCATAATCACCGGGGGAGGAGGAGGAGGAGGAGGAAGAGGAGGAGGCGGAGGCGGAGGCGGGCTGGAGGCGGAGGCGACGGCGGTGCAGCTGCTGCGACGAGCTAGATCGGGCGACGATCGGACGGCTGGCGAGCTCGGCGAGCTGCGACGGCGAGCTCGCCCCAAGTAGCCATGGCGGCTCCAGCCCTAGCGAAGAAGAAGAAAAAAAAAAAAAAAAAAAAAAAAAAACGAAAAAACCCCCAAAACGACGTCGTTTTGGGGGGCTGCTGGGAACGGCCGCCGAGAAGGGCGGCCGAGGATACGGATTCGTCATCAACCACATTATTCGAATAGAGTCAGACTCTCTCTATTTATTTTTTATCATAAATCTTATACTCTCCATCAATCACAACACATTAGGGGTGTTTGAGAAGAGCTTTTTTTAACTTTTTGAGCTAAAATAACACTAAAAGATAAAATAAACTAAAATAATTAATAACATAAATATCACATCAAATTCATCATCATTTTTTTTCTCATAAATATCACATTCAATTGTAAAAAAAAAAACTATTAAAATAACCAATTATTCTAGAGTGCTGCTATTAGTACCCCATGAATTATTTTGGACCCCTCAATTTTTATCTTTTTTTTATTATAATAATAACTTCAAATAAAATTACTATGAAGGACATCATTAATTTTAGAACACCCCATCTCACAATTAAACCCACACACCACTACATCATGAATTATGGTTTATGAGAGCACATACCTTCATCACCACCCATCTATCTTTCCCGAATCTCAGTTTCAAAACTTAACTATCCTTAAAACCTTGAAAACTCTTTTGTGACAATATTCCGGTGATAACGGTAGTAACCATTTGATTACTTATACTTCTTCGGCAATGATAATGAGTGAAAGTTTTTTTGGCAATCACAACTCCATGAGACAAAAAGGAGTACAACAATAAAAGTTCAGAGGAAGTTCATAACTTTAATGGTGTTCTTAACTCAGAGAAGGTTGGCCCTGTAAGGGTAAGTTTCTTTAAAAAAAAGGACAAAAATAATAAAATCTATTCGTCATTTTTGCGAGACTGAACTCCCGAACATATGACCAAAATTCGGAAATACAGGCCTGAAATATTGTTTATTTGTTCAGAAATAGGTAACCGAACATTTATTATTTGTTCAGGAACTAGTAACCGAACATTTATTATTTATTCGAGAACCGATAACCGAACATTAATCACCGAAGAAAAGGATGAGGCGGTAGAGAGAGAGAGAGAGAGAGAGCAGAGACAGTAATCATACTCTGCTTTTTTTCTTCTTCTTCGTGGGTTTTGTTAGAGTTTTTGGAATAGAGGTTTTTTTTGATGTGTGAGGGGTGTGCATTTGATTGAATGAGTAAAATGTTTTCACAAATTATTTAATGGGAGAAAAGAAATTTTAAGAGTTCCAAAATTTATAAGTGAGGTCCAAAGAAATAGAGGTCTAAAATAATAGATGGGATTTTAAAATAACATTAAATTACCAATAGATCCTAATAGTTTGATTTAATTCCCATCAAATACTATTGAAAATAAGTCTTGGTAAAATTATCGTTAAAAATAATTTTTGTAACAATTTTTTACATACGTCGTTAAAAATTAACAATTAATAACTTTTTTTATCATGATTTTTATAAATTGTCGCTAAAACTTACAATTAGTGACTTTTTTTATGATAAATTTTTCTCATAAGGCATATTAGATAATAAATCCACTTATTAAAATATACATGTAAGTATCCCTTAGAATAATAAAAAAAAACTAAAATAATTAGGGTATATTTAGTAACGTTTACGTTTTTAGTTTATATTTACAAAAAGTTTATAAACTGGTTTTTGTTTATTTTTTATTTATTTTTAGAAAAACATAAGCTACAAATGCGTTTGGTAATTGACAAAATATTTAAAAAAAATTTAAAATATAAAAAAGAGTAAGAAATGGCAAGTGGTGGCAAGTGGTGGCGGAAGACGGTGGTGGAAAGTGGTGACGGTGGGTGATGGGTAGCGGGTGGTGGTGGATGGTAGCGGGTGGGTGGGTAACAGTGGCAGGTGGTGGGTGGTAGGGAGTGGGTGGTAGTGGTGGTGGTGGTGGTGGCGGATGGCGAGTGGTGGTGGGTGGGTAGTGGTGGCGGATGGGTGACAGTGGCGGGTGGTGGGTGGTAGCGAGTGGGTGGTGGTGGTTGGTGGGTGGTGGTGGCAGGTGGGTGGTGGATAACGGGTGGTGGTGGTACGTGGGTGGCGGATGGCAGGTGGTGGCGGGTAGGTGGTGGTGGTGGATGGGTGGGTGACGGTGGCAGATGGTAGCGAGTGGGTGGTGGTGATGGTGATGGTGGTGGTGGTGGTGGTGGGTGGTGGGTGGTGGTGGCGGGTGGGTGGGTGGTAGTGGTAGGTGGGTGGTGGTGGTGGGTGGTGGATGGCGGTGGTAGGTGGGTGGTGAGTGGTGGTGTCGAGTAGGTGGCGGACGGTGGTGGCGGGCAGTGAATGGTAGTGGCGGGTGGATGGCAGGTGGGTGGTGGTGGTGGTGGTGGTGGTGGTGGCGAGGGGTGGGTGGTGGTGATGAGTGGGTGGGTGGTGGTGGCAGCTGGTGGGTGGTGGTGGCAGCTGGGGGGTGAGTGGTGGTGATGGTGGAAGACGGTGGTGAAAAATGGTAACAAGTGGTAGCTAATGTTAGGTGGTAAAAAAAAAAAAACTCAAAACTCAAAATGAAAACACCTTTTTTGAATTTATATTTTTTGGCCAAATTTATAAACTGAGATCACTAATTTATAAATCAAAAATTTATCAAATAAAATTTTATTTAAATTTTTTAAAATTTTATAAATATAAATAAAAAATTAAAAACGTAAGTGTTACTAAAAGAAACTTTTACTTTTCAAACGGGAGTTATTAATGCTAATAACTTGTCCATATTTTTTTTTTGGCTGTGCTTCAGACCTCCACTGGGGTCAAACCCCCAGTGAGGTGGCACCGTCCCATTCGTCAAAATTCAAAAAAAAAAAAAAAAAAAATTTCGGCCAATCACCCTCTCTTCCGTACGAACCCCAGTGACCCCCACTGGGGTCTCAGGCATTTTTCTTTTTTTTTTTCTTTCTTTTTTCAGTAAAAACTTCTCCATTCATTAACAAACAGAAAGTCCCAGAAACAGGTGCCAGTGACAGAGTCTCCCTCCACTCACAAACAGAATGTCCTAGAAATCTCGTCAGAAGCTCTTGGGCGTTGTTCTCAAACCTCAAGAGAGAGAGAGAGAGAGAGAGAGAGATCATTCTGCAATGGCGACGTTCGATCAAGCACCTCCAGGCGATCCCAAATCTGGAGACAAGATCTTCAGGACCAAGTGCGCTCAGTGCCACACCGTCGAGAAAGGAGCTGGCCACAAACAAGGTTCCCAAAACGAGACCCCCTAATCCCTCTTTTCCGGTCTCATGATCTCATCTAATCCTTCAAACAAAAAAAAAATCCAAATTTGGGTGAAAATTTGGCTAAATTCACATTTTGTTGTATTTATTTTCAATAAAAATATAGTTTGATTTTTATTGTTTTTGTTCAAGGCTTGTTTTTCTCATGGGTATTACTTGATTTCGTTGTTGTTGTAATTATATAACGATCTAGTTATTGCCCGCCTGTTTGGTTGTTTTTAAAATATAAATTGAGATAATTTCAGAATTAGTTCATTCATGGATAAGAAAATTAGATATGTGTGATCGTAGAATTAAACAGCTTAAGATGTAGAAAATTTACTACTTGGATGATAGTTTAAATTTGGTCATTTGTTTTTTTAAATTACTACAAGCTAAGAAGCACGGACATGGACACTACATAGACATGTTGAGGTGGAAATTTTAAAACATGAAGCACACAACACATGGAGGCCTCATACAAAATATTTTTTTGTAGCTTTCTTTTTCTGTGTTTCCCCTTCTTCCCATTCAACTTTTGAGGATAATTTTCTGTTATTACTGAAATATCCAGGACCAAATTTGCATGGCCTTTTTGGAAGGCAGTCTGGCACAGCTCCTGGGTACTCATATTCTAATGCCAACAAAAATATGGCTGTTATCTGGTCAGAGAATACATTATATGACTACTTGCTTAACCCAAAGAAGGTATGAAACTTTACTTGGTTCCCTCTTTACTTGGTTTGTTGCATGACATTCATGGGAATCTTTATGAAAAGTTTACAGTCTATTGGGTAACAAAAGAAAATAAAAGAAATCATTGTGATATCTCATTCAGGTGAGAAAAGAAAAGAAAAAATGATTGTGGTTTCTCACTATCTTGTTTGGATGAGTAGGACGAAAAGCATTTGTATATGGGTGAGATTTTATTTTCCTTTGTATATTGATCGGCAATTTCGGTATCCTGAAAAATACACAGCCCTTCAGTTTTGTTTTTTACCAAATCACACCATTTTTTGTGAGAAATCGAACTGGCAAAATAATTCTCATCTAATTTGTAAAACCAGCATGAGTAAGAGTTCTCTTTCTCTTCATTTCTTATTATTTCTCACCAAATCGCTCAATTCAAATGGGCTGTTATAATCTCAACACACCTTTATCTTCTTTCATTTGACCAAAATTATGTTGTTTGATCTTGGTATAGTAATTTGGATTGGAGTCTATTATGTGTTGTATTGTCTGGAACTTCATCATTAATTTATTATCTTCATCATTAATTTATTATCATGCTTGTATAGTTGGATTTGTGTTTGGAAACTTGGATGAATTACTTGATAGATCCTTTTTTCCTTTTGAGATAAGGCCCTGGATCAGTTCATAAATGCCCAAGTATGGAGTTGACAGTCTTATACTCTGGAAACTGTGGGACCATTTAATTTTTGGTTAGGACTTGGGACTGATTTTACCTGCAATTACAAAATTGAGAGGAGTAGAATAAAAAGTAGTATTACTACTTTTTAATTTCATAGATACATTGTTCATAAATTGACGGATAACATATGTTTAGCTGTTTTTGTACTTAATTTTAACCCTTTTTTGTTTGTTTGTGCGCGCGTGCATAAATGATTGTCTTTTGTGGAGTTGGAGTCACTTGTCAGCCATTGTGGGGTGATGGTCTTTGAATATGGAAAATAGCATTTGTAATGCGTTTGATTGACTAAAAGAAAGTATGTTTCGTGAAGGGTTATGTAGTATGCTATTCCTGTAACTCTTATTATATATGTATGAATTGGTGAAACCAATCATTTACTTGTCTCATCCTTGATGAATTGCAAGCATGAGGACTTTGACCATGTGATAACAGTCTGCCCTATTTTCTGATGCCTATGTATTTAATCACTGTTAAGACAAATATGCTGTTCAGAAAACCGAAGAATAGGGCTAGGTATTTAGTTTTGGCCCTGAGGTGGGCCTATAGTGTTTTTTTGGGTCTTTTGTTTTCTTGGGAAGTTGGGCATGCAATTCGTCTCTTTTCTAATCTGGTTAAAGTCTGCACAACTTAGTTGGGACATGTATGATAATTCTACTACTTCAATTTTTTCATGATTTGTCAATGACTCAATGCACTCTTCTTGGAAAATTAATTGAGAAAAAATGGATTATCAGCTTTTGATTATGAGGACTTCAACCATGTGATAACAGTCTGTACTATTTAGGGGTAAGAATTTTTGAGGCAACACGTTAACATGACATGAATTGTACACGAAGTTATCAAATTAGGATTGAGCATTTTTCAACACAAGTCCGATTATGACACAACACGATAACACGATAAATAAACAAGTCAGGTTAGTGTCAAACTCGCAGAACATGAACTTGATACAGATAATCTATTTAGGCATCATTTGGAAAGTGTGTATTTTAGCTTAAAAGCCAAAAAGTCACCAAAAAAGTCAAAAAGCCAACTAACTATACAAAAAAGTCAAAGATTCCATTTTCTCTTTACTTTTTGCATTTTTTTTTTTCTTTTGTAAAAACCCAAAAACTCATCCCAAACATATTAATTTTTTTACCTCATATTTTTTTATGGAACTATTTTGAAAATCCTCTACCAAATTGTTTGTCTTAAAAATATCAAATATTTTATTGTTTAAAGAAATCTTTATTTGAATTTATGAACATAAGTCTAGTCTGATTATGATTTAGGCCCTAGCCAATGAGGGTTAATTATTGGCACAGAAGCTAGTTTTTTTTTGGGAGTTTTACCACCGGCCTATGTTTAGTTTTGGGCCTTGCCACGGGCTAAGTGGCTATAGCCTTCAAGACTTAGAGTTTTGTAAATTGAGTTATCGAACCATTGAATATCGAGCTATTGATTTGATCAAATAAACTTGCATTGAATCACTTAGTTATCTTTTCAATTAGAATAAGTTGTTACATTTTATTTATTTTTCAGCCACAAAATTATCTGCAAATTAACTGTTTCATTAATTGAATTCTTGTCAAATATATTTATTGATTATACACTATTTTCTATATACTTGGTCTAACTAGTAGTG
Organism: Camellia granthamiana; assembly: GCA_036172215.1. NCBI lineage: Eukaryota > Viridiplantae > Streptophyta > Magnoliopsida > Ericales > Theaceae > Camellia > Camellia granthamiana. Next base: position 32,927,207 of record CM069904.1, on the reverse strand, counting down.
ATAATTAGTTATTTACTAGGCTATCAAGCTTGCCCCATTTTTCCCATCAGTGCAGAATCAAGTTGAGTTTGAAGTATAGTCTAGTACACGGCTAGGTTTTATGAAGAATTATTTATGATGTAAAATTTGAGGTTCTTGTATTATTTAATGTTTGGGGACCGTTGTAAATTCGAGAATATTTATCTAGTATTGTTGTTGTTGAGGGTTAACATTTGATGAAACTGAGTTTTTAGCCAACGCACCAGGCTCTAGAAAGTCGAGTTTGGGGCGTTACATGAACACTCTACTTACTGAGGCATGAGGCCTGATTACTAAGTTACGAGCATTAAAGGACAAAAATGCAAAATATTCTCTCTTTTTCTTTTTTTTTTTGTTAATCGAGAAACTTTGCGAGACACATCATCAATAAACCAAAAAATCTGTACAACTCAAAATTCTACTCACTAGAATTGTGCTCATGAAGATCGAAGTGTGCATGTGAGAATTCCAGTCGAATAACTTCGTATCCACTGTGAACTCATGTTATGCCAACCAACAAATTAAAATATGAAATTGTTGCTCACCATTAATGAATAAGAACAACCACAAATCTCCTTTATGGGACGGTCATGCATTGACCAATGTGATAGAAAACGGCAGCAGCCAATTAAAGTCTATAAAAGGCGTGGATCCAACGGTTTTAAGGCCCAAGCCTTAATCTGGCATATGCTGGATGATGTGGGGCCTACTTGGGAGATTAACTAGACTTGCGATTTATTTAAAAGTGTCTTTTGAGTTTCTCAAGTCAAATGTCTTTAAATTTCTAGTCAAGGTCTTTGGGTTATTTAGTTGGTCAAAGAGTCTTCTAGTGTTTTTCACATGATTAATGCATTAAAGAGTCCTAGGGAGTCTAAGTTAGTCATGTCATTTAATTTGAAAAGTTTTAGAGTCAAGATGAAGTTAGTATAAATTATATTGTAAGTCTTGTGGCAAAAGATAGATTGAATGAATGAAAATTAAGCTTATGCTTCTATGATTGTGCGATGTAATCTTTCTTTAGTGTGATGCTAAAGAGTCCCTTGGTGTGATGCCTTGGGTTTTCTAGGTGTGATATCTAGATCTATCCTTCTTTAACCCTTCCTCTACTTCCTACAAATCACTATTCGCGTCTACTGTTCATATTTGCTGTTCACAGCCCCAAAAACAGCCCTGTTATTTGTGTTTTTGCTCATACTTTAGCCTATTTCGAATCTGTCCTGCACCAACTTGGTATCAAAGCGAGAGTAGCATCATGTCTACACGATTCGGAAAGCCATTTAGGGGAAGATTAACTGATTTCCAGCGTGACGAGATTCTGCTGAAGCTTGTGGAGCAGATAGATAATTTTAGTCTGCGCATCAATACTTTAGAAGGCCAAACAACTCAACCTAACGGTGATGAACAAGGCGAAAACTCTGGAGCGCACGGAAGAGCAGCGTGCAGAACTCCTACGAAGGCAGCAATTTAGGGCTGGCCAAGATCAGGGAAGGCAACAAAATTCCATGTTTGATTGGGCCCATGATTTATTGCAAAGGAACCAATATCAGACCTATGATTCAGCAGGAGATATCACTAAGAAGATTAAAATGGAGGTTTCAGATTTTGAAGGTAAGGTCAATCCTACTTTGTTTCATGATTGGCTTGCTTCTATTGAAGAGTACTTTGACTGGTACGATATAGCTGACGATCGGCGAGTGAGATTTGCTAAAATGAAGCTTGTTGGATTAGCAAAAATCTGGTGGATGGGTGTGGAAGGTGATATTCGAAGGTTGGGGCAGCCACCAATTGGTACTTGACAGGAGATGAAAGCCAAGTTGAAGGAAAAGTACATACCATCAAATTACCATGAGAAGTTGTGTGAACAACTGATTGAATTAAAGCAAAACCGCATGACAGTGGCTGAATATATGCAGAAATTTGATGAGCTAAAAACGAGGAGTCAAATTACGGAAGATTCAAGTTAAGCTCTTGCTTGGTTTAAGGCTGGTTTGAGGCCTGACATAAGAAGGGAGTTGCTTCGCCAACCCTTGTACAGTCTCGAACATGCCTTTCAATTTGCTTTGGATATGGAGGAGTATTTAAACTACCCAATTTCTAAAAATTTTGTGTCTCAAGTTGTGGAAACCACAACTAAGAGGTACATTGATGCAAATCGTTTCCAGTCTAATGTTTCAAACCAAACTTCTGTCAATACAGCTGATCCAAAAGGCAAGAATTATGCAGCTAACAAAGAAAACAGGAAGGAAACCAAATGCTTTAAGTGTGGTGAATCTGGTCACATGGCATTTCAATGTCCAAAGAGGAGTTTACACGTGGCAGTGGAGCAAGAAGCTGAATTCGATCAACAAAACAATGATGATAATGATGATTCCTTTGACGTTGGGGTACTAAATATAGATGACTTAGAAGATGAAGAGGTGGACAATTCTCTGATTTCTGTTGTCAGGCGTATCCTTGCAGCACCAAAAACTGAAAAGGAAGACTGGAGGCGTACTTCTATTTTTCAAATGCTGGTTCGCTGTGGAAACCAAGCTAGGAAGCTTATCATTGATGGTGGCAATTCCATGAATGTTGTATCCTGCAACCACGGTGGAGCGTCTTAAGCTTCTTGTTCAACCACATCCTCATCCATATAAGGTAGCTTGGATCGATAACACGTCCATTCCGGTAATTTAGCGCTGCCTAGTCTCTTTTTCTTACGATTCTTATAATGATTCTATCTGGTGTGATGTAATTCCCATGAATGTCACACATATCCTTCTTGGAAGACCATGGCTTTATGATAGAGATGTGCAACATTCTAGAAAAGAAAACACATATGCTTTCTCATTCAAGAACAAGGAGATTGTTTTGAAGCCAATGACTACAGCTGAAATGGGAAAATTCAAGGAAAAGAAGCCAAAGGATGTCACTGAAAATAAGCCTAAATCTCTCCACATTCTCACCAAGAAGTGTTTTCAAGCTGAGAGTATGGAACTAGGAGTTATATATGCTGTGGTGGTGAAAGAAGTGTCAGATTTAGCTGCTGAATCTGTCTCTGTATTGCCGACAGAAGTAGCCAAGTTGCTGTCCCATTTTTCTGATGTTGCCCTCAAAGAACTCCCAGATGAATTACCTCCCATGCGCAATGTCCAGCACGTAATAGATCTCATTCCTGGATCACAATTGCCTAATCTTCCAGCCTATCGCATGAATCCAAGGGAGCACGCAGAGCTTAAAAGGCAAGTAGATGAGCTACTATCTAAGGGGTTCATTCGTGAAAGTTTAAGTCCCTGTGTTGTTCCAGCTTTGCTTACACCCAAGAAGGATGGCAGTTGGCGCATGTGCATAGATAGTCGTGCTATAAACAAGATTACAATCAAATATTGATTCCCTATCCCGAGGCTTGATGATATATTGGACATGTTGGCTGGGTCTTGTCTATTCTCAAAGATTGATCTGAAAAGTGGCTACCATCAGTTACATATAAGGCCAGGAGACGAATGGAAGACAGCTTTCAAGACCAAGGATGGCCTCTACAAGTGGCTAGTCATGCCATTTGGTCTAACAAATGCCCCAAGTACATTCATGCGCTTTATGACACAGGTATTACAGCCTTGCATTGGTCACTTCCTGGTGGTTTATTTTGACGATATTCTAATCTATAGCAAGACCAAGGAGGAACATATCTTTCATCTTCAACAAGTTTTGAGGGTCCTCCGTCAAGAGAAACTCTACATTAACGTAAAGAAGTGTTCTTTCATGAGTCCAATGATTGTATTTTTGGGTTTCATTGTGTCGTCTAAAGGAGTGGAAGCCGATCCAAGTAAAGTGAAAGCTATCTTAGAGTTGCCAATTCCAACCTCCTTGCATGAAGTTCACAACTTTCATGGGCTAGCGACTTTTTATTGTCGGTTTACTAGGAATTTCAGCACGGTAATGGCACCTATCACTAACTGTATGAAAGGGGGACAGTTTGTTTGGATAAAGGCAGCAACAAAAGCTTTTGAAGACATAAAGAAGATGATGTCTGAGGCTCCTGTTCTACACCTTCCTGACTTCTCAAAGGTATTTGAGTTGACGTGTGATGCTTCAAATGTTGGGATTAGGGGTGTGCTGAGTCAAGAAGGCACCCGGTTGCCTATTTCAGTGAAAAACTCAATGAAACCAAGCAAAAGTATTCCACCTATGGCAAGGAATTTTATGCAGTGATTCAAGCTCTTCGCCATTGGCGACACTATCTTCTTTATAAGGAGTTTGTGTTTTTTTCCGACCATGAAGCACTCAAGTACATCAACTGTCAAAAGAAGTTGAATCATCGACATGGTAAATGGGTTTCATTTTTGCAGGAGTATTCTTTTGTTATCAAACATAAAGCTGGCTCTGAGAACAAAGTCGCTGATGCCCTTAGTCGAGTGGTGTATGTTCTCTTCTCCATAGCTATACGGGTGGTGGGTTTTGACTTGCTCAAGAGAGATTATCCTTCTTGTAAGGATTTAGGCTCTATACATGCTCAGTTGCTGGTTGGACAGCAGGGAGGATATAGTGAGTTTTCTTTGCATGATGGTTTCCTCTTCAAGGGAACTCGCCTCTGCTTACCCAACACATCAATTCGTGAAGAAATGATTTGGGAATTGCATTCCGGAGGAGTAGCAGGTCATTTTGGAAGAGATAAGACAATTGCAATGGCCGAGGATCGCTTTTATTGGCCAAAGCTAAAGCAAGATGTGGGCAAGGTTGTTTCACGATGCCGTACTTGCCAACTTTCGAAGGGAAGAAAGAAGAATACAGGTTTATACACTCTGTTGCCTATGACCCACGAACCTTGGCAGGATTTAAGTATGGACTTTGTCCTTGGATTACCAAAAACCCTTTGGAAACATGATTTTATCCTTGTGGTTGTGGATCGCTTCTCCAAAATGGCACACTTTATTCCTTTTTCAAAGACATTGGATGCAGTCCACATGGCTAAGCTCTTCTTTCAAGAAGTTGTTAGACTTCATGGACTGCCAATGACCATTGTCTCTGGCCGTGATTCAAAATTTATGAGCTACTTTTGGCGAACACTATGGAAGTTGCTGAATACAAAGCTGAAATTTTCTTCGGCTTTTCATCCGCAAACTGATGGTCAAATAGAGGTTGTTAACCGCAGTTTGGGTAATCTACTTCGCTGTCTTGTTAGTGATCATGTTGGCAGCTGGGATCAGGTACTTCCTATGGCAGAATTTGCATACAACAGCTCTAAGAACAGATCTACAGGTCACAGCCCTTTCGAAATTGTCACAGGTTTGCTTCCAAGGAAACCAATCGATTTGGTTCCCCTACCTATTCAGGCTCGCCCAAGTGCTGAAGCTGAAGCTTTTAGTCAACATATCTGTGATATCCATGATGAAGTGCGACGAAAGATTGCATCAGCAATGAGGGGTACAAACAACATGCTGATTTGCAGCGGAGGTTTGCTAAATTTGATGAGGGCGACATGGTCATGGTTCGAATCAAACCCGAACGGTATCCTAAAGAGGTATATAAGAAACTTCATTCGAAGAGTGCTGGACCATTTAAAGTTCTCCAGAAGATCAGTTCAAATGCTTATGTACTCGAATTACCTAGTGATATGCGCATAAGTAATGTGTTCAATATTGAGGATCTCACTTGATATTCTGGGCATGCTGAGAACAGTAATTGGGCTGACCTTGTGGCATCTCTCCCGGCACCCAAATCTTTTCAAGATGAAATCGAAGACGTGGTTGATCATCAAATTGTTTCAACTCAACATGGAGGTTATCAAAAGTATCTCATTAAGTGGAAGGAACATTCACTGTCAGATTGCACTTGGATTACTGATGAGGAGTTTCGGCGCCTCAACCCTGACCTTTATGAAGAGTTCTATGCTTTTAACTCGACGAGGTCGAGTTCTTTCAAGCCGGGCAGAGTTGATGGAAAATGGCAGCAGCCAATTAAAGTCTATAAAAGGCGTAGATCCAACGGTTCTAAGGCCCAAGCCTTAATCTGGCATATGCTAGATGATGTGGGGCCTACTTGGGAGATTAATTAGACTTGGGATTTATTTAAAAGTGTCTTTTGAGTTTCTCAAGTCAAATGTCTTTAAATTTCTAGTCAAGGTCTTTGGGTTATTTAGTTGGTCAAAGAGTCTTCTAGTGTTTTTCACATGATTAATGCATTAAAGAGTCCTAGGGAGTCTAAGTTAGTCATGTCATTTAATTTGGAAAGTTTTAGAGGCAAGATGAAGTCAGTATAAATTATATTGTAAGTCTTGTAGCAAAAGATAGATTGAATGAATGAAAATTAAGCTTATGCTTCTATGATTGTGCGATGCAATCTTTCTTTAGTGTGATGCTAAAGAGTCCCTTGGTGTGATGCCTTGGGTTTTCTAGGTGTGATATCTAGATCTATCCTTCTTTAACCCTTCCTCTACTTCCTACAAATCATTGTTCACGTCTACTGTTCATATCTGCTGTTCACAGCCCCAAAAACAGCCCTGTTATTTGTGTTTTTGCTCATACTTAGGCCTATTTCGAATTTGTCCTGCATCACAATGCGAGTGTGCTAACAATGCATTATTTCACTTATATTCTCTGATAGAGGAAGAAACACAACTGAAATATGATTCCGAACCGATTCGGAGCTATAAAACACCCATTGGCAAACAACACATATGCCCGAACATATGATCATTGTATCTCACAATTTTCAGAAGATGCTACGGCAAATCAAGAATTATGGTGCAAAATGTGACTAGTATGTACATTATAGTATAAAGAACTCATATGCAGACACTTCTCATGCAAGGTCATGCAATTAGCAAAACAATTTCATGCACCCACTAACTTCTCATGCAAACATACCCAACCCCCAACTTAACTTACATTAGCATCAATGGCATGCAAGCATACAAATATAAACGATCAACAAGAGATAGATGAATATAACCCGAATGAATGTCAGAAGTCTGAAATGCGTCCATAAGGTACACATAGTAGCAACAAAAATTCCACAGAGAACCCAAGAACTACAAGACGAAGCACGAGGTTGAGAAGCCCACTAAGATGTAGACAAATCCGACGGTGGTGGGAAATGACCAAGTAACGCCCAAAGCATCGACTGGGTCTCAAAGGTCTTGATATGTCTGAGCGCAGTGAGCATAAAAATCAGACTGGAAAGTCACCATGTGGCCCTGGTGCACATAGAAGTTAGTCTAGAAGGTGGCCATTTGATCCCGGTGAGCATAGAAATCAACCTAAAATGTAGCCATGTGGTCCTAGTGGTCTTGGAAGGATGTGTATAGTGTGTCTACAGACTACTGTAGGTGAGCTTAGCCAGCCAGGAGTGCATGGTACTACTCTGTCATCATGGAGAAAGGCTCACCCATTGGACGGACTGGGGGTGGAGGATCAACCATGGAAACATCCTCGGGGACAGCTAGGGCCATGTCCGAGTGAGGAACATGAGAAATATTGTGTTGCCTGGCCTGCTCACCAAATTGTGAAAAGATCGTATCAAACTTATCATTAGGGTCAAGATGGAAAGTCTCATCCTATTGGAGGAGGAGTGTGATGAGGTTTGCGAACGGAAGCGGCCAAACATCATTTTACATGGGTTGGGAGGCCACTACCTCCCAGTAAAATTTGCATAGATACTGCTAGATAAGCTCGGGGAAGTTGACTCAATAGGTGAATTAGAAGTGATGTAGGGCCCGGATAAATTCATTATGCCGTTTGGCCTTGTGCCCGAGAGGAAACACATTTTTTCGCCAAGACGGAATCAATAAACAAGAGACGGGTTGGGATCTTGCTCCAAAGGAGGCATGTGAAAGAATTATCGCCCTGTGACCCCAGAAAGTGTTGTTGAATGAGTTGAGAAATGGGGTGTCAATGTCATCCTCAATGCACTAGAATGGGTAATCCTTAGGTAGGAGGTATGACAGCCTAAGGTCTCCGCAATCATATCGGTCGTGATCTCATAAACCTCACCATCAATAGTGGTGAACAGAGTGGACGGTTCCAACGGTGCCATGTACATGTTCTGGTAACAGAGGCAGACCAGTCGTGAGTAAGCGGGGGGCAGTAACTGTGCAAATGCCCAAAAGATGGCGATCTCGCAATTGCTACACAACTCACTAGGTGGCCGACTCATTCAAGAAGTAGGCAAGATTAAACTGGGTGAGCTTATGGATAGGCTGATTAGCCTACTCTGGTCGGGATTGCTTGAATGGTGGTGGCGGTAGTGGTGCCGATGTGGTGGCCTTGCCCTTTTTGGAAGCCCGAGTCAAAGGAGCACAACGACTCATTTTTTGCATACACCAAAAATTTTGCAAATTAGTCCAATCCAAACCAAACCACTCGGTTTTGTTTGGTTTTCTCACTGTAAGGTTTGATCTTGATTATTAAAATAGGCAAACTGTACTTCATGGTTCGATCCGTGACTTTATAATTATAAATCCGTTAGAACCGAACTGAACCGAACCGAACCCTTTAGATATATACGTATATATAATTTGTTAACTACCATAAACTCTCAAATATCTTATTAGTATTAAATATATATACTTAAGTTACATCCCTCTACTTTTTCAAGTGTGTTCTTGTATAGTAGTAGAGCTAGTTCTAAATATTCTTCTATACAAGTTTTAGGTTGTGAACAATATTTTGTGATTATATTGTGAATAATGAGAAGATTTCTAAAAACTGTTGTTCCAAATCGAACCAAACCGCGTTTAATTGTTTGGTCTGGTTTGGTTCCAAGATTTTTATCATTTGGTTTGGTTCCAAAATTCATGGAATTGTAAGTAATAGTTTGGTCTTGGTTTACTCCTAAATCATACCAATCCGAACTATGCTCACCCCTACACAGACGGATTTATGCCTCTCAAATCCGCGATGGACCACCCTATGGCACTCCGATGTGCCCCAAGAACACTCAACAATTGACTCTCTTGCTCAGTAGTTAAGTCAAATGCAATAATGACAGACAATGTGTCCTAAGGCCTTAGAAATGCATATTTGAGCGTAGCTAGGAGTGGTTTCAACTCAAGCATAGGTGGTGTAACGACATGGTAAAGCGGGCTCACTAGATAAAAGAAGGGTCTCAAATCGGGCTTTCCAAGAGGGAAAATCCTTCAGAGTGGTGGAGTCGAGCAAAGTGTTGACCTCGGAGTACACCCCCATGTCACAGACTTAGGTCCCTCAGTCACCAGAGATTGAGGAGGATCCAGGGGAGGATCCAGACTAGTCAGGTGTGATGTAGCGTATTTTTGTGTAATTTTGTGTATAGAAGTGTGTTATACAAACTCTAATCTTAATGATGTAACTTTTATAAGATGCCTAACTTTTATATATATAATATAAGTTTGTTTATATCTTGTGTTACTTGTGATTGCTTTACACCCTAGATTGATTGAACCTTAGAAGGATAATTAGTCAACTAGATTTTGTGACTCGCTACCATAATTAAACTCTCGCCTCGTACTTAACCACACACTTGATAGATGGTGAACCATACTAGAGCCAATAACTATGCAGATAACGGCAGTAATGTCAATCGTAACAACTACAATGTTAATAGAAATGCAGCACCTGGAGCCCGTAACCATGGTCTCGATAACCACGATCCTGCACTTGCTGTGAATTTACCAGGGTATGTCGAAAATCAAATTTTGGGAGAATTGGGGAGGTTAAGAAGGGCACATCAGAATGAACGGATGTATTTATTTTCAGAGTTCTGGAAGCAAAGGCCACCGGTTTTCACTGGCAAACCCAATCTAAGGATTGCAAAGAATTGGATCAGACAAATTGAGAAAATGCTAGAAACAATGGGAATAGTTGAGCATGTGGACAAGATCGCCCTGGCGGTTTACCAATTGGAAGGTGAGGCAGACCATTGGTCGACCTTGATCAAGGACTCTAGGGATATCATGAATATGACTTGGGCACAATTCAAGGAACTGTTGCTGAGGAAGTACTTTCCTAACATTGTTAGGCAGGAAAGAATCTAGGAATTTCATATGCTAGAGAAGGGCACGATGACAGTGACCCAGTACGTGGTGAGGTTTGAAGAGTTGGCTCGATATGCAACTCAATATGTGGCAGATGATGAGGAAAATGCACGGAATTTCGAGTGGGGTTTAGACCCTACAATTAGAGGAAGGGTTATACTTTCCACTTTTGCAGATGTAGTGGATACGGCTCTAGACACATAGAGGGAAGAGGCTGATGCTAAAAGAATTTGGAATAAGAAGAGAGGGAATCAGTCCTTTGTAGGACCAAAGAGGAACACCCGAGGGAAAATTGCACAAAAACGTTATTCCAGGCCATCACAACAACCACAACATCTGCAACAGCAGTACTAGAGGGGAAATTTCCAAGAAAGGCCAGCTGGATCGATTCAATGCTACCATTGCTAGCAACTGGGGCACAAGAAAACTGATTGTCCCCAATTCACTAGAATGGGATATCATGGAGGAGGTTCTGGTGTGAACACGCAGGTGATTGGCAGGCAGAAACCTTGAATGAAGAAGTCGAGACCAGCTGGGCAGCAATACCAGAAGGCAAGAGGCAACTGGAAGCCTAGACCAAGCAATAACCAGAAAGCGGCTGTTAGAGTTTTCTTAATGCAAGGGGAAGAAGAGGAGGACCCATTTGTAATCAGAGGTAATCTTGTGCTCTATAATTCTTGGGTTCATGTTTTGTCCGATTTTGGAGCATCACATTCCTTCATATCATCAATATGCGTTTAATCATTAGGACATGAATGTGAACCATTAGAAACTGCTTTAAGTATAGTATCACCCTTGGGAGGATGCGTCCCGGTAGGATTAATTTGTTTGTACTTGAAGTCTTGAGTCTGCATTTGAATTGCGACCTCCGGGTCATGGAGATGTTCGACTTCAATTCATGACTGAAATATATAAAAGAAAAGAAACGCTACGCAAGATTCTTAATGATACTGACCCTATTAAATATCCTACTATAGACACAGAAACTTCTACCTCTCAACAAACATCTCAAAGAGAAGGAAAGAAAAGAACAAAAAAGAGAAATTAATGTTCTACAAGACAATAATTTATTACAAAATTTTTATGAACAATTTACTTCCCATAATCCTACCCAAATTATTGAAACATCTATGGTCACAGCTCAACCACTAATGAGGAATTATTATCATCGTTTAGCACCCGTCAATCTTCAATTAGAAGAAAGACATTTTGATACACCCTTTGCCTTTACTAGAGGTGATCTTTGAGAATGGAATATAAATGGAAAGTCCGGTTATAATATCCTTAGCCTTGGTCAGCATATGGTTATGGCTGCTAAAGCCACCTTAGCAAGACACCTAGACAGGAATAGTGATTCGACAATAGCTAGAATGCTTATTTCTGGCTTTACTAGACAATTAAAAGGATGATGAGATAATTAATTTTGCCCTGACATTCAACGCCAGGTACTGAGGAATTCACCGGCAAAAAAGACTTTGTGGAAGAGCTCGGGGAGCTATGATGGGCTTGGATGTTGGTTTTCCAATCTCACTATTACAAATTTTTTTTTTCTTACTACATGCATATGAATCTTGGTGCAAGTTTGAAGAGTAACTTGGAATCAAAACAATGTGTATTTATACCCATTTAGGAATATAAATTTTTTTAAAATAGATGTAAGGATTTTTTGACTACACTTCTTTTCCAACATATTAAATGTGGATAACAATTAATTACTAACCATTTTATATAATTAAATATAAATATATGTTGCCTAAAAAGAGATTAGTTTTTTGTTGTTTTTATGTATATATAGTACAAATATGTAGTGATTTGAGGTCGTGTCCCAATTGTATCCATTTTTTTTCCGGTTAATTGTTGAAAAATCCAACTTAAGGAGGGTATAAAGCATTAGGTCTAGTATTTTTTGTTGGTGAGAGGTACACCTTTTGTGAAATAGTTTGGTAAGAAATCTTTTTATTTGTTTTGAAAGACATTTTGTTTCCAATTTTATCTCTTAATTTATCTGTTCAAATTTTTTAACTGTTGACTATATGTTCAGATTTATATCTATATGTTCAAATTATTTTTTATTTGTTCAAATTTTTTGTCTATCTGTTCAAATTTTTTTATTATCGATTGAATTTTTTTTCCCTATCTAATTCAAAATTTGTGGGTTTCTCTCTTTATCTGTTTAAAATCTTCTCTCTTTTTTAAATTTGTGAGTTCTTTCTCTATCTATTTAAAAATACAAAGGTCTAATCTAACAAATCTATAACTGATATGTTCAAATTTTTATAAATCTGTTCAAAATTTTACATATTTGTTCAATTTTTAGAACAAATTTGTTATAGATCTGTTCAATTTCTTATATATTTGAACAGAGATGTAACAAATCTGTGCAACCAAAAAAACAAAAATACTTCATTCCACTATCTGTTCAATAACAACAACAACAACAACAACAATAACTCTACATCAACAATCAACAAAAAAAATAAAAATTCTAAGGCTTAAACAGGAGCTCTAGGGTTCCTCAAGTGGATGACAAAACAATAGTCGATAACCTTCACTCCTCTAAGATGCTTGAGGCTATAACAGGAACACTCAAAATCACTATTTCATGTACACAAAACACAAATTACAAAAATCAACTAGCATCTGCGATTTACCTTTTACATTCTGAGAGGGAGAGAGAGAGAGAGAGAGAGAGAGTCTAGTTGTACCTTCTGAGACTTCTTGGTGTGATTGGAGATGGACTTAGATTTGCGATTTTTCTCCAACGCATCTTCAGAAACCTAATCTCATCTCCATTTCAAACCGAAGGCAACACTACCGTCGTCCATGTTTCGGCAATACTAAACTCAAAGACTGTCAGAGGTGAACTCAGTGACTGTCGGAGGTAAACAGATACAGATCTTGTGTTGAACACATCATAAAAGAAAGGAGCGAACGAAGCTTTAACTCCGGTACCACACAATCGAACTCCTCATCGTTCACATGATAAATCATCTCCACCGTGAACAAAGAAGACGACGGGCCTCCACCGTTTGCAGATCTGGATGGCAGCAGAGATATAACAGATCTCAGATGCCGTCGCTGGAAACTGAGTGCTGACTCGCTTCCTCAACGCATTGTCACCGGAAATGGCACCACCACCGACGACGCCATCTTTGCTACGGATTTCTATCTGTGGATGAGCCAGTGAACTCAGTCGGTAAGGGCGGCGGTGTCGTGACTGACTTGGGCTCCGTTGCCATGGAAGAATTGAAATCTTCGATCGGGAAATGGTGTAGACGATGGCGATGGAGGGAGGGAGAGAGACAAACGGGCACAACGGAGGAAGGGCGACTTTGAAGAAGATGAGGAGGGGAGAGAGAGAGAGAGAGAGATGTTAGGGTTAGATGAGAGAGAGAGTGTGTGTGTGTGAGACTGAAAGATCCTAACCGGGTATATGTATATGAAGGGGTAGTTTGGACATTTTTCATTAGCATGTCCTTATGGACAAAGTTTTTTTGCAGTTGGATCTTTGGACAAAGAAAGTTTGATTTTGGATTTTTAGACTGAAAGCCTTTTTTTTAATTTTATTATTAATTTTTAAATTGCCTTGTGCTTTTTAGACTGGGATTTATGCAAAAGGAAAAGTGATATAAGTAGGTTTAGTTTTAAGAGGTTCTGAATGGATTAGGTATGGAATTAATATGGAAGGAATAAGGGTTTCATTTTAAGGTTCCTAGGTCAGATCAGGTCTGAGTTGACTGGGTTCTGGCAGATAATAAGAGGGCTGCTGCAGGCCAATTTCCACCTTTGTGGCGTTTTGAACATTTTAGTCCCACTTTATGGTGTGTTTTTAACTTTATTCCCATTATAGGGTAAAACGGCATTAGCAAAACCGTTTTCTAGAAAACGGCTTTTCAAAAACCATATTTAACGATTAAAATAATAATAAATTTTGGACCCAGAAAACGGCTTTACAAAAGCCGGTTTTACTTAATTTTTAATTAATTCTGAATTAATTAAAAACGGTTTTAGCAAAACCGTTTTTAAATTAATTTTTTTTTAATTTATATTTTTAACATAAATATTTTTTGTTCAAAATTTTTTTTTAATAAAAACCGGCTTTAGAAAAGCCATTTTTGAACAGTAATTTTTTTAAATAAAAACCGGCTTTAGAAAAGCCGTTTTTCAACAGTAATTTTTTTTAATAAATATTTTATGACCAAAAAATATTTTCAACTTAAATATGAAAACTACCAAAAAATATTTTATATATTTTTTTAATTTATATTTTCAACTTAAATATGAAAACTATCAAAAAATATTTTTCATAAAAAGCGGTTTTAAAATATAAAGTTTTTACATTAATTTTTTTAAATTTATATTTTCAGTTTCAGTTTTTAGAATTAAGTTTTTTTCAGAATTAAGTTTTTTGAAAACTGAGTTTCAGAACTAAGTTTTTTCAGAACTAAGTTTCAGTTTTCAGAATTAAGTTTTTTTCAGAATTAAGTTTTTTGAAAACTGAATTTTTTGTTTTTAGTGAATATTTTTAAAATTTTAAACATTTTTTTTTAAACTTTTGTAGATGCATTTTACTTAGATATGTTTAAAAGGTAAAATATTTGTAAAAAAATATTTTCAAAAATTAATAAATGCACAAAAATATGAAAAATGTAATGAATTTTCGTTTTTTTTTTTTTTTGTATTTTTGGTATTTAGTGTATTTATGCTAGGTATGTTTAAAAACTTAAAATATTAAAAAATTCAACAAAAACAAAAACAAAAAAATTCGAAAAAACTTTAAAAACCATTTTTTATTAAAAATATTTGTGGTCAAAAAATATTTATGTTGAAAATATAAATTTAAAAAAATTAATGTAAAAACTTTATATTTTAAAACCGCTTTTTATGAAAAATATTTTTTGGTAGTTTTCATATTTAAGTTGAAAATATTTTTTGGTCATAAAATATTTATTAAAAAAAAATTACTATTGAAAAACGGCTTTTCTAAAGCCGGTTTTTATTTAAAAAAATTACTGTTCAAAAACGGCTTTTCTAAAGCCGGTTTTTATTAAAAAAAAAATTTTGAACAAAAAATATTTATGTTAAAAATATAAATTAAAAAAAATTTAATTTAAAAACGGTTTTGCCAAAACCGTTTTTAATTAATTCAGAATTAATTAAAAATTAAGTAAAACCGGCTTTTGTAAAGCCGTTTTCTGGGTTCAAAATTTATTATTATTTTAATCGTTAAATACGGTTTTTGAAAAGCCGTTTTCTAGAAAACGGTTTTGCTAATGCCGTTTTACCCTATAATGGGAATAAAGTTAAAAACACACCATAAAGTGGGACTAAAATGTTCAAAACGCCGCAAAGATGGAAATTGGCTGCTGCTGCACATACTAAAAAACATCATCTTGTGTAAAATGGCAAGATTTTGCTTATAAAACACCATATCTGGGCTAATCTTCTGACAAAGGGTGACTTTTTGCCATATGTGAGAACTTTGCATACTTGGAAGGTGTTCTTTCTTAAATAATTTTTCTGATTTCTTAAATATGTTTGCCTAACATGGTAGAACCTACAAAAGAAGGAATCTTGGTGAATTATTTTTTGCACTGTTGTTCTTCCCAGCCTCTAAAGTTATGGGTTGTTTAAATCCTTAGAGGTACAAGTTGATATCATGCTTAGCAAGTGAAAAATTAGAGTGATATGTTGACTGGAATTTCTCCTAATGCTAGAATTCAGCTCCCATTAACATCTTAGAAGCAAGGATGCGGATAGGTGACACGACACGGATACAATACGGACACGCCAACGTGACAATAATTAAAAAATTCAAGACACAACATGTGGAAACATGCACAGATATATAGTTTTATACGTTTATTATATATTATATATAGGAACATATCATTCAAAGATAATAAAAAAATGCATCATAACTCTAGTTCCTATAAATTTTGATTTTTTTTCTTAGCATTTGTATCCTAAGTTATTTTGTTCAAATTTATAATTAGTTTCATGTATGTCTAAGTAATGGACACGTGTGTCCTCCAATTGTTCGGATCTAAATTTTTTTTCTTTTAAATAAAAAAAATAGGATATGTTTGGACGAATGTTGGACACGTGTTAGGAATATAGATATACCACCTTATTAGAAGTGCCCATACATCTTAAATTTAAGGAATTAGCATAGTTAGTACGGAAGTTGTTGATTGTGTCCTTTCAACAGAATGTTCATTAGCATCACTATTAGATTGTATGTTGGGCGGAATATTAACATGGAACTTGTGAGCCCGGGAGCTTCTAAATCCCCATATGTATACGTGTTTCTTTATAGGGTACAAGGTTTAAAATGCATGTGGTGGGTATAAGAAGAATTTAAATGGGTGTATTCAGAAGTTCCCACCATGTACTCGTTAAACGAACAACAGAAAGTTGTGAACTAATTAATTATCTGTCTGTATGTGGTCTCTGTGCAGTACATCCCTGGAACAAAGATGGTTTTTCCGGGACTGAAGAAGCCGCAGGAGCGTGCTGACCTCATAGCATATCTGAAGCAGGCAACTTCCTAATTCTTTTTGCCATGTATAGACTGCTACGGTTGGAAGAGTTTTTTGATCACTAGTTGCTGGTTTGGAATTCTTTTTTTTTTTTTTCTCCTCAGGAAGTGTAGTAAACCGGACATACTACTTAAATTTGTTTAAACAAGGCCATTAACGCTGTATTTGGTTGGAGGATTTGAGGAGGGATTCGAAAAGGGAAAGGGAAAAGGTATGTGAAATATGAATAAAATATACCTACATTTCATATAGTTTCACACGCCTTTTCCATTTTCCTTTCCAAATCCCTCTCTAAATCCTTCAACCAAACACAGCATAAGTGGTCTCTCTGCTATGCTATTTCTCTGGAAAACTCATTAGCCAGTACTGAGAATTTTTGTTGGTGTTTCATATATCTGTGATTCATCTGTCTCATACCTAATTTTTTTTCAACATCATTAGCCAGTACTGAGAATTTTTGTTGTGTTTCATAAATCTGTGATGACAAGTCATCTCTCTCATACCTATTTTTTTGTGCTCCAAGACATGGTTCACTTCTATAATGCGATCACTTGGTTGTGTCTAGGATTTGGCTGCTGAGATCTGGGGAAAGGGTTGAGGTTTGTTTTTGATGTTTTGAAAAAATAATGCCGTGTAAGAGGTAGGAAAAAAAAAAAAAAAGGAAAAATATCATTTCAGTGAAAAATATCATTTAAGTGAAAGTTAGGGAAAATATTTACAAATTAATGAAAAACTTTATTACTTTAAAATGATAAAGTTTTTCATGGCATGACCTACCAAAGTTAAAAGGTCAAAAAGTTATTAGGCCTCATTTGTGAAAATGTTATTTTAGTAATTTTAGTTAAAATATGAGGTAAAAAAATTTGTATATTTGAAATAACTTTTTAATTTTTTACGAAAGAAAAAGAAATTTTTGACTTTTTTATATAGATTATAGGTTTTTTTTTGGCTTTTTTTAGTAATTTTTTGACTTTTAGATTAAAACTATTATTTTCTAAACAAGGCCTAAAAAAGTCAAAAATTTATAGTATTTGGAGAAAGTTTGTGTGGAAGCCTAGAGGCTTTAAAATTCAATTATTCAAAAGTTAAAAAGTTAAAAAATCAAAAATAGAATGGTTATTTTGATTTTATTATAATATTTTATTATACATTTTTTGATAAAAAAGTTAAAAAATTATTTCAAATATATATGTTTTTTTTTTTTTTTTTTTTTTAAAACTAAAAATTCAAAAGTGTACTTATATAGCACATTCCAAACAATTCCTATTTGATATTTATTTATGAAGTTGCCACTGATTTGGGTGGGGGGGGGGGGGGAGGATGTAATTCATCTTGTGACGCATTTATGGGGGTATTTTCCTAAATAAGCTAAAATAGTAAATCAATTCCCAAACTAAGCCTAGTTTTGAAAGAATTTCCAAAATAAGCTAACTCGTGGTTCACAATCACGATTTCAACATATATACGCCTGCCTTGCGTGAAAGTTGGGAAGTCTTAAAATCGTGGTTACAAAAAGCGTTTTTGATTAAGAAATCGCGGTTGCAAAACGCGCTTTTAATTAATTTTTTTTTCTTCTGAATTTGCTGTTCCTAACCACGATTTCTTTCAAAAAAAATTTCTTCTGAACTCGCTTTTCCTAATCATGATTTTATCAAAAAAAAAATTTCTTCTGAACTCGCTTTTCCTAACCACGATTTTATCAAAAAACATTTTGCTTCTGAACTTGCTCTTTCGAACCATGCTTTTTGGCCAAAATTTTTTTCTTCTGAGATCGTGGTCATGAACCACGCTTTTAGTATAAATTTTTTTTTTTAGTTTCAATACAACTGAACTCTAAAGAAGAAAAAAAAAAAAATTTGGTTTTTTTTTTTTTTTGTTTTGTTTCTGTTGTCATTGTTTTGGTGATAATGTATTTCAGAATAATTTTTTGGGTTACAATTGTTTTACTAAAACCGTTCTCATGTTAATTTTTTTTTCTTTTCTTTTGTCTTTATTTTGGGTTAGAATGTGTAATTCAGCATTTTTTTTTTGGCTTGACTAAAGTAAATTTATTTTGTTTTTTCTTGTGTTTGTTTTGGGTTAGAAGGTAATAATATAATTCATTTTGAGCTTTAGTAAAGCCGTTTTGATGTAATTTTTTATTTTATTTTATTTTTTCTTTGTTTTGGGTTAGAAGGTGTTATTCAGTAATTTGTTTGGGCTTTAATAAAGCCGTTTTCATTTAAATATATATATTTTTTCTTTTCTCTTTGTTTTGGGTTAGAAGGTGATAATGTAATTCATAAATTTCTTTTCGCTTTACTAAAGCCATTTTCATGTAAAGTTTTTTATTTTATATTTTTTTTTCTCTTGTCTTTATTTTGGGTTAGAATGTGTTATTCAAAAATTTGTTTTGGCTTTACTAAAGCCGCTGTCATGTAAATAAAATTTTTTTTTTTTTCTGTTGTTTTTGTTTTGGGTTAGAAGGTGATAATGTAATTCATAAATTTCTTTTCACTTTACTAAAGCCGTTTTCATGTAAAGTTTTTTATCTTTTATTTTTTTCTCTTGTCTTTGTTTTGGGTTAGAATGTGTTATTCAGAAATTTGTTTTGGCTTTACTAAAGCCCTTTTCATTTAAATAAATTTTTTTTTTTCTGTTGTCTTTGTTTTGGGTTAGAAGGTGATAATGTAATTCATAAAACCTTGAGGAAAAAACACATAAGTCTCCCACAAAAATACATAAGTAGTACAGACATAAGTCTCAGACAACAATACATTGTGGATAACATGAACTGAACACACAATACATAGATAAACATAACAGTTAGACAGACAAATATTAGCCAGACAATCTGACAAACTCATTACGGAAATACTTAGTCTAACACAGACATTACATATTAATGCATGACCTAATATTGCCGAAGTGTAGACATTAACACCTAATTCGCGCTTAAATCGGTAGGTAGCTCAGAGTCTGAATAATTCGAAAGCTCAGCGTCAGAGACAAGCTCAGGATCCTCAATGATACCCTTGATAGCCGCATCATTTGGTTCTGTTTTGTTTTTCTGGGCATCCTTCTTAACTATGTATAGCTGCATATCGCGGGCTAACCTACGGCGCATTTGAGAAATCTCACGTTGTAGTCTTTCACATAGTCGATCAACATTATCAGGATCTTCCTTTTGGATCTCAACATAACGTGCTTTTGGCACCTTCAATCGATTTTCCCGACATAATCTTTCCATTTGGACTCGCTCTATAAATAGTGCAGGCCACTTCAGAAGTCTAGTGTTTGCTAAATCATATCCTGTTTGATTATCTGATGGTTCCTCCACCAAACCACATGGATCTCGATAGTACTTGGGCATGACAAAATGTCGCTTCCCAAACCTATCATGATAAGCACAAGAGGCATCTAACAAAGTAAATGGTGTTTCATCTTCAGCATCGCCACTTCCTCTTCCCTCTCCTCGTCGTGAACTGTCACCCCTTTGCAAGTTCCTACCACCTCTGCGATTCCCACTCCCTCCCGTGAACCATGTAGCCATGCTGATTTTTTAAAACAAATGAAATATAATTTCGTAGGGCGAAATGAGTTGTAAGGTTATGTCTTCACCTTTAGTCGTTTATATAGTTGGTTATGAATAGCTTTAGAAAGATGGCCCTGCATGACAATCCCACATATACGAACAAGGTATGAGTTGTCACTAGAATGAAAAACCAGAGAAAAGGAAATATTGTGTACCAAGTCACGTGACTTGACAATCCATCTGCATATACCGACAAAGCAAGGGCATGCTCACTGTAAAGTAAATTAGTGAATTCACTGTTGCCATGTGACTTTCTGAATTGAGAATCCCACATATATTAATAAGAAATGAGTTGTCACTGTAATAAAAAAATCGAGCAAAAAATCGAGAAAACCAAAGCCTATACACCAAGTCGCATGACTTGACAATCCATCTGCATATACCGACCAAATAAGGGCATGCTCACTGTAAGGTAAATCAGTGAATTCACTGTTGCCATGTGACTTTCTGAATTGAGAATCCCACATATATTAATAAGAAATGAGTTGTCACTGTAATAAAAAAATCGAGCAAAAAATCGAGAAAACCAAAGCCTATGCACCAAGTCACATGACTTGACAATCCATCTGTATATACCGACAAAATAAGGGCAGCAGGTCATTTTGGAAATTTTGAAAGAAAGGGATAGAAAATTTTGAAATTTTAATTATAGATAATTTTTATGTAGACAAAATTAGATTTTCTTGTGTTTTGCCATGTTTTTTTCCAATAAATTATAAAGTTAGTTACGATAATAATATACAAGAAAATTATTATTATTATAGATAATTATTTATTGATTATGTAAAAATTATTTGTTCCTAAAAAAAATCATATAACATTATTAAAAAAATTTAACTTATCATAAATTTCTGAAACCCTAATTTCTGAAACCATAGCCCTCATTTCTGATTTCACAATTTAAAACCCTAACCCTACTTGAAAAATGATTTTACATTCATCAATTCAAAACCCTAATTCAAAACCAAAACCCTCATTTCTGATTTCACATTCCATAGAAAACCATAACCCTCATTTTCTCATTTCAAACATAATATTTAAAATTTTCTAAACAGATTCAACATTCAACAGATTTCACATTCAACAGATGTCAATCTGATTTCACATTCAACAGATTTCACAATTATAAACAGATTTAAGATAAATATAAACCATTCAACATTCACATTCAAAGGTGTGTATAATTTCATTTTGTCTATATATGCAAACTTTTTTTGATATATTTGTCCCAATATTTGAATCTATTTGTACAAATTATTTTCAATTTTTTGTGTATTTTGGACTAAATTTTTTTAAAATCTCATAACTTGACTTCTACAAATATGTTTTTAACAAAATTGATATATGTGGATTTTTTTTCGAGATATTTCGACCAAAATCAATATTGAATATAAAATTTCAAAAAAAAAAAAATAATAATAGAATGACCTTTTGGTTAATCAAAACAACAAAACAACATTTTTCTATAAAATAAGCCCTTTTTTTTTTTTTTGATCAGCTTCTATAAAATAAGCCCTTGAAACCGCCTTTGATAATTTTGGATCAATAGATCTAGAAAAAAAATATGCAATAATAAAAATTTGTTCAAAACGGATCAAGCATAAAGTTATGACTATTGAAGTTTTAACACCATAAATTATTCAAGCATGTAGCTATCTGTTCAAATCATTTATAGTTATTTGTTCAAATTATATATGATGTTAAATTTCAACATGCCATAACTTTATGCTTCGTAGTCTTTTTTGAACAATTTTTTTATTTAATGTATTTTTTTGAGATATCAATCCAAAATTATCAAAGGCGCTTTCGAGTGCTTACTTTCTGAAAAAAAATATTGTTTTGCTGTTTTGATTAATCGAAAAATTACTCTATTAATTTTTTTTTGAAATTTCATATTCAATATTGATCTTGCAATATCTAGAATAAATAAATCTATACATATCAATTTTGTTAAAAATGAATTTGTAGAACTCGTTATGAGATTTAAAAAAAATTTAACACAAAATATATGTGAAGGTTAAAATAATTTGAACATGTAGATTAAAATTATTAGAACAAAGATGTTAAAATAATTTAAACAAATACGGGGACATATAGATTGACTTTCAATGCAACAACATTTTTTTTTTTCCATAAAATAAGTGCTTGAAACTGTTTTCAATAATTTTAGATGAATAGTTCTCCAAAAAAAAAATACATGGAATAAAGAAAAAATTTGTCCAAAACGGACTACCAAGCATAAAAATGACCTAATGAAGTGTTAACGCCATAAATGATTTGAACAGATGACTACATTTTTAAATCGCTTACACCTTCAGATAACCATTTATTCAAATCGTTTATCATGTTAAATTTCAACAGGTTATAACTTTATGCTCGATAGTCTGCTTTGGACAAATTTTTTTTATTTCATATATTTTTTGGAGATCTATCCATATGAAACTACCGAAGGCATACACCCACAAAAATTACTATTTTATTGTTTTGATTGATTGAATTTTATTTGTTTTTTTTTAAAATTTTATATTCAATATTGATCTTGTTTAAAAGATCTCAAAAAAATGAATTTGTAACAAACTCAAGAGATTTAAAAAAAAAAAAAATAACACAAAATAAATACAAGAGTAAATTGCTAACAATAAAATGTATATTCTTTTAGAGCATCTCCATCAAGTTAGTTTGTTTTTTTGTTTTTTTTTTTTCAATTTTTTAGTTAAAATAGTAAGTGAATTAGTAAATTTTAACTCAATCAAACTAGTTATTAAGTTTGCTATTTTAGTTTTGATGAATTTGACTCAACAAATGTAGCTAGTGGTTTGGATTAATCAAACATAAAAAAAATATTACTTTTGATATTTTGGAATTAGTTGTGTAGAGTTTATTAAAATAGTTTTAAATTAAAATTAATATTTAAATGGCATGAAAAAATAATAGAGAGTTTGTTGGGGAGTGTATTTAAAATATGTATAGCTAAAATAGAAAAAGTAACTTTTAAACTAAAATATAATAAAAATTTATGGCCTTAGTTTAGCGAGGTATTGCAAAATAAGTTTAAAAATTGGATTTATGGTATAAGTTCTCTATTTTTTTTTTTATATTATTTATGTGTGAATTTCTTAGATTTTTATTAAAAAATTATTTTTTAATTCTTTTAGGCTAAATAGTAGTGGTTTTGGAAAAATCTAAAGTGAATTGGCATACAATTCAACCGCTACTTGTAGTAATATTTTGATATTATATTTTGGCTTACCGTGTTGTTGTGCTGAATTCAATAGGTTTTGACCTTTTGCAAGTAAAAGATAGTTTAGTGTCATTTTGTTTTGCATTTTTGTGGATGGATTTATGCTTAACTTTGTCCATCTCTCTCATTTTGGTTGCATTTTTTCATCCATGGAGATCCCTGTTTGGGAATACAACCAAATAAGTCTGTTTGGGAAGGTTTCTTCATAAAAAATAAATAATAAAATTTGTGAAAATTTGTGAAAAAAATAATTACACCCTTAATACTTTTAGAAATTTCACTGTTTTTACAAAGGCTGCCCAATAAAGGTAATATGGTAATTTTTTAATGGGGAATTTATGTGTAAATCATAATAGGTGAACTTATTCTCTAATAGGTCTCATGATAATTAATGACATTTTTCATCAAATACTATTAAAAAATATCAGTAATTATTAATTTTCAGTGGCTGTTTGAAAATTGTCACAGAAATTATCACTAATTATAAGTTTTAACGACAATTTAAAAAAATCGTCAGAAAAAAACTCACTAATTTTCAACTTTTAGCGATAGTTTGAAAATTTTATCACAGAAAAACGTCACTAATTGTAAGTTTTAGCGACAATTTATAAAAATTATGACAAAAAAGTCACTAATTATCAATTTTTAGCAACATATGCAAAAAATTGTCAAAAAAAATTATTTTTAGCGATAATTTTACTAGGACTTGATGGAAATTAAATTTAACTATTAGGATTTATTAGTAGTTTACCCCCTTTTTATTAAAAAAAGTTTGAAAAAGATTATTGTTTCTTTTAACAATTATCAAATGCATCGTTTCTTTTTTAATTATAAAAAATAATAAAGAAATTAAAAATGCAATTACCGGACTAGTGCAATAGTCTCAGAGACCAACCCATTGGCAACTCGGAGTTTTGGTTGTATGCACTTCCAAAAGAGGCTTGCTTAGATTTTGTTTATATTTTTTGATGGAAAAAAATATTTTACTTTTCTTTACCGTATTAGTCAATTTATTGATCAATTTTGCAGCATGATTTTAAATTGTCATATTAAGATATGTATCGATATTGTGAATATCGATAGGAAGATTTCAAAAATTGAGTATTGTCATCGTGAATTTTTAAAAATCTTTAACAACCCTTTTTAATTGGGTTGCATGGCTGAGATATAAGACTTGGACAAAAAAAGATCATGTAATTGGTTTAGGTCGGTTTAGACCAAATATCTAACCCACCCTTCAAACATAACTTCTTATTGGAATCATGCAAGAGATATGACTTCCTAACTTCAGTTTAAATATTGATATGTGAAGAATTCTTTTTTACAAAGGGTAGGCCATTTTTTTATACTTCCATAGAAATTAGGGTTGGAATGGGCTATAGAAACAAGCATAAAAACCCAATTTTTGGACTCCTTAGCATATCGTACTTGTGCCTGGGCGCTAGATGTGCCTAGGTTCACTCGGACAGCAGTTTTATTTGTCTACCTAATTTGTCTATATCATTATCACCACCAGTTACCAGTAACTTTTTTAGCGTTGGTGGTGGTTCTACAACTGATCAGTAATCGTTTGACGGTGATCTAGCGGCAATGTGATGAAACTAAAAAAAAATTAATTCAAAATAATGATTTGTCATTTTCATTAAGTATGTTTTTATTTTCATAAAAGATCAATCATTAGACCAAATGTCATACCCTTCTATAAAAAAAAATATAAAAACGAACTTATCAACAAGTAAAAATTAGTTTATGAAATTGTTGTTTGGAAAAATGATGACACAACTAGTCATATTTCGATACTATTTTTTGGCTTTTAGTTGTTGTTGTGCTGGAATCTTTAGGTTTTGACTTTTTCAAGCAAAAGATATTTATTTTGTGGATTGATTTATGCTCAACTTTGTACATCCGTCACTATTGGCATCTTTTTGCTTTTCTTTGCTTAGAAAATAAGAGTAATATGATAATTTTTTTTTATAAAAATAATCAGTTTGAAAAAGACTTTTAAAAAGCAACTTTTTGTAATGATTATCAAAGGCATCAATTTTTCTCAATTTTAAAAAAATTAAAAAAAACCTACTTAAAAATGCAAGTATCGTATTAGTAGGAATGCTCGCAGTTCAATTGCGGTTAGAGAATGTTTAATTTGTCGTCCGTCAAGTTGGATTGGCAAATTGAAAAAAATCAATCCACATCTGTCAACCGGATTGGCGGATGCAGATTGAGCGAATTGACGGATGGATGCGAATCAGTTTGTCGGTTTAAACTTTTACAAATTTTGAACATAATACAACTTGTCAACATTTTTTTTTGGAATAATAATCCAACTCAATATAACCAAAAGATTATCAAGTAAATTGTCAAACACTAATAATAAAAACATATAAGAAAACCATGTATTATGAAAACTATTTTATTCCTTTTTTTTTATTATTATTCAAAAACTATTTAATTTGATTTTTTTTTAAAATGACAAAATTAAGCCTTATATTTTTCACACAAAAATATCAAATATCAACACTTGCCATTTGATAAAAATTATTTCCACATTGAAAACACAACAAAATATCTAAACTATTTTTTAATGAAATTGGGGTGGCTGTTGTGCATATGGATGGCTATTTGAACCCGGCCCGACGGGGACCCGATCCCTCGATCTCGATTTGAGCGGTTTTTTCCCGAAAGTATCCCCAACCGGGTGGGGATGGTATTCAAAAATCAATCCCCAATCAGTTTCGGGCCGGGTACGGGGATAAGCATCTCAGCCCTATACCTAGCCTGTCCCCGTCCCCGTCCCCGTCCTCGTCTCCTTCTTATCCCCGAAGTGAAATTACATTTTTACCCCTCTATATATATATAAACCAAACCTCATCTCACTTTCACAGTTTCACTTCTCTCTCTCTCTCTCTCTCTCTCTCTCTCTTTCACTGCGTTTCTCATCTCTCTCTCCCTCACTCACTGACTCAGATCTCTTTCTCTCACCGCGTCTCTCATCTTTCTCTCACTCTCCCTCACTCTCTCACTTCTTATCATCATCAACATCATCCACCACCACCACCACCACCACCGATCTGAAGCCCTCCGTGAAGCCCGTGAAGAAGTGAGAGAACAGTTGCCACTGATCTGAACAGATCTGAAGAAATAAAGAAGAACAGATCGTGAATCGTGAAGCCCCTGATCTGAACAGATCATGGTCTGATGGATGTCTTGTTCAATGGACAGATCATGAAGGCCCTCCCTCCCTATATATATATATATATTTTGTTGTTGATGAACAATTTTTTTTTTTTAAAGTTATATGTATATATATCTGTTGTTGTTGATGATTGTTATTGATCTGAACAGTTGTTGTGTGTGTGTTGAACAAATCTGTCGTGTCCATTATATAGATTAATTTATTTTATTTTTTTGGTAGTTCTTGTGTGTTGAACAAATCTGTCGGGGATTTTTCAAGGTCGGGGAAACCCGATCCCCGTTAGGGGATTGGGGCGGGGGAGGTAATGGGTTTCCTGCCGGGGATTCGGGGCGGGGACGGAGATTTTTTTACCTTCGGGGATCGGGGACGGGGAATGTCATCCTTGGCCCCACCCCGACCTGTTGCCATTCTTAGTTGTGCACGTAGCACAATAGGCACTGTTGTGCAGCTCTTATGGGCTTATTTCGGGGTCTGTTTTGATAATCCGAACCGTTCACATTTTAGAGTACATCGAGTAGAATATACCTGTAAAAAATTAAGTTAATCGAATATCGTTAACCCTTTCATCCACTTACATTTGTATTTATTTTAATACTTTAAATCACAATATCATTTATTTTTCAAGATACAAATGTGAATGGATGAAAGGGCTAACGATATCCGATTAACTTAATGTTTTATAGGTATGTTCTACTCGATGTACTCTAAAATATGAACAATTCGAATTATCAAAATGGATCCCGAAATAACCCCATAAGGGACGCACAACAGTGCCTCATGTGTTGGGTGCACAGCGGGTACCCCAATTCCTTTTTTAATTGAAAACATAAACAAACTATCTAAACAAATTAAAAATACAAAATCTAACAAATTACTAGGGGTGCTCGCGGTTTGGCAATTCGATTGCCTTCAAAGGAACCTCAAATCTGCCATCCATCCAAAACTAGGCAGATTGAAAAAAATTAATCTGTAACTGTCCGTTTGTTATCACGCATCCGTCCAAAATACGGCAAATCAGTTTGGTTCGGTTGATTTGAGCGGATCGAAATATCCACTGAGCAGCCCTACATACTAATAGCCCTCATTTGGGATGTTGGCTATTTTAGTTGATTTTTTAAACTATTTAGTTATTTTATGAGATTAAAAAAATTGGGTTTTGGATAATTTGTGAATTTTTTTAATTAAACTGATGATTGTGAGAAAAAAATGATTAATTGACGTGTAGAATTTGAGATTTTATCTTATTAACTATTTTAATTTTTGTTTTTATTTTTATTGACTGTGTAGACTCCCAACGGAGGCTTGCTTGATTTAGATTTTATTTATACTTTTTGATGAAAAAAAATATTTTACTTTTTCTCGACCATATTAGTCAGTTTATTGACGGGAAATGCTCCAATATAGAATGCATATCGTATATAATTCTATTATAAAATTATGTAAGTTTTCACGAATTTATATAAATGATCTCATAAAAATGTGTAAGTTGAATACAAATTAATGTAAGTTCATAAAAACTTAAAATTTATATGAATTTGTATTCAACTATGTATTTTTGTAAGACCATTTATATAAATTTGTAAAAATTATGTAGCTTTATAATAAAATTACATATACATTACATTTCAGAGAATTTTTCTTTATTGATCACTTTCAACATGTATCAATATCGTGAATACTGATGAGTTGATATCAAAAACCAAATGTCGTGGTCATAAAATTTTAAAAATTATTGGCGATCCCTTTAATTGGATGGTATGGGTGATACAAGACTTGGACAAAAATCATTAGTGTGACTGATTTAGACCGGTTTAGATCAACTTTCCAAACAATCCCTCAAACACTATCTCTTGGAATCATGCAAGAGGTATGTGATTCCCTAATTTCAGCTCAAATATTGATTATTTTAGCTTGGATTAAAGTTTTGAATCTCAATTTAATAGTGGTTGGTGGTGACAATAGTGCCTAGCAAGTTAGGACCACTAGCATTTTTATTAACAAATCATAAATTTTAGGGGAGTCCCAGCAATCACTTGGTGTGAGATGCACATAAAATTTGTGACAATGTCATTGTTTCAGTAAAAATTTAAATTAAAATATGAATAAAAGATAGTTTTAATTTTTAAAGTATGTGTTATTTTTTATTTAATCCCTTAAATTTTAATTTTGTCATTTTGATCATCAAAACTGTCAATTTAAGTCAATTGGGTCTTAAATCTAACGTCCATTTACATTGATAATAGAAATATAGATAAAGGATAATTTTGATCCCTAAAGTATGTGTTTCTTGTCATTTTAATTCTTGAAGTTTTAAATTTTATCATTTTAATCCTTAAAGTTGTCAATTTGGTTCTAACTCAAATTGATAATGTTGAGGATCAAAATGACAAAATTTAAAACTTGAGAGA
Source organism: Camellia granthamiana (assembly GCA_036172215.1). NCBI lineage: Eukaryota > Viridiplantae > Streptophyta > Magnoliopsida > Ericales > Theaceae > Camellia > Camellia granthamiana. The sequence goes on along the minus strand of CM069904.1, from coordinate 32,898,240 downwards.
CTAAAATGACAAGAAACTCATACTTTAGGGACAAAAATTGTCTTTTACCCAATGATAAAATATTTTTCTTGTTATAAATGTAAACGGACGTTAGAGATATGATTAAATTGACTCGAATTGACAACTTTGAAAACCAAAATAACAAAATTGAAACTTGATGGACTAAAATGACAAAGAATACATACTTTAAAGACTAAAATTATTCTTTATCCTATTGATAATTTCAATATATATTTTATATTTTTTTCAAATATTTTCATACAAACTTTTTACACAATTTTATATATTTTTACACATAGATGCCTGGGCGAAAGTAGAAATTATATTTAGGAGGCTAAGTTGTGTGCATTATTTTTATTTTTTATTTTTTTTAATTTTTTGATTTAGGTGGTATTTGATAACTTGATTCAATATTACGCCTGTTTGATAACTAATTCAATATTACGCCTGTTTGATAACTATAAATGGTATCACTTAAAAATTTAAATAGCTCTTAAAATGTATTTAAAAAAATTTAAGTGACAAAAACTTACTTAGTTCTAATTAAATTTATAAATATTTATACATAAATATTAGCATACACCATTATAGCCTTACAACCTATTCCATCACCACCACCGTTGCCGTTGCCGCTACCGCTACCACCACTATCATCACCGCCTCTTCCACCACTATCACCACTATCATCCACCACTCTTTTACCACTACAACTTTCATCACCATTGCTATTATTACTATAAGTACTACCATCATTTTACTATCACTATCACAGTCACCATTATCATTACTGCCATCACAACCCTTGTCTCCATAACTATCGCCACTGTTATCATAACTAACCACCACCATCATTACACCATTGCCACCACCTGTTTTCATAACCACTACATTACCTATCCATCATCACCACAATCACTATCTTTTTATCTACACCATCATTATCATTGGCACTACTCCTCCACCACCACCACTGCTGCCACCAACTCATTAAAATGATATAAAATTAAAAAATAACAAATTTCATATTAAACAACTTATTTTTATTCAGCAATTAAATTTTTATCAAACAGTTTTTCAACTCAAAAAAAATTAGTATTCAGTTTTCAATTTTCAATTTTATCAAACGACACTTTAATTTTGGTACATTATTAATAGAAAACTATTTCTTGCATAAGTGTTGTGAAAAAAGTAATTTATGTGGAGAAAATAAATAAATTTAATTAGTTAATATTTTTTAATTCTTTTTTAAATTTTAAACTACTAATTATATCTCAACATATAATTGATTACACCACCATTTAAATCAGTTTGCTAGTTAACATAATCTAATAAACAAAAGAGCATACATACCTCTTTAATTTTCAAAATAAAAAGAAAAAAACAAAAACAAAAAAGAAGTAACATGTACCTCTATTATAAATAAAATTGACTAAAAATTGTGACAAATAACCAAATAGAGAGTTAAAAAAATGATTTTTAGATAATTAGAAGATGATCACATTATATATTAGACATAATATAATTGTAAGGCTCCGGTATCCCATATCGGGAATGAAGGGGGAATTTTTGGACTATAAAAGTAAAAACCTAGACCCTTACATAGCATCGAGGCCTTTTTTCGGACGGTGAGATCCCTAGCAGAACTCCCCAGTTAAACATGCCTAAACTGTAGTAGTTTTGAGATGAGTGACCCACTGGGAAGAACAAATCCGTGCGGGCGTGGCCCAAAGTGGACAATATCGATGATGTGTGAAGGGTTGGGGCGCTACAAATGGTATCAGAGCCGACTCTCCGGAGTACCTAGTGTGGGCCCCTGGTGTCTCTTGGTGCATGTGGGCGGGCTTGTGAGCTGGTAGGCTACTGCACGAGGACGTGCAACCCTAAGGGGGGTGGATTGTAAGGCCCTGGTGTCGCATATCTAGAATGGAGGGGGAGTTCTTGGGCTATAAAAGTAAAAACCTAGACCCTTACATAGTATCGAGGCCTTTTCTCAGGTGGTGAGATCCCTAGCAGAACTCTCCAGTTAAGCGTGCTTAAACTGGAGTAGTTCTGGAATGGGTGACCCACTGGGAAGAACAAATCCGTGCGGGCGTGGCCCAAAGCAGACAATATCGATGATGTGTGAAGGGTTGGGGCGTTACAATAATAGTTATGAATATTAGAGATAATAATTGTCAAAATCTTGGGTAGTCATGGCACTCTTGTTACGGTTCGGGTTAAGACCTGACCTTTCATATTCATTTGTTTTGGGTTAACACCCGTTGTGGATTGTTTTCTTGGTGTTGGGTCTCTTTTGTTGCCGGGAACCTTGGTGTAGAACCCTGAAACCTATGAGCATGCCCAATTTGGCTAGTTGCAACCGCGACGGTCCTAGTCGCACTCATAATGTGTTTTGTTGAGGGTCGTGCCCAGGATGGACCGCAACTAGGCCGCGACCAAAATGCGTCTTCAAGTTTGTGTATGGGAGAAAAGTGTGTGGCCCAGGAGGAGCCGCAATATATAGGTCGCACCTGCGATCTTGAGTTTGCGCCCACGAAGAACCTATTCTATAAATACTTAGAAAAGCAAAAAATATCTTTTTGAGCTCATATTCTTTTCTCTATCTCTTGTTCCACCATTTCCAAGTTCCTTAACCATAAAACCTTGGTTTTCATTTACTTTTACCCATTTCTCACCTCTAGTACTTAAGACTTTAAGGTAGAGAATGTTGAGGGCTTCATTTTAATATGGAAAGTTCGTGTTTTCGTCGCCATCGAATTTTGGGCTTGGGTTTTATCCTCTTCTTGCTTTGGGGTAAGGGTTTTATTAATGATATGCATGTTATTTAACTTCGTGATATGCTATTTCCTTTAGTTATAGGTTTTTGAAAAGTTAGGTTTTGGATTATATATGTAAAAATGCATAAATTTTGAGAAAAGACTATGGTTTTGGGTTATGGGTTGAGATTAGAAATCTAATGGTTATTGTTTTGGAAAGAAAATGGAATTTGGGAATGTTATCGAATTTTTGGTAGAAAGTGGCCTAGTTGAAAAATATTTTCTTTGAATCATTGGAAAGTATCAAGTAATGTTTACTCTTTTTGCAATAATGTTTTTGTTGGAAAACAATTTGAACGGTTTTGGAAATTGAATGTTTCTGTTAAGATTCACAAGACTCGTAAGGAGTGTGAATGTTGGTTATTGGAAATCATTGAGATTTTGTAAAAATCATGGGATTCTAGATTTGAGATTATGTTGGTTATATTATTATTGTTATCTTTCAATAAGTGTTTAGAGATAACGGTTTTGGCTATCGGTAGAGGATAGCATTACTGTGTGTAAGAAACTGTATGTGGATTAGGCAATTGACTTATTTACAAAACATTCATCGCATTGTGCATAGCATGGTTTTGTGAACTGATGTTCTGTATTTTAAAGACGTATTACTATTTTGAAATACATGTATTGTATTATTAGAAAGGGTAAATATAATAGTGAAGCTATAAAGGTGTGTGGTAATTAAGTTGGTCTGTGTATCCATGGTGTAAGACTAGAAATTCACGCAGTAAGTGTTGAATCCATCTGGATAATCCCAGAGAAATGGCATAGATAGCTTGTATAGTTTTCTATTATGAACGCGAGCCGTAGAGGTTTATTCATTATATTTACCATCTTATCGTTTTGAGGAGGATTACTGGAAAGATGTTTTGGAAATCTTGCATTGCACTGTTTCAAAGAGAAAATGCATATTTTATGATGATATTCCATATGCATTCAACTTATGGCATTATTAAGCATCATACATGTTATTAAGATTACTTCTATTGGACTTTATGCTCACCTTACGTAGAAAACCATTTTCAAGTGGATTGGCGTGCCTCTGCCAAGACAAGGACTTGGCAGGATCATGGAGCTTAAGGCTCAGTTGGTTGTTGTTTTGTTTTATGTTAAGCCAATGGTTTCTTTGTATTGAGTTTCAACTCGTTTGATATAACCGGGTTAAGCCTTGGAAATTTGTAGTCTCTAAGGAATTTTCTTGCAAAGATTCAAGTATTATTCTTTTGATCATGTGCTAAGGTTAATGTTGTTGTATCAATGTATATGTCGAGCATGTTATACATTCTTGGATAGATTCAAGGGACTCTGATGTCATAATGTCATATGCTTATATAGAATGGTGGCTTTCGCATGTCTTACAAATTATTATTATGGATTTAAATGTCTATTTATTTTGGGACATTACAACTCTAGTTCCAATTAGGGGTGAACATCGGCCCGTTAGCCTGCCCAGCTAGTCTGATCCAGTCTTATTTTTTAAGGCTTGGGAAGATTGTTTTAACCCATAGGGCCAAACTAGGCCAATATTTTCAGCCTCAAAGATTAATGGCCTGGACTTGGAATTTATACTTTCAACCTAGCTTAGTCTGGCCAGACTTACTATTCAATTAATTAATTATTTATTTATTTATAATAGATTAAAATATATTTTGGGGGGGGGGATCTAGACTTTATCTTCGCTGATTTTATTGAAACTCACATTTATGATGATGTGTGATTGAATTTATTTAAGTAATCTTTTAATTTATACACTATATCTTTCAACTTATAATGATACCAATATATTTATTTAGGAAATATAACAGGTGATTGAATTTAATTATGGAACGTTTTAATTTTTTTTTAACATATAACCCGACGGGTTTGTTTGAGATTTATAATTATTTTTTGGACTGGACTTGGGTAGATATAGAGACCCGATGTTAGAGCTAGGCCAGGTCGGGCTTGGGTAGACACAAAATTTCTTATTATATAGTGTTAGTTCAACCCAACGTTTGTCCACCCTACTCCCAATGTAGTTTCGCCATTGGGGGCATTTGGTTAAAATTTTCAAAATTAATGCTAATGGTGGATAGATACTGAAATAAATAAAGATAAATATATATTTTTTAATAGAAAATAGATGATAACGCCATTTTTACATCTAACAAATTACTGAAGAAAAAAGATCAAGATCTTATGTGAATTAAATCCTTGATGGATGTCATTATAATTATATCAAAAATATAAAACTAAATGCATCATTTTTAAACCTCATGAGAGGTGAGTGTAATTTACTTATTAAAAAAATCATTTTTTACTTAAAAAGTTAAAAATAAGGGTAAATTACACTTTGCTCTCGTAAAGTTTCACCCATTTTCCACTTTGGCCCTTTAAGTTTGATTTTTCTTACTTTGACCCTTCATGTTTGCAATCTTTCCCACTTTAGCCCTTTAAGTTTGATTTTTACCACCTTGCCCTTCATGTTTACAATCCTTCCCATTTTGGCCCTTTAAGTTTGATGTTTACCACCTTGGCCCTTCTGTTCTAGAAACTCATAGAGAGAGAGAGAGAGAGAGAGAGAGAGAGAGAGAAAGTGTGTGTTCTTCGATCTATGTTGAATTGTAATAGCAAAGAGTAAGTGTGTGATGAAGGGGTGAGATGAGGAAATGTAATTGAAGGAGAAGTAGATGATAATGAAGAGACCAAAAAAGAGTCATGAGAAGAATTTACCGATGAGGGGTTTAGTGGGGCAACTTCACATTGAATGTCCGTACAAGTTGTAGATCTAACCACTCTTCTCACCAACGATGACACGGAAGGGCGGCGCTACGGTGGTACTGCAGAAGCTATGAAGGAAAAGATCGTCGATTGCGTTGATCTAAGGTCCTTCCACCGTTTGCAGATATAGATGGCAACGGAGATCGTCGGCGGCGATAATAGATCTCAGATGACATTGACTCCTCACCATCATGGTGTAGCAACAGTCACAGAGAGAGAGAGAGAGAGAGAGAGAGAGAGAGAGAGAGAGAAGTTAATGGTTTGTTTCCACCATACGTATATATAATATATATATATATACATGGTTATTTTGGTCATTCTGCAATGTCTTTTGCCTATAGATATAATAATTTAGCAGAAAATTATATTTCCACATACCTACTTCTCTCAGTGCACATCATGTCTAAATGCACACACTTATTAATTTGATTATTAATTATTTTTCTCAATCCACACACTAAATTTTCAATTATACTCTTCACCCATATCATTTTACATACACTATCTCAACCCTCTTTCCACACATTTGTTGAAAATTATAGATCCACCACTACGGTTCCATTTCAGACAAAGAAGACCACAATTAAAGTGAAGATCACAGTCCTCCATTGAAGACCTTCCATTAATAACACCATTACAGATCCTCTATTGCATTGTTGAATGTGAGGCATCTCATACTTTCCGTTTCGTGATTGCATTTACCATTTTATTTTAAAACTTTCTAAACAATCAAAATTGACTATGATCTAATAAAAATTATATTGTGTGGATGCAAATACTAGTAAGAAGAACAGTGAGGTCTTGAGATGGGTTCTATTCAAAAGAGCTTGTAATGCCCTGTTATTTCATACATGAATCTATCACAACCAATATAACAATACACTCCAAAGCCATCCTATTCACTGAACCAAGATTTAAATTTACAATTTCCATATTTACATGTCCATGAAACCTTGTACCCAACTCCAAGTTCAACAAACAAAATGACAATTACTAAAGAAGAATCCTTTGGGTATACAAGACAACAACAAAATAGATCTAACAGTTCTAGTATAAAACTATAAGTCTTTAAAACAAAATATTCTCAATTGTCAATCCCAACACAGCTTACTTCAAGTCACCACTGTAGTTGTACAACATTATTTCTTGAAAAATAAAATAGGGGTAAGCAACTTGCCCAATAGGAATACATTTAACAAAGTATTTAATTATTTGAGTAAGCTTATGGCATCATCGAGACAAAATAATCTAAAGAGTTTAGGTATACTCGTAATGTTCATCAATTATGTACATAACATGTCAAGCACAATATCAATCACCTTTCACTTCCTTACAACAAAACAATTAAACAATCACATCAATAGAAAACAGACCATGAGTCCCCTGTAAGAGTCCAATACTAGTTGCTTTTGTTTTAAAAACCATTCCCATATTTGCCGACCATTATATGGTAGGAAATGGGCACCCAAGAAAACCATCCGTTTTTTCACTTTCGTCGATTATAATACAGCAGGACTGTGTGGACACTCGAAAACGTTTTTCCCACATTTGTCCAACGATAAACTTAGACAGGGCATTTGGGAACCTTTTAAACTCCCCTCATGGATATCAACACAACACCACATTTTCAAAACAGACTCTTACCCAGACTCATGCATAATTAACAATTCAATCACATTTTATTCCATCAACAAGCATCCAACATTACAAACAAATTGAATACAACACAACATTCACAGAAAAATAACATCCAAGCTATAATTCCTTTACCATATCAACATCCACATCTTTCATCTTTTTATTATTCACAATATTCCACGAATCAAAGAAATTCCATTCAATTTAGTGTTTTCTACTCAAATTGAGAATTTAGGGTTTTATCAAATTTGAGGGTTTTTCTCCTTCATCATAGATATGGGTTTTGACAACATTTATATACATGTTTTGAAAAAGGAGTTAACAAATTTCAGGCAAAAGTTAAGTAAAATGGTTTATTTATGTAAAACACATGGGTTTAATCCAACAATATCCTCAAATTAGCTCATAAGTCACAACAACACCATGAAATCTCTTCAAAATAAAGAAATACTAGGATAAAAGTATCCTTACCTCAAGATTGGAAGCTAAGGATGAAGACCCATCTTGAAACTTCAATGAAATTGCAAAACAATTTGTAAAAGTCTTGATCTATGCTTGTTCTTCAACCTTCTTGAAAGATTTAGGGTGAATATTTGATAAAAAGAAGAGAAATCAAGAGTTTGGAGGTTTGGAGGATGGGAGGAGAAGAGAGGGAGAAAAATAAAATTTTTGGGCCAAAAAGTCACTTTATAATGTCTATTAGCAACCTGGTCGCTCGAGCGAAGGAAACTTGGCTCGAGCATAGAAAAGAAGCTCCCAGAATCTCTGAAAATCGCGCAGTTCGCTCGAGTGAAGAAAATCTCACTCGAGCGAAGAAAATCTCGCTCAAGCGAGCATGTTTTCAACACATAAACTCAAAATTCAAACAAGTATAACTCTCTCGTTCGAACTTCGTTTTAGGTCGTTATTGTGTCCAAATCGAAACCCCAAAAACAAGCTTTTCAATGGTTTCAGCTTCACATTCAAATTCAAAGTGTGGAAGGAAAAAATGACAAAAGAGTGAAGGTTGGTCAAAAATGAAAACTCAAATTTGGGACTTTTGATCTTATTCTTGCTTAAATACTTTTTTAAGGCTTCAATCAAGATTCCAAACATCAACTAAGGATCCTCAATTATAACATTTAAAGTTCACTTGTTAACCCATCAATGCCAAGAGTTCGACAACCATATAAGTTTTAAGGTGATGGGCACCAATTTACACCAATCCGATACGAATTAGAATCCAAATCATTACAGAGCTAGACGAAGAGCGTGAGGCCCTGAATCGCTTAAATTGCAAACTTTTGTTGGGAAAATTGAATTTTCTCAAGAAAATAGATGAAAATAGAAGGAGAAAATGGAAATGGTTTTTTGGGAAATTCATGAAATTTGCAATTGTTGTTGATAGTGTGACCTAGCCAAAGGTTTTTCTTTTGAAAATTTGGAGAATTTTTTTTTGTTTTAAAAAAATGTGTATAGAGAAAATTATAATAGAATATTAAAAATATATTTTAATGTCCATTATATAGTCATTTTACTTTAGAATATAATTACCATTAAAATTAGATTTCATTAAATATATGAACTAAAATAAATAAGTATATGAAAATAGAATTTCTAATGAGCACCTAAATGTTTAGAGAAGAAAAATTCAAACTTAAATTTATCACCAGAGTAGCTTTATTATTATTAGTTTTTATATCATTTATTCTGTTTTTCATCTCTCTTTTCAATTGGGGTTGGGTGACGTGATGAAACAGGATTCTGTCGACATGAAGACAGTTGTCACCTTTTTTTTTCAAAGACAAAAAACAATAAAAAAATGTTTCAGTCCCGTTACAGAGCCCGAATTTCCTTGGCTCAAATTGGCTCAAAACCCAAAACGACGTCGTTTTGGGTTTTGAATTTTTTTTTTTTTTTTCTTTTTTCTTTCTCGCTGGAAGAAGAAGAAGAAGAAGAAGAAGAAGAAGAGGAAGCAAAACCAGAACCAGAAGAAGAAGAAAAGAGAAGGTTCATAAAAAAAAAAAAAAAAAAAAAAATTTCATCAACACAGCCAACAGAAAAAAAAAACAAAATTTTTTCAACATCTTCATCAACACAGAAGGTTCATCAATTCATCATCAACATTTTCATCAACACAGAGAATCAATTCATCATCAACATTTTCATCAACACAGAGAAGGTTCATCAATTCATCATCAACAAAAAAAAATTTTCCCCCTTCATTTTCAGCTCCAGATCCAGGAAAAAAAAAAAAAAATCATTAAGGTCTTCATCAACACAGCCACATCTTCATCATCAACATCTTCATCAACACAACACATCTTCATTATCAACATCTTCATCATCAACATCTCTAGATCCAGAAAAAAAAAAAAAAAAAAAAAAAAAAAAAAAAAAAGATAAGAAAGAAATCATCAACATCTTCACCGGCGATCACCATCGAAGCCATCACCGTCTTCACCGGCGATCACCATCAAAGCCATCACCGTCTTTTCCTCTTCTTCTCTCTTCCTCTTCTCTTCTCTCCTCTCCTCTGTCTCGCTCTCGCCTCTCTTCCTCTGTATTCAAAATCAACGCAGAAAGAAAAAGAAAGAAAAGAAAAGAAAGAAAGAAAAAAAAAAAAACCGAAACCCTAAAACGACGTCGTTTTAGGGTTTCGAGCCAATTCGAGCAAGGAGTTTCGGGCCCTCAAACATTTTTGAAAATGTTTGGAGCTACATATCATTTCACTTGAAGGACAATGACGTAGTAGTACTTTACTTGCTCACGAAAGAGTATTTTTCGTATTTTCATTTGGTAATAATTTTGTGTTTAATTTATAAATTTGGATAGTAATTTTTTTAAAAAAAAATAAATAAAGTGAAATATAAGTAATATATTTTCTCTTTTATTTTTTAATTTTTTTTTCAAATTTATATTCCAAATAGAGGAGTAATTTGAAAATTTAGTAAAAAGTTAATTTTTTGACTTTTTATTAAGTTCTTCTAAAAAAGTTATTAAAAAAATCAAAAAATTAACTTTTTACCAATTTCTCAAAACACCCATATGGCCCCGTTTGTTTGGAGTTATAGGGAGAGGATTGGGTTTGATAGTGAGGAGGGAATTGAGAATGTGGTGTTTGTTTTGAGGGATAGGGAGGGGCTTAGTAAGCCCTTGGTATTAGTAAGGAGGAGAAAGGGGGATTGGCAAGGAGGAGGTAGAGATGGTATTAGAAAAATAGTGAGGGGATTAGGAATTTTTTATATATTGGGAATTTTTTTTTAAAAAATAATGTTTAATTTTTTATATTTTTTTATTTATTTTATTATTTTATATAAAAATAATTTAACAATTTCTCACTATTAATCTCTTCACTATCAATCCCCTTACTACGAATCCCCTCTATTTTATTTTTGAAAACAAATGTTAAAACTGTAAAAATCAACAGCTTTCAAAGTGACCGACACGCAACGGATAATAACCCAAACAAAGCAACTTTCGAACCTGTCAAAAAAACGCGTGGACAACGCCAAAAATAAACTAACAAAAGCAACTGTTATATATATTACTATCTATATATTGTTTCTTTTTTCTATTGTGACCTTTCATTCTCGGTTATTCCATTTTGTTACCCATCTTTTGAGATTTTCTTCAAACAAGCCCTTGGGGCTAATTAATGTAGTTTATTTGAGTTGTTTATACTTTTTTTATTCTGGAAATATGTGTCAGACTATTTAATATAATTTATGCTTATTTATTATTAGGTAAAAATAACTTAAATAAACTAAATTTGTTTGGTTTGGAGTTTTCAAAAATTATTTATTTATTTTTTTTGGGTTTTAGATCTACTCCATCTAAATACAGTTAAAAAGTATAAAAATTGTGAAAAAAATCTTTCAAAAATTCATTGAATAAAAAAATAAAAAATACAAAAATTCAGTATATTTTCATATTTTGTTGTATTCAATAAATTTTTAGAAAAAATTTGTACAATTTATGTATATTTTTAAATGTATATAGAGATCTCAAAAGTTTTTAAATTTTTTTTTTGATTAAAATATTTTAAAAAAATCACTAGAAATAAAAAAATACGAATTGAAAACTTCAAAAACTATTTTTGAAAATTCCAAACTAAACAAGATTGAAAGCTAAGGTAGCATTTGGTAATGTTTACATTTTTTTGTTTATGTTTACAAAAATTTTATAAATTGGTTTTTGTTTATTTTTAAAAAAACATAAATTACAAACGTGTTTGGTTTAAATACAATGTTTGAAAAATTTTAAAAACATAAGTTAAAAAATATGTTTGTTCAGGCCTAAAATATTTATATTTATTTTTATTATTTATGACAATAGGATCACACACATTATAATTGAAAAAAATAATTGGAAAAAAATTAATTGAAAAAAAAATATTTGAAAAAAAATTAATTGAAAAAAATTAATTAAAAAATAATTGAAAAAAAAATTTAATTGGGAAAAAAAATATCTGAAAAAAAAATTAATTGCAAAAAAGATTAATTGAAAAAAAAAATATTTGAAAAAAAAATGAAAATAAATTATTTGAAAAAAAAAATTGAAAACTGAAAATATAAACTCATTTTTTGAGTTTACGTTTTTTTCTTAAATTTATAAACTGAGACAACCATTTATAAACTAAAAAAATTATCAAATAAATTTTATGATAGCTTTTTAAATTTTTATAAATATAAACTAAAAATTGAAAATGCAATGGTTATCAAACAATCCTAAATGATGGATTGACTTTTGTTTTTGGATTTACCAGTTTTACCTTTGAAGTTACACCGCAGGTCTCATCATATCAAAAGGTTGGAGGTTCAAGCCTCGATAGGGACATGGAAATATCATAAAGCTCAGTGGACACAGAGGTAGCTCAATTATATTTTCAACAATGCTAGAGACCTCTAAAAAAGCATCTCTAAACTCATCTCTAATGAGGTGGAAAAGAAAAAAAAAAAAAAAAAAAATCAAGACACATGATTGGCTGTGGCAGTGGGGGACCCACTGCCACATCACTAGTGGTACCTCTAAATTAGAGGTCCCAAGCATTTTTGTTATATTTTGGTCCTAAATGTGAAAATTTTAAATGAGTTTATTTTAGGAATAAGGGGCATTCTATTTGAGCCCAAAAAATATCTCAGTACGTCTAATTTAAATTTATAAATTTTAATTCTTATTATATCTTAATGTACATTTACCAATAAGGGTAAAACATATTAAACCCTAAAATAATTTTTTTCCCTCTCATCGTACATCCTAATCTATTATTCCTATTCAAATCTTTACATCTTCTTCCCTAAGATATCAAAGTTATTTTGTTTTCTTTTTCTTTTTCTTTTTCTTCTCTCTCACTCCAAAACTCCAATCTACCCTATTAAAACTCACCATTATCATTAATATCATTGTTTTTATTATTTTGAAACCCTAAACCCTAAAAGAAAGTTTGAACAATCAAATAATGAATAAAAGTGATAATCAAGCCAATTTTTTAAAACAACCCATTAAAGAGGAGGTAAGCATTTATATAAAAATTAAAATAAAATTATTAATTTATGTATTTTTTTGCATGTCCCATTACAATATTAAATCTATCAATTTTCAAAATCATATAAATAGCATTACAGCTTTTAATAAAAAAATATTTGAGATAATCTTTGAATTCAATGATCATATTAGTATCCTTCACACAAAAAACGAGTTATATCCTGCGGCACTTTTTTAATAATTTTTTTTTTTGTCCTTTTACTCTTTATTTCTGAGAGGGAATAAAAATAACTACATGAATTATATGGGTCCTGACACTGCCACGTGGTGTAATTATAAATTATCATGTGTATGACAGTTATTAAATTCTTATCAAACACTGAATTAGTGTTTTATGTTGTGCAAAACTCATCAGGATATGAAATCTTATCGATATAGAAGTCCTTCACAATTAGAGATTGTTTGGGATACGACTTTTGGAACATTCAAATTACTTACTAAGTAAGTTACTGGATATTATAAATAGGCAACACTTTCATAGGTTGAGGCGTGCAATTTTTCTCTATGAATTAGTTTATTAAATATTTTGATAATATTGGAGGACTGACTTGGGCGTCGGAGGACCCCCGGTTACGGCTGGGGGTATTTTTTTTTGTAGATAGCGATCGTGTGGTGATGCTGATCATTTTTTTCGTTAGATTTTTTTATCATCAAATACAGTATTTTTTTTAATGTCCATACAATTTCTGTTGAACTTTATGTTTGTTCTGGAAAAAAAATAAAAATAATTATTGTTTCTATTATTTTCTTCTTACGTTTTTATTTTATTTTATGCACATACACTTAAATTGTGAAAAAATATAGAAAAAAATTCAATAAAAGAGATAAGCCAAACAAGATAATAGAGTGTTTTCCCATTCAAGCATTTTATCAAACACATAGTAATCAACAAATTAGAATAGCAAACAAGTAATAGAATTGTCAAATACATAGTAATCACATATTGTTATAGCAAAATAGCAAAAGAAAAAAGAGATACAAAAAAATAGAGGTAAGGGGATGAAGCTTGTCAATGGTGACTCTGGTTATGGAGTCTTTCGTTGGTGCCTCCTGTGTATCGGTTTGAAAGGTTTTTCAATTTTTTTTTTTTTAATTTGATTATTATTTATTATTGGGGTTTATTAAGGGTAACTTAGAAAAAATTATAGGGTGTACTCAGAGTAATATAAAATTTTAAATAATTGACAATGGTACATTTAGAAATAGGAAGTACTTAATGATTTTTTGAGATAAATAGAATCCCCTAAGAATAATTATTAGTAGGTCTTATTGAATCCTGAGTAAAAACTTTATGTATATATTTCTCGTTTTGATGATAAAATTTTTTTAAAGACTTTTCAGATGTATGTTTCTTATTTGTGGAATGATCATTTAATATTAGTAATGATGCTGATAAATTAATCAACGTGATAAATGATAGAGATATTTTAATTTTTGTTTATGAGTTTTAATTTCTTTGTGTTAATTTATATATTAAAATATGATGTGAAAAGTATAATTGGTTGAATCATATATTTTTTTATAGATATATTTATAGTGATAATTTATCACTGAAAGTTAAAGTAGGACTTGTTGATAAATTTTTTATATGATTGGCTTCTAATTACTTTTTTTTTTTAATTACATTTTTATGTAGTAAATTTTTATTAAAATTTGATTTTTTTTTTTTTTTTTTTTTTTTTTGAGATTGAAAATTCACTTACCAAGTCTTCTAATATGTCATTTTTCAATTGATATCATAGTTTATCCATTTTATCTTGTTAGTTGATCTTAAGTAAGATTTTATTAATTTGAAATTTGATTTTTTTTTCTTACTACAAATGTTATACTGTCAATACAAACAATGCAATCATTTAGAAAATAATTAAGCCTTTGTTTGGCAAAATGGTTGGAACTAATTCAGCCAACTAAAAAGCAAAATAAGTTAAAAAAAAAAGAAGATAAAATGTCACATTCAAATTAGAATCATTTCATTTTTTTTCTCATAAAATTACAAAAAAGTCAAAAGTTCATCCAAACGAAACTTTTTTTAACCAGGTTAAAATAGCTAAGAATCAAAAAGTCAGGCTAAAACAATTCAATACATCAATCAAAGTATTTTTAAATATTTGTTTAATTAGAGAAAATTATTAAAAAGTCCATATTAAAAAGTGTATAAGACATTAGATCGAAAGAAAAATCATATTTAGTGATAAGGACATGCTGAAAAAGTCACCGGAAAAAGTCATCGTCGCCAGGAAAAGTTGCTGAAAAATTTTGGCGATGCCGGAAAAGCCGCCACCGGCTGCAGTGATTGGCGACAACAGCAGGTGGTGGTGGTGAGGTAGAGGAATGTGTGATATTCAACAGATAAGGTGTTAAATGAGTGACATATGTCACATTTCAACAAATAAATGTTTTTGTGAATTTCAACAGATAGAAAAGTAGGCTTATTGAATTTCAAAAAATAGACAAATTGAGTGATTTCAAGAGATAGACAAATAAGTTGATTTTAATAGATAGCATTTTTTTTTTTTGATAAATTATTATTATGTTTTACTCAAAAAAAATTAAAACTTGGGTCTAATAACCAAAAAATTTAAAAATAAACCTACAGCCTGCCTACCCTTATATTTATACCCATTACGTCAACTATCCAAACTCTTACACACAAATATACTAATTACCCACAAGTCTTTTGACCCAAAATTAATATTCTTTTGTATGTAATTGTTTTCTCAATTAATATGATAATTGTCCAACTAATCAATTAATGTGACATTTGTTCAACTAGTTTATGCCTATGAATTATTAAAAGAATAATGCTATAGGTACCTATATTAACTAATATACGATGTGGCATAATTTAAAAGGTTTTTAATATTTATAATGTGATTAATGAGTGAGTCAATAATAATATCATAACTAGTGTTAGTACACTAGTTAGTATACTAATTGGTGTATATAGCACGACCGTTATTAAAATGGAGGTGGATTTTTCGGGATCCATAATTTGGATTGCAAGTGCTATTTGAATATGTAACTGTAACCTATTTAATTTATTACATTTGTTACATATAAAAAAATAAATAATTTATTTAAAAAAATATAATTATTATCTATTTTTTTATGATAAATGTAATAAATTAAATAAATTACGATTATCAAATCAATTTAATTTTATGTATTCAATAAAATAGATAATTCATACTACCAAATAAGACGTGTGGAGTGTCATGATCCAAACAACACCTCTAATTCAAATTATAGACCACAGAATCGACGGCCTATTAAAATACGGGGTCACTCTCAACGTTCATTATTAGATTAGCGTACTCTAAAACAAGAGTTTTCGTAACGTAGGGAAAATATGGGGTCACTCTCAACGTTCAAGTTAGATTAGTGTACTCTGACTTCGTAACGTAATGTGTTTCCCTACAAAATGAAAGGTCCTTATTTATATATATGGTCCTCAAAAGTTCGTTATTTATTATATGATCCTCAAAAGTTGTCCGCCCTTAATAAAGAACACTAAGAGTGTGTTTGTTTGGACGGGCTGGATAAGGGGGATTATAATCCATCGGACTGTTTGGTTGGATTGGATTTGTATCCTATGTTTGTTTTGTCATGGAATTAGATGTCTGGGGATTGGACTATTTTTAGTAAATCCAATATTTGGTTAGATGGACTGGATAAGGATAAATGTTCAAAAGATTATTTTACCCTTATAATCTATAATTTATAATTTAACAACACTAAAAAAATTTAATTTATAAGGCCACAATTTTTAATTTATTATTTTCAATTAAATTAAATTTATAATTTATAATTTATATTTTTATTTAATATATAATTTTAAATGACGACAATAAAAAAATAATTTTATTTAATATAGAAATTAAATTTTCAACAACACTAAAAAAATTTAATTTATAAACCCATAATTTATAATTTATTATTTTTAAATAAATTTAATTTATAATTTATATTTTTTATTTAATATATAATTTTAAATTAACAACAGTAAAAAAAATTTTATTTAATATGTAAATTTAATTTTTTAACAACACTAAAAAAATTTAATTTATAAGGCCATAACAGTATGACAAAACTTCAAAATCCCTAGGATTGAAATGGGGGGAGAATATGCACATTCATTAGAACATTTATAATGGTGGGTGCTAAAGTGATGATGTCAAGATTAAATTTTGAAGAAATTTTATAATACACTATATTTTAAGATGTGCATTATATGCTTCAGTTATAATATTTTTCATATTTTATTATGATTTATTTTAATTATTATTTCGATTATAATTAAAAAAAGTTTTGAACTATACTCATTATTATTTGGAAAAATAACCAATAAGTAATATTTTGTTTTCAAGATTACTAATGAGTCCTATCAAGTTTTATTAGGAACAACTAAATCCTATTTATGATAAAAGGTTCCCAAAAGATTCATTATTCTATAACAGTGTGTATTATCCCAATTTTACCCTTTCTATTTAATAAACCAAACCAAATCTTAAGTCCCATCAAATAGGATCGACTACATAAATCATTTTTCTCTACTCGACTCTATCAAATACTATTTAGTTAGTCAAATTAAGGAGATTTATATCTCTATTTACTATACTAGTCCATGTCAATTTAAGTTTGCCCCTTCCCTTAACACTTCCATTTACCGTCATTATATCGCATTTCTTCACTGTTGCCTGTGTTGGTCTCCATTGGATATGTCTAAACCACCTCAATCTATTCTCTCTCAGCTTATTTTCTATTGATGTTACTTCTACCCATTTACTAATATACTTATTCCTAACTCTGTTTTTTTTAGTCTTGCCATACATTTACCTTGGCATCCTCATCTCAGCAACACTTATCTTATCTATATGTTATTTCTTAGTTACCTAACATTTCGTCCTACACAACATCGCCGGTCTAATAGTTGTTCCATACAGCTTTCCTTTTAGTCTAGTGGGTACTCGTTTATTGCATAGTACCCTAGACGCGCTCCTTCACTTAAGCCACACCGCCTTAATTCTATAGACCACATTTGCTCAAATCTCCTTAGTTGTTGTGATAATCAATCTTAAATAACAAAAATGTTCACTCTTAAAAGAGTTCTTGATTCTCAATCTTCACTTCTCCTCTGTTTACATTGTTACTATTACTAAAATTACACTCCATGTACTCTGTATTAGCTCTGCTTATCGTAAATCTTTATTTTCAAGTGCTTCTGTCCAAATCTCCAACGTAGTGTTAACCCCTTCTCTAATATCATCCATTAACACGTTATCATCTGTAAAAAGCATACACCATGGCACATCATCTTGAATATTTCTCGTCAACTCATTTATAACTAAAGCAAAAAGATAAGGATTTAAGGTTGATCCTTGGTGTAATCCCACAGTAATTAGAAATTCACTTGTCTCTCCAGCCGACGATCTAATAGTGGTCACCACACCTTCATACATGTCCTTCATCACATCAATGTAGCATTTTGTCACATCTTTCTTCTCTAACACCCATCAAATTATTTCCCGAAATACTCTATCGTATGCTTTCTCAAGATCGATAAAAACCATATGAATGTCTTTTTTCTTCTTTATACTTTTCTATTACTCTCATCAAAAGATAGATCGCATCCATTGTTGACCTACCGGGCATAAATCTAAATTGATTCTCTAACACCTCTGTTATAATTTGCAATCGACATTTCATTACTCTCTTCCATACTTTCATTATATGACACATCAGCTTGATTCCTCTACAGTTGTTGCAATTCTAGACATCTCCCTTATTCTTATAGATTGGCACTAAAATACTCTTATTCCACTCTGAAATTTTCCTAGTCAACAAAATCTTGCTAAATAACCTAGTCAACTAAGGAACCCCTTTCTTACCCAAACATTTCCTAACTTCAATAGAGATATCATTAGGTCCTAAAGCCTTATTCGATTTTATCTTCTTAAGTGTAATCTCCACTTCAAAGTTCCTAATCTGACGATAAAACCTGTAGTCTTGGTTTTCTTTATTGTTGGTTACTTTATCTTCTTTGGATCTTCATCCATGTTCCTCGTCTAAAAACTTCTCAAAATAGTTCTTTCATCCCTCCCTAATCTTTTTATCCTTCACCAACACCTTTAAGTCATCACTCTTGATGTACTTAATCTGATTAAAATCTCTTATTTTCTTTTCTTTTATCTTAACAAGTTTGTATATTCTCTTCTCTCCCTTCTTACTATCTAGTCTAGTGTATAGGTCATCATAGGCTCAACTTAGCCTCTCTTACTACTTTTTTGATCTCCTTATTAGCCAATCTGTAACTCTTAAGGTTTTCTTCAATTATATTATTCTTCCACTTTTTAAAGCACTCTTTTTTCGTCTTTATTACTACTTGAACCTCATCACTCCACAACCAAGTTTCCTTAGAGTTAGGCTCATTTCCTTTCGATTCTTCAAGGACTTCTCTTGAGATTCTCCTCATACAATTGGTCATCAAGTTTCACATAGTATTAGTATCATCTTCTAAGTCCCAAGTACCTTCTTCATTCATTTTATTTTTGAATATTTCTAGTTTATCCCTTTTTAGATCCCACTATCTCATCCTGCGACGCCTACTATCCTTCTTAGCTTAGTATTTCCCTTTAAAGCATAAATCTAGTACCAAAATCCTATGTTGAGATGTCAGGCTCTCTCCAGGAGTCACCTTACAATCCCTGCATTTTAGACGGTACATTTTTCTCACTAAAAATTAATCTATTTGGCTCCTCATTAACTCACTCTTAAATCTTATCAAATGCTCTGCTCTTTTCTTATACAGAGTATTGGCCACGACCAGGTCAGAAGCCAATCTAAAATCTAAAATACTCTCTTCAACCTCATTTCTATCACCAAAACTGTCATGACCCGAACTCGCCCCTATGGATTAAGGTCATCACCGGCCAATAATCAGAAGATTACTTACGGCCTCAAACCTGATTAAACATATTTCAACAGAGTTAAGGGGCCAAAACGGAAGCAAGCTTAAAGATTTTGTCCATAGAGCTGTGCTTACATGGTACATCAAGACGTTTCATATATGTATTTTCATAACCCACACAAAAAGAAAGACCACATATGATTTTGTCTATACAGGAACATTCAAGTCACAGTCAGCCAAACCAAAAGCTTATATACAAGGGAGATTGGGACATGTTCACCAAGATAACAAAAGAGTAACCGAAGGAAACAAGACAACGTCTCGTGCGTGAGACATTCAGGCTGACTCCACAAAACTTGACTTTCCTCACATACTTCACCGAGGTTGGGTTTGAACATCTCTTTGCTCACCTACATACACATGAATTATAGTGAGCGAAAGCCCAGTAAATAATATCAAATAAAGAAGGTACATGAATGAAATTTTAAACGGACGTATCAAACGGCCTTGGGCCCATTCATGCTTCTATCTGGTACACTAACAGCTTCAAGCCCAAACATACCAAATGGCCTCTGGCCCACTTTGTTCCTAACAGACAGCCTCGGGCCCAATTCATTCATGTCAAATGGCCTCGAGCCCAATTCACTCTTGTCGAACGGCCTTTGGCCCAATCACTCATGTCAAACGGCCTTTGGTCCATTCATTCATGTCAAACGACCTTTGGCCAATTCGTTCATGTCAAACGGCCTTTGGCTCAATCATTCATGTCAAACAGTGTTTGGCCCAATCATTCATGTCAAACGGCGTTTGGCCCATTCGTTCATGTCAAATGGCCTTTGGCCCAATTATTCATGTCATACGGCCTTATCCAATCATAAGGCATAACGAATATTTGTCTACAATTCAAATTAACAAACTTATGAAACTCAAATAGGAGTAAGCAATTGGAAAAATAGCATACTTCAAAATATCTTTACTAAGATATTACTCACAGTGTTCTGTCGGTGGATTCGTCCTTGTGCTCGACCCTACACAATTCATAACACATATTGGGTCACAAACAATTCAATCCGTTCTTTAATCTATTTACTTCTCTTAGGCTTCTTTCTTTACCTTTTAGGTCATATACAAAGCTCAATGCATGCCTAAGAGTGCCTAGAAATGGAAGAGAATGGAAAATGAAACACAAAACAACTTTTTAAAATTTCTAAAACAGGGCTCTCCGCTTGAGCGTAGCTTTAGCCGCTCGAGTGGACCCCTTTTGTCTACAAAAGTGCTGGTTACCTCATTTTTGCGCTTGAGCGTGATTTCGGGCGCTCGAGCTGAGAGTCAAACATGTGACTAGACGCTCGAGCGTAATTCTCCCCTGTTCGCTTAAGCGGACATCAATGTCTGCAAAACGTCTGGGAGCTAACATTTTACGCTTGAGTAGCGCTTTCCCCGTTTGAGCGAACCTGACGAATTCTGGAATTTTCAGAATTGTTCTTGAAGCTCAAACACAACCCAAAAAGGCTCCAAAACTCATGTTTTTGATACAAAAGCATAAAAGGACATCATATAACACAAGAACATAAGTAATTGGGACCAATTGGCTAAAATCATGATCCACCTCATAAATTGTCTTGAATTCTCTTCATAAACTTCAAAACTCATGCATTCAACTTCATACAAACTCCATGTTTTCATCAATCATGCATGCATGTGAAATATTGACTTCAATCCCATTTCAAATGGTACAGGTGGTGTTCAAAATCATAAAACTACAAAAAATTATGCATGCATGTGAAATTTGGTGCTAAATTCTTCTTGTTCAACATGATTCATGCTTGATTATGCAAATTCATGGTAATTCATGGCAATCCTATACATGCATGTGCATATATAGACTTCAATTTCATCATAATCAACTCAATTCATGCTCTTGATTACCATTAAATTTTAAATTCACAAAATTACAAATTCAAATTCTTAAATTTATGCACAACTACTCACCTAGAACCTCTAATCTCCCAAATTCTAGCTAATTTCTTAAGTGTAGCTTCCAAATTCACAAGCTTTGAGCCAAAATGCACAATTTGTGCCTTCTCTCTCTCAAGAATCATGTAGTCTCTCTCTCTAGAGCATATAATCAGATTTTTGAGCTCAAATAGGGAGTTTAAGTGTGTTTGGCCCTTATACATACTAAGTGGTTAGTTCAAACTAATCCATCTTGATTAGGGCTAAACAATTGAGTTTAATTCAATCAGTTTAAACTAATTATTTCGTTCCGAATCAGTTTTCAATTAAATTTCACTATATGCTCTAAAAATTACGCTAATCACAACTACGTAGTCAATTTCAGTTTCTGATGCTTCTATAACATTCAATTTAAATTCTAAAGCAGAAAATCAAACAGATTTTCCTACGGTGAACATATAGGAATACAAAAACACATATAATCATATAATTATCACTCAAAACCATATCAAGCATATGATCACGATCATAATTAAGATCAATTAGCATAACGTGGGACAGGATTATCACAAAAACCATACCCACCATGTATCCTCTCATAACCTAGTTTATCTATTCCTACATGGCCATTGAAATCCCTACCTATAACAAGGTTCTCTTTTACAGGTATCTTCTGCAATACCTCATCCATTTGGTTCCAAAAATCTCTCTTAGTCTGATTATCTAATCCTACTTGGGGCGGTGTATGCACTAATAACGTTCACTATATTCTCTCCAATAACTAATTTAACTAATATAATTCTATCACATTTCCTAATGACTGTAATTACATTTTCTACAAGACCCTTAGCAACTATTATTCCTACCCCATTCATGTGTCTCCTTTTAAAACCGGTATTCTCTATTTCTTTAGTTTTCTCACCCGTCTACTTAGTTTCTTATACGAAAGCTATACTAACTCTCCTCCTAATTATGACATCCACCAATTCCATTGTCTTACTAGTTAAGGTTCCTAGATTTCATGTGGCTACCCTAAACTTATAGTCTTGGACTAGCTTCTTTATTCGCACTCGTCTAGAAAAATATGGAAACCTTTGCCTATTTTTCACTTCACCCAAGTGTCGATGTGGTGCCCCTTGCTCACTTTTCGAAACACTTTGAGGTAGACGCAACACATCACTTAAGGGGAATGACCTAACATTTAATCGATTCAAAGTATGATACATTTTCATAAGGGATTAAACGCCTTTTTTATGTGTTACATGTCGGCTAACTAACACACAACGCTTCTTTTACTCGGGCTTGGGATCGATGGAGTTGTTAAACAACCCGGTGGAGTTTCTCTTCCTATTTAATATGAACAATAATTTTATAAATAATTTTAACTTGATTAAAATTTTATTATACTTATAATTTTGTTTATGAAAAATCATTCAATTTGAACAATTAAAAATACTTTAATTATAAAATTTCTAATAAATTAAAATTATTTATGAAATTTTTTTCATATTTTAATTAAAAAGATAAAATGAAAATAAAGTATACTATTATGAACAATTGAATTTTTTTTATGTATAACAATTTATAAAAAGAAAATAAGATTTATTTGTCAATATTGAAGTTTGATATAACTCAATAATAATTTTCAAAACAAAATAGAACTTGTTGATGATTTTTTCATTGTGATTTATGATTTTTTTAATACAATATCATAATTTTTACAATTAAAAAAATATTATTTTACTTAGATTAAAAATATTTTCATAGTAAATGAGAGGTAAAATTGAGATAACATCCACCATTATGGAGTAATGAATTTTTTAGAAATATGTTAAGAAAAATAGGACTTAGTTGTCCATATTGAAACTTGATAGGACTTGATAATAATCTTAAGGGCAAAATAGGACTTATTGGTTACTTCCCCTTATTATTTTTAGCTATGACATTTGTGATAATCAACACTGCAAATGTTATAATTTACATATGGTACATACCTCAAAGGGATGTGTATACTAGCATGATCCTAAATTTTGATATATTATAATATTAAAATGTCGTAATTTAATAACATTATTTTTTTAGTGATGTAAATGTTATTTCTTTTTCTTTTTTTTTTTTAGAATAAAAAAGTCAAATATAAAATGCTATTTCTTGCCAAAATATGATATTATTTTAATTTGATATGAACTATGAGAGGGTAATTTGCGCTATGCAAATGGCCCAAGTTAAGTTTGTGTAGATCTTGGCTTTGGGCCGTGCAAATGGACCGAGCTAAGTTTGCGTGGATCTTGGCTTTGGGCCATGCAAATGAGTCGGGCTAAGTTTGCATGTAAATGAGCCGAGCTAAGTTTACATGGGCCTCGGGTTCGCGGCATGCAATGAGTCCAGCCACGTTTACATGGACCTTGGGTTTAGGCCGAGCTAAATTGTCTTTGTCATGTTTTCTGCGTCATTCTAAGCTGAAATGGCTTTGGGACCGTGTTATCTTTGGAAGACCGGACAACGGTTGGCAAGTTATGATGAGACGTTAGCTACATGACCGAGTCGAACAACCGAGCTGAGTCTTGTGTCTAAGATTGGCATGACATGACACCTTGCTTAGCAGTCTCCAAGGCGAACAAGGTTCATTTTAATACAATCACTCAGTCCTTGACTAACTAGAATGGCATTCTTAGCCTGATTGTCGAGCTAACAGTTATGTTATTTTATTTGAACTTTGGAGATATGGGTGTTAAGGGATAGGCATTATGCTTTAAGAGATTCTTGATAAGACTTTACGAAGAGGAATTAGAGTCCCACTAGAAGTATATCTTGCAGAATACATAAAAGTTTAGAGGTAAACCCTAAGGAGGTAATGCAACTTTACTCACTAAATTTCTAGAGAGCTTTCCTTGTATTGATCTTAAGAACTAACTTAAGCATCTGAGGGGTCTGAGGGGTTTTTCGGCACACCTGCTGGTTAGCTCACATGAGTTGTTTTGCAGGCTATGCAACGCTGTTCGAGAAGATACAAGCATGATCACGAGTAGTACGTGTGTGATGAATATTTCATGCCCCGTACAATTGGCGCCATCTGTGAGATTCGCAGACAAAACCTTCAAGATCAAGCTTTGCCTGAAGTTTTAAATGGCTAACATTGATGAACACTCAAATCCACTATGGATGGAACCATGCCTAAGGCAATTAGGAGGCCCGAGGATTGCTCTCTTGTTCCTTCAATGGCGAACCTGGACACTCTAGGGAGAAAGTCAGGAGAGATTCAAACAGAGATGCACGGGACATGCATGCATACACCTCTTAGCATTCTCTAATCCCAAATGGGCACCAGCGACAGAGAACATGTCATGGCGATCGGGGCTTGAAAGAGGTAATGAGGCACCAAGTTGAGGTGATACAAAGAATGAGAATGGAAATAGAGGCGTTGAAGTACAGAATGAAGGGAAAAGGTGTTGCTGGGGTGGAAATCCACGATGAGTGCACTTAATCCCATCATCCTAAAGAGCGAAGGAGGCATGTCACGCATTTGCTTTATGATAGAAAGAGAAGTTACAGAACAGGCAGCTCACGCTCAAGGATGATAAGTTCAACAACTGAGGGGAGCACCTATCATTTCTTGCACACTCTTTCGACGTCTAGATTTTTTTACTTAGCCAAATCGAAGGACCTAAGGATAGTTTTTGATGAAATGGCGCGTTTAAGAAAAGCCCAGAGGATACTAGCTTTATAGAGGATAACTCCTAGGACGCATGGCAGTGTGGAAGTAACAGTGCCAACTCCACATATTATTGTTCACATGCCACCTGATAGAAAGTTGGCAATGCTGCAGAGTTCGCCATTCTTCCTAGAAATTGAGAATGCGCCTTTCCCAATTGCTTTTCATCAACCTAAGTTCACCATCTATGAGGGAAAAACTGATCCCTACATGCACATCAGCCACTATTAGCAAGTCATGGCTGTGTACATACAAAATGACGCCTTAATGTGCATTTTGTTTCCGTCAAGCTTGGGAGAGTTAGGCCTAACATGGTTTGAGAGGCTACCAGAAGGTAGCATAGAGACTTGGACACAGTTGGCTTGAAGCTTTGTTACTCGATTCAAGTTAAATACCAGGTCGCCAAAAGCAGTTGACCACTTGTTGAAGGTCAATATGGACATAGGAGAGGCATTGAAAATGTACAGCACCAAGTATTGGGAGACATTCGATGAAATTAGTGAATGCCCTATTAACTTGGCCATTGCTCAGTATAAGTGAGGTTTGCTAATCGAACATAGATTGAGGGACTCACTGACAATGACTTTCCTCAAACTATGGAGACTTTGGTGGAGAGAATTAACCAACACATTAGGGTTGAGAAAGATATAGCTTGGCCTATTATGAAGGTGAATCCAGTAGCGGTAAACAAAAAGAGTATGGCTAAGGTCAACATGGTTAAGAGAGAAAATAACCGTAACAATCACAACAGAAGAAACCGCAGTAACAACTGGGCTAACCATCCCCACAACAACGAAGAAGAGAGTACAAGAAAGTTGAAAGCACACATTGACATTACTACGGTCTTCAATAGACCCATCTACCGAATCTTGAGTGAAATCTGAGACGAGCCATATGTTCAGTGGTTGGCCAAGTTAGGTGAAGCTTAGAGGGGCTATGATCCAAAGTACCGTTGCACCTCTATGATGAAAGAAGACACTGTACTAAAGATTGTGTGCCACTCAAACAACACTTGAAAGAATTAGTGGCAGCAGGTGATTTAGATCGATTCATTAAGGGTGGAGCTAGAGCGTCTCCTCAAAATCAAGCCATTCCAAATGGCCTAATGTAGACACCCCATTTTTGACCGTCCTCAAGACTTGGACGTCATCGTTTGAACACTCGGTGATCATCCATGCTCGTGTTCGTTTTGAGTTCCTGAAGGTCTCGACTGCGCGCCTTGCCTTAGGATCTCTCAACTTGTTTGTTTTGTGCTTGGTTGTGGACCAAGGACTTGTGGTTTTGCTTATGAGGGGAGAGGGTGGCTTGTTGGCCATCCCCTCAATCCATCGGCTAAGGCATGATGCCATCGGCCTTGTTTCCTTTCCATCGGCCAAAAGTGGTAGCCGGTCGGCACTCTTTTTGGTCGATCGACTATTTTTTTGAGCCGAGACCTTTCCATTTGCTTTTTGTAGATATTTTGTGCCAGCCGTGACAGCTGGTATGCACAATTCTCATCCTCCATACACGTGTATGGAGGGATTTGTTTCAAGACTCAAGCTTGTTCAACAAGCTTGAGAATTGAAATTCTATAAGAAGGGAGCCTCCCCTCCCTTTCCAGAGGTTTTGAAAATTGATATAGAAGTGATATGTATATCTCTCTCTATATCTCCCTCTCTCTCTTGTTTAGCCTTTGTTTGTGCCCAAAAGTGTAATATCTTCACACTATTGCACACAAACACCTAGTAATACACCATCCTTTGGTTGTTGAGGTCCTTAGGAGTTGGTTGTGGAGTTCTTGGACTAGTTTTGATTAGAGAAAGGTGCTGGAGTGGTGTTCTTGAAGGCGTTCTTCAAGGGTGAGTAAGCTACATTTTAATCCCCCATTCTTGCTTAAGCTTTTAGACCTATTTGCATATTGTTTTAAGCTTAACTCTAAACTACAAAAAGTTCTGATTTTTCATGCTTGTAAAGTTTGTTTAAAGTCACTTTTTGGTTGGGGATAGTCTACCCCCTCTTAGGCCTTGTTTGGCTTTGTTTTGTGCCTTCCCTTTTGAGCTTTGGAACCATCTTGTTTTGACCTTCTCACTATTGAAATCCAGAGGATTTTCAGTGGTGGAGAAGTGGTTTTAAAGTCTTGAATAGGAGAGGGACACCCCCCTCTCCTTGTGTCTCATATGCCATCTTAGAATAGCCGAGCCTATTTCTAGTTGCATTTTGCATGTGTTGCATTAGCTATCTTAACATAAACTAGGATCATGCATGATTACTAACTAGTTCTCTATTTTGGCTCGGAGTACACTGTAAGTGTTTATGCTTTAGCATCTCGCATGAGTGTGAGTGTTGCCATGATAGCATGCTTGCCATGAAGCTATTTGCTTAAGTGATATAACTGCCTGAATGCCTGTAGGTGAAGGTTGGATTATTTGAATTGGAACAATTCATTGAAATAGGAGTTTTAAGCCCACTTGAGGGTGGCAAAATTATGTTTTCTAAGCCCACTCGAGGGTGGCAAATCCATGTCTTAGCCTACTTGCGAGTAGCACCTTCAAACCATTTTCAAACAAAGAAACATGAGTTGTTTTGTTCCAATTTAGGCGATCTAGTCTATACTTATGTATTGTGCGCATCACATAGTAATTCTAGGCTAATAATCGGAATAAGAGCACATGTGTTTTCAAAAACAAGATATCATGCTTAGTACAGGCCGATCTTTGATTGGGCGAGCGGGGGTGCTCATTGCATGACCTTCCCCTCTCGTACCCAAGTTCCCAAGCCGAGGCAACTTTGGTGATGATGGACACGTGGCCTTAGGCATGAGTCAGGGTTTCCTAAATCTCCCCAAAATAAAATATTTAGGTGGCGACTCTGTATCTGGCAAAGCAGTCCATGTTTGGCATTTCTTTACAAAAATCAGTTTTCCAAAACGATTTGCCGGATTTGGACTCTTTGGTGATTTATCGGTCTCGCATTGCACTTTGCAGGATTAGATTCAGAACCGTGACATTTGAGTCCGAACTGTAGTATGCTAATGAACAAAATAGATTTCGCGCCTTCGCGCGCGGAGCCGGGACGTTCGAGCGCGTCCACAGTTTCTGGTGACTCTGCTGGGGAGTTAGAGAACTTGACTCGAACTCATGATATCTTGTTTTGACTACACTTATGTGTTTCTTTGCATTGCATGTGCATTGGTGCGCCTAGGACACCGTGTTTGCTGTATGCTATTCCTGAACGGTTTGCCAGAGGCTCGCTTCGAGAAGTGTGCCATAAGGCTGACCGGTTGCGGGCTCTGTCACAACGGGAACACAAACCTCAGTTTTCACCGGGGCACCCTTTTTGACCATTTGACCTAGTGCATATCGGAATCCGTAGTGACCATTCCAAGCTAAGACAAGTTACTTACCCGATTGTAGGTTGTTTGAAACCGCTGCGTGCGTAGTGAAACCCTAGCTCCTGACAAAATAGGACAGGGAAACCCTACCCCAACATAGGGGTGTTTTGGCTCTCATTTGCTTGCTATGTGCTTTTAGAGTGTACCTCTACAGGAATGCACGTATCAGTTTGCAAGTCTGGGTATCAGGCCTGCGGGCATCAGCATCAGTATTTGGGAATCAGTTTTACCTGCGAGTATCAGATTCAGATTTGGGACAGTGATTCGGGAAACAGTGATCAGTTGTTAAGAATAGTTCATTCAGCTTGTGTTTGCCAACTGTGTGTTGTGTTAATTGAAGCCGTTATGCTGTCCGTTTTTCTGTTCATTGTTTCCTTATTATGCTTTATTTATCTTTTTGCAAGGTCGTTTAGCACCATTGCATCTGACTAGGCAGATATCCCCCGAGCACTCTGGGTTAGAGGTCGTAGACTTAATCGATCCAGGGATCTGATAGACGAACAAGCAGTGTTCCTTTCTTTACCCCCAGTTACCAGACGGAGGTCAAAAAGGCGCAGTGTATCGGTACAGCGGTCGCCAGATCAGTGGACTACCCCACCAGTGAACAGTCAGGCTGAGGTCTCAGTTTCTACTGTAGGGATAGATATACCGGTTGTTCAGATAGATTAGCACAATATGGCAGGAATGGAAGAGATGATGCGTCAGCTTCAGGAGAGTATGAAAGCCATGCAGTAGGACGCTGCTCGTCAAGCAGAATTTGCCACACGCCAGGCCGAGGTTATGGCACAACAGGCAGAGTTGATTGCTAGACTGCAGCAACAATAACCACCATAGCAAGCCGGAGCATTCGTTTCGCACCAGGTTCCTCCGCCACCAAGAGTTCCCATACTTGGGGAGACCGCATACGTCCAGGATGATACAGACGTTCCAACAGGGCCGGCTCCGTCTCCAATTCTACCCCATCTATCCAAAGCACCTACCAACCTACCAGATTCCCCCTTTGAGTTCGAGGTGGACCCCACAGCGCTAAAAGTGAGCAAGCTAGAAAAGCTATTCAAGAAGTCTCAGGGCGTGAAGTCCATTCCGGATATTCAGGACGGGTACACCGACTCGGCCGTGACTCTGTCGGACCGGTTTAAAATGCCGCACACAGACCGTTTCGACGGGTTTGGAGATCCTATTGTGCATTTGCTGTTGTTTTCAGATATACTAAGGCCGATGGACCTCTCCAGATTGCAGAAGCTTTCCTTGTTTGGCCGAACCCTGTCGAGTGTAGCGGCTATTTGGTATGCAAAACTGGAGGACTCTGTTAAGAGGAGCTGGGAGGAGATGACTGAGGCTTTCATAGCTCAATACTCCTATAATACACAGATCGAGGTCACAACTCGTGATCTTGAGACAACTAGGCAAGAGCTGAAGGAGAGCTTCTCCGATTTTGTGACCCGGTAGAGGGCTAAGGCCTCAATGATGACCATCAGGCCGGTTGACAAAGATCAGATTTGGATGGTTGTGTGCAACCTCCAGCCCAAGCTCATGCAGAAGATGATCGTTTCCCCCTTCCCCACCTTTGCAGATCTACATGAGATAAGGGTGCAGATCGAGGACGCTATGAAACAGGGGCTCATTGATCATGAGAAAGAGCAGCCCAAGAGGGCCTTCAACTGCAGTACGAATGCAGGCACAAGCAGTGCTGCAGCTGCTAGAGCTTCAGATGTGGGAATGGTCACCATCACCCCTCTCAAAACCCTTGCAACTACACCATTCACCGGTGCGTCCGAAAGTGGCTCGCAAACAACCAAATTCGCACCTCGAGGCCAGAGAACCTTTACCCTGTTGTATATGTCCCCGTCCAAAGCTTTGGGGGTTTTGATCAGGACAGGGCACCTGAAGCCCCTAGAGCCGTGGCCTTGCCAAGCAATCTCCCACCAATCCATAACCCGGCAAAGTATTGTGCCTTTCACCAACAACCTGGTCATGACACCGACCAATGCTTTAGATTGCGTTATGAGATTCAGGATCTCATTGACAATAGGGTAATCGTGCCTCTGGAGAAACCGAATGTCACAACCAACCCTCTCACACCACATAACCAAGCTCCACCTCCCAAACGCGTCAATCTGATTCAAACTGGGGTTGTGTCATACGACCCTAGCATATATATCACCCCTTCTCACCTACCCAAGCCGGAGGTGTTCATTCCTGACAGCACTGACTTGTGCGTGTTAGGCATCTCCCAAACCCAACCTGGAACGGTGGTGGTGGTGGCTATCGAAGATAGAATTGGGTCAACTGTGGGGGCAGATGGAAATGATCAGTCAGAGCCGGAGGGGTCTGTGAGCTTCATATATAACCTGAGCGGTTACATTACATCAGCAGGCCAGGCTAGGCCGACTGTGGAATTGCCAGTGAGGGCAGAGATTTGTGTAGTCTGGGAGAATGGACGTAATCAGGGACTGGATGACTTAGTGGATTTGGGAGAAGACATTGCTAACCTTCAGTTTTTCAACGAACAGGATCTGAGGGACGTGACTGTCAACTGGTTTGGTTTGGAAGGATCAGCAGAAGCTATTGGGTGGCTTGATGACCAGCCGGATGTTGTTGAACAACCTCAGCTAGAACAAGGTCCGTCAGGGATGGGGACATCAACAGTGGCCGGAAGGGCCAAAGAACAGAGTGCATCG
This sequence comes from Camellia granthamiana, assembly GCA_036172215.1. Lineage (NCBI taxonomy): Eukaryota > Viridiplantae > Streptophyta > Magnoliopsida > Ericales > Theaceae > Camellia > Camellia granthamiana. Next base: position 32,866,874 of record CM069904.1, on the reverse strand, counting down.
CCGGAGAGCGCCGGTGTTAAGAATTTCGCTTGGGATCTAGGAAATTTGAATACAAGAGATGTTGAACAACAAGCTGCGCTGAAGCAGTCTGAGCGGGAAAGGATCGAAGATTTTGAGAGGGTCAGAAAGGCCAAAGCCCCTGCGGGGACAGAACGTGCTGTGTGCACAAGAATAGAACGTGCTGCAAGCACAGGAACGGAAGGTGCTGCGGGCACAGGAATAATTGTAACGGAGCCGGACAGGTGTCTGTCGGCTGCCGATGGCATGTGGTGGGAAGATGACGACCTATGTCTTGCCCATACAGATGAGAATTGGGGGAATAACCAGCCGGATGATACCTGGTACGTCGGCGAAGTTGACCACATGACTAAGAGCGGGCGGTATTTCAAACCCCCGTACTTAGATTAACCAGAAGCATCTGGAAAAGACAAGAAGGCGGAGAAGCAGAGAGAAAAGTTACTCGAAGAAGAGGCTGTGCTGAAATAGCTGAAAAGGATACAAGCAGACATCTCCATCTGGGGACTGCTTATGGCCTTAAGAGTTCATAGACAAGCCGTCCTTTCCGCAATGGACAAGGCCAAACTTTCAATAGATATCACACCTGAGCAGCTGGTAGGACTGGTCTTTCCTGGAGGAGCTTCCCTGACGTTGACCTTTACTGACAAGGAGCTGTCGCCTGAGGGCACACACCATAACAAACCTCTCTACATCTCTATGGAGTGTAAAGACAAGTGGATACCGATAGTTCTTGTCGACACGGGATCCGCCATTAACATGTGCCCGTCGAGGACGGCATATGTAATCGGGTTGAAGCCCGCAGACTTTGTGCCAACTGCCTAGGTGATAAGGGCATATGACAATACTAGCAGAGAGGTGATGGGAACCGTGCAGATTCGGACTCAGGTTAGTCCAGGACAACACGATATTGACTTTCATGTCTTGGACATTCCCGCAACCTTTAATCTACTCTTAGGGCGGCCGTGGCTGCACCAGGTGAAGGCAGTTTCTTCCACCCTGCATCAAATGTTGAAATACCCTCACGGGAAGGGGGTGGCTATTGTTTTTGGAAATTCGTCAATCCATCCGCCGCCAGAGGTGTCTACACCGGTTTTAGAAATCGAACATGGCACGGAGGATGTGTTCCTGTCGGGATTTACCTTAGCCGAGGCCGGGTCGTTCAGAACATTTTGGCTATTGATGAGGGGTTATATGTTAGCGCACAGCCTGTGTACCTCATGAACAGGCTTCAGCACATCCCTGGGATGGGACTAGGAAAAAGTGGCCGGAAGGGCATTATTGTATCGGCCGAAGTGCCGTACAACCCGTATACCTTTGGCTTAGGCTATCTGCCTACCAAAGAGGACTGGGTGAGGAAAGGCAAAGAAATGGCCAGAAGAGGCAGAGCCAAGCAGGCGGGGAAGCATTTTGAGTTGATGCATCGACCTATCCAAGGCACCCTGAACGGACGCTTTGTCCGGGAGGGGGAAGACTTTCCCTTTTGTGGCTTCCCAGAGCTATGGCTGAATGTCGAGAAGAGGTGCCTGCCGGGATTTGAGATCTTTTTCGACTTGTAGTTGTCCGGGGATGATGTTGCCGAGGAGCAGCCAGACCCATCAGCTGAGGTTGAGCAGTGTAAGGAAGTGGATTCCGAGGGCACCGAGATTGAAAAGGGGGTAGCACTAGCTTGTCTACTTTCAGATCCTCCAATCGTACATGAGTACTTGGGGGATGACCTCTTAGTGTCTATGATCGGGAATGAAACGCCTGCGAGCCCATCTTCAAACATTTTGGATGCATCCATCGCACCCTCCCTCATCTGGCAGTACGAGGAGGGATTCTTATCGAGCAGCACCGGGTCAGGTAGTGAGCCGGAATCTGATTCCACTGAGTCTGTGGAGTCAGAATCAGGTTCCAGCTCGTCTGAGTTTCAGTCCGGTATTCTTGGGGGTGACAACCCGGATGCCACAGTCCTGTCTAGGTCGTCTTTTTCTTTTTCTTTTGAGTCTGTTGTAACAAAGGAATCAAGCGACTTGGAAGTGATTAATGAGAATGGAATGGCTGTGGCTTTCGAGTATTTTTCTATGCCCTTGATTTATTGCATTAATTCAGACTTTCAAAATTTTGATGAAAACGACAAGGAAGAAATTCCTCCAGTTTTGAAATATTTGCTAGATCAAGAGCAGGAGAGGTTTGTAAAACTGCTGGTTGATGAAATCACCCAAATTAATGTTGGTACTGAGAAGGACCCGCGGCTGGTCCAGATCGGGTCCACGTTGTCTTCGGAGGAGCGCGAGTGCTTAGTCGTTTTATTAAAAGATTTCAAAGATGTTTTCGTGTGGTCCTACGAAGACATGCCTGGAATCGATCCTGAGATTGTACAGCACCGGATCCCTCTTGATCTGGAGGCCCGACCTGTTAAGCAGAAGCTCAGAAGGATCTGCCCGCACTGGGCTATCAAGATCAAAGAAGAGGTCACCAAGCAAATTGACGCAGGGTTCTGTAGACACCCCATTTTTGACCGTTCTCAAGACTTGGACGTCATCGTTTAAACACTCGATGATCATCCATGCTTGCGTTCGTTTTGAATTCTCGGAGGTTTCGACTACGCGCCTTGCCTCAAGATCTCTCAACTTGTCTGTTTTGTGCTTGGTCATGGACCAAACACTTGTGTTTTTGTTTCTAAGGGAAGAGGGTGGCTTGTTTGCCATCCCCTCAACCCATCGGCCATGGTATGAGGCCATCGGCCCCTTTTTCTTGCCACCGGCCAAGCGTGTTAGCCGGTCGGCACTATATTTGGTCAGCCGGCACTTGTGTTGGTCGATCGGCCATTTTTGGTGGCCGAACCCTGTTCATCTGCTTTATGTAGATATTTTATGCCAGCTGGTGCAGCTGGCATCCACAATTAACCCCCTCCATACACGTGTATGAAGGGATTTGCTCTTTGCTTGGCTTCTCTTAGAAGCCTTAGAATTTGAGCCTCTATATAGAGGAAGCCCCTCCTCCCTCCTTAGAGGTTCAAAAAATTGTCTTAGAAAAGATAGATATAGCCTTGTATCTATCTTGCCTTGTTTCTCCATTTTTGTGCTTTAAAAGTGTAGTATTGTCTTAGTTTAATACACAAACACCTAGCAATACACCTTCTCTTTGCTACTGAGGTACTAAGGGGTTGGTTTTGGTGTTCTTGGGTGGGGTTGAACTTAGAAAACCTGCTGGAACCTTATTCTTGAAGAAGTTCTACAAGGGTGAGTTCCTTGCTTTAGATACCCCATTCTTGTTTAAGCTTTTGACCTTTCTTTCTTATTATTTTGAGCTTAGTTTATAACTGATAAAAGTTCTGATTTTTCTTGCTTTAGAACTTTGTTTAAGGTCTCTTTGAGGTTTGGGGTTGTTTCCCCCCTTTTAGGCCTTGTTAGGTCTTGTTTTAGGCCATCCCTTTTGGCCATTGTTCTTGGCTTTGCATGGCCTCTCTACCACTGAAATCCAGAGGATTTTCAATGGTGGAGAGGTGGTTTTGGGGTCTTAAATAGGAGAGGGTCATTCCCTCTCCTTGTTGTCTTTGATACTTACATAAATGGCTTATGTTTGTAGCATGTATGCTTAGCTTGTTTTAGCTTCATTTCAGTATATATTAGGCTTTGTTTTGCCATGATATAGTACTATTTTGACTTGGTTTAGACTTACCATGCATGCTTTGTATATTTGTCTTGTAATCCCATGATTTGCCTTGACATGCACTATGTTGTAACATGTCTTTTTAGCATGATTTTGGCCTAACTTCATGAAGCTTCTAGCCTTGTTTTAACATGCTTGAGCTCAGTTTTTCATTGTTTTGGTCATGCTGGCATTGTTTTGTATAGCTACCATGCAATCTAGCTTGTTAACTTTGAGTGTTCAAGCCACTAGCATGCTTTTACTTAGGCCATTTCAGTGATTTAGAATCATTTGTCATGTTATTTCAGTCCATATTTCATGCTTGTATGCTTGCATTTGTCATCCTTTCAATGTCTTGAAGAGTTGGTGTCATATGCTCTATGATCGGGTCATTGTGCATGCCCCTATGCTTAGGTCATTTAGATGCCACCTAAGTGGGTTTTTGAGTTTGTTTTAACATGCCATAAATCTGATTTTGGTTGTTTAAATCATACCATGTTTGGTTGCATTAGGTGTAGTGTAACACCTCTTTTATGGCCTTGTATGCCTCATGTTTTGCCCCTTTGATTTAGCTTGTTTTGGCTTTGGTTATTGCATGTTTTAGGCTTACTTTGCCATGCTTTAGGACTATTTTGGGTTATGCTCGCCATATGCTCTTTGTTTTGGGTAGCTTTGGTTCAAGTCCCTTGACTAGTCTTAGGCTTTAAACCTTTAAGCATGCCATGCTTGACTTGTTTATGTGATTTGGCATCACTCCTAGCATCATTCTAGAGCATGTAATGTTGTCACTTTTTGCATGCTTTTTCATTCCTTTTAAGTATTCTTAAAAGTTGCCTTTCAATGCTTAAGTGTTAGGCCAATTACCATGCACGTTTGTATGAGCTTTTGTCCCCATTTCCATAGCATTTTGGCCGCTGATTTGGACCTATTTGAGAGTTGTCCATATTGGCTTAAGACCATCCCCGCATGTTGTTGCATGCTTGCCTTGTATGTTGTCACATACTTGTTGCATATTCGGTAAATTGCATGTTGTAACACGCTAGTTCAATTGTGCCTCGTTGCATACTTGGTCCACGACATGTTGTTGCATGATTAGGTTGTAATGCATTTGGCATGCATTCTTTTTTTTAATTGCTTAACATGTTGTTACATGTTTGCCTCGCATGTTGTCACATGTCTTGCATGTTTGCATGCTTGTCGAGTTACATGCTTATTTGCATGCTTGTCTTTGCATATTGTTATGTTAATTGCCCTGTATAGCATTGTTGCTTGCATGCTCATGTTGCATTAGCTTGCTTGCATGCCTAGGCTGCATAGCATTAAGCATGCATCCCTTGCCCCTTGATAAACCATGATAGAGGTTGGGGATCCTTTATGTGTTTTGTGTGCATTTCATTTGATATTGAAGTTGCACACTTGGCTCCTTTGGCCATCATGCATTGAAATACATGATTGGTGGCCCGAGGGTCGAGAACCATACTCCTTTGAGTCTCAAACATGATAAGGAGGGTGGTGGTGCCAACATTGCCTTGAAAATGCATTGCCATGCTCTGTCTGTCCTCTGTTGCAGCAAAAATAGGATTCTGCAGGAAGAGATAGCCGGTCGGCCATCCTCAGTGCCAGCCGGCTATGCACTGTTGGCCGAGAGCTCTATTATTGGTTGATGACCAGTTCCCTTTGGCCGGTGGCCTAATCTCTTGGCCGATGGCCTCTCACAGCACCCAGAAGGTGATTCAGAAGCACCCTTGAGACTTGTGTAGTTTTCAGAGGTGCAGAGCAGTGTAAACAGAGACAGCATGAGCATGGCGATAGATTTCTGAGCGGAGCCGAGCACACATGCATTTGTCTCTCTTCCCCAAGGCCTCTTTACTGCTTTAGTAGTTTAGTTAATTTGTTTAATTAGTCAAGTGGTTTTGTAATAATTAATTAGCTTGTTAGTTAGTTAATTTGTATTATTCATTCGGTTCTTCCGTCGAGAGGGCGCAATTGTGTAATAAGCGTATGTGTGTGTGATGCATGTCTTCTAACCTCCACTTCTTTCTCCCTTTCACTTAACCGCTTATGATGGTTAGTTCTAGGGCACGTTTCATTTAGCATCCTTATGCTATGCATGTTTGCATCCATCCATTTGTATTGCATGCATCGGTCTCGGCGCATCATACTAACTGCATTGTATTTCAATTCCTATTTGAATATATGTATCGATTGTCACATCTCACATGCCATTTTAGATTAACCGAGTCTATTCTAGTTGCATCTTGCCTGTGATGCATTAGCCATCTTAACATGGACTTGGATCATACATTTGATTACTAACATGTTTTTTGTTTTGGCTCGGAGTACAGTGTGAGTGTTTACGCTTTAGCATTTTGTATGTATGTCAGTGTTAACATGACAGCATGCTTGCCATGATATAACTGCCTAAATGCATGTGGGTGAAAGTTGGATTGTTTGAATTGGAATAATTCATCAAAATTCGTGTTTTAGCCTACTTGCGAATAGCAAAATTCAAAACCATTTCCAAACAAACGGCTATGCGATGCTTTGTTCCAAATTAGGCGATCTAGTCTATACTTGTATGTTGTGCACATCACATAGTAATTCTAGCTAATTAACCGGAATAAGAACGCATGTGTCTTCAAAAACTCGATATGATGCTTAGTACAGGCTGATCTTCGGATCGGGCGAGCGGGGCTGCTCATAGATAACCTTCCCCAATCGTACCCAAGTTCCCGAACCGAGGCAACTTTGGTGATGATGGACACGTGGCCTTAGGCAATGAGTCAGGGTTTCCTAAATTTCCCCAAAACAAAATATTTATGTGGCGACTTTGTATCTGGCAAAGCAGTCCATGTTTGGCACTTCTTTCTTAAAAATCAGTTTTCCAAAACGATTTGCCGGATTTGGACTCTTTGGTGATTTATCAGTCTCACATCGCACATTGTGAGATCAGATTAAGAACCATGACAATTTGAGTCTGAACTGTGGAAAAGCATAAGGCCCTCGGGGCGCGTCCACAGTTTCTGGTGACTCTGCTGGGGAGTTAGAGAACTTGACTCGAACTCATGATATCTTGTTTTGACTACACTTATGTGTTTCTTTGCATTGCATGTGCATTGGTGCGCCTAGGACACCGTGTTTGCCGTATGCTATTCCTGAACGGTTTGCCGGAGGCTCGATTCGAGAAGCGTGCCATAAGGCTGACCGGTTGCGGGCTCTGTCACGACGGGAACACAAACCTCAGTTTTCACCGGGGCACCCTTTTTGACCATTCGACCTAGTGCATATCGGAATCCGTAGTAACCATTCCAAGCTAAGACAGGTTACTTACCCGATTGTAGGTTGTTTGAAACCGCTGCGTGCGTAGTGAAACCCTAGCTCCTGACAAAATAGGACAGGGAAACCCTACCCCAACATAGGGGTGTTTTGGCTCTCATTTGCTTGCTATGTGCTTTTAGAGTGTACCTCTACAGGAATGCACATATCAGTTTGCAAGTCTAGGTATCAGGCCTGCGGGCATCAGGGTTTTGAGAATTAGTTATATCCGCGGGTATTAGATTCAGTTTTGGGACAGTAATTTGGGAACAGTGATCAGGGGTCGAATACAGTTATTCAGTCAGCTATGCTTATGTCTGTTCGTGTGAAATTGGGCTGAGACACTGCCTGTTTTCTCTTTCAGAGGGGGGGGAGTTTCAGAGGTTTAGTTCAGAATAGCCAGTGTTCTCCTTCGCTGAAGCAAGGCAGACATCTGATCCGTCAGCCATCGGTCACATCACCTCCGTTCAGTTCAGCGGATTTATGATGGCACAAAATTCAGAGGAAATTGTGGTTATGGCAGCCGTATTAAACCAAGGAATCATCTTGTAGGGTGAGGCCGACGTTGAGGTAACACACCCACCCAGATCACCTGCCGCGCGCCCGATCTGGGAACCCCAGTTGTTTCAAGCTCGTGAACCCACCACCTTTGAGCTAATGGGAATGATTGGCGACCTTCAAAGATCTGTGGCTGATCTGGCCTATGGAATGTCGGCTCCGCCACCAACTGCATCGTATACCGGGAACTTCATGCCGCAAGAGCCCTTGCTACTAGGGCGAATTGTAATTGAGCTCAGCCAACCTGAAGCTGTCTCAAGCTCCGGCATTGACATGTCGACGACAACGGGGCTTCGCACTGAAGTAGCAACCCAAACCGTCCACCAAGCTGAGGCTAGTGGAAAGAACAAGATGAAGGCGGACACAGATCCCTATGAACAACTCCAGCAAGCTGTTGAGGCTCCGAAAGTCGGAGGGTTGAATAAGCAACAAGTACTCGCAGTTGTGGCTAAGACTGTGGATGACATTTTCCTTGCTCAGAACGAGAGCAGTTCAAGCCAAAGGGAAAATTGGGACAGGGACCGTCGTACCAGAACAGTTCCTCCCAATCCTAGCCCTGCACCTGTAAAAGATCAACGAGCCAAGGCAGCACCTGCTGATCCTTTTGCTACTGTGTCCAGCAAAGGTCCACAGACTTCGAAGTATCTGCCCCAAGGGCGCAGGGTCTTTCATGCCCTCTACATGCCTTTGTCCAAGGCTCTTTGAATCCTCACTGAAAAGGGTCATCTCAAACCTCTTGAGCCTCGGCCTCTCCCGAGTAATCTTCCTTTCTCACATGATGCTACCCAGTATTGTGCGTACCATCAATAAGCTGGTTACACCACCGACAATTGCTTTCGTCTTCGCCACGAAGTGCAAGACTTGATCGATGATGAGGTCATCCTCCCACCTAGCTCAGCAAAGTCTATCACCACTGAGTTCGTGGACTTCGAAGATAATACAAGTATGTGATCAGGGGTCGGTCCACCTGCGAACGGCGCTCGGTTTATTTCAGATGTGGCGTTTGGCACGCACTATTTTGAGCATTTGCGAATGCTAATTTTTTTACTTTCTGACTTGGGTGTTGAGTCAGTTCTGTGGTTTTGTTTTGAGTATGTCTCATCGTTTTGAGTCAGTCTTTTTGATTAAGGTCTGTCTTGTTGTATCGGGTCTGTCCTGTTGTATAGAAGTCGGGTGATCTCGGGGGTGTTACCTCGGACCTCACTATCTTATTTTTTGATTGTCTTTTGCTTTCTTTTGAGTCTGTTTCTGCCATGGAGCCAGTTGTGCCAACAGATTTGAATTAAACAGTAGTAAATTTTTACACTCTTATGTTTGCTTCTGTCTTACGCCAGTTCTGCCAGAAGTTTGAATGGAACGGCAGTGCTTTTCACTTGCTTTTCTACGCCTTTAAATCATTGTATTGACCTAAGTTTTTCAAAACCTTTTTCGAATAATATATTGAAAATGAAGAGGAAGGAATTCCTCGGGTTTTGCAAAATTTGATCAATTGAGAGAAAGAAAGGCAAGCTAAGCCCTTAATGATTGAGATCATGCTTGTTAATGTGAGTACTGAGAAGGATCCTGGCTTGATCCAGATTGGTTCTACACTGTCTTCAGCGCGAGCAATTTGTCGCTTTCTTAAAAGATTTCAAAAAATGTTTTGCGTGGCCCTGGAAAGACCTGTGTGGAATCGCTCTTGAGATTGTGTAGCCTAGGATCGCTCTCGGCCTTAAGACTCGACCCCTTGCTTTCAAACCTTGAACTTGCATTCAGAATGTTCAACGATCAACCCCAATGTGAGGCTTGTATGGCCAGATCAGAAGCACCCCTCGAACTAGGAGGAAAAGACGTCAGATAATGCACTTGAAGAGTCAAAGACGAAGATCGACAAGAATGCCAAATCCCAGAAGGGAAGAAAGAAGAAAGTTTTGTTGAAGAACAACCGAGTTCCTATCCACTAGGGGCAAATTCAGCCCCTATTGGATGGACTCCTACATCATCAGCGAACAACAGCCACTCTCCTAGATTCAGATGGCTTCAAGACCCTAAAACCATTTGGCATGGACAAAGTTACACTTTTAACTTTGAGAGGCTCGCTGGGCCGAAAACCCGGAAGGGCGACCCAGGCAAAAGTTAGAGCAAATGCAAAGAAAAAAAAAAGAACAAAAATAGAAAAATACAGAAAATGAAAAAAAAAGAAATGAAAAGAAATAAAAAAGAATTGAAAAGAAAAGAAAAACAGAGCTCACAAGGTTGAAAACCCGGAAAGGCGGCCTTGGCAAAAGTTAGAGGGAAAAAAGGAGGAGTTAAATACCCGAGTGTACCTCAACCGGAACTACGTAAGGCTTGATTCCCATGTTTGGGATACGTAGGCAACTTCATTCTGAAGTCCAGCCACAAACTCTTCCAAATCAATTGTGTCCATGTAATGGTTCAGATCATTTTTGTCATTTCTATATCCGAGAGTTCGGTTATGATCGTCACCTTGAGAACTGGTTACAGTGTGCTGCGGTACTATTCAAACAAGGGGCAACTTTCCGTTGCCCTACAATGTGCTGCGGTGTTATTCAAACAAGGGGCAATTCTCCATTGCCGTACAGTGCCGTTCAGACAAGAGGCGGTTTTCCATTGTTATGGATCTGAGGTTGTGCATCTCAAGAGTAAGTTCCGTGCTCGTTGCGCGGTGGCCGTTTGCAAAAAAAGTTTTTGAGAATTTTTACTGAGGTTGACTAATTTTCGCGAAAATTATTCCATTTTCCCAAAACTGGACCATTTTTCTTGGACCCAAAAAGGAAAATTTCCAGTGCTCATAGTCTAACTCGCATGATTTTGAATCAGAAAAGTTGAACAAGCATGTTAATCAAATTCTTATTTTGGTTAAAATTGTTTTAGTAGAAAACCAAAACAAAAAGAACAGTCAAAATAATGAACTAGGGGAAGAGTTAAGTCAGGTGTTCTGTTTTTTCCCCATTGTCAACATACTTGCCGGAAAGGGCACCGTATTCGCTAGAAAGGGCACGACTGAGGTTAACAACAAAGGGCTGAAAGCTCTTATACCCTCCAAGCCGCGAGGTATCAAGCCAAGTGCGAAGCACGAATTGGAATGGATCGAGATATTCCACTCCCTCATCCCGACAGATTTGATCACGTCAAAACTGGCCAAGGGCATCGTCAACCAATGTCAATTGTAGATCCGCTGCGTATCTGGTCGCACCGCAACCCCTCTGTGGGAAGGCTCATTGTTGTGAGCAGAAGAAGAATCTAGCAGAATGCTAGGGGCACGAGCCCACAACCTCTTATTTATCCGTCAACCACCTAGGAGAGGGATAAAAAATGAGAGATTGAAGAATAGAGAGATGTGCGTTGAGAGAAAAAGTGAGGAAAAGGGTATTTTCAGAAAAACAGAGCCTGAGGGCCTAGTGATGTGAGAATCACAAATGAGAAAGGGTGGGAAACAATACCCAGAGAAACAGGCTCCCTGTGCACGTCTGTGTGTCGTGTCTTTTGTTGTTTTGTTCATCTTTTGTTTTGAGTCGTTTCGAGTGTTTCTCGATGTGTTTAGGTTGTACCTTTTTGTTTTCTGTTGTTGAGTCTTTTTCGCTGTGGTCAGCTGTAGGCTCAATACCCGGTTGGGAACCCTTTTCCCATTACAATTTCAAAATGTTTTATTTTGTGCTCAGAGTGCTGTGCCATTCTCCACATTTGTGCAAAACAGGAATCATTCTTTCATAAAACCGCAGGGTTTAACCCAAGTCATGTGAGAACAATAGAACCAGGATTTATCTGAAGCTATAGGTTCCAGACTGCGATGCAAAAGAAAAGAGGAAGAATTCGAAGCATCTGAGTTTGTTTCGACGTCTGCAAATTCCGTCTTTGCATCCCGTGTGTTCAAACTGAACAGAACGCTGTGTTAAGGGCTATGTGTTCGGAATCAGCAGTGTCCTGTATGAGCTGTGTGCTGAATGAATAGAATGCTGTGTTATGGGCAGTGAGTTCAGAATGAGCGGTGTTCAGAATGGGCTATGTGTTCAGAATCAGCAGTGTCCTGCATAAGCCGAGTGTTCAAAATAAACAGAGTACTGTGTTACGAGTTGTGTGTTTAGAATGAGCAGTCTATGTGTTGAACATCTTGGGAACTTGTGATTGGTTCCACTTCCAGTGCCTTCCGGTGTTGATTTTGCAAAGTCACACCTGTGTTACTTCAATTTGTTCATCGAGTTGTTAGTCATTTGTTTATCAAGTTGTCGCAATTTTGTTTATCGAGTTGTTGTTCTTTGCTTATCGAGTTGTTGCTCATTTGTTTATCAAGTTGTCGCAATTTTGTTTATCGAGTTGTTGCTCTTTGCTTATCGAGTTGTTGTACATTTGTTTATCGAGTTGTATTTCACACTCTTTAAGTTCTTTCTTTTGCTTATCGAGTTGTAGTTACATTCGGTTAGCCTGTCGAGTTCTTTGTTTTATTTATCGAGTTGTTTTGTCGGTATTTGGTTCACTATCTGATTAGTTGCAATTTGAGTGTTTGGTTTTCAAAACAAAGTTTGATCTCATTTACATTGTTATGTGATATGATGCGATGCGATGCATAGAGTGTACAAATGCAACACTTTTTCAGCAAAAAGTTTGTTTCATTTCCATCATGTCTTTTGCAAAAAGTACACAGTTTTGAGGAAAGTAAAACCTGCTTGAGGTAGTACAATGTGCTCAAACTATCAGTGAAAAAGAAAAGTAGAGCAAAAGAAGAGAAAAGCAACAAAATGTCTGAACAAAGCAAAAAAGAAGAAAAAATCAGCAGAATGTCTGGACCAATATCAGTCATCTCAAGTGCGGGAGTTAGTCCTGGTCCTCTTCCTGGACGAGGGTCCAGGGTCACCACCGTCATTCCCATAATCAAAGTCTGAGCTATCTCCGGCCTCACCATGGGACGACGCCATCTCCTCATCTAACTCATCGTTATCTGGAGTGGGCTCTCAGGAACTGCTCTCAGCATGAGTGCGCCTATGCCTGCCCCGGCTATGGATGGTCATCCTCCGCTTGACTCCCCCCCCTCCTCAAGCAGGAACAGATGGTCCAGCTGGAGCACCTCCCGCAGCCGGAATCTGGAATGGGGCCTGAAAAGAATAGATGGCAAATGCATCAGTTACAGTTAAAGCAGAATATGAATACCAAATACAATGTGTGAGTACAGTGTATGAAGGCAGTGAGCAATGCTGTGAGCAGTATGTAGGTTGCAGTGTATCAGTGCCGTGAGTGCTGTGTATTAAGTGCCGTGTTGATAGTGCAATGCATCAGATCATGTATGAAACATATTATAGGAGTTTGAGATTGCAGTTGAAAGAACTTACTGGGATATTGTAGATGGTCAACAAGTCGATGCACCGCTACAACATCCCTACCGCTAAGGCTGTCAACTCCAGAGACTGGCGAGTGTACTCGACGAAAGCCTACAAAAGTGTTGAAGTCATTAGTATTCTGCAGGATATCAAATAAATTGAAATGACTGTACAAAATGCAAAGTTTTAGTAGTGTATACCAGGGTCAAGCCGTAGACTCCGACAAGTTCATGATCAGCCGAAGGAGGAGCGAAGGGAATCTGGTAAGTCTCCCCACCTTGTCCTCGGCATGTGATCGTCGTAGACAGTTCTGGCCACCCAGCTCCCTATCCCCTCCGGGACCCACTCCTGCTTCGGGCCGGAGGTGCCCCCGCTCCTGCTGCTAGCGCCGCTGGCCTCTCTCGCTCAGCTCAACGAGCACCAGTCAAAGGCCGCATGATGTAAGCCTGAATGTACTCAGCGTAGTCACCCTCGTCCCTGAAAGGCTCTGAGTCCCAGCCAATCGTATAGTCTATCATCTCCTCTAGGGTGTACCTCTCAATGTGCCTTGTATGGGTAGGAGGAGGTGCTGGAACCGGATGCTCAGGCACACCCAAGGTCTGCCGCAGGAAGCGCTCCCCGAAATACCATGCCCGACAGACTGGGCCCTCCAACAAGACCCTGAACCGGGCGGTCTCTCGAGCACCGGCATACCCCTCGCGAACTGCATCAGGCAACAGGGCCCAAGGCTGCCAGGTGATCTGCAAATAAAACACAGTTTGTTATCTACTGATATTGAGAGTACAACGTAAAGCGAAGCTTAAATGAACTGTAATGTTTGACATACCTTGGCTACGGTGATGGTGTCAAAGTAATGGTGGAAGAACATGAAGGACTCCCGTGGCCTCCGTTCGCATCTCACGTCAAAGCGGTGAGAGAATGGAACACCAAGGGGGACCTCCTCATCTGGCACTGGGGCAAGCCTCGGGAAGTAGGCATATACCCACAACTGTAAAGTATAACAGAGCAAACATCAGTATGTTTATCAGATAAAGCAGAATGCAGAATAAAGCAGATTATGTGTGTACCGTGTACGCAGTGTACAACCAGTGTGAAGCAGACTACATGTGTGCAATGTATAGAGTACAGATAATGTAAAGCGGAAATGTAAAAAAGAAAAAGAAGGTGTACCTCCCAAGCTCGTCAGTAGCCTCCGAGCAACTGTCTACTACAGCGAGAGGATGAGCTTATATACCCGTAAAGAGTGGCCAAGCCCGCGCCACCCCAGTTGTAGAGGCGGATCTGTGTCACATCCACAAGCGCGCTCAGCAGGTAGAGGGCGACGGTGTTCGCTCGATTGGCGAAGAGCGTGGTCCCCAGCAAGAACATAATGAAGCCACGAGCGTACTGCTCCTTCTCCTCCCGGGTAGTAGGCGCCTGGATCCGGAAGTGATCCTCGAACCACGAGTACCTCACAAAACCTGCTCGAGCGAGAGGTGGCTGAGTGCCGAGCAAATATAGCTGAACGGCATCCCACTCGTCCATGTCTGTATCAAAGGGGATCGGATCATCCCCCACTTCGATGCCTGTGAGCATGGAGAAGTCAAAAGGAGTCATCGTCATCTCCCCGGTGGCAGAAAGGTGGAAGAAGTCAGTGGTATCCCACCACCTCTCCACCAAGGCAGCAAGAAGGGGCCTGCTCGTAGTGAGGCGCGAGAGTCCCATGCAGAAGGTCCCAAAACCAGCCTGGTCAACAATGCGACGAATCGCGTCAGGTAGCTCCATGTACCAACCTCGGGCGGCAGTGTTCCTATACCCCCGGAAGGCATGGGAATCTCCCTGTGATCAAAACAAACAGTTGTGAAGCGATGTGACAAATATAGTGTTGAATGCGCTCAGAATTGATGAAAATGCAGTGTGTGTGCATGTGTCAAACATTACGCAAATATTGGGTGCGGGTGTGCTCGCAGTGAACTACAACATTTGATGAATCAGTGTGTTTGAATGGTTTAGTTTAGAATACAACGTGTGTGCACGTGTTCAGATTCAAACAGATATCGGGTGTGGGTGTGTTCATAGTGAACTACAGTATGTGATGTAGCAGTGTGTCTGAGTTAAGCAGTTAAAGAACAGAATCGACGATCGTAGTTATGTGTTCTACATTGCAGAAAATGAAACAGGAGAAAAGAGTACCTCAGAAGCGCCGTAGGACAGATGTGACTCTGGCTCGCGCAACAAAAGCTCCAGTGGCGCGCCTCGCGCATAGCTCCTGAATTGGCGGATGTTGTCGGGAGGCAACATATGTATCACCGGCCTGTAAGTCGCCGGATCGAACGGCCGGATGTGAAGAGGTAGGAGCTCGGCCTCGAGATCCACGTCCATCTCCGGGGCAGTCCCACCATGTGGCATGTCGTCTGCCATCTCAGAAAGAGTGCAAAAATGGTCGAGAATGTGGAAAATAGGCGAGAATGCCAAAAGTCAACCAAAAAGTCAACCCCGAGAGGATGAAAAATGGGAGGAAAGGTCGGGGTGTGGAAAAAGCACGAAGATCGAGGTATTACTCGGGAAAAACAAACCCCAAACGGTGGAAACCAAGAAAGGTGCACCGAAACCAAGATTTGTTCGGTTCAAAGTGTGCGAAACGGTGAGGGTTTCGCGAATCGAATAACGAAAAAGTGTCGAAAACAAGAGAAAAATGAGGATCAAAGGTTGAAAAATCACCTAGAGAGAGAGGGGAGGGTTTTTCGAGCTTGGAGGAAGTGAAAATATAGGGTTTGAGGCCCTATATTTAAAGACCCGTGGCTAAATGTCAAAACTGCCCCGACATTGCCATTTTTGGCCGGTCGGCCAAATTGTTAGTCGATCAGCTAAATAGTTGGCCGATGAGCTCCTTTTGTGGCCGATGGATGGCCGATGGCCTCCCCTTGTGGCCGGTGAACCTCCAACACCCTTGGTTGGGCCAATTCTGTGGTTTGGGACCTTCATCTCTCAAGGCAGTGCAAGGAAGTGGACTTTTGAAGTTTAACCGGCTTCTGTGTTGACCTCGAACCATGTCTTCTGTATGCGATGCTCGGCAGGCTCAAGGTGTATCCTTTTCGTATCCTTTGGCATCTTACGAGATTCAATAACTGCTTTAAATACGTTGCATTACAATGTTTTGTCTTGCTTATAATAAACATACATAGGTTGCATTGTTATGCACGTCAACACGCGTTGTAGCACACACAGCTTGCATTGTTATGCACTGTTCACTTGCATCGTTATGCACGTCTATATGCGTTGTAGCGCACGCAATGCTTGCATTGTCATGCACCTCCTTTGGGTAGCATTGTCTTGCAGCCCCCCCCCATCCGTGTTATTTCACATGTTTCATTCGCATCATAATGCACCTTATCAACAACTTGCATCATCATGCATCTATCATTTGCATTGTCGTGCATTTCAATAGTTTGCATTATCATGCATTTCAATAATTTGCATTGCCATGCATTTCAGTTCATGCATTTCAGTCCATGCGTTGTCATGCGTGTCTCATTTGCATTGTTATGAATTCCAATAATTTGCATTGCCATGCATTTCAGTTCATGCATGGTCATGAGTGTCTCATTTGCATTGTCATGCATTTCAGTTCATGCATTGTCATGCATTTCAGTTCATGCGTTGTCATGCGTGTCTCATTTGCATTGTTATGCATTCCAATAATTTGCATTGTCATGCATTTCAGTTTATGCATTGTCATGCGTGTCTCAATTGCATTTTTCGTACATTTCAATAATTTGCATTGTCATGCATTTCAACAACGAGCATTGTCATGCATCTTTCGTTTGCATTGTCATGCATGTCAATCTCTCGCATCATCGCATATTTCATTCGCATTGTCTTGCACCTCTCTAATTTGCATCGTTTTGCACACTCCTTCTCCGAAGCACCGGGACACGTCCCTTCGTTTCTTCTCATTTTTTGAAATACCGGGATACGTCCCTTTGTTTCTCCCTCTTATTCTAAAACACCAGGATATGTCCCTATGTTTCCCTTTCTTTGGTTAAGAGCATTCGGAACATGTTCCAATGCTTAAACCTTTCTCCATTCGCGTGCCGCTTGTGGACTACTAACCTTTCTCCACTCGCGTGCCGCGTGTGGATGTAACTACTAACCTTTCTCCACTCGCGTGCCGCGTGTAGACGTAACTAACCTTTCTCCACTCACGTGCCACGTGTGGATGTAACTAACCTTTCTCCACTCGCGTGCCGCGTGTGGACGTAACTAACCTTTCTCTACTCGCGTGCCGCGTGTGGACTTAACTAACCTTTCTCCACTCATGTGCCGCATGTGGACGTAACTACTAACCTTTCTCCACTCGCGTCCCGCATGTGGACGTAACTACTAACCTTTCTTCACTCGCATGCCGCGTGTGGACGTAACTATTAACCTTTCTCCACTCGCGTGCCGCGTGTGGACGTAACTGCTAACCTTTCTCCACTTGCATGCCGTGTGTGGACGTAACTATCCCTTCTCCACTCGCGTGCCGCATTTGGACGTAGTCCTTTCTCCACTCGCATGCCGCATTTGGTCGTGCCCGCACTGTTATGTGCATCGCGCTTTTTTGCGCAGCCTTTCTCCACTCGCGTGCTGCGTTTGGACGTATTCACACTGTTATGGGCATTGTGCTTTATTGCTCTCTTTTCTCTCACACGTGTGCCACACCGAGAGATGCTCTCATGCGTATGCCATGCTGAGAGATGCTCCTTTGCCTCTCTTGCGTTTGATACATTGAGAGATGTTGTGTTTGAGATTCTGGGTGTCCTCGATAGTCGCCTTTAATCTTCTCCGCGTAAGACGCAGTGAGAATTGCATAATTTTCTTACACCCTTTCCATTGGAATGTGTAGGACCGTTATCTCTTATTCGCTTGCTTAAAATGTTGCATTTATTTTGCATAATTGCTTCGTCATAGCTCTCTTTGCATGATCATAAGTTATGAACGGCATCGTGCATATCATTTGCATCTTGCCCCTGCCTTCGGGCACATATCTTGCTATCTTGCATGCTTGTCTAAGTCTTCGGCCTTGTAAAAAATAATGGGTCGTCTCTGGGCTTTGGCATTCACTCCCATTACTTTGTGACTTTCGAGTTCTGTCAAAGAGGGGCAACTGTAGACACCCCATTTTTGACCGTCCTCAAGACTTGGACGTCATCGTTTGAACACTCGATGATCATCCATGCTCGTATTCGTTTTGAGTTCTCGGAGGTTTCGACTACGCGCCTTGCCTCAAGATCTCTCAACTTGTCAGTTTTGTGCTTGGTCATAGACCAAACACTTGTGTTTTTGCTTCTAAGGGAAGAGGGTGGCTTACCGGCCCCTTTTTCTTGCCACCGGCCAAGAGTGTTGGCCGGTCGACACTATATTTGGTCGGTCGGCACTTGTGTTGGTCGATCGGCCATTTTTGGTGGCCGAACCTTGTTCATCTGCTTTATGCAGATATTTTATACCAGCTGGTGCAGCTGGTATAAAATATCTGCATAAAGCAGATGAACAAGGTTCGGCCACCAAAAATGGCCATCCACAATTAACCCCCCATACACGTGTATGGAGGGATTTGCTCTTTGCTTGGCTTCTCTTAGAAGCCTTAGAATTTGAGCCTCTATAAAGAGGGAGCCCCTCCTCCCTCCTTAGAGGTTCAGAAAATTGTCTTAGAAAAGATAGATATAGCCTTGTATCTATCTTGCCTTGTTTCTCCATTTTTGTGCTTTAAAAGTGTAGTATTGTCTTAGTTTAATACACAAACACCTAGCAATACACCTTCTCTTTGCTACTGAGGTACTAAGGGGTTGGTTTTGGTGTTCTTGGGTGGGTTTGAACTCAGAAAACCTGCTGGAACCTTATTCTTGAAGAAGTTCTACAAGGGTGAGTTCCTTGCTTTAGATACCCCATTCTTGTTTAAGCTTTTGACCCTTCTTTCTTATTGTTTTGAGCTTAGTTTATAACTGATAAAAGTTCTGATTTTTCTTGCTTTAGAACTTTGTTTAAGGTCTCTTTGAGGTTTGGGGTTGTTTCCCCCCTTTTAGGCCTTGTTAGGTCTTGTTTTAGGCCATCCATTTTGGCCATTGTTCTTGGCTTTGCATGGCCTCTCTACCACTGAAATCCAGAGGATTTTCAATGGTGGAGAGGTGGTTTTGGGGTCTTAAATAGGAGAGGGTCATTCCCTCTCCTTGTTGCCTTTGATGCTTACATAAATGGCTTATGTTTGTAGCATGTGTGCGTAGCTTGTTTTAGCTTCATTTCAGTATATATTAGGCTTTGTTTTGCCATGATATAGTACTGTTTTGACTTGGTTTAGACATACATGCATGCTTTGTATACTTGTCTTGTAATCCCATGATTTGCCTTAACATGCACCATGTTGTAACATGTCTTTTTAGCATGATTTTGGCCTAACTTCATAAAGTTTCTAGCCTTGTTTTAACATGCTTGAGCTCTGTTTTTCATTGTTTTGGTCATGCTTGCATTGTTTTTTTTATAGCTATCATGCAATCTAACTTGTTAACTTTGAGTGTTCAAGCCACTAGCATGCTTTTACTTAGGCCATTTCAGTGATTTAGAATCATTTGTCATGTTATTTCAGTCTATATTTCATGCTTGTATGCTTGTATGCTTGTATTTGTCATCCTTTTAATGTCTTGAAGAGTTGGTGTCATATGCTCCATGATCGGGTCATTGTGCATGCCCCTATGCTTCGGTCATTTAGATGCCATCTAAGTGGGTTTTTGAGTTTGTTTTAACATGCCATAAATCTGATTTTGGTTGTTTAAATCATACCATGTTTGGTTGCATTAGGTGTAGTGTAACACCTCTTTTATGGCCTTGTATGCCTCATGTTTTGCCCCTTTGATTTAGCTTGTTTTGGCTTTGGTCATTGCATGTTTTAGGCTTACTTTGCCATGTTTTAGGACTGTTTTGGGCTATGCTCGCCATATGCTCTTTGTTTTGGGTAGCTTTGGTTCAAGTCCCTTGACTAGTCTTAGGCTTTAAACCTTTAAGCATGCCATGCTTGACTTGTTTATGTGATTTGGCATCACTCTTAGCATCATTCCAGAGCATGTAATGTTATCACTTTTTGCATGCTTTTTCATTCCTTTTAAGTATTCTTAAAAGTTGCCTTTCGATGCTTAAGTGTTAGGCCAATTACCATGCATGTTTGTATGAGCTTTTGTCCCCATTTCCATAGAATTTTGGCCGCTGATTTGGACCTATTTGAGAGCTGTCCATATTGGCTTAAGACCATCCCCGCATGTTGTTGCATGCTTGCCTTGTATGTTGTCACATACTTGTTGCATATTTGGTAAATTGCATGTTGAAACACGCTAGTTCAATTGTGCCTCGTTGCATACTTGGTCCATGACATGTTGTTGCATGATTAGGTTGTAATGCATTTGGCATGCATTCTCTTTTTTAATTGCTTAATATGCTGTTACATGTTTGCCTCGCATGTTGTTACATGCTTGAATGTTGTCACATGTCTTGCATGTTTGCATGCTTGTCGAGTTACATGCTTGTTTGCATGCTTGTCTTTGCATATTGTTATATGTTAATTGCCCTGTATAGCATTGTTGCTTGTATGCTCATGTTGCATTAGCTTGCTTGCATGTCTAGGCTACATAGCATTAAGCATGCATCCCTTGCCCCTTGATAAACCATGATAGAGGTTGGGGATCCTTTATGTGTTTCGTGTGCATTTCATTTGATATTGAAGTTGCACACTTGGCTCCTTTGGCCATCATGCATTGAAATGCGCGATTGGTGGCCCGAGGGTCGAGAACCATACTCCTTTGCGTCTCAAAATGATAAGGAGGGTGGTGGTGCCAACATTGCTGTGATACCCCTGTTCCGTAGTATACTAATTGGTCCTTAACTTGAGTATGATTATGTGTTTAGCATGATTTTATGTGCCATTTTGTGAAAATATGTGATTTTGAATTTCTATCTGTTCACCGTAGGAATATCTGTTTGAATAATCTGCTTTGGAAATTAAATTAAGGGCCTTATTGGCCACGGAACCCGGAATTGCTTACGCCATTGTGATGGGCATAATTTTTAGAGCCTACGTTGAAATTTAATTGAAAAATTGATTCGGACCAGATTAAGTTGATTAAATTGGTAAAATTAGTGCCCAATTGTTTATTACTATTAAATTGAATTAGTGGGTTTGTTGAATTAAAGCTTGATATATGCATGCATGTAAGAGATTGTTTTGAAATAGCATGTATAAGCTTGAAATACATGATTCAAGTGGAGTTTTGGGTTGAAACTCATGTTCTGATCACCATTTGTGTTGTCTGAGTTGAGAATGTGGCTAGTTCATCACATTCATGTACAATCTATGAAGATATGAGCTTGAATGTTTGAATTTGAGCATGTTGGTGATGAGTTGTGATATTTTGGGACATCCATGCAAATAAATTATGAAATTGAGCTTCAATATGTTGTAATTTATGCTTGTACCATGTTAGTACATGTCTATGAGTAATTTGAGCCATAATATGCATGAATTGTTGGTTAGAAGTCGAGAGGAAGCTCAAGAACACAGTTCTGGGTTTTCTAGAATTTTGAGGTCCGCTCAAGCGAGGAACATGACGCTCGAGCGGGAAAATCGTGCTCCCAGCACTTTTTGCAGAGTTGGACCTTAGCTCGAGCGGGATGTTTCACGCTCGAGCGGGGAGCTTTTGTAGACAGGCCTTCTGCTCGAGCGCCCTAACTCACGCTCGAGCGCGATTTTGAGGTAACCAGTACTTTTGCAGGCCTCTTGGGTCCGCTCGAGCGGGGAAGTCCACGCTCGAGCGGGGACCCTGTTTTCTAAAATTTTGTTTTCGCATTCTGTGTTTCGTTTTCCGTTCTCTTTCACTTACAAGCACTCTTAGGCATAAGTTAAGCATTGTAAATGAGTTAATGAGGTAAGAATAAAGCCTAAAGACGAATATGTGAATTAAAGAACGGATTGAACTGTTAGTGACCCTTTTGTGTTCATGAAATGTGTAGGGTCAAGCTCCGGGGCAAATCCACAAGCCGATCACTGTGAGTAATATCGATATTCGAATGCTTGTGAATGTCCAATTGTTTATTCCCTTATAAGCTTTATGAGTTGCTAATTAGGATTGTGGACAAAAGTCTGACATGAATAAATGAATGGACCGAAGGTCGTTTTGATAAACATAAATGGACCAAAGGTCGTTTTGATAAACATAATTGGACCAAAGGTCGTTTTGATAGAATTGAATGGACCGAAGGTCGTTTTGATAGAAATGAACGGACCGAAGGTCGTTTTGACATATATGAATGGACCAAAGGTTGTTTTGACTTATATGAATGGACCAAAGGTCGTTTTGACTTATATGAATGGACCGAAGGTCGTTTTGACATAAATGAGTGGGCCGAAGGCCGTTTTGACATGAATGAGTGAGCCGAAGGCCGTTTGACAAGAATGAACAGGCCGAAGGCCGTTTTGACATAAATGATCGGGCCGAAGGCCGTTTTGACATAAATGAGTGGGCCGAAGGCCGTTCTGACATGAATGGAAATCTGAATGGGCCAAAGGCCAGAATGTTGAAACTACAAGTCACTTGATTTGAAATTCGTATAGTTATATATATCTATTAAATAGAAATATGAATTGGGCCCAAGGCCGTTTGGAACCTGTTGTTCTACATTGTTATGTAACTTCTGTATTTGATATTATTCACTGGGCTATCGCTCACGCTCATTCACGTGGTTGTAGGTGAGCCAAGAGAAGTCCAAACCCAGCCCCAGTGAAGTCTGCCATAAACAACACGAGTTTTGGAGAGTCAGCCTTGTGTCTCACGCACGAGACCCATCCTTGCCGTTTTGTTATGCATTTACGTTTTGTCTTGTTGGCAAGGACTTTGTGTATAATTGTATATAGTCTGTTATGGGTTGGCTCGGTTTAGATGATCCTGTCTGTAAAGAAGTTTATGCTACTGTACTTTTGATGTGGGTTATTAACATATATGAGTATGGTTTGTTCGATGTGCATATAAGCACGGCTCTATGGACAAAGTTTTAAATTTTTGCTTCCGTTTGGCCCCTTTACTCTGACGAGTTATGTCTGTTTTACTCTGAGGCCGTAGGTAATCACAGGATTACTGGCCGGTTATGTCCTTAACCCATAGGGACGGGTTCGGGTCATGACAATTGCCTTGAAAATGCATTGCCATGCTCTGTCTATCCTCTATTGCAGCAAAAACAAGATTCTGCAGGAAGAGATGGCCGGTCGGCCATCCTTAGTGCCGGCCGGCTATGCACTGTTGGCCGAGAGCTCTATTATTGGTCGATGACCAGTTCTCTTTGGCCGGTGGCCTAATCTCTTGGCCGATGGCCTCTCATAGCACCCAGAAGGTGATTCAGAAGCACTCTTGAGACTTGTGCAGTTTTCAGAGGTGCAGAGCAGTGTAAACAGAGGCAGCATGAGCATGGCGATAGATTTCCGAGCGGAGCCGAGCATGCATGCATTTGTCCCTCTTCTCGAGGCCTCTTTACTGCTTTAGTAGCTTAGTTAATTTGTTTAATTAGTCAAGTGGTTTTGTAATAATTAATTAGCTTGTTAGTTAGTTAATTTGTATTATTTATTCGGTCCCTCCGTCGAGAGGGCGCAATTGTGTAATAAGCGTGCGTGTGTGTGATGCATGTCTTCCAACCTCCACTTCTTTCTCCTTTTTACTTAACCGCTTACGATGGTTAGTTCTAGGGCACGTTTCATTTAGCATCCTTATGCTATGCATGTTTGCATCCATCCATTTGTATTGCATGCACTGGGCTCGGCGCATCATACTAACTGCATTGTATTTCAATTCCTATTTGAACACATGTATTGATTGTCGCATCTCACATGCCATTTTAGATTAGTCGAGCCTATTCTAGTTGCATCTTGCCTGCGATGCATTAGCCATCTTAACATGGACTTGGATCATACATTTGATTACTAACATGTTTTTTGTTTTGGCTCGGAGTACACTGTGAGTGTTTACGCTTTAGCATCTTGCATGTATGTGAGTGTTAACATGACAGCATGCTTGCCATGAGGCTAAGTGCTTATGTGATATAACTGCCTAAATGCCTGTGGGTGAAGGTTGGAATGTTTGAATTGGAATAATTCATTGAAATTCGTGTTTTAGCCTACTTGCGAGTAGCAAAATTCAAAACCATTTCCAAACAAATGGCTATGCGATGCTTTGTTCCAAATTAGGCGATCTAGTCTATACTTGTGTGTTGTGCGCATCACATGGTAATTCTAGCTAATTAACCAGAATAAGAACGCATGTGTCTTCAAAAACTCGATATCATGCTTAGTACAGGCCGATGTTCGGATTGGGCGAGCGGGGGTGCTCATAGATGACCTTCCCCAATCGTATCCAAGTTCCCGAGCCGAGGCAACTTTGGTGATGACGGACACGTGGCCTTAGGCAACGAGTCAGGGTTTCCAAAATTCCCCCAAAACAAAATATTTAGGTGGCGACTCTGTATCTGGCAAAGCAGTCCATGTTTGGCACTTCTTTCTTAAAAATCAGTTTTCCAAAACAATTTGCCGGATTTGGACTCTTTGGTGATTTATTATTCTCACATCGCACATTGTGAGATCAGATTAAGAACTGTGACAATTTGAGTCCGAACTGTGGAAAAGCATAAGGCCCTCGGGGCGCGTCCACAGGTTCCTACTGGTATCTGAGTACCCAACTTGGTTGGCCAACTTAGTTCCAGTGCCGAAGAAGGACGGCAGAATTCGGGTATGTGTGGACTTCAGGGATTTGAACAAAGCCAGTTCAAAGGACGACTTTCCTCTGCCGCATATCGACAAATTAGTGCACTTCACTATGGGGCATGCGTTGTAATCATTCATGGATGGCTTTTCAGGCTACAATCAGATATTGATGGCACCCGAAGACCGGGAGAAGACTGCTTTTACCACCCCATGGGGGACCTGTTGTTATAGGGTGATGCCGTTTGGGCTGAAGAATGCTAGAGTTACATATCAACGGGCCGCGACCACGATTTTGCATGATATGATCCACAAAGAGGTTGAGGTGTACGTGGACGACATGATTGTCAAATCCAAGGAAAGAAAGGGCCACTACGCCGCCTTGCAAAAGTTTTTCCAAAGGATCAGAGAATTTTGGTTGCGGCTGAATCCTCAGAAGTGTACGTTTGGTGTTATAGTAGGGAAAATGCTGGGGTTCTTGATTACACAGAGAGGTATCGAAGTCGACCCTTCCAAAATCAAGGCCATCTTAGAAATGCCACCACCAAGGATTGAAAAGGAGATGCGAGGCTTTCTGGGTAAAGTGTAATTCATAAGACGTTTTATTGCTAAATTAACCTTGACTTGTGAACCACTCTTTGGTCTCCTGAAGAAAGTACAGAACCCACCTGTGTTGTCACCGCCTGAGCCGAGGAAATCGTTGATTCTGTACCTTTCAGTGACTGAAACTACAATGGGCTGTATGCTTGCACAGGAGTCTGAGGACAAAGTGGAGAAGGCTATCTACTATCTGAGCAAGAAAATGCTCGATTACGAGACCCGCTACACTCCGTTGGAGAAGACTTGTTTGGCCTTGGTATGGGCTACCAGGAAGCTGCGGCACTACCTGTTTGCTCACTCTGTAGTACTGGTTTCAAGATTAGATCCCATCAAATATCTCTTTGAGAAACCGACACTTATGGGTAGGCTAGCCCATTAGTTGCTTCTGCTTTTCGAATTTGATCTTAAGTATGTGACGCACAAGTCAGTGAAGGGGAGAAGGGTAGCGGAGTTCCTAGCCGATCACCCAGTGGAAGGGGATGAAGCAGTTGAGTACCTATTCCCAGACGAGGCCATTTTGCATGTCAAAGACGAAACTTGGACGATGTACTTTGACGGAGCGTCAAACCAATACGGGTATGGGATAGGGGTGTTGTTGATAGCACTCGACAATTCCCGTATCCCTCTAGCATTCAAACTCCGGTTTAAAGTCTCGAACAATGAAGCAGAGTACGAGGCATGTATTGCTGGTTTAGAAGCTGCCCTGGAACTAGGGGCAAAACGGTTGGACGTCATCGGGGACTCGAACCTTGTTGTATCCCAAGCTAAGGGAGATTGGAAAGTCAAAGAAGAAAAGATGAGAATCTATCACCAGACCTTGGACTTGCTGATTCCTCAGTTTGAGAAATTGAATTTCGCTTATCTGTTAAGAGAGAATAACAGGTTCGCAGATTCATTAGCAACTCTATCTTCTATGATAGACATCCCTTTTGGAGTTCGGATGCATCCGATCATCATTGACCAAAAATTTGTGTCGGCCTACGAGCTGATTATTGCCATAGATGAGGTACAAGATGAGAACCCCTAGTATTACGATGTCTGGAACTTCTTGGAAAAAGAGGCGTATCCACCTAGGGAAAATGCCAAAGATAAAAGGGTAATTCGAAGAATGGCTGCTTAGTTCATCGTCTGCGGGGGAAACTGTATAAGAGAGGTCATCTCGGGATGCATAGGCTGTGTGTTGATGCTGAAGATTCGAAGTGCCTAATGGAAGCCATCCACGGAGAAGAGTGCCGAGCGCACATGAACAGGGTGATGCTAGCCCGGAAGATCCTTAGACAAGGTTATTACTGGTCCACCATGGAGGAGGATTGTATTGGCTTTGTCCGGTGATGCCACAAATGTCAGATCCATGCAAACTGCATGAACATTCTGCCGTCGAAGTTGTACAACATGACTTCGCCATGGCCATTTTCAGTCTGGGGGATTGATGTGATCGAAGCTGTCACTCCAAAGCGGTTCAATGGGCATGAGTTCATTCTGGTCGCGATAGACTATTTTACAAAGTAGGTTGAGGCCCAATCTTATGCAGTGTTGAAGGCGTCGCACATTGCAAAGTTCATCAGGAACAACATCATCTGTCACTATGGGGTCCCGAACGAGATCATTTCAGATAATGGTTCCCACTTCAAGAAGGAAGTGATCGACTTGTTGGACAAGTACAACATGGCTTTTCATAAGTCATCAACCTATTGGCCGTAAACCAATGGAGCAGTTGAGGCTACCAACAAGAACATCAAGCGTATTCTGCAGAAGATGGTGGAAACCTACTGGGACTGGCCAGATAAGCTGCCATTTGCTTTGTGGGGCTACCGGACTTCAATTCGAACTTCTACTAGGGTAACTCCGTATTCCTTGGTTTATGGGATGGAGGCTGTTCTGCCTATTGAAATTGAGGTTCCGTCATTGCGAGTACTGGCTGAGTGTCAGATAGCTGAGGCAGATTGGCAGCAGAGCAGGTTCGAAGAACTCATGCTGTTTGATGAGAGGAGACTGAAATCACTGTACCATGTTCAGGGTTATCAACGCAGAATTGCCAGGGCTTTCAACAAGAAGGTTAAGTCCAGGAATTTGAAAGAAAGGGATCTTGTGCTCAAAGACAGCCGAGCTCCCATCCACGACCCTAGGGGCAAGTTCAGATCTAATTGGACTGGCCCTTACATCATCAAGTCTATCTGGTCGGGTGGAGCTGTGTTCTGATGGATCTAGATGGCCTAGAGTTCTCCCAACCGATCAACATGGACAAGTTGAAGAAATATTTTCCCTGAGTGGCTCGCTAGGCCGAAAACCTGAAAGGGTGACCTAGTGAAAAGTTAGAGCACAGAAAATTTGAAATGATAAAAACTGAGCTCGTAAGGTTGAAAACCCAGAAAGGGCGGCCTTGGCAAAAGTTAGAGCGCAAAAGGAGAGTGTTAATACACGAGTGAACCCGAGCCAAACTACGTAAGGCTTGATTCCCATCTTTGGGATACGTAGGCAACTTCATCCTGAAGTCCAGCCATAAACACTTCCCCGATCAACTTTGTCCATGTGATCATGTTTGGTCATCTTTGTCTTTTTGCTTTCAAGAGCTCAGTTGTGATCTCCAGTGCAGTGTTATTCAAACTAGGGGCAACTTTCCAGTTGCTAGGATTCCGGGTTGTACATCTCAGTGATAGATCTCAGGCGTGTCCAGTTCTGATCCATATCGAAAATGGCTTTGAAAAGTTTTAATAAAAGTTGATTTTGCTCAAATTAATCTTTTTTTACAACTTAGACCATTTTTGGATCAAACGGAAAATTTTTAGTACCCACAACCTTCAATTACTTTGATTTCAATACAGAGTTCTCCTACTCTTGAATACAAATTGAAGTTGCTTTTATTACATTCATAAAGAAAACTTGAAAGTTCTGATTAAAAACAAATAAATCTGGGGCATAGTCAGGTGTTCCTGCGTCCCTTCCCCGAGCTGGTAGAAGCCTTTGATGCCAAAGTGGGCCCTACCTGTGCCTTTTTATTGAGCCAATCTATGCACTCATCAGAGAGGGTGCAACTGAAAGTGGGAGCAGGGGCCAGAAGCTCTCTCGTCCTCCATGCTGCGGCATACCAAGCTAGCTGTGTGCGTCGGACCAGAAATGTAGCAGGGTACTCTATCCCCTCCTCTGGACAAGTGTAATCATGTCTGAACTGGCACCGGATCCGGAACGGAAAGTAAAAGACACAGCGTGTTAGGCCAATCAACTGAATCCCGGGCTAGCGGGTCATGCTGTAGCTCATCGCCGGTAAATTAAGCCAAGGGTAGCGCCAAGCAATGTGGTCCGCGGACAAACTGCACATCCAGTTGTACCACCATCCCTCATCAGGGGCATCGACTAGACGTCGTCGGAAGAAATAGCTACGAGCTGAATATGCCGGGCATGAGTCCACCATTCTCAATTTATCCATCAACCATACCTAGGGAGGGATGAAAAATGAGAGATTAAAGAATAGAGAGGTGTAAGTTGAGAGAAAAAGTGAGAAAAAGGTTTTTGAGAGAAAAATCGTGCCTGAGGGTCGAGTGATGCGAGCAATATATATGTGAGATGGGGTGGAAAACATTACCTGCAATAGTAGTGGACTCCCCGCAAATCTAACTGTCTCCTGGCAATGAAAAGCGTCCAAACCCATTAATGTTTCGGCTAGCGTCATGGCGATGTAGCTTTTGCACTCTTTTAAGCCCTCGGTGACCTCAATCAAATGGGTGCTAAACCCACCGGAGCCTAGGGCAAGCAAGAGATGAGACAGCATGCACAAACAAAGCGCATGTCGCCAATAACCCTGCCAGTGATGGTCGCCGCGGTCACCGGCATCAGAAAACTGACGAACCAAGCTCGGAATGTCTAGCTCTTTGTCGTGAATCAATGACCGAGCATCACGCAAAGTAAGGCCACACATTCGTCCTAAGGCTTGGACGTGGCCGAACCGGAGCTGAGGCAAGATTTCTTCATCACGCTCGGATTCCATTAAAGCTTGGAAATTCTCGAAAGTGGGACACATCTCTTGTCCGCCAAAGCTAAAGATGTTTGTTACCGGATTCCAAAACCTTGCTGCAGCATGAAGGAACAGGAAACGCAACGGGGTGCGACTCAACGTGAATAGTGCATTTATGCCAAAGCCCGGAAATTCAGCTTTTCCGAGCCATCCAAGTTGGCAATCCAATTTGTGAGATTTTGGACAAGAAATGCTTCCATTTGGTGCAAATTTGAGCTAAAATGGGGAAAACTACGAAGCTGGGGCTTTTGTAGAAGATAAGGTGTTGAGTGAAAGACAGGTGTCAGCATTCTTGAGGTGCTTGTCGTTTTTGGCCGATCGGCCAAAAATAGTGCCGACCGACCATCTTTTTTGGCCAATCGGCTAGTAATGATGGCCGATGGCCATTCCTTGTGGCCGATGGCCTCTCCCTTTGGCCGATGGCCTCTCCTCTTGTTCTTTGAGCTGTCTAAGTGTTGAATGTGCTGGGGACTTGTGACTGGTTCCACTTCCAATGCCTTTTTGTTATGATTTTGTGAAGTTGCGCCTGTGTTACTTCGATTTGTTTATCGAGTTGTTGTACTTTGTTTATCGAGTTGTATTTTGTATTCTTTAAGCCTTTGTTTTGCTTAGCGAGTTGTATTTACATTGGGTTAGCTTGTCAAGTTCTTTGTTTTGCTTATCGAGTTATTTTGTCGTTAGTTGGCTCACTACCTGATTAATGCAATTCGAGTCTTTAGTTTTCAAAACAAAGTTCAATCTCATTTACATTGTTATGTAATGCGATGCGATGCTCAGAATGTACAAATACAACACTTTTTCAACAAAATAGTTGTTTCATTCCATCATTTTCTTTTGCAAAATTACATAGTTTTGAAGAAAATAAAACTTGCCTGAGGCAGTACAATGTGCTCAAACTACTAGGAAAAAGGAAAATAAAGCACAAAAGGAGAAAAACAACAAAATGTCCGAATAAAGCAAAAAAGGAGAAAAGCAGCAAAATGTCTGGATCAGCATCAGTCGTCTCAAGCACGAGAGTCCGTCATGGTCCTCTTCCCGGACGAAATTCCAGGATCGCCGTCGTCATCTCCGCTGTCTTAGCTGTCTCCAGCCTCACCCCGGGATGACTCTGCCTCCGCATTGGACTCATCATCATCGGGGGAAGGCTCCTGTGAACTACTCTCAGCACAAGCTCGCCTGTGTCTGCCTCGGCTGTGGATAGTCATCCCCCGCCTGGCTCCCCCAACTGCTCTGGCAGGCGCTGAAGGTCCTGCTGGAGCACCCCCTGCGGCCGGTATCTGGAAAGGGGCCTAAAAGGAACAATTGGCAAACGAATCAGTTATGCTATGTAAAGTCGAGTATGAATACCGAATACAGTGTATGAGTACAGTGTATGAATGCCGTGGGCAATGCTGTGAGTAGTATATGAATGCTATGAGTACAGTGCATCAGTGTTGTGAACAGTATGTAAGTATAGTGTATCAGTACTGTGAGTGGTATGTGAGTGTTGTGTGTCAGGTGCCGTATCGGTAAAGTGATGTATCAGATCAGTATGGAACAGAATGTGCAGAGTCTCGAGACCAAGGTTGAAAGAACTCGCTGGGATACCGTAAATGGTCAACAGGTCGATGCTCCTCTGCAGCATCCCCATCACTGAGGCCGTCAGCTCCAGAGACTGACTAGTGTACTCGATGGAAGCCTGCAAAAGTGTTGAAATCATTAGTATTCTGCAAGATGTTAAGTGAAATGAAATGACTGTACAAAATGCAAAGTGTAGTATATATCGGGGTCGAGCCGCGAACTCCAACAAGCTCATGATCAGCTGGAGGAGGAGCGATGGGTATCTAATAAGTCTCCCCACCCTGTCCTCGGTATGTCATGGTAGTGGGCAGGGCTGGCCACTCTACTCCTTGTCCCCTCCAGGACCCACTCCTGCTACGGGTCTGAGCCGCCCTCGATGCTCCCGCTCCTGCTGCTGGCGCTGCAGGCCTCTCTCTCTCGACTCGGCAAGCACCGGTCAGAGGCCGCATCAGATAAGCCTGGATGAACTCGGTATAGTCGCCCTTGCCTTTGAAGGGGTCAGAATCTCAGCCTATTGTGAAATCCATCATCTCCTCCAAGGTGTACCTCTCGGTATGCCTCATATGGGTAGGAGGTGGACTCGGAACTATCTGCTCCGGTAAGCCGAGGGTCTGGCGCAGGAAGCGCTCACCCAGGTACCAAACTCGGCAGACCGGACCCTCTAATAAAATCCTGAACCGGGTAGTCTCCCAAGCACCCGCATACTGCTCCCTCACTGCGTCAGGCAACGGAGCCCAGGGCTGCCAAGTGATCTGCAAATAATGGGATATACAGTTTGTTATCTACTGTTGAAAGTACAATGTAAAGCGAAGCTTAAATGAACTGTAAAGTTTGAAATACCTCTACGGCGGTGATGGTGTCGAAGTATCTGTGGAAAAACAGGAAGGACTCCCGTGGCCACCGCCTACACCTCATGTCATAGCGGTGAGAATATGGAACGCCGAGGGGGATCTCTACATCCGGCACTGGGGCAAGCCTCGAAAAGCAGGCATACACCCACAACTACAGAGTGTAACAGGGCAAATATGAGTATGCTTATCAGATAAAGCAGAATGCAGATAAAGCAGAAATCAGAGAATGGTGTGCAGTGTATTGTGCAGCATGTGAAGTGTATTGCGTAGTGTGTGTGGTGTACAGATAGTGTAAAGCAAAATTGTAAAAACAAAAAGGGAAAATGTACCTCCCAGGCTCGCCAATAGCCTCCGAGCAAGTGTCCGCTGCGGCGGGAGGATTAGCTCATATATCCATAGAGCGTGGCCAAGCCTGCGCCACCCCAGTTGTAGCGCCGAATCCTGGTTACATCCACCAGTGCACTCAGTAGATAAAGGGCAACAGTGTTCGCCCAGTCGGCGAAAAGGGTGGTCCCGAACAAGAACATGATGAATCCGCGAGCGTACTGCTCCTCCTCCTCCCGGGTCGTAGGCGCCTGTACCTTGAAGTGGTCCTCGAACCAAGAGTACCTCACGAACCTTGGCCGGGAGAGAGGTGGCCGAGCGCCGAGCAAAAACATCTGGGCAGCGTCTCACTCATCTATGTCAGTGTCAAAGGGAATCGGATCACCCCCTACTCTGATGCCGGTGAGCATGGAGAAGTCGAAGGGGGTCATCGTCATCTCCCTTATAGCAGAAAGGTGGAAGGAATCGGTGGTGTCCCACCACCTCTCCACTAGTGCGCCAAGAAGGGGCCTGCTCGCTGTGAGGCGCGAGAGTCCCATGCAGGAGACGCTGAAGTCGGCCTGATCAACGATGTGGCAGACCGCATTGGGCAGCTCCATGTACCAACCTCGGACGATAGTGTTCCCATACCCCTGGAAGGCATGGGAATCACCCTGTGTTCAAGACAAACAGTGCATGAAGCATTGTCAGAAATACAGTGTTTGAATGCGTTCAAAATTGATGAAAATGCAGTGTGTGTGCATGTGTTCGAGTTTACACAGACATCAGGTGTGGGTGTGCTCACAGTGAACTAAGCATGTCACGTATCAGTGTGTTTGGGTTAATTAGTTACAGAACAGTATCGGCTATCGAACATATTTGATCTACATTGCAGAAAGTAAAAGAGGGGAAGAATGTACCTCAGTAGCACCGTAAGAAAGATGCAACTCCGGCTCGCGCAGCAGGAGGTCCTCTGGAGCGCCTCGCGCAAAGCTCTTGAACTAACGGATGCTATCGGGAGCCAATATGTGAATCGCCGGCCGGTATGTCGCCGGGTCGAACGGTCGAATGCTAAGAGGTAGGAGCTCGACCTCAGGGTCCGTGTCCATCTCTGGGGGAGTCCCACCCCGTGGAATGTCGTCTGCCATCTAGAGAAAGGGGCAAAAACGGTTGAGGGTGTGAAAATGAGCAAGAATGCCAAAAGTCAACCCAAAAGTCAACCCCGAGGGGTGAAAAATGAGAGAAAAGGTTGGAGTGTGGGAAAAAGCATGAAGATCAAGGTAAACTCAGGGAAAACAAACCCCAAGTGAAGGAAGTCAAGAATGTGGCACCGAAATTGAGTTTTGTTCGGTTTAAAGTGTGTAAAATGAAGAAGGTTTTGCGAATCGAACGATGTAAAAGGCTCGAAAACGGGAGAAAAGCAAGGATCGAAGCAAGGAAAATGACCTAGAGAGGTAGGGAAATGTTTTTCGAGTTTGAGGAAGTGAGGAAATGGGGTTTGAGGCCCTATATTTAAAGACCCGAGGTGAATGGACAAAACTGCCCCGAAATTGCCATTTTGGGCCGATTGGCCAAATTGTTAGCCGATCGACTAAATTGTTGGCCGATGAACTCTGTTTGTGGCCGATGGCCCCCCCTTGTGGTTGATGCAACTCCAATGCCCTTGTTTGGGTTAGTTTTGTTGATTGGTACCTTTATCTCTCAAGAGAATGCTAGAAAGTACACTTTTGAAGCTTAACCGGCCTTCGTGTTGACCTCGAACCGTGTCTTCCGTGTGCGGCATTCGATATACGCGAGGTGTATCCTTTTTTTTTTGTATCCTTTTGTACTGCGAAACTCGAGAACTGCTTTTGAGCATGTTGCATTACAATGTTTTGTCATAAGCGTGCTTGTTATGCGTCTTTTCGCTCTTGCATCGAGCATGCTTGATCTTATTTTGAAGTTACATCTCAACATCGCGAATAACATGCCTTCGTCATGCACGCATTGTCATGCACATCTATTTCGCATTGTTATGTACACACTATATGCGTTGTAGCGCATGCTCTCTCTTACATTGTTATGCATTGTTTTACTTGTATTGGTATGCTCGTTCGAGTTGCATTGTCATGCATCTTCTCACTCGCATTGTATATGCTTGCGTTTATCTCACATTGAAATGTTATCTTGATCTAACGTTGGACATGTGTTGCTACTATATCGTACCTATTGAGTTTCTTTCTTATGCAGGGCACGATACTGTATGTACGGTTCATTTAAGGCCGGTGCAACCAGACGGTACTGTGTGTGAGGTTCATTCAGAGGAATTCCAGGTGAGACATTTCCTATCCTTTGAGTTCGTTTTGTTTCGGCTAGGAACACCCGGGTGCGCTTGGTGTTTACACTGTACCCTGGTTGGAAGCATTGGGACTCAGTCTGATGTTTGTGCAACTTCTCAGTGCTTGCGCTGCTCCTTTCTTTCTTTTGTGTGTGATACGCTGAGAATTGTTTCCCTTCTTTTGCGTGCGATACGCTAAGAATTGCTTCCCTTCTCTTGCGTGCGATACGCTGAGAATCGCTTCCCTTCTCTTACGTGCGATGCGTTGAGAATTGCTTCCCTTCTCTTGCGTGCGATACGCTGAGAATTGCTTCCCTTCTCTTGCGTGTGATACGCTGAGAATTGTTGCCCCTTTCCCTTCTCTTGCGTGTGATACACTGAGAATTGTTGCTCCTTTCTTCTCTTACATGTGATACATTGAGAATTGTTGTGTTTGAGACTCTGGGTGTCCTCGGTAGTCGCTTTTAGTCTTCTCCGCGTGAGACGCAGTGAGAATTGCATAATTTTCTTACGTCCTTTCTGCATGAAATGTAGTTTGATTCTTATTCGCTTGCTTAAACTGTTGCATGTTATGCTTCATTACAGCTCTCTTCACATGATCATAAGTTATGTTCGGCATCGTGCATGTCCTTTGCATCTTGCCCCTGCCTGCGGGCGCATATCTTTGTTGTCTTGTGTGCTTGTCCAAGTCTTCGACCTTGTCGAAAATGGGTCGTCTCTGGGCTTTGACATTCACTCCCGTCATCTTATGACTTTTGAGTTCTGTCAAAGAAGGGCAACTGTAGACACCCCATTTTTGACCGTCCTTAAGACTTGGACGTTATCGTCTGAACACTCGGTGATCATCCATTCTCATGTTCATTTTGAGTTCCCGAAGGTCTCGGCTGCGCACCTTGCCTTAGGATCTCTCAACTTGTCTGTTTTGTGCTGGGTTGTGGACCAAGGACTTGTGGTTTTGCTTCTGAGGGGAGAGGGTGGCTTGTTGGCCATCCCCTCAACCTATCGGCTAAGGCATGATGCCATCGGCCTTGTTTCCTTTCCATCGGCCAAAAGTGGTGGCCGGTCGGCACTCTTTTTGGTCGATCGGCACTCTTTTTGGTCGATCGACCATTTTTTTGAGCCGAGACCTTTCCATCTGCTTTTTGCAGATATTTTGTACCAACTATGACAGCTGGTATGCACAATTCTCATCCTCCATGGAGGGATTTGTTTCAAGACTCAAGCTTGTTCAACAAGCTTGAGAATTGAAATTCTATAAGAAGGGAGCCTCCCCTCCCTTTCCAGAGGTTCTGAAAATTGATATAGTAGTGATATATATCTCTCTCTCTATATCTCCCTCTCTCTCTTGTTTAGCCTTTGTTTGTGTCCAAAAGTGTAATATCTTCACACTATTGCACACAAACACCTAGTAATACACCATCCTTTGGTTGCTGAGGTCCTTAGGAGTTGGTTGTGGAGCTCTTGGACTGGTTTTGATCAAAGAAAGGTGCTGGAGTGGTGTTCTTGAAGGTGTTCTTCAAGGGTGAGTAAGCTACCTTTTAATCCCCCATTCTCGCTTAAGCTTTTAGACCTATTTGCATATTGTTTTAAGCTTAACTCTAAACTACAAAAAGTTTTTATTTTTCATGCTTGTGAAATTTGTTTAAGGTCACTTTTTGGTTGGGAGTAGTCTACCCCCTCTTAGGCCTTGTTTGGCCTTGTTTTGTGCCTTCTCTTTTGAGCTTTGGAACCATCTTGTTTTGACCTTCTCACCACTGAAATCCAGAGGATTTTCAGTGGTGGAGAAGTGGTTTTAGAGTCTTGAATAGAAGAGGGACACCCCCCTCTCCTTGTGTCTCATACGCCATCTTAGAATAGCCGAGCCTATTTCTAGTTGCATTTTGCATGTGTTCCATTAGCCATCTTAACATAAGCTAGGATCATGCATGATTACTAACTAGTTCTCTCTTTTGGCTAGGAGTACACTGTAAGTGTTTATGCTTTAGCATCTCGCATGAGTGTGAGTATTACCATGATAGCATGCTTGCAATGAGGCTATTTGCTTAAGTGATATAACTGCCTGAATGCATGTGGATGAAGGCTGGATTACTTGAATTGGAACAATTCATCGAAATGCGAGTTTTCAAAGCCCACTCAAGGGTGGCAAAATCATGTTTTCTAAGCCCACTCGAGGGTGGCAAATCCACGTCTTAGCCTACTTGCGAGTAGCACCTACAAACCATTTTCAAACAAACAAACATGAGATATTTTGTTCCAATTTAGGCGATCTAGTCTATACTTGTGTGTTATGCGCATCACATAGTAATTCTAGGCTAATAACCGGAATAAGAGCACATGTGTTTTCAAAAACAAGATATCATGCTTAGTACATGCTGATCTTTGATCGGGCAAGCGGGGGTGCTCATTGCATGACATTCCCCTCTCGTACCTAAGTTTTCGAGCCGAGGCAACTTTGGTGATGATGGACACGTGGCCTTAGGCACAAGTCAGGGTTTCCTAAATCCCCCCAAAATAAAATATTTAGGTGGCGACTCTGTATCTGGCAAAGCAGTCCATGTTTGGCACTTCTTTACAAAAATTAGTTTTCCAAAACGATTTGCCGGATTTGGACTCTTTGGTGATTTATCGGTCTCGCATTGCACTTTGCGATATTAGATTCAGAACCGTGACATTTGAGTCTGAACTGTAGTATGCTAATGAACAAAACGGATTTCGCGCCTTCGTGCGTGGAGCCGGGACTTTCGGGCATGTCTACACCTAGCAATTAAAGACATTCCTCCCTAAGGAGTAATCAACGTGATTCATAGAATCATCGAGCCTAAGCAAGTATATGAGCTCAGGGGAATGATCAAGAAGGCCAAGCACATAAAGGAAGTTAGCATGCAGCCAGTCAGCAAGAAGGGGAAAACTGAGTAGAAAGATGTGATATCTTTCTCAAGTAAGGATTTGTAGAGGATCCAGACTTCTCACAATGACTCACTAGTTGTCACTTTGAGCGTCAAGGACTTTGATATTAAGAGGATTCTAATCGACCAAGGAAGCTCAGTCGAAATAACATATTATGACACTTTCAAGCATTTGAAGCTAGAGAACAAAGACTTAGTGCCAACAACATCTCCTTTGGTCGGCTTTAACTCGCATCTAGAATGACCTGTAGGGAAGATCATATTGCTGGTCAAGCTGGCTTGGTCGTAAAGCAAGTAAAATTTTGGATGTTAAAAGTCCCATCTATTTACAATCTTATTTTGGGAAGAGGGTGGTTGCATGCCATGCAGGCAGTTACATTAACTTACTATCAAGTGATTTACTTTCCTTCAGTAATTGGAAGAATTGAAGAAGTCTGGGGAGACCAAGTGATATCGAAGCAAAGCTTCGTAGTAATGAATGACAGTCGTGCTATCAAAGGTTTTGTCCAAATGATCGAAGGACCAAAGGACAAGGAAGTTCTGGAGGATGTCGACAAAAAGGTTAAGGAGAAGGCAGTGGAAGAATTAGTGGAGGTATGGATCAATGACAATGAT
Source organism: Camellia granthamiana (assembly GCA_036172215.1). Taxonomy (NCBI): domain Eukaryota; kingdom Viridiplantae; phylum Streptophyta; class Magnoliopsida; order Ericales; family Theaceae; genus Camellia; species Camellia granthamiana. The sequence goes on along the minus strand of CM069904.1, from coordinate 32,829,134 downwards.
CTAGAGAAATTCTTTTTCCTAGATCATCCTTAAAAGTGTTAGAGATCATGGACTTTTTGATCTCTAATATTGAGGTGTTTGCTTGGACACCTTATGATATGTCTGGCGTTGATCCAAGCTTCATCTATCATCAGTTGAACATCTTCTCTTATGCTAGACCGATTATACGGTAAACATGCCAATTAGCTTTACATCATGTTGAAATAGTGGCAGAAGAAGTTGAGAACTTGTTGGAAGTTGGGGCAATCAAGGAAGTCTATTACCCTTAGTAAATTTCAAACACTATCGTTGTGTTGAAGAAGAATGACAAATGGCATGTTTGCGTTGACTACAAGACGGTTAATAGGGCATGCCCCGAGGATAGCTTCCCCTTGCCAAGAATTTATTAATTGGTGGACTCAACAGCCGAGCACAAATGATTGAGCTTTTTGGATGCGTATCGCAGCTACCATCAAATAGCTATGCATGAACCGGACCAAGATATAACTTCTTTCACACCTCCAAGGGGCTTGTACTGCTACAAGGTTATGCCTTTTGATCTGAAAAACATAGGGACCACCTTTCAAAGAATGATCATGAAAATGTTCGCTCCTTTGCTCGGTAAGACCATAGAAGTTTACATTGATGACATGGTGATTAAAAGAAAGAGTGAGTCGGATCATCTTAGTGACTTGGTAGAGATGTTTGACATCCTTAAGACTTACAAGTTGTGTTTGAACGCATCCAAATGCATAGTGTAAGGTCAGGAAAGTTTTTAGGCTTTTTGGTGACCAACTGTGGAATAGAAGCAGACCCTAGGCAAGTCAAGGCAATCCAAGAGTTAGAGAAGCCAGACTCTCATAAAGATGTGTAGCATCTTGTTGGGATGGCAGCCGCGTTAAATAGATTTATTAGTCGATCATTATTAGATTGCCATATACTTTCTTCCAAACGCTTAAATCCAAGTTCTTTGGGATGAAGAATATGACTACACTCTGGATGAGTTGAAAATGTACATGTCTTCAGCTTCACTTTTGGTGACTCCAAACCTAGAAAGGAACTTTTCTTTACTTGGTAGTTTCTTAACATGTTAATGCGGTACTCATTCACGCAGAAGGAATATAGTACTTGACAATCTTTTATGTGAGCAAGACTCTGGTTTGTGCTAAAACAAGGTACCTACCGTTGGAGAAGTTAGCTTTGGCCTTAATGATGGCATCTAGTAGTTAGCATATTATATCTATGCCCATACAATAGTCATGCTAATAGAATTTCCTTTGAAAGCTTTGTCTGAAAGGGCTGATTGTTTTAGACAAATTTTGAAATGGGCGGTTGAATTGGGACAATTTGACGTCAACTTCCAATCCAGAACCGCAATAAAAGCACAAGCTTTGCCAGATTTTGTTCCTAAGTTCACCTTTAACTCATCCAATATGCTCGGTTAATCTTATAGAATCAGCCGAACAAAGGGGAGTAGGCGTCGTGAAAGTTGTGTCGGCTACCGCCATTTTACAAGTTAAGGATCTACAACAATTAGAAGAACCTAGCAGCGCACCAACGGGTTTGGAAATAGTTGATCAATCTACTGGACTCAATAAAGCATAGCTAGAGGAGGAAGGTCATACAAGTTATGGAGCCTAGTAATGATGTGCCTGAAAATAAATTAGTAGGGCAACAAAGCAAAGAAAGAGGCGCACAATCAATAGAACCGAGCAAAGAGATTATTGAAGTCCTAAACCCTAAGAAGTATCAAGATTCTGCAGGGTGCGGGAAGTTATTCGTTGGAGAAATGTGAAAGCTTTTCATGGATGAAGGTTCAAACAGGCATGGTGCCGGGCTAGGCATCATTTTAATTTCACCAGATGGCTTGATTGTGGAGTAGGCGATTAGACTTGGATTCCTGGTCTCAAACAATGAAGTTGAGTACAAAACACTCCTAGCCAGGCTAAAAAGTGCCTTTTGAATGAAGGCAACTGAGCTAATGGTCTACAGCGACTCCAGAGTTGTAATTAATCAAGTTTCTGGAGAATATGAAGCAAATGATGACAAGATGGCAAAGTACTAGTGCTAGTAAGAGAGGAAATTAAAAATTTTGAAGTAATAAGGGTAAAATAAATTGGTCGTGAAGAAAATAGCAAGGCGAATGAGTTAGTCAGGCTAGCTTCCATAATAGATATGTTGACTCCTAATCCTTTACTGATAGAATTCTTACCAAGGCCTACCATTGAAGAGCCTAAAGAAATAGAAGTACTTTGCATCATCATCTTTCTGAGCGACATAATTTTGCCCACCGAAAATAAGGAAGCTAACAAGATCGGGACAAAATTTGTGCGGTTTTGGCTCTTTCTGTCTGGAGCACTGTACAAGAAGTCTTTCACAGGGCCATATCTAAAATGTGTCCATCCCAGCAAAGTTGAAGCATTCTTATTTGAAATTCATGAAGGCAAGTGTAGAAGTCACATAAGGGGGAGATCATTCGCTTGTTGCGCTATCTCACAAGGATATTGGTGGATGTGCGTGCAGGTTGGTGCGTAGAAATGTGTTAAAAAATGTGAGATATGTTAGAAGTTTGCACACTAGATTCATCGATCGACTATAAAGTTGCTTCCCTTGACAAGTCCTTGGCCATTTTCTTTATGGGGGTTGGATATAGTGGGGCCATTGCTAGCTGCACCGGGCAACATGAAGTTTTTGTTATCACGATGACGGACTATATCTCAAAATGGGTAGAAGTAGAACCTTTGGCATCAATCAAGGAAAAAAGACGTGAAGAGGTTTGTCTGGCAGAATATTATTACCTAGCTTGGAGTCCCAAAAGCCTTAAGATTTGACAATGGCACGCAATTCGATAGAAAAATCTTTGGAGCATTCTGTGAAGAGCTGAAGATAGAAATTTATAACTCAACATCGACCTACCCGCAATCTAACGACCAAGCAGAAGCTTCGAATAAAATGATCTTGGATGGACTAAAGAAGCGCCTTGAGAAAACTAAGGGGAAATGGGTCGAAAAACTACCCAACGTATTATGGGCATACTAACACCAAGGCGATCAACCAAGGAAATGCCATTCGCCTTGACTTATGGCATGAAAGCAGTCATCCTTTTGGAAATTGGAATGCCAAGAATTAGAAGTGAGAGCTTTGAGTCTGATTTGAACAGCAAAGCAATTGAAGAAAGAAGAGAGAGAGCATTAATTCACATCACAGCATACCATCAGGAATTGAGGAAGAAATACAATAAAACCGTGCATTCAAGACAATTTAAGATTAGAAAATGGGTTCTGTGAAAAGTGATGGGCAACACCGTTGGCCCGACGAAGGCAAGTTAGAAGCAAATTGGGAAGGACCATACAAAATCGTGGACTTAGCTAGAAAAAGAGCATACAACTTGGAAGATATAAATAGCTGAACTATTCCTAGGCCTTGGAACACTGCCAACCTTAAGTTGTTTTATTTTTAGCTTACTTTTGTAATCCTCCCAAATTTTATCAATAAGACAAGTAGACAATTTTTTTGTTTTAATACTTTGCAATGTGTACTGTTATCTTATTTTACTTCGGTTGTGATTAGATTTAGCTACTAAGGGGTAACAGATGTGATTGTCTTTTGCTCAATTGAAAATCTTTGCCGCATTAGTTTTTATTCGATGAAGTAGGTTTGAGGATATTTCAAACTTTGAGAATTTTTGCCGAGTTAATTTGCTCGAGGAAGTAGGTTAGATAAGGTTTCCAATTCTAAAATCTTTGTCAAACTGGTTTTTGCTCAGCAAAGTAAGTTGGAGGAGGTCTCTAACTCTAAAATCTTTTCCGAGCTGGTTTTGCCCAGCATAGTAAATTAGAGGAGGTTTACAACATGAAATAGGTTGGAGGAGGTTTCCAACTCTAAAATCTTTGTTGAGCTGCTTTTTGCTTGGCAAAGTAGGTTAGAGGAGGTTTTCAACTCTAAAATCTTTGCCGAGCTGGTTTTTCTCTGCAAAGTAGATTAGAGTTGATTTCCAACTCTCAAAATCTGTACCGAGCTAGTTTTGCTTGGCGAAGTAGGTTGGAGGAGATTTTCAACTTTGAAAATCTTTATCGAGTTATTTTTGCTCGACAAAGTAGGTTAAAGGAGATTTCCAACTTTGAAAATCTTTGCCGAGCTATTTTTGCTCGATGAAATAGGTTGAAGGATGTATCCAACTTGGCAAATTTTTGCCCAGTTGTATTTTCTTGGCAAAGTAGGTTGGAGGAGGTTTCCAATATTGAAAATCTTTACCGAGCTATTTTTGCTCAGCGAAGCAGATTGGAGAAGGTTTCTAACTTTGAAAATTTTAGCCGAGCTGGTTTTGCTTGGCGAAGTAGGTTAGAGGATGTTTCCAACTTTAAAAATCTCTATCGAGGTAGTTTTTGCTCAACTAGTTATGCCAATTAATTTGTTAAGTAGACAACACAGAAACAACTGTATATAACGTGCAAAAATTTGAATATTTTCATTCACCTCAGAAATCATTACAAAAGATGAGGCAACTAGCCCGGTAACAACTTCAAAAGCAAAAATAAAAAAATAAAATGCCGTTGGGGTCAAGCCATTGGATCTACATTTTCAAGAGCGGTGCTAGCTTCACCACCAATGGTCAGATTAGTTATGTCCTCCTCACTAGTATTATTGGGTTGCATATGGGTCACATCATCACATTGAACAGTCGCTTGATCAACCGAGCTCTCTTTGTCTTTTGCTTCCACTTCTAGTAGTTTTTGTTGCACGACATTTGTATATGCCGCCATGTATTTTGAGACGAAATGAGGGGGAGGATTCTTGAAGATGTCAAAATCTAAAGCATACCTAAGCTTCTCAACTGTTGCTTCCTGTAGACACCCCATTTTGACCGGCCTTAAGACTTAGGCGCTCTTTCCCAAGCACCCGCTGATGAAAGTCGCAATGTGCGATCTTTTGAATTCCTCAACAGGAAAGCCAAAATTCAAGCTTTAATTCCAACTATCCCAACCTATACCTGTCTTGGCCAAAACCATTTTTGACCCTTTTAAAACCATTTTTCCAAATATTTTGGGTTACATGTTTCCAAACATTTCTACAGTGTTCCGAGGCTCGCATTTTTTAACTCCAAACGTTTTCTTTTTCAATGGACCAAGCAAAGGACAGAATGGAAGTGAATGGAGTGGTGGAATTCTCTAGAATACCTGTTTTTCCTTTCATATTATACTAGCTTACACTATTGATCCAGCGGTACATTTTTCTCACTGGCTATATAACTACTTATGGCCAGTCGACTGGATTCATAATGGTACGACCTACTGAATTGTCCAGATATACAGCATTTTCAAAAAATTTGTATTTTTCTACAAATTTTACACAAATATCTTAGATATTTTCATCCCAAAACTCTATATACACACGACTCAACCTCATTTCTTAGGGTTACAAAATATCCAAAAGGCCAAGAGATTTGTTAGAGAGCCTAACACTCTTACTCCCTTGAGTCATCTTCAATCTCCATCTATCTTGCTTCTATCACCTAAACACCATCCAACCTTGGATTGGAGCTCCTTGCTGAGGATTCTAAGTCATACTAAAGGATCTTAAGGGTGCTAGAAAGGAGTTTGACAACAAAGAGGTTCACCCTCTCTTCAAGAGGTGAACTTTTGAACCTTTTCATCAACCTCTCTCTCTCTCTCTCCCTCTCTCTCTTCCTTTTAAGCTTTGTATTTCATTGTTAGTGTGTCATAATCACATGATGGGTCCTCATGGATGTGGGGTGACTAGGATGTAGCCAACCCACCTATTGAGTTTATTGAATTCCTTACTTTCTTACACTCTTGCATGCTCTTTCTTGCTTTGTAGTGCTATAATTCATTGTTAGTGTATGTAGATGTGTAAAATGTGTGGATGTGGAGGAAGTTAGAAAGTAGCCACCTATTGTCACGACCCAAACCCGCCCCTAAGGGTGTAGCATCGTAACTGGTCAGTAATCCGTGATTACCAAAGACCTGCTTAACAATAATAACAATTAAACGATAAAAGGAGGCCGGCGGAAACCTGTACATATTAAAACATAATGTCCAAAGAGCTGTGGGTACTTGAATGAACAAACAACTTTTATATATATATATACATCTATATCCATGCATACATAAGTTTAAGTCCATATCCAATATACACATAAAAGCTTAAGTTCAAAACAAACAACATGGTAGGGAATTAAATCCCAAGCCCAAAACAAAGTATAAAACATTCACTTTAACATCATATAACATTCAAAGGGTGGAATTAGATCCCCCAAAAGCCTTGACAATAACGGTTTAGAGCCTCACGCAGTGAGGCATAATGGGTTGGCTTGACAAAAAGGAATTGGGTTGACGTTGCTAACTCCGCTCGGGTACTTGATCACCTGCATACATATATATAAACAGTGAGCTAAAGCCCAGTGAATAACACATGTGTAAAGGGGTGAAGAATGAATGCCCTTTCAGTATTTAAAACAGTCAATTGTATCAGTAAATCATTTATTCGATCAATATCTCATATTCCATATCATATCTGTCATATAGAAATCATAGCAGTCTCACGTGATACATCCAATAGCAGAATAGTACAGTAAGTATGGCCATCAAAACAGTAAATAGTAATTCCAACATTGGAACTGACAGAGATCTCTGTAACAGTAGCAGTAGTAGTAATAATCAGTTGCTATGGATGCCACAAGTATAGTTTTTAAAATAGGACAATCATTCATTTAATAAACAGTATCATTTTAGAAAGCAGTATAGTTAATTATTCAGAAAATAAATATAATTGAACATAGCTTTATAACATTGTTACTTATAGTGGGCTCCTTGGAACACGTGTTAAAATGCACTAAGGATGTAGTGTCCGACCTAAACAAACAATTCAAGCACAACAACTCAATTACATCCATGCTAGATTCAATCATTTCTATTTCTATTCGGTTCGTTGTTCATTCGATTAATTTTTATTCGTAGTTCACTCATTCGGTTCTAATCGGTTCTAACTTTCATTTATTCAATCAATCTAATGCACTCAAGAGATGCAAATGATCATGGAAACACTTCAAAACCATGCAAATAGAGGCCCAGAAGGTGAAAAATAGGGGCAAAAAACAAAACCCGGACTACCCTAACTGCCATACGTGCAGGGGTCTTTGCCGCACGTGCGGGGCCACCTTCGCACCTGCCTCCTGCACCTGCGATTAAAGCAGAATGCTTCTCTAATTCTACCCTATTTTCTGCACGTGCGGGGCTCCAGGCCGCATGTGCAGTGCTGGGTCAGTTTGAGTCTGAAAATCTGCCATGTTTTGGGTCTTCAATTTCACCACCTTTTGGTCTCAATTTCATATGTTTCAACCCATAGATTTGTATCAACAACCTTGAATTTGGACCCTCAACAGTAAAGGGAGATCAAACTAGAGATTAACACTTGAAATCAACTCCCAAAGTTTCAATTTGCAAAGATTACATTTCGATTGAATTACAAAGCAAACTCATGAAGAAATCATTTGAGTTCATGAGGCTCATGCATGAAGTTATGTCTAACTGCAAGCAACAACAAGGATATGACGAATTCATACCATGCAAGGTGAATTTAAGAGTTAATTCACTTATTTATTTCATTTAAAGCCATGCATGCAACAACCTTTTCATTACAAGAACTAATCTTTCTCTTAACGTATATTTTTCTTGGTTAATCTTGAATTCCATAGTCATGAGCATGATTCTTCAAATGCATGGGATTAGAGTGGAGAAATCTTACCTAGAGATGGCGAAAGAAGAAGAAGGTGCAGGTGTATGTTTCCTTAAGCCACTCCTTTACTTCCCTCTTTCTTTTTTTCTTCTCTATGTTGAACTCTCACCTTCAAAGCCTCTCCCTCTCTCTCTCTCTCTACGTGTCTAAATAGTGTATACCCAACAAGACCCACTGTTTGCCTTATACCAACTACATGGATGCATAGATGAGTAGGACACATGCACACCTTATTGTATTCAATTTTTTTTTTATTAATTTTTTAATTCATTCAACCAAGGCTAAGAAATTAAATAAAATTAACTTCACGTAAATTAAATTAATCTCATCATTTTATGGCATAAAGCAAACTGAATTTAATTGTCCTAATGTGGATTAGGCTCTATTCCTATTCAATTACTTAATTCCAACCTGACAAAATTTAACGAGTCAGACATGTTTAATTCATATGGCACATAATAACAATACCAATACAATGCCAATCAATACAAGCATATGTCATATGGCATATAATCCACAATTACCACATAACCATATAAGTAACGGTAAGCATATAATTAAGATAATTAATTTGCTTAATTAGGGAGGTGGTTGTCACACCTATCCACAAGTTTGATTATGTAGTATAACTTATTTCGCTTGACCTTTCTCATCGTCCAAGCATATTGGTTCATGTGTTTCAGTCAATACACAATCCTAATGAGTAGTTGTGGTTGTAGCATGGAGCTAGTTGGATGATTCCCAAGAGCTGATGTTGAGAAAGTTGTTAGTTTCCATTGTTGTTGTTTTCTTGGAAGTAAAGTAAGAGTTTTAGGTCAGAGGTGTTGAAAACTCTCTTCTCAATCCGAGTTAAGCATGGAAAGGGATGTCATATCCTTATTCCATGAGTATGATGATGAGTCTTCAATCACTTTTGATGAATCTCTTACTTTCAAAGCAAAGCTTTTACCAACAAATGGTGGCAATCTACTCTCTTAAATTAATATCATGGATTTAGGTATTAATTTACCCTTATCCACAAAGAGATGAATGTCGGTTTCCACTTATTTCTTGAACTTGATTTCTTCCAACCTCAATCCATTTCATTTGATAATCTATTGTAAATATCCCGTGGTACATAGCTTTTTGCGTTGTTAATTGGGGATTGAGGCCTCTTTGCCTCTTCCTTGAGTTTCTCTAAGAGAGAAAGAGGAAGAAAAGATGAGCACCCTTTGGAAGGTGTTGTTGTTCTATTTCAGCTCTATTGCACAAAACACAGTTTCCCTTGAAACTTTCATTCGACAAGCCAAGAAACAATCCGCCCAGCAAAACTTTCATCTGGCCGGCTAACCTTTCTCCAGGCAGAATAGTGCAGCTTATAGAGGATGATATCCTTGGTTTTTTAGGCTACTATTTGTAATTTATTTGCTATTATCTTATGATTTGTTAGATTCAGTTTCATTTGGCTGAATCAATTCATTTATTGTTGCAATAACTTCTAACACCACATCTTCTATTCATTCATTATTGTAATAACTTCCAATCCCACGTCTTTTGTTTATTAATTGTTGTAATAACTTCTATGTATGTTGATAAACATCATGTTTTATTTATCATACCTATGCCTTGCATCCACTTTTCATGCATCCGGATTCAGCTCTCTGCATTTATGGGATTTATCAGTTAAAACATAATTTTGTGCACTACCTCATGACTTGAGATGATTCACATGTCACATATTAGTAGCCGAATCCTTAGTTGCATTTTATGTATGTATTGCATTAGCTATTTGTATAAAAAAATCATGCATATGTTTATGAATTTTTTAACACTTAAAATACAAACGTCATTTTGTGATTACTCTAAAATCTAATTTACATAAATTAAGTTAATTTTTAAATCCTCTTAATCAATGTCAATAATATATTAATTTATATTATTTTTTAAAATTTTGTGATTTCAAAATATACAATGTTATAATTACTATTTTTAATTTCAATGGTTATATTATGAAATCTATATATATATACTTTTATCTATCTATTATATAAAAAAATTATTGGGTTTAAAACTTCTAATCCAATTTTTTTTATTATATTTTTTAAATAATAAAATACAAAAATACATGTGTCATAAATTCATTAGTTATTTCACTTTAGTTATAATTATTGATATTTTTCATTATTATGTTAATATATTTCTGTTTTCATAATTATCATTTTTCAAATTGTTAAATGTATGGTTCTTTTATGATCGTAATAGTGGTATACACGTGCATTACTCGTGGTATTTGTAATTATATTTTTTTAATTGAAAACTTTATAAAAATATAAAAGAAATAGATATTAGAAAAATAGCATTTCATAGTGAATTTATAAACTATGTGGATTTATCAACCAAACACAAAAATAATACTTTACAGTGGATGAGAAAAGTGAGACATTTGGTATTAGAAAGCTGTAGAACCATTGATATAAAATAAACTGATGATGTACAAATTTGTTTTGACCGATGAATAACTAAGCAGAAATGGTAAGAAAGAAGAAACTTAAACCCAGAATTTATCGAGAATCCTGATAAATGATTTAGATTCAATTCTTAAATGATGAGTCCTACTTCTAAAATAAATCTCAACCACACATGTATTTTTTAAACAAATTTTATAGTAAAAATTTTGAGTTTGTAGAAGTCCTTGTAACAAAGACAAATGTGTGCTATCAAAAAGTGGTTGGATTCTCTCTTGTAAAGTACAACATAAGTAAAAGTTGTATATGTGAAAAATAATGAAAAACTTACACCTTAGATAGAAGATAAAGTGTCTCTAAATGAATAGATGTGTCTGTTCAATTCAATTTTGTGATGATTTGTAGGAGTATGACCATTCGATCTATATAAAAAATACTAATTTTTAACTTTTAAAATTAGGGTTGAGTTTAAATTTGAGAAAACTTGACGGCTTCATGGGGCTCACCAACCAAAAGTTTTATTTTGATAATTCGAACCGTTTATTTTGTAGAACCCTTACTATGTATCATTCATAGAAAAAAAATTTATATTGATCTGATAAGTATAACATTTTTATTTTATCACATGTCTCTAAAAAAATAGACGACAAATATATTTTTAAAAATAAACTATTTTTTCAAACAATTACAATAAATTTACACGTAGAGTCGTACAAAATGAACAATTCGTATCATTAAAACAACACTTGTGATGAGTCTCACAAACCTGTCAAATTCTATCATGTATATATTTGAATTCAGATTTGAATTGTTATGTCCTGGGTCTTAGACTTGACCCGTATTGCATAGTCAGATAGTTTGTTTTACTTTTGGCATTTTGATTATCGTATTAGGTCATTGAGATTTCAATTATGTTTTTACTTAACCTCTCTTAATGTTTCTGAGTTAAAATTTTGAGTTTTGGACATTGGAACTTGTATCAGGGTGTGAAATCAAAATTTTGACTTTTGTTGGCAAAACCGCTTGTGCGGATTTGACAACTACTCGAATGGAATCACTTAGGATTTTTGGGGAATTCTGGACAGAAAAACCATTCGTACGAACTTGAAAACCGCTCATGCAAATTTTGGTAGGAATTCTAGGTTTTTCTCTAGCTCAAACCACTTGTAAGAGCATCTCCAATGGAGTTGCTATTCAACCTGCCAAAGCTAAAATTTGACAAGAATGGCAAAAAAAGGTCTCCAATGGCCTGCTATTTTACTTGCCAAACATAGCAGATGCCATATCTGTTCTCAAATTTGGCAAGTTGAATAGTAGCTCCCAAGCTTGCCAGATCAGCAAATATCAATAGAAATTTGGCACCAAATTCAGTTCAAAAAAACACAATTGAAACAGTAGGGAACCCAAAAAATTCAGAATCGAACCCAATTTTCAGAATCAAGCCCAATTTTCTATTTTGTTGCCAAATCAACAAATTTCAGAATGAATTTGACTACCAAAATTCGGTTTCTTTTAATTTTTTTTTTTAATCATTTATCACCAATTCAGTCAATCCAAATCAGATGGTATGCATTCACAATAAACCAAACCAAATCAGATGGACAAAAATAAAATTAATGGATGAACATACCAAATTGAACAAAAATAGGTGGTTGAACAAAAATTAAACAAAAAATCAAAATAAATAATTAAGAAAATTATAGCAAACATACCAAGTTCTTTGAAGGTCCCTCCAAAGATGCTTGAGTTCTTTGAAGATCCGGTTTGGATCCATCGCCAGATTTGAGTTTCAAAAATCGCGATCACCTCAAATCCACATCAACAACTAGAAAATTAAAGAAAAAAAATCAAAGCATATATATATGAGTATGTATATAGATGGAGATCGTACTAGAGACAGAGAGAGAGACAAAATGGGAGACGATTGTGTGGAGGTGAAGACTTGGGACCAAGGATAGAGCGAGAGCGAGAGAGAGAGAGAGATCAGAGAGTAGAGAGATCGGTGAAGACTTGAGCTCAAGGACAGAGACACTCAGACAAAGACAGAGAGAGACGTTTGGATGATGGACAACAGTGAGAAAGTGAGACGAAGAGTGAAAACAGCTTCATAGGTAGAGAGAGAGAGAGAGAGACGTTTCGATCACGAAAGAGGAGAATGGACTAGTTTGAGAAAAGGGAAGACAGAGAGAAGGGGAAGAAGAGTGAAAACAGACAGAGGGGGAAGACAGAGTGAGAGAGAAGGAGATAGAGTGAGAGAGTGAGAGGGAAAACAAAGTGCAAACAGAGAGAGAGAGGTTTCGATCATGGAAGAGGAGAAGGGAGAGTGGTTTGAGGAGGGGGAAGACAGAGTGAGAGGGAGACGAAGACAGTGCATATCGGTCGAAAGGAGGAGGGTGGATTATTCTAGACGATGCATATCAACCATTGATGGTTTATATGTGGACGGTGGAAATGGTCTCATTGTGTATAAAAGAGCCGTTGTGCTCTGTTTGGTTTAAAATTAAAAAAAAAAAACAAATTAATTTTTTTTTTACAACAGCTATCTTCAAACGGCTATTTCCCCTAAACGGTAATATTTTAAATTTATATAATTGAAACCCTTCATATCAATTTTATTTCACACAAACATTTGGATTTATTTTTTCTTTTCTCTCTCTTCTCTGAATTTGATTTCATAGCAAACCTCTAAATTATTTTCTTTTTAGTTTTTTCATCCAATCACTATGGAAGGTTCATCAAAAACAAATAGAGGAAAATCATTCACCATTGAAGAAGATATGGCAATTTGTAAATCTTGGTGTCACATTTCGGAAGACCCAATTGTTGGCAATTCGCAATCATATGCTCACTTTTGGGAGAGAATTTATGAAAATTATTGCTTACTTCAGAATGATTAGTCCAGAACACAAGTGTCTATGCAATCTCGATGGGGTATAATCATGAAATCTTGTAACAAATTTCGAGGGTGTTTAGCGCAAGTCGAAAATCTTCACCCAAGTGGGATTTCTCAAGTTGATATAGTAAGTTTTCATCTTCAGTTATTATGTTTAGTTTTGTAACGCCCTCAAAAAAACAACATAAAACCCAACAATAAAGACATGCATTGATATATAAAAGATCCACAATCTTCCATTAACAGAGTTTCATTACAAAAGTATTACATGTTAACAACAAAAGCAAATGCCCTAAGGGCTTACAGCTTTCCAAGTTAACACTTGGTTACAAAAAGTGGAGTACTAACTCATTTACACTTTAAGCCCTTGGCTTGAATTTACATGTAATACATCAAAAGAAAGACAACAAAAAGTATGCCCGCCCTTAGCCTCCCAAGCTATGTCCTTGGAGGTGGCATGCTACCTGTACCTGAAAATGATGTTCCCATATAGGGTGAGCCACAGCCCAGTAGAAATACACTAAACCAATTATGAATAATGACTAAAAGATTAGCAGTTGATAGGTGGCCAACACTTTACATTTTCATTCCCCATTTCCTTACAAATTCTCAATTTATAACCATGGCTCAGAACCTGGCCAACAACTCATATGGGACAGTAATTCATGTCCAACAATTTCCCATTTCACCAAAAGACAAGCATACTAGCTATATCAACACTTCCAAAGACAAGCATACTAGCTATATCAACACTTCCAAAGACAAGCATATGAGCTGTGTCAACACATCACTAGATAAGCATATGAGCTATATCTCTGGAGTCCATCCCCTATCTTCTCCCAAACAACATCCGGTTCAGAGGTCCATCCCCTATCATCCCCTAAACCGTGGAGTACATCCCCTATCTCCTCCAACACAACACACAATGCATATAACCAATTATTATACACATCAATCAATACATAAATTTAATGTATTCCTTCAATCGTCACAATCAATGACACATTTCAATGATCAGTTTTAGTTTGCCTAATCATCATGCATTGTCTACAACAATCAAGACTATCCTCCACCGATAGCCCAAAGCAGTTATTTCTATACAGAAAATAAGTGCAACAAATGGATATAAAAACCACATTTCAATTCCTCATTTCTTACAATTAATTACCCCAATTAATTAATCAATGTAATTAGGGTATTTTCCATAATTAACATTACAACCCTTAGGTTCCATTTTTTTCTATCACTGTTTCAACATTAATTCCATGTTTCTACACCAAACATGCCTCTAGGTTTATTATAAATAAAACCCCAACTTTTGTAAAATTACACAAAGGCCCAAAGTTTTCTCAAAATTACACAACAACTTCCAACACATCAAAATGCTAAAATTAAAAGACAAAATCCATAAAGAGGAGTAGGATATCCCTACCTCAAAAGATGAGCTCCAACGGAGATGAAGACCAAAATCAAAATGTTCCAAATCCCGAAATTTTCAGATTAAAGTGTAGCCCTCGACGATCAACACAACTTTTGTAAAGGCCAAAAGTGAGGAAACAACTCCTACTAGATCAAATCTAAGAGAGAAGTTAAGGTTCTAGAGAGAGAGGCTCTCAAATGGTGTTCTTGGAAAAGTAGGAGAGAGAAAAGAAGGTGAAAAAGTGATTTAAAATGCCCAGCCACTCTCAGTTATACGACATGTCTGCTCGAGCGCAGAACACACCACTCGAGCGTAAAGACACAGGAAACAAGGTCCGCTCGAGCGCAAAGAGTCCCGCTCGAGCGCTAAGACACAAAAATAAAGTTCGCCCGCTCGAGCGTGAAATCCAGTCCGCTCGAGCGTGAATCTCCCCCTCCCAGAACATTCACCAGAAATGTACCGTCCGCTCGAGCGCTAACAATCCCGCTCGAGCGCTACCCGCTCGAGCGCAGAAATCACACCTGCAGAAATTTTGCAGGGCACGAGATACTGGAAGTATGCAATCTCCGCTCGAGCGCTCAAAGGCCCGCTCGAGCGGAAAGACCAAAATACCAAAACAGAGGGAATTAAACCAAGACTCAATCCACCCACTCGAGACAAGTCCAACACATCCTAAAGTTCAAACAAATGACATTAAAGGATGACAACAAGGTAGACACAACTACCAACTCCACGGAACCGAGTCCGGAATACAACTGTATAGTAAAGGGAATACCGGGATCGCTATAAGTTTCTTATTCTGGTATCGTATAAAAATTAACTAATTAAATAATGTTTCAATTTTTTTGATATAGATGCTTTAAGCAAAACTGTTATACCATCAAGATGAAAACAAACATTTTGCTTTTGAACATTGTTGGCCAATCTTGCAAGACAATATCAAGTGGTAAGATGTAGCTCCTACGAATACGGTAAAGTCAAGGATGCATATATCGTTTACCCCTAATTCAGCCCCCGATTCCCCTATGGATAACTGCATTTCTCTTGAAGACAAGAACAGTCCAAGTGTTGGTAACAATCCAACTGTTGGTGAGGGCAGTGTCTCAGCAAGGGGTAAAAGGCCTATGGGTAGGAAAGCTACAAAAGAATTATTTCGAAGAAATTAAGTCATTGACACTAAAGTCCAAAAAATAAACATACAATTGGAGATATTTAACCAACACCTTGCTGAGAAAGAAAAGAAAAAAGAGGAAAGAGAAGAAAAAAGGATTCAAGCACTGCAGGAGATGAAAGAACTTGAGATGAAAAAACATGATTCTGAGATGAAAAAGGAAGAACACAAAATTATGACTACGGACATTTCTTATTTGAACCCTCAGATGAAAGCGTATTACACAATGCGAAAAAATGAGATTTTCGCCAAGTGGTCCTCAAATGTGAGCAACCCAAATTTTTATTTTCCCCTACCTCCTAAGGAATAATTACAAGATAATGTATTTTTAAATTTTGCAATATCATTTAATTTTTGATGTAATTATTAGTCTTTATTTGCAATGTCATTTTTTATTTTGTAATAAAATTTCATGTTGTTTTTTTTTTATTTTTGAGTATTTTAATGTAATATTATTTTCTACTTCACAATGTAATGAAATTTTTCAATAAAGTATAATGCAAAAAAATAAATACATTTTTTCAAATGAAGGCAATAAAAAGATAAAATAAAAATACATTAAATGAAGATAATTTTATTATAATAAAAAGACATTAATTGACATTAAATGACATTAACTGTCATTAAAAAGATAAAATACAAACTTAATCTAACTCTCCAGCTTGGGACCACAAGTGTTCAATTAGATCATTACGAATTGCATTATGGGCTTCAGTAAATCTAATCCTCTGCCGATTCAACATAAATTGAGCATACTCCTCATTTGGATCGCGTGACACGTGACAACGGGTATTACTGGTATCAGTCTCAAGTTGTGCTACACTACGTTCATTTTTTAGAATATCACGCTCGTCTTCAATGATCATATTGTGCAAAATAATGCACATCTTCATGATGTAGTACAGATCCTCATCACTCCAACCTCTAGCTGGAACTCTGACAATATTAAATCGTGCTTAGAGCACTCCAAATGCCCTTTCGACATCCTTCCGACATGCCTCCTGCATCCTCGCAAATAGTTGTCTCTTTGTGCCTTGAGGTTGAGATATTGTTTTCACAATCGTTGCCCAACGAGGATAGATACCATCAACAAGATAATACCCCATGGTGTACGCCTGATTATTGATGGTGTAGTTAGCAGTAGGGGCACGCCCTCTAGTTAATTCAACAAATAAAGGCGACCTGTCAAGAACAGTAATATCATTTAGAGAGCCAGGCATGCTAAAGAAAGCATGCCAAATCCACAAGTCATAGGAGGCAACTGCCTCGAGTACAACTGTTGGTTTGTGATAGTGTCCAGTGTAAGCACCGGCTTGGGCAGTTGGACATTTATCCCAACTCCAGTGCATACAATCCAAACTCCCTAACATTCCAGGAAATCTGCGCTGCTCTCCCTCTTGCAATAATTTGGCGACATCTGTTTCATTTGCGGATCTTAAGTAAACGACTTCATAGGTAGCAATAATTGATCTGGTAAAAAAATTCAAGGCGGCAATTGTAGTACTGTCGCTGATTCTAATGTACTCGTCTACAGCATCGCAGGCACGCCGTACTGCAGGATCCAAAGTGTTGCAGTCATCTTCTATATACCGGATAATCCAGGAGCACCAGTGGCATCACAAGTTTGGATGAAGTACTCATTCACTTGTTGAATATCATGTAAGATACTAACAAACAATGACCGCCTCATTTGAAAACATTTTCAGAAGTATTCTTCTGGATAGACAGGATTATTTGCAAAATAATCTCTATAAATTTGTTCGTTGCCTTTGACCCTCTTATGATTAATGTATCGACGACCACTTGTGGAACCAACACGTCTGGTTTGTTGGTTTAGGCTTAACGTCTGTATTCTTTGTTGTTGCGCTGTGAACAGTTGCATCATGATGATATCATCATCATATGATGAAGATTCATTAAAATCTCCATTCAATATAGCTTTAGTCAAATTGTTCATTTTAGGTGGATGGGTGAGTAGGTGAATATGAAAATTGTAGAAAATCTTCTGAGTGGGTACAGAGAATTTAGAAGATATGAAAATGAATGGTAGGTGAATATGAAAATTGTAGAAAACCTTATGTTATATTTATAGAGAAAATTGTGTGTGGGTGAATGATGGATGGTTGTTAGGTGGGTGGATGAATAATGGATGGTTATTGAGTGGATAGTTGTTAGTGAATGAATGTTGGGTTAATAATGGATGGTTGTTGGTGGTAGGTTGTTGGTGAATGAATGATGGGTGAATGATGGATGATTGTTGGTGGGTAATTGGTGATTGTTTATTTTTTATGTGTAGTTAAAAAAAATTATTAAATATGTGGTGATATGTTTTTTGGTGGGGTGAATTATATTTTATTTTTTTTCCAATTATTTGTTTATTTTTTTTTTTTTTATATTTGTCTAGTTGGGAATAATATAAATATATAATTTTTTTTACAAACAGGTAAAAAAATGTCACCAAAAACAAAAAATAAACAAAAATAAAATCACAAAAAAAACCTATATTCAAACAACACCTACAAACTTAGAGGAAAAGTTATTTGAGATTTGCCAAAATAGCAAATGACCATTGAAGCACCATTGTTATAATTTGGCAAAATAGCACTATTTATTGCCAAATTATAGCAATAGCAATAGCATTATAGCAACAATTATTGGAGATGCTCTAAGGGGTAAAATTTGGTCGTGCGAAATTTGAACCACTCGTGCAGATTTCGGCGCATCTGTCTCAAATTTTAAGCTATTTTCCTCAAATCTGATGCCAAAAACGTGTTTTACATACTTTCTCATATCTCTCTCTCTCTATATATATATATATTCATCTTTTCTCCTCAATCTCTTTACAAACCTACCCAAACTCAAACTTCTGTCTAAAATTTAACAAAAACTATCAAGATTTTGATAGGGCTCTTTAAACCAAATTGAAGAGAGCGACGAGTGGCTATGTTCTCACCGATCGAATCAAGATTTCACCAACGTTGGATTTTAGGGTTTTCATCTCCTTCCTCTACCAAGCTTGAGGTAGGGACATTTTTAGGGTTATATATATATATATATATTTGTGCAAGTCTATGCTTCTTTGGAATCTTTCTCTCATGTTTGAACTATGGTTTTTGGGTTCATGAAATCTTGATGATTTTAAAAGTGGATTTTCTCTATATTTCTCCAAACTTTTGAGAGTATGACCTATGTTCTAAAGTGTGAGTGTTGTTTTGGAAAAATCCTTTCAAAAATGAGACAAAAACCTAGTTTTGTTGGAAACCTTAGAAATTTGGGGATTTTAGGAAAAATGTTAAGATATTATGAAATTCATGCTTGATAAATTATTATAGTAAATAAATGATGGAGGAATTTCTATAGTTGTATCTAAAGAGGGATTTCATAGAGAAATGAGAAATGTTTGATTTTGAAGCTTAATGAATAACTTATTGTTGGTTTGTCTTGGAAAGACCAAGTTTAAAAATGATGATTAACATGTGAAGAATGCATGTAATATGATATTGTTATTTATCTCTCGAAAGTTATATTGTGAAATTGCATTGAGGAGAGATATGGATATTTGATCACAATGGAAGATTGTGTGGTGGAATTTAAAATGGAACTATTATTATTGAAAATTATTGCCTTGAGAAACGAATTGTTTTGTGAAACAAGATCATCTTGAATTGTTTTGGAGTAAATACGTTGGTAAGTCCGAATAGGAGGTGTAGTTTGGTATTGATTTGGTTGGCCTAAGTGTCCATGGTAAAAGACTGAGAACACGTGCGAATGAGGTACCTTGTTGTAGACGCGCTCCTGGAGAGCTCCCGAGGGAAAATCTCTCGTTTTGTTCTCTGAGCTACTACAGTTTGGACTCAAATGTCACAGTTCTGAATCTAATCTCACAATGTGCGATGTGAGACCGATAAATCACCAAAGAGTCCGAATCCGGCAAATCGTTTTGGAAAACTAATTTTTATAAAGAAGTGCCAAACATGGACTGCTTTGCCAGATACAGAGTTGCCACCTAAATATTTTATTTTGGGAAAATTTAGGAAACCCTGACTCGTGCCTAAGGCCACGTGTCCGTCATCACCAAAGTTGCCTCGGCTCGGGAACTTGGGTACGATTGAGGAAGGTCATCTATGAGCATCCCCACTCGCCCAATCAAAGATCGGCTTGTACTAAGTATGATATCATGTTTTTGAAAACACATGTGCTCTTATTTCGGTTAATTAGCTAATCTTACTATGTGATGAGCACAGCAAACAAGTATAGACTAGATCGCCTAATTTGGAACCAAGCATCGCATATCCGTTTGTTTGGAAAATGGTTTGAAGTTTGCTACTCGCAAGTAGGCTAAAATACGGATTTCAATGAATTGTTGCAATTCAAGTAATCCAACTTTCACCCACAGGCATTCAGGCAGTTAATCATGTAAGCAATTAGCCTCATGGCAAGCATGCTTTCATGGCAACATTAACACATGTGCAGTATGCTAAAGCGTAAACACTCACAATATACTCCGAGCCAAAACAAAGAACTAGTTAGAAATCATGCATGATCCTAGTTCATGTTAAGATGGCTAATGCAACACATGCGAAAATGCAACTAAAATAGGCTCGGCTATTCTAGAATGTCATGTGAAATGCAACTTGCTACATATATTCAAGTAGGTATTAAAATACAATGTAGTTAGTATGATGCGCCGAACCCGGTGCATGCAAGACAGATGAATGAATGCACGCATGCGAGCATAAGGTATGCTAAATGAAATATGCCCTAAAACTAACCATCGTAAGCAGTTAAGTAAAAGGGAGAAAGAAATAGAGATTGGAAGACATGCATCACACACACGCACGCTTATTACAACAATTGGCCCTCTCGAGGGAGGGACCAAATAAGAAGCTAACTAGCTAATCTAAGCCAATTAAACTAATTATTACACAACAAATTAATTAATTAATCCTAGTTGTTAATCATATTATTTAATTTTGATTATTTAATTTTGATGATGTCTAAAATATTATTTGTAACAATTTGGATTTTTCTAATATACGTATAATTTTGATGATGTCTAAAATATTATTTGTAACAATTTGGATTTTTCTAATATACATATTATTTGACCCAAAATATTATTTTTTTAAAATATATATTTGTTAAATATTATTTAAATAAAAATATTTTCAAAAGCTTTACTATTCACTTTTTGAAAAATAGGGTTAATTACTATTCATCTTTTGACAAATCGATTAGTTATATAATTTTGATAAAAATGATTGATTGGTTGTATTATTTTGACAAATTTGATATTTATGGGTTGTCTTGTTTTGACAAAATTAATATGGAGTGGTAGAATATATTTAGTTTAAAATCTTTACAACTTGTACAATATTTTAAAGAGGGCATATATTTTCAGATCCATCATAAATATTATTTAAAGAGATTTTTCTGTGTATGCAAATATTTGATCAGAACATATATAACGTTATATGCAGAATACATCACGTGCGCTATTAAATTTTTTTACATTACATTGATTATATCATATCACACTACACTACATTGATTATATCATATTATAATCAAGCAAGAAGAAAAAGATGGAGTTATATATATATATTTATATATGTATATATATATATTATAAACAAGATGGAGAAAATTATTTGTTTGTTTGAAAGTTGTGAACTTTGTATTAATTTGTCTACAAAAACGGTGGCTCCATATTTGAAAAAAATAAAAAGAAAAAATTAGTCTTATTTTTATTCTTATCATTTGCTGACTATTTAAAATTAAGGAGTGTACTTATGTAAGCGATGACATCAAGAGCCTGATTATGTAAGCCATGACATCAGGAGCGTACTTATATAAGCGATGGCGTCAGGAGCGCGCTTATGTAAGCCATGACGTCAGCAAGGAGCGTCCAACGGGTATATTTTTGTGTATAAATAGAGGTGTTGGATGTGGAGAAGAAACCAAGAACTTGAAAAGAAAAATTTTCTGTGAGCTTCAAAATTCTGAGTATTCTGCTCTTTCACTTTCAGATCTAAGTCTAGCATTTGCTCTTACACTTTCATATCTACTCTTTGTGAGAGAATTATTATAAAAGAGGGTTTAAATTACCCTTATTCTTATTCCTTATTTTTTAGAGAGATTTTGTAAGGGTAAGGCTTTTATTGTTGAGTGAGGCTCAATAGATAAGAGTAAGTCCTGTGCCAAATCCACAAGCTTGGTGGTGTATTTATTCAATTGATAGTAAAGAAATTCTCAAGGAGGTTCCTTGGGGAGTGGACGTAGGCCGGCGTGCCGAACCACTATAAATCGCAGTGTTTGATTTTCTCTCCCTATCTCTCTTACTTTTATTTTGATAATTATTATTCTGTTTTTTTTATTTATTAAAATTCTGAATATTGTGTTAATTTTAATACTGTGAAATTTTTAATAACCCAATTCACCCCCGCCTCTTGGGTTGCCTATCTGGGATAACACTAGTTAACTAATTATTACATAATGAATTGAATAGCTAACGCATTAACTAATTAAAGTACAAACCAAAGCAAATGCAAGCTATCTAAGCATGGCAGCTAAGGAAAGCAGTAAATCAGGAGCCTCAGAGGGAGAGGAATGCATGCAAGCCCGGTCGCCTTGTTCGGAAATCCAATGCGATGCCCCGATTTGCCTCTGTTTTCATCTGTCCTCAAAACTCTGCACCAAGCTCCAGAAAGATGAAACTCCACCTTGGGAATCTAGTGGGAGGGTGGCCGACCACTTTTGGTCTCTAGAAACACCTGCCGACCACTTTTGGTTATTGAAAAACCAGAAAAGTGGTCGGCCAGCTACTTTTTCTGGCTGGCCGGCCAGTTGTTACTGCTGAACTACAATTTGCTGTAACAGAGAGCAAGAAAGGGCATGGCAATGTATTTGCAAGATATGTGTGCACAACCACCCTCCCTATCATGTCATGAACTCAAGGGAGTGTAGGTTCTCGACCCTCGGGCCACCAATCGCGCATTTCCATGCATGATGGCCGAGAGGCGAAGTTACACAATTCAATATGAAATGAATGCACAAGTAAACACATAAAGCCTAAAACTTTATCATGGATGATCAAGAGCGTCGGCGACCGGGAATTAAGGCACATTTCATCACTTTAAGTATGAAACGTCCCTTGTTTCCCGTGTTTGGACTAACACCTATTCCAAATACAATGCAACACAAGCATGGCATATATGTAATGCAACTACATGACATACACAATGCAAGGGACAAGCATACAACAACATGCAATGCAACATGATCAAACTACCAATGCAAATGGCATGCAAACAATGCTAACACATGCATGCACAATGCAATGCTACAAGGGCAACTTGGCAATGTTAGGAATATGCATACTCAATGCGAAGAAACAACTTGGCATACACAATGCTATGAACTACATGGCATACACAATGCATAATGTAAGATGGTATACTCAATGCAATGAAACAATATGGCATACTCAATGCAATATACATGGCATAATCAATGGACTTAAACCAAAAGGGGTGGACCTCAGTCATGCCCAAATTAGTGGCCATTGGTGATGAAATGAAGGCACATAATGCAAGGCATGCATGCACAATGCATTGGCCATCAAAGAGGCCAAAGAGCACAACTCTCAAGAGCGCTCAATGAGTGACAGAAGTGGAAGTGTAACAACACTAAATGCACTAAAATGTAGCAAGAAATGATGCCAAATCATTCAAACAACATAAGTAAAGCATGCTAGGGTCCTAAGGCATGAAAGCTAGCAAAGAGCAGCACAAAGGAGGCATGCAATACATGGCACAAATGCATGAACTAAGCATGGACAGAGCTCAAGCAGGTCAAAACAAGGACCAAAACATGCTGAGATAAGGGCCCAAAGACCTAGGCATGCAAGCATACGAGCTAAGCCATAAGCTAGGCAAACATGGACAATACTTAGAGGCATTCAAAGTATGAATGAAGTAGGAACATAAGCATGCTATAAGCTCTGAAATGTCATGTTAGATGATGTCAAATCATGTACACAACACAAATGAAGCATGCAATGGTGCTCAAAGCTTGAAGCAAGCAAGAGCACTTGTACTACAAGTATACAAAACATGAAGCATGTGACGAAGGCAACCCAAAACAGTCCTAGAACATGTTAAAATGAGTCCAAAACATGCATGGAAGGAGGCTAAAACATGCTAGCATGAGGGGCATAAGACATGATACATACAAGGCAAATAATGTGGATTACACTACACCTATTAAGACCAAGCATGGATGACTTAAGCAATAAAAATCAGAGTTATATCATGGCATAATAACCCCAAAAATACATTGAAATGGTGGCTCGCAAGCTATGGCATGAAGGCATACTCAACGGTTCATGTTAAGGCATAAAGGGGAAAACCCTCCAACGTATTGAATGAGTAACAAATGTGAATGCATGGCCATGAAACATGGACTGAAATCACATAAAAAGTGATGCCAAATCATTGAAATAAGCCAAGTAATGCATGCTAGAGGATTCAATACACAAAGCTAACAAGCTAGATTGAACCAAGGCTATACAAAGCAAGTCATGCATGACCAATACAACATAAATCAGATCTTAAACATGCTAAAACATGAACAAAGTCTTCTTTAAGTTAAGCCAAAAGCATGCTAAAATGACATGTTACAACATGATGCATATTAGGCTATTTCATGGGATTGCACTACAAGTGCATGGAGCATGCAAAGGCTAACCAAACCAAACCCTAACAAAGGTATGACATGGCAAAACATCACCAAAAACATGCTGAAATGGAAAGAAAACAAGCTAGAATGACATGCTACTTCATGAAGCATACAAAGCTAGTTTAAGGGATTTACACTACAAGTGTATTAGGCATGCAAGAGCCAACCAAACCAACCCAAAAAAGATCTAAGGCATGTTAAAACAACACCAAAAACCCACTGAGATGGCTCCAAAACAAGCTAGAAAGACATGCTCAAACATGAGGCATACAAGACTAGATTGTGTGATTTACACTACAAGTGTATTAACCATGCATGGAGTGACCAAAGCAAGCAAAAAAAGTGGTATGCCACAGCAAAATAACCACAAATACAAGCTAAGATATGGTCAACATACACTTAGTAAAGATGCTCAAACATGAGGCATATTAAGGCATGTATTGAAGATGCAAGGAAAGGGGATGGCCCTCCCCTTCTTAGGACCTTAAAACACCATCCCCACCACTGAAATCCCTCTGGACAGTGGTGAGAAGGCCAAAACAAGGTGGTCCCGAAACTCACAAAAAAGGCTCAAAAATAAGGCCAAACAAGGCTTGAGAGGGGGTAAACAACCCCAAACACAAAAGTGATCTTAAACAAAGATCAAAAGCATGCAAAAATAGAACTTTTATCAATTATAAGTCAAGCTTAAAACAGCATGAAAGATAGGCTAAAAGCTTAACCAAGAAAGGGGGATTTAAAGGTCACAAGCTCACCCTTGAAGACCTTCTTTATAACTACAACTCCAGCAGGTTTTTCAAGCTCAAGACAGCCCAAGAACACCAAAATCTGTCCCTAAGCACCTCAGTAGCAAAAGGATGGTGTTTGAGTGTGTGTTTGTGTGTTAAAGTAAGATAAACCTACACTTTAAGGCATGAAAATGAAGCAAACAAGGTAATATAGATGCAATACTATATCTATCCTCTTCCCTCAGATTTTCTGAACCTAGAGGAGGGAGGAGGAGCCTCCCCCTTATAGAAGAGGAAAGCCAAAGCTTCTTGGAGAAGCTAAGCTTGAATGCCATCCCTCCATACACGTGTATGGAGGATGGCTCAAATGCTCTCCAGCTGTGCCAGCTGTCCCAAAATATCTCCAAAAAGGTATCAAAAAGCAGCCGACCACTTGAAGTGGTCGGCCTGCTAGTTTAAGTGGTCGGCCAACCACTTTAAGTGGTCAACCAGAGCAAAAACTGGTCGGCCATAGGTGGAAGAGATCAACACACTAAATGCAAGGTGGTGGTGTGGTGGCCGACCAGAAAAGATGGTCCAAAGACCAAGAAAGCCAGTTATCTAACAAGAAAACTAGCTGGAAAAAGGAAAAGTGGTCTCCAAGGAGAAATACTGGTCTCCCACCCTTGTACCACCTTCCAAACAAGGAAAACAAGGTTTGTACCAAAAACAAACCAAAGCGGATGCAAGATGAGAAATCGAGAGGCGAAACACGCGGCCAAAAGCCCCGAAAACTAGCTAGCGAGCATCAAAAGTGGTATGCAACCACAAAAGTGGTCTCCCGTACTACAGTGTTCCTCTAGGCAGAGGCAACAAGGTGTGGTTCAAAAATCACGCCAAACGGAGAATGTTAAGCGGTCCCGAGACAAGGCGCGCGGCCAAAGGCTCCAAAAATCGGAAACTAGTCTCCAAACGGGAAAAGTGGCCTACGACCATGAAAAGTAGTCTATGACCACAGAGAGATGGTCTACAAGACCACTCCCTCCCTCCGGGAAGGGAAAACAAGACTTGGTTCACAAACCGAGCCAAAGCACAAAAAGTTCCGAGGCCCGGAGGCAAGGCACTCAGCCAAAACTCTGAAACCTCAGAACGAGCACAACATGCACCATCACCGAGCGCTCAATCGATGACGTCTGAGTCTTAAGGTCGGTCAAAAATGGGGTGTCCACACACGTGCCTTTCGGTCAACAACTAGTAAAGTGGTGAAGTGCTTAATATGCCTACTTGCAGACACCAACTTAGGGATTACTTGACTCGTATTTACCACCCTTTGAATTATATTGAAGTTATTGAATTATTGTGTTTTCAAATTTGCATTGTGCATAAGATTTTCAAAAGATAGAGAAATATATTTTGAGCATGACATGGTATATGCATTCATCTCAGGAGACTGTATAAAACGTATATACTTTGTTAAGATCTTCTTATTGGGCTTTGTGCTCACTGTACTGGATTTTGTGTAAGACAAGATGTGGTGATCGCGCCGAGTTAAAGGCATGGAGTGTATTTTGAGGGCACAAGGCTCTTTTTCTTTTGTTGTTATTTTTGACAAGCCGGGGGCTTTAAATGTATGGGTTTGATAACCATTTTGTGTAACCGAGCATAAATCTTGGAACTTGTAGCCCTTGAGGGCATTAAGTTATTTTTGACTTGATGTGTCACATGCTATAGATTCATATTCTAAGAAATGTTGAATGTATTATTACATGTGGAATACTTTTGTTAATCTCTTATAATGAATACAAATGTAACACCCCAAAATAAATAACAATAATCTAACTCGTAACATTTCTTACAAATGATCAACAATATCATATCTTTTATTCCATTCATAACTTTGATCACTAGGAAAGATGATATATGCAATATACATTCATAAAACCCTAGATTCTATATCTATAGCATATGGCATGAATACATAAAATAAAGTAAAAGCAAAACCAAATAATTATATACCCTAATGGCTACAACTTTCCAAGTCGATACTTGGGTACAACAAAATGAGTTTAACTCAATACAGGTAAAACCTGAGGCTTAAACAAAAGTAATTACATCCATAAACAAAATGAAACCTTTAGCTCCAGGTTCTCCCAAGCTACGTCCTTGGTGGATGTATATCATCAACACTTGAAAGTTATTTTCCACATAGGGTGAGCCACATCCCAATAGAGATACTCTAACACAGTATATGAATCTAAGCAAAATTATAAGGTGAATGCATATGAATGTCGTTTGTCAAAGATTCCTCGTTTTCCATCTCAAAACAATGTAATGTCAGATTATAAATCAATTCATAAAAACAATCCTTTTATAACAGAAAACAGGACAGTGGATACAACATACTGAGAATCTCTAAGTATGTGTCTGCCCGTAGGCTATATAAACACTACCAAAACCATTTTACTGGTACTATCCGGAAGGATCGGCACCTAATTGCGCGGGTTTCTGGACGTTCACCAAGGACACATAAGCCGACATAATAACCACAACTACACCTCCTAACTAGATTCACCAAGGTATTCACCCATTTTTTCTCAAAATCAATACATTTACAATGTTCAATATGAAATGATGCTCAATGCATAATGTATGAGAAATTAGTTTCAATTCAACCTAATCCTCATACAATGTCTACAATAATCAAGACTATCATAAACCAATAGCCCAAAACAGTTATTTCTATACACAGATAGTTTCCAATCAAAATATACAATTCCATTGTTTTACAATGGGAGTGATATTACATATTGTGAACTCACCTTTTTCCACGCCCCACCTTTCGTAAAGGGTTTAAAAAGAAAGGCCTCATAGTTCGGACTCCCACGGTTCTGAATCTAGTCTCACAAGTGCAATGTGAAACTGATAAATACCAAAGAGTCCAAATCCGGCAAATCTTTTTGGAAAATCGATTTAAAATCAAATAATGCATTTGCCAGATACAGAGTCGCCACCTAAATATTTTATTTTGGGGAAATTTAGGAATCCCTGACTCGTGCCAAAGGCCACGTATCGGTCATCACCAAAGTTGTCTCGGCTCGAGAACTTAGGTACGAGAGGGAAAGGTCCTGAAATGAGCACCCCCGCTCGCCCGATCAAAGATCGCCCTCTACTAATCATGATATGATTTTTTTTTATCAACATTATGTGTTCTTATTCCGGTTTATTAAACTAGCTTTACTATGTGATGTGCACAAGCAAGTATAGACTAGTTGCAAGACTTAAAACAATTCAACTCATGTTTGTTTTCAAAAATAGTTTGAATTTGCCACCTTAAGTGGGCTTAAAGATGCGGATTTGCCACCAAACATAGTGGGCTTAAAACATGATTTGCCACTCAACAAAGTGGGCTTAAAACATACATTTGTTGAATCGTTCCAATTCAAACAACAAGCCTTCATCCACAGGCATTCAAGCAGTTTAGCATTTAAGCACGTAGCCTCATAGCAAACATGCAAAACATTGCAACATGGTAATCACCCTCATGCAAGCATGCTACAGCATAAAAACTTACAGAGTACTCCAAACCAAAACAAAAAACTAGTTAGAAAGATGCATGATCCTAACTATGCTAAGATGCATAATGCAACACATGCAATATGCAGTTAATAGGCTCGGCTACTAATATGGCATATGAAACAATTTGATAACATGTCGTTAAACACATATTCAAATAAGTATTGAAATTGCAATGCAGTTTGAATGATGCGCCGAGCCTCGGTGCATGCAATACGAATGAATGGATGCAATCATGCAAGCATAAGGTATGCTAATTGAAAATCTCCCTAATCTGACTATCGAAAGTGATTAAATAAAAGGGAGAAAGACGTGAGGTTAGAAGACATACACACATGCACACACACTTATTACAACATTACGCCCTCGCGAAGAAGGGTCCGAATGAATAAGCTAAGCAACTAGCTATGTTTAACTATTACAACACTTGAAATGAATTAACTAACTATTCTAAACTAATTAATTATTACAAATCGAAATCGAATAACTAGTTACACTAACTAATTAATTACAACACTTGAATTAACTAGCTATTCTAAGCTAAACAAAGCGATTAAATAATTAACTATCTACCCCTAATCGACTAAGCAAAGCAACTAAATGGCCTCGGGGGATGAGGGACATATGCATGCTCAGTTGGTTTCCACCCGAAAATGCCACTGCCTCACTGTTGCAAGACTCTGTTTGCACACTTGAACACCAAAGAAGCTACCAACTTCCAAAACACCTCTACTCCCATTTCCATCACACTGAGCAACTTTCTTCATTGATGGCCAACCAGCTACCAATGGTGACCGTCGGCTACTATTGGTGGCCGGTCGGCTACTGTTGGTGGCCGGTTGGCTACTCTTGGTGGTCGGTCGGCCACTCTTGCCCTGAACTTCCTTTTGCTGCAACAGAGAGGAAATAGAGGCAAAACAATGTATTCTCAAGGAGTGTTTGTACTGTTACGCTCCTTATCATCACACAAGTTCAAAAGAGTGTAACTCTTGGCCCTCAAACCATCAACCAAGCAATTTCCATACATGATGGCTAAGGAACCAAGCTTGTACAAACTTAATGAATGCACAAACAAGAACAAAACAACCACCACCATATCATGCATGATCAAGGGCAATGGTGACCAAGGAAAGTGGCACATTTCATCACTTTTGAGTATGAAATGTCCCATTTTCCTTGCGTTCGAATTAACATCCAATTTGAACACATGCAATGCAAGATGAAAGAAGCTTATCTTGCCTATTTTACTTGTTCATTTTGCTTACTCATTTTACATTACCGAACCATTCATTAGTCAATTAGTCCATTGGTGAGTGTCTTCTAAAGTGAAAGAAGTGTCAACCAAGGGGTAGTTCAAAGCATGAGAGAAGCTTCATGCCGTTGGTAATGAACCCTCAAAAGAGGATTAAACCATTAAGCATGAGCCTCAACCTCAAGCTTAAACAACCCTAAGGTTGAAACAACCCTTAAAACAAATGAAAAAGTGAAGAAATGAGGGAGGTTGCAAAGATTGTATGTGCTAAAAATGAGTGACAAAAGCATAAATCATGCTATTAACTCAAAACAATGATAGTTAAAGCCTTAAAACACTAAGCTAGTGAAGGAATTAACACTATAACTATGCAAAACAAGCCTCAACTGAACTAACCAGCCCAAAATAGAGAAAATAGGCTATTTCAAAGGCAAAAACATGCTGGACTTAAGCTAAGTTAAGCTAGAAAAACATTGCTAACACATAGAGCTAACTAGGCATACAAACAAGACACAAGGAGGGGAGGCTAACCCCTCCAAATTTAGACTTCAAAAATTGATTTTTACCACTGAAAAACCTCTAAAATTCAGTGGTTAAAAGGCCCAAAAAAGTTGATTTGAAAGTGGTGAATAATAGCACAAAAGCTTAACAAGGAAAGAGACAAGAAAGGTGGACTACCCCTTAACACAAAATAGCCTCAAACCACCATGTTTAGGTCATAAAAACAGAGGTTTTTACAGTTGAAAACTACCCCAAAAATAGTAGAAAAAGATGGGAAAATAAGTGTGCAAAACAAGCTAGCAAAGCAAGTAGTATACCTCTTGGAGCCAAAGCACAAAATAGGCAACAATCCAAGTGGCAAATACCTTTTAGAGCTCCAAGGGGGTCTCAAGCAACCTCAACCCAAAGATAAACAACTTTGGTTAAGGGTTGATAGGCAAACTAGAAGTGTATCTCTACTTGTATGGACAAAAGGGCAAGAAAGAGGGAAACCTAGAGAGAGAGGATTGTAGAGAGAGAGGCTCCCAAAATTTCCAACCTTGAAAACAATAGAGACGGTCCCCTATATATAGAAAAATGAGAGCTCAGGTCGAAAATATCTCAAAATAGACAGCTGGAACATTGTGAAAACAGCTGGAGGAAAATATCTGCACAAAAACTGCCTTTTGGACACTAGTGGCCGACCGGCCATCACTGGTGGCCAAAAAAATGCACCTCTGGCCAACACATGGCCGACAAGCTCCATTCATGGTCGACACACTCCACTACTGGCCTGCCAGAAAAATCTGCTCTCCAAGTCCAACTTCAAATAGGCATATCTCCTTCATCCGGATTCCTTTGTAGGTCATTCTTGAGCCTAAATTCAAGCCCCCGAAGTCTTATTTCCAATGGTGTTAGCCTCACATCAAAATTCCAACTACAAAAAAGGATATGCCTCTTTTAGTGAAAACTGCTCAGTTTCGATCCTAATCGGATTCATGCCTAACTTCTCTTCAACTAGTTTTCTTCCCTCATCTCCTATTTTCTTCAACTCCAAACCTCTAAATAAGGTGTTTTGAAGATTTTTTTTTCAATAGTTTACCTCTCTTTCATTTATTTCCACTTTGTCCTTGCTCGATTTACTGAAAAACACAACATTTAACGAAATGTGAGCCCTGGAACATTGTAGAAACTCTTTTTTTCAAAAATATTTTGAAAGAGATGGTTTTAAGGTCTAAAATTATTTTGGTCAAAATAGTTTTGGTCCAAAAATGGGGTGTGAGGTTAGGATTTGGAGCTCTCCTTGCCGAAGAAATCGAACCTTTGCACAACATAGCCTTCACCATCGAATGATCAATCATAGGCGCCCAAGTCTTAAGGGCGGTCGAAAATGGGGTGTCTATGCATATCCAACTCCACCACCATCATCAACATAACCATCGTTCCTATCTTACAAAAAACAAAAAAAGAAAAAAAGCTCACAACATTCTCCATTTCCTTACACAATTCCAAATATCCAAAATTTAGGGCAAAACCCTCTTTTATTTTACAAAATCAATTTCAAGAAGAAATATCCACAATTTTAACATGTCTCACCCAAAACCACATTCCCACAACCATTTTGAAGAATCCATTTGGAAAATCCCTTTTTTGATTTCAAACCCAAACCCTAGGTTTTCCCAAAATCTCCAAATCTTTAACCATTTTCAAAGAGCAAATAACTAAGCTAAAAATCATATAAAATAGTCAAAGAAATCCCTACCTCAAATTAGAAGATAAGAAGGAAACAAAGGGTATAACTTGATGGAGTCGAAAACACTAACTTCTCTGATTAAAGCGAAGCCCTCGATATACTCAATGTCTTTTTTTCCACAGGACTAGGGTGAAGAAATCAAAGGACAGGGAGTATTTTGAGCTTGAAGTAAGAGTCAGAGAGAGTATGTGAAGGTTTTTAGGATTTTGAAATGTTTAGAGAGAGAGGGAAATGAAAACGTGACTCAAAATGGCCCTCTCTTGGACTAATATATGCACAGACCACTCGAGCGACCAAAACACCGCTCGAGCGAATAGATCCAAAAAGTTGACATCGCTCGAATGACCAAAACCACCGCTCGAGCGCACAATAACCCTTTCCCAATAGTTTTGCAAATTGCAAACGAGCGCTCGAACGCACGAAGCATCACTCGAGTGTAGATATCACACTTCCAGTAGTTTTACAAATTGTAAAAGACCACCGCTCTAGGCAACAACTCATGGAAAACTAACTTTCTAACCTATTTCAAACACAACCAAAACTCCCAATAGCCAATCTCAACAAATAATAAGATGGAAATGAGATAAACAACAATTAAGTACACGGGTTCTTAGATTCAAAAGCAAGAAAATGGATCGGCTCTAAACCAAAATCATTATAATCTCCCTCCTTAAGGAATTTCGTCCCTGAAATTTAAAACCAATAACATTCATAGAAAGTAAAACCAATCATATGCCATCCAAACTTGCAACAAGGATACACCTAGTTTTTCAACATCAACAATTACGATTCAATTCTCTAAAACATGTACAATGTTTATATATATCACAACATAAATGAAATTTCCAACACAAGTCTCAAATATCAACAAATAAGTCTGGATACTTTTTACGGATTTCTGCCTCACGCTCCTAAGTCCGCTCCTCAACCCCGTGGTGTCGCCACAACACCTTAACCAAAAGAATAGTCTTGCCTCGCAAGACTTGGTCTCGAGAGTCTAAAACTCATACTGGTCTCTCCTCATACGAGGCATCTTCATCTACCTCTAACTAGGTACAATCTAACACGTAAGAAGGATCCAGTTCATACTTCCGGAGCATACAAATATGGAACACATTATGAACCCCAGAAAGTTCAATACCTCCCCGATCCGCTTTAGAACTTCAAAAGGCCTAATAAATCTAGGAGACAACTTCCCGCTCTTCCCAAATCTCATTAAACCCCGTCTCGGTGATATCTTCAAGAACATGTGATCTCCTTCCTCAAAAGATAAAAGTCTCCTCCTATGGTCAGCATAGCTCTTTTGGCGACTCTGAGTCGAAACCAATTTCTTACGAATAAGTGCAACTTTCTCTATCGTTTCCCTAACTAATTCAGGACCTAACATAGGTGCATCACTCACCTTGGCCCAACACATTGGAGATCTACACAGTCGGCCATATAAGGCCTCAAATGGTGCCATACCAATACTCACTTGGAAGCTATTATTATAGGCAAACTCCACTAAAGGGAAGTGTCACTCTTACGACCCCTTAAAATTAAGAACACAACCCCGAAGCATGTCCTAAGATCTGAATGGTTTGCTCAGACTGCCCGTTAGTCTGAGGATGATAGGTAGTGCTAAACATCAATCTAGTACCCAAGGTATTCTGTAGGCTCTGCCACAACCAAGCCATGAAACAAGAATCTCTATTCGAAATGATAATCACAGGGACCCCATGAAGTCGAACGATGTCCCTAACATAAAGGTTGGCAAGAAAATTTACCGAGTCACTCGTGCACAAAGGTACAAAATGTGTAAGGCATTCACTGGTAAGCAACAAACCTGCTGGTCACTGATGTTCGGCATTCACATATTGACAAGTAAGGCATCTCAAAACAAACAAGGCTACATCTCTCTTCATTCCCCTCCACCAAAACTGGCAACTAAGGTCGTGGTACATCTTTGTGCCTTCTGGGTGTACCGTAAGGAGTGAATGAAGGAACTCTCGGAGTACCTCCTCTCTACAAGATTCTGGTAAGTAAAGGCGGCTCAAATACCTCACACTAAAGTCAGAATACACACTCAATCCCTTTTCACCTTCCCACTAGTTATCTTTCCTCAGATAGCCTCTACTTCGAGATCACCTCGCTGTGCTTCTATTACTCGGCTCACTAGCGTAGGTTGCGCAACTACAATAAATAAAAAGGCCGACTCAATAGACTCACTACGATACAAGTCAAACTCACCAAAAACACCTAATATCTCCTATTGTCGTATGGTCATACTAGCTATACTGCTTACAGACTTCCCACTCAAAGCATCGGCCACTACACTAGCCTTCCTCGGATGATAGTGCAACTCAAAGTCATAATCGTCCATAAAATCCATCCATCTCATCTGCCTCAAATTCAAATCTTTCTATGAAAATAGATATTTTAAACTCTTGTGATTGGAAAACACCTCGAATCTCTCACCATATAACTAATGCCTCTAGATCTTTAAGGAAAAAATCACCGCCACTAGCTCTAAGCCGTGAGTAGGATAATTTCTCTCATGAGTTTTCAATTGTCACAAATTGTATGCTACCACTTTTCATTCTTGCATCAATAACCAACACAACCCTTCTCGAGATACATCACAATAAACTGAATAACCCAAACCCCCTCTCGAAAATAATCAACACTAGAGCAGTGGTGAGTTTGACCTTAAGCTCTTGGAATAACTTTTTACAAGTCTCACTCCACACAAACTTCACTCTCTTACTAATCAATCTAGTCAATGGTAAGGCTAATCTAGAGAAGTCTTTCACAAAAAGTCGGTGATAACCGACTAAGCCCAAATAACTCCGGATCTCAAAGGCATTCTTATGTTATTCTCAATCCTACATTGCATTTGTCTTAGAAGCGTCTATCGTCACCCTTTCCCCAGATACCACACAGTCTAAGAACTTAACTTCTTTTAACCAGAATTCGCACTTCTCGAACTTAGCATATAAATGGTGGGCTTTAAGCAACTCAAGTATGACCCGCAAGTGTTCCTCGTGTTCCTCCTTAAAGAGTGAGTAGATCAAAATGTCGTCAACAAAGACAACCACAAAACAGTCTAAGAACTCATGGAAAATTCAATTTATCAAATCCATAAACGAAGCCGGTGTATTAGTTAGCCCAAAAGGCATCACTAAGAACTCATAGTGACCATACCTCATACGAAATGTTGCTTTCTGAATATCCTCTAGCTTCACTTTCAACTGGTGATAACCCAATCTCAAGTCAATCTTAGAAAAGCAACAAGACCCCTTCAACTAGTCAAACAGATCATCTATACGAGGTAATGGGTACTTGTTCTTAACAGTAACTCGATTCAGCTTCCGGTAATCTATACACAGTCGTAAAGTGCCATCCTTCTTCTTAGCAAAGAGAGCCAGTGCTCTCTAAGCCAGTGTACTAGGGGGAATGAAGCCCTTATCTAACAGCTCTTGGAGTTGAATCTTCAACTCATACAACTCAGCAGGTGCAAATCTATACGGTGCCATGGAAATCAGTGTTGTGCCAGGCACTAAGTCAATGGAGAACTCAATGGCAAACTAGTAAGATCCTCAGGAAAGTTTAGACACCCCATTTTTTATCGCCCTCAAGACTTGGGTGCCTCTGATTGCTCACCCAATGATAAATGTATATGCTGGACAAACGCTCGATTTCCTTAGTAGGAAACCTCAGTTTTGAGTCTCAAAAGCCTACAAACCTTGCACCACTTTTGGACCAAAATAGTATTTTTCCAAGACTGACCACTCAAAGGCCTACAGGCCAACTAGTGGCCAACAGGCCAGAAGTGAGGTACGGCCGTCCTCTTTAGTGGCCGGCCGGCTAGTAATGCTGGCAGAATAGATTCTTTCTGCCAACTGTGCCAGCTGTCTCCACAGGTGCATGCACTGCACCAGTTGTCTCTATACTGATATTTCCAAGATAGTGACATATTTTTCTATATATACTTGACCCCCCCCTAGAATTTAGGTTAGAAAAGTTTTGGTGAAGCAAATTCTTGGAAAATATTTCTCTCTCTACCTTGCAACCTATACTAACCTTACCTAGATTTCCTAATCCAAATTTTTAGGGTTCTTTGTTGAGGTTATTGAGCTTGAATTCCAGCTCTTGAGGGTGAAAAATTGTTGGTTTTTAACTCAAAGTGTTACTCCTCTTCAAGAGGTATAACTTCTAGCTTCTTTCCCTTACTTATTTCTTATCTTCATTTGCTGTTTTTGAACTATTTTTCAACTGTTTTTATGGGTTAAAACTTGTGGTTAAAAGCTATCTAAAGTAGAGGAGTTAATTACCCTTCTTTGAACCTTATTTCCTAAGCTTTTGCCCTTGTGTTTCCCATCTCTTCCTCAACTTTTTTCCAACTTTTTACCACTGATTTTTAGAATTTTTCAGAGGCTAAAAATGTTGTTTTGAGGTCCCAAAAATGGAGGGGTTAGCCACCCCTCCTTATGCTTGTTTACTAGCTCAATTTTCTCATTATTTTAGCTAACTTTTTCAAGCTTTTCCATGTAATTTTCAGCACTATTTTTAGCTCTTTTAGGACTGTTTTATGTTGTTTATTTCATTTATGCTTTGTATAGCATGGTTGTAGTGTAATTATCCTCATAAGTTTGGGTGTTTTAGGCATTAGACAATAACCTATTTGAGTTGATAGCATTTATTTCATGCTTTTCCTACTTGTTTTCATACATAATCACCTTTTTCCTCTCCCTCCTTTCTTGGCTTTTTATTTCTTTGAGAGTTGTTTCAACCGAGTGTTGTTTAAGCTTGAGAAAGGGACCATACAATGCAAAATGATTTAATTTCTTTGGAGGTTCATTACCAAGGCATTACCTCTCTCTCATGCCCAAAACAACTTCTTGTTTGACACTCTTCTCCATTTAGTGGACTTAACTATCATTTTTGGACTAAAATGACTAAGGGATGGACAAGTAATTAAAAGAGGTAATAAAATTGGAGTAAAAGTAGTAACAAGAGAATAAAATCAAGTTTGGGGTTCAATTGGACGTTAATTGAACCCTTTGAGTCTTGAGTCATTTCATACTCTTAGTGATGAAAATGATTCAAGAGTCAATGTCAACCACTTCCCATAATCCAATCCTATGATAGGGAGGAGGCTTGTGGCTCTTTCATTATCTTTTATTGAGATTGTGTCCCTTGATCCATAGATCATCACACAATGAATTTGTGTCAATTGATGGTTTGCGAATCAAGTCTACCCCTCATTTGATCTATTTGATAATAAGGAGAGCCAGGGTGGGCAAACATCCCCTGAAAATGCTCTGTTTGTGCTATGTTTGTTTTCTGTTGCAGCAAGGGAGAAGCCAAAATTAGTGGCCGGTGGGCCATCTTACTCTACGGCTGACCACTTTTACTGGCCGGCTAGCCATCTCTTTTCAGCCAAGCAGTGTCTTTTTCCTTGCAAAACAAAGTAGAGGCTGAGGCAAAAACAGTTCAGTTTTCTAACTGTGCAACAGAAGCATTTTGGCAACAAAACAGAGAGCATTTTCTAGTGGAAATTTGAGCTCATGCACGAGTTATCTCTTGCTTCCCGGGGCTCAATACAATTATGTTTAATATTAATGTGTTGTACTTAGTTAATTAGTTTTGTCTTGTAACGAATTAGTTAGTTTAATTCTAATCTATATTAATTAGTTAGAATAGCTGACTAATTCTTGCATTTACTTAGTTGATTAGTTAGAATAGTTAGCTAATTTATGGCGTTGTAATAATTAGCTTAATTACCTAGGACATTCATTCAGACCCTCTTGTATGAGGGCAAATTGTAATAATGTGTATGTCTTCCAACCCCCATTTCTTTCTCCTTTTTATTCACTTACTTATGATGGATAGCGTAGAGCATCATTTTTCTTTTAGCATTTTCCATGCCTTGTATCCATTTCTCTCGCATGCATAGGTTCGGTTCATCATTCTAACGGCATTCTCATTTATTACTTCCTTAAATATGTGCGCCACTGCATGCTATCAAAGTGATCTACATGATTTATTAGACAACCGAACCTATTAGTTGCATTTTTGCATGTGTTGCATTAGCCATTTGCATTGTTAAGATCATGCATTTTAATTAACTATTTTATTTCTTTGAGCTTGCCTCGGTTGAGTACTAGGTGAGCATTCATTGCTTTAGCATATTGTATGAGTGCGATTGTTGCCATGATAAGCATAATTACTATGAGGCTAAGTGCTTAAGTGATATACTTGTTTGAATGCCAGTGGATGGAGGCTAATTGCTTAAATTTGGATGATTTGATTAATGTGCACATAAGCCCACTTTTTCGAGTGGCACGTTCACAAAACTCTTTCAAAGCAAACATGAAATCAAAATGTTCCAATTTTTGCAAATTAATCTATACTGTTACGCATCACATAGTAAAATTAACCTAATATTTGGAACAAGAGCATATACTGTACATAAGAATCACATCATGATTAGTAGAGGCCAATCTTTGATCAGGTGAGTGGGGTGCTCAATTCATGACCTTCCCCTCTCATACCTAAGTTTTCGAGCCAAAGTACTTTGGTGATGAAGGACGCATGGCCTTTGGCATGAGTCATGAGTTTCCTAAATTTTTCAAAAATATTTAGGTGACGACTCTATAATCTGGCAAAGCAGTCCATTTTTGGCATTTTTTATTCAAAATTGATTTTCCAAAAGATTTGCCGAATTTGGACTCTTTTGTGTTTATCCATTTCACATTGCACTTGTGAGATCAGATTCAGAACCACAGGAGTCCGAACTATAGGGCTGATCGTATCCGAAAGGAGCGCGAAAAGCGAGCTACAGTTTCTGGTGACTCTGCTGGGGATTTAGAGAACTTGACTTGAAATTCATGATGTGAAATTTTATCTACACTTATATGTTCTTTGCATTTGCATTTGCATTGGTGCTTTAAGTCACTGTGTTTTCCATCTACTGTTCCTGGACGGTTCGCTAGAGGCTTTCCCAAAAGGCTTGCCAAAAGGCTGACCTATCGTGGGCTCTGCCATGTTGGAAACACAATCCTTGGATCTGGACTACTGTTGTACCGCTTGATCTTCCTTTCACTTCTCGGTGTTAAGTGTGAAAGGTATATTAGGTAGTCTTGCTGAGGTATCCCTTTTGACCATTTGGCTTAACTACATATAGTAAAGCCATAGTGACTGTTCCAAACTAGGACAAGATGCTCACATGTATGTAGCATTGCGTGAAACCGCTTGATTGAAATAGTAAACCCTAGTTCATGACAAATACTAGGACAGGGTAACCCTACCCCCTCATAGGGGTGTTTTGGCTCTCTCTTAACTGGTATGTGCTTTACAGTGAAACTGTACAGGAATGTTCATATCAGTGGCAGAGTTAGAATCTATTTTGGGGGCAAAATTCAGTGTAGCGCACAGTCCTACAGCGCTGATCATGTCTATTTTGATAACATCTTAGCTAAGGTGTTGTACGATTTCTGATTACTGTTCTCTTTCTTTATTTCTTTTGCTAGGTAATTTAAAACTATAGCTTCGGAAGGTTCTGATATCCCCCAACTACTCTGGACCCGCGTTGGAAGACTTTGAAAGGTTGGGGATCTTGTTCGGGGACAGCCTGTGTTTGCTTCGTTGTCACTAATTGCAAGGCGAATGAGGATTAGACAAAATTCACCAGTCCAGTTCTTATAGCAATCACCTCTCAGCTCACCTGTATTCAATCCGGTTTAAGAATAGTTATCCACATCTAGTTCAGCTCAAAAACAGTCACCTATTCCAATGGCACAGTATCCCCCAACAAATATGGAGGACTTAATACTCCAACTGCAACAAACAGTTGAGACACTACAGTATGATGCGGCCTGTCAGGCCGAGGTTATAACTAGGCTACAGCAACAACAGCAGTAGCCAGTTGCGGCCTCTGTATCACATGTACCCACCGCAGCTATCCCTGTGCCCAGTGCCATTGCTCAAGATCCACAAATCGAGGGTGTTCCAGTTTTCCCAGTCCAAACAAAACCTATCCTAGTACAAGCTTCCAGAGCCCGGGCCTATCAGACCGAGGCACCAATAAATTTGAGGTTGACCCAACCACACTCAAAGTCAACAAACTAGAAAAGTTGTTCAAAAGGCACGAGGGGTTAACTCCATTCTAAACATAGAGGAGGGATACACCGAGTCTACGGTTACTTTACTAGAACGGTTCAAGATGCCGCACATTGACCGCTTTGATGGTTCTTGGGACCCAATGGTTCACTTACTGCTGTTTTCAAATATCTTGCGGCTAATGGGTTCGACTAGGTTGCAAAAGTTATCTCTCTTTGGTCGCACTATGTCAGGCATAGCGGCCATTTGGTATGCCAAGTTGGAAAATTCTACAAAGTAGAACTAGGAGGAGTTAGCCGAGTCCTTTATTCCACAGTACTCTTACAATACTCAAATTGAGGTCACAACTTGTGATCTTAAGGCGACGCATCAAGAGCCAAAGGAAGGTTTCTCCAAGTTTGTGACGAGATGGAGGGCCAAAGCGTCCATGATGACCACTCGACCTTCAGAAAATTATCAAATCAGAATGGTTGTCCGAAACCTGCATGGCAAGCTACTGCAGAAAATGATTGTTCTCTCCCTATTTACTTTCAAAGAGCTTCATGAAATGGGGGTGCAAATTGAAGATGCCATGAAACAGGGAATTATTACTGATGATAAGGAGCCAGCTAAGAGGCCGTTTGTTCACAATTCTAATACTGCTAGTGGTAGCACAGCTGTGAGGCCATCGAATGTGAGTGTTGTCACCACAACAAAAACTACCGAACCCTTTGCCAACACAAGCCCACAAACATCATCCAACCCTACCCAATCCCCGGGTAGAATTTTCCACCCATTATACATGACCCTGTCCAAAGCCATGCAGATGTTGATCAAGAAAGGGCACCGAAAACCCTTAGAACCTCGCCCACTTCCTGATCCTCTTCCACCCAAGCACAACCCTGCAAAATACTATGCTTTTTACTAGCAGCACAGTCATGATACCGACCAGTGCTTCCATTTGCGTCATGAGATTCAGGATCTCATTGAAAACAAGGTCATCGCCCAACCCCAAAAACCAAACGTAACTACCAACCCACTCCCTGTTTATAACCAAGTTCCCTCACCTCAAAATCTTCACCTTATCCATACACTGTCCACCTCATATGACCCCAACATCTACATTACCCCCTCCCACCTACCGAAATCGATGTTTTTCATTCTTGAGGGCACATACTTGTGCATGATGGATACATCTAACCTATAATCTAACCTTCACA
This sequence comes from Camellia granthamiana, assembly GCA_036172215.1. Taxonomy (NCBI): domain Eukaryota; kingdom Viridiplantae; phylum Streptophyta; class Magnoliopsida; order Ericales; family Theaceae; genus Camellia; species Camellia granthamiana. Next base: position 32,787,666 of record CM069904.1, on the reverse strand, counting down.
AATCAATGGTGACAACACCTGCAGTAAACAAGATGTTGACCTCGAACGGAGGTACTAGTCTGCTATCGGAACGTCCTGGAAGCTCCTTGGAAAGAGAGTACAACCCGAGCCATTACATTGTTCATATCACTCAACTCAAGCCTGAGGTGGTCCTACAGACCTTGGTAGATATCAGTGTGGTTAGGGAGGATGGCCCGAACCAGGGTTTGGATGATTTGGCAGATCATGAAGAAGATCTAGACAACCTGCAATTTTTCGACGAGCATGATTAAAGAGATGTACAGATCAGGTGGTTCAACCAAAATGGATTAACTGATAATAATAGATGGCTGAGTGCTGAGCCAGACAAAGAAAAAGAGACTGGGATTAAGCTAGAAGGAAAGGAAACAGAGGTAGCTGCGGTAGCCAGAAAGGCTGATAAGAAAGGAAAACTGTCAGAGGGCACATGTGCGAAAAAACCGATTCAGGAAGTAGGTCTGGTGAAGACTATAGATACTAAATAGGAAGCCGCGCTGAGGTAGTTTGAAAGAGAAAAAATTGGAGACAGCCAGAAAATTGCAACAACGTGTCGCCTTGAGGGAGACACTAGTACTGTAAGAATGATTCAAGTGGAGCCAGGCAATTGTTTGTCGGTGGCTGATGGCGAGTGGTGGGATGACAATGATCTGTATCTAGCCCATACTGATGAAGACTGGGGGGATTGCATCCCAGACAATATATGGTATTCTGAGGAGATAGACCATCTCATAAGAAATGGACTGTATTTTAAACCTCCACACCTGGATCTAGCAGAGCCATCAGGAAAGGACTGGGAGGTCGAGAAAGAGAATGAGAAGCAGCTAGAAAAAGAGCTAGTTCTGAAGTAGCTCAAGAGAATCTAAGCTGATATCTCTATCTAGGGACTCCTCATGGCTTCACGGGTGCACCAACAGGCAGTATTGTCAACAATGGACAAAGCTAAATTGTCCATTGATACAACGCTCGAGTAACTTGTGGACCTAGTCTTTCCAAGTGGTGCCAAGCCAATGCTCATGTTCTTTGACAAAGAACTACCGTCAGAAGGTTCGCTCACAATAAGCCGTTACACATATCTATGAAATGTAGAGAGAAATGGGTGCCAATGATGTTGGTAGACATTGGTTTTGCCATTAATGTTTATCCTTCCTGCACAGCCTATGCAATAGGCCTCAAACCAGCAGACTTCATTCCTACAGCCCAGGTGATACCAGCGTATGGCAACACAAACAGGAAAGTCGTGGGCATAGTGAAAGTGCGAGTCGAGGTGGGCCCAACTGAGCAAGAGATTGAGTTCCACGTACTGGATATGCCAGCTACCTTTAACCTGCTATTAGGGTTTGCATCATGTGAAGGTTGTGTCCTCTACCCTCCATCAAATGTTAAAGTATCCTCATGAGGGAGGAGTAGCAACAGTTTTTGGGAATTCATCCATACAACCACCGCCGGAGGTGACTACGCCATTACTAGAGATCAACCGTGGTGATGAGGATGTATTCCTCTTGGGGTTCACTCTGGAAGAAGCTCGAGTGGTGCAGACAGTACGAGCCGCGGACGAAGGCATGTACGTCAGTGCCCAGTCCATCTACTTCATGAACAAGCTGCGACATGTTCTAGGAATGGGGCTCGGAAGGAGCGGGCGGAGAGGTGTTGCAACACTAGCAAAGGTGCCACACAACCCACATGCATTTGGGTTGGGCTACGTGTCCACCAGAGAGGACTGGATAAGAAAAGAGGAAGAAATGAGAGGCAGAGCCAAGGCCAAGAGAGATGGGAAGCACTATGAGCTCGTCCACAAGCCGATCTGGGGGACATTGAATGGGTGGTTTGTTAAAGAGGGAGAGGATTTCCCTTTTTGTGGCTTTCCTGAGCCTTGGGTAAATTCCTTGAAGAAGCGTATCCCTGGAGTCGAGATTTTCTTTAACCATCAGTTGCAAGACAGTAATGAGGAAAGGGCTGAACCAAGCATCAACCCAGGCTGGAGCAAAGAAGATGACTCAGGCAATAATGATGTTGACATAGGGGCAACATTGGCTGAACTCTTGATAGATCTCGTGACCTACACGGAGAACTTGGGGGATAACATTACTATCTCTATGATCGGGGAAGAACCAAGTATGGATCCCACTAGTGGTATTTTGGATGCATCGATGTCTTCCTTGGTAACTGGAGAAATGCTTTCTTTCCAATTCTGAATCGGGTGATGAGCCAAAATCTGATTCCACTGAGTCCATGGGGTCGGAATCAGATTCAAGTCAGTTCGGGGAGTCTGAGTCTGGAATTCCTGGGGGTGGTAACCCTGATACCAAGGTCCTGTCGAGGTCTTATTTTTCTTTTGCTTTTGAGTCTGTTGTAACAGAAGAGCCGAACCTTATGAATGAAAACTCTGCAGATTCTGTGTACTACTCTGTGTCACTGATTTATTGCACTGACCAAGATTTTCAGAATTTTAATGAAAACGAAGAGGAAAAACTTAATTAATCGAGAGAATGAGAGGCGTGCTAAGCCCTATATTGATGAAATCATTGCCATTAATGTGGGTACTAAGAAGGATCCACGCTTGGTCTAGATCGGGTCCACATTTTCTTCAGAGGAACACGAGCTTTTAATTACTTTATTAAAAGATTTCAAAGATATTTTCATGTGGTCCTACAAAGACATGCCTGGAATCGACCCTGAGATTGTACAGCACTGGATCCCTCTAGACCCTAAGGGCCAACCAGTCAAATAGAAATTGCGCAGAGTTCATTTAGATTAGGCATTGAAAATCAAGGAAGAGGTCACCAAGTAAATTGATGCAGGATTCTTGATAGTGTCTGAGTATCCGACCTAATTGGCCAATATCGTCCCAATTCTGAAGAAAGACGGCAGAATCCGAGTTTGTATCTACTTTTGGGACCTGAACAGAGCTAGTGTAAAGGACGACTTCCCACTGCCACACATTGATGAGTTAGTAGACTTCACTGCTGGCCATGCCTTACTTTCATTTATGGATGGGTTTTCTGGGGATAATCAAATTCTGATGGCACCAAAAGATAGAGAAAAGACTACTTTCACCACACCATGTGGTACCTATTGCTACCGAGTCATGCCTTTTGGGTTGAAGAATGCTGGGGCTATACATCAGAGGGCTGTGACCACCATTTTGCATGACATGATTCATAAAGAGGTTGAGGTGTATGTGAACGACATGATTGTCATATCCAAGGAGCGAGAAGGCCACTACACCGCACTGGAAAAATTCTTTCAACGGATCAGGGGATACAAATTGAGGTTAAACCCACAGAAATGCACCTTTGGGGTAATGATAGGGAAAATGCTGGGATTTTTGATCACGCAGAAGGGAATTGAAGTAGATCCTTCCAAAATTAAGGCCATCTTAGAATGCCACCACCAAGGACTGAAAACGAGTTGCGTGGCTTTCTAGGTAAAGTGCAATTCATAAGGCGGTTTATCTCAAAATTAACCTTGACTTGTGAACCACTATTTGGTCTTCTAAAGAAAGGGAAGAAGTTTCGATGGGACGATCGATGTCAGTCTGCCTTTGAACAGGTCAAGTAGTACCTCTAGAATCCGACCATAATGTCATCGCCAGAGCTGGAAAAGCCTCTGATTCTATATTTGTCAGTAGCGAACTCGACCATGGGGTGCATGCTAGCTCAAGAATCTGAAGATAAAGTAGAGAAGGCCATCTACTATTTGAGCAAGAAAATGCTAGACTATGAGACCCGCTACACTCCCCTCGAGAAAGCTTGCTTAGCCTTGGTATGGGCTACCAGGAAGTTGAGGCACTACTTGTTAGCTCACTCCGTAATCCTGGTTTCAAGATTAGATCCCATCAAATATCTCTTCGAGAAAACAACACTTACAGATAAGCTGGCTTGTTGGTTTCTTCTTCTCTCCAAATTTGATCTCAAGTATGTCACGCGCAAATCAATTAAAAGGAGAGCTGTAGGGGAGTTCCTGGCGGACCACCCAGTAAAAGAGGATGAGGCAGTGGAGTATTTATTCCCAAATGAAGACATTCTGCAGGTAGAAAAGGAAATATGGACAATGTACTTCGACGGAGCATCCAATCAGTACGGTTATGGGATAGGTGTATTGCTGATAGCACCCGATGATTCCCATATACCCTTAGCCTTCAAACTCCGGTTCAAAGTGTCCAACAACGAAGCAGTATACGAAGCGTGTATTGCTGGTTTGGAAGTTGCCCTAGAACTAGGGGCAATAAGGTTGGATGTTATCAGGACTCAAACTTGGTTATTTCTCAAGCAAATGGAGATTGGAAAGTCAAAGAAGAGAAAATGAAGGCTTACCATCAGACCCTAGATATTCTGATTCTGAGGTTTGAAAAACTGACGTTTACACATCTGCTGAGGGAAAACAACTGGTTCACTGATGCGCTGGCAATTCTATCTTCTATGGTAAACATCCCGCTTGGAGTGAAGATGCGTCCAATCATTATTGAATAGAAGTACACGCCTGCCTATGAGACCATTGCCACAATAGATGAAGTTCAAGATAAGAACCCCTGGTATTACGACATTTGGAACTTTCTAGAAAAGGAGACGTATCCACCAGAGGCAAATGCCAAAGACAAACAGAAAATATGGCGTCTGGCCATCCAATTTATCATCTGCGAAAACAAGCTACATAAGAGAGGTCATCTGGGAATGCATAAGCTTTGCGTCGAGGGAGAAGAGGCGAAACGCCTCATGGAGGCCCTCTACAGAGGAGAATGTGGAGCACATATGAATGTTGCGATGCTAGCCCGGAAAATCCTTAGACAAGGTTATTACTGGTCAACCATAGAGGAGGATTGCATTAGCTTTGTACGACAATGCCACAAATGTCAGTTCCATGCCAATCGCATGAACATCCTGCCGTTAAAACTTTACAACATGACTTCGCCATGGCCTTTCTTAGTCTAGGGAATCGACATTATTGGTGCAGTCTCACCAAAGGGTTCAAATGGACATGAGTTCATCTTGGTGGCGATTGACTACTTCACGAAGTGAATGGAAGCTCAATTCTATGCGGTGTTGAAAGCATCACATGTAACCAAGTTTATTAGAAATAATATCATCTACCAGTATGGAGTTCCGAACAAGATCATTTCAGATAATGGCTCGCACTTCAAGAAAGAGGTAGTGGATCTACTCGAGAAATACAACGTGAATTTTTACAAGTCATCAACATACAGACCACAGACTAATGGAGCTATTAAGGCCGCCAATAAGAATGTCAAGAACATCCTACGCAAGATGTTGGAGACCTACAGGGACTAGTCGGATAAACTGCCGTTTTCTCTCTGGGGCTACAAAATGTTAATTCGCACATCCACAAGGGCAACTCCTTATTCACTAGTGTATAGGATAGAAGCTGTGCTGCAGATTGAGATTGAAGTACCGTCGCTGCAAATTATGGCTAAGTGTCAGATAGCAGAGGCAGATTCGCAGCAGAGCAGGTTTGAAGAACTGATATTGTTTGACGAGAGGAGGTTGGGGGCATTATATCAGATCCAGGGCTACCAGCGCAAAATTACTAGGGCTTTTAACAAGAAAGTCAAGTCCAGAAATCTCAAGGAATGAGATATGGCATTGAAGGACAATCGAGCTCCCATCCATGACCCTAGGGGCAAGTTTCGACCTAATTGGACTGGTTCTTACATCATCAAATATCCTTATGGTCTTAGATGGCCTGGAGTTTTCATAGCCGATCAATATGAATAAGTTGAAGAAATACTATCCCTGAGAGGCTCGCTAGGCCAAAAACCCGAAAGGGCAACCTAGGCAAAAGTTAGAGCATGAAAAATTAGAAATAAAGAAAAACTAATCTCGCAAGGTTAAAAACCCTAAAGGGCGACTTTGACAAAAGTTAGAGCGCAAAAGGAGTGAATTAATACTCGAGTGAACTAGAACCGAACTACGTAAGGCCTGATTCCCATTTTTAGGATATGTAGGCAACTTCATCCCAAAGTTTGGCCGTAACCATGTCTAACTCAACTGTCCTGTCTATTTGTTTGATCAGGCCATCTTTATCCATCGTTTTCTAGCTTGGTTGTGTTCTCTCTATTTTGGCAGAAAGGTCAATTGCAAAGTCAAAGCAGCAACGATGAATGCAATTGTGGGCAATTGTGATCTGTTGATTCAGGGCTGTGCATCTCGAGGATTGATTTCGTGTGTGTCAGGTGGTGATCGTTTCTGAAAATCATTTTGAAAAGTTTTAATAAAAGTTGATTTTTCTCAAAATTTACCTTTTACAACTTAGATCATTTTGGGACTAAAAGGAAAATTTTTAGTGCTTACAACTTTAATTCCATTGATTTCAACACAAGTACATTCTCTAACTCTCTGATTTAAATCAAAGTTGCTTTTACATCATAAAAACTTGAAAAGAAAAGCCAAAGTAATAAACTAGGGGCATAGATGAGTCAAGTGGTCCTGCGTCCTCTGCCCGTGCTTGCGGAAGTCTCTGTAGCCAAAGTTAGCCCAACCTGTGCTTCATCCTCAAGCCAAGCCAAGCACTCATCAGAAAGAGCATAACTGAAGCTATGGGTAGGGCCAAAATCTCTCTCATCCTCCAAGCAACAAAGTACCGAGTCAAGTGCGAAGCATGAATGGGAAATGGAACCGGGTACTCCACCCCCTCCTCTGGGCAGGTCTGATCATGTCCAAACTGGTGTCTAAACTAGAAAGGGAAATAGAACTCACAGTGCGTAGGGCCAATCAGCTGTATACCTGACTATCTGGACATGTTGTAGCTCATCTCAGTCAAGTTAAGCCAGAGACAACGCCAAGCTATGTCGGCTGCAGATCTACTACATATCCAGTCGCACCACTATCCTTGTAAAGGAAAGTTCATTGGCAGCTGGCAGAATAAGTAGGCTTAGGCTGGATACTCGAGGCAAGGGTCCACCATTTTCAGCTTATCCATTAGCCATACTTGGGAATGGATGAAAAATAAGATAGAGTAAAGAATAGAGAGATATACGTAGAAAGGAAAAGTAAGGAAAGGGCTTAAGAGGAAAATAGAGTATGAGTGCCGAGTGACGCGAGAATCATAAATAAGAGAGGGTGGGAAATAATACCTGAAGAAGCAGCGGACTCCCAACGAACCGAGTGGTCTCTCGCCGATGGAAAGCATCCAAACCCATCAAGGTTTCAGCCAGTGCCAAACCAATGCAGCTCTTGCCCTCTTTCAGGCATTGGGTTAACTTAATCAACCTAATGTTGGCTCTGCCATAACTAGGGGCAAGAAGAAAGTGCGCAAGCATACATAGACAGAGGGCATGTTGCCGATAACCTCGCCAGAGAAGGTCACCTCTATTGTCGATGTAAGAAAATCGATGAATCAAGACAGGTGCATCTAGCTCCCCGTCATGAGCCAAAGATTGAGCTTCATTAAAATAAGCCCACACATCTTTCCCAAAGCTTGGGCATGGCCAAAACGGGGCTGAGGCAGAATTTCCTCATCGTGCCGGGATTCCATCAATGTTTGAAACTCTTCAAGAGTCAGATACATTTCTTATGCTCCGAAGCGAAATACATGTGTAATTGGGTCCTAACATTGGACCGCGACATGGAGGAACGGAAAACAAAGTGAAGTACGGCTCAATGAAAAAAACGCGTTTATGCCGAAACCTCATAAATTTACCTTTTCCATGCCGTTCAAAGTGGCTATCCAATCCTTGAGCCTCTCGGCAAGAAATATCTTCATTTTAAAGAAAACAGCAACAAAAATGAGGTTAAACAGCGAATGAAGACCATTTGTAGAGGATAAGGCTGTGTGAGTAGATGCTAACTGTCAGCCAACTGATGAGCCACCACACCTGGCGGCCGGCCGGCCACTTCTCCTGGCCAGCTATCCCTTTTAGTGGCCAACTGCCCTTTTTGTGGGTCTGGCAGTTTGGCAGTCTGGTTTTGTTCTGGTCTTTTGTTTTGAGGTCTTGTTTTCAGTCTTTTGTTTTTAGCAAGTGGAAATTGCTGTGTTTAGGTTATTTTTACTTTATTTTCCTTTTATTGAGTTGTATTTTAGTCGTTAGTCGGCTCATTACTCGATTAAGAACATTATTCCAATACAAGCATTTTCCATCTCAAATTTAGTTCTATTTTCATTTTATGCAAGTGTGGTGCTCATGATGCAAAACAAAGCTCTTTTTTTTTATAAAACTACAGGGTTTTACCCCAATCATGGTTTTTACAAAAGAGAATACAAGTGTTTCAAAAAACAAAAGTAAAAACCTATCTAAAGCTATACAAGTGATAAGCTACCAAAATAAAAGAAAGTAAGTAAAAGAGTGCAAAATCTACACCGGATGCATCAAGCTCAAGAGGCCTTTTTCGTCCTCTTCCTCAGAAAGGACTCAGGGGCACTGTCTCCATTGGCGTCGTTATCGTCAAACGAGTACGACTCCGAGCCAGAGCCAGTATCGCCATCTTGTGGACTCGCCTTTTTCCGCGCCCCCGCCTTTCAGAAAGGGTTACCTCCTGACTCCTCTGCCTGGAGCCCCTTATCCTCTCCTCCTCTATCTGAATCACGACCTCTAAATGAGTTAGCACCTCCACAAGACAACCATAATCCCTAATCATAGATGCGGCCACTTTGAAAATGAGCCCCGTCCTCAGACACTTCTCAAACTCAACACAACGGCGTTCTCTCGTCGCCGCAAGCTCCAGTGCAAACCTAGAGAGGCTAATAAAAGCAGCCTCAAACTCTACTACAAAAGTGTTCAGTTGTTTGAGCTTTAAGAACTGATCTCTTAACTTCTCCCTAGCAGTGGGAGGCAAAAATTTGTCCTAGAAGGCGTTGGCAAAGCCTCCCAAGTCACCCCAGTGCATTCACACGTATACTTCCACTACTGACCCGTATCTCCCTTCAGCTGGAAGGATGCCAAGGTCACCATCAAACCATCGTCCTCGATACCAAGCATCTCGAACGTCTTTAGCATCTGCTCCAGCCACTCATCTGCCTTCAATGACTCCTTCGAGTCCCTCAAAAACTCATTCGGATTCGACTGGAAGAACTCCCTCTTTAGAAAAGACAGCCTTGTCGCAACAACATGGGCCTGGACTTGATTGTCAGCCCTCAGAATGTCCATAGACTCCCGCAAAGCACCAACCATTTTCCTAACCAAAGCGCCCATGGCTTACTGACCTGCTGTATTGGCGACGTTGGTCTAACTAACTCCTTCCTCCTGTGCCGGAATGTCATCCAGTACCAGCACCTCCTGCTGTCTAGGCCTACCACACCTACCACTACCACGTCCACGTCCTGACATCCTAATAAAGGTAACATAACAGATTAGCACATTCACAAATGTGCCAAAACTAATTCACTCACGTCTGAATGCAATGGACAACAAGTAATTCACTCCACTTAAACACTTAATCAAATAAACACAAACAAATTTCCTTTCTAAATAGTGACCGTCCCGTGACATTGCCAGAGTTCCAATTAGAAATTAGCATTAATCAAGTAGCAGAACTACTAGAAACTCGTAGACCCAATCAATATCTAATAAATTAAATCACATACTCATGTAGTTACATAAGCATGTTATCACATAGCATACCAGGTCTATTTCTACTATCATCAAACAAGAGAACCCATTGTGATAAAAACCACATCTCATGATCCTAAAGTATTCTAACCCAGTAACTCTAATACCAAGTTATAATGCCCCAAAATAAATAACAATAATCCAACTCATAACATTTCTTCCAAATGATCAACAATATCATATCTTCTATTCCATTCATAGCTTTGATCACTACGAAAGATGACATATGCAATATACATTCATAAAACTCTAGATTTTGAATGTATAGCATATAGCATGAATACATGAAATAAAGTAAAAGCAAAACCAAATAATTATATGCCTTAGTGGCTACAACTTTCCAAGTCAATACTTGGATACAACAAAATGAGTTTAGCTCAATACAGGTAAAGCCTAAGAAGTGTATGTATGTTGTATGTGCATTGCAAGATAGAGAGAGAGTGTGTTTGGCAAGTTTTTGGCTTTTGACAAATTTTTCTAACCTAAAATCAAGAGGGATGGTCATCTATTTATAGAAAAACAGGTTCCTCTATCGGAAATATCTGTATTAAGCCAGCTGGTACAAGGTATACACATAGAAGGGAGCAGCTAGCAACAAATATCTATCTACTGCTGGACATGGCCTGTCGACTACCCATTGGCTAGCAGGTCTCTGAGTGGTCAAGTTAGAAAAAAAATTAGGCTTTAGTTCAAAGAGGGTACAAGGTTTGGGCTCTGAAGTTGAAAAATCAAAGCATTTTGCTGAAGAAATTGAACGATTTGTATAGCATACTAATTCATCATTGAGTGTTCACCATAAGGCGCCCATTTTTGAACAATTTGTAGACACCTCATTTTTTACCGCCCCTTAAGACTTGGGCGCCTCACGGTGAACATTCAATGATGAATTAGTACGCTATACAAATCGTTTAATTTCTTCAACAAAAGGCTTCAGTTTTGCAACTTCAGAGCCCAAACCTTGCATCCTCTTTGGACCAAAACTCATTTTTTTCTAGCCTGACCACTCAGAGGCCTACAGGCCAACAGGTAGCTGGCAGGCCAAATTTTATTGGCTGGCCATCCCCCTTTATGGCCGGCCTATCATGTCCAGTGGTAGGCAGATATTTGCTACCAGTTGTCCCCCCCTCATGCCTTGCACCAACTGACTCAATACAGATATTTCGACAGAGGAACCTATTTTTCTATAAATAGATGACCATCCCTCTTGATTTTAGGTTAGAAAAAATTTGTCAAGAGCCAAAAACTTGTCAAACACTCTATCTCTCTATCTTGCAATACACATACACTTCATAAACCAAAAATTTGAGGCTTCTTGCTGAGATTATTGAGTCAAAATTTTAGCTCTTGAGGGTGAACACTTTGTGGCTTGTGAACCAAAGAGTATCTTCTCTTCAAAGGTATAACTTTTGCCTTGTTTAAACTATTCTTATCTCCTCTTTTTCCTGGTATTTATACTCTGTTTTGGACTGGTTTTATGGGCTGAAACTTGTGACTTAAAAGCTATCAAAGGTGGAGGGGTTAACCACCCGTTCTTGAACCTCATTCCATAGCTCATATCCTAGTGTTTCCCACTTGTTTCTCAACTTTTGGCTACTGATTTTCAAAGTTTTAAGAGGCTAAAACATGTGATTTTAAGGTCCAAAAAGTGGAGGGGTTAGCCACCCTTCCTTAGGCTTGCTTACTAGCTTTGTTCTCTTCTTCTTTTACTTGTTTTTTCTAACTTTTCCAATTAATTTTCAGCACTGTTTTTTAGTTTTTGAGGTTGTTTAATTGTTTATTTAGTTTATGCTTTGAATACCATACTTGTATTATTGTAAGTCCTCATAGATTTTGTGGTTTAGGCCGTAGACACCAATCTATTTGGGTTGATAGCATTCTTTACATAATTTCCATGTAAATATTCATATTTGTCATCACTACCTTTGCCTAATCATCTCTGCAACCTCTCTCCTTTCTTTTCTTTATTTGGTTAAGAGTTGTTTTAAACACTAGTTTGTTGCTTCAGGAATGAGAAAGAGACTTTCCATGCTTAATGGTTTAATCTCTTCAGAGATTCATTACCAAGGTATTACATCTCTCTCATGTTAAGCACAACTTTTTGTTTGACACTTCTCTTTATCGTTTTTGCACTTAGTGGACGTAATTATCACTTTCGGACATAAATGAATAAAGAATGGCAAGGTAATGTAAAAGAGGTTAAAATTGGAATGAAAGTGGTAAAAAGAGCAATAAAATTAAGTTAGGTTTAATTGAACGTTATATTGAACATATTGTATCTTAACTCATTACATACTCTTTAGTGATATTAATGATTCAAGAAGCAATGTCCACCACTTCCCTTGAGGTAACTCCATGATAGAGAGGAGGTGTTTTTGGTCTTTTATTTCTATTTATTGATCTTTTGTCCTATCGGTTCATAGACCATCATGCAACAACTTTGCGATACTTGATGGTTTGTGAATCAAGTCTACTTCTCCCTTGATCAGTTTCATGATAGGGAGAGGCAGAAAGGACAAACATTCCCTGGAAACACTCTATTGGTCGGCTGGCCAACTTTCTTCTCAGCCGACCACTTTCCAACGTTGGCCGGCGACCCTATTTTATACAGGCAATGTCATTTTCATAGCAGAACAAAGCAGAAGTTGAGGCAAAAATAGATTAATTTTCTGACTGCAAAACAGAACAGAAACTGGCAGTAAACAGAGAGGTTTCTCGGAGGATGTTCTTATTCATGTGCGTGCGGCTCCTCATCTCCCACTCCATTAGTTTAGTTCTTTAATTTTAGTACGTTGTAATTAATTAATTAGATTCATTGAATTTGCAATAATCAGTTAATTTAGCTTATTCATTTATTTGGTGTTTTAATAATTAGTTTAAATAGGACATTCATTCGAACCCTCTTGCATGAGGGCACACCTGTAATATTGTGTATGTCTTCTAACTCCCATTTCTTTCTCCTTTTTATTTATATGCTTAGAATGGTAGCATCATGTTTTACATTTTCATATGATTGCCATGCCTTGTATCCATTTTTGCATGCATTGGGTTTGGTTCATCATTCTAACATTGTTGTCATTTCTTACTTACTTGAATATGTGCGCTAACGCATGCTTTGAGCTAATTCACACAACATATTAAAAACCGAACCTAGTAGTTGTACTTTGTATGTGTTGCATTAGTCACTTGCATATTAGAACATGCATTTTTCTAACTATTTTCTCCTATTTTGGCTCGCCTCGGTTAAGTACTAGGTGAGCATTTTTGCTTTAGCATATTGCATAAATGTTTGTGTTGCTATATCAAGCATATGACCATAAGGCTAAGTGCTTATTTGATATACCTGTTTGAATGCCTGTGGATGAAGGCTATTTTGCTTAAATTGGGATTAATTGATTTAATGTATATATGAGCTCACTTTTTCAAGTGGCACATATTCAAAATTCTTTGCAAAAAAATATGAAATCAAAGCATTTCAAAGTAGGTGAAATAGTTTATACTTATGTGTCTTACATAGTAAGTTAGCATTAATAAATCGGAATAAGAGCATATAATGTTGATAAGAATCACATCATGATTAGTAGAGGCCGATTTTTGATCGGGTGAGTGGGGTGCTCAATTCATAACCTTCCCCTCTCATACATAAGTTCCCTAGCCAAGACACTTTGGTGATGACAGAAAAGTGGCCTTTGGCACGAGTCGCAGGCTTCCTAAATTTTCCAAAAATATTTAGATGACGACTCTGAAATCTGGCAATGTAGTCCATTTCTGGCCTCTTAAATGGATTTTTCTAAAAATATGCCAGATTTGGACTCTCATTTGTTTAATCTATTTCACATTACACTTGTGAAACCATATTCAGAACCACGGGAGTCTGAACTGTAGGGCTATCGTATTCAAGGAGACTAAACCCCTCTAAGGAGTACGAGAAACCAACTACACCCAAGGCTTAAACAAAAGTAATTACATCTATAAACAAAATGAAACCTTTAGCTCCAAGTCCTCCCAAGCTACGTCCTTGGTGGAGGCATATCATCAGCACCTGAAAGTTGTTTTCCACATAGGGTGAGCCACTGCCCAGTAGAGATACTCTAACACAGTATATGAATCTTAGCAAAATTATAAAGTGAATGCATATGCATGCCATTTGTCAAACATTCCTCATTTTCCATCTCAAAGCAATGTAATGTCAGATTATAAATCAATTCATGAAAATAATCCTTTTATAACAGAAAACAAGGTAGTAAATACAACACACTAAGAATCTCTAGGTATGTGTTTGCCAGTAGGCTATACAAGTACTACCAAAGCCATTTTACCGGTACTATCCGGAGGGATCGGCACCTAACCGCGTGAGTTTCTAGACTTTCACCAAGAACACACAGGTTAACATAATAACCACAACTACACCCCCCCTAACCAAATTCACCAAGGTATTAACCCATTTTTTCTCAAAATCAATACATTTACAATGTTCAATATGAAATGATGCTCAATGCACAATGTATGAGAAATTACTTTTAATTCAACCTAATCCTCATGCAATGTCTACAACAATCAAGACTATCATCCACTAATAGTCCAAAATAGTTATTTCTATACATAGATAGTTTCCAATTAAAATATACAATTTCATCCTTTACAATGGGAGTGATATTACATATCCAACTCCACTATCATCATCAACATAACCATCGTTCTAATCTTACCAAAAAAAAAAAAAAAACTCACAACATTCTCATTTTCTTATACAATTCCAAATATTTGAAATTTAGGGCAATACCCCCTTTTATTTTACAAAATCAATTTCAAGAAGAAATATCTACCATTTTAACACATCTCACCCAAAACCATATTCCCACAACCATTTTTAAGAATCCATTTGGAAAATTCCTCTTTTTGATTTCAAACCCAAACCCTAGGTTTTTCCAAAATCTCCAAATCATTAACCCTTTTCAAAGAGCAAATAACTAAGCTAAAAATCATATAAAAGAGTCAAAGAAATCCCTACCTCAAAGTAGAAGACAAAAAGGAAACAAGGGATAGAACTTGATGGAGCCAAAAATACTAACTTCTCCGATTAAAATGAAACCCTTGACGTGTTCAATGTTTTTCTCCAAAAGACTAGGGTGATGAAATCAAAGGATAAGGAGCATTTTAAGCTTGAAGTAAGAGTTAAAAAGAGAGTGTGAAGGTTTTTAGAGTTTTGAAATGTTTAGAGAGAGAAGGAGATGAAAAAGTGATTCATAATGGCCCTCTATCGAACTGATATATGGACAGACCGCTCGAGTAACCAAAACCACTGCTCGAGCGCACAATGACCCCCTCTCAGAAGTTTTGCAGACTGCAAAAGATCACTCGAGCACCCGAAGCATCGCTCGATTGCAAATATCACACTTCCAGTAGTTTTACAAACTGTAAAAGACCGCTCGAGTGAAAGAAATATCGCTCGAAAGAAGAAGCAAAAATATGGGCAACAACTCATGGAAAACTAACTTTCCAACTTATTTCAAACACAACCAAAACTCCCAATAGCCAATCTCAACAAGCAATAAGATGGAAATGAGGTAAACAACAATTAAGTACACAGGTCTCGGATTCAAAAGTAAGAAAATGGATCGGGTCTAAACTAGAATCATTATAACAAATGTTAAAGATTTGATGATGATAGTAATAATGAGGCATTATATCTCATTACATTTATACAATTGAAGGTATTAAGTTGGAAATAAGATCATGTTATTGGAATATGTTGAGTTTTCTTATGTTAATTACTTTGGGACGTTACATGAATTTTTGAAAAACTCAGCCATAAAATTATGTATTATTATATGAAAAATGTTGGAGATCCACAATTTTATATCTACAAATTCAATTACAATAATGTGACAAGACAATTGGACACTATATCTACTACTATAATTAAGTGTGTGACAAATTAAAAATTAATATATATTAGCATCAGTTATGCCACATCATTGTGGATTAAATTAGATTTTTTTAAGAGTTTCAAATATTATTATTATTATTATTATTATTATTATTAACTTATCTAAAGGATGAAAACCGTAAAGCGGTCATTCACAAGAATTCAAAAGTCTTAGTCTTTATTACTACATAGTGCTTGTGACTGTTACTATATGGTGCCTTTTTAGGAGCAACTGTTGAGAAGGGTTTTGGGGAAATATGGAAAAATAGAAAACAAGTGGGGTATTTTGGAAATATGAAAAAGTAGAAAACAAGTGAGGGTGCTCACACTTTTAAAAGAGTAATAGAAAATAAGTGAGGGGTATTTTAGAAATATGAAAAATATGAAAATGTAGAGAGAAAAAAAAGTGAGGGTGATCATACTTTTAATAGAGAGATTGACTAATAAGTTTCATATTTTGGACTTATAATCTATATAGTCCCATATTTTTTCTTGTGATCCATTTAGTCATTTTGGATGTGTAATGACTTATTTGTCCACCACATTGGAGTGTCACATTTAAAAAAAGTACACTAAAATTTTTTTTAATATCACATCATACCCATCACGTTAGAGTGTCATATTTAAAAAAAGTACACTAAAGAGTTTTTTAATATTTAAGAGTGTCACATCATACCTACCACGCTGGAGAGTCACATATCACGTTTGGGAAAAGTACACTAAGAAGTATTTAATTTTTTTTAGAGTGTTACATCATACCCATCACGTTGTCATGTTTGAGAAAAGTATACTAAGGAATTTTTAATTCTTTTTAGAGTGTTACATCATACCCGTCACGTTGTCACGTTTGAGAAAAAAGTGTACTAAGGAGTTTTTATTTTTTTTGAAGTATCACATCATACCCGTCACGTTGTCGCATTAAGGAAAAGTACACTAAAGAGTTTTTTTTTTTTTTTTGAGTAAAAGTTTTGGAGTGTCACGTCATATCCGCCACGTTGTCACATTTAGGAAAAATAAACTAAGGAGTTTTTAATTTTTTTGTAGTGTCGTATTACCTATCACATTGGAGTATCACATCATACCTGTCACATTAATAAAAAGGTATAGTTGTCCACCAAAACACTACCAAAATCAAAAATAGGATCACACGGAAAGAAACTCTTCACTAATAGGACTTAACATATCAATAGAAAAAACTTGGGACTAATTGGAGTATTTGTTTGTGAGATAGAATTTATTGATAAATCCCCTTTTAAAATAGTAGTGATTGATATGAAAAATAAATCAGAATTTTAAACTATAGTAAAAATGGAACACTACTTCACCAAATTTAGTTTATTTATGGTATATTTATATATTATATAAGAAAAAGAGACTTTTTAGTGAGAAGCATTTTAGGAGCTTTAAATCCTCATTCTAATTTTCTTAATTTTAAATAATTACTTTTATTTGATAATCACACATCAAGAAAAGAAGAAAAAAAATGAGTTGTTTTACTCATATAAAAAGAATCATATACTCACATCCCATTTAGTGAGGAGCTTTATGAGAGTTTCAATATCTTATACTAATTTTCTTGATTTTCTTAATTTATATAATGGAAAGGGACTTTTTAGTGAGAAGCATTCTAGGAGCTTCAAATCCTCATTCTAATTTTCTTGTTTTTCTTAATTTTAAATAATTACTTTTATTTGATAATCCCACATCGAGAAAAGAAAGGGAAAAAAATGAGTTGTTTTACTCATATAAAAAAAATCTTATACTCCCATCCCATTTATTGAGGAGCCTTGTGAGAGTTTCAATATCCCATATTAATTTTTTTGATTTTCTTGATTTTAAATAATTAAGAAAATCTCCATTGACTAATTTTTATTTTATAATCTCATATGAGGAAAAGAAGAAAAAAGTAAATTGTTTAGAATGGGATAGTTTAGGTTGGAAGTTTTTATCATAATTTAGGTTGATGGTTCACCAAACTGTACAATGAAAATATTTCTCTCTAATAGGAGGCCAACTTATATAATTTAAAGGTTTTTTTTAATAATTAAAGTTATTATTATTATAATAAAATGGTTTCGAAATTTGGAGGCCATCACTCATCTTCCCAAATTTGGGTCTATCTTGCTTGCATAACTACAATTAATTATATTTTTAAAACAATATTTTGCTCCAAATGCAATGTTGCAAATTAATTCCACGATTATGACCACATGGATGACAATGTAACAAGGCACATGTCAGAGAGGAGAAGAGATTAGTTGATTGACTTTGATTTATTTTCAATTTTTATTAGCAACATTCTGAACAATTAAAGTTCGATTTACTTTGAACGAGACTATCATTTATAATCATGTAATTTTATTATATTTAATTTTTAAAAATAAACAATATATATAATTTCATAAATAGATCATATATTTTTATTAAAAATACATGCATTGAAATCACATAACATGACTTTACAATGAATTTGATTTTGTTTTTTTAATATGCATATGAGTTTACAAAATGATCAAGTATGATAAATTCACCAACCTAAACTATGCCTCTCTAATTCCCGTTGGCTAGCTTCCATTTACATTTTATTTTACAATCTCACATCGGAAAAAGAAAGAAAAAATGAATTGTTTCACTTATATAAAGTGAATCTTATGCTCCCATTTATATAAGCAAAATGAGATTTTTAGTAAGAAGCCCTATCATCAATATCTCATACTCATTTTTTTTTTTTCCTTCTTAATTTTAAAGAATTAAGAAAATCTCCATTGGCTAACTTTCATTTAACTTTTATTTTACAATCCCACATAGTTTTGATTTTAAAAATAATTTTGTATGAGATTTTGCAACTCTCATAATATTTAACTTTAAATAATTACAATCCCACATTGAGAAAAGAAAGAAAAAGTAAATTGTTTCACTTATATAAAATGTTACAATCCCACATTTGAAAAAGAAAGAAAAAGTAAGTTGTTTCACTTATATAAAATGAATCTTATAAAGGGAGTTTTAAAGGAGAAGCCTTCTAGAAGGTCCAAACCGTCATTCTAAAATTATTGAATTTTCTTAATTTTAAACAATTAAGAAAATTCCCATTGGCTAACGTCCATTTATCTTTTATTTCACAATCGCAAATCGGGAAAAAAAAAAAGGAAAAAGTTTAATTTCATTTGCATAAAGTGAATCTTATGCTCCAATTTAAATAAATTATTGAAATTTCTTAATTTTAAACAATTAAGAAAATTTTCATTGGTTAGCTTCCATGTAACTTTTATTTTACAGTCTCACATTGGGAAGAAAAAGTGAATTATTTCACTTATATAAAGTGAATCTTATACTCCTATTTATATAAGCAAAAGAAGATTTTTAGTGAGAAATCCTATAATCAATGCCAATTTTTTTTGTCTGTGTGTTTAAGAACACATGTACAATACTCCTAGCATATCACCCATGCTATGTGAAGGTACTTTTGTAAACACAGCTTCAATCTGCAATCCAATGTGCATATCTATTTAACTTTTATTTTACAATCTCACATCGGAAAAAAAAGGAAAAAGTGAATTATTTCACTTATATAAAGTGAATCTTATGCTCCCATTTATATAAGCAAAAGAAGATTTTTAATGAGAAGCCCTATAATCAATACCATTTTTTTTCCCTTAATTTTAAACAATTAAGAAAATCTCCATTGGTTAGCTTCCATTTTTTATTGTACAATTCTACATAGATGTTTTGACTTTAAAAATAATTCTGTATGAAATTTTGAAACTCTCATAATATTTAACTTTAAAATAATTATAATCTCACATCTAGAAGAGAAATAAAAAGTGAGTTGTTTCACTTATATAAAGTGAATCTTATACTTTCATTTAATATTATAGTATTGTGTATGTTTCATTTTAAGATGGTTTAAATTTTAAAATAAAATTTAAAGGTTTTAATTAATTGATTTTATTGTAAATTGGTTGGTCTTTTGACTTAGCCGATTAAGCTGCATCGTTTTCGATTTGACTGATTCACTGACTTAACCACAGTTTTAGTTGTTTTATCAAAATATATTACTTAGATTTGTTTGAATGACTGAAATTGCTTGATTAGAAATGAACTTCCAGTCCAAAAAACTATTAACTTTTATTTTACAATTCCATATCAAGAAAAGAAGGAAAAAATGAATTGTTTCACTATATAAACCTTATGTTCCCAATTAATATTGTAGTGTTGTTTATGTTTCAGTTCAAGATAGTTCAAATTTTAAAATTAAAATAAAATTAAAAAATTTTAATTAATTAATTCTTGTATAAGTTAGTTGGTCCTTTGACCTAGCCAATAGGGTGAACCGTTTTTGATTTGACTGATTCGATGGTTTAACTGTGATTTTAGTGGTTTTATCAAAATATATTGATTAAATTTGTTTGATTTAAAATAAATTAAAGATTGACCTAATTAAAAATTAAACGGCTAAGATTGCTTGATTCGAAATAAACTTCCCATTCAAATAATTGTTAACTCTTAAACAATTAAAAAATCTCAATTGGCTAACTTTCATTTAACTTTTATTTTATAATCCCACATCGAGAAAAGAAGAAAAAAGTGAATTGTTTCACTTACATAAAATGAATTTTATACTCTTATTTATATAAGCAAAATGAGATTTTTAGTGAGAAGCCTTATGATCAATATCTCACATTAATTTTTTTTATTTTCTTAATTTTAAATAATTAAGAAAATCTTGATTGATTAACTTCCATTTAACTTTTATTTTACATAATATAAAAAAATTAAATATAATTATCATATTTTTATTAAATAATATATTATTTTATCCGGTTTAACCGATTCGATGGTTTAACTACGATTTTAGCGGTTTGATCAAAATATATTGATTAAATTTGTTTGATTTAAAATAAATTAAAGATTGACCTAATTAAAGATTAAACGGCTAAAATTGCTTGATTCGAAATAAACTTCCCGCCTAAACAATTGTTAACTTTTAAACAATTAACAAAATCCCAATTGGCTAGTTTTTATTTAACTTTTATTTTATAATCCCACATCGAGAAAATAAGAAAAAAGTTAATTGTTTCACTTACATAAAGTGAATTTTATACTCTCATTTATATAAGCAAAATAAGTATTTTTAGTGAGAAGCTTTATGATCAATATCTCATATTATTTTTTTTTATTTTCTTAATTTTAAACAATTAAGAAAATCTCAATTGATTAGCTTCTATTTAACTTTTATTTTACATAATATAAAAAAATTAAATATAATTATTATATTTTTATTAAATAATATATTATTTTAGCCCATGCATAACATGGGTGATATGTTAGTAATAGTAAACATGAATCCACACAATATATATTAATCATAACTTAAAAACATTGTGGCCTCCTTGAGGTTGGAAATCACAATCTAATTTTCTCATCTTTTTTTAATTTTCAACACTTTAAAATACATATATCATTTTTTGATTAGTTTAAAATCTAATTTACATAAATTAAGTTAATTTTTAAATCTTCTTAATCATTGCCAATAATATATTAATATTATTTCCTTAAATTTTGTGATTTCAAAACATGCAAGGATATAAATATTATTTTTGTGGTATGAAATTTATAGATATATCTATACTTCTATCTATATATTGGCCTGTTTTGGGAAGATGGTAAAAATCAACTTTTTTGCTTTTAACCAAACTTTTTGGCTTTTTCATAAAGTGACTTGGGAAGTTAGTAAAAAGCTGCTTTTTTACTTTTTAGATAATATTTTTTTAAGTTGTCATATCATGGTGTACAACTGTAAAATTACCAAAATGCCCTCACCCAATGTAACTATATTGGGTTGTATGATCCTGCACCAATTCTATTTGACTATTAACGTTAACACCTCTTTTTGATACGTTAGCTTATTGAAACTGAATTATCAGTTTGTAGAAACGAAACCATTTCTAAATTTTTCACATTTGTTAATTTAAAACTGCAAAGTTACTTTGAATTTCAATTTTTTTTTTCCTATTTTAATTTGGCATTTGAATGTTCTCAATAAAAAATATAACGGTAAACAAAATTTTACTACACTACTGGAAAAAAAAAAAAAAAAACTTATTTAAACTGTACATTTTTATTGTTATAATTTTTTTTTTTTTTTAAATGTAATCTTTTTTTGTTTCCATTTTTTTTTTTCATGCATGGGACGTCATTTGTATTCACCAGTACATAATGTTATTGTACTACACCATTGCTACACAATAATAATATCATTTCCCTACATTGCATACTACAAGTGCGATTACAGCCTGAGCTCATGTCAATTACGCACCAACACATTCCTAATGGATTTTCTAAATTCGTTCATTTCTATGTCATCATCGCCCTCTGGGTCACCTTCATCATCGTCACCCACACCCGCTGCATTGGGCATGTCGTTGAAAATAAAATTTTCTGCGTTGGCCACCTTGTTGAACGCTTCATTATCGTTTGAATTGCGGCATATAAAATTATGTAGTGTCATTGAAGCCCCCACCAATGGCACTTGCACTTTCCCAAAATCATACCGAGACCTGTTATGTAGAAAATCCCATCGCGCTTTCCATACGCACGAACGTACGTTCTATTGCACTCCGTAACGATGAGTGGACCGTGTTAAAAACTTCGTTTGCATTTTTTGCTCGTCCACCCACACGAAACTGTTCCTGGTGGTACCGACAGCCCTTGAACGGGGCAAGAAAGCCTTTCTGGTTTTTGTACCCAACATCAACGAGATAATACTTCCCTGCGTATCATACACTTTGTTTATATTAGTAATGTTAGTTAACAATGAAAAAAAAAATGTAATCCAACAACATTGCCTACCACCATTATATCTAACCTTTCTCTGGGTATGGGAATTGTTTGGCCGGGTCTTGTGTTACTTCGTTAAAAACTCGGCTATCGTGCATACTACCCCCCCCCCCCACACACATGAGATAAATGTAAAACATAAGTTAAAATCACAAACTGCAAGGATGTTCTACGTGTGCTGTCCTTTTCGGCCAAATATGGTAGCGCCTCCCGCGGCTTCAGATTTGCCTCGACGTGTGTCCTATCTAGTGCGCCAATACAGTCCTGCAAATGCATGGGCAGCAATTCCAAAGCAACATGGACATCCAAGTTGGAAACTGTGAACAAAAAAATTAGGCTCCTCATTACTGCCATATTAATTTGTGAAAACAATTTACTACATGCAGTTTCACAAAATGTCATATTTTTGGACACTCACCCTGAATGGAAAATATTTTCGTTGCGAGTCCAAGTACGGATGTCTGCTGCTTTGCGACCGAATCAGTCGACAGTGTGCTTTGGTAAATTCCTTCATTGCTTTTAGCACGCGCATAACATGACACCACATAGTTTCACTTGCGTGTTGGAAACAGTCTTCAATATCCCAACTGGGGAACCCTCGTAACACGAATATGAACATGCCGACGCTCTCAAATACGTCCAACCCATGCAGGCGATATGGCAGTTGGAGGCCAAAATCGGTAACTAATGTGTTACACAGTGCTATGAGCACGTCCCTCGGCATCCTGAAATGCTTCTTGTCGACCTGTAAGCATCTCCTCCATCCATAATCTACCAGTCAATGCAGATGTATGAAACGGAGTCCTATCCACATACGCGTACTCATTCGCAACGCGGGCAACTTTGACCCATATCATCGATGTCGTCATTTCCATCTCCCCAGTTGTCTCTCGAATCCAAGCATTAATTTCCCCATTTCGTATGACACTTGCAGAACTACCCTCCTGCGGATCCATTGCTACTGCACACCAACAATGTGAACCAAAAAATATAAATTGTGTACAAAAAAAAAAAAAAAAAAAATCTTTAGGGATGCTTTGCCTGAAAGTGAATAAAAAAATACAATTTAACTCTACACTTGACGTGTGCCACCATACTCATATGTCCTCGGGGTGATGTTCTTGAGAGTTGTTAACTGGTCTTCAACTAGGCCAAATATGTGGCGAATTCTTACACTTGGTAATAGACCAACCTGTAAGTTAATGGTGAAACATGTATATACCAATTGCCTCTTGCCTAAGCTACAATATATAGACCACTTGCTTCATTATTATATATATATATATTTGCCAACTCTTGTGTGCATGTGATTAAAGTACTAATAGGTGTACATTTCCTACCAATGTGCAATTCACACAAGACATAACTCCATTCATATACATCCAAATTTTGTACCTTGTCACATGCAACCTGGGAAGTGAATTGCACAAACAAAAATTAACAAGCCCATACATTGGCCGTCTGTGCTAAACCTGAAACCAACAGTCATGTGCTTGACAATATAATACCAACAAAACAAAACAGCATGACCCACGAAATATATATATATATATATGTGTGTGTGTGGAAACTTGGCAAATAGAACTGAACAACCCAAATATGGTCCAAACACATGTACGCAGAAAAGACAACACGATCCTAATAGTTTTTGTCCAACAAACATTACAGTAAGATTCGAAACTAAAAAAAGGTTAAACCAAACCGGTACTAAAAATAAAATAAGAGAAAACAAGAAATGCAAAAGCGATTTCAAAATAAAGTTGTTGCTGTTCCAGTGCTTAGTCCATATCAACGACACCGTCATGTCCAAATAAACGAACGCCACGACTCCGCTCTACCACAACAGGTTGGTGGGTGATTACACGCTTCTCTTTCATCCAATTCACAATGTAATCCAGGGGGAGGCCCATATTTAGGTCGCGGTTATCGGGTGAATCCATAAGCGAGCAAGCAAATGAGAATAGCGGCCCACCACCCTGTAACCCGTGCATCGTCATCAGCCTGACAAGACAGTCACCCACAATGTTTTCGCCCTTTCCTGTAACAACGTACTGTGTTATTTTTAGTTCCCTATTTTGTTTACGAACGGCCTCAACAAGGTTGTCCATGTTGCTTGCCACAGTACCAGGGGCTGCCCGCTTCCGACGTTTGGCATTGGCTGACCCGTCAACTGTGGAATGGGGAGGAGCATCCTCAAACAGCAAATAATCCATCACATTCTTGCCGACACGATCTGGCACGTCATGTGGTGGTGTGCCACCACTAAGAGGGCCCATGCCGTTGTCAAGAGTTGAAGCATTGTCACCAATTGCATCAGTGTCGCGGATTTTAGATGGCGTCCACGCATGTTTTCCCGTTGCAGCCGCACCCCGCAAACACCCTTTCCATAAGATCCAAGTGTTCTAGTGACTTTGTCTTGAAGTTTGCACATCGATGGTTCATCTATGGCAATAAATGTATAACAAGTAATCAAAATAATGAAGTGATTAACTACGTAACACATATATATTTTTCTACTACAAATTCATTAGTACATACCGCTTCCATTTTTGCCCACTAGTGGTCTAGGGCTATGAACAATCCCAATGTGTGGTCATACCCAATCCTTGCGAAGCCTTGGCTAGAATCCTGTAGCTTTTTCCAAGAAATCCAATATTTCTTCAAGTTGTCATATTTATTTTTCATCTGTGTGGCAGAATGTAAAAGGCCGGTTTTGTCCAGGAACTTCTTGGCAAGTTTCTTATATCCACTCATTGACATGGAGCACAGTTGGTGATTACCATCCCCTATCTCAGCTATGACCAGTTGCAGAAAAAGCTTTGTCTTGTCGCGGTCCCAGGTGCATTTGTGTACCGGTTGTTGTTGGGTTGGTGCAACACCGGTCCCGCGAGTTTTTGACGGAGTGCGAGGTGAAGTACGAGTGGATGCCATCGCACAAGCACTGTTTGACAATTACAGTTTAAAGAAAAAGTAGCAAGCAAAAACATAGAGTACGTAGGAATGCACAATGGCTGAAAAAATAAATTATATGAAGCATATGTAGTTAAACCAAAACAGTAGTCCACGTAAATTGATTGCAAGTTCGAGGCAGCTTGGAGCAACACATTAGTTAGGTTACAATACCCTAGTCAACGAAATTGATAAGTACAGACCACCGTATTTTTTTAAATACATCACATACAAAACAACAAGATAACGACTACAACGCACAACACACTGACGACTGTCCTAAGGGTACGGACGCTCTAATCTATACGAACAACGTCCGCACGTAACCCAATATCGATTGCAATCGGTGGGTGGTCATTAGCAACACTTTTGCCGCGGAACTCATCACACCAACCAACCCACGAAACACAGCGCTGCCGGAACACAATTGCAATTGTTAGATAGCACAAGTTGGGCTATAAACACATAGGACAAAGTACGTAACAACTTTATGTATGGAGGAGAGGTGATACGCACCGTTCGACACGGGCAAACGTAGTATGCACGACCTGGGTTTTTGCTAGATCTCGAAATCTTTACGAGGCATTGTCCAAAGCCACATGCACACATCCTTCGTGGCCATGAAGAAGTGGTAGTTGATATCGATGATGCCATTTCTATTGTTTGCATTAACAGATGCGTAAATGTTATTAACAAAGAACTTTAAATGTTGGTCTCACATGAAAGAAGTTTAATGACAGAACTTTCTTCCATGCTACTTCTTTCATATATGTACAGTATTATGGTTTGACAATTAGGGTGCATGAATAACCAAGACTGTACCCTAAGCATACTTCGTAAAACACAGTTACACATTTTGAGTACTATGAAAAGCATAGTCAGAATCTAACCATGTGTACATATATGTTTTAAAGTGAGAATTCAATATGTGTTGTAATTGAGTTGCTTTTGGAGCATTTGTTGATCATTAACAAGTCTAAATTATGTGCACCTTTATGTTAATTGGTTACGAAGAGTTGATCATTTGTTGAGTTGCTTTATAAACCAATTGTAGTTAATGCTTCAATGGAGAACTGATTACCCTTGCCAAGAATGAGGTTGTATTGTGTGAGTAAATGCAAATGATTTAATACGCCATGATTGAACACGCCTTTAGAATTGAATTCAAAATATTCTTAAATATTTAAAATAATAAAGGAAGTTTGGGTAAGTTGATTTTGCTTTCATAAGGAATCAGAAAGTAACATATTACATATGAAGAAAAAAAAAATTGATGCATACCAAAGTGTCTTCATTTACAACTTCCTCATACAGGCATTCCTAATTAGAGTGAGAGAATTTGCCACAGCACCAGGTTTGATCTTGTCCCTTGCATGTTATAAAAATATAAAAATCCTTGCAAGAATAGTTCTTACCTATGTTCTTACCTAAGTCTAATACATGATTTAAGCATAAAAAAGAAAAAAGAAATAATCTCTTTTGTAACTATATTTCATGAGAAAAATCAAATAAAATACCAACCAAGAAAAAAAATGAGTTCTCTAAAGTTCTAGCTAATTGAAACTAACATATGGAAAATAGGGAGGCAACCGTGTGGACCAGTGAAATCCCCAAACATGAAACACAAACATGGTGGACTAATCGAAGGGAAACAAGCAAGATTCAAGCAAATCAGGGTTCACTCTCCACAAACAAGCCGTATTTGGGTGAAAATCCACAGAAAAACAAAAAAAATCTGGGTTCACTCTCCAAGGGATTTCAGATTCGCGGCTGAAGGTGGAGGCGTACCTGATTCTGCGCAGAAACCGACGACAAAGCCGACGTGGAAGAGTGTCGTCGGAGGCGTTACAGAGGGCCAACGGGTGAGACGTTGGTTTGGCGAGGCGAAGCAATCACAGTAACGTCGCAACGGAAAAAGAGGAGCAGTAACCAAGCGGCGTCCTCTTTCCAATCTGTGTAAGCACTATTGCAATATGTAACCCTAGACGACAATGAGGGTAGTATCGTAATTTCATGTAGTTGCTTATAATCACAATCCCAAATCAATTTTTGTCGAAAAACGCTGGCGTCTGGTGTTGGCGTTCTCAGCCAGACGCAGCTTAAAACTCTGTTGCCAAAATAGCACATTATATAAAACAATTATTAGGTCAATAAATTTAAAACTTCTAATCCATTTTTTAAAATATTTTTTAAATAATAAAATACAAAAATACACGGATCATGAATTCATTAGTTATCTCACTTTAGTTATAATTATTGATATTTTTAATTATTATGGTAATATATTTCTATTTTCATAATTATCATCTTTCAAATTGTTAAATGTATGATTCTTTTATGATATTAATATGAAAAATAAATCAAAATTTTAAACTATAATAACAATGGAACATTAGTTCACCAAATTTAGTTTGTTTATAATATAATAGTAAACATGAATCCATGCCATACATATTAATCATGACTTCAAAACGTTGTGGTCACTTTGAGGTTAGAAATCTCAATCTAATTTTCTCATACTTTTTAAATTTTTTAACATTTAAAATACACATGTCATTTTGTGATTAGTTTAAAATCTAATTTACATAAATTAAGTTAATCATTAAATCCATAAATCGTCTTAATCATTGTTAATAATATATTAATATTGTTTCTTTAAATTTTATGCAATGATGTAATTACTATTTTTAGTTTCAATGGTTATGGTATGAAATATATATTTATATCTATTTCACCAAATTTAGTTTGTATATAGTATAATATTAAACATGAATCTATACAATACATATTAATCATGACTTATCAATGTTAATTTTTAAATTTTATTATGCGGAGTTCTATTTTTTTTTTAATAAAAATTCTTACAAACGCTTTTTCTTTTTTAATTTTTAAAATTTAAGAAATATATTTGGCATAAAACTATTGGCACATCAAACTGTATATCTAATTTTAAATCTTTTAAATGGCTAGTCCAAAACAAAATTGTGTTCATAATTAAGCCATATGTCATTTGAAATTTGACAATTTAGTGTATGATGTCACGCCATAAAGGCAATTATATGTGTCATGTGATGCCCATCAAATGATGTGAGGTGGTACAATACATGGTATCAAAAATTTGATATCAAAATATGGTCACAAAATATTACTCCTTTTAAAAATCTGCATATGAAGTGTGAAAACTACTCTTAAAGTAAATCATATTCCATCTTCTAATGTAATTTATAATTGAATAACTTATATAGTCTAAATAATTTGGTCAAAAAAAATCAAGCCTAGACTAGAGTTTTTATCAATAGGTTAGACTTTAAACACTAAAATAGTTCAATTAAAAAAGCCAAAAAAATAAATTTGTGGGGCAACTCATTTACATTATTTTATATGCAAATATGTTTTATTTATTTATTTAATAGATTAATTTTAAAAGTGACATATAATTCAAACAATGAGAATCGTTTTAGTGAGTCCACACTAAGAAAAGTTATTTTATGAGATAAGTTGATATTCGTAAATAATTAAAGAGGCATTGGTATAATTAGTTTTTTATAATATGAAAACTAAATATATATATATTAATTTTAAAAGGGTGGGCAAGACCGGTCTAGCTCAAGCTTGAATTTGAATTTGGATTTTTAATAGTTGACTTATAATTGATCTATTTGAGGGGATATATTGTAGTTACGCTTAACAAGGTAAAAATTAATTTGAGGAGTAATTGAGAAAGGGACTATTCCCATTGTTCTGTTTGCTATTTTATTTTGTAAATTAATTTTAATGTTAATCATTTTTTATTGAGTTTCACAAAGAAGATAAAAAGTAAAAGTTAATTGATACATTTGATTTGTAGTATTATCAAATGAACATAAGATAAGCTACAATTATAAAATTTCATGACATAATTTATTTATGTTTTACTATTTATATCATAACACATTTTTGTTTTTAATATATAAAACATACCATTGATGACAAGACTAAAATAATAACAACGGTAAATATTATGAAAATAATTAAAAGATATTTGAGTTTAAATATCTTCTATCTCTACATTTTAAAATATTTTTAATTATTATTTAATATTAATATTATCTTTTAATTATTTGTTTGATTGTTTGTATGAAAATAATTGTTTTTAATATATAATTATTTTTTAAAATATTTTATTTGTATGATACGGATATAATGTTAATTCTTCTATATTTTAAAATGAGTTTCGATAAACTCTTAAGTGTGAGTTACATTAACAGTTCTTATAATTTTTGGCTCATGGTATTTTGATCTTTAATTTTTTAATTATGATAAATTTGACCATGAATTTTGAATCTTGTTCCAAATAAGAATAATTAAATATATCATTGATCAATTTTAAGGACAAAGTCATCAATTTGATAAAATATAAACTAATTTGACAAAAATAAATGTCAAAAAGATATTTTTGAATTTTTAAAAATTATTTCTACTCACCAAAAATGAAATTATATAAAATTGATAAATCTTTTACACATTTTTTTTACCAAATTAATTTTTATTATATGTTTGGATAATGATCATATAATGGGCTATTGTTTTTATTTTCACTAAATTAGTTTATATTTTTTCAAAAGTTAAATATAGCGACAACTTTGATATCATTATTAAATCAATCTTTTAATTAAAAAAATTCAAAACTAAAAACATTTCATATATTAAATATATCGATTACACATTAAAAGCCTACCAATCACCTATTACATAATCATCATCCAAACACATAATAAAAATAATTTCGTAAAATAAATAAATGTGTAAAATATTTATCAGTTTTACATAAATCTTTAGTGGGTAGAAATAATTTTAAAATATTTTAAAATATTTTTTTGATATTTATTTTTGTCCAATTTGTTTATATTTTATCAAATTGACGATTTTGCACTTGAAATTGAGTAATGGTATCTTCAATTGTCCTTATTTGAAACAATATTCAAAATTTAAGGTCAAATGTCTTACAATTGAAAAGTTAGGAATCAAAGTGACACAAGTCCCAAACTATAGGGACTGTAATGTAATTCGCCCTACTCTTAATTTAACTGAATTCACCCGAATTATAGTTCCTAACATACCTATGTTATAACAAAATTAGTAGTATTATACGTACCAATTGTATATTAATTAATATACCAATATATGTTATGATATTGTCACTTCAAAACTATAGACTCCACCAATTATAGAAATTATAAAAATTTAAAATTTTTAAAATTATATCATATCATCTATTACTACACTAATTAATGAAAAATACTATAAATTCTAAATTTTCTATCAAATAAATGACGGACCCTCACCTATATAAAATATTTAATTATTTATTTAATAAAAATTTGATATCTTTACCAGTACCCTTAATTATATATGATACGTATAACTTTATTTTAACAAAATGGCAATACGTATAATTATCTAAACTTTTTCTGAGGTATAAAATTTTCTTCATTGCTGACGTGGCAAGATAACGTTAAAGAACCTAATAATAATACCAAGTGCAAATTACCAAAGAACCTAATAAATCAGGGTTATACAATAAATAAACTAAAATCTAGGGACTAACAGTGAAAATATACAACACAAATCTCCAAGTTCAGAAGTTCAACTCCCTTGTGGCGGATCCATAACAGTACAAAGAAGCATTTATACGGTATCTAACATTAAAATCTTCAGCGCATAACGTCTCTCTCTTCTCTCTCTTCTCTGCAAGATCACCCCTGTCAGGTTAGGGTTCTTACAATCCTTCCATTATCATCATGTATGTCATGCATTGCAATTTCAGACTTTTGATTGAATGTTCTGAGTCGGATGATCGGAAGTTATGAAGTCAACTGTTGATTTTTCTTGTTTTAATTAAACCCAATTGATATAATCTACCCTGCATGTCCAATCCTATAATGGGTAATTTTTTGTTTAGCACATAATTTGATGAATTTTGGAGCATAATTGTCAGTGATCAACTCACAATAAAACTGTTTTTGGTTTTTTGAAAATATTGAATGATTTATATATATATATATATATATCTATACAAGTTTATGTACCAGTCTTGTTGAAAAGGTGAGCTGTGGCCTTGGTTGATTAATTCATTGTGTTTCCTAGGCAATTTTACTGTTGCATGCGTACCCTCCATGCTTTAAAAAGTTTGTTTTGATTCCAAATTTAGTAGATTGAATTGATTCTGATCAAGTCCAACTCTATTATTTGAGAAGCCGTTTTGGGTATTTTATTTTATTTATTTATTTTAATTTTGGGTAGGCGGTATGGTTCGAACACAAGATCCATTACATGTTCTGATACTATGTCAGAATTATTAACCACTAACTCATGCTATTTATTTATTTATTTAGTTTTTGGGTTGTTGATGTTAGTTGAGAAATCCTAATTGTTTAGTTTGGTTGATGGTGGAAAGAATTGAATCATGCAAAGAGTGAGGGTTGTACTTGTTATAGTAAATTACATCTCTGGCAACCAAGTTATGGATACAATCAGTATGACTTCCTTGTCTGTATATATTATATTATGGTTAATCTTCTTACTTTATTTATTCATTTACTTTTTTAGGCAAGATGTTGTTGAATGGTTTTGATGGAGGAGATGGAGAAGGAGAATCTTGGAATTCTTGTAGTGATGAGGTAGGTTGTCTGTCTGGTTATGTACTTGATTTAGTTGTTAATTTCTTTTTTTAACCTTTTCATGTTCCTTTTGCATTGAGCAATCGCAATGAGGCCTCCCTTCATATATATGAGAGTTTTAAGTTGCATATTTGATTTGAGTAGTTCTTGGCCTTACGTTCAACGTGTTTTTTCTTTTTCTTTTTTTGGCAATTTTGCATTGTGGCCATCAACGTGGCTTTTTTTACTATGTTTATTGTAACTCATGTTGACAAGGGATCATGTCCTCCCCCAGCCTCTTGACTCAAATTCAGGTCACAAAACCAATCTCTCCGCCAAAAAAAAAAAAAAAGAAAAGAAAAGTGGGAGAAGGTTGCCTATCTACTACCCCTCCAACTCCCAAACTCTTCTGTAAGCAAGAACATTGTGCACTGAGCATGACCTTAGTTACAAGTGTAAACAAAGTTTCTTGCATCTCTTGATCAATTTTTAAATTTTATTTTTGTTAATGATTTAAACTGTAAATCTCAATTTTGTGTAATAGAGAAGTATATGTGTGCTGTAATTTCCACTTAATCTCATAATTTATGTGTATTAAATCACCAAGCTTCTTATTCACAGTAAGAGCCAAGCTCAAGTTTATGCTTGCACTGCTTCACAACCCAAACTTGCTCAACACTAGATTTGGTTCAATTAAGATCATGCAGTTACTTTTATGTTACTCTGTAGGAAACTAAATCAAATATACAATTTACATAGAAAAGGCTACTTATGAAAGGGAGTAATGTATGACAAGAATCAAGCAAGCTTTTGGCTTAAATGGTACTTGATTATTTATTCTTGATAAAAGCTATACTATTAGATGAAGCAAAGGCTTCAGTTGGTGTCCAGAAGCCTTTGCCTCTCTATATGCCAAGTGTTACATTTCTCTATTACAAAAAACAAAAAATAGTCAAAAAATAAAAAATGTCTCACTTTGTATTCGAGGGTGGAAAGACTTGAACCTAAGACATTAGGTTTAAGAAAGAATACTCTTACCACTTGAGTGGCACACAACATATAGTAATTTTTTTATTTTGTTTTTACTTATTTGAATTGCACATGCATCGCGTGTGCCAACCGTTAGTTTGGAATATTCGATTTAGAAAGAAAAAAAGATAGTTTAGTGAAGAAGCTTGCCACCCCATGAAAATTTTCAAATAGACAAGAAAAGAGAAGAAGACAACTTGGTTGGGGTCATTTGTACAAGCTCAAGCTCATTGAAACAACTATTAAGAAAGCTTGAAGCAGGCCCGTCGAGCTTAAGTAAAATTCAAGCTTGGGTCGAGCTCTTTAAAAGTTTAACTACAAGAAACAGCACAGTATTTGGCTCAATTGTGCTCATTCACATCCTTATTGCAGAGCCCTTTTACAGGTTTCAAAGATTGGTGTTTGAAATTAAAGATTATGTAATTCTTGAAAAACAAAGATTTGGGATTAATTGTTTACTTCCTTTTAGATGTCCATGTTTCAGTCCTAAGATAATTGCCTGCCAAGTTTTAACGAACATTATCCCTTTTCTTTTCTTTTGGCTTTTAAAGATTGAAACCCTATATTAGTTGCTGTCCAGATATTCCAGCATTTCATTCTCAACAAATCCAGCAATCTTCCACATTAAAAACCTAGCAAATTGGATCTTTTGTTGACATAGACTATAACCTTTCTCTACCTTTTAAGACCATATATTGAGTTTTAGTGGTGGTCTCACATTAGTTTGGTATTGGAGCTTGTGGGAGAGTTATTTCATGCACTTGTCCTACATTGGGTTAGTTTCTTTGTATCTAATTTTTTCTGGTGTTGGATGCTTTTCTGAGGTCAACTCGTCCTTCGGATGTTTCTATTGACTCTATCATTGTTGGGGTGGGATCTTTTTGCATGAAAAGAAAGGGACACAATTGTTGTCACTTTTCCCTTTCTTTTGTCTTTCCCTTCAGAAATTCCTACACAAATTCAAGACCTAAACGCAATTTTTTTCACTTTTACCTTCTCTTTTCCCTTCCCTCCACAAATGCTCAATACATTCACTAGCATTCTTCTGAATGGCCTAAAAATTGTAATGAAAGCATTTACAGACTTTGCAAGTAGAAATGATATTAACATAGGTCATGAGGAGTTAATGGTTGTTGGCATCAGAGTTGTTTACAGTTGACTATTGAGTTCAGATAGCCAGCACTCCTCCTAGCATTCCTGATTTCTGAACAAAATGCAGCAGGTCCATGGCATGCTGGATTCTGATTGTCCTCCACAGAGAAGCACTACTTGCTTGTTTTCTTCAAGGCTAATGCTGCAAAAAGAATAAATATATGCCTTAAAAATCTAGGAACTTCTGTTTGCACACCATAAGTATTCTCAATTCACACCATTTTGCCGTTCGATATCAAATTCTGAACAAATATCAATTGTTCAAATATCGACTTCCGAATAAAAACAATTGTTCGGATATCAACTATTGAACACGTTTTTTGTTCGAACAATTGATTTTTGTTTGGGAGTTGATATCCGAACAACAAAATGGTGTGAACTGAGAATATTTGTGGTGTAGTGTGCAATTATAATTACCCTAAAAAATCAATTCGAGAAGGAGTTTTAGCGAGTGCGCTACTATAATTCCTATTCCATGATAGAAGTATGTTACAAATTCTTCTTTGGGTAGGCAAGTGTTTGGATAAAATATAATATCGACTCGGCTCCACCTTTTTTGTGGTTGTAGATGATATTTGAAGGGTGGGAGTTGAATTCTTAATTAGGCATGAAAGAAGTGATAAAGGTGTACCTTGGTTCGATTGAGTACTAAAGCCAAATATATTTTTCAATTAGGAATGGAGTTTTAGATTTTCGAAAATGCTCAAAGCTTCATGCAACTCAGTGGTGTGGAACACTTTCTCCTATTTTATTTAGTGAAATCATTAAACAGACTTGCATTTTGTTTGGATATATGCATATTGGTTTGGCTTCATTTTCTTTCCAAAATTGGTTACTGTACATGACCTTGTTAAACTTCTTTATTTTTCTTATTCTAAACGAAGGCTTAACATAGATAGAGGGTTTTCAATGTAAATGGGAGAGTCTTAATCATAAACTAGTTATTATATGAGTTAAAATACCGGTGATACTGACCCTTTGCTGCTTCTGAGATTTCCAAGGTACTGTTGAGAACTTTTAACGTGTTTCGAAGTCGGTGTTTTGATTTAGTGCTCATCTTATTCCTATACTTTTGTGTTTTCCAGATTAAGGTTGACCCTGCAGAACCTGCATCTCTGACTTGGCAGCGGAAAATAAATAGCGAGGGAAATCCCCTTTCAGAGTTCTCTCTAAGTATGCTAGAGATAGTTCATTTGGTATGTAATTTTATGTTAAACCTTGGGCTTGCTCACACAAGCACATGTTCTCTGCAAATTAGCTTTTAGATAAACCAAGTCTGTGATTCAGTTTAAATTTTCACACTATTTAGAATGAAGTTTAATCTGCTTTTTGGCGGATGTAATAATGCAAATTAAGAAGTTGTAGGATATTTTAAGTGATTTGTGCTCAAGTTGCCAAAAAATATATTGAACCTCCTCTATGGTCAATGACTCCATCCGTAAGTATTTGAGATTGTTTTTTTAGTATAAGATCAAAAGTCTCTTTATGTTGCTGTATTGTTTACCATAAATGTACCAACCTGTTGACTTGGGTTCTATTTTAAATTTGGGGTACATTGAAATTGAATCTTAATCCCTGCCTGCCACTTGAGGTGGTCTATTTCGATTTATAACTTAGAAAACTGAATTTGTGTCACTTAAAATGAATTCTGATATTTGTTAAAAAAGAAAAATGTTTACTCTATGGTGGTAGTGATCTGGTGCTTCTGAGAATTATTGTACACAAAATTACAAGTTAAAGTGAACTCAAAAGTGGCATATCTCAACAACGTAACCGATATAATATGCATAAAAATGCGTACTAGCATATTTACTTGAAATTGAATCTGCAATAACATTAGCAATTCAGCAAAGTACATGACAGATATGTAAGTGTTGACTCAGGCAGTAGTTCTTTGAGCTTTTGTTACCAATAGCATCTCTCTTTGTCTTTTTGCAGGCTCCAGTAGGTTATCGATTATGGCGTCATTGCCGAGAAGAAGCCGCCAAAGGAAGGGTAATTTTCTTTCACTAAAATCTGCAAGTTATTTTTATGGTTGTTTGATTATGGTAAGATAACTAGTCTTTGCATCTGTTTTCATTTTTTCAGGGATCATTTATTAATCCTTTTATGAAACGCTCAGTCACACCATGTCATGGTGTTCCACTAGGTGGTATGGGGTAAGTCAATCTTCTTCACCAATGACCATAGTCCATTCTTTATCAAAAGAAAAAGAAAAGAAGAACATATGTCATTACTCACTATGTGTCTATTCAGAGACCTTCCTCTGATTTATCACACGTATGATACTCCTCCCTATTGGAGATTGGACAGACCTTAAATCTTCTTATTTCACCAATCTAACCGTGTGTTTGTGAGGTGGGAAACGTGTTTTAAAACTACAAAGTACTGCTTTTGTCGTTATAATATTCTGCATGGTACTGCAACATACCAAAATGAAGATATTAGTTGAGAGATTAATATAGCGAGTTTACAAGCACTCACATCAAAATTTTCCCCATTTCAAAATATTCAAAGCTATTGTGCCTAGCTCTCTGACCAACTTGGGATGCAACGTTTTGTGTCCATGTCTGTAGATTACAGTTTTTACTGGCATTATGTGACAGCAGACTGTTCAACAAATGTGTCTAAGGACTTTTTTTATTTATTTTATTATTATTTTTTTAATTATAAAAAATAAAAATTACCAAAAACTCATTCGTATATATACTAATTTGCAGCTATTTTAATGTTCTTTTTGGTTGTTTCTTAACACACACCACACATACAAAAAAAGAAAAACTGAAAAAGAAAAAAATCATCTTGATTGTTGAGAAAAAAAAAATGATTTTCAGTGCAGGAAGCATTGAAAGAAACTACAAAGGAGAATTTCAGCGCTGGCAACTATTCCCTAGAATGTGTGAAGACAAACCAGTTTTAGCAAATCAATTTTCTGTAAGTTTGATGCATTTCTTGTGAGGCGATCAACATGTCTCATGTAATTCAGGCATTCCACTATTTTCATGTTTTCCTTTTATCAATTCATCAATTGTTGGGACTTAGATTGTCTCCAACATTTCTCTTGCAAATCCTGTGATTCCTGCTTTTCAGAATTTTGCTTCAGGATTTCCAAGTCTCTTATTTTAAACGATGGATAATGTCTGTTGGTATGATTACAAAAGTAAAGTCTTCTGATGCATGACATTAGATTGCATAGGAGATTAAACAATCTAGAATTTTCTTAACTCTATTTTTTATTTTATTTTATTTTATTTTTTGTTCTTTTGACTAATTTAACTAACGAAATGGCCTTTGATAGAGCTGCGTGGAGAAGAAGGATTCATGTAGCCGACCCCATTTGATGGGACTTAAGGCTTGGTTTGGTTTGGGTTTGTTTTTAAACACAATGCTCTTGATAGTTTTTGATGACAGTGTGATCATTAGTATATTGGATCCTCATAAGGTCCTTAGAGAGGTAATGCGGTGGTTTTGGACAAAAAGGCAAATTAATTAAATCACATGTGATTGAGGACATGCTCAATAGAGCAGTAAGTTAGCATAAGAAGAAATGCAGAAGAGGTCGCTGAACTTGCAATGAAGCAATGCATGTTACTGTTTCAAGTTCTAATCTTTCCTTTGTATGCATTAACTTCTAAGGCTATTTAGGAAGGTTTGCACGATGTATGTTGTTTGTTGATGATGTAGTTTTAGTTGAAAAGTTGTAGCAAATGTTAATTCTTTATGGGGGTTTAAGGATTTCTGGACAAGCATGAAGGCAATAAACATAATAAATTTAGGGAAAGGGGCTTCGGTGAAACTATGGTTGAAATGGGAAAATAGTGAATGTTGATGGCATCTATAGCCAAAAGTGACCATTTTCATTATTTTCCATTGCTTGTCTATGTAGAAGCTGATATTGGGCATAATGTTGCCCATATAATTAGAACGCAATAGGTGAAATAGAGGATTGCTTTAAGATGTGTGAATATAGATATATCAAGGTAACACTAACTTATGGAAGTGCCTAAGGGCAAGTATGCTTTGTTGACCACAGTGTTGGGATGTCAAGAAATGTTCTCAAAAAAGAAGTTTAGCCCAATGGAGATGTTTAAATGAATGCACAGAGCTAGGCACTGTGGAAAAGGTTACTGAAATCCATCTGGCTGATTTTTAGATGTTATCCTCTGTAAAGATTATTTTTTGGAGGGCAGATTTGATTCTCTATTGGTAGGATGCAAGTTTAACTAGATTAAGGATGTTGATGTGCTTTAGTGGCAGATAACAAGGGGATTGAATAAACATATCAATATGTTCAGGTAGCAGTGATTAAAGACAAAATGAAAGGAAGTTAGTTAAGATGGTCTGGTCATGGTAACACATCACCGGAAAAAAAAACAGAAAGATGGTTTGGTCATTTGCAACAAAGAAAAATAGACATGCCAGTCTGAAGGAGTGATTGCTTCTAGTTTGAAGGTTACAAGGACAATAAGAAAGAAAAATTTCAAGACTCAGAAAAGGCAACATGGCCCACTTTTTGACCTATGGTCTAGCCTTGGAATCCTTAGATAAAGGAAGATTGATATAAGGATCAGAAATGGATTCATGAAGCCAACCTCAAGTACTTGGAGATGAGGCATTGTCAAACATTTTTTTAAGCTGATCAGGCTGACAACATTGTATTTTTTGTGATCTCAAGATTAGACACTACTATTTCTAAGATGGCGGATGCTAATGCTGTCAATAAGGTGAGGAAACGCGAAAAAAATAAATTAGAATCTCAAGGTATTTTGTATACATCCCAAAGCACTTTCATATATCTCTATTACACTTTTCGCACATTTCAATCCACATTTTGTGTGCCTACCAAGGCTAGTGACAGTCCTTTGGGCAGTCATTAGCATTTTCCTTCCCAGATTTGTTAGCGCTGATGTACTTTTAAAAAGCATTTTATCACTGTTACCAGTAAGTTATTCATCTCCAAATATGATTTGAGGTTTTTAATCTGTATGTGGATTCGTTATGCAGGCTTTTGTTTCACGCTCTAATGGTGAAAAATACTCCACTGTACTCTGCCCAGGGAACCCAGAAGTGTTAAAGTAACTATGATTTTGCCTCCCCATTACATCAACATGATTTTTATTTCTTCTTTAGCATGTGTTGTATATACATAATACATCATTTTGCTTTTTGATTGATTATTGA
This sequence comes from Camellia granthamiana, assembly GCA_036172215.1. Taxonomy (NCBI): domain Eukaryota; kingdom Viridiplantae; phylum Streptophyta; class Magnoliopsida; order Ericales; family Theaceae; genus Camellia; species Camellia granthamiana. Next base: position 32,748,374 of record CM069904.1, on the reverse strand, counting down.
AAGTCATTAATCTTAGTTGGATTATTGGATATGAAAATTTTTATGTGATAAAAGCAAAGGAAACCTCATCAAAGGTCATTTAAATGAACAGAGAAAGTTCTGCATCTGGGATTGGATCTTGGGACTGGAACCTGAAGGGGCATAATTCTACATATCATGCATTGTATCCTAGGGCGTGGACGGTATATGAAGGTAATCTGTATGATCAACTGGTTTTTTTATTAGTTTATTCACTTTCAATATGGATAATGTGACTCATGGTCACCCTTTTCTATAATTGCAGATGAACCCGATCCATATCTTAGGATAGTTTGTCGTCAGATTTCTCCAATTATCCCCCATAATTATAAGCAGAGCAGTTTCCCCGTAGCAGTTTTTACTTTCACGGTAGGAAAGTGGTTTTGCTGAAAATTGTTTGTTTAACAGCTGATCTTCCATTGGTAGTCTTGATATAAAAAGGATTTTTTTTTTTTTAATTATTTTCTTCAGCTGTTTAATTCGGGAAAGACTGCTGCAGATGTCACTTTGCTTTTCACATGGGCAGTAAGTTAACCTTTCTATTCCTTTTTCCCCAATAACACACAAACTTTTTATTAAAAAAATAATAATCAATTCTGGTTCTAAATCCAATCCATTTGTTGATAATTTCTCTCCAGTCACTATCTGTTTCCTGCGTTGATTCTCCCGAAAAATATTGTATAAGGCCTGAAAACTAACAAAAGTTTTGTTTATGTGCATTTAGAATTCTGTTGGTGGGGTTTCTGAATTTTCTGGTCATCACTACAATTCGAAGCTTAGGTAAGAACAGACATTAAATTGAGTTCATTTATGAAACATTATTAGAGCTATAGTGAATGTTGCATGTGTTATTAAATTCTGTCGTATTCTAACTTTCAAAGTCAATTATCTTGCTAGGACGAAGGATGATGTTCATGGTGTCCTCCTGCATCACATGCAAGTTCCCATTCTTGCTATGAATTTTAAATCTTCTTGACATGGGTTGGCTTGTTCAATGTTTTATCAAATATATTATGATTTTTCTATTGATAACACCCCACGTATGTCAACACAGGACTGCAAATGGACTATCCCCTATAACTTTTGCAATTGCAGCAGAAGAGACAAGTGGTGTTCATGTTTCGGAGTGTCCTTGCTTTGTGATAGCTGGAAACTCTGAGGGTATAACAGCAAAACATATGTGGCAGGAAATTAAAGAGGTTGGCTGACCCATTCCTTATGCCTGTGCAGTTTTAGGAATACTGGTTTTATATTTTGGTCTCTGCTACCCTGCCTACATAACTTTTAAGGAACTAATATAATGAACTCTGTTCTTCACATTTACCCTACATATGGGTTCTCGTCTTTTGATATTTCAACTTTCTATACTTGTCCTCTTGTGTAGTTTTTTAAAATGTAATTTTATATGAAAACAGAACATCCCTCAACAAAAGTCAATGATCATTCATTCTACCTATTTATCTCCCATATCATTTTCATTAATATTACTCTTTTATTACTTAATTACTTGATATGACGAATTTTGAGTCAAAAGATTCCTTTCAAGCTTATTCTATGATTTAAACGCTTCTAATATCTCAGGCTTAGCCCATGCCTCAGAAGGTTTTGAATTTTTAGCTAGGGATTTCCATCTCTTTTGCCAAAATTAAGACATGAAATTCCAATCAAGCTTCCAAAATCTTATAAAATGTGACCAGAAAAAGAAATATTGAGTAGATATCAATGTAGATTTAAACAGAATGAGGCATATAGGACCTGATGATATCCATCACATGTTTTATCCAACCTGGTCTTGCTTCATTTGACAATGCAGCTACAAGCTGATTGGGTTCTGCCATTTCATGTAGGTTGGAAGTGGGTTTGAGTGTAAATTTAACAGATGCTAAAGTCCAATCTATATCAGCTTCTGACTTAAATGCTTAGCATCTTGTGAATGCAGTTCTTTACTTGTGCAGAGTGGGTTATGGATTGTCACGACCCCAACCTGCCCCAAACAGGATGGTGTAGTGATTGGCTAGTAGTCCTTGACTACCAAAGGCCTACTAAACAAAAGCAAGTCGGACTCTTAATATAATTTGGGCAAAAGTTCTTTTAATAAAGTGTGGAAGTCATTATTTTCTTATATTGAGTCCATTTAAAATATCCATTCAGAGCAATGTATACCTATATGAAACGAAAGCATCCATCATTCTTGGATTATTATCTTACAACACTAAACTTCCATAATAAATTAAAATACAACACTCAAGTCACGACTTAAACAATTCAGCACAAGCACACAAGACCGGTTTCTAGCGAACTTCTCTTTATACTTGAACTCTTTGTCACCTACATATATATATATATATATATCTATAAGGGAGAGGGGTGAGCCATTGCCCAGTGAATTGTAATTCAATAAAGTGGTAAATGAATGAACACCGATAAACTTTATTAAAAGCAAGCACAAGCTCATATCAAACATAATATAATTTGTACATGATAAACAAAGCTTAACTTGCAAGCATATACATAGCGATGAACATTCCAAGGCTTTTTGAATAACTTGTCCACAATAGGTGGCAAAGAGCTCAGTTAGCTAGACGTCATTGGCTTGATTTCCAAGAACAAACATGTTCCAAGAAGTCATCTTAATACATGATACAAGAGTACATGATGTTCATTCATAGCAAAACAATAATATAGTTTCCTTAAACGTACCATACATTTGCATTTCAAATCATAATTTAAGAAATATAACTTTACTACACTATTACTCACAAATGGCTTCGAGAACGAGGGTGTAACTTCTTCAAAGCTTAACCTACACAAAGCATAAACAATACATTGGAAACATATACACTAGAAAGCTTATAAATTCATTTCTAGTGTTCTAACTTAGTTTAGTGTTTCTTAATCTTTCTTTAGATTATCTAAGACCTTTCTAAGCCTAATTCGACTCTAAATCAAATGTCAAACATGTATCAAATGCATGCCTAGAAGTATTCTAAGTGATTAGGGCTTAAAGAATGAAGTGTGCAAAAAACGTACATTAAAAGCCCTGAGTATTCTACAACAATTTCATATGCTATGCATTGAAAAATATCATGTTTAGATATATAGGGTTTAAGTAGATAGGAAGAAATGAAAGAAAACTAAGTTAAGAAAGGAATTAGCATGAAATGGTTAAGAAGAAAGTGAGCAACCTTCACTAATTTAGACATATATCTTTGTATATTTAGAATTTGGAAGTGAGACCACCACTATTGGAAACTAAACTTCTGGGGTTTGAATTTAGGCTCAATAATCGCTTAAAACCGAGTCCAGATGAGAGAGATATGTCTATTTGAAGTTGGGCTGAAACAGGGGAATTCCGCACGTGTGGGACCAAATCCGCACGTGCGGATTGGTAAGGGCACGTGCGGGCCGCATGTGCGGAAATCCAAATCGCACGTGCGGTTCTGGAAGGACAAGTGCTGTTCGAAAATCCTGCATTTTTCAGCTTTTTCTTTCTATTTCTTTGAGCTAGGGCCTAAGAAAACTTATCATAAGCCTTGCAAATCAATGATAAACATGGGTAAAAGATTGTTTTCCAAATCAAAAGCATCAAAACTTGATTTAAACTCAAGGCTTCCCATCTCTCAAGGCTTCCATCTCATTTCTTTGTATTTTTGATCTCCAAAACGTTGTAAGCTAATTAAATCGGATACTTTGTGGAATAAGGTAGTCCATAGAATAATTATTTTGGTATTCAGATATAGATATTGATATGTTATAACACATGATATGCTTTTGGGTGTCACATGAATAGGGTTATTCCTTTCCATTCCTAGCTAGGAATCAAATAAGCCTAGATTTCATTTTCTTTTCTTTTCCTTGTGTATGGATACCACAAGGGTTTAATAGCAGTGTTCTTTTGTAGCTTGGTAAGTTCTATTGAACATTCCGGCTGGATGTTGAGAAATTTAAAGGATTAGACGCCACTCGTGAAGTTTCATCATTGTAGTCATGTTATACCTTTCCATTTATATTGGAAATATGTTTTACATTCTAGTTTCACCTCAGTCAAAGTTTTTTCTTTATTTTTTCTTTCTTTATTTATTTTTTGTCTAATGTATTTGAGAGTTATCTTCTGATGTATGGTGATCCTTGAGATTTTTTCTTAATGCAAATGCAAAATAAGAAAAAGCACAATCTACTTTTTATTTTATTTTTTTGGGTTACTTTTCTCTGGTGTTTATTTTATTGTGATTTTTACAGTCTCTGATATTTGGCTCTATTCTATTAGCATGGATCCTTTGATCGCCTTGATTCCACTGAAACATCGACGCCTTCAGAACCAGGATCGTCAATTGGAGCAGCCATTGCTGCTTCTGTGACAATTCCACCAGATGCAGTACGTACTGTTACATTTTCATTGGCATGGGACTGCCCTGAGGTAAACTTCATGAATGGAAGAACTTATTACAGGTGGGTGGCTAAACGCTTGTCTGACTAACTTCACAGATTAAAAGATCATCATTGTGCTAAAAATACATTTTTGTAACCAGGCGATACAGCAAATTTTATGGTACTGGCGATGCTGCTTCAAATATTGCACGTGATGCTATTCTTGGTACAGTTTCCTTGTGGCCTTTCTGCAGTAGATGATTGATTTAGGACTGGAAAATTTAGATTAAGCTTTTGGGTCTTGTATACGGTAGTCGATTATGCATCATACAAAATGTTTGGTTCCTTTGTTTTCATATTGATACATTTATGATTTTTTACTCTAAAGCAGAATTTGCCTTTTCAATGATGTTTGAAGTCGTTATTTTTGTTTCTTTTCTTTGAAACATAGAGCATAAAGTTTGGGAATCCCAGATAGAAGCATGGCAAAGACCTATTCTTGAAGACAAGAGACTTCCTGAATGGTGAGCTTCAAGGTGTCATTTGCCAACCATGCTTATGATCAGAATTTAAATTTTTTTATGATTCTTTGCAGGTACGCAGTCACTCTTTTTAATGAGCTCTACTATCTGAATTCAGGAGGAACAGTTTGGACAGGTATTTTCTTAAACATAAGCCTATGGTTCTCGATGTGACTGAAGTAGTGAATCTGAATCTGCTCTTTTGCCCTATTACAGATGGATCTCCTCCGGTCCATAGTTTAGCAAGCGTTGGACAAAAAAAGTTTTCCCTTGATATGTCCAGTTCAGATGTTAATAACACTAACCACATGTCCCATCAGAACGACACTGCTGATGACATTCTTGGGAGGATGACTTCTATTCTCAAGGATATACACACTCCAGTAACATTAAATTCTGCTTTTGGAACAAATTTGCTTCAAAAAGGGGAGGAGAATATTGGCCAATTCCTCTATTATGAGGGGATTGAATACCACATGTGGAACACGTACGATGTTCATTTTTACTCTTCTTTTGCATTAGTCATGCTATTTCCGAAAATTGAACTCAGCATCCAGAGAGACTTTGCAGCAGCCGTAATGATGCACGATCCCAGTAAGATGAGCCTTCTGCATGACGGAAAATGGGTCTCAAGAAAGGTTCTTGGTGCTGTTCCTCATGATATTGGAATAAACGACCCATGGTTTGAAGTAAACGCGTATAACCTTTATAACACAGATAGGTGGAAAGATTTGAATCCGAAATTTGTACTGCAAGTTTACAGGGATGTAGTTGCCACAGGGGACAAGCAGTTTGCACGAGCTGTTTGGCCCTCGGTTTATGTTGCAATGGCTTTTATGGACCAGTTCGATAAGGACGGAGATGGGATGATAGAAAACGATGGCTTCCCCGACCAAACATATGATACGTGGTCTGTCTCTGGAGTGAGTGCATATTGTGGTGGGCTGTGGGTAGCAGCCTTGCAGGCTGCCTCGGCTATGGCACATGAAGTTGGTGACAAGGGCGCCGAGGATTATTTTTGGTTCAAGTTTCAGAAGGCCAAAAAAGTATATGAGAAGTTATGGAATGGTTCTTACTTCAACTACGATAATAGCGGTGGAAGTACAAGTTCATCTATTCAAGCTGATCAGTTGGCTGGACAATGGTATGCTGCAATAGAAAATAACTTCTTTAATATTTCTTGATAACAAATAATCTAAAAATTATTTAATTGAACTTTGATATGAAACTAAATGTGCTTTATTTAACCAACTATGGCTAGCACTGTTGGCCAGAACCCCTACACCTCACTAGGACATCAAGGGTATAAGTTTTGCCACAGGCAATTCTGCCCCTCCTTAGACTATGACCTCTAATGTACCAAAAAATGTGTTTTTCTTTTACACACCTGTTCTATTGGGTAGGATTTGGGATTACTTTTCCTAATTCTAAAAGCGGATTTTGCTTATATGTTTTTCTTTTGGAAGCAATATCCAAAATGCTAACTAATGATTCTTAGGTTTCTTACTTTAAGTCAAGATTTGAAGGGAAAATTATTGTTTATAAATATCAAGTTCTTCTTTGCAGGTATGCTCGAGCATGTGGTCTTTTACCAATTGTTGACGAAGACAAAGCAAAAAGTGCCCTCAACAAGGTTTATAATTTCAATGTGTTAAAAGTGAAGGATGGGAAGCGAGGTGCTGTGAATGGGATGCTACCGAATGGAGAAGTTGACATTTCATCAATGCAGTCAAGGGAAATATGGTCTGGAGTTACATATGCTGTCGCTGCAACTATGATCCACGAAGATATGGCTGAAATGGCATTTCGAACTGCCGGTGGTGTTCACGAGGCTGCTTGGTCTGAAGAGGGACTTGGGTGAGTTCAGCCTTCTTACTTTTCCCTTATTTACGTGGTGTGAATTTACTTAGGCAAATAGGAGATGACTCCTTTTTCTGTTGCATTTCATAATGAGTACTTTATTTTCTTGACTTAAAAAATATATTATCAATTAGAGAAATTAACTTAAGAAATGCAATACAAAGGAAAGGATAGCAATAGTCTATATCCAACGGCAAAGGCAATCAATAGATTTCAGCATTTTTTCCAACAATGACCATTGTAGAAATAATGAAATGATCTAATGCCTTTGAAACATTCTGAAAGAAAATTTCAAATGAGCCTGTTTGATGATGTGAAAATTTGAAAATGAATTTTCATTGTTTAACAATTCTGGTATAGATCTTCGGTTCTCCGCACATACTGTTCTGGCTTTTTGATTTTTACTACTCCATATTTCAATAGTAGCATATTGGTCCTTGATGCAATGCCCTTTTGGGGAACTTCGTGACAACCCTTCATCCTTTCACGGTATATCCATGGAAAGCTGCAAGTTTTTAACTCCGGTTTTTGGAAACATGATGAAATTAGAAAGTTGGGTCAAAATCCTCGTACAAGCCTTTATTATTATTTTTATTATAACAATTGGTAGAAGGGGAATAAGGGGAAGGGTGAATCGCCCTATGGTGAGATTCAGAACCCGGGCATCATGCCTAGTAAGGGAGCACCTCATTCACCGGGTGAAGCCTTTGGTCTCAAGTCCTCATAGAAGTCACGCCACTCAATTCTACGCATCTGAAACCTATCCTTTGGTGAGACGAGAAAGAACAAGTACAAGAAAAGGAAGGGATAATTGACAGTTGATTGCAACATATTACTCTTGATTTTCAAATACTTCAACTATGAAGAATCATTTTCTGAACAATTCAATCTGAAATCCTGATTATATTTTACCATATCTAAAAAATTTATATGACCTCAATTCATACATTCATTATTTTCCTAAATTTATGAAAGCATGATGGTTCCTAGGATTCTTAATATCTAGCACAAGGTTTAGTTTCAAAATGGTGTTTCACAGTTACATAGTTTGTCTATCATATTCTTAATTTTGGAACTTGTGCCTTAACTTGGACCCGATCATGATGAGGGTCTGATTAAGATTTCTGTTGTAAGGAGAAAAAACCCACCTAGGTGGAAGCTAACTCAACGTGCAGTTTCCTTTTCTTGATATTTGATGGTCAAATTACTCACTGGGTTCAAAATTTCCACATTTATGTTTGATAGTTAAAATTATTCGTCTTCCACATTTCTTGATTTTCACTGCATGGGTTTTCATTTGTGTCAATGCATTTTTGTTCCTTTTGACAGCTATGCTTTTCAAACTCCAGAAGCTTGGAACACGGATGACCAATATAGATCTCTCGCCTACATGCGCCCTTTGGCCATATGGGCGATGCAGTGGGCATTGTCGTATCCAAAACACAAAGAGATAAAGCGGGAAGCAATAGATGATTCCTTGTTAAGGAGGCACCAAGCAGGATTTGAGAGAGTTGCTCGCCTTCTTAAGCTGCCAGAAGAGGAAGGTTCTAGAAGTCTTTTCCAGGCGGTCTATGACTACACTACCAAGAAGATTGGGTTGTGAAGTTTCCATAAGAATCTGAGGTTGCAGACGTATGTGATATCTGGGCTCGAGTTTCACTGTGCAACTTCTATTCTCATTCTACCGATTATAATAATATAAAAACTATTGAGATTGGTAATGGTGGTTTTATCATTGAATATAAGAGGAAGATGGGTCATGTTTGATCGTTGTATAGGGCGGTTGTTGTCCATTCAAAACAAGAGAAAAAACTTAAACGATTGTATTTGAGGAAGTTTTATTATCATCTGATTGAATTCAATTTTTAATTTTAATTCTTGTTATAGACAAAAATGAGAAAATGGCCACTTTGGATTAGGGAAAATAAATAAATAAATAAATAAAAAGTACCCAACAGTAGCAACCCGTGTGATTTTGAAAATGATTTCTAAACCAACATTCTTTTATGAAGTACTTTGTTGATTACAATATATTAAATTTGAAATTATGCTTTTAACGTGAGTTTATTATTATTATTATTATTATTATTATTATTATGGCAAAAAACCCACAACTTTATAGAAGTTATGTTTTCAACCCATAATTTTAATTAATATATTGTGAAACTTGTGTTAAAACATGACTTGAAGTGTAAAGTAATTTCATGAATTAACTAAAAAACAAGTTCAAAAAACTGCATTTGTTGAATAAATCTTTAAAAAACTGGAGATTGGCAAAAAATTGCTTGTTAATGTTAGAGATCATGAAAAAAATATCATGAAGATGATCATGAAAGATTCTCCACCTTTAGATTATTCATACAATAAAACACCACATACTAATCACACGCTAATCAATGGATGAAAAATCTTCATGATGAATTTCATGATATATTTTCAAAAATGCCTAAGACCCCCAGTGGGGGTCACTGGGGGTCATGGATGTAGGGGTGGGATTGGTCCAAAAAAAAAAACTGTTTTTGTTTTTTTTTTTTTTTTTTTGTTCAGCGAATGGGATGGTGCCACCTCACTGGGGGTCGACTCCTAGTGGGGGTCTGAAGCACGGTTGATATATTTTTCATGATTTCTAACATTATTGTTGTTTTTTGCCATGTTGATTAAAAAGAAAAAACAACAAAAGGAAAACAAACAAACAAACAAAAAAATTACTTATAGATGAGATCTACCGTGGGTCAAATCCATGCAGTGAAAATCAAGAAAACAAATCTGAATAGTGGGTCAAATCTTTTCTGTGGTAACCGTTAATAACTGAAAACTGCTATTAACCGCCTTTTTCTTTTGAATGACCAAAGCACCCTTGTCTGCAACTGAAATTACAGAATGACCCCAAACAAATCTCTAACTAATGAACCACAAATTGAAAATGTGAATGCCACGTGGCAACTACCCATTTACCCATTTTTCAATAGGCTCCCCTCCAATCAGACTCCCACAATGCTTGGGTCACCAACCGCTCCCTATATAAATACTTCTAATCCTCCATTTGAAAACCCTAGCTTTCATATCCAACACAACTTGGAAGAAACCAAGCAATACCATCAGCTGCAGGTGAAAGAGAAACCGAAATTCATCATCAGAGCGGTTTTCCGTTGTCGGGAAACCGCTCTTCTCGCTGGAATTCACATATTTTTCTTTGAACTTTTTGGCTATCTTAGTTACTGATTTGGATGGCCGGGTCTCAAGTTCAAATCCCGTGTTTTTGTTTTTTTTATGGTGAGACCTCTGTTCTAGCATTGGTTGTAATTTTCTCTTTTCCCATTCCAAGTATTTAGTTTAGTTTGATTCAAAACATTTATTTTATTTTATTTTATTTTTTCCTGTGGGTATTTCTGCATCCTCTGGATTTTGAAATATTTCATTTTTTTTCTTGATTTCCACAGAGCTACTCTGCGAAAAAATTGAAATATGAATGCATTTTCCAAGACTGGAAACTATTGACATTGAATTGGTGCCCAATTTAAGAGTGACCAAACTGTTTTCCAAATCCAATTTTTCCACAATAGAGTGAAGCAAAAGATATGGCCCGAAACTGGCGTTGTGCGTCGCCTCAACCTGGTGAATGGATGAAGGGAAAACTTGTTGGATCCGGATCATTTGGAGTCGTACACTTGGCAATGAACAAGGCCACCGGGGCGCTTTTTGTGGTGAAGTCCGCACAATCCGAGGCTGGACTTCGGTCCCTTGAGAATGAGGCTAACATCCTTGAGAGTTTGAACTCTCCCCATATTGTACATTGCATAGGGAGGGAGTCAAATGGGGCTAATGGTGGGAAGGAATTCAATCTCTTCTTGGAGTACGTGGTGGGAGGAAATTTATCCGATGTGGCGGAGAAATTTGGAGGGGCGTTGGATGAGAGAGTGATTCGATTGTACACGAGAGAGATTCTTTTGGGTTTGAAGCATCTTCACAAGAATGGAATCGTGCATTGCGATCTCAAGTGCAAGAATGTGCTCTTGGGATCGTCTGGAGATGTCAAATTGGCAGATTTTGGATGCGCCAAGAGGCTAAATGGCTCGAAGACTAATGGGGGTTCGATGCAATCGTCTAAGTCTTTTGCTGGGACTCCGTTGTGGATGGCTCCGGAAGTTTTGAGGAATGAAGGGTTGGATTTTGCAGCCGATATTTGGTCTCTTGGCTGCACGGTTATCGAAATGGCTACCGGTAGGCCTCCTTGGGGCGACGAGGCTTTGAATCCAATGGCTTTCATGATGAAGATTGCATGTAGCAATGAGACACCACGGTTTCCACATGAATTCTCAAAAGAAGGGCTCGATTTCTTGGCAAAATGCTTGGAGAGGAATCCCAAAAAGAGGTGGAAAACTGAAGAACTACTTAACCATCCATTCATTTCGGGGATATTGGAGAGAGGGAGTTTCAGAAAGGAGGAATGGGCTTGCTCACCAGCAAGTATATTGGATGTTGGAATTTGTGAGGACGGTTATGAATCCGATGAATCGGTTGATGGAGGAGCGTTTAGAAAAAGAATTCCATTTTCATCACGGTGTTGTGAGGAAAGAAAGGGTATAATGCCATGGAAGCATCAGCCGGAGAGTGACTTTTTGTTGTCGGGAAATTGGATTACTGTTAGGTCAGGTTGAAGACTAATTTTGTGTACAATTTCAAAAGAGATGTTTGTAATGTAGAAGTATTAGACACAGATTGTTTGAATGTACAGCTAGTAATAAGTAGAGAAAAGGAACAAAATTCATTGTGAAAATTGGTTTTCTCTTAGACAAGTCATGTCAATATATTTTTAAAAATTGAAAACAAATTCAAGTAATAGATTTTGGATCAAAAGAAAAGACTTTCAGATCACAGGACAATCAATAAGGGATTGAGTTTATAATCTATGAATTAACTAAAAACTTACCAGAGATTTGTAGATAACCAGAAAATTCACATGTATAGCTGAGAACAGTATCAAGATTATAAAATCTTGATAATTTTTGTTTATGTAATGCTTCAGTCAAAATTTAAGACTACTATTTAAAAAAAATTAATGAGCAACACAATAAAAAGTGAAATTCAAATCAAAACAGAGTACTATAATAAAACCAGATCAGGTCAGACTTTTAGATCGGGTATTGAGATTATATGGATTCAGATTCATCTAATCCCTTATCAGATTTGTCATAATCTGACCGTGTCAGGAATCGGATTTTGACAAGTCCTACCCAAATCCAATCCGTTGACACGTCTACTGACCAGGTGTGTAGCCTGTCTTTGAGTCCCACCATTGCGCAACCCAACTTCCCCTATTCTCTATTCCGCTCCTACCGACCAACAAACAAAAAAAAGAATGTTGGCAAAACAATTGGATAGATGAATGGAATGCCAGGGCTGAATGCTTATGAAATCCAACATTACAACGTGAAACAGAAAGAGGCAGGAATCAACATGAGAGGTGATCTATTGTTTGTAGGCACTTCCTGAAACTAGTGCACACAATCATACAAGAAATTTTGGGATATTATAGTCTTATTGGCATTTTTCATGGGAATTACTAGGGGTAAGCATGGTTCGGTTTAGAAGGACATCAGGGATTACATTCCTACTTACAGTCCATAAAATTTGGAACTAAACTAGACCGAACTAGTCTGACATGTTTTGGTTTGATTTGAAACCAGGTTCATATCAACCTGCCATCATCACAACCTGAACAATAAACCATTGTTGAAGCAACCATTATTAATAAAACAGATTAGTGAGACTGTCGAGCAACTGACGGTTATAGGATTAACTCAGATTAGGTGTAACATATGTATGATATGATTACTTCAAGGTCTATCATAAGTTATGATTTTTATATACATATATAAACAATCTGGTTTAGGTCCAAACTGCAGGACTTGTTTTTTCAATTTTTTATAGTATTTGGGAAAGAAGGGTTGAGAGAGAACAGCATCAACAGCATCTACAATAAGAGAAACAGTAAAATAAGCCATGTTCATATCAAGCTTATAAAAAAGGATTGAGATATGCATCTAGGTAACATATTCGAAGACTATTTCTTTATTAACGTATCATGTTACAATGAACTCCAAAAATTACAATCACAATGAGAATCAAGTACAACATATAATTAAATTAATACAAAGGGAACACCCAAAGTGTAAGAGAAACCTCAAAAAACAAATACACGAGGAATAAAATGCAAATGCATTCACAAGCACTTGGAGGAAATAAGTTCAACAAGCCTTACTGTATAAGCTGAAGCTCTGCTTGTGGATACATTCTTCTTCATTGCCACCGACACCATTACCGTAATACAACCTCAAGCTCAGCTTCAAAGGATTGTTCCATCTTCAAGGAGTTGTAAAACCTGTCACTCAAAAGCAAATGGCAATGATGATTAACAGTGTGACATTCTTCATCATTAAACCAAAAAGGACATTACGAATATTAGTTAGGATTAATCCAAAGTATTGGGACTACTAATTGGCACACAAGCTTAAATTTTGATTCTCTCAGTTACAAAATGTTGATAACAAAATAATCTATTCAATTGTTTTATTCGAAATGAGTAGAGGACCTAAATTCTGTCAAACTCTTCGCAAAAATCTTGCTAAATAAATACTTGTTTAATTGGATGTGTCATCATCTTTTACAAATAATATATCATGTCCCTCAACACCACACCGGTTCGGGTTTGACAAGGCTGTGAAACATGCGGTGTTGAATTTTGCCTAAGCTTTATTTGCAATGCAATGGCACTTTGAAGGGCAATATGAGAAAATTAAAACAAAAATAAAATATACACATTTGGAAGATCTGCATAAACTACAAGGAGGAATTAAAAATAATAATAATTAAAAAAAATACCCTTTGTGGTGACAAAATCTCAGTAGTTAGGACATTAAAGAGTTTAGTTTTGTTGAATGGGATATGCTGTGATCAAATGCTTTTAGAAAACAAAACTTATTCCTTTTTGTTAAGAGATAATAATAAAAAATTGGCTGATTGAATAATGAGAAATTACTTGTCTATAGGGCATTAGTCGTAGATGGGCTTCCCCTGTTTTGATCCTTGAGAGGCTTCTTGAAATATTCCCCAACCCCTTCTCTGGCGATCCCATGACTGCTTTGTCCCCTTAACACCACTAGAACCCGAACTGGCTTGACCCGACTCGGTCCGGTATTCTCCTGGTATTGGAAAACCATCTGGGAAGCAGGAAAAGCACAAGTGATCCTTATAATGGTGCCCTTTGGAATAGTTAAGAAGAATATGGAGAGCATTTGTAAAGAACCAATTCGGAGGGGGGGTCTCTCCAATCTGAAGTCTTTGGCCTTGCATACATGCCCCAGTTTGATTACCGTTTTCACACTAGGCATGCTTGGTAATCTCATAAACTTGAAAGAGCTCATAGTTGAAGACTGTGCCAAGATTAATAGCCTAATAAGTATGAAATGTTCCAAAGTAAAATCGGGTAATTTTCTCCCAAGCTTGAAGAAGATGTCACTTCTTGAACTGCCAGAATTGATCAACATTTCCAGTGGTTTATGTATAGCTTCAAAATTAGAGAGGTTGGTCGTTTTTTATTGCCCAAAGCTTGAAAGGCTTTCTACCAAGGAAGTTTCTAGTAAAGATATGAAGGTGATCAAAGGAGAGAATCAGTTGTGGGACTCATTAAAGTGGAATGATTCAATGGTTAGCAGGGATCATCAACACTACTTGGCCAGTATCTTTGTCCCACTTAGAAGGGATGGAGACTTAATGGATCAACTAGCAAAAGATTAGATTGACTACAACCTATAGACAGGTAACTACAGACTCCCTCAATAATAGTAGGCAGGGTAGGAAAGCAAGGGTACGAAAAGAGGATTTGGCTCAAGAGAGGCAAGCAAAAACTTGGATTCGACAGCTCGAGAAAGCGAGATAGGGTAGCTAGCACCTCCAGCAGGATCAACATAAGGAATCTCACTATCTATGTCCTCAATCTCCTCATCAATACTATCAACATAAAAGAAAGATTTGGGACTTGGTGAATGCTCAAATATTGAAGTAACTCAAGAATAATTTCTTCATCAAATTCCGAATCACACACTTCTTGATAAAACTGTTCTACATTATGACCGACTGAAGCTCATTACATTCTGCCGACAAACAAAACTTCAACTTATCCATATTTTCAATCCCGAACTAGGATAGATTTTTAACAATCCAATGACGGTCCAGGAAAAAAGCATTGGCATGTTTGAATACCTTGGTAATTTCAGTTGGTAAGCCTTCACCATTTATACACTTCAAGCCTTTCTCCAACTTATTGAATTCATCTTCAACTTCGTGTGATAGCCGAGATATGAAGCATTGCTCATAATGGCCAACTATAAATCTGAAAGTGTGTTAAAGCTGAATATGTAAGTAACGTGCTACCCCATCTGAGGTCTTTCAATAGTTCAACAACAGGCATATACTGTAAGTTTTCTGAATAATTTCTGTATATTCAATTGTGTTTGTAATACAAGACTACCTCAGTTTATATAACAATCTAACCTAGGACTGAAAAAGAAAAAAAGAATATATACTCAATCCCTAATATATACAAAACATATATACTGCCATATATACATAAAACCGACTATTCTCACACCCATAGTCAAAGTTAAGGTGTTTTAGTAGAAAACACCGAAAGTTTGCCAAGAAGAAATTGAAACCGAGCAGTGATATGAATCTTAGTAAAGAAGTCAGCAAGTTGTAGAGCCGAAAAGACGAAAAGAAGCGAGATAGAGCCAAACTACAGATGCTGACGGATAAAGTGAAAATCAATCTCAATGTGCTTCATCCGCTCATGGAAGACAGTGTTGTGGGCAATCTGAATAGCACTGCGGTTGTCACAGTAGAGAGAGGTCAGAGAAGACTACGAGACACCCAAATCAGACAGACGTTTACTTGCGATCAGTCAGATCACCAGTCCAATCAGAATTAGCATAAGCCACTAAGTCCAAAGAGAGAGTGGAGAACAATAGTAAACCCTGAAATATAGTACTCCGAAGATAGCGAAGAATCCGAACCAAAGCAGCCCAATGTGTAAAACAAGAAGCAGAAACGAACTGACTACCCACATGAACCACATAGGCAAAATCAAGGCAAGTAACCATCAGATAGACTAAGCAACTCATGAGTTCTCGATATAAAGTAGGATTTGGCAGAGGAACACCATCAGTAGTGTTAAGTTTCACATTAAGCTCAATGGGGGTATCAGCAATCTTAGTGTCAGTAAGACCAGCATGGTGAATAACTTCATTAGTATACTTGGCCTGAGACAGAAAGAAACCTTTGAGAGAAGAAACCACCTCAATACCAAGAAAGTACCATAATGGGCCAAAATCCTTCATTTTGAAGATACGAAAAAGATGCTGCTTGACCTCAGAAATAATAGAAGAATCAGAGCTAGTAATAATCATATCATCCACATACAATAATAAGACAACAAAACCAGCAGAGGTGTGGAGGAGAAACAAAGCAGAATCCTAAGCTGAAGGATGAAACCCAAGCTCAGTGACAGCAGTTTGAAAGCAATCATACCAAGTACGAGGAGATTGCTTTAGACCATACAGAGCACGTTGAAGACGACAAACCTGTCCAAAGGAATGGTGAAGGCCAGAGGGAGGACGCGTGTAAACCTCCTTAATGAGATGACCATTAAGAAAAGCATTCTTAATATCCATCTGATAAAGAGGCCAATGACGAACAGCAACGACAGATATCAAAGTACGGATAGTAGTCATCTTGGCAACGAGGGCAAAGATCTCCTCATAATCAATACCATATTCCTGTGAAAAAGCCTTGGCAACTAGGCGAGCCTTATAGCGCTTAAGAAAACCATCAGAATGAGTATTGTCTTTGTAGACCTATTTGCAACCAACCAGATTCTTACCAGTAGGCAAAGGAACCAACTAACAAATATTAGTTTTCTGCAAAGCAAACAACTCATCCTCCATAACTTGAATCCAATGAGGATCCTGACAGGCCTCCTTGTAAGACTGAGGTTATGAAAAAGAGTGACTAGAAGACAAAAACGTACAGTATGAAGGAGAAAAACATGTTTTAATAAAACCAAATTTGACTACCTGTTTATAGATGTGAATGGGATACTTACGGTTAGCGAGATCAGAGTCGTCAAAAAAATGAAAATCAACAGTAAGGGTAGAGACAACTGGTGGAGGAAGATGCTAAAGAATACAAAATTGGAGCCCCCAAAAAAAGAGAAACACCTAACCAATCACATCATCTATAAAATCTAGAAAGGTAAACAAATCTGAATCCACCTGTCCAGACACCTAACCACACAGAACTTGGAGAAACCTATTTTCTAGCCAAGTCATGGACCAAGCAACCCCTAAAAAATGCGACGATTCCGCTCTAACCAAAGCAACCACATTAAGCACAAAGGGGCCAATAACTTTTATTACAATTTCGTCATATCATAAAATTACCAAAATGTTCTCATCTTCTCCACCAAAACCCTAATTTCTTAGCCCCAACCCTAACTACTGCCACCACCGCGAATCACCTTCGCTGCAACCCCTCCACTGCGAAATTCTCATTGCCACGAGCTCCCCACCACTGCAAACTCAACCCGTAGCCCCTCTATGGCACCTTCGCGACCACCACTCTTCCTTTTTGCCAAAACCATTGTCGCAACCCCTCTCTCTCTACCAAACCCTAGTTACATCGATCTCTCTCTATCTCAAAACCCTAGTTGTGCAATCCATTTGTGTGTTTGTGTGTGTGTGTGTGTGTGTGTGAATCTCTCTTTAACGCAATCACCATAGCCAAAGTGTAGGGAGGGTTGGAGTGGTGTGTTGCAATTGTGAAGGTTGTGGAGGAGGAAAGGGCTAGGTAGGAGAAAGGGCTGGTGGGAGAGGGTGGGGTAAGGTTGAGGAGGACCGTTGGAGATGGTAGTAGTAGCGACTAGAGGTGGGGTGTGCGGGCTCATGGTGGCGGCAGTGAGTGGTGGCTAGGATTAGGTTAGGTTAGGTTTGAAGGTTGAAGAAGTCAGGGGTAATTTTGACAAGCAAGGTTATGTATTGAGCAAAACTTGATATTTCAAAATCATAGTGTGTACCTTGAGAAGAGATGGGCACGTCGAGGGTTTGGTGTGTGGAAATCGAAGCTTCCCCAAATGAGAGATGAATCAAATCTTTCATCAAATTGTTAAAAGATGAAGAAGTGGAGATCATTTTTTTTTTTTTTTTTAATTACCAAAATTGGTTAAAGGAGGTATTTGGCATGGGTTAGGTATTTTTTTTTTCAAAAAAAATTTGGTTCTCATCATTGGAGTGATCTAATAGCTATATCAAAACAAGCTTTTGACTAAATTGTTGAACAAATTTGATGGAAAAAAAAAAGTGAAGTGCTGGAGATGCTCTAACATGGTAATTTATAAAGATGACCAACAAACTTCACTAGAACAAGGAGATTATTAAAAGTACATAAATTTTCTCAGAAACTCATTAAAAACAAAAATAGAAAAGTACAAGAATTTAGAAAAACAAATGACGCATACAAAGAATGAAATATATTGCTTCACCACATTATTGCAAAGCAGAAATTGGATATGACAATCACATACATACACAGAGTTGAAATCAGATGGTCAGCTCAGCTCCAAATAAACTTTTTGTTCTCGTTGGATCTCTTTACTCAGAAAAAGCTGCTTCGATGTTTTCCATGGCTCACCCTCCCAGCGGTGGCGTCGTATTATTACACTTTTGTCAAAAAATAAATTCCCAACTCTTATTCAAGTATCAATTTAGTTTTGGTATTATAAGATATCTACTTCATTAAATTTAGGTAAAAATTTGATCTTTTAACCATTTCATCAAATCAAATCTAGTTGATTGACCGACCAGCATCGTCCGTCTAGAGTAAAATATTCATTAAATTTATCTTAAAATCGATTGTCAGGAGAATGCCTTGACAGTCACTTATAAATTTGATAGAAAAATAAACACCCTTTTCATTCGATAAAAAAAAAGTACCATTTTATTTATTTGATCCTAAATTAATAAAATGGTAGGAGTATTATTTTTATCAATTTTTCATCAAATTTAAATTTGATAAAAGATCTAATGAAGGATTAGAGATGGGACCACTTCCCATCATTCACTAAAATTTTTAAAAGGTTTAATTTTATTTTTTATTTTTTTTCTGAATGAAAAAAAAAGTTTAATTTGATCTGAGTTACTAGAATACTTTTATTAAATTTTTATCAAAATCTTTCGGGCTCGGGCGAGCCCAAGGGGGCCTCTCGAGTTCTCACTTGTTAATGGGTCGGGCTGGATCGAGCCATGGTCCGAAAAGTGGGACCTAGGCCCAAGCTTAAGCCCATTCATAATAGAGCCTAAGGCCAGGCTAGTGGACCTAGGCTCGAGCCGCGGGCCAGGCTATAACGCCCCAAATTTCTAGCCCAAATGATAATATAACAATTATGGCTCTTTCAAGGAAAACCGAATATAAATCTCCAAACTTACATTACATGATACAATAGTTCTTCATGCAACAATACATTAATCTAATAACAAGTAAATAAACAAATAAATACCCCAAAGGGTTTACAAGTTTCCAAGACTTGAGCCTAGTTACACAAAACGGTTATTCAAACCCATACACATACAGTCCTTGGCTTACACACAGAGTCACAGCAAAATGAGAGTCTCGTACTCTCAATACACATTTCCTCGCCTTTAGTTAGGCGGCATCACCACATCTTTTCCTGCACAAAAATCCCGTAGGGTGAGTATAAAGTCCAGTAGGAAATCCTTAACAAAGTATATACATTTTACACAAGTCTCAAGAGATAAAATACATATGCCATGCTATGTCCCTTTTTGAAAATAAATCACATTTTCATCTTTTGAAAACCATCATACTTAATGATGTCATGCAATTTCAATTGTTCAAAACTTAACAATTTATTTCAAGGGCAGTAAATACGACTCTGGTAATCCCTAGGTCGGTGTCTGCAAGTAAACTATTCAAGTACTACCAAATTGTCATTTTATCGATATTAACCGAAAGGCTCGACACCTATCTGCACGGGTTTTCGGTCTTTCCACCCGGACTCTCAGGCCAATTTATTCAACATCATCTACACCACCTATCAAGACTTACCAACATATTTACCCCAAAATCATTTCATGAAAACTTATTTCTCAACATTTTTTTTCTCAATGCAAGTTTTCAAATCAACTTTCAAAATTTAATGTAATCAAATGAATTATTATGCCAATAATACAAGATGAATATAAATACTTTTGTTCCAATTCATCATCTAAGGAATAACACAATTCTCTCTTCTCAAGTATCCTCAACAATTAGTCATTTCAAGACTATTTCAACGTTTTGAACAATAATTTCTAAAATGAACAACAATTCTCGTATTACCCGAAATTCATCACTTATATAAATATAAATAAGAAGTTTTCTAAACATCCATTTATTTTGACACACAAAATAAATACAACAATAACATTCATAGATTTTCAGTCTTTTTTAAAAAAATCCCCAAATTCTTGGTTTTCTCACCAAAACTATACAACTCAAATCTTTTGAAAGAAAACTTTCCAAAATCATCTTTTCTTCAATCAACGAAGATCAAAACTCATAAGATCATTTTAAAAGAATAAGAGACAAACTCACTTTCAAAATTGCTCAACTTCTTGAATCAACAATCAATTTTCAAAGCTATGAAAGATAATTTCGAAAATCATATAGATCTTGCAAATATATATATATATATATATAACTGTAAGAAAATCTCTACCTCAAGTTTTGAAGAAGAAATGAGATGAAATCCCCAAAATAAACAGTGTCGAAACTCGATCTTCACCGCACACAACGAAGCCCTCGAGATGATAACCAACTTTGTTGAAGAACTTAGGTCTAAATCCCAATGGATTTGGAGAAATCAAAGAGAGAAAATGACTTCTAGAGAGAGAAGCTCTCGATTTGGAATTCTGGAGAGTTTTAGAGAGAGAGAGGACTGAAAAAATGATCTGAAATATCAAATTCATGAACTGATATAACATGATCCGCTCGAGCGTGGAAAGCCCCGCTCGAGTGTCAAATACACTAACGCAGTACTTTTGCAGATAGGTCAAACTTTTGAAACCAAACATTCTTCGCTCGACGCGCATAAACGGCCGTTCGAGCGGACAAGCAACTTTGAATGCATTTTGCATTTTTGCTTCGGAGGCGCTGCCCCTCAACTCCGCCAGGGTGCTATCCTCGGACCCGCCAAGGGGTGCTGCCTCTTGGACCCCCGCGAGCTGACCGGGCAGCTCGATCCCTGACCGGCCTAGTCGAAGTGGCAAAACATGAAAGAATGATCGAAACCGGGATCGCTACAGAGGCCTACTCAAACTTGTTTTGTTTTTTTTGAAAAAATGAACAATAAATGCATTATCTATGTAGATTATTTATTAGAGATAAAAAAATAAAATAAAAATTATACTGGAGTATTTTAGTTAAGATTGATGAGATGTTTTGTTTGGTTATGTTTCATAGTGATATTTAAATTTAATTATGTATGACTTATGTTTTTTTATTTATGAGCTTATAACTAAAAAAGTATGCAATTATGTAATTTTTTTTCTTTCAAAATAAATAATTTTATATATATGAAAATTAAACTTTTAATATTACAATATTAAATTAATTATATAACATTTATTGAATGAATAATTTTTATTTCAAAATGAAATAAAATATTATAAAAATTTATGTTATTAAATAAAATAGGTATAGATTATTGATGATGATAGAGCAATTGCATCACTATAGGTCAAGTACATCCCAACTAAGTTGACACCTACTAACCTACCAATTATTTGCATTATACTCCATCTCAATAATCTAATACAAAAAAAAAATGAAATGAAATAGTAAAAAATAAATTGTTAATCAATCATCAAATGAGACAAATATTTCAATCGTGTTGCCCGATGATATGTCATCCAAATCATTTTGAATTCACTCATTTTCACTATAATTTTGTCTTTTCATAAGCGCATGCATATGATCTCTAGATATCATCAGTGCCTTAACCATTTGGAGTGAAAGCCTGTTGCGGTAATAGCTCAAAATCCGTCCACCCGCACTAAAACTTGTTTCCGAAGCAACTATAGAAATAGGAATAGTTAATATATCATAAGTCATCTGTGAAACCACAGGTCACATAGTTTCATTTGATTTCTATCTTTCCAAAATGTCAAAATCATCATAATCATGCACAGACGGACTTTCCAAATAACGTTATAACACTACAACAAAAAGCAGTTTTGGCAACCAAAAATGTAAATTTCGTCGCTGAAAGTAGGACAATTGGCGACTAAAATTGAATTAGTAGCCAAAAGTGAAGACTTTTGGCGACTAAAACAGTTTAGTAGCCAAATGTATACTTATTGGCGACTAAAAATCAGATTAGTCGCTGATTACATGGGTTTTAGCGACTAAAACAATTTTAGTAGCCAAAAGTGAAGGTTTTTGGCGACTAAAAAAAATTAGTAGCCAAAGGTATAGGTTTTGGCGACTAAAAAATGGTTTGGTCGCTGATTGTAGGTGTTTTACCGACAAAAAAAAATGTTGTAGCCAAAAGTAAAGGTTTTTGGCTACTAAAAAAAATTTAGTAGCTAAAAGTGGACAATTGGCGACTAAAATTGAGTTTAGTCGGCAAAAGTGGCGGTTTTGGCGACTAAAAATCAGTTTAGTCGCCGAAAGTGGTTATTTTTAGGCGGAAATTAATTTTTTTTTGCGACTAAATTATTGGGTAGTAGCCAAAACTAAGGTTTTTGGCGACTAAAAAAAAATTTAGTCGCCAAAAGTGGCTTCCTTTTTTTTTAATAAATAATTTATTTTTTACATAAATTATATTGAATAAAAATAATTATGTTATATGTATAGTTTAATATTAATACAGGTCAATATAGTATATAAATAATATATTTTGCATACATATTCATGTGGTGCTATTGTGGCATAGTGGAGAGTGTGTGTTGCTAAAGGGTTAGAAAGTGGAAGGTTGGTGGTTCAAAACTTGGGAAGAGCAGAGGGTTAATTTTTTTTTTCCCTTGAAATAACCTTTTGGCGACTTAAACGGGTGGTCGCCAAAAGCTTTAGTATTGGCGACGAAAAAAATAGTCGGCAAATGTATAAATTAAAAAATAATAATTCACTATTGGCGGCTAAAAATTTAGTTGCCAAATGTATAATTTAAAAAATATAAATGAGCTTTGGCGACGAAAAATGTTGTCGCTACAGACTTGGTTTTTGGCGACTAAAAGTTTGTTAGTCGCCAATACCTTTCGCGACAGTTTTCCAGCGACCAAGCCGGCGACCAAAAAATTTGGTCGGGAAAACTCAAAATCCGACTTTTGGCGACTAAATTTTAGTCGCCAAATGTGTTTTTTTTTGTAGTGTAATTCAGAACTACTTACACTTATATGTTGAGATATTCTTCTACTTTTTATTACTGAAAAAACACTTAATCTTCCACCACAAGATGAAACTATTAGTGTAGTGGGTGCAGGTGTATTTACAGATGCAGTTGCCCTATATTCTTCAAATAATCTATTGTATGTTTGCATAATAAAGGCAAATTGTGTTTAATCAACGAAAATACGTTCTAAAAATTCCTAAAAATTCTTATAAACCAATTTCTTTACACCTAGGATCAATTACTATGGCTAAACCTAAAAGATGAGGCAAAGGATCAATATATTTATCAAATTTTGCTTTCATTGAAATAATAGTGGTTACATAATATTCATTACCCATATATTTTACAAAATTTTAATTATTTCTGCTAGTATATGTAAAACAAATAGTGAAGTAGGAACATATATATATATATAAGAAAATAACTTTGTTGAAATATCAAAAAAAAATTTAAAATCTTTATATAAGGCTACTTGGCGCCAATTAAATTTTGTAGGAGTCAACACTCCTCCTATTGATGTTGTTGCAAAAAATAAATCTATTGCTCTTCTTTGTTAACAAGCTCTTTTACATATTTTCTCGTTAACAAATTTTTTTATATTCTGAAATTCGATTAGCATAAGACAAAATAGTAACAACTGCATTTTTTTATTATAAGTACAGAAGTCTCGTATATATGCATATTTTCTTTAACAATCAAATTTAAAATATGGGCACAACAATGAACATAAAATAAATTACCATCAACAAGTAATTGTAAAGTTGATTTTATATGGGCTACAGTTTGATTATAATATATTGCATTATCTAAACTAATCGTAAATATTTTATTTTGTAAAGTCCACTCATATAATGCATTTCTTATTTCTACACCAAGCAAACGACTAGTGTGTGGAAGTTTGACTAATTTAAATAAAATAATTCTTTTATTTAATTTTCAATCATTATTAACAACTTATGCAGTGATACATTGATATTCGAAATCATTATTTGACTACAGATCAGATGTTAAATAAACTATTCCTTTCAATTTTTTAAAGATGTTAAATAATTCACCTTTAATATTCTCAAATTTCTTTAAAATCTTATTTCTAGTAGTATTTCTTGAAAAACTTTGATGAAAAACTTTTGTGAATCATTTCGATAAAATTAGGACATTCACTAATAATAAAAGGTTGTTCTTTTGTAACAATATAATCAAGTACAGAATTTTATGTATGTATAGGATCGTATGAAAATGTTTGTAAATTATCAATTGATGAAGCCCATAATTGCATTTGACTTCTAATATTAAGTTGTTGATTTTATAAATGTTTGTTAACATGCCTTTTTAGATGACTGGTACCCCCTATAGATGCAGCACTAAGTAAATATGCACAATATTTACATTTTGCTTTAAATATAATTGTACCATCAGGATTATTTATAGATATTTTTTCAAAATATTCCCAAACAGTACTAGTTGTGCCGTAGATGATGATCCAACTGTTAGAAAAAGGATATTAGAAGGAGAATCAATAAATTTATATTGTGTAGTATATGTATCAATATCGACATAAACATTAGGAATATTAGGATCCATAGTAATGTAAGTCAAACAATATATAAGAATTAATAATTAATTTAAATAATGTGTAAATATAATGAGTAAAAAATAATAATTAATATATGTTCACATATAATTAATGAAAAAAATGAGTAGCTAATAAATTTAATTAAACTAATTAATGTTACCGACTAGTAAATGCGATACAGAAATTAGCTTCTTCTGATAAAAGTTTCTTGTTGCACAATTGCAATTGCCACTTAAGAATGCCACTTCAAAATTAATTGATAGTTGAGAGAAATTGAGAGTTCAAGAGAGATTGAGAGAGTTTAAGAGAGAGAGAGAGAGAGAGAGAGAGTTATTTATAGTAGTTTGAAAGATTGAAGTAAATTTAAATATATATATATTATCGTTGTATTAAACAGTAATATGACCTAAATATATATATATATATATGTACATTTTTCATTCAATGAATGTGAGTGAATAGTGAGTTGAGTAATGCAAGCATAACACAAGGATAGGCCGTAGGGGGCGGCAGGCGTAGGCAGCAGCAATTGAGCTGTAGTATTTTTATTTTTTATTTTTATTTTCACATTCATTGCAACAATAACTTGAACTTGATTGTGAGTGAGAGTGAGAGTGATGTAATATATGAAGGAGGTAGGGTAGGGGTATGGGTCTAGAATTATATATATATATATATTCATTCATTCATTGCAAGGAAATGATCGTTGTGTTGTGTTGTGTTTTTTTTTTTTTTTTTGCAATATCAATCGTTTATTTATTTCATTTATTTTTGTAATTATTTAACCGTTGCAAGTTGCCTTTTATTTTATTTTATTTTTTTTGAAATTTGACCATTGGCAAAAAGAGGGCTAGGCCGGGCTTCAAATGAAAGGCCTAGGCCTAAGCCCAAGGTACTGGGTTGAGCTTGGACCCGGACCTAACCGGGCCGAAATGAACCGGGCCCACCCCAGGCCTCAGTCGAGCTTCCGGCCGTCCACGGGAGTAGGGCCATTTTTACACCCCTAACTCTAATAATTGTCTACGACATTAGGTCTAGTGGATATTTTTTGTTGGTAAGAGATCCATCATTTGTGAAAGAGTTTGATCAGAAGTCTTTTTGTTGGTTTTAAAGGACATTTTATTTTCAATTTTATTCCTTAATTTATCTGTTGACTTTTTTGACTATCTGTTCAAATTTATATCTACATGTTCAAAATTTTGATTATCGATTCAATTTTTCCCTTTTATTTGTTCAAATACCTGTTCGAATTTTATTATCTGTTCATTTTTTTTCCCTATATGTTGAAATTATTTTAATGTATATGTTTTAATTATTTTTTTTTAATCTTTGCAAATTAGAGAGATGAGAGAATGAAGATTATCTATTTAACCAAACCATCTGTTCAAATACAAAACTATCTGTTCAAATTTTTTTTTTTTTTTTCCTATCTGAAGTACTAAGGCAAACCAAATCCTATCGGTTAAAATATAAAGCCAAACAAACCCTTATCTATTGCAAAACCAAGCCAAACTAAACCTATCTATTCAAAACCAAACCAAACCTATCTATTCATCATCATCATTATCAACACCATCAATAACAACAACAACAACACAAACACAAATCTGAGCTCAAATGTGAATAAGATATAACACATTATTGAACAATAACATAGATCTGAGCTCAAATGTAAATAAAAAATAAATAAATATAAATTTTCAAATATATAAGTTGATAAAACAAAACTTGGAGTACTTTCAAAGCCCATACGATTATTTGCAAAAACTCAAAACAATTTAAAATTAATATTTCAAATTCAAAATGGTTTTGTGAAGTTTTAAGAGGAATTTGAAAAAAGTATTTTGCCCTAGATCTATGGACCATTGGTCTCAATTTAAACCCTAGTACAAACATCATCACAAGAACAACATGACTATCCAGAGCTCTGCTTCATCTTCAAAATCACCAAAACCAGTCTGGCTAGGGTTCGAAGACAACGGTAGTGGTGGTGGTGATGGTGGAAAGTTCGCCGAAAAATGACTCAATTGTTCCAAAAGCTAGGGTTAGAAATGGAAAAAAAAAATTGAGTGAATAAGATGGTGTGAGAGAGAAGATTCTAAAGAGAGAGAGAGAGACGAAGGGGGAACATTGGCAGTGCAAGTGAGATGGCGATGAGGTGACGATGAAGATCAGAGAAAGTAAATTGCGATCTCGTGATGGATCTATGGTCACGCGATTCTAGATCTCCGACGTCATTACCAGATCTGCATGAAGGAGTAAACGACGGTGATGGTGGTAACGCCACCGTCGTAGAGGTTCAGATCGGCGTGGGAAAGATGAGAGAGAAAGAGAGAGAGAGAGAGAGAAGACGAAAGAGAGATGAAAGAGATTGTGTTTTGGTTAGGTCGGGTTAGGAAAATGAAAAAATATATAAAGGGTAGTTTGGTCATTTTGAGGGAATTTGTCCTTATAAATAAAGTATTTTAGGGTGTCGATCTTTGGGCAAAGAAAATTTAAAATTGAACTTTTGAACCGAGTACCCTTTTAAAAATTACTTTCTCATCTCAAATTTCGCTTTTCATCAATTTTGGTGGAAAAAACTTAACTTCAATCCTCAATATTTTAACAATTTCATCAAATTTAAATGGAAAAAGACTTATTGAAAATCTAGTGAAAGTTTTGAATCATCCTCGATTTGAAAAAAAAAAATTTGCTTCCCCCGTTTATTGGACCTTATTTTCACCAAAATTTTCATCAAATTTAAATTTGATGAGGAATTTGGTAAAACGATTTGAGATGCTCTTAGTTCTCATTTTCCAATATGATATTTTAGCTTAAAAGTAAAAAAAAAAATCAATAAATCAATAAATATAAAAAATTTAAAAATTATTTTCTATTCACTTTATTTTTTGCACATATTTTCAGAAAAATTAAAAACTTGTCCCATACATATTTAATTCTTTTCATCTCATATTTTAACTAAAAAACTAAAAAATCACGAAAAAAATATATTCCCAAACTACCCCTTAACAATATTAATTTTATATTTAAGATATTTGATTTTAGATCAATTTTGTTCTTCTTATAATCAAATCAAAGTTGTTGACGCAGTGTGAGAAATTTATTTGAAACTTTATTTTGTCTCCTAAACTAACTCAAAATATAAATTAGATGCTAGATATCTAAAAAATTAAATTTAAATATTTAATAATAATTTCACCCTTTAATAAGGTTTCCCAAATCTCGAAAATAGATATATCTCTCAAAACACTTACCCACACAGTTTTCAACGTACAACTAGCTGATCAGTCCTTTTTAGATGAAAATTATTATTAAATATTTAAATTTAATATACATATATAAGTGGTCTAATTGATATTTTAAGAATAATTTAGGTGCAAAATAAGTTTTAAAATAAATTTTGGTGTCAAATCAATAACTTTCGTTTAATTATAGATGGCAATTAATAGGTGAAATTGATACAAAATTAAACAATTTAGGTGTAGAATTGATATTATTAAAAAAACAAGAGCTAAATTGATTTTCAAGTGATAGTTTGAAACATAAAATGAAATTTTCACAAAATAAAAACGCATAATTGTATTATGTCTTATTAAAATGAGAAAATTAGTCTAAGGTCCCTCTCCCATTTTTAGTAATAGAAGAGATCCACAATATTATTTTATAATGTCTAAGGTCTCTCAACCCCACATCCATATATCACAGAGAAATTTGACTCTCTCACATCAAATCTCATTTCTCTCTTTCTCTATCTTCCGAGGCTCTGATAAACAAGATCAGAACTCTCGACTCTCAGACCAAGGACTCCCTCTAAGTTCTCGAGAACCGCGAGGTCACAATCGCTAATTCTGTCTCCGCTGTGATGGTCTCGAATGGAGCAAAGATTGGACAATTTCGGAACCCCCAGATCAAAAGGCCATCTTACGGGAGAGTTTGAGAAGAAATACGAATGTAAGCATATATAGATGCATATTCGTGTATATAGATATAGTGTAGATATGTGTGTAATGAGATATGGATCGAGGAGATTTTTTGATTTGTAGCTACGATTGGTGTTGAAGTTCATCCACTGGATTTCTTCACCAACTATGGGAAGATAAGGTTTTACTGTTGGGATGTTGCTGGGCAAGACAAATTTGGAGTGGTTATTAGTAAGTTATTCCTTTTTAGTTTTGTAGTTTTTGGTGTTTTTTTGGTATATATGAAGAAATTAGCTGTTTATAATCATGATCATTTGTTTTGATCTTGTAGTCATAGTAAGTGTTGCTTTTTAGATGTTTATTTCATTGGAAAATAATAGGTCACAATCGCTAATTCCGTCTCCGCTGTGATGGTCTCGAATGGAGCAAAGATTGGACGATTTCGGAACCCCCAGATCAAAAGGCCATCTTACGGGAGAGTTTGAGAAGAAATACGAATGTAAGCATATATAGATGCATATTCGTGTATATATATATAGTGTAGATATGTGTGTAGTGAGATATGGATCGAGGAGATTTTTTGATTTGTAGCTACGATTGGTGTTGAAGTTCATCCACTGGATTTCTTCACCAACTATGGGAAGATAAGGTTTTACTGTTGGGATGTTGCTGGGCAAGACAAATTTGGAGTGGTTATTAGTAAGTTATTCCTTTTTAGTTTTGTAGTTTTTGGTGTTTTTTTGGTATATATGAAGAAATTAGCTGTTTATAATCATGATCATTTGTTTTGATCTTGTAGTCATAGTAAGTGTTGCTTTTTAGATGTTTATTTCATTGGAAAATAATATTATTTTGATCTTTTTCCCATGGCCTTCCAACTGTGGGTTCAAATACAAGTGTTGGCAATATGAAAATGTTTGTCTGGGATTTTCTCTGGGTTGTGGAGTCCAGAGAAATTCTTTGGGTTGAGAGAATTTCTCTGGAAATATTTGTCTGAGAATTTTCTCTAGGTTGTGGAGTCCAGAGAAATTCTCTAGGTGAGAGAATCTCTGGAAATGTTTGTCTGGGAATTTCTCTAGGTTTAGGGAGTCCAGAGAAATTCTCTGCACCGAATTTTCTTTGGATCAAAGTTTCTCTGGATCAATGTTCAGGGACCTTAGACATTATGAAAATATTAAGTGTCCTTTATATTATAAAATCTTAATACCAGGGACCTTAAAAAAAAAATCCCCTATTAAAATTCTCATAACTCAACTAGTTATATGTGATTGCAAATGATACTTTTTTCACCAATTATGTAGATGGTAATAAGTAAATATATAAGAAATTCTCTGTAAATGAAGCGTTAAAATAAGAAATGATAATCCATTTGAAAAATATATTTAATTAGAAGCGTTGAGTATTCCAAATTTTTGGAATTCCAACAACGATATCTATATATGTAATTATAAATTATATATTTTATAATATAAAAATATGTAAATGTTCACATTTTATATGAATACAAATAATATAAATTTTTTAAAAGTGAAAACATTCACATTTTCAATAAATTAGAATAATATAAAATTTTAAAAAGTACGAATAAATTTTGAAATTTGATATTTTCAGAACAAAACCCACTAGCCTCCTCCCTGACCAGCCTAAACCTTTCCTCACTAGCCGCCACCATTATCGCCTAACCAACCACCAACACTACTGTAGAGCCACTACTATCATGAAGCCCATCTTCACAAAGCCTCCCACCCCCACCACCGGTGGATACCACCATTGTAACGCTCCGAAATATTCAAAACAATAATAAATACCAATCCATGATTAATTTAACTAACTTGATTTAATAAAATGTTTCACTTAGAATTTTTATAGAATCTGTGAGTGTTGATTTTCGACCACATAACCAAACGGGGAACCCAGCTGGAGAGCATCAATAGAATATATTCAGCCTGAACAACCTGTCACAGAAAGATAAGAATCCGATGGTGGTTCGTCCACCCGGGGGCACTCCGACGATCAAGTTAGTAATCAATATCTCTCACAGATAACGAATAGGGCTTAACTCACTAGAAAAAAACATAAAAAGCATACCATAGACCCACCAGGGTGCCTTACTTTTATAATGATCAATGTCCAATTTCCCCTAGAAGTCTTACTTCATGGGACTCTAGCACATAATGCTTATCTTGGACTCTTAGCTAGATAGATCCCTCATAGCTTTATCCCTATTCAGTCTAGAGCCCTCTTTCATCTAGGACTCTTGCCCCTCCCTATCCACTTATCTCGGATTCCAGTATCCGCGTAGATAACCTCGGCCTAGCGAAGATTATCTCGGCAATGTAGCCAAGCCACATGGCACCTCGGTAGACACTTCGGTGGCACCTCGGCTGACACTTCGGTGTAACCTTTTGCCACGTGCTGTCATTCACAAAATACTTCCCCATAATTGCCCCCTAAGTTCTATTACCTCGGCAACTTGAGGTGATGGAACCTATATTTTTTCTTCGAGTAGCATGTCGGCTATAGTTTCACTCTGCTTCATGACCGAGATCATTACGTGTCGACTTCAAGTACTTAGTGCTCAACTGTCCACCTTTATCAAGGATCAAGAATCAAGAATTCAATTCTTGAGACATTTCAGCCAAGATCGCTTCCCTAGCCGAGATCCTAGCCTTTACTTTAAGAATCCCAAGAGTTCTAATGAGCTGTCAAGCACAGTTCTTTCAACCGTTTCCTCCATGCGCCCTTTCCTCATTAGTTTGTACCTGACATGCACTATCAGGTCGCGTCGCTCCTATGCACACCGCCTGACAAGGACGTCGTCTAAGGCGTATTCATTTCCTTTTGCCGCCCTTTCAATTTTTAACAAAACTCTCTCTCTCTCTCTCTCTCTCTCTCTCTCTCTCTTCGTCTTCTCACTTTGCATTCTTTCATTTTTTCTCTGCACTTAGACTTTCTCTCTCTAAAATCCTCCATTTTCGAACCTCTGAAACTCTGCAACTGTCCATCTCCAGTGAATTTTCTACCACTCCTTTCCGATCAAGGGCAGCATCTAACTCCGGCGAACACAACTTCGGCGTTTCCCTCTTCGACCTCAATCGGTGAGTTCTCAATATCTCTTTTTAATTTCAGTCTTTTACTATTCTCTTTATTTGTTTCGAACCTGCCATTTGTCCACATTGTCTGTTGTTTCCTTGTATCTATGTTTGTTGTTGTGTCTTGTTTCCATCTTCATGCTTTGATCATCATTTCTGTTTCTTGAATCTTGAATCTGTATTGTCGTTCAAAGCTCATCACTAAAATGCCAATCATGTTTTTGCTTGAGACGTTTGCACACTGCTCTTCACACACTCACTCAGTGTCTTGAAGTTTTGGGTGTACACATCTATTTTTCTGCTTCACCCGTGATTTCTGAATTACATTTCTTTTTTGGTCTTCTTGCTTTGTTTCCAGATTTTTGCCTTTGATTCCTGTTTTTGCATAGACTTGGGTTTGAGGATTTGATTTAGAGCCTTGTTTCTTTTGGAAAACTAAAACGAAATCCCCTATAATCCTCATAAATCTTCATCCAATGCTTTCTAGGGTTTAGCTGAGGTTTTCAAACATTTACCAATGATCTTCTTCTGAAATCTTGTACCATCTTCCATTTAAGCCGATGTTATGGGCATGTTTAAGTGGAGGGTAGACACCCCAGAAAAACTTGAGAACTTTGGGAAAGAGTTCTCTATCTCAGCCAACGTTCAGATGAGATTAGTTGGGAAGGAGGACTCCATTATGCCTGATGGAACTTTATGCCCTTCCCAATAGTTGCCTTTGTAGAGTGTGGACTCAGGTTTTCCCTAGACATCCTTTTTAGGGAAATCCTCCATTATTATAAGCTCAACATCATGCAACTAGCCATCAACTCATACAGGGTTATCAATGACATCATAGAACTAGCATGCCGAGAAAATGCTAGGATCACGCTAGCCGACATCCAGTTCTATTACACCATGTGTGGCCTTAAGTCTGAAAAAGGCTACACATATTACCTTAAGCCTAGATCCACTGCCTACAAAATTGTAGCTGACCTTCCTGACTCTAATAAGGGTGTTAGGGATGACTATCTAATCATCTCGGGCAACTGGGAGTTTGCATGAGACGACGATCTTTATCTCTTCCCACTACGCCGAGGAGTGTTTAGAGAGGATGAGGGTAAAAACTGAGTTATATCCCAACTTCATTTCTGCTTAAGACTTGTTAACCTTATCTGTTCATGCTAATGTTTCTCTTGTTCACAGATCTTCCTCAGCCAGTGAAAGACTTTCGCCAGACATTCTTTCCCAACAAAGACCTAAAAAAGCTGCTGGGTTTGCTAATCGAGAAGCGTAAGGCCCCATTGCTGCTTGACTACATCCCGACGTACAAATCCGCCTTACTCGACGTTCCTCGTCGAATCAAAACTTCCTCATCTACAACAGCTCCACCAGCTGCATCATCCCCAAGGCCAGACTAGGCCTCATCATTAGACCCAGTAGAACTGCCCTCTACTTCTGCTCCAGCTCAATTAATCCCACAATCTTAGCGCCGACGCCAACGTAAAGCTCCACCAAACACTCCAGCCAGCAGGACTTGTAACCGCACACGCCGAGGTCAGCGTATGACCCAGCAAACCCTCCAATTGCGTTTCCAGCAATTCACTTCAGTACCAAGGTCACTGTCACTGCAACAACCGACGACATGGGCCACAAACCAGCTGTCGTTGAAGATCTCCTTGCCACCCTTCCAAGGGTGGTGGTTGTTCAATCCTCCTCCTCTCCAACCTAGACCAAGTCAAAGCCAAAGAGGGTAAAAAGAACCAAGGCTAAGGCCACAGTGATTCAGATTGACTTTGAGGACACTGTGCCGATCTCGAAATTGGCCGAGGTAGAGAAGAGCTAAACTGCTGCCAAGAAGAGGCCAGTCGAGGCCGATGCATCCAATTCCCAACCACCCAAAAGGCTAAGGTTTGATCAACCTTAGGGCTGCAAATGAACCGAGCTGTTCATGAACAAGCTCGGCTCGGCTCGTTTAGTAAACGAGCCGAGCTCGAGCTCGCATAAGCTCGGCTTGTTTATCTTTATTTAAATTATATAATAAATATCTTATTTATATATTAAATAATATATAAATATATATAAATACATTATTTATATATTAAAAATATATAAATATATATATATAAAATATAAATACATTTTTTATATATTAAATAATATAAATAATATTTTTTATTTAAATATTTATATTTAAATAATATAAATAATATTAAAAAAAATTTATCGAGCCGAGCTCGAGCTCAATAAACAAGCTCGATAAATAAACGAGCCGAGCTCGAGCTCAGCAAAGCTCAATTCGGCTCGGTTCGTTTGCAGCCCTAATCAACCTGAGGGTAGCCACAGCTTCCCTCGCAATATGACTTGGGCTCCCGAGGTCATGATGGGGGACAGACCATTGACAGCTGGCAACAGTGCAATGGAGAATATTAAAGTCGGCCTAGCCCTGTCAACAGCTGTTCTTTTACCAGAAGATTTAAACCGTATGGCCGAGTTGCATGAGTATGAAAAATTTGGCCTTATGATGCAGCACTCAGTCTTGGTAAGTCTCTTCCTTTTCCCTATTAAAGTTTTTCAACACTTAGGCAGAATCTTAACTAATCTATTTTACTCCTTGTAGGCCATCTAGCACGCACATTCATATGCGGTCAAGACCGAGATGACGACGAAAGTGTTAGTAAAAAAGACCCAAGAAGTTGCCAAGCTCTTGTCATCGTTGAACCACGCCGAGACTAGCAATCAAAAGCTGCTGGATTAGGCCAAGGCTGCCAGAGCTGCACAAGGCCAAGGTTGAGGCTGCCAAGACCAAGGCAGCAAAGTTCGAGGCCAAGCTCAATAAGGCCATTGAATCAAAGGAAGCCGAGGTAAAAACAGCCGATGAGAAGGCCTTCAAAAAGGGTGAGGCCGCCGTTCGTGACCAATACAAAGAACAAGTTAATAAGGCTTGCAACAGAGGTTATTACCTCGGTTGGACGGCGACACTAAACAAATTATCCGTTCCAATGGACTCCGACCTGCGAGACATCAATCAACTCCAAGTGCCTTTCTCTCCAGCCCCCAAGGACTCTGAGGACGAAGCTGACAAGGATGATGCCGAGAATGGTGATGCCGATGAAGAAGAAGATGAGGCTGCCACTGATGCCAAGTCCCCCACCCTAAATGAGCAAGTCCTTGATTTGACTCAAGATGAGGAGGATGACTTAGCTTCCAATGGTGCCTCTCCCAAACCAACCACTTCTGAGGTCAAGGTCCAATGTGCCGAGAAGAGTTTGGATCAGACTCTGCTCGAAATAGATGCCAAGATAACGGCGGAGAAGAATGCAATACTGCGAACCGAGGCCAATGCAACTCCAACAACCGAGGTTGAGCAATCCTAGACTAATTCCAGTGCTTAGGATATTTCTTCTTTATTTTGTACTCTTTCTTCCTTCAGTTTTATTTCGCGAATGACTTCTGAGTTTTCAATTTGGCCGATGTGCCTTTTGCTGTATCCGAACAAGTTTCTTCTTTAAATGCATGTTTTTTTTTTAAGTGTTTGAATGCTTTTCTTGTATGCTTACTTCTTTCCTTCCATGCCTTGCACATTTTCACACTTAGAATATTTCTGCAACTTCTCCCAAGTACACTTCAACTGTGTAATCACTTCGGATTAGAATATCCCGGACACGAACTGCCTCGGATCCGTGTTATCTCGGGTGCTTCCCCAGTTGGTCACCTCGGTCCAAACAATCTCGAGGTTCTTTTTACCCTGATCTCGGTCCAACCACACTTAAAAATATTTTATTCAAAATATTTTTACAAGTGTTCTTCCTTTACTTGTACATGATGTGTTCTAGCAAGACTTCACTCTTTGCAACCCTTTCAAGCCTGATAGCTTGGTTGATTATCTCGGATTATCTATACCTCAGCTAACTTTGACTTGTAAATTGTTCTGAAATTTCAACAAGAGTCAAGCCCATTCTAACTTGTAAAAATTTTAACAAGTATCAAGCTCTCAAGCTTATTTATCATTCCTACTCCCTGCCTCTTAATGTGAACCTAAGTTCCACTTAAGTTCACATTAAGCATGCATCTTTAATTTTGCCGAAGATTGATTCAGATAAATTTTAGCTGAGGTTTTCTACCTCGTTGTCTCTGTTAATCTGACTAAAGCAAACCCTGTTCAATTCTGCTGACATGGCAAGTCTGATTTTATTCAACTTAGTTTAACTCTATTATATGCAAGTATGATTCAACTTTGCCATATAATAAGTCTAAGTTACTCATCCAACTTAGTTCAACTCTATCATGTGCAAGTATAATTTAACTTTGCCACATAACGAGTCTAAGTTACTCATCCAACTTAGTTCAACTCTATTATGTGCAAGTATAATTCAACTCTGCCACATAACAAGTCTAAGTTACTCATCCAACTTAATTCAACTGTATCATGTGCAAGTATAATTCAACTCTGCCACATAACAAGTCTAAGTTACTCATCATATTTCAATCAGAAACATCGTCGTAAGACCATTTTAGTCCTATTAAACAAATGTTAACAATAACCTATGGAAAATCAAATCGAGCAAGTGTTTTATTGAACTTCGGCTAATTACATGAATCTCAAAAGACAAAAACTTAATAAAAGAAAAACTTCAAATTGCCAGTGTTCCAGGGTCTTGGCAACTCTTTGACATCTCTGTCCTCAAGCCAATATGCCCCATTGCCAGCAATAGAAATGATTCTGTAAGGCCCCTCCCAATTTGGGCCAAGTTTGCCTTGCCTAGGGTCTGTAATGCCCCAAATTTCTAGCCCAAATGATAATACAACAATCATGGCTCTCTTAAAGGAAAACCAAATACAACTTCCCATACTTGCATTACATAATAATAATAGTTCCTCATGCGATATTACATTGATTTAACAATAAGTAAATAACCAAATAAGCACCCCCAAGGGTTTACAATCTTCCAAGGCTTAAGCCCGGTACACAAAATGGTTATTCAAACCCACGCATACATAGCGCCTGGCTTACAAATAGGATCACAGCAAATGAGAACTTTAGTGCTCTCAACACACACATTTCCACGCCCTCAATTAGGCGGATTTACCACGTCTTTTCTTGCACAAAAATCCGGTAGGGTAAGCATAAAGCCCAGTAAGAAATCCTTAACAAAGTATATACATTTTATACAAGTCTCAAGAGATGAATGCACATGCCATGCTGTGCCTTTTTGAAAATAAAACACATCTTCATCTTTTGAAAACCATCATGCTCAATGATGTTATGCAACTTCAACTGTTCAAAATTTATTAATTGAATTCAAGGGGGTGGTAAATACAACTCTGGTAATTCCTAGGTCGGTGTCTGCAAGTAGACTATACGAGTACTACCAATTGTCATTTTCACCAGTATTAACCGAAAGGCTCGACACCTATCCGCGTGACTTTCTGGTCTTTCACCAAGGACACTCAGGCTAACTTAAACAATTTCATCTACACCACCTATCAAGACTTACCACCGTATTTATCCCAAAACCATTTCATGAAAACCCATTTTCCCAACATTCTTTTCTCAATGCAAATTTTCAAAGCTTAACATAGTCCAATGAATTGAAATGCCAATGCATGCTTAATAATGCAATGCAACATTACTTCCATATTCAATTGTTCCACATAATATACCATTGTAATCAAAATTCCCAATCTTCTTTTCAACACAATTCCACAAGATGAATATATATATATACTTTATATCCAATTCATTCAAGAGAATAACGTAATTCTCACATTTCGAGCAATCTCAACAATTTAGTTAATTCAAGACTAAATCAACATTTTGACAACAATTTCCAAAATAAACAACATTTCTCATTTTTTTTTACAAAATTCGTCATTTATATATAAATAAACAATTTTCAAAATATCCATTTATTTTGGTACACAAAATAAATATGACAACATCTTCCAAGGATTTTCAACATCTTTCAAAGAAAAGACCCAATTTCTAGGTTTTCTCACCAAAACCATTCATCTCTAAAATATTTAGAAGAATCTCCCCAAAATCATCTTTCTTCAATCAATATGGTTCAAAACCTTCAATTTCTATTTTAAAAGGGAAAGAAATTAAACCCTCTTTCAAAATCACTTATCTTCTTGCAATCAACAATCAATTTCTCAAAGCTAATCAAAGGATGATTTCGAAAATCATCTAGATCTTGCAAAAACATATATATAACTCTAAGAAAATCCCTACCTCAAGTTTTGAAGAAGAAATGAGATGAAACCCCCAAAATCAACGGTGTCGAAACTCGATCTTCACCGTACACAACGAAGCCCTCGAGATGATAACCAACTTTGGTGAAGAACTTAGGTCTAAATCCCAATGGATTTGGAGAAATCAAAAAGAGAAGATGACTTCAAGAGAGAGAAGCTCTCGATCTGGAATTCTGGAGAGTTTTTGTAACGCCCTCAAAATAATACATAGTATCCATCATTCAGACATACAGTGATATAAGAAAATCAACACCTTTCCATTCATCAGAGTAGTTCTTACAATAGTATTACATGTTAACAACAAAAGCAAATGCCATACGGGCTTACAGCTTTCCAAGTCAACACTTGGTTATACAAAAGAAGGGTACTAACTCTATACAAAATAAGCCCTTGGCTTGATATACATGTAATACAAACAAAATAATCAAAAGAGTCTTCAACTCCCATAACCATCCAAACTATGTCCTTGGAGGTGGCATGCTACTTATACCTGAAAATAATGTCCCATAAAGGGTGAGCCAACGCCCAGTAGAGATATGCTAAACACAGTATGAGTAATAACTAAGACATTAGCAATTGATAAATGTTTAATTCCCATAAATCAATTCATATCCGTTTCCATTAAATGACCACTATGTCCATGTTCCATTTCATTTTCCATTTCTTATCAAATTCACAATTTACAACAACGGCTTAGAACCTGGCCAACAACTTACATGAGATAGTGACTCATATTAAGCATTTTCCATTTCACAATAGATAAGCATACTAGCTATATCAACACTTCGATAGATGAGCATATAAACTATATCAACATCTCAACAGATAAGCATACAAGCTGTATCCACACTTCAACAGATAAGTATATGAGCTATATCAACACTTCCATAAATAAGCATATGAGCTATATCAACATATTAACTGACAAGCATATGAGCTGTATCAGCGGAGTCCATCCCATATCTCCTACCAAACAACATCCGGTTTAGAGGTCCATCCCCTATTTTCCCCTAAACCGTGGAGTACATCCCCTATCTCCTCCCACACACACAACGTATATGCACATAGGTCATATACACAATCAATCAATACATAACGTTAATGTATTCTATCAACCGTCATACTTTATGACACATCCCATTGATTAGTTTTAGTTTGCCTAATCATCATGCATTGTCTACAACAATCATAGCTACCCTCCACCGGTAGCCCAAAGTAATTATTTCTAAACAGATAATAAAAGCTCCAACAGATAAAATATCAATATTTTCAAAAGTGAACGATTAATAAATCCAACTCCACCGTTTACAATATAATGAGCCAATTTCATTATTTCCAACTCAATTCCATATAACCACAATTTTCCCAAATTAATTATACCAATTAATTTATACAACAAATTAGGGTTTTCTACCCCTTTTTTCAATAATAACCCAATGGTCCATACATCAACAACCAACAACAATATCATTATTTTGAAACCCAAAATACACATTTTAGAATCAAAATAACAAACCCCCTTTTATATATATTTTGAAACCCTAGATCCCAAAATCAAACCATTTAAACCACAAGCTCAAAATCTAGGTTAAAACCCATAAGAGTGAGTAGGAATCCCTACCTCAAATTCGGAGCCCAAGGGAAGAAGATGAAGAAAACCAAAATGCTCCAAACTCCAAGATCCACGGATCAAAACGAAGCCCTCGACGATCAACACAACTTTTACAAAGGCCCAAGGGAAGGGAAGCACTCTAACTAGATCAAACCCTAAAGAGAAGGGAGTTTCTAGAGAGAGAGGCTCTCAAAATCGATTTTCGAAAAGTAAGAGAGAGAAAGAAAGTGTAGAAAATGATTCAAAAATGCCAGCTGCCCTCTGTAATACGACATGTCCGCTCGAGCGAAAAACACAATGCTCGAGCGTCAAGAACAAAATACTGGATCCCCTCGAGCGCAATAAGGCCCGCTTGAGTGCCAAGACAAGAATAAAGTACATCCGCTCGAGCGCGAAAACCAGTCCGCTGGAGCATAGATTTCCGCCTCCCAGAACTTTCACAGACAAAGCACTACCGGCTCGAGCGCCAACATATTCGCTCGAGCGCGACCCACTCGAGCGTAAAGAAACCCGCTCGAGCGTGAAAAACACACCTACAGAAGTTTTGCAGAGGCCAGAAATACTAGGAGTGTGTAAATCCCGCTCGAGCGCAAGAAGGCCCACTCGAGCGGACAACCAAAAACCAAACTCCGCTTGAGCGCAGAATAACCTGCTCGAGCGTAACACTAAAAACCTGGGCAAGTAGATTTGAGACTTAGGCTCAACCAACCCGTAACACACTGTAGACACCCCATTTTTGACCGT
This sequence comes from Camellia granthamiana, assembly GCA_036172215.1. Lineage (NCBI taxonomy): Eukaryota > Viridiplantae > Streptophyta > Magnoliopsida > Ericales > Theaceae > Camellia > Camellia granthamiana. Next base: position 32,707,928 of record CM069904.1, on the reverse strand, counting down.
CCTCAAGACTTGGACGTCACCGCTTGAACACCCGGTGATCACCCATGTTCGCGTTCGTTTTGAGTACCCGGAGGTCTCGGCTACGCGCCTTGCCTCAGGATCTCTCAACTCGACTGTTTTGTGTTTGATTGTTCATCAAACACTTGTGTTTTTGCTTCTGAGGGTAGAGGGTAGCTTGTTAGCCACCCCTAACACCCACCGGCCCTAGCTTGAGGCCACCGGCCGTGATTCTTGCTACCGGCCATTGGTGAAATATACCACTGGCCGGTCGGCATTTTGTGTGGTCGACCGGCCATCTGTTTGGCCGATGGCTTCCTTTGCTGGCCGACACCACCTTTTTGCCTTTTTTAGGCATAATGCAAGCCAGCTGTGCCAGCTGGAATGCACGGACCCTCCCCCCCCATGCATGGGTGCGGCTGTTTTGAGCCTTTGACCCTTTTTGGTCCCAACCACTTGCAACCTTTGCCCAAGCTTCTTGAGGAAGCTTGACCCCTTGTCTTAGCTTCCTCAAGAAGCCTTGAACCCCTGGCTTAGCTTCCCTTAGAAGCCTTGACCCTTTTGGATAGCTTCTCTTGGAAGCTTAGACCTTGACCTTGTCTATATAAGAGCCTCTTCCTCCTCCTTTGTTTGGTTCAGCAAAAAACCAGAGCAAAATACATATATATATCTGATATACATTTTCTCTCTCTATATCTCCCTCTCTCTCTTCATTGTGTGTGTGTTTAAGGGCCAAAAGGGTGATTTCTTCTTAGTTTTGCACTAAGACACACACTACTACACCATACTTCGACTTTGGGAGGCATTGAGGGTTTGTTCTTGAGGTTTTGGACTGATTTTGATTAGAAGAAAAGGGCTGCACTTGGTGTTCTTCAAGGGTTCTTCAAGGGTAACACTTTTACTTTAGATTCTCCAATCTTGCACTAGTCTTTAACCTGTCTTGCTTGCTGTTTTAGACTTTGTGTATAACTGAAAAAAGTCTTGTATTTGCATGCTTAAGATACTTCATTAAGGTTGTTTTGGTGTTGGGGGTCAACCTCCCCCTCTTAGGCCTTGTTTGGCCCTTTTGGTGCTCTCTTTGTTAAGCTTTGGTATCCATTGTGTATTGGCCTTCTCACCACTGAAATCCAGTGGATTTTAAGTGGTGAAGAAGAGGTTTTGGGGTCTTGTATAGGGGAGGGACACCCCTCTCCCTTTGTCTCTCTTTTGTCCTTGTTTTTGGCTCATAAGGGTAGCATACATGATTAGTTGTTCTTGGCTTCATTTCAGAGGTTTTTGAGTGTTGTTGGGTCATATTATGCCTCTGTTTTTGGTCGGATTAATGGCCCCTTTCATGCTTAATATACTTGCCTTGCATTCCCCCATTTTGCCTAGAAATGTGCCATGCATTTAGGTCATCATTCTTGCATGTTCTAGCCTAACTTCATGAAGGTTTTGGCATTATTTTGCCATGCTCAAGGACTGTTGGGTACTGATTTGGTCGAGTTTGCCATGTTTAGTTTAGCCTCTTTGCATTTTGGCTTGTGAGCCTTGATGGTGTGGGTCACTAGCATGCTTAGCCTAGCTCATTCTCTTGATTTGGCATCATTGGAGACCATATTTCAGTCCATAACCCATGCTCGTATGATTGCATTTATCATCCCTTTCATGTCTTGAAGAGTTGTTTTGTTGTGCCTTGAAATGAGCATTGTGCATGCTTAAGTGTTTAAGTCTTTGGGGCTGCCATATCAATGGGTTTTAGGGGCTCATTTTGCATGTTGAAACTCAGTTTTTGGTTATTTAATTCATGCCATGTGTGGTCATGATAATGGTGGTAGAATGCTCTTTTTTTTTGTGCCTTAGTCTTAGGCTCATTGATGTGCATGTTTGCATGAACATTTGTCCAGCATTTACACCATCTTTGGCCACTGTTTTGGAGAGGGCTGAGGCCTTCTCATTTCAATATAAGTCCATCTTCGCACACTTTGCATGCTTGGCATGTTACATTGTATTGGTTGCATGTTTACATTGCATTACATTTGCATGTTTGCATGTTGTTTAGCTAATTGCATTGCATGATTGGACATCGTATGCTCGCATGATAGATTGCATTGCGTTTGGCATGTTTTGTATCTTAGTCTCATGTTGCATTCTTGAGCCATGTTTGTATACAAGCATTGCATTCCTTGGTTTGGGGTGTCAAACTAAGCATGGGGATGAGGGGCGTTCGTACTCAAAGTTACGTAACGCGCCTCAATCCTTGGTCGCCAATGCCCTTGACCTCAAACATGATAGGGCAAAAGGCACTCATCTCTTTTGTTGCTTGCATTTTTACATTGAATGGAAAACTTGGCCTCTTAGGCCATCATGCATCAAAATGCATAATTGATGGCCTGAGGGTCGAGGGTCATGCTCCCTTGAGTCCATTGCATGATAGGGAGTGTGGCCATGCTCACATTCGCTTGAAAATTCCATGCCATACACTGCTTGCCCTATGCTGCTGTCAACTGCAGGTTTCTGCAGGAAGTAATGGCCGGCCGGCCACTTACAGTGCCGACCGACCATCAGTGGCTGGCCGGTGGTCCAACATTTAGCCGATAAGCCCACTCCCATGGCCGGTGGTGCTTTGAATTGGCCGGTGGTATTCCAGAGTGATCAGGAAGTAGTTCAGAGGTATCCCAAGAATTTTCACAGTCCTCAGAGGAGTAGGGCAGTGTTAATAGAGGCAACAATACTATGGCAGCGAGTTTCCGGGTGAGACGAGTCAAGCATGCATCATCCACGCATTCCGAAGCAAGGCTACGGCCACCTTCCCTTTGCATTTAATTTGTTATTTAAATTAGAAGTTCTGTAATAATTAATTTAGTATTATTTATTCGGACTATAATATTTATTTGGACCCTCCGAGCGAGGTCAATTGTGTAATAAGTGTGGGTGCGTGTGTGCATGTCTTCCAACCCCACGTCTTTCTCCCTTTTATTTATCCGCTTTCAATGGTTAGATTAGGGCATGTTTAAATTAGCATCCTTATGCTCGCATGTTTTGCATCCATTCATTTGTATTGCATGCACCGGGCTCGGTACATCATGCTAACTGCATTGTATTTCAATTCCAAATTGAATATATGTTATCTGTTGCATTTCACATGCCATATTTAGAATAGTCAAGCCTGTATAGATAGCATCTTTGCATGTGTTTCATTAGCCATCTTAAACATGAACTAGGATCGTGCATATGATTACTAACTAGTTTCTGTGTTTGGCTTGGAGTACTAGGTAAGCTTTTATGCTTTAGCATGCCACATGTGTGTGAATGTTGCCATGATAGTATGCTTCCCATGAGGCTATGTGCTTATGTGATATAACTGCTTGTATGCCTGTGGGTGGAGGTTGAATTACCCGAATTGGAATAAAGCATTAAACTGTAAGTTTTAAGCCCACTAGATAGTGGCAAAACCATCTTTTTCTTAAAACCCACCTAAGGGTGGCAAATCCACATTTTAGCCTACTTGAGAGTAGCACACCCTTTTCAAAACAAACATGAGATGTTTCGTTCCAATTCAGGCGATCCAGTCTATACCTATATCCTGTGCGCATCACATAGTAAATCTAGGTTAATAACCGGAATAAGAACGCATAATGTTTTCAAAACTAGATATCATGGTTAGTAGAGGCCGATCTTTGATCGGGCGAGCGGGGGTGCTCATAGCTGACCTTCCCTAATCGTACCCCAAGTTCCCGAGCCGAGGCAACTTTGGTGATGACGGACACGTGGCCTTAGGCAAACGAGTCAGGGTTTCCTAAATTTCCCCAAAAATAAAATATTTAGGTGGCGACTCTGTATCTGGCAAAGCAGTCCATGTTTGGCACTTCTTTACAAAAAAATCTGTTTTCAAAAACGATTTGCCGAATTTGGACTCTTTGGTTCAGATTAAGAACCGTGACAATTTGAGTCCTGAACTGTAGTAGACCCACAGACGAACAAAACGGGAGTCATCCTCCCGGGGCGTTCGGGGACGTCCATAGTTTTTGGCGACTCTGCTGGGGAGTTTAAAGAGCTTAACTCGAACTCGTGATATCTTGTTTTGACTACACTTATGTGTTTCTTTGCATTGCATGTGCATTGGTGCGCCTAGGACACCGTGTTGGCCATCTGCTATTCCTGAGCGGTTTGCCGGAGGCTTGACTTTGTCAAAGCATGCCATAAGGCTGACCGGTTGCGGGCTCTGCCAGTATGGGAACACAAACCCCGGTTTTACCGGGGCACCCTTTTTGACCATTTGACCTAGTGCATATTCGGAATCCATAGTGACCATTCCAAACTAGGACAGGTTGCTTACCCGATATGGGTTGTTTGAAACCGCTGTGTGCGTAGTGAAACCCTAGCTCCTGACAAAATAGGATAGGGAAACCCTACCCCAACATAGGGGTGTTTTGGCTCCCACTTATCTGCTATGTGCTTTAGAGTGCGTCTCTACAGGGAAGGCGTGTATCAGTTTGCAAGTTTGGGCATCAGGCCTGCAGGCATCAGTGTTTTTCGGGGATCAGTTATTTGCGGGTATCAGATTCAGACTTGGGGGCAATGGTTTGGAAACAGTGATCAGTAATTGAGGAACAGTGTACTCAGCTTATCAACAGTGTGTTGTGATACCCAACTGTGTGTTGTGTGTTTATTTTACGCTGTTATGCTGTCCGTTTATCTGGTTGTTTTATTTCCTTATTATCGCTTTATTTATCTTTTTGCTAGGTAGTTTAGCGCTATTGCTTCTAACCCAGTAGATATTCCCCAAGCACTCTGGACTAGAGGTCGTCGACTCCATCGATCTGAGGATCTGATAAACGGACAACCAGTGTACTACTCACTACCCCCGGTTACTAGACGAAGGGCAGTTAGGTAGAAAATATCAGTCCAGCGATCAGTACAGAGGGCTTTGTCTACCCCACCTGAGTACAGTAAGGATCAGGGTTTTGTTTCTCCCGCAGAGAGGGAATATATACCGGAAATTCAATCAGATCAGAACAGTATGGCAAGCTTAGAGAAGATGGTGCGCCAGCTCTAAGAAAGCATGAAAATAATGCAGCAAGACGCTGTTCGACAGACAGAATTTGCCAAACAACAGGCCACGGTTATGACTGAACAAGTAGAGTTAATCGTGAGGCTACAACAGCAAGCCGGAGCATCTGCTTCGCATTAAGCTCCTCCCCCGCCAGGAGTTCCAACACCCGGGGAGACAGCTAATGTTCAGAATGATACAGACGTTCCCACAGGGCCACCTCCGCCCCCGATCCCACCCCAGATCCTACCCCAGTTATCCAAAACTCCCACCAACCTACTGGACTCCCCCTTTGAGTTTGAGACAGATCCCACAGCATTGAAGTTGAGCAAGCTTGAAAAGCTGTTCAAGAGATCCCAGGGAGTCAAGACCATCCCTGACATTGAAGATGGATATACCGACGTAGCTGTGACGCTGCCGGACAGATTCAAGATGCCGCATATCGACTGATTTGATGGATCCGGGGATCCCATGGTGCACCTGAGATTGTTTTCAGATATCTTAAGGCCAATGGGCCTCACCAGACTGCAGAAACTGTCTCTATTTGGCCGGACCCTGTCGGGTGTGGTGGCCATCTGGTACGCCAAATTAGAAGACGATGTCAAGAGAAACTGGGACGAGATGGCTAAGGCCTTCATTGCACAATACTCATATAACACACAGATCCAGATTATGACCCGTGATCTTGAGACAACGAGACAGGAAGCTAAGGAGAGCTTCTCGGAATTTGTGACCCGCTAGAGGGCTAAGGCTTCGATGATGACCCTAAGGCCCACTGACAAGGATCAGATTCAGATGATTGTGCGCAATCTCCAACCCAAACTGATGCAGAAAATGATCGTACTCCCCTTTCCTACCTTTTCAGATCTGCATGAGATGGGAGTACAGATCGAGGATGCCTTGAAGCAAGGCTTGATCGATAATGACAGAGAACAACCCCGAAGAACTTTCAACCGCAACACTAACGCAGGCCCGAGCGGCGCTACAACTACAAGGGCCTCCGAAGTGAGCATGGTCACCACTAACCCCTCTCCAAGAACCATGGCAACTACGCCATTCTCCGGTGCGTTCGGGAGTAATACACAAACAGCCAAATACCCGCCCAAAAACCAAAGAGCCTTCGCTCCATTATATATGCCACTGTCCAAAGCTCTGGGGGTTTTAATCAAAAAAGGGCACTTGAAGCCCCTAGAGCCGCGGCCATTGCCGGAGAAACTTCCTCCTACCCACAACCCAGCCAAATATTATGCATTCCACCAACAGCACGGTCATGACACCGACCTATGCTACCGATTACGTCATGAGATCCAAGATCTCATTGATAACGGAGTGATCATGCCTCCCGAAAAACCCAATGTCACAACAAACCCTCTCCCACCACATAACCAAGCTCCACCTCCCAAAAGAATCAACTTTATCCAGACTGGGGTCGTGGCTTACGATCCCAACATATATATCACTCCTTCCCACCTGCCTAAGCCGGAGGTGTTCCTTCCCGACTAAATTGACTCGTGTATGTTGGGCATCTCCAGAACCCAACCTAAGCCAATGGTGGTGACTGTCGAGGATAGAAGAGGAGAGATTTTAGATGAGAATGGGATTGTTGAGCCAGAATCCGAGGAATCGGGGAATTTTATTGAAAAAGTATACCGTCCGAATGACTACATTTTGTCAGCAGGCCAGGATGGGCCAAATGTGGAATTGCTGACAAAAATAGAGCTGTGTGTGATCCAAGGGGATGGATTTGGACAGAGGACAAACGATTTGACGGTTGTGGAAGAGAACCTTGCCAACCTCCAGTTTTTCAGGGACCAAGATTCAGGGGACGCAGCAGTCAGCTGGTTTGAGTATGAGGAATCGGCCGAGGTTACCGGGTGGTTGGATGATCAACCGGATGTTGTGGAAGAGTTCCAACCAGGACAAGGTCCGGCAGGTGTAAGAATGTCAGTGACGATCGAGCAGAGTACATCGCCGAAGAGCGCCGGTGTCAAGAATTTCGCTCAGGATTTGAGCATTTTGAATAAGGAATTACTGAACAGTCAGCTGTACTGACACAGTTGGAACAGGAAAGATTTGGGGATTCTGAGAGAATTAGGAAAGCTAAAGCCCACGTGGGGACTAAAACTGTTGTGTGCGCAGGGATAGAGGATGCTGCAAGCATACGAATGGAGGGTACTGCGGATACGAGAGCAGTCATATCGGAGCCGGACAGGCGTCTGTCGGCTATCGATGGAATGTGGTGGGAGGATGATGACTTATGTCTTGCCCACACGGATGAAGATTGGGGAAGTAACCAGCCAGATGATACCTGGCACATTGGTGAAGTCGACCATATGACTAGAAGCGGACGGTATTTCAAGCCTCTGCATCTAGATTAGCCAGAGGCGTCTGGAAAAGATAAGGTGGCGGAGAAACAGAAAGAGAAGCAACTTGAAGAAGAAGTTGTACTAAAGCAGCTGAAAAAGATACAAGCAGATATCTCCATCTGGGGATTGCTTATGGCATCGCGGGTGCATAGTCAAGCTGTCTTATCGGCCATGGACAAGGCCAAGCTCTCGATAGAAACCACGCCGGAGCAGCTGGTGGGATTAGTTTTTCCGGGAGGAGCTACCCCGATGTTGACTTTCTCTGATAAGGAATTGCCACCTGAGGGTGCGAATCACAACAAGCCACTCTACATTTCGGTGGAATGTAGAGACAAATGGATTCCGGTAGTTCTTGTTGATACCGGATCCGCCATCAACGTCTACCCAGCAAGGACAGCGTATGCAATCGGTTTAAAAAACACAGACTTTGTGCCGACAGCCCAAGTGATTCGGGCATATGACAACACGAGCAGAGAAGTGATGGGAACAGTGAAAATTCAGACTAAGGTTGGGCCGGGACAACATGAGATAGATTTCCATGTCTTAGAGGTTCCTGCAACTTTTAACCTGCTTTTGGGATGGCCGTGGCTGCATCAGGTGAAGGCAGTGTCATCCACCTTGCATCAGATGGTGAAATACCCATATGGGAAGGGAGTAGCCATTGTTTTTGGGAACTCGTCGATCCATCTACCACCAGAAGTATCTATGCCAGTTTTGGAAATTGGGCACGGTATGGAGGATGTGTTCATGTCAGGTTTTACCTTGGTCGAGGCTCGGGTAGTTCAGAACATTATGGCTGTTAATGAGGGGTTGTATGTCAGTGCTCAATCAGTATACCTCATGAATAAACTCCAACACATCCCCGGGATGGGATTGGGAAAGAGCGGCCGGAAGGGCGTTGCAACGTTGGCCGAAGTGCCACACAACCCACACACCTTTGGCTTGGGTTATCTGCCCATCAAAGAGGATTGGGTAAGAAAAGGTGAGGAGATGGCTGGGAGAGCCAGAGCGAAACAGATGGGGAAGCCTTTTGAGTTGATGCACCGGCCCATCCAGGGTACCCTAAACGGACGCTTCGTCCGGGAGGGGAAGGACTTTCCATTTTGTGGCTTCCCAGAGCCGTGGCTGAATGCCGAGAAGAGGCGCTTGCCGGGGTTTGAGATCTTCTTTGACCTGCAGTTATCCGGGGATGACGATGCCGAAGAGCAGACAGACCCAACAGTTGAGGTTAAGCAGAGCAAGAAGGTAGAGTCTGAGGACGCCGAAAGTGAAATGGGGGTAGCACCGGCATGTCTACTTTCAGATCCTCTGATCGAACAGAAGTGCTTGGGGGATAACTTCTCGGTGTCCATGATCGGGAATGAAACGGTTGCGGGCCTACCATCAACTATTTTGGATGCATCCATCGCACCCTTTCTCATTTGGCAGTACGAGGAGGGATTTTTGTCAAGCAGCGCCGGGTCAGGTAGTGAGCCGGAATCTGATTCCACCGAGTCTTGTTAGTCGGAATAAGGTTCCAGCTCAACTGAGTCTGAGCCCGGTATTCCTGGGGGTGATAACCCGGATGCCACAGTTCTGTCCAGGTCGTCTTTTTCTTTCTCTTTTGAGTCTGTTGTAACAGAAGAATCGGACGGTTTGGAAGTACTTAATGAGAATGATGTGGATGTGGTTTCTGAGTACTTTTATGTGCCTTTGATTTATTGCTTGAATCAGGACTTTTAAAATTTTGACAAAAACGACAAGGAAGAAATTCCTCCGGTTTTGCAACGATTAATTGATTAAGAGCAGGAAAGATTTGTTAAACCCTTAATGGATGAAATCACTACTGTGAGTATTGGTACTGAGGAGGACCCACGGCTGGTCTAGATTGGGTCCACGTTGTCTTCGGAGGAACACGAGCGCTTAGTCGCTTTATTAAAAGATTTCAAAGATGTTTTCGCGTGGTGCTATGAAGACATGCCTGGGATCGATCCTGAGATTGTACAGCACCAGATCCCTCTTGACCCCGAGGCCCGACTTGTCAAACAGAAACTCAGAAGGATCCGCCCTGACTTGGCCATCAAGATTAAGGAAGAGGTCACCAAGCAAATCGATGCAGGCTTCCTGCTGGTATCCGAATACCCGACTTGGTTGGCCAACATTGTTCCGGTGCCAAAGAAAGATGGCATGATCCGGGTGTGCGTGGATTTCAGGGATTTGAACAGAGCTAGTCCGAAGGACGACTTTCCCTTGTCGCATATTGATGAGTTGTTGGATTTCACAGCGGGGTATGCTTTGCTTTCGTTTATGGATGGCTTCTCGGGCTACAATCAGATAGTGATGGCACCTGAAGACCGGGAAAAGACTGCCTTCACCACCCCGTGGGGGACCTACTGCTACAGAGTGATGCCATTTGGGCTGAAGAACACTGGAGCTACATATCAACGGGCCGCGACCACGATATTGCATGACATGATCCACAAAGAGGTTGAAGTGTACGTGGACGACATGATTGTCAAGTCCAAAGAAAGAGAGGGCCACTACACCGCTTTGCAAAAGTTCTTTCAGAGGATCAGAGAATTTCGGTTGCGGCTGAATCCTCAGAAGTGTACGTTCGGTGTTACGGCAGGGAAAATGCTGGGGTTTCTGATTACACAGAGAGGCATCGAAGTCGACCCTTCCAAAATCAAGGCCATCTTAGAAATGCCACCACCAAAGGCTGAAAAGGAGGTGCGAGGCTTTCTGGGTAAAGTGCAATTCATAAGGCGGTTTATCTCAAAACTAACCTTGACTTGTGAACCACTTTTTGGTCTTCTAAAGAAAGGAAAGAAATTCCAATGGGACGGCCGATGCCAAACTGCTTTTGAACAGATCAAGGAGTATTTACAGAACCCACCCGTATTGTCACCACCAGAACTGGGGAGACCGTTGATTTTGTATCTTTCAGTAACTGAGACTACAATGGGCTGTATGCTCGCGCAAGAATCAAAGGACAAGGTGGAGAGGGCCATCTACTATCTGAGCAAGAAGATGTTGGAGTATGAGACTCGCTACACACCATTGGAAAAGGCTTGTCTAGCCTTAGTATGGGCTACCAGGAAGCTGCGGCACTACCTGTTAGCTCACTCTGTAATGTTGGTTTCACGACTGGATCCCATCAAAAATCTTTTCGAGAAACCGGCACTTACGGGTAGGCTAGCTCGTTGGTTGCTGTTGCTTTCCGAATTCGATTTGAAATATGTGACACGCAAGTCAGTCAAGGGAAGAGTAGTAGCAGAATTCTTAGCCGATCATCCAGTGGAAATGAGTGAAGCAGTTGAGTACTTATTCCCAGATGAGACCATTTTGCACATCGAAGATGAAACTTGGACGATGTACTTTGACGGAGCGTCAAACCAGTACGGATATGGGATAAGAGTGTTATTGATAGCACCCGACAATTCCCGTATCCCTCTAGCATTCAAACTCCGGTTCAAAATCTCGAACAATGAAGCAGAATATGAGGCATGCATTGCCGGTCTAGAAGTAGCCCTAGAACTAGGGGCAAAACTGTTGGACGTCATCGGGGACTCGAACCTTGTTGTGTTTCAAGCAAAAGGAGATTGAAAAGTCAAAGAAGAAAAGATGATAATGTATCACCAGACCTTGGATTTGTTAATTCCTCGGTTTGAAAAGCTGAACTTTACTCATCTACTAAGAGAGAACAACAGGTTCGCAGATTCACTAGCAACTCTATCTTCCATAATAGACATCCCGTTTGGAGTCCGGATGTGTCCAGTCATCATTGACCAGAAGTTTACGCCAGGATATGAATCAATTGCTGCTATAGATGAGGTTCAAGATGAGAACCCCTGGTATTACGACATTTGGAACTTCTTGGAGAAAGAGGCGTATCCACCAAGGGCAAACGCCAAGGATAAAAGGGCAATCAGAAGAATGGCCGTTCAGTTCATCATCTGCGGGGGTAAAGTGTATAAGAGAGGTCATCTGGGAATGCATAAGCTGTGTGTAGAAGCCGAAGAATTGAAGCGCCTAATGGAGGCCATCCATGGAGGAGAATGTGGTGCACATATGAACGGGGTAATGTTGGCTCGAAAGATCCTCAGACAGGGTTACTATTAGTCCACCATGGAGGAGGATTGTATCGGCTTTGTTCGGCGATGCCACAAATGTCAGATCTATACAAACCGCATGAACATCCCGCCGTCGAAACTATACAACATGACTTCGCCATGGCCATTTTCAGTTTGGGGAATCGATGTGATCGGGGCTGTCACTCCAAAGGGGTCGAATGGGCATGAGTTCATCTTGGTTGCAATAGATTATTTTACAAAGTGGGTCGAGGCCCAATCTTATGCGGTGTTAAAGGCTTCACATGTCGCGAAGTTCATCGGAAACAACATCATCTGTCGTTATGGAGTCCCAAATAAGATTGTTTCAGATAACGGTTCCCACTTCAAAAAAGAAGTGATTGACTTGTTGGAGAAATACAACGTGACTTTTCATAAGTCATCCACGTATCGGCCGCAAACCAATGGAGCGGTCGAGGCAGCCAACAAGAATATCAAACACAAACTGCAGAAGATGGTGGAAACCTACCGGGATTGGCCAGATAAGTTGCCGTTTGCTCTGTGGGGCTACCGGACTTCAATCAGAACTTCTACTAGGGCGACTCCGTATTCATTGGTTTATGGGATGGAGGTCGTTCTACCTATTGAAATTGAGGTTCCGTCTTTGCGAGTATTGGCCGAGTGTCAGATAGCCGAAGCAGATTGGCAGCGAAGCAGATTCAAAGAACTCATGCTCTTCGATGAAAGAAAACTGAAAGCACTGTACCACGTTCAAGGTTATCAGCGCAGGATCGCCCGAGCTTTCAACAAGAAAGTTAAGTCTAGAAATCTGAAGGAAGGAGATTTGGTGCTCAAGGACAACCGAGCTCCCATCCACGACCCAAGGGGCAAGTTCAGACCTAATTGGACTGGTCCCTACATCATCAAAGCTATATGGTCAGGTGGAGCTATGGTTCTGATGGACCTAGATGGCCTAGAGTTCTCCCAACTGATCAATATGGACAAGTTGAAGAAATATTACCCCTGAGAGGCTCGCTAGGCCGAAAACCCGAAAGGGCGACCTAGGTAAAAGTTAGAGCACAAAAAATTTGAAACAATAAAAACTGAGCTCGTAAGGTTGAAAACACGCAAAGGGCGGCCTTGGTAAAAGTTAGAGCGCAAAAGGAGAGTGAAAATACTCGAGTGAACCCAGACCTGAACTACGTAAGGCTTGATTCCCATCCTTGGGATACGGAGGCAACTTCTTCCTGAAGTTCAGCCATAAACTTTTCCCCGATCAACTTCGTCCATTTGATCATCTCGGTCATCTTTGTCTATTCAACATTCAAGAGTTCGGTTATGATCTCCGGTTCAGTGCTTTTCAGACTAGGGGCAACTTTCCGTTGCTGTGCAGTGCTGCGATACTATTCAGACTAGGGGCAACTTTCCAGTTGCCGAGTTCTGGGGTTGTGCATCTCAGTGACAGATTTCAGGCGTGTCCAGTTCTGATCCATGTCGAAAATAGTTTTGAAAAGTTTTAATAAAAGTTGACTTTGTTCAAATTAATCTTTTTACAACTAAGACCATTTTTAGACCAAAGCGGAAAATTTTCAGTACCCACAACCTTCAATTTCATTGATTTCAATACAGAGTTCTCCTACTCTTGCATACAAATTGAAGTTGCTTTTTATTACATTCATAAAGAAACTTGAAAGTACTAATAAAGCAATAAATCCGGGGCATAGTTAAGTCAGGTGTTCCTGCGCCCCCTCCCAGAGCTGGTCGAAGCCTCTGATGCCAAGCTAGGCCCAATCTGTGCCTCCTCATTAAGCCAATCTATGCACTCATCAGACAAAGTGCAACTGAAAGTGGGAGCGGGGGCCAGGAGTTCTCTAGTCCTCCATGCTGTTGTATACCGGCAAGCTGTGCGCCTCGGATCGGGAATGTAGCCGGGTACTCTATCCCCTCTGGTGGACAAGTCTGATTATGACCAAACTAGCGCTGGAACCGGAATGGGAAGTAGAACACATAGTGAGTCAAGCCAATCAGTTGAATCCCAGGTTGGCGGTTCATGCTATAGCCCATCGCCGGTAGATTGAGCCAAGGGCACCGCCAAGCAATGCGGTCTGCGGACAAGCTGCACATCCAGTCAAACCACCAACCCTCATCAAGGGCATCGACTAGGCGTTGCCTGAAGAAGTAACCGCGAGCTGAGTAAGCTGGGCAGGAGTCCACAACCTGCAATTTGTCCATCAACCACACCTGGGAAGGGATGAAAAATGAGAGAATAAAGAATAGAGAGATGTACGATGAGATAAAAAGTAAGAAGAGGGTTCTGTGAGAAAAATCGAGCTTGAGGGCCGAGTGATGTGAGCAATACATATGTGAGATTGGGTGGGAAACATTACCTGCAGCAGTAGTGGACTTCGCGCAAATTTGGTCGTTTCGCGGCGATGGAAAGAGTCCAAGCCCATCAACGTCTCAGCCAGAGTCATGGCAATGCAACTCTTAACCTCCTTCAAACCTTGAGCAACCTCGATCAACCGGACACTAGATCCTCCGGAGCCTGAGGCAAGTAAGAAATGAGATAGCATGCACAAACAAAGTGCGTGTTACCGAAAACCTTGCCAATGATGGTCACTGCGGTCACCGGCACCAGAAAAACGGCAAATCAAACTTGGAATATCCAGCATTCCGTCATAAATCAAAGATCGAGCATCGGATATTGAGAGCCCACACATTTGTCCTAAGGCTCGGGCATAGCCAAAACGAAGTTGGGGCAAAATCTCTTCGTTGCTCTCAGACTCCATTAAAGCTTGGAAATCTTCAAAGGTAGGACATACCTCTTGCCCGCCAAAGCTAAAAACATGCGTCACCGGATTCCAAAACCTTGCCGCGACATGGAGAAACGGAAGGTGCAGCGGAGTACGACTCAGAGTGAATAGTGCGTTTATGCCGAACCCCCAGAAACTCAGCTTTTCCGAGCCGTCCAAGTTGGCAATCCAAGCTGCGAGATTCTGGGCAAGAAACTCTTCCATTTGGAGCAAATCAGTGTTGAATTGAGAAAAACCACGAAGCTGAGGCCTTTTATAGAAGATAAGGTGTGAGTGAGGAACAGCTGTCAGCATTCTGGTGGTTCTTTCCATCCATGGCCGGCCGGCCAAAGATAATGCCGACCGACCATCACTTTTGGCCGATGGCCATTCCTTGAGGCCAATGGATTTCCCTTGTGGCCGGTGGTCCTCCTTCTTGTCCCCTGAGCTATTTATGTGTTAAACACGCTGAGGGATTGTGGTTGGAATCTCTACCGATGCCCTCCGGTGATCGATTCTTGTGGGGTCACACCTTTTTGCTTATCGAGTTGTTGTACATTTTCTTATCGAGTTGTATTTCACTCTCTTTAAGTCTTTGATTTGCTTATCGAGTTGTACTCACACTTGGTTGACTTATCGAGTTTCTTTGTTTTGCTTATCGAGTTGTAAGTCGGTTCACTACCTGATTATTACGATGCGAGTGCTCAATTTTCAAACAAAATTCAATTTCATTCACATTGTTATGTGATACCATGCGATGCGATGCATAGAAAGTACAAATGTGACACCTTTTTGAACAAAATAGCTGTTTCATTTCCATCATGTGTTTTGCAAAATACACGATTTTGAGGAAATAATAACCTGCCTGAGGCAGTGCAACGTGCTTAAACTACCAGTAAAAAGGAAAGTAAAGCAAAAGAGGGCAGGGCAGTAGGGCATAGGGATTGAATGCCGGTAACCTCCCCTCGCGTTCAATGCATCTCACACTCTTGTTCAAGTCAACGGTACGGTTTGGCACCTTCCTTACTCAAGACAGTGCAAGGAAGCGCACTCTCAGAACATTAGTAGACCTTCGAGTTGACCTCGAGCCACATCTTTTACGAGCAATGCTCGGTGCGCACGAGGAGCGCCCCTTCTCGTATCCTTTTTGTATCTTGTGAACTCCACAAATCGCTTCAATTGAGCTATGTCGCAGTGCTTTGCATTTCAACATCATGAATAACTTGCCTTTACTATGCTTCAAGTTTCTATACACATTGCATGCGTTATCGCGTTATGCTTTACTTATATGTGTTCAAGTTCCTATACACATTGCATGCGTTGTCGCGTTATGCTTTACTTATATGTGTTCAAGTTCCTATACACATTGCATGCGTTGTCGCGTCACGCTTTACTTATATGTGTTCAAGTTTCTACACACATTGCATGCATATGTGCATTACTTTACTTATATGTGTTCAAGTTTCTATACACATTGCATGCATACGTGCATTGCTTTACTTATATGTGTTCAAGTTCCCATACACATTGCATGCATTGTCGCGTTATGCTTTACTTATGTGTTCAAGTTTCTATACACATTGCATGCGTTGTCGCGTTATGCTTTACTTATATGTGTTCAAGTTCCCATACACATTGCGTGCATACGTGCATTGCTTTACTTATATGTGTTCAAATTGCTATACACATTGCATGCGTTGTCGCGTCATGCTTTACTTATATGTGTTCAAGTTTCTATACACATTGCATGCGTTGTCGCGTTATGCTTTACTTATATGTGTTCAAATTGCTATACACATTGCAAACGTTGTCGCGTATACTTTACTTACATGTGCCTACATCTTCACACATTGCGCACGTTGTTCCGTGTTCTTCACTTACATGTGTTTGCGCCTTCATAGCATTGTTATGTTTGTTTCAAATCGCATTGTTATGCGTTCTGATCGGTTTGCGTCGTCACGCACTTTCAATTGCATTGATATGCATGTTGTTAACAATATTGTACCTGTTAAGTTCTCTTTCTCTTTCAGGCACGATATTGTATGTACGGTTCATTTGAAGCTGGCATGACCAGACGAGCCGGACAGGTATTATATTCTCCGCGTGAAACGTAGCGAGAATTGAATGATTCTCTTACATCCTTTCTGCATTGTAATGTAGTTTGGTTGATGCTAGCTTAAAACTGTTGCATGTTATGCTTCGTTACAGCTTTCTTTGCATAATCATAAGTTATGCTCGGCTTTGTGCATTGTCTTGCATTTTGCCCCTGCCTTCGGGCGCATATCTTTATCTACAGCTTGTATGTTTTGTCTAAGTCTTCGGCCTTGTCAAAAATGGGTCGTCTCTAGGCTTTGACAATCACTCCCGTCATTGTTATGACTTTCGAGTTCTGTTAAAGAGGGGCAACTGTAGACACCCCATTTTTGACCGTCCTCAAGACTTGGACGTCACCGCTTGAACACCCGGTGATCACTCATGTTCGCGTTCGTTTTGAGTACCCGGAGGTCTCGGCTACGCGCCTTGCCTCAGGATCTCTCAACTCGACTGTTTTGTGTTTGATTATGCATCAAACACTTGTGTTTTTGCTTCTGAGGGTAGAGGGTAGCTTGTTAGCCACCCCTAACACCCACCGGCCCTGGCTTGAGGCCACCGAGCGTGTATTCTTGCTACCGGCCATTGGTGAAATATACCATTGGCCGGTCGGCATTTTGTGTGGTCGGCCGGCCATCTGTTTGGCCGATGGCTTCCTTTGCTGGCCGACACCACCTTTTTGCCTTTTTTAGGCATAATGCATGCCAGTTGTGCCAGCTGGAATGCACGGACCCTCCCCCCATGCACGGGTGTGGCTGTTTTGAGCCTTTGACCCTTTTTGGTCCCAACCACTTGCACCCTTTGCTCAAGCTTCTTGAGGAAGCTTGACCCCTTGTCTTAGCTTCCTCAAGAAGCCTTGAACCCCTGGCTTAGCTTCCCTTAGAAGCCTTGACCCTTTTGGATAGCTTCTCTTGGAAGCTTAGACCTTTACCTTGTCTATATAAGAGCCTCTTCCTCCTCCTTTGTTTGGTTCAGCAAAAAACCAGAGCAAAATACATATATATATATATATATATCTGATATACACTTTCTCTCTCTATATCTCCCCCTCTCTCTTCATTGTGTGTGTGTTTAAGGGCCAAAAGGGTGATTTCTTCTTAGTTTTGCACTAAGACACACACTACTACACCATACTTTGACTTTGGGAGGCATTGAGGGTTTGTTCTTGAGGTTTTGGATTGATTTTGATTAGAAGAAGGGGGTTGCACTTGCTGTTCTTCAAGGGTTCTTCAAGGGTAACACTTTTACTTTAGATTCTCCAATCTTGCACTAGTCTTTAACCTGTCTTGCTTGCTGTTTTAGACTTTGTATATAACTGAAAAAAGTCTTGTATTTGCATGCTTAAGATACTTCATTAAGGTTATTTTGGTGTTGGGGGTCGACCTCCCCCTCTTAGGCCTTGTTTGGCCCTTTTGGTGCTCTCTTTGTTAAGCTTTGGTATCCATTGTGTATTGGCCTTCTCACCATTGAAACCCAGTGGATTTTCAGTGGTGAAGAAGAGGTTTTGCGGTCTTGTATAGGGGAGGGACACCCCTCTCCCTTTGTCTCTCTTTTGTCCTTGTTTTTGGCTCATAAGGGTAGCATACATGATTAGTTGTTCTTGGCTTCATTTCAGAGGTTTTTGAGTGTTGTTGGGTCATATTATGCCTCTGTTTTTGGTCGGATTAATGGCCCCTTTCATGCTTAATATACTTGCCTTGCATTCCCCCATTTTGCCTAGAAATGTGCCATGCATTTAGGTCATCATTCTTGCATGTTCTAGCCTAACTTCATGAAGGTTTTGGCATTATTTTGCCATGCTCAAGGACCGTTGGGTACTAATTTGGTCGAGTTTGCCATGTTTAGTTTAGTCTCTTTGCATTTTGGCTTGTGAGCCTTGATGGTGTGGGTCACTAGCATGCTTAGCCTAGCTCATTCTCTTGATTTGGCATCATTGGAGACCATATTTCAGTCCATAACCCATGCTCGTATGATTGCATTTATCATCCCTTTCATGTCTTGAAGAGTTGTTTTGTTGTGCCTTGAAATGAGCATTGTGCATGCTTAAGTGTTTAAGTCTTTGGGGCTGCCATATCAGTGGGTTTTAGGGGCTCATTTTGCATGTTGAAACTCAGTTTTTGGTTATTTAATTCATGCCATGTGTGGTCATGATAATGGTGGTAGAATGCTCTTTTTTTTGTGCCTTAGTCTTAGGCTCATTGATGTGCATGTTTGCATGAACATTTGTCCACCATTTACACCATCTTTGGCCACTGTTTTGGAGAGGGCTGAGGCCTTCTCATTTCAATACAAGTCCATCTTCGCACACTTTGCATGCTTGGCATGTTATATTGTATTGGTTGCATGTTTACATTGCATTACATTTGCATGTTTGCATGTTGTTTAGCTAGTTGCATTGCATGATTGGACATCGTATGCTCGCATGATAGATTGCATTGCGTTTGGCATGTTTTGTATCTTAGTCTCATGTTGCATTCTTGAGCCATGTTTGTATACATGCATTGCATTGCTTGGTTTGGGGTATCAAACCAAGCATGGGGATGAGGGGCGTTCGTACTCAAAGTTACGTAACGCGCCTCAATCCTCGGTCGCCAATGCCCTTGACCTCAAACATGATAGGGCAAAAGGCACTCATCTCTTTTGTTGCTTGCATTTTTACATTGAATGGAAAACTTGGCCTCTTAGGCCATCATGCATCAAAATGCATAATTGATGGCCTGAGGGTCGAGGGTCATGCTCCCTTGAGTCCATTGCATGATAGGGAGTGTGGCTATGCTCACATTCGCTTGAAAATTCCATGCCATACACTGCTTGCCCTCTGCTGCTGTCAACTGCAGGTTTCTCCAGGAAGTAATGGCTGGCCGGCCACTTATAGTGCCGACCGACCATCAGTGGCTGGCCGGTGGTCCAACATTTAGCCGATAAGCCCACTCCCATGGCCGGTGGTGCTTTGAATTGGCCGGTGGTATTCCAGAGTGATCAGGAAGTAGTTCAGAGGTATCCCAAGAATTTTCACAGTCCTCAGAGGAGTAGGGCAGTGTTAACAGAGGCAACAGTGCTATGGCAGCGAGTTTCCGGGTGAGACGAGTCAAGCATGCATCATCCACGCATTCCGAAGCAGGGCTGCGGCCACCTTCCCTTTGCATTTAATTTGTTATTTAAATTAGAAGTTCTGTAATAATTAATTTAGTATTATTTATTCGGACTGTAATATTTATTTGGACCCTCCGAGCGAGGTCAATTGTGTAATAAGTGTGGGTGCGTGTGTGCATGTCTTCCAACCCCACGTCTTTCTCCCTTTTATTTATCCGCTTTCAGTGGTTAGATTAGGGCATGTTTAAATTAGCATCCTTATGCTCGCATGTTTTGCATCCATTCATTTGTATTGCATGCACCGGGCTCGGCACATCATGCTAACTGCATTGTATTTCAATTCCAAATTGAATATATGTTATCTGTTGCATTTCACATGCCAAATTTAGAATAGTCGAGCCTGTATAGATAGCATCTTTGCATGTGTTGCATTAGCCATCTTAAACATGAACTAAGATCATGCATATCATTACTAACTAGTTTTTGTTTTGGCTTGGAGTACTAGGTAAGCTTTTATGCTTTAGCATGCCACATGTGTGTGAATGTTGCCATGATAGTATGCTTACCATAAGGCTATGTACTTATGTGATATAACTGCTTGAATGCCTGTGGGTAGAGGTTGAATTACCCGAATTGGAATAAAATATTAAACTGTAAGTTTTAAGCCCACTAGATAGTGGCAAAACCATCTTTTTCTTAAAACCCACCTGAGGGTGGCAAATCCACATTTTAGCCTACTTGAGAGTAGCAAACCCTTTTCAAAACAAACATGAGATGTTTCATTCCAATTCAGGCGATCCAGTCTATACTTGTATGCTGTGCGCATCACATAGTAAATCTAGGTTAATAACCGGAATAAGAACGCATAATATTTTCAAAACTAGATATCATGGTTAGTAGAGGCCGATCTTTGATCGGGCGAGCGGGGGTGCTCATAGCTGACCTTCCCCAATCGTACCCAAGTTCCCGAGCCGAGGCAACTTTGGTGATGACGGACACGTGGCCTTAGGCAAATGAGTCAGGGTTTCCTAAATTTCCCCAAAAATAAAATATTTAGGTGGCGACTCTGCATCTGACAAAGCAGTCCATGTTTGGCACTTCTTTACAAAAAAATCTGTTTTCAAAAACGATTTGCCGGATTTAGACTCTTTGGTACAGATTAAGAACCATGATAATTTGAGTCCTGAACTGTAGTACACCCACAGACGAACAAAACGAGAGTCATCCTCCCGGGGCGTTCGGGGACGTCCACACACACCTGTCGAAAACATCCCAAAACTCAAACATACGGAATTAAAGGATGACAACAAGATAACAACCATCAACTCCACGGAACCAAGTCCGGAATACGACAACTACAGAAAGAGAAAACCGAGATCGCTATAACCTTCCCCCCTTAAAAAATTTCGTCCCCGAAATTAAATACAAGTTTTTCAAAAACAAGATTTTCTCAATTCCCAACATTATTGCAATATAATATTAAACAATCCGACCCATTACCGGTCAATCCCATCTCTTTTCAAAAGGCATTTCACATTATACATAACAACCTGCATTATCAACATGCATTCCTTTGAAATTTACCAATTTCAACTCATTTTCCACAATTCCTTAACACATGCAACATTAATATCATGCTTGCATTTTCACAATATACTTAACATGCACAATGTTAACATAGCTTCCATTTACCAAAACATTTACAATGTTTTACAACTTAAGATATATGTAATGTTCTTAAAGTTCAATATTATTACAAAATTTCATTACATAATTACATATCAACAAACAAGTCCGGATATTTTTCGCGAACCTCCAATTCACGTTCCCAAGTGGCTTCCTCCACTCCGTGATGTTTCCACAAGACCTTTACCAAGGGAATGGTCTTGCCACGCAGGACTTGATCCCGCCTGTCTAAGACCCGAACCGGTCTCTCTTCATACGAGGCATCCTCATCTACCTCTAAGTCGGTCCAATCTAACACATGGGACGGATCCGGCTCGTACTTCCGAAGCATACTAACATGAAATACGTCATGAACCCCGGACAACTGCGGTGGCAAAGCCAAACGGTAAGCAACCTCCCCAATCCTCTCAAGGATCTCAAAAGGACCGATAAACCGAGGAGATAACTTCCCACTCTTTCCAAACCTCATCAAACCTCGCCTAGGTGATATTTTCAAGAAAACATGATCACCTATCTCAAACGCCAAAGGCCTCCTCCTACGGTCAGCATAACTCTTTTGGCGACTCTGGGCTGTAACAAGCCTCCTACGGATAAGCTCAACTTTCTCCATCGTCTCCCTAACCAACTCCGGACCCAACAAAGGTGCATCACCCACCTCGGCCCAACAAACTAGAGATCTACACGGTCGACCATACAAGGCCTCAAACGGTGCCATACCGATACTAGACTGGAAACTGTTGTTGTAGGCAAACTCCACCAAGGGCAAGTGCTTCTCCCACATCCCACTAAAGTCAAGGACACAACCCCGAAGCATATCCTCAAGGATCTGAATAGTACGCTCGGACTGCCCGTCAGTCTGAGGATGATAAGCTGTACTAAATGTCAACTTAGTACCCAAGACACTCTGCAAACTCTGCCACAACCTGGTAGTGAAACGAGAATCTCTATCTGAGACAATCGTCACTGGGACCCCGTGCAATCTCACTATGTCCCGAATATACAAGTCGGCAAGATGATCTACCGAATCTCTCACGTGCATAGGGATGAAGTGCGCCGACTTAGTCAACCGGTCTACAACCACCCAAATAGCATCACTACCCCGCTGAGTCCTCGGAAGACCTACAACGAAGTCCATAGTGACATGCTCTCACTTCCACTCGGCAATAGGCAAGGGTTGCAACAAACCCGCTGGCCTCTAATGCTTGGCCTTCACTTGCTGGCAAGTAAGGCACTTCGACACGAAAACAGCCACATCTCTCTTCATACCCCGCCACCAAAACTGGCGACCCAAATCACGATACATCTTAGTGCCTCCCGGATGCACCACAAGGCGTGAATGGTGAAACCCTCGGAGTACTTCCTCTCGGCAAGACTCCGGCACAAACAAACGGTCTCTGTATCTCACACTCAGATCGGGACACACTGTCAAACCTTTCTCAACCTTCCCACTGGAGATCTTCTCTCGGAGGGATTCTACCTCAAGGTCACCTCTTTGTGCCTCTAACACTCGAGTCACAAGTGTCGGCTGTGCAACAACAGAAAATAAGGCCGCAGCCTCAATGGATTCGCCCAAAAGCAAATCAAACTCGCCAAGTGCACCCAACATCTCCCACTCCCGGATGGCTATACAAGCTACATCACCTATGGATTTCCTGCTAAGGGCATCGGCCACAACATTGGCCTTTCCCGGGTGATAGTGCAACTCAAAATCATAGTCCTCAATGAACTCCATCCACCTTCTCTGCCTCAAGTTCAAGTCTCTCTGTGTAAACAGATACTTCAAACTCTTATGGTCTGAGAACACCTCGAACCTCTCACCATAAAGGTAGTGCCTCCAAATCTTCAAGGCAAAGATCACTGCCGCTAACTCTAGGTCATGTGTAGGATAATTCTTCTCGTGTATTTTCAACTGACGTGAGCCATAAGTTACCACTTTCCCCTCTTGCATCAACACACAACCCAAACCCTCTCGTGAGGCATCACAATAAACCACATAACCCAACCCTCTCTCCAGAATAATCAACACTGGAGCGGTGGTCAGTCTAACTTTCAATTCCTGGAACGACTTTTCACAAGTCTCACTCCACACAAACTTGACTCCCTTCCGAGTCAGTCTGGTCAACGGCGAAGCTAGCCTGGAGAAATCTTTCACAAACCGGCGGTAATACCCAGCTAATCCCAGAAAAGTGCGGATCTCAAAAACACTCTTAGGCTGTGCCCAATCCTGCACTGCCTCAACCTTGGATGTATCAACAGATACTCCTTTCCCGGATACCACATGGCCTAAGAATTTGACTTCTTCTAGCTAGAACTCACACTTCCCAAACTTGGCATACAGCCTATGGGCCCTAAGCAACTCAAGCACCACTCTCAAGTATTCCTCGTGCTCCTCCTCTGAAGGTGAATAGATAAGGATGTCGTCCACGAAAACGACTACAAATTGATCTAAGAATTCCCGGAAGATCCGGTTCATCAAGTCCATAAAGACTGCCGGTGCATTAGTGAGCCCAAATGGCATCACCAGAAACTCATAATGGCCATACCGCGTACGGAATGCCGTCTTCGGAATATCCTCCTCCCTGACCCTCAACTGGTGATAACCCGATCTCAAGTCTATCTTAGAGAAGCAACGGGAACCCTCCAACTGGTCAAACAGATCATCAATACGGAGCATAGGGTACTTATTCTTAACCGTAGCCCGATTCAACTTCCGGTAATCGATACACAATCTCAAGGCACCATCTTTCTTCTTAGCAAAGAGGGCCGGTGCTCCCCGTGGTGAAACACTAGGACGAACAAAGCCCTTGTCTAGCAATTCCTGGAGCTGAATCTTCAACTCACTCAACTCAGCTGGGGCAAAATGATAAGGTGCCATAGAAATCGGTGCCGTGCCGGGTACTAGATCAATAAAGAACTCTATCTCTCGGTGAGGTGGCAAACTAACGAGATCCTCGGGAAAAACATCCGAATACTCATAAACCACCCTCGGCAATACAATCTGGGTCTCATCACACTCACCACTCATAAAGCTAGCAAGTAGACCACTAAGCTTACCCCGCCCTCGCGGATCATACACCGGTGGCAACACACTACCAACTCGATCCCCCAAGAAATGGAAACACTCCCCGTTCAAGGCACATATCGTGACCCTCTAGCGGTAGCAATCAATAACTGCCCGGTATGATGATAGCCAGTCCATACCCAAAATAACATCAAAACCCTTCATGGGCATAACAACAAAGAGAAAAAGAAGCCTACGGTCGGCGACCTCTATATCACAACCTCTACATCCGTGTTTCAAAATCAATTCGCCCCCAACAGGCGATACAACACATATAGGAGATGCTAATAGTGCCAACTCCAACTCCAACACAGATGCAAATACAGTAGATACAAAAGAATGAGATGCACCCGTATCAATCAACACACTAGCAACCAAGTTACAAAATAGAAAGGTACCTCTCACAACTGATGGAGCCGGTACTAGGTCATGCGCGGTAACAGCATACACGCGCCCTGTAGGCCCCTGATCCACCTGCTCACCTCTAGGAGTAAAAGACTGCTGCACTGACTGGGATGACGAAGCTCCCGGATTGGCCCTCGAGGCCTGCGCAGACTGAGCTGGCTGATAACTCTGCGTCTGCCTAGAACCAAACACTCCTGATGTGGCACTAAACTGTGGGCAAAACCTCTTCAGGTGCCCAGGCTGACCACACTGATAGCAAGACAAAGGCTGGCCCCTGCCCTGACTCTGGCCCTGAGGTCTAGCTGAAGAAGAAACAGCTCGCTGACCCCCTCCCTTCTGCGGGCAAACCGAAGACTTGTGACCCAGCTGGCCACATGCGAAACAAGTCAAGCCTCCCTGATTACCTCTCCTAGAGCCTGCACTCGGCACTGGGAAGGTCGATCTAGCCAAGCCACCCTGAGACTGCTGAGGGTTGAAACCCCTCTGTCTCCTGCTATCACCCTGGCCATCTTGGCTCCTCTTGGAACCTCTATGCTTCTCCTCATCCTCTTCCTGCATCATAATCTCCATATGAGCTGCAGCATCCACCAACCGTCTATACTCCCGAATAAACGACCCTCCAACCCTCAGCTTGAGTCCACACCTCAACTTCCGCTCAAACTCAAAGCAACGGCGTTCCTCGGATGCCACAAGCTCAGGTGCAAACCTGGACAAACTGGTAAATGTAGCCTCAAACTCGGCCACTGACAAGCCCTGCTGTTTAAGCTGGCAAAACTGCTCCCTCAGCTTCTCCCTAGCAGCTGAAGACAAGAACTTCTCCTGGAAGGCATCTACAAAAGCCCCCCACGTACCACTAACACGACCCTTCTCGTACTTCCACCACTGACCCGCATCTTCCTTCAGTTGGAAGGATGCCAAGGTCACCTTTAAAGCCCCGTCCTTGATGCCAAGCATCTCGAACGTCTTCTCCATCTGTTCCAACCACTCGTCAGCCTTAAGTGGCTCCTTCGGATCCCCTACAAACTCGTCCGGATTAGACCGGAAGAATTCCCTCTTCAGGAAAGAAGGCCCTGCCTCAACAGCCTGATTCTCAGCTCTGAGAGTACCCAAAGCTCCTACTATCTCTCGGGCCAAGGCGCTCATAGCCTGCTGACCCACTGGCTCGGCCACATTGGCCTGACTAACTCCCTCCTGCATTGGCAGAACGTCATTCAGTAAAGGCACTTCCTGCCTCCTAGGCCTACCACACCTACCACCTCGTCCTCATCCTGACATCCTATTAAAGGTAACGAAGACGTTAGCACATTCATAAATGTGCCGAAACTAAACACTCGCGTCCTAATGCATGGACAACTGTAATTCACTCCATGTAAGCACATAAACACATAAGCACTTACGAATTTCATTCCCGGATAATGACAGTCCTGAGGCGTTACTAGAGTTCCGGTTAGAAACAGCATTGATCAAGTGCTTTTCCAACAAGACTCACAGAAACCCAAGGATCCAATCAATATCCTAGAAATCAAATCCCATACCCAAGTAGTCACATAAGCATGTTATCACATAAGCATATAACATTACATCTAAGTCTCTAACAAGCGAGACAAACCCATTGTGATACTAATCACTTCCCACATACCCAAAGTATTCGAACCCGGTACGATCTGATACCAAGTTGTAACGCCCTCAAAATAATACATAGTACCCATCATTCAGACATACAGTGATATAAGAAAATCAACACCTTTCCATTCATTAGAGTAGTTCTTACAATAGTATTACATGTTAACAACAAAAGCAAATGCCCTACGGGCTTACAGCTTTCCAAGTCAACACTTGATTACACAAAAGAAGAGTACTAACTCTATACAAAATAAGCCATTGGCTTGATATACATGTAATACAAACAAAATGATCAAAAGAGTCTTCAACTCCCATAACCATCCAAACTATGTCCTTGGAGGTGGCATGCTACCTGTACCTGAAAATAATGTCCCATAAAGGGTGAGCCAACGCCCAGTAGAGATATGCTAAACACAGTATGAGCAGTAACTAAGACATTAGCAATTGATAAATGTTTAATTCCCATAAATCAATTCATATCCGTTTCCATTACATGACCACTATGTCCATGTTCCATTTCATTTTCCATTTCTTATCAAATTCACAATTTACAACAACGGCTCAGAACTTGACCAACAACTTACATGAGATAGTGACTCATATTAAGCATTTTCCATTTCACAATAGATAAGCATACTAGCTATATCAACACTTCGATAGATGAGCATATAAACTATATCAACATCTCAACAGATAAGCATACAAGCTATATCCACACTTCAACAGATAAGCATATGAGCTATATCAACACTTCCATAGATAAGCATATGAGCTATATCAACATATTAATTGACAAGCATATGAGCTGTATCAGCGGAGTCCATCCCCTATCTCTTCCCAAACAACATCCAGTTTAGAGGTCCATCCCCTATCTTCCCCTAAACCGTGGAGTACATCCCCTATCTCCTCCCACACACACAACGTATATATACATAGGTCATATACACAATCAATCAATACATAACGTTAATGTATTCTATCAACCGTCATACTCTATGACACATCCCATTGATTAGTTTTAGTTTGCCTAATCATCATGCATTGTCTACAACAATCATAGCTACCCTCCACCGGTAGCCCAAAGTAATTATTTCTAAACAGATAATAAAAGCTCCAATAAATAAAATATCAATATTTTCAAAAGTAAGTGATTAATAAATCCAACTCCACCGTTTACAATATAATGAGCCAATTTCATTATTTCCAACTCAATTCCATATAACCACAATTTTCCCAAATTAATTATACCAATTAATTTATACAACAAATTAGGGTTTTCTACCCCTTTTTCCGATAATAACCCAATGGTCCATACATCAACAACCAACAACAATATCATTATTTTGAAACCCAAAATACACATTTTAGAATCAAAATAACAAACCCCCTTTTATATATTTTTTGAAACCCTAGATCCCAAAATCAAACCATTTAAACAACAAGCTCAAAATCTAGGTTAAAACCCATAAGAGTGAGTAGGAATCCCTACCTCAAATTCGGAGCCCAAAGGAAGAAGATGAAGAAAACCAAAATGCTCCAAACTCCAAGATCCACGGATCAAAACGAAGCCCTCGACGATCAACACAACTTTTATAAAGGCCAAAGGGAAGGGAAGCAGTCTAACTAGATCAAACCCTAGAGAGAAGGGAGTTTCTAGAGAGAGAAGCTCTCAAAATCGATTTTCGAAAAGTAAGAGAGAGAAAGAAAGTGTAGAAAATGATTCAAAAATGCCCAGCTGCCCTCTGTTATACGACATGTTCGCTCGAGCGGAAAACACAACGCTCGAGTGTCAAGAACAAAATACTGGATCCGCTCGAGCGCAATAAGGCCCGCTCGAGCGCCAAGACACAAGAATAAAGTACATCCGCTCGAGCGCGAAAACCAGTCCGCTCGAGCGTAGATTTCCCCCTCCTAGAACTTTCACAGACAAAGCACTACCCGCTCGAGCGCCAACATATCCGCTTGAGCGCGACCCGCTCGAGCGTAAAGAAACCCGCTCGAGTGTGAAAAACACACCTGCAGAAGTTTTGCAGAGGCACGAAATACTAGGAGTGTGTAAACCCCGCTCGAGCGCAAGAAGGCTCACTCGAGCGGACAACCAAAAACCAAACTCTGCTCGAGCACAGAATACCTCGCTCGAGCGTAACACCAAAAACCTGGGCAACTAGATTTGAGACTTAGGCTCAACCAACCTATAACACACCTGCCCAAAACATCCCAAAACTCAAACATACGGAATTAAAGGATGACAACAAGATAAACAACCATCAACTCCACGGAACCAAGTCCGGAATATGACAACTACAGAAAGGGAAAACCGGGATCGCTATAGTTTTAGAGAGAGAAAGGACTGAAAAAGTGATTTGAAATATCAGATTCACGAACTGATATAACATGGTCCACTCGAGCGTGGAAAGCCCCGCTCGAGCGTCAAATACACTAACCCAGTACTTTTGCAGACAGGTCAAACTTCTGAAACCAAACATTCTTCGCTCGAGCGCATAAACGGCCGCTCAAGCGGACAAGCAACTTCGAATGCATTTTGCATTTTTGTTTTGGGGGCGCTGCCCCTCAACCTCGCCAGGGCGCTACCCTCGAACCCGCCAAGGGGCGCTGCCCCCTGGACCCCCGCGAGCTAACCGAGCAACTCGACCCCCGCCAGGGCGCTACCCTTGGACCCGCCAAAGGGCGCTGCCCCCTAGACCCCCGCAAGCTGACCGGGTAGCTCGACCCCCGACCGGCCTAGTTGAAGTGGCAAAACATGAAAAAAAGATCGAAACCAGGATCGCTGCAACAGGTCCTTTTTGTTGTCGACAACTTTTCTCAGGACAAGGTCCCCAACCTTGAACTCTTTTGGGTTGACCTTTTTATTGTAAGCTCTTGCCAACTGCTGCTGGTATGCCCCCAGCTGAATTGCTACTCTTTCCCTTCTTTCTTCTAGCAGATCCAGATCTCAAGCTAAGAATGCCTCATTGGTCCCATCCTTTACTCCTTGGGTTTTAATTCCAGGGATGCCAACCTCTAGTGGGATAACTGCTTCAATGTCATAAGCCATGGCAAAATGAGATTCCCCAGTTAATCTCCTTAGCGTAGTCCGATATGCCCACAATACATTAGGCAATTCTTCCACCCATTTTCCCTTGGCTGTTTCTAACCTCTTTTTGATCCCATCCAAGATGGTCTTGTTGGATGCTTTGGCCTAACCATTACTCTAGGAAAAACTTGGACTGGAGTAACAATTCTTTATCTTGTACTTGGCGCAAAAGCTCTTGATCAGCTTACTGTCAAACTGGGTGCTATTGTCTACAATAATAGCTCTTAGAATCCCAAATTTGGTGATAATGTTTTTCCAGATGAAGTTCTTCACATCAATGTCTCTAATCTTTGCAAGGGGTTCTACCTCTACCCACTTTGTAAAGTAGTTAGTTGCCACCAATAGAAATTTTCTTTGTCCAGTTGATTGGGGCAATTTCCTGACAAGATCCATGCCCCACTAGGCAAATGGCCAGGGACTGGATACTGGATTTAAGTCTACTGCTGGTTGATGTATCAAAGGTGCAAACTTTTGGCACTTCTCACATTTCCTAACATAGGCCTCAGCATCCTTTTGCATGTAGAGCTACCAGTATCCTTGAGTTATGGCCCTATGAGCAAGTGATCTGCCTCCAGCATGACTGCCACATACTCCTTCATGAATCTCAAATGAAAAGTCCTCAACATAGGAGGGATGTACACATCTTAACAGGGGCCCAATGAAGGACCTCCTATAAAGATGGCCTTCTCCTGATAAGCGAAATCTGGCCGACTTCAATCTGGTCTTATGTGCTTCTTTCCTATCCTCTGGCAATTTGCCATCCCTGAGGAACATAACTATTGCATCCATCCAGCTTGGGCCCATTTCTATGCACCTTGCCTCATACTCTATTATTTGAGGCTCTACACTTGGTCATGTTAAATAGTTAACCAATATTGTCCTTGGTTCCCCTAAATTTATTGCACTAGCCAGGTTGGCCAAGGCATCGGCATGACTGTTATCATCTCGGCTAACATGTTATAGTCGACAATCTTGGAACAGTGCTAGCAGCTTGATGACCTCTTTGATATAGACTGCCATTCTTTCATCTTGGGCGGCGTACTCGCCCGTTGCTTGATTCATAATAAGCTGGGAGTCACAGTAGATTGCCACCTCGTCGGCTTCCATTGTTGCTGCTAACTTTAGTCCTGCAATTAGTGCCTCATACTGTGCTTCGTTGTTTGAGGCCTTGAACCCTAAACGAATTGATTGCTCTATTATTCGCCTATCCAACAATATCAAAACCACCCCTGTACCTACTCTTTGTCGGTTTGAACTTCCATCGACAAACAGGCGGAAGAAGTCGCCAATGTAGATATTGCAAGGCTTTAGTTGCTCTACCTTCTTCTGTTTTGCTGGGGTGGGGTCCTTTAGCCCCAACTGGGTCTCTTCTGGACCTATTGGACATCCCAAGCCACGGCTCTCCGGAGCCCAATGTGGTATGGCACCAGGTGTGAATTCGGCCACCAAGTTAGCCAGAACTTATCCCTTGATTGTTGTCCTTGGCCTGAACTCCAAGTCGTATTGGCCCAGTACTGCTGCCCATTTGGCTATTCTACCTGTTAGGTCTCCATGTTGCAATAGGGACTTCAAAGGATGTTCAGTTAGTACCACGATCTTGTGGGCTTGGAAGTAGTGGTTCAACTTCTTGGAAGCCATTACCAAGGCTAAGGTTAACTTTTCCAATGGCAGGTACCTGGTTTGCGCACCTACTAGGGTTTTACTTACATAGTAAACCACCTTTTGTTCTCCCTTTTCTTCTCGGATTACTACTGCACTTACTACATGCTCTGAAACAGCTAAGTATAGGAACAATTCTTCTCCAGGGGTTGGATTTGACAAAACTAGAGCTGTTGTCAAGTACCTTTTTAAATCAGCCAAAGCAACTTTGCACTCTTCAGTCCACAAAAAATTAGTGGCCTTTTTTAACAAACTAAAAAATGGTTTACACTTATCAGAACTTCGGCTGATAAACCTATTCAGAGCTACTACCTTGCCGATTAGTATCTGGACCTGTTTGGCCGATGTGGGGCTCTTTAAGTCAAATATGGCCTTGATCTAATCCGGGCTTGCTTCTATGCCCCTTTTGGTTACTAAGAACCCTAGAAACTTACCTGATCCAACTCCAAATGCGCACTTTGATGCATTGAGTAGGAGCCGATATGTTCTTAGAATATCAAAAACTATCTTCAAGTCGGCTAGATGGTCCCCAGGTTCTTTGGTCTTCACGACCATGTCATCAATATACACTTCTAATGTCTTGCCAATCAGATGCCTAAACATCTTGGTCACCAACCTCTAGTAGGTTGCCCCTGCGTTCTTCAACCCGAAAGGCATCACTCTGTAGCAGTACAGGCCTTTCGGTGTGATGAAGACAGTCTTCTCCTCGTCAGGGGATACATTGTTATCTGGTGGTATCCCCTGTAAGTATCCAAGAAGCTCATCCTCCCATGCCCTGAAGTGAAATCCACCAGTTGGTCAATTTTAGGCAGAGGAAAACTATCCTTGGGATAAGCCTTATTTAGGTTGGTGAAGTGCACGCAGACCCTCCACTTCCAATTCTTCTTTTTCACAACTACCGTATTGGATAACCAGGTAAGGTAGCTTACTTCCTTAATGGCCTGGGCTTCCAATAGCTTGTTAACTTCCTCCCCAACTGCCTCCACATGCATTAATGTCAACCTTCTTGCTCGCTAAATAACAGGCTTAGCCGACCTATCCACATTCAGCGTATAGCAAGTGACCTTAGGGTCAATGCCAGGCATCTCTTATGACGTCCAGGCAAACACTTCTATGACTCATTTCCCTCCTCTTCGGCTAAGCCAGAGCCGAGAAGAAAGAAGCATTCCTCATCTCCTTCCTGGACCAGGATCTTCTTCAAAGCCTCCTCACTTTTGTGTGCTAGTTCCTTGCCGACATCCTCTAGGACCTCTCTGTCCTCGTCTTTTATCTCTATTATTTTTGTTTCTCGCACAATGCAAGTGGATCTCATTGCTTCCATGGAACAATTTTTTGCTTGCACCTAATCTCCCCTAACCTCCTTAATTCCCTGTTCTGTCGAAAATCATAGCAGCTGGTGCAGCGTTGAAGGAACAACCCTTATTGCATGCAACCATGGTCTTTCCAAAATAACATTATAAGGAGAGGGGGTGTCAATCACTATAAACTCTGTGTTTACCTTCTTGGTGGCTGCCTACACCTCCAAATCCATGGCTCCCGGTGTCCATGTTAGCGTCCCGTTAAACCCCATCATCGGACTACTAGACTGTTCCAAGTCATCTTGGTGAAGGCCCAACTCCTTGTAACATCTAACATACATAATGTCACAAGAACTACCTTAATCGACCAGTATGTCCCTCACCTGGTAGTTCCCAATCCTTAGAGTCATCACCAGAGCATCATTGTGCGGATGCTATACCATATCTAAATCGGTTTCAGTAAAAGAGACCGTCGATCTGAGATACTCATGCACTCTGGGCTTCTTCTGTTGAACCTGGTACACATGCTGCAAGTGTCTCACTCTCTGTGTTTCCTTCCTAACTTCATTCTCATTCACTCTCGAGTGACTCACATTGATCACCCGAGGTCCATCTACTTATTGTAGTTAGGGCTGTGCATAATACTGCCAAACCGCACCGAATCGCTTCGAACCGCACCGAACCGCGCAAAACTTCAACTCTGTTGGACAGGTGGGCGGCCCAGCACTGGCGGGTCGGCGCGGGTGGATGATAGGATTTCCCAACTCGCAGGTCAAACCGACTCGACCCGCATATATTTAAAAAAAAAAAAAAAAACATGTTATGCTTATACTCACACACACAGAGAATAATTTCTTCATCAAACCTAATTGAGTTGAGACATTTCAATTTCGTCTCATTCATTCACTCACATAGAGTCTTTCGAGTCACCGTTGCTAGCAACATTCCATCGCCGCTGCCGCTGTGCTGATCGGCTCACTGCCGACAGTCTATCCTCACCGCCGGCAGCCTTTCGTCTCCTTCCCTTGCCAATCGTCACCACCACCGCTGTTAGTCTCTCTCTCTCTCTCTCTCTCTCTCTCTCTGTGTAATAGTTTCTTTCTATCCTCTCTCTCTCAGATGTATATGCTCTATATACATATAATAAATGGTGAGTTTCCACCCAGATCCCCTTCTTACATTGCTCAATTAGCTCAGATCTAGCTCTGTTTTTCACTTTCCATACCCATTTTTTTTTTGCTAAATATAGTTTATAATCTGTATGATTTCTTAGTGTTCGTTTCTTTATAGATTTTTCAATGTTGCTGCAGTGTGTATGATTAAACTATCTCTCTCTATATAGAGATTTTTAAGTCTTATAAATAATGCCCAGCATAGATTCACAACCATATGTGGTTATTCATGTTAAATATAATTTGGTAAATATAATTTTCAGCATTATCAATTACTAGAGATTCACACCCATAGAGATTTTTTTTTGCTAAATATAATTTTTAGCATTATCAATTACTACTGTGGTTATTCATGTTCTCTCTGTCTCACATTTGATTTGAAAGACCAAGCAACACAAACAATGATCTTGTGAAGTTAAAACATTGAACATAAATTAACATAAATTAAAATTATATAAATACATGAGACCATAGATGAGCTATTCTTGTGGGCTTCACTTTTGCACAAATTTATCACATTAAGGATTTTATATAAATAATATGCAAGAGAATGGTCACAGGAATATACTTATTATTTATTTATTTACTTATTATATATTTATCATTGATAATATTTATCGTTGATAATTTTTATTTATTGATAATTTCTATCCAAAATAATATGCAAGAGAATGGGCTTCACTTTTATTTATCATTGTTAATTTTTTTTTATTTACTTATCATTCATATAGTTTTTTTATTTTTGTAATGGAGAATGGATGAGGAAAATACAACCGCTGGTGGAAATCCTACACCAACTACCGAATCAACCACTGTTGTGAGTTCTACCGCTACCACAATGCCTGCTAAAAATTCTGGTAAAACTCGTCCATGCCCTAGTATTAATTTAGATAAAAAGAAATCTGAGGTTTAGGAACACTTCACTTTACTTGATGATTGTGAGCCTGATAAACCTAGGGCTGCTTGTAATTATTGTGGTAAGGATTATGGTGCTTGTGGAAAACAAGATAGGACTAGTAATATGTGGAACCACCTTAAGCATCAATGTATCAAGTCTCCTATTAGGGAAGTGGACAAAAAACAAAAAACGTTCTCTTTTGTTAAAAAAGAAGGAGAGGAAAAGGAACATGATGGCCGAAGGATTGGATCTCTCAAAGTAGTAGGATATGATGAAAAACTTTGTAGGGAAGCACTAACAAAGATGATTATCATTGATGAATTACCTCTTAGGCATGTGGAGAAGGAAGGGTTTAGAAATTTTTGTTTAGTTATGGAACCTAAGTTTCCTGTCCCTTCTCGCACTACTGTTGCTCGTGATTGTCTGAACTTATTTCTTGATGAAAAGCAAAAATTGAGAAAAGTTCTAAGGAAACAACGAGTATGCCTAACCACTGACACTTGGACATCAATTCAAAATCTAAATTATATGTGTGTCACTGGCCATTAGATTGATAATGATTGGAATTTGCACAAAAGAATTCTTAGTTTTTGTATAGTTCCTAATCATAAGGGTTAGACAATTGGCAAACAATTAGACAAATGCTTGCAAGACTGAGGGATTGATAAGACTTTCACTGTTACAGTTGATAATGCAAGCTCTAATGATGGTGCTATTGCATTTTTGAAGAGAAGAACCAAAGATTGGCCTTCTACTATCTTGGCAAATGAGTTTTTGCATATGAGATGTTCTGCACACATAGTGAATTTAATTGTTTGTGATGGTTTAAATGAACAAAATCATTCAATTGCCAAGATTCGAAAAGCTGTGAAATATGTAAAGTCATCTCCAGCTAGGCTACAAACTTTTAAAAATTGTGTGGAGCATAAAAAGATTACTTGTAAAAGTTTGCTATGCCTTGATGTTCCAACAAGGTGGAATTTGATGTTGGAGGTAGCTGAGAAATTCCAAAAAACTTTTGAGTGTTTAGAAGAGGAAGACCCACGATTCAAGTTATTTTTCATGGAAAATGATGATGAAAATGAGAATGCAAATGAGAATGATGGTGGAAGAGGCAAAGAGAAAGGAAAAAGATTCATTTCATATCCTAAAGAAGAGGATTGGGAGGTAGCTAGAGTCTTTGTAAAATTTTTAAGACTTTTTTATCATGTGACTTTGCAACTTTCAGGATCTTTGCATGTGACATCTAATGTTTTTTTTCATCAACTTGTATCGGTGCAATCTAAATTCGTTCAATTGAGTAAAAGTGGGGATGCAGTGTTGAGTAACATGGCTGATAAGATGAAATTGAAATACGACAAATATTGGGAGAATCTTGATAATATCAATTTCTTGTTATATGTTGCCGTTGTGTTAGACCCTCGCTACAAGTTGACATATCTTAAGTTTTCATTTAATAAAGTGTATGAAAATGACAAGGTAGAAATTTTAATGGCGAAGGTGAAGGCAACATTGGAGCGCTTGTTTGATCATTCTGTTGAAAAGAACAATGTTGCTAATGTTGCACCTTCATTTGCAAGTAAAGCTCCTCAAGTGATGGAAGTTGATGAAAAGGAAGATGAAGATCCCATGACACTCTTTGCCTCTCAATATATTAACCATTTGGAGTCGGAAAAAAGTGTGGAGAACAAGTCAAAGTTGGAAAAATATTTGGTTGATGATTGTGTAGACCCAAGAGTTCCAAACTTTGGTATTTTGAATTGGTGGAAGGTAAATGGCAATAAGTATAAGGTTCATTCTCTAATAGCAAGAGATGTTTTAGCTGTCCCAGTTTCTACAGTGGCCTCTAAGTCAGCTTTCAGTACCAGTGGACGTGTGCTTGATCCATTTAGGAGTTCTTTGACGCCAAAGATGGTGGAGGCGCTAATTTGTGCACAAAATTGGTTACGGTCTTCATCAATTCCAATCAATCTTAGAGAATGTATGGATGATGTTGAACAATATGAAGAAATTAAGTCAGGTAATTTTTTTGATTTGTGTTTATTTTAAATTAATTATTCAATATTGATTTTAGCTTTTATGTAATTTTGAATAACATTAAAAATATTTTTTATTTTTCAGAATTTTTTGCATCATCTACTATACAAGAAGCAACTATTGTTGAGGACTAATTTATCTCCAAGTTAGTTTAGTTTTAAAATTCTTGAGGTTAGACTTAATTCTTACTCTTGAATATTATTTTATTGTATTTTTTTTTTTTATAATGATTTTGATGATTGTGTTTTGTTATTTATTTATGTTTTTTTTGCTTATGTCTACAGATTAATGAAGTTTTTGGAGTTTGGTTGAAGCAATTGTGAAGGGTTAAAGTTATTGGGAAGTTTGATGAGTAGATCAACTTTTTGAACTTTTGCATTGTTTGTGGATTTTAATTAACTTTTCAGAATTTTTTTTTTAGAGCTATGTTGGATGTTGGACTTAGATTAACTTGTGAACTTTTAGATTGTTTGTGGACTTCGATTAATTTTTCAGAATTTATTTTAGAACTATGTTGGATGTTGGATGTTGGATGAATTATGTTGAACTATGTTAGATGTTGGATGAACTTTGTTGAATTATGTTGGATTGTTTGTGAACTATGTTGAACTTAGATCAACTTTAGAATTTTTATTTTTTTTTGAACTTTTTTTTAGTATTTATTGCATTGTTAAATTGTTATTATATATTTGTTTGGAGTGTTGGATTTTTAGTTTACTAGTTTGTTAATGTTTAATGTTATATTGGATGAATATTTTAATTTTGACTATTTCAGTTACTTTATAAATTAGGTCTTTTTATTCTTTGATTTAAGTTTTGTAATTTCAATTATATTTTTTATAAACCGCCAATCCGCCCGAACTGCCAAGGCAAATCCGTCATTATTTGC
Organism: Camellia granthamiana; assembly: GCA_036172215.1. Lineage (NCBI taxonomy): Eukaryota > Viridiplantae > Streptophyta > Magnoliopsida > Ericales > Theaceae > Camellia > Camellia granthamiana. Next base: position 32,670,686 of record CM069904.1, on the reverse strand, counting down.
CAACCAAACCGCCAGTTTTTGATAAGAAAAATGGCAAATTCCAATGACATTTTTATCAATCCGCCACCCGCCACACGGTTTCTATTTTTCTTCTAAACCGCATTGACCCGCACCGCGCATACCCCTAGTTGTGGTGGCGCTGGTGGAGGCGCTACCGGTGCTGGGAGAAACCTTGCATGTTCTTCCCTTGTCCTGGACTCGTCCAGGACTCGTCCACCAGGTCTCTCAGATGACCTTTCCTGACCAAGTCCTCCAAGTAGGTTCTCAGGGCCCTACACCCCTGTGTAAAATGCCCATCTGCATTGTGGTAAGCGCAGTGTTTCCCAATGCTTCTTCCCATAAACTCGCTGTGAATTTTTTCTGGCGCTCTGGAATATGGTTAGTTTCTGATCCTCTCCAAGACCTTATGGATTGGGATCTTGAATACTGTAGTAACTGCCTATGTAGCCCCTAGTCCGACCTCCTGCCTGTTAACTGTGGTATTACCTCGGCCTCGCTTCGGCGAGCCGTTTCCCTTCTCCCGCTTCGACACTTTTATTCCTGGTGTGTCCTCCTCTTCCCTAGCATGTTTTTCTATTCATGCCATGAGCTCTTCCATAGTCTTTGGTAGAGTTTTCACTAGTGACTTTTGAAGTGGGCATTCATTCTCTAGGCCATTTTTAAATGAAACAACTGCCACCTCCTGGTTACATGTCGATATCCGGTTGAACACCTCATAATACCGCTTGGCATAAGCCCTCAAGCTTTCATCCTCGCCAATCTTTAAAGCTAGCAGGGAGTCTACTCTCAACGGCTGCAGCTTGTTTGTAACAAACCTGGCCACGAATATTTCGGCCAAGCCTTCCTAACTTTTCACAGTTTCTTTCGGCAACTTGTGAAACCAATCTGATACAATTTTTCCAAAAGATGAGGGGAACATCTTGCAAAGCAACTGCTCATTCCGCTGTACAAGGCCATTGAATTTAAATACAAGCCGACATGAAAGTTTGAGTCAGACTTATTATCGTATATTTGGAACCTCGGCATTTGGAATCTCTTCGGAGGCTCGAACTTATCTAGCTCAACTGAGAACTGTGTTCTTGGTTTGATAGGGATGTTACCTCGGCATTAAGTCGCTTATTTTGAAGGTAGTCTCTCAAATCCTCCTTCTCTTGTCCGGGAGCTCGGCTATCACTTTCAGCTTTTTTGGGGCACTGCTCCTAGTGTCATTATTTGTCCTCTTGGACCTCCTCTCATCCACTGCGTCAAAACAAAGTTCCTTCCCGTGGATAGGCCGAGGTTCCCTGACGTAAGTCCCCTTCGTTCGTGCTATCTTTTGTGACTGACCTCGCATCGATTCAGTGCGGTCGACATCCCGTGATGGCCGATGGGAGCACTCACTTTCCCTACCATGCTACGGGACTACTGGGATTACTTTCTGGCCCCCCTTCTGGGCATCGATCCTAGCTGCTGGCACTGATGTGTCCTGCAACGGGAATGGTGGTTGCATTACCTTGCTCTGCATTATGAAATTGACAACCGTCTGAAGGTCCACCAACTTATTTTCCATCCCTTTCATCTTGTTGTCCCTTCTCAGGCATCGATTCTTCCATACCTGGAGGTTGCTCTCGTTGTAATACTCGTCTCGGCTACCCTTCTTAGGGATGTTATCCTCTTTGCCGACATCCTTCTCTCCAGGGTTTGGATCCTTTGTGCCTTCATTACGTGGTTCTTTCCCGATGTTAGGATCTGCGTGCTCCTCGCTTTCGTTGTAAATGTCGTCCCCAATCTTTTCTTCCTGCCCGTTGTCGGCCTTCTGTTCTCCTTAAGTTTCCTTAGATGGCACCAAATTATGGGTGTTGATTTTTTACCACACAACCAAATGGGGAACCCAGTTAGAGAGCACCGGTAGAATAGATTAAGCCCAAACAACCTGTCACAAAAAGATAAGAATCCGGCGGTGGTTCATTCACTCAGGGGCACTCCGACGATCAAGTTAGTAATCAATATCTCTCACAGATAATGAATAGTGCTTAACTCACTAGAAAGAACATAAAAAGCATACCATAGACCCACTGGGGGTGCTTTACTTTTATAATGATCAATGTTCAACTTCTCCTAGAAGTCTTACTTCATGGGACTCTAGCACATAATGCTTATCTTGGACTCTTAGCTAGATAGGATAAACTCCCTCAGAGGTTTATCCCTATCCAGTCTAGAGCCCTTTTCTATCTAGGACTCTTGCCCCTCCCTATCTGCTTATCTCAGATTCTGGTATCCGTGCAGATAACCTCGGCCTAGCCGAGATCATCTCAGCAATGTGGCCAGGCCGCGTGGCACCTCGACTGACACTTCGGTGTCACTGTTTACCACGTGCTGTCATTCACAAAATACTTCTCCACAAAATCCAAAGTTAACTTTAGTACAAAAGGCTCTCTTTCTAATTGAACTAAAGTCAAAAGATTACAATTTCAAGTTCAATTATCGATAAAGTAATGTCATCATAGTTCAAAAAGTTAGAGATTTTCAAACAAAATGTCCTAATGGCTTACAAATATTAAGACAAGGGCCTTGGTGCAACAAAAATGGACACTTGGTCTCAAAACAAAAAAGCTCGAGCTTTCACAACATCACATATGTAATGCCCCCCAAAACACCAAGACCCAAACTATCCATGCCACGTCTCAAGTGTATAGATATAAAATATTCATTCAACAAACGGAAACTTAATTAAACTCCAAAACATTCTATATATGTAGAAAATTGTTAATATTACAAAATCATATCACATGCATTATTCATTCACAAATTAAAACCGGAATCTATAGCATGTGACCAATAAAAATTGCTATCTAAGCTATTACAATTTCATGCCTCACTAGCTACAAGTTTTCAAGATTGTACTTGCTTACAACAAAAGTGGGTCTTAAGCCCAATACAAAATAGTCGGAGGCTTATACAAAGTTAAACGCAAAAATGAGCATTCAGCTCCAACTTCATCCTAAGCTATCCCCTTGGCGAAGTCATACTATCAACACCTGAAATGTTAAATGATATATATGATGTTTAACAAAATCATATGGTGAATACATATGAAATGCCATTACAAAACATGTGTTTTCCCCTTTTTGAAACAATGCTATGCCAGAGTTCATGTTTAATTTAGGGTAAATTACACTGACACCCACTGAGGTTTATGTTTATTATAGTTCCACTCCTCACCTTTTGAAAATTACATCTTCCCCCCCCCCCTCAGAGGTTTAAAGTTTCATTACAATCCCCTCCCTAAGGTTTAAAGTAGCGTTACCAATTGCCCTCTCGGCTAGTATTAGTTGGAAAAAAAATTCATTGAAAAAAAAAATTATTTAAAAAAAAATTAATTGAAAAAAAATTAACCAGATTATTTTTTGATAAGTCATAATTATTTGATAATTAATCTGGTCAAAAAAATTATTTGATAATTATAATTATTTGATAATTATTTTTTATTTTTTATTTCTTAACCAAATTAGTTTTTAATTTTTAAAAAAAAAAATTCTAAAAATCAAACCATACATAGCCTAAGAATCTTTTGATAAGTTATTTCTTACATTGGTAACTTATTTAATTATTTGTTAATTTTACGACATTTTTACCATCTGAGGCCTATTTGGTAACCATTTCGTTTTCAGTTTTCAATTTATATTTACAAAAATTTTAAAAACTATCATAAAAACTTATTTGATAATTTTTTTAGTTTATAAATTGTTGTCTCAATTTGTAAATTTGAGAAAAAAACCTAAATTCAAAAAATGAGTTTACGTTGGTTTTTAAACAAAAATTTAAAAATTTTACTAATAAATTTTTTTTTCAAATAATTTTTTTTCCAATGAATTTTTTTTCCAACTAATACTAACCAAGGGGGTAATTGGTAATGCTATATTAAACTTTAGAGAGGAGATTGTAATTTCTAAAATGTGAGAGGTGTCAATGTAATTTACCCAATGAGGGCAAAATTGGTATTTAAAAAAATTAAATTACTGAGGGGGAGAATCTGTAATGAAACTTTAAACCTCAGGGGGGAGATATAATTTTCAAAAGGTGAAAGGGGAACTGTAATAAACATAAACCTCAAGGATGTCAGTATAATTTACCCTTTAATTTATGTATTGTATGTAATACGTTGAAAGAGGGTATCCGGATAAGTCTCTCATTTCCTTCATAGCATTCACATGATTTGGTGTGTTGCCTTTTCAATTATTATATGCTTTTCTTACAAAATTGTTTGTTTTGAATTATTTTTGTAAATATCGTTTATCTTAGTTTATGTTTGTGGCCATGATGGAATGAAATCAATGTTTTATTGGAAAATCCTTTTTGAAAAAATATGGCTTTATTAATTGAAAGTAAAAAAATGATGTTTATTTTTATTTAAATCGATTAGTTTTAGGTTAGTTAAGGGTTTTTAAGCTTAAAATGACTTGCTTAAATAATTAACCACTAAAATCATAAAATAGATAATTAGTAGAGGCCAATCTTCATATTGGGCAAAAGGGGATACTTTCATTCAGTGATCTTTCCCTTTTGTACCTTAACTCCCGAACCGGTAAATATCTGGTTATGACAGATCAGGTCTTTAACTTAGTTTTCATTGTTAGAGGTTTCTGAATTTCTCATAAAAATTAAGTGATGACTCTATATTAGTTAAAACAAGTTGACACAATATTGGGTGGAAACGTGCCATATACTTCGGGAAAAAGGCACAAAGTCCACACACACCAAAATTCATAATTTTCTTTTTTAAGGATAAATACATCTAAATATATTTCTTTTACTAATTAAAGTTGTTTTCAATTTTATAATACCACCCAGTTTTCCTAGGCTTTCGTTTGTTTCTTTGACTACCCTCTCTACATGAATCAAATCACCACAACCCTAAACATCAATAAAGTCACAATTAACTAAAAATACTTCTACTTACATCATGTGTTTTGTTGTTTACTTATGAAAGAGAAATAAGTGAATTCTTATCTTGTAGACAAGGCAATGCAATGAAAAGTCAATAACTATAACATTTTTGCCACTATTATGTTGCAACTCTCCAACCAACCATATTACATGTATCTATTTATAATTTTTTAACATGAACTTAAAAAGAATGGAAGTCTTAGAGTTTTTTCTTCTACTTTTAATATAAACTAGTGTCAAAATATATTGATTTCATGTGAAGCGAATTTAAAATCTTTACATAGATACACAGAATTTATATTTTAAAATATATCTCAAAAAAAGTAATATTACCCAAATATAATTAGATTTACACTTGAAATGAATTAGATTATGCATAAATTCTTTTTACAAATATTAGATACATAACATATTCAAAGCCTTTTCACAATCGAACATAAAAAATAAAATATTGATCAAAGTAAACAAGAATGCTAAAGACCCACAATGACACAGCAAGAGAGTTAGATTTTATATGATTGAATTTGTGACAAATAAAAAAATGAGTCGTTATTCCCACTCCATTTTGCTCCAAATATACTCATTTTTTTGTCATTTATTATACATAATTACATTAATACCTTTTTACACAAAATATACTCCTTGAAAAAACCAAAATTCTAAGGATATTAATATATTTGGAGCAAAGAAGAGAGTATATTTAGAGTAAAGTGAAGTGGGAATAACAGCTCTCATAAAAAATTAAAACTCAACAAGTTATGCTATTACAAGTAAAATTAAGGAATGCTTTTTATGGTCTCAATTTTGAGAGTCTAAGAACACAAAAATTGATCATAACACAACTGTCTCACATAAAATGAATTTCATCTTTTTGTAGGGCGTGAAAAGAAAATAAATATTATGGTTTTCTCATAGGTCAAAAAATGAATGTGTTTCCTCACCAACATATTTAGATGAGTAAGAAAGCAAAATATATAAGAGATGGATATGAGTAAGATTTCTTTTTCTTTTTCTTTTTCTTTTTCTTTTTAAGTGTCAATCTTTGTATTATAAATATTTATAACGAATCAACTTTTTTCTCACTAAATCACATCACTTTTTGTGACAAATGAAATATGTTTAATAAGATAGTTCTCTTTCTCACTATGTCTCATCTTTTCTCACCATTTCTCACTCAACTAACAAACCAAACATAAGAAATTTTTCACCAAATCACCCTATTCAAAAAGGAAAATTCTATGATACATTCCCCTTAAAATGTGTATATCATACGCACCAGTCCCCTTACAAAACTTTTGTTATTGGGTTAGCCATACACTTCACATGTTTCTAGCGATTTACATGGCATCATCAAATGATACAAGTCTTGGATAAGAATCTACAACGCACTAGATAAATGTAATGTATTTTTCTTAGTAGAGTTACAATAATTTGTGATTTAAAAACGAAGTTACATATTTTGTGATAATGTTACGTATGTTTATGGTAATTTTAGTTATTTTTATGATGTATATTACGAATTTTTATGACAAATGTTACGTGTTTTTATTGGTAGAATTAATAACATTAGTACAAAATGCATAATTTTGTTTTTGAATTACAAATTATAATAACTTTATAAAAAAAAATATTGATCATAAAAATACATAACAAAAATGTATATGGTACACGATTGTCGCTACTGGACAACAAATGGATTTTGAAAGAAAAAAGATTAGGAACTTTAAATTAAGAGCTCTAATTGACGTGTCGATCCATGTGATGAGATGTTTTGTCCTTTTATTTTTTTTATTTTTCACATCATTAGTACTCTTTTAGAATTTTCAAATTAGAGGGATGTATTATTTTCGATTTTGAAATTTATTTACATTCTCTAAAATAAGGGCAAATTACACAAATAGTCCCTATAGTTTGAGGCTTGTGTCACTTTGGTCCCTGACTTTTCAATTGTGACACATTTGACCCTGAATTTTGAATCTTGTTCCAAATAAGGACAATTGAATATATAATTAGATTTTTCAAGGGTAAAATTGTCAATTTGATAAAATATAAACTAATTTGACAAAAATAAATATCAAACAAATATTTTTGAATTTTAAAAAATTATTTCTACCTACTAAAAATAAAATTATGTAAAATTGATAAATCTTTTAGACATTTAGTTTTTTTTTTTACCAAATTAATTTTTATTATGTATTTGGATGATGATCATGTAAAATTAATTTAAAAAAATTAATCATGTAATTTTTATTAATTTTACATAATTTTATCATTGGTGGATAAAAATAATTTTAAAAAAATTAAAAATATTTTTTTGACATTTATTTTTGTCAAATTAGTTTATATTTTATCAAATTGACGATTTTACCCTTGAAAAATCTAATGATATTTTCAATTGTCCTTATTTGGAACAAAATGCAAAATTTAGGGTTAAATGTGTCACAATTGAAAAGTCAGGGACCAAAGTGACACAAATCACAAACTATAAGGACTATTAGTGTAATTAACCCCTAAAATAAATAGCATTACCCTTCAAACAAAGGGTAAAATACAGACATGCATATCCACGGCAAGGTGTTGATTTGAAAATATTCACACCAGCTCAGGTAAGAGCCACACCACAATGCCAAACTCGCTCACTCCAAATTTTCAGAACCCACAAAAAATCTTGAGAGTTTGAGAGTAAAGTTTTCATCTTTTGTTTATGTTATCCACCAAACTAACACACATCATCATCCTTTCTTCCCTCTCAAAACAACTTTCAAATCATCACTACTTCTCAACGGCTACTTTCCACTCCTCCCCACTCTCTTCCCTCCCACCACGCCCTTCTCTCAACCAAACCAAGCAAGTCCATGCTCTCATCATCACCTCCGGTCTCTCCGCCCAAACCCATCTCATGGGTTACCTCATTGCTGCCTTGGCTCTCTCCCCATCATCATCATCATCATCATCATCCCCAATTGTGTATCCTCGCTCCATCTTTCAATCAATCCAAAACCCAACTGTTTTCACCTCCAACAACATGATTCGATGCTTCGCCAAGAGCGATTCGCCTCGTGAATCGGTTGTTCTCTACGCCTCTATGCGCCGAAGTGATTTAAAGCCCAATAACTACACTTTTCCTTTTGTTTTACAGGCTTGTAGCAAGGCTTTGGCGTTGTTTGAAGGGACTCAGGTCCATGCCCATGTTGTAAAACTTGGTTTTGGTGAAGATGTTTATGTTAGAAATTCTTTGATTCACTTGTACAGTGCTTGTTGTAGGGTTGAGTGTTCAAAGAAGGTGTTTGATGAATGTCCTCAATGGCGTGATGTTGTTACTTGGAATGCGATGTTGGGGGGTTATGTAAGACATGGGCAGATTGGAGTTGTGGAGAAGCTGTTCGGTGAAATGCCTGAAAGAGATGTTATATCATGGAGTTTAATGATAATGGGTTATGTACAAAACGGGCAATTGGAAGAAGGGTTAGAGTGTTTTAGAGAGATGAGAGAGAAAGGATTGATTCCGAATGAGGCTATATTGGTTACAGCGCTGTCAGCATCGGCCCAATTGGGTTTGCTTGATCAGGGTCGATTAATTCATTCCATTATTAGCTCCTTCAATTTTCCAATCAGTATTCCCATTGGTACAGGTCTCATCGATATGTATGCAAAATGTGGGTGTATTGAGCTGGCTAGAGTTGCCTTTAACCAAATGCCTCAAAAAGAAGTTTGTTCATGGAACGCTATGATTTGTGGGTTGGCCGCACATGGACTTGGGAAGGAATCTCTTGCGCTCTTTGAAAGGTTCATAATGGAAGGTTTCCATCCCGTGAATGTGACTTTCATCGGGGTCTTGAATGCTTGTAGTAGGGCAGGCTTGGTCAATGAGGGCCGGCATTATTTTAAGATAATGACTGAGAAGTATGCCATTGAGCCAGAAATGGAGCATTATGGTTGTATGGTTGATCTCTTGGGTCGTGCTGGACTAGTAGTTGAAGCCATTGAATTGATTGAGAAGATGTCAGATCAACCAGACCCGGTTTTATGGGCTACACTACTTGGTGCATGCAAGATTCATGGGTTAGTGGAATTAGGTGAAAAGATGGGGAACAGACTAATCCAACTGGATCCAACCCATGATGGACATTATGTACAATTATCTGGTATTTATGCCAAAGCGAGGAAATGGGAAGATGTAGTGAGAATTAGAAGATTGATGGTTGACCGAAAAGCTAACAAGGTTGCTGGTTGGAGCTTGATTGAAGCACAAGGAAGACTTAATCAGTTTGTTGCAGCGGATAGAGAGCATGAAAGGTCTTCAGAGATTTACAAGATGCTTGAAATAATTGGAACACGAATAGGAGAGGCTGGCTACGTTCCCAATGTTTCACCAGTTCTGCATGATATAGGAGAGGAAGAAAAGGAGAATGCAATCAAGGAGCACAGTGAGAGGTTGGCAATGGCTTTCGGTTTTTTGGTTACAGGTTCTGGGGATTGCATTCGAATTGTGAAGAACTTGAGAGTTTGTGGAGATTGCCATGACTTTAGCAAGGCCGTATCAAAAGTGTTCAAGAGGGAGATAATCGTGAGGGACGGGAGCAGATTTCATCATTTTAAGGACGGAAAGTGTTCCTGCCTTGATTATTGGTAGAAATTTTATTCCCTATTCTTCAAGGGAAACAGTGTGACTTGCCAAAATGAAGAAAAAGAAGAGAATATGATCAAAGATTGATGCCCATCCTTTGAATTCAGACACAATATCTGTGCATGGTTAAATAAAGGGCAATCACATTGCAAGAGGCTTCTGCCACTATGGTATTTGGGAATGGTTGGATGTGCACAACCTTACTCTTGTTCATAGAGAGGGTGTTTCTGGTTTGAACCTGTGACACCTAAGTCACAATGCAGCAACCTTACCATTGTGCCAAGGCCCGCCCTCGTCTGTGCACTATTAAATAAGTTAAAAAAATCGTTGTTAGTTCTCTGGTGTGGATGGTAACATTGGCCTCCCAAAAAGAGCAGATGGTGACATTGGACTCCTTTTAATCCTACCCTCCATGTATTTGTTTAGCATAATTTGTTCCTTGATTTATTCCCAGTTTTCTGGGTTGACAAGAAAGCTAATTATTCTATTTCAGGAGGAATATCTCAAGAAAGCGAGTTTATTATTGCTTGATCTGCCCTTCCTCCAATTGAAATTTGATGGTTCATACAAATCAGATTGTAATTTGCACGAGGGAGCAGCACCATCTAATCTTAGGGAAAAGCTCCATTATGATGTCATCTTGTCCCTGGGGAAAGGGTTCCTATTTGGCCGCTTTTTGCATAAATTCAGTGTGATCCCCAGACCCAATTAAATAGTATGAGATTTTCTGTCTTTAAAATTTATCTTAATTCACTTCTAGGTGTATAATTGTGTTTTGAGATTCCTATCATATCGTGCAATGAGAAGTGCATTAAGAACAGAAAACATAAATTTTAGGGCAAAGGATCTCCCATCAAAATCAATTGTATCGTTGATTAATTGCATTAGCACAATTGGAATTTTCTCCAAGACAATGATCCTGGTCTGACTTTAGGTCGTACTTTTTTTTTTTCTCATTTTACACTTACAAGTTATTATATTTAATTAATTAATTAATTAATTAATTTTTTTAAACTGATGGTATTTGGTTGTAATTTTAAGGTGCAGCTACAAGCTAGTCTTATGAACTAAACTTATTTATCAAAAAATCATTTAACTTTCAATAATAAATTTATCATTGTAAAAAAAAATTAAATAAAATTCAACTACTTATACTGGCCAGATCATATTTCAATATGAACCAACACAGATGAACTAAAAATAAATTAAAACCTACAAACAAAAGGAAAAATGTCCCAATCATTTATCACTTTAATAAATTTATTAATATCATTACCAGTACCAAATGATCATTCCACAAGTATTTAAAAAGTCACAAAATTTTCTTTATTATCAAAACGAGGGGAAAATAGGTATATAAAAAAAAAAAATACTCAAGATTTATGAGTAAATAAGTCCAATCAATAGGATCTACTTGTAATTTTTCCCAATTTTTTAAAATTAGCGTAAATTATATTTACACCCCATGAAATTTGGGTTTAATACATATCACTTCTTGACGTTTGAAAAATTATATTGACCCCCTTGTCATTACAATTATTTAGACAGAATTAACGTTGGTATCAAAAGGACATTGAATTCATACATTCTCTTTTTCTTGCTTTACTTTACTTATTCTATGTATTTTTTTTCCCTTTCCTTTGTTTTACTCTTTTTTTTTCAATGTAATTTCTTCTATTTTTCTAATCAGAAGTTGTTACCTTTTATATAAGCAGGGGGTTTATAAAATGAGATTATTAACCACATGGGTAGGAATGTAATTTTCTAAACGTCAGGAAGTGAGATGTATTAAACCCAAATCTCAGGCGGTGTCAATGTAATTTTCCTTTAAAATTAAAACTTATTTGAATTTTTTAAACTTTGACTCTAGGAAAAAAAAAAAAGAGATTATCATAAATTACCATTTGTAACTTTAAAAAAAGTAAATTAGGTGCTCGCTTAAATTAAAAAAGTAAATATTATTTTACATTATAAAATTAAGGGTAGATTACACTTTGTCCCTTTTATATTTAGTCATTTTTCCACTTTAGCCTTTAAAGTTTATTTTTTCTATTTTGTCCCTTCATGTTTTAAGTTTTTGAATAATGTTTTGTAGCTTGAAATTTGTGGCTTGAATAGCCCGAATGTGCCAGACGCACGCACTTGTATATCTCATCTCTCTCTCTCAGACCCATCTCTTAGACCCAAACCAAAGTCTGAAATTGTTCCCTCTCCTCTCTGGGAAAACACCCCTTGCATTTGAAAATTTGCAAAGATCTTTTGGTTAATTTCACCTTTAGAAAAATCTTCATTCAAACAAATAGAAGTTTGAACAGCAGTGTATCAAATATCATTTTTCAGAGACTTGAAAATCATGTTTGAAAATGTCATGCAAAAAATAGAGAACAAAGAGAACAGGAGTTTAACTGATGAATACATATAGAAAAAGCCAAAGAATCTAAAACAACCTACTTTTGTTTCTAAAAACAAGAAAATGAAAACAAAAAAACAAAAACTCAACTAAGCATAGTATATATAATGCAATTTGAAGAAAAAATAAAAGCAAAAACAGAGATTAATCACCTTTTATTGTGCCTGTTTGGTGTAGCTTAAAAGCTGCTTATTTCAGCTTTCAGCTTAATTTAAGCTATTTTGATGTGTTTGGTTTAACTTATAGCTTATAGCTTTTTAGAAGTCAAAAATCAGCTTATTCTTTGAGTGGGGCAAGAGATGCTTAATTTATAAGTCTGAAATCAGCTTATATTCATAGTTATAAGCTATAAGCTGTTTAGGCATAAGCTATAAGCACTTTCCTACAGCTCTACCAAACAGGGACATTGTGTCATAATGGCTTCAAAGCTTTGAGTGAAGTTTTAGTGGTAAGAGAAGGCTTGACTTGATGAACAATGGTGTCGTCGGTGGTCGTCGGTAAAGATTTTGAACAGAGGTGGATGGTGCTCTGCTCTCTCTAGGTGGTGTTCCTCTCTCTCTCCTCTCTCATTTCTCTTCTATTTTACAACAATGATCTGTAGCTCGAAATAAAGAGCTCGAATGGCCTAAATAAAAAGTAAAGTGTATTATCTCTCCTCAGACTCCAAAAGCATCTGTTTGTACTCACTCTCTCCTCAGACGCCAAAATATCATCTCTCTCTACTCACTCCAAAAGCATTCGAGCCCTTAATTTCTCTTCGAAATCCTCTCATCCTTCATCCCTCTGTGAAACATCCAACTCTGTGAACGCGTAAGAACAGATCTTGAGCTACGGGTGTCAACTCGCAGACGGAAAGTCGTTTACCTAGCAGAACAAAAGGTAAACCCAGAATCGCAAAAAACTTAGGATTTATGTATCGGGTTTATGTGTTCGCTTCAATTTCCGAATAAATCTGTCGCAGCAGACTGTTTGTGTTTGGATTCTGCTTGCAATTTGTGTTAGGGTTTTGGTTTTGACTTGAATTTTTAGAACATATTTTTCGGCCCTATGAATTAATGATTATTAGGGTTCATAAAAACTCAAGTTTGGGCATTATGGGTTTTGCCTTCAAATTTTTTTTTTTTTTTTTGTTATGTTGATTTTGATTGTAAACCAATATTCTAACTTTTGAAATCTATGCATGTGAAATGTAGATATCTGTTGATGAAAGCTGTTCTTTATTCATTATTCTTTGACTCAATTTGATGGCAAATGTGAATGAACATCCCTAAATCATTGAAATCCGGAAACGTTCAAATGTGGTTAACTTAATTTACTTCACAAGGTTCAATTAGAAAAGCATGGACAACACAATGCTTAAAACTGTGCATTTGAAATTTTATTATCTGTTGATGAAATTTGTTATTTACCCATTATCTGTTGATGAAATCTGGTATAATGTAAATGATGGAAATCTGGAAATGTTGAAATGTGGTTAACTTAAGGTCATAAATCTATTGTGGGTTTGTCAAATTATTTTAACTACTTTTTAGTGTCTTTGTTGAATTGTATGCTATCATCAGGTTGAAGAGGGTTTATGTGTTGGGCTAGGGACCATAGTTATAACCAACAAACATGTGTATTTTCGTTGTTTACTTAAAGTGTCAACAGTAGCTATCTATGTATCATGTCTTTGTTTTGTATTTTATATGCAGATTAAAAAATGGCTTGTTCCTCTACTAACTATAGCAACATAAGATTAAAACCAAGATTGTGTGATTGTGGAAGAACAGTTGCCATATACATTGTCCAAACCAATGAGAATGGAAATTAAGGGCGTTTGTTCTTTGTTTGCCCATCAAAATATGTAAGCCATAAGGAAATTTGTTTGTAAATTTGTTTGGAATTGATTAACCTGATTTGATTAACTGATTGTTATGCATTGTAGAGTAAGAAGGAACATTATAATTACTTCAAGTTCGCAGATGATGATGATCACGACGTGATCTCTATAATCTGTTCCAATGCTGCACCTCGTAAAGCTATAAGAAACGAAGAATTTAACGATCTTAGAACAAGGGTTTTAGAGATGGATAATGAAATTCATGAGCATGGTAAAAGGCTTCAAATGATGGAAAAGGCTTCGAAAGATGGAAAAGAATTTCAAGGCGATGTTTTATGTCATTGTATTTTGTATTGTTTTTTATTTTATAATGTAAATTACTGAGTTGTTAGCCTTTGGGGAATTTCATGGATGTACTTATGGATTAAATGGACTTGATGGATTGTGGGTATGTATTGTGATGATTTGAATGTGAGCAATGAAAAACCTGTTCTGTTTTTAATTGTTGTTGATTTGGATCATTAAGTATATATTGTTGAATGTGAGCAACAAATTAACAAATTAACCAAAACCAGCTCTGTTTTCACCAAAACTTGATCTACCTATGCTTTGACCTGCACTGCCCATGAACCAAAACCTGATCTGTCCATGCTTTTACCTGTTCTGTCCATGAACCAAAACCTGATCTATCCATGCTTTTACAGGCTCTGTCCATGAAAAACCTGCTCTATTTGTTAACAATATGTTGTTCAAAAACCTGTTATGTTTTTCACCTACAACTACAATGTTGTTGAATGAAAGCAACAAATTAACAAATTAATCACAACTCTGTTTTCACCAAAACCTGCTCTGTCTATGAAAAGCTTGCTTTGTCCATGAAGAAACTGCTCAATTTGTTAACAATATATTGTTGAAAAACCTGTTATGTTTTGACCCACAACTAGAATTCAATTTAATGAAAGCAACAAATTAACCAAAACCTGTTTAAAAAATAACATGACCACATAATTAACCAACACATGTTTCCTTTCAATTCCAAAATGCTTCAAAATGGCAACATAACCTGCTTACAAAAATGAGATGACCACATCTATCCAATTCAACTTTCACTCATAATTAACCAAAACTTGCTTCATTTACAAATGAAGGCAAACAAAATCTACAAATTGTAGCCAATGCAAATGAAACCTAACTATCCAAACTTTACAAATAATAGTCATCAAATAACTGATTTGGCACTAAAAAAGAAATGGGGCATTTGGATCCGTATCTATATTAAAGTCAATAAATTTTGAAGCTAGTGTCGAACTTTGACTGCTTATATTCATTCCTGCTTGAATATGAGATGTGCTTCCAATATTATCCACCATTTGCATTGGGGTAACCCTTGCCTATAAAAACAAAGTATGTATTACAAATATTGTCCACAAACATATTGAGTAATATGAAATTTAATGGATGTAAAAAAGATTTGTACTTATATCTTCAACACATACCGATACATACATACTCTCTTGCGTGCCATCTATGCAAGGAAAGTAGTAAGATTGAGATTGCTGCAGCTTATGATGAAATTGTACCAACATGCGATTAACAATTTGATAGATTAAAATAAAAACAAACAAAATCAATATAATTATGAGAATACATACCAGATGGTACATAGTGTCTTGTATGCCTTCCGTAGAATCAAAGTTTAAGTTACGAGGTTCACCTTGGCACACCTTACGACGTTATAATAACAAACATTGGTTAGTAATTTAGGTTAAAAAATTTTGAAATTTACATATCAAATGAAATGAAAACTTTACCTGTGCATTCATAGCCTTTTTATTCTTTCCCTTCAACCGATTCACGATTTCATCGACTTTACTAACTTCCGTTTGGTACATAGACGGCCTCTTCGGCAAACAACCAAAGAACTAAGCACCTTGCGAGTCATGCTTGCTTTTGTAGTACTGCGACCAGGCGAACTTTTTGGGGAAGTATTAGAAGGTGGTACAATAGTAGAATGTGGTACACTACTACAATGTGGCACATTACTCGCACAGCTCGATGTTTCTTTTCTCACTCTATCCTTGATTTCCTTCAACCCAAGTTGAATCACTTCGTGTTTACCATCATCATGGGTAGCAAGTTCTAGAATTTCATCCAACATCTTGTGATACGCATCATGTAACTTTGCATTGACAGCAGCCCCGGAGTTAGTATATCTGGTTAGAATACATGTGTACCATCGTTCTAAATCTTTTCTCCATCTTTCCACAATGTATTTATTTGGAACCTCTTAGATACACCTCTCAATGAGCACACTAAATGAATGGGTACACATAATGCCCTTTAAACTCAAACCACCAACACATACATTGGATCTCACATTCAGTTGAATTGCAGTAGACAACAAATTCCACCTTCTTCATCTTTTTACTAACTAGAACAGCCTCTTTCACATGATAGGTACAAATTGATCCCTCCTCTTTTATAAGAGTCACATAATAGTATAGTAGACGCTTTAATTCTGCTTAGACCTCTTTAAATTTTGCATTTGTGTAGGCTTCACAAAATTGCTTCTCAAAACGATACACCGTTAAACAATCATACAATTTGTGACAAGATTTGAAGTCTGCTTTGGTCCCCTTCTCTACCTTACTTCTCAAGACATTGTCATATTGCTCAACAAATTGCTTTAAAATACTCTTTGAGTTTACATATCCATCAAAAAATGCATTCATGCTCTCACTTCGTTGTGTAGTTGCAGCCCAAAAATGTCTTTCACATAGGCAGGAATCCACCCATGTCGCTGATCGTATAATACCCCCAACCATTCATTATCATAAAGACTGAACTTTGCAAGCATTACTTGCTATTCTTCATCAAATTCATTTTTTGTGTAATTATCATAAACTGCATTTTTTAAAGCGAACTTTATAAATTCATATTGAGAATATCCTCTCAATTTCTTTGGAATTTTCTTCATTATATGCCATAAGCACCATCGATGTCGAGATTGTGGAAATGCAATTTCTATGGCATTTTGTATAGCTTTGCACTGGTTAGTTATTATGGCTTTTGGGTGAGTATCTGACATGCAACTTAACCATTCTCTAAATAGCCAAACAAATGCCTCTGTGTTGTCATTACATAACAGCCCACAACCAAACAAAATTGATTATCCATGGTGATTAACTCCTACAAACGGAGCAAACGACATATCATATTTGTTTGTTAGATAGGTTGTGTCAAATGAGACAACATCACCAAATGTTTTATAAGCCGCCCTACTCCTTGCATCTGCCCAAAACAAGTTTCGCATGCAACCATCTTCATCTAAGTCAATTGTAGAATAGAAGTTCGAATTTTGTTGTTGCATGTTATGAAAATAAAGTGTAAGAGAATCAGCATCTCCTACCCCAAGTCTCAATTTTCTAGCATTCTCAATATGATTCCGTGCATCTCGTTCATCAAATGTTAATGCCTCACATCCCCCCGCTTCAACAACCATAGAATGAAAATTCCTAGCCATCCTTATTTCTGCTGCATCTTTTATTTCTAGTCTCTTCACATGAGTAAGAATCCTCTTATTCATTGCAAAATGTCGTGAGTCACTCGGAATCAAGTCATGAGTATGCTGAAGTACAACTGTGGTTAACTTATATTTTCTATCCTTTTGTAGACTGGCTCTTACCCTTGCTTTACATTCAATTTTTGATGACAAAGATAGTTCCAGGGGATTTACTTCTGATCTTTTTATTCTATTCCGCTCCCCAGTATATTCAATTCCAAAGTATTTTAGCTCCTCATCACTCCAATATTCTGTGTTCTATAAGCTATAGAAAATCCAAGGTGTTTTGCATATTTAGCATAAAACTCATACATTTCTTGCTTTAAGGTAAAATGCATACCCTTCTTTGGTTCTTCAACTTCACCACTCTCATTTAATGAAAGATTGTTCTCCGGTTCTTCAACTTTCGCAATCCCATTGAATGAAGTATTGTTTGAATCAATGTTCATTGTAGCTTAAAACTAAAATATAGATTCACAATGAGAATGAGTATACAATCCTAACTAATTCCAAACCTTTATGTACTCAGTCCAGCAAAATCCAATCAACACACTTTTATTTGAAAATAAATCAACTAAAAAGCAGCCAAAGCAGGAACCATGAATACATGTTTGCAACTAAAAATTGAAAGTGTACAAACAACCAAATCAGGTAACAACTTAAAACTTAAAATAACATTTCTTGTCCAAAAGCCCAATAAAGAACAAAATTTCCTTGTCCAAAGATCACATTTTAAAAAATTAAAAAGAAAAAAGAAAAACTCTCATTGTCTAAAAGCTTGTAATAGTAAAGGCTATGAATAGCCCCAAAATTTAATTATCAGATTAAAAAAAAAAATTACATTATAATAAAGTTATAACATAGGAAATTATAAAATATTATTTAAATGTTAAAGAAGGCCTCTTATTAAGATTTTGCCTTAAGCCCCGTTGAGGGTTGGGTCATCCTTGCATGCATTCTACTTGTATTTGCATCTTGGTGAAATATGGTGGAACCACAAAGCCCTACTGAACTACATGCATGTTTTAGACAAGGAAACTGAAATAGATCAATCAGAATGGAGACAATAAACTTGTTTAGTGAATAGTTTTTGACAACTATTATTAGGAAAATTTTCTAAAAACAACCTACCTTATAGGAAAACACAAACAAACAAAGCACATATTTTCAGATGCATTTTCAAAAACAATATCAAACATTTAATAATGGTTGATGCAATCAACTATCCAAATATGAGGTTCTGATATTAAACTCCACTATGATTTGTTTCAAACTCTAAATTTGTTTCAAAATTTCTCCCACAAAATCTCTATTTGTTTCACGATTTCTTCCACAAATTTCAGATCATTAATCAATATGTTTGTAAACCTCAACTACCCCAGATCATTACTCCACCATTTCAACACAAGCAAATCGTTGAACACCTTGACAGCAGAAAATTCAAGGCTTACATTCCAACATTACATAAGCATATATATATACATATTACACAAGAGGGTAAAGAGGAGTTGAAGTTGAAGACACACATACCCGTGAGTTGAAGTCACACACAGGCGAAATGCGATTCACGAATAGGTCGGTGGTCAGCGGCGGCAAAAGGATAATTTTGGTGGTCGTCAGTGGTTACCCAGGTCGATAGTCAGCAGTACCAACCAGGTCGGTGATTAGCAATGGCACACAAGTCGGCCAGTAAGTCACGGGCTACAGTTTTGTCATCCTCTCTCTCTACTCCCACTTCGTCTCTGTTTTCCTCTCTATTCTCGCTTCGTTTTTATTTTTGGAAATCAAACGCGTGCTTGCATGAAGGTCTGTGATTGGGCAAAATAGAAGACAACCCCTTGCCAACTCATTCGGGCCATTCAAGCTAAGTGAAATTCGGGCTACGTAGCGACACTGTTTGTTTTAACAAACACGTGGGTTTATAGGATGCCAAACAATTCGGGCCATTCGGGGTAGCAAATTTCGAGCTACCCAGCATTATTGTAAGTTTTTTATTTTTTTCAATTTACTCCTAAAGTTAGCTTTCGCTCAAAACTAGACAGAAAAACATCATGTTAACTATCACATAACATAAATATATATATATATACGTATATTATATTAGAGTTTAGATTTGTGTCAGATGTGTGAGTCATATATAATAAAATATTTGTATGCAACGTGACTGTTAATGTGTCATGTTCTGTTCAATTTTGGAAGCAAGTTAGCTTTTGAGTAAATTAGAAAAATTTTGAAATATAAAGGATCAAAGTGAGAAAATAACCAAACATAAGAGGGGCAAAGTGTAATTTACCCTAAAAGTAAATATTTCTAAATTAAAAAAGTAAACTAGATACTCGCTTAAATGAATACCTAATTTTTAAAAATTAGTACTTTATATTATAAGATTATAGTGTCCTTTCTAAACATTCTTGAACTTATGTGTATCTTAATATTAATAATTTAAAAAATAACAATTTTTTTATAAACATATTCTAACCATACTTATATCTTACTTTTTAAAGTTTTTCGCAGTATCATATCTTATATCCATACTTCTTAGGTAATGATATACATATATATAAATACAAATATTGTATACATAATTACATGGATGAATTTGAATTCATCATTTTTACAAGAAGAATACATATGAGGCATTTGGTGAGAAGTCCTATTCGAGGAAGTTATTTAGGCTTACGTTCTAACCAGTTTTTTTTTTTTTAAAGTGTTACTAATAACACCCCAAGATTTGTTTTAAACCTCACATCTTTTATTTTTTTTATTATAATTTTATCCTAACACAAAATTTCATTTTTGTCCCTAATCTTAACCTCCCAAAACCCTAACCCTCCACTACATCTCTGCTAGCGTATTCTAATGATCCTCCTCATCTCATTTTCATCGCCTTTTGCCACCGTCTACCCCTCCTCAACCTCTCTTTGTCCTTCACCCACCACCTCTTTATCCATCAGCTCATCCTTACCAACTGCCGTCATAGCCAAGCTCCATCATCTCTCTCTTAACCAATTGATGATCGATCAAGATTCGTTATTTTATTCTTTTTGCAGCTAAGTTTTCGTATGGCATGAGATTGTAGCACCTGGTTCGAAAAGGGATACATAGAGAGAGAGAGAGAGAGAGAGAGAGAGAGAGAGAGAGAGAAATTGTAGCGTCTGGTTTGGAAAACCAGTGTTGAAAAAAAAAAGGTGTTAGTTCGGACAAATATCATCAAACAAATATTGGTGGTTCAGTCATAGACAACTGAACTAGATATGTGCAATGTAGACTACCAAACAAATAGTAGTAGTTCAAACATATGCCACTAAACAAATGGTAGTGGTTCAATCATAGACTATTGAACCAGATCTGGACAGATTGCAAAAAGGGGGTGGTGGTCACGAATGGAAGTTTTAGGAAAGCCATCGGAGATATGACTTAGGTGGCGATGCAGTGTGAACGAGGTGGTGCAGAGGGATGGAATGGTGGTGTGGCTGAAAAGGGCATTGGCCGGTTGGCAAGGGCCACTAGAGATGGTGTCGGCGGCAGGAAATGAGAGTTATTGGTGGAAAGCTTGTGGTAATAGTGGGGGTTCAAATACAGGGGTACTTTTGGGATTACGAGGCATGTCCGAAGAAAAAGAAGATCGAGAGGAACTTTGGTGATGAGGTTTCAAAAAAGTGGGAGGTACAAAGTATTAAGGGCCAAAATGACACTCGACTCGTACTTTGGGGATAAAAAATGTAATCAATCCTAATTTATATTTAGAGAGTGGTTGCTGTAATTAGATTAAAATTATGAGATTAATTATATTTTTTTATACCTCAGGAGAAGTCAATGTAATTTATCCTAAAATTTATATTCTCTAATTCTATCATAGCTATTATAATTCTCTTCACATAAAGTTTTTTAAATATTTTTTATTTAATGGTTTGTTAAAATAACTTTATATTTTCATGTAATCTCTCAATTTTTTACTAATACCTTTAAATTCTTACTTTTTATACATTTAACCTGATGAAAGTCTCCTATTTTAATTTTCCTCAATTCAATAAGTTTATAAATGTAAATTTATTTACTATCTAATATAATACAAAAATCATTGTAAATTTTTGGCTTAACATTTGTAATTGTTCTTCTAACTTGCTTACTAGTCAACTTGTAATTGATAAAATCTTTCTTAAGAGCTAAATATCCTTACCTTTTTTCTTTATATCCGCATCCATTTAAATTTTTTTTATTACAATTTTGTCTTAATATCAATTTTCAACTTTTTTTTCCATCCTTATCTTCCCAAACCTTAACCCCAACCTTAATCCCATACAAACTTCATAGCTTCCAGCAACACCCTTCCACCTACAACCCACATCCCTTGTTCTCCCACATCAGCAACCCCTTTATCCATGACAACACTCATTTCTTTTGTGGTGACCTCCTCACTAAGGGATGTAATCGGTTTGACTCTGTTGGTATTTAGATGAAATTTCCCATAGAACTAATGTTGTCAGTTTTATTATTTTGAGTATCGATACAGATTGCTTCTTCTATCAAACCACACCAATTGAAACAGTTTGGTTTGGTACGGTTTAATCAGTCTAAGACTTTTCAAATTTGACCGACCTTTTAAAGTTATAGTATAGTCACTAATGCCATTTGTCCACCGCTCCAAACATATCTAATCCGTCCATTTAATAAATACTTGTCAATTCTAGGATTAACAAAAATACAAACAAAAAAGTAAATAAATAGATACTAAGGCTTTAAGAATAGTGAGTTAGAATTAAGATTATATATAATAAGGCTTACTAACTTTGGTTACAGGGATGATAAGGTTAACTAATTGAGGTTAATAATTTATTGTACTTATTAATATCATTATATTATTGGATTATATATATATATTATAAATACAATATATGTTGAAGATGTCGGTTTCTATTTTAGTTCAGTACACAAGATGCTTAAACCAATACTGAATCAAAAATTGAAAAAATAAAACTAAAAGATTGCACAGACCAATTCTTGCTAAAAAAATAGACTAAATATGATCAGTTCATCGGGTTCAATCAGTTTGGTTGATTTTTTCGGTTGTTCTTACATTTCTATACTTCACCATCTCAAGCCCTACCCCATTGTCTCCTATCGGTGATGGTTTTCCTCAACCCTACTATTTTTCATTGGGATAAATTACAAATACACCCCATGAGATTTGACTAAAATACGAATCGCCCCCTGTGGTTTTGGAAATTACATTCCACCCCCTCAGGTTTTTAATTTCATAACAAATCACCTATTTTATTAATAAATCATCAAGTCAATTAACAGTTTTTAATAATGCTAGAAAGACGTTTCAATTAATAATTTAGGTAATTTTATTATTGTATAGGAGAGCAATTATGAATTTCAATTTTTAGTTAATTCAGTTAAATAAAAAATACTAACAAGGAAGTATTTGTGATTTTTCAAACCACAGAGGGCAATCTATACTTTAAGTAAACCTCAGTGGGTGTATTTGTAATTTACCCTTTTCATTGTCGCGATGTCCACCCTTGCAACCCCGACCATCATGATCGTGCCACCTATTCTCCACGACTCCTCTCATATTTTTATGAGCACCCCAGTCTCTTGCTTTGCCTCCATGACCACCCTCACAGTCGTTCGGACAACCAAATCCAAAAAAAAAGTTATTTTACAATAATATGTAGTCGAACAAAAGAGAACTATCCAAACATAGCCGATTGGAGTTGAACAAAGGGCATTTGTTTAGTTGTAAAGCACTAGACAGATTTAAAAGGTTTGGCTCTGTATAGCTGAACGAGGTTGTAGTATTGGCAGCTAAACTGTGAGGTTAAAGAGAAAGATCAATGAAGAGAGAGAAATAGTCACATGGGACAGAGAATGAAAGAGGATGTTCGATGGAAGTTAGTGACGATTGGGATGAAGGATGGCTTAAAGTTAGGGTTTGAGAGATAAAAGAGAGGGAGTTGACGAGAAAGGTAAGTTGGGGGTAGTGGCGACATCACTAGAGGTGATGGTAAGTGGTAACTAAAATAGAGAAAAATGTGGTTGGAATGGAAAAATGGTAGGGAATAAAGGTTGCTAAAGGAAGAGGTGGGAGAGGTAGAGATGCAAAAAAAAGTGCAAAAGTTGGTAATATGGTGGGGGTCCCCTTATCTCTTCCTTCACCCTCTGTAGAACCCTAACTTGTCAATAGCTCTTCTCTACCTCCCTACCGTCACTAGCCCCTTGCTTATCTTCTCTTACTGCTGCCATCACCTTCTTCACCCTCTGTACTTTTCTTATTCTATTATTCTCTATTCCTGATACCTCAACCATCTAGCAACCCTTCATCTACTGCATCCTTTACCTTCTCCTATTGTCATAAATCGCTTTCCCACCTCCCTTAGTAGCCATCGACACCTCTCCCACTCTTATCGGCCCTCTCCTACCTACCTTAACATCTGTAAACCATTTCCTCTGTCATCGCACCTAGCACCACTACAACCAAACATCACTTTGAGTTAGCAACCGTGTTTCTATATATATACATATATATTAGGATTTTAATTTTGATTTGGGTTTTGAGATATGAGATTTGATCCAAATCTTTGATTTGAGGTCTCTCTTTCTCTCATAGATGATGGTAGATCAAGTTTTGTGTTGATACTGGTTGTTCAGTTTGTTAGGGTTTTTAGGGTTTTGTTGGTGGACATGGGGTAGTAGAGAGAGGGATTGAGGCTATTGGTGGTGGGTATAGGGTTTTGGTTGGAGCTGTTGATTAGATTGAGAGATTATAGCTGTCAGTGGTGGACGGTAATAGTGTGGTGGGGCGATGACAATTCTAGGAGAGTATGCAAGTTTATTTAAGCATTCGCAGCATCAAAAAGTTCGATGCAGTGGTCAATGACGAGTAAAGTCACCAAAATTGCAAAGAATAGATGAAAATGTTTTTTTGCAAAGAATAAATGAAAATGTTTTTTGATATTTTCATTTAAAATAGACTAAATATTCCATGTTGTTGCAATTAATTTAGACCATTGAATTTCTATTATGAAAACATCCCATTGATTTGAGATTATTATGCGTTACTTTTATTTATTTTTTAAATATTTAATTAATATTATAAAATAGGATAAAAAAATAAGAGGAAAAAGCAATTCTTATTTCTTTCTTATTTTCTTATCGGGAGGAGAAAAAATCATCCAACGCTACGACACAAATTATTAAGGGTTTCACCCCATAAGTTTTGCGGTAAGTCTGAACATAATTAGCAGACAATATTGTTTCTCCCCACAAGTTCTGCGGTAAGTCTGAACTTAGTAATATGGCATTCATCATTTTTTTAAGAGTTCTATTCTTCTTTTTAACAATTTCATTTTGCTGTGGAGAATAAGGTGCTGTAGTTTGGTGAATAATGTCATGTTGTGCACAAAATTCATTTAAAGGTGCATCATATTCACCACCCTTATCACTTCTAACCATTTTAATGATTTTACCAAGTTGATTTTCAACTTCAGTTTTGTAGAGTTTAAACATTTCTAAGGCTTCGTCTTTACTTCTAAGTAAATATATATAACAATATCTTGTGCAATCATCGATAAATGTTATGAAATACTTTTTGCCTCCTCTAGTTTGAACAAATTTAAGATCACATACATCAATATGAATTAATTCTAGAGGTTCAGTTTTTCTTTCAACTGATTTAAATGGAGCCTTAGTTGGTTTTGCTTCAACACATATCTCACATTTGTGATTAGGATCAATTTCAAACTTTGGTATATAATCTAAACCAATTAGTCTACGCAAAGCATCAAAATTCACATGTCCTAATCTACCATGCCATAAATTTGACTCAAGAATATAAGCAAAAGATGTGTTATTCTCATTAATAGCAGATTTTGGTACAACAGTCATTACATTCAACTTGAAGAGAATATCGCTCATGCATCCCTTACCTACATATGTACCACTCTTTGTTAATACAAACTTATTAGATTTAAATACAAGTCTAAAACCATTTTTGCTTAACAAAGAACCAGAAACTAAATTCTTCCGGATGTCTGGTACATGCAGCATGTTGTTGAGTGTAAGTTCCTTCCCCGATGTCAACTTCAAGATAACTTTCCCTTGTCCAGCCACAGCAGAAGTAGATGAATTTCCCATGAATAGTTGTTCACCATTTGAAGCCTCTTTAAGTAGTGAACATTTTTTTGTCTACGCAAATGTGACGAGTTGCTCCAGTGTCCCACTATTCCTTGGGATTTCTAACCAAATTAGTCTCAGACACCACAGCAGAGAGATTGATGCCATTTACCCTATCAGAGATGTAATCTAGTTCTGTCACATTGGCTTGATTGGTAGTTGTCTTGCTTTTACTTCCGCGATCCTTCTTCGGGCGGTGACAATCAGAAGCACGATGTCCAGTCTTGCCACAATTATAGCATTTTCCTTTGAACTTTTTATTGCCATTTGTTGTCGCCTTATTTAGGACCATTTCCAATAAACTTCCTCTTCTTGTTATGTGGTTTGGGCACTTGTTCCACTACATTAGCCTTGGATTCAATGAGATTTTTACTATTCCTCTTTTTAGCCTTACAATTATCTTCCTCAACTCTTAGTCTTACAATAAGTTCATCCATGGTCATCTCTTTGCATTTATGTTTTAAATAATTTTTAAAATCTTTCCAAGCCGGTGGTAATTTTTCCGCTAAAGCAGCGACTTGGAAAAATTCACTAAGAGACATACCCTCAGCATGAATATCATGCAAAATTAATTGAAAACTTTAAACTTGAGAAATTACCGTTTGGAAATCTATCATAACAAAGTCCAAAAATTTACAAAAACAAATTTCTTTGTGCTGGCATTCTCAGTCTTGTATTTTTTCTCCAAAGAATCCCACAATTCTTTTACTATTTTTTAGAGGGCTGTAAACATTATACATCATGTTGTCTAGGCCATTGAGGATGCAATTTCTACAAAGAAAATCAGAATGCTTCCACGCATCCATCGTGACAACAACTTACTAATCACTTTCATCCTCTTTAAGCACCGGAGCATCTTCATGGAGAAACCGGGCAAGATTAAGAGTTATAAAATAGAACAGCATTTTCTGCTCGCATCTCTTAAACTCGGTGCCATTAAATTTTTCTCATTTTTTTCCATGATTTATTGGAACTTGAACATGGTTTTGGGTAAGGACTGGAGTCGTTGTAACAATCGGATTTGGAGTACTACTTTCAGAAGCCATAATATCTGATTACAAAAATCAGAAAAAACCAAAACCAAAGCACAAATTAATTTTCTAGTTACTAAAACCAGAAAATAAGTTATAACACAAAATAATTTTACTTTTCTAATTACTAAAATCAGGAAAATAAAATACAAAACAATAATTTTCTTATTACAAAAACCAAAAAATTATTTTATTGGATTCAAATAAAATAGGTTTATAAAACAAATTTTTTATTAATACAATGAAGACTTTTTAAATAAACAAATTCTGTCTTAAGATTGTTGGACAATCTTCAATGTATTCAAAGAAAGGATTGAAGAAAGGAGAGAGGTTGTTTGATTACAAAAATCAAAGCAGTATATAAAAAAAATAAGAAACAGATTCTTATTTTATTATAAAAACAAAACGAAATCTGAAAATAAAAAATAATAAAAACAGGAAATTTATGCAATCACTTACCTTATTATTTTCTTAAACAAAATTTTGATCAAGTCCAGTGTTTAACACTGTGTCCCTAAGATAGATTCGTCCTCTCCTTGGTGCTTTCAGATTATGGACGTCTATCTCTCAAGATAAAATGATAAAAAACGAACAGTAGCAGCACTACAAACTATTCGCACAACGAACACATTTTGTGTTTTTACACTTTCTCACAAGAAAAATAAATGTAGCAAAATGCAAAGAGCTATGGCAGAAGTAAAGACGAAAAATTCAGTGCAAAATCCAAATGAGGGACTGACTATTTATGAAAAAAATTGTGGCTTTTCAAAATAAGTAAAACCTTGTTCAGAACAGTGTTGAACAGATAGACAACCTGTTCGGATTTGAACTCAACAAGTATGAACCTGTACAAAAAGATTTGAAGAGGTAGACAAGCCCAACCCAACCTCACACCACGCATTCGCGCCCAAGCCTAGCCTAGCTCGCCCCGATCGACCGAACGAACGACGGTGGTGGCGCACGCGTATGTGTTTATTTTGGGTCCAATAGGTCTAGCCCACTTTGCCCATAACCTCCCCATCTACAAAACTTGAGTGCCCCTTGGGGCCTACCCCAAGTTTTAAACTCAAAGCTTATAAACCTACACCAAGTTTGTCCACCAAAGTAATGTGGGATAAACCTTAACCTATTCTTTATGGAAACTTCACCAACATACCATTTCCATGGAGCTCATTTTGGCATCGATTTCCCATTCACCCGATAATGGTTTTAAGCAACCAAATATACGACGTGAATCATTACGCAACAAAAAATGTGTTGCCACATGGACCCGTTAACTTTGGTATATGGGTCCTACCTAAAAACTAGACCAAAGTTTAGAAAAAATTTGTTTTTTCCCCAACAATTTTTCAAACCATTTCTTACAAGTTAGAGTTAGGATTATATATAATAAGGCTTACTAACTTAGGTTATAGGGATGATAAGGTTAACTAATTGAGGTTAATAATTTATTATACTTATTAATATCATTATATTATTGGATTATATATATATATATATTATAAATACAATATATGTTGAAGAGGCCAATTTCTGTTTGGTTCAGTGTATAAGGTGCTTAAACCAGTACTGAATCAAAAATTAAAAAAATAAAACTAAAAAATTGCACAAACCAATTCTTACTAAAAAAATAAACTAAATATGACCGGTTCGGTCCAATTCAATTAGTTTGGTTGATTTTTTTAGTTGTTCTTACATTCTTACACTTCACCATTATAAGCCTTGCCCCATTGTCTCTTACCGATGATGGTTTTCCTCGACCTTACTATTTTTCATTGTCGTGATGTCTACCCTTGCAAGCCCAACCATTGCAATCGTGCCACCTATTTTCTACGACTCCTCTCATATTTTTATGAGCGCTCCAGTCCTTCGTTTTGCCTCCATGACCACCCTCATGGTCGTCCGGATAACCAAATCTAAAAAGAAGGTGGTTTTACAATAATATGTAGTTGATCAAAAGAGAACTATCCAAACATAGCCGATCAGAGTTAAACAAAGGGCATTTGTTTAGTTGTAAAGCACTAGACAAATATAAAAGTTTGGCTCTGTATAGCTGAACAAGGTTGTAGTATTGGCAGCTAAACCATGAGGTTAAAGAGAAAGATCAATGGAGAGAGATAAATAGTGAAATGCGACAGAGAATGAAAGAGGGGGTACGATTGGAGTTAGTGATGATTGGGATGAATGATGGCTTAAAGTTAGGATTTGAGAGATGAAAGAAAGGGAGTTGACGAGAAAGGTAAGTTGGGGGTAGTGGCAACATCACCAAAGGTGATGATAAGTGGTAACTAAGATGGAGAAAGATGTGGTTGGAATGGAAAAATGGTAGAGAATAAGGGTTGCTAAATGAAGAGGTGAGAGATGTAGCGATGCAAAAAAAAAAAAAAAAAAGTGCAAAATTTGGTAATATGGTGGGGTCCTCTTATCTCTTCCTTCACTCTCTGTAGAACCCTAACTCGCCAATAGCTCTTCCATACATCCCTACCATCATTAGCCACTCCTTTATCTCCTCTCGTTGCCACCATCGCCTTCTCCATCCTCCGTACTTTTCTCATTCTACTATTCTCTATTCCTAATACCTCAACCATCTAGCAACCCCTCATCTAATGCATTCTTTACCTTCTCTTATTGTCGTAAATCGCTTTCCCACCTCCTCTAGCAGCCATCGACACCTCTCCCACTCTTATTGACCATCTCCTACTTACCTTAACATCTATAAACCATTTCCTTTCTCATCGTACCTAGCACCACTACAACCAATCATCACCTCGAGTTAGCAACCATGTTTCTATATATATATATTAGGATTTTGATTTTGATTTGGGTTTTGAGATATAAGATTTGATCTAAATTTTTTATTTGAGGTCTCTCTCTCTCTCTTATAGATGGTGGTAGATCAAGTTTTGTGTTGATACTGGTTGTTGAGTTTGTTAGAGTTGTTAGGGTTTTATTGGTGGGCATGGGATAGTAAAGAGAGGAATTGAGGCTGTTGGTGGTGGACATAGGGTTTTGGTTGGAACCGTTGATTAGATGGAGGGTTTATAGCTGTCAGTGGTGGATGGTAATAGTGTGGTGGTGGGCGATGACAATTCTAGGAGAGTAGGAAAGTTTATTTAAGCATTGGCAGCATCAAAAAGTTCGATGTGGTGGTCAACGATGAGTAAAGTCACCAAAATAGCAAAGAATAGATGAAAACCTTTTTGGGAAATTTGGTTATAAACCCCCCTTACTTTTCTTTCATTGTTAAAGGGACTAAGAAAAAAATTTTACTTTCTAAACTCCCTCATAATTATAAAGTTTTGCATAAAGGACAAAATTTATTATTTAAATATTTTATCAGACTATTATACCCTCAACTAAATCTTCCTACCTTCTCCGCCCACTCTCTCCTTACCTTCTCCATCTCTTTCCTCTTCTTCACACATGGCGACCCCTCACACATGGTGACAACGATGGCTATGTTCTGGTGTTTCACAATGGTTTGCAGACGACATCGTTGCTTTGACTCATCGGTCCTATCTCTCTCTCTCTCTCTTTCTCTCTCTCATAGTTCTAAAGAACCTAGGTGGAGCAGATGTGGTAGTAATGATGGATTCTCTGCCATTACAGATTGATTAGAGAGATCGATACAAATCTCAGATCTCAGATCTACACAAATCGACATACGGCATCTTTATCCTTAGATCTGAGATCGCGAACAGATCGTAGAAAGCTCCAATCGATACTCGAAACCAGCTCCTCCTCTTTTCAGTGGGATCCAAGTCTCAAACTCCATTGATGGTCTCCTTTGACTCACAACTCTTTTTTTCTCTCTCTCTCTCTATTAGGACCAGATAAAGCTTTGGCACTGATTTCATTAGAGCTCATACACATTATACAACAAAATTATGTATATATGTAAATATATGTTCATTTGATTATATGATTTTGGGCTTTTCCACATAATTTACTTCAGATTCTTTGAACTTTTGCTCGATCGCTACATAGACTTCGTTTTTCTCTCTTGAAATCTCTTAGATCAATAACATATATCTAAGTTGTTGTTAGCCTTCACTGGATGTGGATGATAATATGATTTTTTTTCCCGATTTTTTCATTTTATTTGTTGTTGTTGATGATGATGATGATGATGTAGATGAAGAAACATATTGTAACAGATTTTTTTTCTTCTTCTTGTGTTGATGTTGACGAAAATGAAACAGATTGTAATAAATATGGAAAACATGAATATGAGCTGTAGATGTCGCCTTGTTGTTTCCAATTTTTTTTTTTTTATTATTTGTTAATAGATCTTAGAGTAAAATTTGACTCTGATTCATTCATTTAACATATATTTTATTTTTTGTAATAGTAAAATTTTACTTTGATTAAAAACATGTTCATTTGCTTAACAATGTAAAATTTTACTCTGGTTAAAAATATGCTGATTTGCTTAACAATGTAAAATTTTACTCTATTTAAAAACATGTTGACTTGCTTAACGATATAAAATTTTATTTTGAATCATAGTAAACTTTACTCTGAAATACACTGTGAGGATGACTTAATAAAAAAACTGATAGATATAAGGGTAATATAGTAAAAGAAACAAGTTTTAAAATATTAGGAGTTTTGAAAATACCTATATAATTTTTGTCATTTTAAAAGACAAATTAGACAGTGAGGGATCTACCACCAAATCCCGCAATGTTTTTTGGTCTTTTCATTTAAATTAGAATAAATATTCCATGATATTGCAATTAATTTAGGCCATTTAATTCCCATTATGAAAACATCTGTTACTTTTATTTTTTTAGAAAATATTTAATTAATATTATAAAAATAGAATAAAAAAATAAAAGGAAAAAAGCAATTCTTATTTCTTTCTTATTTTCTTATCGGGACAAGAAAAACTAATCCGGCGCTACAACACAAATTGTTAAACAAATTCCTAACTTTAGCAATTTCATAAACCTTGGATTATTAGCATCCAACTAAGCACAAATAAATGACATAATCCGTTAGAATCCTGACTGTATTTGACTCCTCTTTGAGATTATGCATAGCATTAATTTCAGATTCCCCAAAAAACTCATCACTCACTTACCAACATTGCATTGCAATCTTTACTCTCTCTCTCTCTATCTAAAACCCAGATACCCTAAAACCGCGGGCTTTGCAGCATTGTAGTTTTTGTTCTTGTTTCTGGTTTTTAAGCTCTGGTTTTTGCTCATTTTCTCAAGTGGGTCTTTCATTAATCGCTCATTCTGCATTGTAGATTTTCATTTTCTCTGCCATAACCCCTGTTTCTCTGCTTCTTCGCCAAGAGGGTTTGTGTTTATTTTACACATAGAGCTATCTATTGTTTATCAATGGATACTTTTCCGATTTAATTGAATTTTTGGGGTTTGAAGAGTTGTTAAATTCCAGAAATTTGCTTGCAGCAGGATCAAAAGTAGTTGGAGAGTGATGAAGAAGAAAGGGAAAAAGACTCAAAAGATTCGAAAGAAGGAAGAAGTTGCAGAGGATTGGTGCTTTGTATGCAAAGATGGTGGAAAGCTTCTTGTTTGTGAATACAAGTGAGTTTCTAAAAATGATTTCTTTGCTGTTTCAGTGTTTTTAGATGGAAGAGTGAGAGGAGGGACAGTGATTTGGGCACTCCATGTTCAGGACTGGAGGACAGTTTTCCCAATACATTGACAAAATTGCCCCCTCTAATTACTTCTTTCTTCCTTTGAATAAAGGGTATTCTCGTCTTTACACAAGGGCAAGGTGGTTGAGAAAATGGGGTATCAATATCAATGGCCTATCACACATAATTTTATTTTATTTTATTTTTGATCACCTAGAATTTTTACTTTCTTTGGTTCTTTTTTTTTTTTTTTTTTTCATTTCCAGTACTTTGTCAAAATTTTCATCAAATTCAAATTTGATTCAAAAAAAAAGAGAGGCTAGAAGTATGTTCTAACAATGTCATTAAATCTGTATCAAACAATTATTTAACCAAATCAAGGATAAATCATCTTCTTCACTAAATTCTCAATAGTCATATTTTTACTTAAATTTGATGAAATTTTAAAAAGATTAAGAGCATCTCCACCATTCACCAAAATTTTCCCTAATTTGATTTCAAATTTGAGTAAAAAGCTTATTTGGATATGAACTACTCCAATCTTTTCATCAAATTATCATCAAAATCTTTTTAAAAATTCCCCTTTTATTCCAAATTTCCCTTTTCATCAAATTCGATGAAAAAAATCATTTCCAATGCTTCATCTTTTTAATTTTTCATCAAATTCAAATTTGACGAGTTGTCAATTTGATGAAAAAAATGACTCTCCCTTGATCTGATGAACATTTGATGAAAGGATTAGAGATGGTTTTTGAGCATTTTTTCATCAAATTTAAATTTGATGAAAGAAATGGTGAAGGATTAGAGATGCTCTAAGGATTGTATATATATGTGTGTGTGTATTTTTGTAATAAAAAATGTTTAAAACAGGTTTTAGGATAAGTTTAGAATTTTTCAGATAGATCTGATTGAAAAAAAAAAAAAAGGAGGATTGGAATGTTCTATGTCAGATCAAGTTTTAACCAAAATTTCACTCAAAAGAAAGGATTGGAGATGCTCTTAATTGACTTGCAGCTAACTTAAATAAAACATTTATGAATAACAAATTTACAAAAATGCCATTTGTCTTGTTTATATAAATTTTTATCTCAAGAATTGAAATTGTATTCAAAATAGATGCAAGAAAACAGTAATGTTTAAATTTTTTGCAATTAGCTTTTCAAAAGTGAAAATTTGGAGACATCAAAATAGGACGGAGGGAGTAACATTTTTGGTTGGTTCCTTTTGACTCATGGCTTTGCTTGACTCGTCTCCCATGTTGTGAGAATCCCTTGTTCATTTTCTCTCATTTCATTAATGATTGGAAGCGGAAGGGAATTCTTCCTTGGATGCCTAGAAACATCCTTGCTAGAAGTTGTGATATATCAGATATGCTTTTTCATCTTCTTACTTATGCTTGGCCTCTATTGTTGACTACCATGGTTTTTCTTCTTCTTCTTTTTATTTTTGTTTTTATAATTAGTAATGTGATAAATTTAAGAGGATACCATTAATAACTTGCACAGATCAACAGTTATTCAGCTAAAAAAATTGATGAATTTAAGGACAATACAAATGAAAACAATAAGAAAACAACGAAAGAAATTATCAAGATGTATAACGGTGTCTAAAATATTGAATCATTGAGACATTTCTTTTTGCTTAAAATTTTGCTATGAGTTAGCTGACTGATGTTTCCAAGAATAAGTAATTCCTAATGAAGCAGACGAGCCTTCAATGCCTTATAATTGAGCACACCTCCAGGGGTCTTTTCTTAATAATTTATTGTTTTTGTTGCATAAGTTGGTAGCTTACCAAGTTACCATGAATTACGAAAATCAAGAAACACTTGGTAAGGTATTTTTTATAACCAGGTTTGAGCAATAAGCTTGGCTGTTGCATGCGCGTGTATGCTGTCATATTTATTTATCTGACCCAAGCTGTGAGGCTTCTTTAAGTTTTTGATTGTGTTTAACTTTACATTATTACTTATTTATTTATGACGTATGTCTTTCTTAGAAACATTTTTATTGTAACGAGTTCTTCTCATTCTTGAGTTGGAGCAATTTATCACTTGTAATTGTCAAATGCCCTGATTCAGGCAGTGTCTAAAATCTTATCACGCTGATTGTGTGGGGCTGGATGAATCAGTTTTTGATACTGGAAACCGCTGGACTTGTGGTAAGTCACTCATAATTATCTGCAGTTTACTTTCTTTTTTTTTCCTTGTATACCGTTTTGTATTTTTCTAATGGAATCTACACTTCTCTAGTAAAAGCATCACACCAATTGTCATATGCAGCATGCATGAAGTCAAAAGACTCATCATTTAATATGATGCCAAGATGTATTTTTTCCAAATTTTGAATGATCTTATGTTTCATACCCTCCAAATGACTCACAAAAAAATAACAATGTTGAATGTTTATGGAAACACTGTTTTCCTTTTATCCATGATCAACTTTTTTATGGAATTTGTCTTTATTGAGATTGGCAAGAGTTTATAATACTTGTTTTTAACATCATCCTAAACATGCTTAATTTATGGCCCTGATTCAATTCAAGCATCACCTTCATTATGAGTTTTGCAAGTCTCTGCGGACAAGAGAGTTCATACTCTTTGCAACTCTGCTGTTGTTGTTGAAACATATGTTCTTATTTCCTTGTCATATTTCTGTTGTGTTTACTATAGCAGCATGCAAATCCATACCCATTTTCTATTTCAGGTTTGCATTCTTGCTTCATTTGCGAAAAGGATTCGAAGTTCCATTGCTATTGCTGCCCAACTGGCGTGTGCCAACGCTGTATCACTGGTGCGGAGTTTACACGTGTTAAAGGGCACAAAGGATTCTGCAATAACTGCTTAAAGCTGGCACTACTTGGAGAAGAGAACATGGATGTTGATTCTGATGGGGTATGATACAATATAAGAAGAGCTGCAAATTATATTTTTGAAATTTCTGTTGGCATTCCTTTAAGTTGCAAAATGAATTCTCTTGTGATTAGTAAGTTCTTTAATTTGGTTTGGAAAATCATTTCCTTGGTGTGAAGAAAGAAGTCCGTTGATAGAAATCTGTGTTGGATGCTCCTTCAACAAGTTAGCTGTTTGGCTCCATTCATGTCACATTAGACAGAGCATGCAACTTTGTTTAACATAATAAATGTTTAATATACTTTTAGGCCCCATTACAATGATAAAAATGGAAGTTCAGGGATGAAATTACATCATTAGGAATGGATTAAGTAATGGGATTCCTAGTGTTAGTGTCTTCTAGTCTTTAGGTGGTTTGGATTCCTACATTGTTGGTATGAAAATACAGTTTCTTTATTTGAAGTGCTCTTGAGTAACATTAAAAAATATTTATGTTTTAAATTATCTAATATAAATTTGAAATAGTGGAGATGGACCTGTTTGTGCTTGCATTGGGATAAATGGACCAAATTACCAAGGATGATTACCAAATTAAAAATCTAATGTTAGTTCTTTTACTTTGCTTATTGCAGAGTAAACTTGCTAGTTGGTAATCACACATAAATCACATGAGACTGACTATAAGAGAGACAAGTAATTTAATGTGGTAAACCTTGAAGAATCTCTCCTCAAGGAAAAAACTACAGACACCCAAACAAATTAAATTTATTATGAATCAAAAGAATATTGTATGAAGTTGTGAAAACTGCACGGAGGTCAGGGGTTCATCGGAGACTGGCAAAACACGTTAATGGCACAAGAGACTGAAAGGATGTCCGCGTGAGATAGTGTAGCCCAGTAGAGAGAGAGAGAGAGAGAGAGAGAGAGAGAGTGTGTCAGTGGAGCTCTGTAAGTACATGGCTCAAATCCTGTGCACAGGGATGACCTCTAAAGGAATGTGATGTAAGGAGGGCACTGCCTTATATAGGCCATGTACAAACTAGTCAAATATTCCAGAATTTTGTTATAACATGTCAGGAATGTGTGTATCATTAAGTTAGGATGCAGTTTAATGTTCAACATGCCATACGTAATCCAAGTGGTACAGCCTCTCTCGAAGGGATTGGCCTAAGGGTAGTGATACTCGCGGGGCGTCATGCCGCAGCTTTTAATAAGGAACACTCAGAAACCATGGTTAGCAATTATTCAGATGGTTTTTAATCTAACAAGTACTGTACTCTTGTATTATGGTTGCTGGTGTTGAATTGGGTTCAAAACCAGAAGTTTGAAATTCCAGATTTGAAAGTATTGATAATTTAGGTAGAGGTGTTGGTCACTTATGTGAAGGTGATGAGTGCCATGGTTGTTGGGGGTTTGTCTTGGCAAAGATGTAAGATGTTAAGCTTGAGATTGAGGGAAGACAATAATAATTTTGAGCTCGAGATTTAGAGTTTGGATGAATGAAATTAATAGATCTAATAGAGAGACAGAGAGAGAGGAGGAGATGATTGGTGCCATATCCCTACCCTTTTGTTGGAGCAACAGTGGTTAAGGAGGAACAGCCAGTGATGGTAGATTTTATTTTTGGTGAAGTGTTGACGTTGATGGTGATGGGAAATGGTGGTTGCGTGGGTAGAGGGAGGGGAAGAAGAGGACTGGTCCTTGATAATGGGAAATGATGGTTGAGTTTAGCAGTGTTATTTTATTTTATTTTTAAAGATATTTAATTAAATAAGCTTTTAAAGAATGGGTAACATGGCAACTTCTAACTTTTTGTTCATCCCGTCGCTTGACAGAATCTGCCAAGGGAGGTCATTGTCATTTGCAAGAGGGGATGTATTATTTAGAAACCTCAAGTAGGGGGCCAGTGTAATTTACCCAAATATTAGATTTTAGCACTTCTCCTTTTTTTGATCATGTTAATTTGATAATTTTTTCTTGTTTTTATAAGGAGTTACTTTTTTATTTTTCCAGTTGCAAAGTTTTATTTATTTATTATTATAGCTTTGTTTCTCATTCACTTCACTGATTGTATGCTTATTGCATTGCAGGAGAAGGTGGATTTTAAAGATCGGGAGACATATGAGGGCCTATTCATGGAATATTGGGAGATAATCAAGGAGGAAGAAGGCTTGACTTTGGAACATCTCCATGCTGCTGATGCTCAACTTAAAAAGGGTGAAAACTATAAGTCTGGCTCCCGTCGAGTAGAATCTAACAAGGATGAAGAAAATCAGTCCGATTATGATGATGAGGATGATGATGAGATAGAAGAGCCCAAGCTAGTTCAAAAAGTCAAGAGATCCAAGAGGCATAAAAAAAGGGAGGTAAAGTCAAACAAAAGAGAGTTCATTGGTTGGGGATCAAAATCTCTTATAGATTTTCTTTCATCAATTGGTAAAGATGCAAGGAAACGGTTATCCCAATATGATATTTCTTCTATCATTAATGGATACATCAATGAAAACAAGCTTTTTCGCCCAGAGAAAAAGAATAAGATTTTATGTGATGAAAGATTAAAGTCTGTTTTGGGGAGGAAATCAATCAACAGAAACAAAATATATGACCTCCTGGAACCTCATTTACTTGAGAACCTAGACCTATCAGAGGAGGACGAAGTGGGGAACAGTTCAGAAGACGAGGAGGAAAGTGTTTTGGTGGCTAGTAAAAAACAGAGAAAGTTGAGTTCATGTAGAAAATCTCAGGAAAAGGGGGTGGTTTTTGATGCTCCACTGAGCTGGTTTGCTGCCATTGTTGCTGAAAACATTAAACTTGTCTTCCTGAAGAGGAGCCTAGTGCAGGAGCTATTGAAGAAACCTGAAACCTTTGAAGACAAGGTAATAGGAAGCTTTGTGAGAGTCAAATCAGAGCCCAGTGACTCTATGCAGGGATTTTCTCATCAGCTTGTGCAAGTCACAGGTTTGTCTGATTAGATATTTGATTATTCGATGATTTAACTGAACTATTTCTTTCTAGTAGTTGGGCTCCACTGACTTATTAAGAATCAAAAACTGTGCATGACCATAGAGTAATAATTTTGAAGAAAAGTTGTGTTATTTCCCTCTTATTGGTGGAGTCATGTCCTTCATAGTAGTTGTGATGGTTTTTTATCCAGTTCTTGAACTAGTGATATTTTCTTATTGCAATGATTTTTTGTTTGATATATGAAGAATGAAGATCATCTGCAATGTATTAGTTTCATATTTCACTTTCTTAAAATTATCACAAATGTCAAACATAATAGCAGGCCATTTGTGGTTTTAAGACTTGATTTCAAACACATAAAATATCCACATCTAATTTGAGGAGTTGGTTTTGTATGAAATCTGCAAGTCCTGAGACTTGTATCATTGTAAGTGTTTGTTGTGGCAAGTTTCAATTGTTAGAATGTGTTAGGATATTTCCTATTTTATTCTCATTCAGTCTCTTTATTTGCTGTAATGGGCCTTTATTTAGGCCTTAACTTATGTTTATGATTTAATAGAAAAGGGTATGATAAACCACTCATACCCTAACTTTTTCTCTTCTAAAAATAACATCAATACCGTGCCTTGAAGCACTAAACCTGGAAGAGATGTTGTCTACTATTTTAACTAGTTTGTGTGTGTAAACAACTTTGAGGAATGAATTCTGTATGAACCTATATCTAGAAGTTCTTTGATGAATTTGATGTGTGGCAAGTGAGAAGAAGTCGAAGTTTTTGAGTTGCAAGTGAACAGAAGTTAAGTGAAATCAGAATAAGAAAGTACTGATTTTGCCGGAACCTAAATGTAATGGAATACATTTTGATATCATAAATCGTACTCGTAGATTCATGACCAATATAGATGTATCCAGGTACTCCCTCGATGTGCGTTTTATGTATTTTGAAAGAACAACCAAAGGGCAATGAAGTAGGTAGCAGCAAGAATATGCTATGTCCAGAATTTGGTTGGTATAGAGTCTACAACTCTATGGAATAACTTTCAGAATGATTTGGTAGATAGTGCTTGAATGTGTCAAACTTAAATGTTTAATATTCGGTGTTTTGAATTGTTTGATTTTTCTTTAATTTGTTTATCTGCATTACTTTATCCTAGAGTTTGCAGAAACCTAACCAATTATTTGTGGATATTTGGATGATTTTTTGTTTCCAGTGTAAGCTATGTTAATGTTTTACCTATTGTTATCATGTGTATGGACTCAGGCATGAAGAAGCCATCACCAGGGGAAAGCAATTCAGAAATTCTCCTCCAAGTTTCAAATATGTCAAAAGACATTCGCATCAACATGCTTTCAGAGGATAACTTCTCCGAGGTAA
The DNA here is from genome assembly GCA_036172215.1 of Camellia granthamiana. NCBI lineage: Eukaryota > Viridiplantae > Streptophyta > Magnoliopsida > Ericales > Theaceae > Camellia > Camellia granthamiana. The sequence continues at coordinate 32,631,326 of CM069904.1, read as the reverse complement.
CAAAATTGTGCGGAAGTATTTTCAGTTGTTCTTTTTTCTTGTTCTTTATTCTTCCCTTTTTGTTTCTTACTACTCCTCCTTTCTTTCTTTTCTTCACTGCAACACAGTTTCAATGATTGATTCATTCAAGAAGCATGCTTTCATCCTTTTCTCTATTCGTCCGTTAACCTAACTAAAGTTTTATTGTTGATTCAAGTGGAGCATATTTCATAATGCAGTTGTGCTTTCAGCTTTAGCACAAATAAATAATCATGGTGCATACTCTCATGTGAAGAATGTTAATGTTTTATAGTTTGTGATATTTGGGACTGAATATTTTTGTATAGTATGGAATATGGATTGTAATGGCAAGTATTTTTTGATGTTCAGTTGACCCTTTTGGTTACATCACTTCCATCAAACTGAGGCACAGCAATAATCTTCCATGGTTTTAAATGAAAGTTCTTTCCTGGGTGCCACTAATATATTGTGGATTACTTTTCTTAATACTCAATAAGCATGTATGACCATTTTTTGGGATTGTGCTTTTTATGCAACTTTGTTTTGGTTATTTCTTTGGACAGTAAATGTAAATGCTAGGATCTTTGAGAATAAGATTGAAGAGGCGGCCTCTTGATGGATAAAATTTGTTATCCATCATCCTTTTGGGTTTCAGTCTCCTCCCCCTTTAGAGGAATTCCTTTTATTATTATTATTATTATTGGGGAAATCTCAAAATCAGTTGGACAGTGGGAAGCAAATCTCATTTTCTCTGTGGTGCAAGTCTATCATGTGTGGGGTGCAAGTCCTTTCTTGTATAGGGTGCAAGTCTTTCCTGTGCACCCAAAAGATTCCCCTATATATTTTTCATTTTTTATTTTATATGAGGGCAGTGTGTTATATATTGTGCAAGATTTATCTTTGTTTTTGTTTTTCATTTCTTGGATGACCCCATAATGTGTTGTTTTTCCCGCTAATGAAACAAAATGTGATGCAGAATAGGATTAAAGAACACACATTTATTAAAGGATGGGAATCCACCATGGCTGTTGTCATAGGGTCAATTTTCAGCCACAAATTTTTGCTTGCAATGGTACTGAGTCACAGTACTTAGTCTCAGCCAAACAATGCAACACTCACCCACACAATGAGGTTTGACAAGTAATATAGAGTTCACACACACAGCAGCAATTATGGGAAACCCAACCTTTATTATTGCACCAATAATACAAAGGAAAGTCAAGGCAACTCTACAACACTTGATGAATTTCGAGTGCCATAGCCATGCCTATTTAAAGGCTTACAATCAGAACATTTGAATTCGAATAGGCAACCAAAACATAAGGAAAACATGCCACATGGCATGATAGTTGACACCCCAACTGCCAAAGGGTTTACGACAAATTTGAAGTAAGCCAACATGTGTAACTGCCACATTTCAACCTTCCCTTATCCTTGCCAGCATGTCTTTGGTCTGCATAACCACCCCTATATTTTAGGCTTGCCTTTGTCTTGCCTCTAGACAATTTGAACCGCCCATGTCCAAGCCAAACGCAGCCCTGAGTGGTTGTTGTTTGTCTTGGTCAAGCCTAATGCGCCTTGTTTTCCAACCAAGTGCCAATCATGCCTTGTTGTCTAGCCAAGTCAAGCCATCTAATTGTATTGAACCTCCAAGTGTGTTGCAGCCTAGGATTCAAGTCACATTGGTACCTTGCATCTTGTTAAGTGTTAGGGTAATTATGTAATTTGTGTCTTCCTATTATTATTATAAATAGTTGTGTGGAAGGGGTGAACCCTAAGTTTTAGTTTAATATTATTTTTCAGCCGCCTCTCTCTCTCTTCAACTTCTTCTATACATTCAACTTGGTATTAGAGCAACATCTTCCTCCTTGAAGGTTGTTCCTTTCGTTTCTCTCATTTTTTTCCCTTCATCAGTTGTGTAAAAAAAAAAAAAAAAAAAAATCACTTGTGCTTTTAATTTAATAGGTTTATACCCTATAATTTTCTTTTAATTTTTTGCTCATTGTTTGATTGGTTTTTCAATTTTTTCGATTTTTCATCAAAATTGGGTGATTTTTCAAAAGTCTTTGCTTGAGCCCCTTTTAGTTGGAATTTTTTCCTCCCCCTCTCTTCCTTTGGAGTCGACTGGAACCTTAAAGGGGTTTGTTGTCCATGTTTTGAGGTTTTTTGATACTTCCTTTGAGTTTTTGTGAGTTTTGGATGGTCTGCTTCGGTTTTCTTGCTTCAAGTTGATCTGGTTGCTTTGTTCTGGGGTAATCTTGCATTGTTTCAGCCTTTGAAGGTGAGTTGCCGTGTTGGTTGGGTGTTTTCTGGATTTGTTTGATATCTTACTTGTGTTTTTGCATCTTCTTTCTCTCATCACATGGCTGAAAGCAAGGGTCAAGCATCTAAGGCCAAAGAGGAGAGTGGGCTGAGTCGTGGTATGACTCTTGGTGATAGTCCTTTTCTCCAAATTAGCCCTGTCAAGCTTAATGGTACCAATTACTTGATTTGGTCGCGTTTTTGCAGTTTTGCTATTGTTGCTCGCCGTTTGATTGGCTATATTACCGGTAGCATCAAGCAACCTGATGCGGATGAAGCTTTGTCCACTCAATGGATTTTTGAGAATGCTTTGGTTATGACTTGGCTGATCAACTCTATAGAGCCTACCGTTAGTCGGACTTTCTCTTATTGGATATTGCTCACAAGATTTGGACAATTGCCGCTCAGATGTATTCTTAAAAAGGTAATGATGCACAGGTCTATGAGTTGAGAAAGAAGATTAGGGGCTTGGATCAGAGGGATCGTTCTCTTGCAGTATACTATGCTGTGTTGAGTGGCTTGTGGCAGGAAGTTGATTACTACTAGAGTTTCCTAGTTGTTTGTTTCAAGGATGCCACTATGTTGCAGCAGTCTGTGGAGAATGAGCGTGTTTATGACTTTCTTGCTGGCCTGAATTTGGAGTATGATCAGATTTGTGTTCAATTGTTGGGCTGCTCTCCATTTCCCACCTTGTGCGAGGCTTATGCTCTTGTTCAGCAGGAGGAGAGTCGGCGTAGAGCTATGGTGCAAACCTCTATTCAGGATCAGTCTGTGTTGGTTGCAACTCCTAAGTCGCGTGATACTCAGCTTAGTTAGCCTCAGGTTGGTAGTAAGGGTCCCTTGGTTGATCAGGATCGGTTGAAGTGTGATTATTGTGGGAAAGACAGACATGATAGGGAGCACTGTTGGAAGTGCATGGTCGTCTTACTTAGGGCTGTTCAAAAATCCGTTCAAACCGGTAATCCGGACCGAACCAGACCGAATCGTACGGTTTGGTTCGGTTTTATTAAGAATTGGTTCGGTTTCGGATTAAGAAGTATGAGAACCGTAAAAACGGTTCGGTTAATGGATTTTATGAAAAAACCGCGGTTCGAACCGAACCGAACCGAACCGAACCGAACCGAATTTTAAAAGATATATATATATAATATCAAGTTTTATTTTTATTAATTGGTTTTTTATAATTTTAATGATATTAGGACGGTATAGATATGTAATATTAAGTAATACCTTAATATTATTAGTTTTTATCATGAGTTAAATGTAATTAGTTTGAGTAATTATTTTGCTAATATTAACAATTGATTCTTGTAAATAGAAATTTTTGGAACCGTAAACCAAACCCAAACCGAAACCGAACCGTTTTTTCGATTTGGTTCTGGTCCGGTTTTATAAGTGTAACGATTTGGTTTGGTTCTCAAAATCACAGAACCGTTAGGATCGGTTCAGTTCTTGGATTTTCTCAGAACCGAACCAATCCGGACTGTGTACACCCCTAGTCTTACTCAAGGCCGTGGTCATGGTAGTAGTGTTGGTCCTCAAGCTCATGTTTTCGAGATTACTGCTAGTGCCCCCAGTGATACTGGTCCTATTTCCCAAGATGAGCTTCACACTCTCATACGTTTGATGGCCCAGCTTGATTCTTCATCTACTTTAGCTCTTTCTTCTTCTGCTTTTTTCAACTTTGCTTACACAGGTATTTCTGCTAGTGCCCTTAGTACATCTTTGTCGTATTGATTTCGGTGCTACCGATCACATGATAGGTGCCTCTAGTCTTTTCTATTCTTATTCTCCATGTTTTTAGCGAGATAAGCTTAGCGTGGCCGATGGCACTTTATCCTCTATCTTCGGCCAGGGTTTAGTTCATTGTTCCTCTTTACTTTCTCTTCCATCTGTTTCTTCATTTCCCTAACTTTTTATTTGAGATGATCTAAATAAGTGCACTTTTTGACTTTTTACGAAAAGATATGCAGAAAAGTAGAGAGGTGATGTGACCCAAAAAAGATAAAAAGTGTGCTATTGTAGTTCACCCCAAACAAATACTTTCTGTTAGTAGCCTTACTACTTCTATCAATTGCTTTGTAACCTTTTTTCCTACTCATTATGTCTTTAAAGAACTGGCTACGGGGAAAATGATTGGCAGTGGTAGAGCACAAGATGGACTATACTTTTTAGATGTCGTTCCTCCTGCATTATCTTTGTCCTTTTAGGCTCTTTAATGCACTACTAGCTCCTCTCTTCATCTCCTTCATCAGTGGCATCGTCGTTTGGGTTATCATTCCTTTAGTATTTTAGAGAAGCTTTTTCCTTCATTAGTTCGAGATTGTCCTAAGAATAATTTTGTTTGTGATGCTTGTGAGCTTGCTAAGTATAAACGTACTTGTTATCCCGTAATTAATAAAAGTACTTTTCCTTTTATACTTATTCATACTACTGTGTGGGGCCCTTCCCCTGTGGTTTCTACTTTTGGTCATCGGTGGTTTGGGACTTTTATTGATTGTTATTCCCGTGTGACTTGGGTTTATTTACTTCGGATTAAAAATGAGATTTTCTTGTGCTTCCAATTTTTTCATAAAATGGTGTCCAATCTCTTTAATGTTACCATCAAAATTTGTCAGAGTGATAATGGGATTGAGTATGTTGATGGAGCTTTCCAAGCATACCTTGAGGAGCATGGTATTCTTTATCAGACTAGTTGTGTTGGCACTCCTGAGCATAATGGAGTTGTTGAACGCAAGAATGACCATCTCCTTGAAGTTGCTCGCTCCCTTTTGTTTACTATGAAAATTCCTAAGTCTTTTTAGGGGGATGCTGTTCTTACTGCTACTTACCACCTTATTAACCGTATCCCCTCTTGTGTTCACCACTTCAAAATTCCTCTTGAACTTCGTCTTGAGACTTATCCCACTACTTCTCTTTGTCCTTGGGTTTTTGGGAGTGTCAGTTTTGTTCATCTGCAACCTCATACCCGTGGGAAGCTTTATCCTAAGGCTGTCTGTTGTGTCTTTATTAGCTATTCTGCTACTCAAAAGGGCTACAAATGCTATAACCCTCACACTTGGAAGGTGTATGTTGAGTCTTTTTTTACTTGCCCTTTATTTTTTTAGGCAAATAACTTGTCCTCCTCTAACTCCTCAGGGGGAGAGTGTTACAGATGAGATTGCAGATGAGGCGATGTCATATCAGCATGAGTTATCCTTTTTCCTTCCCAGTCAACGAGCTGTTATTTGTGGTGAGAGGTAACCTAAGAGTTTTGTTGATGAGGAGCCTGCATCGGTGGTCGTTTGGATCGGGTTGATGTTAAGACTTATTTTTGGCGTCATAAAAAGTAGATTTCTCCCGTGCTACCAAGTCAATCATCATCCTTCATGGCAGTTCTACATCCAGCTTTCGCTGAATCTACGGGTAATGATCCTTAGCCTAATTCTTCACCAGTTGTTGGTAGTCCTATTGTTGATGATTTTAGTCTCCTTATTGCTCTTAGAAAGGGGGTTAGAGCATGTACTAAACACCCCATTTCTTTGTTTTTATCCTAATTCTTTGTTTTTTTTTATGACTTACTCACCCCAAAAAAAAAAACATCCCATTTCTAAATTTGTGTCATATAATTCATTTTCTTCTACATATCGTACCTTTGTTTCGTCTCTGTCTTCTGTGTGTATCCCATAGGGTTGGAAAGAAGCTATCAATTATCCTAAGTGGAAAATAACTATGGTAGAAGAGACACAAGCTTTGAGCAAAAATAACACTTGGGAGTTGGTTTCTCTTCTTAATGGAAAAAAAATCAGTAGAGTGTAAGTGGGTGTTCACCATTAAACAAAAAATAGATGGGATAATTGAACGGTACAAAGTAAGACCAGTGGTCAAGGGATTTACCAAGACATATGGAATTGACTATTAAGAAACTTTTGCCCCTATAGCGAAGCTAAATTCCATTTGAGCTATTCTTTCATGTGCTGCTAACTTGGGATGGCCTTTACAACAATTAGATGTGAAGAATGCCTTTCTTTATGGTGATTTGGAGGAGGAAGCATATATGGATGTACCTCTAGGATTCTCGTCTCGGTCTAAACCAAACCAAATCAAACCAAACTAAACCTTAAGTCTCATAAAATGGGGTTGGCTATATGAATCATTCTTCTCCATTCGACTCTATCCAAGGCCATTTCGTTAGTCAGATTAAGGAGATTCATATCTGTATTTACTACACTAGTCCACATCAATCTAGGCATATCCCTTCCCCTAACATTACCATCTACTATTACTGTATCCATCTCTTAACTACTGCCTCTGTTGTATATGACCAAACCATCTCAATTTATTCTCTCTCAACTTATCTTCTATCAGTACTACTCTTACCCATTCTTGAATATATTCATTCCTAACTCTGTCTTTTCTGGTCTTGCCACACATACCTTAGTATCCTCATCTCAGTAACACTCATCTTATTTACATGTTGTTTCTTAGTTGCCCAACATTCCGTCCCATACAATATCGCTAGTCTAATAGCCATTGTATAGAACTTTCCTGTTTGGTCTATTGGCACTAAAATACTCTTCTTCGACATTTTCCTATTTAACAAAATCTTGCTAAATAACCTAGTCAACCAAACAATCCCTTCCTTACCTAAACATTTCCACGCTTCAATAGGTATATCATCGGGTCCTAAAGCCATATTCGATTTCATCTTCTAAAGTGCAAACTCTACTTCAAAGTCTTTAATCCTACGATAGAACTTATAGTCCTAGCTTTCCTTATTACTGCCTACTTTCTCCCCTTTTGACCTATCTCCATGTTCCTCATTTAACAACTTCTCAAAATAGTTCTTCCACCTTTCCTTAATCTCTACATCCTTCACTAACACCCTAGAGTTCTCACCCTTGATGTGCTTAATTTGATTAAAATCTATTGTTTTTCTCTCTCTCATCTTAACAAGTTTGTATATCATCTTCTCTCCCTCTTTATTGTCTAGTGTATAAGTCATCATAGGCTACAGTTGAAAAAGTTCGTAGGTTGAAGAAGGCTTTATATGGTTTGAAACAGTCTCCTCGAGCCTAATTTGGCAGATTTCTAAAAGCTATGTTAGAGTTTGGGTATAAGCAAAGAAATGTAGATCCACCATGTTTGTCAAACGCAATGCAAATAAGATAATAGTGTTTATTGTATATGTGGATGACATAGTTGTGACAGGTACTGATGAGGAGGAAGTGACACATCTCAAAATGCAGTTAGCCAAGGAATTTGAGATCAAAGACCTTGGCTTGTTGAGGTACTTTCTTGGGATTGAAGTTGTCAGGTCTGAAAAAGGCATATTTATTCCTCAAAGGAAGTACATTCTAGATCTTCTTGAGGAAACTGGCATTTTGGGTTGCAGACTAGTTGATTCACTGATTGAGACTAATTATTATATTTGCAGTGGCGTTGGTGATCTTGTGGAGAAGGAAAGGTCCAAGAGACTTGCGGGAAGACTTATATATCTATCCTATACTCGTCCAGATATTGCCTATGCGGCCAAGATAGTGAGTCAGTTTACCTGGAGAAGTAAGAAACTGAATGTGGTAGCAAGGTCTAGTGCAAAAGCAGAGTTTAGGGCTGGCACAAGGTGTGTGTGAACTCTTGTGGATCAAGTTGATGTTGAGTGATCTGGGAATTGATCAGACAGGCTTCATTCGACTATATTGTGAGAATAAGGTTGTTATCAATTCAGTTCAACATGACTGGATGAAAAACATTGAAATTAATCGTCATTTTATCAAGGAGAAACTTACTAGTGGTACTATATGCACTCCTTTTGTGAAGTTTGGTGAACAACTTGCGGATATTCTCACCAAGGGAGGTGGGAGTAAACCATTTCATGATGTTCTTAGTAATCTGGGCATGAGAGATATTTTGCACCAGCTTGAGGCGGAGTGTTTGCAAAATATCTTTGTTATTATTTGTTATTATTCTATTTAGCTGTCATTAGTTGTAGGTTTCCTTATTTGTGCCTTGAGGCTTCCATTGTAAGTTTCCTATTATTAATATAAAAGGAAATGACAACCTAATCATTTCCTAAGTTTGTGTTTCCCTTAAACAAACAGAACGTACCTTAGGAAATGTCATGAGAGAATTGTGTTATGCTTATGACTTAATCATAGGCCATTATCTATTTTATGTTGAGAATATGAATAATTATGTTGCGCCTTTGTTTCTTGTAGCTATGGCTTATAAAGGCAGCTGTTGTTATGTTAATAATATGGCATCAGAACATGCAAAAGATTCCATGTTTGAATCTTTCAATTTACTTACTAATTGTAATATTTGTGTTTGTGGCTTGCTTATGGTGGAGAGTTTGGTCACATGCGAGGGGGCATGTTGAAAATATGAGTAATTAAGTTACACCTCTCTCTAATAGCTAAAGCTTTTAGATGGGTTGGTTGTTTACAATTTGACATTATATATGGCTATTCCCCTTACATAGTCTTGCTTAAGATAATCACTAAGGGTTCGTTTGGGATGTGGGTTGGTTTTTTGGCTATTTTAGCCTGGGGTTAAAAAGCCTCGTTTGGGATGAGTTTTTTGACTTTTGTGAAAGAAAAAATGAAATGATTATAATTTGGATGTGATATTTTGTCTTATTGACTTTTTAGTCTATTTTGTGTTTTTATAGCTATTTTAGCCAAAAAGCCCCAAGCTTTTTCTTCTCAAACAAGCTCTAAGTGGCCTTGCCTATAGTAGTTTTTAATGTTTATTGCATTTTTGGTCCAAGTCTGATTCTAGTGAGTTATTTTTTAACATAATTATCATAAGAAAGTATATGAGTGCAAATTTTTTATTTTTATTTTTTGGTGACTGTGTTGGACTGTTGGTGCTGCTTTCTTTGAAAATGTCTCTCTCTGAATGTTTACTGAACACGATCTACTTCAGAGGAAACTGGGGCCTCTGTTAATGTACATGCAGCCTCATGCTAATCACTGGGGCGTTCCCGCCACAATTCTCTGCATAGAGTAGACCCAAAGCTCCAGTGTTTATCTGTGATCAGAACTGTCCTTTTCACCAATTTAACTTGCAGTAAATCAAATGTGGACTCCAAGATATGAGGTGTTGTGACAAAGTTCTCCCTAGTCAGTGCAAAGAATGTTATTGTTGCATTTAATCGGTATCATCTAATTTTAATGGATTTTTAGGGTACGGAAAAATATTCCCAAATAATCTTTTAAGTGGTGGCATAATGCATCTATTTCTAGAACATGATAGCTTTTTTCCTACCTCCACAATTTGGTCTTGAAATTGTCACTCCTTACTCTAATGTTATACTTCTCGCCAGTAAATTCTTATTATTCTGGTACTACTTATCCCTAAGTTATACTTTAATTTAAATAATAATATGTAATCAGAAGTTAAATTCTTTGAATAGTTTAACATAAAAGGCAGCAGCTGTTTATCATTTCAACCATGATAGTTGTGGCTTAGAAGTTAAACTCTTTTGCAGGAAGAATGTGAAGATTTAAAACAAAAAGTGAAAGCTGGTCTACTTAAAAGGCCTACTATGGTAAGTTCCCTCATACTTTGTTGTTTTGTTTTGTTCAGTTGTTCTTTACTTATCCACTGGAAAAGTTATACTTCTTTAATTATATCTATAAGGGAATCAGTTTTGTAAATATTGCATATTTCTATTGAATTGAATCTGATTGGAAGAACTGGTGTCTTCTTTTTCTGTATTTTTTTAACCATCTGAAAAACTCCTTTGGAAAGAAATGTAGTTTGCATTTGAATTTTCTGAGGATCGAGTCAAATAAAACATCAGAACTATTGTGTCTCTATAATATGATTGCTCTGACACTGAATGTCTCTTTTCCTTCTGGGATCCTTGTAATTCCTTTCAACTTTGATTGAACTGGAAAAGAAGGAATCCATGATGCATGCTTGTTCCAGCTTGCTCTGCTATTTTGCAAAATGTAGTGGTCATTGTTTTCAAATCACGAATGGTATTGTGAATTGTTTTGCAAAAATAGTGACTCATGAATTGTAAAATTCATTTTATTTAGCATAATATATAATTTTATATATGATATACATATAAAAATACACATATAATGTTTAAAATAGAATAAATACAATATGGCAAAATTGTATGCATGTATATACATATAAAATCATATATATCAATATAATTAATTGATCGCATTTTATTATTATTATTTTTTGATTTTTGTGAAAATGATGCCATTCTATGCAAACAGAACTGGATTGCTTGAATCACAGTGAATTGCAATTGAATCGTAAGATTCACTCAATTAAGATTCAACTGCACGAATCGAATCGTTTTGCTTGAAAATTGTATCTAACCATATGAATTGAATAACAACCATGGTTGTGGTTAATTAGTTTGGTAAAACAATGCATGCTGCAGTTCTGTTCTATTCTCCCAGGAACTGCTCATTCTTCTTTGGATATTTTTGTTTGTGGGCTTCAACAGATTTAGGATGTATCTTCAGAATTTGAACCATCTCCTACTTTTTGACTACTCCATAACCTTTAGAAAATGCAGTGTGTGTTCCTGGAAATCGCACCTATTTGATGTTGTAAAAATCCAACAAACTGTTGCAAGCAAGACTGATTAATTATTATCTTTCTCTAGCCCCAAGTCTGTGCAACTTGTGAATTGCCATTCCTCTACAACTCAGGTTTTCTTAAGCTGGGTCTTTCTCTACCCGTCTAGGGAACATTTTTACCTGTAGCAGATGAAGATTGATTTGTGCTCCTGCCACATGTCACATGGGCATTGGTTATATCTTTGTGCCTCAGTGGGATGACTTCTCATTGTAACCCAGCCTTTTGTGGTAGCCTACATGGGAATATCCATCCTCAAATCATTCCATTCCATAAAACACTAGGTACATACTGTAAGCATAAGTGGAACTCAAGAAAACATGAGCTTAGTTTATTTTATCAGAAAATTTAACATTTAAGAACATTTTTTTTTTTCCCTTTCACCAAGTACTTTAAATTGTTTAATATATTGTATCTTACAGTTAATGGCTTCACTTTGTCACAACATCAAACAATTAGAAATCAGTTTGTGTCTCAATCTACAATTATGTATTCAAACTTTGCTGCTACCGTATGGATTTTAATATTCTTACCGTCTCTGTTGCGCATTAGTGTTATGTATTCTGATTATAAACTTTGATTAAAACATTTTATCTGACAGGTGGAGCTTGAACAGAAGGCCAAAACTCTGCATGAAGATATAACAAAGCACGTATGAATTTCCACTTCAGTATTGTTCACAAGTGCATTATGTCATCTATTTTCATGTCATCTATTCTGTGCTTCCATAGAAGAATCCGAGTGTTGTACTAGAATTTCTTCCATCAATCCTTAGAATGAACCATGTGAGTGGAAAAACAAAAGACAAATAAAATGAAACGAAAGGCCAATATGCCCTTTGAACTTGTTGTGACAACTTCCGGCTTTCTGCTGTGTTAAAATCTGTTTCATAGGAGGCCTTGATTAGAGGTTCAAGATTTCGCTCTTTATATCGTACCAAATTATTTTATGTTTGTTAGATAGCTTGATATAGATTGTTGTTAGGAAATGGGCCCAACAATATATATGAAGCTATCTAACAATTTTCACCCAACCTAGTTGGGATTGATTTGGCTCGCTTTGATGCTTTTTGCACTCATCCTCTTTTTCCTTTTTGTTGTACTAATTTCATCTCTATCAATAAAGTTTGTTTTGCTTATCAAAAAAAAAAAAAAAAAAAAAAAAAAAAAAACAATTTTCACCCATGCTTGTGTTTATTTGTTAGTGTGTATGCATTGGAGAGAGTGTTTCCCATAAGGTCATACTTCTAGAATTTGTGTTATTATGTTTTTTGTTCTGATATTTATTGCAATGGGCCATCATAAACTGGTGGTTTTGTGCTTCCACTTGGCCAATGTATCCTACCATTCCTTTTGCTAATTAATTAGTGATAATCAAATTCTACCCTTAGGATGCCAAATTGTGTCATAAAATAGTAATCTTCTTGTTTTGTTATGCATAGCATTTGAAGTAGGTCCTATTGTTTTATCTCACTTAAATGTGCCTATTTGTCTTACCATTTATTTATGAATTGATATTAATATGATTACTGTCTATGTTACATGGATTCTTGAAAATAAATTTAATACCCATATTAGACACCGAACACTTAGACAAGGGTGTGGGATGTGTTTGATATTTTTCATGACACTTCTTAGATATATGTATTTAATTCTATCATTAAATGAATATATTGTTGTATAATTAGGCTATAAATTGAGTAAAATGTCTTTTTGATATTGTATGTTACATATAACACCATTTTATCTAACATAATACATTAAAAATATGATTATTATTTTTTTTTTGACCAAGTCAACGTACACTTAAAGTTAAGGTTTGATGCATCCAACCTCTAGATGTGTACCCACACTTGGCACGGGTACCCGAGTCCATGTAACATAGATTACTATAAATATATCATTTCTGTTATTTTATTATCATTCCATTGATTATGCAGACAATTTACTTGACTAAACTATCCTAGAATTTCAGTTAAGAACATCTGAATGCTACCTTGGTAGTTGTACTAAATATGATTTGAGGATATGAGTTGTGTTTTGAGTTTGAGTTTTGAAATTATGATTTGAGCGTAGAAAATTTGTTTGGTGAATGAGTTTTGAAAAGAGTTTTGAATTGAGTGGGGAATTTTTGATGTAACATATGATATTTGATACAAAAACTTACAACTCATAATCAAACACACAGCTCAAAATTCTATTCAAAACTTATAAATTTTTTTAAAAAATTCCAAATTTTTTTTATTTAAAATATAAAAAATAACAGGTGCCAATTGTAAAAAATAAAAAAATAAATATTGCATTGTTTCGGTTAACCGGCCGGACATCTGGGAGGACGACCGGTTAGTCCAAATTTTCCCGCCTTGGAAAGAGTTTTTAAAAATGGATGTGGAGTTAATTTTTGAAAACTGTAACCAAACACCACGTGAAAATCAAGTGGTAGAAATACATTTCAAAAACTCTTCCAAACAGAGCCTGTAATCTTTCTGTTTATATGTTTTCTGTTGCTTGATATTATGTTTCTGCTTATTTTTTCTTTGTATTTGAACAATTTCAGTGCATTGCCAAAGAGCTGGCTTTATTACAAAACCTCATTGATCGAGCAAATGAGAAAGGATGGAGAGCTGAATATCCTTTTGTGATATAGTTTTGAAATGCAGAGTCACATAGTGGATTTGCTGAGAACCTATGATAGCTTGTCACACACATCACTAGATTAAGCGAATTACTATGAAGAATCTAAAACTATTCTTTCATAAATACCAACAACTAAAATCTTCATTTGATCAACAAAAGTAATATGCAGAAGCAAAAGAAGTTAAAATTGTTTGATTTGTGGACCGCAATATCCAATTTGAATTGTCCATCTAAAATACTTTCTTTGATTTATTATTTCAGACTTCAGATGTAAAAGGATATTTACTAATTGGATTTTGTTAATGTGTGCCCTTAGGGCACTTGTTATGATGATTAGAAAGATTGTACATTTTGTATGGAAGTGCGTGTAATAAAGAATGTACAATCTTTTTAAACCTTCTTAACATGTATCCTAATGGCACACGTTAACAAGAACCTTATTAATAATTGTCATGGTCACTCACCACATTACTTTTGTTCATTTGCCTTTGGTGGGCATCCACACACAATAATGTAAATGCTCATACATGTATATATGTAAGTTGTTTAGTTTTTACAAGGTGACAACATTTGCTGTAAAAGGTTAATGTGACCCTTAACCTACATGGTGTTCTACGCTCTTTGAATACTTGGAGAGAAGACAGTTGCTTCAGAAACCATCAGAACAGTTACGATTACTACAAAAGGTTCCCAGGGCGCTTGCAGATATATCAGATTTTGAACCTACGTCGCAAAAATCAATGCTCAAGGGGAGTTCGGAAACTCCTGGTGATAACAACGGTGGCAATGGAATTTCTTTAGGTATAACAGATGCGGGAGGTTGGTTAAGTTTCTACTATTATGCCTGCATTTCCATTAAAAATCTTTGGGATGTTCTGGAACAGATTTCTAAATCTAACTGTAATATTTAAATTTAGTTTTGGTTTCAAGCCACTTCAAATTCCAAAATTCAGACAATGTAGTTTTGATTTTTCTTTTGTATAACTTTCATTGCTTCAACAAAGTTTCTTGAAATTAAGAAATTATGTAATGAAATCAATCTGTAGAAGGATCAATGACAAGCCTAAAATACAAATTCTGATCTGAAATTGAAAGTTATATTTGGGAATTATATTTTCTTACCCTTACTGTGACTAACCCTAGGTAAGACTTATATTTCTTAAAAATATGCAATATCTCCTCATCTTGTCATGGAAGTGGAGTATTACTTGTAATGTTCTATCATACACTAAGTTTTAACATTTTATTAAATGGAATTGTTCCATTTTATTATTCAAATTATTGAATGCATTTCTATATATATATATTTATCTATTTAGGGGAAATGTAATATGACACTATTTCATAAAATCCTACTCCAACATGTAGCTTCCAAGTGAAACAAGATGGGATTCCTTGTATTGTATGAAAATCAATAGAACATTTCAAACGGCATGTGAAAATAGTGGTTTGAGAAAATAGGAAACATGGTGTTCTCAATCTCCAGTTCGTAGTTGTTAAATATAAAATTCTCTTTAGCAGTTAAATATTAACTATAGGAGTAGCCCTCTAGTCTTTGCATAGTTCAATAAGATTATATTTTGTTTCAAATTTATGACAATTTATATAATGTATGCAGGTGATGGAGCTGTCACCAATGGAAACTCCTCTTTTGGAAATATTGGATCTAGTTCAGCTAATGATGGAAATGGAAATGGAAATGTGCAAGCAACACAAGGGAATAATGCTGGATGCAATATACAAGGTTTAAATGATATCTTATTTTCTTTGTTTGGGTTTATCAAGTGATATGTTTGAATATCAGAGGCAAAGGCTCCATTTTGAGTAGCAGTTAGTTGACATATATGCCTTCTGAAATTGTATTCTTGTGTTGTGCACATATTCATCTTTAGTGATTACCTATTGCTATATAATTTGTTGTTTCTTATAGTTATAATCGATGAAAGGATGAACCTTAGTTCAGTCTTGATCTATGAAGCACGGACACCTCTCCGAGGGCTCCGTACCAGTATTGGACACGTGTCGGACACAGACACGCGTCGGACACGCTGTGGACACGTGTCCGACACGCACTAGAGAGTGTCCAATTTTTTTTTTTTTTTTTGAAGCCGGACACGTCCAGGACACGTTATGGACACTTTCGGGACACGCACGGGGGTCAATTTCAGAATTTACAAAATATTTTTGGGGTCAATCTGTAAAAAAACAAAAATAACTTCTGTTTGCCCTAAATCGATCAAAAGCCCTAAATCGATCAAAGAGCTTAGCGGAGAACAAAAAGAGAAAGAGAGAAAGCGAAGATAACAGAGGAGAAATAGAACCTGGTCGCTCGTCCGTCGCTCGTCGCTGCTCGTCGCTCGTCGTCGCTCCTTGGCCGTCGCTCGTCGCTCGTAAGGTACACCTTCTTCTTCCTTCCTCGGCTTCGGTCTTCTTCCTTCTTCTTCTAGTCTTCGTTCGTCAGTCGATGTCTCTCTCTCTCTCTCTCTCTCTCTCTCTCTGTCTGAGTATATTTTTGTTTTTTCGCGCCTTTATTTTATTTTTTTTTTCTATTTTCATTTTATATTTTTTTTCCCTCTATATGTCTTATTTCAGAATATATATATATTTATTAATTAGTTTTGTTAATATGTCTTATTTCAGAATATATATATATTATTAGTTTTGTTAATTTTAATAATAATGTGTGTTTATTAATTTTATTATAGGAACAAATTTGTAATTCTGAAACAATGGCTACTACATTGGATAATTCACATTTGTAATTCACATTTTCTGATATTTATGGATTTTGTAATAGATGATAGTTGTTGGTACATTGGATAATTTTATATTTTGTGGTTTGATTTTCATGCATTTTGTAACAAATGATGGTTGGTAGCTTCGAATGACATGTTATGTATTGATGGAATGCAATTTTATGTTATTTCAATGTTTTTTTAATTTTTTTAAATAATTTTACGACATGTAATAAATAAAATTAATTATATGTATTGAACGTGTCCCCAGCGTGTCGTGTCCCCCATTTTTTGAAAATTTGCGTGTCGGCGTGTCCGTGTCATGTCCATGTCGTGTCGCGTGTCCGTGTCCGTGCTTCATAGGTCTTGATCCCAATGATACGTTTTTTACAAGTTGCAATTTGACCATTGTGGCTATTTGAATCACCCTTCCCATGTGGCTAGCTTTGTAGGCGCCACGTCATCTCCGTCACATGCCCATCTTCCTCCTCGTGGCAAGCCCTCAAGGGTGCCACTAAGGGTGTTCAAAAACCCGCCGGGCCTGACAAACCCGACCCGACCACTAACAGTTGATTTTGAACTTAAACTGGGTCAGTTGCAGATAGAGAATGTCAATTTTCGCGGATTGGTCAGACTCGATCTAATCTATTTAGTACTCATCTGTATGTGTCTCATTTTTATTAGTGGTCCCATATGCACACTTATCTCCCTATTCATAGGGTTTTGCACAACTTTGACAGCCCTTCCCATTAACGAAGAGTCTCTCTCTCTCTCTCTCTCTCTTCATTAAAGTGCTGACTCTCTCTCTCCTCTTTTCATCTACCCATATTTCTCTCTATCAGTTAAAGCGACTGATCTCTCTCTCCTATTTTCATCTACCCACCACAAAAGTCTCACTTTTCTACAACATTATTATTGTTTGTTTAACATCTTCCACCATCTCTCTCTCTAGGAAACCCCTTTCCTCTTCATCCCTTTCCTAACTCTTCGAACTCTATCCCCAAGAAACTTTAACGGTTGCAGCACAAATCGATGATGTTAATCGTTCGTAGTAGACAATGGCATAGGCTATGGTGTTGATCCTTGTTCGTAGATAATGGCGTTGGTGTTGACCCATGGTGTCGGTGGTGTTTATCAATGGTGATAGCATTGAACACCAATGATTCTTCTCTCTCTCTCTCTCTCTCTCTCTCCACACATTTTTTCTCTCAGATTTGTTTGGTATTTCTCTTTGAGTTGTAAATATGTTTGAATGTGGGAATTGGTTTGAACCAGAATCATAGTTTGAGTTGTGTATAACACTGACTGAACCGACTACAAAACTGAATGGTTTCACGTGGTCGATTTCGAATAGCAAGTCGGTTGAGAATGGGTGACTATTTTTCCAACCCGATGTATTCGGTTTGCTGGCCGGTTCAAGGGTAAACCCGACTCAAACCAACCCGTGAACACCCCTAGGTGCCACGACGTCTTATGAGCAGGTTGTGTGCCCAGCCTAAATGGGAGTGCATCAACCACTAGGTATGGTAGCTTGGCCTACTAACGCGCTTGGTACCTTAGTCGCAAGCCAAAGCACCTATAGACCTTGTGAATAAGTTGAAGTATGAGGAGCCCTGAGGTAGGCAAGGCCCATAGCACCACTTGACTAAGCCAAGCTTGCCTAGTCGGCACCCTATGGCTCGGCTAGACAAGCTCTATGCCTATAGGGTATGTCAAAGAGTGGCTAGGAGTACCACTTGGCTTGACCAATGTACCCTTGCTCAGCTACTCTCACTAAGCAACAACGTTAGCCTTGTTATCAACTCGGCAATGTCTCCCCTATGTCTTTATCCCCTATCTAGGACTTATATTATACATATCAGTAGTCATGGTGTGGTTCAATGTGGTTTGAGGGTAAAACTATAACCACACCGTGAATGGTGGATTGAAAACTAAACAAACTGCGGTTTACGCGGTTTCAATTTGTTAATTGATTGAAGAATAATCTTAAACAATTATCAAGCATTTGCATAATATATAATACTAATTTACATAATATTTTTCATATATATAACACTAACTTGCAATAAATTCCACATCTTAAATCTCTTTCACATTGATGTTACTTTAATATTTCATTAGAGGTAAAACATATATATATATGTATTAACTGTAGCAGAGTGAGGCGGTTTCAAAGGTAGATTATAAATTTCAAACCGCAGATCAAACTAACTAGCATTTAGTGGGTAGATCGGTGCGGATTGAGAGATATTTTGCACAGCCCTAGTAATCACTACTGTCATTGTCACCATCTTGGCATCCTAAGGTAGGAGTAGGGCCTAGGTATCCACTACTCGAGCTCATTGGAGGATTGTGGTTTCAAGCCTAGGCCATTGGCACGTCAAGCCCCTTCTTATCTGGCCTTAAAGAGAGAGGGTTGTTTACCTAATGTCGGACACCTCAAAAGAGGTATCATACCTACCACCTTTTTTGTTACATGATACATTCTCTGGGGTATTATACCTATCTTTGCACTCCCATAATATAGCCTCCGAGGTCTTAATGAGACACGGAGGTAGACCTAATATCCCCTCTCTGTCGAGGCAAGAGAAGCTGACCATCTGTCCATAGGTGAGCTAGTCTCCAATGGTCTTGGACCCTATGTAACAAATCATCCTCCTCCTTTTTCTAGGGCCTAGAGGTACTCACTGCCATCCTATATCATAAAGTTTGTCTTGGTTCACTCTTCTTTTGCTTTCGGCAACTCCTGGCCATTAACGTGTCCACCATCTTTTCAGAGATCCATGACCGACCACCTCACATCCAAATACCTACAACCATAAATTTAATGGAGTAGCATGGGTTTCTCTTAAGCTAAATTGAACAAAATGATGTCACGTGAAATGATGATTATTGAAAAGCTCATGTTATTAACATGAATGCAATACTAGATATGTAATACTACTACTTGTTTTGTGCTAGGTAATTTTGTGAAAAAGAATCTAATTGTTGTGTACTAATTTGTAGAGAAACATTAGACATTAGACGTACACTAAGTCAAATTTTTTTTTTTCTCCAAATTGGTTTTGGATTGGAAAAAATGGACAAAAATTATTCGTTGCATGAAATACTAGTGGAAAACCAAAGTTCTAGTGTTTCTGAAGTCACCGTAGCACTAATAAGTATACGAAAACAATAAATTGCTATGGCACTTACAATATTATCAAAAGTTGTTCTTGTTCGTATTGATAGAGAAAATATTTAAAATTTGTTTGAGAATCAAGGAAAGTAGAAAGGAAGGGAGCCGGGGGGGGGGGGGGGGGAGGATAGAGAGAGAGAGAGGACATGATGAGTGAGTTAATATTTTTTCATTGTTATTGCATGTACTTTCTTTTGTTTCCTTTTCCTACACTTCTAGAATCTACCTTTTCTTACATTTTCACTTACAATGGCAAGCCCATAAACCCTTCGTAAATCCTTAGCACAACCCTTTAAATGTGTTTGCTTATTATCATCCCATATTTATTTTTTCTTTTTGTTTTCATAAAAGGACATCCTCAAACCTTGAAACTCCTTTGACTTTGATTTATTCTTAATTTTTTAAAAAAGTTTAATTATCACATGTCTAAAATTGTATTTGGTTATAAACCTATTCTTATTTCAATTATTATACTTTAAAAATATTAACTTTCCGAAATTGCCCTTTGATAGTACATTTTTTGGGAAACATCAATTGTCATAATTGTACTTTTTGTGGTGTTAATGAATTTAAAAGAAGGGCAAAATAAGAAATTCATATTATTTTAGTCATTGATTTTTGAAAATGAACTAATTTTGGGACTGAGGCACTAAAGAAAATGAGAATTTAGGGGCTGGATATAACTTTCAATTTAACAAAAGATCGAGAAATTTGGGCCATACGGAACACCAAAAGACACAAAGGTGTCTTAAAAGGACAAGTGAACAAAAGAAGGAGATCTAAGGGTAAATGTTATTTATATTATAACAAAAATGTAAATAGTTATTAATTAATTCATGTGAAACCCACAAGAGAAAGAGAGAGAGAGAGAGAGAGAGAGAGAGAGAGAGAGTGAGAGAGAAAAAGAGTGAGAAATAAAAAGAAAGTGCATTGTTGTAGAAAGAAAAAGAGTGAGAAATAATCGGGTCCGGCAAGAGTTAAAAAGAAAATATTTGAGCTAACAATGAAGTTTTTTAAATGTTGAATGTATTATAAACAAATTAGCAAAGTAAAGGATGGTACTAAGTTATCAATGCACATTATTATCTATTCTAGTCTTTATTTAAATCTAAAACATATCACTTGATATGTTTTAAAAGGAGTTGTAATTATAAAACATTAAAATATCTAAAGAGTAAAAAAAAATAAAAAGTTCGAATTTACAATTGATACAACTATTTTATGCATTAATACATCTTACCTTCCCTAAAAGCAGTTAGAATTTCTCTAGTGATATGGTCACTTTATTTGTGGTCACCTCGATCCAAGAGCGAAAACTCTTAAGGTTGAGGTGAGGTAAAATACCAAATCCATGTACTTTGTCCTCAAGGAACAAAATTTTGTTAATTTTCTTTTTTTTCTTTTTTTCTTTTTTTTTCCCATTGAAACGGCCAAAAAGTTTTTCCCTTGAGATCCCGAAATGAAACATTAGTGGAATATCAAAACTCTAATGTTTCCACCGAATTGCTTAGAAATGCACCAGAGTACTACAAAACATACCCAAATAACGAGTAGTTTCTAAGATAAAACAAGCAAGATTAAGTCACTTATTTTATTTCTTTATTACCATAAAAAAATTGTCACCTCTTTTTTGTTCATCCATAATACTATTATAATTTTGCCACTTTTATTTTATTTTATTATTTTTCTTATAATGGAAAACCCCTTTCCCCAACTAGGCTTTTAAATCTTTTGTGTTATGAGTTTCTAATATTCATATATCTCTTTTTAAATTTTTAGGGCAAGAAGAGGAGCTACATCAACATGTTTAATTATTTAACTATTAAGAATATATTAACATTTGCATAGGCTTTAGTTTATATTTCCGAACATTTTCATAGTTTCCAAATTCTTTTGTTATTTCCTTTATGATTCCAAAACGTTTCCGTTTCCAAGCTAACTGAAACAACATACTAAAGAGAAATTTTATCGTTGTTTGCCCCACATTATTTGGTGAAGTGTATGTGAACTGTGAAGTGCCTTGTGAGTGTGAGTCTTGGACCTTAATTGTACAATGTGTTTTAAAGATGTGCAGAATTGCACAGGCAAGGTGATACAAAAGGTAACAAACCTAGCTAGCACCAATCAAAAATGTAGTGTAGGTCCCACACGAAGACTTGTAGCCTCAATAGAGGTTTATTGTGGTACTGGCGACCTAGATCCACAAGCTAAAGCTCCCGTGGCTTGGGGCCAAGTGAATGAGGGGAGGTGAAGGTACAAAGTCCATGTACTTTGTCCCACCTTGCTTGGTGAAGTGTGTGTGAAGTGCCTCATAAATATGTTTGGACCTTCATTTTACGATACAGGGTTGGGGTATTACCTTATCATAATAGCATAAGCAATATAAAATAAAATAAATTTGACAATAGTTGATAAATATATAGAAGTTGGTCGCATCGTCAATAAATTGACAGTTTTGTTTGAAAGTGTGACATGGAAATTGTAATGCGATGGTTATAGAAGAAATGTTAAGTCTAATGTCATTACTTGAAGCTCAGCGGATTGTACCTGCAGTAGTTGGAAATGAGAAAAGGAAAAAGAAAGAGTTGAGGCTGCCACACTCGGATCCTCTGCAGTCCACCAGAGGGATTTTTCTGCAGTGTGTCAAAATGACGCCATTTTGGTCAAAACGACATTGTTTTGTTTAATCCGACAAAAAAAAAAAAAAAAAAAAGGAAAAGAAAACATTGAGAAAGGAGACCAGAGAATGAAACAGAGATCCTGCTGGAGCCCAATCCTCGTCCCCAACGCCGACGCCCCTATCATCCTCCTACTTCTTCCCTGCTATTGGCCACCCACACTGCCCCTCTCTTCCTCCTAATTTTCCTTTTCTTTCCTCTAGAGGTATGGTGCCTTTTGCAGCTTAGGGGGGAAAAAAAAAAAAACGCAGAAGAAGATTCACGGAGAGAGACCCAATCCATTGCAGCCGGTACCGGAGCCATGTGCCCTCCAATCTGCCACCACCATCTGCGAGAGGATCTCTACATTCACGACCACCACCGTCACATTCACAGCCACCAAATCGCGATCGATGAACTCCCCATTTCTCTCTTAGCACGACCTTTTTTTTTTTTTTTTTTTTTTTCTCTCTCTCTCTCTATCTCTCTTAAAGTTTTGTGAGATCTAGGTTGGGCGGTCGCAAGTTAGAGGTCGCTGGAAAGGAGGGGGGAATGAGGGGTTGGAGGAGGGAGGGGACCGGCAAGGTTGGGATGGTGGGGTGGAGAGGGAAGGGGTAGGGAGGCGAAGGGGGTTGAGGATGGTGGCGGCGGCGGCAGTTGGAGGGGTTGGGGAGGGAAGGGATTGGTGGGCTCCAACAGACAGAGATGGGGATGAGGTGCTGGCGTTGGGGACGAGGGTTGGGTTCCGGCGGGATCTCTGTTTCATTCTCAGGTCTCCTCTCTCAATTTTTTTTTTTTTTTTTTTGGCTTAAACAAAACGACGTCGTTATTACCAAAACGACGCTGTTTTGATACATCGCAGAAAAATCCACTGCAGAGGATCTGAACGTGAGGCTACCACGTGGTCCCTGGGGTAATAATAAACTCTCCATCTAATATATAGTAATAGATTCTTCATTTTATTTAAGACATAAAAAGGGAAAAGATTTTATTAGGTTAGATTGCACTTCTAATATATTTGACTAGGTGAATTTCATATGATATTCAAGGTCACAAGAATTTAATTTTGGTGAATGATCTTCTAGGACACAAAATTGATTAGGCAAACAATCATCCACAATAGCAGTTGATCTCTCTCTACTATGTTCTCCGTAAGATTCTTTAGGGACATTATTTGGTGTTAGAGCCATGACAAACAATACACGCATCAAGCTATTAGAAAGTGAAATGATGTCTCTCAGTGTTATAGTAAGGAATGCCTTGAGCAATATATAAATAATTTCTCAACAAGGGAGTATATTTGAGTATAATGAAGAGAAATGAAGAAAGAAAGAACGAGCAAGAGCAAAACCTAGACGTGGTTTGTTGCTTCCTTTTTATATATGAGTCGTTTACTCCGGCAAACCCCTTATCCCGGCACCCCCACCTCCTGCAGCCCTTCTGCGTCACCCCATCACCTCCCTAGCTCCCCTTCTTACCTCCACTGCCGCACAATAACAACCCTCACCCATCTGAGCAAATCTTTTTGGAACTTTTTTTTTTTTTTTTTCTCCCTGCATTTCAATTTTGTTTAGATAACTAGTGACGAATGAACTTGGTTGTTCAACACAACTGAACAAACCACTTAGTTCGAAAAGACCAAACAAGTCCAATTTGATCAGTTATAGCCAGCCGAACAGGAAAAATTGGTAAAATTAATCACGTTTGAGCTTAGTAGTCTGAACAACCTTAAAATGTTCGAATAACAGAGCCGAACTGAGCTTCAACTCCATTTTTTTTTTTCAAATAGCATAAAATGCATCAAAATGATAACTAACTACACCCAAACATCTCTTTAACACCAAAATCTTGTAAATAATCTATTTACAATTATCATATATATGTTTGAAACTATCAATTTTCTTTTTCCTTTTAATTTTTTTTAATTTTTTTGTGTTCTTTACAATGATTTGCTTTTGATTCGCACGCTGGGAATCTATTTCTACATCACCATATCGCTAATGAAGTGGCAAACCACTTTGACATGCCTAGTTGTCTCATTAAGCACTTATTAGTAGTGTGATATAACACTTAAACCTGATTTTCATACAATATCTTGATGAACATATTGGTTATATATTCTAGTTCTGTTTAGAAAAGTGGTTGAAGCACATAATTTCATTAGCCTCAACTTTATACAAAATCATTCCTATTCACACAAATATTAGATTGGTTCCATATAATTCGTATGGGGTGCAAAATTTTCTCAAATCATGCTACTTGATTGGTGTGGCAACACTTTTTTGTAGCACCCTTCAATGTTTTTAAAACCAGACTGGACCAGCCAATTTGACCGGTTGACCGGTCTAGGTTTTGGTCCGAATACACTCTCAAACCCGGCCTAACTTGAAAATTGGCATTTTTCAGTTAAACCGGCCAAACCGATGGTTAAACTGGATGAACTAATGAGGGTTGGAGACAACTGGCCGAACCTGTGACCCCTCCAACGCACATGGTTCAAGCCTTGAAAAAGTTAGCCCTCAGGAATCGAACATGGCACCTCTTGCTCAAAAGGCTGACTCATTTCCACTAGGGCATCTGTTAGTAAAAATTATGCTTGGTCTAAATCGACAAAAGCTAAGCAATAATTTAAACAAACAACCAAACGGAGAGATCAAGCGCCTGTATTTTTTGATTCAAATGCCTTGAAAGTACAAGGACTTCTTTGGGAAAAAAGTTACAATCAACGAGATCAAACTAAGTAAACAAAGCAAACAAGAGATGATTTCAAGATGAAACCACCAAAGTTTACAAAGGTTACAAGTTACAGAATAAACCACTCCCAAATTGATAATCTACTTCCAAGGTAAAAACTAAGTTGTTGTTGTGTTGATGATGTCCTCCTCTTTACAAATCTTTGGCTTTTATACTTCCTCCTCTTTCCTTGGCCCATGATCGCATATTCCTTCTAACCTGCAACTGCATAACTGTCATGGTAACTGCCTCTTCACTTGAAAGCCTTCAAAATCTGCCAAATCCTCAACTCCACTTGTCGAACCATCTTTCGTCCATGGTGCCATGTGCCCCTCATTATTCTGAGCGATACCTCGACAAAGAACAAGCCTCAATTTGTGAGCATCATCTCCTATAAATCAGCCCACTAAGTCACAAATTGGCTGGTAACTACCCCCAGAGCATTCCTACCACTTTCTGCACATGTTCACCTTTTTTCATGCCACCTATCCCTCTGGTTAATGAAAGACTCTCACTTTGACTTTGCCATGTGTCATCATCTAACTGATACACCTGTCAATAGGAATTTTACAAAAATAGACACAAACAATGCCCCCCTTGTTTAAGTTAAATAAACAATAATGATTTTAACTTAAACAAGTCCATTTTCTGGGCCCTGATAAATAACTTACTTAATTCAAATAAACCCAAGCACTGGGCACAACATAAGTTATAAAAGTTCAAACTTTTCAACTTCATCCTCCTTCCTTCGAAACTCTCATACCAGAACACCAAACAACTCAACCTTGAACCATGGCTCCCAAGAAGTCGAAATCTCAGAAAGAGGATGAAACTAGTGATGAACACCTTCGATTCCCCAAAACCATTAGGGACATCACCAATCCTTTGAAGTTGGACCTAACCTTGATCCCAAGTACCACCACCAGCCATAGCAACCCTAGGACCTACATTCACAGCCTACTTTCCAGATGAAATAGCTCCATATTACCCACTTGCCAATGGCGAAACCCTGCTTCTTAACCAACCAAAACTCAATTGGGTAAATTGGGATAACAGCAAAAACCCTTTCCAATCATGGAGGCAACCAGATTCTACTTGACAAAGTTGGGTCAAACGAATTGAAGCTTGTGACTTAGATGTGTGGAAACGTCTAGGCATTAGTGAGATAATTTGACTGTCGACCCTTAAATTTGATATGAACAAGTGGTTAATTGCTACTACAGCTACTAGTTTTTGGCCACAATCTTGTGCCTCAATGCTTCTAGGATTTGGCATGATATCCCCTACCATTCTAGATGTAACCCACTTAACTGGACTTCCCATCCTAGGGTTAGAAATCATTGCCTTACTAGAAACTCCACCAATAGCGTTCACTCTCAATACAAAAATGAGTTACACTGAATTCATTAAAAAATACAAAGGTAAGAGAAACACCCGTCGATGACCAAGAAAGAGTTGTCTTTTACCTAGTTTGGCTTTGTCAATTAATTTTTTGTGTTCTTGGTTTCAAAATTACTAAAGAATACCTTCCATTGGCCTTATGCCTTCAAGATGGCCAAGCCATGGCTTTTGCTTCTTACTTGCCACCCTCTATAAAGGCATGTTTTGTTTTGTTGATAAAAAGATATTCTCTAACTGTGGCGGACTATTCTGGCTTTTCCAAGCTTGCTTGTATGCCTACTTCCTTGAGGTACAACCTCCCAAGCCAAACACCATGATCCCAAACCACCACTCTTACACATATTACTACCTAACCTTTGTTGATAAACCCAATACCTCACCACATTCTTCAATTTTCCATTTGGTACAAACCCCCTTCTCTTTAGGCCATTTCATGACTGTCGATTCTCCTCCTCCAGACTAGAGCATCTCTCCATGAATCCTTCCAACTTGACGGATGACGAAATAAGGTCTCAAGTTGAGACATGGAAGCATGTTCTCACCTGCAGGCACATTCTAGTTAGTTGTTCTATCTCTTCTACAAGAACGTCTAGCTGCAGCTTTGAAAGCTACTGCCCCAAACAATGGTCAAGACAATTTGGGCTTACTCAATGCACACCATACCCCTACTTTCATTCCACCATCCATGAAGAAGTAGGAACAAGGATCAGCATCAAAGACCCTTCTCAAGCAAAGCTGATGCAAAAAGAAAATGAAAATCTTCTCAAGAATTTTAGCACTTCTTCAAGCCTATCTCTGATCTCACCAAAGGTTTTGAACACTGATGGACCCTTATGGCTGCAGTGATCTTCCCCGAACCTCTTAAGACTTGTCTTAAGGAAGTATCCATCGATAACCAGGGCTCTGAGCCACCAACCTCAAGCCTCAAGACTACAAGTAAACCCACCTTAGCTTTTAAACAATCAACTTACTTCCATCTTTTGAATTCTCTCTCATTCTCAATCTCTTTGACTTCTTGCAGTCAAATCCACTCTCATGGTACCTCCTCCTGCCATTGAAGTCCCAATCAAAGACAAAAGCAAAGGCAAAACACCAATGGATCCAAATGCCAACCAAAATGCTCCTCCTTCTGTGCCTAAGCTTATGGGAGGCTCCATTACAGCTCTTTAAGCACAAGAACAAAGGAGGACAAGGGCAACTCAATCATCCTCAAGAGAAATGAGGGCAAAGAAAAGGCAAGAGCCCCTTGTTACAACTTTGCCTCAAGAAGATTTTAATCCCACATTTAGTGAGTGGGACATTCCATTCAACCAAGTACTTGAACCAACAACCCTCAATCCTTCAGACCAAACATATCAGGTATAATCCCTCACCTTTATGCTCACACATCTCTTAGCATCATCATGTAACTCATCTCAAATTTTTATCTTCTACAGAGAAAAAGGAGAAGAATTCTCATTTCAACTGATGTTGAAAATGAAGAGAACCCAAGCTCATCTCCCAAAGCAGCTTCTCAAACACATCCCCGCTCCTCTAAGAATGAGCCAAGCACTCCAATCCCAAACCAACCAGCTCCACACATCAGTTCTGATCCACCCCCTATCAACCTTAGGATGTGACTCTTGGAGTCTTTCCAATGAAGGTTCTTTACCTAGGGGCAACTGGGCCATCAAATTTCCGTCAGTCATCTCCTCAAATCATGTGTCTGAATCTACCAGCTCTCCAATTGAACAACCTTCCAATTTGCAAGAAGAAAGGATTGACATTGATTCATCTCCAAATGGTCAATCATCTCCTATCGGTGAGCCCTTTGAAAGGGAGACTCCTAAGAGTTCTCACCCATCATTCAATGAACCCATTGAACTTCCTCAACCTAACCTCCAAGTCACTCATGGTAAGCAAGCTTCCTAATTCCCTCTTTATTGTTAATTCCTTTCAATTAAATTTACTAACTAACTCCTTAGGCCCCATTTGTTTGGAGAGTTAGAAGGGGGATTGGGATTGGTAGTGAAGTAAGACTCACTAACATTGTGTTTGTTTTGAGAGATGGGGAGGGGATTGATAGTGAGTTTCGGATTATGAATCCCCTTGGGGAGGGGATTCGGATGGGCCTCGAAGACTTAATATTAGAAAAATAATCCGCCGGACTAGAAATTTTTTATTTTTTACATGTTGGGCATTTTTTTTGAATATTAATGTTTAATTTTTCGTATTTTTTGTTAAGTAAAAATCATTATTTTATTTATTTTGGAAATTTTTTACATGTTTGGCATTTTTTTTAAAACATTAATGTTTAATGTTTTTGTATTTTTTTTATTTGTTTTATTATTTTATATAAAAATAATTTAACAATTCCTACATTAACAACAATCATCAAAACAAACATAATTTTACTTAATCCTCTCACTATCAATCCCCTCCCTAAGAATCCCCTCACTATTAATCCCCTCATTATGAATCCCCTCCATTCTATCTCTGAAAACAAACGGGGCCTTATTTCTCATCACAGGGGCAGGAAAACCAATTGAAGAAAATCCACCCAATGATCCTAATCCCACAAGAGTTGAACCTAAAAACATCCAATCTCCTGAAGTTGTAACCATGGAGGAAACTCCATCAATGAGTGGAAACATTGGGGACACTATCCTCCTAGCAACAAGTGAGCCCCCTGTTGATACTTCAAAAGACACCTTAGTCAGCATTCCAACATCCACTGATGTGCAGGTAATAACTCTTCACCATATTTTTCTTTTCTTAGCTAGAACTTATCAATCCTTACTTAACCCTGACTGTCGACAGGTTTCAACTTCAATTGGAACAACTTTGAGCATATGGGATGAAATTGCAGCCTTTCAGAAAAGCCTTGAGCATATATCTCCACTTCCACAAAGGCTTCATCATTACAGCCCTGAGGATCAACAAATCATGACTTCTTTCCTAAGCCTTATCAACACTCCATTTGAAGAAATAGCTTCAAAGCAACCCATCGAAGCTTTGAGCTGCCTGACTGCTATCCAAAGGCTATCTCCTAACCCTTTTAGTCAGAATCAACTCACCCATCTGGCCAAAATCATTACTGAATGGCCAACTCTTTTGGCAACTGCTCAAAGTTGCAAAGAAAAGATACAAGCCAAGAAAGACTTCTTGGGAATTGCCCGAAACATTTCCAACTTGTTAATGATCACCTGTCAGACCTCCTTCAATCTTTCTGACCAAGACAAAGCATTAGCCTTTGAAGAAGCTAGACTTGAAGCAGAACTAGCTCTTGTTAAACAAAAAAGGCTTGATCTTCAACAACAAAGAGAAAAGCATGGCGATGAAGCCAAAACCCTACTAGCTCAAATTGGGAGTGGCCCATCATCCATACAAGTCACCATGGAAGAACTTGATCAAGCTCAAGCTATGTTGGCAGCCATTCAATCAAGATGGGGCACTCTTGCACTTACTTTCTCAAGAGACTAGACACAATTGTTTGTTTTTTCTCTTGTAAATGTCTTAGTCATGTTTTGCTTTTGTGAATATCTTGAAATTTCAGTGAATATCAATGCTTGTCATTTCATTTTCCTTTAAGATTTTCCCACATGGCTGTTGGATAGTACTTCTTTAAATATTTTCCATTTATGTTTCTTCCATGTGGTTGTTCTTCTAAGGACTCTAATTGGTATGCCCCTCTTTTGAGGACTTTATGGACTCTAAAATGTCCTTCCCAATTTGGTAACCACTTGCCAAACTCAGGATCCTTTGTTCCCAATGGCAAGATAGTTTTCCAAATTAAATCACCTTCACCAAAAGCTTCACCTTAACTTTCTTATTATAAATTCT
This sequence comes from Camellia granthamiana, assembly GCA_036172215.1. Lineage (NCBI taxonomy): Eukaryota > Viridiplantae > Streptophyta > Magnoliopsida > Ericales > Theaceae > Camellia > Camellia granthamiana. The sequence continues at coordinate 32,601,271 of CM069904.1, read as the reverse complement.
TTCAATTTTCTTCTTTTGTGCTATCATACAATTGAAAGCATCCACTCTTTTCCCTTCTACATCTTGCAACTCCATGAACATGGCCTCATTATATTCATCGACAGGGATGTCATAGTGCCTAGCCACCCTATTAGACCTTACTGTTACCTCTAAGGGTAATACTGCAGCATGACTATAAACCAACTCATAAGGGGAAGCCTGAGTACTATCCCTCTTAGAATTTCTATATGCCCACAACACCTCAAGTAACAATTCATGCCATTCCCTTATCCTCTATCACCCTACTCAAGGTTGCCTTAATAGTCTTATTTGATGACTCTGCTTGGACATAATATGGGGATGAATTGAGCACTTGAACGCCATATATTCTGGCAAACTCTTTAACTTCATCACCACTAAAAACTACCCCTTGGTCAACAGTAATTGTTTGTGGCAATCCAAACCTATGAACCACATGTTTCTTGATGACATCAATAACATGGGATTAATTCACCACTTTCAAAGGAATTGCCTCAACCCATTTAGTAAAATAATCAATTACAACCAAAATAAATGAGTGTTGTTTTGATGAAAGTGAGAAGATTTGACCAATCAAATCCATTGCTCATCCTCTAAATGGTCAAGGCTTTACAATTGAATGCAAATCTACAGCTGACACCTTTTGTATATTGCCATGCTTTTGACATCGTTGACATCGCCCGACATAACTAATATAATCCTTTCTCATTGAAGGCCAAAAATAACCATGTCTCTTAATAAGCCACCTCTTCTTCTCACCAGCTTGGTGAGCACCACAAATGCCCTCATGCACTTCAAGTCATCTCCTAAAATGACATAGTTCATAGCTTGATATCTTGTTTTTCTATCCATTCTTGCTTCTGGATTGCTTAAGTATTTAATCAAGGATGATCTCCAATCATCTTCTGCCACATATAAAACCAAGATTGACAAACTTTGTTGTTGTCGACACTGGACACAAGGCATTACTCTTTTTAAAATTTTTATAATCCTTTCTTGAAAACCATCTGGAATTCTTAAACCAAATGTAACTTGAGCCATCTTGTTGGCCTCTTTATTTTCAAGTCTAAACATATGTTCAAACTCTACTGATTCAAAACCTTTGACCAATTTTAAAACTTGATCTAGGTATTCCCCAAGTACTGCACTATTACACTTGTATTGACCAATGACCTGTCTTATCACTAATTGTGAATCTCCAAACACCTTTGAGTGTGGGATTTTGAGGCTTCTTGCCAATTCCAAGCCAATAATCAAGGCCTCATACTCAGCCTGGTTATTTGATTGCACTTGGAGCTCATCCAATTGGTAAGAAGACTGAAACACTTGTCCTTGTGGTGAAACCACCCTAGCATCTACACATTCTTCAGTTTTTGAACCATCAAACATCAACTTCTATGGCTTCATTTCTACTGAAAAAACTTCATACAAGTTTGGTTCGATAGGGTTACGAGGATGTTCAGCCAAAAAGTCTGCCAATGCCTGGCCTTTCACAGCTTTTTGAGGAACATACTTAAAACAATATTCAATCAATGCAAGTATCCATTTTCCCTATCTCCCTCTCAAAACTAGCCTTGATAACATGTGTTTTATAACATCTGTTCGAGCAATCACATCAGCCTCTGAAGGTAATATGTAATGCCTTAACTTGATTGCTGCAAAATATAAGGCCAAACATAACTTCTCCGCAGAGCTATATCTAATTTCTGCTTCATTTAGCTTCCTACTTAGGTAATACACAGCTTATTCACACTCCTCATTATCTTGTGCCAATAAAAAACCAGTCGATTGCCCCCTGTTGAAATATACAATTTCAAGGGTTTTCCTTTGATAGGTGGCATCAAGATTGGAGGTTTAGACAAGTATTCTTAATTGTTCCAAATTAAGATGTTGTCTCATTGGGCGAGCCAAAAATTGTAAGTAAAAATTATAATTGGCCTAAATTGATAGAAGCTAGGCAATAATTTAAACAAACAACCAAACAGAGAGATCAAGCGACTGTGTTTTTTGATTCAAATGCCTTGAAAGTACAAGGACTTCTTTGAGAAAAAAGTTACAATCAACAAGATCAAACTAAGTGAACAAAGCAAACAAGAGATGATTTCAAGATGAAACCACCAAAGTTTACAAAAGTTACAAGTTATAGAATAAACTACTCCTAAATTGATAATCTACTCCTAAGGTAAAAACTAAGTTGTTGTTGTGTTGATGATGTCCTCCTCTTTACAAATCTTTGGCTTTTATACTTTCTCCTCTTTCGTTGGCCCATGATCGCATATTCCTTCAAACCTGCAACTGCATAACTGTCATGGTAACTGCCTCTTCACTTCCAAGCCTTCAAAATCTGCCAAATACTCAACTCCACCTGTCGAACCATCTTTCCTCCATGCTGCCACATGCCCCTCATTATTCTGAGCGATACCTCGACAAAGAACAAGCCTCAATTTGCGAGCATCATCTCCTATAAATCAGCCCACTATATCACAAACTGGCTGGTAACTGCCCCCAGAACATTCCTACCACTTTCTGCACATGTTCACCTTTTTTCATGCCACCTGTCCCTCTGATTAATGAAAGACTCTCACTTTGACTTTGCCATGTGTCATCATCTGACTGATACACCTGTCGACAAGAATTTTACAAAATTAGGCACAAACAGCGACTCAGCTTCTTATTAATATATAGTACATGTACATATATGTTATTTATTATATTTCTTATTAATATATAGTACATGTACATATATGTTATTTATTATATCAATGTATTTTATCTCAAACACAAATTTTATTTACATTTTCACAAACAATATCAATATAAAAACATATGTATGAACATATATATTTAGTATAATTATTTCTGTAAAAAATATATATCTTAAAATATTTTTAATGAATGTATTTTAATAATTATTATTTTTATTTAAGTATAATTTTTAATAAATTTAGGTAATTATGACATCATGGTTCAATTCCTATTGACCTGACAATTGAACCAGTGACTCTTGATCCAGTCACTTTTCCTGTTTGGTCAATAGTTCGGGTTTCAAAACATTGGTCCCTTTTTATTTTTCTAAGAAATATCAACTAGGGATGCATAGCTTTCAGTAGTGAAGTTGAGTGCCCAACACAACTGCCATATTTTTATTGTCCTTCACTGGAGGAGCATATCTATCTCTGTTTTTCAATGCTTATTTGACAATTAGTTGCTATCTATACAATAATGCCGAATCAGTTATCCCTTTTGAACCACTGTGTGGTAGTTATTCCACATAGGTGCTCATATTTCAATTGAATCCATAATTATCTGCTACGGATATCTCTTTATTTGCTTTCTTTATTTGACCAAGTTCATCTGAGATGGTTATTGTAAAATTAAGTATTAATTGGGGACAACAATAAATTCGTTATTTTGGATTAAAAAGTATCTTTAATGATGTGAAGAGAACAAGAATTTCTTTATGGCCTTCCAAATCTTTCTACTAAGATCTTGCCTTTCTCGAATTGTTTGCACTTACCTGACATTTCAAAACTATTTCCCATGTTTGTCCATATTTTAATTTTATATTAATTTCCACTCCTTGTGTCTTATCAAATTGAAATTATTGAAGATGGTAACTCTGGAGTATTTGTTGGTTATTACATTTACTCTCCCTCATTACAACTATTTCCCATGTTCGTTCATATTTTAATATTATCTTAATTTCCACTCCTTGTGTCTTACCTAATTGAAATTATTGAAGATGGTAATTCTAGAGTATTTGTTGGCCATTGCATTTACTCTGTCATTACTACTCGTAGTTTTCATCATATTACACATATTTTCATAGTCTTCCTTCTACAGAATCACAATAGTTGTAAAACCATAAAGTATCACAACTTAAATCTAAATTAGCTTCCAATTCAACATTGTCTCTTAAATTTTGTGTGTGTGTGTGTGTGTGAGAGAGAGAGAGAGAGAGAGAGAGAGAGAGATTGTATCCTTAGCAAATAAATTCACCAATGAATTTCATTTTAGATATCTTAATTTATCCATAAGAAAAGTTAATGTTTGTGTTTTGTTACAGACTCTTGACATAAGCATCTTCAACAATTAGGTTGGTAGCTATAACAATCGATTCGTGCTAGTTAAAGCCCTAATATGCATATCTATTATCAATACATTAGTTGTTATCCCATTCTCAAGAACCCACTACATTATCATTTTAGGCACCTAATCTCTATTTTCTGTCTCTCCAAAGATATTATGTACTGCTCTTCTTCTCTTAAAACCCTTTTGTTATTTGTGTTGTGAATTGTTCACATGGCTTTGATTGGGAGCTTCTATTTGCACACCACACTTTGTCTCATTTTTTTTCGTTTGGATTTCAACTTCCAAACAATTAACAAAAATTAGTTGTTCGGATATCAACTCAAACAGGGTTTTAACTTGAACAGGGTTTTTGCTTTAACAATTGATTTTTGTTCAAAAGTTGCTATCTGAACAATTAGTTTTTGTTCGGAAGTTGATCTGAACAGAAAAATGATCTGAACTGAGAATATTTGTGGTGTGTGAACAGAATTGCCCGGCTTGATCTCCATATTGTGAGTTTGGACTACAAACGTACTTTGTTACTCATCTCGTAAGATTATCCGTCTTCCTAACCCTGGTAATTGTTTGTGATTTGTAACTTTTCTGGCTTTCCCTATTACTTTGGAAATAACAATGCAGTCCCACTGATTTATAATTTTCTCTGGCTTACCTTATTTCTTTGGAAACAACTATGCCCTCCAAAAATTTTATTCATTTACTGTATGAAGTACCTTTGCTTCATTACTTAGTTGGCACCCAAAGGAGAGAGAGAGAGAGAGAGGGGAAGAAGAAAAAGTCCAATGTCATCATCCTCACATTAAGGCTCATTGATCTGAGTTTGATATATTTCATTCTATGCTGTTTGCTTATCCGAACTATTCTCCACTATGTTTTAAGGCTCATTGATCTGAGTTTGATATATTTCATTCTATGCTGTTTGCTTATCCGAACTATTCTCCACTATGCTTTTGCCATCCTTTAACTTCATGATGGGGATCACAAAGGCATTAGATAAAGATTTAGTGACTTATTTTGGCATTGTTTTATATTTGTATTTTATCTTATCAGGATTTAATTATTGTGGTGTTTAATTTTTTGTAACTTTAATTTAATTAGGGTTTCCTAGGATGCCTATATATATGGTCTTTTATAGTAGTTTGAAGAGAATGGACTATGATATGATTGAGGATTGAATAATTGATATTGAAATTTGTTTTGGGATTGTGATTCCCGATTTATTCTTCTTTGTTCTTCTTCATTCTTCTTCTTGGTGCTGCATCACTTCCCTTTGGAATATTTATATTTATATATTTTTACAGTTACCCTACCCTATGGCTTCCCCTAAGTTTAGTAGGACTTCACTGCACTAGTTATCAGTTGTTTTGTATCAGTTCACCACCAACTTTAAAATAGAGCCTTGTCACCAAAATCCATAGTCTTCAAACTTCAATCACAGACTAACATGGCTTGTCCCCATTATTATGCCTCTCTTTGGCCTATATTTGGACCCTTGTGGTTTAGAATTCCATGCAAAGTCACCTAAACCATGTGAAGTAGTAGGCAGACCGTGCTCTGGAGCTTGAATTCATTGATTTTCTGGCAATTCCTGTCAATTCCACAGACTGATGTGATCAAATTTGCGCACTTAAGTGAATTCTTTTTTTAACCACTAAAGGACTGCTATGTCAATGTTTAAAGAGGAGCAAGGGGCAAAATCACCATCTGGATCATCCTACAGTCCTAAATTTTCCGAAATGATCAAAATCATTGTTGTAGCAGGATTGCAGGTAGGGTTGTAGGTAGGATTGTAAGTAGGATCACTTGGTTTGTGATTTTTTTACCTTTATTTTTAATATGCATTATTTTTATTTGTATTTTTACCTTACTTTTAATAGAAAGTAGAATCTTTCAATCCTCCATCTGATCTTATACGAGACCCTCTCACCGATCCTATGTAGGAACCCGATTTTAACAACCATGGGCAAAAATGAAGCTCAAGAACCTATCACCACTAGGATGGTACAGGAACTCTCACTGTAGGGCTGTCATAACTTCCAATGAACGTACCCCTAGTGTTATTCTTTAGCATTTGAGTATTGTGTTACATTTGCTAGTTATATGTTATAAATACATAAAAAATAAAATAATATGTTTATTTATATGAATATAATTGTCTGTTAAATTGTACATATACACACTCTGAAGGCACTCCCACTTTTGAGGTATTTTTATAAAAGTTCTTGCTCCCCCTTCTAGATGGTGAATCGGTTACTGAGTGTTGTTCAAATTGTGAAATTAAATAAATAGATTCACGAATAAATTAAAAAATATATATATATACCAAGAACACATGCTAAGAATTACAACAAAATTACCACAGAAATACACAATACAATAAAATGATAAAGAAAGCAAACCGAAGCCTGCACGGTAGCAGTTTCCTTAAAACAAATTTCGCCGCCTCACGGGTTGAATGCTTGAGGAATTCCGGCCCAGGATACGACGGTCAAAAACCAGCTACGGCAGAAGCACTTTCTGTCTAGCTTAGCGAACAAAACCATGACAACAGTCTCTCACTGTAGGAACTTTCTAGCAAACTAACTTGTAAAAAGGAAGCAAAAATTTATGTGTTTGAGACTTGATAGGAGGGTCTCAATTTATACATGTATAGGGGAGAAAGGAGAAGCCTCCAGCCTTTATAGCTGGTCACTAATGCACCATTGACCTCTGCCATAAAGGCAGGAGTTACAAACCCCATTAATGCACTATTAAACTCTGCAATAAAGGCAGAAGTTACAAACCCCATTAATGCACTATTAAACTCTGCAATAAAGGCAGAAGTTACAAACCCCATTAATGCACTATTAAACTCTGCAATAAAGGCAGAAGTTACAAACCCCATTAACTCTTTCATGAAGCTAACTTCGTGGGGCAATTTCTCATTCAATTCTCAATGGTTTTTGGCCATTCTATTTGTGGTGTAAAGATCTCATTGCAAAGTATCTAGACCCACTTGGACCCAACACAATAGACGGTTGGGACCCACTTTAATATTTAATTAAAGTCACCAAAAATCCATTTTTTCCAACACTTAGTTCCTTGCCTCTCTGTAGTTTCTGTTTAGTACTGATTCATTAATTATATTCTTTTGATCTGGTTGATAGAAAGGCTAACGTGTATTTGTTTTATTTGTTTTATGCTTAGTTGCAAAAGAGAAGGAAGACCATTCCGAGGTATCTGTTATTGAAAAACTACCAGAACAGCCTAATGCTCCTGAAGATCAATCTAATGTCATCCTCCAAAGTGAGCCACATCAATCGAGTTCTCATATTGATGGACGAAAGCAAAGCCAACCAAAAGATTCGAAACAGAAAATTGAGTCAGGTGGAGATGATGGCAAGATGATCTAAACTTTGCTATCGAAAAGCAGAAATTCGAAAACAAATGGAGAAAGAAAGAGGCCTCATGCACTGTCAATTTTGAAATGTCTTGAAATCATTTGTTTCGCAATTACAAATCAAAGTTCGGAAGATGGGCAAAGTGAAGGTTTGTGATCTTTTTATTTATCAAAAAAAAAAAAAAGGATTGTGATCTTTTTGGTTACTTTCTACAAAACTTCCCTAAAAATATAGACAAAAATAGGAAAACTTTCCCGTTAAATTTCTTGTCTAAATGACTTTTTCTTCTCTTTTTGTAAAGCATAATTGCTTTAACTAAAGAATACCTCACAGGTTGCCAAAGACATCGGAGGTGGATGTTTTGTTTTGTCAAAATTGGGGGTTGTAATGAGATGTATTATGTTGAATTGGTAGTTGCTTAATAGAGAACTAAGCTGTTTTATATAATATTGCTTCTGATATTATCTTTTTTCCTTAACCACAGTTTTGAATTTTTTCCTTGAAAAGGAGAAAGATCAGATTAATAATTCAGTTATTATTAATATACTGCATTTATTGTTATTGAAATATTATCTTGAGTGTTTTTTAAAAACATGCACTTTAATTTTTGTTAGAGGCATACAAGATATATGTAAATCAGAATGAGAAAAAGGGGGATGCTAGGACACCATCTGATATGGCATTTTACTTGACACTTACCATATCATTTGATGGGTACCATCTTTTATTTAGACAGCACTAACAATAATTTCGGTTGAAATATTGTTGCTACATGGATTAACTCCTCTAACCAAATCAAATTAAGTTTTGTGTCCTAATCAAATGCAGTTAGCTATTGACAGGAATCAGAGGAACAAATATCTTGTTCGGATTAGTTCGAATCCTAATGTAGTTGGTTCATATTTTATTTTTTTTGATTTCCAAGAGTTTGCTTTGAGTTCTCAAGTGAGGGTGTTACATATTTGTGCCCTATTTATTACTTATTCATATACACCATGGTTAAAATACATTGTATCTTGACCTTCATATTCCTTAGTTCATTTTGTGCAAAAGTAGAAGAGAAATAAGAAAGAGTAAATCAAGTAGGATTGGCTATTGACAGGAATTAGAGAGTGGAAAAATGTCTTGTTGGGATTAGTTCAAAAGTAGTTGTTTCATATTATTTTTGATTTACAAGAGTTTGCTTTGACTTCTCAAGTAAGGTTGTTAGAAATTTGTGCCCTAATTATTACTTATTCATGTACTATGGCTACTCTAAATAAATTGTATCTTGACTTTCAACATTCCTTTTTTCTTCATTTTGTGCAAAAGTTGAATAGAAATATGAAAGATTAGAGTTTAAGAAGATGGTGTTGGTATGGGTTACATGGGTGTGGTTCTTGGGCACCTATGGGTTATGCACAAGAGTCTTAGGCTTTCACATGGTTAATAGGAATGTCAAGGTTGTTGATACAATGGAGCAAGAAACGAGTTTGTTTTGGGACTTGGGTTTAGTGTAATGTGTACACAAGGGTTTCGTTTCAAGTTTGGGTAATGTGATTTAACTTTGTACTGATGATTTTTTTTCATATAGGGAGGAAATTTTCTCATTTAGTGAGGAATAAAATCTCTCCTTTAGATGCAAGTAGATGTTAAATCTTGTGTGTTTCTCGTAATTCTCTTATATGTTGGCATACATTTCTATGTTACAAGTGCTTCTTGTCATGCACTGACAGGGTCGATCTTAAGATTTATGAGGTCTGAAGCGGGCTTTGAAAGTGGGGGCTCTCTTATATATATATTTTTTTGTAAAAAAAATTATAGATAAAATAATAAGTTATTAATAATTTTTTGGGATAAATTACAAATACATCCCTTGAGGTTTACTTAAATTACAAATTATCCCCTGTGATTTTAGAAATTACATCATGCCTCTTAAGGTTTTTAATTTCATAACAAATATGTCTTTTTATTAATAAATCATCAAATTAATTAACAGTTTTTAATAATGTTAAAATTTTATTTCAATTAATAATTCAGATAATTTTATTATTGTATGGGTGAACAGTTAGAAATTTCACTTTTTCAATTAATTTTGTTAAATAAAAATTTCTAACAGGGAGGTATTTATAATTTTCCAAACCACAAGGAGTAATTTGTATTTTACACAAACCTCAGGGGGTGTTTGTAATTTACCCTAATTTTTTTTTTTTTATTTATTATTTAGTAGTTATAAAAAGTTTCCTTACACATATAATTATTAAATTTATTTTCATATATTAAGATTAGAAAAAATCATTATAAAGACTCAAAAAAGATAAAATAGGTTTTATTGTTTTATAGTTTAGCAATAATTAACACAAACAACATAACTCACTGATATTTGATAACAAAATGATTATATTATTGTAATATCATATCTGAAAATATAATCATAATCCATACAAATCATGATTCATTAATTATTCAATAATAAAACAAAAATTATTGGGAAAAAAATTTGGGAGAAAAAATTAAGACAAAATTGTTCAATTAAATAATGATAAACAGGGAGCAAAAAAAAAAATAGGGTAAACAAAATTAAGGAAGATAAATCAGGGTAAAATTATTCAATTAAAATATGATAAAGAGAGGGCAAAAAAATTAAGATAAAATTATTTATTCTATTAAAATCTTGATATTAAACTCTATTTGGACTCATTATATCATATAGATTTGTTGGACTAATTATATAAATTTTTAATTGGACCTAAAAATGATTATATATATATATATATATTTTTAATTTGGCCCAACAAATTTTTTTGAGAGGCCTTTTAGACTGGTTCTCAAATAATAATAAAAAAAAAAATTATGCTTTGAACTTTTATTAATATAATATAAAACTAATAAATTGGGGCCTTATTTTGAGACATAATTTGGAGGCCTAGGCACAGGTCTTTGCGGCCTTAGCCCAGAGCCGGCCCTGCCCACAAGTTGAATTTAGTGTGACTAAGGTGGTGTTTAATAAAATTGAATATTAAATATTGAATTTTTTAAACCAAAAAATTATTTGATAAAAATTTAAGTATTGAACTAAAAAAAAAAAAAAATCTTGATATGTATAAGATTAAATTTGAAATTTATTATTTTTAAATTGTATCTTTTAATTTTTATAATTGTGATGGTGGTGGTAGTGGTGGTGGTGATAGGATGATGGTGATGGTGGGGGTAGTGGTGGTGGTGGTGATGGTAGTAGTAGTAAATGATTGTGGTATTCATGGCAATAATAATAATGGTGATGAAGGTGGCGGTGTCAGTGGCGGAGGCAGTAGTAGTGGCTTGATGGAGGTGGCGGTGTCAGTGGCGGAGGCAGTAGTAGTGGCTTGATGGTGATGGTGTAATGGTTACTGGTAGTGGTAGTGGTGGTGGCGGTAGCGGTGCAGTAGTGATGGTGGTAATGGTGAATTTATAATAGTGTATATCGATACTTATGTTTAATATTTATAAACTCAGTTAAAATTAATTAAATTATATATGACTTAAATATTTTTAACTTATAGCTTACATTTTAAGAGGTACTTAAATTTTTAAGTGATATCAATTATGGTTATTAAACAAACTTAATTGATTATTATTTAATACATTTAATTTTAAGTGAAAAGTTAACAAACGCCCTTAACATGTCTTCTATTAGTAATTTTTTGATCTCAAAATTAGAGGTGTTCGCGGTTTGGTTGCGGCCGGAAAACCTCCAATCCACCATCCGTTTGCCGGATTAGCCGATTGGAAAAAATCAATTTGCATCCGTCTGCTGAATTGATGGATGCGGATTGAGCGAATTAGCGGATGGATGCGAATCGGTTTGGCGGTTTAAACTTTTACAAATTTTGAATATAATATAACAATTTGTCAACCTTTTTTTTTTTTTTTTTTTTTTTTTTTTTTTTTTGTGATAACAATCCAACTTAACATAGCCAAAAGATTATCAAGTAAATTGTCAAATATCAATAATAAATACATATAAAAAAATTATGTATTATCAAAACTATTTCATTACTTTTTTTTTTTTTAATTCAAAAACTATTTAATTTGATTTTTAAAAGTAACAAAATTAAGTCTTATATTTCTACATAAAAATATCAAATATCAACACTTGCCATTTGATAAAAGGATTTCCAAATTGAAAATACAAGATAATATCTAAACTCTTTTTCAATTGAAAATGCAAACAGAATATTTAAACAAATTGAAAATATAAAATCTTACAAATTACTAGGGGTGCTCACGGTTTGGTGGTTCGGTTGCGGTAAAAGGAATATCAAATCCGACATTTGTCCAAAACTAGACGGATTGAAAAAAATCAATCTACAACCGTCTGCTCGTCATCTCGCATCCATCCAAAATGTGACGAATTAGTTCAGTTCAATCGGTTTGGGCGAATCGAAATATTCGCTACTCACTCCAAACTCAAATGGTATGTATATTGAAAGAAAGAATTTGAAGGACTATCAATTCATAACTTCCAAATTTCGCAAGTAAATCCGTACAGAGCACAACACATAATCAATTACATAAAATAATTTTAATCATATAGATGGAGTTTAGGGACGGAAGCAGGATTTTATTATCAGAGAGGTCAAAAAAAAATAATTTGTTTTCACCATATACACAATACATACATGTATGTATATATAATATAGAAATTATATATACATAAAAAAAATTAAATACCATAGAAGCAATTTCTAATAGGATGAATACGTGTGTTTTTTTTAATGTAAAATAGAAAGATAATTCAAGATAAAAGAAAAATGACATATATATATTTTTATACTGGGGGGTTATTTTATATATAAAATGATATATATATATATATATATGTGTGTGTGTGTGTGTTTTTGAAGTTCTATGACAAATAATAATGTTTACAGAAATAGGGGGTCATGACCCCCCATAATCTACTCATAATTCTGTTCGTGATGGAGTCTATCATAAATGATAGGGTTGCACTTAAAATTGGGAAAAGAAAAAATCAAAATCAAAATCAAAACCAAATTTTGAAATAAAAAATCTAAACAGTTGCATAGGGGTGATTTGAATATAAAAAAATGCCTAATATAATTTCAAACCATGTTCCAAGTAATATATTTTAGAGACGTGATTCATAGCTCGAATCCGAGCGCCCCGAATGCCCCTAATCGACGAAACGACGTCGTTTCGTGTTTTTTTTTTTTTTTCTTCTTCTTCTTCCATTTCAGAAGAAGAGAACACAGAAGGAGGAGGAAGAAGAAGAGAAGAAGAAGAGAAGGGGAGGGGGAGGGGGAGGGGGAGGGGGAGGGGAGGGGGAGGGGGCCCATAAACTAGGGGAGGGGGAGGGGGAGGGGGAAGAGAGGGGGCTGGAGGCGGAGGCGGGGCGGAGGAGGAGCTGCCGGAGGCGGGGCGGAGGCGAGGCGACGCTGCTGCGAGGCGACGCCGGGCGACGCCGGGTGACGCCGGACGACGAGCTTCGAGCTAGCGACGAGCTTCTTCCCCTCTCTTCTCTTCCTCCTCTTCCCCGATCTCTGTCTCTCTCTTTCTCCCTCTCTTCTCTCTCTCTCTCTCTCTCTCTTCTGAAAATCGGGGCATTCGCGTTGGGGATTTTCGAGCTAAAAAATATTTATGTATATTTTATATAATAGAAATAAAAGAATAGATATGCCAATATATATCTAGTGGCAGAAGAATAATCAAAAGCAAAAGCTGATGAAGTGGAAGCAATCGGAGTAAGAAATAGGAAGTGGAATATCAAATTGTCCGACACTAAAGCTTCGTTTGGTTTGAACTAAAATAATTTACTGTGGAGAATATTTTCATTGTAAAATCTTTTACGTGTGAAGTAATTGTTTTTGAAAACAGAGGTGTGTTTTGATAATAGGCTAAAGGGAATATTAGGTAAATAATCCATGTAGTTTATATGATGTGTCAATTTGGTCTCTGTTATTTTAATTTGTTTGATTTTGCCCCTTAATTTAACGGATTGTGTTATTTTAGTCCAATAAATAATGGTTGCTAAGTTAATTTAACAAAAAGTCAAATAATGTATCAATTTGATTTCTGTCAAAATCGAGAAAATTATAACAACAGATCAAATTGACATATCGTGTGAAGTACAGGGATCAAATTGACATATTGTTTGACTTTCTGTTAAATTTACTTAACAACCGTTATTTATTGGATTAAAATGACACAATCCGTTAAATTAAGGGGCAAAATCAAGTAAATTGAAATAATAGGAACCAAATTGATACATCATATAAATTACAAGGACTATTTACATAATTTACCCTAGGCTAAAAAAGTTACTATAAAAATGTCAATTTTATTTTTTATTTTTTTATATATTTTTTCATAAAAATTTAAAAATTAATTAAAATAATTAATTTTCAAAACAACCATAATTGTAGTCAAGCAAATCATCACACAGTTGATGGGATACAACATAAAGACTTGAAAAATCAATAGAACATATGTAATACTGAAAAATAAAACAATTAGATCCTAAGCATGTTTGTGGGGGTGTATATACAAGCATGTATATATATATATATATTCATGTGATTAATTACATCCTCTATTACTAAAATCCAATATGTAATGCTTCATGAAAAATGATTCGTAACTCGAAAATCTTTCGACTCGAATGACCTGACTGCCAAAAACGATGTCGTTTTGGACAGTTTTTTTTTTTCCTATTAGATCTCTAAAGGACAGAGAGACAAACAGAGGGACGAAGAGAGAGGAAGAGAAAGAGAGAGAAAGAGGAAGAGGAAGAGAAAGAGAGAGAGAAAAGAGAAAGAGGAAGAGAGAGCTCCACCAGAGACTCCACTGAGTTTCTTCTTCTTCTTCTTCTTTTTTCAGGGTTTGAAATCAATCGATTTCATTGAAATCAATGGATATGGATTTCACAAAATCGATGGATGTTAATGATGATGATGTTGTTGATGAAGATGTGATGATGATGTTGATGAAGATGTTGTTAATGATGATGATGTTGTTGATGAAGATGTGATGATGATGTTGATGAAGATGTTGTTGTTAATGATGATGATGTGTTTGATGATGATGTTGATGAAGATGTTGTTGATGATGATGATGATGATGATGTTGATGAAGATGTTGTTGATGATGATGATGTGTTGATGATGATGATGATGTTGATGATGTTGATGAAGATGTTGTCGATGATAATGATGTGTTGATAAAGATGTTGTTGTTGATGAAGATGATGTGTTCCCCAGCTTCCTCTTCTCTCTCTCTCTGTGTTCTTTATCTTCAAAGAGAAAAGAGAAAAAAATAAAAAAATAAAAAAATTTCAAAACGACGTCGTTTAGGACTTGGGCCATTCGAGCCGTCTTGTTTTCGAGCTACCAATTGGAACTGAATGCTTCATATAAAAAAAAAAAATTCAGAATAATAGAGAACCTAGAACAACCGGAGGCTATCCAAAAAAAAAAAAGAAAAGTCAAATCAAATGATATGACACAATGTTTTGTGTGGAATTAATTTTAAAACAAAGTCAAATATTAAATCATAATTATCTATAATTGAAGAGTTAAACTGTAATTTAAAAACTGAATCCAGTTTTTATTAGGGGAGTTGCTAAATACCCATATAAGTTTTTCGCAGCCCACCATTCCAATAAATAAATAAAATTATATAATTTTATCTTGTAAGAAAATCTCATTTTTGTCCTGTGGAAGGAGCAAAAATCTAGGAAATTGGATGGCCCAAATAGAATCGAAAGACTTGGGCCCAACCTCGGAAACCCTTCCTGAAGCCCAAAGAATTGTGCAAGCCCATGTAAGCCCAACCGCTGGCACTCTAGCATTGCACAACCTTTCCCTCTATTTCTCTACACAGCGTTACCACCACTGCAGATGCCTTACATCCAGCATCACACTAGCCTCATCAAACTCATTTCTAAACCAAAATATAGAGCAAAAGTAAGAAAATTAACGTAAAAGAGCTTCCATCAGCCTCGCTACATATTTACAAAATTTGTGATTACTACAATATATCACTTGATGTAACAATATACTGCTTACAAATAATACGCTATTTTATTATTTTTTCACAAACTGGTCGACCAAATTGACAATTTTCACCAAGTAATCGACCACCTGGTCATCCACCCAATCGACAACAGTTTTTTTTTTTTGGAATATGAAACTGATATATATACAATACAAATACTATCACTCTAGATTAAATACTTTTATTTTGAGGAACGTTAAGATGAGATAAGCAACAAGTGGTTGTCCAGCGGACAACTACTGCTTGGCACAATTATTATTATTATTATTTTTAGGAATATATATATTTCCGACCACACTGCCAATCAAGCATTCAGCCGGAGAACACTGGCAGAATAGATTAAGCCCGAACGATCTGTCACAAAAAGAAGAGATTCCGACGGTGATTCGTCTATCCAGGGGCACTCCGATGATCAAGTCAGTTATCTCTCAAAGATAGCAAAAGTGCTTAACTCACTATTCAGGATACAAAAAGCATACATTAGACCCATGAGGGTGCCTCTCTTTTATAGCCAACACTAACCTAGTCCCAATAGAAGCCTAGCTTCAATGGACTTAGGATTACTGCTAATCTTGGACTCCCAGTAAGATTAGAATAAACTCTCTAAGAGTCTTATCTTTACCCAAACTGAAATCCTCTCTCATTCTAGGACTCTTGTCCCTAATCCGCTTATCCCGGATTTCGTTATCTTCGTAGATAACCTCGGCCTAGCCGAGATCATCTCGGCGTCATGACCAGGACACGTGGCACCTCGGCTGGCACTTCGGTGACACCTCGGTTACGTGTTGTCATTCAAAAATTATGTCCCCACAACTGCTCTCTAGGTTCTATTACCTCGGCATCCTGAGGTGATGGAACCTATATTATTTCTTCCTTTAATCATAACTCCGGTTTAATTTCAGCTTGTAATTTTTTTTTAAAATTTCAATAAGTGTTAAATATGACCTCAGTTTAACTTCAACTTGTAAATTTTTCTTAAAAAATTTAACAAGTGTTAAACATGACTTCAGTTTAACTTCAACTTGTAAATTTTTCTTAAATTTCAACAAGTGTTAAACATGACTTCAGTTTAACTTCAACTTGTAAATTTTTCTTAAAATTTCAACAAGTGTTAAACATGACCTCAGTTTAACTTCAATTTGTAAATTTTTTTTAAATGTTAACAAGTGTTAAACATGATCTCAGTTTAATTTTAACTTGTAAATTTTTTTTAAAATTTCAACAAGTGTTAAACATGACCCTGGTCTTTTGTTTGTTGGATCCATTGTTACCTCGGCCTCGCTTCGGTGAGCCGTTTCCCTTCTCTTGTTTTGTCGCCTTCGTCCCCGGTGTGTCTTCCTCGACTCTAGCATATTTATCAATTCTGGCCATGAGTTCCTCTATGCTTTTTGGCAATGTCTTTGCCAGTAATTTTCGAAGAGGACAATCATCTTTCAGGCCGCTCTTGAAAGACATGACCGCCACCTCTTAGTTGCACGCTGGTATTCGGTTGAACACCTCATAATATTTTTTGGCATAGGCCCTAAGGTTTTCATCCTCACTGATTCTCAGAGCCATCAGAGAGTCTACCCTCAACAGCTGTAATTTGTTTGTCACAAATCTGGCCACAAACATCTCAGCCAGGCCTTCCCAGGTTTTCACAGTTCATTTCGGCAACTTGTGAAACCAGTCCGAGGAGATTTCCCTAAAGGACGAGGGGAACACCTTGCAGAGTAACAACTCGTTCCCGGTGTATAGTGCCATCGAGTTTAGGTACAAGCCGATGTGGAAGTTTGGGTCCGACTTACCGTCGTATATCTGGAACCTCGGCATGTGAAACCTTTTCGGGGCCTCGAATTTGTCCAATTCTACCGAAAACGATATTTTCGGCTTGACCAGGGAAGTCACCTAGGCAACTTGTCGCTTCCTCTGGAGGTAATCCCTCAGATCCTCCTTGGTCCGTCCAGGAGCTCGACTATCTCCAGATTTCAGCCTCTTTGGTGCACTACTTCCAGTGTCATTGTGAGTCTTTTTGGACCTCCCTCCATTGGTTGTGTCGAAACAGAGTTCCTTCCCCTGAACATCTCGATGTTCTTTGGTGCAGGTTTCTTTTGTTCGACGTGTCTTCTGGGATTCTCCATGCCCGACCTCCCGTGAAGACTGGTGAGAATGCCCCTTTGCCCTGTCGTGCTGACGGACTGCATGAATTGTGTTCTGCCCCCCTTTTTGGGCATCTTTCTTGGCCACTGGAATCGGCGTATCTTGTAGCAGGAACGGTGGCTGTATGACGTTGTTATGCATCATGAAATTGACGACCGTTTGCAGGTCCGCCAATTTGTCCGCCATTCCCTTCATCTTGTCATCCCTCCGTAGGTATCTATCTTTCCATACCTAGAGGTCGTCCTCGTTATAATACCCGCTCCGGTCCGATTTCTTCGGTACGCCACCCTCATGGCCGGCGTCCTTTCCTCCGTGATTCTTATCACGAGTCTCTTTGTTGCAGTTGTCTTCTTCGACGTCAATGTCAATATGGGTGTCGTCCCCAACCTTTTTTTTCTGTCCGTCGTTGGCCATCTATTCTCCTTTCTTTCCCACAGACGGTGCCAAATTGTGTGTGTCAATTTCCGACCACACTGCCAATCAAGCACTCAGCCGGAGAACACTGGCAGAATAGATTAAGCTCGAACAACCTGTCACAAAAAGAAGAGATTCTGGCGGTGGTTCGTCCACCCAGGGGCACTCCGACGATCAAGTCAGTTATCTCTCAAAGGTAGCAAAAGTGCTTAACTCACTATTCAGGATACAAAAAGTATACATTAGACCCATGAGGGTGCCTCTCTTTTATAGCCAACACAAACCTAATCCCAATAGAAGCCTAACTTCAATGGACTTAGGATTATTGCTAATCTTGGACTCCTAGTAGGATTGGGATAAACTCTCTAAGAGTTTTATCTTTACCAAAATTGAAATTCTCTCGCATTCTAGGATTCTTGTCCCTTATTTGCTTATTCCGGATTCTGGTATCTTCGTAGATAATCTCGGCCTAGCCGAGATCATCTCGACGTCATGACCAGGACACGTGGCACCTCGGCTGGCACTTCGGTGACACCTCGGCCGGCACTTCGGTGACACCTCGGCCGGCACTTCGGTAACACCTCGGCCGGCACTTCGGTGTCACCTTGGCCACGTGTTGTCATTCAAAAATTATGTTCCCACAATATATATAGATAAACAATACAAAATTAACTTCTTCTCCGACTGGTTTTTAACAATACAAAATGAATATTTTATAAAATTTAATTTTAGAATAGAGAGCCTGATATAGTGTACATACAAAAAAATATTAGATAAAATAGAAAAAGTAATTTTTTGGGGTTAATTTAACTTAAGATTTGTTGAGCTTAATACTGATGCTCTTAAAGCATGAGATTTCTTTATACACATTCAATGGCCACTGTTAATACCGTGGCAGAGCCGAAAATTCAAGATAGAGGGGCACATATTACTCACATTATTGAAGAAAAAAAAATCCACAATAAATAATAATGAGATACTATTAAATTTATATATTTTTTTGGGGTCTATTGTTGAGATTCAATAAAACAATATAAAATAATATATTTAATGATTTTTATTTTTATTTTTATAATAGTTAATTATATCAAGACCGCCTCAACAATATAAAATAATATATTTAGTGATTTTTTATTTTTATTTTTATAATAGTTAATTATATCAAGATCGTCTCAACTATTAACGAATATTATTTTATTCCCTAATTTATGAATTCATATATATTGACCTCTCAACTATAAAACTTTCAAATTACCTTCAAAAGAGGTGTATTTGTATTATTTTCATAGTTGAAGAAGGGTCAATGTATACGAGTTTATAGGTGAGTAGGAAATGATATGTTAGAGGTCTTGGTGTAATTAATTAAAAATAAATAAATAAATATGGATAAAATATACTTTGCAACCTGCACTTTACACCAAATATAACTTTGATCTATATATATGAAATTGTGACAGTTAATCCTATGCGCTTCTGGTCAAGTGTCAATATTTCCCTTTTGTTACTCCATCATATAAGTCTTTAATATATGTCAGCAATGTGACAAGTATATGACTGCCAAATGAGAGCAAATGCGGAAAATTACCTTCATTTTCCGCCTAATCTCAAAATTTACATAAAATTATAATTATATTTGACTAAAATAAAACACAGATTGTGAACAATCAAAAAAATGAACTAAGGTTTTGTAGATATCAAAATCATGAAACTTTATTTTCCACAGTCAAACAATTTTATGTATATTCCTCTTTTTTCTCTACAATTTCTCCATTACCCAAAAAAAAAAAAAAAAACTCTATTTTCTTACATTTTCATCCCTATTTTCAGCACATATATATATATATATATATATTACAACTCTCACATGCATATTACGTGGGATAGAGAATGTGTATTAGTGAAAGTAAGAATGATTTTCTTCCTTTAAAATTTTTGGCTACTAAAATTTTTTTAATCGATAAAAGTTTCACTTTTGGCGACCAAACATCTTTTTAGTCGCCGAATACCTCACTTTTGGCTACTAATTTTTTTTAGTCGCTAAAGGGCCTTACTTTTGGCTACTAAAAGTTTTTTTAGTCGGTAAAAGCCATATATTGGCGACCAAACAGATTTTTAGTCGCCAAAACTTATACTTTTGGCTACTAAATTTTTTTAGTCGTCAAAAATCTTTACTTTTGGCTGCTAATACTTTTTTAGTCGCCAAAATCTATACTTTCAGCGACCAAAGGTGTTTTTTTAGTCGCCAAAAATGCTTTTTCTTGTAGTGTTTACTTTCATTTCGCAGTCACATACTTATTAAATGATTGAATATCTATTAAAGACTTAAACAATAGAGTAATATAATGGAGATATTGATACCCAACTAGAAGTGTAAGGGGTTAACTATTACAATTTTATCGGTAAAGATTAAAGATGCAAATTGTAATTTGCCCAATAAGCAAATTCAAAACGAGTGGGACCCATTAAATACACGTGGCATCAGGATTAGGCAGCAAGTTTTGTTTCATCGCCCGGAAAGTCAACTTCGGCACTCGCTCGCACGATCCTTACGTAATGGATGCTTCTCTCTTTCTCTATTATTCCACTTCACACACACAACACCAACACAAATTGCACCTACTCTTACTTATATATCTCTTTCTCTCTCTATCTCTTTTTCTTCATGTATATCATGTTTATGTATGTAACTCAAAATCTCAGCTCTGCTTTACTTATGGTGATGATGGGTTTTGAAACTTTCAAGTCTCAAATCTTAATTTTTCTTTGCCTATCCCTAAAGGCACCGTTTTAACTGTTTTGAAAGCCACCTTTATTTGTTTGCTTTTGGTACATATACATATACATATCTGTGGAGGTTCATGCAACATGAAGCCATTCAAATTTGTAAGTTCTTCTTCCCTACATATTTTTAAAATACATATATATATATATATATGTATGATATAAGTATTGACCCATACTTAGATTTAAGCTTTTGAGCAGTTTAGTTATACTCAATCAAATTGTTTTAATTATTATAAGTTAGACTTGTTTATCTGTTTCTCAATATTATGTGTTTATATGTATATATATGTTTATGTTTACGTCATATGTTGTGTTTGGATGCTGAGAAAATCAATGAAAAATGCAAGTTTAAGGCAAATCATTTGATACCTGAAAATTTTAAAATTATTGCACTGAACTGAGCATTATGATTTGAGTCAATCAACCTACACAAAATTAAGCCACTAAAAACTCTAAAAAATATTGTTCATGTCGGCATAATAAAACTCATTTTAATTGAGCATCTGGTGAATCTCATGAGGTGTATATTCTTAATACTATTCTATGATAATATATAAGAGTTTTAGAAATTAATTTTTTTTTGTTTCCAAAAATAAAAATTTTGTTATAAAAAATATTTGACAATTAATTCATATGTTACAAAAAAGCCATCTCAAAATGTCAATAGAAAATAACTTTTAGCGACAAATTTTTAAAAATATCATTGATAAATGCACTTTTAGGAACAAAATAATTTGGTGCCAAATAATTTTACTATTTCACTGTTGCTAAAAATATAACAATTTTAGCAACTAACATATTTCATCTCTAAAAATTGATTTTATTATTAATTTTTTTATCTTTAAAATCTTAATTTGTTGAAATGATCTAATCAATTCTGTGGATGTAGACTCTCCTATTATTTTGAACCAATGGTTGAGTTTTTAAGAGCTAGGTCGTTGGTCAATAACCATGTGTCCCAATGGTCGTTGGTCAATCTGTATTTGTTTGAAAATCTTTTTTTGTATGATTGTTGAGTTGTTAGATTTATTATATGATTGTTGTGTCAAACTTTGTGTTGTTGGAATTATTATATGGTTGTTAATACATGCTAGTGTTAGACTTTCTCATGACATTTCTATATTACTTTCTACTATTGAATTAATAAAAATCTGGTGCCTCCATTTTTTTAAACATTTTTTTTTGGGGTTATTGTGGAATTGATTAAAGTTTTGTTTTTAAGAGGTCTAACTCAGATTTGCAATTTGTTTTCAAAGCATCAAAAAGTATTGATTTTGTTTGGTTTAGTTTTCAAATTTAATTTTTTGTCTTTTTGTCTTTTTTTATTTTTTATTTTTCTTTAGTTAACTTTATCATATTTTTATCAATTATTTTACTTTTCTATGCACATATCTAAATACATCTAAAAAGTAAAAAGAATTTTGAAAAAAGTTCCCGGAGAGCAAAATGGAAATGTACTAATTTTTTGAGAAACTTTTGTGTTTAATGAATTTTTTCAGATTTTTTCACATATATTTCTCTTTTTAGTGCATGTCAAATGTAAAAAATAAAAAAATAAAAAAAAAATAATAATAACTAAGTATGAAAAAAAATTCACTACAGCCAAAAAAAATACGAGAAACTGTCAGAAAATAATTTTTAAATATTAAACCAAAACATAGTTGCCATTTTTTTTTAATATTATTGTAACATCCTTCTTTACATCTCAATAAGTGATATGTTTCCATAGTAACCACAATGTGAAAAAGGAATTTGCGACGGTGGTAATCTTAGCAATAAAAGTATATTCTTAGCAATAAGAAATACTCAAAAATAAAAGAATAAGTTAGTATTCTTAGCAATAAAAGTATATTCTTAGCAGTAAGAAATGCTCAAAACTAATAATAAAAACTCATAGCACCCTCCCCGAATCGGTGAAAAAGGGTGTCTCTCATGAATATTTGCCCATTAAAGATAGAAAAAATGGATTAGACATTATCATTTTGTGCTAATTAATATGACCGCATTTTATTATAAAAGATTTATGATTATTGTTTCTCATGTTGTTTTTCTTTGTTAGGTTTCTCTACTGTTGGATTTAAAGAGTAAATCTGGGCACTGCAGTATCTTGATGATTGCTTTGCTGATTTGTGGCTCTTACTTCATTAGCAATACAATCCTTTCAAAAGATTTCGGAGTAAATATTATTAATTGTTGCTTGAATGGTTAATTACTTTTTATTTATTTATAATTATTCACTTCACACAAGAGATTCCATGATTTATGTGTCTAAGTCACATGGGGTTACATGGCGCTACTACATGTTTGGTTGTTTTTTTAATTTTTAATTTTTAATTTCTGTTTTATGTTTTTTATTTTTCAGAAAGCATAGGGGAACTAATTCTTTTGGAGAAAATTTCCAAGAATACCCACTTTTTAGTAAACGATGAAAAGTTATTTTTTAATTTCTAAAAACTATTTTAGCACAAAAATAAAAACCGGAAGTTTTCAACTTTTCATTGTTTTAGTTTTCAATGTTAATCTAGCAAAATAGAAACAGAATATTAAGTACAAATAATATGATAAAATTGACCCCAAAAAATTAAACTTACTGGCATGCAATTCAGAAACTATAAACATAATATGTTAACTAAATAGATTAAACAATAATATAAAGTAAAATAAGATTGAGATTAGAGTTTAGAATAAGAATTTGGAGTTGTGTTGTCACTATATATCCTGATAAAAGTATTTTTTGGATACATATAATCCTCGTTGCACGAGTAGTTATTTAGTAGTCCCACGGTAATATGTGACATTATTTACCTAATGATCCAACCCAATCATGTAGCAAAAACTTTACGGATGGGACATATTGATTTTCTATTAGTTGAAAGTACCACATAGATAATATCATATGATTCTTCAAGAGTATTTAATGTTGCATGTGAGGGAGTATATTATGTTTTGAAAATCCCTTATTTGAGGGAAACTTGATAGCTACGTGAACGTTTAATTAAACAAATGAACCTATCTTTAAAAAAAAAAAAAAAAAAAAATTAAATAAATGAATGTGTGTGACAATTGCTTGTGTAGATAATGATGTCACTTGGAGGAAAAATGAATCACACAAGGCAGAATACACAATCTAATAGTGACTGCAAGGTATTCTGGCTCATAAAGCTCTTTCATATATATTATGTTTTTCTATTTTTTGTTTAAATTTAATTTTGTTTTAATTTTAGAAACAATGCAGGGCTGTTGGAAGTGAAGCATTGCCAGAAGGAATCATTGCCCAAACTTCAAACTTGGAAATGCGCCCTTTATGGGGTCCTGTTGCAAAGAATGTATGTCAACTCATTTTTTTTATTATTTTTTTCTTAGATTGGGTATCTCAATAAATCTCACAACCAAAGTCTAAATATTGAGCAATTTCAGCATACTAAAAAGGTTTTGTCACACAGTATCCTCTTCTCTTGTGATTAGCTTTTAGGGGAAAATTCATTTTATTTCCATGTGGTATAATTCGATTGCACTTTATTCTCTATCTTTTAATAAAAATAATCAATTAATCCTCATATGATTTTGGACTAAATTGTTTATGTTACATTTTCTGTCCAAACTAACAAAAATTGTGCTACATGCGCATACATGCACATTTTGAGAGAGTTGGGAAGAAAAATAATTAATTAAAGTCAACTTTCCAAGGTAAAAAGACAAAATCACCCCTTTCTTCATTTCTCCAAAAGAAAATCTAAACCTACCATCACCTCCTCCATCATACTGCAGCCACTGCAACGCAAGCGACAGATTTGTGATTCCTGCAAACTCAAAGAGAAAACTCATTCTTAACTTATTAAATAGTTCATAGATATACACACTATATATGCACAAAGTTGGGTAATATGTAATTTTGTTTTTGTGATGAAGAAATAGTATGATAATGAGTATTTCAATCTTTTTTTTTTTTTTTTTTTTTTTTTAATCGCAATGAAAAATCTCGGCATTTGTTTGAGATTCATTCACCAACCCTCTACCCTCCCATGCTTGTACCGTTCTTCCATTGTTTAACCATTTGTTTATTATTATTATTATTTTTTTTTTTTTCATTTTCAAATTTCTTTTTTCAAACTATGTTTGCTTGCTAATGGTAATATATATATATATATATTATCCACGAATATATTATAACTTAACTTAAGTTGCCATTAAATTAGTAATTAGAGAAAATCAAGTTCCTTAATTGAAGCAAGTTTTATTTTTTTTTTTTATTTTCACAAAAATAACAAAAAGTAAGAGCAAGAAAACAAGAGGTATAATTGTCTTTTTTATTATTGCCAAAGTTAATAGAGTTAATATTGTAATTTAATTTAAAACTACATGGGGGTATGTGACTAATTTTAAAAGACAAGGGGTTAAAGTGGAATTCGACCATACTACAAGGAGGTAAAATAAACTTTGTCCTAGTTTATACGGTAGAATATATCATATATTTTTATTGGTGTTTGAAAGACAATTTGAGGAATGGCCATTTATCCCAGTATACATAATTTTTTGTTAATTATATACTAATTAGATGTTCTACTAGGGTGGGTTTAGGCTTGTTTTGGCAAGTGGGTAAAAAGTTATTTTTTGACTTTTTACCTATTTATGGTCACATTACCTCTTTATTTTTTTTATACATTTTTTCAAAACAAAAAAAGACCAAAAAAAAAAACAAAAAGTCAACTAATCTACTTCTCAAAACAACCATAATTTCACATACCTTTTCATTTGGAAAAGAAAAAAAAAAATGTAAGTAAAATATGAATAAATATACTTACATTTCTCTTAATTTCACATACTTTTTTATTTTTTCTTTCCAAATCTCTTCCCAACAACCAAACAATACATTAGTGTCCACCTGAGCATTAGACCATTCCACTCATTCGTTAAGGTCTCATTTTTTTGAAAAGCGTACAAGTTTTAACTTCCAACTTCCAATCTGGTACAAAACCTAATTTAAAATAAAAAATAAAAGTTTAGTCAAATGGCATAACCAAAACAATATATTCTTATTGAGAGATATTTGATTCTTTGCAATGGTTTTATTATCATTTTTCTTTAAGTTTAACTCAAATCATTAAATTATATATTACTGATTGTGTCTTGTTGTGATAGAAGTACACCAAAATCATTGCAAGAAAATGATTCGTTTTGGATGTGGATTGACTTTTTAATTTTTTTAACCTGGAGTTAAGATAGGTTTTTTTGACTTTTTTGACTTTTGTGAGAGAAAAAAAAATAAAATGATTATGCTTTGGATGTGATATTTTGTCTTATTAGACTAAAAAGTCTATTTTATATTTTTTGACTAAAATAATTAAAAAGTCAAAAAGTTTGGTATGCCAAACGAAGGCTATGCCTAAAATAACCTTAATATATGGATGGAAAATCAAGCTCTTTGTTAAAACAATTGTGGTAGAGACCCTTATACATACATGACTCCCACAACTCTTACTCTTATCCCAACCATACATATGTGAGTGGATCCTACACACATATCAAGAATCAATATCAAAATTGAAAATCTTAAAACCTCCCAAAAAAAGATGCCAAACATTTCTCTCGTTAAAACTTCTCTTTTTTTAAGACTATGGATAGAATATATTATGTAAAATATAAAAAGATATCTGTTATCGAGGTTTCACCTTAAATGACACGGTTGCCCTTACTTTGGGACAATATTAAGGTTGATCAGTTCAAAATGTGGAAATAACCTCTTCGCATATAAAAAACTGTGCACGCTCGTAAATTTCATAGTGACAAAAGTCTTGTATACTGAAATTGTTTTTTTTTTTTTTTTTTCTTCAAATGTTCTACATGTGATGTTATGGTAATTTGAAGTTTATGCTTTAAGAAAATTTATTTTACAAATTATTGACAATTGTTTTATTTATTTGAGGAATTTTTTTTCCCTTTCTTTTGTTTATTGATCATTTACTAGCATGATTGTCACTTACTGACCAAATGTTATGCAGTTCAAGTATATTACTGTTACCTTATATTCTGTGTTTTTTTTAAAAATATTTTTCTAAAATGTTTTTCAATCAGAACAATTCAACTTCAGCAAATTTATTGGCCATTGCAGCTGGAATAAAGCAGAAAGAAACAGCGAACCAAATTGTTGAAAAGGTAACCAGTATATCTCTATAAAACTAGGTTCTCCGAATAAACCAAGTCTAGTTCAAAAAAATTTAAAATTTTTTAAAAATTATTACAGTGATATTGAGAAAAAATAATTACAAAAAATTATAAATATTTATAATTAAAATTACAAATTTTATCATAAATATGTAATAATTTTTCAAAATTACCCCTGACTGGTAATTCTCCCAAAATTTTCTTTAACAATTTTTTAAAAGTAGGTTTGTTAGTTTCTTTTTTTAAGGGTTAAGTTATGAAAAATGACTGGTAGCTCGAAAAAAGTGGCCCGATTTTGGCTTGAATCGCAAAACGACGTCGTTTTGCGATTCTTTTTTTTTTTTTTAAACCTTTTTTTTCCTTTTCTTTCTCTTCCTTTTCTTCTTCTTCTTCTTCGTTGAACACAGGAGAAGAACGGAGGAGAAGAGGAGGAGAGAGGGAGAAAGAGAGGAGAGGAGAGAAGAGCCCATCCTGTGCCTCCGCCGCCGCCGATCGTCGCAGCATCTCCGATCGTCGCAGCAGCAGCTCCGATCGTCGCAGTCCCGCCGCAGCTTATCGCAGCCCCGTCGCAGCTCGTCGCAGCCCCGCCTCTGGCCCT
The DNA here is from genome assembly GCA_036172215.1 of Camellia granthamiana. Classification (NCBI taxonomy): domain Eukaryota; kingdom Viridiplantae; phylum Streptophyta; class Magnoliopsida; order Ericales; family Theaceae; genus Camellia; species Camellia granthamiana. The sequence goes on along the minus strand of CM069904.1, from coordinate 32,573,653 downwards.
GCCTCCTCCTGCCCGATTTTGATGGCCCCCTCCCCTCCAGTTCTCCTCCTTCTTCCTCCTTCTTCTTCTTCTTCGAATTCGAGCCAAATTCGAACCTTCGAATTCGAGTTACGAATCGGAGTTGGTTAAGTTATTAAGAGTTAGTAAGTTTAATTATAACGAAAAAGTTACAGTTGACTCAAATCCTGAATCTTGATTTTGACTTTCTCACCATCCTAAGGGATAGCTAGATGGGCCACTAAACCTAATTTTATTAAAAAAATAAAAAATAAAAAATAAAAAAGTGTTGAATTCATTTAGACATACTCTTTTGACATAAAGGACTTTCAAGTACGAGAAACTACATCAAATGGGTCTTCATATGGAAAATGAGTGGCAGCACTAATTAGTGCTCCCACTAATTAGGTGGCAGTGGGTCCCACCAGTAATGATGTGATGTTTTGGTCTTGGAGTTGTATTTTTTTTTTTTTTTTTTTTACTTTTTTAATGCATTAGTGCTATTAGTGGTGGTGTTTTTAGTGGGATAAATCATTGTTGGTCTTCATATATTTGGTCAAAAAACTAATTTTAACCAAGAAAAAAAAAGCAAAACAAAAAGGTTAAAAATATGCCAAAAAGAACGAACTTATTTCATAATTAACTTTTTTATTATTTTCTTTTTAGTCAATAAATTAACTCTCAAAGAAAGATGATAAACTAATTTTAACCACAAGCCTTTAAAAAAAAAATAAAAAAGGGTTAAAAATGTGCCAAAAAGAACTAACTTACTTTACAATTAACTTTTTTATTAGTTTATTTTTAGTCCATAAATTACCTCTCAAAGAAAGATGATAAAATTTTATCATGAATATGTAATAATTTTTCAAAGGACTAATTATATTAACAGTGTCTCTAGTTTGGAATTTGTTTCATTTTGATCTCTTACTTTTAAATTGTGATACATTTGATCCTGAATTTTAAATTTTGTTTCAAATAAAGACAATTAAAGATATTTTCTTTGTAAATAGTCTATTTCAAAGGCAAAGTCCTTATACAACTTATTTAGTATTGGTTAACTTATATGTTATTTGAAATGTAACACCTTTTTTTTTTAATAAATAATGTTAGAACTTTCTTGGTTATAAGGTTCTACTCGTTTGGGAATAGTTTTTTTAGTAATTTTTTAGATTTTTGACTAAAATATGATATTAAAAAAGTAGTATATTTGGGATGACTTTTTGATTTTTTACGAAAAGATGTGCAAAAAGTAGAGAGAAAAATGAATATTTGATTTTTGGTATAAGTTGTTGGCTTTTTAATTTTTTTAGTAACTTTCTGACTTTTTGGCTAAAAAAGCCACTTGCCAAACAAGTAGTTTTCATATTCTATTTTTAGAAAAAATTTATAAGAAAACTAAAAATTGAATTGATGAAAAAAAAAAATTAAGAACACATGATTTTTATATAATCTTGTATTTTAGGAGGGTAGAATAATTTTTTTTTTGATATTTATTTTCATTAAATTAGTATCTATTTTTTTAAAAGTCAAACATAACTACAACCATGATGTGATTATTAAACCAATTCATTAAAACAAAAAATTCAAAACTAAAAATATTTTATATATTAAACATATCGATTACACATTAAAAACCTAATAACTATTGATTACATGATAACTATAAAAAAATATCTGTTAATAACAAAAACAACCAACTATCTATTATATGATAACTATAAAAATAACCATCAATAAAAATAACCATCAATTACATAATCATCATCTAAACATATACTAAAAATTAATTTGATAAAAAAATAAAAATAAATAAAAAATTACAAGATTTATCATTTTTATATAATTTTATCTTTGGTAGGTAGAATTAATTTTTAAAAATTCAAAAATAATTTTTTGACATTTATTTTTGTCAAACTAATTTATATTTTATCAAATTGATAATTTTGCCTTTAAAATGAAACAACAATGTCTTCAATTGTCTTTATTTGAAACGAGATTCAAAATTTAAAATTAAATGTATCAAAATTAAAAGATTAGAAACTAAAGTGATACAAATTCCAAACTACAAGGACTGTTAGTGCAATTTGCCATTTTTCACAATCACCCCTGAATGGTAATTCTCCCAAAATTTTTCTTTAGAATTTTTTTAAAAGTCAATTTGTTAGTTTTTTTTTTTTTTGGGGGGCCATGTAATGGAGAATGTTGGTAGCTGAGTTAGACATAGTCGTAGCTTTAGTGATTTTTAATTTTTTTATTATTTTAAATTAAGTCATTTTAAAAAAAAAAACTTTTCAAGTTTGTTTTGGACAGATGCATTAAAAAGGAAAAAATATTTTAGATAAATTTTCGTTTATTTCAGTAATTTTTTTTATAATATTTTTTGATACATCTAATTTTAATTTATTTAAAAAATAAAAAAAATAATTAAAATATAAAAAAAAAATTCAATAAAAATAACAAAAACTCATCTAAAAATAATTTATGAAAACTATAAACCAGGCCTTAATTATTTTTGCTTCTTTTTAAAAGTTTTTAAAATTTTTTAAAATAAATATTTACTAAAATAAACGAATTTATTGGCAGTTTATGGAAAATGGTTTTAGTGTGATGGTATTCCACTACGATGGTGTGGTTGATGAATGGCGAGATGTAGAGTGGAGCAGCCGCGTCATACATGTCTCCGCCATCAATCAAACTAAATGGTTCGTACTACTACTCAATCATTTCTCATTCAGACTTTCAATTCTATTTAATTCCTCTGCAATTAAATTCAAGAGTGTTTATTCATGTACAACAATACATAATCTGTTATAATCTGTGGATGTTTAAAAGGGATTTTATTTATTTTTTTATTTTTAATAGGTGGTTTGCCAAGCGATTCTTGCATCCAGATATAGTAGCAGAGTATGATTATATATTTCTCTGGGATGAGGACCTTGATGTTCATGATTTTGACCCTGGAAGGTTTGTCTGATTTAATTAATTTCCATTTTTATAGTTTTCTATTATATATATATATATTCTTGGAAAATGATATTCATGCATTATTTATTTTTAGAGAAAATAACAAGTCGGTTGTCTTTTTCCAAAAAAAGACATGGTAAACTTTATAAATTTTAAGGCAAATTACAAATTATGAGATTTGCTTAAAATATTATTCTCTGAAATTACATTCCGCCTTTCGAAATTTCTAATTTCATAATAAATGAACCTTTTTATTAATCAAGTCAATTCACAATTTTTGTAATGATGTTAGAAATTTATTTTAATTAATAATTCAGGTAATTTTATATGTAGAGCTGTTTCTCTTAAAAAAATATTCTGATAAAGGGATATTTATAATTTTTCAAATCAAGGGATAATCCATATTTTAAACAAATCTCAAGGATGTATTTGTAATTTATCCTAAATTTAAATGATTAAAATTATTAATTTTTCCATGACTATATAATTATTTTCAGACAGTTCCACTGTCATGTAATTTCCCCTTATTTCTATACAAAATTTAAGATAAAATAATTATGAACCAATTTGATATAGGCATTTTGACTTCCGAGGACATTTTGTATTGAGTTTTTTTGTATATAGATTTTGTTTGTATAGCATTACTCTATGGGGTGTTTTTTCTGGATTAGAGGATTGCAATGCAATGAACTGATGGTTCTGAAAATGATGTTTATTTGACTATTAGTCCGGCATTCAATTTTCTAACCAAACGATAGAGTAGTAAATTTATTGTTGAACAGGGAGTCCAATCTCATGTCTCAATCCTATGAAACAAACGGTCCTTATGTTCTTTAGTGATTATTGTTAAATTACAGATGCCCTGGCTGCTTTGTTACTCCAATGAAAACTACATGACAATATTTGTCTGGGTTAATTTCATTTTTTATCCCATAAAGTCATATTTTTTATTTCATCCCTAAACTATCAATTTTATCTATTTAGTTTAGTTCAATTCATATGGTACATTTGAAGACAGTTGGTCCAAACCAAACCTTACCTAATGGGCAAAAAAGTAATTTTACAAATTGGATAGTAACTTAAATCATAAACACCCATCATCTTAATCACATTGTATTAAACAACTTATACCCTACAACCAAACACTAATATTCTCCTCTGCTCCTCAGTTCAAAATGATGAATAAAAGAAATGAGTGTTTGAGTGTATGTTTTATGTTGTTTAAATTTTGAATTGCCCATTAAATTAAGTTTTGATGGTTATTGATTTGGAGAACCGTCTTCAACTAGATCATGTTAGCTAAAATTATGAAATGCACAATTTAAAGATGAAATAGAAAAAAATAATGATAGTTTAAGGTATAAAAGTGAAATTAACCCAGTTTATATGGAATATGCCTATTTACCTTTTTAAAAATTTAATTCGAAAATTAAGACAGTTTTAAACTTGTTTCTCAAACTATGTGAAAGCATGATTAGAAAACATGTTTTCTTGAAAGGGTGTTTGGTAACCACGCCTTTTGGATTCCTATTTTATTAAAATTCGGGTGAAAACGTTATTGGTAAGGTCTTAATATAAAGCATGGTTATCAACCATGTTTGCTCTGCACTTCAACTATTAACAGACTTCTACTCTAAATTTAACTTCAAAACAAGGAATTTTAAAAGCACACACTTTTAGAAAACATGTTTTGCAACACACTTTCACGTAGATTGGAAAATATAAGTTTAAAAAGATCCTAGTTTAGAATTAAATTTTAAAATAAGTGTAAAATGTTAAATGGACCTCTGGAATATGGTTGTTCTTGTATCTAGTAAATTCATATTATGAAATAATGAAATCGGGTAGATAGCGAGCAACATGAATGTAAATGTAATCAAGTTAATTATTGATATTTACTTGAAACCTGGGGCCTGTAGGCATCACTGTTTGCTCCTTAGAGCTAGTGGTTCTTGGGGTATATTTCTTGCCTGTAAGAGATGGGGACCTGTTTGCTTCTTACTTTTCAATAACTGCACAATATTAATGCTATAATCCTCTTGGTTAGTACTCGATTCTAGAAACAGACCGGTCATCCATGTTTTATGGACTCTTTTATTTCTTCCAAGGGATATATATATATAAGAATATTATACAATATGTAATGCATATAGTGTCTGTGATGAGTCCCCATAATCATATCTAACTTTTAGATATGTATCCCAATATCCTAATATTTAGGTTTATGAATGCCCAATGCTTGGACATGCACTCCCCCTGATACTCATACCTAAGTCCATGTAAGTTGTAACATAGGTAGCCATTGGTACATGGAAGATCGGAACATCTATTGTGTTGTAAATTGTAATTGTCCGAAATAACTTAAATGGGCATTACAGTGCTTAGGAGAAATCCTTCTAGGAAGCTTGCTGCCAGTTTCTACCTTTCTTGATGGCCTTTTTTAAGAGCTGAAAGTTCACTTTACGGGCAGGATTTCAGGTCTGTTTTATTGCTCCCATCAAAAAACCCAGTACAAAAATTGAAAAAAAAGAAATTTCTGCTAAGATTTAGAGCCCAAAGATTGGTGTCAAAGAATGATCATCATTGTGCAAATAGCATTCAGCAAGAGAAGCTAAGAACTAACTTTCTAGGCTTTGATGTCATAGTGTTTGTTTCTAAAATTAAAAATTCTAAGAAAGTGAGGTATATGAAGAAACAAAAAATCTATTTTTCAATATTTCTTTTTAAATCAAGCAAGCACAAAACAGTGCAGAACCATTCATTAATGTAATAAAGGGAGATATCCCTTCCAATTTTTATTTCTTGCAAAAACCTTAACCTAACTTGTGCCTTGTACGATTTTTCACATGGGTTTCCAAGGCTATCAATTACTCAAAGTGCCCTTTTTATATTTACTTTAAGTAATGCATGTCAAACTCTTTCAGTTTTATGAAGAATACTACGCAAATGTAATTTTGTAGCATGAAGCTTTGTCCTCTCTAAACTTGTGCAAATTGTCATAAATTTTTCTTTCTTCAAATTCACAGAAATATTTATACACAATGCAGTTGAAACAGCATAAACATAATTTCTTTGACCTCAGAATCATAATGTTAAATATATTATATCTCTGCAGGTATATTTCTATTGTCAAAGAGGAAGGACTTGAAATATCACAGCCAGCACTTGGTCCTGGTAAAGTAAGGGTGCATCATCAAATTACTGTACGGTTGATGAATTCCAAAGTGCACAGGTCAGTGTAGTATTCTTCAAGGGTAAAACAGTTTCTGGATGTATTAGGCGGAATCTGAATTATAAATTATAATGACAATTAGCTGTAAGTGGACTGAAAGAATACTTGACTCACTTCAAGGATTTGATAGTAGTGGGAGAGGGGTGTATACCGGTTGTAATGGTATACAAAGAGAGGAATAAAATTGAATAAGCACTCTTTTTATTCAATCATAAACAAATTATACAAAACAGAGCAAACTCTTTGTTAACTCTCATACTCTCTACTCTCTACTTTCTACTCTCTTAGAATTCACCTTATCTAGAGATGTTGTGTTTCTCCCTGGAGATTACATTTTTCTCCCACTCTATCTCAAACAAACATACAACCTATATATTTATAGATTTTCAATCCGTGTACAAACCATAGTGTTTTTTCATCCTTAAGCTTCAACAATGGAGCTTCCTTGAAGCTTCATCTTCTTCATTTTGGCTTCTTCTTCTTCTCTCTAGAACTTTCCAATAGCCTCTTGCTTGTTCTCCTCTTCTCTAGTATTCTCCTTCACCAAACTCAAATTGAGTTTGTCTTTCCAACATCCCCTCAAACTCAATTTGTTGGATTCTCTACACGATACTTCATATCTGCTCGTGGATGACCTCTTGTCTGGCCTTTGTAGTCAATCCTCTATTGACTTCTTGATGGAGACAAATGGCAGCATAGTACTAAAGTCTATAAATGGCACAGATGCTTCTAAGGCTCGTGATGCTTCTAATGTGGGTATTGGAGGGGTTCTTAGTCAAGAAGGACGTCCTGTTGCTTATTTTAGTGAGAAGTTAAATGAAGCTAAGCAAAAGTATTCCACTTATGACAAGGAGTTTTATGCTGTGGTTTAGGCACTTCGCTATTGGCATCATTATCTCGTGTTTCAAGAATTTGTTTTATATTCAGACCATGAGGCACTCAAATATGTCAATTCTAAAAAAAAATTGAATCATCGACATGGTAAGTGGGTTTCCTTCTTGCAGCAATATTCTTTTGTCCTCAAACATAAAGCCGGTACTGAGAATAAAGCAGCCGATGCTCTTAGTAGAGTAGTGTATATCCTTACTTCTATGGCTGTCCGAGTTGTTGGCTTTGATTTGCTCAAGCGAGACTACCCAACCTGCTAGGATTTTAGTATCATTTATAGCAGTTTGTTGGCAGGACAGCATGTTGCTTATGTGAACTTTTCTATACATGGCGGATATCTCTTCAAGGGAACTTGTCTTTGTTTGCCAAATACATCATTGCGGGAACAAGTGATATGGGAATTACATGCCGGTGGAGCAGCAGGTCACTTTGGTTGTGATAAAACTATTGTAATAGTAGAGGATCGTTTTTATTGGCCTAGTCTGAAGAGGGATGTTGCTAAAATTGTTTCTCAATGTCGTACTTGTCAACTAGCCAAAGGCCAAAAGCACAATATAGGCATTTACATGCCTCTACCTATACCCCATGAACCTTGGCAAGACCTAAGCATAGACTTTGTCCTTGGTTTGCCAAAACCACTGAGACGTCATGATTCTGTTTATGTAGTGGTCGACCGATTTTAAAAAATGGCGCACTTTATTCCTTGTTCCAAAACATCGAATGCTGTACATATTGCCAAAATCTTCTTTAAAGAGGTAGTTTGGTTACATGGTGTTCCCAAAACCATTGTTTCGGACTGTGATGTGAAGTTCACAAGCTACTTTTGGCGGACTTTATGGAAATTGCTGATTACAAAGCTGAAATTTTCCTCCTCTTTTCACCCTCAAACTGATGGTCAAACGGCAGTTATAAACCATAGCTTGGGAAACCTTCTTCAATGCCTAGTTGGTGATCATGTTTCAAACTGGGATCAGATTCTTCCTATTGCTGAATTTGCATACAATAGCTCGGAGAACCGGTCAACTGGTCATAGTCCTTTTGAGATTGTTACAGGTATCCTACCTAGGAAACCAATAGACTTGGTTCCTCTACCTATCGAAGCCTGTCCAAGTGCTGAAGCTGATGCCTTTGTCAAGCATATTCAGGATATGCATGAAGATGTTCGCAGGAAGATTGCTATGAGCAACCAAAGCTACAAAGCATATGCAGATTTGCATAGGTGGTTCGTAGAATTTCAGGAAAGTGACATGGTTATGGTGCGAATTTGACCTGAAAGGTATCCAAAGGGTGTTTACAAGAAGCTCCATTCAAAGAGTGTTGGGCCTTTCAAAATTGTGAAGCAAATAAGCTCTAATGCTTGTGTCCTTGACCTCCCTAAAGACATGGGCATCAGTAATGTCTTCAACATTGAGGATTTAACTCTCTACACTGGCCACAGTGTTGTTTCTTTCCCGAATGCTCCAGATGCTCATCTCCCACCACCACCATGTTTGCACGACAAGATTGAAGATGTTATTGATCACCAATTGGTTTCTACTTGAGGAGGCGGCTATCAAAAATATCTTATTAAATGGAAAGGACGTCCACTTGCAGATTGTACTTGGTTCACTGATGATGAGTTTTGTTGCCTTGACCACGATCTTTATGAGCTGTTCCATGCTTTTAACTCGCCAGGGTCGAGTCTTCTCAAGCTGGGGAGAGATGATGGAGACAAGTGGCAGCGTAGTACTAAAGTCTATAAACGGTGTGGCATAGATGCTTCTAAGGCTCAAGTTTTGGCATGTGTTGGATGATACCGGGCCCACTTGGGAACTAGAATAAATTAATTTGAGTCTTTCCTCCATTTATATTTATGTTTTAGGGTTAAGGGTATTTTTGTAATTTGTAGAATTTCTGAGCGGGTCTCAATAAAGGGTCGTTGGGTTGACCCATGGGTCTTGGTATTGGTTAAATATGTTTATGAGTTTTATTTGATATTAAATAAGTTTTAGAAGTCAAAGATTTTGTAGTAGTTCTAGTAGTTTTGTAGTAGTTTTAGTAGTTTCCGATTTTGGTCCTAGTTGGTTAAGGAAGTCTTCTAGTCCTATATAAAGCAATCTATTGCTTCTAATAAATTAATCAATCAGAATTTATATAATTTTCAGAGCTATGAGCCTCTTTAGGGTTTGTCTGATGCAACCCAACCCTAGGTATGATGCCGACGGGATTCTAGGAGTGATTCTTAGTCTTCTTCATCTTTTCTCTTTTCCTATTGCCTCTGTTCACAGATTACCACTTCCAGCCCATAAACAGTTAGCTTAAACTCGCTTCAAACTTGCGTGTGTTGCATCACTTCTATCTCTCTTTCAGAATAACCTCCTGTTGTTTGGTACTGTCAACCACCTGTTGACGTATGTCTGTTGGAACAACCACTTGTTGTTCGGTGCTTGTGAATTAATCACATGTTGTTCTCTGTTGTGCGGAACAATCAATTGTTGTCTTTTGTTGCTGGAAACAACTATCTGTTGTTTATCTCGTCTACGATATCTGGGACATCTTTTATAACCTTATCTGTGATATTTTCTTTGTTATATTCTTCAACTCCCGCTTTGAAGAATATTTTTTCATTTCATATCTTTAAATAAAATATGCAAATTACATGTATGGAATTTGCAAAATCTGACCTTACAGATGTGTCCAGAATATTCTGAATAGTTGAAAAACACTATTGGATCGTTGCGATTGGATTTCGGATGGCTTAGATTTAGCCAAAATAGATTGGACGGTTCAGATTAACGGTTGCAACTCAATCGCGAAGCACTAAATAATTTCTCTTGAATGTTCTGCTACTTCAAAATTTTGGGGAAGATGAGTGCTATGTACGCGTTCAACTTCTTGGTAGTTATATAGGTTCATTCGGAGTTCATTTGAGTTGTTCTTTACACCGTCGGAATCCTCTTGACAAGTACTTTAATATGATATACTCAAAACTGAATTTTGATAACTTTGAAAAATTTCCGTTTTCGAATGTCGCATTTATTGGCGAACTTCGGCTACTTCTTGGCTCTTTTGGTTAATGGTTCTAGACTCCTCTAGTCGACCTTAGATATTGATTTCGACACCTTTGAAATCTAGACAAATTTGAAAACTCTCGGTTTCTTCTCTGTTTCTTCGAAATTTTGGCCCAAACTGGCTCTTCTAGCTCTGATACCACTGTTGAGTAGGAGAGGGGTGTATACTGGTTGCGATGGTATACAAGGCGAGGAATAAAATTGAATAGACACTCATTTTATTCAATCACAAACAAATTATACAAAACAGTGCAAACTCTCTATTAACTCTCTGACTCTCTACTGTCTTAGAAATCTCCTTATCTGGAGATGTTGTGTTTCTCCGTGGAGATTACATTTTTCTCCCTCTATCTCAAACAAATATACAACCTATCTATTTATAGATTTTCAATTTGTGTACAAACCATGTGTGCACAGTGTTTCTTCATCCTTAAGCTTCAACAAGGGAGCTTCCTTGAAGCTTAATCTTCTTCATTTTGGCTTCCTCCTCTCTAAAACTTTCCAGCAGCCTCTTGCTTGTTCTCCTCTTCTCTGGAATTCTCCTTCACCAAACTCAAATTGAGTTTGTCTTTCCAAAAGGATCAAGTTATCTATAGAGCCCTATAGATGTCACAGTTCAAGAATATCAGACCATATTATGTTCGATCATTGAAAATTTCTTCCTTGTTGCTGGTTCACGGAGCATAAACAATTTTGGAGATTAAATAGGCAATGGACACTTTTTTGAAATCAGTTATTGTAACGCCCTCAAAATAACAACATAAAACCCAACAATATAGATATGCATTGATATATAGAAGATCCACATTCTTCCATTGACAGAGTTTCATTACAAAAGTATTACATGTTAACAACAAAAGCAAATGCCCTATGGGCTTACAGCTTTCCAAGTTAACACTTGGTCACAAAAGGTAGAGTACTAACTCATTTACACATTAAACCCTTGGCTTGAATTTACATGTAATATATCAAAAGAAAGACAACAAAAAAAGTCTGCCCGCCCCTAGCCTTCCAAGCTATGTCCTTGGAGGTGGCATGCTACCTGTACCTGAAAATGATGTTCCCTTATAGGGTGAGCCACAGCCCAGTAGAAATACACTAAACCAGTTATGAATAATGATTAAAAGATTAGCAGTTGATAGGTGGCCAACACTTTACATTTTCATTCTCCATTTCCTTACAAATTCTCAATTTATGACCATGGCTCAGAACCTGGCCAACAACTCATGTGGGACAGTAACTCATGTCCAACAATTTCCCATTTCACAAAAGACAAGCATACTAGCTATATCAATACTTCCGAAGACATGCATAAGAGCAATAACACACTTCCAAGACAAGCATATGAGCTGTGTCAACACATCACTAGATAAGCATATGAGCTATATCTTTGGAGTCCATCCCCTATCTTCTCCCAAACAATATCCGGTTTAGAGGTCCATCCCCTATCATCCCCTAAACCGTGGAGTACATCCCCTATCTCCTCCAACACAACACACAATGCATATAAACAATTATTATACACATCAATCAATACATAAATTTAATGTATTCCTTCAACCGTCACACTCAATGACATACTTCAATGATCAGTTTTAGTTTGCCTAATCATCATGCATTGTCTACAACAATCAAGACTATCCTCCACCGATAGCCCAAAGCAGTTATTTCTATACAGAAAATAAATGCAACAAATGGATATAAAATCAACATTTCAATTCTTCATTTCTTACAATTAATTATCCCAATTAATTAATCAATGTAATTAGGGCATTTTCCATAATTAACATTACAACCCTTAGGTTCCATTTTTCATCACTATTTCAACATTAAACCCATGTTTCTACACCAAACATGCCTCTAGGTTCATTATAAATAAAACCCCAACTTTTGTAAAATTACACAAAGGCCCAAAGCTTTCTCAAAATTACACAATAACTTCCAACACATCAAAATGCTAAAATTAAAAGACAAAATCCATAAAGAGGAGTAGGATATCCCTACCTCAAAGTTTGAGCTCAAATGGAGATGAAGACCCAACACCCAACTTGCTCCAAAACCAAATATTTTCAGATTAAATCGAAGCCCAAGTCACCCTCTATCTTTTTAACAAAGGACTTAGGGTAGGAAATCACCCTAGGTAGATCAAATCTTAGAGAGAGAGTAAGTTTAGAGAGAGAGAGTCTCGTTTGAAGGATGAAAAGTTTTGAAAAAGTGAAGTTTAGTTCGGCTGCTGCTAGCTGATATAAACAGGCTCGCTCGAGCAAAGCCTTGGTCGCTCGAGCGACCAGACACAAGAAACTGCACTCGCTCGAGCGAAGACACGCTCGCTCGAGCCAACAGTTCAAATCCTCCGATTTGCAACACGATGCTCGCTCGAGCGAAGAACCGCTCGCTCGAGCGAAGAACGAACCAGACCGCTCGAGCGAAGAAAAGCTCGCTCGAGCCAAGAAATGCAACTTTCAGGTCTGAGCCAGACGCAATCACTCGCTCGAGCGAAGCCACTCTGGCTCGAGCCACCAGACACAAAAACCAACTCTCGCTCGAGCGACCAAACCCTCGCTCGAGCGACCAACCAAAAACAGAAGCTCGCTCGAGCGAAGACCCAAAATTCTGGGCAGCAACACTTGGTTCCCAAACACAACCAACCTGTAACAAACCTGCCCAATACATCCTATAACTCAAATACAAAGTAGGAAAGGATGTAAACAAGACAATACTCAACTACTAACATCCACGGACACATGTCCGGATCACTTTACTACAAGGGGTAAACCCGGGATCGCTATAACCTCCCCCCCTTAAAGAATTTCGTCCCCGAAATTAAGAACAAGTTTTTGAAAAGCAAGTTTTTCTCCATTTTAAACAATGTTATAACACAACATTCAACAACTCGACTCATTACCGGTCATTCCATCTCTTATCAAGAGGCACTTCACTATACATATATTTCAACATGCATTTTCTTTCCATTTCAACCATTTCCAACATACATGGTTCATAATTCATATCATAAGCAATAATCATGATACATTTCCATTTCTACTATATATTCAACATATGCAATGTGATACAAACCTCCAATTCAAGGTAAGTTCTACAATACCTCCACAAACCAAAACATTCACAATGTTTTACACTTAAGACCTATTTAATGATCTTAAAGTTCAACAATACATCCATATATATAACATATGTTCAAACTTCTACAAATAGGTCCGGATATTTCTCTCAGACCTCCAACTCACGTTCCCAAGTGGCCTCCTCCACTCCGTGATGTTTCCACAAAACCTTTACCAAAGGAATGGTCTTGCCACGCAGGACTTGATCCCGCCTATCCAAGACCCGAACCGGTCTCTCCTCATACGAGGCATCCTCATCTACCTCTAAGTCGGTCCAATCCAATACATGTGATGGATCCGGCTCATACTTCCGAAGCATACTCACATGAAACACGTCATGAACTCCGGATAACTGTGGCAGCAAAGCTAAGCGATAAGCAACCTCGCCAATCCTCTCAAGGATCTCAAAAGGACCAATAAACCGAGGGGATAGCTTCCCACTCTTCCCAAACCTCATCAAACCTCGCCTGGGTGATATCTTCAGAAAGACATGGTCACCCATCTCAAACGCCAACGGCCTCCTCCTACGGTCAGCATAGGATTTCTGACGACTCTGGGCTGTAACAAGCCTCCTACGGATAAGCTCAACTTTCTCCGTCGTCTCCCTAACCAACTCCGGACCCAACAGAGGTGCATCACCCACCTCGGCCCAACAAACTGGAGACCTACACGGTCGGCCATACAAGGCCTCAAACGGTGCCATACCGATGCTAGACTGAAAACTGTTGTTGTAGGCAAACTCCACCAAGGGCAAGTGCCTCTCCCACGTCCCACTGAAATCAAGGACACAACCCCGAAGCATATCCTCAAGGATTTGAATGGTACGCTCGGACTGCCCATCAGTCTGAGAATGGTTCGCTGTACTAAAGGTCAACTTAGTACCCAAGGCACTCTGCAAACTCTGCCACAATCTAGTAGTAAAACGAGGGTCTCTATCTGAGACGATCGTCACTGGGACCCCGTGCAACCTCACTATGTCCTGAATATACAAGTCGGCAAGATGATCTACCGAATCTCTCACGCGCATAGGAATGAAGTGCGCCGACTTAGTCAACCGGTCTACAACCACCCAAATAGCATCACTACCCCGCTGAGTCTTCGGAAGACCTACAACGAAGTCCATAGTGACATGCTCCCACTTCCACTCGGCAATAGGCAAGGGTTGCAACAAACTCGCTGGCCTCTGATGCTCGGCCTTCACTTGCTGACAAGTAAGGCACTTAGACACGAAAACTGCCACATCCCTCTTCATACCCCGCCACCAAAACTGGCGACCTAAATCCTGATACATCTTAGTACCTCCCGGATGCACCGCAAGGCGCGAATGATGAAACTCTCGAAGTACTTCCTCTCGGCAAGACTCCGGCACAAACAAACGGTCTCGGTATCTCACACTCTGGTCGGGATACACTGCCAGACCCTTCTCAACCTTCCCACTGGAGATCTTCTCTCGGAGGGATTCTACCTCAAGGTTACCTCTCTGTGCCTCTAACACTCGAGTCACAAGTGTAGGCTGCGCAACAACAGAAAACAAGGCCGCAGCCTCAACGGATTCGCCCAGAAGCAAATCAAACTCGCCAATTGCCCCCAACATCTCCCACTCCCGAATGGCTATACAAGCTACATCACTAACGGATTTCCTGCTCAGGGCATCGGCCACAACATTGGCCTTCCCTGGGTGATAGTGCAACTCGAAGTCATAATCCTCAATAAACTCCATCCACCTCCTCTGTCTCAAATTCAAGTCTTTCTGTGAAAACAGACATTTCAGACTCTTGTGATCCGAGAACACCTCGAATCGCTCACCATAAAGGTAGTGCCTCCAGATTTTCAAGGCAAAGATCACAGCCGCTAACTCTAGGTCATGCGTAGGATAATTCTTCTCGTGAATTTTCAACTGACGTGAGCCATAAGCTACCACTTTCCCCTCCTGCATCAACACACAACCCAAACCCTCTCGCGAGGCATCACAATAGACTGCATAACCCAACCCTCTCTCCGGAATAATCAAGATCGGAGCGGTGGTCAATCTAACTTTCAACTCCTGAAACGACTTTTCACAAGTCTCACTCCATACAAATTTGACTCCCTTCCGAGTCAATCTAGTCAACGGTGAAGCTAACCTGGAGAAATCTTTCACAAACCGACGGTAATACCCAGCTAATCCCAGAAAACTGCGGATCTCAATCACACTCCTAGGCTGTGCCCAATCTTGCACTGCCTCAGTCTTGGATGTATCAACAGATACCCCTTCCCCGGAAACCACATGGCCTAAGAACTTGACTTCTCCTAGCCAGAACTCACACTTCCCAAACTTGGCATACAGCCTATGGGCTCTAAGTAACTCAAGCACCACTCTCAAGTGTGCCTCGTGCTCCTCATTTGAAGGTGAATAGATGAGAATGTCGTCCACGAAGACGACTACAAAACGATCCAAGAATTCCCGGAAGATCCGGTTCATCAAGTCCATAAAAACTGCCGGTGCATTGGTAAGCCCAAATGGCATTACCAGAAACTCATAATGGCCATACCGCATACGGAATGCCGTCTTCGGAATGTCCTCCTCCCTGACCCTCAACTGGTGGTAACCCGATCTCAAGTCTATCTTAGAGAAACAACGGGAACCCTTCAACTGGTCAAACAAATCATCTATACGGGGCATAGGGTACTTATTCTTAACCGTAGCCCGATTCAACTTCCGATAATCGATACACAATCTCAAGGCACCATCTTTCTTTTTAGCAAAGAGGGCCGGTGCTCCCCACGGCGAAACACTAGGGCGAATGAAGCCCTTATCTAGCAATTCCTGGAGCTGAACCTTCAACTCAATCAACTCTGCTGGGGCAAAACGATAAGGTGCCATAGAAATCGGCGCCGTGCCGGGCACTAAATCAATAGAGAACTCTGTCTCTCGGTGAGGTGGCAAATCAACAAGATCCTCGGGAAAAACATCCGAGTACTCACAAACTACCCTCGGCAACACAACCTGGGTCTCGTCACACTCACCACTCTCAAAGCTAGCAAGTAAACCACTAAGCTCACTCCGCCCTCGCGGATCATACCCCGGTGGCACAACACTACCAACCCGGTCTCCCAAGAAATGAAAACATTCCCCACTCACGGTACAACAAGTGACCCTCTAGCGGTAGCAATCAATAACTGCCCGGTATGACGATAACCAGTCCATACCCAAAATAACATCAAAGCCCTTCATGGGCATAACTACAAATGGAAACGGAAGCCTATGGTCGGCGACCTCTATATCACAACCTCTACATCCGTGTTTCAAGATCAACTCACCCCCAATAGGTGACACAACACAAATAGGAGATGCCAACAGTGCTAACTCCAACTCCAACACAGATGCAAATGCAGCAGATACAAAAGAATGAGATGCACCCGTTCAATCAACACTCTAGCAACTGAGTTGCAAAACAGAAAGGTACCTCTCACTACTGATGGAGCCGGTACTAGGTCCTGCGCGGTAACAGCATACGCGCGCCCTGTAGGCCCCTGATCAACCTGCTCACCTCTAGGAGCATACGACTGCTGCACTGACTGGGATGACGAAGCCCCCGGATTGGCCCTCGAGGCCTGCACAGACTGAGCTGGCTGAAATCCCTGCGTCTGTCTAGAACCAGACGCTCCTGAAGTGGCACTCAACTGTGGGCAAAACCTCTTCAGGTGCCCAGGCTGTCCACACTGATAACAAGACAAGGGCTGCCCCCTGCCCAAACTCTGACTCTGCGGTCTGGCTGAAGAAGATGCAGCTCTCTGACCTCCGCCCTTCAGCGGGCAAACCGAAGCCTTGTGACCCAACTGGCCACACTTGTAACAAGTGAACTCTCCCTGATTGCCTCTCCCCGAGCCTGCACTCGGCACTGGAAAGGTCGATCTAGAAACTCCACCCTGAGACTGCTGAGGGTTATAACCCCTCTGTCTCCTGCCATCACCCTGGCCCTCTTGGCCCCTCTTGGAGCCTCTATGTTTCTCCTCATCCTCCTCTTGCATCATAAGCTCCATGTGAGCTGCAGCATCTACCAAATGTCTATACTCCCGAATATAAGAACCACCAACCCTCAACTTGAGGCCACGCCTCAACTTCCGCTCAAACTCGTAGCAACAGCGCTCCTCTGTCGCCACAAGTTCAGGTGCAAACCTGGACAAGCTAGTAAACGTAGCCTCAAACTCGGCCACAGTCAAACCCTCCTGTTTAAGCCGGCTAAATTGATCTCTCAGCTTTTCCCTAGCAACTGCAGATAAGAATCTCTCCTGGAAAGCATTTACAAACGCCTCCCAAGTACCTCCAACACGGACTTTCTCATATTTCCACCATTGACCCGCATCTCCCTTCAGCTGGAAGGATGCCAAGGTCACTTTCAGTGCTCCATCCTCGATGCCAAGCATCTCGAATGTCTTACTCATCTGTTCCAGCCACTCGTCTGCCTTCAGTGGCTCCTTAGGATCCCCAACAAACTCCTCCGGGTTAGACCGGAAGAACTCCCTTTTCAAGAAGGAAGGCCCTGCCTCAACTGCCTGATTCCCAGCTCTGAGAATCCCTAAAGCCCCTGCTATCTCCCGGGCCAAGGCACTCATAGCCTGCTGTCCCGCTGGTTCGGCCACATTGGCCAATCCCCTCCTGCACTGCCGGAATCTCATCCGGTATAGGCACTTCCTGTTGCCTAGGCCTACCACACCTACCACCTCTTCCTCGTCCTGACATCTAATAAAGGAAACGAAGAACATTTAAATGTGCCGAAACTAAACACTCGCGTCCTAATGCATGGACAACTGTAATTCATTCCACGTAAGCACATAAACACATAAGCACTTACGAATTTCATTTCCGGATAATGATAGTCCCGTGGCGTTACTAGAGTTCCGGTTAGAAACAGCATTGATCAAGTGCTTTTCCAACAAGACTCCCAGAAACCCAAAGATCCAATCAACATCCTAAAAATTAAATTCCATACCCAAATAATCACATAAGCATGTTATCAATTTAAACACATAGTATATGACTCTACATCTAAGTCTCTATCAAGCGAGACAAACCCATTGTGATCCTAATCACTTCCCACGTACCCAAAGTATTCGAACCCGGTACGCTCTGATACTAAGTTGTAACGCCCTCAAAATAACAACATAAAACCCAACAATATAGATATGCATTGATATATAGAAGATCCACATTCTTCCATTGACAGAGTTTCATTACAGAAGTATTACATGTTAACAACAAAAGCAAATGCCCTATGGGCTTACAGCTTTCCAAGTTAACACTTGGTCACAAAAGGTAGAGTACTAACTCATTTACACATTAAGCCCTTGGCTTGAATTTACATGTAATATATCAAAAGAAAGACAACAAAAAAAGTCTGCCCGCCCCTAGCCTTCCAAGCTATGTCCTTGGAGGTGGCATGCTACCTGTACCTGAAAATGATGTTCCCTTATAGAGTGAGCCACAGCCCAGTAGAAATACACTAAACCAGTTATGAATAATGATTAAAAGATTAGCAGTTGATAGGTGGCCAACACTTTACATTTTCATTCTCCATTTCCTTACAAATTCTCAATTTATGACCATGGCTCAGAACCTGGCCAACAACTCATGTGGGACAGTAACTCATGTCCAACAATTTCCCATTTCACAAAAGACAAGCATACTAGCTATATCAATACTTCCGAAGACATGCATAAGAGCAATAACACACTTCCAAGACAAGCATATGAGCTGTGTCAACACATCACTAGATAAGCATATGAGCTATATCTTTGGAGTCCATCCCCTATCTTCTCCCAAACAACATCCGGTTTAGAGGTCCATCCCCTATCATCCCCTAAACCGTGGAGTACATCCCCTATCTCCTCCAACACAACACACAATGCATATAAACAATTATTATACACATCAATCAATACATAAATTTAATGTATTCCTTCAACCGTCACACTCAATGACATACTTCAATGATCAGTTTTAGTTTGCCTAATCATCATGCATTGTCTACAACAATCAAGACTATCCTCCACCGATAGCCCAAAGCAGTTATTTCTATACAGAAAATAAATGCAACAAATGGATATAAAATCAACATTTCAATTCCTCATTTCTTACAATTAATTATCCCAATTAATTAATCAATATAATTAGGGCATTTTCCATAATTAACATTACAACCCTTAGGTTCCATTTTTCATCACTATTTCAACATTAAACCCATGTTTCTACACCAAACATGCCTCTAGGTTCATTATAAATAAAACCCCAACTTTTGTAAAATTACACAAAGGCCCAAAGCTTTCTCAAAATTACACAATAACTTCCAACACATCAAAATGCTAAAATTAAAAGACAAAATCCATAAAGAGGAGTAGGATATCCCTACCTCAAAGTTTGAGCTCAAATGGAGATGAAGACCCAACACCCAACTTGCTCCAAAACCAAATATTTTCAGATTAAATCGAAGCCCAAGTCACCCTCTATCTTTTTAACAAAGGACTTAGGGTAGGAAATCACCCTAGGTAGATCAAATCTTAGAGAGAGAGAGTCTCGTTTGAAGGATGAAAAGTTTTGAAAAAGTGAAGTTTAGTTCGGCTGCTGCTAGCTGATATAAACAGGCTCGCTCGAGCGAAGCCTTGGTCGCTCGAGCGACCAGACACAAGAAACTGCACTCGCTCGAGCGAAGACACGCTCGCTCGAGCCAACAGTTCAAATCCTCCGATTTGCAACACGACGCTCGCTCGAGCGAAGAACGAACCAGACCGCTCGAGCGAAGAAAAGCTCGCTCGAGCCAAGAAATGCAACTTTCAGGTCTGAGCCAGACGCAATCGCTCGCTCGAGCGAAGCCACTCTGGCTCGAGCCACCAGACACAAAAACCAACTCTCGCTCGAGCGACCAAACCCTCGCTCGAGCGACCAACCAAAAATAGAAGCTCGCTCGAGCGAAGAACAGCTCGCTCGAGCGAAGACCCAAAATTCTGGGCAGCAACACTTGGTTCCCAAACACAACCAACCTGTAACAAACCTGCCCAATACATCCTATAACTCAAATACAAAGTAGGAAAGGATGTAAACAAGACAATACTCAACTACTAACATCCACGGACACATGTCCGGATCACTGTACTACAAGGGGTAAACCCGGGATCGCTATAGTTATTGGAAGAGATTTCCTAGGTACAGAAGCATGGTGATCAACCCCCACTCACATTCCACGTGTCATGTGACATGTCCAGGACCGTGCTTCTTATGAGCTAACTAACATTCTAGAGTCCAACAAATTGTTCAAGGCTGTCACCTGCTGCTGGAGTTCATTGCTGCTTTTTATCTTCCTGCAGACATCACTTGTTCTACTACTTTGTCTTGTGTGGTTATTGCATCCCATATTACTGGGATTGGAGATTCTCTATTTAGATAAACATATGCTATTATACATACAAATTTAGAAACATCAATTGATCTTAGCTTTTCTTATCTATGTCTTGAACAGAAGGTTCTATAAAAATGGTGGTGGAAGGTGTGATGATAACAGCACAGCTCCTCCATGTGTGGGGTAGAGTATCACAACCCCTGTCTTTGTTTTGTTTTTGCTTTCTTTATTTTCGTTTTTTATTTGCATTTTTAATGTTTTCGAAAACACTCATCTTTTTCATTTTTGTGCGAAAACAACTTTTTGTTGTTTCCTAAAAAGTAAATTGTTTTCAGGAAAAAAACGAAAAAAAAGAAAAAAAAAAAAAACGAAAACAATTTTTAGAAACAAAAGTCATCGATTGTACCCACCCATAAAAGAGAAGTTATATACTTATGCAATTTAACAAAACTTCTTCTGCAGTTGGGTGGAAATTATGGCACCGGTATTCTCAAGAGCAGCTTGGCGATGCACTTGGTATATGATCCAGGTATAGGGTATTTTTTTCAAAGTGAGTGCATAACAAGATCATAATGTGTGAATTGTTAATATTTGTCTGGGACAGTGAGTGAGGTTTCTAAAATACTAAGAATGATTTAGGATTTCCATGAGGTTTCAGTTTCACTTACTTTGCTTATTAGGTTAACATGGGATTTCTTTTTTGCTATGTATAACCGGATTTGTTACTAGATTTTCTTATTAATAGACACAAGGGCAATGGTCCCATGTGTATTTACTAATGTAGTCCTCACTTCTTTTGTGTCAGTGGGAAGAAAATCTGGCAAAAAATATTTTTATGTACAACGTTACTCTCCTGTTATAACTTATATACGTAAACCTTTTGCCAATAATGAGGAGAGTTGTGTTGCCCCGATTGATTTTTTTAGACACAGGATCAAATATAGAAAATACATTTGATTTTCCAGAAATGAGCCCCACTAACAAATCTTGTAAAATGCTATCCATCTATGTGTTTTCTATGTTCCTAGACTTTCTATTTCTCAAGCTATGGCTGTTGTTTGACTCTGTTGTAATTGTTTTCTAACGAGTTTTGAACCTCAACAGAATGACTTGATCCATGCATGGGGCCTGGATATGCAGCTTGGTTACTGTGCACAGGCAATTTTTCTAATCCTAAAACTTCTTTGTATGACTCTCTTCTTGTGGATGCTAATGACATTTGGACCATTTTTTTACAGGGTGATCGGACAAAAAACATTGGTGTGGTTGACTCTGAGTTTATAGTTCATTTGGGTCTTCCTACACTGGGTGTTTCAGATGGTAACAAGGTGTGCAATTCTTATATTTTTATGAGCAATCATTTCTAGGGTCAGGATAGACTAACAGCTTGAAAACTACGTATGAAAGGAAATGACCGAAATGTTTCGGTTTCCTTAGATATCAAAACGAAACATTAGTGGAATACCAAGATTGTCTGTGCTTCTTAGGTTGACACCAGTACCAACCCCTCATACATGATAAGGCTTTGTTTGGTTTGTCAATCATTAGTCAATGTAAACAATTAACTAATCTTGAGACTGTTGCATCCAGCATCAGTAGTTGTCCCATCCTAGTGAGTGTTTTAAATCTCCGTTCTTTCAAGATTTAGGCTTTTTTTGGAGACACGTAATGGTTTGAGTTTTTTTTATTTTTTATATTTCATTAAGATCAAAAAGATTAATCTTTGAGAGCTTTTTCTAGCCACCATTGGGAGAAATGACTCAGCTCCTTGTCAATCAACTATGTTCAAGAGAGCCGTGAATTTCTTGCATTTTCAGCATCGAAGGAAGTAGATCTCACCATTGATTAGACAAGTTTTACTGTCTTCCCAACCACTTTGCATTGTCATTTTTTCTGAACCAACTATATAGATTATTGGTTCGGAAATAAAAGCAGCAATCAATCTGTTTTTTAATATAGTTAATCTGCTAAAGAAGAACATTATATTTTATTGTTAAGGGTGGGAAGTTTTCTGTTATTTTAGTTCAAACTAATATTGATTTCACCTAACCACGGTGCTTTCATGTGCATCTCTCTACCATTGACTTTTGGATTGTCTTTTTTCTACTGTTTGTTCTTGCTCATGTAGTTGAGTAATAAACTAATAAAGCACCTAATCATTCATCTCAAACCAAAAAAATCGTTAGATTAGATGCAGTGTCATGCATGTTTGGCTGTGTGTGTGTGTGTGTTTTTTTTTTCGTGTTTCCATAAATAAAACAATGAAAAAGCTTGAAAACAGCATATTTTCATTTTTGTGCAAACAAATTTTTGGTGTTTCTTAAAAACTGAGTTGTTTCAAATTTGAATCATGAGCTAATCATTAATTAATAGTGGGACCATGAATCTTAGGCAAGATTTGAGCTAGATGTTAATTCAATCTTGGTTGGTAAACCACTATATGACTTGTCTTTTTTTTTTTTTGGGAAATTATGATTATAATTTTGAAGAAATATTTCATATTTTTCATTAATAGTGAACCTTCTGATAGTGAATTGTTAAATACTGATTAAAGTGAATTTAAAATTGGTAATGTAATAGGAGCTTTGAAAACAAATTTTCCAAGAACTGAAAACAGAAAACAGAAATGAAAACATATTGAAAAGGAGTGATTTTTCAAAAGGTACAAATTGTCCAATTCGTGGGATATTTTCCTACAGAATGCCATGGATGGATATTAAGTTGACAGAATACTGTTAGTTTCATGGCAGGATTAGTCCCAAAAGGAATCAATAAATATGCGATGATTTATGATTGCTAAACTGATTTAAACTGGCTGATGTGTCTAATATTGATTGGTTAGCATTGACCATTGAGTACTTGACATGTAAGTGAGTTTCAATCAGACTGTGTATATCATGTTTTAACTAATTGAGTTGAGACAAGTGAACTTTTTGAAATTGGGCTTATTTGTCAAAAAAATTCGATAAATTTTCCTGGACTAGTTCCTGGTGCATAGCATATGTAGTTCCTACTTATTTAGGTCTTGTTTGCTTATGATTTGATTTTCTGGTTTTGTTTTTCGGAAAACACATGTTTTCTTTTACTATTTTTCTTGTCAGACCATAACTGAGAACCTATTATCTTTGAAATTACAGGATTTGCACAGAGTTGATGCTAGAACTGGAGTAAGTTTTTTGGTATTACTATAATGAAGTGCATCTGCTGTCAAGAGTAATTTGTAGATTCTGTTGGTTCGTTTAACTTGCAAGCCCTCACTACACTAAATCACTAATGTGAAGTAGTTGATGCTCTTTTGGGGTTGGCTTTTTTTCAGTGCATGTTTTTTTTTTGTAGAACCTAAAAAGCTTACGGGTTTTATAAGTTTTGTGGCTTTTTGGCTTTTTCACATGATGACAAACATGTTTTTTGACTTTTTGGCTTGTTTAGCCAAAAAGCCAACTTTTTAGAACATCCCAAACATTGTCACGACTCTTGTTTTAAAACGTAAAAAAGGGTATATTGTCTGTGGCTCATTATTCACATTCTCTAATTATTTTTGTATCAATTGAGAATCCCCCGGTGCCATTTCTGGGATTTGGGATGTGTTGTGGCCTAGCACAGCATGCCCTGTTGTGCCCCCACTGAAATGATCATAACCGTCCATTGTGTAAAATCTGCCAAGCAGATCATCCATGCAGAAAGTTAGATTTATCAGATATTGATAGCCACATAATTGATCACATTTGTCAAATGTGTTTTTTAAAAGACAAATGATTTCGCTTGTCCGTGCTTCCTAGTTAGACTCTAATACAATGACTGACTATAGTAAAAAAAACTGATGATTTTGCTCACATAAATTATTAACATTTCCAAAGATCAACAATTTCTATTATCTTTACTATAGATGATTTACTTCATCCCTTTTAATTCATCTGTGTCTCATCTCTTCTTTGGGGAACATGTAGTGATTGATGATTTGTGTGCAGGTGAGGAAACAGTCTGTATTTGAAATGCAGACCTTCAAGAGTAGATGGAATAATGCAGTTGAGGAGGATAAATGTTGGGTTGATCCCTATCCAAAACCTGCAAACCGGCCAATCCATTAGTGTACATAATTTGTAATGTGAAAGCAATAGAGACCTCAACCAATTGTTTTATTTGTTTGGGAAAACTTTACTTTACCCATTGTGGTTTACTCCCTGTGTTTGTCCCGTCATTTAGAAATAGCCACATAACTTTCATGTGGTTTGTAGATTAAAGTGCACCGTCTTATAGTCTGTCCGAGTTAACATGCCAACAATAAGGAAGTTATGTTATGTGTTCACTTTTAAATGTCAGGAAGGTAAACCACAAATTGAGGAAAACACGGGGTTAAAGTGAATTTTACCTCCCAAAAAAATATCGAAAATGTCTATGATTTGTGCAGTGAGGTTACTTGTGTACAAGGATATTTTGATTTTTTCACTAGGATGTTAACGGACATGACAGTGCATTTTAATCCATAAATCACAGGGGAATAGTGGATAGAAACCTCAATCGTGAAGGATGTGGAGGATCCCACAACAATCTTGAAGAACCCTTGGGTGCCAAATTATTTAGCTAGAGACTCATGCACTGTGTCACTGTTTTAATCTGTCATTTATTCCTTCAAATTACACAAAGGAATTTGTCGCTCACTATAAATTAGAATAGGAAACACTTGTTTGTAAGAAAAATGGATTGTTTGAAACAAATGATACAGATATAAATAGATTTTATTTATTCATTTATTTTTTGGCTTTTTAATTATGAAGGTTGTTCATTGTTTTGATGATGATTCTTATTTATTTGGTCATGGTTGCCATGGATTTGATTTGAGCTTTATGTTAATCAAAGTAGTAAGGTTGATATTTATTATTATATAGCACAATATGTTCTTTGGCTAATTTATAGAATTGTTTTCAACAAGAGGTGTACAGAATAATATGAAGAATGTATATATCAGTATGATCAAGTTTTTTAGAGGTATTTTCATTTGCTAGTCTGCTAATTATTTTCATCGAAAGTGGTCCTATTGGATCATACTAATGAATGAAACACTTTGAGTTTTGATGATTTAAGCATTTTAACATTATACTAAGAAACTATCCTCTATAAACTCGGACTGAAAAAAAATAAACTCATTTAAAACCCAACTAAATCTACCCAAATCTCTTGTTGGTTTTAATCGAGTTGGTAAAAACAATTGAACTTATCATGCGAACCATACCGAGTTAGATACGATTGTCTATTGAATCATTCTAATGAATGAAATACTCTTGATTGCTTCCTTCTTTAGTAGTTTGTTTTTGGTTTTTTGGTACTAAAGATGGTAGTTTGTCCTTTTTATTCACTACAATATGTAAGAGTTTTGGAGACTAAATTTTTTGATTCCTAAAAGCGAAAATTTTGTTGCAAAAGACATTTAGAAACTAATTTTTATCGTCGTAAGGATAGTCGCTAAAAGATCGTTTCGAAAAATCAAAAACAAAGCTTTTAGCCACAATTTTAAATCACTAATAAACAAAGCTTTTAGCCACAATTTTAAATCACTAATAAATACACTTTTAGAGACAAAATAATTTGGTCTCAAAAGGTTTATTTTATACGACAAAAAAATTGGTTCAAAAAAGATAATAATTCATCACTAATGTTCAATTTTCGTTGCTAAAAATATAATGACGACACTTTTCGCAATAAAAATATTTTGTTCCTAAAAAATAATTTTATCTCTAAATTTTGGTCTCTAAAATTTAAATTTTTTGTAGTGATTTCTCTTATATTTCAGCTTTATTTTCAACAAAGACTGATCACATAAAACAACTCCTAACCCACCAAATCACAAATGCAACTTTGACATAGAATGTTAGTATATAATAAGTTTTGCATCCCCACAAAAGTTTTCTATCCTTAGAATTTCCTAAAAATTAAACTATCCCGGTTTTATATAGGCATTGTGAGGGTTCGTAGTAGAGGTTTGGAATACTTGGACACATAATTAGCAACAAAGATGGCATACATATGGTGGCAGTGCCATTGCCAACCTAACAGCCTCGCCTTTCCTTACTTCTTGTGCCATTATTGCTAAAGACTACTACATACTAGTACTCCCAAAAACCAAGTTGGAAGCAGACACAGAAAATAATAAAGAGTAATTGTTTTTTATTCTTCAATCATCATTAATGTACAAAATAGAGAGATAGCTTTTTTTTTTTATTTTTTTTCTTATAAGAGGACAGACGATTTGTTTATATTTATATAGGACTCTTTAGTTGATGTCTGATGTAGGTTTGTCTCCCTAACTTTTCCTTAATTATTTCACGGAGATACTTCCCATCATATTTTGGTCCTGATAAGACTTTGATTACCTTTGTAACTTGAGGAAATAAAGAGCTGTTTGTTTTAAAGTTTTAACATATTAATACTCCCACTACATAGTATCATCATCATTGAATGGAAAAAGAAAAGAATCCATAAAAATAATTTATATAACTAATATTGGCATGTGTTTTAGTTTGAAATAACATGATAAAAACTGTTATATATAATATTTTGTATGAAAATTTTGTACAAAAATTCTTAATTGTTTGTAATTATTACATCTCTTGTGGCAATATTTTGGGACAATTGTCAAGGTAAAAGTCTTTAATATCTTTGGCTGCAAACATCGGCCGATTATTTTCATTTGGAGCAGTTAACATAGCAGTCACAAGACCACCAGTGCTTGTTCCTGCAATCACATGAAAATAGTCCACAATTCTTACATCCTCACCATCCAGCTTCTGCATCATGACCAAACCATTTTGGAGTTATTAGCACATGAAAGATTATAACCACCACTACCATCTTAAAAAAGAAAAATAGTATTTATCACAATAAATTTCACCATCCTTTTCCTCTTTTATGTACATTAACACAATAATTATTATAGGTACATACTATTGGGGATTTAGATACTAAAACACTTGAATAGAAAATTAACTTGCACAAAATATACCTAGTAAAATCATGAAATCAATAAACAAAAAAAATATTAGTATATTAAGTCACTTTGGATTGTCGATAAATATACTGATGCGAATTCACTAATTTAGTACTAAACTGATTAAATTTGCATGATAGAAAATGTTTTTTTGGAAAACTATTGCTCAGTGAATTCTGTAAAAATTAATTACTGATCGGTGATAAAGTTTATCACTTCATACTTTAATAATTATAAATTTTATCATTAATTTGTAAATATTTTTCTAAATATACACTGACATGTAAATTCCTCTAAATTTTTTCATTCAATCATTATTCTCTCTCCTAACAGCCATGCTATGTACGTAAAGAAAAATATTTTAAAAATTGTCTAAAATTTAAATTTGTGCAATATATTTGAACGTTAGTGGGGATATATGGATCATACCATGAATGAACATACATTTCAATTATATATATTTGCACAAATATTGTGTGTGCGCCCACTGCTAATATATATATATATATATTATGTAACATTGCAACTCTCATAGTTCATACCATATGTACACAACCTTTGAATTTTTATTTTTTATTTTTAAAAAGAGTTAATACCTGAAGCTGAGATTCAAGGTAAATGAGGATAGTGGCAGGAATGATTCCTCGAATGCCACCTCCATCAATGCTAAGAATAGTTATCAAGTTCCCATTAGTTGGGGCCTGGATTTGACCTGGAGATTATTCTACTACTGCCTCCATTTTCAAAACTGATTTTATAAAACAAAATAATGTTTTTGTATTTATTTTGCACAATGATCAAATGACTTGATTAGGAATATATAAGAGGAGCTCTTTGAAGTTTGATATGTTTGATTTTCACAATAAGCTAGGTTGCCTATTTATAGTCCTCTCCATTGAGCCCCAAAGAAACTTCCTTGTACCCTCCTATTGTTGCCTACGTATGTTGTGCTAGTTTGTTACGAATCTTGAACCCAAGAAAATTGCTCTCAATTTTAAATTATGACAGCAGTAGAAAATTATTAAAAGTTAATTACATCAAGAGTTCGTCTACTATCATTAAATATTACCCTACTCCTTCATCTATATTAACTCATTCACCCTCTCTGGACTACCTCTAAAAGGAGGTATTTATACTATTTTTAAAATTAAAATATATCATTTTTGAGTGTTCAACTCTAAAAATAAAGACATAATTAGTTTATATAGAATTCTTCATAACTTAGAAAATATAGTAGATTTGAGAGGGTAAAATTGAAATTTAAAAAAAAAAAAAAGAAAACACGGCAGGTTCTTCACACTTTTATAATTATATTATATACTAGTGGTTGGGCACATGCATTGCACATGGTACGCGATTTTTCATCAACTGTTAGTACAGTTATTATGCATGTCTTTTAAATTGATATGCGATATGTATACAAATTATGGAAACTTATATAAGTAAATTGATATGTATCCAAATACAACTAAACAAGAAATAAATACATACTCAGCTAAAGAATTTAAATAATAAATGAGAAATTTTATAAACATAACTTAATTTATATTTACAATCTTATCGTAAATAATAAATGATAAACAGATCATTTAAATATATAATATTACACAAATCTTTTTCTATTAACTTTCTACTTCAATTTTTCATAATCCGTACCTGTAATACAATTGAAGGTATGAAATTAATTGCAAAATTACACAATTTTGTTTAATAGTTCATCTCATAATACAAATTCATTGAACTCACTATTGTATATTATGTAACGGCCCTCAAAATAAAGAAGATAATCCAACCCATGAGATTCATAAACATAATAGAAAATGTTATACTTTTATTCATCAGAGTTTATATTACAAGAGACATTACATGCATTATACTTTTATAAATGTTCATTCTGAAACTACAGCATATGTAACACTAATTGATTACAACAAAATAAATGCCCTACGGATTTACATCTTTCCAAGATATCACTTGGTTACAGCCAAAGAGTCCTAAGCTCCATACATGTAAAGCCCTTGGCTTGAATTAACATTTAAACACAAAAATAATAAAACAAAGTCTCCAACTCCTAAGTCCTCCCAAGTTACGCCCTTGGAGGAGGCATGCCGCATGTACCTGAAAATGGTTTCCCAAGTAGGATGAGCCAAAGCCCAGTAAAGATAAACTAATACAATATATGAGATTTAACTAAGATATAAATGTCAGATAAAAGTCCAATACTCAAGGCCAACTTACATTCTCCCCATTACCATTCAATTTTGATAACCACAACTTAATCCATTTCCATTCATTCATTTCAAATCAATGCATAAGTATAGCTCCTTATTATCTAAACAATCCCAAATGAGACTACAACTCATTCATTCACATTTCAATAACATTCATTATTCAAACATTTCAAACTTCTTGCCATTTTACGAATTCTCGTCCGAGGGAATCGGCACCCAAATATACACATATAAGGTTTTGGGACTTTCATCCTGGACATTCCGACCAACTTAATTTAAAATGGAGTCCATCCCATTTCTCCTCCCAAACAATGGAGTACATCCCCTATTTCTTCCCAAAAGCTGATGCATATGCAATGTATTTAAAAGCGTTATCATATACAATGACTATCCAAATCACATATTCAATGGTTTAATCAAACCGTCATATTCAATAACATATTTAAAATGACCAGTTTCAATTTACCTAGTCCTCATATAGTTTCTACAACAATCATAGCTATCCTCCACCGATAGCCCAAACAGATATTTTTAAACAAATGTACAATTTATCAAACAGATAATTTATCAAAATTTTCATAGGTGAGTGATTTATCAAATCCAATTATACCATTCATTCACACATCCTCCCAATTTCATATTTCCCATATCAATTTCATTATTTACATAAAATAATTGTTTAACACAAATTAGGGCAATTTTTTCCCTTTTTCCAAATGTCAATTCCAAGTTCAAATTTCATCATTTTAATCCGTATAACCTCATCTTCAATACCCCATATATCTATATATTCATGGAACCCAATATAAAATCCCTCTTTTAAGTTTTGGACCAAACCCTAACTTCACCAAAATCCTTCCAAATTCCACTACTTATACAAAATGACAAATACCTAGGCTAAAAACCATAACAAGGTGTAGAATATCCCTACCTCAAGTGTAGAAGCTCAAAGGAGATGAAGAAGAACCTCAAAGGTGTCCAAACTCAATTTTGTTCGGATCAAAAGGAAGCCCATAAGATGCTTTAACTCTTTATCAAAGGGAGTAGGGTGGAGAGACCTTTAGATCATGGAGTATTTGTAGAGAGAGAGAGAGTTTTAGAAAGAGAGAGAATCGGATTAGGGTTTTAGGGAAAAAGAAGATCATAAAAATGATATAATTTTGCTCTGCTGCGAACTGATATATGTGACTTTCGCTCGACCAAAGGAGTTGTCGCTCGAGCGACTAGACACAACAAGTGACCTCGCTCGAGCGCAAGAAGTGTCGCTCGAGCGCAAAATGCAAAGCTTCAGAAGTTTTACAGACGCACACGCTCACTCGAGCGCAAGAAGCCTCGCTTGAGCGAAGCATTTCACATTTCCAGAAATTCTGCATCTGGGAAAGAAACCTAAGGACTCTCAATTCTCACTCGAGCGAAGAAGCAAATTTCACAAGGCTCGCTTGAGCACAAGAAGCCTCGCTCGAGAGAAGAAGCCAAAATCTGGGCAACAACAATCTTGACCGACCAACAACTAACCTGATCCAAACACGCCAACATGTTCCAAAACCCAAGTTCAAAGAGTTAAAGAAAGAAAACAAGATATGGATACAATATTAAACCACGAAATCCGAGTCCGGAATGTAACAAAAGTCGGGTCAAAACCGGAATCGCTATAACTTAATTATGCGTGTCTTTTAAATTGATATGCGATATGTATACAAATTATGGAAACTTATATAAGTAAATTGATATGTATCCAAATACAACTAAGCAAGAAATGAATACATACTCGGCTGAAGAATTTAAATAATATTTACAATCTTATCGTAAATAATAAATGATAAACAAATCATTTAAATATATAATATTACACAAATCTTTTTCTATTAACTTTATACTTCAATTTTTCATAATCTATACCTGTAATACAATTGAAGGTATGAAATTAATTGCAAAATTACACAATTTTGTTTAATAGTTCATCTTATAATACAAATTCATTGAACTCACCATTGCATATTATTAGTGCAAGAATACATTAATATCAATATGTAATATATTTTTATACATCAAGAGTTGTTGAGTCTCGTTTTCTGTGCCACAGATATCTTGCATAATGAAAAATATAACATTATTTATTAGTATATTTTCATTTATATAGAAAATGTGGTATAATTTTTTTAAGAAAATGGAATGATATTGTAACCTAATATTTTGATCAATATAGGAATTTCATATAGCGATCTCGGGTTTTACCCCTTGTGTACAGTGATCCGGACTTGTCTCCGTGGATGTTGGTAGTTACTTATATCTTGTTTGCATCCTTTCGTACCTTGTATTTGAGTTTTAGGATGTGTTGGGCATGTTTTGAGCAGGTCGAGCAGGTGGGTTGAGTCTTGGTCTAATTTCTTGTTGCCCAGTTTTTGGTCGTTCCGCTCGAGCGGGTCTTCCTGAGCTCGAGCGGGGTCTACACCCTTCCTGCTTTTTGTGTCCTTGCAAAACTTCTGCAGGTGTGGTTTCTACGCTCGAGCAGGTTTCCTACGCTCGAGCGGGTTGCGCTCGAGTGGGCTTGTTGGCGCTCAAGCGGGTAGTACTTTTTGGTGAAAGTTCTAGGATGGGATAAT
This sequence comes from Camellia granthamiana, assembly GCA_036172215.1. NCBI lineage: Eukaryota > Viridiplantae > Streptophyta > Magnoliopsida > Ericales > Theaceae > Camellia > Camellia granthamiana. The sequence continues at coordinate 32,541,211 of CM069904.1, read as the reverse complement.
CCACGCTCGAGCGGACTGGTTTTTCGCGCTCGAACGGATATGTTTCACTCTTGTGTCTTGGCGCTTGAGCGGGCCTTCTTGCGCTCGAGCGGACCCAGATTTTTGTTCTTGACGCTCGAGCATTGTGTTTTCCACTCGAGCGGACCTGTCGTATATCAGATAGCAGTTAGGCATTTTTGAATCACTTTTTGCATTCACTCTCTCTCTCTTACTTTCTAAAAAGATATTTTGAGAGCTCCTCTCTCTAGAAACTCCCTTCTCTCTAGGGTTTGATCTACTTAGAGTGTTCTCTTTTCCTTTGGCCTTTGTAAAAGTTGTGTTGATCGTCGAGGGCGTCGTTTTGATCCGAAAAGTTTGGAGTTTGAAGCATTTTGGTTTTGGTCTCTTCCCCGTCTGAGCTCAAACTTCGAGGTAGGGATATCCTACTCCTCCTTATGAACTTTGTCTTTGAATTTTAGTATTTTGATGTGTTGGAAGTTGTTGGGTAATTTTGAGAAAGTTTGGGTCTTTGTGTAATTTTACAAAAGATAGGGGTTTTACATATATAAACCTATATGCATGTTTGACATAGAGAAATGATATTAATGTTGAATTATTGAAGAAAATGGAACCTTAGGGTTGTTATGTAGATTATGGGTAAAGCCCAAATTACATAGATAAATTAATTCGTGTAATTAATTTAGAGAAATGAGAAATTTGATTGAAAATGTTGAAATTGGGAATGTGTGGGATTAAAGGGTGTAGATGGGTTTATTTATCGCTCACCTATGAAAAATGTTGATGTTATATCCATTTAATGCATTTATTTCCTGTTTAGAAATAACTGCTTTGGGCTATCGGTGGAGGATAGTCTTGATTGTTGTAGACAATGCATGATGATTAGGCAAACTAAAACTAATCAATTGAGTGTGCTATTAGATATAGCGTTTGGTATAATACCTTAAATTGTGTATTGAATGATTGAATATGTATATGATAATTGCTTATATACATTGCATTGTGTGGGAGGAGAACGGGGCTGTACTCCACGGTCCACGGTTTATTGGAAGAACGGGGCTGAACCTCTAAACCGGATTTTGTGTGACAGTGATACAGCACTACAATGTGTATCAGGCTGCGAATTAGAAGTGTTTTGTTTGATTTGATATAGCACTAAAATGTATATCATTATCATTCGTGAAGAATAGAAGTGTTTTTGTTTCATTAATACAGCACTATAATGTGTATTATTTGAGACTTGTGGAATTGTTTGTTTTGATTTGATATAGCACTAAATTGTATATCATTATCATTTGTGAAATGGAATTGTTTGTTCAATTTGATATAGCACAAAAATGTATATCATTATCATTCGTGAAGTATGGAATTGTTTATTTGATTTGATATAATACTAAAATGTATATCGTTTGAGAAATATGGAAATGTTTTGTTTGACTTAGATACAACACCAACATGTGTATCCATCATGAATTTCGAAAGTGTTTTAGAGATGAATTATAATCTCATCAAATGTTTTGGTCAGGATACTGCGCCTTGTTTTCAATTTCAATGTTAAATAAGAAGTGGAAAGTGAATTGTAATATGGAACTGTAATGTGATATAAATGGATGTATAAGTGTTGACCATCTATCAATTGTTAATCTTTTAGTCATTGTTTATAGTTGGTTTAGTATATTTCTACTGGGTTGTGGCTCACCCTATATGGGACACCATTTTCAGGTTCAGGTGTTATGCCGTCTCCGAGACCTTATCTTGGAAGGTTGAGAGAGTTGAAGATTCTTGTTTGTTAATTTTGTTGTATTACATGTATATCAAGCCAAGGGCTTAATTTGTAGTCTGAGTTAGTACTCTTCTTTTGTAACCCAAGTGTTGACTTGGAAAGTTGTAAGCCCATAGGGCAATTACTTTTATTGTTAACGTGTAATACATTTTGTAAGAATGCTCAGATGATTGTACTATAATATCTCTTTTATGTACTTTGAATGTATGATATTAGGGGTTTATTTTTGAGGGCGTTACATTTCATAATTGTTTTCACAATGTTTATAGATCCATACTTATAAGTGTTTGCAGAGTCACTTTCATAAAACTGTCAAGTTAGTTAATTTATTATGTCATTTGTAAATAATCAGCATATGACAAAATAGATCGAAACTTTTTATTTGATGTGCTTACTTTTTGCATCATTGAGTTGTGGCGATAATATTTGGGCATTATTTAAATTTTGGGAGACTTATTTATAAGTCCTATTTCGGACACTTATGCTATGTTAGGTTCTGTGAAATTTCTTATAGAGTCTCAAGTCCTATTTAGATAAGAATATATTCCACAAGATCCTATTTGCGAAACGTAACGTGACACGTTACGTTACGTTTATGTAGGTGTCACTTTACGTTACGTTTATTTAGGTGTCACGTCACGTTATGTTTATGTAATATCCCATCTGATATGGTCACGTTACGTTACATTTATATAGGTGTCACGTTACGTTTCGCAAACTTAATCTATGGTAACATTCAATTTCTTATATAGGAAATTGAATGTTACATACGTTACATTTATGTAGGTGTCACGTTACGTTTTGCAAACTTAATCTATGGTAGCATTCAATTTCCTATATAGGAAATTGAATGCTACATATGTTACATTTATGTAGGAGTCAAATTACGTTTCGCAAACTTAATCTATGGTAACATTCAATTTCCTATATAGGAAACTGAATGTTACCATAGATCATATCTATGTGACTGTGAATTTCAAAATACACGAACAAGTAACATTTTCACATTCAATTTAAAAAATCAAAAACCTAGTAAATTTGTGAAACGGAATGTGGCACGTTACGTTATGTTTATGTAGGTGTCACGTTACGGTGTCACGTTACGTTTATGTAATGTCCCATCTGATATGGTCACGTTACGTTACGTTTATGTAGGTGTTACGTTACATTTCGCAAACTTAATCTATGGTAACATTCAATTTCCTATATATGGTTTTACCATTATTTATGATATTAACAACTAATATTGAGGGTAAATGTGTCAACAAACTTCACACAGGACTAATGGAAACATAAGTTTTTTCATAGGACCATATGTAAAGTCTCCCTAATAGGACTTATCAATAATTTTCCCTTAAATTTTTCCTTGTAATTTGACTAAAATATGTGCATGAGGTACATTGTTTTTCTTGAAATTCACAATAGATAGGACAATTCCTGTTGCAGTTTGTCTAACCTTGCTTGTAGAGCATGTTACAATAGATCTTTTGTAGTTTTTATTTCACCATCTTCTTGTTTTTCTTCGTACCCACCATTATAACTCATTATAATAAAAATATTTTGATGAGTAAGAGTTTGAGGCGATATCATATTGTTATGAAATTCAAAATCTATTTTTCTTCAATAATGTAATTTTTTTTCTGTAAGGAAAAAATATATAATTATTGTCGTGATAGAAGTGTTTTGCAAAGTCTTGATTTATTATTGAAAGTGTTGGTTGTGAACAATTATGTAATGCCCCGAAAATTGGGCAGGGTATATCTATTTATGCAACAAAACCCACCTAATAGACAAACACATATATATAGCTAACTATTTCATACATCCATTTCCATTAAATCCTAAATGCCAAATACATGTTGTTCACATCTCAATGCCCCAGTTCCAATCCCAATCATGCATTTTATAACAAGTATGAAATGGAAGCCAAACAGATAATAAGTGCCCTACAGGCTTACAAATTTATCAAAGAACATTCTTGGTTACACAAAATGGAATTTCAACTCAACGCAAATACAACCCTGGGCTTACGTTCAACAAATAACAACAAAACAAAAATGGAGCCTCAACTCCGAGTCCTCCCAAGTCAGTGCCTTGGCGGAGGCATATCACCTGTACCTGAAATGGTTTCTCTTACAGGGTGAGCCACAGCCCAATAGAGATATACTACACAACATATGAACCATGACAAGACTAAAGAGGAGTATGCTCATGCCATGCTCATGATAAAACAGTTTATCTCTCTTTTTATAAAGCATGCAATACTGAGATACAACAACAGATACAAAACCATTTCCATTTTAAACCATATCTGTTACATAATTATAGACTTTGTGAATCTCTATGTCACGACCCCAACCCGGCCCTAGTAGGATGGTGCCGTGATGGCCAGTAATCCGAGATTACCGAAGGCCATCTTACAAAATTCGCACACAAACAGGGTACTCATAGGGGACTTACAAATGCGGAAGCAATAACTTAAAATACAAGTGGTCCATGAGAGCTGTGCTTAGATCAAATGAGAAGACATACACAATATGGTTCACATCCAAATCCATAAATAACAAAATACAATTTACATCTTGATCAAAAGGCTTCTCAGCCGACATATACAAAATACAGGAAATACAAGCCAAGAAGCATGATTTTCAAGATTTGCCGACGTAAATACAAAAGCCGACGCAACACAAAAAGGCCGACGTAAAGGAGCCGTCGCCGACATGAATGCAAGACTAAGCCGACGTGACAAGAATCCAAAAACAAGCTTTGCAAAATGCATCTAGGCGTCACCGCCGTCCTGCTCATCACCTACATATATATAGAGAGGGTGAGTTTGGAACTCAGTGAATGGTACCAATAATAAAGGTTTTGCATGAATGTAGCCGAAGTCTTCCAAAACAAAACATGTCAAAACCATACAAATATTAGCCGAGATCCTCATATAGTAAAACACATCAAAGCTTAATCAGATCAAGAGATGAACCGTATTCATCTATCAAGTCTTACAAGTCTCAAGGGATGCTTACTGACATCGGCGAATCACAAATCAAGGCCTATCAAATCAAGAGATAAACCGTATTCATCCATCAAGTCATACAAGTTTCAAGGGATGCTTACTGACATCGGCAAAACAAGGGACTGTATGATCCGTAATCGATTAGTCAAGGGTACTGCGAAAGTTTAGAGTCCTCCAGCACAAGGGACTTGTGTTACTTAGGCCCGTAGCCCTTTTTAACACGACGGCTTTTCCCAGAAAGGACCGTATCCTTTTTAACACAAGAAGCTGGTGTCACTTAGGCCCGTAGCCCTTTTTGACAAGGTGGTGCTGCGAAAGTTTAGAGTCCTCCAGCACAAGGGACTTGTGTTACTTAGGCCCGTAGCCCGCTTTAACACAATAGCTTTTCAAGAAAGGACCGTATCCTTTTAATACAAGGGTCTGGTGTCATTTAGGCCCGTAGCCCTTTTTGACAAGGTGGTGCTGCGAAAGTTTAGAGTCCTCCAGCACAAGGGACTTTTATACTTCGTACTGCAAAAGTTTATAGTCCTCCAGTACAAGGGACTTTTCAAAGATAACATCAAAACAAGGCTTATACTTGATACATCGAAATAGGCTAATCGTTCATGCTTAACAAATACTTTCATCAAAACAAAGCAAGACAAGATTTATCAAAACAGTATAACATAGCTTTATTAAAAGCACCACTCACCTGGCTCCTCAGGTATAGGCTCAAAGCAAAGATCAAAGTCCTGACAAATCACATGGCAAATCACATTCTCAAAACAAGCTTTACATACATGTAATGATCTCGGCACTCCCACCGAATCTAAATCAATAACAAAGCGAAACATGCTGAGAGTCAAACACTGTCTCCCATCTCATGGAAACACACTGGGTACCATCCAGGTCTTGCCGAGGTCCCACACCTCCTTGCCGAGGTGTGGTCCTGATGGCCACACACAATAACGAAATCGGGAAAATCCTGGGTTTTCCCCTTGAAGAATGCAAAGAACAAAGTCATCAAGAACATCAAGAACATGCATGCTAAAATCATAACTCGTTTATTCAAAAACTGAGATTTCATGCCAAGAGTTCAAAGCATGGACCTGGGTACCCATACAAGACGACCATGCAAGAACAAACACAAAAAGACGGTTCTTGCCGTGCACTTTCGGGTCAAAACAAGACTTCCTTCAAGAACTTACGAACACCATTTTCTCTTTCAAAAACCAACTTCAAATCAATGCATGGCATGCAAAACAAATGCGATCATGTAATGCAGCTAGATGATCGATAAGAACAATCAGAGTAGAGCAAGAATCTAACCTCAAAACCAAAATCCAACGGTTCGATCCTCAAAGATCAGGCTCGAAACTCTACTTCTCTCTCTAAAACTCTTCCTTCTACCTCTAGAGCTTCTCTCTCTAAAAACAAGGATTTGAGACAACAATGATACAAAATGATACAATGATGTGTTTTTAGGCCTGCCGGCTGTGTTATCTTGCAGCTCGGACACGTGGCGGTTCCGGGTTGGTTAGCTCAAAAAGTGACTGATTGACAAGACAACTCTATGACAAAGCGTATGCAGCAAGCTAGAGCAAGACGCATCGGCAATCGATGACATCGGCTAAACTCACAGCTTCAGCAGCAAGATAACAAAGACATCGGCTAAACTCACAGCTTCAGCAGCAAGATAACAAAGACATCGGCTAGGGAGGACGACACCTAACTAAGCTGTGCCACACCTTGGCCTGGGTGTGCCACATCTCGGTCTAGGCCATACCTGCCCAAGGACAAGGATCACTAGTTCAAAACATCTCGGCCTTGGCTTTAAACACATCGGCCCAAAGAGTGACATCTCGGCAAACATGCCGGGGTGAAGATGGGGGTCAACCAAGTGGTTCCAAATTAATTCCAAGTACAAAGGTTCAAGGGCGAACTAGGCTAAGCTGACCTCGGCTACACACTAAGCAAGGAACAAGATCAAGCAAGTAACACGTAACAAAGCAAGGCAAAACAAGATAACAAGATTTATTAACATGACAAGACAAGATCATACAAAATGTATGCAAGCAAAGCTAAGTCAAGATGAGGGTTGTTACATCCTACCCCCCTTAAAGAAGTTTGGTCCCCAAACTTAAGTTACCTTGTTCCAAGAACAACTCAGGATGTCGAATTCTCATTTCCTCTTCCATTTCCCATGTGGCATCCTTGCCGTAATGCTCTTTCCATTCCACCTTTACCATTTGTATCGACTTGTTTCTCAACTGTCTAACTTGTCTGTCGATGATACACATCGGCTTCTCTTCATAGTCTAAATTCTTGTCAACTTCAATCCCAGAATAGTTAATCACATGCAGTGGATCCCGAATATACTTCCTTAACATCGAAACATGGAACACATTATGGACTTGGCTTAACTCGGGTGGTAAAGCAAGCCTGTAGGCAACGGAGTTAACCTTGTCAAGAACTTCAAATGGCCCAATATAACGAGGTGCTAACTTACATTTCTTCCCAAATCTGGAAATTCCTTTCATTGGTGAAACTTTCAGGAATACATGGTCCCCAACTTCGAATTCTAACTCATTCCTTCTCTGGTCGGCGTAACTCTTTTGTCGGCTCTGGGCAGTTTTAATCCTCTGCTGGATAAGTTTAATCTTTTCTGTCGTTACTTGAATCAATTCGGGACCAAGCAGAGCTCTGTCTCCAACTTCGGTCCAACATATCAGCGATCTGCACTTCCTTCCATACAAAGCTTCATATGGCGCCATGCCAATGCTAGCTTGATAACTGTTGTTGTAAGCGAATTCAACTAAGGGCAAGTGCACTACCCAACTTCCCTGGAAGTCCAATACACAAAGTCTAAGCATATCTTCAAGTGTCTGAATTGTTCTCTCTGTTTGCCCGTCCGTCTGGGGGTGAAAAGCTGTGCTGAACCTCAACTCTGCTCCAAAAGCTCTTTGTAGGCTCTGCCAAAATCTCGAAACAAACTTCGGATCTCGGTCTGACATAATGGACATCGGCACTCCATGAAGTCTAACAATCTCATTCACATATAACAAGGCAAGTTGATCGGCGTTGAAGGTAGTCTTAACAGGCAAAAAGTGTGCTGATTTAGTTAATCTATCCACAACAACCCAAATCGAGTCCATACCTTTCTGTGTCTTCGGCAACCCAATCACAAAATCCATGGAGATGTGTTCCCATTTCCACTCAGGAATCGGCAAAGGTTGAAGAAGTCCTGCTGGTCTCTGATGTTCTGCTTTTACCTGCTGACAATGCAAACACTGGGACACGAATTCGGCTATTTCTCTCTTCATATTTGGCCACCAAAACGTCCGTTTTACATCTTGATACATTTTGGTATTTCCTGGATGAACATCAAACTTGGAATTATGAGCTTCCAGCAAAATTTTCCTTTTTAATTCTGGAACATCGGCCACACACAATCTTCCTTCAAACTTGAGTACTTGGTTCTCAAAAGTGTACCCTGATCTCGGCTTTGTAACAATCTCCTCGGCTATCTTTCTGAAGATTTCATCCTCCAGTTGTCTTGCCTTTACTTCTTCAACAATAGTTGGTTCTACTGAAATCGTGGTTAAACATGCCAAATTTCCAACTGACTTTCTGCTCAAAGCGTCGGCCACGCTGTTAGCTTTTCCTGGGTGATATTGAATTTGCATATCATAGTCCTTCAACAACTCAAGCCATCTTCTCTGCCTCAAATTTAATTCTCTCTGAGTGAATAGGTACTTCAAGCTCTTATGATTTGTAAAAACCTGACAAGAAGCTCCATACAAGTAATGACGCCAAATTTTCAAAGCAAATACAATGGCTGCTAACTCCAAATCATGGGTAGGATAGTTCTTTTCATGTGGCTTCAACTAACGAGAGGCGTATGCTATGGCTCTACCCTTTTGCATCAATACACAACCCAAACCCTTATGCGATGCATCACTATAGATATGAAACTCTTCATTACCTGACAGAAGTACAAGTACTGGTGCTGTAACTAACCTCGTCTTCAGTTCCCGGAAAGCGGATTCCCGATCTTCAGCCCATTCATACGGTGCTCCCGTCTTAGTCAATTGCGTCAATGGAACTGCGATCCTTGAGAAATCTTTCACAAACTTCCTGTAATAACCTGCCAAACCCAGAAAACTTCGAACCTCGGACACATTAGTCGGCCTCGGCTAATTCACTACGGTTTCCACTTTGCTAGGATCAACCGAGATACCCACTTCATTTATCACATGACCCAGAAATGAGATAGTAGAAAGCCAAAACTCACACTTGTTAAACTTAGCATATAGTTTCCGGTCTCTCAAGATCTGCAAGGCAAGTCTCAAATGATTCTCGTGTTCAGCCTTACTCCTGGAATAGATTAATATATCATCAATGAAGACGACTACAAACTCATCTAAGTATGGCTTGAAGACTCGGTTCATTAAATCCATAAATGCAGCAGGGGCATTGGTCACTCCAAAAGGCATCACTAAAAACTCGTAGTGGCCATATCTTGTCCGAAAAGCAGTCTTCTCAACATCCTCGGCTTTAACCTTAAGCTGATGGTAACCCGACCTAAGGTCAATCTTAGAAAAGACTCGTGCTCCTTGTAATTGATCAAGCAAGTCATCAATCCTAGGCAACGGGTACTTGTTCTTAATGGTGACCTTATTAAGTTCTCTGTAGTCAATGCAAAGACGAAGTGTGCCATCCTTTTTCTTAACAAATAACACGGGTGCTCCCCATGGTGAAGTGCTTGGCCTAATAAATCCCTTATCCAACAATTCCTGTAATTGCAGTTTCAATTCCCTAAGTTCAGTTGGGGCCATTCTATATGGTGTTTTGGAGATCGGCTGTGTTCCCGATATAATATCAACAGTAAACTCTATTCCTCTATCAACTAGGTGGCCAGGCAGTTCGTTTGGAAAGACGTCGGGGAATTCATTGACAACTGGAATGTCGGCTAAATTAGCATTTCCATCCTGATTACTCAGTATACTACACAGATAACCCTTACACCCTTTTTGAATCAACTTATAGGCCTTCATGGAGGAGATCAAGTAAGGTGGGGGTACTACTCCTTTACCCTGAAAAATAACCTCGGCTAGGTTTGGGGGTTTCAATGTGACACTTTTCGAAACACAATTAATAGATGCGTAATTCGCTACTAACCAATCCATTCCCAGTATAACATCAAAATAGGCTATGTCCAATGGCATTAAATCAACTAACAATTCAATATTCTCAATCAGAATAACACATGCTCTATAGATGGATGCAACAATTATAGATTTCCCAGATGGAGTAGACACAGATAATACATAATCAAGGGGTTCCAGTTTCCTATGAATCTTCTCGGCAAACTTAGCAGATACAAACGAATGCGTAGAACCTGAATCAATCAACACATAAGCATCTTGAGAGCAAATAGAGAGCATACCTGACACCACTGCCTCAACATTCTGAGTGTCTCCGGGTACTAGTGCAAACACTCTGCCCTGTCTCATCTGTCCTTTCCCCACATTACCTTTCTGAACGGTACCTGAGGTGTGCTCACCCTTCTTACTGTTTTCAGCCTTTGTCTTAGGGTAATCTTTCACATAATGCCCCATTTCTCCACATTCATAACAAGCTCCAGACGTCCGACGACAGACCCCGAAATGTTGCTTCCCACAATCAGAACACGTCGGCCTAGTATTACCTTCCTGCCTTAGATAACCAGTATTGCCCTTACTCGTCTTCTTCTTGGTGCCCAACTGTGCTCGGCGACTGTCATAGTTCTGTCTCTTTCGCTGGTTCTCTCCCGTGCTCTGGTATCTGTTCAAGTTAGCTTCGGCCAGAATGGCTTTGTCCAACACTTGAGCGTAAGTCGGCATATCGTGCAAGTTAACTCGGTCTTGAATCGGTCCGCGAAGCCCACTCTCGAACTTCCGAGCCTTCATGTATTCATCGTTGGCCACGTGAGGTGAAAACCTTGCCAATTCAGTAAAAGCGCGGTCATATTTTGCCACTGTCCGGTTACCCTGTGTCAAGGTCTGGAATTCGGTAGCCTTGCGGTTTCGAACACTGAGGGAAAAATGTTTGTTGTAGAACAACTCCAAAAATCTGGTCCAGGTTAAGTCTGGATTGCTTCCCCGAATCATCATCCACCATCTACGAGCATCATCATCTAACGTGAATGCTGCCAAAGTTACCTTCTGAGTGTCAGTGCTGGGGAAGATCTCGAACAACTTCTCCATTTCCAAGACCCATGCCTCAGCCTTCATCGGCTCTATGCCCCCAGAGAATCTCGGTGGTTTCATTTTCTTGAACTCCCTGATCAAAGCTATTGTGCCATCCCCATATAAGGCTGGCTGTGGAGGAATTTGCGGCACTGGAGGAGGTGGAGGCGGAACTACATTTCGGCCGTTGGTCTGCTCGGCCTGAGTCGTAGTGGCACTAGCATACTGCTGTCTTGTTTGCCTCAACTCGCGGGCCAAACCTTCCACTAATCTTTCCAGTCTGTCTAATCTGTCTTCGGGCTGATCCCGGCCAACTGGAGGTCTACCTCTCCTCATGATGCTATGAGTATGTAAAGTGTAACTTTTAAGCAAATAAACAAATAACCACGTAGGCAAGTAACAAATAGACATGTCAAGTCAATGCACACCTCGTTCAAATAGCAAGCACTATGATGCAACCCTAGCATCTTTCTAAGGGAATTCCTAGGGTCTTTAGGACTCAAAGTGTGTGAATAACATATACTAAGGAACTCGTGCTCTGATACCATTCTGTCACGACCCCAACCCGCCCCTAGTAGGATGGTGCCGTGATGGCCAGTAATCCGAGATTACCGAAGGCCATCTTACAAAATCCGCACACAAACAGGGTACTCATAGGGGACTTACAAATGCGGAAGCAATAACTTAAAATACAAGTGGTCCATGAGAGCTGTGCTTAGATCAAATGAGAAGACATACACAATATGGTTCACATCTAAATCCATAAATAACAAAATACAATTTACATCTTGATCAAAAGGCTTCTCAGCCGACATATACAAAATACAGGAAATACAAGCCAAGAAGCATGATTTTCAAGATTTGCCGACGTAAATACAAAAGCCGACGCAACACAAAAAGGCCGACGTAAAGGAGCCGTCGCCGACATGAATGCAAGACTAAGCCGACGTGACAAGAATCCAAAAACAAGCTTTGCAAAATGCATCTAGGCGTCACCGCCGTCCTGCTCATCACCTACATATATATAGAGAGGGTGAGTTTGGAACTCAGTGAATGGTACCAATAATAAAGGTTTTGCATGAATGTAGCCGAAGTCTTCCAAAACAAAACATGTCAAAACCATACAAATATTAGCCGAGATCCTCATATAGCAAAACACATCAAAGCTTAATCAGATCAAGAGATGAACCGTATTCATCTATCAAGTCTTACAAGTCTCAAGGGATGCTTACTGATATCGGCGAATCACAAATCAAGGCTTATCAAATCAAGAGATGAACCGTATTCATCCATCAAGTCATACAAGTTTCAAGGGATGCTTACTGACATCGGCAAAACAAGGGACTGTATGATCCGTAATCGATTAGTCAAGGGTACTGCGAAAGTTTAGAGTCCTCCAGCACAAGGGACTTGTGTTACTTAGGCCCGTAGCCCTTTTTAACACGACGGCTTTTCCCAGAAAGGACCGTATCCTTTTTAACACAAGAAGCTGGTGTCACTTAGGCCCGTAGCCCTTTTTGACAAGGTGGTGCTGCGAAAGTTTAGAGTCCTCCAGCACAAGGGACTTGTGTTACTTAGGCCCGTAGCCCGCTTTAACATAATAGCTTTTCAAGAAAGGACCGTATCCTTTTAATACAAGGGTCTGGTGTCACTTAGGCCCGTAGCCCTTTTTGACAAGGTGGTGCTGCGAAAGTTTAGAGTCCTCCAGCACAAGGAACTTTTATACTTCGTACTGCAAAAGTTTATAGTCCTCCAGTACAAGGGACTTTTCAAAGATAACATCAAAACAAGGCTTATACTTGATACATCGAAATAGGCTAATCGTTCATGCTTAACAAATACTTTCATCAAAACAAAGCAAGACAAGATTTATCAAAACAGTATAACATAGCTTTATTAAAAGCACCACTCACCTGGCTCCTCAGGTATAGGCTCAAAGCAAAGATCAAAGTCCTAACAAATCACATGGCAAATCACATTCTCAAAACAAGCTTTACATACATGTAATGATCTCGGCACTCCCACCGAATCTAAATCAATAACAAAGCGAAACATGTTGAGAGTCAAACACTGTCTCCCATCTCATGGAAACACACTGGGTACCATCCAGGTCTTGCCGAGGTCCCACACCTCCTTGCCGAGGTGTGGTCCTGATGGCCACACACAATAACGAAATCGGGAAAATCCTGGGTTTTCCCCTTGAAGAATGCAAAGAACAAAGTCATCAAGAACATCAAGAACATGCATGCTAAAATCATAACTCGTTTATTCAAAAACTGAGATTTCATGCCAAGAGTTCAAAACATGGACCTGGGTACCCATACAAGAAGACCATGCAAGAACAAACACAAAAAGACGGTTCTTGCCGTGCATTTTCGGGTCAAAACAAGACTTCCTTCAAGAACTTACGAACACCATTTTCTCTTTCAAAAACCAACTTCAAATCAATGCATGGCATGCAAAACAAATGCGATCATGTAATGCAGCTAGATGATCGATAAGAACAATCAGAGTAGAGCAAGAATCTAACCTCAAAACCAAAATCCAACGGTTCGATCCTCAAAGATCAGGCTCGAAACTCTACTTCTCTCTCTAAAACTCTTCCTTCTACCTCTAGAGCTTCTCTCTCTAAAAACAAGGATTTGAGACAACAATGATACAAAATGATACAATGATGTGTTTTTAGGCCTGCCAGCTGTCTTATCCTGCAGCTCGGACACGTGGCGGTTCCGGGTTGGTTAGCTCAAAAAGTGACTGATTGACAAGACAACTCTATGACAAAGCGTATGCAGCAAGCTAGAGCAAGACGCATCGGCAATCGATGACATCGGCTAAACTCACAGCTTCAGCAGCAAGATAACAAAGACATCGGCTAAACTCACAGCTTCAGCAGCAAGATAACAAAGACATCGGCTAGGGAGGACGACACCTGACTAAGCTGTGCCACACCTTGGCCTGGGTGTGTCACATCTCGGTTTAGGCCATACCTGCCCAAGGACAAGGATCACTAGTTCAAAACATCTCGGCCTTGGCTCTAAACACATCGGCCCAAAGAGTGACATCTCGGCAAACATGCCGGGGTGAAGATGGGGGTCAACCAAGTGGTTCCAAATTAATTCCAAGTACAAAGGTTCAAGGGCGAACTAGGCTAAGCTGACCTCGGCTACACACTAAGCAAGGAACAAGATCAAGTAAGTAACACGTAACAAAGCAAGGCAAAACAAGATAACAAGATTTATTAACATGACAAGACAAGATCATACAAAATGTATGCAAGCAAAGCTAAGTCAAGATGAGGGTTGTTACACTCTAGGTGAGTGTTTGCAAGTAGGCCCTAATGCACTACCACTGTCATTTTTACCAGTAAGCTGGAAGGCTCAACACCTAACCGCGCGGTTCCACACCCCCTATCCAGATTCACCAAGTATTCATTTTTTCGCAAATAGATACATTTCCAAACATTTTTCAAAAACAGATACATTTCCAATGAAAATGAATGTAATGCAAAGTCCAATGGAACAAATGAGGAATGTGGTTCAATTTACCTAAGTCTCATGCATTTCTACAATAATCATGGCTATCCTCCACCGATAGCCCAAAACAGATATTTCTAAACAAATATTTAAACAATTAAATTCTAAAAATTTCGATTAATACAATCTATTCCACATCTCATCAAATATGAACAACTTCACTAGTTTTCATATCATAATCACGTCCGGTAACCTCTCAAGGTCCATTTCTAACCGTGTCAGTTTTATTCCAACAGATACATTAAGCAAAATAATACCGTTAATGCCCAAGAAAACATCATTTTGTTCCCAAACTCATTCTTCAAGCATTATTCAACTATGATATCCTATTTTGATTAAAAGCCCCAAAAGTTAAACGTAATTCCTTTGTTTTCTTTAAAAGTGCTCTTTTGGTCGCAAAACGGTAAAAAATTCAAAACCGATCGAATCGAAGTCCGTTTTTGTTCAAATTTAAAACATAACTCTTTCATAACCTTACAAACATATTCCAAGTTTACACTTTCGCAATTTGGGCATCAACTCTTTATTTTTCTCAAAATTTCCCTTTTAAGCAAATAAAGCACAAATTTTCTAAAAATTCTAATTAAATTATATACAACTTTAAGCTCCATATAATCAAGTAAAAGTACATAAAGAAGTGTAGGAAAAATCCCTACCTCAAGCCAAGAAGCTTTCAAATTTTTCGGCAACAAAAATTAAATCTTCTTGGAGCCAAACGACGCCTTTTTCGCCCTCTACATTTTGATCCAAAGCACTAGGAGTCAAAAATGACTTACACTAGATCAAACCCATGAAAAACCAACTTAGAACTCTTTTTCTTTCTTTTCTCCACGGCAAGAACTAGGAAAGAACACCCAAAGTATAAAAAAATATCTATTAAGTTCTATTTATAGATATTTCCTTTTTTTTTACTAAACAAATATATAACTATACAAATATCTAACCCCATATATATATACACACACCTATATATATCAATTTAAAAATACATTTCAACATCTTTAATAATAAAAGTAAATATAATATTTTCTCACCACAAAATATATTTCGTTTGATGGTACATACCATAAATATTCACAACTCTTTTATGGTAATCAAATAATAATAATAAAACCACAACAATATTTCATGGTTACTAACGGGCCACGATTCAATCAATTGGGTCCAAAATGAATTTATTTTAATAATTTAAAATAAATCCCCAACTGATTTATCTCAAATCATGGCCCAAACATCCAAAACTCAATTTTAAATTCTGCTATAAATTAAACTGAACACCAATCAGTTCGTGAATTTTCATAAAATAAATACTCATCATTAAATTTTGAAATTTTTATCCAACGTGCTAGACTCATATGGGAACAACATATAAAAATTTCATAATTTTCTAAGCTCAGGAACTATTTTTAAAAAATCCGAAACCGAACTGTTTTCGCACAGAATTTACATGGCAATCAAATTCGAAAATTTGCTCAATTAAATTATGCGTTGGCTATTTAAATTTTTTTTTGGGTCATTACAAATTATTTGTATAACATGTATGTATATATGTATTGAATATAAGTTGATAGGAGAATAATATACAATTCCACAATTTTTCTTACCAAATAACTATATTATTAAATTGATACATGTTAGAAAATTAAAGTATCTGATGGTACTATAGCATTACATATTGACAATGTAAGAATATTATAACATATATAAATTTATATTTATATTTTTTTGTATTTATATATGCAGACATTGACCTATATAAGATATCAGAAAAATAATATGTGAAATCTTTTGTGACAATATAATATAGGTAATAATGAGAAGTTAATTATTCATAAATAGTTGATCATAATGTAAATATTTAGTGTTACATTTTTGTGTGTATGCACCATTTTTTAATTAGATTATTAAATTCATAAAAAAAAAATTGAAAGGAATTTGTGTAAAATTAAAGATTAATGAAGAAAGATTAAAAAAAAAGAGAAATTTATAGTGTTTGGTTTGTTTGTTTGTTTGTTTTTTTGTGTGTGTGTGTGTGTGATCCAATTAATCTAAATACACATAGAAAAAAATTTGTTTTTTTATTTTTTTTTTGTAAAAAAATTATTAATATTAAATAATAATATATAATAAAGAATCAGTACATGTTTGAGTTTATAAATTTTTTTACCTATATTTTTTTTTTTTTGAGTATTCAACTCTAAAAATGAAGAGATAGTTAGTTTATATAGGATTTTTCATGATTTTTAGAAAATATAGTAAATTTGAGAGGGTAAAATTAGGATTTAAAAAAACAAAGTAGAAAACGTGCATGCTTTTTACACTTTTATAATAGTACTAGTGGTTGGGCACGCGCGTTGCACATGACACATGATTTTTTAATAATTGTTAGTACTGTAATTATGCATGTCTCTTAAATTAGTATGTGATATCTATTGTAACACCCCAAAAATTTATAACATCTTATGAATACAATAATCAACGTTCATTATAAGAAAGGATGCAATTCCTCAACCTTTACATCATTAATCAATAAGGTTTGTACCAAAATAGTCCCACATGCAAATTATACATTCAATAATATCAATACATGAATCTATAGCATGTAGAATATCAAATTCAAAGGTAAATAAAATGCCCTTATAAATTCCAAGGCTTAAGCCCAGTTACACAAAAATGGTTTCACGAACCCATACATTTATAGTCTTTGGCTAGCAAAATGAACCACCACAAAATAAGAGCCATTTGCTCTCCACAAAATACGTCCACGCCCCTAACTCGGCAGAATTGCCACATCTTTTCTTATACCAAAATCCCATAGGGGTGAGCTTAAAGCCCAGTAGAGAATTCTTAACAAAGTATATACATTTTATGCAAGTCTCACAAACTGAAATGTACATGCCATGCTATGCCTTTTGAAAGAAAATCACATTTACATCCTTTGAAAACTATGATGTTCCATGATAACTTGAAATCTCAACAATTTCAAATTTACAATTTATTTAAAGGGGGCGGTAAATACGACTCAGGTAATCCCTAGGTTGGTGTCTGGAAGTAGGCATAACTAGCACTACCAATACCCCACTTTACCGGTTGCTAACCGGAAGGGAAGTGGTACCTCCTCCGCGCGTGTTTTCGGTGTTTCACCCCAGACACTCAAGCCAACTTAATCAATTTCATCTACACCTCCTATCCGGACTTACCAACGTATTTACCCCAAAACATTTCAATAAATTTCATTTTTGTTTCAATGTTTCTGTCTCAATGCAAGTTTCAAATCTCAATTCAACATTACAGTAAGCAAGGTATTTACAATGCCCATGCAACAATTATCCATGTAATGAAGTGACTATCCATATGATATATCATCCTACCATTCACAAAGCTTTCCCACAAACTCTCCGTTTGTGATCACAATTTCCACTTTTCTTTCCAATGCATTTCAACATATATAACATATGAATTTTTATAGCTATTCAAGTGTAACAACAATCCCACATCTCAGGTGTCCTTAACCATTTGTTATTCCATGATTATGTACATATACACTTAAACAATAGATTCCTAAAAAAAAAAAAAAAAAAAAAAATCCACTAATTCCCATATACTAAGAAAATTGCCATTTGCATCAAATATCATGAAATTTCCACTTAAGCATTCATTTAGCACAAGTAAATCCATAGGTTCCCAACATCCACCAAATCCCTCAAATTTCTAGGTTTTTCATCCAAACAATGCATTTCTTCATTTCTTGGTAAAATCTCACCAAAAACATCATTCTTAAATCAATGTGATTCAAACCTTCAAGAAAATCTTTTAAAGAAAACAAGAGATGAACCCTTTTTACAAACCACCTATTTCTTGAGCCAAAAACCAATTTTCGAAACAATCAAGAGGGAAGATCTCGAATTTAACCAAAAGTTGCAAAATATATATATATAACTCTAAGAAAATCCCTACCTCAAGTTAGAAGAAGGAGATGAGATGAAACCCTAAAAATCGACGGTGTTGAAACACGATTTTCACCGCACACAATGAAACCCTCGCTTAGCTCTCCAAAGTTTGTGAAGGATGATGGATCAACACCCCAATAGATTGCAAGAAATCAGGAGTTTCTTTAGTGTTTGGTGGAGGTTTTTAGAGAGAAGGAGGAGCAAAATGATTTTAGAGTGAGAAGGATATGTTTTAAAAGTGATATACACAGTCCAAAAGAGAGAAAGAAAACAGAGTTTTCGGACCCAGGCCCGTCCTACACGTGCGATACTTACCCTTGCACGTGCGGCTTTTATCCCTGCACGTGCAACTCTCCCATTCCGCACCTCCTCCCGCACCTGCATATAATGCAGTGAGCAAGCCCAGAATCCCCCTGTTTCCCGTACGTGCGGCTTCACCTCCTGCACGTGTGGTCCCCATCTCGCACGTGCGGCCCAAGGCCCCATATATACAACTCAGCCATCAGCCCAGAAAATTTTCTAGCTCAAGTGCAAAACTCCCGGATTCAACTTTAAGCCTCCTGAAACAAATGAAACTCAACACTGGATAAACAAAAACAAGAATTTGAGAAAAGTTTCCGAACACAACAAACCCAAATGGTTAACAAGGTTTCAAGTTAAACCCATCACTTTAACAAGGGTAACCCAATGCAAACAAAAAGAAATCAGACGGATAACATACCCGATCATCACAACCTCTACACCATAGGAAATTTCATCCCCGAAATTAAATCAACTGCTCAATAAGAACGTTTCTAGCCATCACAACTGCGCTATTATAATTTCAAACTGCAAAGTGAATTCTCAGCCAACATTTACTATTATCATCATGGTTACCACACTAGCAATGACCGTCCAAGATAAACATATGCATGGAGCTTTTCAATAAAATTAGTAACAACCTACAATAACTTCATGCTTGAAATAATAATGTACACAATAACACGTACTTAACAATTTCAATACATTTCCGCTCAACGTTAGGGGAAATAATACTAATGGAAAACAACTTAAGCATTTTCAAACAAATTCAAATACTTAGAGCGAACTTCCACCTCCCATTCCCACGTTGCTTCCTCAACCCCACGGTGTTTCCGCAACACCTTTACTAATGATATAGTCTTGTCCCGTAGCACTTGCTCCCGAGTATCTAGTATTTGAATCGGTCGCTCTTCGTAAGAGGCGTCCTCTTCTACCTCCAAATCAACCCAATCCAGCACATGAGAAGGGTCGAGCTCATACTTCCTAAGCATAGACACATGAAACACATTGTGAACCCCCGAAAGTTGTGGCGGTAAATCCAACCGATATGCCACTTCCCCAATTCTCTCCAATATCTCTAAAGGCCCAATAAACCTCAGAGACAACTTACCACTCTTACCGAATCTCATCAAACCCCGCCTAGGAGAGATCTTAAGGAATACATGGTCACCCACTTCGAAAGACAAAGGTCGTCTCCTCTTATTGGCATAACTTTTCTGTCAGCTTTGGGCCATAGCTAACCTTTTCCGAATGAGAGCAACTTTCTCGATTGTCTCCCTAATAATTTTCGGGCCCAACAACGGTGCATCACCCACCTCGGCCCAACAAAAATGGTGACATCTCGATGCTAGCTTGGTAACTATTGTTATAGGCAAACTCAATCAACGGCAAGTGCCTCTTCTAAGACCCCTTGAAATCGAGGACGCAAGCCCTAAGCATGTCCTCCAAAATTTGAATGGTATGCTCCGACTGCCCATCGGTTTGAGGGTGCTAAGCGGTGCTAAAGGTCAACTTAGTTCCCAATGGCTCTTGAAGGCTTTGCCACAACCGGGCGGTAAAATGAGGATCTCTGTCTGATACAATGGTTACAGGAACTCCACGAAATTGAACTATCTCTCTAATGTACAACTCTACCAAGTGCTCAACAGAGTTGCCGGTACGCATCGGAATGAAATGCGTAGACTTAGTCAACCTATCAACAATCACCCAAATGGCATCATTGCCTCGTTGCGTTCTAGGAAGCCCAACTACAAAATCCATGGTAACGTGCTCCCATTTCCATTCGGCTATCGGTAAGGGCTGTAGCAAACTTGCTGGCCTTTGGTGTTCGGCCTTCACTTGTTGACAAGTAAGGCACTTCGATACAAATAAAACGATATCCCGCTTCATACTTCTCCACCAAAACTGATGACTGAGATCACGATACATTTTAATGCCTCCCGAATGTACCGCAAGGCGTGAGTGATGGAACTCCCGAAGTACTTCCTCTCTACAAGATTCTGGTACAAACAAGCGGTCTCGGTAATGTGCACTCAGATCTGAGTGGATATTTAGACGTTTCTCTTCCTTCCCATTGGAAATTCTATCTCAGATTGACTCCACTTCACGGTCTCCTTGTTGTGCTTCTATGACTTTACTAATCAAGGTAGGTTGAGCACTCAAAGTAAACAAGGTTGCACTCTCACCGGACTCACCCAAGTGCAAATCAAACTTGCCGATATCACCTAGCATCACCCATTCCCGAATGGCTACACTCGCCAAACTACTCACGGATTTCTGACTTAAGGCATCTGCCACTACATTGGCCTTTCCCGGATGATAGTGTAATTCAAAATCGTAATCTTTCATAAATTCCATCCACCTCCGTTGGCGTAAATTCAAGTCTTTTTGAGAAAACAAATACTTTAGGCTCTTATGATCGGAGAAAACTTCAAACTTCACGCCATACAAATAACGCCTCCAAATTTTCAAGGTAAAAATTACTGCTGCTAACTCCAAGTCGTGGGTGGGGTAGTTCTTCTCATGAGTTTTCAATTGTTGTGAGCCGTAGGCCACAACCTTTCCCCCTTGCATCAAGACACAACCAAGCCCATCTCGAGACGCATCACAATAAATAGTGTAACCCAAACCTTTTTCCAGAATTATCAAGACCGGTGCGGTAGTCAATCGAGTCTTAAGTTCTTGGAATGACTTTTCACAAGCCTCACTCCACACAAATTTGACCCCCTCTCTAGTCAACCTAGTCAAAGGCGCGGCTAGTCTTGAGAAGTCCCTTACAAAATGTTGATAATACCCCGCTAATCCCAAGAAACTCCAGTTGTCCCCAATCCTGCACGGCATCTATCTTTGAAGAGTCTACAGTTACCCCCTCTCTTAACACTACATAACCCCAAAAACTTCACCTCGGTGAGCTAAAACTCGCATTTCTTAAATTTGGCATACAACTGGTGCTCTCTAAGCAAATCAAGCACTACCTGCAAGTGAGCCTCGTGTTTCTCCTTAGAGGTGGAATAAATTATGATGTCGTCTATAAAGATGACCACGAAACGATCCAAGTATTCTAAAAAAATCCGGTTCATCAAATCCATAAAAGGAAGCCAGTGCGTTGGTCAACCCAAAAGGCATTACAAGGAATTCATAGTGGCCATAACGCGTGTGAAATGCCGTTTTTTGGATGTCCTCCTCCTGGACTCTCAATTGATGATACCCTAACCTCAAATCTATCTTCAAAAAGCAATGAGACCCTCTAAGTCGATCAAACAAATCATCTATTTGGGGTAGAGGATACTTGTTCTTAATGGTAACTCGGTTCAACTTGCGGTAATCAATACACAACCTCAATGACCCATCCTTCTTGTTCGCAAAGAGAGCTGGCACTCCCTAAGGCGATGTACTAAGGTGAATGAAGCCCTTGTCTAAAAGCTCTTGGAGTTGAATCTTCAACTCATGCAATTCGGCGGGTGCAAATCTATATGGTGCCAAGGAAATCGGTGCCGTGCCAAGCACTAAGTCAATGGAATACTTGATATCCTGCTGGCGTGGCAAACTAGTAAGGTCCTCAGGGAAGACATCCGGGTATTCACAAACTACCCTTGGCAATTCAACATGAGCTCCGTCACTTTCACTATCCAAAAAAGTTGCAAGGAGGCCACTAAGCTTGTTCGTATCACGAGGATAAAAAACTGGCGACAAGACCCTATCAACCCGGTCCCCCAGAAAATAAAAACAATCACCGCTCAAGGTCCACACTGTAACTCTCTGACGATAACAATCAATCACAACTCGATATGAAGATAACCAATCATGCCTAAAATAACATCAAAAGTCGATATGTCTAGCAACACAAAAGAAAAAAGAAGTCGACGCTCGACAACCTCTATCTCACAACCATGACATCCCAGGTCTAAATCAGCTGTACCCCCCACTGGTGATTATATTTTAAGTGGAGACATTAACCGTGCCACCTTTAACTCCAATGCAGAAGCAAAAGCAGTAGATATGAATGAATGAGACGCACCCGTATCTATCAACACGTTAGCCAAATAATTACACATAACAAAAACACCTCTCACAACTGAGGATCCTAGCAACTGCTCTGGCACGATAACAGCATACACGCGCCCTTGTGGTCTCTAATCAACCTGTTCATCTTTCGAAGCATAGGCTTGCTGCACTGACTGAGTCGAAGCGGCTCCTTGATTAGCTCACAAAGTCTGAATTGAGTGAGCCTGCAGGTGGCTCTGAGTCTACCTCGACCCTGATGTGCTAGATGCGCCTCCCAACTGCAGGCAAGCTCTCTTCATGTGCCCCGGCTGACCGCACTGAAAGCAAGTGAGTCCTTGACCTCTACTCTAAGACTGACTCTAGGATCGGTTAGGTGGTGGTGGTGGTGGTGGCAACATCTGCTGTCCTCTTCCCTTTTGTGGACATGCAAGGGCCTTGTGACCTGGTTGGCCATACTTAAAACATGAAAAACCACTCGGTGCACTTTTTCCCGAGCCCACACTAGGCAAGGGAAAGGTGGATCGAGATTGCTGTGGTTGGGACTGGGATGAAAAGGTGTTTCTGCTCTTCTTGTTGGGTCTATAGTCCCCCTGTGACCCTTGACCCCTCGACCTCGAACCCCGAAGTCTCTCATTCTCAACCTCCATGGTAATCTCTACATGTGCCACTGCTTCCACAAGGTGGTCATAGTTTCGAATCATGTTCCCAGCAACCTTGAACAAAATCTTGGTTCTCAACTTCTTCTCAAATTCAATGCAATGGCGCTCTTCCGTTGCCACTAACTCCGGTGCAAACCGGGACAAACTAGAGAAGGCCGCTTCAAACTCAGCCACAAACATATTGAGTAGCTTGAGGTCTTGAAATTGTTGCCCTCCCTAGCAATGGGAAGTAGATACTTATCTTGGAAAGCCACCACAAATGCTTCCCACGTCGGCTTTACTCGACCCTTGGCGTACTTCTACCATTGGCCCGCATCTCCTGTAGCGATCCCGATTTCTTCGATCATAAGAGTCTAAAGTATTTGTTTTCTCAAAAAGACTTGAATTTAGGACAACGGAGGTGGATGAAATTTATGGAGGATTATGACTTTGAGTTACGCTATTATCCGGGGAAGGCCAATGTGGTGGCCGATGCTTTGAGTCGAAAATCTGTGAGTAGTTTGGCAAGTGTGGCCATTCAGGAATAGGATATGCTAGATGTTATTGGCAAGTTTGATTTGCACTTGGGTGAGTTCGGAGAGAGTGCTACCTTGGTTACTTTGAATGCTTAACCTACCTTGGTTAGTAAGGTCATAGAGGCACAATGAGGAGACCGTGATATGGAATCAATCCGTGTTAAGATTTCCAATGGGAAGGAAGAGAAAGGTTTGAACGTTCACTCGGATCTGAGTGTATGTTACCTAGACCATTTGTTTGTACCAGAATCTTGTAGAGAGGAAGTATTTCGGGAGTTCCATCACTCATGCCTTGCGGTACACCCGGAAGGCACTAAAATGTATCATGATCTTAGTCGTTAGTTTTGGTGGAGGGGTATGAAACGGGATGTCGCTTTATTTGTATCGAAGTGCCTTAGTTGTCAACAAGTGAAGGTCGAACACCAAAGACCAGCGGGTTTGTTACAACCCTTACTGATAGCCGAGTGAAAGTGGAAGCGTTTTACCATGGATTTTGTAGTTGGGCTTCCTAGAACACAACGAGGCAATGACGCCGTTTGGGTGATTGTTGACAGGATGACTAAGTCTACACATTTCATTCCAATGTGCACCAGCGACTCAGTTGAACGCTTGGCAGAGTTGTACATTAGAGAGATAGTTCGACTTCATGGTGTCCCTGTGACTATTGTGTCGAATAGGGATCCTTGTTTTACTACCCGGTTATGGCAAAGCCTTCAAGAGGCGTTGGGAACTAAGTTGACTCTTAGCACCGCTTATCACCCTTAAACCGATGGACAGTCGGAACGTACCATTCAGATTTTGGAGGACATGCCTAGAGCTTGTGACCTTGATTTTAAGGGGCCTTGGGAAAGGCACTTACCATTGATTGAGTTTGCTTAGAACAATAGTTATCAAGCTAGTATTGGGATGGCACCATTTGAGGCCTTTTATGGCCGACCTTGTAGATCACCGGTTTGTTGGGCCGAAGTGGGTGATGCACCGTTACTGGGTTCGGAAATTGTTAGAGAGACAACCGAGAAAGTTGTTCTCATTCGGAAGAGGTTAGCTATGGCCCAAAGTCGACAAAAGAGTTATGCCGATAAGAGGAGACGACCTTTATCTTTTGAAGTTGGTGACCATGCGTTTCTAAAAATCTCACCAAGGCGGGGTTTGATGAGATTTGGTAAGAGTGGTAAATTATCTCCAAGGTTCATTGGGCCTTTTGAGATCTTAGAGCGAATTGGAGAAGTGGCATACCGGTTAGCTTTACTGCCACAACTTTCGGGAGTTCACAACGTATTTAATGTATCTATGCTTAGGAAGTATGAACCCGACCCTTCTCATGTTCTTGATTGGGTTGACTTGGAGGTAGATGAGGATGCCTCTTACGAAGAACGACCAGTTCAAATATTAGATACCCGGGAGCAAGTGCTACGGGGAAAAATTATACCGTTGGTAAAGGTGTTGTGGAGACACCATGGGGTTGAAGAAGTGACGTAGGAACGGGAGGCGGAAGTCCGCTCTAAGTATCCGGATTTGTTTGAAAATGCTTAAGTTGTTTTTCCTTGTAATATTCCCTAGTGTTTGGGGGAAATGTGTTAAAATTGTTGACCACATGTTGTTATGTATGTTGTTATGTTAATCATGAAGTAGTTACGGATTGTCATTTCTTTGCTTCATGTTTAGGTTGATATGGACGGTTGTTGTTAATGAGATAACCATGGTGGAAATGGCAAAAAAAATTGGTTGAGAGGTAATATTGTGATTTTAAAATGAAATAGTGTGGTTTTGATCGCTAGAAACCCCCTTTGTTTGGGTAGTTTGATTTGAAATTTCGGGGACAAAATTCTTTAAGGGGGGAGGTTGTAGCGATCTCGATTTTGACCCGGTCAATTTGTGGGGGTGAGCTGCCCGGTCAGCTCGCCGAAAGCAAAAATGCAAAATGCATTCGAAATTGCTTACGGGAAAGTGTATTTCACGCTCGAGTGGACCATGTTATATCAGTCCGTAAGGGGAGATTTCAGATCACTTTTTCAGTTCTCTCTCTCTCTAAAACTCTTCAAAATTTCTAAATTTAGAGCTTCTCTCTCTAGAAGTCATCTTCTCTCTTTGATTCTTCCAAATCCGTTGAGAGTTAGACCGAAGTTCTTCATCAAAGTTGTGTAACTTCTTGAGAAATTCGTTGTGTGCGGTGGAGATCGAGTTGCGACACCGCAAATTTTGGGGTTTCATCTCATTTCTTCTTCAAAACTTGAGGTAGAGATTTTCTTAGAGTTATATATATATTTTTGCAAGATCTATATGATTTTCGAAATCAGCTTTCGATAGCTTTGAAAATTGATTGTTGATTCAAGAAGTTGAGCGATTTTGAAAGTGGGTTTGTCTTTTGTTCTTTTAAAATGATCATATGGGTTTTGACCTCGTTGATTGAAGAAAAGATGATTTTGGAAAGTTTTCTTTCAAAAGATTTGAGTTGTATAGTTTTGGTGAGAAAACCTAGAATTTGGGGATTTTTTTTAGAGACTAAAAATCCATGAATGATATTGTTATATTTATTTTGTGTGTCAAAATAAATGGATGTTTGGAAATTTTTTTATTTATATTTATATAAATGATGAATTTTAGGGAATATGAGAATTATTGTTCATTTTGGAAATTATTGCTCCAAACGTTGAAATAGTTTTGAAATGACTAATTGTTGAGGATACTTGAGAAGAGGGAATTGTGTTATTCCTTGGATGATAGATTGGAATAACAGTATTTACATTCATCTTGTGTTATTGACATATCAATTCATTTGATTACATTAAACTTTAAAAGTTGATTTGAAAACTTGCATTGAGAAAAGAATGTTGAGAAACAAGTTTTCATGGAATTGTTTTGGGGTAAATACGTTGGTAAGTCTTGATAGGTGGTGTAGATGATATTGAATAGTTGGCCTGAGAGTCCGGGGTGAAAGATCGAAAACCGGCGTGGATAGGTGTTGAGCATTCCGGTTAATACCAGTAAAAATGAATAATTGACAGTACTTGTATAGTCTACTTGCAGACACCGACCTTGGGATTACTAGAGTCGTATTTACCGCTCTTAAAATGAGTTGTTAAGTTTTGAACAATTGAAATTGCATGACATCATTGAGTATGATGGTTTTCAAAAGATGAAAATGTGATTTATCTTCAAAAAGGGGCATAGAATGGCATGTGCATTTCATCTCTTGAGACTTGTATAAAATGTATATACTTTGTTAAGGATTTCCTACTAGGCTTTATGCTCACCCTACGGGATTTTTGTGCAGGAAAAGATGTGGTGATACTGCCTAACTAAAGGCGAGGAAATGTGTGCTGAGAGTACGAGACTCTCATTTTGCTGTGACTCTGTGTGTAAGGCAATGGCTATATATGTGTGGGTTTGAATAACCGTTTTGTGTAACCAGGCTCAAGCCTTAGAAACTTGTAAACCCTTGGGGGTATTTATTTGTTTATTTACTTGTTGTTAGATTAATGTATTGTTGCATGAAAAACTATTGCATCATGTAATGTAAGTTTGGAGATTTATATTCGGTTTTCCTTGAAAGAGTCATGATTGTTGTATTATTATTTGGGCTAGAAATTTGGAGCGTTATAGCACCCATGCCCGCACATGCGGAGCGTGCCTCTCGCACATGCGGCCTTCATCCCCGAACGTGCGGCCCTCCTTCTCCCGTACCTGTTGCATCAAGTGCTTTTATTTCAGTATGCACTCAGTCACTCCCCTTGTTTTCCGCACGTGCGGCCTTACCTCCTGCACGTGCGGCCCAAGCCCCCGCACGTGCGGCTCTGGTCTCCCAGCACAGAAAATTTCCAGCTCCACTCTCGACACTCTAAACCCTACCTCACACCCTTCAGAATAAGTGAAGTACTCGGGATCAAACTAAATACAATACGAATTTTTAAGAAAGAGTTTTTCAACAACACGAACCCGATATAACTTAAAGAGGAACGAGGCGAATTATGCACCGGT
Source organism: Camellia granthamiana (assembly GCA_036172215.1). Classification (NCBI taxonomy): domain Eukaryota; kingdom Viridiplantae; phylum Streptophyta; class Magnoliopsida; order Ericales; family Theaceae; genus Camellia; species Camellia granthamiana. The sequence continues at coordinate 32,513,266 of CM069904.1, read as the reverse complement.
CGTCACAACCTCCCCACCATAGGGAATTTCATCCCCGAAATTAATCCAACTACTCAAACAAAAGAATTTCTAGTGACCACGACCATGCTAATACAATGCCAAGTCGCAAAATAAGTTCTCAACCAAAATTCACCATTGCCATCATGGTTATCTTACTAACAATGACCGTTCAAAACAAGCATACAGATGGAGTTTTAATAAAAGTAGTAGTAACTCACAACAATCTCATGCTTAAAACAACAATGTACATGACAATACGAAATTAACAATTTTAACACATTTCCCTCTAACACTAAGGAAATAATACCAATGAAACAACTCAAACATTTTCAAACAAATCCGGATATTTGGAGCGGACTTCCACCTCCCGTTCCTATGTTGCTTCTTCAACCCCATGGTGTCTCCACAACACCTTTACCAACGGTATAGTTTTGCCCTGTAATACTTGCTCCGGGGTATCTAGTATTTGGACCGGTCGCTCTTCGTAAGAGACATCCTCATCTACCTCCAATTCAACCCAATCTAGTACATAAGAAGGGTCGGGTTCATACTTCCTAAGCATAGATACATGAAACACATTGTGAACCCCCGAAAGTTGTGGCGGTAAAGCCAACCGATTTGCTACTTCTCCAATTCTCTCCAATATCTCGAAAGGCCCAATGAACCTCGGAGACAAGTTACCACTCTTACCAAATCTCATCAAACCCCGCCTAGGGAAGATCTTAAGGAATATATGGTCACCCACTTCGAAAGACAAAGGCCGTCTCCTTTTATCGGCATAACTTTTCTGTTGGCTTTGGGCCATAGCTAACCTCTTCCAAATGAGAGCAACTTTCTTGGTTGTCTCCCTAACAATTTCCGGACCCAACAACGGTGTATGACCCACCTCGGCCCAACAAACCGGTGATCTACAAGGTCAGCCATATAAGGCCTCAAATGGTGCCATCTCGATGCTAGCTTGGTAACTATTGTTATAGGCAAACTTAATCAACGGTAAGTGCCTTTCCCAAGACCCCTTAAAATCAAGGACAGAAGCCCTATGCATGTCTTCCAAAATCTGGATGGTACGCTTCAATTGTCCGTCGGTTTGAGGGTGGTAAGCGGTGCTAAAGATCAACTTAGTTCCCAACGCCTCTTGAAGGCTTTGCCACAATCGGGCGGTAAAACGAGGATCCCTATCCGATACAATGGTTATAGGAACTCCATGAAGTCGAACTATCTCTCTAATGTATAACTTTGCCAAGTGCTCAACTGAGTCACCGGTACGCATTGGAATGAAATGCGTGGACTTAGTCAACCTATCAACAATCACCCAAACGGCATCATTGCCCCGCTATGTTCTAGGAAGCCTAACTACAAAATCCGTGGTAACGTGCTCCCATTTCCACTTGGCTATTGGTAAGGGTTGCAACAAACCCGTTGGTCTTTGGTGTTCGGCCTTCACTTGTTGACAAGTAAGGCACTTCGACACAAAGGAAGTGACATCCCGCTTCATACCCCTCTACCAAAACTGACGGCTAAGATCACAATACATTTTGGTGCCTCCCAGATGTACAGCAAGGCGTGAGTGATGGAACTCCCAAAGCACTTCCTCTCGACAAGATTCTGGTACAAACAAACGGTCTAGGAATCGTACACTTAGATCCAAGTGGATGTTCAAACCCTTCTCTTCCTTCCCGTTGGAGATTCTATCACGAATTGACTCTACTTTACGGTCTCCTTGTTGTGCCTTTATGACTTTACTAATCAAGGTAGGTTGAACACTCAAAGTAAACAAAGTTGCACCCTCATTGGACTCACCCAAGTGCAATTCAAACTTGCCAATGTCACCCAACATAATCCACTCCTGAATGGCCACACTCGCCAAACTACTCACGGATTTCCAACTTAAGGCGTCGGCCACTAAATTGGCCTTTCTCGGATGATAGTGTAACCCGAAGTCATAATTCTCTAAAAATTCCATCCACCTCCTTTGGCGTAAATTCAAGTCTTTTTGGGAAAACAAATACTTTAGACTCTTATGATCGGAGAAAACCTTAAACTTCTTGCCATACAAATAATGCCTCCAAATTTTCAAGGCAAACACTACTACTGCTAACTCCAAATCGTGGGTGGGGTAATTCTTCTCATGAGTTTTCAATTGTCGTGAACCATAAGCTACAACCCTTCTCCCTTGCATCAAGACACAACCAAGCCCATTGCGAGACGCATCACAATAAACGGTGTAACCCAAACCTCTTTCCGGAAATATCAACACCGGTGCGGTAGTCAGTCTAGTCTTAAGCTCTTAGAATGACTTTTCACAAGCCTCACTCCACACAAACTTAACCCCTTTTCTAGTCAATCTAGTCAAAGGCGCGGCTAGTCTAGAAAAGTCCCTTACAAAACGCCGATAATACCCCGTCAATCCCAAGAAACTCCAAATCTCAAAAATATTTTTGGGTTGCCCCCAATTTTGCACGGCATCTATCTTTGAAGATTCCATAGTTACCCCCTCTCTTGACACTACATGACCCAAAAACTTCACCTCGGTGAGCCAAAACTCGCACTTCTCAAACTTAAGCATATAACTGGTGCCCTCTAAGCGAATCAAGCACTACCTACAAGTGAGCCTCGTGTTCCTCCTTGGAGGTTGAATAAATTAAGATGTCATCCATAAAGACGACCACGAAACGATCCAAGTATTCTAAAAAAATCTGGTTCATCAAATCCATAAAGGAAGCCAGTGCATTAGTCAACCCAAAAGGCATTACAAGGAATTCATAATGGCCATAATGTGTATGAAAGGTCATTATCTGGATGTCCTCCTCCTGAACCCTCAACTAATGGTAACTAGACCTCAAATCTATCTTCGAAAAGCAACAAGACCCTCTAAGTTGGTCAAACAAGTCATCTATTCTGGGTAAAGGGTACTTGTTCTTGATGGTAACCCGATTCAACTTACGGTAATCAATACACAATCGTAACGATCCATTCTTTTTCTTCGCAAAAAAAGCCAGCACTCCCCAAGGCGATGTGCTACGGCGAATGAAGCCCTTGTCTAAAAGCTCTTGGAGTTGAATATTCAACTCTTGCAACTCCGCAAGTGCAAATCTATACGGTGCCATGGAAATTGGTGCCGTTCCAGGCACTAAGTCAATGGTGAACTCGATCTCCCGGTGGGGTGGCAAACTAGTAAGATCCTCGGGAAATACGTCACGGTATTCACAAACTACCCTTGGCAACTCAACACGAGTCCCGTCACTCTCACTATCCAAGAGAGTAGCAAGAAGGCCACTAAGCTCGTTCCTACCACGAGGGTCAAAAACTGGCGACAAGACCCTATCAACTCGGTCTTCCAGAATGTAAAAAACAATCACCACTCGAGGTGCACACTATAACACTCTGACGAAAACAATCAATCACTGCTCGGTACGAAGACAACCAATCCATGCCTAAAATGACGTCCAAACTCGACATGTCTAGCAACACAAAAGCAAACGGGAGTCGACGCCCGACAACCTCTATCTCACAACTGCGACACCCCCAATCTAAGTCAATTGTAACCCCAACTGGTGACTCTACTGTGAGCGGAGACAATAACCGTGCCACCTCTAATCCCAATACAAACGCAAATGCAGTAGATATGAATGAATGAGACACACTCGTATCTATTAACACATTAGACAAAGAATTACACACTATAAAAATACTTCTCACAACTGAGGATCCTGGCAATAGCTCTGGTGTAGTAACAGCATACACACGCCCTTGTGGTCTCTGATCAACCCACTCATCTCTCGGAGCATAGGCCTGCTGCACTGACTGAGCCGAAGCGGCTCCTTGGTTGACTCGCGAAGTCTGAATTGAGTGAGCCTGCTGGTGGCTCTAAGTTTGCCTCGACCCCGATGCGCTAGATGCGCCTCCCAACTGCGGGAAAGCTCTCTTCATGTGCCCTGACTGACTGCACTGATAGCAAGTAGGCCCCTGACCCCTACTCTGAGACTGACTCTGAGATCGGTTAGATGGTGGTGGTGGCAATATCTGCTGTCCTCCTCTCTTCTGCAAACATGCAAAGGCCTTATGACCCGGTTGGCCACACTTGAAACAAGAAAAACCACTCGATGCACTCTTCCCGAGGCCCGTACTAGGCAAAGAAAAGGTGGATCTAGACTGCTGCGGTTTAGACTGTGATGAAAAAGCATTTTTGTTCTTCTTATTGGGTCTATAGTCCCCTTGAGACCCTTGACCCCTCGACCTTGAACCCGGATTCTCTCCTCCTTGGCCTTCACAGTAATCTTTACATGTGCCGCCGCCTCCACAAGACGGTCATAGTTTCAGATCATATTTCCAGCAACCTTGAACAAGATCTTGGTTCTTAGTTTCTTTTCAAACTCAATGCAACGGCGCTCTTCGGTTGTGACCAACTCTGGTGCAAACCAGGACAAACTAGAGAAGGCCGCTTCAAACTCGGCCACGGACATGCTAAGTTGCTTGAGGTCCTGAAATTCCTGCCTTAACCTCTCCCTAGCATGGGAGGTAGGTACTTGTCTTGGAAAGTCACCACAAATGCTTCCCATGTTGGTTCTATTCGACCCTTGGCGTATTTCCACTATTGGCCCGCATCTCCTTTGAGGTAGTAACTCGCAAGAGTCACTCTTAGCTCGCTGTCTTCTATGTGAAGCATCTCAAATGTCTTCACTGTTTGTTCCAGCCACTCATCTGCTTTCTTGGGCTTGAGGCCACCGTGAAACTCATTCGGTTTGGCCCGCAAAAACTCCCTAGTGAGAAAGCTCACCCTCGTCTCTATGGCGTTCTCCCTATCTTGGTTCTCCAGCCTTAATATATTCAACGACTCCCTCAAGGCCCCCGCCATTTCTTGAGCTAGAGCCCCCATTGCAGCTTGACCAGCTTGCCTCGAAATTTCTACTTGGCCCACCTGCTCAGCCACATTAGCTTGGCCTAACCCTTCTGCTTGCACCGGAACCTCATGGACCGGTACTTCATGCACACCCCGGCGAGCCCTACCACGCCTTCCACCTCTACCACCACGGGCTTGACCCCTTTCTGATATCCTAATTAAGGAACAAGGTAAACAATTTAGCACATAATCTCAAATGTGCTTGGGACTTCTCTCACACGTTTGAACACAACAATTCTATATATTTTCTACCATACAAACAACTCAATTTTCACTCCATATAAGCATTTAGTCATGTAAGCACATACGGATTATCCCTTTGTGATGAAATTAGTCCCACGAAAAATCAAGAATTCTTAATAGAATGAGTATTGATCAAGTACCCTTCTAATAAGACCTCAAGGAATTTAATAGGCGCAAACAACATCCCAAAAGTCCAATCCTGTACCCATATAGTCACATAAACATGTTATCACACAATCACAAACTACAAAACATTTCCAAATCATGCGAAATGAACCCACTGTGGCAAAACAACCACTCCCCGTGAGCCCCAAGTATTCAAACTCGACAGCTCTAATACCAAGTTGTAACGCCCTAAAATAATCCAACATAATTTAGGTATATCAACCAACATTCATTTAAGAATAATAGCAATTCTCCAACCTTTACATCATTAATCAATAAGGTTTGTACAAAATAGTCCCACATGCGAATTATACATTCAATGATATGAGATACATGAATCTATAGCATGTAGAACATCAAATCCCAAAAAAGAAATAAATGCCCTTGAGGGCTTATATATTCCAAGGCTTAAGCTTGGTTACACAAAAATGGTTTCATGAACCCATGCTTATATAGCCCTTGGCTTACAAAAAAAATATGATCACAACAAAATAGAGCCTCGTGCTCTTAATACATACATCCACACCCTAGTTTGGTAGGTTCACCACATCTTTTCCTACACCAAAATCCCATAGGGGTGAGCATAAAGCCCAGTAGAGAAATCCTTAACAAAGTATATACATTTATACAAGATTCCCAATATGAAATGCACATGCCATGCTATGCCATTTGAAAGAAGATTTCATTTATATCTTTTGAAAAACTACCATGCTCAATGATAATTTGATATCTCAACAATTTAGAAATTTACAATTTAATTCGGAGGGGCGGTAAATATGACTCAGGTAATCCCTAGGTTGGTGTTTGCAAGTAGGCATAACTAGCACTACCAAAACCCCACTTTATCAGTTGCTAACCGGAAGGGAAGTGGTACCTCCTCTGCGCATGTTTTCGGTCTTTCACCCCAGACACTCAGGCCAACTTAATCAATTTCATCTACACCTCTTATCTGGACTTACCAACGTATTTACCCCAAAACATTTCAATAAATTCATTTCATGACATTTCTTTCTCAATGTAAATGTTTTCGAATCTCAACTCCAAAACTTGCAACAATGCAATGTTAGAAATGCAAATACAATACATGCCAAAGCTAAATAATAATCTTGTAATAATCAGTTGAATGAAATGCAATGCAATAATCGTCATCACTACATAACTTTTCTCCATTTTTAAGTATCTCAACAATAATACCATAACAATCACATTTCCAATTCTTCCTCCCTTCAATGTAATTGCACATAATAGCCACCTATGCATTTAATTCTATCACTTAGATAGCAACATTCCATATTCTAAACTTTTCCCAACAATTTAATCATTTCGCAACCGTATCAATATCTTAGCACAACAATTTTCAAAATTTCCATTTCTCATATTTCATCAAATCCATCATTTGTATATCAATTTACACACACACACACACACACACACATATATATATCGATGAGAAATTTTCCAGTCATTAAGCATTTTGGCACAAAAGGGACAAGATAATGACAATGTCGTCTATGAGTTCTCAATAACCTTTCAAACCCCAAATCCCTAGATTTCCTCACCACGACCAAGCACATTCAAAACTCTTGAGAGGGGGTTTTCTTCAAAAAGTTTCTTTTTCTTAATCAATGTAGTTCAAATTTTCAAGAGATTATTTTTAAAAGAAACTAGGAGGAAAACTATTCTCAAATCACCCACATTCTTGAGCCAAAATCAAGTTTCAACATTTACAATGGAAAATTTCGAAATCTTCACAAGATCTAGCAAAAATATATATATAACTCCAAGAATAAACACTACCTCAAGTTTTTGGAGAAGAGAGATGAGAATCCCCCAAATTTGACAGTGTTGAAATGTGATCTCCATCGCACACAACGAATCCCTCTAGAAGCTATCCAACTTTGATGAAGAAACTATGGGCAAATTTCTAATGGATGTAAGGAGATCAAGGATTTGATCTTGTTTTGGTGTTGGAAATGTAGAGAGAAGGGAGAGGAAAGAGTTTTTTTTAGAGAGAGAGAGAGAGATACAACAAAAATGAGATAAAACCAGCCCAAAGAGAAGAAAAAACAGGAAATTCGGTCTCACCTACCACCACATGTGTAGTACCCATGCATGTACGTGCGGAGCATGCCTCCCGCACGTGCAGCCCTCCTTCTCTCACACCTACTGCATCAAGTGCTTTTATTTCAGTATGCACTCAGTCACTCCCCCTGTTTTCCACACGTGCGGCCTCACCCCTCGCACATGCAGCCCCCTCTCCGCACATGCGGCCCAAGCCTCAGCACGTGTAGCTTTGGTCCCCTAGCCCAGAAAATTTCCAGCTCCACTCCCAACACTTCGAACCCGACCTCGTACCCTCCGGAATAAGTGAAGTACTCAGGATCAAACTAAATACAATAAAAAAGTTTTAAGAAAGAGTTTTTCGACAACACGCACTCGACATAACTTAAAGAGGAACGAGGCGAATTATGCACCGGTCGTCACTGCTTTCTTAGGCTCGGGGCCACCATGGAACTCATCCGGCTTGGCCCGCAAAAACTTTCTTGTAAGGAAACTCACCCTTGTCTCTATGATGTTATCTCTAGCTTGGTTCTCCGCCCTCAATATATTCATTGACTCCCTCAAAGCCCTCGCCATTTCTCAGGCTAGGGCTTCCATTGCGGCTTGACCCGCTTGCCTCAGAATTTCTGCTTTCCCCACTTGCTCGGCCATATCAACTTGGCTCGCTTGTCCGGCCGCATTAGCTTGGCCAAACCCCTCCTCTTGCACCGAACCCTCGTAGAGCGGCACTTCATGCACACCCTAGTGAGCCCGACCACACCTTCCACCTCTACCACCACGGGTTTGACCCCTTCCTGACATCCTAATTAAGGAACACGATAAACAATTTAGCACATAATCTCAAATGTGCTCGCGACTTCTCTCACACGTTTGACCACAACAATTCTATATATTTTCTACCATACAAACAATTCAATTCCATTCCACATAAGTACTTAGTCACGTAAAGACATACAGATTATCCTTTTGTGATGAAATTCGTCCCAAGAAAAACCAAGTATTCTTATTAGAATGAGTATTGATCAAGTACCCTTCTAATAAGATCTCAAGGAATTTAATAGGTGCAAACAACATCTCAAAAGTCCAATCCCATACCCATCTAGTCATATAAGCATGTTGTCACATAGTCACAAAATACAAAACATTTCTTAATCATGTGAAATGAACCCATTGTGGTAAAACAACCACTTCCCACGAGCCCCAAGTATTCAAACTCGATAGCTCTGATACCAAGTTGTAACGCCTCCAAAATTTATAACGTCTTATGAATACAACAATCAACATTCATTATAAGAAAGAATGCAATTCCTCAAACTTTACATCATTAATCAATAAGATTTGTACCAAAATAGTCCCACATGCAAATTATACATTCAATAATATCAATACATGAATCTATAGCATGTAGAACATCAAATTCAAAGGTAAATAAAATGCCCTTATAAATTCCAAGGCTTAAGCTCGGTTACACAAAAATGGTTTCACGAACCCATACATTTATAGCCCTTGGCTAGCAAAATGAACCACCACAAAATAAGAGCCATTTGCTTTCCACAAAATACGTCCACGCCCCTAACTCGGCGGGATCACCACATCTTTTCCTGCACCAAAATCCCATAGGGGTGAGCTTAAAGCCCAGTAGAGAATTCTTAACAAAGTACATACATTTTATGCAAGTCTCACAAACTGAAATGTACATGCCATGCTAAGCCTTTTGAAAAAAAATCACATTTACATCCTTTGAAAACTATGATGCTCCATGATAACTTGAAATCTCAACAATTTGAAATTTACAATTTTATTTAAAGGAGGCGGCAAATACGACTCAGGTATCCTAAGTTTGTGTCTGCAAGTAGGCATAACTAGCACTACCAATACCCCACTTTACTAGTTGCTAACATGAAAAGAAGTGGTACCTCCTCCGCGCGTGTTTTCGGTCTTTCACCTCAGACACTCAGGCCAACTTAATCAATTTCATCTACACTTCCTATCCGAACTTACCAACATATTTACCCCAAAACATTTCAATAAATTTCATTTTTGTTTCAATGTTTCTTTCTCAATGCAAGTTTCAAATCTCAATTCAACATTACAACAAGCAAGGTATTTGTAATGCCCATGCAACAATTATCTATGTCATGAAATGATCAACCATGTAATGAAGTGATTATCCATATGATATATCATCCTACCATTCACAAAGCTTTCCCACAAACTCTCCGTTTGTAATCACAATTTCCTCTTTGCTTTCCAATGCATTTCAACATATATAACATATGAATTTTTATAGCTATTCAAGTGTAACAACAATCCCACATCTCATGTGTCCTCAACCATTTGTTATTCCATGATTATGTGCATATATACTTAAACAATAGATTCATTAGTAAGGTCATAGAGGCACAACAAGGGGATTGTGAAGTAGAGTTTACCCGGGTTAAAATTTCTAATAAAAAGGAAGAGAAAGGTTTGAACGTTCACTCGGATCTGAGTGTGCGTTATCTAGACCGTTTGTTTGTATTGGAATCTTGTAGAGAGGAAGTACTTCAGGAGTTCCATCACTCACGCCTTGTGGTACATCTGGGAGGCACCAAAATGTATCATAATCTTAGCCGTCAATTTTGGTGGAGGGGTATGAAGCGATATGTCGCTTTATTTGTATCGAAGTGCCTTACTTGTCAATAAGTGAAGGTCGAACATCAAAGGCCAGCAGATTTGTTACAACCCTTACCGATGGCCGAGTGGAAATGAGAACGCGTTACCATGGATTTTGTAGTTGGGCTTCCTAGAACACAGCGAGGCAATGATGCCATTTGGGTGATTATTGATAGGTTGACTAAGTCTACCCATTTCATTTCGATGTGCACCAGCGACTCAGTTGAACGTTTGGCAGAGTTGTACATTAGAGAAATAGTCTGACTTTATGGAGCCCCTGTGACTATTGTGTCGGATAGGGATCCTCGTTTTACTACCCGGTTATGGCAAAGCCTTCAAGAGGCATTGGGAACTAAGTTGACCCTTAGCACTACTTATCATCCTTAAACCAATGGACAGTCGGAATGTACAATTCAGATTTTGGAGGACATGCTTAGAGCTTGTGACCTTGATTTTAAGGGGCCTTGGGAAAGGCACTTACCATTGATTAAGTTTGCTTACAACAATAGTTATCAAGCTAGTATTGGGATGGCACCATTTGAGGCCTTGTATGGCCGACCTTGTAGATCACCGGTTTGTTGGGCCGAAGTAGGTGATGCACCGTTACTGGGTCTGAAAATTGTTAGAGAGACAACCGAGAAAGTTGTTCTCATTCGGAAGAGGTTAGCTACGTCCCAAAGTCGACAAAAGAGTTATGCCAATAAGAGGAGACGACCTTTATCTTTTGAAGTTGGTGACCATGTGTTTCTAAAAATCTCACCAAGACGGGGTTTGATGAGATTTGGTAAGAGTGGTAAATTATCTCCAAGGTTCATTTGGCCTTTTGAGATCTGTGGAGGTTGAATATATGGAAAGGGCAGAAGGTGCGTACCATTGGAACTGATATTAATCGGCTGTATCCTGCAATAGTGGGAAACCGAATATAATAAATGTGCCGAATAAGTGTAAATCCTTAAGGCCGAATAATAGAAGGGACAATGATTAAAAAGTAGGCCTTGGCCCCGAGGATCAGGAGGAACATGTATAAATACAGGAACAATGGGTTGAGAAAGGTATGTAAGAAACATTTCACTTAACTTAGGAAATAAGCTATCTCGAGTGTCTGAACTGACTTGCCCGTCGGAGTGCTAATTCCGGCACCCCCGACCGGAGTGTTTGTATCTTTTCAGGTGACTAGCTGAGGATCACTAGCGTCTCCCAGGATCTAAAGAGTATTTCCAAACCACATCTCCACAATTGGCGCCGTCTGTGGGAATACTCAAATACATCCATGGCAGGCGTGACTGAAGATCCTCCGATAGCCACTAACGAGACCGCATAGAGAGATGACCTCACTCCAGCAAATATGCTCGGAAAGGAAACCATCGCTGCAAGACGCGCCTTGAACTTCAACTCACCAACGACTTCTGCGCAAGAGACAATGCAAGTGATCATGGAACAAGCAAAACAGAATGAACAAAGGCTGGAGAACATGATCGCTGAAAATGAACGTCTTCGTCAAGATTTGGCCCTAGAAGTAGCAAAGTCCAGAGAAGCCATGCGCCAAGATCCCGAACGACCTCCGAGGGCAGGTGGACAACGACCTCGAGCCCGACCAAAGGATACCGATAGCGACTCCAACTCATTACCCATGGAGCTCAACAAGAAGGAACGATCCGAAACTTCTAGCTCCTTCGAAAAGAGTCCACATACAAGGAACAAGAGTAGAAGAAGCAGTTCAGACGAAGAGGACCAGTACGATCCCTTTGTCCGATGGATAGCAAGGGCGTCCCTGCCCAATAAGTTCAAAGCTCCGTCATTCACTCTTTACGACAGAAAATCAGACCCCACTGATCATATCCGTCACTACAAGCAGGCCATGACATTGCATGCAGACAACGAAGCCCTCATGTGCCGAATATTCCCCAGCAGCCTGGGGCCATTAGCTGTCAGGTGGTATTACAAGCTGGAGCCGGCTTCGATCAAAAGCTTCCATCAATTACAGAAATCCTTCAGGGCCAGGTTTATCACCAACGAGGTACAGCCGAAACAGGCCGACTCTCTCTGGGCTATGCAGATCCAGTTAGGAGAAACGCTTAGAGCGTATTCGGCGCACTATTGGGAGTGCTTCAACCTCGTCGACGACACGTGCAACGACTCCATGGCCATCACCGCCTTCAAAATAGGACTACATCCTGATAGTGCTCTTCGCAGTTCCCTGACCAGAAGACCCCCCAAAACAGTCTGGGCATTGATGAAGAAAGTTGAAGAGTATTGCAAAGTGGAAGATGATGCCTTGAGAATAAAAGCCGGACAAACGTCCAACAAAATGGCCCCCCCTGAAATTGCTCAACCAATAAGTTCCGTGCCACCTCTGAGCCCTGAGCCATGGCAACGCGCTTAACGAGACAAAAGGTGGGACTCTCGCCGATCAAGCGATCAATGCTCCCACCGGACGAATGAACAACTGCAAGTCGACAGCAGGCGCTCGAGGCGTGCCGACAAGAAGTACACAGAGTTGTCAGAACCAATCACTGCAATAATGACCAAAGTCCAACACCTTCCATTCTTCAAATGGCCGTCAAAGATGGTGGGGCCACCCGACACGCGAAGAAGGGATAGGCGGTGCGAGTATCATAAAGATCACGGCCACGAAACGGAGAGTTGTTACGCATTAAAGGATCACCTGGAAGAACTGGTGCAAGACGGCCGACTGCAACAGTACGTGAGAAAGGGAAAGCCAACCAAGGCACTAGCCTTGAGGCAGGACTCACCTCCACTCAGCGTGATCCATATAATCTACAGCCAGCCTGCATCCCCAACCGTGCACACAATTCAATCGCATCCAATTCCCCAAAAGCAGCGTATTCTGACCGAATGGCCCGGAGAAGCTCCGACAATTACTTTCAATGACTCCGATCTAAGCGGCACAATAGCTTCCTACATCGATCCGTTGGTCAACAAATTACGCGTAAACCGGTTCACTATTAAATGCATTCTCATAGACCCAGGGAGTACTTCAGAGGTTATGTATTACCAAACTTTCGTCAAACTCGGCTTCAACGAGTCAGATTTGTCCCCGGCGCCTCACCCATTGTTCGGCTTTAATACGAATCCTGAGTACCCGTTAGGGAAGATCATACTACCTGTTCGAGCGGGCTCCAGAACGGTCGAAGTAAAATTCCTGGTGGTAAAGCTCCCTTCGCCGTATAATGTCATCATGGGGCGAACTTGGTTACATATTATGAAGGCCGTTCCAAGCACTTATCATCAGCTTGTGCGCTTCCCGACAGCCCATGGCATTGAAGAAATCCGCGGCTCCCCGCAATTGGCACAAGCGGAGATTTTGTGAAAACCTTATCACTGACCTGACCTGTGGGCTTTGATACTTGTATATATATCACTTCTGCAATGCAAACCATTTTTCTTCGTCGCTCAATTCATTTCTCAAACCCCACTGTAGCGCTCGTCATGTCAACCGATTAAGTCTTCGGATTCGGAGCGCCCTTCGTGGATATCACGATTGGCCAGATTAAGTCTCCGGATTCGGAGCCCCCTTTGGTGCATGTCACCTTAGGGCCGATTAAGCCTCCAGATTCGGAGCCCCTTTTGGTGCATGTCACCTTAGGGCCAATTAAGTCTCCGGATTCGGAGCGCCCTTCATGGATATCACGATTGGCCAGATTAAGTCTCTGGATTTGGAGCCCCCTTTGGTGCATGTCACCTTAGGGCCGATAAAGTCTTCGGATTCGGAGCGCCCTTCGTGGATATCACGATTGGCCACATTAAATCTCCGGATTCGGGGCCCCCTTTGGTGCATGTCACCTTAGGGCCGATTAAGTCTCCGGATTCGGAGCCCCCTTTGGTGCATGTCACCTTAGGGCCGATTAAGTCTCTGGATTCGGAGCGCCCTTCGTGGATATCACAATTGGCCACATTAAATCTCCGGATTCGGAGCCCCCTTTGGTGCATGTCACCTTAGGGCTGATTAAGTCTCCGGATTTGGAGCCCCCTTTGGTGCATGTCACCTTAGGGCCGATTAAGTCTCCGAATTCAGAGCGCCCTTTGTGGATATCACGATTGGCCACATTAAGACTTCGGATTCGGAGTGCCCTTCATGGATATCATGATTGGCCACATTAAATCTCCGGATTCGGAGCCCTCTTTGGTGCATGTCACCTTAGGGCCGATTAAGTCTCCGGATTCGGAGTCCCCTTTGGTGCATGTCACCTTAGGGCCGATTAAGTCTCCGGATTCGGAGCGCCCTTCGTGGATATCACGATTGGCCACATTAAATCTCCGGATTCAGAGCCCCCTTTGGTGCATGTCACCTTAGGGCGGATTAAGTCTCCGGATTCGGAGCCCCCTTTGGTGCATGTCACCTTAGGGCCGATTAAGTCTCCGGATTCAGAGCGCCCTTCGTGGATATCACGATTGGCCACATTAAGACTCCGGATTCGGAGCGCCCTTCGTGGATATCACTATTGGCCACATTAAGTCTCCGAATTCAGAGCCCCCTTTGGTGCATGTCACCTTAGGGCCGATTAAGTCTCTGGATTCGGAGCCCCTTCTGGTGCATGTCACCTTAGGGCTGATAAAGTCTCCGGATTCGGAGCGCCCTTCGTGGATATCATGATTGGCCACATTAAGCCTTCGGATTCGGAGCCCCCTTTGGTGCATGACACCTTAGGGCGGATTAAGACTCCGGATTCGGAGCGCCCTTCGTGGATATCACGATTGGCCACATTAAGTCTCTGGATTCGGAGCCCCCTTTAGTGCATGTCACCTTAGGGCCGATTAAGACTCCGGATTTGGCGTACCCTTCAGCATGAACAAAACAAAACTCGCCAACATCCAAAATAAGATGCTTAACTAAGCATATAAAAAATTCAGAATAAGACGCAAATGTTTGAAATAAAACTTTTTATTTGATCAAACATTTTTTACATAAACGTAACCCGCGCTTGAGCATTACAATTTTTATTTGATCAAACAGTTGTTACATAAACGCAACCCACGCTTGAGCGTTACAATTTTTATTTAATCAAATAGTTGTTACATAAACGCAACCCGTATTTGAGCATTACAATACCCATTTTCAACCTCAAAATCTAAAAAGGGAAAAAGACGCGTTGGTAAAGCGACAGCGCCGAATCAACACTCGTCACTCGGAAGTCCTCCACGGTTTGCAATGCCTTGAGCCAACTGTGCCCAAACCCATGACTTGCGCATTGCCAAACTTCCCTTGATACCATTGACAATGTCAAGGCAAAGATCCAGGACAAGGAAGGATAAACCCAACGGTCGTTGCCTTTCCTTTCGGGGTGATCTGCTTCGATGACTTAAAGATTCATGCCAACTTTTGGACGCCCTACTTCCCATACGGATGGGTCCTCTGCCGCACTCCATTGCAACACCAAGTTCGGCTGCACTCTGAGCCTCTCTAACTAACATCCCCACTTATCCCACCTCACATAAGTGATTGTTTGTATGCGCGAAGCGCCCACTCCTTTTATTTTCAATACTGGCAGCGATCTCGAGGCCCCAATCCTGAGGCGATTGCGTTAACGCTAAACTCCATGCAACAAACGTCGGTTGACATTCACCACCGCCTAGTTATCCAAACGACCGTTTGACGCACATGCACTGGCCGAAAATTCAGGCCCCGAGCCGAATAAAAGTTGCCGCGGCCACTCCACACTGATTTTCGGCTTCCTTAAGTTACAATGGCCGCATTCAGGAGTAAACGGCTATCATGTATGGGCTGACCCTGCCTATAAACCGGCGTATCACTGGATATTTAATCGATACTCGGACCAATCAACGTTTATACGTTCATTCAAACACATACAATAAAACGAAACACATACATGCCGAATACGAACTGCAACAAAATAATTATAATAGAACGTTTTTTTATTCAATAAAACAAACAATAAATTACATAGTTTTGAACGTGAACTGCGTTTCAACCTCACAATAAGTATATTTACACGGCGTCACCCTCATCCTCACTCTTCTCGACTTCAAAAGCAGAAAACGGAAAATGTTTACTGTGGTAGAGCGGCGATGCCTAATCAATGCCCGACGCTCGAAGAGCTTCCGCGGCTTGAGATGCCTTGATTCAACCGTGCCTAAATCCACGATTTTCACATCGGCAAACTTCTTCGGCAAGTTTTTCCTTAGTCTTTTCGATTCCAACTTTTCGGCCTTCATGAAAACCTTTCTCATAGGCCCTTTCCTTCGCGGTCTCCATCATGAACATAGTCGCCGTCTCACGATCGGGAAGCGCGGTACTGATGAGCCGACTGGTAACCCTTTCTTCCACAATTGGGTTTCCCTGCCTGGCGGGTTGTGCCTGAGCCGCCTTGATCTTCCTTAACTCGCGCTCAGCCGCCTCCGCATGGGCCTCCAAACTTCGAATACGTTCGTCATTCTTCTCCATTTCTCGGCGGGTAGCGCGCAACCGCATGCCAATTTCATAGGCAGTATAAAGCCCCTTCACCGCCCCGTGAATGCCTTCGCGAAATACTTCGTAGTCCTGACGACCTACCATCGATTGCTAAACCTCAGGAGGAAAAATCTGTCGAGCAAACTCGACCGCTACATTTGGGTCTTGAACGATCGAGTCCGCCTCTGTCATGGGTCTATTCCCCACAAATACCGCAAAGCTCAATGGGCATGGATTCCCCTCAGATCCCCTCTCGACTTGAGGTTGAGAAGATCTGCCCTGCGACTGCTTGTCCCGCCTGGGCGACCTGCTTCGACGTCGAGGAGACAGACGCCTCTCTCAATCCCTGGAACTCTTACTCCCTGTGCACGACGGGTCACCACCTCGATTCATGTCTCCACCCAGCTCAGCTAGCGTCCTCGCTTCCCTTTTGTTGTTAAAGAAGAGTCTGTTCGACATTCCCACGATACCTTCAAAAGCTGGAGTCAGTTGTTTACTGTGCTCATAAAAGTTGTACCTTTAATCATTTATCCTTTACAGAGGCAGCACCCTCGAGGCAACCTCAATCGCCCGGCACCGACTAGATCGACCCAGCCGGCCCATGAATCGTTTCAGCACAATACCAGCGAACTATTTGGCATACGAAGGATAGGTCAATATTGCCACAAGTTCGTCTCATCCGGCGCCCGAATGATCATGCATCGCCTGGGGCAAGGGCAAATCAATCAATATATTCGGATTAAGTGCCCCAGCCGGCCGATGAATCGACTTCAAAACTCCTAAGTTCATCTCATTCGGCGCCCGAATGGTCATGCATCGCCTGGGGCAAGGGCAGATTAATCAATCTATTCGGATTAAGTTCCCCAGCCGGCCCATGAATCGTTTCAGCACAATACCAACGAACTATTCGGCATACGAATGATAGGTCAATATTACCACAAGGTCGTCTCATCCAGCGCCCGAATGGCCATGCACCGACTGGGGCAAGGGCAGATTAATCAATCTATTCGGATTAAGTTCCCCAGCTAGCCCATGAATTGTTTTAGCATAATACCAACGAACTATTCGGCATACGAACGATAGGTCAATATTGCCACAAGTTCGTCTCATCCGGCGCCCGAATAATCATGCACCGCCTGGGGCAAGGGCAGATCAATCAATATATTCGGATTAAGTGCCCCAACCGGCCCATGAATCGTTTCAGCACAATACCAATGAACTATTCGGTATACGAAGGATAGGTCAATATTGCCACAAGTTCGTCTCATCCGGCGCCCAAATGATCGGGTACCGCCTGGGGCAAGGGCAGATCAATCAATATATTCGGATTAAGTGCCCCAGCCGACCGATGAATCGACTTCAAAACTCCTAAGTTCGTCTCATCCGACGCCCGAATGGTCATGCACCGTCTAGGGCAAGGGTAGATTAATCAATCTATTCGGATTAAGTTCCCCAGCCGGCCCATGAATCGTTTCAGCACAATACCAACGAACTATTGGGCATACGAATGATAGGTCAATATTGCCACAAGTTCATCTTATCCGGCGCCCGAATGGTCATGCACCGCCTGGGGCAAGGGCAGATTAATCAATCTATTCGGATTAAGTTCCCCAGCCGGCCCATGAATCGTTTCAGCACAATACCAACGAACTATTCGGCATACGAACGATAGGTCAATATTGCCACA
The DNA here is from genome assembly GCA_036172215.1 of Camellia granthamiana. Classification (NCBI taxonomy): domain Eukaryota; kingdom Viridiplantae; phylum Streptophyta; class Magnoliopsida; order Ericales; family Theaceae; genus Camellia; species Camellia granthamiana. Next base: position 32,495,125 of record CM069904.1, on the reverse strand, counting down.
AGTTCGTCTCATCTGGCGCCCGAATGATCATGCACCACCTGGGGCAAGGGCAGATCAATCAATATATTCGGATTAAGTGCCCCAGCCGGCCGATAAATCGACTTCAAAACTCCTAAGTTCGTCTCATCCGGCGCCCGAATGGTCATGCACCGCCTGGGGCAAGGGCAGATTAATCAATCTATTCGGATTAAGTTCTCCAGCCGGCCCATGAATCATTTCAGCACAATACCAACGAACTATTCGGTATACGAAGGATAGGTCAATATTGCCACAAGTTCGTCTCATCCGGCGCCCGAATGATCATGCACCACCTGGGGCAAGGGCAGATCAATCAATATATTCGGATTAAGTGCCCCAGCCGACCCATGAATTGTTTCAGCATAATACCAACGAACTATTCGGCATGCGAATGATAAGATTGCCAAGATATTCAATCGTAGAAAGCTCAACAGATTAATCATTCTATCTAAAGTAGTAAAAGACAAAAATTCTTCACCAACATAACATCACAAACTGCGTATAAGTAGTAGTGAAATAACAAGATAATTTTCATTAATAAATTGAGCACAGACAGTAACCAATTTATATATGAAAACTACTCAGAACCAAAAAAATAAAGAAAAAAAAAGAAAAAAGAAAAAAAAAAAACAAAAACATACATTAAAAGGGAAAGCATTTCACAAAATTCGAATGACTCCCAGATCAATTCTCGAGGTCAGACTCAAGTGGCTCAACGTCCACCTGCTCATAAGGAATTGGCAAGGCCAATGTAACCCCAGCGGCATCAAGGGCCTTGAGCCACCCATGTTTGAACCGTCGATTCTCAAACTTGGGGACTTCGTTTACATATTCCTTGAAGGCGGCGCCTTTTCCTGCTTCAAATGTGGCAGAAGCCTCAGATTCTGCCTTTTCCTTGGCCGCCTTCAACTCTGCTAACTCAGTCTCCATCTTGTTAAGCGCCTCCTCGGCTAGCCTAAGCGATTCTTTGCTCGCGTTCGCCCTATCTTTGGCATCAGAACGGAGATGATCGGCAGCCCGAGCCCTTTCTACTTCGGCTTCGGCTTGCGCAGTCTCCATCGCGGCTCTCATCATCTCAAACTCAGTTCTGCTCTTTTGATCGACCACTTCTGATTGCAAACGGTCAATCCTCTCAAGGGCATCGTGTAGGCGGCGACCCAAGTCGGCGATCCTGCCGATCGTCTACAAAATGAGTTGGGATCGTTAGATGCCATAGGCAACCAAAAATCAAAACAAGTCAAAGTTCACCTACCAAAAGGGCCGACTGCGCAGATAGGGCTACGGCCACCAAATCCGGCATCGCATGAAAGGATGCCTTATCAGCTGGAAGGGAGACCGAAGCCGCCAGGCTCAAGGCTACCGCTGGGTCGGTAATGATGGATGCGTTGGAGGGAATCGGCGTGTCCTTGATCTTTGGCTGAACAATGAAAGGAACAACCACGTCCGATTCTTCTAAGCGAGGCCTTTTGTCGGCAAGACTATCTTCTGAATCGGCCTCTCCCTCGGCGCTACGCTTTTTGCCCCGCTCTTCTGGAATCAACCGTTCAATGACCGACTGTTCAACCTCTTTCGCCGTTTCTGCCGCAACAATTTGAGCCGGCTCTTCAACAATCTGAGCCGGTCCAGAACGGGCGGCCTCAGCCTTTTTCTGGGCGGCCATGCTGTCACGACCCCAACCCGGCCCTAGTAGGATGGTGCCGTGATGGCCAGCAATCCGTGATTGCCGAAGGCCAACTTATCAAAAACCACACACGAACAGAGTACACATAGGGGGCTTACCAATGTGGAAGCAATAAATCAAGATACGAGTGGTCCATAAGAGCGGTGCGTAGATCAAATGAGAACACACATACAATATGGTTTACATCCAGTCCAAAAATAACAAAATGCAAACTTACATCTTGATCAAAAGGCTTCTCAGCCGACATCTACTAAATACAGGAAATACAAGCCGAGAAGCATGATTTTCAAGAGTTAACGACGTAAATACAAAAGCCGACATAAACACAAAATGCCGACGTAAAAATGGCAATGCCAACAGGAATACAAGACAGCCGACGTGAGTACAAATTTGCCGACGTAAAATAAGTCAGGCCAACATGTCAAGAATCCAAAACAAGCTTTGCAAAATGCATCTAGGCGTCACCGCCGTCCTGCTCATCACCTACATATATATAGAGAGGGTGAGTATGGAAACTCAGTGAATGGTACGAGTAATAAAGGTTTTGCATGAATATAGCCGAAGTCTTTCAAAACGAAACATGTCAAAACCATACAAATATTAGCCGAGATCCTCATATAGCAAAACACATCAAAGCTTAATCAGATCAAGAGATGAATCGTATTCATCTATCAAGTCTTACAAGTTTCGAGGGATGCTTACTGACATCGGCAAAACAAGGGACTGTACGATCCGTAATCGATTAGTCAGGGGTACTGCGAAAGTTTAGAGTCCTCCAGCACAAGGGACTTGTGTTACTTAGGCCCGTAGCCCTTTTTAACACGACGGCTTTTCCAAGAAAGGACCGTATCTTTTTTAACACAAGAAACTAGTGTCACTTAGGCCCATAGCCTTTTTTGACAAGGTGGTGCTGCGAAAGTTTAGAGTCCTCCAGCACAAGGGACTTGTGTTACTTAGGCCCATAGCCCGCTTTAACACGATAGCTTTTCAAGAAAGGACCGTATCCTTTTATACTTAGTGCTACGAAAGTTTAGAGTCCTCCAGCCAAGGGACTTTTATACTTGGTACTGCAAAAGTTTATAGTCCTCCAGTACAAGGGACTTTTATACTTGGTACTGCAAAAGTTTATAGTCCTCCAGTACAAGGGACTTTTCAAAGATAACATCAAAACAAAACTTTTACTTCATACATCGAAATAGGCTAATCATTCATGCTTAACAAATACTTTCATCAAACAAAGCAAGACAAGATTTATCAAACAGTATAACATAGCTTTATTAAAAGCACCACTCACCTAGCTCCTCAGGTGTAGGCTCAAAGCAAAGATCAAAGTCCTGACAAATCACATGGCAAATCACATTCTCAAAACAAGCTTTACATACATGTAATAATCTCGGCACTCTCACCGAATCTAAATTAATAACAAAGCGAGACATGCTGAGTGCCAAAACACTGTTTTTTCCATCTCATGGAAGCACACTGGGTACCATCCAGGTGTAGCCGAGGTCCCACACCTCCTTGCCGAGGTGTGGTCCTGATGGCCACACACAACAACGAAATCGGGAAAATCCTGGGTTTCCCCTTGAAGAATGCAAAGAACAAAGTCATCAAGAACATCAAGAACATGCATGCTAAAATCATAACTCGTTTATTCAAAAACTGAGATTTCATGCTAAAAGTTCAAAACATGGACCTGGGTACCCATACAAGAAGGTTGTGCAAGGACAAACACAAAAACATGGTTTTTTCCATACACTTTCGGATCAAAACAAGACTTTCTTCAAGAACTTATGAACACCATTTGCTCTTTCAAAAACCAACTTCAAATCAATGCATGGCATGCAAAACAGATGCGATCATGCAATGCTGCTCGGTAATCAATAAGAACAATCAGAGTAAAGCAAGAATCTAACCTCAAAGCCCAAATCTAACAGTTCGATCCTCAAAGATCAAGCTCGAAACTCTACTTCTCTCTCTAAGAATTCTTTCTTCTTCCTCTAGAGCTTCTCTCTCTAAAACAAAGACTTGCAACCCAAAATGATACAAAATGATATGTTTACAGGTCTGCCGGCTGACTTAAAACTCAGCTCGGACACGTGGCATTACCGGGTTGGTTTAGCCCAAAAAGTGACTGATTGATAAGACAACTCTATGACAAAGCGTATGCAGCAAGCTAAGGCAAGACACATCGGCAATCAAAGACATCGGCTAAACACAAAGCTTCGGCAACAGGGTAGCAAGGACATCGGCTAGGGAGGACGACACCTGACTAAGCTGTGCCACACCTTGGCCTGGGTGTGCCACATCTCGGTCTAGGCCATACCTACCTAAGGACAAGGATCACTAGTGCCAAACATCTCGGCCTTGGTTCTAAACACTTCGGCCCAAAGAGTGACATCTCGGCAAACATGCCGGGATGAAGATGGAGGTCAACCAAGTGGTTCCAAAATAATTCCAAGTACAAAGGTTCAAAGGCAAACTAGGCTAAGCTGACCTCGGCCAAACACCAAGCAAGTAACACGTAACAAAGCAAGGCAAAACAAGATGACAAGATTTACAACATAACAAGACAAGATCATACAAAATGTATGCAAGCATGACTGAATCAAGTGAGGGTTGTTACACATGCGCTCGGCATTTTTCTTTTGAGCCATCTGCGTGAGGCTTTCCCCAGCCATACCTTCAAAAAAATCGCCGGGTAGGTCTTCCAAACTTCCAAAAATATCTCCAGAAGAAAACTCCGCCCGACCCGAAGTGGACGGTGAGGTAGGCTGACTACGTCTGGCTGCCTCAACGCCGAGTTTAAGGCCTCGTCAACCTCTTCGGCCTCCTCAGCGAACTCTTCGGCTGGATCGGCGACTACCTCTACTACCGGCTCGACGTCTTGCCCCGAATCATAAGCTTCGAGGCCAACTTGCCTAAGGCTCTTGAAGCTAGGGAAGATAAGAGCCGCAAGTTGTTGATCGCCGAATGGAATCAGAATGTTGTCAGCGGCCAAAAAAGTAGTATAAGTAGGCTCGTATCGAAGAAGTATGTGGGCCTCTCTCCCTTGCTTCTGTAAGTTTGGATGGTCGAAGTATCCGAGTGCAGTTGCGATTTGTGTAAGGACTGCGTCGTCAGTAGAAACCAGAATCTTTTTCAATTTACTGCCTGCAAAAACAAAGGGTTAGACACGGAGAGAAGGCCGAGTAAAAGAAAAGTTCAGTAAACGCAAGGAGACACATGGCAACCTGGTTCACCCCTCCGTCTGGGAATAGGGTCTAGGCAACCCTCGCATTCGCCAAATTCCTAGTTCCCTCGGACATTGACCATTACGCCATCCACACGCTTACCAGAACTGGCAAGCATGGTTACCAAATGATGGTCAGTATCCTTGGCCCTAAGAAAGTACCGCCCAAGCCGACCGGAAGATTTGGCTAAAGCATAGCAGTGCCGAATGGCCGGGATGCCAAGATCGATCTTGAGGCGCCGGTTCAACTCTATGATCCCCATTACGATTCGAAAAAAGTTCACGTTGGGCTGAGAAGGAATCAGACCCCAATAGCGGAGGACGGCCCTAAGGAATGGATGTAGGGGAAAACGGACCCCGCCCTCTGCAATGGATAGGAGAGGAAAGACGATTGAATTTCGATCCTCTCTCTCCATATCCAGAGTGTTGTCTGTCACTAGAGATAGATGAACATCGTCGGGGATGGAAAAGTGTCGCCGGAATTCGGAGACACGACCCTCAGAAAGTAGGTCTTTCAAGTGTTTAGCCATTTTCACAGGGAATGAAGGGTTCGCCAAAATTAAGATAACAAACAGAAAGTAGGATTGCAAAGAAAAGAGAAGAAGACTTACGAGGGACGAGGGTAGACGGAGAAGAGTTGCAGAAGATGCGAGTCAGAGAAGAGATATCCGTTGGCGGTCTAAGAGTCTCGAATACTCGACGAACTGTGCATTCGAAAAGACTGAAATTTCAAATCACAATAAATGCGAGACGCACGAATGAGGCGGGAAAGTGTAATGATGAACGAAAAGGTGTGCGTATCTTGACATCTACATTGGGGTACACGAAGCCGCCTGACCTATTCCAACTTTTCCAATTCAAGACCAAACATGCCGATTAACTACCGTCAATGGGGAGTTCGGGGGGCAATTGTGGGGGCTGAATATATGGAAAGGGCAGAAGGTGCGTACCATTGGAACTGATATTAATTGGCTGTATCCTGCAATAGTGGGAAGCCTAATATAATAAATGTGCCAAATAAGTGTAAATCCTTAAGGCCAAATAATAGAAGGGACAATGATTAAAAAGTAGGCCTTGGCCCCGAGGATCAGGAGGAACATGTATAAAAACAGGAACAATGGGTTGAGAAAGGTATGTAAGAAACACTTCACTTAACTTAGGAAATAAGCTATCTCGAGTGTCTGAACTGACTTGCCCGTCGGAGTGCTAATTCCGGCACCCCCGACCGGAGTGTTTGTATCTTTTCAGGTGACTAGCTGAGGATCACTAGCGTCTCCCAGGATCTGAAGAGTATTTTCAAACCACATCTCCACAAGATCTTAGAGCGAATTGGAGAAGTGGCATACCAGTTAGCTTTACCGCCACAACTTTCGGGAGTTCACAACGTATTTCATGTATCTATGCTTAGGAAGTATGAACCCGAGCCTTCTCATGTTCTTGATTTGGTTGACTTGGAGGTAGATGAAGATGCCTCTTACGAAGAATGACCAGTTCAAAGATTAGATACCCGGGAGCAAGTGCTACGGGGTAAAACTATATCGTTGGTAAAGGTGTTGTGGAGACACCATGGGGTTGAGGAAGCAATGTGGGAACGGGAGGCGGAAGTCCACTCCAAATATTAAGAATTGTTTGAAAATGTTTAAGATACTTTTCGTTGTAATATTCCCTTGTGTTTGAGGAAAATGTATAAAGATTGTTAAATACATGTTGTTATGTATGTTTTTATTTTAAGCATGAAGTTGTTATGGGTTATCATTACCTTTGGAAGAACTTCATGTTGATGAGTAATTGAGAGGTTGTTGATAATGAGGTAACCATGATGTAATGGTGAGATTTAGTTGAGAGCTAATGTTGTGATTTGGAAATGGAAGACCGTAGTTTTGATTGCTTGAAAAATCTTTATTCGGGTAGTTTGATTTAATTTTGGGGACGAAATTTCCTAAGGTGGGGAGGTTGTAGCATTTGTGTCCTTCAAAGCTTTTGGGAAAGTGTATTCGAATCCTTTATTTTTATTTTGGAAATCTTTGGTGTTGTTATGGGTTGGTTTTGGAGGAGTATAATCCGATTTAAACTTGTTGGGTTTGGTTGTTCACACTTGTTCTTGTCAAAAGTCCCTTAGAAACTTAGAAATTCTATTTTAGGGTCGACACCAGCCTTCCTAAGGGTCGACCCTTACTTGTTGTTGAAATTCTGGAAGTGTTGCTGGAAAATAGGGTAGACATCAGACTGCGAGAGGGTCGACCCTCTTGCATGCTGTCAAACATAAGTTTCTTCATAGGGTTGACCCCTGTAGACTTTTTTTTCCAGATTTCAGTCTGTTTTGGGCCTACTTTTTGGGGATTTGGACTTGGTCTTTTGGGTTGACTTTGGGACTTCATTTTACTTTGACCTAGCACTATAAATAGGTCCCTCACTTAACCTCTTCTTTACCTTTTCTTCTCTTTTTCTTTCTCCAAGCCGTGAGACTCTTCCATCCTCTCCAAAATCATTTTTTTGCTCAAAGATCTTTAGATCTACTCACTTGGAAGCATCTTCTTGCCTTGCTCCTTTGAGATTAAGTGTAAATCTTGTCAAGAGCTTCGTTTTGATCCAAGTAAAAGTTGGTTTTGACATATTTGGAATTTCAACCCTGTTTTGCTCATCTTCTCTTTAAGCTTGAGGTAAGGATTTTCTTTGAGTTATACATATATTTTTGCAAGATCTAGATGATTTTCGAAATCATTCTTTGATTAGTTTTGAAAATTGATTGTTGATTTAAGAAGATGAGTGATTTTGAAAGTGGGTTTACTTCCTTTTCCTTTAAAAATAGAAATTGAGAATTTTTGAACTATGTGGATGAAAGAAAGATGTTTTTGGTGAGATCTTCTCAAATATTTGAAGATGAATGGTTTTTGGTGAGAAAACCTAGAAATTGGAGATTTTTAAGAAAGATGTTGAAAATCTTTAGAATATGTTGTTATATTTATTTTGTGTGCCAAAATAAAAGATGTTTGAAAATTGTTTATTTATTACATATAAATGATGGTTTTCCATGGAATAAGATAATTGTTGAAGTTTTGGAAATTGTTGTTTAAAAGTGTTGATAGTCTTGAAATGACTAAGTTGTTGGAAACGTTTGAAATGCAAGAATTTTGTTATCCCTTGGATGAATTGAAATAAAAAATATTTATTCATCTTGTGAAATTGCATTGAAGTGAGAAATGAGAATTTTGATCACAATGGGAATATTGTGTGGGAGTATTGAAAGTGAAAGAAATATTGCATTGTATTATTAATCATTGCATTGGCATATCAATTCATTTGATTACATTGAACTTTGAAAGTTGATTTGAAAACTTGCATTGAAAAAAGGAATGTTGAGAAACAAGTTTTCATGAAATGGTTTTGGAGTAAATACAGTGGTAAGTCTTGAAAGGTGGTGTAGAGAATAGGTGTCGAGTCTTCCAGTCAATACTGGTAAAAATGATAGATTATGGGTGTCAAGCCCTCCAGTTAATACTGGTAAAAATGACAAATTGATAGTACTTGTATAGTCTACTTGCAGACGCTGACCTAGGGATTACCAGAGTTGTATTTACCGCCCCTCGAATAAAATTTGATAAATGTTGAGTAGTTGAAATTGCATGACATCATTGAGCATGATGGTTTTCAAAAGATGAAGGTGTGTTTTACTTTCAAAAAGGCATGGCATGGCATAAGCATTCCATCTCACGAGACTTGTATAAAATGTATATACTTTGTTAAGAATTTCTTACTGGGTTTTATGCTCACTCTACGGGATTTTTGTGCATGAAAAGATGTGGTGTTTCCTCATAATTGAAGGTGTGGAAGTGTGTGCAGAGAGCATAATGTTCTCATTTGCTGTGACTCTGATTGTAAGCCAAGGGCTTTGTATGTGTGGGTTTGAATAACCGTTTTGTGTAACCAGGCTCAAGTCTTGGAAACTTGCAACCCTTGGGGGTATTTGTTGTTTAATTAATTATTGTTGGATTAACTGTATTATCGCATGATGTCACGCCCCCCAAAAAATACAATAAAGATAACTCATATGCGGAATGAATATGAGAAATAACATACTTTCATATATCAGAGTTCACTGTTTAACAACCAGCTAAATGCCATGTAGGCTTACATGTTGCCAAGTCGTTGCTCGGTTACACAAATTGAGTCTCGCTCATTACATCTTAAGCTCTTGGCTTTACAAATAATAAACATACACACATAAGGCATAATTAAGAAGATCTTGCTTCCTAAAACTTCATCCACGCTATTGCCTTGGAGAAAGCATCTCACCAATACTTGGAAATGGTATTCCCATATAGGGTGAGCTAACAACCCAGTAGAAATAATCTAACACAATTTATGAGGTTTAGCAAAGGTATAAATACCACGTACATAAACAATACCGATCCTAAAACATCCATAAGACCTGCATATCCATATGCCACTAAGACCAACCTTATTCCATTTTCCTTTAATTTCATTTCCAGTTCATATATGCTACTCAATTCATGAGTTAAATTCGTTATCTTTCAACAATCAAAATGAGACTACAATTCAATGATTTTCCAATTATGCAAAACTCACATAAACACTTCAAATCTGCCATTTTACGGATATTTCATCTGAAGGAATCGACACCCATTTATATATAAAATTTCGGGTCTTTCACCCAAGACACTCCGGCCAACTTGCTTTAAATGGACTCCATTCCCTTTTTCATCCCAAACAAATATACATATGCAATGTATTTATAAACATAATCACATATGGAGTACATCCCCTTTCTCCTCCCAATAAACATACATATACAATGTATCTATAACATGGTCATATTCAATGACACCAACAATAGATTAGCATTAAATCGCCTAATTTTCATGTAATTTCTACAACAATCATAGCTATCATCCATTGATAGCCCAATGCAATTATTTCTAAAGAGATGTTTAATATCAAAGTAAATAGTTTATTCAAAACTTCCATAGGTGAGATAATACATATCCAATATTACCATTTATAATCACAACCTTCCAATTTCACGTTTTCAATGTTAATCCCAATTATTTATGCAAAATAATAATTTAATCAAAATTAGGGCATAATCCCTCTTTCACCAAATATCAACCCAAATACCAAAATCAACTATTTTGGCACAACATGATCTTATATTCAAGTCTCATACTCATTTACCTCATATTCATAAAAACTCCTCTTTTCATTTCACATCCTGGTCCTAGATTTGTCCAAACCACAATCAAATCCCCATCATCTATACACAATAACAAATAACTAAACTAAAAATCATATTAGAGTGTAGAAAATTCCTACCTCAAACTAGAAAAGGAAATAAGCCAATAATCCAAATTTTCAATTTTGCCGAATTTTAATCTCCACCAATCAAAATGTCGCTCACACCAAGCTCTTTACAATGATAACTACAAGTTTAGTTCACATCTGCTTGTCCAATCCAATCACACAACAAAAAATAATCAACATTATTTATAATTGCTAACCTGCTTTCGGGTTACGGGTTGACGTGTCTCCAAGATTGCACATGGATCAATGTTAAGCCACATACTGCTGATAGACAATCACAACTCTTTCTCACTCTCGAGTTGCGCTTCAGTTGCTGCCTTTTCTACTTCTTCCAGAACAAATATTTTAAGTGACTCCACATCTCTCGGTCCTTGGTACTTTGCGACTTCTTCTCCATTATAAAAGAGCTTGAATGTAGGATATGAATGAATATCAACTTTGTTGCAAACTGGTTTATCTGTACCGCAATCAACTCGTCCAATCTCTATCTCATCCTCCTCTTCCATTGTCTTCCCCAAGTCTTCCCATAATGATCCCAACTTTTTACAGTGCTTACACCAAGGAACACAAAATTGCACAAACCACGCAGTGTCTTTCTCCTTCACCTTGTCGTTGAATGTATCAGCGGTTAGGGTTATGACTTCAGATTCAACAGTTAATAGATTCGATACAACAACAAGAAGTGATATGAGAATCACAGAACAGTGGTGGTGGTGGTGTTTCATCGCAGCTCTTCTTCTTCTCCTTTCTCTTTCAATGACGTTTCCGGGTTTGACATCGGAGCTGCGGAACTTGGCACCGCGGAGCTGCGTGACGGACTATGGAGACTCGAGGACGGTCCCGAATGCATGATGGTGAGATTGGATCGGAGGGTATGATCGCCGCCAATGATGAGAGGGTATCCAGGTTCCAATCTGTGGAGATCGAAGCCATGCCCGACCCCGAAAAGCAGAGAATTGGACGGAGTAGCAGCGGTCTTCTTCGGCTCAGCTTCCACAACTGTACTCGCGGCTTCAGCCACCACTACCACCGCCATGACCACGCTGCTGATCTACTGATAAACCCTTTTTATTATTTCCCATCACTATCTACCTTTGTCCACCCCCTTCCTTGGCCTTCTTTCTCAGTTAGCAAACAAACCCAGATTCTCTCTCTCTCTGGTGGCTCAAACGGGTGAATAAAGATAGAGAGATTCAGAGTCCAGAGCATTAAGAAGAGACATAATAATTGACAACCCATCCTTCCACTCATGATATTCCATTACACAAACAGCAATATTAGGTATCATGAAAAATCTTTTATAAAAATAATCATGAAAGTTTTGTGACCTCTGAATTACACTTAGAATAAAGCACCACACACTAATCAAGGTAATTCAAGAATTATAAATTTTTTATAATCATTTTCATAAATTTTTTTTCATAATCCCTAACTTCTCCCTTACACAAAGCCCATTTTTTATTCCTTTTTCGCTCTCTCAGTGCATAGTCTACCAACTCACTCTCCCTCTAACATAAATTGAACAACCCGAGAGGGAGATATATTGTATTAAAAAAAAAAAAAATCATTTTCCACCCACCAAACACCCTTTAATACCCACTCTGCACTCAAATAATTTCCCACCATCCCATTATTTTATTTTATTTTATTTGGGTTTTTACACATGAAGACTATTCAGTTTTATTTTAAAGGACCATGATTATTATATTATCATTTGGGCATGAAAGTGGGGGCGTTACAATTAGAAATATATAAGAGAAGCTTTTTGAAGTTTGATATGTTTGATTTTCACAATAAACTAGGTTACCTATTTATTGTCCTCTCCATTGAGCCCCAAAGAAACTTCCTTGTACCCTCCTATTGTTGCCTACGCATGTTGTACTTGTTTGTTACGAATCTTGAATCCTAAGAAAATTGCTATCAATTTTAAATTATGACAGTAGTAGAAAATTATTAAGAGTTAATTACATCAAGAGTTCACCTACTATTATTAAATATTACCTTAGGATCATCTATATTAACTCATTCACCCCCTTCGGACTACTTCTAAAAGGAGGTATTTGTACTATTTTTAAAATTAAAATATATCGTTTTTGAGTGTTCAACTCTAAAAAATAAAGAGATAATTAGTTTATATAGGATTCTTTATAACTTAGAAAATAGTAGATTTGAGATGGAAAAATTGAAAATTTTTTTTAAAAAAGAAAGAAAACAGGGCAGGTTTTTCACACTTTTATAATTATATTATATACTAGCGGTTGGGCACATGCATTGCACGTGACACGTGATTTTTCATGAACTGTTAGTACAGTAATTATGTGTTCCTTTTAAATTGATATACGATAACTAATAAAGTGTAATTTTTTTTTTTATTCTTCAATCATCATTAATGTTCAAAATAGAGGGACAAATTTTTTTTTTTCCCCTTATAAGAAGTGAAAAGTGAAACAATTTGTTTATATTTATATAGGACTCTTTAGTTAATGTCTGATGTAGTTTTGTCTTCCAAGCTTTTCCTTAACTACTTCACGAAGATACTTCCCATCAAATTTTGGTCCTGATAAGGCTTTGATTACCTTTGTAGCTTGAGGAAATAGAGAGCTGTTTGTCTTGAAGTTTTAACATGTTAATACTCCCACTACATAGTATCATCATCATTGAATGGAAAAACAAAAGAATCCACAAAAATAATTTTTATAACTAATATTGGTATGTGTTTTAGTTTGAAACAACATGATAAAAACTGCTATATATAATATTTTGTATGAAAATTTTATACAAAAATTCTTAATTGTTTGTAATTATTACCTCTCTTGTGGCAATATTTTGGGACAATTGTCAAGGTAATAGTCGTTAATATCTTTAGCTGGAAACATTGGGCGATTATTTTCGTTTGGAGAAGTTAACATAACAGTCACAAGACTGCCAGTGCTTGTTCCTGCAATCACATCAAAATAGTCCACAATTCTTACATCCTCACCATCCAGCTTCTGCATCATGACCAAACCATTTTGAAGTTATTAGCACATAAAAGATTATAACCACCACTACCATCTTAAAAAAGAAAAATAGTACATTAACAAGCACTGGCGGGATTGTTAATAACCACCACTACCGACATTAACAAGCACTGGCGAGATTATAACCACCACTACCATCACAATAAATTTCACCATTCTTTTCCCCTTTTATGTACATTAACATAATAATTATTATAGGTACATACTATTGGGGATTTAGATACTAAAACACTTGAATAGAAAATTAACTTGCACAAAATATACCTAGTAAAATCATGAAATCAAGAAACAAAAAAATATTAGTATATTAAGTCACTTTGGATTGTCGATAAATATACTGATTTGAATTCACTAATTTAGTATTGAATTAATTAAATTCGCATGATGGAAAATGTGTTACGGAAAACTATTGCTCTTTGAATTCTGTAAAAATTAATTACTTATCGGTGATAAAATTTATCGCTTCATATTCAACTAATTACAAATTTTATCATTAATTTGTAAATATTTTTCTAAATACACAGTGACATGTAAATTCCTCTAAATTTTTTCGTTCAATCATTATTTTCTCTCCTAACAACCATGCCATGTACGAAAGAAAAATATTTTAAAAAGTTGTCTAAAATTTAAATTTGTGCAATATATTTGAACTTAGTGGGGATATATGGATCATACCACGAATGAACATACATTTCAATTCTATATATTTGCACACACATTGTGTGTACGGCCACTACTAATATATATATATATTATGTAACATTGCAAATCTCATAGTTCATACCATATGTACACAACCATTAAAAAAAAAAGAAATTAAAAGGAGTTAATACTGGAAGCTGGGATTCAAGGTAAGTGAGGATAATGGCAGGATTGATTCCTCGATTGCCACCTCCATCAGTGCTAAGAATAGTTATCAAGTTCCCATTAGTTGGGGCCTAGATTTGAGCTGGAGATTGTGCTACTACCGCCTCCATTTTCAAAACTGATTTTATAAAAATGAATAATGTTTGTTTTTATTTTGCACAATGATCAAATGACTGGATTAGGAATATATAAGAGGAGCTTTTTGAAGTTTTGTAACGCCCTCAAAATATAACATAAAACCTATCAATATAGACATGCATTGACATATAAACGATCAACATCCTTCTATTCATCGGAGTGTTTATTTACAAAAGTATTACATGTTGACAACAAAAGTAAACGCCCCATGGGTTTACAACTTTCCAAGCCAACACTTGGTTACAAGAAATGAGTACTAACTCATATACACATTAAGCCCTAGGCTTGAATTTGCATGTAATACATCGAAAGGAAAATGACATCCAAAAAGTCTGACAGCCTCAAGCCTCCCAAGCTATGTCCTTGGAGATGGCATGCTACCTGTACCTGAAAATGATGTTCTCATATAGGGTGAGCCACAGCCCAGTAGAAATACACTAAACCAGCCATGAACAATGACTAAAAGATTAGTAGTTGATAGATGGCTAACTTTGATACATCCACTTTTACCACATTACAATTACATGACTTACAAGTCTATGTTACTTTTCATTTCTTTCCATTTTCAGTAGATAAGCATACTAGCTAAATCAACATATCAACAGATAAGCATACTAGCTAAATCAACATCTCAACAGATAAGTATAAGAACTACATCATACAACCAAAGATAAGCATATAAGCTATATCTGCACTTCTCTAGACAAGCATATGAGCTGTATCTACACTTCTCTAGACAAGCATATGAGCTGTATCTACGGAGTTCATCCCTCATCTCCTCCCAACGCTATCCGGTTTAGAGATACATCCCCCATCTTCCCCTAAACCGCGGAGTACATCCCCCATCTCCTCCTCTACACACAATGCATATAAACACATAGGTTCTATACACAATCAACCAATACATAAAGTTAATGTATTCTATCAACCGTCATGCTCCATGACACATTCCAGTGATTAGTTTTCGTTTGCCTAATCATCATGTATTGTCTACAACAATCAAGACTATCCTCCACCGATAGCCCAAAGCAGTTATTTCTAAACAGGAAATAAATGCACAAATGGATAATATATCAACATCTCAATTTGGTGAGCGATAAATAATTCAACTACACCCTTTAATCCCATACATTCCTAATTCCAACATTTCTAATTCAATTCCTCATTTCTCAAATTAATTATTCAAATTAATTTATCAACCAATTAGGGCAAAATCCCATAATTAACAAAACAACCCTAAGGTTCCATTTTCATCCACATTTCTTTATCTATCTCATTTTTCTATGCTAAACTTGCATTTAGGTTTATTATAAACAAAGCCCCAACTTTTGTAAAATTACACAAAGGCCCAAACTTTCTCAAAACTACCCAACAACACCCAACATATCAAAATGCTAAAATTTAAAGACAAAATCTGTAAGAAGGATTAGGATATCCTTACCTTAAAGTTTGAGCTCCAACAAAGAAGATGAAGAAAACGAAAATGCTCCAAATCACAAATTTTTCGGATCAAAAGGTAGCCCTCGACGATCAACAACTTTTTTGTAAAGGCCAAAGGTGAGGAAATCACTCCTACTAGATCAATACCTAGAGAGAAGGTAGAGCTCTAGAGTGAGAAGCTCAACAATGGTGTTTTTTGGAAAAGTAAGAGAGAGAAAAGATGTGAAAAAGTGATTTCAAAAGGTCAAAACACGGAGCTTTAAGCCAGTCGCCCCGCTCGAGCAGCCAAACCCACGCTCGAGCGTCACTCACAGATCCCCGCTCGAGCGTCCAATCCCCCGCTCGAGCGGCGGATACGCACTCTCAGAACTTTTGCAGACTGGTCCCCCGCTCGAGCGCCCAACTCCCCGCTCGAGCGTCACACACAAACTCCCGCTCGAGCGTCCAAACCCCAGCTCGAGCGGACAACACTGCAGAGGAAATACTGGAAGGGTGATTTTCTCGCTCGAGCGCCAAAACCCCCGCTCGAGCAGAGAAGCTACAACAAAGTCCTCACTTGAGCGTCAAAAGCTCCGCTCGAGCGGACAGGCCAAAATCTAGGCAACTACCTTTGGTTCTAAGTTCAACCAATCTGTAACACACCTGCCCAATACATCCTATAACTCAAATACAAAGTATGAAAGGATGAAAACAAGATTTAAACAACTGTTAACATCTACGGAACCACTGTACACAAGGGGTAAAACTTGGGATCGCTATAAGTTTGATATGTTTGATTTTCACAATGAGCTAGGTTGCCTATTTATAGTCCTCTCCATCGAGCCCTAAAGAAACTTCTTCGTATCCTCCTATTGTTGCCTACGTATGTTGTACTAGTTTGTTACGAATGTTGAATCCCAAGAAAATTGCTATCAATTTTAAATTATGACAGTAGTAGAAAATTATTAAAAGTTAATTACATCAAGAGTTCGTCTACTATTATTAAATATTACCCTACTCCTTCATCTATATTAACTTATTCACCCCCTCCGGACTACCTCCAAAAGGCGGTACTTATACTATTTTTAAAATTAAAATATATCGTTTTTGAGTGTTCAACTCTAAAAGTAAAGAGATAATTAATTTATATAAGATTCTTCATAAGTTAGAAAATATTGTAGATTTGAGAGGGTAAAATTGAAATTTTAAAAAAATAGAAACTATGGCAGGTTTTTCACACTTTTATAATTATATTATATACTAGCGGTTGGGCACGTGCATTGCACGTGGCATGTGATTTTTCATCAACTATTAGTACAGTAATTATGCGTGTCTTTTAAATTGATATGCGATAAATAAGAAAGAGTAATTGTTTTGTATTCTTCAATCATCATTAATGCACAAAATTGAGAGACTGTTTTTTTTTCTTCTTCTTCTTATAAGATGGGAGACGATTTGTTTATATTTATATAGGACTGTTTAGTCAATGTTTGATGTAGTTTTGTTTCCCTAAGCTTTTCCTTAACTACTTCACGGAGATACTTCTCATCATATTTTGGTCCTAATAAAGCTTTGATTACCTTTGTAGCTTGAGGAAATAGAGAGGCTTTTGTTGTAAAGTTTTAACATGTTAAGTCCCACTACATAATATCATCATCATTGAATTGGAAAGGAAAAGAATCCACAAAAATAATTTTTATAACTAATATTCGTATATGTTTTAGTTTGAAACAACAGGATAAAAACAACTATATATAATTTTCTGTATGAAAATTTTATACAAAAATTATTAATTGTTTGTAATTATTACCTCTCTTGTGGCCATATTTTGGGACAATTGTCAAGGTAAAAGTCTTCAATATCTTTAGCTGCAAACACCGAGCGATTATTTTCATTTGGAGCAGTTAACATAACAGTTACAAGACCGCCAGTGCTTGTTCCTGCAATTACATCAAAATAGTCCACAATTCTTACATCCTCAACATCCATCTTGTAGCACTTGTGTCCTTCAAAGCTTTTGGGGAAGTATTTGAATCATTTATTTTATTTTGGGAATTTTTAGTGTTGTTATATCTTAGTTTTGGAGGAGTACAATTCGATTTAAACTTGTTAGGATTGCTCGTTCACGCTTGTTTACGTTGAAAAATTGTGTGGGAACTTAAAAATCTTGCTCTGGGGTCGACACCGGTCTTGGTGGTGTCGACACCTTCCTTTTGTTGTTGGCCACAAGGGTCGACACCAGTCTGGAAGGGTCGACCCTTGTGTGTTGCTGAATCTGGAAATTGCTTGCTATTTTTTGGTGTCGACACCAGTCTGGGAAGGGTCAATACCTGTGTTGCTATCAAACACAAGTGTTCTAGTTTTTCTTCATAAGGGTCGACACTTGTGTTGCAAGGGTCGACACCTGTAAACTTTTTTTTTCAGATTTCAGTCTGGTTTTGGGCCTACTTTTTGGGGATTTTGACTTGATCTTTTGAGTTGACTTTGGGACTTCATTTTACTTTGACCTAGCAGTAAATAGGTCCCTCGCTGAACCTATTCTTTACTTTTTCTTCTCTTTTTCCTTCTCCAAACCGCGAGACTCTTCCATTCTCTCCAAAATCACTTTTTACTCAAAGATTTTTAGATCTACTCACTTGGAAGCATCTTCTTGCCTTGCTCCTTTGAGATTAAGTGTAGAGCTTATCAAGAGCTTCGTTTTGATCCAAGTAGAAGTTGGTTTCGATAATTTTGGAGTTTCAACCTTGTTTTGCTCATCTTCTCTTCTAAGCTTGTGGTAGGGATTTTCTTTGAGTTATATATATGTTTTTGCAAGATCTAGATGATTTTCAAAATCATCCTTTGATTTGTTTTTTTTTTTTTTTGGAAAATGGATTGTTGATTCAAGAAGATGAGTGATTTTGAAAGTGGGTTTACTTTCTTGTTTCTTTTAAAATAGAAATTGAGGATTGTGGACTATGTTGGTAAAAGAAAGATGTTTTTGGTGAGATCTTCTCAAATATTTGAAAATGGTTAGTTTTGGATGAGAAAACGTAGAAATTGGGGGTTTTTAGAAAACTGTTGAAAATCTTTGAAAGATGTTGTTATATTTATTTTGTGTGCCAAAATAAATGATGTTAGAAAATTGTTTATTTATTTACATATAAATGATGTTTTCATGGAATATGGTAATTGTTGAAATTTTGGAAATTGTTGTTTAAAAGTGTTGATATAGTCTCGAAATGACTAAGTTGTTGGAAATGTTTGAAATGTGGGAATTATGTTAACCCTTGGATGAATTGAAATAAAAGTATTTATTCATCCTGTGAAATTGCATTGAAATGATAAATGAGAATTTTGATCACAATGGGAATATTGTGCGGGAGTATTGAAAGTGGAAGAAATATTGCATTATATTATTAATCATTGCATTGGCATATCAATTCATTTGATAATGAGAAGCTTTTAAATTTGATTTGAAAACTTTGCATTTAGAAAAGAATGTTGAGAAACAAGTTTTCATGAAATGGTTTTAGGGGTAAATACGGTGGTAAGTCTTGAAAGGTGGTGTAGATTATTGTAAACCACCCGAACGCTGCTTCGCGCGCGAGGGCGCGAATTGTAGTTCTTAGCTACTACTACAGTTCGGACTCAAATGTCACGGTTCTGAATCTAATCTCGCAAAGTGCAATGCAAGACCGATAAATCACCAAAGAGTCCAAATCCGACAAATCGTTTTGAAAAATTGATTTTTGTAAAGAAGTGCCAAACATGGACTGCTTTGCTAGATATAGAGTCGCCACCTAAATATTTTATTTTGAGGGAATTTAGGAAACCTTGACTCGTGCCTAAGGCCACGTGTCCGTCATCACCAAAGTTGCCTCGGCTCTGGAACTTGGGTACGAGAGAGGAAGGTCATGCAATGAACACCCTCGCTCGACCGATCAAAGATCGGCTTGTACTAAGTATGATATTTTGTTTTTGAAAACACATGTGCTCTTATTCCAGTTATTAGCTAGAATTACTATGTGATGCGCACAGCACACAAGTATAGACTAGATCGCCTAAGTTGGAACAAAACATTACATATCCGTTTGTTTGAAAATAGTTTAAAGTTTGCAACTCGCAAGTAGGCTAAAACGAGAATTTGATGAATTGTTCCAATTCAAGTAATCCAACCTTCACCCATAGGCATTCAGGCAGTTTAAGCATTTAAGCACATAGCCTCATGGCAAGCATGCTATACATGGCAATCAATAACACATATGTAAGATGCTAAAGCATAAAAGCTTACCTAGTACTCCGAGCCAAAACAATAGCTAGTTAGAAATCATGCATGATCCTAGCTATGTTAAGATGGCTAATGCAACACATGCAAAATGCAACTAGAAATAGGCTCGGCTATTCTAAGATGGCATGTGAATGCTATACTTGATACATGTATTCAAATTGGAATTGAAATACAATGCAGTTAGTATGATGCGCCGAGCCCGGTGCATGCAATACAGATGAATGGATGCACACATGCAAAGCATAAGGTATGCTAAACAAAATATGTCGTAAACCTAACCATCAAAAGCAGGTAAGTAAAAGGGAGAAAGACGTGGGGTTGGAAGACATTCACACACTCACGCACGCTTATTACAAAAATCGCGCTCTCGACGGAGGGTTCGAATGAATAAGCTAAGCTAATCTAAGCTAAGCTAACAAATAATCTAATAATCTAATTAGATTAATTATTACACAACCAAAATGAATAACTAGCTACAACTAATTATTACAAAACTTAATTAATTAGCAAATTAACTAAATAAATTACAAATTAAAGCTAACTGTTAGGTTTTTTTTTTTTATTGGCAACCCTATTTGACAAAACTCCTTTGAGTTGTAATTTTATTCGCTTTTTTATTTTAGTGAGGCTTTGAGTTTATTAGATGCAAATCCAACCTGAATCGAGCTTTGCAGAGAAGTTTGTGTTACTAATGCTTTCAAGATTGCCACTTCACTGATTATTACGGGGGTCGAGTTGCCCGGTCAGCTCGCGGCCGAAGCAAAATGCAAAAATGTATTCAAAGTTGCCTGTCCGATCAAGTTATACTTTTCCAGTTTTTCCAATTTTGGCCTTCCCGCTCGAGCGGGGAAAGGGGCGCTTGAGCTGGATTTGGGAGCTCACAGCATCTCTGCTATGCCTGAAAAAGTACTGGATGGTGTGATTCCCCGCTCGATCGGGGAAACAGACGCTCGAGCGGGGAGTCTATATGAAATCACAAAAAATGAAGTCTCCGCTCGAGCGGGAAGACCCACACTCGAGCGGACCGCGCGATCCCAGATTTCTAGATTCGTTAAGGAGTTGGTTTTCTTCTGAAATTAGGATTGCTTTGGTTTTCTATAAATAGTTGGTTTTCTCCCAACACTAAAAGAGAGTTCTCCAGATCTTCTTTTTGGATCTTAAGGTTTATATCTGGAGACAATTTGGTAGTTTCTTTGATGTTTAATTGAGTGTTCAACTCATGGTTTAAAGAGAGTACATCAAAAGTTTGGTTTGTTATACACAAAAGAGAGAGTTGTTCTTCGGTGGATTCTGAAGAATTCGAGCCTGAAGCGTCGGGGGATTCTGGAGTGGCTCATTGGAAAGACAATTCCGAGGTGAAGATGGGGTTGGAAGAGACACATAGAGGTTGGTTCAATTAGGCGTTGTGGATTCGCTAGGTAATTGAGAGTATACCTATGTAATTCCTTTAAATCTTCTTAGTGGATTGTTTTGTGGCTGTTGTCCATGGTTTTTTGATCACAGTTGGAGGTGTCCAATTGTGGTTTTTCTACGTAAAATCGTTGTGTCTCTTTGTTTTGATTGTTTGATTGGGATTGTTATATTCTGCTTAAAATTGATACATAATCACAAATCAACATCTAGGAGGTTTCTAGATTTTTCAATTGGTATCAGAGCGGGTCGTTCTATTTTTTTTTTTTAAAAAAAATTTCTTTTAGAACGAGATCTTGTTTGATTTGTGATAATGGATTTAATTCGTGAGGGAAATTCTATGGTTTGACCACCCCTACTTGACGGATCCAATTATTCTTTTTGGAAAGCTCAGATGAGATCCTTTTTAAAATCTATTGATGAAAAAGTTTGGCAATTTGTTATGAATGGGTGGACGGAACCAACAATTACCATTGATGGAGTAAATTTCCCCAAACCAATTGATAAATGGGACACAATTGATTACCAAAATAGTAGCTGGAATAATAAAGCTATCAATTCTCTCTTTTGCGCTGTCACACCTGAAGAGTTTAGCCGTATTTGCAATTGTGAAGTCGCAAAAGAGGCTTGGGATATCTTACAAACTATTCACGAGGGCACTCCTTCTGTTAAACGCTCAAAACTTCAAAGGCTCACATCTAGTTTCGAAAACCTTTCAATGAAAGATAGTGAGACCTTTGATGAATTTTATGCAAAGTTGAGTGACATTGTTAATTCCAGCTTCAATTTAGGTGAAAAAATACCAGAATCCAAAGTTATGGGAAAAATTTTGAGATCCTTGCCCGATCGGTTCCAACCAAAAGTAACGGCTATTGAGGAGGCTCAAGATGTTGACAACCTCAAGCTAGATCAGTTGGTTGGAAATCTCCAAACTTATGAGGCACATAGAAATTTCAAAAAGAAACAAAAAGATGTTGCTTTTAGTAGTGCTCATAAAGTGGTTGAGGATTCTGATGAGGACTGTGAGATAGATTCCAAGATTATGGCTGCTTTTGTTAAACAATTTAAAAAATCTTTTTTGAATAAAAATCCTAATCTTTTGGAATCTACTCATTCTCATAAATCCAAAGGCAAAGATAAAGTCAAAATTAATTCTATAGCCAAGAAGGAGAAAGGAAAGATACAAGGAAACTCTGAAAGTGTCCAATGCTATGAATGCCAAGGATTTGGCCACTTTGCTTCAGAATGCCCCACTCATTTGAAGAAGAAGAAAGCCCTCGCTATCACCTGGGATGATGAATCAGAATCTGATGAAGATAATAGTGACAATGAAGATCAAAGTGAAGAGGGACATAAACAATTCCTTGCTTTCATGGCGGCTTCCGAAACTGAAGGACAAACAGAGTCTTCGAAGAGGTTAGCTGAGACTACCACTGATGATGAATCCTCGGAGAGTGATCATGAAGAGCTTGAGCAAGCTTATGAAAAGTTGTATAAGGAGTCTCTTAACTTATTCAAATTGAATGAAAAACTCACAAAGAAACTCAAAGCATGTGAAAGTGAGAATGTTAAACTTAAGGAGGAGATTTCTGAGGCTAGGATCAATGCCATCAAGATAGCTGATGATCAACAAGTTCTTTGTGCAAAACTGTTGACTTGTGAGACAGAAAGGAATGAGCTACAGGAAACCCGTGCCATGTTTGAAGAAAAGATTGAATCTCTCGAGATGTCACAAGTTGCTTTGGAAGAACTGATGATCAAGAAAGAGGAAGAGCTCAAGTGTGCCATGGTTACCATTGGTCTTTGGAACAAAGGATCAAAGACTTTGGAGGATATCATTGGGTCTCAACAAATGTGTTGTGATAAGAGTGGCATTGGCTTTGGAGATAAGAGAGAGCAAAAACAGAGTGCTTCCACATCTCATGATACAAGAACTCAAGGAAAGGGAGGACAAAAGATTCAACAAGAGGAAAGACTTCTCAAACTCCCTAGAGTTGGTAAGGTAAAAGAAAAGAAGGTACACCCTGTTTTTATTTGTCATCATTGTGGTATGCATGGTCATATTCGCCCTTATTGTTATAAGTTGCATGGAAGAGTGTTTCAAAAGGGTAGAAATTCGAATACTTTTTGGGTTAGGAGACAACCTTACATGTCTAGGCAGAATACCAAGATTCATGAGGGTGTTCACAACGCCATGACATTTACCAAGACCGCTAGACCTGATTTTGTTAAGACCAAAAAGATTTGGGTGAGAAAACTTGACTTGTGTTAATGTGTTTACTCTTTTTAGTTTTTTTTGGGCCTCTGTGTTTTTTTTAAATGAGAAAAAAAAAAATGTGTGCATGTTTGTTTTTTTGTTTTGCTTTATTGTTGAAAAAAAAAAAAAAAAAAACCAAAAAGATTTTCTTAGTTTGGTTTTGCAGGCTTGAAATTTTTGAGCAGTCCTTGGTGCATATTGGAATTGATGAGAATAACCATTACATGTTAATATGTGTGTGCTTTCTATAGTCATTACTCATTTTGGAGTGTGTTATTTGATTAGTATGTCTCATTCTGTACACACTCTTGGATTAGCAAATATCGGAGTCTTCCACCTTAGTGATTATTTTTTATAGACTTCTGGCATTGTATCTTTTGCTTTTCAAGAGGAATTGACCTATACTAGCATATCATGGGTGATGTTGAGTCTCTTAACCATCTTCCATCTTTTTGCATCTCCATGGCTTTCTCCTCGATTCTTTGTAGTCCAGGCATGAGGAAAAGGCTACCTCAGAGTCACCAACCAGGCCATCCTTATTATATCCATGCTTCTCTGGTTCGGTTTCCATACTCTTGAGCTTGTCAGCCGCCAATGAGTGTGCAAAAGAAAGAAAAAATGTGCAAAAGAAAGAAAAAATGTGGAAAAGAAAGAAAAGAAAAAGATGTGAAAAAAAGGTAAAATAAAGGATTCATTGATTGAGGGGGAGCCTCCGCCTTTACTCACCAAATACCCCTTGATTCCTAGTGGTTTGACTTTCCTTAGTTGTGCTTAGATTCTCTTGTCGGAGGTCCAGCTTTCATATCACTACTAGGATTTGAATCTTGTGTTTATCGAACTCCAAGAGTCACACACACACTTTTATCATGGGATCTATGCTTTTCACATAATGCATCACTTTCTTTTATGAGGAATTTTCTAGAGGCTGTGCACATTGTGCTTTCAAGTAATTGTGCTTCTTGGATAGTCTTATGTGTTTTAAGGTACTAATCTGAAATTCCTTACTTGCTTCACCATATTATTTTTTGTCGTTTTCTTCTTGTTTATTGTTTTTAGTATATGGGAGTTTGGTGCATATATCTTACGGGGAGTAATGTTGTCGGGTGCATGTGTTTTAGTTTTCATCTTTGCATGCTACATGTTCTTAAAATCTCCAAGATAATCTTGTCATATGTTTATTGCTTTTTCATATACTCTTGTGGGACTAACAGTTGTTTTGGAGATTGTGGCACTGATAGTTGTTTTGCAGATCATGACCTTGAGAAAGAAGTTTGCGTTTGTTGGCTGTAATGGGTTGGGGTGATTAGGATTTTATTTGTTAGGTGTGTTTTGTCACTGCATTGCCAAAGGGGGAGATTGTTAGGTTTTTTTTTATTGGCAACCCTGTTTGACAAAACTCCTTTGAGTTGTAATTTTATTCGCTTTTTTATTTCAGTGAGGCTTTGAGTTTATTAGATGCGAATCCAACCTGAATCGAGCTTTGCAGAGAAGTTTGTGATATTAATGCTTTCAAGATTGCCACTTCACTGATTATTACGGGGGTTGAGCTGCCCGGTCAGCTCGCGGCCGAAGCAAAATGCAAAAATGCATTCAAAGTTGCCTATCCGATCATGTTATACTTTTCCAGTTTTTCTAGTTTTGGCCTTCCCGCTCGAGCAGGGAAAAGGGGCGCTCGAGCTGGATTTGGGAGCTCACAGCATCTCTGCTATACCTGAAAAAGTACTGGATGGTGTGATTCCCCGCTCGATTGGGGAAACGGACGCTCGAGCGGGGAGTCTATATGAAATCACAAAAAATGAAGTCTCCGCTTAAGCGGGAAGACCCATGCTCGAGCGGACTGCGCGATCCCAGATTTCCAGATTCGTTAAGGGGTTGGTTTTCTTCTGAAATTAGGATTGCTTTGGTTTTCTATAAATAGTTGGTTTTCTCCCAACACTAAAAGAGAGTTCACCAGATCTTCTTTTTGGATCTTAAGGTTTATATCTGGAGACAATTTGGTAGTTTCTTTGATGTTTAATTGAGTATTCAACTCATGGTTTAAAGAGAGTACATCAAAGGTTTGGTTTGTCATGCACAAAAGAGAGAGTTGTTTTTCGGTGGATTCTGAAGAATTCGAGCCTGAAGCATCGGGGGATTCTGGAGTGGCTCATTGGAAAGACAATTCCGAGGTGAAGATGGGGTTGGAAGAGACACACAGAGGTTGGTTCAATTAGGCGTTGTGGATTCGCTAGGTAATTGAGAGTATACCTGTGTAATTCCTTTAAATCTTCTTAGTGGATTGTTTTGTGGCTGTTGCCTGTGGTTTTTTGATCACAGTTGGAGGTGTCCAATTGTGGTTTTTCCATGTAAAATCGTTATGTCTCTTTGTTTTGATTGTTTGATTGGGATTGTTATATTCTGCTTAAAATTAATACATAATCACAAATCAACATCTAGGAGGTTTCTAGATTTTTCACTAACTAACAAGTAAAGCATTTAAAATAAAATTGCTAGGCCGCCTCAGCTCTGCCTTGAAGAAGTTGAAGGTGCATGCTTGATTCCCGTCCCGGAAGCTCTCCAAATGCTCTTTAGAGGCTCTGTATACAGGGTGTCCTTGAGAACCAGTTGCAGGATCTTACCAAGACCATGCTGAGGAATGCGCCAGTGGCCTGCCGGCCATGAGAAGTTACTGCCGACCACCCAGCCGGCCAAGAGTGCACACTGCCGGCCAAGGATGAGGGGGGTGCCGGCCAAGGATGAGAGGCTGCCGGCCACTGGTGTGTTATGACACCAAGCTGCAACAGAGCACAAAACAGAGGAAATGGAGGGTCTCCCAAGGATATGTACACACTATGCCACCCCATATCACCTCGAAACATCAAGGGAGAGGCATAATCAGATCCAAGACCATCAATCGCGCATCTCGATGCATGATGACCAAAGATCCAACTTGTGCAAATCAATGTAAAATGAATGCACAAATAAACATATAAAGCCTAAAACTCTATCATGTGTCATCAAGAGCGTCGGCGACTGAGAATTGAGGCACGTTTCATCACTTGAAGTATGAAACGTCCCTCGTTTCTCGTGCTCGGATTAATACTTAATCCAAACAACAATGCAACACAAGTACGACAAACATGCAATATGGCTTAAACATGCAAACATGCAACTACATGGCATACTCAATGCAATGTAATGTGATTAACTTAACAAAGCTAATGATATGCGAACAATGCTAATGCATGCATGCACAATGCAATGCTACAAGGATAAATTAGCAATGCTTGGGACATGCATACTCAATGCAAAGCAAAATAAGCATACAAGCAACATGCAAGTGAACATGCCAAATGGACTTAAACTAAAAAGGGGTAGACCTCAGTCATGCCCCAAATCAGTGGCCAAAACACCTAAACAAAGGCACCAAAAAGCAAGGCATGCATGCACAATGCATTAGCCCAAGAATTAAGGCATAAGGACACAACTCTCAAACATGAGGAAGGAGTGACAAATGCGGAAGTGTAATAATGCTAAGTGCACTGAAGTGAGGTAAGAAATGATGCCAAATCATTCAATCAAACACAAGTATAGCATGCGAAGGTCCTAAAGCATGAAACTAGTAAAGAGGACTGAAAAGGAGGCATGCGATACATGGCAAAAATGCATGAACTAAGCATGGATAGAGCTCAAGTAGGTCTTAACAAAGACCAAATGAGGGCTCGAATACCTAGGCAAGCAAGCATACAAGCTAAGCCCTGAACTAGACAACAATGCACAACACTCAAAGACACTTAAAGAGTGAATGAAGTGGGAACATAGCCATGCAATAAGCTCTGAAATGAAGTATTAAATGATGCCAAATCATCTAAATAGCTCAAAGATAGCATGCATGAGTAATCAAAACACAAAGCTAGCAAGGCCAATTGCACTACAGCTATACAAAGCATGAAGCATATGGCAAAGGCAACCCAAAATAGTCCTAAATCATGTTAAAATGATACTAAAACATGTATGGAAGGAAGCCAAAACAAGCTAGCATGAAGGGTCAAAACATGGAATATGCAAGGCCAATAAGGAGGTTTACACTACACCTACCAAAGCCAAGCATGTGATGACTTAATCAAAAAAAATAAGAGTTATGGCATGTCAAACTAACACAAAAAATGGGCTAATACCAAGTCAACACATGCTAGAATAACAAGCTCACTCATTAGGCATGCAAGACTAGTAAAGAGGAGTTACACTACAAGTGTAAGAAGCAAATGAGGGATGCTCTAACCAAGTAAAAAAAGAGCTATATCATGGCAAAATAGGACCAAATACACACTGAAATGGTGACCCAAAAGCCTAGGCAAGATGGCATACACATATGCTCATTCTTAAGGCATAAAGCACAAACTATCCAAAGCATGGAATAGGTGATAAATGCAAGTGTGTGACCACGAAACATGGACTAAAATCACATAATAAATTATTCCAAATCATTCAAATAGTCCAAGTAATGCATGCTAGTGGACTTGACTCACAAAGCTAACAAGCTAGAATACACTATAACTATACAAAGCAAGTCATGCATTATCAAAGCAACTTCAAACAGAGCTTAAGCATGCTGAAATATGAGTAAAAGCTTCTTGAATTTAAGCCTAAAGCATTTTAGAATGACATGTTAAAGCATGAGGCACACTAGGCTAATTCATGGAATTACACTACAAGTGTATAGAGCATGCAAGGGGCCATCAAACCCACCCAAAATAGAGTCATGGCATGCTAAAACAACACCAAAAACCTACTGAAATGGAGACAAAACAAGCTAGAATGACATGCTACTTCATGAAGTGAACAAGACTAGTTTGTGTGATTTACACTAGTTTGTGTGATTTACACTACAAGTGTATTATGCATGTATGGATCAACCAAACCAGGTGAAAACAGTTGCATGCCACAGCAAAAGGACCACAAATACATGCTAAGATATGGCCAACATGAACTTAACAAACATGCTCACACATGTGGCATTCAAAGCAAGTAAACACAACACAAGGGGAGGGGATGACCCTCTCCTATTTAAGACTCCAAAACTACCTTTCCACCACTGAAAATCCTTTGGATTTCAGTGGTAGAAAGGTCATGCAAAGGTTACAACAAGAGCCTAAAGGGGGTGGCTCAAAACAAGGCCTAACAAGGCCTAAGAGGGGGTAGATCACCCCAAACGGAAAAGTGACCTTAAACAAACTTCTTAAGCATGTAAAAATAGAACTTTTTCCAGTTAAGAGTTAAGCTTAAAAACGTATGCAAGAAGGTCTAAAAGCTTAAGCAAAAATGGGAGATCTAAAGGTTAAAGATTCACCTTTGAAGACCTTCTTTACTACTGCAACTCCAGCAAGCTCTTTGAGTTCAAACCAGCCCAAGAACACCAAAAACAACCTCAAGAAGCCTCAGCAACAAAAGCAAGGTGTTTGAGTGTGTGTTTGTGTACAAAAGTGAGACAAAACTACACTTTTAAGGCACAAAAATGAAGAAACAAAGAGATATAGATACTAAGTTATATCTATCTTTCAAAGCTTCAAATTCTGTACCTCTGAAATGGAGGAGGAGCCTCTCCTTATATAGAAGAGAGGCAATGCAAAGCTTGTTCAACAAGCTTGAAAAGAGCTTTATCCCTCCATACACGTGTATGGAGGAGAGATGAGTGAAAACTAGCTGGCTCAAAAGATCTGGCGTGAAATCTGCTGAGACAAAGGGTCTGCCGGCCATCAGAGGTGGCCAGCAGTGCCTCACTGATGGCCGGCAGGCATCATCAGTAGCAGGCAGGGGAAAGTTCATGGCCGGCAGTGCACCAAGAGAAACATGCTGAAAGGGCCAGCACATGGTCCAAAAATGGGGCAGAAAGGAAACAGTGTTTGGATAGCTTAAACCTGTGACGTTCCGCCGTGAAAGTCGAGTACTCGACGAGCAATCGAACTTATGGCTAGATGTACCTGCAAGCACAACCGAGTCTTAAGGACGGTCAAAAATGGGGTGTCTACAGTTGCCCGTCTTTGACAGAACTCGAAAGTCACAAAGTGACGGGATTGAATGTCAAAGCCCAAAGACGACCCATTTTTGACAAGGCCAAAGACTCAGGCAAACATTCAATATAATCATGCAGAGATGCGCCCGCAGGCTAGGGCAAAATGTAAATGACATGCACGATGCAAGAGCATAACTTATGATTATGCAAAGAAAGCTGTAATGAAGCAAATATATACAATAAATGCAACAGTTTTAAGCAAGCGAATACAAATCAAACTACATTACATGCAGAAAGGGTGCAAGAGAATTGTACAATTCTCGCTACATCTCACACGGAGTACGTACAATACCGTCTGGTTCGTCTGGTCGCGCCAGCTTCAAATGAACCGTACATACAATATCATGCTTGCAAAAGAAAGAAACTCAACAGGTACAATATCGTTAGAACATGCATAGCAATGCAAATGAAAAGTGGGTGACAACGCAAGTGGAGGGGTGCATGACAATGCAACCTAAGGGTGCAAGATAACGCGGGTGAAGGGTGCAAGACAATGCAACCTAAAAGTGACGCATAACAATGCGGAAGGGATGCAAGACAATGCAACCTAAGTGTGACGCATAACAATGCAGAAAGGATGCAAGACAATACAACCTAACTGTGACGCATAACAATGCGGTGGGGATGCAAGACAATGCAAGTGAAGTGTTCATAATAATGAAATGCACTAACAAGTGCAGATAAGGTGCGCAAAATAGCGCGAGCAATGCACTAAAAGGTGCAGGTGAAGTGCGCAAAATAGCGCGAACAATGCTCTAACAGGTGCAGGAAGGTGCGCAAAATAGCGTGAATGAAATGCAATGCACAAAACAGTGCGATGCGCAAGATAGCGCGATGCGCAAAATAGCGCGAATGAAATGCAATGCACTAACAGGTGCAGATGAGGTGCGCAAAATAGCACGAATGAAATGCAATGCACAAAACAGTGCGATGCGCAAGATAGCGCGAACGAAATGCAATGCACTAAACAGTGCGATGAGGTGCGCAAAATAGCACGAACAATGCACTAACAGGTGCAGGTGGGTGCGCAAAATAGCGCGAGCAATGCACTAACAGGTGCAGGTAAAGTGCGCAAAATAGCGCGAGCAATGCACTAACAGGTGTAGGTAAAGTGCGCAAAATAGTGCGAATGAAATGTAATGCACAAAATAGCGCGATGCGCAAGATAGCGCGAATGAAATGCAATGCACTAATAAGTGCAGATGAGGTGTGCAAAATAGCGCGAACAATGCACTAACAGGTGCAGGAAGGTGCGCAAAATAGCGCGAATGAAATGCAATGCACTAACAAGTGCAGATGAAGTGCGCAAAATAGCGCGAAGCGATGCAATGCAATGCACAAAATAGTGTGATAAGGTGATAGTATAGTAGATACAAAAGGGCGACATACTCCAACCATGCTGGGATCATGAGAAGGGGAAAAACAAACAATCAGGCGCGTACACAACGCAACCTGAGATAAACTCCAAACACGCCGAAATCGTGTAAGGAAAAGGACACTCAAACCACGTTGAAATCGTGAGAGGAGGTCCAAAAACAAACAATCAGGAGCGTGCACGACGCAACCCGAGCCAAATTCCGAACATGTTGAAATCGTGTGAGGAAGGAACAAACTCTAACCACGTTGAAATCGTGAGAAGAGGTAAACAAATTCCAAACACACTAAAATTGTGTGAGGAAGGAACAAACTCTAACCACGCTGAATTCGTGAGAAGAGGAAAACAAATTCCAAACACGCTGAAATTGGGTGAGGAAGGAACAAACTCTAACCACGCTAAAATCGTGAGAAGAGGTAAACAAATTCCAAACACGCTGAAATCGTGTGAGGAAGGAACAAACTCTAACCACGTTGAAATCGTGAGAAGAGGTAAACAAATTCCAAACACGCTGAAATCGTGTGAGGAAGGAACAAACTCTAACCACGCTGAAATCGTGAGAAGAGGTAAACAAATTCCAAACACGCTGAAATCGTGTAAGGAAGGAACAAACTCTAACCACGCTGAAATCGTGAGAAGAGGTAAACAAATTCCAAACACACTGAAATCGTGTGAGGAAGGAGCAAACTCTAACCACGCTGAAATCGTGAGAAGAGGTAAACAAATTCCAAACACGCTGAAATCGTGTGAGGAATGAACAAACTCTAACCATGTTGAAATCGTGAGAAGAGGTAAAGAAATTCCAAACACGCTGAAATCGTGAGAAGAGGTAAACAAATTCTAAACACGCTGAAATCGTGTGAGGAAAGAACAAGAGGAAGAAACAAAAGGGACGTACCCCGGTGTTTCGGAAAGAAAGAGAAACATAGGGACGTATCCCGGTGTTTCGAAATGGCTCAAGGATTGGAACGTATTCCAAGTGCTCTTAATCGAAAAAGGGAGAAACATAGGGACGCATCCTGGTGTTTCCCAAAGGAAAGAGAAACATAGGGACATATCCCTGTGTTTCTCGAAGGAAAGAGAAACATAAGGACGTATCCCCGTGTTTCCCGAAAGAAAGAGAAACATAGGGACGTATCTCCGGATTTCCCGAAAGAAAGAGAAACATAGGGACATATCCCCGTGTTCCCTGAAGGAAAGAGAAACATAGGGACGTATCCCCGTGTTTCTCGAAAGAAAGAGAAACATAGGGACGTATCCCCGGGTTTCCCTAAAGAAAGAGTGTGCATAACAATGCAACAAGAGAAAAGGCACACCTCTCAGCGTAACACACACAAGAGAGGAAAGGGGAAAGCCTCTCAGCATATCACACGCGAGAGAGGAAAGAAAGCATCTTTCAGCGTTTCACATGCAAGAGAGGAAAAAAAGCATCTCTCAGCGTATCACACGTAAGAGAGGAAAGAAAGCATCTCTCAGCGTATCACACGCAAGAGAAGAAAGGAAGCATCTCTCAGCGTATCACACGCAAGAGAAGAAAGGTACCCGAATGCGCACCAAGCGCGAGAGGAAAAGAGTAGGTCGAAACGCATGCCAAATGCGAGAGGAGAAAGGTATCAGTCAAACTGAACCGGAACTTCTCTGAATGAACAGTACGTACAATACTGTGCATAAATAAGAAGGAAACTAGATAGGCACAATGCAAAACAATGCATGATACTATAGGAATACAATAAATAGACAAAGCGGTGCTTTAGAAAGCACCTCATGGGGTGAGTGGCAACAAACCGCTATACTCTGACGGGGATCTCCCCTTCATGTTCTTCGAACTCTTACCTTCAACTCACAGTACAAAGGTCTTGAAATGCTGACCAGGAGCAACATCTGCTGGGGAAGCCACGGATGCCGCTTTTCTTCCTGATCATATTCACAACTTTTCCTATTCTCCAACGGGGTGACAGACTAGGTTGGCTCAGTGTCCAGAACCGAGGCGTATACTGGTTACCTCAACCTATGGGGCTTCCATATAGATTTCAAGCCGGGGATACACCCCTGGGTATTTAAACTAGACTTTTGTCTTGGAAATTCCAAACCTTTGTGTTCTAGGCATTAGCCATTCGAACTCTAGTTTCCACCATCGTAGTTGATCTCCTAGGAACTCATTACAAACATAGCCAAGGTAACCTTGGTGGGGAACGGTACTCAGGGAGAGCACTTCTGATTGCCATTCTGGCATTGAAACAGTCAACACAGTATTTGGTTTACTTTGAACGCACAGCTCGTACAACACACAGCTCATTTTGAACACGCAGCTCATAAAACAGTATTCCGTTTATTCTGCACACGGCGAATTCTAAACAAACTGCTCATTCTTAACAGACAGGATGCGAAAACGGAACATGCAAAAGTAGAAACAAACCCGGATGCTCCAAATTTTCCCTCTTTTCTTTGCTTTGCAGCCTGGAACCTATACATCTTCAGATAGGTTGTGGTTTTACTGTTCTGACATGACCTGGGTTGAACCCTGCGGTTTTTATGAAAGAACGAATCCTGTTTTGTACAAATGTGAAGAATGGCACAGCACTCTGAGCACAAAACAAATCATTTTGAAATTGAGATGAGAAAAGGGTTCTCAATCGGGTATTGAGCCTATAGCTGACCACAGTAAAAAACGACTCAACAAAGAAAAACAAAAGGTAAACAACCTAAAAACAACGAGAAACACTCGAAACGACTCAAAACAAGAAACGAGACAAAACAAAAGACACGACACTTAGACGTGCACAGGGAGCCTGTTTCTCCGGGTATTGTTTCCCACCCTTTCTCATTTGTGATTCTCACATCACTCGACACTCAGGCTCTATTTTTCTGAAAAAGCCTTTTTTCTCACTTTTTCTCTCAGCGCACATCTCTCTATTCTTCAATCTCTCTTCTTTTTTTTTTTTTTTTATCTCTCCCCTAGGTAGTTGATGGATAAACAAGAAGTTGCGGGCTCTTCCCCCTAGCATTCTGCTAGATTCTTCTTCTTCTACTTATAACAGTGAACTTCTCCCACAGAGGGGTTGTGCTACAACTGGGTGTGTAGCCAATCTGCAGCTGACATCGGTTGATGATGCCCTTGGCTGGGGAGTTTGGATGTGATCAGATGTGTCCAGATGAGGGAGTGGAATATCCTAATCCATTCCAGTTCGTGCTTCGTACTTGGTTTGATACCTCGTTGTTCGGAGGATGGGATAGCTTTCGGCATTTTGCTATTAGCTTGAGTAGTGCCCTTTTCTGGCAGGTATGCTAACAATGGGGAAAAGATAGAACACCTGACTCAACTGTGCCCCTAGTTCATCATTTTGACCATTTTTTGTTTTGCTTTATACTAAAACAATTTTGCCAATATGAGAGTTAGATTAACATGCTTGTTTGATTTTCTGATTTGAAATCATGCAAGTCAGGCTATGAGCACTGAAAATTTTTCTTTTCTGGGTCCAAGAAATGGTCCAGTTTTGAAAAAATGGAATAATTTTCGAGAAAATTAGTCAACCTCAGTAAAAATTCTCAAAAATCGTTTTTGCAAATGGCCACTGCTCGACCAACACGGAACTTACTCTTGAGATGCACAACCTCAGATCCAAAACAAAGGAAAATTGCCCCTTGCCTAAAGGACACTGCATGGCAACGGAAAGTTGCCCCTTGTCTAAATGGCACCACAGCGCACTGTATGGCAACAGAAAGTTACCCCTTGTTTGAATTGCACCGCAGCACACTGTAATCAGTCCTCAAAGTGACGATCACAACCAAACTCTCGGATACAGAGAAAACAAAGATGATCAAAACCATTGCATGGACACAGTCGATTTGGAAGTGTTTACGGCTGGACTTCAGAATGAAGTTGCCTACGTATCCCAAACATGGGAATCAAGCCTTGCGTAGTTCAGGTTTTAGGTGCACTCGGGTATTTAACCTCTCCCTTTACATTCTAACTTTTGCCAATGCCGCCCTTTTGGGTTTTCAACCTTGCGAGCTAGGTTTTTCTTTTCTTTTCAATTTTTTTTTTCATTTCTTTTCTTTGTTTAGAATTTTTCATTTCTTTTTTTATTTCTTTTTTGTCCTTTTTTGTTCTTTTTCTCTTTTTTTTCTTTTCTTTGCTCTAACTTTTGCCTGGGTTGCCCTTCCGGGTTTTCGGCCCAGCGAGCCTCTCAAGGGTAAAAGTGTAGCTTTGTCCATGTCAAATGGTTTTAGGATCTCGGAGCCATCTGAATCTAGGAGAATGGCTACTGTTCGCTGATGATGTAGAAGTCCATTCAATGGGGGCTAAATTTGCCCCTAGTGTTGCGGATAGGAACTCAATTGTTCGTCAGCAATACTTTCTTCTTTTCTCCCTTCTGGGATTTGGCATTCTTGCCGATCTTCGTTAGCTTGAGCAATGTCCTAATTTTTGACTCTTCGAGCACATCTGACATTTTTGCACCTAGTTCAAGGGCTGCATCTCATCTAGCTTCGCAAGCTTCTTTTGATGACACCTGATCTTCTTGATCTGACCTTTCTCGCCCTTAGTTCGCGGATTGCTTCAAATCTGGCCACACAGGCCTCACATCATGATTGACTGTTGAACATTCTGAATCCAAGTTCAAGGTTTTGAAAGCAAAGGGGTTGAATCTCGGCTAAGAGCGATCCTAGGCTGCACAATCTCAAGAGCGATTCCACATAGGTCTTCGCAGAACCACACAAAACATTTTTTGAAATCTTTTAAGAAAGCGACTAGTCGCTCGCGCTGAAGACAATGTAGAACCAATTGGGATCGAGCCAGGGTCCTTCTCAGTACTCACATTAACAATCATGATTTCAATAATTAAGGGCTTAGCAGGCCTCTCTTTCTCTCAATTGATCAAATTTTTGCAAATCCCGAGGAATTCCTTCCTCTTTGTTTTCATCACAATGTTCAAAAAGTTTTGAAAAACTTAGGTCAATGCAATAATTTCAAGGCACAGAAAAGTAAGTGAAAGTCACTGCCGTTTCAACACATCTTCTGGCACAACTAGCTTAGGGCAAGAACAAGCACAAAAGCATGAAAAACCATTGATGTTTCATTCAGATCTTCTGGTGTAACTGGCTCTACGGCAGAAACAGACTCAAAAGAAAGTGAAAAGACAAACACAAAACAAAATAGTGATGTCCGAGGTAACACCCCTGGAATCACTCGACTCCTATACAACAGGACTGACTCAATACAACAAGACAGACCCCAAACAAAAAGACTGACTCAAAACAAAGAGATAGACTATAAACAAAATAACAAAACTGACTCAATACCCGAGTTAGAAAGTACAAAAACCAGCATTCACAAATGCTCAAAACAGTGCATGCCATACACCACATCTGAAGTAAACTAAGCACCGGCCGCAGGTGGTTCATCCCCTGATCACATACTCACACTATCCTCCAAATTCACTGATCCAGTGACGATAGACTTTGCTGAGCTTGGTGGGAGGACGACCCCGTTGTCAAACAAATCCTGTACTTCATGGCGAAGACAGAAGCAATTGTTGGTGCTATGACCAGTTTGTTGATGGTACGCACAGTACTGGGTGGCGTCATGACTAGGTGGGAGACAACTAGGAAGAGGTCGAGGCTCGAGGGGTTTGAGATGCCCCTTTTTAGCAAGGATTTGAAGAGCCTTGGACAAAGGCATATAGAGGGCATGGAAAACCCTGCGACCTCGGGGTAAATACTTCGAGGTTTGTGGATTCTTGCTGGATGCACTAGCAAAGGGGTCAGCAGGTGCAGGCTTGGTCTGCTGATCTCTCCCGAGTGTAGAATTAGGGTTGGAAGGAACAGTTCTGGTACGACGGCCCTGCTCCAGATTTTCTCCTTGGCTCGAACTGCCCTTGTTCTGAGTGACGAAAGTGCCATCCACAGTTTTTGCAGCAACTGCGAGCACTTGCTGTTTGTTCAATCTCCCGGCTGTCAAAGCCTCAACAGCCTGCAGAAGTTGTTCATAGGGATCAGTGTTTGCCCCCACCTTGTTCTTACCACTCGCCTTGGCTTGGTCGAAGATTTGGGTTGCTACATCAGTGCAAAGTCCTGTTGTTGTCGACATGTCATTGCCGGAACTTGGGATGGTTTCGGGTTGATTGAGTTCAATTACAATTCGCTCCAATAATGGAGCCTCTTCCGGCATGAAGTTCCCGGTATGCGATATGATCAATGGTGGAGCTGACATTCCAAAGGCTAGATCAGCCACAGACCTCTGAAGATCGCCGATCATTCCCATCAGCTCAAAAGTGGTGGGCTCACGAGTTTGGAATAATTGGGGTTCCCAGATTGGATGTGCAGCAGGTGACCTGGGCGGGCGTTGCATTTCGACATCGGTCTCACCCTGCATAGCGATTCCTTGGTTTAACGCTGCTACCATGACCACAATTTCTTCTGAATTTTGCGTCATCACAAGTCTGCTAAATTGAACAGAGGTGAAGTGACTGGCGACTAACGGACCAAATGAACTAGTGAGCCTTGATTGGCCTTTCTTTGCCTTGCCTCAGCGAAGGAAAATACGGGCTGCTCTGAACTGAATCTCTGACCTGACAAAGTCTATCAGCACAAATCCTATGAACCTCGGGGGATATCGGAGCCTTCTGAAGCTACGGTTCCCAAGACTACCCCTAGCAAAAGAGAAAAGGCAACATCTCAGCCCAATTTCACCAAAACAGATGTAAGCATAGTTGCATGACTGCACTCTTTACTGAATTCTGCCCGAAATTCTGCCTGTAAACTGATACCCTCAGGTAAAACTAATTCCCCCAAATACTAATGCCCGTAGGCCTGATACTCAGATTTGCACACTGATATGTGTATTCCTGTAGAGGCCAACTCTAAAAGCACATAGCAAGCAAATGAGAGCCAAAACACCCCTATGTTGGGGTAGGGTTTCCCTGTCCTATTTTGTCAGGAGCTAGGGTTTCACTACGCACGCAGTGGTTTCAAACAACCTATAATCGGGTAAGCAACCTATCCTAGTTTCGAATAGTCACTATGGATTCTGATATGCACTAGGTCGAATGGTCAGAAAAGGGTGCCCTGGCAAAAACCGTGGTTTGTGTTCCCGTCGTAGCAGAGCCCGTAACCGGTCAGCCTTATGGCACACTTCTCAAAGCAAGCCTCCAGCAAACCGTTCAGGAATAGCATACGGCAAACACGGTGTCCTAGGAGCACCAATGCAAATGCAATGCAAAGAAACACATAAGTGTAGACAAAACAAGATATCATGAATTCGAGTCAAGTTCTCTAACTTCCCCAGTAGAGTCGCCAGAAACTGTAGATCGCCCGAACTCCGCTCTACGTGCGAGGGCGCGAATTGTAGTTCTTAGCTACTACTACAGTTCAGACTCAAATGTCACGATTCTGAATCTAATCTCGCAAAGTGTAATGCAAGACCGATAAATCACCAAAGAGTCCAAATCCGACAAATCGTTTTGGAAAATTGATTTTTGTAAAGAAGTGCCAAACATGGACTGCTTTGCCAGATACAGAGTCGCCACCTAAATATTTTATTTTGAGGGAATTTAGGAAACCCTGACTCGTGCCTAAGGCCACGTGTCCGTCATCACCAAAGTTGCCTCGGCTCGAGAACTTGGGTACGATAGGGGAAGGTCATGCAATGAGCACCCCCGCTCGTTCGATCAAAGATCGGCCTGTACTAAGCATGATATTTTGTTTTTGAAAACACATGTGCTCTTATTCTAGTTATTAGCTAGAATTACTATGTGATGCGTACCGCACACAAGTATAGACTAGATCGCCTAAGTTAGAACAAAACATTGCATATCCATTTGTTTGAAAATGGTTTAAAGTTTGCTACTCGCAAGTAGGCTAAAACGAGGATTTGATGAATTGTTCCAATTCAAGTAATCCAACCTTCACCCACAGGCATTCAGGCAGTTTAAACATTTAAGCACATAGCCTCATAGCAAGCATGCTATACATGGCAATCAATAACACACATGTAAGATGTTAAAGCATAAAAGCTTACTTAGTACTCCGAGCCAAAATAATAGCTAGTTAGAAATCATGCATGATCCTAGCTATGTTAAGATGGCTAATGCAACACATGCAAAATGCAACTAGAAATAGGCTCGACTATTATAAGATGGCATGTGAATGCTACACTTGATACATGTATTCAAATTGGAATTGAAATACAATGCAGTTAGTATAATGCGCTGAACCCAGTGCATGCAATACAGATGAATGAATGCACGCATGCAAAGCATAAGGTATGCTAAACAAAATATGTCCTAAACCTAACCATCAAAAGTAGGTAAGTAAAAGGGAGAAAGACGTGGGGTTGGAAGACATTCACACACTTACGCACGCTTATTACAAAAATCGCCCTCTCGACGGAGGGTCCGAATGAATAAGCTAAGCTAATCTAAGCTAAGCCAACAAATAATCTAATAATCTAATTAGATTAATTATTACACAACCAAATTGAATAACTAGCTACAACTAATTATTACAAATCTTAATTAATTAACAAATTAACTAAATAAATTACAAATTAAAGCTAACTAACAAGTGAAGCATTTAAAATAAAATTGCTAGGCCGCCTCAGCTCTGCCTTGAAGAAGTTGAAGGTGCATGCTCGATTCCCGTCCCGAAAGCTCTGCAAATGCCCTTTAGAGGCTCTGTATACAGGGTGACCTTGAGAACCAGCTGCTGGATCTTACCAAAACCATGCTAAGGAATGCGCCAGTGGCTTGCCGGCCATAAGAAGCTACTGCCGACCACCTAGCCGGCCAAGAGTGCACACTGCCGGCCAAGGATGAGGGGGGTGCCGGCTAAGGATGAGAGGCTGCCGGCCACTGGTGTGCTGTGACACTAAGCTGTAACAGAGCACAAAACAGAGGAAATGGAGGGTCTCCCAAGGATATGTACGCACTATGCCACCCCATATCACCTCGAAACATCAAGGGAGGGGCATAATCGGATCCAAGACCATCAATCGCGCATCTCGATGCATGATGGCCAAAGATCCAACTTGTGCAAATCAATGTAAAATAAATGCACAAATAAACATATAAAGCCTAAAACTCTATCATGTGTCATCAAGAGCGTCGGCGACTGAGAATTGAGGCACGTTTCATCACTTGAAGTATGAAATGTCCCTCGTTTCTCGTACTCGGATTAATACTTAATCCAAACAACAATGCGACACAAGCACGACAAACATGCAATATGGCTTAAACATGCAAACATGCAACTACATGGCATACTCAATGCAATGTAATGTGATTAACTTAACAAAGCTAATGATATGCGAACAATGCTAATGCATGCATGCATAATGCAATGCTACAAGGATAAATTAGCAATGCTTGGGACATGCATACTCAATGCAAAGCAAAATAAGCATACAAGCAACAGGCAAGTGAACATGCCAAATGGAATTAAACCAAAAAGGGGTAGACCTTAGTCATGCCCCAAATCAGTGGCTAAAAGGTATGCATGCACAATGCATTAGCCTAAGAATTAAGGCATAAGGACACAACTCTCAAACATGAGCAAGGAGTGACAAATGAAGAAGTGTAACAATGCTAAGTGCACTGAAGTGAGGTAAGAAATGATGCCAAATCATTCAATCAAACACAAGTATAGCATGCGAAGGTCCTAAAGCATGAAGCTAGTAAAGAGGACTGCAAAGGAGGCATGCGATACATGGCACAAATGCATGAACTAAGCATGGACAAAGCTCAAGTAGGTCTTAACAAAGACCAACATATGCTGAGATGAGGGCTCGAATACCTAGGCAAGCAGGCATACAAGCTAAGCCCTAAACTAGGCAACAATGCACAACACTCAAAGACACTTAAAGAGTGAATGAAGTGGGAACATAGCCATGCTATAAGCTCTGAAATGAAGTATTAAATGATGCCAAATCATCTAAATAGCTCAAAGATAGCATGCATGAGTAATCAAAACACAAAGCTAGCAAGGCCAATTGCACTACAGCTATACAAAGCATGAAGCATATGGCAAAGGCAACCCAAAATAGTCCTAAATCATGTTAAAATGATACTAAAACATGTATGGAAGGAAGCCAAAACAAGCTAGCATGAAGGGTCAAAACATGGAATATGCAAGGCCAATAAGGAGGTTTACACTACACCTACCAAAGCCAAGCATGTGATGACTTAATCAAAAAAAATAAGAGTTATGGCATGTCAAACTAACACAAAAAATGGGCTAATACCAAGTCAACACATGCTAGAATAACAAGCTCACTCATTAGGCATGCAAGACTAGTAAAGAGGAGTTACACTACAAGTGTAAGAAGCAAATGAGGGATGCTCTAACCAAGTAAAAAAAGAGCTATATCATGGCAAAATAGGGCCAAATACACACTGAAATGGTGACCCAAAAGCCTAGGCAAGATGGCATACACATATGCTCATTCTTAAGGCATAAAACACAAACTATCCAAAGCATGGAATAGGTGATAAATGCAAGTGTGTGACCACGAAACATGGACTAAAATCACATAATAAATTATTCCAAATCATTCAAATAGTCCAAGTAATGCATGCTAGTGGACTTGACTCACAAAGCTAACAAGCTAGAATACACTATAACTATACAAAGCAAGTCATGCATTATCAAAGCAACTTCAAACAGAGCTTAAGCATGCTGAAATGTGAGTAAAAGCTTCTTGAAGTTAAGCCTAAAGCATTTTAGAATGACATGTTAAAGCATGAGGCACACTAGGCTAATTCATGGAATTACACTACAAGTGTATGGAGCATGCAAGGGGCCATCAAACCCACACAAAACAGAGTTATGGCATGCTAAAACAACACCAAAAACCTACTGAAATGTAGACAAAACAAGCTAGAATGACATGCTACTTCATGAAGTGAACAAGACTAGTTTGTGTGATTTACACTACAAGTGTATTATGCATGTATGGATCAACCAAACTAGGTGAAAACAGTGGCATGCCACAGCAAAATGACTACAAATACATGCTAAGATATGGCCAACATGAACTTAACAAACATGCTCACACATGAGGCATTCAAAGCAAGTAAACACAACACAAGGAGAGGGGATGACCCTCTCCTATTTAAGACTGCAAAACCACCTTTCCACCACTGAAAATCCTCTGAAATTCAGTGGTAGAAAGGTCATGCAAAGGTTACAACAAGAGCCTAAAGGGGGTGGCTCAAAACAAGGCCTAACAAGGCCTAAGAGGGGGTAGATCACCCCAAACGGAAAAGTGACCTTAAACAAACTTCTTAAGCATGTAAAAAAAGAACTTTTTCCAGTTAAGAGTTAAGCTTAAAAACGTATGCAAGAAGGTCCAAAAGCTTAAGCAAAAATGGGGGATCTAAAGGTTAAAGACTCACCCTTGAAAACCTTCTTTACTACTGCAACTCCAGCAAGCTCTTTGAGCTCAAACCAGCCCAAGAACACCAGAAACAACCTGAAGAAGCCTCAGCAACACAAGCAAGGTGTTTGAGTGTGTGTTTGTGTACAAAAGTGAGACAAAACTACACTTTTAAGGCACAAAAATGAAGAAACAAAGAGATATAGATACAAAGT
Source organism: Camellia granthamiana (assembly GCA_036172215.1). Classification (NCBI taxonomy): domain Eukaryota; kingdom Viridiplantae; phylum Streptophyta; class Magnoliopsida; order Ericales; family Theaceae; genus Camellia; species Camellia granthamiana. The sequence goes on along the minus strand of CM069904.1, from coordinate 32,452,484 downwards.
TATATCTATCTTTCAAAGCCTCAAATTTTCAACCTCTGAAATGGAGGAGGAGCCTCTCCTTATATAGAAGAGAGGCAATGCAAAGCTTGTTCAACAAGCTTGAAAAGAGCTTCATCCCTCCATAGTGTATGGAGGAGAGATGAGTGAAAACTAGCTGGCTCAAAAGATCTGGTGTGAAATCTGCTGAGACAAAGGGTCTGCCGGCCATCAGAGGTGGCCGGCAGTGCCTCACTGATGGCCGGTAGGCATCATCAGTAGCAGGCAGGGGAAAGTTCATGGCCGGCAGTGCCAAACAATGGCCGGCAGTGCACCGAGAGAAACATGTTGAAAGGGCCAACACATGGTCCAAAAATGGGGCAGAAAGGAAACAGGGTTTGGATAGCTCAAACCTGTGACATTCCGCTGCGAAAGTCGAGTACTCGACGAGCAATCGAACTTGTGGCTGGGTGTACCTGCAAGCACAACCGAGTCTTGAGGACGGTCAAAAATAGGGTGTCTACAATTATAGGTGTCAAAATAACAGATTATAGGTGTCGAGCCTTCTAGTTGATACTGGTAAAAATGACAAATTGGTAGTACTTACATAGTCTACTTGCAGACACAGACCTAGGGATTACCAGAGTTGTATTTACTGCCCCTTGAGTTAAATTGTTAAGCTTTGAACAATGGAAATTGCATGGCATCATTGAGCATGATGGTTTTCAAAAGATGAAGATGTGATTTATCTGTAAAAAGGCATAGCATGGCATCTACATTCATCTCTTAAGATTTGTATAAAATGTATATACTTTGTGAAGGATTTCCTACTGGGCTTTATGCTCACCCTACGGGATTTTTGTGAAGGAAAAGACGTAATGAATCCGCCTAACTGAGGGCGTGGAAAAGTGTGTGTGTTGAGAGCACAAGGTTCTCATTTACTGTGATTCTATTTGTAAGCCAAGGGCTTTGTATGTGTGTGTTTGAATAATCGTTACGTGTTATAGCGATCCCGGTTTTCCCTCTCATTTTAACTGTATTCCGGACTCGGTTCCGTTGATAGTTGTTATTGTCTGTATTTCGTTTCCGTCCTCTGACTCTTTGTATTTGAGTTTAGAATTGTCCTGGGCGTGTTTTGAACAGGTTGGTTGAGCTTTTGTCCCAACTCTTGTTGCCCAAATTTTTTGGTGATTCGCTCGAGCGGGTCTTTTTGCGCTCGAGCGGAGTTTGCACACCTTCAATAATTTGTTCATTTGCAAAAATACTGCAAACGTGTTTTTTACGCTCGAGCGGATTTCCTTACGCTTGAGCGGGTATCCTTAAGCTCGAGTGGGTGTTCGATGTTTGTAAAAGTACTGGAAGAGTGTAATCTACACTCGAGCGGGTTCCCTTTTGCGCTCGAGCGGGTGGTGTCTTGTTTTGTGACTTGGAGCTCGCGTGGGTATTTTTGTGCTCGAGCGGGTTAAGTTTTTGTGTTTGACACTCGAGCGTCCTATTTTTCGCTCGAGCGGGTCATACGTATATCAGTTGGCAGCTGGGTCATTTTAGATCACTTTTTCAACTCTCACTCTCTCTCTTACTTTTCAAAAATCTATTTTGAGAGCTTCTCTCACTACATTTCACCTTCTCTCTAAGGTTTGATCTAGTTTGAGTGATCTTTTACCTTAGTTCCTTTGCAAAAAGTGTAGAGCCTGGCTTGGGCTACCTATCAATCCGAAAATCTTGGGATTTGGAGCACTTTCGGTTTTCTTTACCTTCTCCTTTGGACTCCAAATTTGAGGTAGGGATAACTACTCATATTTATGATCTTTGACATAAACTTGTTGTCATTTTGATGTAATGTTGAAGTTGGGTAATTGTGGTGTTAGGGTTTCAAATATGAAAAGAGGGGTTTTTGTTATTTTGACCAATACACATGTGTTTTGGGTCTTAAAAGAGGATATTGATGTTATTTGTTAATATTGGGACCTTTGGGGTCAATGTTGAGAAAAAGGGGAAAAACCCTAATCTATTATTAAGAATTAATTTGTATTATTAATTTGGGAAAGTTATGCGAATATGAAATTGGGTTGGAAATAATGAAATTGGCTCATTATGAAGTAGAATGGTGGAGTTGGATTTATTAATCACCCACCTTGGAATTGTTGATAATTTATCTGTTGGATGTAATTATTATCTGTTTAGAAATAATTGCTTTGGGCTATCGGTGGAGGATAGTCTTGATTGTTGTAGACACTGCATGATGATTAGGTGAATTGAAACTAATCTGTTGAATATGCCATTGAATATGGTGGTTGGAATAATACATCGAATCTGTGTATTGATTGATCGTGTATATGGTAATTGTTTATATACATTGTTTTGTGTGGGAGGAGATAGGGGATGTACTCTACGGTTTAGGGGAAGATAAGGGATGGACTCCAAAACCGGATGTTATTTGGGAGGAGATAGGGGATGGACTCCATTGATACAGCGAATCTGTGTATCATTTATGAAGTATGGAAGTGTTTGAATATGGCATTGATACAGCAAATATGTGTATCTATTGTGAATTATGGAAGTGTTTTGTTATGAGTTATAACCTCATTTAAATTGTTGATATTGGAAAAGTTTTTAACATGAGCCGTAGTCTCATGGGAATTGTTTGGCCAGGTTCTGAGCCATGTTTATAAATCGAAATTTGTTAAGTAAAGGAAAATGGAATGAAGCATGGACATATGTGTCATGGAACTGGAATGTGTTATGTGTTGATTTATATGAGCTAAACATTTATCGAATGCTCATGTTTTAATCATTGTTCATATTATGTTTAACATAGCTCTACTGGGCGTTGGCTCACCCTATATGGGACATCATTTTCAGGTGCAAGTGATATGCCGCCTCCAAGGACTTAGCTTGGGAGGTTTTAGAAGCTGAAGGCTTACTTTTGTAATTATTTTGTGTATTACATGTAATTCAAGCCAAGGGCTTATTTTGTGTATTGAGTTAGTACTCTCATTTTTGTAACCAAGTGTTGGCTTGGAAAAGTTGTAAGCCCGTAGGGCATTTGCTTTTGTTGTCAACATGTAATACCTTTGGATTAAATACTCTGATGAATGGAAATATGTTTATTTCTCCTATCTTTATGGATGTCACGAATGTATGGTTTATGGGTTTATTTTGAGGGCGTTATATGTGTAACCGGGCTTAAGTCTTGAAAACTTGTAAACCCTTTGGGGTATTTATTTGTTCATTTACTTGTTGTCAGATTAATGTATTATCGCATGAGGAACTATTTACATTATGAAATGCAAGTGTGGGATTGTATAATTGGTTTTCCTTAAAAAGGGTCATGATTATTGTATTGTCATTTGGGTATGAAAATTGGGGCGTTACACAGCTTCTGCTTCATGACCAAACCATTTTGGAGTTATTAGCACATGAAAGATTATAACCACCACCACCATCTTAAAAAAGAAAAATAGTATTTATCACAATAAATTTCACCATCCTTTTCCTCTTTTATGTACATTAACACAATGATTATTATAAGTACATACTATTGGGGATTTAGATACTAAAACACTTGAATAGAAAATTAACTTGCACAAAATATACCTAGTAAAATCATGAAATCAATAAACAAAAAAAATATTAGTATATTAAGTCAATTTGGATTGCCGATAAATATATTGATGCGAATTCACTGATTTATTACTGAATTGATTAAATTTGCCTGATAGAAAATGCTTTTTTGGAAAACTATTACTTAGTGAATTATGTAAACATTAATTACTGATCGGTGATAAAGTTTATCACTTCATACGTTAATAATTATAAATTTTATCATTAATTTGTAAATATTTTTCTAAATATACACTGACATGTAAATTCCTCTAAATTTTTTCATTCAATCATTATTTTCTCTCCTAACAACCAGGCTATGTACGAAAGAAAAATATTTTAAAAATCGTCTGAAATTTAAATTTGTGCAATATATTTGAACGTTAGTGGGGATATGTGGATCTTACCACGAATGAACATACATTTCAATTATATATATTTGCACACACATTGTGTGTGTGCCCACTACTAATATATATATATATATAATGTAACATTGCAACTCTCATAGTTCATACCATATGTACACAACCCTTAAAATATATATATATATATATTAAAGAGAGTTAATACCTGTAGCTGGGATTCAAGGTAAGTGACGATAGTGGCAGGAATGATTCCTCAAAAGCCACCTCCATCAATGCAAAGAATAGTTATCAAGTGTAACGCCCTAAAAAAATAAACCCCTAATATCATACATTCAAGGTACAGAAAAGAGATATTATAGTACAATCATCTGAGCATTCTTACGAAATGTATTACACGTTAACAATAAAAGTAATTGCCTTATGGGCTTACAACTTTTCAAGTCAACACTTGGGTTACAAAAGAAGAGTACTAACTCAGACTACAAATTAAGCCCTTGGCTTGATATACATGTAATACAACAAAATTAATCAAACAGGAATCTTCAACTCTCTCAACCTTCCAAGATAAGGTCTCGGAGACGGCATAACACCTGAACCTGAAAATGGTGTCCCATATAGGGTGAGCCACAGCCCAGTAGAAATATACTAAACCAACTATAAACAATGACTAAAAGATTAACAATTGATAGATGGCCAACACTTATACATCCATTTATATCACATTACAGTTCCATGTTACAATTCACTTTCCACTTCTTATTCAACATTGAATTTGAAAACAAGGCACAGTACCCTGGCCAAAACATTTGATGAGATTATAATTCATCTCTAAAACACTTTCAAAATTCATGATGGATACACATGTTGGTGCTGTATCTAAGTCAAACAAAACATTTCCATATTTCTCAAACGATATACATTTTAGTATTATATCAAATCGAACAAACAATTCCATTTCACAAATGATAATGATATACAATTTAGTGCTATATCAAATCAGACGAACAATTCCACAAGTCTCAAATAATACACATTGTAGTGCTGTATTAATGAAACAAAAACACTTCTATACTTCACGAATGATAATGATATACATTGTAGTGCTATATCAAATCAAACAAAACACTTCTAATTCGCAGCCTGATACACATTGTAGTGCTGTATCACTGTCACACAAAATCCGGTTTAGAGGTTCAGCCTCGTTCTTCCAATAAACCGTGGAGTACAGCCCCGTTCTCCTCCCACACAATGCAATGTATATAAGCAATTATCATATACATATTCAATCATTCAATACATAATTTGATGTATTATACCATACGCTATATCTAATAGCACACTCAATTGATTAGTTTTAGTTTGCCTAATCATCATGCATTGTCTACAACAATCAAGACTATCCTCCACCGATAGCCCAAAACAGTTATTTCTAAACAGGAAATAAATGCATTAAATGGATACAACATCAACATTTTTCATAGGTGAGCGATAAATAAACCCATATACACCCTTTAATCCCACACATTCCCAATTTCAACATTTTCAATCAAATTTCTCATTTCTCTAAATTAATTATACGAATTAGTTTATCTATGCAATTTGGGCTTTACCCATAATCTACATAACACCTCTAAGGTTCCTTTTTTTTCAATAATTCAACATTAATATCATTTCTCTATGTCAAACATGCATATAGGTTTATGTATGTAAAACCCCTATCTTTTGTAAAATTACACAAAGACCCAAACTTTCTCAAAATTACCCAACAACTCCCAACACATCAAAATGCTAAAATTCAAAGACAAAGTTCATAAGGAGGAGTAAGATATCCCTACCTCGAAGTTTGAGCTCAGACGGGGAAGAGACCAAAACCAAAATGCTCCAAACTCCAAACTTTTCGGATCAAAACGACGCCCTCGACGATCAACACAACTTTTACAAAGGCCGAAGGAAAAGAGAACACTCTAAGTAGATCAAACCCTAGAGAGAAGGGAGTTTCTAGAGAGAGGAGCTCTCAAAATATCTTTTTAGAAAGTAAGAGAGAGAGAGTGAATGCAAAAAGTGATTCAAAAATGCCTAACTGCTATCTGATATACGACAGGTCCGCTCGAGCGGAAAACACAATGCTCGAGCGTCAAGAACAAAAATCTGGGTCCGCTCGAGTGCAAGAAGGCCCGCTCGAGCGCCAAGACACAAGAGTGAAACATATCCGCTCGAGCGCGAAAAATCAGTCCGCTCGAGCGTGGATTATCCCATCCCAGAACTTTCACCAAAAAGTATTACCCGCTCGAGCGCCAACAAGCCCACTCGAGCGCAACCCGCTCGAGCGTAGGAAACCCGCTCGAGCGTAAAAATCACACCTGCAGAAGTTTTGCAGGGACACAAAAAGCTGGAAGGGTGTAGACCCCGATCGAGCGCAGGAAGACCCGCTCGAGCGGAACGACCAAAAACTGGGCAACAAGAAATTGGACCAAGGCTCAACCCACCTGCTCGAAACATGCCCAACACATCCTAAAACTCAAATACAAGGTACGAAAGGATGCAAACAAGATATAAGTAACTACCAACGTCCACGGAGACAAGTCCGGATCACTGTACACAAGGGGTAAAACCCAGGATCGCTATATCAAGTTCCCATTAGTTGGGGCCTGGATTTGACTTGGAGATTGTGCTACGACCACCTCCATTTTCAAAACTGATTTTATAAAACAAAAAAATGTTTTTGTGTTTATTTTGTGCAATGTTCAAATGACAGGATTAGGAATATATAAGAGGAGCTTTTTGAAGTTTGATATGTTTGATTTTCACAATAAGCTAGGTTGCCTATTTATAGTCCTCTCCATCGAGCCCCAAAGAAACTTCCATGTACCCTCCTATTGTTGCCTACGTATGTTGTTCTAGTTTGTTACGAATCTTGAATCCCAAGAAAATTGCTATCAATTTTAAATTATGATAGTAGTAGAAAATTATTAAAAGTTAATTACATTAAGAGTTCATCTACTATTATTAAATATTACCTTACGGTCATCTATATTAACTCATTCACCCCGTCCGGACTACCACTAAAAAGAGGTGTTTATACTATTTTTAAAATTAAAATATATCGTTTTTGAGTGTTCAACTCTAAAAATAAAGAGATAATTAGTTTATATAGGATTCTTCATAACTTAGAAAATATAGAAGATTTGAGAGGGTAAAATTGAAATTTAAAAAAAAATAGAAAACATGGCAGGTTCTTCACACTTTTATAATTAAATTATATACTAGCAGTTGGGTATGTGCATTGCATGTGGCACGTGATTTTTCATCAAGTGTTAGTACAGTAATTATGCGTGTCTTTTAAATTGATATGCGATAAATAATAAAGAGTAATTGTTTTGTATTCTTCAATCATCATTAATGTACAAAATAGAGAGACTGTTTTTTTTTTTCTTTCCTTATAAGAAGGGAGACAATTTGTTTATATTTATATAGGACTCTTTAGTCAATGTCTGATGTAGTTTTATCTCTCAAGCTTTTCCTTAACTACTTCATGGAGATACTTCCCATCATATTTTGGTCCTGATAAGGCTTTGGTTGCCTTTGTAGCTTGAGGAAATAGAGAGCTGTTTGTTTTAAAGTTTTAATATGTTGTACTCCCAGTACATAGTATCATCATCATTGAATGGAAAAACAAAAGAATCTACAAAAATAATTTTTATAACTAATATTGGTATGTGTTTTTGTTTGAAACAACAGGATAAAAACCGCTATATATAATATTTTGTATGAAAATTTTATACAAAAATTCTTAATTGTTTGTAATTATTACCTCTCTTCTGGCAATGTTTTGGGACAATTGTCAAGGTAAAAGTCTTTAATATCTTTAGCAGCAAACACTGGGCGATTATTTTCGTTTGGTGCAGTTAACATAGCAGTCACAAGACCGCCAGAGTTTGTTCCTGTAATCACATCAAAATAGTCCACAATTCTTACATCCTCACCATCCAGCTTCTGCATCACGACCAAACCATTTTGGAGTTATTAGCACATGAAAGATTATTACCACCACTACTATTTTAAAAAAGAAAAATAGTATTTATCACAATAAATTTCAACATCCTTTTCCTCTTTTAAGTACATTAACAAATAATTATTATAAGTACATACTATTGGGGATTTAGATATTAAAACACTTGAATAGAAAATTAACTTGCACAAAATATACCAAGTAAAATCATGAAATCAATAAACAAAAAAAAATATTAGTATATTAAGCCAATTTGGATTGTCGATAAATGTACTGATGCGAATTCACTGATTTAGTACTGAATTGATTAAATTCATATGATAGAAAATGTTTTTTTGGAAAACTATTGCTCAGTGAATTCTGTAAAAATTAATTATTGATCGGTGATAAGGTTTATCACTTCATACTTTAATAATTATAAATTTTATCATTAATTTGTAAATATTTTTCTAAATACACACTGACATGTAAATTCCTCTAAATTTTTTAATTCAACCATTATTTTCTCTCGTAACAACCATGCTATGTACGAAAGAATTTTTTTTTAAAAAATTGTCTAAAATTTAAATTTGGCAATATATTTGAACGTCAGTAGGGATATATGGATCACACCACGAATGAACATACATTTCAATTACAAAGATTTGTGGGTATAAATAAAGATTTATGGGTATAAATAATTATAAAGATTTCCTCCAACCCCTTTGTTGAAAATTTCCTATAAATATAAGCCAAAAATTTCTTTCATTATCCCGGGTGCTCTACCATTTTCTCTCTTTTCATGCTTGCTTTGCCTTTCACTCAACCACCTCTCTCTACCATCTCTTCTCTTTGATTTGGTTCAACCATTGATAAATCTCTAGCCTTTCATTTCCATCTTCAACAAGCCTTGTCATTAGAAACACCCTTGTCCTTATATAATATATACTGGCATGTGACTCGCGCTATGCACGGGATAAAATAGAAATTAAAAAATGATAGTTTTTCTCATTTTGTCTCCGTAAATTAAAATTATGAAAAAGTAAGAGTTTAAACAAAAAAATAATTTAATAACTTTCTTGATTTTACAAAGTTAATAAAATTCTTTACTTTTTATGGATCCAACTAACAAATTTTGTTCCCTAATGGGAATTTTGAATTTTTTTAAATTGAAAAATCAAAATCAATATATAGATGTTAATTTTTTTTTTTTTTAAAGATTTTAATAGCCAATTCATTTGATATGATTGTGATTATGTAATGTTTTACAATTGATTATCTAATTTATTTTTTTAAAACTCAAAATCAACAAATTTAGCCATGAAATTGAGCAAGATTTAAAAAATCTTAAGCAACGTATCTTATTTTTTAATTCAAATTAACAAATTGAGCCAACCGATATTTAAATTGTTGTTAATATACTTTTGGATAAATTTGTAACTAAGGAGGAGGTTCATAAATATTCTCTTTAATTTTTTAACATCTAAAATAAAAATAAATTTAGCTTTTGAATTTATTGAATTTAATCAATAGTCTTGATATAGTCGTATCTGGGTGGGATTTTAAAGAAGGTTAGGCAATAACTGTTATTTAATTCGTTTTAAATCTAAAGATTAACAATGTAAACCAAATAAATAAAGATTGACTCAAAATTATAAGCCATAAATTGTAAGACATAATTATAAGACATAAATTGACTCATTTATAATCCAGAGATCTTTATAATTATAAGCCATAATTATAAGTCCGAAATGGATTCAAAATAAAAGAAAAAAAATTTAGAATATGCTATTTAAAGATAACTAAAAAATAATTACAAAGATTTGTGGTTATAAATAAAGATTTTTGGGTATAAATAATTATAAAGATTTCCTTCAACCCCTTTATTGAAAATTTCCTATAAATATAAGCCAAAAATTTCTTTCATTATCCCGGATGCTCTACCATTTTCTCGCTTTTCATGCTTGCTTTGCCTTTCACTCAAACACCTCGCTCTACCATCTCTTCTCTTTTATTTGGTTCAACCATTGATAAATCTCTAGCCTTTCCTTTCCATCTTCAACAAGCCTTGTCATTAGAAACACCCTTTTTATAGCGATTCTGGTTTTCCTTTCCCTTGTATATTGTGTTCCGGACTTGGTTCCGTGGTTGTGTTATTGTCTCATTCTTATTTCCCTCCCTTACTCTTTGTATTTGAGTTTTGGGTTGTATTGGGTAGGTTTGAAATAGGTTGGTTGTGCTTCAAAACCAAAAGTTGATGCCTAGATTTTGGCCCTCACACTCGAGCGGGGCTTTTGACGCTCGAGCAAGCCCTTCGTTGTTGCTTCTCCGCTCGAGCGGGCGTTTTGATGCTTGAGCGTAAATTTCCATCTCCCAGTACTTTTGTCTGCAGGTCTTCAAACGCTCGAGCGGGACTTTTGATGCTCGAGCGTGACCCTTTGATTTTGTTCCTCCGCTCGAGCGGGGACCATGTCTGCAAAACTTCTGGAAGTGTGTAATCTACGCTCAAGCGGGGCTTTTGACGCTCGAGCGTGAGTCTGTGTCTGACGCTAGAGCGGGGGTTTCCACGCTCGAGCGGGGTGACTTTTATATAAATCCGTAATTTGACTTTTTGGATCACTTTTTCAACTCTCTTTCCCTCTCTTACTTTCCCAAAATCAGATTTGAGAGCTCCTCTCTCTAAAACCTTGCCTTCTCTCTAGGGATTGATCTAGTAGGAGTGGTTTCCTCATCTTTGGCCTTTGTAAAAGTTGTTGAGTTTGTCGAGGGCTATCTTTTGATCCGAAAATTTCTTGGTTTGGAGCATTTCGAGATTTCTCCATCTTCTCCATTGGGTTTCACCTCTTGAGGTAGGGATTCCTACTCATTTTTATGGCCTTTAACATAAATGTTGGGTATTTTACATAAATGGTTTGATTTTGAAAGTTCGGGTTTCAAATGTGTAAAGAGGGGTTTCAAATCTTTGAACCACAAATGTGTATTTTGGGTTTCAAAATGAGGTATTTGGTGTTGTTGTTAATATTTGAACCTTTGGGTCAATATTGAGAAAAAGGGGAAAATGCCATGTTTGGGTATATTTGGGTCATTAGTGTAATTAATGACAACTATTGTGAAATTACGAAATTGAGTCGGAAATAATGAAATTGGTTTATTGAGAAGTAGAATGGTGGAGTTGGATTGATAAATCACTCACCTTTGGTAATTGTTAATAAGATTATCTGTTGATGTATTTATTATTTGTTTAGAAATAACTGCTTTGGGCTATCGGTGGAGGATAGTTTTGATTGTTGTAGACAATGCATGATGATTAGGCAGACTAAAACTAATCAATTGGATATGTCATTGAATATGACGGTTTGAGTAATACATTAACTTTATGTATTGATTCAATATGTATATGATGTGTGTTTATATACATTGTGTTGTGTGGGAGGAGATGGGGATGTACTCCACGGTTTAGTGGAAGATAGGGGATGGACTCCTAAATCGGATTTTGTTTGGGAGGAGATAGGGGATGGATTCCATTGATACAACACTAAAATGTGTATCACTTGTGAAGTATGGAAGTGTTTGAATTTGACATTGATACAGCACTAAAATGTGTATCACTGGTGAAGTATGGAAGTGTTTGAATTTGATATTGGTACAACACTGAAATGTGTATCTAATGTGAATCATGGAAGTGTTTATTTTGAGTTACTATCTCAAGTGAAATGGAAATATTGTTGATAGGAGACGTAATCTCATTTAAATTGTTTGGCCAGGTTCCGAGCCATAGTTGTGAATTGAGTTATGCGAATTAAACATTTATCAAATGCACATGTTTTAGTTATTGTTCATATTATGTTTAGCATATCTCTACTGGGCGTTGGCTCACCCTATATGGGACATTATTTTTAGGTTTAGGTACCATGCCGCCTCCGAGACCTTAGCACGGATTGTTGTGGGAGTTAAAGACTCTTTTGATATTTTTGTTGTATTACATGTATATCAAGCCAAGGGCTTATTTTGTGAAGAGTTAGTACTCTCTTTTTGCAACCAAGTGTTGACTTGGAAAGTTGTAAGCCCGTAGGGCATTTACTTTTGATGTCAATATGTAATACATTTTGTAATGAATACTCTGATGAAATGTAATTATGCTTTATTCTCTCTTGTCAAAGCATGTTAAGAATGTATGTTAAATGGGCTATTTTTAGGGCGTTACAACTTGGTATCAGAGTGTACCAGGTTTGAATACTTTGGGTACGTGGGAAGTGATTAGTATCACAATGGGTTTGTCTCGCTTGTTAGAGACTTATGTGTAATGTTATGTGCTTATGTGATAACATGTTTATATGACTATTTGGGTATGGGATTTAATTTCTAGGATGTTGATTGGATCCTTGGGTTTCTGTGAGTCTTGTTGGAAAAGCACTTGATCAATGCTGTTTCTAACCGGAACTCTAGTAATGCCTCGGGACTATCATTATCCGGAAATGAAATTCGTAAGTGCTTATGTGATTATGTGCTTACGTGGAATGAATTACAGTTGTCCGTGCATTAGGACGTGAGTGTTTTAGCTTCGGCACATTTATGAGTGTGCTAATGTTCTTCGTTACCTTTATTAGGATGTCAGGACGAGGACGTGGAGGTAGGCGAGGTAGGCCTAGGAGGCAGGAGATGCGTATACCAGATGACATTTCGGAGCAGCAAGAGGGTGTTGGCCAGGCTAATATGGCCGAGCCGGTAGGTCAGCAGGCCATGGGCGCCTTAGCCCGCGAGATGGCAGGAGCATTGAGGGAGTCCACGGGCATTCTCAGGGCTGAGAATTAAGCCCAGGCCCAAGTTGTTGATGCAGGGCCTTCATTTCTGAAGAGGGAGTTCTTTCGGTCTAACCCGGATGAGTTTGTTGGGGACCCTAAGGAGCCACTTAAGGCAGATGAGTGGTTGGAGCAGATGACTAAGACGTTTGAGATGCTTGGTATCGAAGACGGAACATTGAAGGTGACCTTGGTATCTTTCCAGCTTAAGGGGGATGCGGGTCAGTGGTGGAAGTTTATGAGAGGTCGTATTGATGGCACATGGGAGGCTTTTGTAGATGCTTTCCAGGAGAAACATTTATCTCCAGTAGTCAGGGAGAAGTTGAGGGATCAGTTCTGCCAACTTAAGCAACTGAGTTCTTCAGTGGCCGAGTTTGAGGCCGCATTTACCAGTCTATCCAGGTTCGCACCTGAGCTTGTGGCGTCTGAGGAGCGCCGTTGTATCGAGTTTGAGAGAAAGCTGAGGCATGGCCTCAAGATGAGAGTTGGGGGTTCTATGACCTGAGACTATGGGCGTCTTGTGGATGCTACGACCCTTATGGAGAGTATGATGCAGGAGGAGGAGGGGAGGCAGAGAGGCTCTAAGAGGAGTCAAGATGGTCAGGGAGATGGCAGGAGACAGAGGGGTTCTAACCCTCCACAGTCTCAAGGAGCTTTTGTTAGACTGACCTTTCCAGTGCCAAGTGCAGGCTCTAGGAGAGGCAGCCAGAGAGACATCACCTGTTACAAATGTGGTCAGCTGGGCCACAAGTCTCCAGCTTGCCTACAGAGAGGAGGAGGTCAGAGAGCTACCTCATCATCGGCTCAACCTTAGGGCCAGAGTCAGGACAGGGGCACCTGAAGAGGTACTACCCGCAGTTGGGTGCTACATCGGGCGCGTCTGGTTCTAGGCAGACGCAGAGTTTTTAGCCAGCACAGTCTGTTCAGGCCTCGAGGGCCAATCAGGGAGCTTCGTCATCCCAGTCTGTGCAGTAGTCCTTTGCTCCGAGAGGTGAGCAGATAGATCAGGGGCCTACAGGGCTTGTGTACGCTGTTACCGCGTAGGATCTTGTACTGACTCCATCTGTTGTGAGAGGTACCTTTTTGTTTTGCAACTCGGTTGCCAATGTGTTGATTGATACGGGTGCATTCCATTCTTTTGTATCTGCTATATTTGCATCTGTTCTGGGTTTGGAGTTGGCACAGTTAGCATCTCCGATTTGTGTAGTATTGCCTGTTGGGGGTGAGTTGATTCTGAAACAAGGGTGTAGAGAGTGCGATACAGAGGTAGCTAATTGCCGACTTCCATTTCCTTTTGTAGTTATGCCCATGTCGGGTTTCGATGTTATTTTGGGTATGGACTGGCTATCGTCATACCGGGCTGTTATTGATTGTTACCACCAGAGGGTCACAGTATGTACCTTGAGCGGGGATTGTTTCCATTTTCTGGGGGATCGGGTTGGTAGTGTGTTGCCACTGGTGTATGATCCGCGAGGGCGGAGTGAGCTTAGTGGTCTTCTCACTAGCCTTATGAGTAGTGAGTGTGATGAGACCGGGGTTGAGTTGTCGAGAGTGGTTTGCGAGTATTCGGACGTTTTTCCCGAGGATCTTGTTAGTTTGCCACCTCATCGGGAGATAGAGTTCTCCATTGATTTAGTGCCTAGCACAGCGCCGATTTCTATGGCACCTTACCATTTTGTCCCAGCCGAGTTGAGTGAGTTGAAGATTCAACTCCAGGAGTTGCTAGATAAGGGTTTTATTCGCCCTAGTGTTTCGCCGTGGGGAGCACCGGCCCTCTTTGCCAAGAAGAAAGATGGCGCCTTGAGACTTTGCATCGATTACCGGAAGTTGAATCGGGCTACGGTCAAGAATAAGTACCCTATGCCCTGTATAGATGATTTGTTTGACCAGTTGAAGGGTTCCCGTTGTTTCTGTAAGATAGACCTGAGATCGGGTTACCATCGGTTGAGGGTCAAGGAGGAGGATATTCCGAAGACGGCATTCCGTACACGGTATGGCCACTATGAGTTTCTGGTGATGCCATTTGAGTTTCTGGAACTAGCAGCCGTGGTATTCGCTTTAAAGATTTGGCGTCATTACTTGTATGGAGCTTCTTGTCAGATTTTTACAAATTATAAGAGTTTAAAATACCTGTTCACTTAGAAGGAATTGAATTTGAGACAAAGAAGATGGCTTGAGTTGTTGAAGGACTACGATATGCAGATTCAATATCACCCAGGTAAAGCTAACAGCGTAGCCGACGCCCTGAGCAGAAAGTCAGTTGGAAATTTGGCATGTCTAACCATGATTTCAGTAGAACCAACTATTGTTAAAGAAGTAAAGGCAAGACAAATGGAGGATGAATTCTTCAGAAAGGTAGCCGATGAGATTGTTACCAAGCCGAGGTCAGGGTACACTTTTGAGAACCAAGTACTCAAGTTTGAAGGAAGATTGTGCGTGGCCGATGTTCCAGAATTGAAAAGGAAAATTTTGCAGGAAGCTCATGCTTCCAAGTTTGCAGTTCATCCAGGAAATACCAAGATGTATCAGGACGTGAAACAGACGTTTTGGTGGCCAAATATGAAGAGAGAAATAGCCAAATTTGTGTCCCAGTGTTTGCACTGTCAACAAGTAAAGGCAGAACATCAAAGACCAGCAGGACTTCTACAACCTTTGCCGATCCCTGAGTGGAAGTGGGAACACATCTCCATGGATTTTGTGATTGGATTGCCGAAGACACAGAAAGGTATGGATTCGATTTGGGTTGTTGTTGATAGACTAACCAAGTCAGCACACTTTTTGCCTGTTAAGACTACCTTCAACGCCGATCAGCTTGCCTTACTATATGTGAATGAGATTGTTAGACTTCATGGAGTACCGATATCAATTGTGTCAGATAGAGATCCTAAATTTGTTTCCAGATTTTGGCAGAGTCTACAGAGGGCTTTCGGAGCCGAGTTGAGATTTAGTACAACTTTTCATCCCCAGACGGACGGGCAAACAGAGAGGACAATTCAGACACTTGAAGATATGCTTAGACTTTGTGTATTGGACTTCCAAGGAAGTTGGGGTATGCATTTGCCCTTAGTGGAATTCGCTTACAACAACAGTTATCAAGCTAGCATTGGCATGGCGCCGTATGAGGCTCTGTATGGAAGAAAATGCAGGTCACCGTTATGCTGGACCGAAGTTGGAGACAGAGCTCTGCTTGGTCCCGAATTGATTCAAGTAACAACAGAAAAGATTAAACTTATCCAACAGAGGATTAGAACCGCCCAGAGCCGACAAAAGAGTTACGCCGACCAGAGAAGAAATGAGCTAGAATTCGAAGTTGGGGACCATGTATTCCTGAAGGTTTCACCAATGAAAGGAATTTCCAGATTTGGGAAGAAAGGTAAGTTAGCGCCCCGTTATATTGGGCCATTTGAAATTCTTGACAAGGTCAACTCCGTTGCCTACAGACTTGCTTTACCACCCGAGTTAAGCCAAGTCCATAATGTGTTCCATGTTTCGATGTTAAGGAAATATATTCGGGATCCACTGCATGTGATTAACTATTCTGGGATTGGAGTTAACGAGAATTTAGACTATGAAGAGAAGCCGATGTGTATTATCGACAGACAAGTCAGACAGTTGAGAAACAAGACGATACCAATGGTAAAGGTGGAATGGAAAGAGCATTACGGCAAGGATGCCACATGGGAAATGGAAGAGGAAATGAGAATTCGACATCCAGAGTTGTTCTTGGAACAAGGTAATCTAAGTTTGGGGACCAAACTTCTGTAAGGGGGGTAGGATGTAACAGCCCTCATCTTGACTTAGCCATGCTTGCATACATTTTTGTATGATCTTGTCTTGTTATGTTTATAAATCTTATTACCTTGTTTTGCCTTGCTTTGTTATGAGTTACTTGCTTGATCTTGTACCTTGCTTGATGTGTAGCCGAGGTCATCTTAGCTTAGTTCGTCTTGAACCCTTGCACTTAGAACCGTTTTGGAACCTTGGTTGACCTCCATCTTCACCCCGGCATGTTTGCCGAGACGTCACTCTTTGGGCCGAAGTGTTTAGAGCCAAGGCCGAGATGTTTTGTACTAGTGACCTTTGTCCTTGGGCAGGTATGGCCTAGACCGAGGTGTGGCACATCCAGGCCAAGGTGTGGCACAGCTTAGTCAAGTGTCGTCCTCCCTAGCCGATGTCTTTGATTGACCTATTGCCGAAGCTTGACTTTAGCCGATGTCATTACTTGCCGATGTGTCTTGCCATCAAGCTTGTTGAGTACGCTTTGTCAGAGATTTGTCTAATCAATCAGTCACCTTTTTGAGTTTAACCAACCCGGTGGTGCCACGTGTCCGAGCTGAAGGTTAAGACAGCCGGCAGACTTAGAAACAAATCATTTTTGTCTCAAAGCTTTTTTTTTAGAGAGAGAAGCTCCAGAGGAAGGAGAAAGAGTTCTTAGAGAGAGAGGTAGAGTTCCGAGCTTGATCTTTGAGGATCGAACCGTTGGATTTGAGTTTTGAGGTTAGATTCTTGCTCTACTCTAATTGTTCTTATCGATCATCTAGCTGCATTGCATGATCGCATTTGTTTTACATGTCATGCATTGATTGAAGTTGGTTTTGAAAGAGAAAATAATGTTTATGTGTTCTTGAAGAAAAACCTCGTTTTGATCCGGAAGTTTGGAACAAGAATCATGTTTCTGTGTTTGTTTTTGCATGGTCTTTTGTGTGGGTACCCAGGTCCATGTTTTTGGACTCTTAGCATGAAATCTCAGTTTTGAATAAACGAGTTATGATTCTAACATGCATGTTCTTGATGATCTTGTTCTTTGCATTCTTCAAGGGGGGAAACCCAGGTTTCCCGATCTCGTTTTGAGTATGGCCATCAGGACCACACCTCGGCAAGGAGGTGCGGGACCTCGGCATGACCTGGATGGTACCCAGTGTGTTTCCATGAGATGGGAAACAGTGCTTTGACTCTCAGCATGTTTTTCTTTGTTATTGATTTAGATTCGGTGGGAGTGCCGAGATCATTTACATGTATGTAAAGCTTGTTTTAAGAATGTGATTTGCCATGTGACTTGTCAGGACTTTGATCTTTGCTTGAGCCTACACCTGAAGAGCTAGGTGAGTGGTGCTTTTAATAAAGCTATGTTATACTGTTTTGATAAATCTTGCTTTGCTTTGTTTTGATGAAAGTATTTGCTAAGCATGAATGACTAGCCTATTTTGATGTATCACGTATGAGCTTTGTTTTGATGTCACCCTTGAAAAGTCCCTTGGCTGGAGGACTATAAACTTTCGCAGCACCACTTGTCAAAAAGGGCTGAGGGCCTAAGTGACACCAGTCTCTTGTATTAAAAGGATACGGTCCTTTCTTGGAGAAGCCATTGTGTTAAAAAGGGCTACGGGCCTAAGTAACACAAGTCCCTCGTGCTGGAGGACTCTAAACTTTCGCAGCACCATTTTGTCTAAATCGATTACGGATCGTACAGTCCCTCGTTTTGCTACTAATGGACTACTACACGGATTGTTTGTTTGGAAAGTTTTTGGCTATGCTTTGCCGATGTCAGTGAGCATCCCTTGAAACTCGTAAGACTTGATAGATGAATACGGTTCATCCTTTGATTTGGTAAAGTTTTGTTGTGTTTCGCTTTGAAAGGATCTCGGCTAGTATTTGTATGGTTTTGACATGCTTGTTTCGTAAAGACTGCGGCTATATTCATGCAAAACCTTTATTACTAGTACCATTCACTGAGTTTCCATACTCACCCTCTCTATATATATGTAGGTGATGAGCAGAACGGCGGCGACGCCTAGATGTGTTGCGAGCTTGTTTTGGATTCTTGATTTACGTCGGCCTTGTTTTGTATTCATGTCGGCAATGCTGCTTTTACGCCGGCATCTTGTGTTCATGTCGGCTTTTGTATTTTCGTCGGTAGATCTTGAAAATCATGCTTCTTGGCTTGTAATTCCTGTATTTTGTATATGTCGGCTTAGAAGCCTTTTGATCAAGATGTGATTTGTATTTTGTTACTTCATAGACTGGTTGTAAGATCATATTGTATATGCCTTCTCATTTGATCTACGCACAGCTCTTATGGACTACTTGTATTTTGATTTATTGCTTCCGCATTCGTAAGCCCCCGTATATTATACTCTGATTGTGTGATCTTTGTAAGTTGGCCTTCGGTAATCTTGGATTACTGGCCATCACGGCACCATCCTACTGGGGGCGGGTTGGGGTCGTGACAGCTATCGTTTAGCTTTACCGCCGCAGTTGTCCGGGGTACATGACGTGTTTCATGTTAGTATGCTTCGGAAGTATGAGCTGGATCCATCCCATGTGTTGGATTGGACCGATTTGGAGGTTGACGAGGATATCTCGTATGAGGAGAGATCGGTTCAGGTCTTGGATAGGCGGGATCAAGTCTTGCGAGGCAAGACCATTCCCTTGGTAAAGGTTTTGTGGAAACATCACGGAGTGGAAGAAGCCACTTGGGAATGTGAGGTGGATGTCCGTGAGAAATATCCGGACTTGTTTGTAATGGTTTAACCATGTATTGGGATTTGTAATATTAATGAACTCTAAGAGCATCAAATATGTCTTGAGTTGTAAAACAACGTATATGTTTTGGATTTATGGTAAATATTTTGGAACTTGCCTTGAAATGGAAGTTAACGTAACATTGTATATGTTGAATGTATTATAGAAATGGAAGTATTTCATGAATATTGAATATGATATAGTATTGTGAAAGATGTGTTGAAATTGGTAGATTTCAATGAAAAGCATGCTAATAATACATATTGTGTATATATTGTGAAATGCCTTTTGAATAGAGATGGAATGACCGGTAATGGGTCAAGTTGTTGGGAAATGAATTGTAATGTGTTGAGAATTAAGAAAAACTTGTTTTTGAAAACTTGTACTTAATTTCGGGGACGAAATTCTTTAAGGGGGGAAGGTTATAGCAATTCCGATTTTCCTTTCCCTTGTATATTGTATTCCGGACTTGGTTGCGTGATTGTGTTATTGTCTCATTCTCATTTCCCTCCCTTACTCTTTGTATTTGAGTTTTGGGTTGTGTTGGGCAGGTTTGAAATATGTTGGTTGTGCTTCGGAACCAAAAGTTGATGCCCAGATTTTGTCCCTCACACTCGAGCGGGCCCTTCATTGTTGCTTTTCCGCTCGAGCGGGCATTTTGACGCTCGAGCGTAAATTTTCATCTCCCAGTATTTTTGTCTGCAGGTCTTCAGACGCTCGAGCGGGACTTTTGACGCTCGAGCGTGACCCTTTGATTTTGTTCCTCCGCTCGAGCAGGGAGTTTGACGCTTGAGCGGGGACCATGTCTGCAAAAATTTTGGAAGTGTTTAATCTATGCTCGAGCGGCACTTTTGACGCTCGAGCGTGAGTCTGTGTCTGACGCTCGAGCGGGGGTTTCCACGCTCGAGTGGGGCGACTTTTATATAAATCTGTAATTCGACTTTTTGGATCACTTTTTCAACTCACTTTCTCTCTCTTACTTTCCCAAAATCAGATTTGAGAGCTCCTCTCTCTAAAACCTTGCCTTCTCTCTAGGGACTGATCTAGTAGGAGTGGTTTCCTCATCTTTGGCCTTTGTAAAAGTTGTTGAGTTTGTCGAGGGCTATCTTTTGATCCAAAAATTTCTTGGTTTGGAGCATTTCGAGATTTCTCAATCTTCTCCATTGGGTTTCACCTCTTAAGGTAGGGATTCCTACTCATTTCTATGGCCTTTAACATAAATGTTGGGTATTTTGCATAAATGGTTTGATTTTGAAAGTTCGGGTTTCAAATGTGTAAAGAGGGGTTTCAAATCTTTGAACCACAAATGTGTATTTTGGGTTTCAAAATGAGGTATTTGGTGTTGTTGTTAATATTTGAACCTTTGGGTCAATATTGAGAAAAAGAGGGAAAATGCCATGTTTGGGTATATTTGGGGCATTAGTGTAATTAATGACAACTATTGTGAAATTACGAAATTGAGTCGGAAATAATGAAATTGGTTCATTGAGAAGTAGAATGGTGGAGTTGGATTGATAAATCACTCACCTTTGGTAATTGTTAATAAGATTATCTGTTGATGTATTTATTATCTGTTTAGAAATAACTGCTTTGGGCTATCGGTGGAGGATAGTCTTGATTGTTGTAGATAATGCATGATGATTAAGCAAACTAAAACTAATCAATTGGATGTGTCATCGAATATGACGGTTTGAATAATACATTAACTTTATGTACTGATTGAATATGTATATGATGTGTGTTTATATACATTGTGTTGTGTGGAAGGAGATAGGGAATGTACTTCACGGTTTAGGGGAAGATAGGGGATGGACTCCTAAATCGGATTTTGTTTGAGAGGAGATAGGGGATGGACTCCATTGATACATCACTAAAATGTGTATCACTTGTGAAGTATGGAAGTGTTTGAATTTGACATTGATACAGCACTAAAATGTGTATCACTGGTGAAGTATGGAAGTGTTTGAATTTGATATTGGTACAGCACTGAAATGTGTATCTAATGTGAATCATGGAAGTGTTTATTTTGAGTTACTATCTCAAGTGAAATGGAAATATTGTTGATAGGAGACGTAATCTCGTTTAAATTGTTTGGCCAGGTTCTGAGCCATAGTTGTGAATTGAGTTATGCAAATTAAACATTTATCAAATGCACATGTTTTAGTTATTGTTTATATTATGTTTAGCATATCTCTACTGGGCGTTGGCTCACCCTATATGGGACATTATTTTTAGGTTCAGGTACCATGCCACCTCCGAGACCTTAGCACGGATTGTTGTGGGAGTTAAAGACTTTTGATATTTTTGTTGTATTACATGTATATCAAACCAAGGGCTTATTTTGTGAAGAGTTAGTACTCTCTTTTTGTAACCAAGTGTTGACTTGGAAAGTTGTAAGCCCGTAGGGTATTTACTTTTGATGTCAACATGTAATACATATTGTAATGAATACTCTGATGAAATGTAATTATGCTTTATAGCGATCCCGGTATTCCCTTTACTGTTCAGTTGTATTCCGGACTCGGTTCCGTGGAGTTGGTAGTTATGTCTACCTTGTTGTTGTCCTTTAAATTCCACTTGATTGAGTTTTAGGATGTGTTGGGCATGTTTCGAGCAGGTGGGTTGAGCCTTGGTCTAAATCCTTGTCGTTGTGTTTTTGGTCGTTCTGCTCGAGCGGGTCTTGGAGCGCTCGAGCGGAGATTGCACACTCCCAGTATTTTGGTGCCCTGCAAAACTTCTGCAGGTGTGATTTCTACGCTCGAGCGGATTTCCTGCGCTCGAGCTGGTTGCGCTCGAGCGGGCTTGTTGGCGCTCGAGCGGGTAGTACTTTGTCTGTGGAAGTTCTGGGAGGGGGAGATCTACGCTCGAGCGGACTGGTTCTTGCGCTCGAGCGGATGTACTTTATTCTTGTGTCTTGGCGCTCGAGCGGGACTTATTGCGCTCGAGCGGACCTAGTTTTTTTTGTTCTTCACGCTCGAGCGTTATGTTTTACGCTCGAGCGG
Organism: Camellia granthamiana; assembly: GCA_036172215.1. Classification (NCBI taxonomy): domain Eukaryota; kingdom Viridiplantae; phylum Streptophyta; class Magnoliopsida; order Ericales; family Theaceae; genus Camellia; species Camellia granthamiana. The sequence goes on along the minus strand of CM069904.1, from coordinate 32,430,226 downwards.
GAATGTCGTATATCAGTTAACAGTTGGGCATTTTAAAATCACTTTTTACATTCACTCTTTCTCTCTCTTACTTTTCCAAAACACCATTGTTGAGCTTCTCACTCTAGAGCTCTACCTTCTCTCTAGGTATTGATCTAGTAGGAGTGATTTCCTCACCTTTGGCCTTTACAAAAAAGTTGTTGATCGTCGAGGGCTACCTTTTGATCCGAAAAATTTGTGATTTGGAGCATTTTCGTTTTCTTCATCTTCTTTGTTAGAGCTCAAACTTTGAGGTAGGGATATCCTACTCTTTTTATGGATTTTGTTTTTAAATTTTAGCATTTTGATATGTTGGGTGTTGATGGGTAGTTTTGAGGAAGTTTGGGCCTTTTGTGTAATTTTACAAAAGTTGGGGTTTTATTTATAATAAACCTAAATGCAAGTTTGGCATAGAAAAAATGAGATGGATGATGGAATGTGGATAAAAATGGAACCTTAGGGTTGTTTTGTTAATTATGAAAATTTGCCCTAATTGTTTTAATTAATTAATGTATATAATTAATTAAAGGAAATGAGGAGTTGAATTGGAAACGTTGAAGTTTGTAATGTGTGGGATTAAAGGGTGTAGTTGAATTATTTATCGCTCACCAAATTGAAATGTTGATATATTATCCATTTTGTGCATTTATTTTCTGTTTAGAAATAACTGCTTTGGGCTATCGGTGGAGGATAGTCTTGATTGTTGTAGACAATGCATGATGATTAGACAAACGAAAACTAATCAATGGAATGTGTCATGGAACTTGACGGTTGATAGAATACATTAACTTTATGTATTGGTTGATTGTATGTAGAACCTATGTGTTTATATACATCGTGTGTAGAGGAGGAGATGGGGGATGTACTCCGCGGTTTAGGGGAAGATAGGGGATGTACCTCTAAACCGGATAGTGCTGGGAGGAGATAGGGGAAGAACTCCGTAGATATAGCTCATATGCTTATCTTTGAGAAGTGTAGACACAGTGTAGTGACCCTCATTCCCGCCTCAACCTTGTACATGAGCAATTGCATGAACTTGTTTTGCTAAGCTTGCATTAGTGAACTTTGACTTGTTTAGCCTAGAGTGAGATCCTTGTCTTGCTTTACACTTAGGTGAAATTGTTGTTAGTCGTGTTCCCTCTTGGTGAGTCTAGCCGAGGTCGTCGTAAGCCGAGGTAACACCCTTGAACCTCTCGCACCTAGGATCACTTTGGAACCATTTCGGTTGACCTCCATCTTCACCTCGGCATATTGGCCGAGGTGTGTTTTGTCTAGGCCGGAACGCTATCCTTGCACCCAGTGGTCTTGTTCCTGGACGGGTACGACCTAGACCGAGGTGTGGCACATCTAGGCCGAGGTGTGGCACAGCTAGGCCAAGTGTTGTCCTTCCTAGCCGAGATCACTGATACCTTGTCGTCGGAGCCGATGATTTCACCTGATGTCGTCACCTTGCCAGAAAGCCCATACCATCTTACTTGTAGAACACCCTTTGTCATGTTCTTGTCTTGTCTGTCAGCCACCTGCTGAAGAAAACCCAACCAGCCATTGCCACGTGTCCTAGCTGAGGATTGAGTCTGAAATAAATCGAGAGAACCCATTATTTTGTATCATATCCTTGCTGTTAGAGAGAGAAGCTCTAAGAAGAAGAAGAAGTTTTAGTGTGAGAAAGAGAGGACTTTCGAGCTTGATTCCTAGAGATCAAACCGTTAGATTCGCATCTTGAGGTTAGATTCTTGATCTGCTCTTGTGATTCTTTATGTCCATCTAGCTGCATTGCACGATCTAGCATGATTCATGAGCCATGCATTGATTTTAAAGATTGGTTTTAGAAAGAGAAATGGTGTTCTTGGGCTCTTGAAGAAAAGTCTTGTTTTGATCCAAAAACTTACACCAAGTTCCATTTTTTTGTGTTTGTTTTCATGAAATCTTGAAGTACGGGTACCCAGGTCCATGTTTTTGAACTCATTTCATGAAAACCCAGATTTTGTAATAACAAGTTTGATCTTTGCATTTATCTTCTTCATGTTCATATTCTTTAAGAGGGAAACCCAGATTTTCCCAGACTTCTTTCCCTTGAGTGTGATCGTCGGGAACACACCTCGGCCAAGGGGTGTGTGACCTCGGCCTAGGCCTAGTTGGTACCCATCTTGTTTTCCGAAGTATGAAGCAGTGTCTTGTTTTGGTTTGTCTTAGTTTTAATGAATGCCGAGATCATTGCATTTCATATCCATCTTTGAGTATCTCTTATCGTCTTCTTGAAATGTATTCAATGGGAATTATTATGTGCTTGTAGGCCTTGGATCCTTGCCTGGAACCTCCATACCCGAAGAGCTATGTGAGTGGTATTTTTAATAAAGCTATATTATAAAGTTTTGATGAAAGCCTTGTTTTATTTGTTTGGAAAAGTATTTGATCATGAATGATTATTCCTAGTTTTGTATTAAAGACCATATATGCTTGATGACATTCTTGGTGAAAGTCCTTAGTGTCGGGGACTATAATGCAACGATACCCTTGTCTTGAAAGTCCTTAGTGTCGGGGACTATAATGCAACGATACCCTTGTCTTGAAAGTCCTTAGTGTCGGGGACTATAATGCAACGATACCCTTGTTTTGCCACTGACGGTTTTCCGCGTGGGCTTGCTCGGAATGTCATTCTTTATATTGTATTGATGCTAGTAAGCATTCCTTGATTTTGTATATGATATGCTATGTACTGTTTGAAGAGAGATCTTGAATATCATTCATGCAAACCTTTATTTCTAATATCATTCACTGAGTATCCAAGCTCACCCTCTCTATGTATATATGTAGGTGACGAGCTAGAAGGCAGTGACGCCTAGACGTATTTGCCGATGTGTTTTTGGATTCATGTTTTGCGCCATCTTGAAGATCATGCTTCTCGGCTTTACATTTTATTTCTTTTGTATATGTCGGCCTGAGAAGCCTTTTGGTCAAGATGAAAAAAATGTACTTTATTTTATTCGTATTCAAGTTGTAAAACTATGTTTAATGTATGGTATTTCATTTAATCTATGCACGGCTTTTATGGACTAGCTAGTTTAAAATTTATTGCTTCCGTACTTGCTAGCCCCATATTGCTCTATTTGTGTGTGAATTTTTGAAAGTTGGCCTTCGGTAAACTCGGACTACTGGCCATCATGGCACCATTCTACTAGGGGCGGAATGGGGTCGTGACACACAGCTTATATGCTTGTCTAAAGAAGAGTAGATATAGCTCATATGCTTATCTTTGGTTGGGTGATATAGTTCTTATACTTATCTGTTGAGGTGTTGATATAGCTAATATGCTTGTCTGTTGAGGTGTCAATTTAGCTAGTATGCTTATCTACTGAAAATGGAAAAGAAATGAAAGGTAACATAGACTTGTAAGTCATGTAATTATAATGGGATATAAGTGGATGTATCAGTGTTGGCCATCTATCAACTGTTAATCTTTTAGTCATTGTTCATAGTTGGTTTAGTATATTTCTACTGGGCTATGGCTCACCCTATATGGGAACATCATTTTCAGGTACAGGTAGCATGCCACCTCCAAGGACGTAGCTTGGGAGGCTAGAGGCAGACAGACTTTTTGGGATGTTGTTTTCCTTTGACGTATTACATGTAAATTCAAGCCTAGGGCTTAATGTGTATATGAGTTAGTACTCATTTCTTGTAACCAAGTGTTGGCTTGGAAAGTTGTAAGCCCATAGGGCGTTTACTTTTGTTGTCAACATGTAATACTTTTTGTAAGGAAATATTCTGATGAATAGAAGGATGTTGATCTTTTATGTATCACTGTATGTCGATGTTGTTGAGTTTTATGTTATTTTTTTTGAGGGCGTGACATGCTTTATTCTCTCTTGTCAAAGCATGTTAAGAATGTATGTTAAATGGGCTATTTTGAGGGCGTTACACTTTTCCTTATATAATATATACTGGCATGCGACCCGTGCCATGCACGGGATAAAATAGAATTTAAAAAATAATAATTTTTCTCATTTTGTCCCCGTAAATTAAAATTATGAAAAAGTAAGAGTTTAAACAAAAAAATAATTTAATAACTTCCCTGATTTTACAAAGTTAATAAAATTCTTTACTTTTTATGGATCCAACTAACAAATTTTGTTCCCTAATTGGAATTTTGAATTTTTTTAAATTCAAAAATCTAAATCAATATATAGATGCCTTAATTTCTTTTCTTTTTTTTTAAGATTTTAATAGCCAATTGATTTGATATGATTGTGATTATGTAATGTTTTACAATTGACTATCTATTTATTTTTTTAAAACTCAAAATAAACAAATTTAGCCATGAAATTGAGCAAGATTTAAAAAATCTTAAGCAACGTATCTTATTTTTTTAATTCAAATTAACAAATTGAGCCAACTGATATTTACATTGTTGTTAATATAATTTTGGATAAATTTGTAACTAAGGAGGAGGTTCATAAATATTCATTTTAATTTTTTAAAATCTAAAATAAAAATAAATTTAGCTTTTGAATTTATTGAATTTAATCAATAGTTTTGATATAGTTGTATCTGGGTAGGATTTTAAAGAAGGTTTGGCAACAACTAATATTTAATTCATTTTAAATCTAAAGATTAACAATGTAAGCCAAATAAATAAAGATTGACTCAAAATTATAAGCCATAAATTGTAAGCCATAATTATAAGCCATAAATTGGCTCATTTAGAAGCCATAGATCTTTATAATTATAAGCCATAATTATAAACCCGAAATGGACACAAAATTAAAGAAAAAAAATCAGAATATACTATTTAAAGATAATTAAAAAATAATTACAAAGATTTGTAAATAATTATAAACATTTCCTTCAACCCCTTTGTTGAAAATTTCCTATAAATATAAGCCAAAAATTTCTTTCATTATCCCGAATGCTCTACCATTTTCTCTCTTTTCATGCTTGCTTTGCCTTTCACTCAACTACCTCTGTCTACCATCTCTTCTCTTTGATTTGGTTCAACCATTGATAAATCTCTAGCCTTTCCTTTCCATCTTCAACAAGCCTTGTCATTAGAAACACCCTTTTCCTTATATAATATATACTGGCATATGACCCGTGCAATGCACGGGATAAAATAGAAATTAAAAAATGATAGTTTTTCTCATTTTGTAACAACCCTCACTTGATTCAGTCATGCTTGCATTCATTTTGTATGATCTTGTCTTGTTATGTTGTAAATCTTGTCATCTTATTTTGCCTTGCTTGAATTACATGTTACTTGCTTGGTGTTTGGCCGAGGTCAGCTTAGCCTAGTTCGCCCTTGAACCTTTGTGCTTGGAATTATTTTGGAACCCCTTGGTTGACCCCCATCTTCACCTCGGCATGATTGCCGAGATGTCACTCTTTGGGCCGATGTCTTTAGAACCGAGGCCGAGATGTTTTGTACTAGTGATCCTTGTCCTTGGGCAGGTATGGCCTAGACCGAGATGTGGCACACCCAGGCCAAGGTGTGGCACAGCTTAGTCAGGTGTCGTTCTCCCTAGCCGATGTCTTTGTTGACCTGTTGCCGAAGCTTTGTCTTTAGCCGATGTCATTACTAGCCGATGTGTCTTGCCATGAAGCTTGTTGAGTACGCTTTGTCAGGGAGTTGTCTAATCAATCAGTCACCTTTTTGAGTTGAACCAACCCGGTAATGCCACGTGTCCGAGCTGAGTGTTAAGTCAGCCGACAGACTTAGAAACAAATCATTTTGTCTCAAATCTTTGTTTTAGAGAGAGAAGCTCTAGAAGTAGAAGGAAAGAGTTTTGGAGAGAGAAGTAGAATTCCGAGCTTGATCTTCAAGGATCGAACCGTTGGATTCGAGTTTTGAGGTTTGATTCTTGCTCTCCTCTGTTTGTTCTTGTTGTTTACCGAGCTGCATTGCATGATCGCATTTGTTCTGCATGCCATGCATTGATTTGAAGTTGGTTCTTGAAGAGAAAGATAATATTCTTGTGTTCTCGAAGAAAATCTTGTTTGATCCGAATGTGTTTGGCAAGAACCACGTTTTGTGTTTGTTTTCACGCGATTTCCTTGTGAGGGTACCCAGGTCCATGTTTTTGAACTCTTTGCATGAAACCTCAGATTTTACATAAACAAGTTATGACCTTAGCATGCATGTTCTTGGTGATCTTGTCTCTTGCTTTCTTCAAAGGGGAAACCCAGGATTTCCCCGACCTCGTTTTTGCATGAGGCCGTCAGGACCTCACCTCGGCAAGGAGGTGTGGGACCTCGGCTAGACCTGGATGGTACCCAGTGTGTTTCCGCGAGGTGGGAAACAGTGCTTTGACTCTCAGCATATTTCACTTCGTTATTGATTTGGATTCGGTGGGAGTGCCGAGATCATTACATGTATGTAAAGCTTGTTTTGAAAATGTGAATTGTTATGTGATTTGTCAGGACTTTGATCTTTGCTTGAGCCTACACCTGAGGAGCTAGGTGAGTGGTGCTTTTAATAAAGCTATGTTATACTGTTTTGGATAAACTTTGTCTTGCCTTGTTTTGATAAAAGTATTTGATAAGCATGAATGATTAGCCTGTTTCGATGTATCAAGTATAAGCCTTGTTTTGATGTTATCAGTAGAAGTCCCTTGGCTGGAGGACTATAAACTTTCGCAGCACTAAGTGTAAAAGTCCCTTGTACTGGAGGACTATAAACTTTTGCCGTACCAAGTATGAAAGTCCCTTGTACTGGAGGACTATAAACTTTTGCAGTACTAAGTATGAAAGTCCCTTGGCTGGAGGACTATAAACTTTCGCAGCACTAAGTGTAAAAGTCCCTTGTACTGGAGGACTATAAACTTTTGCAATACCAAGTATGAAAGTCCCTTGTACTGGAGGACTATAAACTTTTGCAGTACTAAGTATGAAGTCCCTTGGCTGGAGGACTCTAAACTTTCGCAGCACCACCTTGTCAAAAAGGGCTACGGGCCTAAGAGACACCAATTTCTTGTGTTAAAAAGGATACGGTCCTCTCTTGAAAAGTTATCGTGTTAAAAAGGGCTACGGGCCTAAGTAACACAAGTCCCTTGTGCTGGAGGACTCTAAACTTTCGCAGTACTGCTTGTAAAAGTCCCTTGTGCTGGAGGACTCTAAACTTTCGTAGCACCACTTTGTCTAAACGATTACGGATCGTACAGTCCTTTGTGTTTTGCCGATGTTAGTAAGCATCCCTTGATATTGAGAGACTTGATTGATGAATACGGTTCATCCCTTGACTTGATAAATCTTGATTTGTGTTTTGCCGATGTTGGTGAGCATCCCTCGAGATTTGTAAGGCCTGTTAGATGAATACGGTTCATCCCTTACTTCGGTAAAGTTTTGATGTGTTTGGTTTGGAAAGATCTCGGCTAATATTCGTATGGTTTGGAATGTTTGTTTTGCTTTGAAGGACTTCGGCTATATTCATGCAAAACCTTTATTTCAGTACCATTCACTGAGTTTCAAACTCACCCTCTCTATATATATGTAGGTGATGAGCAGGACGGCGGTGACGCCTAGATGCATTTTGCAAAGCTTGTTTTGGATTCTTGACATGTTGGCCTGACTTGTTTTACGTCGGCAAATTTGTACTCACGTCGGCTGTTTTGTATTCATGTCGACTTTTGTGTTTACGTCGGCAAATCTTGAAAATCATGCTTCTTGGCTTGTAATTCCTGTATTTTGTATATGTCGGCTGAGAAGCCTTTTGATCAAGATGTAAATTGTATTTTGTTATATATGGATTTGGATGTGAACCATATTGTATATGTCTTGTCATTTGATCTAAGCACAGCTCTCATGGACCACTCGCATTTGATTTATTGCTTCCGCGTTTGTAAGCCCCATACGTTATACTCTGATTGTGTTGGTTTTGATTAGTTGGCCTTCGGTAATTTACGGAATTACTGGCCATCACGGCACCATCCTACTAGGGGCGGGTTGGGGTCGTGACAGAATGGTATCAGAGCACAAGTTCCTTAGTATATGTCATTCACACACTTTGAGTCCTAAAGAGCTTAGGAATTCCCTTAGAAAGATGCTAGGGTTGCATCACAGTGCTTGCTATTTGAACAAGGTGTGCATCGTTTGACTTGTCTATTTGTTACTTGCCTACGGGATTATTTGCTTATTTTGTTTAAAAGTCACACTTTGCATACTCTTAGCATCATGAGGAGAGGTAGACCTCCACTTGGCCGAGATCAGCCCGAGGACAGATTGGACAGACTGGAAAGATTAGTTGAAGGTTTGGCCCGCGAGTTGAGGCAAACCAGACAGCAATATGCTAGTGCCACTTCGACTCAGGCCGAGCAGACCAACGGCCGAAATGTAGTTCCGCCTCCACCTCCTCCAGTGCCACAAGTTCCTCCGCAGCCAGCCTTATATGGGGATGGTACGATAGCTTTGATCAGGGAGTTCAAGAAAATGAAATCACCGAGATTCTCTGGGGGCATAGAGCCGATGAAGGCTGAGGCATGGGTCTTGGAAATGGAGAAGTTGTTCGAGATCTTCCCCAGCACTAACACTCAGAAGGTAACTTTGGCAGCATTCACGTTAGATGATGATGCTCGTAGATGGTGGATGATGATTCGGGAAAGCAATCCAGACTTAACCTGGACCAGATTTTTGGAGTTGTTCTACAACAAACATTTTCCCTTCAGTGTTCGAAACCGCAAGGCTACCGAATTCCAGACCTTGACACAGGGTAACCGGACAGTGGCAGAATATGACCGCACTTTTACTGAATTGGCAAGGTTTGTACCTCACATGGCCAACGATGAATACATGAAGGCTCGGAAGTTCGAGAGTGGGCTTCATGGACCGATTCAAGACCGAGTTAACTTACACGATATGCCAACTTACGCCCAAGTGTTGGACAAAGCCATTCTGGCCGAAGCTAACTTGAACAGATACCAGGGCACGGGAGAGAACCAGCGAAAGAGATAGAACTATGACAGTCACCGAGCACAGTTGGACACCAAGAAGAAGACGAACAAGGGCAGTACTGGTTATCCAAAGCAGGAAGGTAATACTAGGCCGACATGTTCTGATTGTGGGAAGCAACATTTCGGGGTCTGTCGTCGGACATCTGGAGCCTGTTACGAATGTGGAGAGATGGGTCATTATGTGAAAGACTGCCCTAAGACAAAGGCTGAAAACAGTAAGAAAGGTGAGAGCACCTCAGGCACCGTTCAAAAAGGTAATGTAGGGAAAGGACAGATGAGGCAGGGCAGAGTGTTTGCACTAGTACCCGGAGACACCCAGAATGCTGAAGCAGTGGTGTCAGGTATGCTCTCTGTTTGCTCTCAAGATGCTTATGTGTTGATTGATTCGGGTTCTACGCATTCGTTTGTATCTGCTAAGTTTGCCGAGAAGATTCCTAGGAAACTAGAACCCCTTGATTATGTATTATCTGTGTCTACTCCATCTGGGAAACCTATGATTGTTGCATCCGTCTATAGAGCATGTGTTATTATGATTGAGAATGTGGAATTATTAGTTGACTTAATGCCATTAGACATAATTTATTTTGATGTCATACTGGGAATGGATTGGTTAGTAGCGAATCACGCCTCTATTAACTGTGTTTCGAAGAGTGTCACATTGAAACCCCCAAACCTAGCCGAGGTTATTTTTCAGGGTAAAGGGGTAGTACCCCCACCTTACTTCATCTCATCCATGAAGGCCTATAAGTTGATCCAAAAAGGGTGTAAGGGTTATCTGTGTAGTATACTGAGTAATCAGGGTGGGAGTGTTAATTTAGCCGACATTCCAGTTGTTAATGAATTCCCCGACATCTTTCCGAACGAACTACCTGGCCACCTAGTTGATAGAGGAATAGAGTTTTCCGTTGATATTATGTCGGGAACACAGCCGATCTCCAAAACACCATATAGAATGGCTCCAGCTGAACTTAGAGAATTGAAACTGCAATTACAGGACTTGTTGGATAAGGGATTTATTAGGCCGAGCACTTCACCATTGGGAGCACCCGTCTTATTTGTTAAGAAAAAGGATGGCACACTTCGACTTTGTGTTGATTACAGAGAGCTTAATAAGGTCACCATTAAGAACAAGTACCCATTACCTAGGATTGATGATTTACTTGATCAATTACAAGGAGCACAAGTCTTTTCTAAGATAGACCTTAGGTCGGGCTACCACCAGCTTAAAGTTAAGGCCGAGGATGTTGAGAAGACTGCTTTTCGGACGAGATATGGCCACTACGAGTTTTTAGTGATGCCTTTTGGAGTGACCAATGCCCCTGCTGCATTTATGGATTTAATGAACAGAGTTTTCAAGCCATACTTAGATGAGTTTGTAGTCGTCTTCATTGACGATATATTGATCTATTCCAAGAGTAAAGCTGAACATGAGAATCATTTGAGACTTGCTTTGCAGATTTTGAGAGACCGGAAATTGTATGCTAAATTTAACAAGTGTGAGTTTTGGCTTTCTACTATCTCATTTCTGGGCCATGTGATTAATGAAGAGGGTATCTCGATTGATCCTAGCAAAGTGGAAGCCGTAGTAAATTGGCCGAGGCCGACTAATGTGTCCGAGGTTCGAAGTTTTCTGGGTTTGGCAGGTTATTACAGGAAGTTTGTGAAAGATTTCTCACGGATTGCAGTTCCATTGACGCAATTGACTAAGAAGGGAGCACCGTATGAATGGACTGAAGATCGAGAATCAGCTTTCCAAGAACTGAAGACGAGGTTAGTTACAGCACCAGTACTTGTACTTCCATCAGGTAATGAAGAGTTTCATATCTATAGTGATGCGTCGCATAAGGGTTTGGGTTGTGTATTGATGCAAAAGGGTAGAGTCATAGCTTATGCATCTCGTCAGTTGAAGCCACATGAAAAGAACTATCCTACCCACGATTTGGAGTTAGCAGCCGTTGTATTCGCTTTAAAAATTTGGCGTCACTACTTGTACGGAGCTTCTTGTCAGGTTTTTACAGATCATAAGAGCTTGAAGTACCTATTCACTCAGAAGGAATTGAATTTGAGACAAAGAAGATGGCTTGAATAGCTGAAAGACTATGATATGCAAATTCAATATCATTTATGCATTTATGGATTTAGCCATGAAATTGAGCAAGATTTAAAAAATCTTAAGCAACGTAGCTTATTCTTTAATTCAAATTAACAAATTGAGCCAACCGATATTTAAATTGTTGTTAATATAATTTTGGATAAATTTGTAACTAAGGAGGAGGTTCATAAATATTCTCTTTAATTTTTTAACATCTAAAATAAAAATAAATTTAGCTTTTAAATTTATTGAATTTAATCAATAGTTTTGATATAGTTGTATCTGGGTAGGATTTTAAAGAAGGTTAGGCAATAACAGTTATTTAATTCGTTTTAAATCTAAAGATTAACAATGTAAGCCAAATAAATAAAGATTGACTCAAAATTATAAGCCATAAATTGTAAGCCATAATTATAAGCCATAAATTGACTCATTTATAATCCAGAGATCTTTATAAATATAAGCCATAATTATAGGCCCGAAATGGATTCAAAATAAAAGAAAAAGAATTAGAATATGCTATTTAAAGATAACTAAAATATAATTACAAAGATTTGTGGTTATAAACAAAGATTTATGGGTATAAATAATTATAAAAATTTCCTTCAACCCCTTTGTTGATAATTTCCTATAAATATAAGCCAAATTTTTTTTTCATTATGCCGGATGCCCTACCATTTTCTCGCTTTTCATGCTTGCTTTGCCTTTCACTCAAACACCTCTCTCTACCATCTCTTCTCTTTGATTTGGTTCAACCATTGATAAATCTCTAGCATTTCCTTTCCATCTTCAACAAGCCTTGTCATTAGAAACACCCTTTTCCTTAAATAATATACAATGGCATGTGACCCGTGCTATGCACGGGATAAAATAGAATTTAAAAAATGATAGTTTTTCTCATTTTGTCCCCGTAAAATAAAATTATGAAAACGTCAGAGTTTAAACAAAAAAATAATTTAATAACTTTCCTTATTTTACAAAGTTAATAAAATTCTTTACTTTTTATGGATCCAACTAACAAATTTTGTTCCCTATTGGGAATTTTGAATTTTTTTAAATTCAATAATCAAAATCAATATATAGATGCTTTAATTTTTTTTTTTTTAAAGATTTTAATAGCCAATTGATTTGATATGATTGTGATTATGTAATGTTTTACAATTGGCTATCTATTTATTTTTTTAAAACTAAAAATCAACAAATTTAGCCATGAAATTGAACAAGATTTAAAAAATCTTAAGCAACGTATCTTATTTTTTAAGTCAAATTAACAAATTGAGCCAACTGATATTTAAATTGTTGTTAATATAATTTTGGATAAATTTGTAACTAAGGAGGAGGTTCATAAATATTATTTTTAATTTTTTAAAATCTAAAATAAAAATAAATTTAGCTTTTGAATTTATTGAATTTAATCAATAGTTTTGATATAGTTGTATCTGGGTAGGATTTTAAAGAAGGTTAGGCAATAATTGTTATTTAATTCGTTTTAAATCTAAAGATTAACAATGTAAGCCAAATAAATAAAGATTGACTCAAAATTATAAGTCATAAATTGTAAGCCATAATTATAAGCCAGAAATTGACTCATTTATAATCCAGAGATCTTTATAATTATAAGCCATAATTATAATCCCGAAATGGACTCAAAATTAAAGAAAAAAAATCAGAATATACTATTTAAAGATAATTAAAAAATAATTATAAAGATTTGTGGGTATAAATAATTATAAAGATTTCCTTTAACCCCTTTGTAGAAAATTTCCTATAAATATAAGCCAAAAATTTCTTTCATTATCCTGGATGCTCTACCATTTTCTCTCTTTTCATGCTTGCTTTTCCTTTCACTCAACCTCCTCTCTCTACTATCTCTTCTCTTTGATTTGGTTCAACCATTGATAAATCTCTAGTTTTTCCTTTCCATTTTCAACAAGCCTTGTCATTAGAAACACCCTTTTCTCTGTATAATATATACTGGCATGTGACCCGTGCTATGCACGGGATAAAATAGAAATTAAAAAATGAAAGTTTTTCTCATTTTGTCACCGTAAATTGAAATTATGGAAACGTAAGAGTTTAAACAAAAAATAATTTAATAACTTTCCTTATTTTACAAAGTTAATAAAATTCTTACCTTTTTATGGATCCAACTAACAAATTTTGTTCCCTAATGGGAATTTTTGAATATTTTTAAATTCAAAAATCAAAATCAATATATAGATGCTTTAAAATTTTTTTTTTTTAAAGATTTTAATAGCCAATTGATTTGATATGATTGTGATTATGTAATGTTTTACAATTGACTATCTATTTATTTTTTTAAAACTCAAAATCAACAAATTTTTCTATGAAATTGAACAAGATTTTAAAAATCTTAAGCAACGTATCTTATTTTTTAATTCAAATTAACAAATTGAGCCAACCGATATTTAAATTGTTGTTAATATAATTTTGGATAAATTTTTAACTAAGGAGGAGGTGCATAAATATTCTTTTTAATTTTTTAAAATCTAAAATAAAAATAAATTTAGCTTTTGAATTTATTGAATTTAATCAATAGTTTTGATATAGTTGTATCTGGGTAGGATTTTAAAGAAGGTTAGGCAATAACTGTTATTTAATTCGTTTTAAATCTAAAGATTAACAATGTAAGCCAAATAAATAAAGATTGACTCAAAATTATAAGCCATAATGTAACGCCCTCAAAATAATAACATTAAACCCACAATATGACATATGTAAAGGCTCATCATTCTTTCATTTAACAGAACAGTTCATTACAAAAGTATTACATGTTAACAACAAAAGCAAATGCCCTATGGGCTTACAGCTTTCCAAGTTAACACTTGGTTACAAAAAGAGAGTACTAACTCATTTACACATTAAGCCTTTGGCTTGAATCTACATGTAATACATCAAAATAAAGCAACACCAAAAAGTCTGACAGCCGTTAGCCTCCCAAGCTATGTCCTTGGAGGTGGCATGCTATCTGTACCTGAAAATGATGTTCCCATATAGGGTGAGACACAGCCCAGTAGAAATACACTAAACCAGCTATGAACAATGACTAACAAATTAGCAGTTGATAGAGGCCAACACTTTACACTTTCACTTTCCATTTCCTTACAAATTCTCAATTCATAACCATGGCTCAGAACCTGGCCAAACTACTTATATGAGACAGTAACTCATATTAAACATTTTCTCATTTCAATAAAAGATAAGCATACTAGCTATATCAATACTTCCATAGACATGCATAAGAGCAATATCACACTTTCAAAGACAAGCATATGAGCTGTGTCAACACATCACTAGATAAGCATATGAGCCGTATCTATGGAGTCCATCCCCTATCTCCTCCCAAACAACATCCGGTTTAGAGGTCCATCCCCTATCATCCCCTAAACCGTGGAGTACATCCCCTATCTCCTCCAACACAACACACAATGCATATAAACAATTATTATACACATCAATCAATACATAAATTTAATGTATTCCTTCAACTGTCACACCCAATGACACATTTCAATGATCAGTTTTAATTTGCCTAATCATCATGCATTGTCTACAACAATCAAGACTATCCTCCACCGATAGCCCAAAGCAGTTATTTCTATATAGAATATAAATGCAACAAATGGATATATAATCAACATTTCAATTCGGTGAGTGATAAGTAATTCAACTACACCCTTTAACCCCATACACTTCCAATCTCAACATTTCCACTTCAATTCCTCATTTCTCATAATTAATTATACCAATTAATTAATCAATGTAATTAGGGCATTTTCCATAATTAACACTACAACCCTTAGGTCCCATTGTTTTCTCAATGTTTCAACATTTATTCCATGTCTCTATACCAAACATGCCTCTAGGTTCGTTATAAATAAAACCCCAACTTTTGTAAAATTACACAAAAGCCCCTAACCTTCCCAAAATATCACAACAATTCCCAACATTTCAAAATATCAAAATTTAAAGACAAAGCTCATAAAGAGGAGTAGGTTATCCCTACCTCAAAGTTTGAGCTCCAAAGAAGAAGAAGACCAAAACCAAAATGCTCCAAATTCTGAAATTTTCAGATTAAAATGTAGCCCTCGACGATCAACACAACTTTTGTAAAGGCCAAAAGTGAGTAAACAACTCCTACTAGATTAAATCTAAGAGAGAAGTTAGGTTTTAGAGTGAGGTGCTCTCCAATGGAGTTTTGGAAAAGTAAGAGAGAGAAATGAAGTTGAAAAAGTGATTCAAAAAGTGATTTCACGGATTGATATAAGAGTCTCCCCGCTCGAGCATGGAAACCCCCGCTCGAGCGCCACTCACAGACTCCCGCTCGAGCAGCCATACTCACGCTCGAGCGGCGGATGCACACTCCCAGAAGTTTCTGCAGACAGGTACCCGCTCGAGTGCCCAACTCCCCGCTCGAGCGTCACTCACAACCTCCCGCTCGAGCGGCCAATCCCCCGCTCGAGCGCCCAACTCTACACAGGAAGTACTGGATGGGTGTATTCCCCGCTCGAGCGCCAATACCCCCGCTCGAGCGGACAAGCAACAACAAGGTCCCCGCTCGAGCGTCGAAAGATCCGCTCGAGCGGACAGGCCAAAATCTGGGCAACTAGTTTTGGTTCCTAAGCTCAACCAATTCTGTAACAAACCTGCCCAACACATCCTATAACTCAAATACAAAGCATGATAGGATGTAAACAAGATTTAAACAACTGCTAACATCTACAAAACCACTGTACAACAAGGGGTAAAACCCGGGATCGCTATACATAAATTGTAAGCCATAATTATAAGCCATAAATTGACTCATTTATAATCCAATGATCTTTATAATTATAAGCCATAATTATAAGCCCGAAATGGACTCTAAATTAAAGAAAAAAAATCAGAATATACTATTTAAAGATAATTAAAAAATAATTACAAAGATTTGTGGGTATAAATAATTATAAAGATTTCCTTCAACCCCTTTGTTGAAAATTTCCTATAAATATAAGCCAAAAATTTCTTTCATTATCCTGGATGCTCTACCATTTTCTCTCTTTTCATGCTTGCTTTGCCTTTCACTCAACCACCTCTCTCTACCATCTCTTCTCTTTGATTTGGTTCAACCACTGATAAATCTCTAGCCTTTCCTTTCCATCTTCAACAAGCCTTGTCATTAGAAACACCCTTTTCCAAGCCTTGATCAAGTGCCTTTCCAACAGGACTCCCAAAAACCCAAGGATCCAATCAACATCGTAGAAATTAAATCCCATACCCAAATAATCACTTAAACATGTTATCACATAAGCACATAGCATATGACACTACACCTAAGTCTCTATCAAGCGAGACAAACCCATTGTGATTCTAATCAGTTCCCACGTACCCAAGTATTCGAACCCGGTAAGCTCTGATACCAAGTTGTAACGCCCTCAAAATAGTAACATTAAACTCAACATTATTGACATACATTGATATATAAAAGATCAACATTCTTCTATTTATCAGAATATTTCCTTACAAAAGTATTACATGTTGACAACGAAAAATAAATGCCCCATGGGCTTACAACTTTCCAAGCCAACACTTGGTTACAAGAAATGAGTACTAACTCATATACACATTAAGCCCTAGGCTTGAATTTACATGTAATACATCAAAAGGAAAATAACATCCAAAAAGTCTGACTGCCTCTAGCCTCCCAAGCTATGTCCTTGGAGGTGGCATGCTACCTGTACCTGAAAATGATGTTCCCCTATAGGGTGAGCCACAGCCCAGTAGAAATACACTAAACCAGCTATGAACAATGACTAAAAGATTAGCAGTTGATAGATGGCCAACACAGATACATCCACTTATATCACATTTCAATTTCATGACTTACAAATCCATGTTACTTTTCATTATCCCATTTTCAGTAGACAAGCATACTAGCTGAATCAGTACATCAACAGATAAGCGTATTAGCTATATCGACATCTCAACAGATAAGTATAAGAACTATATCATGCAACCAAAGACAAGCATATGAGCTATATCTACACTTCTCTAGACAAGCATATGAGCTGTGCCTACACTTCTCAAAGATAAGCATATGAGCTGTATCTACGGAGTTCATCCCCCATTTGTCACGACCCCAACCCGTCCCTAGTAGGATGGTGCCGTGATGGCCAGTAATCCGAGATTACCGAAGGCCAACTTTCCAAGATTAAACACAATCAGAGTATAATATATGGGGCTCACAATGCGGAAGAAATAAATCAAGATACAAGTGGTCCATAAGAGCCGTGCATAGATCCAATGAAATGACGTACATCTTTACAATATGGTTATACAACCGGTCTATACATAACAAAATACAAATTTCATCTTGATCAAAAGGCTTCTCAGCCGACATGTACAAAATACAGGAAATACAAGCCAAGAAGCATGATTTTCAAGATTTGCCGACGTGAAAACAGCATTGACGACATGAATACAAAACAAAGCCGACGTAATCAAGAATCCAAAACGAGCTTGCAAACACATCTAGGCGTCATCGCCGCCCTGCTCATCACCTACATATATATAGAGAGGGTGAGCTTGGATACTCAGTGAATGGTACTAGTAATAAAGGTTTGGCATGAATATAGCCGAAGTCTTTACAAAACAAGCATGCCAAAACCATACGAATATTAGCCGAGATCCTTCAGCGCAAAACACATCAAAACTTTATCAAATCAAGAGGTGAACCGTATTCATCTATCAAGTCTTACAGGTCTCAAGGGATGCTTACTGGCATCGGCAAACACAAATCAAGCTTTCCGAACAAACAAATCCACGCGGTAAACCGTCAGTCGCAAAACAAAGACTGCATGATCCGTAATCGATTAGTCAAAGGTACTGCGAAAGTTTATAGTCCTCCAGCACAAGGGACTTGTGTTACTTAAGCCCGTAGCTCTTTTTAACACGATGGTCTTGTGGTACCTAGGCCCGTAGCCCGCTTTACGACGATAGTCGTTCCAAGAAAGGACTGTATCCTTTTTTACTTAGTGCTGCGAAAGTTTAGAGTCCTCCAGCACAAGGGACTTTTACACTTAGTGCTGCAAAAGTTTAGAGTCCTCCAGCACAAGGGACTTTTACACATAGTGCTGCAAAAGTTTAGAGTCCTCCAGCACAAGGGACTTTTACACTTAGTGCTGCAAAAGTTTAGAGTCCTCCAGCACAAGGGACTTTTTCAAAGATGACATCAAAACAAAGCTTATACTGGGTACATCAAAATAGGGCTAATCATTCATGCTTAACAAATACTTTCATCAAGACAAAGCAAAGCAAGATTTATCAAAACAGTATAACATAGCTTTATTAAAAATACCACTCACATAGATCTTCTCGGGTGTAGGCTCAAAGCAAAGATCAAGGACCTACAATCACATAGCAAATACAATTCTCAAAGCAAGCTTTACAGGCATGCAAATGATCTCGGCATTCCCACCAAATCAAAGTCAAAAACAAAGCAAAGCATGCTGGGAGTTAAAACACTGTTTTTTCTCGTCTCATGAAAACACACTGGGTACCAACCAGGTCTTTGCCGAGGTTACACACCTCCTTGCCGAGGTGTGGTCCTGATGGCCTTATACAAAAACGAAATCGGGGAAAACTTGGGTTTCCCCTTGAAGAATGCAAGGAACAAGATCATCAAGAACATCAAGAACATGTATGCTGAAATCATAGCTTGTTTATACAAAATTTGTGGTTTCATGCAAAGAGTTCAAAAACATGGACCTGGGTACCCATACAAGAAGATCGTATGAAAACAAACACAAAAACATGGTTCTTGTTACAAACTTCCGGATCAAAACAAGACTTTCCTTCAAGAACACATGAACATTAATTTCTCTTCCAAAACCAACTTCAAATCAATGCATGGCGTGCAAAACAGATTCGATCATGCAATGCAGCTAGATGATCAATAAGAACAACAAGAGTAGGTCAAGATTCTTACCTCAAAGCTCGAATCTAACGGCTCAAACTCTAAAGATCACACTTGGAAATCTACTCTCTCACTCTAAACTCCTTCTCCCTCTTCTAGAGATTCTCTCTCTCTCTCTTCAAGAACAAAGTCTTACAACAAAATGATACAAAATGATATGTTTTTAGGCCCGTCGACTGACTTAACCTTCAGCTCGGACACGTGGCGCTACCGGGTTGGTTCAACTCAAAAGGTGACTGATTGATAAGACAAGTCTATGACAAAGCGTATGCAGCAAGCTAAGGCAAGACACATCGGCAAGTAATGATATCGGCTAAAGTCAAAGCTTCGGCAACGGGGTAACAAAGACATCGGCTAGGGAGGACGACACTTGACTAAGCTGTGCCACACCTTGGCCTGGGTGTGCCACACCTCGGTCTAGGCCATACCTGCCCAAGGACAAGGATCACTGTAACGCCCTCAAAATAATAACATAAAACCCACAATATCGACATATGTAAAGGCTCATCATTCTTTCATTTAATAGAATAGTTCACTACAAAAGTATTACATGTTAACAACAAAAGCAAATGCCCTATGGGCTTACAGCTTTCCAAGTTAACACTTGGTTACAAAGAAAAAAAAGAGTGCTAACTCATTTACACATTAAGCCATTGGCTTGAATCTACATGTAATACACCAAAAGGAAACAACATCAAAAAGTCTGACAACCGCTAGCCTTCCAAGCTATGTCCTTGGAGGTGGCATGCTACCTGTACCTGAAAATGATGTTCCCATATAGGGTGAGCCACAGCCCAGCAGAAATACACTAAACCAGTTATGAATAATGACTAAAAGATTAGCAGTTGATAGGTGGCCAACACTTTACACTTTCATTCTCCATTTCCTTACAAATTCTCAATTCATAACCATGGCTCAGAACCTGGCCAACAACTCATGTGGGACAGTAACTCATGTCCAACAATTTCCCATTTCACAAAAGACAAGCATACTAGCTATATCAATACTTCCAAAGACATGCATAAGAGCAATATCACACTTCCAAAGACAAGCATATGAGCTGTGTCAACACATCACTAGATAAGCATATGAGCTATATCTCTGGAGTCCATCCCCTATCTTCTCCCAAACAACATCCGGTTTAGAGGTCCATCCCCTATCATCCCCTAAACCGTGGAGTACATCCCCTATCTCCTCCAACACAACACACAATGCATATAAACAATTATTATACACATCAACCAATACATAAATTTAATGTATTCCTTCAACCGTCACACTCAATGACACATTTCAATGATCAGTTTTAGTTTGCCTAATCATCATGCATTGTCTACAACAATCAAGACTATCCTCCACCGATAGCCCAAAGCAGTTATTTCTATATAGAAAATAAATGCAACAAATGGATATAAAATCAACATTTCCATTCGGTGAGTGATAAGTAATTCAACTACACCCTTTAATCCCATACACTTCCAATCTCAACATTCCCACTTCAATTCCTCATTTCTTACAATTAATTATCCCAATTAATTAATCAATGTAATTAGGGCATTTTCCATAATTAACATTACAACCCTTAGGTTCCATTTTCTATCACCATTTCGACATTAATCACATGTTTCTACACCAAACATGCCTCTAGGTTCATTATAAATAAAACCCCAGCTTTTTGTAAAATTACACAAAGGCCCAAAGTTTTCTCAAAATTACACAACAACTTCCAACACATCAAAATGCTAAAATCAAAAGACAAAATCCATAAAGAGGAGTAGGATATCCCTACCTCAAAGTTTGAGCTCAAATGGAGATGAAAGACCAAAATCAAAATGCTCCAAATCTCTAAATTTTCAGATTAAAATGTAGCCCTCGACGATCAACACAACTTTTGTAAAGGCCAAAAGTGAGTAAACAACTCCTACTAGATCAAATCTAAGAGAGAAGTTAAGATTTTAGAGAGAGAGGCTCTCAAATTTGTGTTTGGGAAAGTAATAGAGAGGAAGAACAAGAAAAAGTGATTCAAAAAGTGATTTCTCGGATTGATATAACAGTCTCCCCGCTCGAGCGTGGAAACCCCCGCTCGAGCGCCACTCACAGACTCCCGCTCGAGCGGCCAAACCCCCGCTCGAGCGGCGGATGCACACTCCCAGAAGTTTCTGCAGACAGGTCCCCGCTCGAGCGCCCAACTCCCCGCTCGAGCGTCACTCATAACCTCCCACTCGAGCGGCCAATCCCCTGCTCGAGCGCCCAACACTACACAGGAAATACTGGATGGGTGTATTCCCCGCTCGAGCGCCAAAACCCCCGCTCGAGCGGACAAACAACAACAAGATCCCCGCTCGAGCGTCGAAAGCTCCGCTCGAGCGGACAGGCAAAAATCTGGGCAACTAGTTTTGGTTCCTAAGCTCAACCAACCTGTAGCAAACCTGCCCAACACATCCCACAACTCAAATACAAAGCATGAGAGGATGTAAACAAGATTATAATCAACTACTAACATCCACGGACACAAGTTCGGATCACTGCACAACAAGGGTAAACCCGGGATCGCTATAATCACTAAGTGCAAAACATCTCGGCCCAGATGATACACTCCTCGGCCTTGGTTCTAAACACCTCGGCCCAGATAGTGACATCTCGGCAAACATGCCCGGGGTGAAGATGGAGGTCAACTAGTGGTTCCAAATAGTTCTAAGTACAAGGGTTCAGAGGTGAACTAAGCTCAAGATGACCTCGGCTACACACCAAGCAAGGAACAAAATCATGCAAACAATATTTAAACAAAACAAGGCAAGGCAAGACTTGCAAAACAACATTTCAAGACAAGATCATACATGGATGTATGCAAGTATGACTAAATCAAAGTGAGGGTTGTTACATCCTACTCCCCTTAAAGAAGTTTGGTCCCCAAACTTAAGGTACCGCGTTCCAAGAATAGTTCCGGATGTCGAATTTTCATTTCTTCTTCCATTTCCCATGTGGCATCCTTGCCGTAATGCTCCTTCCATTCGATCTTTACCATTGGTATCAACTTGTTTCTCAACTGCCTAACTTGTCTGTCGATAATACACATCGGCTTCTCTTCATAGCCTAAATTCTCATTAACTTCCATCCCAGAATAGTCAATCACATGCAGTGGATCCCGAATATACTTTCTCAACATCGAAATATGAAACACATTATGGGCTTGGCTTAATTCTGGCGGCAAAGCGAGTCTGTAGGCAACGGTGTTAACCTTGTCAAGAATTTCAAATGGCCCAATATAACGGGGCGCTAACTTACCTTTCTTCCCAAATCTGGAAACTCCTTTCATTGGTGAAACTTTCAGGAATACATGATCCCCAACTTCGAATTCTAACTCATTCCTTCTCTGGTCGGCGTAGCTCTTTTGTCGGCTCTGGGTAGTTCTAATCCTCTGTTGGATAAGTTTAATCTTCTCTGTTGTTACTTGAATCAATTCGGGACCAAGCAGAGCTCTGTCTCCAACTTCGGTCCAACATATCGGCGACCTGCACTTTCTTCCATACAAAGCTGCATATGGCACCATGCCAATGCTAGCCTGATAACTGTTGTTGTAAGCGAATTCCACTAAGGGCAAATGCACTCCCCAATTTCCTTGGAAGTCCAATACACAAAGTCTAAGCATATCTTCAAGTGTCTGAATTGTTCTCTCTGTTTGCCCATCCGTCTGGGGATGAAAAGCTGTACTAAATCTCAATTCGGCTCCGAAAGCCCTCTGTAGGCTCTGCCAAAATCTAGAAACAAATTTAGGATCTCGGTCTGACACAATTGACAGCGGCACTCCATGAAGTCTAACAATCTCGCTCACGTATAACAAGGCAAGTTGATCGGCGTTGAAGGTAGTCTTAACAGGTAAAAAGTGTGCTGACTTGGTTAATCTATCAACAACAACCCGGATCGAATCCATACATTTCTGTGTCTTCGGCAAACCAATCACAAAATCCATGGAGATGTGTTCCCATTTCCACTCAGGAATCGGCAAAGGTTGTAGGAGTCCTGCTGATCTTTGATGTTCGGCTTTCACTTGTTGACAATGCAAACACTGGGACATGAATTCGACTATTTCTCTCTTCATATTTGGCCACCAAAATGTCTGTTTCACATCTTGATACATCTTAGTGTTCCCTGGATGAACAACGAACTTGGAACCGTGAGCTTCCTGCAAAATTCTCTTTTTCAACTCTGGGATGTCGGCCACACATAACCTTCCTTCAAACTTAAGCACTTGATTCTCGATTGTATACCCTGATCTTGGTTTTGTGACAATCTCCTCGGCTACTTTCTTGAAGAATTTATCCTCCATCTGTCTTGTCTTTACCTCATCAACAATAGTCGGCTTCACTGCTATCATGGTCAAACACGCCAAATTTCCCACTATCTTCCTGCTCAAAGCGTCGGCTACTCTGTTAGCTTTACCTGGGTGATATTGAATTTGCATGTCATAGTCTTTCAACAACTCAAGCCATTTTCTCTGCCTCAAATTCAATTCTTTCTGAGTGAACAGGTATTTTAAACTCTTATGATCTGTAAAAACCTGACAAGAAGCTCCATACAAGTAGTGACGCCAAATCTTTAAAGCAAATACAACGGCTGCTAGCTCCAAATCATGGGTAGGATAGTTCTTTTCATGTGGCTTCAACTAACGAGATGCATATGCTATGACTTTACCCCCTTGCATTAATACACAACCCAAACCCTTATGCGATGCATCACTATACATATGAAACTCCTCATTATCTAATGGAAGTACGAGTACTGGTGCTGTAACCAACCTTGTCTTCAGTTCCTGGAAAGCTGACTCCCGCTCTTCAGTCCATTCATACGGTGCTCCTTTCTTAGTCAATTGCATCAATGGAATTGCAATCCTTGAGAAATCCTTCACAAACTTCCTGTAATAACCTGCCAAACCCAGAAAACTACGAATCTCGGACACATTAGTCGGCCTCGGCCAATTTACTACGGCTTCGATTTTGCTAGGGTCAACCGAGATACCTTCTTCATTAATCACATGACCCAAGAATGAGATAGTAGGAAGCCAAAACTCACACTTGTTAAACTTAGCATACAATTTCCGGTCTCTCAAAATCTGTAAGGCAAGTCTCAAATGATTTTCATGTTCAGCTTTACTCTTGGAATAGATCAATATATCATCAATGAAGACAACTATAAACTCATCTAAATATGGCTTGAAGACTCTGTTCATTAAATCCATAAATGCAGTAGGGGCATTGGTCACCCCAAAAGGCATTACTAAAAACTCGTAGTGGCCATATCTTGTCCGAAAAGCAGTCTTCTCAACATCCTCGACTTTAACTTTAAGCTGATGGTAACCCGACCTAAGGTCAATCTTAGAAAAGACTCGTGCTCCTTGTAATTGATCAAGTAAGTCATCAATCCTAGGTAATGGGTACTTGTTCTTAATGGTGACCTTATTGAGTTCCCTATAATCGATACAAAGACGGAGTGTGCCATCCTTTTTCTTAACAAATAAAACGGGTGCTCCCCATGGTGAAGTGCTCGGCCTAATAAATCCCTTATCCAACAATTCTTGTAATTGCAGTTTCAATTCCCTAAGTTCAGCTGGGGCCATTCTGTAGGGTGTTTTGGAGATCGGCTATGTTCCCGACATGATATCAACAGTAAACTCTATCTCTCTATCGGTTAAGTGGCCAGGCAATTCGTTTGGGAAGACGTCGGGGAATTCATTAACAACTGGGATGTCGGCTAAATTAGCATTTCCATTCTGATCGCTCAGTATACTACACAAGTAGCCTCGACACCCTTTCTGAACTAGCTTATAGGCCTTAACGGACGAAATCAAGTAAGGTGGGGACACTACCCCTTTACCCTGGAAAGTAACCTCGGCTAGGTTTGGGGGTTTCAGTGTGACACTCTTCGAAACACAATTAATAGATGCATGATTTGCGACTAACCAATCCATTCCCAGTATAACATCAAAATGAGTTATGTCCAAAGGCATTAAATCTACTAACAATTCAACATTCTCAATCACAACAACGCATGCTCTATAAATGGATGCAACAATCATAGATCCCCCAGATGGAGTAGACACAGATAATACACAATCAAGGGGTTCTAGTTCTCTATTAATCTTCTCGGCAAACTTAGCAGATACAAACGAATGCGTAGAACCTGAATCAATCAACACATAAGCGTCTTGGGAGCAAATTAAGAGTATACCTGACACCACTGTCTCAACATTCTGAGTGTCTCCTGGTACTAGCGCAAATACTCTGCCCCGCCTCATCTGCCTTTTTCCAACATCACCCTTCTGAACGGTACCCGAGATATTCTCACCTTTCTTTTTGTTATCAATCTTTGTCTTCGGGCAATCTTTCACATAATGACCCATTTCGCCACATTCATAACAAGCTCCAGACGTCCGATGACAGACCCCGAAATGTTGCTTCCCACAATCCGAACATGTCGGTTTAGCGTTACCTTCCTGCCTTAGGTTACCAACACTGCCCATGTTTGTCTTCTTCTTGGCGCCCACATGTGCTCAGCGATTGTCATAGTTCTACCTCTTTCGCTGGTTCTCTCCAGAGCTCTGGTATCAATTCAAGTTAGCTTCGGCCAGAATGGCTTTGTCCAACACTTCGGTGTAGGTTGACATATTGTGCAAGTTAACCCGGTCTTGAATCGGTCCGCGAAGCCCACTCTCGAACTTCCTAGCCTTCATGTTTTCATCGTTGGCCATGTGAGGTGCAAACCTCGCCAATTCAGTAAAAGCGCGGTCGTATTCCGCCACTATTCGGTTGCCTTGCGTCAAAGTCTGAAATTCGGTAGCCTTGCGGTTTCGAACACTTAGGGGGAAGTGTTTGTTGTAGAACAACTCCAAGAATCGGGTCCAGGTCAAGTCTTGATTGCTTTCTCGAACCATCACCCACCATCTGCGAGCGTCATCATCTAATGTGAATGTTGCCAATGTTACCTTCTGAGTGTCAGTGCTGGGGAAGATCTCGAACAACTTTTCCATTTCTAAAACCCACGCCTCAACCTTCATCGGCTCTATACCCCCGGAGAATCTCGGCGGTTTCATTTTCTTGAACTCCCTGATCAAAGCTATCGTGCCATATCCATATAAGGCTGGTTGTGGAGGAACTTGCGGCACTGGAGGAGGTGGAGGCGGAACTACATTTCGGCCGTTGGTCTGCTCGGCCTGAGTCAACGTACCACTAGCGTACTGTTGTCTTGTTTGCCTCAACTCGCGGGCCAAACCTTCAACTAATCTTTCCAGTCTGTCCAATCTGTCTTCGGGCTGATCTCGGCCAATTGGAGGTCTACCTCTCCTCATGATGCTATGAGTATGCAAAGTGTGACTTTAAAACAAATAAGCAAATAACCACATAGGCAAGTAACAAATAGGCATGTCAAGACAATGCACACCTTGTT
Organism: Camellia granthamiana; assembly: GCA_036172215.1. Classification (NCBI taxonomy): domain Eukaryota; kingdom Viridiplantae; phylum Streptophyta; class Magnoliopsida; order Ericales; family Theaceae; genus Camellia; species Camellia granthamiana. Next base: position 32,403,762 of record CM069904.1, on the reverse strand, counting down.
CAAATAGCAAGCACTATGATGCAATCCTAACATCTTTCTAAGGGAAATCCTATGCTCTTTAGGACTCAAAGTGTGTGAATAACGTATACTGAGGAACTTGTGCTCTGATACCATTCTGTCATGACCCCAACCCGCCCCTAGTAGGATGGTGCCGTGATGGCGAGTAATCCGAGATTACCGAAGGCCAACTTTCCAAGATTAAACACAATCAGAGTATAATATATGGGGCTCACAATGCGGAAGAAATAAATCACGATACAAGTGGTCCATAAGAGCCGTGCATAGATCCAATGAAATGACGTACATCTTTACAATATGGTTATACAACCGGTCTGTACATAACAAAATATAAATTTCATCTTGATCAAAAGGCTTCTCAGCCGACATGTACAAAATACAGGAAATACAAGCCAAGAAGCATGATTTTCAAGATTTGCCGACGTGAAAACAGCATTGCCGACATGAATACAAAACAAAGCCGACGTAATCAAGAATCCAAAACGAGCTTGCAAACACATCTAGGCGTCGCCGCCGCCCTGCTCATTACCTACATATATATAGAGAGGGTGAGCTTGGATACTCAGTGAATGGTACTAGTAATAAAGGTTTTGCATGAATATAGCCGAAGTCTTTACAAAACAAGCATGCCAAAACCATACGAATATTAGCCGAGATCCTTCAGCGCAAAACACATCAAAACTTTATCAAATCAAGAGGTGAACCGTATTCATCTATCAAGTCTCACAGGTCTTAAGGGATGCTTACTGGCATCGGCAAACACAAATCAAGCTTTCCGAACAAACAAATCCACGCGGTAAACCGTCAGTGGCAAAACAAAGACTGCATGATCCGTAATCGATTAGTCAAAGGTACTACGAAAGTTTATAGTCCTCCAGCACAAGGGACTTGTGTTACTTAAGCCCGTAGCTCTTTTTAACACGATGGTTTTGTGGTACTTAGGCCCGTAGCCCGCTTTACCACGATAGTCGTTCCAAGAAAGGACCGTATCCTTTTTTACTTAGTGCTGCGAAAGTTTAGAGTCCTCCAGCACAAGGGACTTTTACACTTAGTGCTGCAAAAGTTTAGAGTCCTCCAGCACAAGGGACTTTTACACATAGTGCTGCAAAAGTTTAGAGTCCTCCAGCACAAGGGACTTTTACACTTAGTGCTGCAAAAGTTTAGAGTCCTCCAGCACAAGGGACTTTTACACTTAGTGCTGCAAAAGTTTAGAGTCCTCCAGCACAAGGGACTTTTTCAAAGATGACATCAAAACAAAGCTTATACTGGGTACATCAAAATAGGGCTAATCATTCATGCTTAACAAATACTTTCATCAAGACAAAGCAAAGCAAGATTTATCAAAACAGTATAACATAGCTTTATTAAAAATACCACTCACATAGATCTTCTCAGGTGTAGGCTCAAAGCAAAGATCAAGGACCTACAATCACATAGCAAATACAATTCTCAAAGCAAGCTTTACAGGCATGCAAATGATCTCGGCATTCCCACCAAATCAAAGTCAAAAACAAAGCAAAGCATACTGGGAGTTAAAACACTGTTTTTTCTCGTCTCATGAAAACACACTGGGTACCAACCAGGTCTTTGCCGAGGTTACACACCTCCTTGCCGAGGTGTGGTCCTGATGGCCTTATACAAAAACGAAATCGGGGAAAACCTGGGCTTCCCCTTGAAGAATGCAAGGAACAAGATCATCAAGAACATCAAGAACATGTATGCTGAAATCATAGCTTGTTTATACAAAATCTGAGGTTTCATGCAAAGAGTTCAAAAACATGGACTTGGGTACCCATACAAGAAGATCGTATGAAAACAAACACAAAAACATGGTTCTTGTTACAAACTTCCGGATCAAAACAAGACTTTCCTTCAAGAACACATGAACATTAATTTCTCTTCCAAAACCAACTTCAAATCAATGCATGGCGTGCAAAACAGATTCGATCATGCAATGCAGCTAGATGATCAATAAGAACAACAAGAGTAGGTCAAGATTCTTACCTCAAAGCTCGAATCTAACGGCTCAAACTCTAAAGATCACACTTGGAAATCTACTCTCTCACTCTAAACTCCTTCTCCCTCTTCTAGAGATTCTCTCTCTCTCTCTTCAAGAACAAAGTCTTACAACAAAATGATACAAAATGATATGTTTTTAGGCCTGTCGGCTGACTTAACCTTCAGCTCGGACACGTGGCGCTACCGGGTTGGTTCAACTCAAAAGGTGACTAATTGATAAGACAAGTCTATGACAAAGCGTATGCAGCAAGCTAAGGCAAGACACATCGGCAAGTAATGATATCGGCTAAAGTCAAAGCTTCGGCAACGGGGTAACAAAGACATCGGCTAGGGAGGACGACACTTGACTAAGCTGTGCCACACCTTGGCCTGGGTGTGCCACACCTCGGTCTAGGCCATACCTGCCCAAGGACAAGGATCACTAAGTACAAAACATCTCGGCCCAGATGATACACTCCTCGGCCTTGGTTCCAAACACCTCGGCCCAGATAGTGACATCTCGGCAAACATGCCCGGGGTGAAGATGGAGGTCAACCAGTGGTTCCAAAATAGTTCTAAGTACAAGGGTTCAGAGTTGAACTAAGCTCAAGATGACCTCGGCTACACACCAAGCAAGGAACAAAATCATGCGAACAATATTTAAACAAAACAAGGCAAGGCAAGACTTGCAAAACAACATTTCAAGACAAGATCATACATGGATGTATGCAAGTATGACTAAATTAAAGTGAGGGTTGTTATACCATCTCCCTCCAACACTATCCGGTTTAGAGGTACATCCCCCATCTTCCCCTAAACCGCGGAGTACATCCTCCATCTCCTCCTCTACACACAATGCATATAAACACATAGGTTCTATATACAATCAATCAATACATAAAATTAATGTATTCTATCAACCGTCAAGCTCCATGACATATTCCATTGATTAGTTTTCGTTTGCCTAATCATCATGCATTGTCTACAACAATCAAGACTATCCTCCACCGATAGCCCAAAGCAGTTATTTTTAAACAGGAAATAAATGCACAAAATGGATAATATATCAACATTTCAATTTGGTGAGCGATAAATAATTCAACTACACCCTCTAATCCCATACATTCCCAATTCCAACCTTTCTAATTTAATTCCTCCTTTTCTCAAATTAATTGTACGAATTAATTTATTTAAGTCAATTAGGGCAAATTCCCTTAACTAACAAAACAACCCTAAGGCTCCATTTTCATCCACATTCCATCACCTATCACATTTTTCTATGCCAAACTTGCATTTAGGCTTATTATATACAAAACCCCAACTTTTGTAAAATTACACAAAAGGCCCAAACTTCTCAAAACTACCCAACAACACCCAACATATCGAAATGTTAAAATTTAAAGACAAGATCCATAAGGAGGAGTAGGATATCCCTACCTCAAAGATTGAGCTCCACCAAGGAAGATGAGAAAACGAAAATGCTCCAAATCACAAATTTCTCGGATTAAAAGATAGCCATCGACGATCAACAACTTTTTTGTAAAGGCCAAAGGTGAGGAGATCACTCCTACTAGATCAATACCTAGAGAGAAGGTAGAGCTCTAGAGTGAGAAGCTCAACAATGGTGTTTTTGGAAAAGTAAGAGAGAGAAGATATGTGAAAAAGTGATTTGAAAAAGCCTATCTGCCCTCAGTTATACGACATTCCCGCTCGAGCGGAGAACACACCGCTCGAGCGTCAAGAACAAAAAAACTAGTTCCGCTCGAGCGCCAAGACACATGAATAAAGTACATCCGCTCGAGCGTGAAAAACCAGTCCGCTCGAGCGCAATTTCCCCCTTCCCAAAACTTACACCAAAAATGCACTGTCCGCTCGAGCGCCAACAATCCCGCTCGAGCGCGACCCGCTCGAGCGCAAGAAACCCACTCGAGCGGAAAGACTAAAAACACAACAACAAGGTTTTAGACCACAGCTCAACCCACCTGCTCGAAACATGCCCAACACATCCTAAAACTCAATCAAATGGAATTAAAGGACAACAACAAGGTAGACACAACTACCAACTCCACGGAACCGAGTCCGGAAAACAACTGAACAGTAAAGGGAATACCGGGGTCACTATAACCTCCCCCCCCCCCCCCTTAAAGAATTTCGTCCCCGAAATTAAGTGCAAGTTTTTGGAAAGCAAGTTTTTCTCCATTTTAAACAATGTTATATAAAAACATTCAACAACTCAACCCATTACCGGTCAATCCATCTCTTATCAAGAGGCATTTCACAACATATACATTACAATATGTATTTCCATATCATATTCAGTTCTCATGATATAACTCCAATTCTATAATATAGCCAACATATGCAATATTATAATTAACTTCCATTTCAAGGCAAGTTTCCACAATATAACCATAAACCAAAACATTCACAATGTTTTACAACTTAAGACATATACATAATGTTCTTAACGTTCATTAAAATTACAAAATCTCAATACCTGACTACACATCAACAAACATGTCCGGATATTTCTCGCGGACTTCCAACTCACGTTCCCAAGTGGCTTCCTCCACTCCGTGATGTTTCCACAAAACCTTTACTAAATGGATGGTCTTGCCACGCAGGACTTGATCCCGCTCATCCAAGACCCGAACCGGTCTCTCCTCATACGAGGCATCCTCATCTACCTCTAAGTCGGTCCAATCTAACACGTGGGATGGATCCGACTCATACTTCCGAAGCATACTCACATGAAACACGTTATGCACTCCGGACAACTGCGGCAGCAAAGCCAAGCGATAAGCAACCTCCCCAATCCTCCCAAGGATCTCAAAGGGACTGATAAACCGAGGGGATAACTTCCTACTCTTCCCAAACCTCATCAAACCTTACCTAGGTGATATCTTCAGGAAGACATGATCACCTACCTCAAACGCCAAAGGCCTCCTCCTACGGTCGGTATAACTCTTTTGGCAACTCTGGACTGTAACAAGCCTCCTACGGATAAGCTCAACTTTCTCCGTCGTCTCCCTAACCAACTCCGGACCCAACAAGGGTGCATCACCCACCTCGGCCCAACAAACTGGAGACCTACACGGTCGGCCATACAAGGCCTCAAACGGTGCCATACCGATGCTAGACTGAAAACTGTTGTTGTAGGCAAACTCCACCAAGGGCAAGTGCCTCTCCCATGTCCCACTAAAGTCCAGGACACAACCCCGAAGCATATCCTCAAGGATCTGAATAGTACGCTCGGACTGCCCATCAGTCTGAGGATGATAAGCTGTACTAAAGGTCAACTTAGTGCCCAAGGCACTCTGCAAACTCTGCCACAACCTAGCAGTAAAACGAGGGTCTCTATCTGAGACGATCGTCACTGGGACCCCGTGCAATCTCACTATGTCCCGAATATACAAGTCGGCAAGATGATCTACTGAATCTCTCACGCGCATAGGAATGAAGTGTGCCGACTTAGTCAACCGGTCTACAACCACCCAAATAGCATCACTACCCCGCTGAGTCCTCGGAAGACCTACAACGAAGTCCATAGTGACATGCTCCCACTTCCACTCGGCAATAGGCAAGGGTTGTAACAAACCCGCTAGCGTTTGATGCTCGACCTTCACTTGCTGGTAAGTAAGGCACTTAGACACGAAGACTGCCACATCTCTCTTCATACCCCGCGACCAGAACTGGCGACCTAAATCCTGATACATCTTAGTACCTCCCGGATGCACTGCAAGGCGCGAATGATGAAACTCTCGGAGTACTTCCTCTCGGCAAGACTCCGGCACAAACAAACGGTCTCGGTATCTCACACTCAGGTCGGGATACACCGCCAAACCTTTCTCAACCTTCCCACTGGAGATCTTCTCTCGGAGGGATTCTACCTCAAGGTCACCTCTCTGTGCCTCTAACACTCGAGTCACAAGTGTAGGCTGCGCTACAACAGAAAACAAGGCCGCAGCCTCAACAGATTCGCCCAGAAGCAAATCAAACTCGCCAAGTGCCCCCAACATCTCCCATTCCCGGATGGCTATACAAGCTACATCACCTATGGATTTTCTGCTAAGGGCATCGGCCACAACATTGGCCTTCCCCGGATGATAATGCAACTCAAAGTCGTAATCCTCGATAAACTCCATCCACCTCCTCTGCCTCAAATTCAAGTCTTTCTGTGTAAACAGATATTTCAGACTCTTATGATCCGAGAACACCTCGAATCTCTCACCATAAAGGTAGTGCCTCCAGATTTTCAAGGCAAAGATCACTGCTGCTAACTCTAGGTCGTGTGTAGGGTAATTCTTCTCGTGAATTTTCAACTGACGTGAGCCATAAGCTACCACTTTTCCCTCTTGCATCAACACACAGCCCAAACCCTCTCATGAGGCATCATAATAAACTGCATAACCTAACCCTCTCTCTAGAATAATCAAAACCGGTGCGGTGGTCAATCTAACTTTCAGCTCTTGAAACGACTTTTCACAAGTCTCACTCCATACAAATTTGACTCCCTTCCGAGTCAGTCTAGTCAACGGTGAAGCTAACCTGGAGAAATCCTTCACAAACCGACGGTAATACCCAGCTAATCCCAGAAAACTGCGGATCTCAAACACACTCGTAGGCTGTGCCCAATCTTGCACTGCCTCAGTCTTGGATGTATCAACAGACACCCCTTCCCCGGAAATCACATGGCCTAAGAACTTGACCTCTCCTAGCTAGAACTCACACTTCCCAAACTTGGCATACAGTCTATGGGCTCTAAGCAACTCAAGCACCACTCTCAAGTGTGCCTCGTGCTCCTCCTCTGAAGGTGAATAAATCAGAATGTCGTCCACGAAAACGACTACAAAATGATCCAAGAATTCCCGGAAGATCCGGTTCATCAAGTCCATAAAGACTGTCGGTGCATTGGTAAGCCCAAATGGCATTACTAGAAACTCGTAATGGCCATACCGCATACGGAATGCCGTCTTCGGAATGTCTTCGTCCTTGACCCTCAACTGGTGGTAACCCGATCTCAAGTCTATCTTAGAGAAACAACGGGAACTCTTCAACTGGTCAAACAAATCATCTATACGGGGCATAGGGTACTTATTTTTAACCGTAGCCCGATTCAACTTCCGGTAGTCGATACACAATCTCAAGGCACCATCTTTCTTTTTAGCAAAGAGGGCCGGTGCTCCCCACGGCGAAACACTAGGGCGAATGAAGCCCTTATCTAGCAATTCCTGGAGTTGAACTTTCAACTCAACTAACTCTGCTGGGGCAAAACGGTAAGGTGCCATAGAAATCGGCGCCCTGCCGGGCACTAAATCAATAGAGAACTCAATCTCTCGATGAGGTGGCAAATCAACAAGATCCCGGAGAAAAACATCCGAATACTCGCAAACCACCCTCGGCAACACAATCTGGGTCTCATCATATTCACCACTCTCAAAGCTAGCAAGTAGACCACTAAGTTCACCCCGCCCTCGCGGATCATACACCGGTGGCAACATACTACCAACCCGGTCCCCCAAGAAATGGAAACACTCCCCGCTCACGGTACAACAAGTGACCCTCTGGCGGTAGCAATCAATAACTGCCCGGTATGACGATAACCAGTCCATACCCAAAATAACATCAAAGCCCTTCATGGGCATAACTACGAAAAGAAACGGAAGCCTGTGATCGGCGACCTCTATATCACAACCTCTACATCCGTGTTTCAAAATCAACTCACCCCCAACAGGTGACACAACACAAATAGGAGATGCTAATAGTGCTAACTCCAACTCCAACACAGATGCAAATGCAGCAGATACAAAAGAATGAGACGCACCCGTATCAATCAACACACTAGCAACCGAGTTACAAAACAGAAAGGTACCTCTCACCACTGATGGAGCCGGTACTAGGTCCTGCGCGGTAACAGCATACACGCGCCCTGTAGGCCCCTGTTCCACCTGCTCACCTCTAGAAGCATACGACTACTGCACAGTCTGGGATGATGAAGCTCCCGGATTGGCCCTCGAGGCCTACACAGACTGAGCTGGCTGATAACTCTGCGTCTGCCTAGAACCAGACGCTCTTGAAGTGGCACTCAACTGTGGGCAGAACCTCTTCAGGTGCCCAGGCTGTCCACACTGATAACAGGACAAGGGCTGGCCCCTGCCCAAACTCTGCCCCTGAGGTCTAGCTATAGAAGAAGCAGCTCTCTGACCTCCACCCCTCTGTGGGCAAACCGTAGCCTTGTGGCCCAACTGACCACACTTGTAACATGTGAACTCTCCCTGATTGCCTCTCCCCGAGCCTGCACTCGGCACTGGAAAGGTCGATCTAGCCACACCACCCTGAGACTGCTGAGGGTTATAACCCCTCTGTCTGCTGCTATCACCCTGGCCATCTTGGCTCCTCTTGGAACCTCTATTCTTCTCCTCTTCTTCCTCCTGCATCAAGAGCTTCATATGAGCTGCAGCATCCACTAGATGTCTATACTCTCGGATGAAAGAACCACCAACCCTCAACTTGAGGCCACGCCTCAACTTCCGTTCAAACTCATAGCAACGGCGTTCCTCGGACGCCACGAGTTCAGGTGCAAACCTGGACAAGCTAGTAAATGTAGCCTCAAACTCGGCCACAGACAAACCCTGCTGATTAAGCCGGCAAAACTAATCCCTCAGCTTCTCCCTAGCAGCTGACGATAGAAACCTCTCCTGGAAAGCATCTACAAAAGCTTCCCATGCGCCACCAACACGAACCTTCTCGTACTTCTACCATTGACCCGCATCTCCCTTCAGCTGGAAGGATGCCAAGGTCACTTTCAGTGTTCCGTCCTCGATGCCAAGCATCTCGAACGTCTTACTCATTTGTTCCAACCACTCGTCTGCCTTCAGTGGTTCCTTTGGATCCCCAATAAACTCGTCCGGATTTGACCGGAAGAACTCCCTCTTCAAGAAAGAAGGCCCTGCCTCAGCAACCTGATTCCCTGCTCTGAGAATACCTAAAGCTCCCGTTATCTCTCTGGCCAAGGCACTCATAGCTTGCTGACCCGCTGGCTCGGCCACATTGGCCTGGCCAACTCCCTCCTGTACCGCCGGAATCTCATCCGGTATAGGTACCTCCTGCCTCCTAGGCCTACCACGCCTACCACCTCTTCCTCGTCCTGACATCCTAATACAGGAAACGAAGAACAGTAGCACATTCATAAATGTGCCGAAACTAAACACCCGCGTCCTAATGCATGGACAATTGTAATCCACTCCATGTAAGCACATAAACACATAAGCACTTACGAATTTCATTTCCGGATAATGATAGTCCTGAGGCGTTACTAGAGTTCCGGTTAGAAACAGCATTGATCAAGTGCCTTTCCAATAGGACTCCCAAAAACCCAAGGATCCAATCAACATCCTTGGAATTAAATCCCATACCCAAATAATCACTTAAACATGTTATCACATAAGCACATAGCATATGACACTACACCTAAGTCTCTATCAAGCGAGACAAACCCATTGTGATTCTAATCACTTCCTACGTACCCAAGTATTCGAACCCGGTAAGCTCTGATACCAAGTTGTAACGCCCTCAAAATAGTAACATTAAACTCAACAATATTGACATACATTGATATATAAAAGATCAACATCCTTCTATTTATCAGAATATTTCCTTACAAAAGTATTACATGTTGACAATGAAAAATAAATGCCCCATGGGCTTACAACTTTCCAAGCCAACACTTGGTTACAAGAAATGAGTACTAACTCATATACACATTAAGCCCTAGGCTTGAATTTACATGTAATACATCAAAAGGAAAATAACATCCAAAAAGTCAGACTGCCTCTAGCCTCCCAAGCTATGTCCTTGGAGGTGGCATGCTACCTGTACCTGAAAATGATGTTCCCCTATAGGGTGAGCCACAGCCCAGTAGAAATACACTAAACCAGTTATGAACAATGACTAAAAGATTAGCAGTTGATAGATGGCCAACACAGATACATCCACTTATATCACATTTCAATTTCATGACTTACAAATCCATGTTACTTTTCATTATCCCATTTTCAGTAGACAAGCATACTAGCTGAATCAGTACATCAACAGATAAGCGTATTAGCTATATCGACATCTCAACTGATAAGTATAAGAACTATATCATGCAACCAAAGACAAGCATATGAGCTATATCTACACTGCTCTAGACAAGCATATGAGCTGTATCTACGGAGTTCATCCCCCATCTCCTCCCAACACTATCCGGTTTAGAGGTACATCCCCCATCTTCCCCTAAACCGCGGAGTACATCCCCCATCTCCTCCTCTACACACAATGCATATAAACACATAGGTTCTATATACAATCAATCAATACATAAAATTAATGTATTCTATCAACCGTCAAGCTCCATGACACATTCCATTGATTAGTTTTCATTTGCCTAATCATCATGCATTGTCTACAACAACCGATAGCCCAAAGCAGTTATTTCTAAACAGGAAATAAATGCACAAAATGGATAATATATCAACATTTCAATTTGGTGAGCGATAATAATTCAACTACACCCTCTAATCCCATACATTCCCAATTCCAACCTTTCTAATTTAATTCCTCCTTTTCTCAAATTAATTGTACGAATTAATTTATTTAAGTCAATTAGGGCAAATTCCCTTAACTAACAAAACAACCCTAAGGCTCCATTTTCATCCACATTCCATCACCTATCACATTTTTCTATGCCAAACTTGCATCTAGGCTTATTATATACAAAACCCCAACTTTTGTAAAATTACACAAAAGGCCCAAACTTCTCAAAACTACCCAACAACACCCAACATATCGAAATGTTAAAATTTAAAGACAAGATCCATAAGGAGGAGTAGGATATCCCTACCTCAAAGATTGAGCTCCACCAAGGAAGATGAGTATAGCGATCCCGGGTTTACCCCTTGTTGTACAGTGATCCGGACTTGTGTCCGTAGATGTTAGTAGTTGATTATAATCTTGTTTACCCTCTCATGCTTTGTATTTGAGTTGTGGGATGTGTTGGGCAGGTTTGTTACAGGTTGGTTGAGCTTAGAAACCAAAACTAGTTGCCCAGATTTTGGCCTGTCCGCTCGAGCGGAGCTTTCGACGCTCGAGCGGGGACCTTGTTGTTGCTTGTCCGCTCGAGCGGGGGTTTTGGCGCTCGAGCGAGGAATACACCCATCCAGTATTTCCTGTGTAGTGTTGGGCGCTCGAGCGGGGGATTGGCCGCTTGAGCGGGAGGTTGTGAGTGACGCTCGAGCAGGGAGTTGGGCGCTCGAGCGGGAGACCTGTCTGCAAAAGTGCTGGGAGTGTGCATCCGGCGCTCGAGCGGGGGATTGGCCGCTCGAGCGGGAGTCTGTGAGTGCCGCTCGAGCGGGGGTTTGGCCGCTCGAGCGGGGCGACTGGTTAAAGCTCCGTGTTTGGGTCTTTTTGAATCACTTTTTCACTTTTCTTTCTCTCTCTTACTTTCCCAAAACTCCATTGGAGAGCACCTCACTCTAGAACCAAACTTCTCTCTTAGATTTGATCTAGTAGGAGTTGTCTACTCACTTTCAGCCTTTACAAAAGTTGTGTTGATCGTCGAGGGCTACATTTTAATCTGAAAATTTCGGGATTTGGAGCATTTTGATTTTTGTCATCTTCACCCTTTGAGCTCCGAATTTGAGGTAGGGATATCCTACTCCTCTTTATGGATTTTGTCTTTGAATTTTAGCATTTTGATATGTTGGGTGTTGTTGGATAATTTTGAGAAACTTTGGGCCTTTTGTGTAATTTTACAAAAGTTGGGGTTTTATTTATAATGAACCTAGAGGCATGTTTGGTGTAGAAACATGGGTTTAATGTTGAAATGGTGATAGAAAATGGAACCTAAGGGTTGTAATGTTAATTATGGAAAATGCCCTAATTACATTGATTAATTAATTGGGATAATTAATTGTAAGAAATGAGGAATTGAAGTGTGTGGGATTAAAGGGTGTAGTTGAATTACTTATCACTCACCGAATTGAAATGTTGATTTTATATCCATTTGTTGCATTTATTTTCTGTATAGAAATAACTGCTTTGGGCTATCGGTGGAGGATAGTCTTGATTGTTGTAGACAATGTATGATGATTAGGCAAACTAAAACTGATCATTGAAATGTGTCATTGAGTGTGACGATTGAAGGAATACATTAAATTTATGTATTGATTGATGTGTATAATAATTGTTTATATGCATTGTGTGTTGTGTTGGAGGAGATAGGGGATGTACTCCACGGTTTAGGGGATGATAGGGGATGGACCTCTAAACCGGATGTTGTTTGGGAGAAGATAGGGGATGGACTCCGGAGATATAGCTCATATGCTTATCTAGCGATGTGTTGACACAGCTCATATGCTTGTCTTTGGAAGTGTGATATTGCTCTTATGCATGTCTTTGGAGGTATTGATATAGCTAGTATGCTTGTCTTTTGTGAAATGGGAAATTGTTGGACATGAGCTACTGTCCCACATAAGTTGTTGGCCAGGTTCTGAGCCATGGTTATGAATTGAGAATTTGTAAGGAAATGGAAAGTATAAAGTGTTGGCCACCTATCAACTGCTAATCTTTTAGTCATTATTCATAACTGGTTTAGTGTATTTCTACTGGGCTGTGGCTCACCCTATATGGGAACATCATTTTCAGGTACAGGTAGCATGCCACCTCCAAGGACATAGCTTGGGAGGCTAGGGGCGAGCAGACTTTTTGTTGTCTTCTTTTTATGTATTACATGTAAATTCAAGCCAAGGGCTTAATGTGTAAATGAGTTAGTACTCTACTTTTTGTAACCAAGTGTTAACTTGGAAAGCTGTAAGCCCTTAGGGCATTTGCTTTTGTTGTTAACATGTAATACTTTTGTAATGAAACTCTGTTAATGGAAGAATGTGGATCTTTTATATATCAATGCATGTCTATATTGTTGGGTTTTATGTTGTTATTTTGAGGGCGTTACAACTTGGTATCAGAGCGTACCGGGTTCGAATACTTTGGGTACGTGGGAAGTGATTAGAATCACAATGGGTTTGTCTCGCTTGAAAGAGACTTAGGTGTAGAGTCATATGCCATGTGTTTAAATTGATGACATGCTTATGTGGTTATTTGGGTATGGGATTTAATTTCTAGGATGTTGATTGGATCCTTGGGTTTCTGGGAGTCTTGTTGGAAAAGCACTTGATCAATGCTGTTTCCAACCGGAACTCTAGTAACGCCTCGGGACTATCATTATCCGGAAATGAAATTCGTAAGTGCTTATGTGTTTATGTGCTTACGTGGAATGAATTACAGTTGTCCATGCATTAGGACGTGAGTGTTTAGTTTCGGCACACTTGTAAATGTGCTAATGTTCTTCGTTTCCTTTACTAGGATGTCAGGACGGGGAAGAGGTGGAAGGCGTGGTAGACCTGCGAGGCAGGAAGTACCTTTACCGGATGAGATTCTGGCAGTACAGGAGGGGTTGGTCAGGCCAATGTGGCCGAGCCAGCGGGTCAGCAGGCTATGAGTGCCTTGGCCCGGGAGATCGCAGGGGCTTTAGGGATTCTCCGAGCTGGGAATCAGGCAGTTGAGGCAGGGCCTTCCTTCTTGAAAAGGGAGTTCTTCCGGTCTAACCCGGAGGAGTTTGTTGGGGATCCTAAGGAGCCACTGAAAGCAGACGAGTGGCTGGAACAGATGAGTAAGACATTCGAGATGCTTGGCATCGAGGATGGAGCACTGAAAGTGACCTTGGCATCCTTCCAGCTGAAAGGAGATGCGGGTTAACGTGGAAGTATGAGAAAGCCCGTGTTGGTGGTACTTGGGAGGCGTTTGTAAATGCTTTCCAGGAGAGGTTCTTATCTGCTGTTGCTAGGGAAAAGCTGAGAGATCAGTTTAGCTGACTTAAACAGGAGGGTTTGACTGTGGCCGAGTTTGAGGCTACGTTTACTAGCTTGTCCAGGTTTGCACCTGAACTTGTGGCGACAGAGGAACGCCGTTGCTACGAGTTTGAGCGGAAATTGAGGCGTGGCCTCAAGTTGAGGGTTGGTGGTTCTTATATTCGGGAGTATAGACATTTGGTAGATGCTGCAGCTCACATGGAGCTTATGATGCAAGAGGAGGATGAGGAGAAACATAGAGGCTCCAAGAGGGGCCAGGAGGGCCAGGGTGATGGCAGGAGATAGAGGGGTTATAACCCTCAGCAGTCTCAGGGTGGAGTTTCTAGATCGACTTTCCCAGTACCGAGTACAGGCTCCGGGAGGGGCAATCAGGGAGAGTTCACTTGTTACAAGTGTGGCCAACTGGGTCACAAGGCTTCTGTTTGCCCGCTGAAGAGCGGAGGTCAGAGGGCTGCATCTTCTTCAGCCAGGCCGCAGAGTCAGAGTTTGGGCAGGGGGCAGCCGTTGTCTTGTTATCAGTGTGGACAGCCTGGGCACCTGAAGAGGTTTTGCCCACAGTTGAGTGCCACATCAGGAGCGTCTGGTTCTAGGCAGACGTAGGGATTTCAGCCAGCTCAGTCTGTGCAGGCCTCGAGGGCCAATCCGGGGGCTTCGTCGTCCCAGTCAGTACAGCAGTCTTATGCTCCGAGAGGTGAGCAGGTGGATCAGGGGCCTACAGGGCGCGTGTATGCTGTTACTGCGTAGGACCTAGTACCGGCCCCATCAGTGGTGAGAGGTACCTTTCTGTTTTGTAACTCGGTTGCTAGAGTGTTGATTGATACGGGTGCATCTCATTCTTTTGTATCTGCTGCATTTGCATCTGTGTTGGAGTTGGAGTTAGCACTATTAGCATCTCATATTTGTGTAGTGTCACCTATTGGGGGTGAGTTGATCTTGAAACACGGATGTAGAGGTTGTGATATAGAGGTTGCCGATCATAGGCTTCCGTTTCCATTTGTAGTTATGCCCATGAAGGGCTTTGATGTTATTTTGGGTATGGACTGGTTATCGTCATACCGGGCAGTTATTGATTGCTACCGCCAGAGGGTCACTTGTTGTACCGTGAGCGGGGAGTGTTTCCATTTCTTGGGAGACCGGGTTGGTAGTGTTGTACCACCGGGGTATGATCCGCGAGGGCGGAGTGAGCTTAGTGGTTTACTTGCTAGCTTTGAGAGTGGTGAGTGTGATGAGACCCAGGTTGTGTTGCCGAGGGTAGTTTGTGAGTACTCGGACGTCTTTCCCGAGGACCTCGTTAGTTTACCACCTCACCGAGAGATAGAGTTCTCTATTGATTTAGTGCCAGGCACGGCGCCGATTTCTATGGCACCTTACCGTTTTGCTCCAGCAGAGTTGGTTGAGTTGAAAGTTCAGCTCCAGGAATTATTAGATAAGGGCTTTATTCGCCCTAGTGTTTCGCCGTGGGGAGCACCGGCCCTCTTTGCTAAAAAGAAAGATGGTACCTTGAGATTATGTATCGATTACCGGAAGTTGAATCGGGCTACGGCTAGAATAAGTACCCTATGCCCCGTATAGATGATTTGTTTGACCAGTTGAAGGGTTCCCGTTGTTTCTCTAAGATAGACTTGAGATCGGGTTACCACCAGTTGAGGGTCAGGGAGGAGGACATTCCGAAGACGGCATTCCGTACGCGGTATGGCCATTTTGAGTTTCTGGTAATGCCGTTTGGGCTTACCAACGCACCGGCAGTCTTTATGGACTTGATGAACCGGATCTTCCGGGAATTCTTGGATCGTTTTGTAGTCGTTTTTGTGGACGACATTCTTATCTATTCACCTTCAGAGGAGGAGCACGAGGCACACTTGAGAGTGGTGCTTGGGTTGCTTAGAGCCCATAGGCTATATGCCAAGTTTGGGAAGTGTGAGTTTTGGCTAGAAGAAGTCAAGTTCTTAGGCCATGTGGTTTCCGGGGAAGGGGTGTCTGTTGATACATCCAAGACTGAGGCAGTGCAAGATTGGGCACAGCCTAAGAGTGTGTTCGAGATCCGCAGTTTTCTGGGATTAGCTGGGTATTACCGTCGGTTTGTGAAAGATTTCTCCAGGTTAGCTTCACCGTTGACTAGATTGACTCGGAAGGGAGTCAAATTTGTATGGAGTGAGACTTGTGAAAAGTCGTTCCAAGAGCTGAAAGTTAGATTGACCATCGCTCCAGTTTTGATTATTCCAGAGAGAGGGTTGGGTTATGCAGTCTATTGTGATGCCTCACGAGAGGGTTTGGGTTGTGTGTTGATGCAAGAGGGGAAAGTGGTAGCTTATGACTCACGTCAGTTGAAAATTCACGAGAAGAATTACCCTACACACGACCTAGAGTTAGCAGCTGTGATCTTTGCCTTGAAAATCTGGAGGCACTACCTTTATGGTGAGAGATTCGAGGTGTTCTCGGATCACAAGAGTCTGAAATATCTGTTTTCACAGAAAGACTTGAATTTGAGGCAGAGGAGGTGGATGGAGGTTATTGAGGATTATGACTTCGAGTTGCACTATCACCTAGGGAAGGCCAATGTTGTGGCCGATGCCCTTAGCAGGAAATCCATTAGTGATGTAGCTTGTATAGCCCTCCGGGAGTGGGAGATGTTGGGGGCGATTGGCGAGTTTGATTTGCGTCTGGGCGAATCCGTTGAGGCTGCGGCCTTGTTTTCTGTTGTTGCGCAGCCTACACTTGTGACTCGAGTGTTGGAGGCACAGAGAGGTGACCTTGAGGTAGAATCCCTCCGAGAGAAAATCTCCAGTGGGAAGGTAGAGAAGGGCCTGACGGTGTATCCCGACCAGAGTGTGAGATACCGAGACCGTTTGTTTGTGCCGGAGTCTTGCCGAGAGGAAGTACTCCGAGAGTTTCATCATTCGCGCCTTGCGGTGCATCCGGGAGGTACTAAGATGTATCAGGACTTAGGCCGCCAGTTTTGGTGGCGGGGTATGAAGAGAGACGTGGCAATCTTCGTGTCTAAGTGCCTTACTTGTCAGCAAGTGAAGGCCGAGCATCAGAGGCCAGCGGGTTTGTTGCAACCCTTGCCTATTGCAGAGTGGAAGTGGGAGCATGTCACTATGGACTTTGTTGTAGGTCTTCCGAGGACTCAGCGGGGTAGTGATGCTATTTGGGTGGTTGTAAACCGGTTGACTAAGTCGGCGCACTTCATTCCTATGCGCGTGAGAGATTCAGTAGATCATCTTGCCGACTTGTATATTCGGGACATAGTGAGGTTACACGGGGTCCCAGTGACGATTGTCTCAGATAGAGACCCTCGTTTTACTGCTAGGTTGTGGCAGAGTTTGCAGAGTGCTTTGGGCACTAAGTTGACCTTTAGTACAACGTATCATCCTCAGACTAATGGGCAGTCCGAGCGTACCATTCAGATCCTTGAGGATATGCTTCGGGGTTGTGTCCTTGATTTCAGTGGGACGTGGGAGAGGCACTTACCATTGGTGGAGTTTGCCTACAACAACAGTTTTCAGTCTAGCATCGGTATGGCACCGTTTGAGGCCTTGTATGGCCGACCGTGTAGGTCTCCAGTTTGTTGGGCCGAGGTGGGTGATGCACCTCTGTTGGGTCCGGAGTTGGTTAGGGAGACGACGGAGAAAGTTGAGCTTATCCGTAGGAGGCTTGTTACAGCCAAGAGTCGTCAGAAATCCTATGCTGACCGTAGGAGGAGGGCCGTTGGCGTTTGAGATGGGTGACCATGTCTTTCTGAAGATATCACCCAGGCAAGGTTTGATGAGGTTTGGGAAGAGTGGGAAGCTGTCCCCTCGGTTTATTGGTCCTTTTGAGATCCTTGAGAGGATTGGTGAGGTTGCTTATCGTTTAGCTTTGCCACCACAGTTATCCGGAGTTCATGACGTGTTTCATGTGAGTATGCTTCGGAAGTATGAGCCGGATCCATCACATGTATTGGATTGGACCGACTTAGAGGTAGATGAGGATGCCTCGTATGAGGAGAGACCGGTTCGGGTCTTGGATAGGCGGGATCAAGTCCTGCGTGGCAAGACCATTCCCTTTAGTGAAGGTTTTGTAGAAACATCACGGAGTGGAGGAGGCCACTTGGGAACGTGAGTTGGAAGTCCCGAGAGAAGTATCCGGACCTATTTGTGGATGTTTAAACATATAATGTATGTATTGTTGTATTGTTGAACTTTAAGACCGTTAAATATGTTTTAAGTGGTAAAACATGGCACATGTTTTGGTTAATGATAGTAGTTGGAAACTTGCCTCAAATGGAAGTTGGTATAACATTGCATATGTTGAATGTATAGTAGAACTGGAAATGTATCATGATTATTGCTTATGATATGAATTGTGAACCATGTGTGTTGGAAATGGTTGAAATGGAAAGAAAATGCATGTTGAAATATATGTATAGTGTATTGCCTCTTGATAAGAGATGGAATGACCGGTAATGGGTCGAACTGCTGAATGTTGTAATATAACATTGTTTAAAATGGACAAAAACTTGCTTTTCAAAAACTTGTTCTTAATTTCGGGGACGAAATTCTTTAAGGGGGGGAGGTTATAGCGATCCCGGGTTTACCCCCTTGTTGTACAGTGATCCGGACTTGTGTCCGTAGATGTTAGTAGTTGATTATAATCTTGTTTACCTTCTCATGCTTTGTATTTGAGTTGTGGGATGTGTTGGGCAGGTTTGTTACAGGTTGGTTGAGCTTAGAAACCAAAACTAGTTGCCCAGATTTTGGCCTGTCCGCTCGAGCGGAGCTTTCGACGCTCGAGCGGGGACCTTGTTGTTTCTTGTCCGCTCGAGCGAGGGTTTTGGCGCTCGAGCGGGGAATACACCCATCCAGTATTTCCTGTGTAGTGTTGGGCGCTCGAGCGGGGGATTGGCCGCTCGAGCGGGAGAGACCTGTCTGCAAAAGTGCTGGGAGTGTGCATCCGGCGCTCGAGCGGGGGATTGGCCGCTTGAGCGGGAGTCTGTGAGTGCCGCTCGAGCGGGGGTTTGGCCGCTCGAGCGGGGCGACTGGTTAAAGCTCCGTGTTTGGGTCTTTTTGAATCACTTTTTCACTTTTCTTTCTCTCTCTTACTTTCCCAAAACTCCATTGGAGAGCACCTCACTCTAGAACCAAACTTCTCTCTTAGATTTGATCTAGTAGGAGTTGTCTACTCACTTTTGGCCTTTACAAAAGTTGTGTTGATCGTCGAGGGCTACATTTTAATCTGAAAATTTCGGGATTTAGAGCATTTTGATTTTCGTCATCTTCACCCTTTGAGCTCCGAATTTGAGGTAGGGATATCCTACTCCTCTTTATGGATTTTGTCTTTGAATTTTAGCATTTTGATATGTTGGTGTTGTTGGGTAATTTTGAGAAACTTTGGGCCTTTTGTGTAATTTTACAAAAGTTGGGATTTTATTTATAATGAACCTAGAGGCATGTTTGGTGTAGAAACATGGGTTTAATGTTGAAATGGTGATAGAAAATGGAACCTAAGGGTTGTAATGTTAATTATGGAAAATGCCCTAATTACATTGATTAATTAATTGGGATAATTAATTGTAAGAAATGAGGAATTGAAGTGTGTGGGATTAAAGGGTGTAGTTGAATTACTTATCACTCACCGAATTGAAATGTTGATTTTATATCCATTTGTTGCATTTATTTTCTGTATAGAAATAACTGCTTTGGGCTATCGGTGGAGGATAGTCTTGATTGTTGTAGACAATGTATGATGATTAGGCAAACTAAAACTGATCATTGAAATGTGTCATTGAGTGTGACGATTGAAGGAATACATTAAATTTATGTATTGATTGATGTGTATAATAATTGTTTATATGCATTGTGTGTTGTGTTGGAGGAGATAGGGGATGTACTCCACGGTTTAGGGGATGATAGGGGATGGACCTCTAAACCGGATGTTGTTTGGGAGAAGATAGGGGATGGACTCCGGAGATATAGCTCATATGCTTATCTAGCGATGTGTTGACACAGCTCATATGCTTGTCTTTGGAAGTGTGATATTGCTCTTATGCATGTCTTTGGAGGTATTGATATAGCTAGTATGCTTGTCTTTTGTGAAATGGGAAATTGTTGGACATGAGCTACTGTCCCACATAAGTTGTTGGCCAGGTTCTGAGCCATGGTTATGAATTGAGAATTTGTAAGGAAATGGAAAGTATAAAGTGTTGGCCACCTATCAACTGCTAATCTTTTAGTCATTATTCATAACTGGTTTAGTGTATTTCTACTGGGCTGTGGCTCACCCTATATGGGAACATCATTTTCAGGTACAGGTAGCATGCCACCTCCAAGGACATAGCTTGGGAGGCTAGGGGCGAGCAGACTTTTTGTTGTCTTCTTTTTATGTATTACATGTAAATTCAAGCCAAGGGCTTAATGTGTAAATGAGTTAGTACTCTACTTTTTGTAACCAAGTGTTAACTTGGAAAGCTGTAAGCCCTTAGGGCATTTGCTTTTGTTGTTAACATGTAATACTTTTGTAATGAAACTCTGTTAATGGAAGAATGTGGATCTTTTATATATCAATGCATGTCTATATTGTTGGGTTTTATGTTGTTATTTTGAGGGCGTTACAACTTGGTATCAGAGCGTACCGGGTTCGAATACTTTGGGTACGTGGGAAGTGATTAGAATCACAATGGGTTTGTCTCGCTTGAAAGAGACTTAGGTGTAGAGTCATATGCCATGTGTTTAAATTGATGACATGCTTATGTGGTTATTTGGGTATGGGATTTAATTTCTAGGATGTTGATTGGATCCTTGGGTTTCTGGGAGTCTTGTTGGAAAAGCACTTGATCAATGCTGTTTCCAACCGGAACTCTAGTAACGCCTCGGGACTATCATTATCCGGAAATGAAATTCGTAAGTGCTTATGTGTTTATGTGCTTACGTGGAATGAATTACAGTTGTCCATGCATTAGGACGTGAGTGTTTAGTTTCGGCACACTTGTAAATGTGCTAATGTTCTTCGTTTCCTTTACTAGGATGTCAGGACGGGGAAGAGGTGGAAGGCGTGGTAGACCTGCGAGGCAGGAAGTACCTTTACCGGATGAGATTCTGGCAGTACAGGAGGGGTTGGTCAGGCCAATGTGGCCGAGCCAGCGGGTCAGCAGGCTATGAGTGCCTTGGCCCGGGAGATCGCAGGGGCTTTAGGGATTCTCCGAGCTGGGAATCAGGCAGTTGAGGCAGGGCCTTCCTTCTTGAAAAGGGAGTTCTTCCGGTCTAACCCGGAGGAGTTTGTTGGGGATCCTAAGGAGCCACTGAAAGCAGACGAGTGGCTGGAACAGATGAGTAAGACATTCGAGATGCTTGGCATCGAGGATGGAGCACTGAAAGTGACCTTGGCATCCTTCCAGCACTGTTCGCTCGAGCGCCAACAATCCCGCTCGAGCGCGACCCGCTCGAGCGCAAGAAACCCGCTCGAGCATAGAAATCACACCTGTAGAAGTTTTGTAGGGCACCAAAATACTGGGAGTGTGTGATATCCGCTCGAGCGCTCTAAGACCCGCTCGAGCGGAAAGACTAAAAACACAACAACAAGGTTTTAGACCACGGCTCAACCCACCTGCTCGAAACATGCCCAACACATCCTAAAACTCAATCAAATGGAATTAAAGGACAACAACAAGGTAAACACAACTACCAACTCCACGGAACCGAGTCTGGAAAACAACTGAACAGTAAAGGGAATACCGGGGTCGCTATAATAAAATTCTTCACGTTTTATGGATCCAACTAACAAATTTTGTTCCCTAATGGGAATTTTAAATATTTTTAAATTCAAAAATCCAAATCAATATATAGATGCTTTAATTATTTTTTTTTTAAAGATTTTAATAGCCAATTGATTTGATATGATTGTGATTATGTAATGTTTTACAATTGACTGTCTATTTATTTTTTTAAAACTCAAAATCAACAAATTTAGCCATGAAATTGAACAAGATTTAAAAAATCTTACGCAACGTATCTTATTTTTTAATTCAAATTAACAAATTGAGCCAACCGATATTTAAATTGTTGTGAATATAATTTTGGATAAATTTGTAACTAAGGAGGAGGTTCATAAATATTCTTTTTAATTTTTTAAAATCTAAAATAAAAATAAATTTAGCATTTAAATTTATTGAATTTAATCAATAGTTTTGATATAGTTGTATCTGGGTAGGATTTTAAAGAAGGTTAGGCAATAACTGTTATTTAATTCGTTTTAAATCTAAAGATTAACAATGTAAGCCAAATAAATAAAGATTGACTCAAAATTATAAGCCATAAATTGTAAGCCATAATTATAAGCCATAAATTGACTCATTTATAATCCAGAGATCTTTATAATTATAAGCCATAATTATAAGCCCGAAATGGACTCAAAATTAATGAAAAAAAATCAGAATATACTATTTAAAGATAATTAAAAAATAATTACAAAGATTTGTGGGTATAAATAAAGATTTATGGGTATAAATAATTATAAAGATTTCCTTCAACCCCTTTGTTGAAAATTTCCTATGAATATAAGCCAAAATTTCATTCATTATCCCGGATGCTCTACTATTTTCGCTCTTTTCATGCTTGCTTTGCCTTTCACTCAACCACCTCTCTCTACCATCTCTTCTCTTTGATTTGGTTCAACCATTGATAAATCTCTAGCCTTTCCTTTCCATCTTCAACAAGCCTTA
The DNA here is from genome assembly GCA_036172215.1 of Camellia granthamiana. Taxonomy (NCBI): domain Eukaryota; kingdom Viridiplantae; phylum Streptophyta; class Magnoliopsida; order Ericales; family Theaceae; genus Camellia; species Camellia granthamiana. Next base: position 32,381,142 of record CM069904.1, on the reverse strand, counting down.
TCATTAGAAACACCCTTTTCCTTATATAATATATACTGGCATGTGACCCGTGCTATGCACGAGATAAAATAGAAATTAAAAAATGATAGTTTTTCTCATTTTGTCCCCGTAAATTAAAATTATGAAAACGTAAGAGTTTAAACAAAAAATAATTTAATAACTTTCCTGATTTTACAAAGTTAATAAAATTCTTTACTTTTTATGGATCCAACTAACAAATTATAGCGATCCCAGATTTTACCCCTTGTTGTACAGTGATCCGGACTTGGTTCCGTGGATGTTAGCAGTTGTTTATATCTTGTTTACATCCTTTGATACTTCGTATTCGAGTTATAGGATGTGTTGGGCAGGTTTGTTACAGGTTGGTTGTGTTTGGGAGCCAAGTGTTGCTGTCCAGATTTTTGGACCTTCGCTCGAGCGAGAAGTTTGTCGCTCGAGCGAGCTCTTTGTTTTGGTCCTTCGCTCGAGCCAGGGTTTGGTTGCTCGAGCGAGAGAGGAGTTTTGTACCTGGTGGATCGAGCCAGAGTGGATTCGTTCGAGCGAGCGATTGTGTCTGGTTCTGGACCTGAAAGTTGCATTTCTTGGCTCGAGCGAGCTTTTCTTCGCTCGAGCGGTCTGGTTTGTTTTCGCTCGAGCGAGCAGTCCGTCGCTCGAGCGTGCGTCTGGTTACAGACCTGAGGGTTTGAGTTGTTGGCTCGAGCGAGCATTTTGTCGCTCGAGCGTGCTTCTGGGTTGTTGGCTCGAGCGAGACCTTCTTGGCTCGAGCGAGAGTTTTCTGTGTCTGGTCGCTCAAGCGACCAAGTCTTCGCTCGAGCGAGCCTGTTTTATATCAGCGGGCAGCAGCGATTTTTAACATCAGTTTTTCATTTCCTTTTCTTTTCAAACCCTAGATCTGAGACTCTCTCTCTCTAAACTTACTCTCTCTCTAAGATTTGATCTCTCTAGAGTGTGAATCTACCCTAGGGCCTTTATTAAAAAGATAGAGGGTGTTGAGAGCTTTGTTTTAATCTGAAAAAGTTGGGATTTGGAGCACGTTGGGTTTTGGTCTTCATCTCCATTTGAGCTCAAACTTCAAGGTAGGGATACCCTACTCCTCTTTATGAGCTTTGTCTTTGAATTTTAACATTTTGATATGTTGGGGGTTATTGGGTAATTTTGAGAAAGTTTGGGTCTTTTGTGTAATTTTACAAAAGATGGGGTTTTATACATATGTGAACCTATATGCATGTTTGGCATGGAGAAGTGAGAGAAATGATGGGTTATTGGTAGAAATGGAACCTTAGGGTTGTTGTTGTTAATTATGGGAAATGCCCTAATTACATTGATGAATTAATTTGTGAAGTTAATTTGAGAAATGAGAAATTGAGTTAAAAATGTTGGAATTGATAATGTATGGAATTAAAGGGTGTAGTTGGATTATTTATCATTCACCAAATTGAAATGTCAATACTTTATCCATTTGATGCATTTATTTTTTGTTTAGAGATAACTGCTTTGGGCTATCGGTGGAGTATAGTCTTGATTGTTGTAGACAATGCATGATGATTAGGCAAATTAAAACTAATCGTTTGAGCATGTTAATGAACATAGCGATTGGAATAATACATTAATTTTATGTATTGGATGATTGTATATAACCTATGTGTATATACATTGTGTGTATGGGAGGAGATAGGGGACGTACTCCACGGTTTAGGGGAAGATAGGGTATGGACCTCTAAACCGGATTGTGTGTGACATTGATACAGCACTACCATGTGTATCAAGTGTTGACTATGGAAGTGTTCAAGTTGATTTGATATAGCACTAAAATGTATATCGTTATCAATTGTGAAATATGGAAGTGTTTCTATGTTATGTTGATACAGCACCAAAATGTGTATCTTCGGTAAAGTACAAAAGTGATTTAATGATGAGTTGCATTCTCATTAAATTATTTGGCTAAGTGTTGAGCCTTGTTTCAAACTCAACGTTGAAAAAGAAGTGGAAAAGGAATTGTTACATGGACTTAAATGTCATGAAACCGGAACGTGGTGTAAGTGGATGTATCTGTGTTGACCATCTATCAACTGCTAATCTTTTAGTCACTGTTCATAGTTGGTTTAGTGTATTTCTACTGGGCTATGGCTCACCCTTTATGGGACATTATTTTCAGGTACATGTAGCATGCCACCTCCAAGGACATAGCTTGGGAGGCTAGAGGCAGACAGACTTTTTGGTTGTTTGATTTCCTTTTGATGTATTACATGTAATTTCAAGCCAAGGGCTTAATGTGTATTGGAGTTAGTACTCTTTTTTTTTTGTAACCAAGTGTTAACTTGGAAAGCTGTAAGCCCGTAGGGCATTTGCTTTTGTTGTTAATATGTAATACTTTTGTAATGAATTACTCTGACGAATAGAATGATGGCTATCTTTCATATAAATGCATATCGAGATTGATGGGTTTAATGTTATTATTTTGAGGGCGTGACACAAATTTTGTTCCCTAATGGGAATTTTGAATATTTTTAAATTCAAAAATCAAAATCAATATATAGATGCTTTAATTTATTTATTTTTTAAAGATTTTAATAGCCAATTGATTTGATATGATTGTGATTATGTAATGTTTTACAATTGACTATCTATTTATTTTTTTAAAACTCAAAATCAACAAATTTAGCCATGAAATTGAACAAGATTTAAAAAATCTTAAGCAACGTATCTTATTTTTTAATTCAAATTAACAAATTGAGCCAACCGATATTTAAATTGTTATTAATATAATTTTGGATAAATTTGTAACTAAGGAGGAGGTTCATAAATATCCTTTTTAATTTTTTAAAATCTAAAATAAAAATAAATTTAGCGTTTGAATTTATTGAATTTAATCAATAGTTTTGATATAGTTGTATCTGGGTAGGATTTTAAAGAAGGTTAGGCAATAACTGTTATTAAATTCGTTTTAAATCTAAAGATTAACAATGAGAGCCAAATAACTGTTCGGTCTCTTCTTGGCGCCCAACTGTGCTCGGCTACTGTCATAATTCTGCCTCTTCCTCTGGTTCTCTCCCGAGCTCTGGTATCTGTTCAAGTTAGCCTCGGCCAAAATGGCTTTGTCCAATACTTCGGCGTAGGTCGGTAGGTCGTGCAAGTTAACCCGATCTTGAATCGGTGCTCGGAGTCCACTTTCAAACTTCCTTGCCTTCATGTACTCATCGTTAGCCATGTGAGGTACAAACCTCACTAATTCAGTAAAGGCACGATCATATTCTGCTACTGTTCGGTTGCCCTGAGACAAGGTCTGAAATTCCGTAGCCTTACGGTTCCGTACACTTAATGGAAAGTGTTTCTTGTAGAACAACTCCAAAAATCTGGTCCAGGTTAAGTCTGGGTTCCTTTCTCGAACCATCAACCACCATCTGCGAGCGTCATCATCCAATGTGAAGGTTGCCAATGTCACCTTCTGAGTGTCAGTGCTAGGGAAGATCTCAAACAGCTTTTCCATTTCCAAAGCCCATGCCTCAGCCTTCATCGGCTCTATACCTCCAGAGAATCTCGGTGGTCTCATCTTCTTAAACTCCCTGATCAAAGCTATTGTGCCATCCCCATATAAGGCTGGCTGTGGGGCGACTTGTGGCACTGGGGGAGGTGGAGGCGGAACTACATTTCGGCCGTTTGTCTGCTCGGCCTGAGTCGAAGTAGCACTAGCATACGGCTGCCTGGTTTGTCTCATCTCGCGGGCCAAACCTTCAAATAACCTTTCCAGTCGGTCCAATCTGTCTTCGGGCCTATCTCGGCCAAGTGGAGGTCTACCTCTCCTCATGATGCTATGAGTTTACAAAGTGTGACTTTTAAGCAAAACAAGCAAATAATCACATAGGCAAGCAACAAACAAACATGTCAAGACAATGCACACCTTGTTCAAGTAGCAAGCACTATGATGCAGTCTTAACATCTTTCTAAGGGGAATCCTATGCTCTTTAGGACTCAAGGTGTGTGAATAACGTACTATGAGGAACTTGTGCTCTGATACCACTCTGTCACGACCCCAAACCGCCCCTAGTAGTTTGGTGCCGAGATGGCCAGTAAATCCGAGATTCACCAAAGGCCTCTTACAAAAGTTCACACACAACAGAGCATAACATATGGGGCTTACAAGTGCGGAAGCAATAAATCAAATATAAATGGTCCATAAGAGCAGTGCATAGATCAAATGGGATGACATACAGAACATGACTGCACTTCGGCAGCTAACAAAACAAAAGTCAAGTTACATCCTGATCAAAAGGCTTCTCAGCCGACATATACAACATACAACGATTACAAGCAAAGAAGCATAATTTTCAAGATCTGCCGACGTAAATACACAATGCCGAGGTAATCACAAAACAAGGCCGATATATGCAAAAATCCCAAAACAAGCTTTACAAGTACTTCTAGGCGTCGTCGCCGCCCTGCTCATCACCTACATATATATAGAGAGGGGTGAGCTTAGGAACTCAGTGAATGGTACTAGAAATAAAGGTTTGCATGAATAATAGCCGAAGTCTTTCAAAACAAAGCATACCAAACCATTCAAGTGTTAGCCGAGGTTCCATCCGAAGCAAAACATAGCAAGTTACATCAAATCAAGAGATGAACCGTATTCATCTAGCAAGTCTTACAAGTCAAAGCATTTCCGAGATCATGCAAGTAGTAGCCGAGGTCCTCCTCCAGGCAATTCATAACAAGCTGTATCAAGTCAAGGGGGTGAACCATATTCATCAAGCACAATCTTACCAAACATGTTGCTTATGTGACTTAGGCCCGTAGCCCTTTTTCACTATCTCATGTCGCTTAGGCCCGTAGCCCCTTTTGACCATCTTATGTGACTCAGGCCCGCAGCCCTTTTTCACCAAGCGGTGCTGCGAAAGTTTAAAGTCCTCTAGCACAAGGGACTGGTGTTACTTAGGCCCGTAGCCCGCTTTAACACTTATCTTTTCAAGAAAGGACCGTATCCTTTTTAACAAGATGGTACTGCGAAAGTTTAGAGTCCTCCAGTACAAGGGACTTTCTAAGGATATCAAAACAAGGCTCAAACTCATTACAAGGACATCATCAAGGCAAGCTCATACTTACCCTTTTTAACTCTTAGTGCTGCGAAAGTTTAACGTCCTCCAGCACAAGGGACTTTCAAGAATACCATCAAACAAGCTCATATTCATCACATCAAAATAGGCTAGTCATTCATGCGTAGCAAATACTTTTATCAAGCGAAACAAGCAAGATTTATCCAAAAGCTTTATAACATAGCTTTATTAAAAGCACCACTCACCTCGGTCTTCAAGTGTAGGCTCAAGCAAAGATCAAAGTCCTACAATCACATGGCAAATCATATTCTCAAAACGAGCTTCGTATGCACATAAGGATCTCGGCACTCTCGCCGGATCCAAGTCAAAAGCAAAGCAAAGTATGTCAAGAGTCAAAATGCTATTTTTCCATCTCATGGAAACATACTGGGTACAATCCAGCCTAGCCGAGGTCCCACACCTCCTCGCCGAGGTGTGAACCCGATGGCCAAGTACAAAACGAAGTCGGGGAAAACCTGGGTTTCCCTTTGAAGAATGCTAAGGACAATTAATCAAGAACATCAAGAACATGCATGCTGGAAATCATAACTTTTATGCATTCAAAATCTGAGGTCCCATGTAAGAGCTCAAAACATGGACCTGGCTCCCGTACAAAAGCATGCAGGAACGAACACAAAAACATAGTTCCTGTTCCAAACTTTCGGATCAAAACAAGACTTTATTCAAGAACACATGAATATCATCTATTTCATTCAAAACCAACTTCAAATCGTTGCATGGCATGCAAAACAAACTCAATCATGCAATGCAGCTTGATAACCAATAAGAACAAGTCAAGTAGAGCAAGAATCTCACCTCAAGGCTCAAATCTAACGGTTTGATCTTCCAAGATCAAGCTCGAACTCCACTTCTCTCTCTAGAGTTCTTCCTTCAACTTGAGAGCTTCTCTCTCTAAAACAAAACAAAGATTGAGACAAAATGATTTGTCTCTAAGGCTGTCTGCTGCTTAAAGCTTCAGCTCGGACACGTGTCGTCACCGGGTTGGCTCAGCCCAAAAGGTGACTGATTGACAAGACAAGTCTCTGACAAAGCGTACTCAACACGCTGAGGCGAAGCGTGTCGGCAATCAAGGACATCGGCCAAGGTGAAATCCTCGGCAACTGGATAACAAAGACGTCGGCTAGGGAGGACGACACTTGACTAAGCTGTACCACACCTTGGCCTGGGTGTGCCACATCTCGGCCTAGGTCATACCTGCCCCAGGTAAGGAGTACTAATGCAAAACATCTCGGCCTAGGCTCTAAGCACTCCGGCCCAAAGGGTTACATCTCGGCAAGCCTGCCGAGGTGAAGGTGAAGGTCAACCAAGGTTCCAAAACGATTCTAAGTATAAAAGTTCAAAAGTGAACTAATGCTCAAGGTGATCTCGGCCACGACCGAGCAAGGATCAAAATCAAACAAGCAATACTTAAACATGGCAAGTCGAAACAAGATCAATAAGGTTCATAACACATCAAGACAAGATCATACACAGATGTATGCAAGTATAGCTAAGTCGAGAATGAGGGTTGTTACAAATACCTTTGTTGAAAATTTCTTATAAATATAAGCCAAAAATTTCTTTCATTATCCCGGATGCTCTACCATTTTCTCTCTTTTCATGTTTGCTTTGCCTTTCACTCAACCACCTCTCTCTACCATCTCTTCTCTTTGATTTGGTTCAACCATTGATAAATCTCTAGCCTTTCCTTTCCATCTTCAACAAGCCTTGTCAGTAGAAACACCCTTTTTGTTATATAATATATACTGGTATGTGACCCGTGCTATGCACGGGATAAAATAGAAATTAAAATATGATAGTTTTTCTCATTTTGTCCCCGTAAATTGAAATTATGAAAACGTAAGAGTTTAAACAAAAAATAATTTAATAACTTTCCTGATTTTACAAAGTTAATAAAATTCTTTACTTTTTATGGATCCAACTAACAAATTTTGTTCCCTAATGGGAATTTCGAATATTTTTAAATTTAAAAATCAAAATCAATATATATATGCTTTAATTTATTTTTTTTTAAAGATTTTAATTGCCAATTGGTTTGATATGATTGTGATTATGTAATGTTTTACAATTGACTATCTATTTATTTTTTTAAAACTCAAAATCAACAAATTTAGCCATGAAATTGAACAAGATTTAAAAAATCTTAAGCAACGTATCTTATTTTTTAATTCAAATTAACAAATTGAGCCAACCGATATTTAAATTGTTGTTAATATAATTTTGGATAAATTTGTAACTAAGGAGGAGGTTCATAAATATTCTTTTTAATTTTTTAAAATCTAAAATAAAAATAAATTTAGCGTTTGAATTTAATCAATAGTTTTGATATAGTTGTATCTTGGTAGGATTTTAAAGAAGGTTAGGCAATAATTGTTATTAAATTCGTTTTAAATCTAAAGATTAACAATGTAAGCCAAATAAATAAAGATTGACTCAAAATTAGAAGCCATAAATTGTAAGCCATAATTATAAGCCATAAATTGACTCATTTATAATCCGGAGATCTTTATAATTATACGCCCAAAATGGACTCAAAATTAAAGAAAAAAAATCGGAATATATGATTTAAAGATAATTAAAAAATAATTACAATGATTTGTGGGTATAAATAATTATAAATATTTCCTTCAACCCCTTTGTTGAAAATTTCCTATAAATATAAGCCAAAAATTTCTTTCATTATCCCGGATGCTCTACCATTTTCTCTCTTTTCATGCTTGCTTTGGCTTTCACTCAACCACCTCTCTCAACCATCTCTTCTCTATGATTTGGTTCAACCATTGATAAATCTCTAGCCTTTCCTTTCCATCTTCAACAAGCCTTCTCATTAGAAACACCCTTTTCCTTATATAATATGTACTGGCATGTGACCCGTGCTATGCACGGCATAAAATAGCAATTAAAAAATGATAGTTTTTCTCATTTTGTCCCCGTAAATTGAAATTATGAAAACGTAAGAGTTTAAACAAAAAATAATTTAATAACTTTCCTGATTTTACAAAGTTAATAAATATAGCGATCCCGGTTCTTTCTCCTTTGGTTGTTGTATCCGGACTTAGTTCCGTGGATGCTGGTTGTGGTTTTGAACTTGTTTCTATCCTTCAATTCTTTAAATTTGAGTTGTAGAATGTTTTGGACTTGTTTGTTATAGGTTGGGTGTGATTGGGAGCAAGAGGTTGCTGCCCAGGTGTCCAGTCCTTCGCTCGAGCGAGGAGTTGGTCGCTTGAGCGAGCTTCTGTTTTGGGTCCTTCGCTCGAGCGAGGATTTGGTCGCTCGAGCGAGGGTGGGTCTTTGTGTCTGGTGGCTCGAGCCAGGGTGACTTCGCTCGAGCGCAGATTGCGTCTGGGTAAAACCTGAAGGTTGTGTTTCTTGGCTCGAGCGAGCTTTTCTTCGCTCGAGCGAGCTGGTTAGTTCTTCGCTCGAGCGAGCTTTTTGTCGCTCGAGCGAGCTTCTGGTTTGTTGGCCGAATGGGAGTTTTCTGTGTCTAGTCGCTCGAGCGACCAGGTCTTCGCTCGAGCGAGCCTGTCGTATTTCAGTAGGCAGCAGCGGGGAAAAAGAGCATTTTTCTCCTTCTTTCATCTTTGAAACCCTAGCAGCTGAGAGCTTCTCTCTCTAAACATATCCTCTCTCTAGATTTCATCTCTTTCTTGTATGAATCCATCTTAGGTCCTTTGTTAATAAGATAGAGGGTGTTGAGGGCTTCGATTTAATCGGAACAATTGTGGATTTGGAGCACTTTGATTTCGTGTCATCTTCTCCATTCGAGTTCTCCTTTGAGGTAGGGATTCTCCTTGGTCTTTTACAATACTCCGTCTATAGATAGACATGTGGTTATTTTGTATTGCATGAAAATGGTGTCATGTTGGATTTTGTATAAACTCATGAGGTTGAACTTTGGGTTAGTTATTGGATTTGGATCTATGATGTTTAGATGTGCTTTGGGGCTAATTGGGTGTTAATTAGCTAGTTGTTGTTGAAAGGAGAGGAAACCCTAATGTTTATTGATTTAATAATTTAATAGAGGGGTTTGATCTTTGGGTAAATAATTGGGTATTTTGGGCTTTTAATTGAAGCTATTGTTGATTGTAGTAGATAATTGACCCTTTTGAATTTATATTGTGAAGAGGGAGGAAAACCCTTGTATAATGATTATGATTTAATTGGTATAATTAAATTGGAGTAGCTTTGAAAGGAATGTGGTAGATAAAAATGAGTTTTGGCCTTGTTGCCTTTGGATTTGACTTTGTGGAAACAAAAGGAGTAAAGTTGGTTTTGAACAATAAAAAGGAAGTTGGTTTTGTGGTGACAAAAAGGAAATGGAATTGTTTTTGTGAAAAGGAAGAAAGTATTTTTGAAATAAGTTTGGAAATTGGATTGTTGGATTTTGAATGTTGAACACACATGTAGGTGTTGTATCTTTAACTATCATGTTAATGTTGTTGTTGAGTTTGTGATTCATGATAATTGAGTATGTTTATAGATGTACAATATGCATGCATCTAGAGGTTTTGTCCTTGGTCATCGGTGGAGGATGACACGGTTGTGTTGGATTGTCGTGTATATATTACACCATTGTTGATTGAACATCATATGTGATGGAATGCTGAGATACATTATATATGTATACTGGTTAGGGAGGAGAGAGGTGTTGTACTCCGGGGTGTGTGAGAAGATAGGGGATGGACTCCACACACATGTGTGTTCATGTACTTTAACACGTTGCTATTGTTGTGGTAGTTTATGTATGTGCATTATACATGTTGGATATGCCTTGTGTGCATGATTGTGGATGGCGTTATATGCCGCGCTTATAATCGGAGGTACCGTTACCTTCCAGCTAGCGCCTGGAGAACTGTATGCGCTAATAATGAGAGGCACCATACCCTTCCAGCTAGCGCCTGGTAAACTGGCAGTTTGACTTACTATGCTTATGGCTAGTAGAGTGAAGTTGGTTGTAGTTGTTTCAGTATATCTTTGGTTTACTAAGTATAAAGTTAGTAGAGCAAAGTGGAATGGTTGTTGTTTCGTTGTAATTAAAAATATCATATATTTGATTGGTTATCGTTCGAAGGACTGAGTTATTCCATTGATTGATTGTATACATGTTGGTGGGTTGTAAATTTATATTTTACAAGGTTATGCATGTATAGTTATGATAGTGGTGGAAATGAACCAAAATGCTTTTGTCTCCTGGGAAGTGTAAAGGAGAGTGAATGTTTTAGAGATAAACATGTTTGAGAGGGGTACATCTGTGTACGTATAGAAAGGGAAGAGAGTATCGGGCTTAGTGAGATTGTTTCCTAAGTGATTGTTAATGTTATGAAAGATTGGGAATAGGGGATTAATGGAAGGAAAATGGAAAGGTAAATCATTTGTAACGTTGAATGAAATGGTTGTTTTCGAGAAAAGTTCATACATATATATATATTTTGTATAAACTGTCACATTACTATTCTAGGATGAGAATGAGTGTTCATGATCATAGCTATCTGTAAGTTGTTATTGTTAAAGATCATGTTGAGTTCCCTACTGGACTATATGTTCATCCCACGTTGTTGAATCTTTTTCAGGTATTAAGCAGGTTGAGCTGCAAGATTTGGATTTTCTTAATTGTTGGCCACGGGGCCTCTTTGTTGTTGGCGGAATGCCATATGTGTACAAGGGTTACACCCTTCGTTTGATTTATTGTTGTAAGCCTAAGGGCAACTTATTTCGAATGTTCATGTTGTATTAAATTTTCATTCGAATGAGAGAATTGTTGTTCATTACTTTTATTGAACATTTGAGTTTATATCCGCATGTTATCTCTGAAATTGAATTAAGTTAATGGATTTGGTAATGACTTCGAGTAATAAAAAGTGGGGCGTGACAATAAAATTCTTTGCTTTTTATGGATCCAACTAACAAATTTTGTTCCCTAATGGGAATTTTGAATATTTTTAAATTCAAAAATCAAAATCAGTATATAGATGCTTTAAATTTTTTTTTTTTTAAAGATTTTAATAGCCAATTGATTTGATATGATTCTGATTATGTAATGTTTTACAATTGACTATCTATTTATTTTTTAAAAAGCTCAAAATCAACAAATTTAGCCATGAAATTGAACAAGATTTAAAAAATCTTAAGCAACGTATGTTATTTTTTAATTCAAACTAACAAAATGAGCCAACTGATATTTAAATTGTTGTTAATATAATTTTGGATAAATTTGTAACTAAGGAAGACGTTCATAATTATTCTTTTTAATTTTTTAACATCTAAAATAAAAATAAATTTAGCGTTTGAATTTATTGAATTTAATCAATAGTTTTGATATAGTCGTATCTGGGTAGGATTTTAAAGAAGGTTCGACAATAACTGTTATTAAACTCGTTTTAAATCTAAAGATTAACAATGTAAGCCACATAAATAAAGATTGACTCAAAATTATAAGCCATAAATTGTAAGCCATAATTATAAGCCATAAATTGACTCATTTATAAGACAGAGATCTTTATAATTATAAGCCATAATTATAAGCCCGAAATGGACTCAAAATTAATGAAAAAAAATCAGAATATACTATTTAACGATAATTAAAAAATAATTACAAAGATTTATGGGTATAAATAATTATAAAGATTTCCTTCAACCCCTTTGTTCAAAATTTCCAATAAATATGAGTGAAAAATTTCTTTCATTATCCCGGATGCTCTACCATTTTCTCTCTTTCCATGCTTGCTTTGCCTTTCACTCAACCACCTCTCTCTACCATCTCTTCTATTTGATTTGGTTCAACCATTGATAAATCTCTAGCCTTTCGTTTCCATTTTCAGCAAGCCTTGTCATTAGAAACACCCTTTTCCTTATATAATATATACTGGTATGTGACCCGTGCTATGCACGGGATAAAATAGAAATTAAAAAATGATAGGTTTTCTCATTTTGTCCCCGTAAATTGAAATTATGAAAACGTAAGAGTTTAAACAAAAAATAATTTAATAACTTTCCTGATTTTACAAAGTTAATAAAATTCTTTACTTTTTATGGATCCAACTAACAAATTTTGTTCCCTAATGGGAATTTCGAATATTTTTAAATTCAAAAATCAAAATCAATATATAGATGCTTTAATTTTTTTTTTTTTAAAGATTTTAATAGCCAATTGATTTGATATGATTGTGATTATGTAATGTTTTACAATTGACTATCTATTTATTTTTTTAAAACTTAAAATCAACAAATTTAGCCATGAAATTGTGCAAGATTAAAAAAATCTTAAGCAACGTATCTTATTTTTTAATTCAAAGTAACAAATTGAGCCAACTGATATTTAAATTGTTGTTAATATAATTTTGGATAAATTTCTAACTAAGGAGATGGTTCATAAATATTCTTTCTAATTTTTTCAAATCTAAAATAAAAATAAATTTTGCTGTTGAATTTATCGAATTTATTCAATAGTTTTGATATAGTCGTATCTGGGTAGGATTTTAAAGAAGGTTCGGCAATAACTGTTATTTAATTCATTTTAAATCTAAAGATTAACAATGTAAGCCAAATAAATAAAGATTGACTCAAAATTATAAGCCATAAATTGTAAGACATAATTATAAGCCATAAATTGACTCACTTATAATCCAGAGATCTTTATAATTATAAGCCCGAAATGGACTCAAAATTAATGAAAAAAAAAATCAGAATATACTATTTAAAGATAATTAAAAAATAATGACAAAGATTTATGGGTATAAATAATTATAAATGTAGCGACCCCGGTCTTTTCCCCATTTGATTATTGTATCCGGACTTACGTTCCGTGGATTCCGTTGTTATATTTGTTGTTGTTGTCCTTTAATTCCTTATTCTTGGGTTATAGGATGTGTTTAGCAGGTTGGTTGCAGATTGGTTGGGTTTAGAAACCAAGTCTGCATGTTCAGTTTTTGGCTTGGTCGCTCGAGCGAGCTTCTCTTCGCTCGAGCGAGGTCTTCGTTTTTGGTTCGTCGCTCGAGCGAGCTTTCCTTGGCTCGAGCGAGCAATTGCATCTAGCCTTAGACCTGAGAGCAGTGATTCTTGGCTCGAGCGAGCTTTTCTTCGCTCGAGCGAGCTGGTTTGTCTTTGGCTCGAGCGAGCTTCTCTCCGCTCGAGCGAGGTCAGTTTCCTGTGTCTGGTCGCTCGAGCGACCAGGTCTTCGCTCGAGCGAGCCTGTCCAGTTTATAAACTCAGCAGCGGGGAAAAATAACATTTTTCTCCTTCTTTCTTCCTTGAAACCCTAGCAGCCGAGAGTCTCTCTCTCTAAACATACTCTCTCTCTAGATTTCATCTCTTTCTTCTATAAATCCATCCTAGGTCCTTTGTTAAAAAGGTAGAGGAGAGTGAGGGCTACATTTTAATCTGAAGAATTGTGGATTTGGAGCACTTGGATTTCGGGTCAATCTTCTCCATTTGGGTTCTCCTTTGAGGTAGGGATTCTCCTTGTTTCTTTTCAATACTCCATCTATAGATAGACATGTGGTAGTTTTTGTATTGCATAAAAACAGTATATCATGTTGGATTTATTAAAAATCATGAGGTTGAACCTTGGGTTGACTGTTGGAGTTGGGTTTATTATCATTAGTTATGGTTTAGGCTAATTGGGGTGTTAATTAGCATGTTGTTATTGAAAGTAGAGAAAACCCTAATTTTATTTGATTGAATAAATTAATAGAGGGGTTTTGATCGTTGGGCAAATACTTATGTATTTTGGGTCTTCAATGTGATCATTGTTGTTTGTTGTTAATAATTGAGCCTTTTAGGTCAATATTGAGAAAGATGGAGGAAAACCCTAGTTTAATGATTATAACTTAATTTGCATAATTGAATTGGAGTGGCTTGGAAAAGAATGTAATGGGTTAAAATGAGTTATGGTCTTATTGTCCAGGGAATTGAATTTGTGAAGGCAGAAGGTATGAGAGTTGGATTATTGTAATATGAGTGTTGAACACACATATGTGGAGGTTGTATCTTTAACTGCCATGTTAGTTTTGTTGAAGGGTTTGTGGTCTCATGATAATTGAGTCTGTTAATAGATGTACAACATACCTGCATCTAGAGGTTTTGTCCTTGGTCATCGGTGGAGGATGACACGGTTGTGTTGAATTGTTGTGTATGTATTACACCATTGATTGTTGTGTATATGACGTTGTGTTTATACGCATTATTTGGTTTTGGAGGAGATAGGGGATGAACTCCCGGTTTAGGGGAAGAAAGGGGATGGACTTCTAAACCGAATTTGTTGGAGGGTTTAGGGGAAGAAAGGGGATGGACCTCTAAACCAGATTTGTTGGGAGGAGAAAGGGGATGGACTCCACTAGCATCACATATATGTGTGCTTATTGTTAATAGAAGTATTTCTATTTATTGTTGATATGATACATTACCACCATGTGTATCAGTTGGGAAGTAAGGAAGTGAATGTGGTTATGATTGATACAATACCAGCATGTGTATTTTCTTATGTTATAGAGAGGTTTAACTTAATTTGTTATCCCTGTTAAATTATTGTTAATAAGAGATGAAATTTCCCGTTGAGATATTTGGCCAGGTTCTGAGCCATAGGTGGAAGGTAAGATGTGCCATAGACAATGTGTCATAGGCAATATAGATATTCGTGTCATGAAAATTGTAATTGGAATATAGTGTGTTAACCATGTATCAGCTTGTCTTTTAGAAGTGTAAAGAGAATCAAACATTTTAGAAATATGTTCTAGAAAGGCACATCTGTTGTATGTGTGGAAATTTGAGAATAGTAGTGGTCTTAGTGAATTTATTTTCTAAGTAATTGTTTATGTATGAAAGATTGGGAACGGGGATTAATGAAAGGAAAGGAAAGATGAATCGCTTATAGCGTTTAATGAAATAGTTGTTTTCGAGAAAAGTTCATATATATATATATTTTTGTATAAACTGTCACATTACTATTCTAGTATGAGAATGAGTGTGCATGATCATAGCTATCTGTATTGTTGTTATTGTTGAGGATCCAGTCGAGATCCCTACTGGACTATATGTTCATCCCACGTTGTTGAATCTTTTTCAGGTATTAAGCAGGTTGAGCTGCAGGATTTGGATCTACTCATTTGTTGGCCACGGGGCCTCTTTGTTGTTGGCGGAATGCCATATGTGAAAAAGGGTTACACCCTTCATTTGTTTATTTAAAGGTTGTGAGCCTAAGGGCAATTTATTTGTATGTTCATGTAATGTCTACTTTGCATGCGAATGAGAGTATTGCTAATCATTTCTACAGATTGAATGTATGAGTTTACTTCCGCTTGTTATCTCTGAAATTGAGTTAAGTTGATAAATTTGGTAATGACTTCGAGTAATAAAAAGCGGGGCGTGACAATAAAGATTTCCTTCAACCCCTTTGTTGAAAATTTCCTATAAATATAAGCCAAAAATTTCTTTCATTATCCCGGATGCTCTACCATTTTCTCTCTTTTCATGCTTGCTTTGCCTTTCACTCAACCACCTCTCTCTACCATCTCTTCTATTTGATTTGGTTCAACCATTGATAAATCTCTAGGCTTTCCATTCCATCTTCAACAAGCCTTGTCATTAGAAACACCTTTTCCTTATATAATATATACTGGCATGTGACCCGTGCTATGCACGGGATAAAATAGAAATTAAAAAATGATAGTTTTTCTCATTTTGTCCCCGTAAATTGAAATTATGAGAACGTAAGAGTTTAAACAAAAAATAATTTAATAACTTTCCTGATTTTACGAAGTTAATAAAATTCTTTGCTTTTTATGGATCCAACTAACAAATTTTGTTCCCTAATGGGAATTTCGAATATTTTTAAATTCAAAAATCAAAATCAATATATAGATGCTTTAATTTTATTTTATTTTTTAAACATTTTAATAGCCAATTGATTTGATATGATTGTGATTATGTAATGTTTTACAATTGACTATCTGTTTATTTTTTAAAAACTCAAAATCAACAAATTTAGCCATGAAATTGAACAAGATTTAAAAAATCTTAAGCAACGTATCTTATTTTTTAATTCAAACTAACAAATTGAGCCAACTAATATTTAAATTGTTGTTAATATAATTTTGGATAAATTTGTAACTAAGGAAGACGTTCATAAATATTCTTTTTAATTTTTTAAAATCTAAAATAAAAATAAATTTAGTGTTTGAATTTATTGAATTTAATCAATAGTTTTGATATAGTTGTATCCGGGTAGGATTTTAAAGAAGGTTCGGCAATAACTGTTATTAAATTCGTTTTAAATCTAAAGATTAACAATGTAAGCCAAATAAATAAAGATTGACTCAAAATTATTAGCCATAAATTGTAAGCCATAATTATATGCCATAAATTGACTTATTTATAGTCCAGAGATCTTTATAGTCATACGCCCGAAATGGACTCAAAATTAAAGAAAAAAAATTAGAATGTACGATTTAAAGATAATTAAAAAATAATTACAAAGATTTGTGGGTATAAATAAAGATTTATGGGTATAAATAATTATAAATATTTCCTTCAACCCCTTTGTTGAAAATTTCCTATAAATATAAATGCGAGCCTGTTTATATCAGCAAGACAGCACCGAATTAAACATCACTTTTTCTAAACTCTATCTTCTTCAAACTCTTGTTTTGAGAGCTTCTCTCTCTATACTTGCACTCTCTCTAAGAATTGATCTACCTAGGGTGATTTCCTACCCTAAGGCCTTTGTTAAAAAGATAGAGATTGTCGAGGGCTTCGTTTTAATCGGAAAATCTTTGACTTTGGAGCAAGTTGGGTGTTGGCCATCATCTCCTTTTGAGCTAAATCTTTGAGGTAGGGATATCCTACTCCTCTTTATGAGTTTTGTCTTTCAATTTTGGCATTTTGATATGTTGGAAGTTGTTGTGTAATTTTGGGAAACTTTGGGCCATTGTGTAATTTTATAAAAGTTTGGGGTTTTGTCTATAATAAACCTAGAAGCATGTTTGGTATAGAAACATGGAATTAATGTTGAAACATTAGTGAAATTGGAACCTAAGGGTTGTGATGTTAATTATGGAGGATGTCCTAATTACATTGATTAATTAATTTGGTTAATTAATTGTGTTGATTTGTGATGTATATAATTGCTGTTTATATGCATTGTGTTGTGTTGGAGGAGATAGGGGATGTACTCCACGGTTTAGGGAAAGATAGGGGATGGACCTCTAAACCGGATGTTGTTGGGAGGAGATAGGGGATGAACTCCGTAGATAGAGCGGGTATACTTATCTAGAAATGTATTGACAGAGCGTATATGCTTGTCTTTGAAAGTATTGATATAACTGTTATGTTTATTATTGTTGAAGTGAAAAGTGTTGGCATGAATGTTTGTTTCATGTGAGATGTTTGGCCAGGTTCTGAGCCAAGGTTATGAAATGGCAAGTAAAAGGAATGGAAATGGAAATGAAAGGAAATATAGACTTAAGTGTCTTGGAATTGTGTTATGTTATGAAAGAATGTAAAAGTGTTGACCATCTATCAACTGTTAATCTTTTAGTCATTATTCATAACTGGTTTAGTATATTTCTACTGGGCTGTGGCTCACCCTATATGGGAACATCATTTTCAGGTACCGGTAGCATGCCACCTCCAAAGACTTAGCTTGGGAGGCTAGTGGCGGACGGACCTTTTGATTGTCTTTCCTGTTGTTGTATTACATGTAAACTCAAGCCAAGGGCTTAATGTGTAAATGAGTTAGCACTCTACTTTCTTGTAACCAAGTGTTAACTTGGAAAGCTGTAAGCCCTTAGGGCATTTGCTTTCGCTGTTAACATGTAATACTTTTTGTAATAGAACTCTGATGAATGGAAAGATGTGGATCTTTTATATATCATAGCATGTGGTTATTGTTGGGATTAATGTTATTATTTTGAGGGCGTTACAAAATAGAAATTAAAAAATGATAGTTTTTCCCATTTTGTCCCCGTAAATTGAAATTATGAAAACGTAAGAGTTTAAACAAAAAATAATTTAATAACTTTCCTGATTTTACAAAGTTAATAAAATTCTTTGCTTTTTATGGATCCAACTAACAAATTTTGTTCCCTAATGGGAATTTCGAATATTTTTAAATTCAAAAATCAAAATCAATATATAGATGCTTTAATTTATTTTTATTTTTTTAAAGATTTTAATAGCCAATTGATTTGATATGATTGTGATTATGTAATGTTTTACAATTGACTATCTATTTATTTTTTAAAAACTCAAAATCAACAAATTTAGCCATGAAATTGAACAAGATTTAAAAAATCTTAAGCAACGTATCTTATTTTTTAATTCAAACTAACAAATTGAGCCAACTGATATTTAAATTGTTGTTAATATAATTTTGGATAAATTTGTAACTAAGGAAGGCGTTCATAAATATTCTTTTTATTTTTTTAAAATCTAAAATAAAAATAAATTTAGTGTTTGAATTTATTGAATTTAATCAATAGTTTTGATATAGTTGTATCTGGGTAGGATTTTAAAGAAGATTCGGCAATAACTGTTATTAAATTCGTTTTAAATCTAAAGATTAACAATGTAAGCCAAATAAATAAAGATTGACTCAAAATTATTAGCCATAAATTGTAAGCCATAATTATATGCCATAAATTGACTTATTTATAGTCCAGAGATCTTTATAATCATACGCCAGAAATGGACTCAAAATTAAAGAAAAAAAATCAGAATGTACGATTTAAAGATAATTAAAAAATAATTACAAAGATTTGTGGGTATAAATAAAGATTTATGGGTATAAATAATTATAAATATTTCCTTCAACCCCTTTGTTGAAAATTTCCTATAAATATAAGCCAAAAATTTCTTTCATTATCCCGGATGCTCTACCATTTTCTTTCTTTTCATGCTTGCTTTGCCTTTCACTCAACCACCTCTCTCTACCATCTCTTCTCTTTAATTTGGTTCAACCATTGATAAATCTCTAGCCTTTCCTTTCCATCTTCAACACGCCTTGTCATTAGAAACACCCTTTTTTCCTTATATAATATACACTGGCATGTGACCCGTGCTATGCACGGCATAAAATAGAAATTAAAAAATGATAGTTTTTCTCATTTTGTCCCCGTAAATTGAAATTATGAAAACGTAAGAGTTTAAACAAAACATAATTTAATAACTTTCCTTATTTTACAAAGTTAATAAAATTCTGTGCTTCTTATGGATCCAACTAACAAATTTTGTTCCCTAATGGGAATTTCGAATATTTTTAAATTCAAAAATCAAAATCAATATATAGATGCTTTAATTTATTTTTATTTTTTTAAAGATTTTAATAGCCAATTGATTTGATATGATTGTGATTATGTAATGTTTTACAATTGACTATCTATTTATTTTTTAAAAACTCAAAATCAACAAATTTAGCCATGAAATTGAACAAGATTTAAAAAATCTTAAGCAACGTATCTTATTTTTTAATTCAAACTAACAAATTGAGCCAACTGATATTTAAATTGTTGTTAATATAATTTTGGATAAATTTGTAACTAAGGAAGGCGTTCATAAATATTCTTTTTATTTTTTTAAAATCTAAAATAAAAATAAATTTAGTGTTTGAATTTATTGAATTTAATCAATAGTTTTGATATAGTTGTATCTGGGTAGGATTTTAAAGAAGATTCGGCAATAACTGTTATTAAATTCGTTTTAAATCTAAAGATTAACAATGTAAGCCAAATAAATAAAGATTGACTCAAAATTATTAGCCATAAATTGTAAGCCATAATTATATGCCATAAATTGACTTATTTATAGTCCAGAGATCTTTATAATCATACGCCAGAAATGGACTCAAAATTAAAGAAAAAAAATCAGAATGTACGATTTAAAGATAATTAAAAAATAATTACAAAGATTTGTGGGTATAAATAAAGATTTATGGGTATAAATAATTATAAATATTTCCTTCAACCCCTTTGTTGAAAATTTCCTATAAATATAAGCCAAAAATTTCTTTCATTATCCCGGATGCTCTACCATTTTCTTTCTTTTCATGCTTGCTTTGCCTTTCACTCAACCACCTCTCTCTACCATCTCTTCTCTTTAATTTGGTTCAACCATTGATAAATCTCTAGCCTTTCCTTTCCATCTTCAACACGCCTTGTCATTAGAAACACCCTTTTTTCCTTATATAATATACACTGGCATGTGACCCGTGCTATGCACGGCATAAAATAGAAATTAAAAAATGATAGTTTTTCTCATTTTGTCCCCGTAAATTGAAATTATGAAAACGTAAGAGTTTAAACAAAACATAATTTAATAACTTTCCTTATTTTACAAAGTTAATAAAATTCTGTGCTTCTTATGGATCCAACTAACAAATTTTGTTCCCTAATGGGAATTTCGAATATTTTTAAATTCAAAAATCAAAATCAATATATAGATGCTTTAATTTATTTTTATTTTTTTAAAGATTTTAATAGCCAATTGATTTGATATGATTGTGATTATGTAATGTTTTACAATTGACTATCTATTTATTTTTTAAAAACTCAAAATCAACAAATTTAGCCATGAAATTGAACAAGATTTAAAAAATCTTAAGCAACGTATCTTATTTTTTAATTCAAACTAACAAATTGAGCCAACTGATATTTACATTGTTGTTAATATAATTTTGGATAAATTTGTAACTAAGGAAGACGTTCATAAATATTCTTTGTAATTTTTTAAAATCTAAAATAAAAATAAATTTAGTGTTTGAATTTATTGAATTTCATCAATAGTTTTGATATAGTTGTATCTGGGTAGGATTTTAAAGAAGGTTCGGCAATAACTGTTATTAAATTCGTTTTAAATCTAAAGATTAACAATGTAAGCCAAATAAATAAAGATTGACTCAAAATTATTAGCCATAAATTGTAAGCCATAATTATATGCTATAAATTGACTTATTTATAGTCCAGAGATCTTTATAATCATACGCCCGAAATGGACTCAAAATTAAAGAAAAAAAATCAGAATGTACGATTTAAAGATAATTAAAAAATAATTACAAAGATTTGTGCGTATAAATAAAGATTTATGGGTATAAATAATTATAAATATTTCCTTCAACCCCTTTGTTGAAAATTTCCAATAAATATAAGCCAAAAATTTCTTTCATTATCCCGGATGCTCTACCATTTTCTCTCTTTTCATGCTTGCTTTGCCTTTCACTCAACCACCTCTCTCTACCATCTCTTCTCTTTGATTTGGTTCAACCATTGATAAATCTCTAGCCTTTCTTTTCCATCCTCAACATGCCTTATAGCGACCCCGGTCTTTTCCCATTTGATTATTGTATCCGGACTTAGATTCTGTAGATTCTATCTTTGTGTAATTGTTGTTGTCGTCCTATATTTTCTTATTTGGAGTTATAGGATGGGTTGGGCAGGTTTGGAACAGGTTGGTTGATCTTAGGAACCAAAAACTAGTTGCCCAGATTTTGGCTTGTCCGCTCGAGCGGGGACTTGTTGTTGCTTGTCCGCTCGAGCGGAAGTTTTGGCGCTCCAGCGGGAAAAACACCCATCCAGTATTTCTAGTGCAGGGTTGGACGCTCGAGCGGGAGTTGGGCCGCTCGAGCGTAAGTGTGTGAGTGCCGCTCGAGCGGGAAGTTGGGAGCTCGAGCGGGGACCTGCTGTGTCGAGATGCTGGGAGCGTGCATCCACCGCTCGAGCGTGGGATTGTCCGCTCGAGCGGGAGTCTGTGAGTGTCCGCTCGAGCGTAGGTTTGTCCGCTCGAGCGGAGAGTCGGGGTATAAAATTGTATTTTAGCGTTTTTAGAGCAGTTTTTCATCTTCTTTTCAGATTCCAAACCCTAGGTCCGACTTCTCTTTCGCTCTAAACACCTTCTCTCCTAGGATTGATCTAGTTAGGGTGTGTTTTTACCCTAGTTGCTTTACAAAAAGGTAGAGGAGAGTGAGGGCTTTCATTTAATCTGAACAAACTTGGATTTGGAGCACTTTGGAGTTTAGGCTATCATCTTCGTCTCCTTCTTTTTGGATTCTTTCTTCGAGGTAGGGATTTCCTACTCCATTTATACGTTTTAATCCTAAGTGGTGGTATTTTGGTATGTGGGGGTAGTTTGGTAGTTTTGGGAGGAACCTTAGGGTTTGTCATAGATTAATTGATATGATTAATTTAAGGGAATATTGTGATATTGGGTTTAATTCATGAGATTGGGGAATTTAGTGATTTAAATGTGTAATTGGGTAGTTTAAATACTTACCTATGAAAATGATGGAATTTCATTGTGTTGTTATATTTATTTCTTGTTTAGAAATAATTGTTTTGGGCTATCGGTGGAGGATAGCCATTGATTGTTGTAGACCTTGCATGCGGCTTAGGTATAACTGAAATTGAGTCATTTATCTGACTGCTGAATTAATACAGAACATTCATGTATTGATTATGTGTTGTATATGGCAAATATTGATTATGTTGCATATGCATTTGGTTTTGGAGGAGATAGGGGATGAACTCCACGGTTTAGGGGAAGATAGGGGATGGACCTCTAAACCGGATTTGTTGGGAGGAGATAGGGGATGGACTCCAGTTGCATCACATATGTGTGTGCTTATTGATAATAGAAATATTTCTATTTGTTGTTGATATGATACATCACCACCATGTGTATCAGTTGGGAAGTATGGAAGTGGATTTGATTGAGAATGTTATAACACCAGCATGTGTGTTTATTTTGTTATAAGAAAGGTTTAACCTGATTTGTTGTCCTTGTTGAGTTGTTTGGCCAGGTTCTGAGCCATGTTTGTATAAATGGAAAGTGTTTTGTGTCATAGACCATGTGTCACAGACAATATAGACAATCGTGTCATCAAATTGTAAATTGATTATTTTGTGTTAACCATGTATCGGGTGCTACTGCTTTAGTTAATTCTTATGCTTGGTTTAGTATTTCTCTACTGGGCTGTGGCTCACCCTATATGGGAACTTCATTTTCAAGTTCAGGTGGTTCACTACCTCCAAAGACTTAGCTTGTGAGGATTTGGACTTGAAGACTTGCTTTATTTGTTTATTTGTTTTATTTGAACTATGGAAACATTTAAGCCTAGGACTTTATTTGATTTGAGTTAGAACTCATGGAATTGTGTCCAAGTGTTGGCTTGGCAAGATGTACGCCCGTAGGGCATTTATTTTGATGTTGTGTTTCGTAATACTCTGATGATTGAAATAATAAAATGTTTTCTGTTAATGAAGCATGCTAAATATATATATGTTATGGGCTTATTTTTGGGGGCGTTACAACTTGGTATCAGAGCGTGCCAGGTTCGAATACTCTGGGCACGTGGGAAGTGATTAGAATCACAATGGGTTCGTCTCGTTTGATAGAGACTTAGTGTAATGATTATATGCTTATATGATAAGATGTTTATGTGACTATGTGGGTATGGAATGTAGTTTCTAGGATGTTGATTGGACCCTAGAGTCTCTGAAAGTCTTGTTGGAAAGGCACTTGATCAATGTTGTTTCCAACCAGAACTTTAGTGACGCCTCGGGACTATCATTATCCAGGAATGAAATTCGTAGGTGCTTGTGTGATTATGTGCTTACGTGGTGTGATTTATTGTTGTCCAATGTATTAGGACGCGAGTGTTATAGTTTTGGCACATTATTTAGAGTGCTAACGTCTTTGTTTCCTTTATTA
The DNA here is from genome assembly GCA_036172215.1 of Camellia granthamiana. NCBI lineage: Eukaryota > Viridiplantae > Streptophyta > Magnoliopsida > Ericales > Theaceae > Camellia > Camellia granthamiana. The sequence continues at coordinate 32,357,341 of CM069904.1, read as the reverse complement.
GGATGTCAGGACGAGGACGAGGACGAGGTCGTGGTAGGCGTGGTAGGCAGGCCAGGCAGGAAGTGCCTATACCGGAGGAAATTCCGGCAGTTCAGGAGGGAGTTGGCCAGGCCAATGTGGCCGAGCCAGTAGGCCAGCAAGCTATGGGCGCTTTAGCCCGAGAGATAGCAGGGGCATTCAAGGAGTCAGTAGGCATTCTCAGAGCTGAGAATCAGGCTCAAGTTGTTGTTGGGGATGTAGGGCTTCTTTTCTGAAGAGGGAATTCTTCCGGTCTAACCCGGACGAATTTTTGGGTGACCCTAGCGAGCCGCTTAAGGCAGACGAATGGCTCGAGCAGACAACGAAAACGTTTGAGATGCTAGGTATCGAAGACGAGGCATTGAAGGTGACCTTGGCATCTTTCCAACTGAAGGGGGATGCGGGTCAGTGGTGGAAGTTCACCAAGGGTCGTATTGGAGGTACTTGGAAGGCTTTTGTTGATGCTTTTCAGGAGAAGTACTTGTCTCCAGCTGTTCAGGAGAAGTTGAGAGATCAGTTCCGCCATCTTGAGCAGAACAGTTTATTAGTGGCCGAGTTTGAGGCGGCATTCACTAGTTTGTCCAGGTTTGCACCTGAGTTGGTGGCGACTGAGGAGCGTCGTTGCATTGAGTTTGAGAAGAAGTTGAGGCGTGGCCTCATGCTGAGAATTGTCGGGTCTATGATTCGGGATTTTGGGCGTTTGGTTGATGCAGCAGCCCATACTGAGATTATGATGCAGGAAGAGGGGGAAAGGCAAAAAGGCTCCAAGAGGAGTCAGGATGGCCAGAGTGATGGCAGGAGGCAGAGAGGTTTCACTCCTCAGCAGCCTCAGAGTAGTTTTTCTAGATCCACTTTTCCAGTGCCGAGTGCTAGTTCTGGGAAAGGCAGTCAGGGAGACATTACCTGTTTCAAGTGTGGCCAGCTGGGTCACAAGTCTCCAGTTTGTCCTCAGAGGGGAGGAGTGCAGAGAGCAGCATCTTCTTCGGCTCGATCTCAGAGCCAGAGTCAGGGTAGAGGTCAACTGCTCTCTTGTTTTCAGTGTGGTCAGCCAGGGCACATGAAGAGGTTTTGCCCACAGTTGGGTGGCACGTCTGGTGCATCTGGTTCGAGGCAGACTCAGAGTCAGCTGCCTGCTCAGTCAGTTCAGGCCTCGAGGGCCAATCAGGGGGCTTCTTCGTCCCAGTCTGTGCAGCAATCTTATGCTCCGAGGGGTGAGCAGGTTGATTAGAGGTCGTCTGGGCGCGTGTATGCTGTTACCGCGCAGGATCTTGTACCGGCTCCGTCGGTTGTGAGAGGTATCTTCTTGTTTTGCAATTCAGTTGCTAGAGTTTTGATTGATACGGGTGCATCTCATTCCTTTGTGTCTGCTGCATTTGCATCTATTTTGGAGTTGGAGTTAGCACAGTTAGCATCTCCTATTTGTGTAGTGTCACCTCTTGGGGGTGAATTGATCTTGAAACAAGGTGTTAGGGGTTGTGATATAGAGGTCGATGATCATAGAATCCCTTTTTCTTTTGTGGTTATGCCCATGAAGGGCTTCGATGTTATTTTGGGTATGGACTGGTTATCGTCATACCGGGCATTTATTGATTGCTACCGTCAGAGGGTCACTTGTTGTACCGTTAGTGGAGAACGTTTTCATTTTCTGGGGGACCGGGTTGGTAGAGGGTTACCACCGGGGTATGATCCGCGAGGGCGGAGTGAGCTTAGTGGTCTACTTGCTAGCTTTGAGAGTAGTGAGTGTGATGAGACCCAGATTGTGTTGCCGAGGGTGGTTTGTGAGTTTTCGGATGTCTTTCCTGAGGATCTTGTTAGTTTGCCACCTCATCGAGAGATTGAATTTTCTATTGATTTAGTGCCCGGCACGGCACCGATTTCTATGGCACCTTACCGTTTTGCCCCAGCCGAGTTAGTTGAGTTGAAGGTTCAACTCCAGGAGTTGCTAGATAAGGGCTATATACGTCCTAGTGTTTCGCCGTGGGGAGCACCGGCCCTCTTTGTTAAGAAGAAAGGTGGTGCTCTGAGACTGTGTATTGATTACCGGAAATTGAATCGGGCTACGGTTAAGAATAAGTATCCTATGCCCCGTATAGATGATTTGTTTGACCAGTTGAGGGGTTCCCGTTGTTTCTCTAAGATAGACTTGAGATCGGGTTACCATCAGTTGAGAGTCAGGGAGGAGGATATTCCGAAGACGGCATTCCGTACACGGTATGGCCACTATGAGTTTCTGGTGATGCCGTTTGGGCTCACCAATGCACCGGCAGTGTTTATGGATTTGATGAACCGGATTTTCCGGGAATTCTTAGATCGCTTTGTGGTCGTCTTCGTGGACGACATTCTGATTTATTCACCTTCAGAGGAGGAGCACGAGGAACACTTGAGAGTGGTGCTTGAGTTACTTAGAGCCCATAAGCTATATGCTAAGTTTGGGAAATGTGAGTTTTGGCTTGAAGAGGTGAAGTTCTTAGGCCATGTAGCTTCTGGGGAAGGGGTGTCTGTTGATACATCCAAGACAGAGGCAGTGCAAGATTGGGCACAGCCTAAGAGTGTGTTTGAGATCCGCAGTTTTCTGGGATTAGCTGGGTATTACCGTCGGTTTGTGAAAGATTTCTCCAGGTTAGCTTCACCTTTGACTAGACTGACTCGGAAGGGAGTCAAATTTGTATGGAGTGAGACTTGTGAAAAGTCGTTTCAGGAGTTGAAGGTTAGATTGACCACCGCTCCGGTCTTGATTATTCCGGAGAGAGGGTTGGGTTATGCAGTCTATTGTGACGCCTCACGAGAGGGTCTGGGTTGTGTGCTGATGCAAGAGGGGAAAATGGTTGCCTATGGCTCACGTCAATTGAAAATTCATGAGAAGAATTACCCTACGCATGATCTAGAGTTAGCAGCTGTGATATTTGCCTTGAAGATTTGGAGGCATTATCTTTATGGTGAAAGATTCGAAGTGTTCTCGGATTATAAGAGTCTGAAATATCTGTTTACACAGAAAGACTTGAATTTGAGGCAGAGGAGGTGGATGGAATTTATTGAGGATTATGATTTCGAGTTGCACTATCATCCTGGGAAGGCCAATGTTGTGGCCGATGCCCTTAGCAGGAAATCGGTTGGTGACATAGCTAGTATAGCCATCCGGGAGTGGGAGATGTTGGGTGCACTTGGGGAGTTTGATTTGCTTTTGGGTGAATCCGTTGAGGCTGCGGCCTTGTTTTCTGTTGTTGCCCAGCCTACGCTTGTGACCCGAGTGTTAGAGGCTCAGAGGGGTGATCTTGAGGTAGAATCTCTCCGAGAGAAGATTTCTAGTGGGAAGGTTGAGAAGGGTTTGACGGTGTATCCCGACCTGAGTGTGAGATACCGAGACCGTTTGTTTGTGCCGGAGTCTTGCCGAGAGGAGGTACTTCGAGAGTTTCATCATTCGCGCCTTGCGGTGCATCCGGGAGGCACTAAAATGTATCGGGATTTGGGTCGCCAATTTTGGTGGCGAGGTATGAAGAGAGATATGGCAGCTTTCGTGTCTAAGTGCCTTACTTGTCAGCAAGTGAAGGCCGAGCATCAGAGGCCAGCGGGTTTGTTGCAACCCTTGCCTATTGCCGAGTGGAAGTGGGAACATGTCACTATGGACTTCGTTGTGGGTCTTCCGAGAACTCAGCGGGGTAGTGATGCTATTTGGGTGGTTGTAGACCGGTTGAATAAGTCGGCGCACTTCATTCCTATGCGCGTTAGAGATTCAGTAGATCATCTGGCCGACTTATATATTCGGGACATAGTGAGGTTGCACGGGGTCCCAGTGGCGATCGTCTCAGATAGAGATCCTCGTTTCACGGCCAGGTTGTGGCAGAGTTTGCAGAGTGCTTTAGGCACTAAGTTGACATTTAGCACGGCTTATCATCCTCAGACTGACGGGCAGTCCGAGCGTACTATTCAGATCCTTGAGGATATGCTTCGGGGTTGTGTTCTCGACTTTAGTGGGTCGTGGGAGAGGCACTTGCCGTTAGTGGAGTTTGCCTACAACAACAGTTTTCAGTCTAGTATCGGTATGGCACCGTTTGAGGCCTTGTATGGCCGACCGTGTAGGTCTTCAGTTTGCTGGGCCGAGGTGGGTGATGCACCTCTGTTGGGTCCGGAGTTGGTGAGGGAAACGACGGAGAAGGTTGAGCTTATCCGTAGGAGGCTTGTTACAGCCCAGAGTCGTCAGAAATCTTATGCCGACCGTAGGGGGAGACCTTTGATGTTTGAGGTAGGTGATCATGTCTTTCTGAAGATATCACCTAGGCGAGGTTTGATGAGGTTTGGGAAGAGTGGGAAGTTGTCCCCTCGGTTTATTGGCCCTTTTGAGATCCTTGAGAGGATTGGCGAGGCTGCATATCGTTTAGCTTTGCCACCGCAGTTATCCGGAGTTCATGACGTGTTTCATGTGAGTATGCTTAGGAAGTATGAGCCGGATCCATCGCATGTATTGGATTGGACCGACTTAGTTGTTGACGAGGATGTTTCGTACGAGGAGAGACCGATTCGGGTCTTGGATAGGTGGGATCAAGTCCTGCGTGGCAAGACCATCCCTTTAGTGAAGGTTTTGTGGAAGCATCACGGAGTGGAGGAGGCCACTTGGGAACGTGAGTTGGAAGTTCGTGAGAAATATCCGGACTTGTTTGTGGATTTGTAATCTTGTATTTAGATTTTATAGCATTGTTGAACTTGAGAGCTTTAGATATGTCTTAAGTTGGAAAACATTGAGAATGTTTTGGTTTAATGTTAACATTTTGAAACTTGCCTCATAATGGAAGTAGAGTATAACATTTATATATTGAATGTGTTGTTTATATCATGAACTTGAATAATGATATGGAAATTGTTAACATTGAAAGGAATAATGCATAATATTGATGCAGGTTGAATATATGTTGATTTATACATATTGTGAGATTCCTCTTGATAAGAGATGAAGTGACCGGTATTGGGTCAAGTCGTTGTTTATTGTTTTATAATATCATTGGGAATTGAGAAAAACTTGTTTTTACAAACTCATACTTAATTTCGGGGATGAAATTCTTTTAAGGGGGGGAGGTTATAGCGACCCCGGTCTTTTCCCATTTGATTATTGTATCCGGACTTAGATTCTGTAGATTCTATCTTTGTGTAATTGTTGTTGTCGTCCTATATTTCCTTATTTGGAGTTATAGGATGGGTTGGGCAGGTTTGGAACAGGTTGGTTGATCTTAGGAACCAAAAACTAGTTGCCCAGATTTTGGCTTGTCCGCTCGAGCGGGGAGTTTTACGCTCGAGCGGGGACTTGTTGTTGCTTGTCCACTCGAGCGGAAGTTTTGGCGCTCGAGCGGGAAAAACACCCATCCAGTATTTCTAGTGCAGGGTTGGACGCTCGAGCGGGAGTTGGGCCGCTCGAGCGTAAGTGTGTGAGTGCCGCTCGAGCGGGAAGTTGGGAGCTCGAGCGGGGACCTGCTGTGTCGAGATGCTGGGAGCGTGCATCCGCCGCTCGAGCGTGGGATTGTCCGCTCGAGCGGGAGTCTGTGAGTGTCCGCTCGAGCGTAGGTTTGTCCGCCCGAGCGGAGAGTCGGGGTATAAAATTGTATTTTAGCGTTTTTAGAGCAGTTTTTCATCTTCTTTTCAGATTCCAAACCCTAGGTCCGACTTCTCTTTCGCTCTAAACACCTTCTCTCCTAGGATTGATCTAGTTAGGGTGTGTTTTTACCCTATTTGCTGTACAAAAAGGTAGAGGAGAGTGAGGGCTTTCATTTAATCTGAACAAACTTGGATTTGGAGCACTTTGGAGTTTAGGCTATCATCTTCGTCTCCTTCTTTTTGGATTCTTTCTTCGAGGTAGGGATTTCCTACTCCATTTATACGTTTTAATCCTAAGTGGTGGTATTTTGGTATGTGGGGGTAGTTTGGTAGTTTTGGGAGGAACCTTAGGGTTTGTCATAGATTAATTGATATGATTAATTTAAGGGAATATTGTGATATTGGGTTTAATTCATGAGATTGGGGAATTTAGTGATTTAAATGTGTAATTGGGTAGTTTAAATACTTACCTATGAAAATGATGGAATTTCATTGTGTTGTTATATTTATTTCTTGTTTAGAAATAATTGTTTTGGGCTATCGGTGGAGGATAGCCATTGATTGTTGTAGACCTTGCATGCGGCTTAGGTATAACTGAAATTGAGTCATTTATTTGACTGCTGAATTAATACAGAACATTCATGTATTGATTATGTGTTGTATATGGCAAATATTGATTATGTTGCATATGCATTTGGTTTTGGAGGAGATAGGGGATGAACTCCACGGTTTAGGGGAAGAGAGGGGATGGACCTCTAAATCGGATTTGTTGGGAGGAGATAGGGGATGGACTCCAGTTGCATCACATATGTGTGTGCTTATTGATAATAGAAATATTTCTATTTGTTGTTGATATGATACATCACCACCATGTGTCTCAGTTGGGAAGTATGGAAGTGGATTTGATTGAGATTGTTATAACACCAGCATGTGTGTTTATTTTGTTATAAGAAAGGTTTAACCTGATTTGTTGTCCTTGTTGAGTTGTTTGGCCAGGTTCTGAGCCATGTTTGTATAAATGGAAAGTGTTTTGTGTCATAGACCATGTGTCATAGACAATATAGACAATCGTGTCATCAAATTGTAAATTGATTATTTTGTGTTAACCATGTATCGGGTGCTACTGCTTTAATTAATTCTTATGCTTGGTTTAGTATTTCTCTACTGGGCTGTGGCTCACCCTATATGGGAACTTCATTTTTAGGTTCAGGTGGTTCACTACCTCCAAAGACTTAGCTTGTGAGGATTTGGACTTGAAGACTTGCTTTATTTGTTTATTTGTTTTATTTGAACTATGGAAACATTCAAGCCTAGGGCTTTATTTGATTTGAGTTAGAACTCATGGAATTGTGTCCACGTGTTGGCTTGGCAAGATGTACGGCCGTAGGGCATTTATTTTGATGTTGTGTTTCGTAATACTCTGATGATTGAAATAATAAAATGTTTTCTGTTAATGAAGCATGCTAAATATATATATGTTATGGGCTTATTTTTGGGGGCGTTACACGCCTTGTCATTAGAAACACCCTTTTCCTTATACAACTTACACTGGCATGTGACCCGTGCTATGCACGGGATAAAATAGAAATTAAAAAATGATAGTTTTTCTCATTTTGTCCCCGTAAATTGAAATTATGAAAACGTAAGAGTTTAAACAAAAAATAATTTAATAACTTTCCTGATTTTACAAAGTTAATAAAATTCTTTGCTTTTTATGGATCCAACTAACAAATTTTGTTCCCTAATGGGAATTTCGAATATTTTTAAATTCAAAAATCAAAATCAATATATAGATGCTTTAATTTATTTATTTTTTTAAAAGATTTAAATAGCCAATTGATTTGATATGATTGTGATTATGTAATGTTTTACAATTGACTATCTATTTATTTTTTAAAAACTCAAAATCAACAAATTTAGCCATGAAATTGAACAAGATTTCAAAAATCTTAAGCAACGTATCTTATTTTTTAATTCAAACTAACAAATTGAGCCAACTGATATTTAAATTGTTGTTAATATAATTTTGGATAAATTTGTAACTAAGGAATACGTTTATAAATATTCTTTTAAATTTTTTAAAATCTAAAATAAAAATAAATTTAGTGTTTGAATTTATTGAATTTAATCAATAGTTTTGATATAGCTGTATCTGGGTAGGATTTTAAAGAAGGTTCGGCAATAACTGTTATTAAATTCGTTTTCAATCTAAAGATTAACAATGTAAGCCAAATAAATAAAGATTGACTCAAAATTATTAGCCATAAATTGTAAGCCATAATTATATGCCATAAATTGACTCATTTATAATCCAGAGATCTTTATAATCATACGCCCGAAATGGACTCAAAATTAAAGAAAAAAAATCAGAATGTACGATTTAAAGATAATTAAAAAATAATTACAAAGATTTGTGGGTATAAATAAAGATTTATGGGTATAAATAATTATAAATATTTCCTTCAACCCCTTTGTTGAAAATTTCCAATAAATATAAGCCAAAAATTTGTTTCATTATCCCGGATGCTCTACCATTTTCTCTCTTTTCATGCTTGCTTTGCCTTTCACTCAACCACCTCTCTCTACCATCTCTTCTCTTTGATTTGGTTCAACCATTGATAAATCTCCAGCCTTTCCTTTCCATCTTCAACACGCCTTGTCATTAGAAACACACTTTTCCTTATATAATATATACTGGCATGTGACCCGTGCTATGCACGGGATGAAATAGAAATTAAAAAATGATAGTTTTTCTCATTTTGTCCCCATAAATTGAAATTATGAAAACGTAAGAGTTTAAACAAAAAATAATTTAATAACTTTCCTGATTTTACAAAGTTAATAAAATTCTTTGTTTTTTATGTGTAACGCCCTCAAAATAATAACATTAAACCCATCAATATAAACACGCATATATATATAAAAGATCCACATTCTTCCATTAACAGAGTTTCATTACAAAAGTATTACATGTTAACGACAAAAGCAAATGCCCTAAGGGCTTACAGCTTTCCAAGTTAACACTTGGTTACAAAAAGTAAAGTACTAACTCATTTACACATCGAGCCCTTGGCTTGAGTTTACATGTAATACATCAAAAAGAATGACAACCAAAAAGAAGTCTGCCCGCTCCTAGCCTCCCAAGCTATGTCCTTGGAGGTGGCATGCTACCTGTACCTGAAAATGATGTTCCCATAAAGCGTGAGCCACAGCCCAGTAGAAATACACTAAACCAGTTATGAATAATGACTAAAAGATTAGCAGTTGATAGGTGGCCAACACTTTATATTTTCATTCCCCATTTCCTTATAAATTCTCAATTTATAACCATGGCTCAGAACCTGGCCAACAACTCATGTGGGACAGTAACTCATGTCCAACAATTTCCCATTTCACAAAAGACAAGCATACTTGCTATATCAATACTTCCAAAAACAAGCATAAGAGCTGTGTCAACACATCACTAGATAAGCATATGAGCTATATCTCTGGAGTCCATCCCCTATCTTCTCCCAAACAACATCCGGTTTAGAGGTCCATCCCCTATCTTCCCCTAAACTGTGGAGTACATCCCCTATCTTCTCCAACACAACACACAATGCATATAAACAATTATTATACACATCAATCAATACATAAATTTAATGTATTCATTCAACCGCCACACTCAATGACACACTTCAATGATCAGTTTTAGTTTGCCTAATCATCATGCATTGTCTACAACAATCAAGACTATCCTCCACCGATAGCCCAAAGCAGTTATTTTTATACAGAAAATAAATGCAACAAATGGATATAAAATCTACATTTCAATTCCTCATTTCTTACAATTAATTATCCCAATTAATTAATCAATGTAATTAGGGCATTTTCCATAATTAACATTACAACCCTTAGGTTCCATTTTCCATCACTATTTCAACATTAATCCCATGTTTCTACACCAAACATGCCTCTAGGTTCATTTTAAATAAAACCCCAACTTTTGTAAAATTACACAAAGGCCCAAAGTTTTCTCAAAATTACACAGTAACTTCCAACACATCAAAATGCTAAAATTAAAAGACAAAATCCATAAAGAGGAGTAGGATATCCCTACCTCAAAGTTTGAGCTCAAAGGAGATGAAAACCCAACACCCAACTTGCTCCAAAACCAAATATTTTCAGATTAAATCGAAGCCCAAGTCACCCTCTATCTTTTTAACAAAGGACTTAGGGTAGGAAATCACCCTAGGTAGATCAAATCTTAGAGAGAGAGAGTAAGTTTAGAGAGAGAGGGTCTCAAATTTTAGATGAAAAGTTTTGAAAAAGTGGTGTTTGAGTCGGCTGCTGCTAGCTGATATAAACATGCTCGCTCGAGCGAAGCCTTGGTCGCTCGAGTGACCAGACACAAGAAACTGCCCTCGCTCGAGCGAAGACACGCTCGCTCGAGCCAATAGTTCAAATCTTCCGATTTGCAACACGACACTCGCTCGAGCGAAGAACCGCTCGCTCGAGCGAAGAACGAACCAGATCGCTCGAGCGAAGAAAAGCTCGCTCGAGCCAAGAAATGCAACTTTCAGGTCTGAGCCAGACGCAATCGCTCGCTCGAGCGAAGCCACTCTGGCTCGAGCCACCAGACACAAAAACCAACTCTCGCTCGAGCGACCAAACCCTCGCTCGAGCGACCAACCAAAAACAGAAGCTCGCTCGAGCGAAGAACAGCTCGCTCGAGCGAAGACCCAAAATTCTGGGCAGCAACACTTGGTTCCCAAACACAACCAACTTGTAACAAACCTGCCTAATACATCCTATAACTCAAAAACAAAGTAGGAAAGGATGTAAACAAGACAACACTCAACTACTAACACCCACGGACACATGTCCAGATCACTGTACTACAAGGGGTAAACCCGGGATCGCTAACATTATTGTTTCCTTCAACCCCTTTGTTGAAAATTTCCTATAAATATAAGCCAAAAATTTCTTTCATTATCTCGGATGCTCTACCATTTTCTCTCTTTTCATGCTTGCTTTGCCTTTCACTCAACCACCTCTCTCTACCATCTCTTCTCTTTGATTTGGTTCAACCATTGATAAATCTCTAGCCTTTCCTTTCCATCTTCAACACGCCTTGTCATTAGAAACACCCTTTTCCTTATATAATATACACTGGCATGTGACCCGTGCTATGCACGGGATAAAATAGAAATTAAAAAATGATAGTTTTTCTCATTTTGTCCCCGTAAATTGAAATTATGAAAACGTAAGAGTTTAAACAAAAAATAATTTAATAACTTTCCTGATTTTACAAAGTTAATAAAATTCTTTGCTTTTTATGGATCCAACTAACAAATTTTGTTCCCTAATGGGAATTTCAAATATTTTTAAATTCAAAAATCAAAATCAATATATAGATGCTTTAATTTATTTATTTTTTTTTAAAGATTTTAATAGCCAATTGATTTGATATGATTGTGATTATGTAATGTTTTACAATTCACTATCTATTTATTTTTTAAAAAATCAAAATCAACAAATTTAGCCATGAAATTGAACAAGAATTAAAACATCTTAAGCAACGTATCTTATTTTTTAATTCAAACTAACAAACTGAGCCAACTGATATTTAAATTGTTGTTAATATAATTTTCGATAAATTTGTAACTAAGGAAGACGTTCATAAATATTCTTTTTAATTTTTTAAAATCTAAAATAAAAATAAATTTAGTGTTTGAATTTATTGAATTTTATCAATAGTTTTGATATAGTTGTATCTGGGTAGGATTTTAAAGAAGGTTCGGCAATAACTGTTATTAAATTCGTTTTCAATCTAAAGATTAACAATGTAAGCCAAATAAATAAAGATTGACTCAAAATTATTAGCCACAAATTGTAAGCCATAATTATATGCCATAAATTGACTTATTTATAGTCCAGAGATCTTTATAATCATACGCCCGAAATGGACTCAAAATTAAAGAAAAAAAATCAGAATGTACGATTTAAAGATAATTAAAAACTAATTACAAAGATTTGTGGGTATAAATAAAGCCAAAAATTTATTTCATTATCCCGGATGCTCTACCATTTTCTCTCTTTTCATGCTTGCTTTGCCTTTCACTCAACCACCTCTCTCTACCATCTCTTCTCTTTGATTTGGTTCAACCATTGATAAATCTCAAGACTTTCCTTTCCATCTTCAACACGCCTTGTCATTAGAAACACACTTTTCCTTATATAATATATACTGGCATGTGACCCGTGCTATGCACGGGATAAAATAGAAATTAAAAAATGATAGTTTTCCTCATTTTGTCCCCGTAAATTGAAATTATGAAAACGTAAGAGTTTAAACAAAAAATAATTTAATAACTTTCCTGATTTTACAAAGTTAATAAAATTCTTTGCTTTTTATGGATCCAACTAACATATTTTGTTCCCTAATGGGAATTTCGAATATTTTTAAATTCAAAAATCAAAATCAATATATAGATGCTTTAATTTATTTATTTTTTTTAAAGATTTTAATAGCCAATTGATTTGATATGATTGTGATTATGTAATGTTTTACAATTGACTATCTATTTATTTTTTTAAAACTCAAAATCAACAAATTTAGACATGGAATTGAACAAGATTTAAAAAATCTTAAGCAACGTATCTTATTTTTTAATTCAAATTAACAAATTGAGCCAACCGATATTTAAATTGTTGTTAATATAATTTTGGATAAATTTGTAACTAAGGAAGACGTTCATAAATATTCTTTTTAATTTTTTAAAATCTAAAGTAGAAATAAATTTGGCGTTTGAATTTATTGAATTTAATCAATAGTTTTGATATCGTTGTATCTGGGTAGGATTTTAAAGAAGGTTAGGCAATAACTGTTATTAAATTCGTTTTAAATCTAAATATTAACAATGTAAGCCAAATAAATAAAGATTGACTCAAAATTATTTGCGATAAATTGTAAGCCATAATTATAAGCCATAAATTGACTCATTTATAATCCAGAGATCTTTATAATTATACGCCCGAAAAGGACTCAAAATTAAAAAAAAATCAGAATATACGATTTGAAGATAATTAAGAAATAATTACAAAGATTTGTGGGTATAAATAAAGATTTATAGGTATAAATAATTATAAATATTTCCTTCAACCCCTTTGTTGAAAATTTCCTATAAATATAAGCCAAAAATTTCTTTCATTATCCTGGATGCTCTACCGTTTTATCTCTTTTCATGCTTGCTTTGCCTTTCACTCAACCACCTCTCTCTACCATCTATTCTCTTTAATTTGGTTCAACCATTGATAAATCTCTAGCCTTTCCTTTCCATCTTCAACACGCCTTGTCATTAGAAACACCCTTTTCCTTATATAATATACACTGGCACGTGACCCGTGCAATGCACGGGATAAAATAGAAATTAAAAAATGATAGTTTTCCTCATTTTGTCCCCGTAAATTGAAATTATGAAAACGTAAGAGTTTAAACAAAAAATAATTTAATAACTTTCCTGATTTTACAAAGTTAATAAAATTCTTTGCTTTTTATGGATCCAACTAACATATTTTGTTCCCTAATGGGAATTTCGAATATTTTTAAATTCAAAAATCAAAATCAATATATAGATGCTTTAATTTATTTCTTTTTTTTAAAGATTTTAATTGCCAATTGATTTGATATGATTGTGATTATGTAATGTTTTACAATTGACTATCTATTTATTTTTTTAAAACTCAAAATCAACAAATTTAGACATGAAATTGAACAAGATTTAAAAAATCTTAAGCAACGTATCTTATTTTTTAATTCAAATTAACAAATTGAGCCAACCGATATTTAAATTGTTGTTAATATAATTTTGGATAAATTTGTAACTAAGGAAGACGTTCGTAAATATTCTTTTTAATTTTTTAAAATCTAAAATAAAAATAAATTTAGCGTTTGAATTTATTGAATTTAATCAATAGTTTTGATATCGTTGTATCTGGGTAGGATTGTAAAGAAGGTTAGGCAATCATTGTTACTAAATTCGTTTTAAATCTAAAGATTAACAATGTAAGCCAAAGAAATAAAGATTGACTTAAAATTATTAGCGATAAATTTTAAGCCATAATTATAAGCCATAAATTGACTCATTTATAATCCAGAGATCTTTATAATTATACGCCCAAAAAGGACTCAAAATTAAAGAAAAAAAATCAGAATGTACGATTTAAAGATAATTAAAAAATAATTACAAAGATTTGTGGGTATAAATAATGATTTATGGGTATAAATAATTATAAATATTTCCTTCAACCCCTTTGTTGAAAATTTCTATAAATATAAGCCAAAAATTTCTTTCATTATCCCGGATGCTCTACCGTTTTCTCTCTTTTCATGCTTGCTTTGCCTTTCACTCAACCACCTCTCTCTACCATCTCTTCTCTTTAATTTGGTTCAACCATTGATAAATCTCTAGCCTTTCCTTAACATCTTCAACACGTCTTGTCATTAGAAACACCCTTTTCCTTATATAATATACACTGGCATGTGACCCGTGCTATGCACGGGATAAAATAGAAATTAAAAAATGATAGTTTTTCTCATTTTGTCCTCGCAAATTGAAATTATGAAAACGTAAGAGTTTAAACAAAAAATAATTTAATAACTTTCCTGATTTTACAAAGTTAATAAAATTCTTTGCTTTTTATGGATCCAACTAACATATTTTGTTCCCTAATGGGAATTTCGAATATTTTTAAATTCAAAAATCAAAATCAATATATAGATGCTTTAATTTATTTATTTTTTTTAAAGATTTCAATAGCCAATTGATTTGATTTGATTGTGATTATGTAATGTTTTACAATTGACTATCTATTTATTTTTTTAAAACTCAAAATCAACAAATTTAGACATGAAATTGAACAAGATTTGAAAAATCTTAAGCAACGTATCTTATTTTTTAATTCAAACTAACAAATTGAGCCAACTGATATTTAAATTGTTGTTCATATAATTTTGGATAAATTTGTAACATAAATAGACGTTCATAAAGATTCTTTTTAATTTTTTAAAATCTAAAATAAAAATAAATTTAGTGTTTGAATTTATTGAATTTAATCAATAGTTTTGATATAGTTGTATCTAGGTAGGATTTTAAAGAAGGTTCGGCAATAACTGTTATTAAATTCGTTTTAAATCTAAAGATAAACAATGTAAGCCAAATAAATAAAGATTGACTCAAAATTATTAGCCATAAATTGTAAGCCATAATTATATGCCATAAATTGACTTATTTATAGTCCAGAGATCTTTATAATCATACGCCCGAAATGGACTCAAAATTAAAGAAAAAAAATCAGAATGTACGATTTAAAGATAATTAAAAAATAATTACAAAGATTTGTGGGTATAAATAAAGATTTACGGGTATAAATAATTATAAATATTTCCTTCAACCCCTTTGTTGAAAATTTCCTATAAATATAAGCCAAAAATTTCTTTCATTATCTCGGATGCTCTACCATTTTCTCTCTTTTCATGCTTGCTTTGCCTTTCACTCAACCACCTCTCTCTACCATCTCTTTTCTTTGATTTGGTTCAACCATTGATAAATCTCTGGCCTTTCCTTTCCATCTTCAACACGCCTTGTCATTAGAAACACCATTTTCCTTATATAATATATACTGGCATGTGACCCGTGCTATGCACGGGATAAAATAGAAATTAAAAAATGATAGTTTTTCTCATTTTGTCCCTGTAAATTGAAATTATGAAAACGTAAGAGTTTAAACAAAAAATAATTTAATAACTTTCCTGATTTTACAAAGTTAATAAAATTCTTTACTTTTTATGGATCCAACTAACAAATTTTGTTCCCTAATGGGAATTTCGAATATTTTTAAATTCAAAAATCAAAATCAATATATAGATGCTTTAATTTATTTCTTTTTTTTTAAAGATTTTAATAGCCAATTGATTTGATATGATTGTGATTATGTAATGTTTTACAATTGACTATCTATTTATTTTTTTAAAACTCAAAATCAACAAATTTAGACATGAAATTGAACACGATTTAAAAAATCTTAAGCAACGCATCTTATTTTTTAATTCAAATTAACAAATTGAGTGAACCGATATTTAAGTTGTTGTTAATATAATTTTGGATAAATTTGTAACTAAGGAAGACGTTCGTAAATATTCTTTTTAATTTTTTAAAATCTAAAATAAAAATAAATTTAGCGTTTGAATTTAAAGAATTTAATCAATGGTTTTGATAGTGTTGTATCTGGGTAGGATTTTAAAGAAGGTTAGGCAATAACTGTTATCAAATTCGTTTTAAATCTAAAGATTAACAATGTAAGCCAAATAAATAAAGATTGACTCAAAATTATTAGCGATAAATTGTAAGCCATAATTATAAGCCATAAATTGACTCATTTATAATCCAGAGATCTTTATAATTATACGCCCGAAAAGGACTCAAAATTTAAAAAAAAAAAATCTGAATATACGATTTAAAGATAATTAAAAAATAATTACAAAGATTTGTGGGTATAAATAAAGATTTATGGGTATAAATAATTATAAATATTTCCTTCAACCCCTTTGTTGAAAATTTCCTATAAATATAAGCCAAAAATTTCTTTCATTATCCCGGATGCTCTACCATTTTCTTTCTTTTCATTATAAGCCAAAAATTTCCTATAACTAAGGAAGACGTTCGTAAATATTCTTTTTAAATTTTTAAAATCTAAAATAAAAATAAATTTAGCGTTTGAATTTATTGAATTTAATCAATAGTTTTGATATAGTTGTATCTGGGTAGGATTTTAAAGAAGGTTTGGCAATATGTAACGCCCTCAAAATAACAACATAAAACCCAACAATATACACATGCATTGATATATAAAAGGTCCACATTCTTCCATTAACAGAGTTTCATTACAAAAGTATTACATGTTAACAACAAAAGCAAATGCCCTAAAGGCTTACAGCTTTCCCAGTTAACACTTGGTTACAAAAAGTAGAGTACTAACTCATTTACACATTAAGCCCTTGGCTTGAATTTACATGTAATACATTAAAAGAAGACAACAAAAAGTCTGCTCGCCCCTAGCCTCCCAAGCTATGTCCTTGGAGGTGGCATGCTACCTGTACCTGAAAATGATGTTCCCATATAGGGTGAGCCACAGCCCAGTAGAAATACACTAAACCAGTTATGAATAATGACTAAAAGATTAGCAGTTGATAGGTGGCCAACACTTTACACTTTCCATTTCCTTACAAATTCTCAATTCATAACCATGGCTCAGAACCTGGCCAACAACTTATGTGGGACAGTAGCTCATGTCCAACAATTTCCCATTTCACAAAAGACAAGCATACTAGCTATATCAATACCTCCAAAGACATGCATAAGAGCAATATCACACTTCCAAAGACAAGCATATGAGCTGTGTCAACACATCGCTAGATAAGCATATGAGCTATATCTCTGGAGTCCATCCCCTATCTTCTCCCAAACAACATCCGGTTTAGAGGTCCATCCCCTATCATCCCCTAAACCGTGGAGTACATCCCCTATCTCCTCCAACACAACACACAATGCATATAAACAATTATTATACACATCAATCAATACATAAATTTAATGTATTCCTTCAATCGTCACACTCAATGACACATTTCAATGATCAGTTTTAGTTTGCCTAATCATCATACATTGTCTACAACAATCAAGACTATCCTCCACCGATAGCCCAAAGCAGTTATTTCTATACAGAAAATAAATGCAACAAATGGATATAAAATCAACATTTCAATTCGGTGAGTGATAAGTAATTCAACTACACCCTTTAATCCCACACACTTCAATTCCTCATTTCTTACAATTAATTATCCCAATTAATTAATCAATGTAATTAGGGCATTTTCCATAATTAACATTACAACCCTTAGGTTCCATTTTCTATCACCATTTCAACATTAAACCCATGTTTCTACACCAAACATGCCTCTAGGTTCATTATAAATAAAACCCCAACTTTTGTAAAATTACACAAAAGGCCCAAAGTTTCTCAAAATTACCCAACAACACCCAACATATCAAAATGCTAAAATTCAAAGACAAAATCCATAAAGAGGAGTAGGATATCCCTACCTCAAATTCGGAGCTCAAAGGGTGAAGATGACGAAAATCAAAATGCTCCAAATCCCGAAATTTTCAGATTAAAATATAGCCCTCGACGATCAACACAACTTTTGTAAAGGCCAAAAGTGAGTAGACAACTCCTACTAGATCAAATCTAAGAGAGAAGTTTGGTTCTAGAGTGAGGTGCTCTCCAATGGAGTTTTGGGAAAGTAAGAGAGAGAAAGAAAAGTGAAAAAGTGATTCAAAAAGACCCAAACACGGAGCTTTAACCAGTCGCCCCGCTTGAGCGGCCAAACCCCCGCTCGAGCAGCACTCACAGACTCCCGCTCGAGCGGCCAATCCCCCGCTCGAGCGCCGGATGCACACTCCCAGCACTTTTGCAGACAGGTCTCCCGCTCGAGCGCCCAACTCCCCGCTCGAGCGTCACTCACAACCTCCCGCTCGAGCGGCCAATCCCCCGCTCGAGCGCCCAACACTGCACAGGAAATACTGGATGGGTGTATTCCCCGCTCAAGCGCCAAAACCCCCGCTCGAGCGGACAAGCAACAACAAGGTCCCCGCTCGAGCGTCGAAAGCTTCGCTCGAGCGGACATGCCAAAATCTGGGCAACTAGTTTTGGTTTCTAAGCTCAACCAACCTGTAACAAACCTGCCCAACACATCCCACAACTCAAATACAAAGCATGAGAGGGTAAACAAGATTATAATCAACTACTAACATCTACGGACACAAGTCCGGTTATAGCGGTCCCGGGTTTACCCCTTGTTGTATAGTGATCCGGACATGTGTCTGTGGATGTTGGTAGTTGAGTATTGTCTTGTTTACATCCTTCCTTACTTTGTATTTGAGTTATAGGATGTGTTGGGCAGGTTTGTTATAGGTTGGTTGAGCTTAGGAACCAAGTCTAGTTGCCCAGGTTTTGGCTGGTCCACTCGAGCGGAGATGTTGGCGCTCGAGCGGAGATGTTGTTGTTGCTTGTACGCTCGAGCGGAGGTTGAGGCGCTCGAGCGGAGAATGCACCATTTCAGTATCTCGTGCACCTGCAGGACTTCTGCAAGTGTGGCTTTTGCGCTCGAGCGGAGGTGGTGAGCTCGAGCGGGTTGCGCTCGAGCGGGGATGTTGCGCTCGAGCGGACAGTGTATTTTTGGTGAGAGTTCTGGGAGGGGGAGGACTACGCTCGAGTGGGCTGGGATCTGCGCTCGAGCGGACGAGTTTTGTGTTTGTGTCTTGGCGCTCGAGCGGACAATGTTGCGCTCGAGCGTAACCTGTTTTGTGTGTCTGTACGCTCGAGCGGCGTGTCTTGCGCTCGAGCGGACCTGTCGTATAACTGAGTGGGACTGGGCATTTTAAATCACTTTTTGACTTATCTTCTTTCACCTACTTTACCAAAACGCCATTTTCAGAGCTTCTCACTCAAGAACCTTAACTTCTCTCTAAGTATTGATCTAGCTAGGGTGTGTTGTTCACCTTTGGTCTTCACAAAAAGGGTGTTGATCGTCGAGGGCGTCATTTTGGTCCGAATAGTTTGGTGTTTGGAGCATCTTGGTTTTGGGTTCTTCTCCTTTTGAGCTAAATCTTTGAGGTAGGGATATCCTACTCCTCTTTATGAGTCTTGTCTTTAAATTTTGGCATTTTGATATGTTGGTAGTTGTTGTGTGATTTTGGGAAACTTTGGGCCATTGTGTAATTTTACAAAAGTTGGGGTTTTGTCTATAATAAACCTAGAAGCATGTTTGGGATAGAAACATGGAATTAATGTTGAAACATTAGTGAAATTGGAACCTAATGGTTGTGATGTTAATTATGGAGGATGTCCTAATTACATTGATTAATTAATTTGGTTAATTAATTGTATTGATTTGTGATGTATATAATTGTTGTTTATATGCATTGTGTTGTGTTGGAGAAGATAGGGGATGTACTCCACGGTTTAGGGGAAGATAGGGGATGGACCTCTAAACCGGATGTTGTTGGGAGGAGATAGGGGATGAACTCCGTAGATAGAGCGTGTATGCTTATCTAGAAATGTATTGACAGAGCGGATATGCTTGTCTTTGGAAGTATTGATATAACTGTTATGTTTATCATTGTTGAAGTGAAAAGTGTTGGCATGAATGTTTGTTTCATGTGAGATGTTTGGCCAGGTTCTGAGCCAAGGTTTTGAAATGGCAAGTAAAAGGAAGGGAAATGGAAATGAAAGGAAATATAGACTTAAGTGTCTTGGAATTGTGTTATGTTATGAAAGAATGTAAAAGTGTTGACCATCTATCAACTGTTAATCTTTTAGTCATTATTCATAACTGGTTTAGTATATTTCTACTGGGCTGTGGCTCACCCTATATGGGAACATCATTTTTAGGTACAGGCAGCATGCCACCTCCAAGGACTTAGCTTGGGAGGCTAGTGGCGGACGGACCTTTTGATTGTCTTTCCTTTTGTTGTATTACATGTAAACTCAAGCCAAGGGCTTAATGTGTAAATGAGTTAGAACTCTACTTTCTTGTAACCAAGTGTTAACTTGGAAAGCTGTAAGCCCTTAGGGCATTTGCTTTTGCTGTTAACATGTAATACTTTTTGTAATAGAACTCTGATGAATGGAAAGATGTGGATCTTTTATATATCATAGCATGTCTATATTGTTGGGATTAATGTCATTATTTGAGGGCGTTACAACTTGGTATCAGAGCGTACCGGGTTCAAATACTTTGGGTACGTGGGAAGTGATTAGGATCACAATGGGTTCGTCTCGCTTGATAGAGACTTAGACGTAATGTTATAGGTTTGTGTGATAACATGCTTATGTGATTATTTGGGTATGGGATTTAGTTTCCAGGATGTTGATTGGATCTTTGGGTTTCTGGGAGTCATGTTGGAAAGGCACTTGATCAATGCTGTTTCTAACCGGTACTCTAGTAACGCCTTGGGACTATCATTATCCGGAAATGAAATTCGTAAGTGCTTATGTGTTTATGTGCTTACGTGGAATGAATTACAGTTGTCCATGCATTAGGACGTGAGTGTTTAGTTTTGGCACGTTTATGAATGTGCTAACGTTCTGTGTTACCTTTATTAGGATGTCAGGACGAGCAAGAGGTGGTAGGCGTGGTAGGCCTAGGAGGCAGGAAGTGCCATTACCGGATGAGATTCCGGCAGTTCAGGAGATTCCAGCAGTTCAGGAGGGGGTTGGTCAGGCCAATGTGGCCGAGCCAGCGGGACAGCGGGCCATGAGTGCCTTGGCCCAGGAAATAGCAGGGGCTTTGGGTATTCTCAGAGCAGGGAATCAGGCAGCTGAGGCAGGGCCTTCTTTCTTGAAGAGGGAGTTCTTCCGGTCTAACCCGGAGGAGTTTGTTGGGGATCCTAAGGAGCCACTGAAGGCAGATGAGTGGCTAGAACAGATGAGTAAAACGTTCGAGATGCTAGGCATTGAGGACGGAGCATTGAAAGTGACCTTGGCATCCTTCCAGCTGAAGGGAGATGCAGGTCAATGGTGGAAGTATGAGAAAGCTCCTGTGGGTGGTACTTGGGAGGCGTTTGTGAATGCTTTTCAGGAGAGGTTTTTATCCGCAGTGGCTAGAGAGAGACTGAGGGACCAGTTTAGCAAGCTTAAGCAGGAGGGTTTGTCTGTAGCCGAGTTTGAGGCTACATTCACTAGCTTGTCCAGGTTTGCACCTGAACTTGTGGCGACAGAGGAGCGCCGTTGCTACGAGTTTGAGCGGAAGTTGAGGTGGGACCTCAAGTTGAAAGTTGGTGGACCTTACATTCGAGATTACAGGCATTTGGTGGATGCTGCAGCTCATATGGAGCTGATGATGCAGGAGGGAGAGGAGGAGAAACATGGAGGCTCCAAGAGGGGCCAAGAGGGACAGGGTGACGGTAGGAGGCAGAGGGGTTATAACCCTCAGCCGTCCCAGGGTGGTTTGGCCAGGTCGACTTTCCCAGTACAGAGTGCAGGCTCCGGGAGGGGCAGTCAGGGAGAGTTCACCTGTTACAAGTGTGGCCAGCCGGGTCACAAGGCTTCAGTTTGCCCGCAGAAGGGCGGGGGTCAGAGAGCTGCTTCTTCGTCAGCTAGACCGCAGAGTCAGAGTTCGGGCAGGAGGCAGCCCTTGTCTTGTTATCAGTGTGGACAGCCTGGGCACATGAAGAGGTTTTGCCCACGGTTGAGTGTCACTTCAGGAGCGTCTGGTTCTAAACAGACGCAGGGGTTTCAGCCAGCTCAGTCTGTGCAGGCCTCGAGGGCCAATCCGGGGGCTTCATCGTCCCAGTCAGTGCAGCAGTCCTATGCTCCGAGAGGTGAGCAGGTGGACCAGGGGCCTACAGGGCGCGTGTATGCTGTTACCGCGCAGGACCTTGTACCGGCTCCATCAGTAGTGAGAGGTACCTTTCTGTTTTGCAATTCGGTTGCTAGTGTGTTGATTGATACGGGTGCGTCTCATTCTTTTGTATCTGCTGCATTTGCATCTGTGTTAGAATTGGAGTTAGCAGTATTGGCATCTCCTATTTGTGTAGTGTCACCTATTGGGGGTGAGATGATTTTGAAACACGGATGTAGAGGTTGTGATATAGAGGTTGATGATCATAGACTTCCGTTTCCTTTTGTAGTTATGCCCATGAAGGGCTTTGATGTTATTTTGGGTATGGACTGGTTATCGTCATACCGAGCTGTTATTGATTGCTACCGCCAGAGGGTTACTTGTTGTACCGTGAGCGGGGAGTGTTTCCATTTCTTGGGAGACCGGGTTGGTAGTATTGTGCCACCGGGGTATGGTCCGCGAGGGCGGAATGAGCTTAGTGGTCTACTTGCTAGCTTTGAGAGTGGTGAGTGTGATGAGACCCAGATTGTGTTGCCAAGAGTAGTTTGTGAGTACTCGGATGTCTTTCCCGAGGACCTTGTTGATTTGCCACCTCATCGAGAGATTGAGTTCTCTATTGATTTAGTGCCCGGCACGGCGCCGATTTCTATGGCACCTTACCGTTTTGCTCCAGCAGAGTTGGTTGAGTTGAAAGTTCAGCTCTAGGAATTGCTAGATAAGGGCTTTGTTCGCCCTAGTGTTTCACCGTGGGGAGCACCGGCACTCTTTGCTAAAAAGAAAGATGGTGCCTTGAGATTGTGTATTGACTACCGGAAGTTGAATCGGGCTACGGTTAAGAATAAGTACCCTATGCCCCGCATAGATGATTTGTTTGACCAGTTGAAGGGTTCCCGTTGTTTCTCTAAGATAGATTTGAGATCGGGTTACCATCAGTTGAGGGTCAGGGAGGAGGATATTCCGAAGACGGCATTCCGTACGCGGTATGGCCACTATGAGTTTCTGGTAATGCCGTTTGGGCTTACCAACGCACCGGCAGTCTTTATGGACTTGATGAACCGGATCTTCCGGGAATTCTTGGATCGTTTTGTAGTCGTTTTCGTGGACGACATTCTTATCTATTCACCTTCAGAGGAGGAGCACGAGGAACACTTGAGAGTGGTGCTTGAGTTTCTTAGAGCCCATAGGCTGTATGCCAAGTTTGGGAAGTGTGAGTTCTGGCTAGGAGAAGTTAAGTTCTTAGGCCATGTGGTTTCCGGGAAAGGGGTGTCTGTTGATACATCCAAGACAGAGGTAGTGCAAGATTGGGCACAGCCTAAGAGTGTGTTTGAGATCCGCAGTTTTCTGGGATTAGCTGGGTATTACCGTCGATTTGTGAAGGATTTCTCCAGGTTAGCTTCACCGCTGACCAGATTGACTCGGAGGGGAGTCAGCTTTGTATGGAGTGAGACTTGTGAAAAGTCGTTTCAGGAGTTGAAAGTTAGATTGACCACTGCTCCGGTCTTGATTATTCCGGAGAGAGGGTTGGGTTATGCAGTATATTGTGATGCCTCACGAGAGGGTCTGGGTTGTGTGCTGATGCAAGAGGGGAAAGTAGTAGCTTATGGCTCACGTCAGTTGAAAATTCACGAGAAGAATTACCCTACGCATGATCTAGAGTTAGCGGCTGTGATCTTTGCCTTGAAAATCTGGAGGCACTACCTTTATGGTGAGAGATTCGAGGTGTTCTCGGATCATAAGAGTCTGAAATATCTGTTTTCACAGAAAGACTTGAATTTGAGGCAGAGGAGGTGGATGGAGTTCATTGAGGATTACGACTTCGAGTTGCATTATCATCCGGGGAAGGCCAACGTTGTGGCCGATGCCCTTAGCAGGAAATCCGTTAGTGATGTAGCTTGTATAGCCATTCGGGAATGGGAGATGTTGGGGGCAATTGGAGAGTTTGATTTACTTCTGGGCGAATCCGTTGAGGCTGCGGCCTTGTTTTCTGTTGTTGCGCAGCCTACACTTGTGACTAGAGTGTTAGAGGCACAGAGAGGTGACCTTGAGGTAGAATCCCTCCGAGAGAAGATCTCCAGTGGGAAAGTTGAGAAGGGTTTGACGGTGTATCCCGACCTGAGTGTGAGATACCGAGACCGTTTGCTTGTACCGGAGTCTTGCCGAGAGGAAGTACTCCGAGAGTTTCACCATTCGCGCCTTGCGGTGCATCCGGGAGGTACTAAGATGTATCGGGATTTGGGTCGCCAGTTTTGGTGGCGGGGTATGAAGAGAGATGTGGCAGTTTTCGTGTCTAAGTGCCTTACTTGTCAGCAAGTGAAGGCCGAGCATCAGAGGCCAGCGGGTTTGTTACAACCCTTGTCTATTGCCGAGTGGAAGTGGGAGCATGTCACTATGGACTTCGTTGTAGGTCTTCCGAGGACTCAGCGGGGTAGTGATGCTATTTGGGTGGTTGTAGACCGGTTGACTAAGTCGGCGCATTTCATTCCTATGCGCGTGAGAGATTCAGTAGATCATCTTGCCGACTTGTATGTTCGGGACATAGTGAGGTTGCACGGGGTCCCAGTGACGATTGTCTCAGATAGAGATCCTCGTTTTACTGCTAGGTTGTGGCAGAGTTTGCAGAGTGCCTTGGGTACTAAGTTGACCTTTAGTACAGCTTATCATCCTCAGACTGATGGGCAGTCCGAGCGTACTATTCAGATCCTCGAGGATATGCTTCGGGGTTGTGTCCTTGATTTCAGTGGGACGTGGGAGAGGCACTTACCATTGGTAGAGTTTGCCTACAACAACAGTTTTCAGTCTAGTATTGGTATGGCACCATTTGAGGCCTTGTATGGCCGACCTTGTAGGTCTCCAGTTTGTTGGGCCGAGGTGGGTGATACACCTTTGTTGGGTCTGGAGTTGGTTAAAGAGACAACGGAGAAAGTTGAGCTTATCCGTAGGAGGCTTGTTACAGCCCAGAGTCGGCAGAAATCTTATGCTGACCGTAGGAGGAGACCTTTGGAGTTTGAGATGGGTGATCATGTATTTCTGAAGATATCACCTAGACGGGGTTTGATGAGGTTTGGGAAGAGTGGGAAGTTATCCCCTCGGTTTATTGGTCCTTTTGAGATTCTTGAGAGAATTGGCGAGGTTGCTTATCGTTTAGCTTTGCCGCCACAGTTGACCGGAGTTCATGACGTGTTTCATGTGAGTATGCTTCGGAAGTATGAGCCGGATCCATCACATGTGTTGGATTGGACCGACTTAGAGGTAAATGAGGATGCCTCGTATGAGGAGAGACCAGTTCGGGTCTTGGATAGGCGGGATCAAGTCCTGCGTGGCAAGACCATTCCTTTGGTGAAGGTTTTGTGGAAACATCACGGAGTGGAGGAGGCCACTTGGGAACGTGAGTTGGGAGCCCGCGAGAAATATCCGGACTTGTTTGTTGATGTGTAATCAAGTGTGGCAATTGTGTAATTGTAATGAACTTTAAGAACATTCAAATTGTCTTAAGTTGAAAAACATGGTGCATGTTTTGGTTAATGTAAATGTTGTAGAACTTGCCTTGTTATGGGAGTTGATTATAATATTGCATGTGTTGGCTATATTATAGAAATGGAATTGTATCATGATTATTGCTTATGATATGAATTGTGAACCATGTATGTTGGAAATGGTTGAAATGACAGAAAATGCATGTTGAAATGTATATGTTGTAGAATGCCTCTTGATAAGAGATGGAATGACCGGTAATGGGTCGAATTGTGGAATGTTGTAGTATAACATTGTTTAAAAGGAGAGAAAAACTTGTTTTTTTCAAAACTTGTTCTTAATTTCGGGGACGAAATTCTTTAAGGGGGGGAGGTTATAGCGGTCCCGGGTTTACCCCTTGTTGTATAGTGATCCGGACATGTGTCCGTGGATGTTGGTAGTTGAGTATTGTCTTGTTTACATCCTTCCTTACTTTGTATTTGAGTTATAGGATGTGTTGGGCAGGTTTGTTACAGGTTGGTTGAGCTTAGGAACCAAGTCTAGTTGCCCAGGTTTTGGCTGGTCCGCTCGAGCGGAGATGTTGTTGTTGCTTGTACGCTCGAGCGGAGGTTGAGGCGCTCGAGCGGAGAATGCACCATTTCAGTATCTCGTGCACCTGCAGGACTTCTGCAAGTGTGGTTTTTGCGCTCGAGCGGAGGTGGTGAGCTCGAGCGGGTTGCGCTCGAGCGGGGATGTTGCGCTCGAGCGGACAGTGTATTTTTGGTGAGAGTTCTGGGAGGGGGAGGACTACGCTCGAGCGGGCTGGGATCTGCGCTCGAGCGGACAAGTTTTGTGTCTGTGTCTTGGCGCTCGAGCGGACAATGTTGCGCTCGAGCGTAACCTGTTTTGTGTGTCTGTACGCTCGAGCGGCGTGTCTTGCGCTCGAGCGGACCTGTCGTATAACTGAGTGGGACTGGGCATTTTAAATCACTTTTTGACTTATCTTCTTTCACTTACTTTACCAAAACGCCATTTTCAGAGCTTCTCACTCAAGAACCTTAACTTCTCTCTAAGTATTGATCTAGCTAGGGTGTGTTGTTCACCTTTGGTCTTCACAAAAAGGGTGTTGATCGTCGAGGGCGTCATTTTGGTCCGAATAGTTTGGTGTTTGGAGCATCTTGGTTTTGGGTTCTTCTCCTTTTGAGCTAAATCTTTGAGGTAGGGATATCCTACTCCTCTTTATGAGTCTTGTCTTTAAATTTTGGCATTTTGATATGTTGGTAGTTGTTGTGTGATTTTGGGAAACTTTGGGCCATTGTGTAATTTTACAAAAGTTGGGGTTTTGTCTATAATAAACCTAGAAGCATGTTTGGGATAGAAACATGGAATTAATGTTGAAACATTAGTGAAATTGGAACCTAATGGTTGTGATGTTAATTATGGAGGATGTCCTAATTACATTGATTAATTAATTTGGTTAATTAATTGTATTGATTTGTGATGTATATAATTGTTGTTTATATGCATTGTGTTGTGTTGGAGAAGATAGGGGATGTACTCCACGGTTTAGGGGAAGATAGGGGATGGACCTCTAAACCGGATGTTGTTGGGAGGAGATAGGGGATGAACTCCGTAGATAGAGCGTGTATGCTTATCTAGAAATGTATTGACAGAGCGGATATACTTGTCTTTGGAAGTATTGATATAACTGTTATGTTTATCATTGTTGAAGTGAAAAGTGTTGGCATGAATGTTTGTTTCATGTGAGATGTTTGCCAGGTTCTGAGCCAAGGTTTTGAAATGGCAAGTAAAAGGAAGGGAAATGGAAATGAAAGGAAATATAGATTTAAGTGTCTTGGAATTGTGTTATGTTATGAAAGAATGTAAAAGTGTTGACCATCTATCAACTGTTAATCTTTTAGTCATTATTCATAACTGGTTTAGTATATTTTTACTGGGCTGTGGCTCACCCTATATGGGAACATCATTTTCAGGTACAGGCAGCATGCCACCTCCAAGGACTTAGCTTGGGAGGCTAGTGGCGGACGGACCTTTTGATTGTCTTTCCTTTTGTTGTATTACATGTAAACTCAAGCCAAGGGCTTAATGTGTAAATGAGTTAGAACTCTACTTTCTTGTAACCAAGTGTTAACTTGGAAAGCTGTAAGCCCTTAGGGCATTTGCTTTTGCTGTTAACATGTAATACTTTTTGTAATAGAACTCTGATGAATGGAAAGATGTGGATCTTTTATATATCATAGCATGTCTATATTGTTGGGATTAATGTCATTATTTGAGGGCGTTACAAGTCCGGATCACTGTACAACAAGGGGTAAACCCGGGATCGCTATACAATAACTGTTATTAAATTCGTTTTAAATCTAAAGATTAACAATGTAAGCCAAATAAATAAAGATTGACTCAAAATTATTAGCGATAAATTGTAAGCCATAATTATAAGCCATAAATTGACTCATTTATAATCCAGAGATCTTTATAATTATACGCCCGAAAAGGACTCAAAATTAAAAAAAAAAATCAGAATATACGATTTAAAGATAATTAAGAAATAATTACAAAGATTTGTGGGTATAAATAAAGATTTATGGGTATAAATAATTATAAATATTTCCTTCAACCCCTTTGTTGAAAATTTCCTATAAATATAAGCCAAAAATTTCTTTCATTATCCCGGATGCTCTACCATTTTCTCTCTTTTCATGCTTGCTTTGCCTTTCACT
This sequence comes from Camellia granthamiana, assembly GCA_036172215.1. Taxonomy (NCBI): domain Eukaryota; kingdom Viridiplantae; phylum Streptophyta; class Magnoliopsida; order Ericales; family Theaceae; genus Camellia; species Camellia granthamiana. The sequence goes on along the minus strand of CM069904.1, from coordinate 32,329,105 downwards.
CAACCACCTCTCTCTACCATCTCTTCTCTTTAATTTGGTTCAACCATTGATAAATCTCTTGTAATGCCCTCAAAATAACAACATAAAACCCAACAATATAGACATGCATTGATATATGAAAGATCCACATTCTTCCATTAACAGAGTTTCATTACAAAAGTATTACATGTTAACAACAAAAGCAAGTGCCCTAAGGGCTTACAGCTTTCCAAGTTAACACTTGGTTACAAAAAGTAGAGTACTAACTCATTTACACATTTAGCCCTTGGCTTGAATTTACATGTAATACATCAAAAAGAAAGACAACAAAAAGTTTGCCCGCCCCTAGCCTCCCAAGCTATGTTCTTGGAGGTGGCATGCTCCCTGTACCTGAAAATGATGTTCCCATATAGGGTGAGCCACAGCCCAGCAGAAATACACTAAACCAGTTATGAATAATGACTAAAAGATTAGCAGTTGATAGGTGGCCAACACTTTACACTTTCATTCTCCATTTCCTTACAAATTCTCAATTTATAACCATGGCTCAGAACCTGGCCAACAACTCGTGTGGGACAGTAACTCATGTCCAACAATTTCCCATTTCACAAAAGACAAGCATACTAGCTATATCAATACTTCCAAAGACATGCATAAGAGCAATATCACACTTCCAAAGACAAGCATATGAGCTGTGTCAACACATTACTAGATAAGCATATGAGCTATATCTCTGGAGTCCATCCCCTATCTTCTCCCAAACAACATCCGGTTTAGAGGTCCATCCCCTATCATCCCCTAAACCGTGGAGTACATCCCCTATCTCCTCCAACACAACACACAATGCATATAAACAATTATTATACACATCAATCAATACATAAATTTAATGTATTCCTTCAACTGTCATACTCAATGACACATTTCGATGATTAGTTTTAGTTTGCCTAATCATCATGCATTGTCTACAACAATCAAGACTATCCTCCACCGATAGCCCAAAGCAGTTATTTCTATACAGAAAATAAATGCAACAAATGGATATAAAATCAACATTTCAATTCCTCATTTCTTACAATTAATTATCCCAATTAATTAATCAATGTAATTAGGGCATTTTCCATAATTAGCATTACAACCCTTAGGTTCCATTTTCTACCACTATTTCAACATTAATCCCATGTTTCTACACCAAACATGCCGCAAGGATCATTATAAATAAAACCCCAACTTTTGTAAAATTACACAAAGGCCCAAAGTTTTCTCAAAATTACACAACAATTTCCAACACATCAAAATGCTAAAATTAAAAGACAAAATCCATAAAGAGGAGTAGGATATCCCTACCTCAAAGTTTGAGCTCAAATGGAGATGAAGACTCAACACCCAACTTGCTCCAAAACCAAATATTTTCAGATTAAATCGAAGCCCAAGTCACTCTCTATCTTTTTAACAAAGGTCTTAGGGTAGGAAATCACCCTAGGTAGATCAAATCTTAGAGAGAGAGTAAGTTTAGAGAGAGAGGGTCTCGTTTGAAGGATGAAAAGTTTTGAAAAAGTGAAGTTTGGGTCGGCTGCTGCTAGCTGATATAAACAGGCTCGCTCGAGTGAAGCCTTGGTCGCTCGAGCGACCAGACACAAGAAACTGCACTCGCTCGAGCGAAGACACGCTCGTTCGAGCCAACAGTTCAAATCCTCCGATTTGCAACACGACGCTCGCTCGAGCGAAGAACCGCTCGCTCGAGCGAAGAACGAACCAGATCGCTCGAGCGAAGAAAAGCTCGCTCGAGCCAAGAAATGCAACCATCAGGTCTGAGCCAGACGCAATCGCTCGCTCGAGCGAAGCCACTCTGGCTCGAGCCACCAGACACAAAAACCAACTCTCGCTCGAGCGACCAACCAAAAACAGAAGCTCGCTCGAGCGAAGAAAAGCTCGCTCGAGCGACGACCCAAAATTCTGGGCAGCAACACTTGGCTCCCAAACACAACCAACCTGTAACAAACCTGCCCAATACATCCTATAACTCAAATAGAAAGTAGGAAAGGATGTAAACAAGACAATACTCAACTACTAACATCCACGGACACATGTCCGGATCACTGTACTACAAGGGGTAAACCCGGGATCGCTATATCTCTAGCCTTTCCTTTCCATCTTCAACACGCCTTGTCATTAGAAACACCCTTTTCCTTATATAATATACACTGGCATGTGACCCGTGCTGTAACGCCCTCAAAATAATAACATTAATCCCAACAATATAGACATGCTATGATAATATAAAAGATCCACATCCTTCCATTTCTAGAGTTTCATTACAAAAAGTATTACATGTTAACAACAAAAGCAAATGCCCTAAGGGCTTACAGCTTTCCAAGTTAACACTTGGTTACAAGAAAGTAGAGTGCTAACTCATTTACACATTAAGCCCTTGGCTTGAATTTACATGTAATACAACAAAAGGAAAGACAACCAAAAAGTCCGTCCGCCACTAGCCTCCCAAGCTAAGTCCTTGGAGGTGGCATGCTACCTGTACCTGAAAATGATGTTCCCATATAGGGTGAGCCACAGCCCAGTAGAAATATACTAAACCAGTTATGAATAATGACTAAAAGATTAACAGTTGATAGATGGTCAACACTTTTACATTCTTTCATAACATAACACAATTCCAAGACACTTAAGTCTATATTTCCTTTCGTTTCCATTTCCATTCCTTTTACTTGCCATTTCAAAACCCTGGCTCAGAACCTGGCCAAACATCTCACATGAGACAAACACTCATGCCAACACTTTTCACTTCATCAAAGATAAACATAACAGTTATATCAATACTTCCAACGACAAGCATATACGCTCTGTCAATACATTTCTAGATAAGCTTACAAGCTCTATCTACGGAGTTCATCCCCTATCTCCTCCCAACAACATCTGGTTTAGAGGTCCATCCCCTATCTTCCCCTAAACCGTGGAGTACATCCCCTATCTCCTCCAACACAACACAATGCATATAAACAACAATTATACACATCACATATCAATACATAAAATCAATGTATTCTTTCCATCATCATAATTCAATGACACAATTCTATTTCAATTCTTCATTTCTCACAATTAATTATCCAAATTAATTAATCAATGTAATTAGGACATTTTCCATAATTAGCATTACAACCCTTAGGTTCCATTTTCACTAATGTTTCAACATTAATTCCATGTTTCTATACCAAACATGCTTCTAGCTTTATCATAGATAAAAACCCCCAACTTTTGTAAAATTACACAATGGCCCAAAGTTTCCCAAAATTACACAACAACTTCCAACATATCAAAATGCTAAAATTTAAAGACAAAACTCATAAAGAGGAGTAGGATATCCCTACCTCAAAAGATGAGCTCCAAAGGAGAAGGACCCAAAACCAAAATGCTCCAAACACCAAACTATTCGGATCAAAATGACGCCCTCGACGATCAACACCCTTTTTGTGAAGACCAAAGGTGAGCAAAACACCCTAGCTAGATCAATACTTAGAGAGAAGTTATGGTTTTTGAGTGAGAAGCTCTGAAAATGGCGTTTTGGTAAAGTAGGAGAAAGAAGATAAGTCAAAAAGTGATTTAAAACGCCCAGTCCCACTCAGTTATACGACAGGTCCGCTCGAGCGTAAGACACTCCGCTCGAGCGTAAAGACACATAAAACAGGTTCCGCTCGAGCGCAACATTGTCCGCTCGAGCGCCAAGACACAGACACAAAGTTCGTCCGCTCGAGCGCAGATTCCAGCCCGCTCGAGCGCAGGTCTCCCCCTCCCAGAACTCTCACCAAAAACACACTGTCCGCTCGAGCGCAACATCCCCGCTCGAGCGCAACCCGCTCGAGCGCACAAAACCCCGCTCGAGCGTAGAAACCACACTTGCAGAAGTTTTGCAGGTGCACGAAATACTGAATGGGTGCATTCTCCGCTCGAGCGCCAAAACCTCCGCTCGAGCGTACAAGCAACAACAACCTCTCCGCTCGAGCGCCAACTTCTCTACTCGAGTGTACCAGCCAAAACCTGGGCAACTAGACTTGGTTCCTAAACTCAACCAACCTGTAACAAACCTGCCCAACACATCCTATAACTCAAATACAAAGTAAGAAATGATGTAAACAAGACAATACTCAACTACCAACATCCACGGACACATGTCCGGATCACTGTACAACAAGGGGTAAACCCGGGACCGCTATAACCTCCCCCCCTTAAAGAATTTCGTCCCCGAAATTAAGAACAAGTTTTTGAAAAGCAAGTTTTTCTCTCCTTTAAACAATGTTATATCACAACATCCCACAATTCGACCCATTCCCGGTCATTCCATCTCTTATCAAGAGGCATTCTACAATATATACATCTCAACATGCATTTTCTTTTCATTTCAACCATTGCCAACACACATGGTTCACAATTCATATCATAAGCAATAATCATGATACAATTCCATTTCTACAATATAGCCAACATATGCAATATTATAATCAACACCCATATCAAGGCAAATTCTACAACATTTACATTAACCAAAACATGCACCATGTTTTACAACTTAAGACAATTTGAATGTTCTTAAAGTTCATTACAATTACACAATTGCAATACTTGATTACACATCAATAAACAAGTCCGGATATTTCTCGCGGACTCCCAACTCACGTTCCCAAGTGGCCTCCTCCACTCCGTGATGTTTCCACAAAACCTTCACCAAAGGAATGGTCTTGCCACGCAGGACTTGATCCCGCCTATCCAAGACCCGAACCGGTCTCTCCTCATACGAGGCATCCTCATCTACCTCTAAGTCGGTCCAATCCAACACATGTGATGGATCCGGCTCATACTTCCGAAGCATACTCACATGAAACACATCATGAACTCCGGACAACTGTGGCGGCAAGGCTAAACGATAAGCAACCTCGCCAATCCTCTCAAGGATCTCAAAAGGACCAATAAACCGAGGGGATAACTTCCCACTCTTCCCAAACCTCATCAAACCCCATCTAGGTGATATCTTCAGAAATACATGATCACCCATCTCAAACTCCAATGGTCTCCTCCTACGGTCAGCATAAGATTTCTGACGACTCTGGGCTGTAACAAGCCTCCTACGGATAAGCTCAACTTTCTCCGTCATCTCCTTAACCAACTCCGGACCCAACAAAGGTGTATCACCCACCTCGGCCCAACAAACTGGAGACCTACAAGGTCGGCCATACAAGGCCTCAAACGGTGCCATACCGATACTAGACTGAAAACTGTTGTTGTAGGCAAACTCTACCAATGGTAAGTGCCTCTCCCACGTCCCACTGAAATCAAGGACACAACCCCGAAGCATATCCTCGAGGATCTGAATAGCACGCTCGGACTGCTCGTCAGTCTGAGGATGATAAGCTGTACTAAAGGTCAACTTAGTACCCAAAGCACTCTGCAAACTCTGCCATAACCTGGCAGTAAAACGAGGATCTCTATCTGAGACGATCGTCACTAGGACCCCGTGCAACCTCACTATGTCCCGAATATACAAGTCGGCAAGATGATCTACCGAATCTCTCACGCGCATAGGAATGAAATGCGCCGACTTAGTCAACCGGTCTACAACCACCCAAATAGCATCACTAACCCGCTGAGTCCTCGGAAGACCTACAACGAAGTCCATAGTGACATGCTCCCACTTCCACTCAGCAATAGGCAAGGGTTGTAACAAACCCGCTGGCCTCTGATGCTCGGCCTTCACTTGCTGACAAGTAAGGCACTTAGACACGAAAACTGCCACATCTCTCTTCATACCCCGCCACCAAAACTGGCGACCCAAATCCCGATACATCTTAGTACCTCCCGGATGCACCGCAAGGCGCAAATGGTGAAACTCTCAGAGTACTTCCTCTCGGCAAGACTCCGGTACAAGCAAACGGTCTCGGTATCTCACACTCAGGTCGGGATACACCGTCAGACCCTTCTCAACTTTCCCACTGGAGATCTTCTCTCGGAGGGACTCTACCTCAAGGTCACCTCTCTGTGCCTCTAACACTCTAGTCACAAGTGTAGGCTGCGCAACAACAGAAAACAAGGCCGCAGCCTCAACGGATTCGCCCAGAAGCAAATCAAACTCTCCAATTGCCCCCAACATCTTCCACTCCCGGATGGCTATACAAGCTACATCACTAACGGATTTCCTGCTAAGGGCATCGGCCACAACATTGGCCTTTCCCGGATGATAATGCAACTCGAAGTCGTAATCCTCAATAAACTCCATCCACCTCCTCTGCCTCAAGTTCAAGTCTTTCTGTGAAAACAGATACTTCAGACTCTTATGATCCAAGAACACCTCGAATCTCTCACCATAAAGGTAGTGCCTCCAGATTTTCAAGGCAAAGATCATAGCCGCTAACTCTAGATCATGCGTAGGGTAATTCTTTTCGTGAATTTTCAACTGACGTGAGCCATAAACTACCACTTTCCCCTCTTGCATCAACACACAACCCAAACCCTCTCGTGAGGCATCACAATAGACTGCATAACCCAACCCTCTCTCTGGAATAATCAAGACCGGAGCGGTATTCAATCTAACTTTCAACTCCTGGAACGACTTTTCACAAGTCTCACTCCATACAAAGTTGACTCCCCTCCGAGTCAATCTAGTCAACGGTGAAGCTAACCTGGAGAAATCCTTCACAAACCGGCGGTAATACCCAGCTAATCCCAGAAAACTGCGGATCTCAAACACACTCTTAGGCTGTGCCCAATCTTGCACTGCCTCGGTCTTGGATGTATCAACGGACACCCCTTCCCCAGAAACTACATGGCCTAAGAACTTGACTTCTCCTAGCCAGAAATCACACTTCCCAAACTTGGCATACAGCCTATGGGCTCTAAGCAATTCAAGCACCACTCTCAAGTGTTCCTCGTGCTCCTCCTCTGAAGGTGAATAGATAAGAATTTCGTCCACGAAAACGACTACAAAACGATCCAAGAATTCCCGGAAGATCCGGTTCATCAAGTCCATAAAGACTGCCGGTGCGTTGGTGAGCCCAAATGGCATCACCAGAAACTCATAATGGCCATACCGCGTATGGAATGCCGTCTTCGGAATATCCTCCTCCCTGACCCTCAACTGGTGGTAACGTGATCTCAAGTCTATCTTAGAGAAACAACGGGAACCCTTCAACTGGTCGAACAAATCATCTATACGGGGCATAGGGTACTTATTCTTAACCGTAGCCCGATTCAACTTCCGGTAGTCAATACACAATCTCAAGACACCATCTTTCTTTTTAGCAAAGAGTGCCGGTGCTCCCCACGGTGAAACACTAGGGCGAACAAAGCCCTTATCTAGCAATTCCTGGAGTTGAACTTTCAACTCAACCAACTCTGCTGGAGCAAAACGGTAAGGTGCCATAGAAATCGGCGCCGTGCCGGGCACTAAATCGATAGAGAACTCAATCTCTCGATGAGGTGGAAAATCAACAAGGTCCTCGGGAAAGACATCCGAGTACTCACAAACTACCCTTGGCAACACAATCTGGGTCTCATCACACTCACCACTCTCAAAGCTAGCAAGTAGACCACTAAGCTCATTCCGCCCTCGCGGACCATACCCCGGTGGCACAATACTACCAACCCGGTCTCCCAAGAAATGGAAACACTCCCCGCTCACGGTGTAACGCCCTCAAAATTAAGCCCATAATATATATATTTAACATGCATCATTAAAAGAAAACATTATATTATTTCAATCATCAGAGTATTACGAAATAAAACATTAAAATAAATGCCCTACGGGCTTACATCTTGCCAAGCCAACACTTGGACACAATTCCATGAGTTCTAACTCAAATCAAATAAAGCCCTAGGCTTGAATGTTTACATAGTTCAAATAAAACAAATAAAACAAATAAGCAAGTCTTCAAGTCCAAATCCTCACAAGCTAAGTCTTTGGAGGGAGTGAACCACCTGAACCTGAAAATGAAGTTCCCATATAGGGTGAGCCACAGCCCAGTAGAGAAATACTAAACCAAGCATAAGAATTAACTAAAGCAGTAGCACCCGATACATGGTTAACACAAAATAATCAATTTACAATTTTATGACACGAATGTCTACATTGTCTATGACACATGGTCTATGACACAATACACTTTCCATTTATACAGACATGGCTCAGAACCTGGCCAAACAACTCAACAAGGACAACAAATCAGGTTAAACCTTTCTTATAACAAAATAAACACACATGCTGGTGTTATAACAATCTCAATCAAATCCACTTCCATACTTCCCAACTGATACACATGGTGGTGATGTATCATATCAACAACAAATAGAAATATTTCTATTATCAATAAGCACACACATATGTGATGCTACTGGAGTCCATCCCCTATCTCCTCCCAACAAATCCGGTTTAGAGGTCCATCCCTTATCTTCTCCTAAACCGGGGAGTTCATCCCCTATCTCCTCCAAAACCAAATGCATATGCAACATAATCAATACTTGCCATATACAACACATAATCAATACACGAATGTTCTGTATTAACTCAACAGTCAAATAAATGACTCAATTTCAGTTATACCTAAGCCGCATGCAAAGTCTACAACAATCAATGGCTATCCTCCACCGATAGCCCAAAACAATTATTTCTAAACAAGAAATAAATATAGCAACACAATGAAATATCATCATTCTCATAGGTAAGTATTTAAACTACCCAATTACACAGTTAAATCACTAAATTCCCCAATCTCATGAATTAAACCCAATATCACAATATTCCCTTAAATTAATTATATCAATTAATCTATGACAAACCCTAAGGTTTCTCCCAAAATTACCAAACTACCCCCACATACCAAAATACCACCACTTAGGATTAAAACGTATAAATGGAGTAGGAAATCCCTACCTTGAAGAAACAACTCAAAAAGAAGAAGATGAAGATGATGCCCAAACTCCAAAGTGCTCCAAAACCAAAACTGTTCAGGTTAAATGAAAGCCCTCGACTCACTCTACCTTTTTAATGAAGGAATTAGGGTAGAAACACACTCTAGATAGATCAATCTTAGGAGAAAAGGTGAGTTGGGAGAGAGAGAACTCGTAAACTAGGGTTTGGAATCTGAAAGGGGCTGAAAAACTCATTAAAAACCCGCTGCAGAGTTTATATACTGGACAGGCCCGCTCGAGCGTAGAACACACCGCTCGAGCTCCAACAGAGAGAAAACATGTTACGCTCGAGCGCAAGAATGTCCGCTCGAGCGCCAAGACACAAGAATAACCGCTCGAGCGCAAGAAGGTCCGCTCGAGCTCACTTTTCCAACCTCCAGAACTCTTCACCAAAAAGCACTGTCCGCTCGAGCGCCAACAGGACCACTCGAGCTCAACCCGCTCGAGCTCAGAAAGCTCGCTCGAGCGTAGATATTACACCTGCAGAAGTTTTGCAGGGTTCAAAATATACTGGAAGTGTGCAATCTCCGCTCGAGCACAAGAAGGTCCGCTCGAGCGGAACGGCCAAAACTTCAAAAATCTGGGATTTGAACCCAGACTCAAATCACCCACTCGAAACAAGTCTAACACATCCTAGGACTCAAACAATGACGTTAAAGGATGACAACAACAATAATATGACAACGGAATCCACGGAACATAAGTCCAGATACAATAATCAAATGGGAAAAGACCGGGGTCGCTATAACCTCCCCCCCTTAAAAGAATTTCATCCCCGAAATTAAGCATAAGTTTTCAAAAACAAGTTTTCTCAATTCCCAATGATATTATAAAACAATAAACAACAACTTGACCCAATCCCGGTCACTTCATCTCTTATCAAGAGGCATCTCACAATATGTATAAATCAACATATATTTCAACCTGCATCAATATTATGCATTATTCCTTTCAATGTTAACAATTTCCATATCATATTCAATCTCATGATATAAACAACACATTCAATATATAAATGTTATATTCCACTTCCATAAAAGGCAAGTTTCAAAATGTTAACATTAAACCAAAACATTCTCAATGTTTTCCAACTTAAGACATATATAAAATTCTCAAGTTCCACAGTATTATATAATCTAAATACAAGAATTACAAATCAATAAACATATCCGGATATTTCTCACGGACTTCCAACTCACGTTCCCAAGTGGCTTCCTCCACCCCGTGATGCTTCCACAGAACTTTCACCAAATGGATGGTTTTGCCTCGCAAAACTTGATCCCGCCTATCCAAGACCCGAATTGGTCTCTCCTCATATGAGACATCCTCATCAACAACTAAGTCGGTCCAATCCAATATATGCGATGGATCCGGCTCATACTTCCGAAGCATACTCACATGAAACACGTCATGAACTCCGGATAACTGCGCTGGCAAAGCTAAACGATAAGCAGCCTCGCCAATCCTCTCAAGGATCTCAAAGGGACCAATGAATCGAGGGGACAACTTCCCGCTCTTCCCAAATCTCATCAAACCTCGCCTAGGTGATATCTTCAGAAAGACATGATCACCCACCTCAAACACCAAAGGTCTCCTCCTACGGTCGGCATAAGATTTCTGACGACTCTGGGCTGTAACAAGCCTCCTACGGATAAGCTCAACCTTCTCTGTCGTTTCCCTCACCAACTCCGGACCCAACAGAGGTGCATCACCCACCTCGGCCCAACAAACTGGAGACCTACACGGTCGGCCATATAAGGCCTCAAACGGTGCCATACCGATACTAGACTGAAAACTGTTGTTGTAGGCAAACTCCACTAACGGCAAGTGCCTCTCCCACGACCCACTAAAGTCGAGAACACAACCCCAAAGCATATCCTCAAGAATCTGAATAGTACGCTCGGACTGCCCGTCAGTCTGAGGATGATAAGCCGTGCTAAATGTCAACTTAGTGCCTAAAGCACTCTGCAAACTCTGCCACAACCTGGCAGTGAAACGAGGATCTCTATCTGAGACGATCGTCACTGGGACCCCGTGCAACCTCACTATGTCCCGAATATATAAGTCGGCCAGGTGATCTACTGAATCTCTAACGCGCATAGGAATGAAGTGAGCCGACTTAGTCAACCGGTCTACAACCACCCAAATAGCATCACTACCCCGCTGAGTTTTCGGAAGACCCACAACGAAGTCCATAGTGACATGTTCCCACTTCCACTCGGCAATAGGCAAGGGTTGCAACAAACCCGCTGGCCTCTGATGCTCGGCCTTCACTTGCTGACAAGTAAGGCACTTAGACACGAAAGCTGCCACATCTCTCTTCATACCCCGCCACCAAAACTGGCGACCCAAATCCCGATACATTTTAGTGCCTCCCGGATGCACCGCAAGGCGCGAATGATGAAACTCTCGAAGTACCTCCTCTCGGCAAGACTCCGGCACAAACAAACGGTCTCGGTATCTCACACTCAGGTCGGGATACACTGTTAAACCCTTCTCAACCTTTCCACTGGAAATCTTCTCTCGAAGAGATTCTACCTCAAGATCACCCCTCTGAGCCTCTAACACTCGAGTCACAAGTGTAGGCTGCGCAACAACAGAAAACAAGGCCGCCGCCTCAACGGATTCACCCAAAAGCAAATCAAACTCCCCAAGTGCGCCCAACATCTCCCACTCTCGGATGGCTATACTAGCTATGTCACCAACAGATTTCCTGCTAAGGGCATCGGCCACAACATTGGCCTTCCCCGGATGATAGTGCAACTCGAAATCATAATCTTCAATAAATTCCATCCACCTCCTCTGCCTCAAATTCAAGTCTTTCTGTGTAAACAGATATTTCAGACTCTTATGATCCGAGAACACCTCGAATCTCTCACCATAAAGATAATGCCTTCAAATTTTCAAGGCAAATATCACAGCTGCTAACTCTAGATCATGCGTAGGGTAATTCTTCTCATGAATTTTCAATTGACGTGAGCCATAGGCAACCACTTTCCCTTCTTGCATCAACACACAACCCAGCCCCTCTCGTGAGGCGTCACAATAGACTGCATAACCCAACCCTCTCTCCGGAATAATCAAGACCGGAGCGGTGGTCAATCTAACCTTCAACTCCTGAAACGACTTTTCACAAGTTTCACTCCAAACAAATTTGACTCCCTTCCGAGTCAGTCTAGTCAAAGGTGAAGCTAACCTGGAGAAATCTTTCACAAACCGACGGTAATACCCAGCTAATCCCAGAAAACTACGGATCTCAAACACACTCTTAGGCTGTTCCCAATCTTGCACTGCCTCTGTCTTGGATGTATCAACAGACACCCCTTCCCCAGAAACTACATGACCTAAGAACTTCACCTCTTCTAGCCAGAACTCACACTTCCCAAACTTAGCATATAGCTTATGGGCTCTAAGTAACTCAAGCACCACTCTCAAGTGTTCCTCGTGCTCCTCCTCTGAAGGTGAATAAATCAGAATGTCGTCCACGAAGACGACCACAAAGCGATCTAAGAATTCCCGGAAGATCCGGTTCATCAAATCCATAAACACTGCCGGTGCATTGGTGAGCCCAAACGGCATCACCAGAAACTCATAGTGGCCATACCGTGTACGGAATGCCGTCTTCGGAATATCCTCCTCCCTGACTCTCAACTGATGATAACCCGATCTCAAGTCTATCTTAGAGAAACAACGGGAACCCTTCAACTGGTCAAACAAATCATCTATACGGGGCATAGGATACTTATTCTTAACCGTAGCCCGATTCAATTTCCGGTAATCGATACACAGTCTCAAAGCACCACCTTTCTTCTTAGCAAAGAGGGCCGGTGCTCCCCATGGCGAAACACTAGGACGAATATAGCCCTTATCTAGCAACTCCTGGAGTTGAACCTTCAACTCAACTAACTCGGCTGGGGCAAAACGGTAAGGTGCCATAGAAATCGGTGCTGTGCCGGGCATTAAATCAATAGAGAACTCAATCTCTCGATGAGGTGGCAAACTAACAAGATCCTCGGGAAAAACGTCCGAGTACTCACAAACCACCCTCGGCAACACAATCTGGGTCTCATCACACTCACTACCCTCAAAGCTAGCAAGTAGACCACTAAGCTCACTCCGCCCTCGCGGATCATAACCCGGTGGTAACACACTACCAACCCGGTCCCCCAGAAAATGAAAACGCTCTCCGCTAACGGTACAACAAGTGACCCTCTGACGGTAGCAATCAATAAATGCCCGGTATGACGATAACCAGTCCATACCCAAAATAACATCGAAGCCCTTCATGGGCATAACCACAAAAGAACAAGGGATTCTATGATCATCGACCTCTATATCACAACCCATAACGCCTTGTTTCAAGATCAATTCACCCCCAAGAGGTGACACTACACAAATAGGAGATGCTAACTGTGCTAACTCCAACTCCAAAATAGATGCAAATGCAGCAGACACAAAGGAATGAGATGCACCCGTATCAATCAAAACACTAGCAACTGAATTGCAAAACAAGAAGGTACCTCTCACAACCGACGGAGCCGGTACAAGATCCTGCGCGGTAACAGCATACACGCGCCCAGACGACCTCTGATCAACCTGCTCACCCCTCGGAGCATAGGATTGCTGTACAGACTGGGACGAAGAAGCCCCCCTGATTGGCCCTCGAGGCCTGAACTGACTGAGCAGGCAGCTGACTCTGAGTCTACCTCGAACCAGATGCACCAGAAGTGCCACCCAACTGTGGGCAAAACCTCTTCATGTGCCCTGGCTGACCACACTGAAAACAAGAGTGCGGTTGGCCTCTACCCTGACTCTGGCTCTGAGATCGAGCCGAAGAAGATGTTGCTCTCTGCACTCCTCCCCTCTGAGGACAAACTGGAGACTTGTGGCCCAGCTGGCCACACTTGAAACAGGTAATGTCTCCCTGACTGCCTTTCCCAGAACTAGCACTCGGCACTGGAAAAGTGGATCTAGAAAAACTACTCTGAGGCTGCTGAGGAGTGAAACCTCTCTGCCTCCTGCCATCACTCTGGCCATCCTGACTCCTCTTGGAGCCTTTCTGCCTTTCCCCCTCTTCCTGCATCATAATCTTAGTATGGGCTGCTGCATCAACCAAACGCCCAAAATCCCGAATCATAGACCCGACAATTCTCAGCATGAGGCCACGCCTCAACTTCTTCTCAAACTCAATGCAACGACGCTCCTCAGTCGCCACCAACTCAGGTGCAAACCTGGACAAACTAGTGAATGCCGCCTCAAACTCGGCCACTGATAAACTGTTCTGCTCAAGATGGCAGAACTGATCTCTCAACTTCTCCTGAACAGCTGGAGACAAGTACTTCTCCTGAGAAGCATCAACAAAAGCCTTCCAAGTACCTCCAATACGACCCTTGGTGAACTTCCACCACTGACCCGCATCCCCCTTCAGCTGGAAAGATGCCAAGGTCACCTTCAATATCTCGTCTTCAATGCCTAGCATCTCAAACGTTTTCGTTGTCTGTTTGAGCCATTCGTCTGCCTTAAGCGGCTCGTTAGGATCACCTAAAAACTCGTCCGGGTGAGACCGGAAGAACTCCCTCCTCAGAAAAGAAGGTCCTGTATCTGCCACAACAACCTGAGCCTGATTCTGAGCCCTAAGAATGCCCACTGACTCCCTAAAAACTCCTTCTATCTCTTGGGCCAAAGCGCCCATAACCTGCTGTCCTACTGGCTCGGCCACATTGGCCTGGCCAACACCCTCCTGAACTGCCGGAATTTCCTCCGGTATAGGCATTTCCTGCCTGGCCTGCCTACTACGCCTACCACGACCTCATCCTCGTCCTGACATCCTAATAAAGGAAATAAAGATGTTAGCACTCTAAATAACGTGCCAAAATCATAACACTCGCGTCCTAATACATTGGACAACAATAAATCACACCACGTAAGCACATAATCACATAAGCACCTACGAATTTCATTCCTGGATAATGATAGTCCCGAGGCGTCACTAAAGTTCCGGTTGGAAACAACATTGATCAAGTGCCTTTCCAACAAGACTTTCAGAGACTCAAGGGTCCAATCACCATCCTAGAAACTACATTCCATACCCACATAGTCACATAAACATGTTATCATATAAGCATATAATCATTACACTAAGTCTCTATCAAACGAGACGAACCCATTGTGATTCTAATCACTTCCCACGTACCCAAAGTATTCGAACCCGGTACGCTCTGATACCAAGTTGTAACGCCCTCAAAATTAAGCCCATAATATATATATATTTAACATGCATCATTAAAAGAAAACATTATATTATTTCAATCATCAGAGTATTACGAAATAAAACATTAAAATAAATGCCCTACGGGCTTACATCTTGCCAAGCCAACACTTGGACACAATTCCATGAGTTCTAACTCAAATCAAATAAAGCCCTAGGCTTGAATGTTTACATAGTTCAAATAAAACAAATAAAACAAATAAGCAAGTCTTCAAGTCCAAATCCTCACAAGCTAAGTCTTTGGAGGGAGTGAACCACCTGAACCTGAAAATGAAGTTCCCATATAGGGTGAGCCACAGCCCAGTAGAGAAATACTAAACCAAGCATAAGAATTAACTAAAGCAGTAGCACCCGATACATGGTTAACACAAAATAATCAATTTACAATTTTATGACACGAATGTCTACATTGTCTATGACACATGGTCGATGACACAATACACTTTCCATTTATACAGACATGGCTCAGAACCTGGCCAAACAACTCAACAAGGATAACAAATCAAGTTAAACCTTTCTTATAACAAAATAAACACACATGCTGGTGTTATAACAATCTCAATCAAATCCACTTCCATACTTCCCAACTGATACACATGGTGGTGATGTATCATATCAACAACAAATAGAAATATTTCTATTATCAATAAGCACACACATATGTGATGCTACTGGAGTCCATCCCCTATCTCCTCCCAACAAGTCCGGTTTAGAGGTCCATCCCCTATCTTCCCCTAAACCGGGGAGTTCATCCCCTATCTCCTCCAAAACCAAATGCATATGCAACATAATCAATACTTGCCATATACAACACATAATCAATACACGAATGTTCTGTATTAACTCAACAGTCAAATAAATGACTCAATTTCAGTTATACCTAAGCCGTATGCAAAGTCTACAACAATCAATGGCTATCCTCCACCGATAGCCCAAAACAATTATTTCTAAACAAGAAATAAATATAGCAACACAATGAAATATCATCATTCTCATAGGTAAGTATTTAAACTACCCAATTACACAGTTAAATCACTAAATTCCCCAATCTCATGAATTAAACCCAATATCACAATATTCCCTTAAATTAATTATATCAATTAATCTATGACAAACCCTAAGGTTTCTCCCAAAATTACCAAACTACCCCCACATACCAAAATACCACCACTTAGGATTAAAACGTATAAATGGAGTAGGAAATCCCTACCTCGAAGAAACAACTAAAAAAGAAGAAGATGAAGATGATGCCCAAACTCCAAAGTGCTCCAAAACCAAAACTGTTCAGGTTAAATGAAAGCCCTCGACTCACTCTACCTTTTTAATGAAGGAATTAGGGTAGAAACACACTCTAGATAGATCAATCTTAGGAGAAAAGGTGAGTTGGGAGAGAGAGAACTCGTAAACTAGGGTTTGGAATCTGAAAGGGGCTGAAAAACTCATTAAAAACCCGCTGCAGAGTTTATATACTGGACAGGCCCGCTCGAGCGTAGAACACACCGCTCGAGCTCCAACAGAGAGAAAACATGTTACGCTCGAGCGCAAGAATGTCCGCTCGAGCGCCAAGACACAAGAATAACCGCTCGAGCGCAAGAAGGTCCGCTCGAGCTCACTTTTCCAACCTCCAGAACTCTTCACCAAAAAGCACTGTCCGCTCGAGCGCCAACAGGACCGCTCGAGCTCAGAAAGCCCGCTCGAGCGTAGATATTACACCTGCAGAAGTTTTGCAGGGTTCAAAATATACTGGAAGTGTGCAATCTCCGCTCGAGCGCAAGAAGGTCCGCTCGAGCGGAACGGCCAAAACTTTAAAAATCTGGGATTTGAACCCAGACTCAAACCACCCACTCGAAACAAGTCTAACACATCCTAGGACTCAAACAATGACGTTAAAGGATGACAACAACAATAATATGACAACGGAATCCACGGAACATAAGTCCAGATACAATAATCAAATGGGAAAAGACCGGGGTCGCTATACACGGTACAACAAGTAACCCTCTGGCGGTAGCAATCAATAACAGCTCGGTATGACGATAACCAGTCCATACCCAAAATAACATCAAAGCCCTTCATGGGCATAACTACAAAAGGAAACGGAAGCCTATGATCGTCAACCTCTATGTCACAACCTCTACACCCGTGTTTCAAAACCATCTCACCCCCAATAGGTGACACTACACAAATAGGAGATGCCAACAATGCTAACTCCAATTCCAACACAGATGCAAATGCAGCAGATACAAAAGAATGAGATGCACCCGTATCAATCAACACTCTAGCAACTGAATTGCAAAATAGAAAGGTACCTCTCACTACTGATGGAGCCGGTACTAGGTCCTGTGCGGTAACAGCATACACGCGCCCTGTAGGCCCCTGGTCCACCTGCTCACCTCTCGGAGCATAGGACTGCTGCACTGACTGGGACGACGAAGCCCCCGGATTGGCCCTCGAGGCCTGCACAGACTGAGCTGGCTGAAATCCCTGCGTCTGTCTAGAACCAGACGCTCCTGAAGTGGCACTCAACCGTGGGCAAAACCTCTTCATGTGCCCAGGCTGTCCACACTGATAACAAGACAAGGGCTGCCCCCTGCCCAAACTCTGACTCTGTGGTCTAGCTGACGAAGAAGCAGCTCTCTGACCCCCGCCCTTCTGCGGGCAAACTGAAGCCTTGTGACCCGACTGGCCACACTTGAAACAGGTGAACTCTCCCTGACTGCCCCTCCCGGAGCCTGCACTCGATACTGGGAAAGTCGACCTGGCCAAACCACCCTGGGACGGCTGAGGGTTATAACCCCTCTGCCTCCTACCATCACCCTGTCCCTCTTGGCCCCTCTTAGAGCCTCCATGTTTCTCCTCCTCTCCCTCCTGCATCATCAGCTCCATATGAGCTGCAGCATCCACCAAATGCCTGTACTCTCGGATGTAAGGTCCACCAACTTTCAACTTGAGGTCCCACCTCAACTTCCGCTCAAACTCGTAGCAACGGCGCTCCTCTGTCGCCACAAGTTCAGGTGCAAACCTGGACAAGCTAGTAAATGTAGCCTCAAACTCGGCCGCAGACAAAC
Organism: Camellia granthamiana; assembly: GCA_036172215.1. Taxonomy (NCBI): domain Eukaryota; kingdom Viridiplantae; phylum Streptophyta; class Magnoliopsida; order Ericales; family Theaceae; genus Camellia; species Camellia granthamiana. The sequence continues at coordinate 32,310,820 of CM069904.1, read as the reverse complement.
CCTCCTGCTTAAGCCGGCTAAACTGATCCCTCAGCCTCTCTCTAGCCACTGCAGATAAAAACCTCTCCTGGAAAGCATTCACAAATGCCTCCCAAGTACCACCTACACGAGCTTTCTCATACTTCCACCATTGACCCGCATCTCCCTTCAGCTGGAAGGATGCCAAGGTCACTTTCAATGCTCCGTCCTCAATGCCCAGCATCTCGAACGTTTTACTCATTTGCTCTAGCCACTCGTCTGCCTTCAGTGGCTCCTTAGGATCCCCAACAAACTCCTCCGGGTTAGACCGGAAGAACTCCCTTTTCAAGAAAGAAGGCCCTGCCTCAGCTGCCTGATTCCCTGCTCTGAGAATACCCAAAGCCCCTGCTATCTCCTGGGCCAAGGCACTCATGGCCTACTGACCCGCTGGCTCGGCCACATTGGCCTGACCAACCCCCTCCTGAACTGCCGGAATCTCATCCGGTGGGGGCACTTCCTGCCTCCTAGGCCTACCACGCCTACCACCTCTTGCTCGTCCTGACATCCTAATAAAGGTAACACAGAATGTTAGCACATTCATAAACGTGCCAAAACTAAACACTCACGTCCTAATACATGGACAAATGTAATTCATTCCACGTAAGCACATAAACACATAAGCACTTACGAATTTCATTTCCGGATAATGATAGTCCCAAGGCGTTACTAGAGTACCGGTTAGAAACAGCATTGATCAAGTGCCTTTCCAACAAGACTCCCAGAAACCCAAAGATCCAATCAACATCCTAGAAACTAAATCCCATACCCAAATAATCACATAAGCATGTTATCACACAAGCATATAACAGTACACCTAAGTCTCTATCAAGCGAGACAAACCCATTGTGATCCTAATCACTTCCCACGTACCCAAAGTATTCGAACCCGGTACGCTCTGATACCAAGTTGTAACGCCCTCAAAAGAATAACATTAATCCCAACAATATAGACATGCTATGATAATATAAAAGATCCACATCCTTCCATTTCTAGAGTTTCATTACAAAAAGTATTACATGTTAACAACAAAAGCAAATGCCCTAAGGGCTTACAGCTTTCCAAGTTAACACTTGGTTACAAGAAAGTAGAGTGCTAACTCATTTACACATTAAGCCCTTGGCTTGAATTTACATGTAATACAACAAAAGGAAAGACAAAAGCAAATGCCCTAAGATCCAAATCCTTCCATTTCTAGAGTTTCATTACAAAAAGTATTACATGTTAACAACAAAAGCAAATGCCCTAAGGGCTTACAGCTTTCCAAGTTAACACTTGGTTACAAGAAAGTAGAGTGCTAACTCATTTACACATTAAGTCATTGGCTTGAATTTACATGTAATACAACAAAAGGAAAGACAACCAAAAAGTCCGTCCGCCACTAGCCTCCCAAGCTAAGTCCTTGGAGGTGGCATGCTACCTGTACCTGAAAATGATGTTCCCATATAGGGTGAGCCACAGCCCAGTAGAAATATACTAAACCAGTTATGAATAATGACTAAAAGATTAACAGTTGATAGATGGTCAACACTTTTACATTCGTTCATAACATAACACAATTCCAAGACACTTAAGTCTATATTTCCTTTCGTTTCCATTTCCATTCCTTTTACTTGCCATTTCAAAACCCTGGCTCAGAACCTGGCCAAACATCTCACATAAGACAAACACTCATGCCAACACTTTTCACTTCATCAAAGATAAACATAACAGTTATATCAATACTTCCAACGACAAGCATATACGCTCTATCAATACATTTCTAGATAAGCTTACAAGCTCTATCTACGGAGTTCATCCCCTATCTCCTCCCAACAACATCCGGTTTAGAGGTCCATCCCCTATCTTCCCCTAAACCGTGGAGTACATCCCCTATCTCCTCCAACACACCACAATGCATATAAACAACAATTATACACATCACATATCAATACATAAAATCAATGTATTCATTCCATCATCATAATTCAATGACACAATTCTATTTCAATTCTTCATTTCTCACAATTAATTATCCAAATTAATTAATCAATGTAATTAGGACATTTTCCATAATTAGCATTACAACCCTTAGGTTCCATTTTCACTAATGTTTCAACATTAATTCCATGTTTCTATACCAAACATGCTTCTAGGTTTATCATAGATAAAAACCCCCAACTTTTGTAAAATTACACAATGGCCCAAAGTTTCCCAAAATTACACAACAACTTCCAACATATCAAAATGCTAAAATTTAAAGACAAAACTCATAAAGAGGAGTAGGATATCCCTACCTCAAAAGATGAGCTCCAAAGGAGAAGGACCCAAAACCAAAATGCTCCAAACACCAAACTATTCGGATCAAAATGACGCCCTCGACGATCAACACCCTTTTTGTGAAGACCAAAGGTGAGCAAAACACCCTAGCTAGATCAATACTTAGAGAGAAGTTATGGTTTTTGAGTGAGAAGCTCTGAAAATGGCGTTTTGGTAAAGTAGGAGAAAGAAGATAAGTCAAAAAGTGATTTAAAACGCCCAGTCCCACTCAGTTATACGACAGGTCCGCTCGAGCGTAAGACACTCCGCTCGAGCGTAAAGACACATAAAACAGGTTCTGCTCGAGCGCAACATTGTCCGCTCGAGCTCCAAGACACAGACACAAAGTTCGTCCGCTCGAGCGCAGATTCCATCCCGCTCGAGCGCAGGTCTCCCCCTCCCAGAACTCTCACCAAAAACACACTGTCCGCTCGAGTGCAACATCCCCGCTCGAGCGCAACCCGCTCGAGCGCACAAAACCCCGCTCGAGCGTAGAAACCACACTTGCAGAAGTTTTGCAGGTGCACGAAATACTGAATGGGTGCATTCTCCGCTCGAGCGCCAAAACCTCCGCTCGAGCGTACAAGCAACAACAACCTCTCCACTCGAGCGCCAACTTCTCCGCTCGAGCGTACCAGCCAAAACCTGGGCAACTAGACTTGGTTCCTAAACTCAACCAACTTGTAACAAACCTGCCCAACACATCCTATAACTCAAATACAAAGTAAGAAAGGATGTAAACAAGACAATACTCAACTACCAACATCCATGGACACATGTCCGGATCACTGTACAACAAGGGGTAAACCCGGGACCGCTATACGTGCTATGCACGGGATAAAATAGAAATTAAAAAATGATAGTTTTTCTCATTTTCTCCCCGTAAATTGAAATTATGAAAACGTAAGAGTTTAAACAAAAAATAATTTAATAACTTTCCTGATTTTACAAAGTTAATAAAATTCTTTGCTTTTTATGGATCCAACTAACAAATTTTGTTCCCTAATGGGAATTTCGAATATTTTTAAATTCAAAAATCAAAATCAATATATAGATGCTTCAATTTATTTCTTTTTTTTAAAGATTTTAATAGCCAATTGATTTGATATGATTGTGATTATGTAATGTTTTACAATTGACTATCTATTTATTTTTTTAAAACTCAAAATCAACAAATTTAGACATGAAATTGAACAAGATTTAAAAAATCTTAAGCAACGCATCTTATTTTTTAATTCAAATTAACAAATAGAGCCAACCGATATTTAAGTTGTTGTTAGTATAATTTTGGATAAATTTGTAACTAAGGAAGACGTTCATAAATATTCTTTTTAATTTTTTAAAATCTCAAATAAAAATAAATTTAGCGTTTGAATTTATTGAATTTAATCAATAGTTTTGATATAGTTGTATCTGGGTAGGATTTTAAAGAAGGTTAGGCAATAACTGTTATTAAATTCGTTTTAAATCTAAAGATTAACAATGTAAGCCAAATAAATAAAGATTGACTCAAAATTATTAGCGATAAATTGTAAGCCATAATTATAAGCCATAAATTGACTCATTTATAATCCAGAGATCTTTATACATATACGCCCGAAAAGGACTCAAAATTAAAAAAAAAAATCAGAATATACGATTTAAAGATAATTAAAAAATAATTACAAAGATTTGTGGGTATAAATAAAGATTTATTGGTATAAATAATTATAAATATTTCCTTCAACCCCTTTGTTGAAAATTTCCTATAAATATAAGGCAAAAATTTCTTTCATTATCCCGGATGCTCTACCATTTTCTCTCTTTTCATGCTTGCTTTGCCTTTCACTCAACCACCTCTCTCTACCATCTCTTCTCTTTAATTTGGTTCAACCATTGATAAATCTCTAGCCTTTCCTTTCCATCTTCAACACGCCTTGTCACTAGAAACACCCTTTTCCTTATATAATATACACTGGCATGTGACCTGTCACGACCCCAAACCGCCCCTAGTAGAATGGTGCCGTGATGGCCAGTAATCCGAGATTACCGAGGCCAACTTACAAAAAATCACACACAATCAGAGTATACATATGGGGCTAACATGAGCGGAAGCAATAACTTAAAATACAAATGGTCCATAAGAGCTGTGCATAGATCCAATGAAATGCCATACGTCTTAATCATAACTTTACAACTTGAATACAACGTAAACAATATACATATTACATCTTTACAAAAGGGCTTCACAAGCCGACATAAACAAATATAACGAATACAAGTCAAGAGATCATCGTCTGCAGAACTGCCGATGTAAACACAAGGTTGCCGACCTAAACACAAAATGCCGACATAAGCATTGCCGACGTAAACATGCATACAAACATCGGGTACAAAACATACATCTCGGCGGAGCCGACTTCTTGCTTGAAACCTACATATATATAGAGAGGGTGAGTATTGAATACTCAGTGAATGGTACAAATAATAAAGGGGTTAAATGAATGATTCCCGAGGTTCTTGTCAAAACAATGCATATCATATCTTAACTTGTTCAAAACTTGTACTTATAGCGTAGCTTGTTCAAAACGTATACTTAGCAAAACTTGTACAAAACATACTTCGCATAACTTGTATCAAAACATGTACTTGGGGTCATCACATTCCAAACAAACATATCATAGCTTGTACTTCGATCTTGGTCTTACAAATCATATGTGCTACTAAAGTTTAGAGTCCCCTAGCACGCACGGACTTGTGCTATAGCGATCCCGAGTTTTAACCCTTGTTGTACAGTGATCCGGACATGTGTCCATGGGTGTTGGTAGTTGAGTATTGTCTTGTTTACATCCTTTCTTGCTTTGTATTTGAGTTATAGGATGTGTTGGGCAGGTTTGTTACAAGTTGGTTGAGTTTGGGAGCCTAGTGTTGCTGCCCAGAAATTTGGCTGGTCGCTCGAGCGAGGGTTTGGTCGCTCGAGCGAGGTTAGTTTTTGTGTCTTGTCGCTCGAGCCAGGATGGCTTCGCTCGAGCGCAGGTTGCGTCTGGCCCAGACCTGAAGGTTGTATTTCTTCGCTCGAGCGAGCCTCTTTCTTCGCTCGAGCGAGCGTCGTATTGCAAATCGAAAAATTTGCACTGTTGGCTCGAGCGAGCATGTTTGGTCGCTCGAGCGAGGTCAGTTTTTGTGTCTAGTCGCTCGAGCGACGGGGTCTTCGCTCGAGCGAGCCTGTTTATATCAGCAACGCAGCACCGAATTAAACTTCACTTTTTCAACATTCTATCTTCTTCAAACCTTTGATTTGAGAGCCTCTCTCTCTAGTATTATCTTCTCTCTAAGGTTTGATCTCTCTAGGGTGTGAATCTATCCTAGTGCCTTTGTTAATAAGATAGAGGGTGTTGAGATCTTCGTTCTAATCGGAAAAAGTTGGGATTTGGAGCACTTTGGGTTTTGGTCTTCATCTCCGTTTGGGCTCTAACTTCGAGGTAGGGATAACCTACTCCATTTTATGAGTTTTGTCTTTAAATTTTAGCATTTTGATATGTTGGAAGTTGTTGTGTAATTTTGGAAAACTTTGGGCCATTGTGTAATTTTTACAAAAGTTGGGGTTTTGTCTTTAATAAACCTAGAGGCAGGTTTGGTATAGAAACATGGGATTAATGTTGGAACCTTGATAGAAATGGAACCTTAGGGTTGTTTTGAGAATTATGGTAATTTACCCTAATTGGTTTAATTAATTAATGTATGTAATTAATTAAAGAAAATGAGGAATTGAATTGAGAATGTTGAAGTTGGGAATGTATGGGACTAAAGGGTGTAGTTGAATCATTCATTGTTCACCTAGTCGAAATGTTGATATATCATCCATTTGTGCATTTATTTCCTGCTAGAGATAATTGCTTGGGGCTACCGGTGGAGGGTAGGATTGATTGTTGTAGACAATGCGTGATGATTAGGCAAACTACTCCTAATCGATTGGATGTGTCATAGAGTATGACGGTTGGTAGAATACATTGGCTTGATGTATTGATTGATTGCGTATATGATTATGTGTTTATATGCATTGTTTGTGTATGGGAGGAGATAGGGGATGTACTCCACGGTTTAGAGGAAGATGGGGGATGTACCTCTAAGCCGGTTAACAGTTTAGGGGAAGATAGGGGATGTACCTCTAAACCAGGTTGGTAGTTATGGGAAGATAGGGGATGGACCCGGGGATGTAGCTCATATGCTCTCCTATTGCAGTTATGATACAGCTCTTATGCTTATCGATTGAAGTGTTGTTGGGATTGATTTGATATAGCATTTAAATGTATATCGTTATCAATTGTGAAGTATAGAAATGTTTCTATGATGAATTGATGCGGTACCAGCATGTGTATCACAAGTAAAGCATGGAAGAGGTCTATGTGAATCTTTAATGAATCTCAAAAGTGTTTTAGTGAGAGATTATAATCTCATCAAATGTTTTGGCCAGAGTATTGAGCCGTGTTTTCAAACTCAAGGTTGAATAAGAAATGGAAAGTGAGGTGTAGCGTTGACTTGATTATCGTGGAGTTGTCATAAGATGTAAATGAATGTATCTGTGTTGACCATCTATCAGTTGCTAATCTTTTAGTCATTATTCATGGTTGGTTTAGTGTATTTCTACTGGGCTGTGGCTCACCCTATATGGGAACATCATTTTCAGGTACAAGTAGCAGATTACCTCCAAGGACATAGCTTGGAAGGCTAGAGGCAGACAGACTGCTTTTGTTGTTTTATTTTCCTTGATATATTGTTTGCAGATTCAAGCCAAGGGCTTAATGTGTAACTGAGTTAGTACTTACGTATTTGTAACCAAGTGTTAACTTGGAAAGCTGTAAGCCCATAGGGCATTTACTTCTGTTGTTGGTATGTAATGCTTCTTGTAAAGAACTACTAAGTTGAATAAAATGAGGTTTGTCTCTCATGTCAATGCATGTTAATATTGATGAGTTTTATGTATTATTTTGGGGGCGTGACAACTTGGTATCAGAGCGTACCAGGTTCGAATACTTTGGGTACGTGGGAAGTGATTAGGATCACAATGGGTTTGTCTCGCTTGTTAGAGACTTAGATGTAATGTTAGATACTTATGTGATAACATGTTTATGTGACTATTTGGGTATGGGATTTAATTTCTAGGATGTTGATTGGATCCTTGGGTTTCTGGGAGTCCTGTTGGAAAGGCACTTGATCAATGCTGTTTCTAACTGGAACTCTAGTAACGCCTCGGGACTATCATTATCCGGAAATGAAATTCGTAAGTGCTTGTGTGTTTATGTGCTTACGTGGAATGAATTACAGTTGTCCATGCATTAGGATGCGAGTGTGGAGTTTCGGCACATTTATGAACGTGCTAATATCCTTTGTTACTTTTACTAGGATGCTTAGGCGATGAAGTTGTGATTTCCCTCCTTCCGCTCGGGAAGAGTTACGGAAACAGTTTGTGGAGTTACGCCAGGGTACTACACCTTTGGTGCAGTTTGAAGGATGGTTTGCTAACCTGTCAGGGTTTGCTCCAGAGTTGGTGGAGACGGAGGAATTGCGTTGTGCAGAGTTTGAGAGTAGGCTGTGTGACGACATCCGTATAAGGATTGCGGGGTCTTGGCATAGGAGTTGTGCCACCAATGCTTAAAGTCCCTTGGCACGTACGGACTCCAAAACAAATCTCATACTTGGCATGCAACTTATACTTGGTACACAAAAATAGGGTAATCATTCATGCTTAACGAATACCTTTCAAAACAAAGCAAAGCAAAGCTTATTCAAAACAGTAGAACATAGCTTTATTAAAAGCACCACTCACATAGTTCTTGGGATGTCGGAATCACAGCAAAGGTCCAAGCCCTACAAACACATAGCAAGGTCTACTGAACATACTTCTCAGAACAAGTCTTACATACATGCAAATGATCTCGGAAAACATGCTGGAAGTCAAAACACCGTTTTACATGTCAGGAAGACATGCTGGGTACTGACCAGGTCTTTGCCGAGGTCCCACACCTCCTGGCCGAGGTGTGGCTACCAAGGCTCCGGCGTGCAACTGCATGCCGAGGTTCATGCAAGACAGACTAATGTGCAAGTGATCATGCAAGGTAGGCCAAGGTGAGATACGATGCTTGGCCTGAGTTTGAGGTCTAGGTAAGAATGATCTCGGCGACTACACTTCAGGAAGTGAAGTCTGGAAATCTGAGTTTCCACCCGTGAAGAACATGAAGAACATGAACATGAAGGACATGAATGAAATGCATGCCAAAATCATAACTTCCTTATTCAAAATCTGGGTTTTCATGCTATGAGTTCGAAATCATGGACCTGGGCACCCATACTTGAAGATCATGCGAAAACAAACACAAAAACACATATCTTGGCATGAGCTTTCGGATCAAAACATGACTTTTCTTGAAGAACACATGAACACTATTTTCTCTTTCTAAAACCGAACTTCAAAACGATGCATGGCTTACAAAACATATTCAATCGTGCAATGCAATAACATAAACATATAGAACAACATGCACAGATCAAGATTCTAACCTTAGAACACGGATCTAACGGTTCGATCTCTAGAAATCAAGCTTGGAAGGTCTACTCTCTCTCAAGAACCCTTCTCCCTCTTCTAGAGCTTCTCTCTCTTCTTCAAAATATAGATATACAACAAATGAGGGGTTTCTCTCTCCATCGGCTGATTTAACACTCAGCTCGGACACGTGGCACTACCGGGTTGGTCCTCCTCAAAAAGGTGACTGATTGACAAGACAAGGTTCTGACAAAGCGTATCTAACAAGCTTCACAGGAAACACTCCGGCAAGTGATGACATCGGCAAAAGACAAGACATCGGCAACAAAGGACAATGACTTCGGCTAAGGACAAAACTTCGGCAGTAAGGTAACAATGACATCGGCTTGGAAGGACAGATCCTCGGCAACTAGGATGACAATGATCTCGGCTAGGAAGGACAACACTTGACTAAGCTGTGCCACACCTCGGCCTAGATGTGCCACACCTCGGTCTAGGTCATACCACTTCCAGGACAAGATCACTTCGGTTCAAGATAACATCTCGGCCTAGATAATACACATCTCGGCCTCGGCGATACACACCTCGGCCCAGATGATAATCATCTCGGCCAATATGCCAGAACAAAGGTAGAGGTCAAACAAAGGGATTCCAAAACAGTTAAAGGCTTAAGATGACCTCGGCTCGGAAATGATCTAGGCTTAACATAACCTAGGCTTGACTTGACTTAGGCTTAGGATAGCAAGAGAGGAACAAAGCATGCATATAACACTTAGGCAAATCATATACAAAACAAGGCAAGATTCATGAATGCAAATCATAACAAGGCAAAATCGTATAAGTGCATGCAAGCATGACTAAGGCATGAAATGTGGGTCCTTACATGACCCGTGCTATGCACGGGATAAAATAGAAATTAAAAAATGATAGTTTTTTCATTTTGTCCGCGTAAATTGAATTTATGAAAACGTAAGAGTTTCAACAAAAAATAATTTAATAACTTTCCTGATTTTCCAAAGTTAATAAAATTCTTTGCCTTTTATGGATCCAACAAACAAATTTTGTTCCCTAATGGGAATTTCGAATATTTTTAAATTCAAAAATCAAAATCAATATATAGATGCTTTAATTTATTTATTTTTTTTTTAAAGATTTTAATAGCCAATTGATTTGATATGATTGTGATTATGTAATATTTTACAATTGACTATCTATTTATTTTTTAAAAAATCAACATCAACAAATTTAGCCATGAAATTGAACAAGATTTAAAAAATCTTAAGCAACGTATCTTATTTTTTAATTCAAACTAACAAATTGAGCCAACTGATATTTAAATTGTTGTTAATATAATTTTGGATAAATTTGTAACTAAGGAAGACGTTCATAAATATTCTTTTTAATTTTTCAAAATCTAAAATAAAAATAAATTTAGCGTTTGAATTTATTGAATTTAATCAATAGTTTTGATATAGTTGTATCTGGGTAGGATTTCAAAGAAGGTTCGGCAATAACTGTTATTAAATTCGTTTTAAATCTAAAGATTAACAATGTAAGCCAAATAAATAAAGATTGACTCAAAATTATTAGCCATAAACTGTAAGCCATAATTATATGCCATAAATTGACTTATTTATAGCCCAGAGATCTTTATAATCATACGCCCGAAATGGACTCAAAATTAAAGAAAAAAAATCAGAATGTACGATTTAAAGATAATTAAAAAATAATTACAAAGATTTGTGGGTATAAATAAAGATTTACGGGTATAAATAATTATAAATATTTCCTTCAACCCCTTTGTTGAAAGTTTCTTATAAATATAAGCCAAAAATTTCTTTCATTATCTCGGATGCTCTACCATTTTCTCTCTTTTCATGCTTGCTTTGCCTTTCACTCAACCACCTCTCTCTACCATCTCTTCTCTTTGATTTGGTTCAACCATTGATAAATCTCTAGCCTTTCCTTTCCATCTTCAACACGCCTTGTCATTAGAAACACCCTTTTCCTTATATAATATATACTGGCATGTGACCCGTGCTATGCACGGGATAAAATAGAAATTAAAAAATGATAGCTTTTCTCATTTTGTCCCCATAAATTGAAATTATGAAAACGTAAGAGTTTAAACAAAAAATAATTTAATAACTTTCCTGATTTTACAAAGTTAATAAAATTCTTTGCTTTTTATGGATCCAACTAACAAATTTTGTTCCCTAATGGGAATTTCGAATATTTGTAAATTCAAAAATCAAAATCAATATATAGATGCTTTAATTTATTTCTTTTTTTTAAAGATTTTAATAGCCAATTGATTTGATATGATTGTGATTATGTAATATTTTACAATTGACTATCTATTTATTTTTTTAAAACTCAAAATCAACAAATTTAGACATGAAATTGAACAAGATTTAAAAAATCTTAAGCAACACATCTTATTTTTTAATTCAAATTAACAAATTGAGCCAACCGATATTTAAGTTGTTGTTAATATAATTTTGGATAAATTTGTAACTAAGGAAGACGTTCGTAAATATTCTTTTTAATTTTTTAAAATCTAAAATAAAAATAAATTTAGCGTTTGAATTTATTGAATTTAATCAATAGTTTTGATAGAGTTGTATCTGGGTAGGATTTTAAAGAAGGTTAGGCAATAACTGTTATTAAATTCGTTTTAAATCTAAAGATTAACAATGTAAACCAAATAAATAAAGATTGACTCAAAATTATTAGCGATAAATTGTAAGCCATAATTATAAGCCATAGATTGACTCATTCATAATCCAGAGATCTTTATAATTATACGCCCGAAAAGGACTCAAAATAAAAAAAAAAATCAGAATATACGATTTAAAGATATTAAAAAATAATTACAAAGATTTGTGGGTATAAATAAAGATTTATGGGTATAAATCATTATAAATACTTCCTTCAACCCCTTTGTTGAAAATTTCCTATATATATAAGCCAAAAATTTCTTTCATTATCCCGGATGCTCTACCATTTTCTCTCTTTTCATGCTTGCTTTGCCTTTCACTCAACCACCTCTCTCTACCATCTCTTCTCTTTAATTTGGTTCAACCATTGATAAATCTCTAGCCTTTCCTTCCCATCTTCAACACGCCTTGTCATTAGAAACACCCTTTTCCTTATATAATATACACTGGCATGTGACCCGTTCTATGCACGGGATAAAATAGAAATTAAAAAATGATAGTTTTTCTCATTTTGTCCCTGTAAATTGAAATTATGAAAACGTAAGAGTTTAAACAAAAAATAATTTAATAACTTTCCTGATTTTCCAAAGTTAATAAAATTCTTTGCCTTTTATGGATCCAACTAACAAATTTTGTTCCCTAATGGGAATTTCGAATATTTTTAAATTCAAAAATCAAAATCAATATATCGATGCTTTAATTTTTTTTTTTTTTTAAAGATTTTAATAGCCAATTGATTTGATATGATTGTGATTATGTAATGTTTTACAATTGACTATCTATTTATTTTTTAAAAAATCAAAATCAACAAATTTAGCCATGAAATTGAACAAGATTTAAAAAATCTTAAGCAACGTATCTTATTTTTTAATTCAAACTAACAAATTGAGCCAACTGATATTTAAATTGTTGTTAATATAATTTTGGATAAATTTGTAACTAAGGAAGACGTTCATAAATATTCTTTTTAATTTTTTAAAATCTAAAATAAAAATAAATTTAGTGTTTGAATTTATTGAATTTAATCAATAGTTTTGATATAGTTGTATCTGGGTAGGATTTTAAAGAAGGTTCGGCAATAACTGTTATTAAATTCGTTTTAAATCTAAAGATTAACAATGTAAGCCAAATAAATAAAGATTGACTCAAAATTATTAGCCATAAATTGTAAGCCATAATTATATGCCATAAATTGACTTATTTATAGTCCAGAGATCTTTATAATCATACGCCCGAAATGGACTTAAAATTAAAGAAAAAAAATCAGAATGTACGATTTAAAGATAATTAAAAAATAATTACAAAGATTTGTGGGTATAAATAAAGATTTATGGGTATAAATAATTATAAATATTTCCTGCAACCCCTTTGTTGAAAATTTCCTATAAATATAAGCCAAAAATTTCTTTCATTATCTCGGATGCTCTACCATTTTCTCTCTTTTCATGCTTGCTTTGCCTTTCACTCAACCACCTCTCTCTACCATCTCTTCTCGTTGATTTGGTTCAACCATTGATAAATCTCTAGCCTTTCCTTTCCATCTTTATAGCGGTCCCGGGTTTACCCCTTGTTGTACAGTGATCCGGACGTGTGTCCGTGGATGTTGGTAGTTAAGTATTGTCTTGTTTACATCCTTTCTTGCTTTGTATTTGAGTTATAGGGTGTGTTGGGCAGGTTTGTTACAGGTTGGTTGTGCTTGGGAGCCAAGTGTTGCTGCCCATATTTTTGTCTGGTCGCTCGAGCGAGGGTTTGGTCGCTCGAGCGAGGGTAGTTTTTGTTTCTGTTGGCTCGAGCCAGGATGGCTTAGCTCGAGCGACCGATTGCGTCTGGCCCAGACCTGAAGGTTGCATTTTTTGGCTCGAGCGAGATTTTCTTCGCTCGAGCGATCTGGTTCGTTCTTCGCTCGAGCGAGAGGTTCTTCGCTCGAGCGAGCTTCGTGTTGCAAATCGGAAGATTTGAACTGTTGGCTCGAGCGAACTTATCTTCGCTCGAGCGAGGCCAGTTTTTGTGTCTGGTCGCTCGAGCGACCTATTCTTCGCTCGAGCGAGCCTGTTTATATCAGCAACGCAGCACCGAATTAAACTTCACTTTTTCAACATTCTATCTTCTTTAAACCCTTGATTTGAGAGCTTCCCTCTCTACACTTGCACTCTCTCTAAGATTTGATCTACCTAGGGTGATTTCCTACCCTAAGGCCTTTGTTAAAAAGATAGAGGGTGACTTGGGCTTCGTTTTAATCGGAACAAATTTGGTTTTGGAGCAAGTTGGGTGTTGGCCATCATCTCCTTTTGAGCTAAATCTTTGAGGTAGGGATATCCTACTCCTCTTTATGAGTTTTGTCTTTAAATTTTAGCATTTTGATATGTTGGAAGTTGTTGTGTAATTTTGGGAAACTTTGGGCCATTGTGTAATTTTACAAAAAGTTGGGGGTTTTTATCTATGATAAACCTAGAAGCATGTTTGGTATAGAAACATGGAATTAATGTTGAAACATTAATGAAATTGGAACCTAAGGGTTGTGATGTTAATTATGGGGAGTGTCCTAATTACATTGATTAATTAATTTGGTTAATTAATTGTATTGCTTTGTGATGTATATAATTGCTGTTTATATGCATTGTGTGGTGTTAGAGGAGATAGGGGATGTACTCCACGGTTTAGGGGAAGATAGGGGATGGACCTCTAAACCGGATGTTGTTGGGAGGAGATAGGGGATGAACTCCGTAGATAGAGCGGGTATGCTTATCTAGAAATGTATTGACAGAGCGTATATGCTTGTCGTTGGAAGTATTGATATAACTGTTATGTTTATCATTGTTGAAGTGAAAAGTGTTGGCATGAGTGTTTGTCTCATGTGAGATGTTTGGCCAGGTTCTGAGCCAAGGTTATGAAATGGCAAGAAAAAGGAATGGAAATGGAAACGAAAGGAAATATAGACCTAAGTGTCTTGGAATTGTGTTATGTTATGAAAGAATGTAAAAGTGTTGACCATCTATCAACTGCTAATCTTTTAGTCATTATTCATAACTGGTTTAGTATATTTCTACTGGGCTGTGGCTCACCCTATATGGGAACATCATTTTCAGGTACAGGTAGCATGCCACCTCCAAGGACTTAGCTTGGGAGGCTAGTGGCGGATGGACTTTTTAGTTGTCTTTCCTTTTGTTGTATTACATGTAAATTCAAGCCAAGGGCTTAAGGTGTAAATGAGTTAGCACTCTACTTTTGTGTAACCAAGTGTTAACTTGGAAAGCTGTAAGCCCTTAGGGCATTTGTTTTGTTGTTAACATGTAATACTTTTTGTAATGCAACTCTGATGAATGGAAGGATGTGAATCTTTTATATATCATAGCATGTCTATATTGTTGGGATTAATGTTATTATTATGAGGGCGTTACATTCTTCAACACGCCTTGTCATTAGAAACACCCTTTTCCTTATATAATATATACTGGCATGTGACCCGTGCTATGCACGGGATAAAATAGAAATTAAAAAATGATAGTTTTTCTCATTTTGTCCCCGTAAATTGAAATTATGAAAACGTAAGAGTTTAAACAAAAAATAATTTAATAACTTTCCTGATTTTACAAAGTTAATAAAATTTTTTGCTTTTTATGGATCCAACTAACAAATTTTGTTCCCTAATGGGAATTTCGAATATTTTTAAATTCAAAAATCAAAATCAATATATAGATGCTTTAATTTATTTATTTTTTTTAAATATTTTAATAGCCAATTGATTTGATATGATTGTGATTATGTAATGTTTTACACTTGACTATCTATTTATTTTTTTTAAAACACAAAATCAACAAATTTAGAAATGAAATTGAACAAGATTTAAAAAATCTTAAGCAACGCATCTTATTTTTTAATTCAAATTAACAAATTGAGCGAACCGATATTTAAGTTGTTGTTAATATAATTTTGGATAAATTTGTAACTAAGGAAGACGTTCGTAAATATTCTTTTTAATTTTTTAAAATCTCAAATAAAAATAAATTTAGCGTTTGAATTTATTGAATTTAATCAGTAGTTTTGATAGAGTTGTATCTGGGTAGGATTTTAAAGAAGGTTAGGCAATAACTGTTATTAAATTCGTTTTAAATCTAAAGATTAACAATGTAAGCCAAATAAATAAAGATTGACTCAAAATTATTAGCGATAAATTGTAAGCCATAATTATAAGCCATAGATTGACTCATTTATAATCCAGAGATTTTTATAATTATACGCTCGAAAAGTACTCAAAATTAAAAAAAAAAACTGAATATACGATTTAAGGATAATTAAAAAATAATTACAAAGATTTGTGGGTATCAATAAAGATTTATGGGTATAAATAATTATAAATATTTCCTTCAACCCCTTTGTTGAAAATTTCCTATAAATATAAGCCAAACATTTCTTTCATTATCCTGGATGCTCTACCATTTTCTCTCTTTTCATGCTTGCTTTGCCTTTCACTCAACCACCTCTCTCTACCATCTCTTCTCTTTAATTTGGTTCAACCATTGATAAATCTCTAGCCTTTCCTTTCCATCTTCAACACGCCTTGTCATTAGAAACACCCTTTTCCTTATATAATATACACTGGCATGTGACCCGTGCTATGCACGGGATAAAATAGAAATTAAAAAATGATAGTTTTTCTCATTTTGTCCCCGTAAATTAAAATTATGAAAACGTAAGAGTTTAAACATAAAATAATTTAATAACTTTCCTGATTTTACAAAGTTAATAAAATTCTATGCTTTTTATGGATCCAACTAACAAATTTTGTTCCCTAATGGGAATTTCGAATATTTTTAAATTAAAAAATCAAAATCAATATATAGATGCTTTAATTTATTTTATTTTTTTTAAAGATTTTAATAGCCAATTGATTTGATATGATTGTGATTATGTAATGTTTTACAATTGACTATCTATTTATTTTTTGAAAAATCAAAATCAACAAATTTAGCCATGAAATTAAACAAGATTTAAAAAATCTTAAGCAACGTATCTTATTTTTTAATTCAAACTAACAAATTGAGCATACTGATATTTAAATTGTTGTTAATATAATTTTGGATAAATTTGTAACTAAGGAAGACGTTCATAAATATTCTTTTTAATTTTTTAAAATCTAAAATAAAAATAAATTTAGTGTTTGAATTTATTGAATTTAATCAATAGTTTTGATATAGTTGTATCTGGGTAGGATTTTAAAGAAGGTTCGGCAATAACTGTTATTAAATTCGTTTTAAATCTAAAGATTAACAATGTAAGCCAAATAAATAAAGATTGACTCAAAATTATTAGCCACAAATTGTAAGCCATAATTATATGCCATAAATTGACTTATTGATAGTGCAGAGATCTTTATAATCATACGCCCGAAATGGACTCAAAATTAAAGAAAAAAAATCAGAATGTACGATTTAAAGATAATTAAAAAATAATTACAAAGATTTGTGGGTATAAATAAAGATTTATGGGTATAAATAATTATAAATATTTCCTTCAACCCCTTTGTTGAAAATTTCCTATAAATATAAGCCAAAAATTTATTTCATTATCCCGGATGCTCTACCATTTTCTCTCTTTTCATGCTTGCTTTGCCTTTCACTCAACCACCTCTCTCTACCATCTCTTCTCTTTGATTTGGTTCAACCATTGATAAATCTCTAGCCTTTCCTTTCCATCTTCAACACGCCTTGTCATTAGAAACACACTTTTCCTTATATAATATATACTGGCATGTGACCCGTGCTATGCACGGGATAAAATAGAAATTAAAAAATGATAGTTTTTCTCATTTTGTCCCCGTAAATTGAAATTATGAAAACGTAAGAGTTTAAACATAAAATAATTTAATAACTTTCCTGATTTTACAAAGTTAATAAAATTCTATGCTTTTTATGGATCCAACTAACAAATTTTGTTCCCTAATGGGAATTTCGAATATTTTTAAATTCAAAAATCAAAATCAATATATCGATGCTTTAATTTATTTCTTTTTTTTAAAGATTTTAATAGCCAATTGATTTCATATGATTGTGATTATGTAATGTTTTACAATTGACAATCTATTTATTTTTTAAAAAATCAAAATCAACAAATTTAGCCATGAAATTGAACAAGATTTAAAAAATCTTAAGCAACGTATCTTATTTTTTAATTCAAACTAACAAATTGAGCCAACTGATATTTAAATTGTCGTTAATATAATTTTGGATAAATTTGTAACTAAGGAAGACGTTCATAAATATTCTTTTTAATTTTTTAAAATCTAAAATAAAAATAAAGTTAGGGTTTGAATTTATTGAATTTGATAAATAGTTTTGATATAGTTGTATCTGGGTAGGATTTTAAAGAAGGTTCGGCAATAACTGTTATTAAATTCGTTTTAAATCTAAAGATTAACAATGTAAGCCAAACAAATAAAGATTGACTCAAAATTATGAGCCATAAATTGTAAGCAATAATTATATGCCATAAATTGACTTATTTATAGTCCAGAGATCTTTATGATCATACGGCCGAAATGGACTGAAAATTAAAGAAAAAAAAATCAGAATGTACGATTTAAAGATAATTAAAAAATAATTACAAAGATTTGTGGGTATAAATAAAGATTTATGGGTATAAATAATTATAAATATTTCCTTCAACCCCTTTGTTGAAAATTTCCTATAAATATAAGCCAAAAATTTCTTTCATTATCCCGGATGCTCTACCATTTTCTCTCTTTTCATGCTTGCTTTGCCTTTCACTCAACCACCTCTCTCTACCATCTCTTCTCTTTGATTTGGTTCAACCATTGATAAATCTCTAGCGTTTCCTTTCCATCTTCAACACGCCTTGTCATTAGAAACACCCTTTTCCTTATATAATATATACTGGCATGTGACCCGCGCTATGCACGGGATAAAATAGAAATTAAAAAATGATAGTTTTCCTCATTTTGCCCCCGTAAATTGAAATTATGAAAACGTAAGACTCTAAACAAAAAATAATTTAATAACTTTCCTGATTTTACAAAGTTATTAAAATTCTTTGCTTTTTACGGATCCAACTAACAAATTTTGTTCCCTAATGGAATTTAGAATATTTTTCAATTCAAAAATCAAAATCAATATATAGATGCTTTAATTTATTTTATTTTTTTTAAAGATTTTAATAGCCAATTGATTTGATACGATTGTGATTTTGTAATGTTTTACAATTGACAATCTATTTATTTTTTAAAAAATCAAAATCAACAAATTTTGCCATGAAATTGAACAAGATTTAAAAAATCTTAAGCAACGTATCTTATTTTTTAATTCAAACTAACAAATTGAGCCAACTGATATTTAAATTGTCGTTAATATAATTTTGGATAAATTTGTAACTAAGGAAGACGTTCATAAATATTCTTTTTAATTTTTTAAAATCTAAAATAAAATTAAATTTAGTGTTTGAATTTATTGAATTTAATCAATAGTTTTGATATAGTTGTATCTGGGTAGGATTTTAAAGAAGGTTCGGCAATAACTGTTATTAAATTCGTTTTAAATCTAAAGATTAACAATGTAAGCCAAATAAATAAAGATTGACTCAAAATTATTAGCCGTAAATTGTAAGCCATAATTACATGCCATAAATTGACTGATTTATAATCCAGAGATCTTTATGATCATACGCCCGAAATGGACTCAAAATTAAAGAAAAAAAATCAGAATGTACGATTTAAAGATAATTAAAAAATAATTACAAAGATTTGTGGGTATAAATAAAGATTTATGGGTATAAATAATTATAAATATTTCCTTCAACCCCTTTGTTGAAAATTTCCTATAAATATAAGCCAAAATTTTTTTTCATTATCCCGGATGCTCTACCATTTTCTCTCTTTTCATGCTTGCTTTGCCTTTCACTCAACCACCTCTCTCTACCATCTCTTCTCTTTGATTTGGTTCAACCATTGATAAATCTCTAGCGTTTCCTTTCCATCTTCCACACGCCTTGTCATTAGAAACACCCTTTTCCTTATATAATATATACTGGCATGTGACCCGTGCTATGCACGGGATAAAATAGAAATTAAAAAATGATAGTTTTCCTCATTTTGTCCCCGTAAATTGAAATTATGAAAACGTAAGAGTTTAAACAAAAAATAATTTAATAACTTTCCTGATTTTACAAAGTTAATAAAATTCTTTGCTTTTTACGGTTCCAACTAACAAATTTTGTTCCCTAATGGGAATTTAGAATATTTTTCAATTCAAAAATCAAAATCGATATATAGATGCTTTAATTTATTTTATTTTTTTTAAAGATTTTAATAGCCAATTGATTTGATACGATTGTGATTTTGTAATGTTTTACAATTGACTATCTATTTATTTTTTTAAAAATCAAAATCAACAAATTTTGCCATGAAATTGAACAAGATTTAAAAAATCTTAAGCAACGTATCTTATTTTTTAATTCAAACTAACAAATTGAGCCAACTGATATTTAAATTGTCGTTAATATAATTTTGGATAAATTTGTAACTAAGGAAGACGTTCATAAATATTCTTTTTAATTTTTTAAAATCTAAAATAAAATTAAATTTAGTGTTTGAATTTATTGAATTTAATCAATAGTTTTGATATAGTTGTATCTGGGTAGCATTTTAAAGAAGGTTCGGCAATAACTGTTATTAAATTCGTTTTAAATCTAAAGATTAACAATGTAAGCCGAATAAATAAAGATTGACTCAAAATTATTAGCCATAAATTGTAAGCCGTAATTACATGCCATAAATTGACTGATTTATAATCCAGAGATCTTTATGATCATACGCCCGAAATGGACTCAAAATTAAAGAAAAAAAATCAGAATGTACGATTTAAAGATAATTAAAAAATAATTACAAAGATTTGTGGGTATAAATAAAGATTTATGGGTATAAATAATTATAAATATTTTCTTCAACCCCTTTGTTGAAAATTTCCTATAAATATAAGCCAAAAATTTCTTTCATTATCCCGGATGCTCTACCATTTTCTCTCTTTTCATGCTTGCTTTGCCTTTCACTCAACCACCTCTCTCAACCATCTCTTCTCTTTGATTTGGTTCAACCATTGATAAATCTCTAGCCTTTCCTTTCCATCTTCAACACGCCTTGTCATTAGAAATGTAACGCCCTCAAAATAATAACATTAATCCCAACAATATAGACATGCTATGATATATTAAAGATCCATATCCTTCCATTCATCAGAGTTATATTGCAAAAAGTATTACATGTTAACAACAAAAGCAAATGCCCTAAGGGCTTACAGCTTTCCAAGTTAACACTTGGTTACAAGAAAGTAGAGTACTAACTCATTTACACATTAAGCCCTTGGCTTGAGTTTACATGTAATACAACAAAAGGAAAGACAACCAAAAAGTCCGTCCGCCACTAGCCTCCCAAGCTAAGTCCTTGGAGGTGGCATGCTACCTGTACCTGAAAATGATGTTCCCATATAGGGTGAGCCACAGCCCAGTAGAAATATACTAAACCAGTTATGAATAATGACTAAAAGATTAACAGTTGATAGATGGTCAACACTTTTACATTCTTTCATAACATAACGCAATTCCAAGACACTTAAGTCTATATTTCCTTTCGTTTCCATTTCCATTCCTTTTTCTTGCCATTTCAAAACCTTGGCTCAGAACCTGGCCAAACATCTCACATGAAACAAACATTCATGCCAACACTTTTCACTTCAACAACGATAAACATAACAGTTATATCAATACTTCCAAAGGCAAGCATATACGCTCTGTCAATACATTTCTAGATAAGCATACCCGCTCTATTTACGGAGTTCATCCCCTATCTCCTCCCAACAACATCCGGTTTAGAGGTCCATCCCCTATCTTCCCCTAAACCGTGAAGTACATCTCCTATCTTTCTCCAACACAACACAATGCATATAAACAACAATTATATACATCACAAATCAATACAATTAATTAACCAAATTAATTAATCAATGTAATTAGGACATTCTCCATAATTAACATCACAACCCTTAGGTTCCAATTTCATTAATGTTTCAACATTAATTCCATGTTTCTACACCAAACATGCTTCTAGGTTTATTAGAGACAAAACCCCAAACTTTTGTAAAATTACACAATGGCCCAAAGTTTCCCAAAATTACACAACAACTACCAACATATCAAAATGCTAAAATTTAAAGACAAGACTCATAAAGAGGAGTAGGATATCCCTACCTCAAAAGATGAGCTCCAAAGGAGAAGGACCCAAAAACCAAGATGCTCCAAACACCAAACTATTCGGACCAAAAAGACGCCCTCGACGATCAACACCCTTTTTGTGAAGACCAAAGGTGAACAACACACCCTAGCTAGATCAACACTTAGAGAGAAGTTAAGGTTCTTGAGTGAGAAGCTCTGAAAATGGCGTTTTGGTAAAGTAGGAGAAAGAAGATAAGTCAAAAAGTGATTTAAAATGCCCAGTCCCACTCAGTTATACGAGAGGTCCGCTCGAGCTCAAGACACTCCGCTCGAGCGCACAGACACATAAAACAGGTTCCGCTCGAGCGCAACATTGTCCGCTCGAGCGCCAAGACACAGACACAAAGCTCGTCCGCTCGAGCGCAGATTCCAGCCCGCTCGAGCACAGTCCTCCCCCTCCCAGAACTCTCACCAAAAATACACTGTCCGCTCGAGCGCAACATCCCCGCTCGAGCGCAAAAACCACACTTGCAGAAGTTTTGCAGGTGCACGAAATACTGAATGGATGCATTCTCCGCTCGAGCGTACAAGCAACAACAACCTCTCCGCTCGAGCGGACCAGCCAAAACCTGGGCGACTAGACTTGGTTCCTAAGCTCAACCAACCTGTAACAAACCTGCCCAACACATCCTATAACTCAAATACAAAGTAAGAAAGGATGTAAACAAGACAATACTCAACTACCAACATCCACGGACACATGTCCGGATCACTGTACAACAAGGGGTAAACCCGGGACCGCTATAACCTCCCCCCCTTAAAGAATTTCGTCCCCGAAATTAAGAATAAGTTTTTGAAAAGCAAGTTTCCCTTTCTTTTAAACAATGTTATACCACAACATTCTACAATTCGACCCATTACCGGTCATTCCATCTCTTATCAAGAGGCATTCTACAACATATACATTTCAACATGCATTTTCTTTTATTTCAACCATTTCCAACACACATGGTTCACAATTCATATAATAAGCAATAATCATGATACAATTCCATTTCTATAATATAGCCAACACATGCAATATTATAATCAACTCCCATAACAAGGCAAGTTCTACAACATTTACATTAACCAAAACATGCACCATGTTTTTCAACTTAAGACATTTCTAATGCTCTTAAAGTTCATCACAATTTCACAATTGCAATACTTGATTACACATGAACAAACAAGTCCGGATATTTCTCGCGGACTCCCAACTCACGTTCCAAGTGGCCTCCTCCACTCCGTGATGTTTCCACAAAACCTTCACCAAAGGAATGGTCTTGCCACGCAGGACTTGATCCCGCCTATCCAAGACCCGAACCGGTCTCTCCTCATACGAGGCATCCTCATCTACCTCTAAGTCGGTCCAATCCAACACATGTGATGGATCCGGCTCATACTTCCGAAGCATACTCACATGAAACACGTCATGAACTCCGGTCAACTGTGGCGGCAAAGCTAAACGATAAGCAACCTCGCCAATCCTCTCAAGGATTTCAAAAGGACCTATAAACCGAGGGGATAACTTCCTACTCTTCCCAAACCTCATCAAACCCCGTCTAGGTGATATCTTTAGAAATACATGATCACCCATCTCAAACTCCAATGGTCTCCTCCTACGGTCAGCATAAGATTTCTGACGACTCTGGGCTGTAACAAGCCTCTTACGGATAAGCTCAACTTTCTCTGTCGTCTCCTTAACCAACTCCGGACCCAACAAAGGTGTATCACCCACCTCGGCCCAACAAACTGGAGACCTACAAGGTCGGCCATACAAGGCCTCAAACGGTGCCATACCGATACTAGACTGAAAACTGTTGTTGTAGGCAAACTCTACCAATGGTAAGTGCCTCTCCCACGTCCCACTGAAATCAAGGACACAACCCCGAAGCATATCCTCGAGGATCTGAATAGTACGCTCGGACTGCCCGTCAGTCTGAGGATGATAAGCCGTACTGAAGGTCAACCTAGTACCCAAAGCACCCTGCAAACTCTGCCACAACCTAGCAGTAAAACGAGGATCTCTATCTGAGACGATCGTCACTGGGACCCCGTGCAACCTCACTATGTCCCGAACATATAAGTCGGCAAGATGATCTACCGAATCTCTCACGCGCAGAGGAATGAAATGCGCCGACTTAGTCAACCGGTCTACAACCACCCAAATAGCATCACTACCCCGCTGAGTCCTCGGAAGACCTACAACGAAGTCCATAGTGACATGCTCCCACTTCCACTCGGCAATAGGCAAGGGTTGTAACAAACCCGCTGGCCTCTGATGCTCGGCTTTCACTTGCTGACAAGTAAGGCACTTAGATACGAAGACTGCCACATCTCTCTTCATACCCCGCCACCAAAACTGGCGACCCAAATCCCGATACATCTTAGTACCTCCCGGATGCACCGCAAGGTGCGAATGGTGAAACTCTCGGAGTACTTCCTCTCGGCAAGACTCCGGTACAAGCAAACGGTCTCGGTATCTCACACTCAGGTCGGGATACACCGTTAAACCCTGCTCAACCTTCCCACTGGAGATCTTCTCTCGGAGGGATTCTACCTCAAGGTCACCTCTCTGTGCCTCTAACACTCTAGTCACAAGTGTAGGCTGCGCAACAACAGAAAACAAGGCCGCAGCCTCAACGGATTCGCCCAAAAGCAAATCAAACTCTCCAATGGCCCCCAACATCTCCCACTCCCGGATGGCTATACAAGCTACATCACTAACGGATTTCCTGCTAAGGGCATCGGCCACAACATTGGCCTTCCCCGGATGATAATGCAACTCAAAGTCGTAATCCTCAATAAACTCCATCCACCTCCTCTGCCTCAAGTTCAAGTCTTTCTGTGAAAACAGATACTTCAGACTCTTATGATCCGAGAACACCTCGAATCTCTCACCATAAAGGTAGTGCCTCCAGATTTTCAAGGCAAAGATTACAGCCGCTAACTCTAGAACATGCGTAGGGTAATTCTCCTCGTGAATTTTCAACTGACGTGAGCCATAAGCTACTACTTTCCCCTCTTGCATCAACACACAACCCAAACCCTCTCGTGAGGCATCACAATATACTGCATAACCCAACCCTCTCTCCGGAATAATCAAGACCGGAGCGGTGGTCAATCTAACTTTCAACTCCTAAAACGACTTTTCACAAGTCTCACTCCAAACAAAGCTGACTCCCCTCCGAGTCAATCTGGTCAACGGTGAAGCTAACCTGGAGAAATCCTTCACAAACCGACGGTAATACCCAGCCAATCCCAGAAAACTGCGGATCTCAAACACACTTTTAGGCTGTGCCCAATCTTGCACTGCCTCTGTCTTGGATGTATCAACAGACACCCCTTTCCCGGAAACCACATGGCCTAAGAACTTAACTTCTCCTAGCCAGAACTCACACTTCCCAAACTTGGCATACAGCCTATGGGCTCTAAGCAACTCAAGCACCACTCTCAAGTGTTCCTCGTGCTCCTCCTCTGACGGTGAATAGATAAGAATGTCGTCCACGAAAACGACTACAAAACGATCCAAGAATTCCCGGAAGATCCGGTTCATCAAGTCCATAAAGACTGTCGGTGCGTTGGTAAGCCCAAATGGCATTACCAGAAACTCATAATGGCCATACCGCGTACGGAATGCCGTCTTCGGAATATCCTCCTCCCTGACCCTCAACTGGTGGTAACCCGATCTCAAGTCTATCTTAGAGAAACAACGGGAACCCTTCAACTGGTCAAACAAGTCATCTATACAGGGCATAGGGTACTTATTCTTAACCGTAGCCCGATTCAACTTCCGGTAGTCAATACACAATCTCAAGGCGCCATCTTTCTTCTTAGCAAAGAGTGCTGGTGCTCCCCACGGTGAAACACTAGGGCGAACAAAACCCTTATCTAGCAATTCCTGGAGTTGAACTTTCAACTCAACCAACTCTGCTGGAGCAAAACGGTAAGGTGCCATAGAAATCGGCGCCATGCCGGGCACTAAATCAATAGAGAACTCAATCTCTCGGTGAGGTGGCAAATCAACGAGGTCCTCGGGAAAAACATCCGAGTACTCACAAACTACCCTCGGCAACACAATCTGGGTCTCATCACACTCACCACTCTCAAAGCTAGCAAGTAGACCACTAAGCTCATTCCGCCCTCGCGGACCATACCCCGGTGGCACAATACTACCAACCCGGTCTCCCAAGAAATGGAAACACTCCCCGCTCACGGTACAACAAGTAACCCTCTGGCGGTAGCAATCAATAACAGCTCGGTATGACGATAACCAGTCCATACCCAAAATAACATCAAAGCCCTTCATGGGCATAACTACAAAAGGAAACGGAAGTCTATGATCATCAACCTCTATATCACAACCTCTACATCCGTGTTTCAAAATCATCTCACCCCCAATAGGTGACACTACACAAATAGGAGATGCCAATACTGCTAACTCCAATTCTAACACAGATGCAAATGCAGCAGATACAAAAGAATGAGACGCACCCGTATCAATCAACACACTAGCAACCGAATTGCAAAACAGAAAGGTACCTCTCACTACTGATGGAGCCGGTACAAGGTCCTGCGCGGTAACAGCATACACGCGCCCTGTAGGCCCCTGGTCCACCTGCTCACCTCTCGGAGCATAGGACTGCTGCACTGACTGGGACGACGAAGCCCCCGGATTGGCCCTCGAGGCCTGCACAGACTGAGCTGGCTGAAATCCCTGCGTCTGTCTAGAACCAGACGCTCCTGAAGTGACACTCAACCATGGGCAAAACCTCTTCATGTGCCCAGGCTGTCCACACTGATAACAAGACAAGGGCTGCCCCCTGCCCGAACTCTGACTCTGCGGTCTAGCTGACGAAGAAGCAGCTCTCTGACCCCCGCCCTTCTGCGGGCAAACTGAAGCCTTGTGACCCGGCTGGCCACACTTGAAACAGGTGAACTCTCCCTGACTGCCCCTCCCGGAGCCTGCACTCGGTACTGGGAAAGTCGACCTGGCCAAACCACCCTGGGACGGCTGAGGGTTATAACCCCTCTGCCTCCTACCGTCACCCTGTCCCTCTTGGCCCCTCTTGGAGCCTCCATGTTTCTCCTCCTCTCCCTCCTGCATCATCAGCTCCATATGAGCTGCAGCATCTACCAAATGCCTGTAATCTCGAATGTAAGGTCCACCAACTTTCAACTTGAGGTCCCACCTCAACTTCCGCTCAAACTCGTAGCAACGGCGCTCCTCTGTCGCCACAAGTTCAGGTGCAAACCTGGAGAAGCTAGTAAATGTAGCCTCAAACTCGGCCACAGATAAACCCTCCTGCTTAAGCCGGCTAAACTGATCCCTCAGCCTCTCTCTAGCCACTGCAGATAAAAACCTCTCCTGGAAAGCATTCACAAACGCCTCCCAAGTACCACCCAAACGAGCTTTCTCATACTTCCACCATTGACCCGCATCTCCCTTCAGCTGGAAGGATGCCAAGGTCACTTTCAATGCTCCGTCCTCAATGCCTAGCATCTCGAACGTTTTACTCATCTGTTCTAGCCACTCGTCTGCCTTCAGTGGCTCCTTAGGATCCCCAACAAACTCCTCCGGGTTAGACCGGAAGAACTCCCTCTTCAAGAAAGAAGGCCCTGCCTCAGCTGCCTGATTCCCTGCTCTGAGAATACCCAAAGCCCCTGCTATCTCCTGGGCCAAGGCACTCATGGCCTGCTGACCCGCTGGCTCGGCCACATTGGCCTGACCAACCCCCTCCTGAACTGCCGGAATCTCCTCCGGTGGAGGCACTTCCTGCCTCCTAGGCCTACCACGCCTACCACCTCTTGCTCGTCCTGACATCCTAATAAAGGTAACACAGAACGTTAGCACATTCATAAACGTGCCAAAACTAAACACTCACGTCCTAATGCATAGACAACTGTAATTCATTCCACGTAAGCACATAAACACATAAGCACTTACGAATTTCATTTCCGGATAATGATAGTCCCAAGGCGTTACTAGAGTACCGGTTAGAAACAGCATTGATCAAGTGCCTTTCCAACAAGACTCCCAGAAACCCAAAGATCCAATCAACATCCTAGAAACTAAATCCCATACCCCAATAATCACATAAGCATGTTATCACAAGAGCATATAACAGTACACCTAAGTCTCTATCAAGCGAGACAAACCCATTGTGATCCTAATCACTTCCCACGTACCCAAAATATTCGAACCCGGTACGCTCTGATACCAAGTTGTAACGCCCTCAAAATAATAACATTAATCCCAACAATATAGACATGCTATGATATATTAAAGATCCATATCCTTCCATTCATCAGAGTTATATTACAAAAAGTATTACATGTTAACAACAAAAGCAAATGCCCTAAGGGCTTACAGCTTTCCAAGTTAACACTTGGTTACAAGAAAGTAGAGTACTAACTCATTTACACATTAAGCCCTTGGCTTGAGTTTACATGTAATACAACAAAAGGAAAGACAACCAAAAAGTCCGTCCGCCACTAGCCTCCCAAGCTAAGTCCTTGGAGGTGGCATGCTACCTGTACCTGAAAATGATGTTCCCATATAGGGTGAGCCACAGCCCAGTAGAAATATACTAAACCAGTTATGAATAATGACTAAAAGATTAACAGTTGATAGATGGTCAACACTTTTACATTCTTTCATAACATAACGCAATTCCAAGACACTTAAGTCTATATTTCCTTTCGTTTCCGTTTCCATTCCTTTTTCTTGCCATTTCAAAACCTTGGCTCAGAACCTGGCCAAACATCTCACATGAAACAAACATTCATGCCAACACTTTTCACTTCAACAACGATAAACATAACAGTTATATCAATACTTCCAAAGACAAGCATATACGCTCTGTCAATACATTTCTAGATAAGCATACCCGCTCTATCTACGGAGTTCATCCCCTATCTCCTCCCAACAACATCCGGTTTAGAGGTCCAACCCCTATCTTCCCCTAAACCGTGGAGTACATCCCCTATCTTCTCCAACACAACACAATGCATATAAACAACAATTATATACATCACAAATCAATACAATTAATTAACCGAATTAATTAATCAATGTAATTAGGACATTCTCCATAATTAACATCACAACCCTTAGGTTCCAATTTCATTAATGTTTCAACATTAATTCCATGTTTCTACACCAAACATGCTTCTAGGTTTATTAGAGACAAAACCCCAAACTTTTGTAAAATTACACAATGGCCCAAAGTTTCCCAAAATTACACAACAACTACCAACATATCAAAATGCTAAAATTTAAAGACAAGACTCATAAAGAGGAGTAGGATATCCCTACCTCAAAAGATGAGCTCCAAAGGAGAAGGACCCAAAAACCAAGATGCTCCAAACACCAAACTATTCGGACCAAAAAGACGCCCTCGACGATCAACACCCTTTTTGGGAAGACCAAAGGTGAACAACACACCCTAGCTAGATCAACACTTAGAGAGAAGTTAAGGTTCTTGAGTGAGAAGCTCTGAAAATGGCGTTTTGGTAAAGTAGGAGAAAGAAGATAAGTCAAAAAGTGATTTAAAATGCCCAGTCCCACTCAGTTATACAAGAGGTCCGCTCGAGCTCAAGACACTCCGCTCGAGCGCACAGACACATAAAACAGGTTCCGCTCGAGCGCAACATTGTCCGCTCGAGCGCCAAGACACAGACACAAAGCTCGTCCGCTTGAGCACAGTCCTCCCCCTCCCAGAACTCTCACCAAAAATACACTGTCCGCTCGAGCGCAACATCCCCGCTCGAGCGCAACCCGCTCGAGCTCACCACCTCCGCTCGAGCGCAAAAACCACACTTGCAGAAGTTTTGCAGGTGCACGAAATACTGAATGGATGCATTCTCCGCTCGAGCGCCAAAAACTCCGCTCGAGCGTACAAGCAACAACAACCTCTCCGCTCGAGCGCCAACATCTCCGCTCGAGCAGACCAGCCAAAACCTGGGCGACTAGACTTGGTTCCTAAGCTCAACCAACCTGTAACAAACCTGCCCAACACATCCTATAACTCAAATACAAAGTAAGAAAGGATGTAAACAAGACAATTGTCATGCCCCAAACCCGCCCCGAAAAGTTTGGTGACGAGACCGGCCAGTAATCCTAGATTACCACAGGCCTTTCAATACAAAACATAAATAAACGGGGCTCGCGGAAGCGAAAACAAGAAACTAATAGTCCAAGAGCTGTGCATAACATGAACATACATTTACATGCCAAAATGAGTTAATTACCCACATCATTACATAACATATTCCATAATATCATGTACAACACATAGGCCTAAGCCACTGATGCAAGACAAAACGACACAAAACTCACACCGGCCTTCCAGGCCTAGCCTCAACTCGGAGGCTCTCAAAAGCTGGTAGGCTTCAAAACGGCGGCTCGGTCAAGACTCCGCCTGGGCTTGACTCCTCGGATGCTCACCTATAATACATAAATACAAACAATGAGCTAGAGCTCAGCAAGTAACATAACAGTAAAAGGGTTAGTGAACGAATTCCAACAGATATTTTTCTAATTCGGACAGATAATTCTCAATTAAATCACATAAACACATAATTAATCACGGATAATGACGTCATACAGTTCCGGGTCGTTACACTCTCCCCACCTTAAGAAGTTTGGTCCTCCAAACTTTACTCATCCTGGCAAAAGTCAAGTCAGAAATCCCAGTCTCATTGTTATTCATTCCGTAGTCATTCAGTAGTTCATAAAGCATCGTTATTCAAAGGAGATATTCGACGTTCCGTTCTATTATTCAACATCATAAAATAGTTCTAAGATCCGTCTCATAGCAGTAAAGGTAATATCATATCAGTCAATCACATAGTGAACATAGCTTGTACATAAGGCTGAAGTCAACTAACAAACTCCATGGTGTTCAATGCAAAGGTAATAACATAACATAATAATCCATAGCAAAGGTGATGTCCACAATTCAATTTGTCAGTTCTTTAACAGTATAAAGTCAAATGTTATAGAAGTCATACATATCAGTTCAATCAAAAGTCTAGGATACATTCGGTTTCTGAAATCATAGTTCACGTTGCGAATCACAATAACCCATAGTCAATTGGTCTAGTTCATGTTCAGTTCGAAGGTCCTTACACAATTATTAGCAAAAGTAATAGCATAGGTAATAGCATAGGTCATTTATTCCACGTCATTCATATTCAATCAATCTCACATAATTTACGTAGATTTGTTCCATCACAGTCACATGTTCAATTTTCCTCCATTGCATAGGTAATCATCATAACATCAGATAATAAAAGCATACCTGTAGTCGCTTTTCCCGTATTCTGTGTCTTTGATATCATCGTTGAGTTAACTCCACTGGTAACAGGTTTCACATTCTTCGGACAAGTTTTGGCCAAATGTCCCTTCTTTCCACATTTAAAGCAAGCTCCAGTTCCACGGCGGCAAATACCCCAATGGTGCTTTCTACATTCCCCACAAATAGGTTTTCTAGCACTCCCTTTCAAATTCTCATTCGCGGAGATCATTGATTCAGTAATCATTTCCATTTTCTGTTTCTTATAAGCAATATACTTTTCCACCAGCCCAGTTAAAGCTTCTACCTTTCTTTCTAACTGATCAATTCTGGCAGTAGCAACTTCTGACTCATTCACGGTCCTTGCATTAATATCTTCCATTGGTCTATAAAACCCATAACATACAGCACATTTTCATTTTCAACATATTTCCTCTGTTGTCTCATCATTTACAGTTCTCAGTTCTCATCATTTACAGTTCTTGTCTCTTTCATTCACTGTTCTCATTCCCATGAACACACACACACATGCACATGTGCTCATGCCATGCTCTATTTCTTTTCTAATGCACTCTAACAGCTCTTATGGACACGTGTGTGAGAAATTAACTCGTGCGCTCTGATACCACTCTGTCACGCCCCAAACCCGCCCCGAAAAGTTTGGTGACGAGACCGGCCAGTAATCCGTGGATTACCACAGGCCTTTCAATACAAAACACAAATAAACGGGGCTCGCGGAAGCGGAAAAAGAAATCTAATAGTCCAAGAGCTGTGCATAATATGAACATATATTTACATGCCAAAAATAATGTTAATTACCCACAACATATACATAACATGCAACAAAAACAATCCATATATACATTACAAGACTCGGGTACAACAAGGAAGCTCTCAAAACGGCCTTCCAGGCCTGGCCTCAACTCGGAGGCTCTCAAAAGCTGGTAGGCTTCAAAACGGCGGCTCGGTCAAGACTCCGCCTGGGCTTGACTCCTCGGATGCTCACCTATAATACATAAATACAAACAATGAGCTAGAGCTCAGCAAGTAACATAACAGTAAAAGGGTTAGTGAACGAATTCCAACAGATATTTTTCTAATTCGGACAGATAATTCTCAATTAAATCACATAAACACATAATTAATCACGGATAATGACGTCATACAGTTCCGGGTCGTTACAACAATACTCAACTACCAACATCCACGGACACATGTCCGGATCACTGTACAACAAGGGGTAAACCCGGGACCGCTATAAGAAACACCGTTTTCCTTATATAATATATACTGGCATGTGACCCGTGCTATGCACGGGATAAAATAGAAATTAAAAAATGATAGTTTTCCTCATTTTGTCCCCGTAAATTGAAATTATGAAAACGTAAGAGTTTAAACAAAAAATAATTTAATAACTTTCCTGATTTTACAAAGTTAATAAAATTCTTTGCTTTTTATGGATCCAACTAACAAATTTTGTTCCCTAATGGGAATTTAGAATATTTTTCAATTCAAAAATCAAAATCAATATATAGATGCTTTAATTTATTTTATTTTTTTTAAAGATTTTAATAGCCAATTGATTTGATACGATTGTGATTATGTAATGTTTTACAATTGACTATCTCTTTATTTTTTAAAAAATCAAAATCAACAAATTTAGCCATGAAATTGAACAAGATTTAAAAAATGTTAAGCAACGTATCTTATTTTTTAATTCAAATTAACAAATTGAGCCAACCGATATTTAAATTGTTGTTAATATAATTTTGGATAAATTTGTAGCTAAGGAAGACGTTCATAAATATTCTTTTTAATTTTTTAAAATCTAAAATAAAAATAAATTTAGCGTTTGAATTTATTGAATTTAATCAATAGTTTTGATATAGTTGTATCTGGGTAGGATTTTAAAGAAGGTTAGGCAATAACTGTTATTAAATTCGTTTTAAATCTAAAGATTAACAATGTAAGCCAAATAAATAAAGATTGACTCGAAATTATTAGCGATAAATTGTAAGCCATAATTATAAGCCATAAATTGACTCATTTATAATCCAGAGATCTTTATAATTATACGCCCGAAAAGGACTCAAAATTTAAAAAAAAAAAATCATAATATACGATCTAAAGATAATTAAAAAATAATTACAAAGATTTGTGGGTATAAATAAAGATTTATGGGTATAAATAATTATAAATATTTCCTTCAACCCCTTTGTTGAAAATTTCCTATAAATATAAGCCAAAAATTTCTTTCATTATCCCGGATGCTCTACCATTTTCTCTCTTTTCATGCTTGCTTTGCCTTTCACTCAACCACCTCTCTCCACCATCTCTTCTCTTTAATTTGGTTCAACCATTGATAAATCTCTGGCCTTTCCTTTCCATCTTCAACACGCCTTGTCATTAGAAACACCCTTTTCCTTATATAATATACACTGGCATGTGACCCGTGCTATGCACGGGATAAAATAGAAATTAAAAAATGATAGTTTTTCTCATTTTGTCCCCGTAAATTGAAATTATGAAAACGTAAGAGTTTAAACAAAAAATAATTTAATAACTTTCCTGATTTTCCAAAGTTAATAAAATTCTTTGCTTTTTATGGATCCAACTAACAAATTTTGTTCCCTAATGGGAATTTCGAATATTTTTAAATTCAAAAATCAAAATCAATATATAGATGCTTTAATTTGTTTTATTTTTTTTAAAGATTTTAATAGCCAATTGATTTGATATGATTGTGATTATGTAATGTTTTACAATTGACTATCTATTTATTTTTTAAAAAATCAAAATCAACAAATTTAGCCACGAAATTGAACAAGATTTAAAAAATCTTAAGCAACGTATCTTATTTTTTAATTCAAACTAACAAATTGAGCCAACTGATATTTAAATTGTCGTTAATATAATTTTGGATAAATTTGTAACTAAGGAAGACGTTCATAAATATTCTTTTTAATTTTTTAAAATCTAAAATAAAAATAAATTTAGGGTTTGAATTTATTGAATTTGATCAATAGTTTTGATATAGTTGTATCTGGGTAGGATTTTAAAGAAGGTTCGGCAATAACTGTTATTAAATTCGTTTTAAATCTAAAAATTAACAATGTAAGCCAAATAAATAAAGATTGACTCAAAATTATTAGCCATAAATTGTAAGCCATAATTATATGCCATAAATTGACTTATTTATAGTCCAGAGATCTTTATAATCATACGCCCGAAATGGACTCAAAAGTAAAGAAAAAAAAATCAGAATGTACGATTTAAAGATAATTTAAAAATAATTACAAAGATTTGTGGGTATAAAAAAAGATTTATGGGTATAAATAATTATAAATATTTCCTTCAACCCCTTTGTTGAAAATTTCCTATAAATATAAGCCAAAAATTTCTTTCATTATCCCGGATGCTCTACCATTTTCTCTCTTTTCATGCTTGCTTTGCCTTTCACTCAACCACCTCTCTACCATCTCTTCTCTTTGATTTGGTTCAACCATTGATAAATCTCTAGGCTTTCCTTTCCATCTTCAACACGCCTTGTCATTAGAAACACCGTTTTCCTTATATAATATATACTGGCATGTGACCCGTGCTATGCATGGGATAAAATAGAAATTAAAAAATGATAGTTTTCCTCATTTTGTCCCCGTAAATTGAAATTATGAAAACGTAAGAGTTTAAACAAAAAATAATTTAATAACTTTCCTGATTTTACAAAGTTAATAAAATTCTTTGCTTTTTACGGATCCAACTAACAAATTTTGTTCCCTAATGGGAATTTAGAATATTTTTAAATTCAAAAATCAAAATCAATATATAGATGCTTTAATTTATTTTTATTTTTTTAAAAGATTTTAATAGCCAATTGATTTGATACGATTGTGATTATGTAATGTTTTACAATTGACTATCTCTTTATTTTTTTAAAACTCAAAATCAATAAATTTAGCCATGAAATTGAACAAGATTTAAAAAATCTTAAGCAACGTATCTTATTTTTTAATTCAAATTAACAAATTGAGCGAACTGATATTTAAATTGTTGTTAATATAATTTTGGATAAATTTGTAGCTAAGGAAGACGTTCATAAATATACTTTTTAATTTTTTAAAATCTAAAATAAAAATAAATTTAGTGTTTGAATTTATTGAATTTAATCAATAGTTTTGATATAGTTGTATCTGTGTAGGATTTTAAAGAAGGTTAGGCAATAACTGTTATTAAATTCATTTTAAATCTAAAGATTAACAATGTAAGCCAAATAAATAAAGATTGACTCAAAATTATTAGCCATAAATTGTAAGCCATAATTATAAGCCATAAATTGACACATTTATAATCCAGAGATCTTTATAATTATACGCCCGAAAAGTACTCAAAATTAAAGAAAAAAAATCAGAATATACGATTTAAAGATAATTAAAAAATAATTACAAAGATTTGTGGGTATAAATAAAGATTTATGGGTATAAATAATTATAAATATTTCCTTCAACCCCTTTGTTGAAAATTTCCTATAAATATAAGCCAAAAATTTCTTTCATTATCCCGATGCTCTACCATTTTCTCTCTTTTCATACTTGCTTTGCCTTTCACTCAACCACCTCTCTCTACCATCTCCTCTTTGATTTGGTTCGACCATTCATAAATATCTAGCCTTTCCTTTCCATCTTCAACAAGCCTTGTCATTAGAAACACCCTTTTCCTTATATAATATATACTGGCATGTGACCGATGCTATGCACGGGATAGAATAGAAATCAAAAAATGATAGCTTTTCTCATTTTGTCCCCGTAAATTAAAATTATGAAAACGTAAGAGTTTAAACAAAAAATAATTTAATAACTTTCCAGATTTTACAAAGTTAATAAAATTCTTTGCTTTTTATGGATCCAACTAACAAATTTTGTTCCCTAATGGGAATTTCGAATATTTTTAAATTCAAAAATCAAAATCAATATATAGATGCTTTAATTTATTTTATTTTTTTATAGATTTTAATAGCCAATTAATTTGATACGATTGTGATTATGTAATGTTTTACAATTGACTATCTCTTTATTTTTTTAAAACTCAAAATCAACAAATTTAGCCATGAAATTGAACAAGATTTAAAAAATCTTAAGCAACGTATCTTATTTTTTAATTGAAATTAACAAATTGAGCCAACCGATATTTAAATTGTTGTTAATATAATTTTGGATAAATTTGTAACTAAGGAAGACATTCATAAATATTCTTTTTAACTTTTTAAAATCTAAAAAAAAAATAAATTTAGCGTTTGAATTTATTGAATTTAATCAATAGTTTTGATATAGTTGTATCTGGGTAGGATTTTAAAGAAGGTTAGGCAATAACTGTTATTAAATTCGTTTTAAATCTAAAGATTAACAATGTAAGCCAAATAAATAAAGATTGTCTCAAAATTATTAGCCGCAAATTGAAAGCCATAATTATAAGCCATAAATTGACTCATTTATAATCCAGAGATCTTTATAATTATACGCCCGAAAAGGACTCAAAATTAAAGAAAAAAAATCAGAATATACGATTTAAAGATAATTAAAAAATAATTACAAAGATTTGTGGGTATAAATAAAGATTTATGGGTATAAATAATTATAAATATTTCCTTCAACCCCTTTGTTGAAAATTTCCTATAAATAGAAGCCAAAAATTTCTTTCATTATCTCGATGCTCTACCATTTTCTCTCTTTTCATACTTGCTTTGCCTTTCACTCAACCACCTCCCTCTACCATCTCTTTTCTTTGATTTGGTTCAACCATTGATAAATCTCTATCCTTTCCTTTCCATCTTCAACAAGCCTTGTCATTAGAAACACCCTTTTCCTTATATAATATATATGGCATGTGACCCGTGCTATGCACGGGATAAAATAGAAATTAAAAAATGATAGTTTTTCTCATTTTGTCCCCGTAAATTGAAATTATGAAAACGTAAGAGTTTAAACAAAAAATAATTTAATAACTTTCCTGATTTTACAAAGTAAATAAAATTCTTTGCTTTTTATGGATCCAACTAACAAATTTTGTTCCCTAATGGGAATTTTGAATATTTTAAAATTCAAAAATCAAAATCAAAATATAGATGCTTAAAATTTTTTTTTTAAAAGATTTTAATAGCCAATTGATTTGATATGATTGTGATTATGTAATGTTTTACAATTGACTATCTATTTATTTTTTTAAAACTCAAAATCAACAAATTTAGCCATGAAATTGAACAAGATTTAAAAAATCTTAAGCAACGTATCTTAGTTTTTAATTCAAATTAACAAATTGAGCCAACCGATATTTAAATTGTTGTTAATATAATTTTGGATAAATTTGTAACTAAGGAGGAGGTTCATAAATACTCTTTTAATTTTTTAAAATCTAAAATAAAAATAAATTTAGCGTTTGAATTTATTGAATTTAATCAATAGTTTTGATATAGTTGTATCTGGGTAGGATTTTAAAGAAGGTTAGGCAATAACTGTTATTAAATTCGTTTTAAATCTAAAGATTAACAATGTAAGCGAAATAAATAAAGATTGACTCAAAATTATTAGCCATAAATTGTAAGCCATAATTATAAGCCATAAATTGACTCATTTATAATCCAGAGATATTTATAATTAAACGCCCGAAATGGACTCAAAATTAAAGAAAAAAAATCAGAATATACAATTTAAAGATAATTAAAAAATAATTACAAAGAATTGTGGGTATAAATAAAGTTTTATGGGTATAAATAATTACAAAGATTTCCTTCAACCCTTTGTTGAAAATTTCCTATAAATATAAGCCAAAAATTTATTTCATTATCCCGGATGCTCTACCAGTTTCTCTCTTTTCATACTTGCTTTGCCTTTCACTCAGCCACCTCTCTCTACCATCTCTTCTCTTTGATTTGGTTCGACCATTCATAAATATCTAGCCTTTCCTTTCCATCTTCAACAAGCCTTGTCATTAGAAACACCCTTTTCCTTATATAATATATACTGGCATGTGACCCATGCTATGCACGGGATAAAATAGAAATTAAAAAATGATAGCTTTTCTCATTTTGTCCCCGTAAATTAAAATTATGAAAACGTAAGAGTTTAAACAAAAAATAATTTAATAACTTTCCTGATTTTACAAAGTTAATAAAATTCTTTACTTTTTATGGATCCAACTAACAAATTTTGTTCCCTAATGGGGATTTTGAATATTTTTAAATTCAAAAATCAAAATCAATATATAGATGCTTTAATTTTTTTTTTTTAAAGACTTTAATAGCCAATTGATTTGATATGATTGTGATTATGTAATGTTTTACAGTTGACTATCTATTTATTTTTTTAAAACTCAAAATCAATAAATTTAGCCATGAAATTGAACAAGATTTAAAAAATCTTAAGCAACGTATCTTATTTTTTAATTCAAATTAACAAATTGAGCCAACCGATATTTAAATTGTTGTTAATATAATTTTGGGTAAATTTGTAACTAAGGAGGAGGTTCATAAATATTCTTTTTAATTTTTTAAAATCTAAAATAAAAATAAATTTAGCTTTTGAATTTATTGAATTTAATCAATAGTTTTGATATAGTTGTATCTGGGTAGTATTGTAACGCCCTCAAAATAAACTCATAAATCAATGAACAATAGCATGCTTAGACAAGAAATAATAAAGCATAAATATATTCCATCAGAGTAATCTTTACAAAATGTATTACATGTTGACATCAAAAGTAAATGCCTTATGGGTTTACAACTTTCCAAGTCAACACTTTGTTACAAAAAGATAGTACTAACTCTATACAAAGAAAGCCATTGGCTTGATATACATATAATACAACCAAAAACACGAAACAGTCCAACAGTCCCAAGCCTCCCAAGCTATGTCCTTGGAGGTGGCATGCTACCTGTACCTGAAAATGATGTCCCATATAGGGTGAGCCACAGCCCAGTAAAAATATACTAAACCAACTATAAACAATGACTAAAATAATAGCATTCGATAGATGATTCTCACTTATATTCCAACTCAAACCATATTACAGTTCATGACAATCATGTCCATTTTACATTTCACTTTCCGTTTCTTATCCAATTCTCAATTCATAACTATGGCTCAGAACCTGGCCAAACAACTTATATGAGATAGTAACTCATATTAAACATTTTCTATTTCACAATAGATACGCATGCTAGCTATATCAAGACTTCCATAGATAAGCATATGAGCGATATCAACACTTTCATAGACAAGCATATGAGCTATATCAACATTTCAACGGATAAGCATATGAGCTATATCACCGGAGTCCATCCCCTATCTTCTTCCAAACATTAACCGGTTTAGAGGTCCATCCCCTATCTCCCCCTAAACCGTGGAGTACATCCCCTATCTCCTCCCACATGTAACGCCCTCAAAATAATAACATTAAACCCATCAATCTAGACATGCATTGATATGAAAGACAACCATCATTCTATTCATCAGAGTAACTCATTACAAAAGTATTACATGGTAACAATAAAAGCAAATGCCCTACGGGCTTACAGCTTTCCAAGTTAACACTTGGTTGCAAAAAGAGAGTACTAACTCAATACACATTAAGCCCTTGGCTTGAAATTACATGTAATACATCAAAAAGGGAATCAAACGACCAAAAAGTCTGTCTGCCTCTAGCCTCCCAAGCTATGTCCTCGGAGGTGGCATGCTACCTGTACCTGAAAGTGATGTCCCATAAAGGGTGAGCCACAGCCCAGTAGAAATACACTAAACCAGCTATGAACAATGACTAAAAGATTAGCAGTTGATAGATGGTCGACACAGATACACCCACTTATATCACACTTCGGTTTCATGACATTTAAGTCCATGTAACATTTCATTTCCCATTTCTTTTTCAACCTTGAGTTTGAAAACACGGCTCAGAACCTGGCCAATTAACTTAATGAGGTTTAGACTCATTCTTAAAACACTTTCGAAATTCATGATGGATACAAATTGTAGTGCTGTATCAATAACATATCAAATCACTTCCACATATCTCAAATAATACACATAGTAGTGCTGTATTAATGAAACAAAACACTTCCATACGTTTCAAAGAATACACATTGTAGTGTTGTATTAATGAAACAAAACACTTCTATTTCGCAGCCTGATACACATTGTAGTGCTGTATCACTGTCACACAAAATCCGGTTTAGAGGTGCAGCCCCTTTCTTCCAATAAACCGTGGAGTACATCCCCTTTCTCCTCCCACACAAACAATGTATATAAACAATTATCATATACAATCAATCAATACATAAAGTTAATATATTATTCCAATCGCTATATTCAATAGCACGTTCAACTGATTAGTTTTAGTTTGCCTAATCATCATGCAATGTCTACAACAATCAAGACTATTCTCCACCGATAGCCCAAAGCAATTATTTCTAAACAGAAAATAAATGCACCAATGGATATATAATCAACATTTCAACTTGGTGAGCAATAATTAAATTCGACTACACCCTTTAATTCCATACAACTTCAATTTCACTTTCTCAATTCAATTCTTCATTTCTCCAAATTAATTATACCAATTAATTTAACTATGTAATTAGGACATTTCCCAAAATTAACATAAGAACCCTAAGGTTCCATTTTCTTCACTAGATCATTATTAATCTCATTTCCTTCTATGCCAAACATGCATATAGATTTACATAAGCAAACCCCAACTTTCGTAAAATTACACAAAAGCCCCAAACTTTCACAAAATTACCAAACCAACCCCAACATATCAAAATGCCAAAATTCAAAGACAAAGCTCATGAGAAGGAGTGGGATATCCCTACCTCGAAGTTAGAGCTCAAAAGGAGAAGAAGACCAAAACCAAAGTGCTCCAAAACTCAATATGCTCGGATCAAAACGTAGCCCTCGACGATCAACACAACTTTTGTAAAGGCCAAAGGTGAGGAGAACACTCTAACTAGATCAAACCCTAGAGAGAAGGGAGTTTCTAGAGAGAGAAGCTCTCAAAATATCTTTTTAGAAAGTAAGAGAGAGAGAGTGAATGTAAAAAGTGATTCAAAAATGCCTAACTGCTATCTGATATACAACAGGTCCGCTCGAGCGGAAAACACAATGCTCGAGCGTCAAGAACAAAAATCTGGGTCCGCTCGAGCGCAAGAAGGCCCGCTCAAGCGCCAAGACACAAGAGTGAAACACATCCGCTCAAGCGTGAAAAACCAGTCCGCTCGAGCGTGGATTAT
The DNA here is from genome assembly GCA_036172215.1 of Camellia granthamiana. Lineage (NCBI taxonomy): Eukaryota > Viridiplantae > Streptophyta > Magnoliopsida > Ericales > Theaceae > Camellia > Camellia granthamiana. Next base: position 32,269,435 of record CM069904.1, on the reverse strand, counting down.
CCCATCCCAGAACTTTCACCAAAAATGTACTACCCACTCAAGCGCCAACAAGCCCGCTCGAGCGAGCGCAGGAAACCCGCTCGAGCGTAGAAATCACACCTGCAGAAGTTTTGCAGGGACACAAAAAGCTGGAAGGGTGTAAACCCCGCTCGAGCGCAGGAAGACCTGCTCGAGCGGAATGACCAAAAATTGGGCAACAAGAAATTAGACCAAGGCTTAACCCACCTGCTCGAAACATGCCCAACACATCCTAAAACTCAAATACAAGGTACGAAAGGATGCAAACAAGATATAAGTAACTACCAACGTCCACGGAGACAAGTCCGGATCACTGTACACAAGGGGTAAAACCCGGGATCGCTATACACACATCACAATGCATATAAACAATTATCATATACATCATCAATCAATACATAAAGTTAATGTATTCTTTCAACCGTCATATTCAATGACACATTTTATTGATTAGTTGTAGTTTGCCTAATCATCATGCATTGTCTACAACAATCACGACTATCCTCCACCGATAGCCCAAAGCAGTTATTTCTAAACAAGAAATAAATGCATCAAATGGATAAAATATCAACATTTCGTTTAGGTGAGCGATAAATTATCCAACTACACCCTTTAATTCCATACATTTCCAATTTCAACATTTCCAATTCAATTCCTCATTTCTCAAAATTAATTATACAAACTAATTTATCAATGTAATTAGGGCATTCTCCCATAATTAACAAAACAACCCTAAGGTTCCATCTCTGCCAATAATCCAACATTTATTTCATTTCTCCATGCCAAACATGCATATAGGTTTATATAAACAAAACCCCATCTTTTGTAAAATTATACAAAGGCCCAAACTTTCTCAAAATTACCCAACAACCCCCAACACATCAAAATGCTAAAATTCAAAGACAAAGCTCATAAGAAGGAGTAAGATATCCTTACCTTGAAGTTAGAGCTCAAATAGAGAAGAGACCAAAACCAAAGTGCTCCAAACTCTAAACTTTTCGGATCAAAACGAAGCCCTCGACGATCAACACAACTTTTACAAAGGCCGAAGGAAAGGGAAGTACTCTAACTAGATCAAACCCTAGAGAGAAGGGAGTTTCTAGAGAGAGAGGCTCTCAAAATCGATTTTGGGAAAGTAAGAGAGAGAGAGAGAGTGAATGTAAAAAGTGATTCAAAAATGCCTAACTGCCTTCTGATATATGACATTCCCGCTCGAGCGGAGAACAGGATGCCCGAGCGTTAAGAACAAAAAAACATGGTCCGCTCGAGCGCAAGAATGCCCGCTCGAGCACCAAGACACAAAGACAAAACACACCTGCTCGAGCGTGAAAGACCAGTCCGCTCGAGCGCAGATTTTCATCTCCCAGAACTTACACCAAAAATGCACTACCCGCTCGAGCACCAACAAGCCCGCTCGAGCGCAGGAAATCCCCTCGAGCGTAGAAATCACACCTGCAGAAGTTTTGCAGAGCACAAAAATACTGGGAGTGTGCAATCTCCGCTCGAGCGCTCTAAGACCCGTTTGAGCGAAACGACCAAAAACATGGCAACAAGATTTTAGACCAAGGCTCAACCCACCTGCTCGAAACATGCCCAACACATCCTAAAACTCAAACAAATGGAATTAAAGGACGACAACAAGATAGATACAACTACCAACTCCGTGGAACCAAAGTCCGGAATACAACAGATACAGAAAGGGAAAACCGAGATCACTATAACCTTCCCCCCTTAAAGAATTTCATCCCCGAAATTAAATTACAAGTTTTTCAAAAAACCAGATTTTTCTCAATTCTCAACAGTATTACAACTCATTATTCATCAACCTGACCCACTACCGGCTATTCCATCTCTTATGCAAGAGGCAATTTACCACATATCTAAATATGTATTAACAACATGCTTCCCTCGAAATTCAACAATTTCTACATAAATGTTTCACAATTTTATATCACATTCAACCTTCATGATGTATCTCCATTTCTACAACACATTCAACATATACAATGTTATAACAAACTTGCATTTCAAGGCAAGTTCTACAATATTTCTGTAAACCAAAACATTCACAATGTTTTACAACTTAAGACATATTTAATGCTCTTAAAGTTCGCTAATATTACAAAATTTCCAATGCATGATCACACATCAACAAACAAGTCCGGATATTTCTCGCGGACCTCCAACTCGCGTTCCCAAGTGGCTTCTTCCACTCCGTGATGTTTCCACAAAACTTTCACCAAAGGAATGGTCTTGCCTCGTAAGACTTGATCCCCCCTATCTAAGACCCGAATCGGTCTCTCCTCATACGAGGCATCCTCATCTACCTCTAAGTCGATCCAATCCAACACGTGCGATGGATCCGGCTCGTACTTCCGAAGCATACTAACATGAAACACGTCATGTACCCCGAATAACTGCGATGGCAAAGCCAAACGATAAGCAACCTCCCCAATCCTTTCAAGGATCTCAAAGGGACCGATAAACCGAGGGGATAACTTCCCACTCTTCCCAAACCTCATCAAACCTCGCCTGGGTGATATTTTCAAGAAAACATGATCACCTACCACAAACGCCAAAGGCCTTCTCCTACGATCGGCATAACTCTTTTGGTGACTTTGGGCTGTAACAAGCCTCCTACGGATAAGCTCAACTTTCTCCGTCGTTTCTCTCACCAACTCCGGACCCAACAAAGGTGCATCACCCACCTCAGCCCAACAAACTGGAGACCTACACGGTCGGCCATACAAGGCCTCAAACGGTGCCATACCGATACTAGACTGAAAACTGTTGTTGTAGGCAAACTCCACCAAGGGCAAGTGCCTCTCCCACGTCCCACTAAAGTCAAGGACACAACCCCGAAGCATATCCTCAAGGATCTGAATAGTACACTCGGACTGCCTTTCAGTCTGAGGATGATAAGCTGTACTAAAGGTCAACTTAGCGCCCAAGACACTCTGCAAACTCTGCCACAACCTAGCAGTAAAACGAGGGTCTCTATCTGAGACGATCGTCACTGGGACCCCGTGCAACCTCACTATGTCCCGAATATACAAGTCGGCAAGATGATCTACCGAATCTCTCACGCGCATAGGGATAAAGTGCGCCGACTTAGTCAACCGGTCTACAACCACCCAAATGGCATCACTACCCCTCTAAGTCCTCGAAAGACCTACAACATCCTAATAGAGGTAACGAAAAACATTAGCACATTCATAAATGTGCCAAAACTAAACACTCGCGTCCTAATACATGGACAACTGTAATTCACTCCACGTAAGCACATAAACACATAAGCACTTACGAATTTCATTTCTGGATAATGATAGTCCCGAGGCGTTACTAGAGTTCCGGTTAGAAACAGCATTGATCAAGTGCTTTTCCAACAAGACTCACAGAAACCCAAGGATCCAATCAACATCCTAGAAACTAAATCCCATACCCACATAGTCACATAAACATGTTATCAAATAAACACATAATGTCACACATAGGTCTCTAACAAGCGAGACAAACCCATTGTGATACTAATCACTTCCCACGTACCCAAAGTATTCGAACCCGGTACGCTCTGATACCAAGTTGTAACGCCTTCAAAATAAACCCATAAATCATCCAACAATAGCATGCTTAGACATGAAATAATAAAGCATAAATATATTCCATCAGAGTAATCTTTACAAAATGTATTACATGTTGACATCAAAAGTAAATGCCCTATGGGCTTACAACTTTCCAAGTCAACACTAGGTTACAAAAAGAGAGTACTAACTCTATACAAAGAAAACCCTTGGCTTGATATACATGTAATACAACCAAAAACACGAAGCAGTCCAACAGTCACAAGCCTCCCAAGCTATGTCCTTGGAGGTGGCATGCTACCTGTACTTGAAAATGATGTCCCATATAGGGTGAGCCACAGCCCAGCAGAAATATACTAAACCAACTATAAACAATGACTAAAATAATAGCATTCGATAGATGATTCTCACTTATATTCCAACTCAAACCATATTACAGTTCATGACAATCATGTCCATGTTACATTTCACTTTCCGTTTCTTATCCAATTCTTAATTCATAACTATGGCTCAGAACCTGGCCAAACAACTTATATGAGATAGTAACTCATATTAAACATTTTCCATTTCACAATAGATAAGCATGCTAGTTATATCAACACTTCCATAGATAAGCATATGAGCTATATCAACACTTCCATAGACAAGCATATGAGCTATATCAACATTTCAACGGATAAGCATATGAGCTATATCACCGGAGTTTATAGCGATCCCGGTATTCCCTTTACTGTACAGTTGTATTCCGGACTCGGTTCCGTGGAGTTGGTAGTTGTGTCTACCTTATTGTCATCCTTTAATGTCATTTGTTTGAATTTTAGGATGTGTTGGACTTGTCTCGAGTGGATGGATTGAGTCTTGGTTTAAATTCCTCTGTTTTGGAATTTTGGTCTTTCCGCTCGAGCGGGCCTTTGAGCGCTCGAGCGAAGATTGCATACTTCCAGTATCTCATGCCCCTGCAAAACTTCTGCAGGTGTGATTTCTGCGGTCGAGCGGGTTTTCTACGCTCGAGCGGGTAGCGCTCGAGCGGACAGTACATTTCTGGTAAAAGTTCTAGGAGGGGGAGATTCACGCTCGAGCGGACTGGATTTTACGCTCGAGCGGGCGAACTTTATTGTTGTGTCTTAGCGCTCGAGCGGGACTTACTGCGCTTGAGCGGACCTTGTTTTCTGTGTCTTTACGCTCGAGCGGTGTGTTCTACGCTCGAGCGGACCTGTCGTATAACTGAGAGTGGCTGGGCATTTTAAATCACTTTTTCACTTTCTCTTCTCTCTCCTACTTTTCCAAAAAACACCATTGTTGAGCTTCTCACTCTAGAACTCTACCTTCTCTCTAGGTATTGATCTAGTAGGAGTGGTTTGCTCACCTTTGTCCTTTACAAAAAAGTTGTTGATCGTCGAGGGCTATCTTTTAATCTGAAAATTTCGGGATTTGGAGCATTTCGATTTTGGTCTTCATCTCCGTTGGAGCTCATCTTTTGAGGTAGGGATATCCTACTCCTCTCTATGGATTTTGTCTTTAAATTTTAGTAATTTGAGAAGTTGGGGTTGGTTGGGTAATTTGGTGAAAGTTTGGGGCTTTTGTGTAATTTTACAAAAGTTGGGGTTTTGTTTATAATAAACCTAGATGCATGTTTGGCATAGAAAAATGGAATAAATGTTGGAATATTGATGAAAATGGAACCTAAGGGTTGAAATGTTAATTATGGAAAATGCCCTAATTACATTGATTAATTAATTGGTATAATTAATTGTGAGAAATGAGGAAATGAAATGGAAATGTTGGGATGGAAGTGTATGGGGTCAAAGGGTGTAGTTGAATTACTTATCACTCACCGAATTGAAATGTTGATCATATATCCATTTGTTGCATTTATATTCTGTATAGAAATAACTGCTTTGGGCTATCGGTGGAGGATAGTCTTGATTGTTGTAGATAATGCATGATGATTAGGCAAACTAAAACTGATCATTGAAATGTGTCATTGAGTGTGACAGTTGAAGGAATACATTAAATGTATGTATTGATTGATGTGTATAATAATTGTTTATATGCATTGTGTGTTGTGTTGGAGGAGATAGGGGATGTACTCCACGGTTTAGGGGATGATAGGGGATGGACCTCTAAACCGGATGTTGTTTGGGAGAAGATAGGGGATGGACTCCATAGATACGGCTCATATGCCTATCTAGTAATGTGATGACACAGCTCATATGCTTGTCTTTGGAAGTGTGATACTGCTCTTATGCATGTCTACGGAAGTATTGATATAGCTAGTATGCTTATCTTTTATTGAAATGAGAAAATGTTTAATATGAGTTACTGTCTCATATGAGTAGTTTGGCCAGGTTCTGAGCCATGGTTATGAATTGGGAATTTGTAAGGAAACGAAACATGAAAGTGTATCAGTGTTGGCCATCTATCAATTGCTAATCTTTTAGTCATTGTTCATGGTTGGTTTAGTGTATTTCTACTGGGCTGTGGCTCACCCTATATGGGAATATCATTTTCAGGTACAGGTAGCATGCCACCTCCAAGGACATAGCTTGGGAGGCTAGAGGCGGGCAGACTTTTGTTATTTAGTTTCTTTTGATGTATTACATGTATATTCAAGCCAAGGGCTTAAGGTGTAAATGAGTTAGTACTCTTTTGTTGTAACCAAGTGTTAACTTGGAAAGCTGTAAGCCCGTAGGGCATTTGCTTTTGTTGTTAACATGTAATACCTTTTGTAACCAAGTACTCTGATGATTAGAAGAATGTTGGGCTTTTGTATAACAATGCATGTTTATATTGCTGGGTTTTATGTTATATTTTGAGGGCGTGACAGAGTCCATCCCCTATCTTCCCCCAAACATTAACCGGTTTAGAGGTCCATCCCCTATCTCCTCCCACACATCACAATGCATATAAACAATTATCATATACATCATCAATCAATACATAAAGTTAATGTATTCTTTCAACCGTCATATTCGATGACACATTTCATTGATTAGTTTTAGTTTGCCTAATCATCATGCATTGTCTACAACAATCACGACTATCCTCCACCGATAGCCCAAAGTAGTTATTTCTAAACAAGAAATAAATGCATCAAATGGATAAAATATCAACATTTCGTTTAGGTGAGCGATAAATTATCCAACTACACCCTTTAATTCCATACATTTCCAATTTCAACGTTTCCAATTCAATTCCTCATTTCTCAAAATTAATTATACAAACTAATTTATCAATGTAATTAGGGCATTCTCCCATAATTAACAAAACAACCCTAAGGTTCCATCTCTGCCAATAATCCAATGTTTATTTCATTTCTCCATGCCAAACATGCATATAGGTTTATATAAACAAAACCCCATCTTTTGTAAAATTACACAAAGGCCCAAACTTTCTCAAAATTACCCAACAACCCCGAACACATCAAAATGCTAAAATTCAAAGACAAAGCTCATAAGAATATAGCGATCCCGGGTTTACCCTTGTTGTACAGTGATCCGGACTTGTGTCCGTGGATGTTAGTGGTTGATTATTATCTTGTTTACATCCTTTCTTGCTTTGTATTTGAGTCATAGGATGTGTTGGGCAGGTTTGTCACAGGTTGGTTGAGCTTAGGAACCAAAACTAGTTGCCCAGATTTTGGCCTGTCCGCTCGAGCGGAGATTTCGACGCTCGAGCGGGGACCTTGTTGTGCTTGTCCGCTCGAGCGGGGGTTTTGGCGCTCGAGCGGGGAATACACCCATCCAGTATTTCCTGTGTAGTGTTGGGCGCTCGAGCGGGGGATTGGCCGCTCGAGCGGGAGGTTGTGAGTGACGCTCGAGCGGGGAGTTGGGCGCTCGAGCGGGAGACCTGTCTGCAAAAGTGCTGGGAGTGTGCATCCGGCGCTCGAGCGGGGGATTGGCCGCTCGAGCAGGAGTCTGTGAGTGCCGCTCGAGCGGGACTTTGGCCGCTCGAGCGGGGCGACTGGTTAAAGCTCCGTGTTTGGGTCATTTGAAATCACTTTTTCACTTTTCTTTCTCTCTCTTACTTTCCCAAAACTCCATTGGAGAGCACCTCACTCTAGAACCAAACTTCTCTCTTAGATTTGATCTAGTAGGAGTTGTTTACTCACTTTTGGCCTTTACAAAGGTTGTGTTGATCGTCGAGGGCTACGTTTTGATCCGAACGTATTGAGTTTTGGAGCACTTTGAGTATCGTCATCTTCTCCCTTTGAGCTCCGAATTTGAAGTAGGGATATCCTACTCCTCTTTATGGATTTTGTCTTTGAATTTTAGCATTTTGATATGTTGGGTGTTGTTGGGTAATTTTGAGAAACTTTGGGCCTTTTGTGTAATTTTACAAAAGTTGGGGTTTTATTTATAATGAACCTAGAGGCATGTTTGGTATAGAGACATGGAATAAATGTTGAAACATTGATGAAAAAATGGAACCTAAGGGTTGTAATGTTAATTATGGAAAATGCCCTAATTACATTGATTAATTAATCGGGATAATTAATTGTAAGAAATGAGGAATTGAAGTGTATGGGATTAAAGGGTGTAGTTGATTTATTTATCGCTCACCGAATTGAAATGTTGATTTAATATCCATTTGTGCATTTATTTTCTGTTTAGAAATAACTGCTTTGGGCTATCGGTGGAGGATAGTCTTGATTGTTGTAGACAATGCATGATGATTAGGCAAACTGAAACTAATCAATGGAATGTGTCATAGAGTATGACGGTTGATAGAATACATTAACTTTATGTATTGATTGATTGTGTATAGAACCTATGTGTTTATATGCATTTTGTGTAGAGGAGGAGATGGGGGATGTACCTCTAAACCGGATAGTGTTGGGAGGAGATAGGGGATGAACTCCGTAGACATAGCTCATATGCTTGTCTAGAAAAGTGAAGATACAGCTCATATGCCTATCTTTGAGAAGTAAAGATATAGCTCATATGCTTGTCTAGAGAAGAGTAGATATAGCTCTTATGCTTATCTTTGGTTGTAAGATATAGTTCCTATACTTATCTGCTGAGGTGTTGATATAGCTCATATGCTTATCGGTTAATGCGATGACATAGCTAGCATGCTTATCTGTCAAAAATGGAAAATGAAAGGTAACATAGACTTGTAAGTCATGTAATTGAAATGTAATATAAGTGGATGTAACAGTGTTGGCCATCTATCAACTGCTAATCTTTTAGTCATTGTTCATAGCTAGTTTAGTGTATTTCTACTAGGCTGTGGCTCACCCTATATGGGAACACCATTTTCAGGTACATGTAGCATGCCACCTCCAAGGACATAGCTTGGGAGGCTAGGGGCGAGCAGACTTTTTGTTGTCTTCTTTTTATGTATTACATGTAAATTCAAGCCAAGGGCTTAATGTGTAAATGAGTTAGTACTCTACTTTTTGTAACCAAGTGTTAACTTGGAAAGCTGTAAGCCCTTAGGGCATTTGCTTTTGTTGTTAACATGTAATACTTTTGTAATGAAACCCTGTTAATGGAAGAATGTGGATCTTTTATATATCAATGCATGTCTATATTGTTGGGTTTTATGTTGTTATTTTGAGGGCGTTACAACTTGGTATCAGAGCGTACCGGGTTCGAATACTTTGGGTACGTGGGAAGTGATTAGAATCACAATGGGTTTGTCTCGCTTGAAAGAGACTTAGGTGTAGAGTCATATGCCATGTGTTTAAATTGATGACATGCTTATGTGATTATTTGGGTATGGGATTTAATTTCTAGGATGTTGATTGGATCCTTGGGTTTCTGGGAGTCTTGTTGGAAAAGCACTTGATCAATGCTGTTTCTAACCGGAACTCTAGTAACGCCTCGGGACTATCATTATCCGGGAATGAAATTCGTAAGTGCTTATGTGTTTATGTGCTTACGTGGAATGAATTACAGTTGTCCATGCATTAGGACGTGAGTGTTTAGTTTCGGCACACTTATAAATGTGCTAATGTTCTTCGTTTCCTTTACTAGGATGTCAGGACGGGGAAGAGGTGGAAGGCGTGGTAGACCTGCGAGGCAGGAAGTACCTTTACCGGATGAGATTCCGGCAGTGCAGGAGGGGGTTGGTCAGGCCAATGTGGCCGAGCCAGCGGGTCAGCAGGCTATGAGTGCCTTGGCCCGGGAGATCGCAGGGGCTTTAGGGATTCTCCGAGCTGGGAATCAGGCAGTTGAGGCAGGGCCTTCCTTCTTGAAAAAGGGAGTTCTTCCGGTCTAACCAGGAGGAGTTTGTAGGGGATCCTAAGAGCCACTGAAAGCAGACGAGTGGCTGGAATAGATGAGTAAGACATTCGAGATGCTTGGCATCGAGGATGGAGCACTGAAAGTGACCTTGGCATCCTTCCAGCTGAAAGGAGATGCGGGTCAATGGTGGAAGTATGAGAAAGTCCGTGTTGGAGGTACTTGGGAGGCGTTTGTAAATGCTTTCCAGGAGAGATTCTTATCTGCAGTTGCTAGGGAAAAGCTGAGAGATCAGTTTAGCCAGCTTAAACAGGAGGGTTTGACTGTGGCCGAGTTTGAGGCTACGTTTACTAGCTTGTCCAGGTTTGCACCTGAACTTGTGGCGACAGAGGAACGCCGTTGCTATGAGTTTGAGCGGAAATTGAGGCGTGGCCTCAAGTTGAGGGTTAGTGGTTCTTATATTCGGGAGTATAGGCATTTGGTAGATGCTGCAGCTCACATGGAGCTTATGATGCAAGAGGAGGATGAGGAGAAACATAGAGGCTCCAAGAGGGGCCAAGAGGGCCAGGGGTGATGGCAGGAGACAGAGGGGTTATAACCCTCAGCATTCTCAGGGTGGAGTTTCTAGATCGACTTTCCCAGTACCGAGTACAGGCTCCGGGAGGGGCAATCAGGGAGAGTTCACTTGTTACAAGTGTGGCCAGCTGGGTCACAAGGCTTCGGTTTGCCCACTGAAGGGCGTAGGTCAGAGAGCTGCATCTTCTTCAGCCAGACCGCAGAGTCAGAGTTTGGGCAGGGGGCAGCCCTTGTCTTGTTATCAGTGTGGACAGCCTGGGCACCTGAAGAGGTTTTGCCCACAGTTGAGTGCCACATCAGGGGCGTCTGGTTCTAGACAGACGCAGGGATTTCAGCCAGCTCAGTCTGTGCAGGCCTCGAGGGCCAATCCGGGGGCTTCGTCGTCCCAGTCAGTACAGCAGTCTTATGCTCCGAGAGGTGAGCAGGTGGATCAGAGGCCTACAGGGCGCGTGTATACTGTTACCGCGCAGGACCTAGTACCGGCTCCATCAGTGGTGAGAGGTACCTTTCAGTTTTGTAACTCGGTTGCTAGAGTGTTGATTGATACGGGCGCATCTCATTCTTTTGTATCTGCTGCATTTGCATCTGTGTTGGAGTTGGAGTTAGCACTATTAGCATCTCCTATTTGTGTAGTGTCACCTATTGGGGGTGAGTTGATCTTGAAACACGGATGTAGAGGGTGTGATATAGAGGTCGCCGATCATAGGCTTCCGTTTCCATTTGTAGTTATGCCCATGAAGGGCTTTGATGTTATTTTGGGTATGGACTGGTTATCGTCATACCGGGCAGTTATTGATTGCTACCGCTAGAGGGTCACTTGTTGTACCGTGAGCGGGGAGCGTTTCCATTTCTTGGGAGACCGGGTTGGTAGTGTTGTGCCACCGGGGTATGATCCGCGAGGGCGGAGTGAGCTTAGTGGTTTACTTGCTAGCTTTGAGAGTGGTGAGTGTGATGAGACCCAGGTTGTGTTGCCGAGGGTAGTTTGTGAGTACTCGGACGTCTTTCCCGAGGACCTCGTTAGTTTACCACCTCACCAAGAGATAGAGTTCTCTATTGATTTAGTGCCAGGCACGGCGCCGATTTCTATGGCACCTTACCGTTTTGCTCCAGCAGAGTTGATTGAGTTGAAAGTTCAGCTCCAGGAATTGCTAGATAGGGGCTTCATTCGCCCTAGTGTTTCGCCGTGGGGAGCACCGGCCCTCTTTGCTAAAAAGAAAGATGGTGCCTTGAGATTGTGTATCGATTATCGGAAGTTAAATCGGGCTACGGTTAAGAATAAGTACCCTATGCCCCGTATAGATGATTTGTTTGACCAGTTGAAGGGTTCCCATTGTTTCTCTAAGATAGACTTGAGATCGGGTTACCACCAGTTGAGGGTCAGGGAGGAGGATATTCCGAAGACGGCATTCCGTACGCGGTATGGCCATTATGAGTTTCTGGTGATGCTGTTTGGGCTTACCAATGCACCGGCAGTTTTTATGGACTTGATGAACCGGATCTTCCGGGAATTCTTGGATCGTTTTGTAGTCGTCTTCGTGGACGACATTCTTATCTATTCACCTTCAGAGGAGGAGCACGAGGAACACTTGAGAGTGGTGCTTGAGTTGCTTAGAGCCCATAGGCTATATGCCAAGTTTGGGAAGTGTGAGTTTTGGCTAGAGGAAGTCAAGTTCTTAGGCCATGTGGTTTCCGGGGAAGGGGTGTCTGTTGATACATCCAAGACTGAGGCAGTGCAAGATTGGGCACAGCCTAAGAGTGTGTTTGAGATCCGCAGTTTTCTGGGATTAGCTGGGTATTACCGTCGGTTTGTGAAAGATTTCTCCAGGTTAGCTTCACCGTTGACTAGATTGACTCAGAAGGGAGTCAAATTTGTATGGAGTGAGACTTGTGAAAAGTCGTTTCTGGAGCTGAAAGTTAGATTTACCACCGCTCCAATCTTGATTATTCCGGAGAGGGGGTTGGGTTACGCAGTCTATTGTGATGCCTCAAGAGAGGGTTTGGGTTGTGTGTTGATGCAGGAAGGGAAAGTGGTAGCTTATGGCTCACGTCAGTTGAAAATTCATGAGAAGAATTACCCTACGCACGACCTAGAATTAGTGGCTGTGATTTTTGCCTTGAAAATCTAGAGGCACTACCTTTATGGTGAGAGATTCGAGGTGTTCTCGGATCACAAGAGTCTGAAATATCTGTTTTCACAGAAAGACTTGAATTTGAGGCAGAGGAGATGGATGGAGTTTATTGGGGATTATGACTTCGAGTTGCACTACCACCCAGGGAAGGCCAATGTTGTGGCCGATGCCCTTAGCAGGAAATCCGTTAGTGATGTAGCTTGTATAGCCATCCGAGAGTGGGAGATGTTGGGGGCAATTGGCGCGTTTGATTTGCGTCTGGGTGAATCCGTTGAGGCTGCGGCCTTGTTTTCTGTTGTTGCGCAGCCTACACTTGTGACTCGAGTGTTAGAGGCACAGAGAGGTGACCTTGAGGTAGAATCCCTCCGAGAGAAAATCTCCAGTGGGAAGGTAGAGAAGGGCCTGACGGTGTATCCCGACCAGAGTGTGAGATACCGAGACCATTTGTTTGTGCCGGAGTCTTGCCGAGAGGAAGTACTCCGAGAGTTTCATCATTCGCACCTTGCGGTACATCCGGGAGGTACTAAGATGTATCGGGATTTGGGCCGCCAGTTTTGGTGGCGGGGTATGAAGAGAGACATGGCAATCTTCGTGTCTAAGTGCCTTACTTGTCAGCAAGTGAAGGCCGAGCATCAGAGGCCAGCAGGTTTGTTGCAACCCTTGCCTATTGCAGAGTGGAAGTGGGAGCATGTCACTATGGACTTCGTTGTAGGTCTTCCGAGGACTCAGCGGGGTAGTGATGCTATTTGGGTGGTTGTAGACCGGTTGACTAAGTCGGCGCACTTCATTCCTATGCGCGTGAGAGATTCGGTAGATCATCTTGCCGACTTGTATATTCGGGACATAGTGAGGTTGCACGGGGTCCCAGTGACGATTGTCTCAGATAGAGACCCTCGTTTTACTGCTAGGTTGTGGCAGAGTTTGCAGAATGCTTTGGGCACTAAGTTGACCTTTAGCACAACGTATCATCCTCAGACTGATGGGCAGTCCGAGCGTACCATTCAGATCCTTGAGGATATGCTTCGGGGTTGTGTCCTTGATTTCAGTGGGACGTGGGAGAGGCACTTACCATTGGTGGAGTTTGCCTACAACAACAGTTTTCAGTCTAGCATCGGTATGGCACCGTTTGAGGCCTTGTATGGCCGACCGTGTAGGTCTCCAGTTTGTTGGGCCGAGGTGGGTGATGCACCTCTGTTGGGTCCGGAGTTGGTTAGGGAGACGATGGAGAAAGTTGAGCTTATCCGTAGGAGGCTTGTTACAGCCCAGAGTCGTCAGAAATCCTATGCTGACCGTAGGAGGAGGCCGTTGGCGTTTGAGATGGGTGACCATGTCTTTTTGAAGATATCACCCAGGCGAGGTTTGATGAGGTTTGGGAAGAGTGGGAAGCTATCCCCTCGATTTATTGGTCCTTTTGAGATCCTTGAGAGGATTGGCGAGGTTGCTTATCGTTTAGCTTTGCCGCCACAGTTATCCGGAGTTCATGACGTGTTTCATGTGAGTATGCTTCGAATGTATGAGCCAGATCCATCACATGTATTGGATTGGACCGACTTAGAGGTAGATGAGGATGCCTCGTATGAGGAGAGACCGGTTCGGGTCTTGGATAGGCGGGATCAGGTCCTGCGTGGCAAGACCATTCCTTTAGTGAAGGTTTTGTGGAAACATCACGGAGTGGAGGAGGCCACTTGGGAACGTGAGTTGGAAGTCCGAGAGAAGTATCCGGACCTATTTGTGGATGTTTGAACATATAATGTATGTATTGTTGTATTGTTGAACTTTAAGACCGTTAAATATGTCTTAAGTGGTAAAACATGGCACATGTTTTGGTTAATGATAGTAGTTGGAAACTTGCCTCAAATGGAAGTTTGTGTAACATTGTATATGTTGAATATATAGTAGAAATGGAACCGTATCATGATTATTGCTTATGATATGAATTGTGAACCATGTGTGTTGGAAATGGTTGAAATGGAAAGAAAATGCATGTTGAAATATATGTAGAGCGAAATGCCTCTTGATAAGAGATGGAATGACCGATAGTGAGTCGAGTTGTTGAATGTTGTGTTATAACATTGTTTAAAATGGAGAAAAACTTGTCCTCAATTTCGGGGAAGAAATTCTTTAAGGGGGGGAGGTTATAGCGATCCCGGGTTTACCCTTGTTGTACAGTGATCTGGACTTGTGTCTGTGGATGTTAGTGGTTGATTATTATCTTGTTTACATCCTTTCTTGCTTTGTATTTGAGTCATAGGATGTGTTGGGCAGGTTTGTCACAGGTTGGTTGAGCTTAGGAACCAAAACTAGTTGCCCAGATTTTGGCCTGTCCACTCGAGCGGAGATTTCGACGCTCGAGCGGGGACCTTGTTGTGCTTGTCCGCTCGAGCGGGGGTTTTCGTGCTCGAGCGGGGAATACACCCATCCAGTATTTCCTGTGTAGTGTTGGGCGCTCGAGCGGGGGATTGGCCGCTCGAGCGGGAGGTTGTGAGTGACGCTCGAGCGGGGAGTTGGGCGCTCGAGCGGGAGACCTGTCTGCAAAAGTGCTGGGAGTGTGCATCCGGCGCTCGAGCGGGGGATTGGCCGCTCGAGCAGGAGTCTGTGAGTGCTACTCGAGCGGGAGTTTGGCCGCTCGAGCGGGGCGACTGGTTAAAGCTCCGTGTTTGGGTCATTTGAAATCACTTTTTCACTTTTCTTTCTCTCTCTTACTTTCCCAAAACTCCATTGGAGAGCACCTCACTCTAGAACCAAACTTCTCTCTTAGATTTGATCTAGTAGGAGTTGTTTACTCACTTTTGGCCTTTACAAAGGTTGTGTTGATCGTCGAGGGCTACGTTTTGATCCGAACGTATTGAGTTTTGGAGCACTTTGAGTATCGTCATCTTCTCCCTTTGAGCTCCGAATTTGAAGTAGGGATATCCTACTCCTCTTTATGGATTTTGTCTTTGAATTTTAGCATTTTGATATGTTGGGTGTTGTTGGGTAATTTTGAGAAACTTTGGGCCTTTTGTGTAATTTTACAAAAGTTGGGGTTTTATTTATAATGAACCTAGAGGCATGTTTGGTATAGAGACATGGAATAAATGTTGAAACATTGATGAAAAAATGGAACCTAAGGGTTGTAATGTTAATTATGGAAAATGCCCTAATTACATTGATTAATTAATCGGGATAATTAATTGTAAGAAATGAGGAATTGAAGTGTATGGGATTAAAGGGTGTAGTTGATTTATTTATCGCTCACCGAATTGAAATGTTGATTTAATATCCATTTGTGCATTTATTTTCTGTTTAGAAATAACTGCTTTGGGCTATCGGTGGAGGATAGTCTTGATTGTTGTAGACAATGCATGATGATTAGGCAAACTGAAACTAATCAATGGAATGTGTCATAGAGTATGACGGTTGATAGAATACATTAACTTTATGTATTGATTGATTGTGTATAGAACCTATGTGTTTATATGCATTTTGTGTAGAGGAGGAGATGGGGGATGTACCTCTAAACCGGATAGTGTTGGGAGGAGATAGGGGATGAACTCCGTAGACATAGCTCATATGCTTGTCTAGAAAAGTGAAGATACAGCTCATATGCCTATCTTTGAGAAGTAAAGATATAGCTCATATGCCTATCTTTGAGAAGTAAAGATATACCTCATATGCTTGTCTAGAGAAGAGTAGATATAGCTCTTATGCTTATCTTTGGTTGTAAGATATAGTTCCTATACTTATCTGCTGAGGTGTTGATATAGCTCATATGCTTATCGGTTAATGCGATGACATAGCTAGCATGCTTATCTGTCAAAAATGGAAAATGAAAGGTAACATAGACTTGTAAGTCATGTAATTGAAATGTAATATAAGTGGATGTAACAGTGTTGGCCATCTATCAACTGCTAATCTTTTAGTCATTGTTCATAGCTAGTTTAGTGTATTTCTACTAGGCTGTGGCTCACCCTATATGGGAACACCATTTTCAGGTACATGTAGCATGCCACCTCCAAGGACATAGCTTGGGAGGCTAGGGGCGAGCAGACTTTTTGTTGTCTTCTTTTTATGTATTACATGTAAATTCAAGCCAAGGGCTTAATGTGTAAATGAGTTAGTACTCTACTTTTTGTAACCAAGTGTTAACTTGGAAAGCTGTAAGCCCTTAGGGCATTTGCTTTTGTTGTTAACATGTAATACTTTTGTAATGAAACCCTGTTAATGGAAGAATGTGGATCTTTTATATATCAATGCATGTCTATATTGTTGGGTTTTATGTTGTTATTTTGAGGGCGTTACAACTTGGTATCAGAGCGTACCGGGTTCGAATACTTTGGGTACGTGGGAAGTGATTAGAATCACAATGGGTTTGTCTCGCTTGAAAGAGACTTAGGTGTAGAGTCATATGCCATGTGTTTAAATTGATGACATGCTTATGTGATTATTTGGGTATGGGATTTAATTTCTAGGATGTTGATTGGATCCTTGGGTTTCTGGGAGTCTTGTTGGAAAAGCACTTGATCAATGCTGTTTCTAACCGGAACTCTAGTAACGCCTCAGGACTATCATTATCCGGGAATAAAATTCGTAAGTGCTTATGTGTTTATGTGCTTACGTGGAATGAATTACAGTTGTCCATGCATTAGGACGTGAGTGTTTAGTTTCGTCACACTTATAAATGTGCTAATGTTCTTCGTTTCCTTTACTAGGATGTCAGGACGGGGACGAGGTGGAAGGCGTGGTAGACCTGCGAGGCAGGAAGTACCTTTACCGGATGAGATTCCGGCAGTGCAGGAGGGGGTTGGTCAGGCCAATGTGGCCGAGCCAGCGGGTCAGCAGGCTATGAGTGCCTTGGCCCGGGAGATCGCAGGGGATTTAGGGATTCTCTGAGCTGGGAATCAGGCAGTTGAGGCAGGGCCTTCCTTCTTGAAAAGGGAGTTCTTCCGGTCTAACCCGGAGGAGTTTGTAGGGGATCCTAAGGAGCCACTGAAAGCAGACGAGTGGCTGGAACAGATGAGTAAGACATTCGAGATGCTTGGCATCGAGGATGGAGCACTGAAAGTGACCTTGGCATCCTTCCAGCTGAAAGGAGATGCGGGTCAGTGGTGGAAGTATGAGAAAGTCCGTGTTGGAGGTACTTGGGAGGCGTTTGTAAATGCTTTCCAGGAGAGATTCTTATCTGCAGTTGCTAGGGAAAAGCTGAGAGATCAGTTTAGCCGGATTAAACAGGAGGGTTTGACTGTGGCCGAGTTTGAGGCTACGTTTACTAGCTTGTCCAGGTTTGCACCTGAACTTGTGGCGACAGAGGAACGCCGTTGCTATGAGTTTGAGCGGAAATTGAGGCGTGGCCTCAAGTTGAGGGTTGGTGGTTCTTATATTCGGGAGTATAGAAACACAGCTCTCAGGTCCAGAACCAGACGCAATCGCTCGCTCGAGCGAAGCCACTCTGGCTCGATCCACCAGACACAAAAACTCAACTCTCGCTCGAGCGAAGAAACCCTAGCTCGAGCGAAGGATCAAAACAAGAAGCTCGCTCGAGCAACGAACTGATCGCTCGAGCGAAGGACCAAAATTCTGGGCAGCAACCTTTTGTTCCCAAACACAACCAACCTGTAACAAACTTGTTTTCTCCATCTCCAACAATATTACATTTCAATATTAAACAACTTCCATCTCTTATCAAGAGGCATCACACAATATGTAAACAACATATATTTCAACGTGCATTATCAACATGCATTTCCTTTCTAATTCCAACAATTTCATATCATAACTAATGTTCATAATATATTTCCATTTCTACAATACATTCAACATATACAATGTTACATTAACTTCCATTTTGAGGCAAGTTTCAAAATTCTTCCATTAAACCAAAACATTTTCAATGCTTTACAACTTAAGACATATATAAAGCTCTTAAGTTTAACAATATTACAAAATCTAAATACATGATTACACATCAACAAACATGTCCGGATATTTCTCATGGACTTCCAACTTATAGCAATCCCGGTGTTCCCATTCTGTATTTGTTGTATTCCGGACTTTGGTTCCATTGAGTTGGTGGTTGTATACCTTGTTGTCATCCTTAAATTCCTTATGTTTGAGTTTTAGGATGTGTTGGGTTTGTTTCGGGCAGGTGGGTTGAGCCTTGGTCTAAAATCTTGTCGCCAGGTTTTTGGTCGTTCCGCTCGAGCGGGACTTATTGCGCTCGAGCGGAGATTGCACACTCCCAGTATTTTGGATGCTCTGCAAAACTTCTACAGGCATGTTTTTCATGCTCGAGCGGGTTTCCTGCGCTCGAGCGGGTCGCGCTCGAGCGGTCTTGTTTGCGCTCGAGCGGGTAGTACATTTCTGGTGTGAGTTCTGGGAGGGAGAAATCTACGCTCGAGCGGACTGGTTTTCACGCTCGAGCGGATGTACTTTGTTCATGTGTCTTGGCGCTCGAGCGGGTCTTTTTGCGCTCGAGCGGACCTAGTTTTTGTTCTTGACGCTCGAGCGTCGTGTTCTCCGCTCGAGTGGGAATGTCGTATATCAGTTGACAGCAGGACATTTTAAAATCACTTTTTACATTCATACTCTCTCTCTTGCTTTCCAAAAAGGTATTTTGAGAGCCTCTCTCTCTAGAAACTTCCTTCTCTCTAGGGTTTGATCTAGTTAGAGTGCTCTCCTTCCCTTCGGCCTTTGTAAAGGTTGTGTTGATCGTCGAGGGCTTCGTTTTGATCCGAAAAGTTTGGGGTTTGGAGCACTTTGGTTTTGGTCTCTTCTCCGTTTGACTTCTAACTTCGAGGTAGGGATAACCTACTCCATCTTGTGAGTTTTGTCTTTGAATTTTAGCATTTCGATATGTTGGGGGGGTTGTTGGGTAATTTTGAGAAAGTTTGGGTCTTTTGTGTAATTTTACAAAAGTTGGGGTTTTCATGTATAATGAATCTATATGCAAGTTAGGCATAGAGAAATGAGATTAATGTTGGAACATTGATAGAAATGGAACCTTAGGGTTGTTTTGTGAATTATGGTAATTTGCCCTAATTGGTTTAATTAATTAATGTATATAATTAATTAAAGAAATTGAGGAATTGAGTTAAGAATGTTGAAGTTGGGAATGTAGGGGACTAAAGGGTGTAGTTGAATCATTCATTGTTCACCTAGTTGGAATGTTGATATATTATCCATTTGTGCATTTATTTCCCATCTAGAGATAATTGCTTTAGACTACCGGTGGAGGGTAGTATTGATTGTTGTAGACAATGCATGATGATTAGGCAAACTAAAACTAATCAATTGGATGTGTCATAGAGTATGACGGTCGGTAGAATACATTAACTTTATGTATTGATTGATTGTGCATATGACCAATGTGTTTATATGCATTATGTGTGGACGGTTGTTGGAATACATTGACTTTGTGTATTGATTGATTGCGTACATGATTATGTGCTTATATGCCTTGCTTGTGTATGGGAGGAGATGGGGGATGTACTCCACGGTTTAGGGGAAGATGGGGGATGTACCTCTAAACCGGTTAATGGTTATGGGAAGATGGGGGATGGACCCGGGGATGCAGCTCATATGCTCTCCCATTGAAGTTATGATACAGCTCTTATGCTTATCTATTGAAGTGTTGATACAGCTCATATGCTTATCAATTGATGTGTTGTTTGGATTGATTTGATATAGCACTAAAATGTATATTGTTATCAATTGTGAAGTATAGAAATGTTTCTATGTTAAGTTGATACAGCACCAACATGTGTATGATAAGTAAAGTATGGAAGTGTTTTATGTGTTATTGATACAACACCAAAATGTGTATCCACCTTGGATTTTGAAAGTGTTCTAGTGGTGAACTAAAATCTCATCAAATGTTTTGGCCAGAGTACTGAGCCTTGTTTTCAAACTCAAAGTTGAATAAGAAATGGAAAGAGAAGTGTAGCATAGACTTGATCGTCATGAAATTGTAGTAAGATGTAAATGAATGTATCAGTGTTGACCATCTATTAGTTGCTAATCTTTTAGTCATCATTCATCGTTGGTTTAGTGTATTTCTACTGGGCTGTGGCTCACCCTATATGGGAACATCATTTTCAGGTACAGGTAGCGTGCCACCTCCAAGGACATCGTCTGGGAGGCTAGAAGCAGGCAAGCGTTTGTGATTTTATTACCTTTTGTAGTATTACATGTAAATTTCAAGCCAAGGGCTTAATATGTAGTTGAGTTAGTACTCTCCACTTTGTAACCAAGTGTTAGCTTGGAAAGCTGTAAGCCCATAAGGCATTTGCTTCTGTTGTTAATATGTAATGCTTCTTGTAAAGAATTACTCTGTGGAATAGAATGATGTTTGTCTCTCATGTCAATGCATGTCTAAATTGATGGGTTTAATGTTATTATTTTGAGGGCGTGACACAACTCACGTTCCCAAGTGGCTTCCTCCACTCCGTGATGTTTCCACAAAACTTTTACCAAGGGGATGGTCTTGCCTCGCAAGACTTGATCCCGTCTATCCAAGACCTGTACCGGTCTCTCCTCATACGAGGCATCCTCATCTACCTCCAAGTCAGTCCAACCCAATACATGTGATGGGTCTGGCTCATATTTTCGAAGCATACTCACATGAAACACGTCATGCACTCCAGACAACTGTGGCGGCAAAGCTAAACGATCGGCAACTTCGCCAATCCTCTCAAGGATCTCAAAAGGCCCAATAAACCGAGGGGACAACTTCCCACTCTTCCCAAACCTCATCAATCCCCGCCTAGGTGATATCTTTAGAAAGACATGATCACCCACCTCAAATACCAAAGGTCTCCTCCTATGGTCAGCATAAGATTTCTGATGACTCTGGGCTGTAACAAGCCTCCTACGGATAAGCTCAACCTTCTCTGTCATTTCCCTTACCAACTCCGGGCCCAACAAAGGTGCATCACCTACCTCGGCCTAACAAACTGGAGACCTACACGGTCGGCCATACAAGGCCTCGAACGGTGCCATACCGATATTAGACTGAAAACTGTTATTGTAGGCAAACTCCACTAAGGGGAAGTGCCTTTCCCACGTCCCACTAAAGTCAAGGACACAACCCTGAAGCATATCCTCAAGGATCTGAATAGTACGCTTGGACTGCCCGTCAGTCTAGGGGTGATAAGCTGTACTAAAGGTCAACTTAGTGCCCAAGGCACTCTGCAAACTCTGCCATAACCTAGCAGTAAAATGAGGATCTCTATCTGAGACGATCATCACTGGGACCCGGTGTAACCTCACTATGTCCCGAATATACAAGTCGGCAAGATGATCTACCGAATCTCTCACGCGCATAGGAATGAAGTGCGCCGACTTAGTCAACCGGTCTACAACCACCCAAATAGCATCACTACCCCGCTGAGTCCTCGGAAGACCCACAACGAAGTCCATAGTGACATGCTCCCACTTCTACTCGGCAATAGGCAAGGGTTATAACAAACCCACCGGCCTCTGATATTCGGCCTTCACTTGCTGACAAGTAAGGCACTTAGACACGAAAACTGCTACATCTCTCTTCATACCCCACCACCAGAACTAGCGACCCAAATCCCGATACATCTTAGTGCCTCCTGGATGCACTGCAAGGCGTGAATGATGAAACTCTCGGAGTACCTCCACTCTGCAAGACTCCGGCACGAACAAACGGTCTCGGTATCTCACACTCAAGTCGGGATACACCGTCAAACCCTTCTCAACCTTCCTATTGGAGATTTTCTCTCGGAGGGATTCTACCTCAAGGTCACCTCTTTGTGCCTCTAACACTCGAGTCACAAGTGTAGGCTGAGCAACAACAAAAAACAAGGTCGCAGCTTCAACGGATTCGCCCGGAAGCAAATCAAACTCACCAAGTGCCCCCAACATCTCCCACTCCCAGATGGCTATACAAGCTACATCACCTATGGATTTCCTACTAAGGGCATTGGCCACAACATTGGCCTTCCCCGGATGATAATGCAACTCGAAGTCGTAATCCTCAATAAACTCCATCCACCTCCTCTGCCTCAAGTTCAAGTCTTTCTGTGTAAACAGATATTTCAGACTCTTATGATCCGAGAACACCTTGAATCTCTCACCATAAAGGTAGTGCCTCCAAATTTTCAAGGCAAAGATCACTGCTGCTAGCTCTAGGTCATGTGTAGGGTAATTCTTCTCGTGTATTTTCAATTGACGTGAGCCGTAGGCAACCACTTTCCCTTCTTGCATCAACGCACAACCCAAACCCTCTCGTGAGGCATCACAATAGACTGCATAACCCAACCCTCTCTCTGGAATAATTAGGACTGGAGCGGTGGTCAATATAACTTTCAGCTCTTGGAACGACTTTTCACAAGTCTCACTCCATACAAATTTGACTCCCTTCCGAGTCAGTCTAGTTAATGGCGAAGCTAACCTGGAGAAATCCTTCACAAACCGGCGGTAATACCCAGCTAATCCCAGAAAACTGCGGATCTCAAACACACTCTTAGGCTATGCCCAATCTTGTACTGCCTCAATCTTGGATGTATCAACAGACACCCCTTCTCTGGAAACCACATGGCCTAAGAACTTGACATCCTCTAGCCAGAACTCACACTTCCCAAACTTGGCATACAGCCTATGGGCTCTAAGTAACTCGAGCACCACTCTCAAGTGTTCCTCGTGCTCCTCCTCAAAAGGTGAATAGATTAGAATGCCGTCCACAAAAACGACCACAAAGTGATCTAAGAATTCCCAGAATATCCGGTTCATCAAATCCATAAAGACTGCCGGTGCATTGGTGAGCCCAAATGGCATCACCAGAAACTCATAATGGCCATAACGTGTACGGAATGCCGTCTTCGGAATATCCTCCTCCCTGACCCTCAACTGGTGGTAACCCGATCTCAAGTCTATCTTAGAGAAACAACGGGAACCCTTCAATTAGTCAAACAAATCATCTATATGGGCATAGGGTACTTGTTCTTAACCGTAGCCCGATTCAACTTCTGTTAGCCGATACAAAGTCTCAAGGTGCCATCTTTCTTTTTGGCAAAGAGGGCCGGTGCTCCCCACGGCGAAACACTTGGGCGAATAAAGCCCTTATCCAGCAACTCTTGGAGTTGAACCTTCAACTCAACCAACTCAGCTGGGGCAAAACGGTAAGGTGCCATAGAAATCGGTGCCGTGTTGGGCATTAGATCAATAGAGAACTCAATCTCCCGATGAGGTGGCAAACTAACGAGATCCTCGGGAACGACGTCCGAGTACTCACAAACCACTCTCGGCAACACAATCTGGGTCTCACCACACTCACTACTTAAAAAGTTAGCAAGTAGACCACTAAGCTCACTCCGCCCTCGCGGATCATACACCGGTGGCAACACACCACCAACCCGATCCCCCAGAAAATGGAAACAATCCCCACCCAAGGTACAAACTGTGACCCTCTGGCGGTAGCAATCAATAACAGCCCGGTATGACGATAGCCAGTCCATACCCAAAATAACATCAAATCCCGACATGGGCATCACTACAAAAGGAAACAGAAGCCGGCGATTGGCGACCTCTATATCACAGCCCCTACATCCTTGTTTCAAAATCAACTCACCCCCAATAGGTGACACTACACAAATAGGAGAAGCTAACTGTGCCAACTCCAATCCCAAAAAAGATGCAAATGCAGTAGATACAAAAGAATGAGATGCACCCGTATCAATCAATACACTAGCAACCGAGTTGCAAAACAAGAAGGTACCTCTCACAACTGATGGAGCAGGTACAAGATCCTGCGCGGTAACAGCATACACGCGCCCAGTAGGCCCTTGATCTACCTGCTCACCCCTCGGAGCATACGACTGCTGCACAGACTGGAATGACGAAGCTCCCGGATTGGCCCTCGAGGCCTGCACAGACTGAGCTGGCTGAAAACCCTACGTCTGCCTAGAACCAGACGCACCTGAAGTGGCACTCAACTGTGGGCAAAATCTCTTCAGGTGCCCAGGCTGATCACACTGATAACAAGACAAGGGCTGGCCCCTGCCTTTACTCTGGCTCTGCGGTCTAGCTGAAGATGAAGCAGCTCTCTGACCTCCTCCCCTTTGTAGGCAAACCAAAGCCTTGTGGCTCTGCTGACCACACTTGTAACAGGTGAAATCTCCCTGATTGCCTCTCCCCGAGCCCGTACTCGGCACTGGAAAGGTCGATCTAGCAACACCACCCTGAGACTGCTGAGGGTTAGCACCCCTCTGTCTCCTGCCATCACTCTGACCATCCTGGCTCCTCTTGGAGCCTCTCTGACCCTCCTCTTCCTGCATCATGATCTCCATATGGGCTGCAGCATCAACCAAGCGCCTATAGTCTCGGATCATAGAACCCCCAACTCTCATCTTGAGGCCACGCCTCAACCACTTCTCAAACTCGATACAGCGGCGTTCCTCGGACGCCACAAGTTCAGGTGCGAACCTGGATAAGCTAGTAAAAACAGCCTCATACTCGGCCACTGAAGAACTCAACTGCAAAAGCTGGCAGAACTGGTCTCTCAGCTTCTCCCTGACTGCTGGAGATAAGAACTTCTCCTGGAAAGCACCCACAAAAGCCTCCCAAGTGCCACCAATACGGCTCCTCATGAATTTCCACCATTGACCCGCATCCCCCTTAAGCTGGAAAGATGCCAAGGTCACTTTCAAAGTCCCGTCTTCGATGCCAAGCATCTCAAACGTCTTAGTCATCTGCTCCAGCCACTCATCAACCTTAAGTGGCTCTTTCGGATCCCCCAAAAACTCATCCGGATTTGATCGGAAGAACTCCCTCTTCAGAAAAGAAGGCCCTGCATCAACAACCTGGGCCTGGACTTGATTCTCAGCTCTGAGAATGTCCATGGATGCTCTCAATGCTCCTGCCATCTCGCGGGCTAAGGGGCCCATGGCCTGCTGACCTGCTGGCTCGGCCATATTGGCCTGGCCAACACCCTCTTGCTGCGCCGGAATGTCATCCGGTATAGGCACCTCCTGCCTCTTAGGCCTACCTCGCCTACCACCATGTCCTCATCCTGACATCCTAATAAAGGTAATGAAGAACATTAGCACATTCATAAATGTGCCGAAGTTATAACACTCGCATCCTAATGCAATGGACAACAATAATTCACTCCACATAAGCACATAAACACATAAGCACTTACGAATTTTATTTCCGGACAATGATAGTCCCGAGGCATTACTAGAGTTCCGGCTAGAAACAGCATTGATCAAGTGCCTTTCCAATAGGACTCCTAGAAACCCAAGGATTCAATCAACATCCTAGAAACTAAATCCCATACCCACATAGTCACATAAACATATTATCAAATAAACACATAATGCCATACATACGTCTCTAACAAGCGAGACAAACCCATTGTGATACTAATCACTTCCCACGTATCCAAAGTATTCGAACCCGGTACGCTCTGATACCAAGTTGTAATGCCCTCAAAAAAATAATAAGTAAACCCATCAATATTGACATGCATTGATATAAGAGATAAACATTCTTCTATTCATCAGAGTAGTTCATTGAAAAGAGTATTACATGTTAACAACAAAAGCAAATGCCCTACGGGCTTACAGCTTTCCAAGTTAACACTTGGTTACAAAAAAAAAGAGTACTAACTCAAATACACATTAAGCCCTTTGCTTGAATTTACATGTAATACATCCAAAAGATAACAAAATGACAAAAGTCTGTCTGCCTCTAGTCTCCCAAGCTATGTCTTTGGAGGTGGCATGCTACCTGTACCTGAAAATGATGTCCCATATAGGGTGAGCCACAGCCCAGTAGAAATATACTAAACCAACTATAAACAATGACTAAAATAACAGCATTTAATAGATGGTCCACACTTATATTCCCACTTATCACATTACAGTTTCATGACATTCAAGTCCATGTTACATTTCATTTCCCACTTCTTTTTCAACTTTGAGTTTGAAAACAAGGCTCAGAACCTGGCCGAATAGCTTAATGAGATTGAGGCTCATCTTTAAAACACTTTCGAAACTCGTGTTGGATACACATTTTGATACTGTATCAATAACACATAAACCACTTCCATACTTTACGAACGATACACATTCCAGTGCTGTATCAATATAACATAGAAACACTTCTATACTTCACAATTGATAACGATGTACATTTTAGTGCTATATCAAATCAATTCAAATACTTCCATAATCCACACTTCATACACATTGTAGTGCTGTATCAATGTCGAACAAAATCCGGTTTAGAGGTCCATCCCCTATCTTCCCCTAAACCGTGGAGTACATCCCCTATCTCCTCCCACACAACACATGTATATAAACATAGATCATATACAATCAATCAATACATAAAGTTAATGTATTATTCCATCCGCTATATCCTATAGCATACTCAATCGATTAGTTTTTGTTTGCCTAATTCTCATGCATTGCCTACAACAATCAAGACTATTCTCCACCGATAGCCCAAAGCAATTATTTCTACACAGAAAGTAAATGCGCCAAATGGATATATAATCAACATTTCAATTAGGTGAGTGATAAATAATCCAACAACACCCTTTAATCCAATACATTCCAAATTCCAACATTCTCAATTCAATTCCTCATTTCTCAAATTAATTTCACAAAATTAATTTATCAAAGTAATTAGGGCATTTTTCCCATAAGTTACATAACAACCCTAAGGTTCCATTTTCATCCACAACCCATCATTTAACTCATTTCTCCATGCTAAACATGCATATAGGTTTATTATAAATAAAACCCAACTTTTGTAAAATTACACAAAGACCCAAACTTTCTCAAAATTACCAAACAACTCCCAACATATCAAAATGCTAAAATTCAAAGACAAAGCTCATAAAGAGGAGTAGGATATCCCTACCTCGAAGTTTGAGCTCAAACGGTGATGAAGACCAAAATCCAATGTGCTCCAAAACCCAAATTTTCAGATTAAAACGAAGCCCTCAACACCCTCTATCTTTTTAACAAAGGACTTAGGGTAGATTCACACTAGAGGGAGATGAAAACCTACAGAGAGGTTTGTAGAGAGAGAGGAAGCTCGGATCTAGGGTTTCCAAAACAAAAGAGGTGAAAAAGTGAAGTGTTTACCCGCTGTTGCAATCTGATATATAACAGGCTCGCTCGAGCGAAGGATTGGTCGCTCGAGTGACCAGACACAAAGAATACTCGCTCGAGCCAACAACTCAAAGCTTCAGGTCTGCAACCCAGAAGCACGCTCGAGCGAGGAACTCGAAAACATACACCTCGCTCGCTCAAGCGAAGGAAAGCTCGCTCGAGCCAAGAAACACAGCTCTCAGGTCCAGAACCAGACGCAATCGCTCGCTCGAGCGAAGCCACTTTGGCTCGATCCACCAGACACAAAAACTCAACTCTCGCTCGAGCGAAGAAACCCTGGCTCGAGCGAAGGACCAAAACAAGAAGCTCGCTCAAGCGACGAACTGCTCGCTCGAGCAAAGGACCAAAATTCTGGGCAGCAACCTTTTGTTCCCAAACACAACCAACCTGTAACAAACCTGCCCAACACATCCTATAACTCAAATACGAAGTATGAAATGACGTAAACAAGATTTATACAACTACTAACATCCATGGAACCAAGTTCGGATCACTGTACAACAAGGGATAAAACCTGGGATCGCTATAATCCCTTTTCTTTGATTTGGTTCAACCATTGATAAATCTCTAGCCTTTCCTTTCCATCTTCAACAAGCCTTGTCATTAGAAATACCCTTTTCCTTATATAATATATACTGGCATGTGACCCGTGCTATGCACGGGATAAAATAGAAACTAAAAAATCATAGTTTTTCTCATTTTGTCCCCATAAATTGAAATTATGAAAACGTAAGAGTTTAAACAAAAAATAATTTAATAACTTTCCCCATTTTACAAAGTTAATAAAATTCTTTACTTTTTATGGATCCAACTAACAAATTTTGTTCCCTAATGGGAATTTTGAATTTTTTTAAATTCAAAAATCAAAATCAATATATAGATGCTTTAATTTAAAAAAAAAAAAAGATTTTAATAGCCAATTGATTTGATATGATTGTGATTATGTAATGTTTTACAATTGACTATCTATTTATTTTTTTAAAACTCAAAATCAACAAATTTAGCCATGAAATTGAACAAGATTTAAAAAATCTTAAGCAACGTATCTTATTTTTTAATTCAAATTAACAAATTGAGCCAACCGATATTTAAATTGTTGTTAATATAATTTTGGATAAATTTGTAACTAAGGAGGAGGTTCATAAATATTCTTTTTAATTTTTTAAAATCTAAAATAAAAATAAATTTGGCGTTTGAATTTATTGAATTTAATCAATAGTTTTGATATAGTTGTATCTGGGTAGGATTTTAAAGAAGGTTAGACAATAACTGTTATTTAATTCGTTTTAAATCTAAGGATTAACAATGTAAGCCAAATAAATAAAGATTGACTCAAAATTATAAGCCATAAATTGTAAGCCATAATTATAAGCCATAAATTGACTCATTTATAATCCAGAGATCTTTATAATTATAAGCCCGAAATGGACTCAAAATTAAAGAAAAAAAATCAGAATATACTATTTAAAGATAATTAAAAAATAATTACAAAGATTTGTGGGTATAAATAAAGATTTATGGGTATAAATAATTATAAAGATTTCCTTCAACCCCTTTGTTGAAAATTTCCTATAAATTTTAGCCAAAAATTTCTTTCATTATCCCGGATGCTCTACCATTTTCTCTCTTTTCATGCTTGCTTTGCCTTTCACTTAACCACCTCTCTCTACCATCTCTTCTCTTTGATTTGGTTCGACCATTAATAAATCTCTAGCCTTTCCTTTCCATCTTCAACACGCCTTGTCATTAGAAACACCTTTTTCCTTATATAATATATACTGGCATGTGACCCGTGCTATGCACGGGATAAAATAGAAATTAAAAAATGATAGTTTTTCTCATTTTGTCCCCGTAAATTGAAATTATGAAAACGTAAGAGTTTAAACAAAAAATAATTTAATACCTTTCCTGATTTTACAAAGTTAATAAAATTCTTTACTTTTTATGGATCCAACTAACAAATTTTGTTCCCTAATGGGAATTTTGAATATTTTTAAACTCAAAAATCAAAATCAATATATAGATGCTTTAAATTTTTTTTTTTGAAAGATTTTAATAGCTGATTGATTTGATATGATTGTGATTATGTAATGTTTTACAATTGACTATCTATTTATTTTTTTAAAACTCAAAATCAACAAATTTAGCCATGAAATTGAACAAGATTGAAAAAATCTTAAGCAACGTATCTTATTTTTTAATTCAAATTAACAAATTGAGCGAACCGATATTTAAGTTGTTGTTAATATAATTTTGGATAAATTTGTAACTAAGGAAGACGTTCGTAAATATTCTTTTTAATTTTTTAAATCTAAAATAAAAATAAATTTAGTGTTTGAATTTATTGAATTTAATCAATAGTTTTGATATAGTTGTATTTAGGTAGGATTTTAAAGAAGGTTAGGCAATAACTGTTATTTAATTCATTTTAAATCTAAAGATTAAAAATGTAAGCCAAATAAATAAAGATTGACTCAAAATTATAAGCCATAAATTGTAAGCCATAATTATAAGCCATAAGTTGACTCATTTATAACCCAGAGATCTTTATAATTATACGCCCGAAATGGACTCAAAATTAAAGAAAAAAAATCAGAATATACTATTTGAAGATAATTAAAAAATAATTACAAAGATTTGTGGGTATAAATAAAGATTTGTGGGTATAAATAATTGTAAAGATTTCCTTCAACCCCTTTGTTGAAAATTTCCTATAAATATAAGCCAAAAATTTCTTTCATTATCCCGGATGCTCTACCATTTTCTCTCTTTTCATGCTTGCTTTGTCTTTCACTCAACCACCTCTCTCTACCATCTCTTCTCTTTGATTTGGTTCAACCTTTTATAAATCTCTAGCCTTTCCTTTCCATCATCAACAAGCCTTGTCATTAGAAACACCCTTTTCCTTATATAATATATACTGGTATGTGACCTGTGCTATGCACGGGATAAAATAGAAATTAAAAAATGATAGTTTTTCTCATTTTGTCCCCGTAAATTAAAATTATGAAAACGTAAGAGTTTAAACAAAAAATAATTTAATAACTTTCCTGATTTTACAAAGTTAATAAAATTCTTTACTTTTTATGGATCCAACTAACAAATTTTGTTCCCTAATGGGAATTTTGAATTTTTTTAAATTCAAAAATCAAAATCAATATATAGATGCTTTAATTTTTTTAAAAAAAAACGATTTTAATAGCCAATTGATTTGATATGATTGTGATTATGTAATGTTTTACAATTGACTATCTATTTATTTTTTTAAAACTCAAAATCAACAAATTTAGCCATGAAATTGAACAAGATTTAAAAAATCTTAAGCAACGTATCTTATTTTTTAATTCAAATTAACAAATTGAGCCAACCGATATTTAAATTGTTGTTAATATAATTTTGGATAAATTTGTAACTAAGGAGGAGGTTCATAAATATTCTTTTTAATTTTTTAAGATCTAAAATGAAAATAAATTTAGCTTTTGAATTTATTGAATTTAATCAATAGTTTTGTTATAGTTGTATCTGTGTAGGATTTTAAAGAAGGTTAGGCAATAACTGTTATTTAATTCATTTTAAATCTAAAGATTAACAATGTAAGCTAAGTAAATAAAGATTGACTCAAAATTATAAGCCATAAATTGTAAGCCATAATTATAAGCCATAAATTGACTCATTTATGAGCCAGAGATCTTTATAATTATAAACCATAATTATAAGCCCGAAATGGACTCAAAATTAATGGAAAAAAAAATCAGAATATACTATTTAAAGATAATTAAAAAATAATTACAAAGATTTGTGGGTAGAAATAATTATAAAGATTTCCTTCAACCCCTTTGTTGAAAATTTCCTATAAATATAAGCCAAAAATTTCTTTCATTATCTTGGATGCTTTACCATTTTCTCCCTTTTCATGCTTGCTTTGCCTTTCACTGAAGCACCTCTCTCTACCATCTCTTCTCTTTGATTTGGTTCGACCATTGATAAATCTCTAGCCTTTTCTTTCCATCTTCAACAAGGCTTGTCATTAGAAACACCCTTTTCCTTATATTATAGCGATCCCGATTTTTCCCTTCTTTGTTTATTGTATTCCGGACTCGGGTCCGTGGATGTTGGTTGTTGTCTTATTCTCGTTTCCATCCTGTACTCTTTGTATTTGAGTCTTGGGTTGTATTGGGCAGGTTTGAAACAGGTTGATTGTGTTTGGAAACCAAGAGTTGATGCCCAGATTTTGGCCTTCACGCTTGAGCGGGGCTTTTGACGCTCGAGTGAGCCCTTTTGATTTTGTTCCTCCACTCGAGTGGGTGGTTTGGCGCTCGAGCGGGATTATTCATCTCTCAGTAGTTTTGCTCTGCAGGTCATCGGATGCTTGAGCGTCCACTTTCACGCTCGAGCGGGGATCTTCGTCTTCAGAACTTTTGGAAGTGTGCAGTTGACGCTCGAGCGGCACTTTTGACGCTCGAGCGTGAGTCTGTGTCTGACGCTTGAGCGGGGCGTTCAACGCTCGAGCGGACTGTGTAGTATATCAGTCCGTGGGAAGCCATTTTTGAACCACTTTTCAACCTTCTCTCTCTCTCTTTCTAACTTTTCAAAACCCTTATTTGAGAGCTCCTCTCTCTAGAATACAACTTCTCTCTAAGAAATCATCTAGTTTGAGTGTGTTTCTATCCTAGTCCCTTTGTAAAAAGTGTGGAGCTTGGTGTGGGCTACATTTCAATCTGAAAATCTTTTGGTTTGGAGCATTTCGAGTTTCATCATCTTCTCCTTTGGGTTTCTTCATTTGAGGTAGGGATAACCTACTCTATTATATGAGTTTTAACATAAATTTTGGTCATTTTGATTAGATGGTATTGCTTAGTCATTTTGAGAAAGTTAGGGTTTGATTTGAGGTTATAAAAAGGGTGGTTTTCAAATGTTAAAACCTATGCGTGTATGAGACATTGAAAAATGAAATTGTTGTTGTTAAATTGATGAAATTGAGCCTTTGGGCTAATATTGAGAAAAGAGAAAAATGCCCTAAGTATGTTGAATAATTAATTTGAATAATTAATTTGGGGAAATGTGAAATTGAAGTGAAATTCATAAAATTGGAAAATTGTGGGAGTAAACGATGTAGTTGGATGATTTAATCACTCACCTATGAAAATGTCGATGTTTTATCTGTTGATAAATTTATTATCTATTTAACGATAACTGCTTTGGGCTATCGGTGGAGGATAGTCTTGATTGTTGTAGACATTGTATGATGATTAGGGAAAACTAAAACTAATCACATTGAATATGTCATTAAATATGATGGTTGGAATAATACAACAAATGTGTGTATTGATTGATCATTGTATATGATAAGTGTTTAAATACATTGTATATGTATATTGTTTGGGAGGAGATAGGGGATGTACTCTATGGTTTGAGAGGAGATAGGGGATGGACTCTCAAACCTGTTTGGGAGGAGATAGAGGATGGACTCCACTGATACAGCAAATCTGTGTATCACTTGAAATATGGAAGTGTTGAAGTATGGAAGTGTTTTACTATGAGTTATATTCTTATGCGAATTGTGAAGTATGGAAGTGTTTTAATACGTGTTATAGTCTCATTGAATTGTTTGGCCAGGTTCTGAGCCATAATTATGAGTCGAAACTGTATAAGTGAAGGAAACTGAAATGAAAAATGGATGTCCTTGATGTTGAATTGAAAAGTGTTGTAAGTTGGTTTATAAGTGTCAACCATATATCAAATGCTATTGTTTTAGTTATTTCTCATACTTGGTTTAGTATATCTCTATTGGGTATTGGCTCACCTTATATGGGACATCATTTTCAGGTTCAGGTGATATGCCACCTCCAAGGACATAGCTTGGGAGGCTTAGAGGCTGAAGATCCTTTTTTTGTTATTTACCTTTTGTGTATTACATGTAAATTCAAGCCGAGGGCTTAATGTGTATGAGTTAGTACTTTATTTTTGTAACCAAGTGTTGGCTTGGAAAGTTGTAAGCCCGTAGGGCATTTACTTTTGTTGTCAACATGTAATACTTTTGTGATAAATACTCTGATAAATAGATGTACACTTTATTCTCTTGAATATATTGTCAATTTCTTATATCATGAATATATGAATTATGGGTTTATTTTGAGGGCGTTACATATATAATATATACTGGCATGTGACCGCTATGCACGGGATATAAAATAGAATTTAAAAAGTAACAATTTTTCTCATTTTGTCCTTGTAAATTAAAATTATGAAAAAGTAAGAGTTTATCAAAAAAATAATTTAATAACTTTCCTGATTTTACAAAGTTCATAAAATTCTTTACTTTTTATGGATCCAACTAACAAATTTTTTTCCCTAATGGGAATTTTGAATTTTTTTAAATTCAAAAATCAAAATCAATATATAGATGTTTTAATTTTTTTTTTCTAAAGATTTTAATAGCCAATTGATTTGATATGATTGTGATTATGTAATGTTTTACAATTGACTATCTATTTATTTTTTTAAAACTCAAAATCAACAAATTTAGCCATGAAATTGAGCAAGATTTAAAAAATCTTAAGCAACGTATCTTATTTTTTAATTCAAATTAACAAATTGAGCCAACCGATATTTAAATTGTTGTTAATATAATTTTGCATAAATTTGTAACTAAGGAGGAGGTTCATAAGTATTCTCTTTAATTTTTTAAAATCTAAAATAAAATTAAATTTAGCTTTTGAATTTATTGAATTTAATCAATAGTTTTGATATAGTTGTATCTGGGTAGGATTTTAAAGAAGGTTAGGCAATAACTGTTATTTAATTCGTTTTAAATCCAAAGATTAACAATGTAAGCCAAATAAATAAAGATTGACTCCAAATTATAAGCCATAAATTGTAAGCCATAATTATAAGCCATAAATTAACTCATTTATAATCCAGAGATCTTTATAATTATAAGCCATAATTATAAGCCCAAAATGGACTCAAAATTAAATAAAAAAAATCAGAATATACTGTTTAAAGATAATTAAAAAATAATTACAAAGATTTGTGGGTATAAATAAAGATTTATGGGTATAAATAATTGTAAAGATTTCCTTCAACCCCTTTGTTGAAAATTTCCTATAAATATAAGCCAAAAATTTCTTTCATTATCCCAGATGCTCTACCATTTTCTCTCTTTTCGTGCTTGCTTTGCATTGTAACTCTCATAGTTCATACCATATCTGTGCAACCCTTAAAAAAAAAATTAAAAAATTAAAATGAGTTAAAACCTGAAGCCGGGATTCAAGGTAAGTGAGTATAGTGGCAGGAATGATTCCCCAAATGCCACCTCCACCAATGCTGAGAATAGTTATCAAGTTCCCATTAGTTGGGGCCAGGATTTGACCTGGAGATTGTGCTACTCCCACCTCCATTTTCAAAACTGATTTTATAAAATAGAATAATGTTCTTTTGTTTATTTTGCACAATGTTCAGATGACTAGATTAGGAATATAAGAGGGGCTTTTTGAAGTTTGATATGTTTGACTGTCACAATAAGCTAGGTTGCCTATTTATTGTCCTCTCCATCAAGCCCCAAAGAAACTTCCTTGTACCCACCTAGTGTTGGTACTTGTTTGTTACAAATCTTGAATCCCAAGAAAATTGATACCAATTTTAAATTATGACAGTAGTAGAAAATTATTAAAAGTTAATTACATCAAGAGTTCGCCTACTATTATTAAATATTACTTTAGGATCATCTATATTAACTCATTCATCCCCTCCGGACTACTTCGAAAAGGAGGTATTTATACTATTTTTTAAATTAAAATATATCGTTTTTGCGTGTTCAACTCTAAAAATAAAGAGATAATTAGTTTATATAGTATTCTTTATAACTTAGAAAATAGTAGATTTGAGATGGAAAAATTGAAATTTAAAAAAAAATAGAAAACATGGCAGGTTCTTCACACTTTTATAATTATATTATATACTAGCGGTTGGGCACATGCATTGCACGTGGCACGTGATTTTTCATCAACTGTTAGTACAGTAATTATGCGTGTCTTTTA
The DNA here is from genome assembly GCA_036172215.1 of Camellia granthamiana. Lineage (NCBI taxonomy): Eukaryota > Viridiplantae > Streptophyta > Magnoliopsida > Ericales > Theaceae > Camellia > Camellia granthamiana. Next base: position 32,233,776 of record CM069904.1, on the reverse strand, counting down.
AATTGATATGCGATAAATAATAAAGTGTAATTGTTTTTTATTCTTCAATCATCATTAATGTACAAAATAGAGGGACAAAATTTTTTTTTTCTTATAAGAAGGGAGACAATTTGTTTATATTTATATAGGACTCTTTAGTCAATGTTTGATGTAGTTTTGTCTCCCTAAGTGCAACGTCCCAATTTTCATGCCCAAATGATAATACAGTAGTCATGGCTCTTTAAAGTAAAATTGATAATAAATCCTCATACTTGCATTTCATGATGTAAATAGTCTTTATGCGATAATACAATTAATTCAACAACAATGAATTCAAACAACAAATACCCCCAAGGGTTTACAAGTTCCAAGGCTTGAGCCTGGTTACACAAACGGTTATTCAAACCCACACATATAAAGCCCTTGGCTTGCAATCAGAGTCACAGCAAATAAGCACATTATGCTCTCTACACACACTTCCACGCCTTCAGTTAAGCAGAATCACCACATCATTTCCTGTACAAAAATCCCGTAGGGTGAGCATAAAGCCTAGTAGAGAATTCTTAACAAAGTATATACATTTTACACAAGTCTCAAGAGATGGAATGTCTATGCCATGCCATGCCATGCCATGCCCTTTTTAAAGTAATACACAACTTCATCTTTTGAACACCAACATGTTCAATGATGTTATACCATTTCAACTGCTCAACATTTATCCAATTTTATTCGAGAGGCGGTAAATACAACTCTGGTAATCCCTAGGTCAATGTCTGCAAGTAGACTACATGAGTACTACCAAATTGTCATTTTTACCAGTATCAACTAGAGGGCTCGACACCCATAATCTGTCATTTTTACCAGTATTGACTGGAAGGCTCGACACCTATTCTCTACACTACCTTTCAAGACTTACCACTGTATTTACCCCAAAATCATTTCATGAAAACTTGTTTCTCAACATTTCTTCCTCAAAGCTAGTTTTCAAATCAACTTTCAAAGTTCAATGTAATCAAATGAATTGATATGCCAATGCAACAATTTCTCCATTTCCAACTCTTCCACACAATGCTACCATTGTGATCAAAATTCCCATTTTCTCCTTTCTATGCAATTTCACAAGATGAATAAATATACATTTATTTCAATTCATCCAAGGGATAACATAATTCCCACATTTCAAACATTTGCAACAACTTAGTCATTTCAAGACTATATCAACACTTTTAAATAACAATATCCAAAACTTCAACAATTATCTTATTCCATGGAAAACCATCATTTATATATAATAAATAAACAATTTTCAACCATCATTTATTTTGGCACACAAAATAAATATAACAACATATTCTAAAGATTTTCAACATGTTTCTTAAAAATTTCCAATTTCTAGATTTTCTCACTAAAAACCATTCATCTTCAAATATTTGAGAAGATCTCACCAAAACATCTTTCCTTCATCAACATAGTTCAAAACTGTAACGCCCTCAAAATAACAACATAAAACCCAACAATATAGACATGCATTGATATATAAAAGATCCACATTCTTCCATTAACAGAGTTTCATTACAAAAGTATTACATGTTAACAACAAAAGCAAATGCCCTAAGGGCTTACAGCTTTCCAAGTTAACACTTGGTTACAAAAAGTAGAGTACTAACTCATTTACACATTAAGCCCTTGGCTTGAATTTACATGTAATACATAAAAAGAAGACAACAAAAAGTCTGCTCGCCCCTAGCCTCCCAAGCTATGTCCTTGGAGGTGGCATGCTACCTGTACCTGAAAATGATGTTCCCATATAGGGTGAGCCACAGCCCAGTAGAAATACACTAAACCAGTTATGAATAATGACTAAAAGATTAGCAGTTGATAGGTGGCCAACACTTTACACTTTCCATTTCCTTACAAATTCTCAATTCATAACCATGGCTCAGAACCTGGCCAACAACTTATGTGGGACAGTAGCTCATGTCCAACAATTTCCCATTTCACAAAAGACAAGCATACTAGCTATATCAATACCTCCAAAGACATGCATAAGAGCAATATCACACTTCCAAAGACAAGCATATGAGCTGTGTCAACACATCGCTAGATAAGCATATGAGCTATATCTCCGGAGTCCATCCCCTATCTTCTCCCAAACAACATCCGGTTTAGAGGTCCATCACCTATCATCCCCCAAACCGTGGAGTACATCCCCTATCTCCTCCAACACAACACACAATGCATATAAACAATTATTATACACATCAATCAATACATAAATTTAATGTATTCCTTCAATCGTCACACTCAATGACACATTTCAATGATCAGTTTTAGTTTGCCTAATCATCATACATTGTCTACAACAATCAAGACTATCCTCCACCGATAGCCCAAAGCAGTTATTTCTATACAGAAAATAAATGCAACAAATGGATATAAAATCAACATTTCAATTCGGTGAGTGATAAGTAATTCAACTACACCCTTTAATCCCACACACTTCAATTCCTCATTTCTTACAATTAATTATCCCAATCAATTAATCAATGTAATTAGGGCATTTTCCATAATTAACATTACAACCCTTAGGTTCCATTTTCTATCACCATTTCAACATTAAACCCATGTTTCTACACCAAACATGCCTCTAGGTTCATTATAAATAAAACCCCAACTTTTGTAAAATTACACAAAAGGCCCAAAGTTTCTCAAAATTACCCAACAACACCCAACATATCAAAATGCTAAAATTCAAAGACAAAATCCATAAAGAGGAGTAGGATATCCCTACCTCAAATTCGGAGCTCAAAGGGTGAAGATGACGAAAATCAAAATGCTCCAAATCCCGAAATTTTCAGATTAAAATATAGCCCTCGACGATCAACACAACTTTTGTAAAGGCCAAAAGTGAGTAGACAACTCCTACTAGATCAAATCTAAGAGAGAAGTTTGGTTCTAGAGTGAGGTGCTCTCCAATGGAGTTTTGGGAAAGTAAGAGAGAGAAAGAAAAGTGAAAAAGTGATTCAAAAAGACCCAAATACGGAGCTTTAACCAGTCGCCCCGCTCGAGCGGCCAATCCCCCGCTCGAGCGCCGGATGCACACTCCCAACACTTTTGCAGACAGGTCTCCCGCTCGAGCGCCCAACTCCCCGCTCGAGCGTCACTCACAACCTCCCGCTCGAGCGGCCATCCCCCGCTCGAGCGCCCAACACTACACAGGAAATACTGGATGGGTGTATTCCCCGCTCGAGCGCCAAAACCCCCGCTCGAGCGGACAAGCAACAACAAGGTCCCCGCTCGAGCGTCGAAACCTCCGCTCGAGCGGACAGGCCAAAATCTGGGCAACTAGTTTTGGTTTCTAAGCTCAACCAACCTGTAACAAACCTGCCCAACACATCCCACAACTCAAATACAAAGCATGAGAGGGTAAACAAGATTATAATCAACTACTAACATCTACGGACACAAGTCCGGATCACTGTACAACAAGGGGTAAACCCGGGATCGCTATAAAAACCCCCAATTTCTATCTCAAAGGATCAAATAGTAAACCCACTTTCAAAATCACTCTTTTTCTTGAATCAACAACCCATTTTCAAAGCAAATCAAAGGATGATTTCAAAATCATCTAGATCTTGCAAAAACATATATATAACTCAAAGAATATCCCTACCTCAAGGTTTGATGAAGAAAAGAATGAAACTTTAGAGTCAAAGGATGAGAGGATCTTGGATTTCCACCACACCAAGTGAAGCCCTAGTTCTTGATCTTCAAGATTAGAGGTAGATGATGATGATGATCTTGACTGAAGATTTGCAAGAATCAATGTGTTTTGATGTTTGAGGAGGTTTTCTAGAGAGAAGAAGGAGAAAAATAGGGTTCAGAGCGAGAGAGAGAAGCCCCAAAATGAGATACAACTCGGCTAAAAAGAGGACTAAAAACAGGGGTTCGGGCTACCCAGATTGCCGCACGTGCAACGTCCCTTCCCGCACGTGCGGAACGCCTCTTTCCGCACGTGCGGCCCTCCTCCCCGCATATGCAGCGGTCCCCCGCACCTTATTCCGCACGTGCCTTTTAGGCAGTGTGCAACCCTCTGAAACCCAAACTTCACCGCACGTGCGGCCTCACTCCTCGCACGTACAGCCCATCCCTGTATGTGTGGCCCTGGCCCAGCAGCCCAGAATTTTTTGACTCGCTTCCCAGGCGCTCTGGACCTGACCCCGCACTCCCCAGAAGAAAGAAACTTCGACACTGAATAAAATGAGAATAGGAATTACATTGAGAAAAACCCTCCGGACAACACAAACCGCAAACACTCAACAAGGTTCCAAATCAACCAACACTCTATTAGGGTAAAACCCAAGGTTAAACATAAAGAACAAGATGGGTAACACCCGGGTCATCACAACCTCCCCACCATAGGAAATTTCGTCCCTGAAATTAGATCAAACTACTCAACAAGGGTTTCTAGCGGTCAAAACCATGCTGCTTTATTTTAAATCACAATATTAGTTCCCAATCAAATCTCACCGTTACATTATGGTGACCTCATTATCAATAACCTCACAACTACTCATAAATATGAAGTTTCTCAAAAAGAAATAACAACCCACATTAACCTCATGCTCAAATTGACAACATACAATCAACATGTGATTAACATTTTTAATACATTTCCCACAAACACGAGGGAAGATTACAACAAAAGCAACTCAAACATTCTTAAACAAATCCGGATATTTGGAGCGAACTTTCACCCCCTGTTCCCACGTTGCTTCCTCAACCCCATGGTGTCTCCACAACACCTTTACAGTATGCCACTTTCCCAATTCGCTCTAAGATCTCAAAAGGCCCAATGAACCTTGGAGACAATTTACCACTCTTACCAAATCTCATCAAACCCCGCCTTTGTGAGATTTTTAGAAACACATGATCACTAACCTCAAAGGATAAAGGTCGTCTCCTCTTATCAGCATAACTCTTTTGTCGGCTTTGGGCCGTAGCTAACCTCTTCCGAATGAGAACAACTTTCTCGGTTGTCTCTCTAACAATTTTTGGACCCAACAATGGTGCATCACCTACCTCGGCCCAACAAACTGGCGATCTACAAGGTCGGCCATACAAGGCCTCAAATGGTGCCATCCCAATACTAGCTTGGTAACTATTGTTATATGTGAACTCAACCAAGGGTAAATGCTTCTCTCACGACCCCTTGAAATCAAGGACACAAGCTCTAAGCATGTCCTCCAAAATTTGAATGGTACGTTCTGACTATCCATCGGTTTGAGGATGATAAGCGGTGCTAAGAGTCAACTTAGTTCCCAACGCCTCTTGAAGGCTTTGCCATAACCGGGCAGTAAAACGAGGATCCCTATCAGACACAATAGCCACAGGGACTCCATGAAGTCAAACTATCTCTCTAATGTACAACTCTGCCAAGCGTTCAACTGAGTCGCTAGTGCACATTGGAATGAAATAGGTAGACTTAGTCAACCTATCAACAATTACCCAAACGGCGTCATTACCTTGTTGTGTTCTAGGAAGCCCAACTACAAAATCCATGATAACACACTCCCATTTCCACTCGGCTATCGGTAAGGGTTGTAACAAACCTGCTGGCCTTTGGTGTTCGGCCTTCACTTGTTGACAAGTAAGGCACTTCGATACAAACAAAGCGACATCTCGCTTCATACCCCTCCACCAAAACTGACGACTATGATCGTGATACATTTTAGTGCCTCCGAGATGTACCGCAAGGTGTGAGTGATGGAACTCCCGAAGTACTTCCTCTTTACAAGATTCTGGTACAAACAACTGGTTTAGGTAACGCACACTCAGATCTGAGTGGATGTTCAAACCTTTCTCTACCTTCCCATTGGAAATTCTAACCCGAATGGACTCTACCTCATGGTCCCCTTGTTGTGCCTCTACGACCTTACTAATCAAGGTAGGCTGAGCATTCAAAGTAAATAAGGTAGCACTCTCACTGGACTCACCCAAGTGCAAATCAAACTTGCCAATAACACTTAGCATTTCCCACTCCCGAATGGCCACACTTGCCAAACTACTCATAGATTTTTGACTCAAGGCATCGGCCATTACATTGGCCTTCCCTGGATGATAGTGTAACTCAAATTCATAATCCTCCATAAATTCCATCCATCTCCGTTGATGTAAGTTCAAGTCTTTTTGAGAAAACAAATATTTTAGACTCTTATGATCAGAAAATACCTCAAACTTCTCACCGTACAAGTAATGCCTCCAAATTTGCAACGCAAAAATTGCCGCCGCTAATTCTAAATAATGGGTGGGGTAATTCTTCTCGTGAGTTTTCAATTGTCGTGATCCGTAGGCCACAACTTTTCCCTCTTGCATCAAGACACAACCAAGTCCATCCCCGGACGCATCACAATAGACGGTGTAATCCAAACCCCTTTCCGGAATTATCAAAACCGGTGCTGTAGTCAATCTAGTCTTAAGTTCTTGGAAAGACTTTTCACAAGCTTCGTTCCACACAAACTTGACACCCTTCCTAGTCAACTTAGTCAAAGGTGCAGCCAGTCTAGAGAAGTCCCTTACAAAGCGTCGATAGTATCCTGCTAACCCCAAGAAACTCCGGATCTCAAAAACATTCTTGGGTTGTTCCCAATCTTGTACCGCGTCTATCTTTGAGGAGTCTACAGTCACTGCTTCACTCGACACTACATGCCCTAAAAATTTCATCTCGGTGAGCCAAAACTCGCACTTATCAAATTTGGCATACAAACGGTGCTCCTTAAGTAATTCAAGCACTACCCGTAAGTGAGCCTCATGTTCCTCCTCGGAGGTTGAATAAATTAAGATGTCGTCCACAAAGGCAACTACAAAAAGGTCCAAGTATTCTCGGAAAATTCTATTCATCAAATCCATAAAGGAAGCTGGTGCATTAGTCAACCCAAAAGGCATTACAAGGAATTCATAGTGCCATAACGCGTACGAAAGGCCGTTTTTTGGATGTCCTCCTCCCCGGACTCTCAATTGATGATACCCCGACCTCAAATCTATCTTTGAGAAGCAACGAGACCCTCTAAGTTGGTCAAACAAATCATCTATTCTAGGAAGAGGATACTTGTTCTTAATGGTAACTCGATTCAACTTGCAGTAATTAATACACAATCGCAATGATCCATCCTTCTTCTTCGCAAAGAGAGCCGGTGCTCCCCAAGGCAATGTACTAGGGCGAATGAAGCCCTTGTCTAAAAGTTCTTGGAGTTAAATCTTCAACTCATGCAATTCGGCTGGTGCAAATCTATATGGTGCCATCGAAATTGATGATGTGCTAGGCACTAAGTCAATGGAGAACTCTATCTCCTGGTGGGGTGGCAAACTAGTACGATCCTCAAGAAAGACCTCCGAATATTCACGAACTACCCTTGCTAATTCAACACAGCCTCGTCACTCTCACCATTCAAGAGTGTTGCAAGAAGGCCACTAAGCTTGCTCCTACTATGAGGGTCTAAGACTGGCGGCAAGACCCTATCAACTCAGTTCCCCAGAAAGTAAAAACAATCACCACTTGAGGTGCAAGCTGTAACTCTCTGATGGTAACAATCTATCACAACTCGGTACGAACATAACCAGTCCATGCCTAGAATGACATCAAAACTTGACATGTCTAGCAATACAAAAGCAAATGGAAGTCGACGCCCGACAACTTCTATCTCACAATCACGACACCCCCAGTCTAAATTAATCGTACCCCTAACATGTGACTCTACTCTGAGTGGAGACGTTAACTGTGCCACCTCTAATCCCAATGCAAAAACAAATGCAATAGATATAAATGAATGAGATGCACCTGTGTCTATCAATACGTTAGCCAAAGTATTGCACACAACAAAAATGCCTCGCACAACCGAGGTTCCCGGTAACTGCTCTAGCGCGGTAACAGCATACACACGCCCCTGTGGCCCCTGATGAACTTGCTCCCCTCTCGGAGTATATAGGCCTGGTGTACTAACTGAGCCAAAGTGGCTCCCTGATTAGCTTATGAAGCTTGAGCTGAATGAGCCTGCTGATGGCTTTAAGTCTGCCTCGACCCTGATGCGCCAGATGCGCCTCTAAACTGTGGGCAAGTTCTTTTCATATGCCTTGGCTGACCACACTAGTAATAATTAAACGCTTGTCCCCTATTCTGGGACTGAGATTGACTCTGCGATCGGTTAGGTGGTGGTGGTGACAACACCAACTGCCCTTCTCCGTTTTGTGGGCACGAAAAGGCTTTATCACCCGGCTGGCCACACTTGAAATAAGAAAAGCCACTCTGTGTACTCTTTCCCGGGCCTGCACTAGGCAAAGGAAAAGTAGATCGAGACTGCTGTGGTTAGGACTGGGATGAAAAGGTGCCCCTGCTCTTCTTATTCTGCCTATAGTCTCCTTGAGACTCTTGGCCCCTAGACCTCGAACTCCGAAGCCTCTCCTCCTCAGCTTGCATGGAAACCTCTACATATGCCGCCAACTCTACAAGACGGTCATAGTTCCGAATCATGTTCCCCACAATCTTAAAGAAAATTTTGGTTTGTAACTTTTTCTCGAATTCGATGCAATGGCGCTCTTCCGTTGCCACCAACTCTGGTGCAAATCCAGATAAACTAGAGAAGGTTGCCTCGAACTCAGCTACGGTCATGTCGAGTTGTTTGAGATCCTTGAACTCTTGCCTCAATCTCTCCCTAGCAGCAGGAGGTAAATACTTATCTTGAAAAGCAACTACAAGGGCTTTCCATGTTGGCTCCACTCTACTCTTGGCATACTTCCACCACTGACCCGCATCCTTTTTAAGATAGCAACTCACTAAAGTCACCCTTAGCTCGCTATCATCAATGTGAAGCATCTCAAATGTCTTCACCATTTGCTTGAGCCACTCATTCGCTTTCTTGGGCTCGGGGCCACCATGGAACTCATCCGGTTTAGCCTGCAAAAACTCCGTAGTAAGAAAACTCGCCCTTGACTCTACAATGTTCTCTCGAGCTTGATTCTCCGCTCTCAACAGATTCATGGACTCCCTCAAAGCTCCCGCCATTTCTCGGGCTAGAGCTCCCATTGCGGTTTGACCCACTTGTTCCACTTGTTCGGCCACATTAGCTTGGCCTGACTTTTCTTCTTGCACCGGAACCTCACGGGCTAGCACTTCATGTACACCTCGGCGAGTCCTACCACGCCTCCTGCCTCCCGCCTCTACCACCATGGGTTTGACCTCTTCCTGACATCCTATAAAGGACAACAGAAATGATTTAGCACACTAACCCATACGTGCTCGCAACTTACCTCATACGTCTAATCACAACAATTCTATACATTTCACTACTATATAGAAATTTTAATAACACTCCACATAAGCACTTAGTCATGTAAACACATACGGATTATTCTTTCATGATGAAATTCGTCCCACGAAAAACCAAGAATTCTTAGTAGAACGAGTATTGATCAAGTACCCTTCTAAAAAGACCTCAAGGAATTTAACAGGCGCAAACAACATCCCAAAAGTCCAACCCCATACCCACATAGCCACATAAGCATGTTATCACATAATCACAAAATGTGTAACATCTTCCTATCATGCAATCCATCATGCAACATGAACCCAATGTGGTAAAACCACCACTTCTCACGAGCTCCAAGTATTCGAACCCGGTAGCTCTGATACCAAGTTGTAACGCCCCAATTTTCATTCCTAAATGATAATACAGTAGTCATGGCTCTTTAAAGTAAAACTGATAATAAATTAAATCCTCATACTTGCATTTCATGATGTAAATAGTCTTTATGCGATAATATAATTAATTCAACAACAATGAATTTAAACAACGAATACCCCCAAGAGTTTACAAGTTCCAAGGCTTGAGCTTGATTACACAAACGGTTATTCAAACCCACACATATAAATCCCTTGGCTTGCAATCAGAGTCACAGCAAACGAGCACGCCTTCAGTTAGGCAGAATCACCACATCATTTCTTGCACAAAAATCCCGTAGGGTGAGCATAAAGCCCAGTAGAGAATTCTTAACAAAGTATATACATTTTACACAAGTCTTCAGAGATGGAATGCTTATGCCATGCCATGCCTTTTTGAAAGTAATACACAATTTCAACTTTTGAAAACCAACATGTTCAATGATGTCATGCCATTTCAACTGCTCAACATTTATCCAATTTTATTCGAGGGGCGGTAAATACAACTCTGGTAATCCCTAGGTCAGTGTCTGCAAGTAGACTACATGAGTACTACCAAATTGTCATTTTTACCAGTATCACCTGGAGGGCTCGACACCCATAATCTGTCATTTTTACCAGTATTGACTGGAAGGTTCGACACCTATTCTCTACACTGCCTTTCAAGACTTACCATTGTATTTACCCCAAAACCATTTCATGAAAACTTGTTTCTTAACATTTCTTCCTTAATGCTAGTTTTCAAATCAACTTTCAAAGTTCAATGTAATCAAATGAATTGATATGCCAATGCAACAATTTCTCCATTTCCAACTCTTCCACACAATGCTACCAATGTGATCAAAATTCCCATTTTCTCCTTTCTATGCAATTTCACAAGATGAATAAATATACATTTATTTCAATTCATCCAAGGGATAACATAATTCCCACATTTCAAACATTTCCAACAACTTAGTCATTTCAAGATTATATCAACACTTTTAAATAACAATTTCCAAAACTTCAACAATTATCTTATTCATGGAAAACCATCATTTATATATAATAAATAAACAATTTTCAACCATCATTTATTTTGGCACCGAAAATAAATATAACAACATATTCTAAAGATTTTCAACATGTTTCTTAAAAATTTCCAATTTCTAGATTTTCTCACCAAAAACCATTCATCTTCAAATATTTGAGAAGATCTCACCAAAACATCTTTCCTTCATCAACATAGTTCAAAACCCCCAATTTCTATCTCAAACGATCAAATAGTAAACCCACTTTCAAAATCACTCTTTTTCTTGAAACAACAACCCATTTTCAAAGCAAATCACAGGATGATTTCAAAATCATCTAGATCTTGCAAAAACATATATATAACTCAAAGAATATCCCTACCTCAAGGTTTGATGAAGAAAAGAATGAAACTTTAGAGTCAAAGGATGAGAGGATCTTGGATTTCCACCACACCAAGTGAAGCCCTAGTTCTTGATCTTCAAGATGAGAGGTAGATGATGATGATGATCTTGACCTAAGATTTGCAAGAATCAAAGTATTTTGTTGTTTGAGGAGGTTTTCTAGAGAGAAGAAGGAGAAAAATAGGGTTTAGAGTGAGAGAGAGAAGCCCCAAAATGAGATACAACTTGGCCAAAAAGAGGGCTAAAAACAGGGGTTCGGGCTGCCCAGATTGCCGCACGTGCGACGCCCCTTCCCGCAAGTGTGGAGCGCCTCTTTCCGCACGTGTGGCCCTCCTCCCCGCATGTGCAGCTGTCCCCCGCACCTCATTTCGCACGTGCCTTTTAAGCAGTGTGCAACCCTCTGAAGCCCAAACTTCACCGCACGTGTGGCCTCACACCCCGCACGTGCAGCCTCACTCCCCGCACGTGCGGCCCATCCCCTCGCGTGTGGCCTAAAGCCCCCGCACGTGCGGCCCTGGCCCAGCAAACCAGAATTTTTTGACTCGCTTCCCGGGCGCTCCGGACCTGACCCCGCACTCCCCGGAAGAAAGAAACTTCGACACCGAATAAAACGGGAATATGAATTACATTGAGAAAAACCCTCTGGACAACACAAACCCCAAACACTCAACAAGGTTCCAAATCAACCGACACTCTATTAGGGTAAAACCTAAGTTAAACATAAAGAACAAGATGGGTAACACCTGGGTCATCACACTAAGCTTTTTCTTAAATACTTCACGGAGATACTTCCCATCATATTTTGGTCCTGATAAGGGTTTGATTACCTTTGTAGCTTGAGGAAATAGAGAGCTGTTTCTCTTGAAGTGTTAACATGTTAATACTTCCACTACATAGTATCATCACCATTGAATGGAAAAACAAAAGAATCCACAAAATAATTTTTATAACTAATATTGGTATGTGTTTTAGTTTGAAACAACATGATAAAAACTACTATATATAATATTTTGTATGAAAATTTTATACAAAATTTTTTAATTGTTTGTAATTATTACCTCTCTTGTGGCAATATTTTGGGACAATTGTCAAGGTAAAAGTCTTTAATATCTTTAGCTGGAAACATTGGGTGATTATTTTCGTTTAGAGCAGTTAACATAACAGTCACAAGACTGCCAGTGCTTGTTCCGGCAATCACATCAAAATAGTCCACAGTTCTTTCATCCTCACCATCCAGCTTTTGCATCATGACCAAACCATTTTGGAGTTATTAGCACATAAAAGATTATAACCACCACTACCATCCTAAAAAAGAAAAATAGTATTTATCATAATAAATTTCACAATTCTTTTCCTCTTTTATGTACATTAACATAATAATTATTATAGGTACATACTATTGGGGATTTAGATACTAAAACACTTGAATAGAAAATTAACTTGCACAAAATATACCTAGTAAAATCATGAAATCAATAAACAAAAAAAATATAAGTATATTAAGTCACTTTGGATTGTTGATAAATATATTGATGTGAATTCGCTGATTTAGTATTGAATTGATTAAATTAGGATGATAGAAAATGTTTTTGGAAAACTATTGCTCATTGAATTCTGTAAAAATTAATTACTGATCGGTGATAAAATTTATCACTGCATATTTAACTAATTACAAATTTTATCATTAATTTGCAAATATTTTTCTAAATATACACAGACATGTAAATTTCTCTAAATTTTTTCATTCAATCATTACTTTCTCTCCTAACAACCATGCTATGTACAAAAGAAAAATATTTTAAAAATTGTTTAAAATTTAAATTTGTGCAATATATTTGAACATTAGTGGGGATATATGGATCACACCACAAATGAACATACATTTCAATTATATATATTTGCACACACATTGTGTGTACGGCCATTACTAATATATATATTATGTAACATTGCAAATCTCATAGTTCATACCATATGTACACAACCATTAAAAAAAAGAAAAAAGAAATTAAAAAGAGTTAATACCGGAAGCTGGGATTCAAGGTAAGTGAGGATAATGACAGGATTGATTCCTCGAATGCCACCTCCATCAGTGCTAAGAATAGTTATCAAGTTCCCATTAAAAAAAAGAAAAAGGAAATTAAAAAAAAGATAAAAGAAATTAAAAAGAGTTAATACCGGAAGCTGGGATTTAAGGTAAGTGAGGAGAATGACAGGATTGATTCCTCGAATGCCACCTCCATCAGTGCTAAGAATAGTTATCAAGTTCCCATTAGTTGGGGCCTAGATTTGAGGTCGAGATTGTGCTACTACCGCCTCCATTTTCAAAACTAATTTTATAAAACAGAATAATGTTTGTGTTTATTTTGCACAATGATCAAATGACTGGATTAGGAATATATAAGAGGAGCTTTTTGAAGTTTGATATGTTTGATTTTCACAATAAGCTAGGTTGCCTATTTATAGTCCTCTCCATCGAGCCCCAAAGAAACTTCCTCGTACCCTCCTATTGTTACCTACATATGTTGTAACAACCCTCACTTCATCTTAGTCATGCTCTCATGCATTTATATGATTTTGTCTTGTTAAGCTTATATTTCAAATCTTGTCTTTGTTTTGCTTAAGTGTTACTGCATGCTTTGTTCCTTGCTTGGTGTGAGTTTAGCCGAGGTCATCCTAAGCCTGGGTCGCACTTTTGAATCTCTTATACCTAGGATTATCTTGGAATCTTCTGGTTAACCTCCACTCGCACCTTGGCATATTGGCCGAGATGTCACTATCTAGGCCGAGGTGTTCATCACCAAGGCCGAGATGTTACCCTTGCACCTAGTGATCTTGTTCCTGGATTGGTATGACCTAGACCGAGGCGTGGCACATCTAGGCCGAGGTGTGGCACAGCTAAGTCAAGTGTTGTCCTTCCTAGCCGAGATCATTGAGACCTTACTTGCCGAAGCTTTGTCCTTAGCCGAGATCATTACCTGCCGGAGTGCCTATGCTATCTTGCTTGTTGAACACACTTTGTCATAGTCTTGTCTTTTCACTCAGTCACCTTTTTGAGAAGAGCCAACCAGCCGATGCCACGTGTCCTAGCATAGGGTTAAGTCGGTGAGCTGTTGAGAAACACATCATTTTGTATCATATCCTTGTCTTTTAGAGAGAGAGGCTCTAGGAAGAAGAATGAAGAGTTCTTAGAGAGGGAATAGATTTCCAAGCTTGATCTTCACACCTTGAGCCGTAAGATTCATGTCTTGAGGTTAGAATCTTGATCTACTCTTGTTGTTCTTATTGTTCATCTAGCTGCATTGCATGATCGAGCACGATTTGTAAGCCATGCATTGATTTAAAGTTTGGTTTTAGAAAGAGAAAGTGATATTCATGTGCTCTTGAATAAAAGCCTTGTTTGATCCGAAAGCTTGCATCAACGCTCACGTTTTTGTGTTTGTCTTCATAAGATCTTCAAGTATGGGTACCCAGGTCCATGTTTTCGAACTCATCTCATGAAATCCCAGATTTCGTAATAACAAGTTGTGATTGAGCATTCATGTTTTTCATATTCTTCATGTTCATGTTCTTCATGTTCTTCAGCAGAGGGAAACCCAGATTTTCTCGACTTCATTTTCTTGAATGTGGCCATTGGGACCACACCTCGGCAAGGAGGTGTGGGACCTCGGTCAAGACCTGGTTGGTACCCATTATGTCTTCCCGAGATGAGAAACAGTGTTTTGTTTTGGTCCGACTTAGTTTTGAAGGAATATCGAGATCATTTTTATTCATATAAAGCTTGTTTGAGAGTGCATTCAATAGACTATGCCATGTGTTTGTAGGACTTGGACTCTTGCTTTGACCCCGACGTTTGAAGAACTATGTGAGTGGTATTTTTAATAAAGCTATGTTATGATATTTGATAAAGCTTTGCCTTCCTTGTTTTGGAAAAGTATTTGTTAAGCATGAATGACTATCCCTATTTTGTGTATCAAGTATTAGCTTTGGTTTTGATAACATTCTTGACAAGTCCGTACGTGCTAAGGGACTATAAGCATTTGTAGCACAAGTCCGTATGTCCTAAGGGACTATAAGCATTTGTAGCACAAGTCTGTACGTGCTAAGGGACTATAAGCATTTGTAGCACAAGTTCGTACGTGCTAAGGGACTATAGGCATTTGTAGCGCAAGTCCGTACGTGCTAAGGGACTATAAGCACTTGTAGCACAAGTCCGTACGTGCTAGGGGACTCTAAGCATTTGTAGCACAAGTCCGTACGTGCTAGGGGACTCTAAACTTTTGTAGCACCTTTGATTATGTCATCCCTTGTATTATTGATGCTAGTAAGCATCCCTTGAGACTTGAAAGATTTTTAGATGAACTTGATTTGTCCTTTGATTTCGTACAAGATATGATGTGTTTTGGCTTGATACAGATTTCGGATATCATTCATGCAAACCTCTTTATTGATTATATCATTCACTGAGTATCCAACCTCACCCTCTTTATATATATATATAGGTGATGAGCAGGACGACGGTGACGCCTAGATGCGTTTGGCATGATGTTTTGGATTCAAACTTTTGATAGCATCTTGAAGACTATGCTTCTTGGCTTATGATTCATTGTATTTGGCATATGTCACCTTGAGAAGCCTTTTGATCAAGATGAATTATGTACTTATTCATTTGTATTCAAGTTGTAAGACCTCGATATGATGTATGTCATTTCATTTGATTTATGCACAGCTCTTATGGACTAATTAGAATTATATTGTTGCTTCTGCACATGTAAGCCCCATATGTATACTCTGTTTATGTGTGAATCTTTGCAAGTTGGCCTTTGGTATTCTCGGATTATTGGCCATCATGGTACCATTCTGCTAGGGGCGGAATGGGTTCGTGACAGATTGGTATCAGAGCACAATTTCCTTACAGTACGTTTATTCACACACTTTGAGTCCTAAAGAGCATAGGATGTCCTTTAGAATGATGTTAGGATTGTATCATATTGCTTGCTACTTGACAAAGTGTGCATCATCTCGGTATAACTATTTGTTACTTGCATACATGTTTATTTGCTCATTTTGTTTTAAAGCCATATTTTGCATACTCCTAGCATCATGAGAAGGGGTAGACCTCCAGTTGGCCGAGATCATTCTGAAGACAGATTAGACAGACTAGAGAGATTGGTCGAAGGTGTGGTTCGGGAGTTGAGACAGCCTAGGCCACAAGACACCAGTACCACCTCTACTGAGGCCAAGCATACAAACAGCCGACATACAGCTCCGCCTCCACCTCCTCCAGTACCACAAGTGCCCCCACAGCCAGCTTTATATGGGGACGGCACCATAGCCTTGATTAGAGAGTTTAAAAAGATGAAACCGCTGAGGTTCCAAGGGGTTATAGAGCCGATGAAGGCCGAGGCATGGGTTTTGGAAATGGAGAAGTTATTCGAGATTTTTCATAGCACCGACACCCAAAAGGTGTCACTAGCAGCATTCACGTTGGACGACGACGCACGAAGATGGTGGATGATGGTCTGAGAAGGCAACCCAGGTTTGAGTTGGGCTAGATTTTTGGAGTTGTTTTACAATAAACATTTTCCCGTCAGTGTCTGAGACCACA
Source organism: Camellia granthamiana (assembly GCA_036172215.1). NCBI lineage: Eukaryota > Viridiplantae > Streptophyta > Magnoliopsida > Ericales > Theaceae > Camellia > Camellia granthamiana. Next base: position 32,217,065 of record CM069904.1, on the reverse strand, counting down.
AGACCACAGAGTTCCAGACTCTGACACAAGGAAACAAGACAGTGGCGGAATACGACCGTGCTTTTACCGAGTTGGCAAGATATGCGCCTCACATGGTCGATGACGAATACAGAAAAGCTAGGAAGTTTGAAAGTGGGTTACGTGGACCGATACAGGATCGAGTTAACATGCTCAACATGCCGACTTACGCCGGAGTGTTAGACCAGGCCATCTTAGCAGAAGCTAACTTGAACCGATACCAGAGCTCAAGAGAGAGCCAGAGGAAGAGGCAGAATTATGATAATCGCCGAGTCCCGTTTAATGCCAAGAACAAGCCGAATATGGGCTGTTCCAGCAACTCAAATCAGGGAGGAGATACTAAGCCGATGTGTGCAAGTTATGGGAAACCGCATTCTGGAGTTTGTCGTTGGGCGTCTGGAGCTTGTTTTGAGTGTGGTGAGATAGGTCATCGTGTGAAAGACTGTCCGAAGGCAAAGGTTGACGATGGTAAGAAAAATGGGAACACTTCGGGCTCTACACAGAAGAACAACATCGGAAAGGTGCAGGCGAGGCAGGGCAGAGTTTTTGCATTAGTGCCAGGAGACACCCAGAGTGCCGAGACAGTAGTGTCAGGTACCCTTCCAATTTGCTCTCAAGATGCATATATATTGATTGATTCGGGTTCTACGCATTCATTTGTATCTGCTAAATTTGCCGAGAAGTTAAATAGAGAACTAAAACCCCTTGATTATGTGTTATCTGTATCTACTCCATTTGGGAGAACCATGACTGTTTCATCCGTTTATAAGGCATGTGTTGTTGTGATTGAGGATGTAGAATTATTTGTTGATTTAATGCCATTGAACATAACCCACTTTGATGTCATATTGGGAATGGATTGGCTAGTAGGGAATCATGCATCCATTAACTGCATCTCCAAAAGTGTCACATTGAAACCCCCAAACCTAGCTGAGGTTACGTTCCAGGGTAAGGGAGTAGTATCCCCACCTTACTTGATCTCATCCATGAAGGCCTATAAATTGATTCAAAAAGGGTGTCAAGGTTATTTGTGTAGTATACTAAACAATCCGAGTGGAAACGTTGAATTGGCCGGCATCCCGGCTGTTGAGGAATTCCCCGACGTCTTCGCAAATGACTTGCCTGGCTGCTTTGTCGATAGAGAAATAGAGTTTACTGTTGACGTCATGTCGGGAACCCAGCCTATCTCCAAAACACCTTATAGAATGGCCCCAGCCGAGCTTAAGGAGTTGAAGCTGCAGTTACAAGAGTTGTTAGATAAGGGCTTCATTAGGCCGAGCACTTCACCTTGGGGAGCACCAGTCCTATTTGTTAAGAAAAAGGATGGTACACTTCGTCTTTGTATTGATTACCGAGAACTGAACAAGGTGACCATTAAGAACAAGTATCCATTGCCGAGGATTGATGATCTGCTTGATCAATTACAAGGAGCGCGAGTCTTTTCAAAAATTGATCTCAGGTCGGGCTACCATCAGCTGAAGGTTAAGGCCGAGGACATTGAGAAAACTGCTTTTCGAACAAGATATGGCCACTACGAATTTTTTGTGATGCCTTTTGGAGTGACTAATGCTCCCGCAGCATTCATGGACTTGATGAACAGAGTCTTCAAGCCCTACCTGGATGAATTTGTGATTGTCTTCATCGACGATATATTGATCTACTCCAAGAGTGAAGCTGAGCATGAGAAGCACCTGAGACTTGCCCTACAGGTTCTGAGAGATAGAAGATTATATGCCAAGCTTAGCAAGTGTGAGTTTTGGCTTTCCAGCATTTCATTTTTGGGGCATGTGATTAATGAAGAGGGTATTTCGGTTGATCCTAGCAAGGTTGAAGCCGTTGTGAATTGGCCGAGGCCGACTAATGTGTCCGAGGTCCGTAGTTTTCTGGGTTTGGCAGGTTATTACAAAAAGTTTGTGAAGGACTTTTCAAAGATTGCAATATCTTTGACGCAACTAACTCTGAAAGGAGTGACGTATGAATGGACCGAGGATAGGGAATCAGCCTTCCAGGAGCTAAAGACGAGGTTAGTCACAGCACCAGTTCTTGTACTGCCGACAAGTAATGAGGAATTCCAGATTTATAGTGATGCTTCTTATAAGGGTTTAGGATGTGTGTTAATGCAAGGGGGTAAAGTCATAGCATATGCATCGCGTCAATTGAAACCTCATGAAAAGAATTATCCTACCCATGATTTAGAACTAGCAGCCATAGTGTTTGCCTTGAAGATTTGGCGTCATTACTTGTATGGAGCCTCTTGCCAAGTCTTCACAGATCACAAGAGTTTGAAGTACTTATTCACTCAGAAGGAGTTAAACATGAGGCAGAGAAGATGGCTTGAATTATTGAAAGATTACGACATGCAGATTCAGTATCATCTAGGTAAAGCAAACTCAGTGGCCGACGCGTTGAGCAGGAAGTTGGTTGGGAATTTAGCCTGCTTGTCAACGATTTTAGTAGAGCCGACTATCATTGAGGAAGTGAAAACCAGACAGATGGAAGACAGGTTCTTCAGGAAGGTGATCGATGAGATTGTCACTAAGCCGAGGTTAGGGTATACCATTGAGAATCAGGTACTTAAGTTTGAAGGAAGAGTGTGCGTGGCCGACGTCCCAGAGTTGAAAAGGAAAATTTTACAGGAAGCCCATGGTTCCAAATTTGCCGTTCATCCAGGAACTACCAAGATGTACCAGGACGTGAGGCAGACTTTTTGGTGGCCAAATATGAAAAGAGAGATAGCCAAGTTCGTATCCCATCGTCTATATTGTCAACAAGTGAAAGCCGAAAATCAGAGACCGGCAGGACTTTTTCAACTTTTGTCAATTCCAGAGTGGAAATGGGAACACATCTCCATGGATTTTGTTGTCGGGTTACCAAGGTCACAAAAAGGTAGGGATGCGGTTTGGGTTATAGTTGACAGATTAACTAAGTCAGCACACTTCTTGCCCGTTCAGACTACTTTCAACGCTGACCGACTTGCTATGTTGTATATGAACGAGATTCTTAGGGTTCACGGAGTGCCGAAGTCCATTGTTTCAGACCGAGATCCGAAGTTCGTTTCCAGATTTTGGCAGAGTCTACAAAGAGCTTTGGGGACCGAGTTCAGGTTTAGCACAGCTTTTCATCTCCAGACCGATGGGCAGACAGAGAGAACAAATCAGACACTTGAGGATATGCTCAGATTTTGTGTGTTGGACTTCAAGGGAAGTTGGGAAGTGCATCTACCATTAGTAGAATTTGCCTATAACAACAGCTATCAAGCTAGCATTGGCATGGCGCCGTATGAAGCTTTGTATGGAAGGAAGTGCAGATCGCCGATATGTTGGACCGAGGTAGGAGACAAAGCTTTGATTGGTCCCGAGCTAGTTCAAGTTACAACCGAAAAGATTAAGCTCATTCGACAAAGGATCAAAACTGCTCAGAGTCGACAGAAGAGCTATGCCGACCAGAGAAGAAGAGAGTTGGAATTCGAAGTTGGGGATCATGTATTCCTGAAAGTTTCGCCGATGAAAGGAGTTTCAAGATTTGGGAAGAAAGGTAAATTAGCACCTCGCTACATTGGGCAGTTTGAAATTCTTGAGAAAGTTAATTCCGTCGCTTACAGACTTGCTTTGCCACCAGAGTTAAGCCAAGTCCACAATGTGTTTCATATTTCGATGTTGAGAAAATATGTTCGGGATCCACTGCACGTGATTGATCATTTTGGGATTGTGGTTAGTGAAGATTTAGGCTACGAAGAGAGGCCAATACGGATTCTTGATAGGCAAGTGAAACGGTTTTAAGGAACAAATCGATATCGATGGTGAAAATCGAATGGAATGAGCATTACGGCAAGGATGCTACATGGGATATGGAAGAAGAGATGAAAGTCCGATATCCGGAATTGTTTTCGGGTCAAGGTAACTCAAGTTTGGGGACCAAACTTCTTTAAGGGGGGTAGGATGTAACGACCCTCACTTCATCTTAGTCATGCTCTCATGCATTTATATGATTTTGTCTTGTTAAGCTTGCATTTCAAATCTTGTCTTTGTTTTGCTTAAGTGTTACTGCATGCTTTGTTCCTTGCTTGGTGTGAGTTTAGCGAGGTCATCCTAAGCCTGGGTCGCACCTTTGAATCTCTTATACCTAGGACTATCTTGGAATCTTTTGGTTAACCTCCACTCGCACCTTGGCATATTGGCCGAGATGTCACTATCTCGGCCGAGGTGTTCATCACCGAGGCCGAGATGTGTATTATCTAGGCCGAGATGTTACCCTTGCACCTAGTGATCTTGTTCCTGGATTGGTATGACCTAGACCGAGGTGTGGCACATCTAGGCCGCGGTGTGGCACAGCTAAGTCAAGTGTTGTCCTTCTTAGCCAAGATCATTGAGACCTTACTTGCCAAAGCTTTGTCCTTAGCCGAGCTCATTACCTGCCGGAGTGCCTATGCCATCTTGCTTGTTGAACACACTTTGTCATAGTCTTGTCTTTTCACTCAGTCACCTTTTTTAGAAGAGCCAACCAGCCGATGCCACGTGTCCCAGCAGAGGGTTAAGTCGGTGAGCTGTTGAGAAACACATCATTTTGTATCATATCCTTGTCCTTTAGAGAGAGAGGCTCTAGGAAGAAGAAGGAAGAGTTCTTAGAGAGGGAATAGATTTCCAAGCTTGATCTTCACACCTTGAGCCGTTAGATTCGTGTCTTGAGGTTAGAATCTTGATCTACTCTTATTATTCTTATTGTTCATCTAGCTGCATTACATGATCGAGCACGATTTGTAAGCCATGCATTGATTTAAAGTTTGGTTTTAGAAAGAGAAAGTGATATTCATGTGTTCTTGAATAAAAGCCTTGTTTGATCCGAAAGCTTGCATCAAGGCTCATGTTTTTCTGTTTGTCTTCATAAGATCTTCAAGTATGGGTACCCAGGTCCATGTTTTCGAACTCATCTCATGAAATCCTAGATTTCGTAATAACAAGTTGTGATTGAGCATTCACGTTTTTCATATTGTTCATGTTCATGTTCTTCATGTTCTTCAGCAGAGGGAAACCCAGATTTTCCCGACTTCATTTTCTTGAATGTGGCCATCGGGACCACACCTCGGCAAGGAGGTGGGGAACCTCGGCCAAGACCTGGCTGGTACCCATTATGTTTTCCTGAGATGAGAAATAGTGTTTTGTTTTGGTCCGACTTAGTTTTGAAGGAGTGCCGAGATCATTTGCCTTCATATAAAGCTTGTTTGAGAGTGCATTCAATAGACTATGCCATGTGTTTGTAGGACTTGGACTCTTGCTTTGACCCCGATGTTTGAAAAACTTTGTGAGTGGTATTTTTAATAAAGCTATGTTATGACATTTGATAAAGCTTTGCCTTGCTTGTTTTGGAAACGTTTTTGTTAAGCATGAATGACTATCCCTATTTTGTGTATCAAGTATTAGCTTTGGTTTTGATAACATTCTTGACAAGTCCGTACGTGCTAAGGGACTATAAGCATTTGTAGCACAAGTCCGTACGTGCTAAGGGACTATAAGCATTTGTAGCACAAGTCCGTATGTGCTAAGGGACTATAAGCACTTGTAGCACAAGTCCGTACGTGCTAGGGGACTCTAAGCATTTGTAGCACAAGTCCGTACGTGCTAGGGGACTCTAAACTTTTGTAGCACCTTTGATTATGTCATCCCTTATATTATTGATGCTAGTAAGCCTCCCTTGAGACTTGAAAGATTTTTAGATGAACTTGATTTGTCCTTTGATTTCGTACAAGATATGATGTGTTTTGGCTTGACAAAAATTTTGGATATCATTCATGCAAACCCCTTTATTGATTATATCATTCACTGAGTATCCAACATCACCCTCTCTATATATATGTAGGTGATGAGCAGGACGGCAGTGACGCCTAGATGCGTTTGGCATGATGTTTTGGATTCATACTTTTGATAGCATCTTGAAGACTATGCTTCTTAGCTTATGATTCATTGTATTTTGCATATGTCACCTTGAGAAGCCTTTTGATCAAGATGTATTATGTACTTATTCATTTGTATTCAAGTTGTAAGACCTCGATATGATGTATGTCATTTCATTTGATTTATGCACAGCTCTTATGGACTAATTAGAATTAAATTGTTGCTTCTGCACATGTAAGCCCCATATGTGTACTCTGTTTGTGTGTGAATCTTTGTAAGTTGGCCTTTGGTATTATCGGATTACTGGCCATCATAGCACCATTCTACTAGGGGCGGAATGGGGTTGTGACAGTTTGGTATCAGAGCACAATTTCCTTATAGTACGTTTATTTACACACTTTGAGTCCTAAAGAGCATAGGATGTCCCTTAGAATGATGTTAGGATTGTATCATATTGCTTGCTACTTGACAAAGTGTGCATCATCTCGGCGTACCTATTTGTTACTTGCATACATGTTTATTTGCTCATTTTGTTTTAAAGCCATATTTTGCATACTCCTAGCATCATGAGAAGGGGTAGACCTCCAGTTGGCCGAGATCATTCTGAAGACTGATTAGACAGACTAGAGAGATTGGTCGAAGGTTTGGTTCGGGAGTTAAGACAGCCTAGACCACAAGACACTAGTACCACCTCGACTCAGGCCGAACATACAAACGGCCGACATACAGCTCTGCCTCCACCTCCTCCAGTACCACAAGTGCCCCACAGCCAGCTTTATATGGGGACGGCACAATAGCCTTGATCAGAGAGTTTAAAAAGATGAAACCGCCGAGGTTCCAAGGGGGTATAGAGCCGATGAAGGCCGAGGCATGGGTTTTGGAAATGGAGAAGTTATTCGAGATTTTTCCCAGCACCGACGCCCAGAAAATGTCATTAGCAGCATTCACGTTGGACGACGACACACGAAGATGGTGGATGATGGTCTAAGAAAGCAACCCAGGTTTGACTTGGGCTAGATTTTTGAAGTTGTTTTACAATAAACATTTTCCCGTCAGTGTCCGAGACCGCAAGACCACAGAGTTCCAGACTCTGACACAAGGAAACAAGACAGTGGCGGAATACGACCGTGCTTTTACCGAGTTGGCAAGATATGCGCCTCACATGGTCGATGACGAATACAGAAAAGCTAGGAAGTTTGAAAGTGGGTTACGTGGACCGATACAGGATCGAGTTAACATGCTCAACATGCCGACTTACGCCAGAGTGTTAGACCAGGCCATCTTAGCAGAAGCTAACTTGAACCGATACCAGAGTTCAAGAGAGAGCCAGAGGAAGAGGCAGAATTATGATAATCGCCGAGTCCCGTTTAATGCCAAGAAGAAGCCGAATATGGGCGGTTCCAGCAACTCAAATCAGGGAGGAGATACTAAGCTGATGTGTGCAAGTTATGGGAAACCGCATTCTGGAGTTTGTCGTTGGGCGTCTAGAGCTTGTTCTGAGTGTGGTGAGATAGGTCATCGTGTGAAAGACTGTCCGAAGGCAAAGGTTGACGATGGTAAGAAAAATGGGAACACTTCGGGCTCTACACCGAAGAACAACGTCGAAAAGGCGCAGGCGAGGCAGGGCAGAGTTTTTGCATTAGTGCCAGGAGACACCCAGAGTGCTGAGACAGTAGTGTCAGGTACCCTTCCAATTTGCTCTCAAGATGCATATATATTGATTGATTCGGGTTCTACGCATTCATTTGTATCTGCCAAATTCGCCGGGAAATTAAATAGAGAACTAGAACCCCTTGATTATGTGTTATCTGTATCTACTCCATCTAGGAGAACCATGACTGTTTCATCCGTTTATAAGGCATGTGTTGTTGTGATTGAGGATGTAGAATTATTTGTTGATTTAATGCCATTGAACATAACCCACTTTGATGTCATATTGGGAATGGATTGGCTAGTAGGGAATCATGCATCCATTAACTGCGTCTCCAAAAGTGTCACATTGAAACCCCCAAACCTAGCTGAGGTTACGTTCCAGGGTAAGGGAGTAGTATCCCCACCTTACTTGATCTCATCCATGAAGGCCTATAAATTGATTCAAAAAGGGTGTCAAGGTTATTTGTGTAGTATACTAAACAATCCGAGTGGAAACGTTGAATTGGCCGGCATCCCGGTTGTTGAGGAATTCCCCGACGTCTTCCCAAATGACTTGCCTGGCTACTTTGTCGATAGACAAATAGAGTTTACTGTTGACGTCATGTCGGGAACCCAGCCTATCTCCAAAACACCTTATAGAATGGCCCCAGCCGAGCTTAAGGAGTTGAAGCTGCAGTTACAAGAGTTGTTAGATAAGGGCTTCATTAGGCCGAGCACTTCACCTTGGGGAGCACCAGTCCTATTTGTTAAGAAAAAGGATGGTACACTTCGTCTTTGTATTGATTACCGAGAACTGAACAAGGTGACCATTAAGAACAAGTATCCATTGCCGAGGATTGATGATCTGCTTGATCAATTACAAGGAGCGCGAGTCTTTTCAAAAATTGATCTCAGGTCGGGCTACCATCAGCTGAAGGTTAAGGCCGAGGACGTTGAGAAAACTGCTTTTCGAACAAGATATGGCCACTACGAATTTTTGGTGATGCCTTTTGGAGTGACTAATGCTCCCGCAGCGTTCATGGACTTGATGAACAGAGTCTTCAAGCCCTACCTGGATAAATTTGTGGTTGTCTTCATCGACGATATATTGATCTACTCCAAGAGTGAAGCTGAGCATGAGAAGCACCTGAGACTTGCCCTACAGGTTCTGAGAGATAGAAGATTATATGCCAAGCTTAGCAAGTGTGAGTTTTGGCTTTCCAGCATTTCATTTTTGGGGCACGTGATTAATGAAGAGGGTATTTCGGTTGATCCTAGCAAGGTTGAAGCCGTTGTGAATTGGCCGAGGCCGACTAATGTGTCTGAGGTCTGTAGTTTTCTAGGTTTGGCAGGTTATTACAGAAAGTTTGTGAAGGACTTTTCAAAGATTGCAATACCTTTGACGCAACTAACTCAGAAAGGAGTGGCGTATGAATGGACCGAGGATAGGGAATCAGCTTTCCAGGAGCTAAAGACGAGGTTAGTCACAGCACCAGTTCTTGTACTGCCGACAAGTAATGAGGAATTCCAGATTTATAGTGATGCTTCTTATAAGGGGTTGGGATGTGTGTTAATGCAAGGGGGTAAAGTCATAGCATATGCATCGCGTCAATTGAAACCTCGTGAAAAGAATTATCCTACCCATGATTTAGAACTAGCAGCTGTAGTGTTTGCCTTGAAGATTTGGCGTCATTACTTGTATGGAGCCTCTTGCCAAGTCTTCACAGATCACAAGAGTTTGAAGTACTTATTCACTCAGAAGGAGTTAAACATGAGGCAAAGAAGATGGCTTGAATTATTGAAAGATTACGACATGCAGATTCAGTATCATCTAGGTAAAGCAAACTCAGTGGCCGATGCGTTGAGCAGGAAGTTGGTTGGGAATTCAGCTTGCTTGTCAATGATTTCAGTAGAGCCGACTATCATTGAGGAAGTGAAAACCAGACAGATGGAAGACAGGTTCTTCAGGAAGGTGATCGATGAGATTGTCACTAAGCCGAGGTCAGGGTATACCATTGAGAATCAGGTACTTAAGTTTGAAGGAAGGGTGTGCGTGGCCGACGTCCCAGAGTTGAAAAGGAAAATTTTACAGGAAGCCCATGGTTCCAGATTTGTCGTTCATCCAGGAAATACCAAGATGTACCAGGACGTGATGCAGACTTTTTGGTGGCCAAATATGAAAAGAGAGATAGCCGAGTTCGTATCCCATTGTCTATATTGTCAACAAGTGAAAGCCGAACATCAGAGACCAGCAGGACTTCTTCAACCTTTGTCAATTCTAGAGTGGAAAGGGGAACACATCTCCACGGATTTTGTTGTCGGGTTGCCAAGGTCACAAAAAGGTAGGGATGCGGTTTGGGTTATAGTTGACAGATTAACTAACTCGGCACACTTCTTGCCCGTTCAGACTACTTTCAATGCTGACCGACTTGCTATGTTGTATATGAACGAGATTGTTAGGCTTCACGGAGTGCCGATGTCCATTGTTTCAAACCGAGATCCGAAGTTCGTTTCCAGATTTTGGCAGAGTCTACAAAGAGCTTTGGGGACCGAGTTGAGGTTTAGCACAGCTTTTCATCTCCAGACCGATGGGCAGACAGAGAGAACAAATCAGACACTTGAGGATATGCTCAGACTATGTGTGTTGGACTTCAAGGGAAGTTGGGAAGTGCATCTACCATTAGTAGAATTTGCCCACAACAACAGCTATCAAGCCAGCATTGGCATGGCACCGTATGAAGCTTTGTATGGAAGGAAGTGCAGATCGCCGATATGTTAGACCGAGGTAGGAGACAAAGCTTTGATTGGTCCCGAGCTAGTTCAAGTTAAAACCGAAAAGATTAAGCTCATTCGACAAAGGATCAAAACTGCTCAGAGTCGACAAAAGAGCTATGCCGACCAGAGAAGAAGAAAGTTGGAATTCGAAGTTGGGGATCATGTATTCCTGAAAGTTTCGCCGATGAAAGGAGTTTCAAGATTTGGGAAGAAAGGTAAATTAGCACCTCGCTACGTCGGGCCGTTTGAAATTCTTGAGAAAGTTAATTCCGTCGCTTACAGACTTGCTTTGCCGCCAGAGTTAAGCCAAGTCCACAATGTGTTTCATATTTCGATGTTGAGAAAATATGTTCGGGATCCACTGCACGTGATTGATCATTTTGGGATTGTGGTTAGTGAAGATTTAGGCTACGAAGAGAGGCCGATACGGATTCTTGATAGGCAAGTGAAACGGTTTTAAGGAACAAATCGATATCGATGGTGAAAATCGAATGGAAGGAGCATTACGGCAAGGATGCTACATGGGAGATGGAAGAAGAGATGAAAGTCCGATATCCGGAATTGTTTTCGGGTCAAGGTAACTCAAGTTTGGGGACCAAACTTCTTTAAGGGGGGTAGGATGCAACAACCCTCACTTCATCTTAGTTATGCTCTCATGCATTTATATGATTTTGTCTTGTTAAGCTTGCATTTCAAATCTTGTCTTTGTTTTGCTTAAGTGTTACTGCATGCTTTGTTCCTTGCTTGATGTGAGTTTAGCCGAGGTCATCCTAAGCCTGGGTCGCACTTTTGAATCTCTTATACCTAGGACTATCTTAGAATCTTTTGGTTAACCTCCACTCGCACCTTGGCATATTGGCCGAGATGTCACTATCTAGGCCGAGGTGTTCATCACCAAGGCTGAGATGTGTATTATCTAGGCCGAGATGTTGCCCTTGCACCTAGTGATCTCGTTCCTGGATTGGTATGACCTAGACCGAGGTGTGGAATATCTAGGCCGAGGTGTGGCATAGCTAAGTCAAGTGTTGTCCTTCTTAGCCGAGATCATTGAGACCTTAGTTGCCGAAGCTTTGTCCTTAGTCGAGATCATTACCTGCCAGAGAGCCTATGCCATCTTGCTTGTTGAACACACTTTGTCATAGTCTTGTCTTTTCACTCAGTCACCTTTTTGAGAAGAGCCAACCAGCCGATGCCACGTATCCCAGCAGAGGGTTAAGTCGGTGAGCTGTTGAGAAACACATCATTTTGTATCATAGCCTTGTCTTTTAGGGAGAGAGGCTCTAGGAAGAAGAAGGAAGAGTTCTTAGAGAGGGAATAGATTTCTAAGCTTGATCTTCGCACCTTGAGCCGTTAGATTCGTGCCTTGAGCTTAGAATCTTGATCAACTCTTGTTGTTCTTATTGTTCATCTAGCTGCATTGCATGATCGAGCATGATTTGTAAGCCATGCATTGATTTAAAGTTTGGTTTTAGAAAGAGAAAGTGATATTCATGTGTTCTTGAATAAAAGCCTTGTTTGATCCGAAAGCTTGCATCAAGGCTCATGTTTTTGTGTTTGTCTTCATAAGATCTTCAAGTATGGGTACCCAGGTCCATGTTTTCGAACTCATCTCATGAAATCCCAGATTTCGTAATAACAAGTTGTGATTGAGCATTCATGTTTTTCATATTCTTCATGTTCATGTTCTTCATGTTCTTCAGCAGAGGGAAACCCATATTTTCCCGACTTCATTTTCTTGAATGTGGCCATCGGGACCACACCTCGGCAAGGAGGTGCGGGACGTCGGCCAAGACCTGGTTAGTACCCATTATATTTTCCTGAGATGAGAAACAGTGTTTTGTTTTGGTCCGACTTAGTTTTGAAGGAATGCCGAGATCATTTGCATTCATATAAAGCTTGTTTGAGAGTGCATTCAATAGACTATGCCATGTGTTTGTAGGACTTGGACTTCTGCTTCGACCCCAACGTTTGAAGAACTATGTGAGTGGTATTTTTAATAAAGCTATGTTATGACATTTGATAAAGCTTTGCCTTGCTTGTTTTGGAAAAGTATTTGTTAAGCATGAATGACTATCCCTATTTTGTGTATCAAGTATTAGCTTTGGTTTTGATAACATTCTTGACAAGTCCGTACGTGCTAATGGACTATAAGCATTTGTAGCACAAGTCCGTATGTGCTAAGGGACTATAAGCACTTGTAGCGCAAGTCCATACGTGCTAAGGGACTATAAGCACTTGTAGCACAAGTCCGTACGTGCTAGGGGACTCTAAGCATTTGTAGCACAAGTCCGTACGTGCTAGGGGACTCTAAACTTTTGTAGCACCTTTGATTATGTCATCCCTTGTATTATTGATGCTAGTAAGCATCCCTTGAGACTTGAAAGATTTTTAGATGAACTTGATTTGTCCTTTGATTTCGTACAAGATATGATGTGTTTTGGCTTGATAAAGATTTCGGATATCATTCATGCAAACCCCTTCATTGATTATATCATTCACTGAGTATCCAAGATCACCCTCTCTATATATATGTAGGTGATGAGCAGGACGGCGGTGATGCCTAGATGCGTTTGGCATGATGTTTTGGATTTGTACTTTTGATAGCATCTTGAAGACTATGCTTCTTGGCTTATGATTCATTGTATTTTGCATATGTCGCCTTGAGAAACCTTTTGATCAAGATGTATTATGTACTTATTCATTTGTATTCAAGTTGTAAGACCTCGATATGATGTATTTCATTTCATTTGATTTATGCACAACTCTTATGGACTAATTAGAATTATATTGTTGCTTCCGCACATGTAAGCCCCATACGTATACTCTGTTTGTGTGTGAATCTTTGCAAGTTGGCCTTTGGTAATCTCGGATTACTGGCTATCATGGGACCATTCTACTAGGGGCAGAATGGGGTCGTGACATATGTTGTACTAGTTTGTTACGAATCTTGAATCCCAAGAAAATTGCTATCAATTTTGAATTATGACAGCAGTAGAAAATTATTAAAAGTTAATTACGTCAAGAGTTCGTCTACTATTATTAAATATTACCTTACGATCATCTATATTAACTCATTCACCCCCTCCGGACTACCTCTAAAAGGCGGTATTTATACTATTTTTAAAATTAAAATATATCGTTTTTGAGTGTTTAACTCTAAAAATAAAAAGATAATTAGTTTATATAAGATTCTTCATAACTTATAAAATGGGAGACGATTTGTCTATATTTATATAGGACTGTTTATCAATATCTGATGTAGTTTTGTCTCCCTAAGCTTTTCCTTAACTACTTCACGGAGATACTTCCCATCATATTTTGGTCCCGATAAAGCTTTGATTACCTTTGTAGCTTGAGGAAATAGAGAGGCTTTTGTTTTAAAGTTTTAACATGTTAATAGTCCCACTACATAGTATCATCACCATTGAATGGGAAAAGAAAAGAATCCCCAAAAATAATTTTTATAACTAATATTGGTATGTGTTTTAGTTTGAAACAAAAGGATAAAAACAACTATATATAATATTCTGGATGAAAATTTTATACAAAAATCATTAGTTTTTTGTAATTATTGCCTCTCTTGTGGCAATATTTTGGGACAATTGTCAAGGTAAAAGTCTTCAATATCTTTAGCTGCAAACACCGGGCGATTATTTTCGTTTGGAGCAGTTAACGTAACAGTCACGATACCGCCAGTGCTTGTTCTTGTAATCACATCAAAATAGTCCACAATTCTTACATCCTCACCATCCAGCTTCTGCATCATGACCAAACCATTTCGGAGTCTTTAGCACATGAAAGATTATAACCACCACTACTATCTTAAAAAAGAAAAAATAGTATTTATCACTATAAATTTCCCCATCCTTTTCCTCTTTTATGTACATTAACACAATAATTTTTGTAGGTACATACTATTGGGGATTTATATTCTAAAACACTTGAATAGAAAATTAACTTGCAGAAAATATACCTAGTAAAATCATGAAATCACTTAACAAAAAAAATATTAGTATATTAAGTCACTTTGGATTGCCGATATACTGATGCGAATTCATTGATTTAGTACTGAATTGATTAAATTCACATGATAAAATTTTTTTTTTGGGAAAACTATTGCTCAGTAAATTCTGTAAAAATTAATTACTGATCGGTGATAAAGTTTATCACTTCATACTTTAATAATTACAAATTTTATCATTAATTTGTAAATATTTTTCTAAATATACACAGACATGTAAATTTCTCTAAATTTTTTCATTCAATCATTACTTTCTCTCCTAACAACCATGCTATGTACGAAAGAAAAATATTTTAAAAATTGTCTAAAATTTAAATTTGTCCAATATATTTGAATGTTGGTGGGGATATATGGATCATACCACGAATGAACATACTTTTCAAGTATATATATTTGCACACACATTTAGTGTGCGCCCACTACTAATATATATATATATATTATGTAACATTGCAACTCTCATAGTTCATACCATATGTACACAACCCTTTAAAAAAACAAAAAAATAAATAAATAAATAAATTAAAAAGAGTTAATACCTGAAGCTGGGATTCAAGGTAAGTGAGGATAGTGGTATGAATGATTCCTTGAATGCCACGTCCATCAATGCTAAAAATAGTTATTAAATTCCCATTAGTTGGGGCCGGGATTTGACAGGGAGATTGTGCTACTACCGCCTCCATTTTCAAAACTGATTTTATAAAACAGAATAATGTTTTTGTGTTTATTTTGCACAATGAACAAATGACTGGATTAGTTTGTTATGAATCTTGAATCCCAAGAAAATTGATATCAATTTTAAATTATGATAGTAGTAGAAAATTATTAAAAGTTAATTACATCAAGAGTTTGCCTACTATTATTAAATATTACTTTAGGATCATCTCTATTAACTCATTCACCCCCTCTGGACTACTTCGAAAATGAGGTATTTATACTATTTTTAAAATTAAAATATATTGTTTTTGAGTGTTCAACTCTAAAAATAAAGAGATAATTAGTTTATATAGTATTCTTTATAACTTAGAAAATAGTAGATTTGAGATGGAAAAATTGAAATTTAAAAAAAAATAGAAAACATGGCAGGTTCTTCACACTTTTATAATTATATTATATACTAGTGGTTGGGCACATGCATTGCACGTGGCACGTGATTTTTCATCAACTGTTAGTATAGTAATTATGCGTGTCTTTTAAATTGATATGCAATAAATAATAAAGAGTAATTGTTTTTTATTCTTCAATTATCATTAATGTACAAAATAGAGAGACTGCTTTTTTTTTCATTTTTTTTTTTCATATAAGATGGGAGACGATTTGTTTATATTTATATAGGACTCTTTAGTCAATGTCTGATGTAGTTTTGTCTCCCTAAGCTTTTCCATAACTATTTCACGGAGTTATTAGCACATGAAAGATTATAAACACCGCTGCCATCTTAAAAAAGAAAAATAGTATTTATCACAATAAAGTTCACCGTCATTTTCCTCTTTTATGTACATTAACACAATAATTATTATAAGTACATGCTATTGGGGATTTAGATAAAACACTTGAATAGAAAATTAACTTGCACAAAATATACCTAGTAAAATCATGAAATCAATAAACAAAAAAAAATATTAGTATATTTAGTCACTTTGGATTGCCGATAAATATACTGATGCAAATTCATTGATTTAGTACTGAATTAATTAAATTCACATGATAGAAAATGTTTTTTTGGAAAACTATTGCTGAGTGAATTCTGTAAAAATTAATTACTGATCAGTGATAAAGTTTCACTTCATACTTTAATAATTATAAATGTTGTCATTAATTTGTAAATATTTTTCTAAATATACACTGACATGTAAATTCCTCTAAATTTTTTCGTTCAATCATTATTTTCTCTCCTAACAACCATGCTATGTACGAAAGAAAAATATTTTAAAAATTGTCTAAAATTTAAATTTGTGCAATATATTTGAACATTAGTGGGGATATGTGGATCTTATCACGAATGAACATACATTTCAATTATATATATTTGCACACACATTGTGTGTGCGCCCACTACTAATATATATATATATATTATGTAACATTGCAACTCTCATAGTTCATACCATATGTAAACAACCCTTAAAAAAAAATATATTATAAAAAAGTGTTAATACCTGATGCTGGGATTCAAGGTAAGTTAGGATAGTGGCAGGAATGATTAGGGATGGCAATGGGAAGGGTAGAGTGGGTTTTACCCTCTCCATCCCCAAACCTCAATTTTTATTTTTTCGCCATCCTCCATCCCCAATCCCCAACGGAGACCAATTTCTTACTACCACTCCGCCTATAACGATCCCGGTATTCCCTTTACTGTACAGTTGTATTCCGGACTCGATTTCGTGGAGTTGGTAGTTGTGTCTACCTTGTTGTCATCCTTTAATGTCATTTGTTTGAATTTTAGGATGTGTTGGACTTGTCTCGAGTGGGTGGATTGAGTCTTGGTTTGAATTCCTCTTTTTGGGTATTTTGGTCTTTCCGCTCGAGCGGAGATTACATACTTCCAGTATCTCGTGCCCCTGCAAAACTTCTGCAGGTGTGATTTCTGCGCTCGAGCGGGTTTTCTGCGCTCGAGCGGACAGTACATTTCTGGTAAAAGTTCTGGGAGGGGGAGATTCACGCTCGAGCGGACTGGATTTTACGCTCGAGCGGGCGAACTTTACTTTTGTGTCTTAGCGCTTGAGCGGGACTTACTGCGCTCGAGCGGACCTTGTTTTCTGTGTCTTTACACTCGAGCGGTGTGTTCTACGCTCGAGCGGACCTGTCGTATAACTGAGAGTGGCTGGGCATTTTAAATCACTTTTTCACTTTCTCTTCTCTCTCCTACTTTTCCAAAAACACCATTGTTGAGCTTCTCACTCTAGAACTCTACCTTCTCTTTAGGTATTGATCTAGTAGGAGTGGTTTGCTCACCTTTGGCCTTTACAAAAAAGTTGTTGATCGTCGAGGGCTATCATTTAATCTGAAAATTTTGGGATTTGGAGCATTTTGATTTTGGTCTTCATCTCCTTTGGAGCTCATCTTTTGAGGTAGGGATATCCTACTCCTCTCTATGGATTTTGTCTTTAAATTTTGGTATTTTGAGATGTTGGGGTTGGTTTGGTAATTTGGTGAAAGTTGGGGCTTTTGTGTAATTTTTACAAAAGTTGGGGTTTTGTTATAATAAACCTAGATGCATGTTTGGCATAGAAAAATGGAATAAATGTTGGAATATTGATGAAAATGAGACCTTAAGGGTTGAAATGTTAATTATGGAAAATGCCCTAATTACATTGATTAATTAATTGGCATAGTTAATTGTGAGAAATGAGGAAATGAAGTGGAAATGTTGAGATTGGGAGTGTATGGGGTTAAAGGGTGTAGTTGAATTTCTTATCACTCACCGAATTGAAATGTTGATTATATATCCATTGGTTGCATTTATATTCTGTATAGAAATAACTGCTTTGGGCTATCGGTGGAGGATAGTCTTGATTGTTGTAGACAATGTATGATGATTAGGCAAACTAAAACTGATCATTGAAATGTGTCATTGAGTGTGTCAGTTGAAGGAATACATTAAATGTATGTATTGATTGATGTGTATAATAATTGTTTATATGCATTGTGTGTTGTGTTGGAGGAGTAGGGGATGTACTCCACGGTTTAGGGGATGATAGGGGATGGACCTCTAAACCGGATGTTGTTTGGAAGAAGATAGGGGATGGACTCCATAGATACGGCTCATATGCCTATCTAGTAATGTGATGACACAGCTCATATGGTTGTCTTGGAAGTGTGACACTGCTCTTATGCATGTCTACGGAAGTATTGATATAGCTAGTATGCTTATCTTTTATTGAAATGAGAAAATGTTTAATATGAGTTACTGTCTCATATAAGTAGTTTGGCCAGGTTCTGAGCCATGGTTATGAATTGGGAATTTGTAAGGAAATGAAAAATGAAAGTGTATCAGTGTTGGCCATCTATCAATTGCTAATCTTTTAGTCATTGTTCATGGTTGGTTTAGTGTATTTCTACTGGGCTGTGGCTCACCCTATATGGGAATATCATTTTCAGGTACAGGTAGCATGCCACCTCCAAGGACATAGCTTGGGAGGCTAGAGGCGGGCAGACTTTTGTTATTTAGTTTCTTTTGATGTATTATATGTATATTCAAGCCAAGGGCTTAAGGTGTAAATGAGTTAGTACTCTTTTGTTGTGACCAAGTGTTAACTTGGAAAGCTGTAAGCCCGTAGGGCATTTGCTTTTGTTGTTAACATGTAATACCTTTTGTAACCAAGTACTCTGATGAATAGAAGAATGTTGGGCTTTTGTATATCAATGCATGTTTATATTGTTGGGTTTTATGGTATGTTTTGAGGGCGTGACAACTTGGTATCAGAGCGTACCGGGTTCGAATACTTTGGGTACGTGGGAAGTGATTAGGATCACAATGGGTTTGTCTCGCTTGATAGAGACTTAAGTGTAGTGTCATATGCCATGTGCTTAATTGATAACATGCTTATGTGATTATTTGGGTATGGGATTTAATTTCTAGGATGTTGATTGGATCTTTGGGTTTCTGGGAGTCTTGTTGGAAAAGCACTTGATCAATGTTGTTTCTAACCGGAACTCTAGTAACGCCTTGGGACTATCATTATCCGGAAATGAAATTCGTAAGTGCTTATCTGTTTATGTGCGTACGTGGAATGAATTACAATTGTCCATGCATTAGGACGTGAGTGTTTAGTTTCGGCACATTTACAAATGTGCTAATGTTCTTCGTTTCCTTTATTAGGATGTCAGGACGAGGAAGAGGTGGTAGGCGTGGTAGGCCTAGGAGGCAGGAAGTGCCTATACCGGATGAGATT
The DNA here is from genome assembly GCA_036172215.1 of Camellia granthamiana. Lineage (NCBI taxonomy): Eukaryota > Viridiplantae > Streptophyta > Magnoliopsida > Ericales > Theaceae > Camellia > Camellia granthamiana. The sequence goes on along the minus strand of CM069904.1, from coordinate 32,197,836 downwards.
CCGGCAATGCAGGAGGGAGTTGGTCAGGCCAATGCGGCCGAGCCAGCGGGTCAGCAGGCTATGAGTGCTTTGGCCCGAGAGATAGCAGGAGCCTTGGGTATTCTCAGATCTGGGAATCAGGCTGTTGAGGCAGGGCCTTCGTTCTTGAAAAGGGAGTTCTTCTGGTCTAACCCGGAGGAGTTTGTTGGGGATCCTAAGGAACCGCTTAGGGCAGATGAGTGGTTGGAGCAAATGAGTAAGACGTTCGAGATGCTTGGCATCGAGGACGGAGCACTGAAAGTGACCTTGGCATCCTTCCAGCTGAAGGGAGACGCGGGTCAATGGTGGAAGTATGAGAAAGTCCGTGTTGGTGGTACTTGGGAGGCGTTTGTAAATGCTTTCCAGGAGGGGTTCTTATCTGCAGTTGCTAGGGAGAAGCTGAGGGATCAGTTTAGCTGGTTCAAACAGGAGGGTTTGTCTGTGGCCGAGTTTGAGGCTACATTTACTAGCTTGTCCAGGTTTGCACCTGAACTTGTGGCGACCGAGGAGCGCCGTTGCTACGAGTTTGAGCGGAAGTTGAGGCGTGGCCTCAAGTTGAGGGTTGGTGGATCCTACATCCGGGAGTATAGGCATTTGGTGGATGCTGCAGCTCATATGGAGCTGATGATGCAGGAGGAGGACGAGGAGAAACATAGAGGCTTCAAGAGGGGCCAAGAGGGCCAGGGTGACGGCAGGAGACAGAGGGGTTATAACCCTCAGCCGTCTCAGGGTGGTTTGGCTAGGTCGACTTTCCCAGTACCGAGTGCAGGCTTCGGGAGGGGCAATCAGGGGGAGTTCACCTGTTACAAGTGTGGCCAGCTGGGTCACAAGGCTTCGGTTTGCCCGCAGAAGGGCGGAGGTCAGAGAGCTGCATCTTCTTCAGCTAGACCGCAGAGTCAGAGTTTGGGCAGGGGGCAGCCCTTGTCTTGTTATCAGTGTGGACAGACTGGGCACCTGAAGAGGTTTTGCCCCCAGTTGAGTGCCACTTCAGGGGCGTCTGGTTCTAGGCAGACGCAGAGTTATCAGCCAGCTCAGTCTGTGCAGGCCTCGAGGGCCAATCCGGGAGCTTCGTCATCCCAGACTGTGCAGCAGTCGTATGCTCCTAGAGGTGAGCAGGTGGATCAGGGGCCTACAGGGCGCGTATATGCTGTTACTGCACAGGACCTAATACCGGCTCCATCAGTAGTGAGAGGTACCTTTCTGTTTTGCAACTCGGTTGCTAGTGTGTTGATTGATACGGGTGCGTCTCATTCTTTTGTATCTGCTGCATTTGCATCTGTGTTGGAGTTGGAGTTAGCATTATTAGCATCTCCTATTTGTGTAGTGTCACCTATTGGGGGTGAATTGATCTTGAAACACAGATGTAGAGGTTGTGATATAGAGGTCGCCGACCATAGGCTTCCGTTTCCTTTTGTAGTTATGCCCATGAAGGGCTTTGATGTTATTTTGGGTATGGACTGGTTATCGTCATACCGGGCTGTTATTGATTGCTACCGCCAAAGGGTCACCTGTTGTACCGTGAGCGGGGAGTGTTTCCATTTCTTGGGGGACCGGGTTGGTAGTGTTGTGCCACCGGGGTATGATCCGCGAGGGCGGAGTGAGCTTAGTGGTTTACTTGCTAACTTTGAGAGTGGTGAGTGTGATGAGACCCAGATTGTGTTGCCGAGGGTAGTTTGTGAGTACTCGGACGTCTTTCCCGAGGACCTCGTTACTTTGCCACCTCACCGGGAGATTGAGTTCTCTATTGATTTAGTGCCCGGCACGGTGCCGATTTCTATGGCACCTTACCGTTTTGCTCCAGCAGAGTTGGTTGAGTTGAAAGTTCAGCTCCAGGAATTACTAGATAAGGGCTTCGTTCGCCCTAGTGTTTCACCGTGGAGAGCACCGGCCCTCTTTGCTAAGAAGAAAGATGGTGCCTTGAGATTGTGTATTGACTACCGGAAGTTGAATCAGGCTACGGTTAAGAATAAATACCCTATGCCCCGTATAGATGATTTGTTTGACCAGTTGAAGGGTTCCCGTTGTTTCTCTAAGATAGACTTGAGATCGGGTTACCACCAGTTGAGGGTCAGGGAGGAGGATATTCCGAAGACGGAATTCCGTATGCGGTATGGCCATTATGAGTTTCTGGTGATGCCATTTGGACTTACCAACGCACCGGCAGTCTTTATGGACTTGATGAACCGGATCTTCCGGGAATTCTTGGATCGTTTCGTAGTCGTCTTCGTGGACGACATTCTTATCTATTCACCTTCGGAGGAAGAGCACGAGGAACACTTGAGAGTGGTGCTTGAATTGCTTAGAGCCCATAGGCTGTATGCCAAGTTTGGGAAGTGTGAGTTTTGGCTAGGAGAAGTCAAGTTCTTAGGCCATGTGGTTTCCGGGGAAGGGGTGTCTGTTGATACATCCAAGACTGAGGCAGTGCAAGATTGGGCGCAGCCTACGAGTGTGTTTGAGATCCGCAGTTTTCTGGGATTAGCTGGGTATTACCGTCGGTTTGTGAAGGATTTCTCCAGGTTAGCTTCGCCGTTGACTAGATTGACTCGGAAGGGAGTCAAATTTGTATGGAGTGAGACTTGTGAAAAGTCGTTCCAAGAGCTGAAAGTTAGATTGACCACCGCTCCAATTTTGATTATTTCGGAGAGGGGGTTGGGTTATGCAGTTTATTGTGATGCCTCACGAGAGGGTTTGGGTTGTGTGTTGATGCAAGAGGGGAAAGTGGTAGCTTATGGCTCACGTCAGTTGAAAATTCACGAGAAGAATTACCCTACACATGACCTAGAGTTAGCGGCTGTGATCTTTGCCTTGAAAATCTGGAGGCACTACCTTTATGGTGAGAGGTTCGAGGTGTTCTCGGATCATAAGAGTCTGAGGTATCTGTTTACATAGAAAGACTTGAATTTGAGGCAGAGGAGGTGGATGGAGTTTATTGAGGATTACGACTTTGAGTTGCATTATCATCCGGGAAAGGCCAATGTTGTGGCCGATGCCCTTAGCAGGAAATCCATAGGTGATGTCGCCTGTGTAGCCATCTGGGAGTGGGAGATGTTGGGGGCAATTGGCGAGTTTGATTTGCTTCTGGGCGAATCCGTAGAGGCTGCGGCCTTGTTTTCTGTTGTTGCACAGTCTACACTTGTGACCAGAGTGTTAGAGGCACAGAGAGGTGACCTTGAGGTAGATTCTCTCCGAGAGAAGATCTCCAATGGGAAGGTTGAGAAGGGTTTGGCTGAGTATCCCGATCAGAGTGTGAGATACCGAGACCGTTTGTTTGTGCCGGAGTCTTGCCGAGAGGAAGTACTCCGAGAGTTTCATCATTCGCGCCTTCGGTGCATCCGGGGGGTACTAAGATGTATCGGGATTTGGGCCGCCAGTTTTGGTGGCGGGGTATGAAGAGAGACGTGGCAGTTTTCGTGTCTAAGTGCCTTACTTGTCAGCAAGTGAAGGCCGAACATCAGAGGCCAGCGGGTTTGTTACAACCCTTGCCTATTGCCGAGTGGAAGTGGGAGCATGTCACTATGGACTTCGTTGTAGGTCTTCCGAGGACTCAGCGGGGTAGTGATGCTATTTGGGTGGTTGTAGACCGGTTGACTAAGTCGGCGCACTTTATTCCTATGCGTGTGAGAGATTCAGTAGATCATCTTGCCGACTTGTATGTTCGGGACATAGTAAGGTTGCACGGGGTCCCAGTGACGATCGTCTCAGATAGAGATCCTCGCTTTACTGCTAGGTTGTGGCAGAGTTTGCAGAGTGCTTTGGGCACTAAGTTGACCTTTAGTACAGCGTATCATCCTCAGACTGATGGGCAGTCCGAGCGTACCATCCAGATCCTTGAGGATATGCTTCGGGGTTGTGTCCTTGATTTCAGTGGGACGTGGGAGAGGCACTTACCATTGGTGGAGTTTGCCTACAACAACAGTTTTCAGTCTAGTATCGGTATGGCACCGTTTGAGGCCTTGTATGGCCGACCGTGTAGGTCTCCAGTTTGTTGGGCCGAGATGGGTGACGCACCTTTGTTGGGTCCGGAGTTGGTTAGGGAGACGACAGAGAAAGTTGAGCTTATCCGTAGGAGGCTTGTTACAGCCCAGAGTCGTCAGAAATCTTATGCTGACCATAGGAGGAGACCGTTGGCTTTTGAGACGGGTGATCATGTCTTTCTGAAGATATCACCTAGGCGGGGATTGATGAGGTTCGGGAAGAGTGGGAAGTTATCCCCTCGGTTTATTGGCCCTTTCGAGATCCTTGAGAGGATTGGCGAGGTTGCTTATCGTTTAGCTTTGCCGCCACAGTTGTCCGGAGTTCATGACGTGTTTCATGTGAGTATGCTTCGGAAGTATGAGCCGGATCCATCACATGTGTTGGATTGGACCGACTTAGAGGTAGATGAGGATGCCTCATATGAGGAGAGACCGGTTCGAGTCTTGGATAGGCGGGATCAAGTCCTGCGTGGCAAGACCATTCCTTTGGTTAAGATTTTGTGGAAGCATCACGGAGTGGAGGAGGCCACTTGGGAACGTGAGTTGGAGGTCCGAGAGAAATATCTGGACCTATTTGTGGATGTTTGAACATGTATTACATATATTGTTGTATTGTTGAACTTTAAGATCATTAAATATGTCTTAAGTTGTAAAACATTATGGATGTTTTGATTTATGGAAATAGTGTGGAACTTGCCTTGATATGGGAGTTGATTGTAATATTGCATATATTGGCCATATTATAGAAATGGAAATGTATCATGATTATTGCTTTTGATATGAATTGTGAACCATGTGTGTTGGAAATGGTTGAAATGGAAAGAAAATGCATGTTGAAACATATGTATTATGAAATGCCTCTTGATAAAGGATGGGATGACCGGTAATGGGTCGAGTTGTTGAATGTTGTGGTATAACATTGTTTAAAATGGAGAAAAACTTGCTTTTCAAAAACTTGTTCTTAATTTCGGGGACGAAATTCTTTAAGGGGGGGAGGTTATAGCGATCCCGGTATTCCCTTTACTGTACAGTTGTATTCCGGACTCGGTTCCGTGGAGTTGGTAGTTGTGTCTACCTTGTTGTCATCCTTTAATGTCATTTGTTTGAATTTTAGGATGTGTTGGACTTGTCTCGAGTGGGTGGATTGAGTCTTGGTTTGAATTCCTCTTTTTGGGTATTTTGGTCTTTCCGCTCGAGCGGGCCATTGAGCACTCGAGCGGAGATTGCATACTTCCAGTATCTCGTGCCCCTGCAAAACTTCTGCAGGTGTGATTTCTGCGCTCGAGCGGGTAGCGCTCGAGCGGGAATGTTAGCACTCGAGCGGACAGTACATTTCTGGTAAAAGTTCTGGAAGGGGGAGATTCACGCTCGAGCGGACTGGATTTTACACTCGAGCGGGCGAACTTTACTTTTGTGTCTTAGCGCTCGAGCAGGACTTACTGCGCTCGAGCGGACCTTGTTTTCGGTGTCTTTACGCTCAAGCGGTGTGTTCTACGCTCGAGCGGACCTGTCGTATAACTGAGAGTGGCTGGGCATTTTAAATCACTTTTTCACTTTCTCTTCTCTCTCCTACTTTTCCAAAAACACCATTGTTGAGCTTCTCACTCTAGAACTCTACCTTCTCTTTAGGTATTGATCTAGTAGGAGTGGTTTGCTCACCTTTGGCCTTTACAAAAAAATTGTTGATCGTCGAGGGCTATCATTTAATCTGAAAATTTTGGGATTTGGAGCATTTTGATTTTGGTCTTCACCTCCTTTGGAGCTCATCGTTTGAGGTAGGGATATCCTACTCCTCTCTATGGATTTTGTCTTTAAATTTTGGTATTTTGAGATGTTGGGGTTGGTTTGGTAATTTGGTGAAAGTTGGGGCTTTTGTGTAATTTTTACAAAAGTTGGGGTTTTGTTATAATAAACCTAGATGCATGTTTGGCATAGAAAAATGGAATAAATGTTGGAATATTGATGAAAATGGGACCTTAAGGGTTGAAATGTTAATTATGGAAAATGCCCTAATTACATTGATTAATTAATTGGCATAGTTAATTGTGAGAAATGAGAAAATGAAGTGGAAATGTTGAGATTGGGAGTGTATGGGGTTAAAGGGTGTAGTTGAATTTCTTATCACTCATCGAATTGAAATGTTGATTATATATCCATTGGTTGCATTTATATTCTGTATAGAAATAACTGCTTTGGGCTATCAGTGGAGGATAGTCTTGATTGTTGTAGACAATGCATGATGATTAGGCAAACTAAAACTGATCATTGAAATGTGTCATTGAGTGTGTCAGTTGAAGGAATACATTAAATGTATGTATTGATTGATGTGTATAATAATTGTTTATATGCATTGTGTGTTGTGTTGGAGGAGATAGGGGATGTACTCCACGGTTTAGGGGATGATAGGGGATGGACCTCTAAACCGGATGTTGTTTGGGAGAAGATAGGGGATGGACTCCATAGATACGGCTCATATGCCTATCTAGTAATGTGATGACACAGCTCATATGGTTGTCTTGGAAGTGTGACACTGCTCTTATGCATGTCTACGGAAGTATTGATATAGCTAGTATGCTTATCTTTTATTGAAATGAGAAAATGTTTAATATGAGTTACTGTCTCATATAAGTAGTTTGGCCAGGTTCTGAGCCATGGTTATGAATTGGGAATTTGTAAGGAAATGAAAAATGAAAGTGTATCAGTGTTGGCCATCTATCAATTGCTAATCTTTTAGTCATTGTTCATGGTTGGTTTAGTGTATTTCTACTGGGCTGTGGCTCACCCTATATGGGAATATCATTTTCAGGTACAGGTAGAATGCCACCTCCAAGGACATAGCTTGGGAGGCTAGAGGCGGGCAGACTTTTGTTATTTAGTTTCTTTTGATGTATTACATGTATATTCAAGCCAAGGGCTTAAGGTGTAAATGAGTTAGTACTCTTTTGTTGTGACCAAGTGTTAACTTGAAAAGCTTTAAGCCCGTAGGGCATTTGCTTTTGTTGTTAACATGTAATACCTTTTGTAACCAAGTACTCTGATGAATAGAAGAATGTTGGGCTTTTGTATATTAATGCATGTTTATATTGTTGGGTTTTATGTTATGTTTTGAGGGCGTGACACCGCCCCTCATGGGGATCAGTTTTCCCCGACCCTAACATCCCCACCCCATTTGCTTTGCTTCATTGCTTTGCTTTAGGTATATCTCCATTAATATAAACAAAATAAAAGCAAAAAAGTAAGAATTGAAAAAAGTGAGTGAAAGAGACAAATTGATTAAGATTATGATTGCTTTATGGATTTGGGGACCGATTTGGATAGATTTTATACACATTTTTTTTTTGTTCAAATCTCTTTTCAAATTCATGAATCAAATACAATATAAAAATAATAATTAAAAAAAACTATACTGTTTAAGTTTTTTTCTTCCTTCTTTAAATCAAGTAGTGCTTCAGTTTAATAAAAACAAACAAACAAAATTAAAAAGGAAAGTAAGAGAGAAAGGAAAAATCAATTAAAAGAAAGAAACAACTTTCAAATTATTGAAAGAATCTCACACCATGAAAATATTAATTAAAATTAACTAAAAAATTGTGTAGATCCTATTCGATGATTTTCTACTTTTACACCAAGAATAAGTTGATTTAGGTTCCATTTGTTTTGATATAAAATAATTTTCATATAAATTGATTTTACACACAAAAAAATATTTTGGTGCCGTTTGGTAACACTTACGTTTTCAGTTTTCTGTTTATATTTACAAAAATTTTAAAAACTTAAATAAAAATTTGTTTGGTAAATTTTTGATTTATAAATCTGTAGTCTCAGTTTATAAATTTGGCCAAAAAATGTAAACTCAAAAAATGTGTTTCCGTTTTGAGTTTTGAGTTTTTTTTTTTTTTACCACCCAACACTAGCCACCACCCGCAACCATTTTCCACCACCGTCTTCCGCCACCACCACCTGCCACCACCACTCACCACCCACCTGCCGCCACCACCCACCACCCGCCACCACCACCCACCTGCCACCCACTTGCCACCACCACCCACCCATTGCCGCCACCACACCACCACCCACCTATCATCCACCCGCCACCCGCCACTACCATCCACCGCCCCCTACCACCACCCGCCACCTACCCACCACCACCACTCACCAGCCACCCACCACCACCAGCCACCTGCCACCCACTACCACCAACATCACCCACCACCCACCCACCTGCCACCACCACTCACCACCACCACCACCACCACCACCCACTCGCTACCACCCACCACCCGCCACCGTCACCTACCCACCCATTATCACCACCACCCGCCATCTGCTACCCACATGCCACCACTACCCACCACCCGCCACCACCACCACCACCACCCACTCGCTACCACCTGCCACCCGCCACCGTCACCCACCCACCCACACACCCGCCATCGTCACCCACCCACCCACCACCACCATCCGCCACCACCCGCCACCCACCTGCCACTACCACCCACCACCCGCCACCACTACCACCCACTCGCTACCACCCACTACCCGCCACCGTCACCCACCCACCCACCACTTCTACCCTCCACCTACCCGCCACCACCACCCATCACCACCTGCCATCCGCCACCCACCTGCCACCACCACCCGCCACCACCATCACCACCACCACCCACTCGCTACCACCCACCACCCACCACCCACCCACCACCCGCCACCCATCTGCTACCACCACCCACCACCTGCCACGACCACCACCACCACTACCACCACCCACTCGCTACCACCCGCCACCGTCACCCACCCACCCACCCACCACCACCACCCGCCACCTACCCGGCACCACCACCCACCCGCCACCACCCACCACCACCCGTCACCCACCTGCCACCACCACCCACCACCCGCCACCACCACCACCACCACCACCCACTTGCTACTACCCACCACCTGCCACCGTCACCCAGCCACCCACCACCACTACCATCCACCTGCCACCACCCACCGTCACCACTTTCCACCACCGTCTTCCGCCGCCACTTGCCACCACTTGCCATTTCTCACTCTTTTTTATATTTTTAAAATTTTTTAAACATTTTGTCAATTACCAAACGCGTTTGTAGTTTATGTTTTTCTAAAAATAAACAAAAACCAGTTTATAAAATTTTTGTAAATATAAACTGAAAATGTAAACGTTACCTTTGTATTTGTTTTTCGACGTTTAGTTCATAATTGAAACAAAAAATTTATATTGCATGAAAAAGTTAGGATACCTATTTGAAAAGTCAAATGCGCTGAACGAGTTTGATTACATAATTTTTAATGTCAAGAAGGTTTTGAAACTATAATGAAAAACATTTTTACTTATATTTTGTTCAACCAAACAATAAAAAATGAATATGTCACGCCCTCAAAATAATACATATAAACCAATCATTCAAGACATTCATAGATATAAAAGAATAAAACATATTTCCATTCATCAGAGTATTTAGTTCAAAAGTATTACATGTTGACAACAAAAGTAGATGCCCTATGGGCTTATAACTTTCCAAGCCAACACTTGGTTACAAAAATAGAGAGTACTAACTCAAAAACATTAAGCCCTTGGCTTGAATTTACATGTAATACCAAAAAAAATAACAACAAAAATATCTTCCAGCCTCTAAGCCTCCCAAGCTACATCTGTGGAGGTGGCATATCACCTGAACTTGAAAATGATGTCCCATATAGGGTGAGCCAACGCCCAGTAGAGATATGCTAAACATAATATGAACAATAACTAAAACATTGGCTTTTGATAAATGTTCAACTCAAATAAACAGACGTACATCTCTTTCATAACCAATCCACATTCACAGATATATATATATCAATCCTTTTCACTTTCATTATCCAAACTAATTCATAGATATGGTTCTCTATTCATCCAGACAGTCTATAATGAGATTACAACTCACATCATTAACCTTTTAATATTTCAATTTCAAATGAGACTACAACTCATGTCATTAACACTTCAATACTTCCATTAATCTACGTTATGCAAACGTAACCATGATTTCAGGACTTTTACCCTAGACACTCCGGCCAACTTAGTTATCAATAGAGTCTATCCCCTATCTCCTCCCAAACAGGTTTGAGAGTACATCCCCTATCTCCTCTCAAACCATGGAGTACATCCCCTATCTCCTCCCAAACAATATACATATACAATGTATTTAAGCACTTATCATATACAATGATCAACCAATACACATATTCGATGTATTATTCCAATCCATCATATTCAATGACATATTCAATGTGATTAGTTTCAGTTTTTCCTCATCAATATACAGTGTCTACAACAATCAAGTCTATCATCCACCGATAGCCCAAAGCAGTTATCTCTAAATAGATAATAAATTCATCAACAGATAAATTACCAACATTTTCATAGGTGAGTGATTAACTGGTCCAACTACACCATTCAATCTCATAATTTCCCAATTTCATTATTTACAACTCAATTCTATATTCTCATGATTAATTTCATTAATTACACCAATGACCCGATTAAACCCAACTAAGGCATTTTCCCCCTTTTCTCAACATTGACCCAAAGGTCCAAATATCATCAATGAACATCAATAACCTCATTTTAAGACCCATACACACATGTATAGTTCAAAAGGAACAAAACCCCTCTTTATATATTTCAAGTTTTGAAACTGTAACACCCAAAATTTCCCAACTTCAACATTAAATCAAAATGGCCACAAGTTTATGTCAAAGACCATAAATATGAGTAGTTATCCCTACCTCAAGTGAAGAGACTCAAAGGAGATGATGAAGAAACTCGAATGTGCTCCAAACCCACAATTTTTCGGATCAAAACGAGGATCAAGCCAAGCTCCACAATTTATATAAAGGGACTAAGGTAGAAGATCACTAGAACTAGCTGGATTTGTAGATAGAAGGTATATTGTAGTGAGAGAAGCTCTCAAATTAGGGTTTTGGAAAGTTAGAGAGAGAGAGTGTCGAAAAAGTGATTTAAAATGACACAGTCGTGATCTAATATACGTATAGTCCGCTCGAGCGGAGAGTAAGACGCTCGAGCGTAAGACACAAAAACTTAACCCGCTCGAGCACAAATATACCTGCTCGAGCACCAAGGCACAACAGCAAAGCACTACCCACTCGAGCGCAAAGAGACCCGCTCGAGCGTAGAATACCCTCCTCCAGTACTTTTACAGACTTCGAATACCCGCTCGAGCGCAAAGATACCCGCTCGAGCTCAAACCCGCTCGAGCGTAAGGAACTCCGCTCGAGCGTGAAAAACACTTCTGCAGTATCTCTGCAGACGCACAAAATGCTGAAAGGATGCAAATTCCGCTCGAGCGTAAAATGACCCGCTCGAGCGGATCATCAAAAATCTGGGCAGCAAGATTAGAGACCAAAACTCAACCAACTTGTTCAAAACACGCCCAAGACATTTCTAAACTCAAATTCAAAGAGTTAAAGGGTGAAGACGAGATATAGACAACAACGACAACAACAACAAATGACGAGGAAAAATCGGGATCGTTATAGAATAGAATATTTTTTTTAAAAAAAAATGTTTTACGTCAAAAAAAAGAAGAAGTTTGTAGTAGTAATGATAATAATAACAATTTACCCTGAATAGGTAAAAATTTCGCATGAAACTATTCGTGATTTTTTATTTTTATATCTTTAATTCTAAATTTAGTAAATTAGGAAGCGCATAACATAAAAGAATTATTATTATTTTCCTATATTTAGTTATAAATTGGACTACATCGACTTAATTATAAAAGTTGAAAGGCATAAATAAAAAAAATTAAAAGTATGAGATGTACACTTAAAATATAATTAAATTTAGAAGCACTAATTGATAACTTATCATATATATATGTGTGTGTGTGTGTATGTGTGTGTGAAGTGTAAAGATAACAATAATATATATAAATTATTTTAGGACAAAGAACCAACAGGTTGTTATAGCATAGTTGGTTAGTACCTTCATCATAACTTTATCAGGTATGGTGTTTGACTCACGGAGACTCGTTTATTTTTACCTTGACTTAGAGACAAGGGATAGGTTTTTCACCATTGGGTATTTCACCAACCTGCCCCGAAAAAATCTGAGATTCACCAATCAATTTTATATCCGACCCGTGGGGGGAAAATTTGGGGAAATCCACTCGGCGGGGTGGGTCTCCATTGGGTTTGGATTTAATTGCCATCCCTAGGAATGATTCCTCAAATGCCACCTCCATTAATGCTAAGAATAGTTATCAAGTTCCCATTAGTTGAGGCCTGGATTTGACCTGGAGATTGTGCTACTACCCGCCTCCGTTTTCAAAACTGATTTTATAAAACAAAATAATGTTTTCGTGTTTATTTTGCACAATGATCAAATGACTGGATTAGAAATATATAAGAGGAGCTTTTTGAAGTTTGATATGTTTGATTTTTACAGTAAGCTAGGTTGCCTATTTATAGTCCTCTCCATCGAGCCCCAAAGAAACTTCCTTGTACCCTCCTATTGTTGCCTACGTATGTTGTACTAGTTTGTTACAAATCTTGAATCCCAAGAAAATTGCTATCAATTTTAAATTATGACAGTAGTAGAAAATTATTAAAAGTCTATTTTAACTCATTTGCCCCCTCCGGGCTACCTCTAAAAGAAGGTATTTATACTAATTTTAAAATTAAAATATATCGTTTTTGAGTGTTCAACTCTAAAAATAAAGAGATAATTAGTTTATATAGGATTCTTCATAACTTAGAAAATATAGTAGATTTGAGAGAGTAAAATTGAAATTTAAAAAAAAAAAAATAGAAAACATGGCAAGTTCTTCACACTTTTATAATTATATTATATGCTAGCGGTTGGGCATGTGCATTGCACGTGGCACGTGATTTTTCATCAACTGTTAGTATAGTAATTATGCGTGTCCTTTAAATTGGTATGCGATAAATAATAAAGAGTAATTGTTTTTTATTCTTCAATCATCATTAATGTACAAAATGGAGAGACTGTTTTTTTTTTCCCTTATAAGAAGGGAGACGATTTGTTTATATTTATATAGGACTCTTTAGTCAATGTCTGATGTAGTTTTGTCTCCCTAAGCTTTTCCTTAACTAGTTCAGAAAGATACTTCCCATCATATTTTGGTCCTGATATATAGCGATTCCGGTTTTTGACCCGACCTTTGTTGTATTTCGGACTCAGGTCTCGTGGTTTAATATTGTTATTTATATCTCTTTTCCTTTCACTCTTTGAGTTTGAGTTTTGGGATGTGGTTTAATATTGTTATTTATATCTCTTTTCCTTTCACTCTTTGAGTTTGAGTTTTGGGATGTGTTGGGCATGTTTGGAATAGGTTAGTTGTTAGTTGATCTAGATTGTTATTGCCCAAATTTTTGCTTCTTTGCTTGAGCGAAGCTTTCCTCGCTTGAGCGAACTTTGTGATCTCCCAATATTTCTTTCAGACCTGCAGAGTTTCTGGGGAGGTGTTGTTGTTCGCTGGAGCGAGGACTCTTGTGCTCAAGCGACGGTCTTCTGTCTGTAAAACTTCTGGGGATTTGTATTCTACGCTTGAACGATGCTTCTTGTGCTTGAGCGGGGACACTTATTGTGTTTGGTCGCTTGAGCGACGACTCCTTCGCTCGAGTGAGCCTCGCGTATATCAGTTCGTAGCAGGTCATTTTTACATCACTTTTTGTTATCTTTTCACTCAAAAACCCTAAATCGGCTCCTTCTCTCTCTAAAACCCGACTTCTCTCTAGAAATACACCTAAATTTAGAGATCTCTCTACCCTATTCTCTTTAACAAAAAGATAGAGCATTATGTGGGCTTCTATTTGATCCGAATAAAGTCGAGTTTGGGCTTCCTTGAGGTTTCTCCACTTCTCCTTTGGGCTTTTACATTTGAGGTGGGGATATTCTACACCTTGATATGATCTTTAACCTAGTTATTTGTTGTTATGTACAAATGGTGAGATTTTGGGAGTATTTGAGTAAACCTAGAGTTTGGATTCAAATTGAAAAGAGGGGTTTTTATGTTGTGTTACATAAATGATCATGGGATTTTAGATATGAACTTTTTTTATGTTCGAATAGTGGATTTTAGCCTTTGGGTTAATATTTGAAAAAAGAGAAAATTTGCCCTAATATGTCTTGAATGATTATTTTGCATAAATAATGAAATTGGCATGGAAAATGTGAAATTGGGGAAAGTATAGATGAATAATGTTGTTGGATTTGTTTAATCACTCACCTATGAAAATGTGATGAATTATTTGTTATAAAGATTGAATATCTGTTTAGAAATATCTGTATTGGGCTATCAGTGGAGGATAGCTATGATTGTTGTAGAAATTGCATGAGGATTAGATGAATTGAAACTAACCATTTAATTGTGTCATTGAATATGATGGTACATTGAGGCATTGAATATTTGTAATTCAAAGTCATTGAATATGACGGTACCTTTGAATACATTGTATATGTATAATGTTTTGGGAGAAGAAATGGGATGTACACCATATTTTGGGAGGAGATAAGGGATGGACTCCATTGAAATTAAGTTGGCCAGAGTGTCTAGGGTGAAAGTCCCGAAATCATATGTATACATGGGTGCCGATCCTACGGACGAAATTTTCATAAAATGGCATGATTGAAGTGCTTGTATGATGGTTATGTTGATTGAGAACCACTGAGTTGTAGCCTCAGTTGGGTTATTTGGAAAACTATAAACTTGACTTATGTATAGAAACAAAATGAATTAACTTGAAATGAATAAATGGAAATGGATTGAGATGTGAATATTGGTACCGTGTTGTAACGCCCCCAAAATAATACAATAAAGATAACTCGTATGCAGAATAAATATGAGAAACAACATACTTTCATACATCAGAGTTTACTGTTTAACAACCAGTTAAATGCCATATAGGCTTACATCTTCCCAAGTCATTCCTTGGTTACACAAATTGAGTCTCACTTATTACATCTTAAGCCCTTGGTTTTACAAACAACAAACATGCACACAACAAGACATAATTAAGAAGCTCTTGCTTCCCGAAAGTCTATCCACACTATTGTCTTGGAGGAAACATCTCATCTGCACCTGAAAATGGTATTCCCGTATAGGGTGAGCCAACAGCCCAATAAAAATAATCTAACACAATATATGAGGTTTAGCAAAGGTATAAATACTACGTGCATAAACAATACTGATACTAAAACATGCACAAGGCCTGCATATTCATATGCCACTAAGACCTAACCTTGTTCCATTTTCCTTCAATTCGTTTCCAGTTCATATATGCTACTCAATTCATAAGTTAAATTCATTATCTATCAACAACCAAAATGAGACTACAACTCAATGGCTTTTCAACTATGCAAAACACACATCAACACTTTAAACCTGCCATTTTACGGATATTTCGTCCGAAGGAATCAGCATCCATTTATATATGAGATTTCAGGTCTTTCACCCAGGACACTCCGGCCAATTTGCTTTAAATGGAGTTCATCCCCTTTCTCCTCCCAAACAAATTTACATATTCAATGTATTTATAAACATAATCACATATGGAGTACATCCCCTTTCTCCTCCCAATAAAGATACATATACAATGTATTCATAACATGGTCATATTCAATGACACCAACAATGGATTACCATTAAATCGCTTAATTCTCATGTAATTTCTACAACAATCATAGCTATCCTCCACTAATAGCCCAATGCAATTATTTCAAAGAGATGTTCAATATCAAAATAGATAGTTTATTCAAAACTTCCATAGGTGAGATAATACATATCCAATATCACCATTTATAACCACAACCTTCCAATTTCACATTTTCGATGTTAATCCCAATTATTTATGCAAGATAATGATTTAATCAAATTAGGGCAAAAATCCCCTTTTTACCAAATCTCAACCCAAACACCAAAAACAACTATTTTGGTACAACATGATTTTATATTCAAGCCTCATACTCATTTACCCCGTATTCATCAAAAACCCCTCTTTTCCATATAACACCCAAATCTTAGATTTGTTTAAAACACAACCAAATCTCATCATCTATACACAATAGCAAATAACTAAGCTAAAAACCATATTAGAGTGTAGAAAATCCCTACCTTAAGTGTAGAAAACCCAAGCAACAAGGTGGAACTTCAAAGATGACGAAACTAATTTCTTCTTGGATCAAAATGAAGCTCTTGTAGCCCTTTACCCTTTTCCAAAGACCTTAGGGTGAAGAGATCCTTAGATCTAAGTGTATTTGTAGAGAAAAGTCAAACCCTAGAGAGAGAAGGAGCTGATTTAGGGTTTTTGAGTGAAAAGAGATCAGAAAAATGAAGCAAAACGGTGCTGGTGTGAACTGATGTACACCAGGCTCACTCGAGCGACCAGACACAAAAAGGTCGCCTCGCTCGAGCGCAAGAATCGTCGCTCGAGCGTAGAATGCAAAGCTTCAGGTTTGCCACAAATGCAGACACACGCTCGAGCGCAAGAAGCCTCGCTCGAGCGAAGAAACATTTTCACAAAGCTCGCTTGAGCGCAAGAAGCCTCGCTAGAGCGAAAAGGCCAAAATCTGGGCAATAACCATTTGTACCAAAAGACAGCCAACCTGTTGCAAACTAGCCTAACAAGTCCCAAAACTCAAATTCAAAGAATTAAAGGGAGGAAACAAGACATAGACAACAATATACAATCACGGAATCCGAGTCTGGAATACAATAAAGGTCAGGGTAAAACCGGGATCGCTATAGTGTAGTCATGTGAAGAATGTGCATTTGTCATAAATATTGAACATATACATCTAACACTTATAACTCAGTTAAACATCATATATTGTGATAGATTGTTTCTACTAGGTTTTGGCTCACCCTATTTGGGAAGCCATTTTCAGGTGCCGGCGACATACTTCCTCCAAGGACGTAGCTTGGAAGGACCTGGGAGCTAGAGGCACTATTTTGTATTTTGTGTTTAAATGTTTATTCTAGCCAAGGGCTTTATATATGTACAGAGCTTATGACTCTTTTTTGTTGTAACCAAGCAATGTCTTGGAAAGATATAAGCCTGTAGGGCATTTTTTTTCCTATTATTAACTCGTATTACATGCTGTAGATTCATGATGAACATTTATGAATGTATATTCAATGTATTATCTTTTGTAATAGGAACTCTGATGAATGAAAGTATACCAATTCTATTATGCTCACTTCTCTTATGAGTTGGATTATTTGTATTATTTTGGAGACATAACATGATAAGGCTGTGATTACCTTTGTAGCTTGAGGAAATAGGGAGCAGTTTGCTTTAAAGTTTTAATATGTTAATACTCCCACTACATAGTATCATCATCATTGAATGGGAAAACAAAAGAATCCACAAAAATAATTTTTATAACTAATATTGGTATGTGTTTTAGTTTGAAACAATAGGATAAAAACCGTTATATATAATATTTTGTATGAAAATTTTATACAAAAATTCTTAATTGTTTGTAATTATTACCTCTCTTGTGGCAATATTTTGAGAATATTGTCAAGGTAAATGTCTTTAATATTTTTAGCTGCAAACACCAGACGATTATTTTCACTTGGAGCAGTTAACATAGAAGTCACAAGACCGCCAGTCCTTGTTCTTGCAATCACATCAAAATAGTCCACAATTCTTACATCCTCACCATCCAGCTTCCACATCATGACCAAACAATTTTGGAGTTATTAGCACATGAAAGATTATAATCACCACTACTATCTTAAAAAAGAAAAATAGTATTTATCACAACAAATTTCACCATCCTTTTCCTCTTTTATGTACATTAACACAATAATTATTATAAGTACATACTATTGGGGATTTAGATACTAAAACACTTGAATAGAAAATTAACTTGCACAAAATATACCTAGTAAAATCATGAAATCAATAAACAAAAAAAATATTAGTATATTAAGTCACTTAGGATTGCCGATAAATATACTGATGCGAATTCATTGATTTAGTACTGAATTGATTAAATTCGCATGATAGAAAATGTTTTTTTGGAAAACTATTGCTGAGTGAATTCTGTAAAAATTAATTACTGATTGATGATAAAATTTATCACTTCATACTTTAATAATTACAAAATTTATCATTAATTTGTAAATATTTTTCTAAATATACATTGACATGTAAATTCCTCTAAATTTTTTCATTCAATCATTATTTTCTCTCCTGACAACCATGAAATGTACGAAAGAAAAATATTTTTAAAATTGTCTAAAATTTAAATTTGTGCAATATGTTTGAACGTTAGTGGGGATATATGGATCATACCACGAATGAACATACATTTCAATTATATATATTTGCACACACATTGTGTGTGCACCCACTACTAATATATATATTATGTAACATTGCAACTCTCATAGTTCATACCATATTGTAGACGTCCCCCGAACGCATCCCGGGGAAGAGGAGTGCGAGTCCCCCCCCCCCCCGGTTCTAGTTCGATATTGGGTTCACTACAGTTCGAAGGACTCAATTTTGTCACGGTTCTTAATCTTGAACCAAAGAGTCCAACTCTGGCAAATCGTTTTGAAGAAAAACTGATTTTTGAAAAGAAGTGCCAAACATGGACTGCTTTGCCAGATTACAAAGTCGCCACCTAAATATTTTAAAATGGGGAAATTTAGGAAACCCTGACTCGGTGCCGAAGGCCACGTGTCCGTCATCACCAAAGTGACTTGGCTCGGGAGCTTGGGTACGATTGGGGAAGGTCATCTATGAGCACCCCCTCTCGCCCGGTCCGAAGACCGGCCTCTACTAACCATGATATCCGTTTTTGAAAACTTTATGCGTTCTTATTCCGGTTATTAACCTAGAATTACTATGTGATGCGCACAACACAAAAGTATAGACTAGATTGCCTAACTTGGAAATAAACATTGCATATCCGTTTTGTCTCGAAAAACGTGTTAGATTTTGCTACTCGCAAGTAGGCTAAAATACGGATTTCAATGAGTTGTTCCAACTCAGGCAATCCAACCTTCACCCTCAGGCATCCAAACAGTAATATCACATAAGCATTTAGCCGCATGGCAATCATACTGTCATGTTAGCATTCACACGCATGTGGTATGCTAAAGCAAAAATACTTACATCGTACTCCGTGCCAAAACAATAAACTAGTTAGCAAAACATGCATGACCTAGTTCATATTAAATGGCTAATGCAACACAGGCATAGATGCAATCTAGAGTAGGCTCGGCTAACCCTAAACATGACATGTGAAATGCGCGAGTAGCACGTATTCAATTTAGAATTGAAAATTGCGATGCAGTTTGTATGATGTACCGAGCCCGGTGCATGTAAACAAATGCATGAATGCATGCATGCATTGCATAAGGTATGCCAAAATAAGTATGCCCTAATCTACCATCGAAAGCGGGTAAATAAAAGGGATAGAAAGAAACGGGGGTTTGGAAGACATACACCCACTCACACACACTTATTACAGATACGCCCTCACTCGGAGGGACCGAAAGAATATACAAATTTATTAACTACGCAAGCTAATTAAAATATTACAAATCAACTAAATTAATTAAATAAAATAATTAATCTAATTAAACAGTAAATCGCCTCGGGATGAGGGCCAAATGCAGCATGCGCTCGGGACTGGCTCGGAACCACACTGCCATGCACGGATTGCCTCTGTTTCCTCTGCTCTCCTCCTCAGAAAATTGCCAAAGTCCCAGGAGTGCCTCTCAGGGCACTGGGGATCACCGCCGGCTGGGGTAGAACACCACCAGCTGAAGGAGGAGGCCACCGGCACAAAAAGAAGCCATCGGCTGTTGGTTGACTGCCGGTCGGCACTAGATAGTGCCGGCCGGCACTTAACACCTGCAGAACCTGCAGAACACAGCAGCAGAGGACAACAACATGCATGGAAATGTGATTCAAGGTATTTATGCACTATACACACCCCTTATCATGTTAGTGACTCAAAGGGGCATGTGTCTCGATTCTCGGACCACCAATCACGCATTTTCATGCATGATGGCCCAAGGAACCAAAGATGCAACTTCACTTTCAAATGCATGCAAACCAAATAAACATGAAAGGGTGCCAAACCTCTATCATTTTCAATCTCAAGAGGCCAAGCATGCATGCTTATGCAATGCAACTCTAAGCATGTTATCTAGCATGCAACATGAACAATGCAAGCAAGCTAAACATGTTAGGGACACAACCCAAGCAAAGAGGCATATAAACCAAGCAATGGAGTGGACTAAAACATGAATTAGGCTACTCCTAATTGGCCTAAAATCAGTGGCCAAAGTGCCTAGAAATGGAGACTAAACACACACACACACATGCAAGTGTTATGGTCCAAACCCAAGGCATAAACATGGCAACCCCCAAGCACACTTGGAGATACCAAACAATGACAATAAACACACATTGTAAAGCTCTGAAAATCATGCAAAACATGATGCCAAATCATGCAACAAAACAAGCCAAACAAAGCATGCAAATGGTCTAAGGTTCAAAGCAAATCAATGAGGCTTTGAACCACACTTAGCACAACCACACATGGCAATACTTGAACACTTAAAAACAGAGTTTTAACATATAAAACTAAGCCTAAAAGACCACCTAGATGGCATCTAGATGACATGAATCCAAAGGCATGCATTAAAGCCAAAACATGGAGCATTTAACACATACTCTTAAAGCATTAAAGAGGCATGCTAAGCAATCAAACAAACATGTATGAAGGACTGAAATAGCATGCAAAATGGTTCCAAACCGTCAAAAATGAAGCAAGCAAGGCATGCTACACACTCATGCTCTTAAGGCTAACAAGCCAAGTACAAAGAGGCTACAAGATACATGCTAAGATTGGCCAAAACAACTTAGGACAGACCTAAAGCATGGCAAAATAAGCATACAAGTTTCATGGATCTAGGCCTAAAGCATGCTCAAACTAGGGCTAACAACCTAGACATGTTAAGACATCAAATAGGCATTACATGATAACTATGCTAAGCATGCATAAGAGACCAAAACCAACTTAGAAACATGTTATATCATGGCAATATAAGCATGAAAAACAAACCAAACATGCTCAACACACACTCAAGCATAGGCTCACCTAAGAGACCAAAACTTGCCCTTTCAAGGACATCGAGGAGAGGGGGGTGGCCCTCTCCTCCTTGAGACTCTAAGGCATGCTCTTCACCACTGAAATCCCTCAAGATTTCAGTGGTGAAAGAGATCCCAACACCAAAGTCTCGGATCTCTCACAAAATGGCACAAAAAGTGGCCTTTTCAAGGCCTAAGGGTGGTCAAAGCTACCCAAACCACCAAGCACTCTCAATAAACAATAAAGAGGCTTAAAAAATAGAACTTTTATGTGTTATAGACTAAGCACAAAAACTGTTTTAAACTATGCAAAAATGGAATGCAAAATGGGGGAAAAAGTGTAAGTTTCTCACCCTTGATGACTATCTTCACAAAAATTGTTGTGCTTGATTCCTTGAGCTCAAAACAGTCAAGAACTTCAAGAATAAGCTCTGATTTTCAAGAACACCAAGAAAAAGTGGAAGACTAGGTGTTTTAGTGCAATAATATGAACTAAAACACCTAGAATACAAAAGAGAAAGAGAGAGATAGGATGTATATCTATCTTAACCCTAAAAACCAGAGCTTGGTTCCTCTCTAAAAATGGCTAAGTCTCTCAAGAACTTCAACCCTTGAGCCAAGAGAAGAGGCTTCTCTTGTATAGGCAACCAAACTTACAAGTTAAGCAAGCCCAAAGGCTCATCCCTCCATACATGTGTATGGAGGGGAGCAAAAAGTGATACAGCTGTCTAAAAATATCTGATTAAAGCAGCTGTACAGTAGTCGGCAGGGCAAAATGGTCATTTTGCAAAAAGAGTGCCGACCGGCACAAAATAGTGCCGACGGCACAATATAGTGCCGATGACAACACCAAGCAGCCGGTGGCCTCTAGCCAGTTGCCGGTGGTGTGTTGGGGATGCCTCACAAGGCATTCTCAGCCCCTCAAAGGCAAAAAAACAGGTGTTTGGTGCAAACCAGACACAAAACGGCCAAGTTCGGGAGGTCCTGAGGCAAGGCGAATAGCCGAGAACTCCGGGAACTCCAAACGAACACAAACATGGATAATCACCGAGTGTTCAGACGGTGACGCCCAAGTCTTGAGGACGGTCAAAAATGGGGTGTCTACACATATGTACACAACCCTTAACAAATAAATAAATCAAAAAGAGTTAATACCTGAAGCTGGGATTCAAGGTAAGTGAGGATAGTGGCAGGAATGATTTCTCGAATGCCACCTCCATCAATGCTAAGAATAGTTATTAATTTCCCATTAGTTAGGGCTTGGATTTGACTGGGAGATTGTGATATTACCGCCTCCATTTTCAAAACTAATTTTATAAAACAGAATAATGTTTTTGTGTTTATTTTGCACAATGATCAAATGACTGGATTAGGAATATATAAGAGGAGCTTTTGAAGTTTGATATGTTTGATTTTCACAATAAGCTAGGTTGCCTATTTATAGTCCTCTCCATCGAGCCCCAAAGAAACTTCCTTACCCTCCTATTGTTGCCTACGTATGTTTGTACTAGTTTTTTACGAATCTTGAATCCCAAGAAAATTGCTATCAATTTTAAATTATGACAGTGGTAGAAAATTATTAAAAGTTGTAACGCCCTCAAAATAAAGAGGATACACCAACCCAAAAGGTTCATGATCATAATAGGAAATGTATTATTTTCATTCATCAGAGTTTATATTACAAAGAGATTACATGCATCATACTTTCATAAATATTCATTCTGAAACTATAGTATATAACACTAATTAATCACAACAAAATAAACACCCTACGGGGCTCACATTTTTCCAAGACATCTCTTGGTTACATCAAAAGAGAGTGTCCTAGCTCTATACATTTAAAGCCCTCGGCTTGAAATGAACATTTAACACAAAACGAAATAACAAAACGGAGTCTTTAGCCCTAACCCTCCCAAGCTATGCTTGGAGGCGGCATGTCACTTATACCTGAAAATGGTTTCCCAAGTAGGGTGAGCCAAAGCCTAGTAGAGATATACTAAAACAATATATGAGATTTAACTAAGATATAAGCATCAAATAAATGTGCAATATTCTTAACCAACACATATTCTTTCCACGACCATTCAATATAGATAACCAATACCTCAATTCATTTCCATTCATCCATTTCAGGTAAATCTATTAACCAAATTCATTATTATCCAATCAACTAAAATGAGAAACACTCAATGGTTCACAATTCAATACATTCATCAATCCAACACTTCTATTTCTTGCCATTTTATGGAATCACATCCGAGAGAATCGGCACCCATATATATATATATATATAAGATTTCGGGACTTTCACCCTGGACACTTGGGCTAACTTAATTTTCAATGGAGTCCATCCCCTATCTCCTGCCAAACAATAGAGTACATCCCCTATTTCCTCCAAAACAATGATACATATACAATGTATTTAAAAACGTTGTCATATACAATGACTAATCAAATCACATATTCAATGGTTTAATCAAACCGTCATAGTCAATGACATAATTCAATTGATTAGTTTTAATTCACCTAATCCACATGCAATTCCTACAACAATCATAGCTATCCTCCACCGATAGCCCAAACAGATATTTCTAAATAGATGTACAATCTATCAAACAGATAATTTACCAAATTTCCATAGGTGAGTGACTTAATAAATCCAACTACACCAATCATTTGTACCCCTTTCCAATTCCATATTTCCCACATCAATTTCATTATTTATACAAAATAATTTATTTAACACAAATTAGGGCAAGTTTCCTCTCTTTCCAAACATTAACCCCAAGACCCCATTTCACCAATTATACATAACTAACATCACATTCAAGATCTCACATACATATATGGAGCCAAATATAGACAACCCCTCTTTCAATATTCAAACCTAAACCCTAACTTTACCGAGATGCTCCTAAATCCCACCATTTATACAAAATGACAAATATCTCGGTTAAAACCCATATCAAAGAGTAGAATACCCCTACCTCAAATGTGGAGCTCAAAGAGGAAGAATGAGAATCTTGAAAATGCCCAAAGTCAAGCTTTACTGATGGATTGGAAGCCCACAAGATGCTACACTTTTCTCTCAAAGGAAGTAGAGTAGAAACTCTTAGATTTTAAGGGATTTGTAGAGAGAGATGGAGCCGGATTAGGGGTTTGGGATGAAAAGAAATCAAAAAGTGAAGTAAAATATCTCTGCTACGAACTAATATACGCGGTCTTCGCTCGAGCGACCAGACACAACACGTGGCCTCGCTTGAGCATGGAATACATACCTTCAGGTATTTCATAGACGCACACCCTCGCTCGAGCGCAAGAAACCAAGCCCGAGCGAAGGAATAAATAGCACAAGGCTTGCTCAAGCGTAAGAAGCCTCACTCGAGCGCTGTAACAGCGCTCGCGAGGGACCTCGGCTACAGTTCGGACTCCCCTTTTTTGTTTGTTGCGGTTCGTAATCTGAACCAAAGAGTCCAACTCCCGGCAAATCGTTTTGAGAAAAAAATAGATTTTGAAAAGAAGTGCCAAACATGGACAGCTTTGCTAGATACAGAGTCGCCACCTAAATATTTTTAAAATGGGAAATTTAGGAAACCCTGACTCGGTGCCGAAGGCCACGTGTCCGTCATCACCAAAGTTGTCTTGGCTCGGGAGCTTGGGTACGATCGGGGAAGGTCAGCTATGAGCACCCCCTTTTGCCCGGTCCGAAGACCGGCCTCTACTAACCATGATATCCGATTTTGAAAATGTTATGTGTTCTTGTTCCAATTATTAGCCTAGAATTACTATGTTATGCGTACAGCAAACAAGTATAGACTAGATTGCCTAATTTGGAAATAAGCATTGCATATCCGTTTGTTTTGAAAGTGCTTTGGAATTTGCTACTCGCAAGTAGGCTAAAACACGGATTTTAACGAGTTTTTCCAACTCAAGCAATCCAACCTCCATCCACAGGCATTCAAACAGTTTATCTCATATAAGCACTTAGCCACATGGTAAACATACTGTCATGGCAACATTCACACGCGTGTGATATGCTAAAGCATGAAAGCTTACCTAGTACTCCGTGCCAAAACAAGAAATTAGTTAGCAAACACGCATGTCTTAGTTCATGTTAAGTGGCTAATGCAACACATACAGAGATGCAGTTTAGGATAGGCTCGGCTAACCCTAAAATGGCATGTGAAATGCAATCATTCGGTGCACGTATTCAAGTTAGATTTGAAGATACAATGCGGTTTGTATGATGTACCGAGCCCGGTGCATGTAAGACAAATGTATGGATGCACGCATGCATTACATGAGGTATGCTAAAATAAACGTGCCCTAATCTACCATCGTAAGCAGGTAAATAAAAGGGAAGAAAGAAGTGGGGGTTGGAAGACATGCACCACTCACACACGCTTATTACAGATTTGCCCTCGCCCGGAGGGACCAAAAGAATATACAAATTAATTAACTACGCAAGCTAATTAAATATTACAGATCAATTAAATTAACAAATTAATTAATCTAATTAAAATAGTAAAGCCCTCGGGAAGCGGATCAGATGCAGCGCATGCTCGGAATTTGCTCGGAATCGCACTACCATGCGTAGTCTGCCTCTGTTTTCCCTGCTTTGCTCCTCTGAAAACTGCCAAAGTCTCAGGAAATGTTCCCTGCACACTGAGGATCATCATCGGCTAAGTAGAATGACCACCGACACTAGGATGTGGCCATCGGCACCAAATGAACCCATCGGCTGAGGACTTACTGCCGGCCGGCACAAAATGTTGCCAGTCGGCAAACAATACCTGCAGAACCTGCAACTCACAGCAGCAGAGGGCAAAACTTGCATGGCAATACAATTCAAGTAATATATGCACCAATCATGCCCCCTATCATGTGTATGACTCAAAGGGGTATGTGCCTCGATTCTCGAGCCACCAATCACGCATTTTCATGCATGGTGGCCTAAGAATCAAGTGTGCACTTTCATGTCAAATGAAATGCAAACCAATCAAACAAAACAAGGCCCAATTCCTATCACCAAATCAAGGAACAAGGCATGCATGCAAGAGGCATTACAACCTAATCATGTTAGCTAGGGGTGCAACATGAGCATGCGAACAAACGATGTACATTAGGCATGCAACCTATGCAAGCAAACTTGCGAGTCATGAGGCGAGGCAAACCAATGAAAAGATGGGCTTGAACATGATCTAGGCAACTTTAATTAGGCCTAAAATCAGTGGCCGAAACCAAGGAAATGAAGGCCAAAATGCACACACACATGCATGCAATCATGGTCCAACACCTTAAGCATAAACAAGGCAACTCTTAAGTACACTTAAAGAGACCAATCAATAGACAATTAGGATGCATACCAAACTCTGAAATTGCACAAAATAGAGGTGCCAAACCAACTAATTCAAGCAAGTAAGGCATGCGAATGGTCCAAGTACTTGAGGCAAGCCAAGAGGCTTAAACCAAGGTCAAACCCACCAAGCCTCACAAGGCTAAGGGGACTCAAAACAGGTCAAAGGCATACCTAAACAACACCCAAGGGACACTTAGATGGCATCTAAATGGCTCGAGTCCAAAGGCATGCACACATGCACTTTCAAGGAGCATACAACACAAGCTCATAAGGCGTTAAAGAGGCATGCAAGGCAAGCATACAAACATGTTAAAGGGACTGAAATAACATGTAAAATGACTCCAATCCACTAAATCAAAGCAAACAAAGCATGCTATACACTTACATACTTAAGGCCAACAAGCCAAAAAATGCAAAGAGGCTATGTAATGCATGCTAGGGCTGACTCGAACAACCTAAGACAGACCTAAAGCATGGCAAAATAAGCACAAAAGCTTCACAAATCTAAGCCTAAAACATGCTAAAATAAGGGCACACAACCTAAGGCATATTAAGGTAATCACAAGGCATTACAAGGTAGGCATGCATGGTACACCAAAAACAACTTAAAACCATGTTATATTATGGCAATATAAGCATGAAAAATAGTCATGGTATGCTCAACACACACTCAAACATAAGCTCCCTTAAGAGACCAAAAATGGTCCCTTTCAAGGACAACAAGGAGATGGGGTGGCCCTCTCCTTTGGGAGACTTTAAGACACCATCCCCACCACTGAAATCCCTCAAGATTTCAGTGGTGAAGAGGCCCAAACACCAAAGTCTCAAAACTTGCACAAAATAGCACAAAAATGGGGCCTTTCAAGGCCTAAGGGTGGTCAAACACACCCAAACCACAAAATACTCTTAACAAACAATCAAGAGGGCCTAAAAACAGAACTTTTTTATGTTATACACTAAACACAAAAACAGCTCTAAGATAGGTAGAAATAGGATGCAAAAATGGGGAATAAAGGACTAGTTTCTTACCCTTGAAGCTTTTCTTCAACAATGGTGGTCCAACAGCCCTTCTTGGCTTGAATCCTCCTCCAAAACACTCAAACAAGCCTCCAAGGGTCTCAAGTCCAAGAGATGGTGTGTTAGTGTGTGTGTGTGTGTGAGCAAAAATGGCACAAAACACACACTTATAGAGATAGAAAATATATCTAACCCTAACCCTAGAACTCAAGCTTTTCCAAAGCTACCTAAAATGTCTAACAAGTGTCTAACCCCAATGCCAAGAGAAAACCCTCTCCTATATAGGCAATTCCCTCTTGTAAAGCTTACAAAACAAGCCATCCAAAAGGGAAATCCCTCCATACACGTGTATGGAGGGGAATGGGGTGGGTGCCAGCTATCACAGTTGGCAAGAAATATCTACAAAAAGTAGATGAACAGTGGTCGGCCGCTCAAAATTGTCATTTTGACAAAATGGAGTGCCGACCGGCAATAAAGAGTGCCGACCGGCAAAATATATTGCCGGTGACAATAGAAACCAGCCGGTGGCCTCTAGCCACTGCCGGTGGTGTGTGGGAATGTCTGACAAGGCATTCCCTGCCCTTCCAAGGCAAAACACAAGTGTTTGGTGCAAAACCAGACACAAAACAGTCGAGTTCGGAGATCCTGAGGCAAGGCGCGTAGCCGAGAACTCCGGGAACTCCAAACAAACACAAACATGGATAATCACCGAGTGTTCAAGCGGTGACGTCCAAGTCTTGAGGACGGTCAAAAATGGGGTGTCTACAGTTGCCCCTCTTTGACAGAACTCGAAAGTCATCACAATGACGGGAGTGAATGTCAAAGCCCAGAGAAGACCCATTTTTGACAAGGCCGAAGACTTGGACAAACATACAAGACAAACAAGATATGCGCCCGAAGGCAGGGGCAAAATGCAGCTGAAAATGCAAGAAGCCGAGCATAACTTATGATCATGCAAAGAAAGCTGTAATGAAGCACGCATGCGACGGTTTTAAGCTAGCATACACTAATCTACACTACAATGCAGAAAGGATGTAGGAGAATTATGTAATTCTCGCTACGTCTCACGCAGAGGATACAATACCTGTGCGGCTCGTCCGGTTGCACCGGCCTCAAATGAACCGGACATACAATATCGTGCCTGAAAAGAAAACAAACTTAACAGGTACAATGTCGTTAGCAACATGCATGACAATGCAAACGAGACACGTATGCCAATGCAGATAAGACGACATGCATGCCAACGAAAATGTGACACGCATGCCAATGGAAATGAGGCACACATGCCGATGAAGATGGGGCGCACATGCCCATGGAAATGAGACACACATGCCAATGAAAGTGAGGCACACGTGCCAATGCAAATGAGGAGGCACACGTGCCGATGCAAATGAGGCACACGTGCCAATGAAAATGAGGAGGCACACGTGCCGATGCAAATGAGGCACACGTGCCAATGCAAATGAGGAGGCACATGTGCCAATGAAAATAAGGAGGCACACGTGCCGATGAAAATGAGGCACACGTGCCAATGCAAATGAGGAGGCACACGTGCCCATGAAAATGAGGAGGCACATGTGCCGATGCAAATGAGGAGGCACACGTGCCAATGCAAATGAGGAGGCACACGTGCCAATGCGAATGAGGAGGCACACGTGCCGATGAAAATGAGGAGGCACACGTGCCGATGAAAATGAGGCACACGTGCCAATGCAAATGAGGCACACATGCCAATGGAAATGAGGCACACGTGCCGATGGAAATGAGGAGGCACACGTGCCAATGCAAATGAGGAGGCACACGTGCCAATGGAAACAAGGCACACGTGCCAATGCAAATGATAAACGATGCAAGTGTGACACGCATGCCACACGGAATGTAAAATGATGCCAATGAGGTACGCGTGCCTCAAAGGATGCAAAATGCTGCCAACGAGGTACGCGTGCCTCAAAGGGTGCAAAATGCTGCCAATGAGGTACGCGTGCCTCAAAGGGTGCAAAATGCTGCCAATGAGGTACGCGTGCCTCAAAGGGATGCAAAATGCTGCCAATGAGGTACGCGTGCCTCAAAGGGATGCAAGATGCTGCCAATGAGGTACGCGTGCCTCAAAGGGATGCAAGATGCTGCCAATGAGGTACGCGTGCCTCAAAGGGATGCAAGATGCTGCCAATGAGGTACGCGTGCCTCAAAGGGATGCAAAATGCTGCCAATGAGGTACGCGTGCCTCAAAGGGATGCAAGATGCTGCCAATGAGGTACGCGTGCCTCAAAGGGATGCAAAATGCTGCCAATGAGGTACGCGTGCCTCAAAGGGATGCAAAATGCTGCCAATGAGGTACGCGTGCCTCAAAGGGATGCAAGATGCTGCCAATGAGGTACGCGTGCCTCAAAGGGATGCAAGATGATGCAAGTGAGGTACGCATGCCTCACGGAGATGTAAAATGATGCAAGTGAAGTGTGACACGCATGCCACACGGAATGTAAAACAATGCAAGTGTGACACGCATGCCACACAAAATGTAAAACAATGCAAATGAACTCGAATGCGCGACAACGTACGGTTTTTTTTTTTTTTGAAATGCACGATAATGCGAAACAAGGAGATGCACGACAACACGAATGATGCACGAGGCAACGTATGTTTCGAGGTGCATGACAATGCATGACAACGTTTGTAATAAAATGCATGACAATGCATGAGGGATGTGCATGACGGCGCGACGCAACGCACCAGACAACATGATGAATGCATGCAACGCACGCGGGGCAACTTTTGAATCTTGTAAATGGAAAAAGGATACAAAAGGATACAACATTGCATGAATTTGAGTGCCACGCACAGAAGACACGGTCCAAGGTTAAAACGGAAGCCGGTTGAGCGTCGGAGATGCACTTTTCTTGCACTTTCTCGAGCTATGATGGCCAAAAACCACTCATATTGCCTAAACAAGGCTGTAGAAAGATCACCGGCCGGGCTAGGAGGCCACCGGCTATCCACCGGCTACAAAACAATTCCATCGGCACAATATTCTGCCGGCCGGCACAAAATGTTGCCGACCGGCAAAAAGTTCCTGGATCGGGGCAGATTCGACATTTCACCATGGGTGTTTTAAAATAGGGTTTCTAAACCCTATTTCCTTACTTCTCCTTCACCGAAAATCATCTCCCTCTCTCTCTAGAGCCTTTTTCTCTCCTCTTTCCTCCGTTTCTTTGCGTTCTCGCACCCTTTTCATCGTTTGATTCGCGAAGTTTATCGCGTTTCGAACATTTTGGACCGATTGAAACTTCGTTTCGATGCTCCTTTTGCTATTTCCACCTTTTTGGGACTTGTTCCCCTCGATTCGCTCTTCATTTCCGTGCCTTTCCACATCCCGACCTTTCCGGCCATTTTCCACCCTCCTGGGGGTTGACTTTTCGGTTGACTCTTCGTATTCCGACCCGATTTTCATTCCTTGACCATTTTCTCATCATTCTCGACATGGCGGATGACGTTCCACGCGGTGGGACTCCCTCGGATCACGAGATGGATCCCGGGGTCGAGCTCCTCCCGTTGAGCGAGCGCCCGTTCGACCCGGCGACCTACCGGCCGGCGATTCATGTTCTACCACCCGACGGATTGCACCAGTTCAGGAGTTTCGACATGGCGTTGGATCCCGAGCTCCTGCTACGTGAGCCTGCCTCCCACCTATCCTCCGGCGCTTCCGAGGTAACCTTCTTTCTCTGCTTTATTTTCTGCAATGTAGGATGCTTTAAACTGTCAATTGCCATAACCGATTACAGTCTTTAACTGCTTAGTGCCGATACACTAATATACTGTACATTGTAGTTGATTACAAACGCACTTGCAACTGATTATCTGTTTAAGGCTCACACGTGCACCCACTGCACTAGCCTTGAACCACTCAAACCACGGCACACACCGTATTTCACTGCAAACACCATTGCCCAACACCTGTTTGAATCTGAAGACATGCACGCATGCTACATTTGCATTGAACCACTCAAACACGCTGACGCATCATACGTTGTAGTTCACTGTAAGCACACCGGTACTTGGTATCTGTTTGAATCTGATAAACTTGCACGTATGCCAAATTTGCACTGAACCACTCAAACACGCTGACGCATCATACGTTGTAGTTCACTGTAAGCACACCGGTACTCGGTATCTGTTTGAATCTGATAAACTTGCACGTATGCCAAATTTGCACTGAACCACTCAAACACGCTGACGCATCATATGTTGTAGAGTACTCGGTATCTGTTTGAATCTGATAAACTTGCACGTATGCCAAATTTGCACTGAACCACTCAAACACGCTGACACATCATACGTTGTAGTTCACTGTAAGCACACCGGTACTCGGTATCTGTTTGAATCTGATAAACTTGCACGTATGCCAAATTTGTATCGATTCACTATTTCTTCAAGACTGTACATTTTATATTGCTTCGCAACTATTTGTTTGAAAACAGGGAGATTCCCATACCATCCGCGGGTATGGGAATACCATCGCTCGTGAGTGGTACGCCGAGCTTCCCGACGCAGTTCGCCATATTGTAGACCAGGCCGGCTTTGGCGCATTCTGCAGAGGACTCTCCAGGCTCACTACGTGCAGACCTCTCCTCGCCGCTCTGGTGGAGAGGTGGTGGGACACCACCGATTCATTTCACTTGTCTGCGACTGGGGACATGACGATGACCCCTTATGATTTCTCGATGCTCACAGGCATTGGGGTAGGGGGTGATCCGATCCCCTTTGACATTGACATGGACGAGTGGACCGCGGCTCAAGTCTACTTGCTCGGCACGGCACTGCCTCTTGCGCGTCCCGGCTTTGTTCGATACTCCTGGTTCGAGGTGCAGTTCAGGGTCCAGCCCCTCCTTGTCGATACAGCCCCGATGACTCAGGAGGCCGTGGAGAGATACGCACGCGGCTTCCTTATGTTCTTGTTTGGGATGACCATTTTTGCCGACCGGGCGAACACAGTGCCTCTCTGCCTGCTAAGCGCACTGGTGGACGTCAGGGACATCTTACGTTATGACTGGGGTGGCGCCGCTCTGGCCACCCTTTATGGATATATGAGCTCAGCCTCCCGTGGCAGCGGACAGTTGCTCGGGGGTTACTGGCGTGCTTGGGAGGTACATTTCTTCTCTGCTTTTCATTTCAGTTCTATATTTTCTGTACTTTACACACTGCACACACTGTAGTCTGCTTTACACTTGCTGTATACTGTACACACGGCACACACATACTCTGCTTTACACTGACTGTACACTGCTCACACTGTACACTCTGCACAATACACTGCTCAAATCTCGAGGAGCCAATTCCTCCGGGTATTATTTCCCACCCTTTCTGATTTGTGATACTCACATCACTCGGCCCTCAAGCTCGGTTTTTCTCTCGAAAACCCTTTTCTCACTTTTCCTCTCAACTTACACCTCTCTATTCTTTTATTCTCTCATTTTCCATCCCTTCCCAGGGTGATTGATGGGTAAACGAGAGGTTGTGGGCTCATGCTCGATACAGCTAGCTTGCAGCCACTTCTTCTGGTAGATAGGGTGCCTTTCTGGCAAATGTGTTGATGGGGGAAAGACAGAAGACCTGACTCAATTGTGCCCCTAGTTCGTCACTTTGACCATTTTTTGTTTTCTAAAACAGTTTTGATCAAAATGAGAGTTGGATTAACATACTTGTTCAATTTTTGATTTGAAAATCATGCAAGTCAGGCTGTGAGCACTGAAGATTCTCATTTTTTTTGGGTCCAAACATGGTCCAATTTTGAAAAATGAAATAGTTTTCGAGAAAAATAGTCAACTTCAGTAAAAATTTTCAAAAACTATTTTTGCAAACAATCAACGCTCAACGAGCGCAAAACTTACCCTCGAGATATACAACCTCGGATCAGAGGCAATGGAAAATTGCCCCTGGCTTAAAGAGGGGGATAAGGCAACGGAAAGTTGCCCCAGGTTTGGATGGCAACTCAGGGCAACTTATGGCAATGCATGGCAACGGAAAGTTGCCCCTTGTTTGGATGATGCCGCAGCACGTTGTAAGCCAGCCCTCGTTGATGACGACCGGGCCCTCGGACGCGGAGGAGACGAAGACGGTTTGAATCAATATATGGACACAGTCATCTGGAAGGTGTTGGTGGTCGGATTTCAAGAGGAAGTTAACCACGTAGTTCCAGGTTGCTGCAATCGAGACATCAGATTCGGGGAAGGCACAAGTGATCAAAACCATGACATGGACTGAAACGCTATGGAAGCGTTGGGGGCTGGACTTCAGGATGAAGTTGCCTACGTATCCCGAACATGGGAATCAAGCCTTACGTAGTTCCGGTTAAGGTACACTCGGGTATTTTAACCTTCACTGATTTTATGCTCTAACTTTTGCCAAGGTGCCCAATGCGGGTTTTCGACCTTGCGAGCTATGTTTTTCTTTTTCTTTTTCTTTTTCTTTTCTTTTCTTCTTCTTCTTGTTTTTTTGCTTTTTTTTTTGCTCTTTTCCCTTTTTCGTTGTTGTTTTTTTTCTTTTCTTTTTGTCTCTTTTTTTCTTTCTTTTTTTTTTGCGTTTTGTATTTTTCTTTTGCTCTAACTTTTGCCTGGGTCGCCCTTCTGGGTTTTTGGCCCAGCGAGCCTCTCAAAGGGTAAAAAGTGTAGCAAGCCCATGCCAAATGGTTTTCAGATTGAAGCCTCTCTGTATCCAGGAGAGTGACTGTTGTGTCGATTTGCGGAAAAGTCCATCACGGTTGCTTCACGAGCCTTGCCTGGTGGGATCTGATCTCCTTGATCTGACTTCGATGTCTCTTGCTTGAGGGCTGCCTCAAAATGGGCCACGCAGGCGTTTCATGGCACTGTTGAATGTTTTCAATGGATTCCAGTTTGCAACAGATAAATTGAATCTTGAGGCTGAGAGCGATCCTGGGCTGTACAATCTCAAGAGCGATTCCACACAGGTCTCCGCAAGACTGCGCGAAACATTTCGTTTTTGAAATTTTTTAAGAAAGCGACAAATCGCTCGCGCAGAAGATAGTGTGGTACCAGTCTGGATCAAACCAGGATCCTTCTCAGTACTCACGCCGACAAGCATGATTTCATTCATTAAAAGCTTAGCATGCCTCCCTTTCTCTCAAAATGATCAAAATTTTGCAAAACCCGAGGAATTCCTTCCCCTTCGTTTTTATCACCGCAGTGTTCAAAAGGGTTTTTATGAAAAGCTTAGGTCATTACAACGATGCTTAAGGCACAAGAGAGTAGGCGAAATGTACTGTCGTTCCATTCACATCCTCTGGCACAACTAGCTGAAATAACAACAAGTACGGAAATGTGATAGCCACGGCTGTTTCATTCAGATTCCCTGATTGTGACTGGCTCCTCGGCCGAGACGGACTCAAAAGGAAAAACAAAAGGATAATTACAAAACGGCGTTCGAAGCAACAACCCCGGAATCACCTGGTATTCTATACAAAGGGGACTGACTCGCTACAACAAGATAGACCCATAAGCAAAAGGACCGACTCAAGACAATGAGACAGACTCAAAACAAAACAAAATAAAAGACTGACTCGACACCCAAGCCAGAATTTACAAAACTAGCATTCGCAGATGCTCAAAAATGCGTGCCAGACGCCACATCAAAAACACTGGGCGCCGCTCGCAAGTGGTCCCACCCTGCTCACATACTCACAGTATCCGCATCCTCAAAATCCAATAGCTGGGTAGTAATGGACTTGGCTGAGGTGGGTGGGAGGATAACCTCGTTGTCAATCAAATCTTGCACCTCATGACGGAGGCGGAAACAATTGTCGGTAGCATGCCCTGTCTACTGGTGGTACGCACAGTACTGAGCAGGGTCATGAGTAGCAGGGAGATTCTTCGGGAGGGGCCGAGGCTCCAGGGGTTTAAGGTGTCCCCTCTCGGCAAGGATCTGAAGTGCCTTGGACAATGGCATGCAGAGAGCATGAAAGACCCTGCGCCCTCGGGGCAGGTACTTTGGAGCCTGAGCACTCTTGCTAGATGCACCCGCGAACGGATCGGCGGGTGCGGCCTTGGATTTCTGATCCTTTCCGAATGCGAGGTTGGGAGCGGGAAGAACTGTTTTGGCATGACGGGGCCTATCCCGGTTCTCTGATTGACTGGAACTGCCCTCAGGCGGAGTGGGGAAAGCGTCCTCCACAGCTTTTGTCACAACTGCGGATATCTGTTGCTTGTTCATTCCCCCGGCTTTCAAAGCCTCTACTGCCCACAGCAGTTATTCGATAGGGTCGGCATCTGCCTTTATCTTGCCTTTGTCTCTGGCCTCGGCCTGATCTAGAATTTGGTTTGATGCGTCGTTGCCATAACTGGAGGCCATCTCCGGTTGGCTGAGTTCAATTACAATCCGTCCCAATAGCGGGGGCTCCTGGGATACAAAGCCTCCGGCATATGGTGCGGCTGGTGGCGAGGTAGACATCCCATAGGCGAGATCCGCCACGGATCTTTGGAGATCACCTATCATCCCCATTAGCTCGAATGTGGTGGGCTCGCGAGCCTGATATAGCTGGGGGGTCCAAACTGGGTGCGCAGCGGGTGACCTGGGCGGATGCGGCATATCAACAGTAGTCTCACTGTGTAGGGTGATTCCCTGATCCAACGCGGCCGTCATGACCACGATCTCTTCTGAATTCTGCGTCATGCTGAGTCCTGCCTCAGCAAGGAAAAGACACTAGCTGTTCTGGATCAACTTTCTGAATCTCTGAACTGAAACGGAAAACAAGCAGTATTTCAGCCCCAAACAGATCAAACACGGGTGTAGCCGATCAACTGCACTCTACTACTGATCACTGTTCCCCAGAATCACTGTTCAAAACTGAACTGATACCCGCAGACATAACTGATTCTCAACAAACACTGATACTGGTGCCCTCGGGCCTGATACCCACTCTTGCGAACTGACATGTGTGTTCCCTGTAGAGATACACTCTAAAAGCACATAACAAGTAAAAGAGAACCAAAACACCCCTATGCTGGGGTAGGGTTTCCCTGTCCTATTTTATCAGGAGCTAGGGTTTCACTACGCACACAGCGGCTTCAAACAACCTATATCGGGTAAGTAACCTGTCCTAGCTTGGAATGGTCACTATGGATCTCGATATGCACTAGGTCGAATGGTCAAAAAGGGGTGCCCCGGTAAAACCGGGGTTTGTGTTCCCATACTGGCAGAGCCCGCAACCGGTCAGCCTTATGGTCATGCCTTGACAAGACAAGCCTCCGGCAAACCGCTCAGGAATAGCAGATGGCCAACACGGTGTCCTAGGCGCACCAATGCACATGCAATGCAAAGAGACACATAAATGTAGTCAAAACAGGATATCACGAGTTCGAGTCAAGTTCTCTAAACTCCCCAGCAGAGTCGCCAGAAACGGTAACAGCGCCCGCGAGGGACCTCGGCTACAGTTCGGACTCCCCTTTTTTGTTTGTTGCGGTTCGTAATCTGAACCAAAGAGTCCAACTTCGGCAAATCGTTTTGAGAAAAAAACAGATTGTGAAAAGAAGTGCCAAACATGGACTGCTTTGCCAGATACAGAGTCGCCACCTAAATATTTTTTAAATGGGAAATTTAGGAGACCCTGACTCGGTGCCGAAGGCCACGTGTCCGTCATCACCAAAGTTGTCTTGACTCGGGAACTTGGGTACGATCGGGGAAGGTCAGCTATGAGCACCCCCTTTCGCCCGGTCTGAAGACCGGCCTCTACTAACCATGATATCCGATTTTGAAAACGTTATGTGTTCTTGTTCCAATTATTAGCCTAGAATTACTATGTTATGCGCACAGCAAACAAGTATAGACTAGATTGCCTAATTTGGAAATAAGCATTGCATATCCGTTTGTTTTGAAAGTGCTTTGGAATTTGCTACTCGCAAGTAGACTAAAACACGGATTTTAACGAGTTTTTCCAACTCAAGCAATCCAACCTCCACCCACAGGCATTCAAACAGTTTATCTCATATAAGCACTTAGCCACATGGTAAACATACTGTCATGGCAACATTCACACGCGTGTGATATGCTAAAGAATGAAAGCTTACCTAGTACTCTGTGCCAAAACAAGAAATTAGTTAGCAAACACGCATGTCTTAGTTCATGTTAAGTGGCTAATGCAACACATACAGAGATGCAGTTTAGGATAGGCTCGGCTAACCCTAAAATGGCATGTGAAATGCAATCATTCGGTGCACGTATTCAAGTTAGATTTGAAGATACAATGTGGTTTGTATGATGTACCGAGCCCGGTGCATGTAAGACAAATGTATGGATGCACGCATGCATTACATGAGGTATGCTAAAATAAACGTGCCCTAATCTACCATCGTAAGCGAGTAAATAAAAGGGAAGAAAGAAGTGGGGGTTGGAAGACATGCACCACTCACACACGCTTATTACAGATTTGCCCTCGCCCGGAGGGACCAAAAGAATATACAAATTAATTAACTACGCAAGCTAATTAAATATTACAGATCAATTAAATTAACAAATTAATTAATCTAATTAAAATAGTAAAGCCCTCGGGAAGCGGATCAGATGCAGCGCATGCTCGGGATTTGCTTGGAATCGCACTGCCATGCATAGTCTGCCTCTGTTTTCCCTGCTTTGCTCCTCTGAAAACTGCCAAAGTCTCAGGAAATGTTCCCTGCACACTGAGGATCATCATCGGCTAAGTAGAATGACCACCGGCACTAGGATGTGGCCATCGGCACCAAATGAACCCATCAGCTGATGACTTACTGCCGGCCGGCACAAAATGTTGCCGGTCGGCAAACAATAC
Source organism: Camellia granthamiana (assembly GCA_036172215.1). Taxonomy (NCBI): domain Eukaryota; kingdom Viridiplantae; phylum Streptophyta; class Magnoliopsida; order Ericales; family Theaceae; genus Camellia; species Camellia granthamiana. The sequence continues at coordinate 32,159,486 of CM069904.1, read as the reverse complement.
CTGCAGAACCTGCAACTCACAGCAGCAGAGGGCAAAACTTGCATGGCAATACAATTCAAGTAATATATGCACCAATCATGCCCCCTATCATGTGTATGACTCAAAGGGGTATGTGCCTCGATTCTCGGGCCACCAATCACGCATTTTCATGCATGGCGGCCTAAGAATCAAGTGTGCACTTTCATGTCAAATGAAATGCAAACCAATCAAACAAAACAAGGCCCAATTCCTATCACCAAATCAAGGAACAAGGCATGCATGCAAGAGGCATTACAACCTAATCATGTTAGCTAGGGGTGCAACATGAGCATGCGAACAAACGATGTACATTAGGCATGCAACCTATGCAAGCAAACTTGCGAGTCATGAGGCGAGGCAAACCAATGAAAAGATGGGCTTGAACATGATCTAGGCAACTTTAATTAGGCCTAAAATCAGTGGTCGAAACCAAGGAAATGAAGGCCAAAATGCACACACACATGCATGCAATCATGGTCCAACACCTTAAGCATAAACAAGGCAACTCTTAAGCACACTTAAAGAGACCAATCAATAGACAATTAGGATGCATACCAAACTCTGAAATTGCACAAAATAGAGGTGCCAAACCAACTAATTCAAGCAAGTAAGGCATGCGAATGGTCCAAGTACTTGAGGCAAGCCAAGAGGCTTAAACCAAGGTCAAACCCACCAAGCCTCACAAGGCTAAGGGGACTCAAAACAGGTCAAAGGCATACCTAAACAACACCCAAGGGACACTTAGATGGCATCTAAATGGCTCGAGTCCAAAGGCATGCACACATGCACTTTCAAGGAGCATACAACACAAGCTCATAAGGCGTTAAAGAGGCATGCAAGGCAAGCATACAAACATGTTAAAGGGACTGAAATAACATGTAAAATGACTCCAATCCACTAAATCAAAGCAAACAAAGCATGCTATACACTTACATACTTAAGGCCAACAAGCCAAAAAATGCAAAGAGGCTATGTAATGCATGCTAGGGCTGACTCGAACAACCTAAGACAGACCTAAAGCATGGCAAAATAAGCACAAAAGCTTCACAAATCTAAGCCTAAAACATGCTAAAATAAGGGCACACAACCTAAGGCATATTAAGGTAATCACAAGGCATTACAAGGTAGGCATGCATGGTACACCAAAAACAACTTAAAACCATGTTATATTATGGCAATATAAGCATGAAAAATAGTCATGGTATGCTCAACACACACTCAAACATAAGCTCCCTTAAGAGACCAAAAATGGTCCCTTTCAAGGACAACAAGGAGAGGGGGTGGCCCTCTCCTTTGGGAGACTTCAAGACACCATCCCCACCACTGAAATCCCTCAAGATTTCAGTGGTGAAGAGGCCCAAACACCAAAGTCTCGAAACTTGCACAAAATAGCACAAAAATGGGGCCTTTCAAGGCCTAAGGGTGGTCAAACACACCCAAACCACAAAATACTCTTAACAAACAATCAAGAGGGCCTAAAAACAGAACTTTTTTTATGTTATACACTAAACACAAAAACAGCTCTAAGATAGGTAGAAATAGGATGCAAAAATGGGGAATAAAGGACTAGTTTCTTACCCTTGAAGCTTTTCTTCAACAATGGTGGTCCAACAGCCCTTCTTGGCTTGAATCCTCCTCCAAAACACTCAAACAAGCCTCCAAGGGTCTCAAGTCCAAGAGATGGTGTGTTAGTGTGTGTGTGTGTGTGAGCAAAAATGGCACAAAACACACACTTATAGAGATAGAAAATATATCTAACCCTAACCCTAGAACTCAAGCTTTTCCAAAGCTACCTAAAATGTCTAACAAGTGTCTAACCCCAATGCCAAGAGAAAACCCTCTTCTATATAGGCAATTCCCTCTTGTAAAGCTTACAAAACAAGCCATCCAAAAGGGAAATCCCTCCATACACGTGTATGGAGGGGAATGGGGTGGGTGCCAGCTATCACAGTTGGCAAGAAATATCTACAAAAAGTAGATGAACAGTGGTCGGCCGCTCAAAATTGTCATTTTGACAAAATGGAGTGCCGACCGGCAATAAAGAGTGCCGACCGGCAAAATATATTGCCGGTGACAACAGAAACCAGCCGGTGGCCTCTAGCCACTGCCGGTGGTGTGTGGGAATGTCTGACAAGGCATTCCCTGCCCTTCCAAGGCAAAACACAAGTGTTTGGTGCAAAACCAAACACAAAACAGTCAAGTTCGGAGATCCTGAGGCAAGGCGCGTAGCCGAGAACTCCGGGAACTCCAAACAAACACAAACATGGATAATCACCGAGTGTTCAAGCGGTGACGTCCAAGTCTTGAGGACGGTCAAAAATGGGGTGTCTACAAGCGCAAGTAACCAAGCTCGAGCGAAGGAACAAATAACACAAGGCTTGCTCAAGCATAAGAAGCCTCACTCGAGCAAAGAACTTCATCCTCCCCAAAAATGCTAAGTCTAGAAGGAAACCTAAGAAATCCTAATTCTCGCTCGAGCACAAAAAACCTTGCCCGAGCGAAGAAACAAGTCATAAAAGGCTCGCTCGAGTGCAAGAAGCCTCGCTCGAGCGAAGAGGCCAAAATCTGAGCCGCAGCAATCTAACCGAACTAACAACCAACTTATTCCAAACTCGCCCAACAAGTTCTAAAACTCAGTTACAAAGGGTCAAAGGGAAAAATAAGACATGGATACAATATTCAATCACAGAACCCGAGTCCGGAACACAATGAAGGTCGGGGCAAAACCGAAATCGCTATAAAAGTTAATTACATCAAGAGTTCGTTTACTATTATTAAATATTACCTCACGATCATCTATATTAACTCATTCACCCCCTCCGAACTACCTCTAAAAGAAGGTATTTATACTATTTTTAAAATTAAAATATATCATTTTTGAGTGCTCAACTCTAAAAATAAAGAGATAATTAGTTTATATAGAATTCTTCATAACTTAGAAAATATAGTAGATTTGAGAGGGTAAAATTGAAATTTAAAAAAAAAAATAGAAAACATGGCAGGTTCTTCACACTCTTATAATTATATTATATACTAGTGGTTGGGCACATGCATTGCACGTTGCACGTGATTTTTCATCAACTGTTAGTACAGTAATTATGCGTGTCTTTTAAATTGATATGCGGTATGTATATAAATTATGAAAACTTATATAAGTAAATTGATATGTACCAAATACAACTAAGCAAGAAATGAATACATACTCGGCTGATAAATTTAAATAATAAATGAAAATTTTTATAAACATAACTTAATTTATATTTACAATCTTATCTTAAATAATAAGTGATAAACAGGCCATTTAAATATGTAATATTACAACAAAAAAAAAAATTCTATTAACTTTCTACTTTAATTTTTCATAATCCGTACCGATAATATAATTGAAGGTATGAAATTAATTGCAAAATTACGCAATTTTGTTTAATAGTTCATCTTATAATACAAATTCATTGAACTCACTATTGCATATTATTTGCATATTTTAGTGTAAGAATACATTAATATCAATATGTAATATATTTTTATACATCAAGAGTTGTTGAGTCTCGTTTTCCGTACCACGGATATCTTGCATAATGAAAAATATAACATTATTTATTAGTATATTTTCATTTATTGTAACCCCAACCTCTGATTAGCATTAATTCATGATTAAATGAGCCTAATCAGTAATTAAGTGAAATTCTGAATTAATTGCATGTGTGTGTGTCGCATTATGGTGCTTATATCTATTTATTGTAGAAAGATCTGTTTGCATTTCTGTTTCTTCTTGTGAATTGAAGGCCTTATCAGCATCTAATCATGAAATTAACTTGGTATATGTGTTATTTGGAATTTTTAGAACATTATGGTAGGTTCAATTAAAATTCGATTTGGAACAAATCAATTTAGATTAATTAATACCCCTGCCTAGCCTAAATTAATTAAGGTTAATTAAGCCCACTAGTGGAGCCTATATAAGGCTAATATAAACCTTAGAAACTTTTACACACTTGCATTCCTCATCTTTTGGCTCCAACATGTGAAGAGAGAGAGAGGGACCAAGAGAATTGAAATCAAACAAGGGAATTGCTAGCCATCTATAGAAGATTAACTTGAAGGCTCAAAGATAGAACAACCTAGAGCTTAATTGAAGGTCTTAGGTAAGTGTTTGATTCTTAATCTTTGTATTCAAATTTTTAATGAAGAGAATTCAAGAAGTTTTGGTGACTAAGCAAGAAACTTGAGCTTTAATGAATGAATTCCATGCATGCATGCATATATCATGTCATTTTGAGTAGATTTCTAAAGAATTTTCACATGCTTGTGTCTATCTTGACTTGGTTTTGAGAATTCATCATAATTATACCATTTGACCTTAATTAATCATGTTTTGGAAAGCCTTAGTTCAAAATAATTCATGCATGTCATGTTCATGGCATATTCATAAATTTCAAGTCGGAGTTTTGGTCAATCAGCATGCTTTTGGGCCATGATTGAGTGAAATGATCTTCAAACCATGGTATTTTACAAGTTTCTAAATGTTTTCTAGAGTTGTGGCCCAAAGAGATGAGTTTTAAGGTGTGTAGTTCGAGTTTGGACCTTGGGAGTGCAATATGGAAATTCTAGATTCTGCACTTTTGCTCGAGCGACAGTATCTGAGCTCGAACGACCACCCTGCATGTTTGCATGTCCGCTCGAATGAAGGAAGTTACGTTCAAGCGGGACCCCTGTTTTCAGCGAGGGTTGTTAAGGGTTCCAAAGTGCATTTTGGCATCCACATTGCATCCTAGGCATTCCTGGACCATGATTAAGACTCAATAAGAGGTTAAGACTTAGAAACACACTAAGAATGAAACGAAAGAAGTTAAGTACCAACCGAGTGTGTGTTTCATTATGTGTTTCTGCTACATGTATATGGGTCACGCGCCATAAGTTATCTAATTTGTCTGTTCTGCAAGTGGAGCCATCTGTGAGTAATAACTCTGTAAAATTATGTTTAACTTTAATTATTTTTTGATGCTATGAAATGATTAGTTTTTTGAAATGCGATGTTTTGTATGAATAAATGATTGTCCAAATTTTTGAAATGTATTCATGGCAGCCTTAGCACAAGGCCCTTGCCTGGGGGTAATAATACCGTGGTCTACAAGTACAAGACCCTTGCCCAGGGGTAATAATATCGTGGTTTTTAAGCAAGGCCCTTGCCCGGGGGTAATAATACCATGGTGTCATGGCCCTTGCCCCGGGGTAACAATATTGTAACTTAAGTATATTACAAGTTCTCGGTACTAGAGGTTCCTTATGGAACTAACAAGAATGATAACGCTAATGGATGTACCATGTATGATTAAGTATGAACTCTGATTTTTGTATAAAGTTTGAACAAGAAAATGAATATACATCTGTTTTTTTATATAAATTCTGATTTCTGAATCTGTTATGGACATCGTCCATTTAAACCCCTTTACTCTGTTATTATTCACCGGGTTTCTACTCACTCTATTATATTATGTATGTAGGTGAGCAGGCTCGTGACCAAGCCTAAGCTGCTGCCTAGAGTTTGATGTCCTAGTGAAAGTTAGGGGCATTCCATCTGCATGTGTGAGTCTGTATTAATTTTTGTGCATGAGAAAACTATATCAGAACATGAACACATGAAATTGAAACGAATGAACTGGAAGTGAATATTCCGAACACTGTGAAAAGAATTATTTGTATGTGTTTATTATTCTTTTGTTTACCTATAGCTAATAGAGAATGCAAAAAGAAATGATACAAGTGAATCCTCAGAGGCTCGCATGAGCCAGATGGAACAAATGATTACAACTCTAATTGAAGTAATAGCACAGCAACAAAGACAACAACTGATGCCTCCACCCTCTCCGGTCCAAGTTGAGTTGGATAATAATGACATTATCAACCTAACACAGAAATTCATGAAGATAAAACCGCCAACTTTCTTGGGTGGTATTGAACCGTTGAAAGCGGAGACATGGTTACTTGAAATGGAGAAGTTATTTGAAGTGTTCCCCTGTATTGAGACTCAGAAGGTTTTGTTGGCCACCTATACTTTTAAAGATGAAGCTCGGAGATGGTGGTTATTGATCCGAAATAGTAATGGGAATATGACCTGGGCCTAATTCAATGAAATCTTCTACAAGAAAAACCTTCCCCAATGCTTTAGAGACTGAAAAGTTTCTACATTCCAAGAACTTAAGCAAAAGAAGATGTCCGTAGCCGAGTACGAGGCTAAGTTCACCAAGTTGGCTAGATTTGCTCCTCACATGGTGGACACAGATTATAAGAAAGCATGAAAGTTTGAGGGAGGACTAGATCTGGAAGTATTTTGTAACAACCCCGACCCATGATTAACATTAATCCATGCTTAATTATGCCTAATAAGTCATTAAAGTGAAATTTGCATCATATATTGCCTCATTTGTATTTATATCTGTTTAACATAGAAATTTCTGTTTCTGTTTTCGTTTCGGTTTGCAAATTGAAGGCCTTATTGGCATTCGATTCAAAAATTGACTTGGTTATTGTTTTAATTAGAATTTTTAGAATTTTATAGTAGGTTTAATTGAAATTCAATTCGGGATGAATTAATTAGATTAATTATTGCCTACTAGAATAGTTTTAATTAATTACCACTAAGTGAGCCTACATAAGACTCCCTACATGCTCCACTCATCCTTTTGTTCATGTCAACACATCCTTGAGCCTATACACACAAACAAAACGTGAGAGTGAGGGAGAGATAGAGTTTGAGACCAAGAATTGGCTTGAGTTTAAGCTAAGAGACTTTGAGGAATTTGGAAGAACCTTTGAAGATTACACTTCTACATTTGAGAATTCAAGCTTGAGGTAGGAAATTCAACCCGTTAGCTATGTAATTGGGCCATCAAATGCATAGATTCAAGAGGATTAAGTGTTTAAACATGAGGATTGAGCTAGAAATGAAGAAATTTGAGTCATACCATACATGCATGCATAATTCATGGAGTTTGAGTTTTGATTTCAAACATGCAAAGGACTATTTTTGTTCAATTATGGGAGCTCATTGCGATTTTACACTTTAAGACTTTATTTGTACATGTTTTGGAAGGTTGGGTTCATACCAATACATGCATGATATGTATACACATTGTTCAAGTTTAGTTTTGAAGAATTCACTTGCTTTTGGGCCTTGATTTTGTGAAATGAACCTTAATTTATGATGTTTTATAAGTTTAAACTTGTTTTCTCAAGTTTTGAGGCCCAAGAGTTGTGTTTTGTTAATTGAATTCGAGTTTTGAACTATAGAGAGCAATATGGAAATTCCAGATTTTGCACGTCAGCTCGAGCGGGAGAATCTACGCTCAAGCAAGCACTCTGTGATCCTACACTTCTGCTTGAGCGACAAGGATCTCGTTCAAGCGTGAAATGCAAGCTTCCAGAAGTCCCATGTTTTTTGCAGATCGCTCGAGTGGTAAGAGTTGCGATCGAGTAGGGAAATGAACCTCACGCTTAAGCGACCATCGAGCATCCGTCGAGCATGAAAATCACATAACCAGTACTTTTTCAAAGTTTGCAGAACGCTCGAGCGGAGGAAGTTATGCTCGTGCTTCCCCTTACATTTTGCGTGTCCACTTGAGCGAAGAATCCTGCACTCGAGCAGGGACCCTGTTTTCATAAAATTTGACCAAGTGTTTTCAAATGCATTTTTGCATCCTCATTCCATCCTGGGCAATCCTAGGCCAAGATTAAGGTATAATAATGAGGACAAAATGTAGAAACACACTAAGAACGAAACGTAATGAGTTAGATATATTCCAACGTGTGTTTCAAATGTGTATTTGTTATGTGTTAATGTAGGTCACGAGTCGTAAACCGTTTGATTAGTCTACTCTGTCTATCTACACCTGGAGCCATCTGTGAGTAATAACTTAGTAAAGCTATATTCTACTTTATTTATTTTCGGAATGATGAAATAAGATCTGTTTTACGAAATGTTATGTTCTGTGACATGAATGATTGTCCAATTTTTGACATGTATTTGTGGCATCCTTAGCATCATGTGATATCTGTTAGCTGTTACCCGGTATTGGAGGTTCCATTATGGAACTTATTATGTCTGCACTCTATTACCCATACCGTAGGCTTCATTATGGAGCTCAGCATATCTATAATCTGTTACCTGGATCCAGAGGTTCCTTTATGGAACTGGTTACTTATAACCACCATCTGTTCTGTATCTGCTCTGTTAGCGCTAATGGATGTACCACGTATGATTAAGAATGAACTTCGATTTCTGTATATGATTTGAACAAGAATGTGAATATGAATATGTTCCTGAATTTGAATTCTGATTTCTTAATCTGCCATAGACATCATTAATTAAAACTCTTTACTCTGTTATTATTCACTAGGCTCCCGTTCACAGGTTATATTATATGTGTAGGTGATCAGGCTCATGATCAGGCCCAGAGCTGACGGCCTAAGATTTCATTTTTGTCAACCACCCTTTGTACCTCCCACAGAGGTTCCGAATCAAGTCATGTTTAGTGGCTATGTTTTGTGGATGTATAAAACTTTATTTCATTGGGTTTATGAACAAGTTGTTTGTTTTAAGTGTCATGTAAATACTATATTAAGTTTTGGTAACATACATATATGTTTATAAAGTTTAAAATTATTTTGTCCCATGTATGTCTGCACAGCTCAATGAACATTGTATTTTGTATAATTGCTTCTGCAACCCCTTGATTATATGTTATTCCGTTCAGAGGCCTCAGTAATCCAAGAATTACTAGCCGGTTACAATGCTAAACCTATAGGGGCGGGTTTGGGTTGTGACATATTTGATCGAGTAGGCGTCTTGAAATTGCCTACTTATGTGGAAGTGCTTGATAGGGCATTGATGGCAGAGGCCATACTAGAAGCCAAGAAACAAGCTACAACTCCAACAACTAAATGGAGAAGGAAAAAAGGCCGGATTCAATTTCAAGAAAGGCCGATCATTTCTGAAGAAGCAAAATACTGGATCGTCAAGTAGCTCAAGCCCAAGCAGTGGGTCTATGCCAATTTGTCCAGAATGTGGAAGAAAACATAGGGGCATGTGTCACCGTGCATCTGGTGCTTGTTTTCGATGTGGCAAGACAGGCCCCATGATTAGAGATTGCCCGATGAGACTCTACACGACTACCCATCCTGCGGCAAGTTCAACCGGATATGCTCCTGCACCAAAAACCAATGTGAAGTCCAAGACTGGAGGAGAAACTTTGAGACAAGGTTGGGTTTTTGCATTAATACCTGGGGATGTACAAAATACTCAGTCAGTGGTGTTAGGTATAATCTCTATTTGTGCTCAGAATGCCTATGTACTGATTGATTTTGGTTCCATGCATTCATTTGTATAGCATGCTTTTTCTCAAAAATTAACTAGACATTAAAACCTATGAACTATTTACTATTTGTGTCTACACCGTCTGGGGGTTGTATGATATGTGCTTATGTCTATCCGGCATGTGATATTATGATTGGTAATATCACATTGCATGTTGATTTGTTGCCCCTGAGCATTGATCAATTTGATTGTATTCTGGGTATGGATTGGTTGACTAAATACTATGCCACCATTGATTATGTGAGTAAATTCGTTATGTTTCGACCACCTGGTGTGCCTGAGTTTGTCTTTACCGGGAATGGGATAGTTCTTCCGCCGTACTTGATTTCATTTATGAAAGCCAGGAAATTGTTAAGAAAAGGTTATCGGGGTTACTTGTGTTGTGTGTTGACTGTACCTTCGGATAGTGTAAATGTGGATACAATTCCTGTGGCTTGTGAATTTCCTGATGTATTTCCTAATGACTTACCTGGGGAGTTAATTGATAGGGAAATCGAGTTTACTGTTGATGTTGTACCCGGGACACAACTGATTTCTAAAACTCTATACAGAATGTCCACTTCTGAACTGAAAGAATTGAAAGTCTAACTCCAAGAATTGTTAGACCAGAAATTCATCCGTCCGAGCACGTCACCTTGGGGTGCTCCAGTTTTGTTTGTAAAGAAGAAAGATGGGTCTTTGAGGTTATGTATAAACTATCGTGAATTGAATAAAGTAACCGTGAAAAACAAATACTCACTACCCTGAATAGATGACCTACCTGACCAACTCCAGGGAGCCCAAGTGTTTTCTAAAATTGACCTTAGATCCGGGTATCACTAGTTAAAGGTCAAAGCGGAATACATAGAGAAAACTGCATTCAAAACTAGGTATGGGCACTATGAATTTTTGGTAATGCCATTTAGGGTAACTAATGCACCTGCGGCGTTCATGGATTTAATGAATAAGGTGTTCAAACAATTTTGGGATAAATTTATTGTTGTCTTTATTGATGATATACTGATTTATTCTAAAAGTAGGGAAGGACATGAAAATCATCTGAGAATTGCTTTATAGACCTTAAGGGAAAAGAAGTTGTATGCAAAATTCTCCAAATGTGAATTATGGCTTGACAGTGTGGCATTTTTGGGACATGTAATCAACAAGAACGGTATCTCTGTTGACCCCCAGAAAATTGAAGCCATTGTGGACTGGCCAAGACCAACTAATGTGTCAGAAGTGAGAAGTTTTCTAGGACTGGCAGGTTATTATTGCAGATTTGTGAAAGATTTTTCAAAACTTGCTATGCCATTGACGCAGTTGACACAGAAAAATGTACCATTTGATTGGAATGACCAACGGGAGTCAGCCTTTCAGGAACTGAAAACTAGACTGGTAACTGCACCAATTTTGACCTTGCCTAATAGAACAGTGATGCATCCTACAAAGATTTGGGCTGTGTGTTGATGCAAAATGGGACAGTAATTGCTTGTGCTTCTCGACAACTCCGGCCTCATGAAAAGAACTATCCAACCCATGACCTTGAATTAACAGTTGTAGCATTTGCTTTGAAAATTTGGCGCCATTATCTGTATGGAGTGACATGTGAAGTGTACACTAATCATAAAAGCCTTAAATATTTCTTCATCCAAAAAGAGCTGAACATGAGACAGAGACAATGGCTTGAGTTGATCGAGGATTACAATTTGTAGATTTTGTATCATCTGGGGAAAGCCAATACCGTTGCAAATGCTTTGAGCCGGAAATCCATTGCCAATTTGTCATGTTTGCTCACCGGTCAGAGAGAGCTGTTATATGACTTGGAGAAGTATGAGATCGAAATTGTGTTACGTGAACAGGGAGGGATCTTAGCTGCAATTTCTGCTCAACCTGCAATCCTTGAAGAAATTAGAGAGAAACAACTTGAAGATGAGTTCTTGAAAAAGATTGTGGGAGAATGACTCAAAACTGAGGCCGGGATTTGTGCTTGAGAATAATGTGTTGAAGTTTTAGAATAGCCTTTGTGTACCAAATTCTTCTGATTTGAGAAAACATGTTATGACTGAAGTACACAATTATAAATTCGCTATACATCCGGGAAATACGAAGGTGTACCATAATTTGAAACAAAATTTATGGTGGCCGGGAATGAAGAAAAGCATTGCTGATTTTGTGGTTTGATGCTTACATTACCAACAAGTTAAAGCGAAACATCAATGACCTACCGAATTGCTACAGCCACTTCCAATACCGGAATGGAAATGGAAACATATCACGATGGACTTCATTGTGGGATTACCTCGCTCACCTCGAGGTATGGACTCTATCTAGGTAATTGTTGATCGTTTGATTAAATTCGCACATTTCTTACTGGTCAAATCTTTGTATAATGCAGATAAGTTGGCTAACTTGTATGTTAATGAGATTGTGAGATTACATGGCATGCCAGTATCTATAGTATCTGACAGAGATCCTAAGTTCACTTCAAGGTTTTGGCAGAGTCTACAGCTAGTGTTGGGAACTGAATTGAGACTAAGAAGTGCTTATCACCCACAGACAGATGGCCAATCTGAACGGACCATTCAAACATTGGAACACTTCTTACGGATGTGTGCCCTAGACTTTCAAGGCAGTTGGGAAACCTACTTACCATTGGCCAAGTTTGTGTATAACAACATCTACCATTCAAGCATCAGTATGGCTCCGTATGAAGCTTTGTATGGTAGGAAGTGTCGTTCTCCAATTTGCTGGGTTGAGGTAGGTGACAGACCATTGTTGGGACCATAACTTGTACAAGAAACAACTGAGAAAGTGAAACTAATTCAACAACATCTGAAAACTGCACAGAGCCGTCAAAAGAGTTATGCGGATATGCGAAGAAAGAATAGGAAATACGAAGTCGGTGATCACGTATTTATAAAAGTAACTCCAATAAAGGGTCAGATGCGATTTGGGGTGAAAGGAAAGCTAGCACCAAGATACGTTGGCCTGTATGAAGTGTTAGAGAAAATCAACTCAGTAACATACCAAGTAGCCTTACCTTCGGTGATGGAAAATATGCACAACGTTTTTCATGTTTCAATGCTTCGGAATTACTTACAAGATGCACTCCATGTGATTGAGCCGACACATGTACTTCTGAAAGATGACTATACGTATGAAGAAATGCCAATTCAGGGGGTTAATCGAAGAATCAAGAGATTGAGGAACAACAAAATTCCATGGGTGAAAGTTGACTGGCAAAACCATGGAGGGACTTACGCAACTTGGGAAACAGAAGACGACATGATGAAAAGATACCCCGACTTATTTCCTTTAGATCCAGTGTTCTTCTAAAATGAAGGTAATTCGAGTTTGGAGAACCAAACTCTTTAAGGGGGAAAGACTGTAACAACCCCGACCTCTGATTAACTTTAATTCATGATTGAATGAGCCTAATCAGTAATTAAGTGAAATTCTAAATTAATTGCATGTGTGTGTGATGCATTATTGTGCTTATATCTGTTTATCGTAAAAAGATATGTTTGCATTTCTGTTTCTTCTTGTGAATTGAAGGCCTTATCGGCATCCAATCATGAAATTGACTTGGTATATGTGTTATTTGGAATTTTTAGAATATTATGGTAGATTCAATTAAAATTCGATTCGGAACGAATCAATTTAGATTAATTAATACCCCTGCCTAACCAAAGTTAATTAAGGTTAATTAAGCCCACTAGTGGAGCCTATATAAGGCTAATATAAACCTTAGAACCTTTTACACACTCGCATTCCTCATCTTTTGGCTCCAACGTGTGAAGAGAGAGGGAGAGAGAGAGAGAGAGAGAGAGAGAGAGAGAGAGAGAGAGAAAGAGGGACCAAGAGAATTGAGATCAAACAAGGGAATTACTAACCATCTAGAGGAAATTGACTTGAAGGCTCAAAGATAGAACAACCTAGAGCTCAATTGAAGGTCTTAGGTGAGTTTTTTATTCTTAATCTTTGTATTCAAATTGTTAATGAAGAGAATTCAAGAAGTTTTGGTGACTAAGTAAGAGACTTGAGCTTTAATGAATGAATTCCATGCATGCATGCATATATCATGTCATTTTGAGTAGATTTCTAAAGAATTTTCACATGCATGTCTATCTTGACTTGGTTTTGAGAATTCATCATAATTCTTACCATTTGACCTTAATTAATCATGTTTTGGAAAGTCTTAGTTCAAAATAATTCATACATGTCATGTTCATGGCATATTCATAAATTTCAAGTTGGAGTTTTGATCAATTAGCATGCTTTTGGGCCTTGATTTAGGGGAATGATCTTCAAACCATGGTATTTTACAAGTTTCTAAATGTTTTTTGGAGTTTTGGCCCAAAGAGATGAGTTTTAAGGTGTGTAGTTCTAGTTTGGACCTTAGGAGTGCAATCTGGAAATTCCAGATTCTGCACTTTCGCTCGAGCAACAGCATCTATGCTCAAGCGACCACTCTGCGATCTTACACTTCTGCTTGAGCGACCTGAGGTCCGCTCGAGTGTGAAATACGAACGCCCAGAAGTTTCATGTTTCTACAACCGCTTGAACGACAAGAGTTGCGCTCAGGTGACCGATGAGCATCCGTCGAGCATAAAAACCACACAACCAGTATTTTTTCAAAGTTTACAGGCCGCTTGAGTGAAGGAGGTTGTGCTCGAGCAGCCCCTCACATGTTTGCATGTCTGCTCGAGCGAAGGAAGTTTTGCTTCAGTGGGACCCCTGTTTTCAGCGAGTGTTGTTAAGGGTTCTAAAGTTCATTTTGGCATTCACATTGCATCCTAGGCATTCCTAGGCCATGATTAAGACTCAATAAGAGGTTAAGACTTAGAAACACACTATGAATGAACGAAAGAAGTTAAGTACCAACCAAGTGTGTGTTTCATTATGTATGAATAAATGATTGTCCAAATTTCTGAAATGTATTCGTTGCATCCTTAGCACAAGGCCCTTGCCCGGGGGTAATAATATTGTGGTCTACAAGTACAAGGCCTTGCCCGGGGGTAACAATACCATGGCTCAAGTATATTACAAGTTCCCGGTACCAGAGGTTCTTTACGGAACTAACAAGCATGATAACGCCAATGGATGTACCATGTATGATTAAGTATGAACTCTGATTTCTGTATGAAGTTTGAACAAGAAAATGAATATACATCTATTTTTTTATATGAATTCTGATTTCTGAATCTGTTATGAACTTCGTTCATTTAAACCCCTTTACTCTGTTATTATTCACTAGGCTTCCATTCACTCTATCATATTATGTATGTAGGTGAGCAGGCGCGTGACCAAGCCTAAGCTGATGCCTGGAGTTTTGGGTCAGCCAGCCACTGTGCCTTTTGAGGAGGTTCCCTTTGAAATGTTTAGTTTTGTAACCTTGCTACAGATGTTTTTGCTTTGTTTTGCTTATATGTACATTGGACTAAGTTCCCTTTTCGCATTATCTGTGTATTTGGGTGACGTAAGACTCATGTATTTATGACGTCACATATATATATATATATATATAAGTTGTTTGAAGTTTTCTATCTCATATACGTTAACACAACTCTATGGACATTGTATATTTTCTATATTTTGCTTCTGCAGCCCCATATTATATGTCATTCTGTTAAAAGGCTTTTGGTAATCCAAGGATTATTGGTCGGTTACGACGCTAAACCTATAGGGGCGGGTTTGGGTCATGACATTTATAAAGTGTAACAACCCTCGTCACTGTTTACTGATTACTGCTAAACCGAGACTGATCATGATTGATAACTGAATTGATTGAAACACTGAACTGACTAACTGAGATCCGAGACTGATTGATTGACTGTAACTGTTTATATGCATTTTCTATCTGTTCATGTTCTGTAATTTAATCTACAAATTGAAGGCCTTATCGGCAGCCGAATCGGAAATGGATCGATGTTTTATGATCATTGTAATTTATGTGATTTTATGGTATAATTATCTAAAAACTGATTAGGTATGATTAAATTAGATTAAATGGTGTCAAATTACATGAATTGGACTTATTTACTTAATTGCCACTTAGTGGCCCACTACATACCATATTTGAGAGACTTGGTCATGCATTACATAAACATTTGCTCAGCCTCTTTTCCTTGTTATTGCCGATTTTAGGGAGAGAGAGGCCTAGAAGAGTGATTTCATCTTGAGTTCTTGAGGATTGCTTGGTATCTTGAAGCATTGAAGTATAGATTGCTAAATTGAGCTTCTAGTCTTGTATTGAGGACCTAAGGTAGAGTAACTACCCTTTTGTTCATGAATTTGATTGATTCTTGCATGGTCTAGAGCATAGTTGAAGTCTTGAGCCAAGTTATGGCTTTTAATTGTTGCATTGAAGCTTCATTGTTGCATGCATGGCTATATCCTTGCATTTTGAGGTGGAGTACATGGAAATCTTGCATGCATGTTCATATTCATGTTAAAGACCATGATTTCATCTTGTTCTTGAAGAAAGGAGCTCAGTTGAGCTAACATTTGAGGCTTTGAATTGATTGAATTCATGGGTATTGCATGTTCATCATGTTTATGAAAATTGTTTTGAATAGGAGTTTAATTGAACTACCCTTGGGCTTTGATTTTATAAATTGAGCTTGGAATCATGTAATATTATGAGTTTACAAGAGTTTTCCAGAAATTCAGCCTAAGAGGATCGATTTTGATGCTTTGAAACTTGGTTTTGAACTTGGAGTTCGAATCTGGATTTTCCAGATTTTGGTCGTCCGCTCGAGCGGGGGAAGTGCCGCTCGCGGAGGGAAATCGAGCTCCCAGCATCTTGCACTGTTTTATAGTCCGCTCGAGCGGAGGATTGCACGCTCGAGCGGAGGCATGTGTCACACGCTCGAGCGGTGGAGTTGCTGCTCGAGCGGATACCTTTGTCAGCATGTCCGCTCGAGCGGGACTCTGTTTTCTGAAAATTCTGAAAACTGTTTTCTGAGTGCATCTTTGCATCCTCTTTCCATCCTAGGCATTCCTAGGGCATATTTAAGGTATCTTAAAGAGGATATAGATGTAGAACACACCAAGGCAAATTTAGGGATTAAGTATTATCTTTCCCAACTATGAAACTTAGTGTGTGTTCAATCTGTTAACTGTATAGGGTTGGCATTCCAAGAGGACGCTCTAGCCTACTGTAGCCCAGAACTCTATGAGTACCATTTGTGTAAAGATATGTTCAAAATGATTATCTTCTGAATACTGCATTGAACTATTTACTGAACTAATATTGTTTACCGAATGAATGTATGTCCTATATTCTGAACTGTACTGTGGCATCCTTAGCACCTACTGTTTACTGTTACTGTTACAGAGATTTCGGTCGGTTCCCTCGTTGGAACCACTACTGTTCACTGATTGATGGCCATCAATTGACTGTTCGGTCTTTTAAGACCTACTGTTTACTGTACTGCTACTGTCACAGATATCTCTGGAGCAAAGTGCTACACAGACCTAAGTGCTACAGTGTGAGCCACCTCTAGAATCTGTGCGAGACACCTCTTGAGTCCATACTGGGCTTTAAGCCAATCTGTGAAATGACATGACTGATTATATGCTAATGTGTTAAACTGTTTAAGTATGCAACTGTTTATGTTTATAATTGCTACCACTGCTTATAGTGAAATGAAACGAAGCATATATGCATACTTAAAGAAGTTAAATGGAATAACATGTAATGTTAACGTTACTACTGATTGTGGAAATCTATGAGAAAATGAACGTGTAAAAGTGAAAGGTCATGTGACCGTACCTGAACTGAAATGGAAGTGTACACACGTCTGATATGAGATAGTAAGGCCGACATACGTGCCTGAACCAACTGATTATGACTTGATGACACTGATACAAAAACCCAAATAAATCAAAACCCCCGAAATTTCTGGGAGGTACTGAACCACTGAAAACTGAGACTTGGGTTTAGAGATTGAGGAAATATGTGAAGTTTTCTTCGAAAAGATACCACTGGGGCGTTGCCGTCGCCTATCCGAAACTTATTTAGACATGGACAGGAAGGACGCTTGCCTAAATCTTGCCCACAAACTCAACTAAACGATAATGAGTCTAAATCTAGACCCTAGTTCCAGAGAATGCTCGAAACACTGAAATGACTGACGCAGGTGTTACCTTAAATAGATGAAATTGCTTATACGAATGTTGGTGTGGGAATCGTATGTTCCGTAATTTGGTATAGACTGAAAACGTATTGACTGAACCAATTGAATTACTAGAATTATGAACCATACACTATGAGAACTATTAGGACTTGCGAACAGCGAGAACTTGCTGAGTTAGGTCCTTGTATCGTATTGCAACAACTGAAAGTGAACTGTTAGGTATGACCTTTTGAACTGTCTAGAACTGTTGAACATAGGAATACCTTCTGATTGACTGTAATTCGAGAAATTTGTACGACAATGATTTGTGCTGAACTGTTGCGTACTGACGGACATTATTGAATGAACGAACCGTTGGACTCTAATTATACACACGAACTGTTTGTGTGTGAGACTGCTGAAACTAAGAACCCATATTGGTTTGTAAAGATGAACTTCTGCTTATGAATTTGTGAACGAATGCCTACATGAAAACTGATTTTGAACTCACACCTGTATATATGTTCCCATGCTTGTAATACTGTTAAGACTGAGAGGAATGGACTGTGAATAATGAATCTCTTGAAATCTACTGTTGATGCGAACTATATGTACAACATTGTAAAACCTTATGTTAACATTTACCTGTGCTATGGAAACTGTTTAGACTTATATATATATATATTTGCTCACCTTTGCTCGGAATGATTGTTATGTTATTTGTTGATAATTTAACCGTTGGGACTATGACCCTGGAACTGCATGACTGAATAAAGACCCCAAATGATAAACCCTAGACTGTGAATTGTGATTGTGAGAAATTGACATGACTGTTTGATTGAACCTGCGAGCCTATGCTTTAGTGACTGTATGACCGATCTGGAACCCTCGTAGGGCAACTCACTATTATGTGTCACCAAGAACCTTGGGTGATGTATTACTGTATACCATATGCTTATATGAAGGAATTATTTGGAAATTGTTGTATTGACTGTGATGCCTACCTCTCAATGTGAATAACTGCATGCCTGTGCACTGCCTGTAAACTTATTGGAAGGAACGCGTTGTATATGACCTGTACTGCTTTGATATGAATTATAATGCTATAAGACTCTGATGTCGGTTGACAAATTGTGAAACTACTGATTATGTACCTAAACGAATGGAGTCCGAACTAAAGTGCCCCATCTGGAAATGATAGGAATGGAACTGTTATCCGATCTAATCTGATAGAACGGTGGGTTGATGAAACCCTTGGTGTAACTGATAGAATTTCTGTTGGATGCTTGTGCTTTGAACTTTTACTTGTAATGATTTGACAGAACTTGCATCTGACATGACCTGGTCAAACTTCCATCGAATTGACCTGAGGGAAACCTTAATGAGAAAGCTATTATCAGATTGCTTACAATGTGGGAAAACTGGGAATGTGACATGTGATGACTTACCCGGTATTACTGTTATGACCATGAACTTGTTTGACTGGGAAATGACTGTTTTGGTAATTACTGTACTTCAGGACTGATGGGATCTGTTGACCACAGATCGGTTTTGATCATAAACTCTGACTGTCTGGAAGTATATGTAATCTGTATGAGTGCTGTCGTATTGACATGTGCTATGACTGAATCTGTGAGAACTGGAACCGATGAATAGTAAATGAATACTTACTTCAGAACTCTGCCTACTGCTATGGGAGTAATGTACAATCCGCCTTATATTACCGATAACTCCCGAATGAACTGGACTGACTGTGATGGCTTACCGAATTGAGAACCAAATTGAACTAAGATCGGGTGAACAACTCGGAAGAGGACGAATCGAAACTCTGTAATTTACGGGGGAAATTACTTATGAAACTGAGACCAGTGCAAATTTATAACCCCAATAAGTACTGTATCTGTCCTGCACTGTATCTGTTCTGTACTGTATCTGTTCTGTACCTGCTCTGGTAGTGCTAATGAGTGCACCCCGAATGCTTAAGTAAGAATTGTGGCATCTATGTATGCCCTGGACAAGAATATGGAAATGAACATGCATCCGAATCTGTCATTGACTGAAAATTGAATGTGCATAAGATTCTGTTTCGATATGAGACCCAATCCTCATACGTGATTTCTGATTCTGTTTCTATGCAATGCTAAGATTGAGATTGGGCCATGAACTTGTTTATGAATCTGATTATGCTCCTGTTATAGAGTGAAAGTTACTTTTATGCTAAGCATCATCTCTGTTGTCATATGTTAATTCGAGTTTGGAGGACCAAACTCTTTATAAGGAGGGGAGACTGTAACAACCCTCGTCACTGTTTACTGATTACTTACTGATTACTGCTAAACCGAGACTGATCATGATTGATAACTGAATTGATTGAAACACTGAACTGACTGACTGAGATCCGAGACTGATTGATTGACTGTAACTGTTTATATGCATTTTCTATCTGTTCATGTTCTGTAATTTAATCTACAAATTGAAGGCCTTATCGGCAGCCGAATCGGAAATGGATCGATGTTTTATGATCATTGTAATTTATGTGATTTTATGGTATAATTATCTGAAAACTGATTAGGTATGATTAAATTAGATTAAATGGTGTCAAATTACATGAATTTGACTTATTTACTTAATTGCCACTTAGTGGCCCACTACATACCATATTTGAGAGACTTGGTCATGCATTACATAAACATTTGCTCAGCCTCTTTTCCTTGTTATTGCCGATTTTAGGGAGAGAGAGGCCTAGAAGAGTGATTTCATCTTGAGTTCTTGAGGATTGCTTGGTATCTTGAAGCATTGAAGTATAGATTGCTAAATTGAGCTTCTAGTCTTGTATTGAGGACCTAAGGTAGAGTAACTACCCTTTTGTTCATGAATTTGATTGATTCTTGCATGGTCTAGAGCATAGTTGAAGTCTTGAGCCAAGTTATGGCTTTTAATTGTTGCATTGAAGCTTCATTGTTGCATGCATGGCTATATCCTTGCATTTTGAGGTGGAGTACATGGAAATCTTGCATGCATGTTCATATTCATGTTAAAGACCATGATTTCATCTTGTTCTTGAAGAAAGGAGCTCAGTTGAGCTAACATTTGAGGCTTTGAATTGATTGAATTCATGGGTATTGCATGTTCATCATGTTTATGAAAATTGTTTTGAATAGGAGTTTAATTGAACTACCCTTGGGCTTTGATTTTATAAATTGAGCTTGGAATCATGTAATATTATGAGTTTACAAGAGTTTTCCAGAAATTCAGCCCAAGAGGATCGATTTTGATGCTTTGAAACTTGGTTTTGAACTTGGAGTTCGAATCTGGATTTTCCAGATTTTGGTCGTCCGCTCGAGCGGGGGAAATGCCGCTCGAGCGGGGAAATCGAGCTCCCAGCATCTTGCACTGTTTTACAGTCCGCTCGAGCGGAGGATTGCACGCTTGAGCGGATGCATGTGTCACACGCTCGAGCGGTGGAGTTGCTGCTCGAGCGGATACCTTTGTCAGCATGTCCGCTCGAGCGGGGAAACCCACGCTCGAGCGGGACTCTGGTTTTCTGAAAATTCTGAAAACTATTTTCTGAGTGCATCTTTGCATCCTCTTTCCATCCTAGGCATTCCTAGGGCATATTTAAGGCATCTTAAAGAGGATATAGATGTAGAACACACCAAGGCAAATTTAGGGATTAAGTATTATCTTTCCCAACTATGAAACTTAGTGTGTGTTCAATCTGTTAACTGTATAGGGTTGGCATTCCAAGAGGACGCTCTAGTCTACTGTAGCCCAGAACTCTGTGAGTACCATTTGTGTAAAGATATGTTCAAAATGATTATCTTCTGAATACTGCATTGAACTATTTACTGAACTAATATTGTTTACCGAATGAATGTATGTCCTATATTCTGAACTGTACTGTGGCATCCTTAGCACCTACTGTTTACTGTTACTGTTACAGAGATTTCGGTCGGTTCCCTCGTTGGAACCACTACTGTTCACTGATTGATGGCCATCAATTGACTGTTCGGTCTTTTAAGACCTACTGTTTACTGTAATGCTACTGTCACAGATATCTCTGGAGCAAAGTGCTGCACAGACCTAAGTGCTACAGTGTGAGCCACCTCTAGAATCTGTGCGAGACACCTCTTGAGTCCATACTGGGCTTTAAGCCAATCTGTGAAATCTGGAGCAAAGTGCTACACGGACCTAAGTGCTACAGTGTGACCCACCTCTAGAATCTGTGCGAGACACCTCTTATGTCCATAAGAACTGTACTGTTACTGTCATTGTTACTGTTACTGTTACTGTTACTGTTACCGCTACTGCACTGTTACTGTACTGTATTGTTACTGTTTACCGTTACTGTTACCACTACTGCACTGTTACTGTACTGTATTGTTACCGTTACTGTTACTGTACTGTTACCGCTACTACTACTGTACTGACACTGTACTGACACTGCTACTACCACCGTACTATTTTGCTATCGGATGTGCCACGTACGATTACTATGATTTCTAAATGACTGATATGACATGAAGTATAAGCCACCGACTGTGTAACTGATTTACCGGGGCAAACGACTGTTTAAAATACTGAAAGGACATTCTTTCTTAACCCCTTTACGCATTGTGTTATTCACTAGGCTTTAGCTCACTGCTCATATATATATGTAGGTGTACAGGCACCAGACCGCGGCTAGGAGCGTCAGGCAAGCTTTAGTTTCGTCAACACAACCACTGTGCCTCACTGCGAGGTTCCGAGCCTTTCAAGCTATGGCTTAGGGGTGTTTTAATCTCCCCGTCTGTCCCTGTATCTGATTGGTATTACTGTATAGACTGACAGCACTGTACTGTACTGTACTGTTAATAGGGATTAAGTCCCTGTACTGAATGATTGTAAATATTGTGCATACTGTTCTGTACTGAATGTCTATATGTATGAAAAATCTTTTTGGCATACAGACTGTCACAGCTCATTGGACATAGTTTATTTACTGTATTGGCTTCCGCCATGCCCCTGTACTCTGTTTTACTGTATTACTGTTCAGTAGGCGTTCGGTAATCTCGGATTACTGGCCGGTTACGGTACTAAACCCATAGGGGCGGGTTTGGGTCGTGACATAAAGAAAATGTGGTATAATTTTTTTAAGAAAATGGAATGATATTGTAACTTAACAGTTTGATCAATATAGGAGTTTTATAATTGTTTTCACAATGTTTATAGATCCATGCTTATAAGTGTTTGTAGAGTCACTTTCATGAAACTGTCAAATTAGTTAATTTATTATGTCATTTGTAAATAATCAGCATATGACAAAATTGATCAAAACTTTTTATTTAATGTGCTTACTTTCTGCATCATTGAGTTGCTGCCATAATATTTGGGCATTATTTGAATTTTTCCTTGTAATTTGACTAAAATATGTGCGTGAAGTACATTATTTTTCTTGAAATTCACAACAGATAGGACAATTCCTATTTCTGTTCGTCTAACCTCGCTTGTAGAGCATGTTACAATGGATCTTCTGTAGTTTTTATTTCACCCATCTTCTTGTTTTTCTTCGTACCCACCATTATAACTCATTGTAATAAAAATATTTTGATGAGTAAGAGTTTGAGGCGATATCATATTATTATGAAATTCAAAATCCATTTTCCCTCAATAATGTGTTTTTTTTTCTATAAGGAAAAAATGTATAATTATTGTCGTCATAGAAGTGTTTTGCAAAGTCTTGGTTTGTTATTGAAAGTGTTGGTTGTGAACAATTTTTTGTATAACATGTATGTATATATGTATTGAATATAAGTTGATAGGAAAATAATATACAATTCCGCAATTTTTCTTACCAAATATAACTATATTGCTAAATTGATACATGTTAGAAATTAAAGTATGTGATGGTACTATAGCATTATAGATTGACAATGTATGAATACTATAACATATATAAATTTATATTTCTATATATAGACATTGACATATATAAGATATCACAAAAGTAATATGTGAAATCTTTTGTAACAATATAATACAGGTAATAATGAGAAGTTAATTATTCATAAATAGTTGATCATAATGTGAATATTACATTTTTGTGTGTATGCACCAATTTTTTAATTAGACTATTAAATTCATACAAAAAAAAAAATTGAAAGGAATTTGTGTAAAATTAAATATTAATGAAGAAAGATTTTTTTTTTTTTTTTTAAAAGAGAAGTTTATAGTGTTTTGTTTGGTTTGGTTTGGTTTGGTGTTTTTTTTTTAGATCCAATTAATCTAAACACACTTGGAAAATATTTTTTTTTTTTTTTTTTTGTAAAAAAATTATGGGGATTTTTTTAAGGTCCCTGATATTAAGATTTTATAACATAAAGGACACCCAATATTTTCATAATGTCTAAGGTCCCTCAACATCAATCCAGAGAAAATTCGATCCAGAGAATTTCTCTAGACTTCCCAGAGAAATTCTCTCCAGAGAAAATTTAGACATCTAGAGAAAATTTAGATTGTCCAGAGAAAATTTAGACATCCAGAGAAAATTCAGATAGTTCAGAGAAAATTCACACAATCCAGGAAACTCTACATCATCATGCATTTTATATGTTCTCTTACAAATATCTTTTCATGGAGGGTTGCCATCAAAATTCTGTTTGCTAATCCCAGTGCTCCTTGTAGGTCAAGTCCAACAAGATAAGGTGGTTGACAGACAAGAAAGAGAAGAAGTCATTAGGCGAGCTTGAACAAGAATTTCTTCAAGCACTACAAGTAATAAAACAAATTATTTTTAGTTTGTTTTATTTTTTTAAATACACAAATTTGTTATGTCTTAGAATTCTGCTCAGACTATGGTTCTACAGTGATTAAAATACTTCTGATTGTCCTACTGATTGTAGAATCAAAAGTATTATGCAGCGTGCTAGATTTTGAAAAAAAAATGGAGAGTAATGATCTAGAGAAAATTCACACATCCAGAGAAAAATCACACAGTCCAGAGAAAATTCAATCTGATTTCCTCACATACTCGACATGATTTGAACGCCATTATTGACATTGCTTTCATGTCTGTTAACCTTTCAATTAAAAAATCTGCAATATAAATTTGGGATCTTGGATGTCTCATTTGTTTTAGATAATATGACATTTATCAAAGTAAATAAAGAAGCAGAAAGCTATTGGCACGAGAAAGTTTTGTACCTACATGCTATGTATATATTGAGAAAGTTGCTTTTTGTTTCTACATGATTTGCAGTCCTAGAACCCCAGATGGACACATATGTCATCTGTAGATTTTGGGAAAAAAGGGGTAATGATCCAGAGAAAATTCACACAAGTCCAGAGAAAATTCACAATCTAGAAAAAATTCACACATCTAGAGAAAATTCACACAGTCCAGAAAAAATTCAATCTGATTTATTTGAATTAGCTAACTGCTCATTTGAAGTACCTTGTCTGCTAAGTCCAGATGTTTCATTAGCCACAATAGTATTACTCTGAACGTTTCTATGTTGACGGGTGTTATGTAAGGTATCACTTGTACATGCAGTATGATCAACATCATGAGAACTGTCTTCTTTAACCCCATTATCACCATTTATCAACCAAACTCAGCAGGAACTTGATTGTTCGGGTGGAATACTTTCATCTCCATTTCTGGATGGATTTGATTTTTTTGTAGTAATGACAATTGTACCACCAATTGGACTGCCATTACTTTCTCCAACATTTGCAACACCACTTTGTGAAATATGATTCTTATCCTTTACGACATCTTCCATGTCCTCTGCCCCTTTAGGCCGAGAAGGAACCCCGAGCATCGGTTCCAAGAAGGTTTTACAAATCTTCACAACTTCTGTCACGCCCCAATATTTTAATTAATCAGAAACATTACCCAAGCCTGTAAGTTAGGTCCATTTTTTTTTATATATCTATTACCCTTGAGTAATAGAAATACAATAATACATGTTCTCCCTCTCATTGAAAACAACAATGCAATAATACATGCCAAGCTTCTGCCGCGAAGCTACAAATAAATAATTACAAACCACATGATACATTTTTCATTCCTTTAGCATCTATGCTAAAATTATACACATAAGGTACATGGAATCCATACTCTTCAACTAATGAATCCGAAATTCTCTTCCTAAAAACGAATAAAACAACAAGGGGTGAGCACTAATGCCCAGTAGGAATCTCATAGGTCTACAACAATAGCTAACACATAGATAGAAATGATCATGCATGCAGAGTGATACCATATAGTAAGATGACATTTTGTAAGTTCAAAATATTATACAAAAAGTATCTTTCTTAAAATTTCACTTGAACCTTTAAGAAAACTCCCTGCCATAAATGTAGTCTCTCATCATTAGAGAGCCATAGATTCTCTTTGAAAACAAGTATACTTAAGGAAGAACATCATCTTAAATTTATCAACCCAATTCCAAATTATTCCTCATTTCGTTTCCATTTTAATATTCCACATTTCATTTCCATTCTAATATTACACATTTCATTTCCATTTCCAATTACCATACTCCATAACATCAAAATCCAAAGGATTAGAGTTCAACATAACACAAAAATCGCCAACCCTTTTTTTAATTCAATTTCCCAATTACTTACAAAACAAAACTCATAATCTTCCCTTTTGTCACAAGCAATCCATTGAGTTCATCATCACTAGCCCCTAATCCAATTACCCACATGATGCCAATTTCAATCCTTAATCCATTTTCCTTCAGTTCATTTTTAATTTATTTGTTCTTCTCAATTTATGAGTCAATTTCGTTATTTCACAACAACCAAACTGAGACT
This sequence comes from Camellia granthamiana, assembly GCA_036172215.1. Taxonomy (NCBI): domain Eukaryota; kingdom Viridiplantae; phylum Streptophyta; class Magnoliopsida; order Ericales; family Theaceae; genus Camellia; species Camellia granthamiana. The sequence continues at coordinate 32,133,191 of CM069904.1, read as the reverse complement.
ACAACTCAGTGGTTTTCCCAATCATACAAAATACACATAAACACTTCAAACTTTGCCATTTTACGGATATTTCGTCCGAAGGAATCGGCACCCATTTATATATAAAATTTCGGGTCTTTCACCCAGGACACTCCGGCCAACTTGTTTTAAAAGGAGTTCATCCCCTTTCTCTTCCCAAACAAATATACATATACAATGTATTTACAAGCATAATCATATATGGAGTACATCCCCTTTCTTCTCCCAATAAATGTACATATGCAATGTATTTATAAACATAATCACATATGGAGTATATCCCATTTCTTCTCCCAATAAATATACATATACAATGTATTTATAAACAAGGTCATATTCAATGACACCAACAATAGATTAGCATTAAATCGCCTAATCCTCATACAATTTCTACAACAATTATGACTATCCTCCACCGATAGCCCAATACATTTATATCTAAACCGATAAATAAATTCCTTTAACGATACGCTTTTCCAAAATCTCATATGGGAGTGATAATGCATATCAAGCTCCGCCATCATCATTAATAGTCCTCCAATTTCACATTTACAATGACAATTTCAATTATTTACACAAATGACAATTTGATCCAATTAGGGCAAACTCCCCTTATATCAATCCAAACTCAATACAACACAACACAACTCAACTTAAGTCAACACAATTCAACATAGTCAACACAATTCAACATAATTAACACTATTCAACATGATTCAATTCAACGCCACTAAATGTAATTCAACATAGCTCAATGTGAACTCTTAAATCCCTATTTCATCATTTCATCCCAAGTCTCATGCCATCCAAATCATTAATAAATCTTTTTCCCAAATTTAATTTCATATTATAGCATGATTTACAATATCCATAACGAAGGTTCATTCGCTAATTTTTAACATAATTTTCAAACACTTCCAAAATTTAATTAAACTGGTATATATGTAATTCAATACCTCAATTTCATGATTCTACTTTCAATTTAGGCAAAATCATTAATTATCACCATGAATCAACTTAGGGTTTTCAAGAAAAATCAAGAATTTCAAGAACAATTGAAACTTCTCACACCACTACTTTTAATTACAATTTTCCCCTTGATTATACATCTAAGGTTCATAATCCACAAGCTTAACCCAGCAATTGAACCCCAACACTTCAAACCCTAAACCCCCAATTTCCATGATATAATACTATATGCTCAAAAATGGAGATTTTGTATTTATATAATCAAAATGCCACAAATCTATCTATAAATGCAAGTATTGAAGAAGAACTAGGACCCCTACCTCAAGAATCAAGCAAGAGAGCAAAACTTTGTTGAGATTCCTTCACAAATCTGAATTCCAATCGGTAGAACATGTTGATCTTCATGTGTTCTTCACTTTTTGGTAGAAGATCTTGGCCAAAACTTAGGGAGATGGAAGTTATTTGAGGTCAAAAACCTAGGGTTTTCGGACCTAGGGTGAGAGGAATGAAGAAGGAAAAGGAAAATACAAAGAATGAGCAAAAATCACGTTTTTAAGCTGTTGAATTCGCACAGTTCACTCGAGCGTAGCTTTCCACGCTCGAACGTACCTGTTTCTAGCACAGATATGAAAACTTCAAACGGGTATAACTCTCTCATCGGGATTTCATTCTAGGTCGTTCTTGTGTCCAAATCGAAGCCCCAGAAATAAACTTTCCAATGGCTCCAGCCTCACATTCAAATTTGAAGTATGGAAGGAGGAAAGTGCAAAAGAGTGAAGGTTAGTCAAAAACTCAAACTAAAACTTGGGGCTTTTTGTCCAATCTTACCTAAATACCTTGTTAAGACTTCAATCAAGGTTCCAAACATCACCCAAGGGTCCTCAATTATAATATTTAAGGTTTACTTACCAACCCATCAATGTCAAGAGTCCGACAACCACTCAAGTTTTAAGGTGACGGGCAGCGCTATACATCAATCCAATGTGAATTAAAATCCGAGTCATTACAACTTCATCCAACTGTTCAGTCGTACAAACTTCACCATAGGAATATTTGACTAGCTGGTACAAGTCTTCATGGATATCTGAATCAGGATATTCAAATTCCATATGTGGAATGATAGTTCTTCTATTTTTAGCATGCGTACCCAGCACAACATTAGCCTATATCTGGACTCCATTAAAGAGCTAGAACAGAAGGCCCGTGCTTGTTAGGAAGGCATCCTTGCCTAACTCATATCATGGTGGTTCATAGCTTAGATCGTAGCGGTCCGGCTCAGATCGCAACATTCTGGTGATGGCATGGTAGAGACAAAGGCGAAGGTGAAGCCGACGACGTTAGAGATGAAGACCGAGAGAGGAAATATCAGCAGAGAGAGAGGACCGGAAAGAGAGAGAGAGAGAGACACAGAGAGGGAGAGAGAGTCAAATTTCTCTGATTTGATATACGAGTGTGGGTTTAGGGACCTTAGATATCAAAATATAATATTGTGGATCTCTTCCGTTACTAAAAATGAGAAAGGGACCTTAGACATCAAAATATAATTGTAGCTCGACTTTTTCGCGCCCCCTTTCGGAAAGCTCGGAAGAAAGCCCTACAGTTCGAACTCTCGTGGTTCTGAATCTAATCTTATAAGTGCAATGTGAAACTGATAATCACCAAAGAGTCCAAATCCGGCAAATCTTTTGAAAAATTGATTTTAGGATCAAAAATGCCAAAAATGGACTGCTTTGCCAGATACAGAGTCGCCACCTAAATATTTTATTTTTGGGAAAATTTAGGAAACCCATTACTCGTGCCAAAGGCTACGTGTCCGTCATCACCAAAGTTGCCTCGGCTCAAGAACTTAGGTACGAGAGGGGAAGGTCATAGATTGAGCACCCCCACTCGCCCGATCAAAGATCGGCCTCTACTAATCATGATATGATTTTTTATAAACATTATGTTTTCTTGTTCTGGTTATTAAACTAGCATTACTATGTGATGCGCACAAGCAAATATAGACTAGTTTGCCCAATTTGGAACCATTCAACTCTTGTTTGTTTTGGAAAAGGGTTTGAATTTGCTACCTCAAGTGGGCTTAAAGTTTGCGAATTTGCAACCAAACATAGTGGGTTTAAAATCGTGAATTTGCCACTAGACATAGTGGGCTTAAAATATACATTCATTGAATCGTTCCAATTCAAACAACAAGCCTCCATTCAAATAGTTTATCACTTAAGTACAAAGACTCATGGTAAGCATGCTAGACATGGCGATCACTCACACTCATGTAAGTATGCTAAAGCATTAAAAACTCACCTAGTACTCCAAGCTAAGAAAATATGAGTTAGGAAAATATGCATGATCCCTAACTATGCGAAATGACTAATGTAACACATGCGATAATGCAATTACTAGGCTCGGCTACTAAACGTTTTATATGCAACAATTTGATAGCATGCCTTTTAAACACATATTCATCGAGGTATTTGAAATGACAATGTAGTTTGAATGATGCGCCGAGCCTCAGTGCATGCAAGACAAATGAATGGATGCAAGCATAAGGTATGCTAATTGAAACATGTCTCTAATCTAATCATCAAAAGCGGGTAAATAAAAAGGAGAAAGACGTTAGGTTGGAAGACATACAAATTATTACATTTTGCTCTCACGAAGGAGAGTTCGAATGAATAAAGCTAAGCTAACTAACAACTAAGGCTAAGCTAATTAAGCTAATCTAATTAAGCTAATTAGACTAATTATTACAAACTAAATGGAATAAAAACTAAACTAATTAACTAATTATTACAACACTTGAATGAATTTAACTAGTAAGCTAACTATTTAAGCTACAACACAAATGTAAGTAAACTAGCAATTAACATTTCTAATTATTCTGCCATTACTTCGCCTCGGGAAGTGGAAGATGCATATGCTCGGTTTCCGCCCGAAAAGACCTTCGTTTTGCTCTCGAAAGCCTCTGTTTGCAGAGTTGAACATTTCCAGAACCTTTCTGCTCCACCTTACCAAAATTCTGTTGAGGCTTATATCAGTGGCCAGTCGGCTATGGATGAATGCTGCCGGCCATCTGCCGGCCAAGAGGGTGGCCTGCCAGCCCTGGATGGTGGCCTACCAGCCATGGATGGTGGCCTGCCGGCCACTGATGCATTGGATCACCATGCTACAATACAGCACAAACAGAGCAAAAAGAGGGTTTTTCCAAGAATTGTCTGCACAATTCACCCCTCCTTTTCATGAACAAATCCAAAAAGTTATTAACTTAAACCACAAACCACCAATCCAAGCAATTTAATTGCATGATGGCTTGTAATTCAAGGTATGCAAGCTTAATAAATGCAAAACAAGACATAAAAGACCATCACCCTATCATGCATGATCAAGGGCAATGGGGACTTAGGAAACTTGGCACATTTCATCACTTTGAGTATGAAATGCTCCAATTTTCCTTGTGTTCAATTAACGTCTGATTGAACACACAACACACAAGTTATCATCTTGCTCAATTTTACCTGCCAAGTTGTTAGTTACTCATTTTAACTTACCAACCATTACTTAGTCCAATTAAGTCCAAAAGGTGAGTTAGAGTCTTCTAATGGAAAGAAGGCTCAAAACACAAGTTGCTTTGGGCATGAAAGAAGTCTCATACCGTTGGTAATGAACCCCCAAAGGGATTAAACTATTAAGTAGGAAACCTCAATTCCACACTTTGGCAAACCAATGACTTGAAGCAACTTTCAAAGCAAAAAGAAAAACCAAGAAAAGAGGGAGGTTGCAGAGGTGATTAGTGCTGAAATGAAGTGCAAAACAACACCAAAACATGTAATCAACTCAAACAAGAGGTACCTAATGGCCTAAAGCACCAAACTTGTGAGGACTACTACACTACAACCATGCAAAACAAGACTCAACTGACCCAAACAGCTCAAAATAGAGCTAAAGTAGTCTAAAACACAGGCAAAAACATGCTGGAATACAGCTACAAAAAGCTAGAAAAACATGCCAACACATAGAGTTAACTAGGCTACCAACAAGACACAAGGAGGGAAGGCTAACCCCTCCAATTTTGGACTTCAAAACATGTTTTTTGCCACTGAAAACACTCTAAAATTCAATGGTTAAAGGCTAAAAAAAAAGATGGTTTACAGATGGGAAACATGTAACGCCCCAAATTTCCAGCCCAAATGATAATACAACAATCATAGCTCTTTCAAGGAAAACCGAATATAAATCTTCAAACTTACATTATATGATACAATAGTTCTTCATGCAACAATACATTAATCCAACAACAAGTAAATAAACAAATAAATACCCCCAAGGGTTTACAAGTTTCCAAGGCTTGAGCCTGGTTACACAAAACGTATAACGACCCTGGTTTTGACCCATCTCTTGTAGTGTTCCGGACTTGGGTTTATATGGTTTGGATGGTGGTTCACGTCTTGTTTCCCCTGTCTTCCCCTTAATGTTGGTTATTGGGTTGTAGTTGTGTGTTTGAAACAGGTTGGTTGCTTGTTTTTCCAAAACTTTGTTGCTCAGAAATTTGCCTCCTCGCTAGAGCGAGGCTTCTTGCGCTCGAGTGAGCTCTGTGAAAATGTTTCTTCGCTCGAGCAAGAACTCTTGCGCTAGAGCGCGCATCTGCGTCTCTGTAAGACCTGATTGTTGGTGTTCTTCGCTCGAGCGAGCTTTCCTTTGCTCGAGTGTGCTTCTGCATTGCAGACCTGAAGCTTTGCATTGTTCGCTCGAGTGACGCTTCTTTTGCTCGAGTGAGGCGACCTTTTTGTGTCTGGTCGCTCGAGCGAGCCTGTGTGTATCAGTTCGCAGCAGTGATGTTTTACATCACTTTTTGATTCCCTTTCTTCCCCAAAACCCTAGTCCGGCTGTCTCTCTCTCTAAAACTTACCTTCTCTCTAAGATTTCATCTAAATCCATTGTGTTCTTGACCCTAGTGTCTTTGAGAATAAGGTAGAGGGCTTCAAGAGCTTCATTTTGATCCAAGAAGAAATTGGTTTCGTCATCTTTGGAGTTCCACCTTGTTGCTTGGGTTTTCTACACTTAAGGTAGGGATTTTCTGCACTCTAGTATGGTTTTTAGCTTAGTTATTTGCTATTGTGTATAGATGATGAGATTTGGTTGTGGTTTGGACAAATCTAAGATTTGGGTGTGAAATGAAAAGAGGAGTTTTTGATGTATAAGAGGTAAATGAGTATGGGGTTGAATATAAGATCTTAGTGTATCAAAATAGTTGATTTTGGGTGTTTGAGTCAAATATTGGAAAAAGGGAATTTTTGCCCTAATTTGATAAAATGATTATTTTGTATAAATAATTGGAATTTACATTGAATATGTTAAATTGGATGGTTATTGATGTAGACGGTGATATTGGATATGTATTATCTTACATATGGAAGTTTTGAATAAACTATAAAATCCGATATTGAATATATCTTGGAAATAATTGCATTGGGCTATTGGTGAGGGATAGCTATGATTGTTGTAGGAATTACATGAGGATTAGGCGATTTAATGCTAATCCATTGTTGGTGTCATTGAATATGACCATGTTATAAATACATTGTATATGTATGTTTATTGGGAAGAAAAAGGGGATGTACTCCATATTTGATGATGTTATAAATACATTGTATATGTATGTTTATTGGGAGGAGAAAGGGGATGTACTCCATACATCATTATGTTTATTAATACATTGCATATGTATATTTGTTTGGGGAGGAGAAAAGGGATGGACTCCATTTAAAGCAAGTTGGCCTGAGTGTCCTGGGTGAAAGACCCGAAATCTATTATATAAATGGGTGCCGGTTCCCTCGGATGAAATATCCGTAAAATGGCAAGTTTGAAGTGTTTATGTGTGCGTTTTACATAATTGGAGAACCATTGAGTTGTAGTCTCAATTTGGTTGTTGACAGATAATGAATTTAACTCATGAATTGAGTAGCATGTATAAATTGGAAATGAACTGATAGAAAATGGGATAACATTCGCCTTAGTGGCATATGGATATGTAGGCCTTATGGATGCTTCCATATCGGTATTGTCTATGTACGTGATATTTATACCTTTGCTAAACTTCATAAATTGTGTTAGATTATTTCTACTAGGCTGTTGGCTCACCCTATAAGGGAATACCATTTTTCAGGTGCAGATGAGATGTTTCCTCCAAGGCAACGTGGATGGACTTTCGGGAAGCAAGAGCTTCTTAATTATGTATTGTTGTGTGTTTGTTGGTATTTGTAAAGCCAAGGGCTCAAGATGTAATGAGCGAGACTCAATTTGTGTAACCACGCAATGACTTGGAAAGATGTAAGCCTACATGGCATTTAATTGTTTGTTAAACAGTAAACTTTGATGTATGAAAGTATGTTGTTTCTCATATTTATTCCGCATATGAGTTATCTTTATTGTATTATTTTGGGGGCGTTACAAAACGGTTATTCAAACCCACACATATACAACCCTCGGCTTACACACAGAATCACAGCAAAATGAGAGTCTCGTACTCTCAACATGCATTTCCTCGCCTTTAGTTACACCAAAATCCCGTAGCATAAAGCCCAGTAGGAAATCCTTAACAAAGTATATACATTTTATATAAGTCTCAAGAGATGAAATGCACATGCCATGCTATGCCCTTTTGAAAGAAAATCACATCTTCATCTTTGAAAACCATCATGCTCAATGATGTCATGCAATTTCAATTCTTCAAAACTTAACAATTCATTTCAAGAGCGGTAAATACGACTTTGGTAATCCCTAGGTCGGTGTCTGCAAGTAGACTATACAAGTACTACCAAATTGTCATTTTTACCAGTATTAACCGGAAGGCTCGACACCTATCCGCGCAGGCTTTCGGTCTTTCACATCAGACTCTCAGGCCAACTTATTCAATATCATCTACACCACCTATCAATACTTACCAACGTATTTACCCCAAAACCAGTCCATGAAAACTTGTTTCTCAACATTTTTTTTTTATTCTAATTCACCATCCAAGGAATAACACAATTCCCTCTTCTCAAGTATCCTCAACAATTAGTCATTTCAAGACTATTTCAACGTTTTGAACAATAATTTCCAAAATGAACAACAATTCTCATATTCCATGAAATTCATCATTTATATAAATATAAATAAGAAATTTTCCAAACATCCATTTATTTTGACACACAAAATAAATATAACAATATCATTCATGGATTTTCAACCTCTTTTAAAAATCCCCAATTTCTAGGTTTTCTCATCAAAACTATACAACCCAAATCTTTTCAAAGAAAACTTTTCAAAATCATCTTTTCTTCAATCAACGAAGATCAAGACCCGTAAGATCATTTTAAAAGAACAAGAGACAAACCCACTTTCAAAATCGCTCAACTTCTTGAATCAACAATCAATTTTCAAAAGCTATCAAAGGATGATTTCAAAAATCATCTAGATCTTGCAAAAATATATATATAACTCAAAGAAAATCCTTACCTCAAGTTTGAAGAAGAATATAGATGAAACCCCAAAATCAACAATGCCTAAACTCGATCTTCATCGCACACAACAAAGCCCTCGAGATGATAACCCACTTTGATGAAGAAGCAATGGCAAAACTCAAATGGATCTTGAGAAATCAAGGTTTTTGATCTAGTTTGTGTAGAGAAATGTAGAGAGAAGGGAGAGGAAATGCTTTTACAGAGAGATATATAAAAGTGATCTGAAATATCAGATTCATGAACTAATATAGCATGGTCCATTCGAGCGTGGAAAGCCTCGCTCAAGCATCGAATACACCTTCCCAGTACTTTTGCAGATAGGTCAAACTTCTATAACTAAACATTCTCTGCTCGAGCGCATAAACGGCCGCTCAAGAGGACAAGCAACTTCGAATACATTTTACATTTTTGCTTCAGGGGCGCTGCCCTCGGACCCGCCAAGGGGTGCTACCCCCTGGACCCCCGTGAGCTGACCAGGCAGCTCGATCCCCTACATAGTCAGCAAAGTGGCAAAACATGAAAGATACGCTACAACCCGATAACCAAAATAAGGGGAATACAGCAAACTAAGATACGTAACACCGTTCAAAACCATACCAACCCGAGCCCGGAACACCACAAAGAGACTGGTCAAAACCGGGATCGCTACAACCTTCCCCGCTTAAAGAATTTCGTCCTCAAAATTTCAAATCAAACTACCCAAACAAAGGGGTTTTTAGCGATCAAAACCACACTATTTCATTTTCAAATCACAATACTAACTCTCAACCAAATTCTACCGTTTCCACCACGGTTATCTCATTAACAACAACCTCCCAAATAAGCTTAAACATGAAATTTCCCAAAAAGTAATGACAACTCTCAACAACCTTATGCATAAAACAACAACGCACATATCAACATGTGGTTAACAACTTCCGCATCCCGTTCCCACGTCGCTTCTTCAACCCCACAGTGTCCACAACACCTTTACCAACGGTATAGTTTTGCCCCGTAGCACTTGCTCTCGGGTATCTAATATTTGAACCGGTCGTTCTTCGTAAGAGGCATCCTCATCTACCTCCAAGTCAACCTAATCAAGCACATGAGAAGGGTCGGGTTCGTACTTCCTAAGCATAGCTACATGAAATACGTTGTGAACTCCTGAAAGTTACGGCGGTAAAGCTAACCGGTATGCCACTTCCTCAATTCGCTCTAAGATCTCAAAAGGCCCAATGAACCTTGGAGATAATTTACCACTCTTACCAAATCTCATCAAACCCCGCCTTGGTGAGATTTTTAGAAACACATAGTCACCAACTTCAAAAGATAAAGGTCGTCTCCTCTTATCGGCATAACTCTTTTGTCAGGTTTGGGCCATAGCTAACCTCTTCCGAATGAGAACAACTTTATCGGTTATCTCTCTAACAATTTTCGGACCCAGTAACGGTGCATCACCCACTTCGGCCCAACAAACCGGTTATCTACAAGGTCGGCCCTACAAGGCCTCAAATGGTGTCATCCTAATACTAGCTTGGTAACTATTGTTGTAAGCAAACTCAATCAATGGTAAGTGTCTTTCCCAAGGCCCCTTAAAATCAAGGACACAAGCTCTAAGCATGTCCTCCAAAATCTGAATGGTACGTTCCGACTGTCCATCGGTTTGAGGATGATAAGCGGTGCTAAGAGTCAACTTAGTTCCCAACACCTCTTGAAGGCTTTGCCATAACTGGGCAGTAAAATGAGGATCTCTATCCGACACAATAGTCACAGGGACTCCATGAAGTCGAACTATCTCTCTAATGTCCAACTCTGTCAAGCATTCAACTAAGTCGCTGGTGCACATTGGAATGAAATGGGTAGACTTAGTCAACCTATCAACAATCACCCAAATGGTGTCATTGCCTCATTGTGTTCTAGGAAGCCCAACTACAAAATCCATGGTAACAGACTCTCATTTCCACTCGGCTATCGGTAAGGGTTGTAACAAACCCATTGGTCTTTAGTGTTCGGCCTTCACTTGTTACAAGTAAGGCACTTTGATACAAATAAAGCGACATCCCGTTTCATACCCCTCCACCAAAACTGGGGACTAAGATCATGATACATTTTAGTGCCTCCCGGGTGTACCGCAAGGCGTAAGTGATGGAACTCCCGAAGTACTTCCTCTCTACATGATTCTAGTACAAACAAACGGTCTAGGTAACATACACTCAGATCTGAGTGAACATTCAAACCTTTCTCTTCCTTCCCATTGGAAATCTTAACACGGATTGATTCCACATCACGGTCTCCTCATTGTGCCTCTATGACCTTACTAACCAAGGTACGTTGAGCATTCAAAGTAAACAAGGTAGCACTCTCTCCAGACTCACCCAAGTGCAAATCAAACTTGCCAATAACATCTACCATATCCCATTCCCGAATGGCCACACTTGCCAAACTACTCACAGATTTTCGACTCAGAGCATCGGCCACCACATTAACCTTCCCTGGATGATAGTGTAACTCAAAGTCATAACGCTCCATAAATTCCATCCACCTCCGTTGTGGTAAATTCAAGTCTTTTTGAGAAAACAAATACTTTAGACTCTTATGATCGGAGAAGACTTCAAACTTCTCACTGTACAAGTAATGCCTCCAAATTTTAAAAGCAAAAATCACCGCTGCTAATTCTAGATCATGGGTGGGGTAATTTTTCTTGTGAGTTTTCAATTGTCGTGAATCGTAGGCCACAACTTTTCCCTCTTGCATCAAGACACAACCAAGTCCATCCCCAGATGCATCACAATAGACAGTGTAATTCAAACCCCTTTCCGAAATTATCAAGACCGGTGAGGTAGTCAATCTAGTCTTAAGTTCTTGGAATGACTTTTCACAAGCCTTACTCCACACAGATTTGATACCCTTTCTAGTCAACCTAGTCAAAGGTGCAGCTAGTCTAGAGAAGTCCCTTACAAAACGTCGATAATACCCCGCTAATCCCAAGAAACTCCGGATTTCAAAAACATTCTTAGGTTGTTCCCAATCCTGTATGGAATCTATCTTTGAGGAGTCCGTAGTCACTCCCTCTCTAGACACGACATGCCCTAAAAACTTCACCTCTGTTAACCAAAACTCGCATTTTTCAAATTTGGCATACAATTGGTACTCACTAAGTAAACCTAGCACTACCCGCAAGTGAGTCTCGTGTTCCTCTTCAGAGGTTGAATAAATCAAGATGTCGTCCACAAAGACGACCACAAAACGATCCAAGTATTCCTGAAAAATTCGGTTCATCAAATCCATAAAGGAAGCCGGTGCATTGGTCAACCCAAAAGGCATTACAAGGAATTCATAGTGGCCATAACGAGTACAAAAGGCCGCCTTCTGAATGTCTTCCTCCCGTACTCTCAACTGATAGTACCCCGACCTCAAATCTATTTTTGAGAATCAACGAGACCCTCTAAGTTAGTCAAACAAATCATTTATTCTAGGTAGGAGATACTTGTTCTTAACTGTAACTCTATTCAACTTGCGGTAATCAATACACAACCGCAATGACCCATCATTCTTCTTCGCAAAGAGAGCCGGCGCTCCCCAAGGCGATGTACTAGGGTGAATGAAGCCCTTGTCTAAAAGTTCTTGGAGTTGAATCTTCAACTCATGCAATTCAGCGGGTGCAAATCTATACGGTGACATGGAAATCAGTGCCATGCCAGGCACTAATTCAATGAAAAACTCAATCTCTCGGTGAGGTGGTAAACTAGTAAGATCTTCTGGAAAAGACATCCGGGTATTCACAAACTACCCTTGGTAACTCAAAACCAGCCCCATCACTCTCACTATCCAAGAGAGTTGCAAGAAGGCCACTAAGCTTGCTCCTACTACGAGGGTCAACAACTGGCGACAAGGCTCTATCAACTCGGTTCCCCAAAAAATAGAAACGATCACCACCCGAAGTGCACACCGTAACACTCTGGCGGTAACAATCAATCACAGCTTGATAAAAACACAACCAGTTCATGCCTAAAATGACATCAAAACTCGACATATCTAGCAACACAAGAGCAAATGGAACTCGACGCCCGGCAACTTCTATTTCACAATCATGACAACCCCGGTCTAAATCAACTGTACTCCCAACAGGTGACTCTACTTTGAGTGGAGGCACTAACCGTGCTACCTCTAACCCCAATGCAAAAGCAAATGCAGTAGATATAAATGAATGAGACGCACTCGTGTCTATCAATACATTAGCCAAGGAATTACACATAACAAAAATACCTCTCACAACTGAGGATTCTGGCAACTACTCTGGCACGGTAACAGCATACACGTGCCCCTGTGGCCCCTGATTAACTTGCTCCCCTCTCGGAGCATAGGCCTGTTGTACTGACTGAGCCGAAGTGGCTCCCTAATTAACTTGCGAAGCTTGGACTGATTGAGCCTGCTGGTGGCTCTGAGTCTGCCTCGACCCTGATGCGCCAAATGCGCCTTCCAACTGTGGGCAAGTTCTCTTCATATGCCCGGGCTGATCACACTGATAACAATTAAACCCTTGACCTTTATTCTGAGACTGAGACTGACTTTGAGATTGGTTAGGTGGTGGTAATATTAACTGCCCTCCTCCCTTCTGTGGGCATGAGAAGGCTTTGTAACCCGGTTGGCCACACTTGAATCACGAGAAGCTACTCGATGCACTTTTTCTCGGACCTGCACTAGGCAAAGGAAAAGTGAATCTAGACTGCAGTGGTTGGGACTGGGATGGATAGGAGTTCCTGCTCTTCTTGTTCTGCCTATAGTCTCCTTGAGACTCTTGGCCCCTAGACCTCGAACTCCGAAGCCTCTCCTCCTCGGCTTGTATGGAAATTTCTACGTGTCGCCGTCTTTACAAGACGGTCATATTCCCGAATCATATTTTCGACAAGCTTGAACATAATTTTTATTTCAATTTCTTTTCAAATTCAATGCAACAGCACTCTTACGTTGCCACCAACTCTGGTGCAAATCTGGATAAACTAGAGAAGACCGTCTCAAACTCGACCATGGGCCTATTGAGTTGTTTGAGGTCTTTAAACTCTTGCCTCAATCTCTCCCTAGCAGTGGGAGGTATGTACTTATCTTGGAAATCAACTGCAAAGGCTTCCCATATCGGCTCCACTCTACCCTTGGCATATTTCCACCATTGACCTGCGTCTCCCTTAAGGTAGTCACTCGCTAGAGTCACTCTTAGTTCACTATCTTCAATATGAAGCATCTCAAATGTCTTCACAGTTTGTTCGAGCCACTCATCCGCTTTCTTGGGCTCGGGGCCACCATGGAACTCATTCGGTTTGGCCCGCAAGAACTCTCTAGTAAGGAAACTCGCTCTTGACTCTGCGGTGTTCTCTCGGGCTTGATTCTCCACCCTCAACAAGTTCGTAGACTCTCTTAAAGCCCCTGCCATTTCTCAAGCTAGGGTCCCCATTGCGGTTTGACCCGCTTGTCCCACCTGCTAGGCCACATTAGCTTGGCCTGCTTGCTCGGCCATATTAGATTGGCCGAACCCTTCTTCTTGCACTGGAACCCTATGGACCGGTACCTCATACACACCTCGGTGAGCCCTACCACGCCTCTGACCTCTACCACCACGGACTTGATCCCTTCCTGACATCCTAATAAAGGACAAAAGAGAAATAATTTAGCACATTAAGTCATATGTGCTCGTAACTTGACTCACACGTTTGACTACAACAATTCCATATATTTCTCTACCATATACACAATTCAATTTCACTCGACATAAGCACTTAGTCATGTAAACACATACGGATTATACTCTTATAATGAGATTCGTCCCACGAAAAACCAAAAATTCTTAGTAGAATGAGTATTGATCAAGTACCCATCTAATAAGACCTCAAGGAATTTAACAAGCGCAAACAACATCCCAAAAGTCCAATCCCATACCCATTTAGTCACATAAGTATGTTATCACAAAGTCACAAAATGCATAACACTTCCTAAGCATGCTAAATAAACCCATTGTGGTTAAACAACCACTTCCCACAAGCTCCAAGTATTCAAACCCGGTAGCTCTGATACCAAGTTGTAACGCCCCAAATTTCTAGCCCAAATGATAATACAACAATCATGGCTCTTTCAAGAAAAACCGAATATAAATCTCCAAACTTACATTACATGATGCAATAGTTCTTCATGCAACAATACATTAATCCAACAACAAGTAAATAAACAAATAAATACCCCCAAGGGTTTACAAGTTTTCAAGGCTTGAGCCTGGTTACACAAAACGGTTATTCAAACCCACACACATACAGCCCTTGGTTTACACACAGAGTCACAGCAAAATGAGAGTCTCGTACTCTCAACACACATTTCCTTGCCTTTAGTTAGGCGGTGTTATAACGGTCCCGGTATTCCCTTGCTGTATTTGTGGTATTCCGGACTTGGGTTCCGTGAAGTTGGTAGCTGTATCAATCTTGTTGTTATCCTTAAATTCTATTTCTTTGAGTTTTAGGATGTGTTGGGCTTGTTTCGAGCAGGTGGGTTGAGCCTTGGTCCAAAACCTTGTTGCTGTGTTTTTGGTCGTTCCGCTCAAGCGGATCTTGGAGCGCTCGAGCGGAGATTGCACACTCCCAGTATTTTGAATGCTCTGCAAAACTTCTGCAAGCATGTTTTTCACGCTCGAGCGGATTTCCTGCACTCGAGCGGGTTGCGCTTGAGCGGGTTGCGCTCGAGCGGTCTTGTTGG
Organism: Camellia granthamiana; assembly: GCA_036172215.1. Classification (NCBI taxonomy): domain Eukaryota; kingdom Viridiplantae; phylum Streptophyta; class Magnoliopsida; order Ericales; family Theaceae; genus Camellia; species Camellia granthamiana. The sequence continues at coordinate 32,117,991 of CM069904.1, read as the reverse complement.
CGCTCGAGCGGGTGGTACATTTCAGGTGTAAGTTCTGGGAGGGGAAAATCTACGCTCGAGCGGACTGGTTTTCACGCTCGAGCGGATGTACTTTATTCATGTGTCTTGGCGCTCGAGCGGCTCTTCTTGCGCTCGAGCGGACCTAGTTTTTTGTTCTTGACACTCGAGCGTTGTGTTTTCCGCTCGAGCGGGAATGTCGTATATCAGTTAGCAGCTAGGCATTTTTTAATCACTTTTTACACTTTCACTCTCTCTCTTACTCTCTAAAAAGATATTTTGAGAGCCTCTCTCTCTAGAAGCTCCCTTCTCTCTAGGGTTTGATCTACTTAGAGTGTTCTCCTCGCCTTTGGCCTTTACAAAAGTTGTGTTGATCGTCGAGGGCTACGTTTTGATTCGAACATTTTGAGTTTTGGAGCATTTTGGTTTTCTTCATCTTCTTCCTTGGGCTCCGAAATTTGAGGTAGGGATTCCTACTCACTCTTATGGTCTTTGACATAGATTTTTGGTTGTTTTGATAAAGTGTTGAAGTTGGGTGATTTTGGGACTTAGGGTTTCAATGTTAAAAAGGGGTTTTATTGTTTTGAGTCAAAAATGTATATTTTGGGTTTCAAAATAATGATATGGAGATTGGTTGTTGATATTTGAACCTTTGGGTTAATATTGAGAGTTGGGGGAAAAGGCCCTAATTTGTTGTATAAATTAATTGGTATAATTAATTTGGAAAAGTTGTGGATTTATGGAATTGAGTTGGAGATAATGAAATTGACCTATTATATTGTGAAATGGTGGAGTTGGATTTGTTAATCACTCACTTTGAAAACATTGATATTATATTTGTTGACACTTTTATTATCTGTTTAGAAATAATTGCTTGGGCTACCGGTGGAGGGTAGTTTTGATTGTTGTAGACAATGCATGATGATTAGGCAAACTAAAACTAATCAATTAGATGTGTCATAGAGTATGACGGTTGATAGAATACATTAACGTTATGTATTGATTGATTGTGTATATGACTTCTGTGTATATACATTGTGTGTGTGGGAGAAGATAGGGGATGTACTCCACGGTTTAGGGGAAGATAGGGGATGGACCTCTAAATCGGATGTTGTTTGGGAGGAGATAGGGGATGGACTCCACTGATACAGCTCATATGCTTGTCAGTCAATGTGGATACAGCTCATATGCTTATCTTTGGAAGTGTTGATATAGCTAATATGCTTATCTGTTGAAATGTAGATACAGCTTGTATGCTTATCTGTTGAGATGTTGATACAACTAGTATGTTTATCTATTGTAATATGAGAAATGTTGTAGATGAGTCACTGTCTCATACAAGTGGTTGGCCAGGTTCTGAGCCATTAATGAAAAATTGTGATGTTGATAAGAAATGGAAAATGAATGAAAAACATGAATATGGTGGTCATGTAATGGAATGGGGTTATGAATCGATTTATGGGTAATAAACATTTATCAATTGCTAATGTCTTAGTTATTGCTCATACTGTGTTTAGCATATCTCTACTGGGCTGTGGCTCACCCTATATGGGAACATTACTTTCAAGTACAGGTAGCATGCCACCTCCCAGGACATAGCTTGGATGATGATGAGAGTTGAAGACTCTTTTTTTTTGTTTATTTTACCTGTATCACATGTATATCAACCCGAGGGCTTCTTTTGTATAGAGTTAGTACTCTTCTTTTGTGTAACCAAGTGTTGACTTGGAAAGCTGTAAGCCCATAGGGCATCTGCTTTTGTTGTTAACATGTAATACTGTTGTAAGGAATGATTTAATGAATGGTAATGGTTGATTCCTCTTATATCAATGTATGTCTAAAGTGATGGGTTTTATGTATTATTTTGAGGGCACTACAACATCAATACATCTTTTCCTGTACAAAAATCCCGTAGGGTGAGCATAAAGCCCAGTAGGAAATCCTTAACAAAGTATATACATTTTATACAAGTCTCAAGAGATGAAATGCATATGCCATGCTATGCCCTTTTAAAAGAAAATCACATCTTCATCTTTAAAAACCATCATGCTCAATGATGTCATGCAATTTCAATTCTTCAAAACTTAACAATTCATTTCAAGAGCGGTAAATATGACTTTGGTAATCCCTAGGTCGGTATCTGCAAGTAGACTATACAAGTACTACCAAATTGTCATTTTTACCAGTATTAACCGGAAAGCTCGACACCTATCCGCGCAGGCTTTCGGTCTTTCACATCAGACTCTCAGGCCAACTTATTCAATATCATCTACACCACCTATCAAGACTAACCAACGTATTTACCCCAAAACCAGTCCATGAAAACTTGTTTCTCAACATTTTTTTTTTTCAATGCAAGTTTTCAAATCAACTTTCAAAGTTTAATGTAATCAAATGAATTGATATGCCAATTTCACAAGATGAATATAAATACTTTTATTCCAATTCATCATCCAAGGAATAACACAATTCCCTCTTCTCAAGTATCCTCAACAATTAGTCATTTCAAGACTATTTCAACGTTTTGAACAATAATTTCTAAAATGAACAACAATTCTCATATTCCATGAAATTCATCATTTATATAAATATAAATAAGAAATTTTCCAAACATCCATTTATTTTGACACACAAAGTAAATATAACAATATCATTCATGAATTTTCAACCTCTTTTAAAAATCCCCAATTTCTAGGTTTTCTCACCAAAACTATACAACCCAAATCTTTTCAAAGAAAACTTTTCAAAATCATCTTTTCTTCAATCAACGAAGATCAAGACCCATAAGATCATTTTAAAAGAACAAGAGACAAAACCACTTTCAAAATCGCTCAACTTCTTGAATCAGCAATCAATTTTCAAAAGCTATCAAAGGACAATTTCAAAAATCATCTAGATCTTGCAAAAATATATATATAACTCAAAGAAAATCCCTACCTCAAGTTTGAAGAAGAATATAGATGAAACCCCAAAATCAACGATGCCTAAACTCGATCTTCACCGCACACAACGAAGCCCTCGAGATAATAACCCACTTTGATGAAGAAGCAATGGCAAAACTCAAATGGATCTTGAGAAATCAAGGTTTTTGATCTAGTTTGTGTAGAGAAATGTAGAGAGAAGGGAGAGGAAATGCTTTTACATAGACAGATATACAAAAGTGATATGAAATATCAGATTCACGAACTCTTATAACATGGTCCACTCGAGCATGGAAAGCCCTGCTTGAGCATCGAATACCTTCCCAGTACTTTTACAGACAGGTCAAACTTCTGGAACCAAACATTCTCCGCTCGAGCGCATAAAAGGCCGCTCGAGCGAACAAGAAACTTCGAATGCATTTTGCATTTTTGCTTCGAGGGCGTTGCCCCTCGACCCTGCCAGGGCGCTCCCCTCGGACCCGCCAAGGGATGCTTCCCCCTAGACCCCCGCGAGGTGACCGAGCAGCTCGATCCCCGACATAGTCAGCGAAATGGCAAAACATGAAAGATACGCTACAACCCGATAACCAAAATAAGGGGAATACAGGGAACTAAGATACGTAACACCGTTCAAAACCATACCAACTCGGGCCCGAAACACCACAAAGAGACTGTTCAAAACCGGGATCGCTACAAAACACAAGTGAAGAAGCCTTACAAACAAAGTACAAAGAAAGGTGAAGCACCCCTACTTTAAAATGGCTTCAAACCATAGTTTCAGCCCACTTTGACAGAGTTTTTATGGCCCAAAAATAGCCCAAAAATAGTGGAAAGAAATAGAGAAACAAGTATACTTAGTAAACTTAAAAGGGAAGTAGTATACCTCTTGAAGCAAAGAACACTTTTAGGCACAAATACAAGCCAAAACCACCTTCTAGAGGTCCAACAAGACCTCAAGGGACCTCAGCTCAAAGATGGTCAATTTTGGTTAAGGGTTGATATGCAAAAGTGTAGTGTAAGTAGGCAAGTATGCACAAAATTTCAAGAGAGAGAGAAATGTAGAGAGAGAGAGAGCAAGAGAGAGAGAATTTTTGTTCCAAAATTTATAACCTTGAAATATGAGAGATAGGTCATCTATATATAGAAAAATGTGAGCTTTGGTCATCAAATGGACAGCTGGAACTTTGTGCAAATAACTGGAGGTAAATATCTGCACACACACAAAAAAAACTGATTTTTGACCCCAGCGACCGGCAAACTTCATCCATGGCCGGAAAACTTCACCTATGGCCGGAAAACTTCACCCATGGCCGGCATGGGGCCGGCAAACTTCACCTATGGCCAGCATGGGGCCGGCAAGTCACATCAGTGGCCTGCCATAAAAAACTGTTTTTCGAGCCCGATTTCAAATGGGCATATCTCCTTCATCTGAACTTCTTTGCAGGTCATTATTGAGTCTAAATTGAAGCCCCGGAAGTTTACTTTCCAGTGGTGTGGCCTCACATCTAAATTATAAGTGTGCAAAGAGATATGCCTATTTTAGTGAAGGTTTCTCAGTTTTGGCTTAATCGGATTGATGCCTAACTTCAAACAGCCATACCTCTCTCATCCAGACTCAGCTTTAGGAGATTCTTGAGTATAAAATAAAGCCCTGGAATTCCACTTTCCAATGGTGGTGGCCTCATAACTAAAGTCCAAGTATAAAAAAGGATAGGCTTGATTTAGTAAGACTGTCCGGTTCTCTCTTAACGATTTCAAGCCCAACTTCTTCCCCAATTGGTTTTCTTCCCTCCACTCTTATTTTCTTCAACTCAAAACCTCTAAATAAGAAGTTTTAAAAGATTTTTTTCAAAGAGTTCATCTCTCTTTCATTTATCTCCACTTTGTCCTTGCTCGGTTTACCGATAAGTGCAATTTTCAACAAAATGCGAGCCTTGGAACATCGTAGAAACGTTTTCAAAAATATTTTGAAAGAGAGGGTTTTGAGGTCTAAAATTATTTTGGTCAAAATAGTTTTGATCCAAAATGGGGTATAAGGTTGGGATTTAGAGCTCTTCTTGCTAAAAAAATCGAACATTTGCATAGCACAACTTTCATCATTGAGTGATCAATTGGTGGTGCCCAAGTCTTAAGGGCCGTCAAAAATAGGGTGTCTACAATAATATTGTGGATCTCTTCCATTACTAAATGGGAAAGGGACCTTACACTAATTTTATAGCGATCTCGGTATTCCCTGTTGTTATTGAACTGTTATCCGGACTCGGTTCCGTAGATTTGTTGTTGTCTTATCCTCCTTTGTATCCCTTACTCTTTGTTTTGGAGTTTTGGGTTGTGTTGGGCAAGTTGGGATTGAGTGGGTTGTGTTTTGAAGCTTAGAAGTTTTGCCCAGATTTTAGCCTTTCCGCTCGAGCGGCGCTTCTGACGCTCGAGCGGGCCTTTGTTGTTCTTGTCCGCTCGAGCGAGGAGTTGGACGCTCGAGCGAGGAGTTGGACGCTCGAGCGGGGACCTGGTTCTGCAAAGTACTGGATGTGCGTATCCGGCGCTCGAGCGGGGGATTGGCCGCTCGAGCGGAAGTCTGTGAGTGGCGCTCGAGCGGGGGTTTCCACGCTCGAGCGGGGCGTCGTGTATATCAGTCCGAGATGTAGCTTTTTGGATCACTTTTTGATTTCCTTCCTCTCTCTTACTTTTCCAAAACCTCCATTGGAGAGCACCTCACTCTAAAACCTAACTTCTCTCTTAGGATTGATCTAGCTAGAGTGTTTTCCTCACCTTGGGCCTTTGTAAGAAGTGTGTTGATCGTCGAGGGCTTCGTTTTGATCCAAGAAATTTGGGATTTGGAGCACTTTGATTTCGGGTCATCTTCTCCATTTGAGTTCTCCATTTGAGGTAGGGATTCTCCTTGTTCTTTTTCAATGCTCCGTCTATAGATAGACATGTGGTAATTTTTGTATTGCATGAAAATTGTATCATGTTGGATTTGTATGAAAATCATGAGATAACCTAGGGTTGGTTGTGTTGGGAATGAATTTAGCTTCATTAATTGTTGTCTTGGCTAATTAGTATATAAATTAGCATGTTGTAATTAAAAGAAGATAAAGCCCTAAATTATATTTTGATTGGGTGAATTAAAATGGGAGTTTGTTGACCATTGTGTGTAAATCTCTTTTGTCAAAATGAGTTGGGTAAGGGTGTTAACGCTTATGGGATAAATCATGATTTTGGAATTGGTTTTATGGAAACAAGAATAGTGGAGTTGGTTTTGTGATGACAAGAAGGAAATGGGGTTGTTTTTGGGAGAATGAGAAAAGTGTTTTCGAAATAAGTGTGAAAATTGGGTTGTTGTATTTTGAGTGTTGAACACACATGTAGAAGTTGTATCTTTAACTACCATGTTAATGTTGTTGTTGGGTTTGTGATTCAAGATAGTTGAGTCTTCAATAGATGTACTAATTGTATGCATCTAGAGGTTTTGTCCTTGGTCATCGGTGGAGGATGACGCGGTTGTGTAGAATTGTCGGGTTTGCATTGAATGATTGATTGATTGAACATCGTATGTGATGAGGTGTTAGATACATTATATATATGTATGTTTGCTCGGAAGGAGTTCGTCATGTGTTCATATATTTTTGACACATTGCTGGTATCTTGATAGTTTATGTATATGCATTATACATGTGGGTTATGCCTTGTTGCATGGTTGTTGATGGCGTTATATGCCGCGCTTAAAATCAAAGGTACCGTCACCTTCCAGCTAGCGCCTGGAGAACTGTATGCGCTAATAATAGAAGGCACCATACCCTTCCAGCTAGCGCCTGGTAAACTGGCATTTTGGCTTACTACGCACATAGCTAGTAGAGTGAAGTTGGTTGTAGTTACTTCAGTATATCTTTGGCTTACTAAGCACATGGCTAGTAGAGCAAAGTGGAATTGTTGTTGTTTCGTTGTAACTGAGAATATCATGGACTTGATTGGTTACAGTTCGGAGGACCGAGTTACTCCATTGATTGATTGTATACATGTTGGTGGATTGTAAATTTATATTTTTACGAAGATATGCATGTATAGTTATGATAGTATTGGAAGTGAACCAAAATGTCATTTTTGTCTTTTGGAAAGTGTGAAGGAAAACGAATGTTTTAAAGGTAAACATGTTTTGAAAAGATACATCTGTGTATGTATAGGAAATGGAAGAGAGTATCGGGCTTAGTGAGTTTATTCTTCTTAAGTATTTGTTAATGTTACGAAAGATTGGGAATGAGGATTAATGGAAGGAGAAAGGAAAGACAAATCGCTTGTAGCGTAAGTGAAACGGTTGTTTTCAAGAAAAGTCATACATATGTATAATTTGTATAAACTGTCACATTACTATTCTAATATGAGTAGGAGTGTTCATGATCATAGCTATCTGTAAGTTGTTATTGTTGAGGATCATGTTGAGTTCCCTACTGGACTATATGTTCATCCCACGTTGTTGAATCTTTTTCAGGTGTTAAGCAGGTTGAGCTGCTAGATTTGGATCTACTCATTTTCTGGCCACGGGGCCTCTATTATGTTGGCGGAATGCCATTGTTGTGAAAGGGTTACACCCTTCTTCTTGTACCTTAAGTGATGTAAGCCCAAGGGCAATTTATTAAGTATGTTCATGTAATATTTACTTTGCATACGAATGAGAGTATTGTTAATCACTTCTACGGATTGAATGTATGAGTTTATTTCCGCATGTTATCTCTGAAATTGAATTAAGTTAATGAATTTGGTAATGACTTCGAGTAATAAAAAGTGGGGCGTGACAAATTTCCCCAAAAATTATTAATATTAAATAATAATAATAATAATAATAATAATATAAAATATATAATAAAGAATCAGTATATGTTTGAATTTAAAAATTTTTTTACTAATATTTTTTTTTTTTTTTGAGTGTTCAACTCCAAAAATAAAGAGATAGTTAGTTTATATAAGACTCTTCATGAATTTTAGAAAATATAGTAGATTTCAGAAGGTAAAATTTGGATTAAAAAAAAAAGAGTAGAAAACATGCATACTCTTCACACTTTTATAATAGTATATATATACTAGATTTATATTTATATATGTAGACATTGACATATACAAGATATCACAAAAGTAATATGTGAAATCTTTTACAACAATAATATACGTAACAATGAGAAGTTAATTATTCATAATTGAATAGTTGGTCATAATGTTGATATTTAGTATTACATTTTTGTGTGTATGCACCATTTTTTAATTAGATTATTAAATTCACATAAAAATTGAAAGGAATTTGTGAATAATTTTTACAAAATTAAACATTAGTGAAGAAAGATTTAAAAATAAAAAAGAGAACTTTACAGTGTTTGGTTTGGTTTGTTTTTTCAAACTTTTGTTTTTGAATTTTTTGATTTTCATATTTTTTGTATTTGACACTGGTTTTTTTAATAACCCTTTTTATTTTCTTTTTAAATTCACTTAATTTAATAATTTTTTATTTTTTAATTTTACTTTTAGATTTAGATTCACTTAATCTAAATACACTTACAAAATAATTTGTGGTGTACTCTTTTTGAAAAAATAATTATTAATAATAATAATAATAATAACAATATATATATATATAATAAAAAATCAATACATGTTTGAATTTATAAATTTTTTTACTAATATTTTACTTTTTAATTCTATTTATATTATTAGATAGTAGATTTTCATGTAAAAGTATAATTTAAATATAAAATATGAAGAAATTCCAGTGTCTTTAATCATTAAAATTGAGAAAATAAGAAAAATCAAAAACTGAAAAACAGATTTAAAAAATAAAACCAACGAAAGTGGTCATTGTTTAGAATTTTGGCATCATACCTTAATTATGAAAGTATCATGTAAAATAATACAGTTTATAAAATAAAATTTAAACAAAAAGAAAGTATATGAAGATAACCTGTGAATTTTTTAGATACAACACAAATCTCTATTTTAAAAAACTCATGCGCTTTCTTCTGTTTAGATTCAAACTAATGCATACAACTTTAATATCCAACCAAAATTATTCATAGTGATTTGATTCATGATGGACAATTATAAATATTATGTGTATCGGTATAGAAGCAAACACCAAAAATAAGAAAGAGTGATTATTTTTTATTCTTCAATCATCATCCATGTAAAAAATCGGGAGTCTTTTTTTTTTTTTTTGGTTTGATAAGAAGGGAGACGGTTTGTTTATATTTATATAAAACTTTTGGAAGCAAATATATCTTTTTTAAGTGTTCAACTCCAAAAATAAAGAAATAGTTAGTTTATATAAGAGACTTTTAGAAAATATAATAGATTTGAGAGGGTAAAATTAAAATTTAAAAAAAATAGAAAATATGGTAGACTCTTCACACTTTTATAATAACAGTAGATATATAAAAAATATAAATGTAAATTTATATATGTTACTATATTCATACATTGTCAATCTATAATGCTATATTGCTATCAGATACATTAATTTTCTAACATGTATGGCTTTAGTAATATAGTTATATTTACTAAAAAAAATAGCGGAATTATATATTGTTCTCCTATCAAATTATGTTCAATACATATATACATACATATTATACAAACAAGTGTCACAACAATTATTTTCAATAACAAACCAAAACTTTGCAAAATACCTCCATCACGACAATGATTATACATTTTTTTTGGCTTATTTTGGGAAGATGATTAAAAGTTGACTTTTTTACTTTTTTTAAAAAAATGTGTAAAAAATGTGAGAGATGGCGTGACCCAAAACAAGTTAAAAGTTGGCTTTTGGCTGCTAACCCACTTTCCAAAAGAGCCCAAAGAAAAAATCATATTATTGAGGAAAAATGAATTTTGACATTCATAACAATATGATATCGCCTTAAACTCTTAGTCATCAAAATATTTTTATTACAATGAGTTATAATGGTGAGCAAGAAGAAAAACAAGAAGATGGTGAAACAAAAATTACAAAAGATTTATTGCAATATGCTCTCTAAATAAAGTTAGACGAGTTAAAGTAGGAATTGTGCTATCTGTTGTGAAGCTCACGAAAAATAATGCACCTCATGCACACATTTTAGTCAAATTATAAAGAAAAAATCAAATGATGCCCAAACATTATCACAGCAACTCAACGGTGCAGAAAGTAAGTACATTATATAAAAAGTTTCGACCAATTTTTGTTATATACTGATAACTTACAAATGACATAATAAATTATATAGCTTGACAGTTTCATGAAAGTGACCATGCAAACACTTATAAGTATGAATCAATAAACATCGTGAAAACAATTATGAAATTCCTATATCGATCTAAATATTAAGCTACAATATCATTCCTAACGTTTTGTTTTTCATCATGCAAGATATTCATGCTACAGGAAACGAGACTCAACAATTCTTGATGTATAAAAATATATTACATACTGATATTAATGCATTCTTACACCAATAGTATGCAAATAATATGTAATAATGGGTTCAATGAATTTGTATTATGAGATGAAGTATTAAATAAAATTGTGTAATTGTGTAATTAATTTCGTACTTTCAATTATATTACAACTACGGATTATGAAAAATTGAAGTGAGAAGTTGATAGAAAAAGATTTGTTTATTATTTATTGTTTAAGATAAGATTGTAATCTCAAAAATCTAACTATAAATTAATGTTTATATTTATAAAATTTCTCATTTCTCATTTAAATTCTTCAAGTGAGTATGTATTCATTTCCTACCTAGTTGTATTTTGGATACATATTACATTTAAGAGACACATATAATTACAATATTAACAATTGATGAAAAATCACGTGTCATGTGCAACATACAACGCACTACCCAACTACTAGTTAAAACATGAGAAATTCATGTTCTTGTAGCATAACTTCTTGAGTAACCTAGAAACAACATTTTATTGGAAATGGAGAATATAGCAACCCTGGTTTTGACCCGTCTCTTGTGGTGTTCCGGACTCGAGTTTTGTGGTTGAATGTTATTATCTATATCTTGTTTCCATCCTTTAATTCCTTGTATTTGAGTTTTGGAATGTGTTGGGTGAGTTTGGAATAGGTGGGTTGCTAGTTGATCTAGAACTTTGTTGCCCAGAATTTTGGTCTTCCGCTCGAGCAGGCCTTCTTGCGCTCTAGCAGGGTTTACAATCACTCAGTACTTTGTGCGTCTGAAAGAAATGCTACAGAAGTGTTTTTCACGCTCGAGCGACGTTTCTTATCTTGAGCGGCCCCTCTGGTGCTTGAGCGACTGTCTGAAGTTTGTAAAATACTAGACGAGTGTATTCTACGCTCAAGCGGGTCTCATTGCGCTCGAACGGGTAAAAATTTATATGTCTGACGCTCGAGCGGACCGCGTTTTATCAGATCGTGAAAGTGACATTTCAGATCATTTTCTGCTTTATCTCTCTCTAAAAGTCTCCAAATTTCCAGATCTTGAGCTTCTCTCTCTAAAAACTCACATTCTCTCTAAGATTTCATCTAAATTCATTGAGTTCTTGACCCTAATGTCTTTAAGAACAAGGTGGAGGGCTTCAAGAGCTTCGTATTGATCTAAGTAAAAGTGGGTTTCGTCATTTTTGGAGTTCAACCTTGCGTTGCTCGTCTTCTCTTCTTGAGGTAAGGAATTTCTACACTCTAATATGGTTTTTAGCTTAGTTATTTGCTATTGTGTATAGATGATGAGATTAATTTGGTTGTGGTTTGGACAAATCTAGGATTTGGGTGTGAAATGAAAAGAGGGGTTTGATGAATATGAGGTAAATAAGTATGAGGCTTGAATAAAAGATCATGTTGTGCCAAAATAGTTGATTTTGGTGTTTGGGTTGATATTTGGAAAGAGGGAGATTTTGCCCTAATTTTGATTAAACTATTATTTTGTATAAATAATTGGGATTAACATTGAAAATGTGAAATTGGAAGGTTATGGTTATAAATGGTGATATTGGATATGTATTATCTCACCTATGTAAGTTTTGAATAAAATATTTATATTGAGATTGAACATCTCTTTAGAAATAATTGTACTGGGCTATCGGTGGAGAATAGCTATGATTGTTGTAGAAATTGCATGAAGATTAGGCGATTTAATGCTAATCCATTGTTGGTGTCATTGAATATGACCATGTTATAAATACATTGTATATGTATGTTTATTGAGAGGAGAAAGGGGATGTACTCCATATATGATTATGTTTATAAATACATTGCATATGTATATTTGTTTGGGAGGAGAAAGGGGATGGACTCCATTTTAAACAAGTTGGCCAGAGTATCCTAGGTGAAAGACCCAAAATTTCATATATAAATGGGTACCGGTTCCTTCGGACGAAATATCCGTAAAATGGCAGGTTTGAAGTGTTTGTGTGTATTTTGCATAGTTGGAAAAATCATTGAGTTGTAGTCTCATTTTGGTTGTTGAAAGATAATGAATTTAACTCATGAATTGGGTAGCATGTATGAACTGGAAATGAATTGAAGGAAAATGGAATGAGGTTAGGTCTTAGTAGCATATGAATATGCAGTCCTTGTGGATGTTTTAGTATCGGTATTGTTTACGCACGTGGTATTTATACCTTCGCTAAACCTCATATATTGTGTTAGATTATCTCTACTGGGCTGTTGGCTCACTCTATACGGGAATATCATTTTCAGGTGCAGGTGAAATGTTTCCTCCAAGACAATAGTGTGGATGGATTTTCAGGAAGCAAGAGCTTCTTAATTATGCCTTATGTGTGTATGTTTGTTATTTGTAAAGCCAAGGGCTTAAGATGTAATGAGCGAGACCCAATTTGTGTAACCAAGCAATGACTTGGAAAGATGTAAGTCTACATGGCATTTAACTGGTTGTTAAACAGTGAACTCTGATATATGAAAGTATGTTGCTTCTCATATTTATTCCGCATATGAGTTATCTTTATTGTATTATTTTGGGGGCGTTACAGAGAATATACATATATATTTATATATATTAAAATGAGTTAGTGAAGCTATATGAATTTAGTGTTAGATTAGGCTAGCAAATGGGCTAAATTAGGCTTGTGATAGGGTCATATAGACACATATGTTCCTGTTGCAACTTCACAAAGTTCACAACCATGTTCTTTTGTAACATAAAGTCTAATGGTAAAAATCACAATTAGCATCAACCGTGGCATATGTTTGAGCTACAAAAACTCTATTTGAAAATAGGATAAAATTGCATAAATCTTATTTTCTCTAAACCCGATTTAACTACACTTACACACAGTCTAATTATATGTCATTCAAGCAGTTACACATTGAGTTCTTCAGAATATTTAACCAAAACTTCATGTTGAGTATCCACACCATGTGAAGATAATGTTGGCTCTGATTCATGGAGCCATGGAAGTCAAATATAGTTGCTGAAGATTTTGGGCTAGAGATTTTGTGGAGATATTTAGCCGAGCTATATCCCCTTATAGGGTGGCTGTATTGATGGCTTGCCATTTATTTTGGTGGTTGGTTATTATAGCGTTCCTGGTTTAGACCCGACCCATTGATGTTTTGAATCCAGGTTTCATTTGTCACGACCCGCTCCCCGTATCTAAGGGTTAAGCATCGTGATGACCAGTAATTGAAGTTACCTCTGGCCAATTCTTGAACAAATAAATAAACACAAGCGCAAAAATATTTAAGTGAGAATACCAAAATAATCATTGGAGCTTTTACTTAATTAAATTGTTAGAGCTAAACTATGTCTACAAGGTGCTTTGTGCCTACCCCATGCGCTAGCCCTGACATGTCACCTGAAAGTGGTAAACAACTATAAGCACAAGGCAGAATGAGAAATATTATACTAAGAGCATAAGGGCATAAAATTTACCATGGATAATTATTAGCTAAACAAAGCTTGATATTAAAATACAGAGTATTTAATACAGAGATCATTTGACATATAATACAGAAATCATATAAACAAAATAATCATAACCACGATATAAAATGGAACAGAACAGATGTATGGACTCAAGAGGTGGCTCGTACGAACTCTAGAGGTGGCTCTCACCGTAGTATGGCACTTAGTTTCGTACAGCACTTTGCTCCATACAGCACTTTGCTCCACACCAGAAATCATAACCACGATACAGAACAGAACAGATGTATGGACCCAAGAGGTGGCTCCCACAATAATGTAACACTTAGCTCTGTACAACACTTTGCTCCACACCAGAAATCAGAGTGTCAGTAGATCCATGACAGACAGAGGGTCACAACGTGACTAATCATATGGCCAATGGTTATTTAAGTCCCCCATGGCATGGGACCTCCGTGGTGGTACTTATAAAATAATTACTCAAAACACATTTTAATAAACAGTTATATCCATGGGTTTTCCTTATTATATAAAATAAGGTTCATAAATTAAAAATGCCAATATAATTTATAAAACACAATTTACATAAAATAAACTATGATAACTCAAAATATACGTAAAACATATAATGGTAACTCAAGGTATAATATAACTTAATGTTAATTCCAACTTTTACCTTTCGCTCACTGTGACTTACTAAATATTCCAAACTCAACTCAAAATTTTATTTATATAAAAATATTAAAAAGAGAGAGAGAGAGTGAGAGAGAGAGAGTTGAATTGGTGAGATACATTAACTGATGGTCATCTATATATATAGGCGACAAAGCGTGCGGAGCAAGACACTTGCGGGGCACACTTTCCTTTTTGGTATAGAAAAGGTTACATTTTAGTGTATTTTGGTCTAGAAAAAATATAGAGAAAAATATAATAAAAATATCATAATACTCAAAAAATAATATCGAATAATAATATAAAGTTAAAATTATTTTTTTGAAATCATTTATTAAATAATACTAATATAAAATTTAAGGGACAACTTAAATTTTCTAGTTGTTACATCATTTGTCTTGTTTAGATATTCATACCGTGTTTCCTCTTATTTCTCATTGAGTGTGAGTATTGGAGTGTCTTGGTTGTGTTTGGAACAAGTTGGTTACTGGTTGGTTCAGACTATTGTCGCCCAGAATTTGGCCTCTTCACTTGAGCGAAACTTCTTGCGCTCAAGCGAGCTTTGTGAGCTCCCAATACTTTTGTAGGCCTGTAGAGATACTAGGGAGGTAGTGTTCTTCGCTCAAGCAAGACTTCTTACGCTCAAGCGACAGTCTTCTGTTTGTAAAACTTCTGGAAATGTGCATTATGCGCTCGAGCGAAACAACTTACTGTGTCTGGTCGCTCGAGCGACAACTCTTGTGCTCGAGCGAGCTACGCGTATTTCAGTTCGCAGGAACACCTTTTTACATCACTTTTTCATATCTTTTTCTCTCAAAACCCTAAATTGACTCTCTCTCTCTCTCTCTCTCTCTCTCTCTCTCTCTCTCTCTCTAAAACCCAATTTCTCTCCACAAATACACTTGGATCTAAGGATTTCTCTACCCTACTATCTTTGATAAAAAGATAGAGCACTCTAGGGGCTCTCATTTGATCCAAATAGAGTTGAGTTTTGGCATCTTTGAAGTCTCTCCATTTCTTCATTTGGTCTTTTAAGCTTGAGGTAGACATTTTCTACAATCTTCTATGGTTTTAACTTAGCTATTTGTTTTGTATAAACAATATAATAATTTTGGGAGATTTTGAACAAACCTAGGGTTTTGGTTTAAAATCAAAAGAGCGGTTTCTCTAATGTGTTCTTGAAAATGGTTATTGGAGTAAATATGAGGTGGTGTTGTAATAAAATTGTTGATTTTGATACTTGGGTTAGATTTTAGAAGGAAATGGATTTGCCCTAAAATGTCTCAAATATTTATTTTGTATAAATAAATGGAATTGGTATTGAAAATGAGAAATTGGGTGGATGTTTATATAAATTGTGAAGTTGGATATGTATTATCACTCACCTACAGAATTTGGATAATTTATTAGTCTTGGAGATTGTATATCTGTTTAGAAATATCTGTTTTAGGCTATCGATGGATGATGGCTATGATCGTTGTAGAAATTGCATAAGAATTAGGTGAATTGAAACTAACTTCTCATCTATTTACATTGAGTATTGTCACATCTTTGATACATTGTAAATGTATGATGTTTGAGAGGAGAAAGGGGATGTACTCTGAAAAATCTTAAAATTATGTATCAATTTTAAGCGGTAAATAACAATCCCAATCAAACAATCAAGACAAATCGACACAACGATTTTATGTGGAAAAATCACAATTAGTGCTCCTCCAATTGTGATAAAAAAAACTATGGGCAAAAGTCACAAAACAATCCACTAAGAAGACATAAAGGAATTACACAAGTGTATTCTCAATTACCTAGCGAATCCATGCCCGAATCGAACC
Source organism: Camellia granthamiana (assembly GCA_036172215.1). Classification (NCBI taxonomy): domain Eukaryota; kingdom Viridiplantae; phylum Streptophyta; class Magnoliopsida; order Ericales; family Theaceae; genus Camellia; species Camellia granthamiana. The sequence continues at coordinate 32,101,698 of CM069904.1, read as the reverse complement.
GACCCCTATGTGCCTCTTCCAACCCCGTCTTCATCTCGGAATTGTCTTATACAACGTTAAATCCACAACGCCGATGTCGAATCCACGACGATAAGCCACTCCAGAATCCACCAAAAAACAACTCTCTCTTTTTTTGAATAAAACAAACTAAACAAACCCTTTGATATAATCCACTCAATTCATGATTAAACTCTCATAGATATCAAAGGAAAACTAGCAAAAAAGCTCCAGAAGAAAACCCTAATACCCAAAAAGAAAAACTAGAAGCCGTAACCCTAAAATCTGATAGAACCACATATTTATAGAAAATAGGGCCGCGATCTCCGCTCGAGCGCAAGAATGGCCGCTCGAGCGAACTGACTAAAATGCGTGTGACTAAACAGGGTCTATGCTCAACCACAGGAATGGCTACTCGAGCAGAAAAAAACAACTCCCAGTACTTTTGCAGGCGAGTGAAACTTCTGAAAGAACGCGATCTTCACTCGAGCGGAGGAATGGCCGCTCGAGCGGAAAAATTAACTTCAACTGCAATTTAGCGAAGTGGCAAACATGAAAGAATTAACTTCTGAAATATCTCTGCAAGGCACAATTCAGGCTGGATTCGCATCTAAAAACTCCTAGCCTCACTAAAATAAAAGTAGAACAAAATTACAATTGAAAGGAGTTTTCTCAAACGGGATTACCAATAACAAAAACCTAACAGTCTCCCCCTTTGGAAATGTTGTGACAAAAACACACCTAACAAATAAAAGCCTAATCACCACAACCTATTACAGCCAACAAAAGCAAGCTTCTTTCTCAAGGTCATGATTTGCAAAACGGCTATTAATGCCACAATCTCCAAAACAACTATTAATGCCACAAGAGTATATGAAAAAACAATAGACATATGACAAGATTTTCTTGAAGCATGAGATGGAAATATGAATAGATATAAATTGGAGATTTTTAGAACATGTAGGAAATATGAATAGATGTAAATTGGAGATTTTCAGAACATGTAACATGAATACATGAAATCTTAAGACACATGCACCCAACACATGCACCCGCCAACATTTCTTCCCCCTTTTGTCACAAATTGTCAAAGGAAGCTCAAACAACGAAAGCAAGATCAAAAACCACACAAGTAGGGATAAGATGATGTAAAAATTAATAACCTACGAGAAGTAAGCACTAATTAAGCAGTGGATAGCAATATACAAACCAACTAATGCCAATCTCCCTTACCAAACCAATCAATGTAAGGATAACCCAAACTCCCCCTCACTAAAAACAACCACAAGCATGGAAAACAATGAACAAACAGAAAACGACAAAAATAATATGGTGGAACAAGCAAGGAATTTCATATTGTACCTTAAAACACACAAGATTATCCAAGAAACACAATTACTTGAAAACATAACGTGCACGACCTCTAGAAGATTCCTCATAAAAGAAAGTGATGCATTATGTAAAAAACATAAATCCCATGATAAAAGTATGTGTGTGCCTCTTGGAGTTCGACAAACACTAGATTCAAATTCAAGTAGTGATCTAAAAGCTAGACCTCCGGCAAGAGAATCTAGGCACAACTAAGAAAAGTCAAACCACTAGGAATCAAGGGGTATTTGTTGAGTAAAAGCGGAGGCTCCCCCTCAATTAATGAATCTTTTTTTTCTTTCTTTCTTCTGCACATTTTTTTTCTTCTTTCTTTTGCACATTTTTTTCTTTCTTTTGCACTCATTGGTGGATGACACGCTCAAAAGTATGGAAACCGAACCAGAGAAGCATGGAGACGATAAGGATAGCCTAGTTGGTGACTCTGAGATGGCCTTTTCCTTATGCCTTAACTGCAAAGAACTGAAGGGAAAGCCATGGAGATGCAAAAAGATGGAAGGTGGTTAAGAGACTCAACATCACCCATGATATTCTAGTATAGGTCAATTCCTCTACAAAAGCAAAAGATATAATGCCAAAAGTCCATAAAGAAAAATGATTACTAAGGCGGAAGAAGACTCCGATATTTGCTAAGCCAAGAGTGTGTACAAAATGAGACATACTAATCAAAGAATACACACTCCAAAATGAGTAATGACCAGAGATTCACATGCAATGGATATTCTCATTAATTCCAATATGCAACAAGAACTTCTCAAAAATTTCAAGCTTGCAAAACCATACTAAGAAAATCTTTTTGGATTTTTTTTCTTTTCTTTACTTTTTTTTTTTTTTAAACATAAGTGTAGACAATCATTTTTGACCGCCCGCAAGGCTCGAGCGCTTTACTCGGAACACTCGATGATGAAAGTGGTATTGTGCGTACTTCGAGGTTCAACGAAGGAGTCTTGTTCAAACTTCGAAACAACCCCAAACCTTCCATATTCCCATTAATCACACCCAAGAAATCCATTTTCACACCTTGTGTCATCCTTTGTTGAGGCTGTAATAGGAAAACAGGGGAAGTCATTGAGGCCCAGCCGTGCCTCCGTGAGGGCCAGTCGTGGCTATTGAGGGCCGGCCAGGCTTCGATAGCGATAAACACTGTTCTAGCCAGGAGCCCGCCAGCTGTCCATTTTTCAAGATATTTATCACCTTTTGTGCTCAAATTCTATAAATACAACCATATACCTCTATTTTGGGGGTTGCACAATCAAGAACAAGCCTATACACACAGAGAGAGCTTCTTCTTTCTCCTTCTTCCATTGCAAGCTACCTTTGAGTTGACCTATCTTCCTTGTATCATCTATATACACCATACACAACCTTGACTCATCATCTTAGAGTCTTGTTTGACCCTTGAGAAGCATAATTCAAGCTTGAGAGTGTGTCAAGAGTGAGTTTGATCATCAACCAAAGCTTACTCCATTTTAAGAGGTATAAGCTTGTAACTCTTGTTCTTGCTTTTGATTTCTTCATTTCTACTTATTTCTTGTGTCCTTGGACTGTTTTACACCTATTCTAACAGTTGGAACTTGGGTTTGGACAAGCTACCAAAGGTGGTAAGGTTAACACCCTTACATGCACCTATCTTCGTAGCTCAACCCTTGGCTCCTTTACACTCTCTTTCTTTGTTTTTTGAACTAATTTTGAGAGTTGAATTAAGGCCAAAAAACATGGTTTAAAGTCTTGAAATTTGAGGGGTTGGCCACCTCTCCTTATTTTTGCTTACATAGCTTTATTGTCTTTACCCTTTGTTTAGCTTTTGAGCTTTCTTTTTTTTTTACATTTTCAGCCACTGATTTAGCTTATTCATGACTATTTTAGGGCTGTTCTAATTTGTTTAAATAGTTTGTTCTTTGTTTAGTTTAGTTGTTGTATCATAAGTTTACTTGTATAGCTTGTTGCATATTGAATTTAGCTTTTCTCCAACTCATTTCCATGTTTAATAACCTCATTTTAATAATTAACTTGCCACTCCTTTCTTTCATTTCAGAGTTGTTTCAAACGGTTGATGGTTATTCAACACATGAACTAGAGTTTCGCACTTAATGGCTTGATCTCAACGGAGATTCATTGCCAACGGCGTAATCTCTTTTTCATGTTGAGAATTACTTCCCGTTTGATGTTTCTCTCCTTTTAGAGGACTTAATCATTACTTCGGACAAATGGACTAAAGAATGGAAATGACTAAAAGAATTGGTTTAAAAGCAACCATCACACATAAAGAAAATGAGTCATCTTGCTTAGGCTTTGCCGGACATTATGCCACGTTTATTGAGTCAAGAGTGATCATGCGCTAATTCATGGCATTTTGATGATTCTTAAAGCGTCTCTACCTCCCTCTTTGAGTTCACTCTATGACAAGAGGAAGGAGTGGTCATATTCATTACATTCATTGATTTTTGTCCAAAATTGTATTTGAAATCATCAAGCAATCAATTTGATCATTGATGGCTTTGGAAGCAATTCCAACCTTCTCTCGAGGCTTTTTCATGACAGAAAAGAAAGGAAAGGACAAACAGAGCTTGAACAACTCTGTTTGCACTGTTTTCACTTCAAAACACAAAACAGAGTTTTGCACAAAATTGAAGCACGGCCGGCCTTCTCTAGGCCTGGCTGGGCTTGATTGAGGCCCTGTCGACCCTCAATGTTTGGTCAGCAGTGTATTTTTGCAGAAAATAGAGGGCAGTGGCTGAAGGTGAAACAAAGCAAGCTTGGGGCAGACAGAGCTATTATTGAACATTGTGCATGTGCATGTGCATGCATGCAATTCTTGCGCATCCTCATTTACATTATGATCCTTGTAATTAATTAATTTACTATTGTTTGTTGTAATTAGTCTCATTAATTATTAAGTGTTGTAATAATTATTATTGTCCCTTGGTAGTCGTTATACTTAATTAGTTTAAATAGTGAGTTTATTTATCTTGGTTATCCTTGTTGTAATAGCATAGTTAGCTAGTTACTTAACCTTGCTTATTTATTCATTCAGTTTTGTAATAATTAGTTAAATTCGGACTTTTGGACTTTGATTCGCACCCTCTTGCGCGAGGGTAATGTTGTAATAATGTGTATGTCTTCCAACCCCACGTCTTTGTCCCTTTTACTTACTTGCTTATGATGGTTTGTTTAGAAACATCATGTTTTTTTAGCATACTCCATGTTTTGCATCCATTTGTCTTGTATGCATCCAAGGTTCGGCTCATTATGCTAACCCGATATCAAATGTCCAAATTCATTGCTTGAATACGTGATTCATCTCGTGTCTTGAATGAAATCATATGTCATGCTCATAGTCGAGCCTATAAAATACATAATGTACGAGTTGCATTAGTAATATTGCATTAATTAGGAGCATGCGTATTTTTCTAATAAATTTGCTTTGTTTTGGCTTGGAGTACTAGGTGAGTAATTTTATGTTTTAGCATCTTGCATCGACTGTTTGTGTTGCCATGTTACAGCATGAATACCACGAGGCTAATTGCTTAAATGATATAACTGTTTGAATGCTTGTGGATGAAGGCTAGATGCTTAAATTGGGATGGTTTGATTAAATGTCCATTTTAGCCCACTTTTTCAAGTGGCAAATTCACAAAACAATTTCAAAACAAAACATAAGATCAAATGTTCCAATTCTTGTAAACTAGTCTATACCTTGTATGTGCATCACACAATACTATATTTAATAATTTGAACAAGAGCAGATAATGTAAATAAAAATCACATCATGATTAGTAGAGGCCGATCTTTGATCAGGCGAGGGGGATGCTCAATTCATGACCATTCCCTCTCGTACCTAAGTTCCCGAGCCGAGACACTTTGGTGATAACGGACTAATGGGCTTTGGCACGAGTCTCAGGTTTCCTAAATTTCCCAAAAATATTTAGGTGGCAACTCTGAAATTTGGTAAAGCAGTCCATTTTTTGCATTTGATTCAAAATATCAATTTTCCAAAAAGAATTGTCAGATTTGGACTCTTTTTGTGTTTTCACTATTTCACACTGCACTTGTGAAATCAGATTCAGAACCACAGGTAGAGTCTGAATTGTAGGGCTATTCATCTTCCGAAAGGAGCGCGAAAAATTGAGCTACAGTTTCTGGCGACTCTACTGGGGAATTAGAGAACTTGCCTTGAAATTCATGATGTGAAATTTTAATTACACTTACATGTTCTTTGCATTGCATTTGCATTGATAAGCTTAAGTCACTGTGTTTGCCATCTTCTATTCCTGGACGATTTGCCGGAGGCTTGCCCAAAAGCTTGCCAGAAGGCTGACCGGTCGTGGGCTCTGCCATGTTAGAAACATAACCCTTGGATCTGGATTACCGCTGTACTGCTTGATCCTCCTTTCACTTCTCGGTGTTAGGTGTGAGAGGTATATTAGGTAGTCTTGCTGACGTACCCTTTTTGATCAATCAACCTAACTGCATATAGTTAGCCTTAGTGACTTTTTAAACATAGGACAGGATGCCCTCCTATTTACTAGGCTATTGTGATACCGTTTGTTTGAATAGTAAAAGCCGTAGATCACTCCAAAGCTAGGATAGGGAAACTCTAACCTCTCACAGAGGTGTTTTGAATACTTTTGTGCAAAATGTGAACTCTTTGGGAATGTATGATGCAATCCTCGGAGAGTCTTAATATTGAGGCAATTACTTTCAAACTTAAGGGTCATATCAGAATTAGAATTTGGGACAAAATCCAGGGGTTTGTGTTTGATATGGATGAATTGTCAGCAAACTAAAGCCAGGGCCAAAAATTGTATCTTGCTTTGTTTTGACTAGCATACCCATTATCCTGATTTGATGGGGCATTTGTTTTTAATGCTAGATTTGTCTGAGCCAAAGAAGGAGCAGTACCCAACTCAGTAAAGGCCAAGCCCAATTCGACCTGGAAAGCCTTAACCTATCACAGTCCATCTAATCCCAGAAAAAAAAAAAAAAAAAAAAAAAAAAAAAAAACCCTACTCAGTAAAGGTCCAGTCCATCTGATCCCCAAAAGCCAACTTAAAAAAGATCCAACCAATGCCAAAAGACCGATTCTAAAAAGCCCAATCCAGTCAAACCTGTCTAGACTAATCCAGTTCAGAAACATAAAGTATAACCGGGTCGAAATCCATGTTCGTCAACTCTCAACTTACACCCATCCATTTCCCCGATTGCCAACTCAGTAGACCTATGATAGCTCAAAGTCCAGAAGAAGTTGTCGCCATGATAACGGCCCTAAACCAGGGAACTGTCATACAGGATGAGACCAATGCTGAAATACAACGCTCATCTGGGACATCTACCACACATCCAGTCCCAGGCCCACAGCCGAACTTTGACCCACCTTTACCAACTGAAGATTTGCAAGGTCCAGATCCTCGAGAAGGGTTGGCTCAAGCTCGAGTTTTCAGACCCAATGAGGGGCTTTATCCCCTTGATATTAATGATCTCGACCCGACCTCGTTAAAAATTGCCAACCTTGAGAAGCAATTCAAAAAGGCATAGGGACTTAACTTCATTCCCGACATTGAGGATGGGTACACTGAGGCTGCCGTAAGACTCCCAAACAGATTCAAAATGCCACACATTGACTGTTTTGACAGGTCTAGAGATCTTATGGTAGATATCCGCTTTTCTTAGATGTCCTGAAACCGATGGGTCTGACTAAGCCTCAGAAACTCTCTCTTTATGGAAGAACCCTGTCGGGTATAGCAGCCATTTAGTACACCAAGTTGGAGGATAAAGTGAAGCAGAACTGGGAAGATTTGGCTGAGGCATTTGTCAATCAGTATTCTTACAATACCCCAATTGAAATGACCACCCAAGAGCTCGAAGTAACCCACCAGAATCCTAAAGAACCTTTTATGGAATTTGTTGCAAAGTGGAGAGCAAAGGAAGCACAAACGACAGATCGACCTTCTGAGAGGGACCAAGTGCAGATAATGATGCTGAACCATGGGCCTGATATGTTACAAAAGTTAATAGTCACTCCACTGTTCACTTTCAAAAATTTGCATGAATTAAGGATTTAGATTGAGAGTGCATTTAACAAAGGGATTATTCCCAGAACAAGAAAACCAACAAGGAGGGATTTTTCTTGGAGTACCAATGTTGGTAGTAGCACTATTCCCAAACCCATTGAAATCAATACCATCGCCAACCCACAAATTGCTGACCCTTTTGCCAATACCAACCCATAAACAGCCAACCCAACTCGAGCTCATGGCAGAACTTTCACCCCCTCCATATGAGCCTAACTAGCGCACTAAAAGTCCTGGTGAAAAGAGGGTATCTCAAACCCCTTTATCCCCAACCTCTTCCTGACCCACTCCTTGCTAGACATAAGCCCACCAAATATTATGCGTACCATCAGCAGTGCAGTTATGGTACCGATCGTTGCTACCACCTTCGTCATGAGGTTCAGAATCTTATTGACAACCAAATAATAGCTCCACCACAAGAACCCAATGTTTCCACCAACCCACTTTCCATCCGTGACCAAGTGCCTCATCCTCACCTTAATCTCATCCATACACTACCCCCTACCTTCAACCCCAGTATATATATATCACTCCATCCCATCTGCCCAAGCCAGAGGTGTTCATTGTTGAAAGTATCAATTTATACATGATGGATACACCTACTCGGGTTTAAACACCCTAAGAGCGCCAAATGGCCGAACCCACTACTGCTGAGATGTTGAGAATGATTGAAGACCTTCAAGAAATGGTGGCAGATTTAACATTTAGGGTTTCAATCCCAGTAAAAAACTCCCCAATCTTGGGGCGAGCTGCAATTGGAAATGGCCAACCCAAAGCTCTCTCAAGTTCGGGTGATGACATATCAACAACAAGTGGGCCTCGCTTCGATATAGCCACCTAATCCCTTGGCCAAGCTAAAGCAAGTGGCAAGAATAAAGTCGGGGCAAGTATTGATCCCTATGCACATCTTCGGTGGGCTATTGAGACTTTGAAAGTTAAAGGGTTGAACAAGCAGCAAGTGCTCACAGTTGTTGCAAAGACTGTGGATGACACTTTTATCGCTCAGGTTGGTAGCATTTTGAATCAAGGGGCAAGCAATGAAAAGGGATGCTTTACCAGAAACACCCCTCATGATTCCAATCCCAAGCCCATGAACAACCGATCAACACCCGCCAACTCATTTTCCAATGTTTCTAAACCTAGTGCTTCATCCTCCTCAAAGCAAACATTCACCCAACTGTATATGAGCCTAACCTGTGCATTGAGGGTATCGATGGAGAAAGGTATCTCAAACTGCTCAATCCTCGACCTTTCCCTAATCCTCTCCCACCTAAACATGACTCTACCTAATATTGCACATTCCATCAGCAATACGGTCACAATACTAACCGTTGCTTTCACCTTCACCATGAAATTCAAGACCTGTTTGACAAAAAGGTCATCACCTCACCTGAAAATCCCAAAGCTATCAATAACCCTCTCCCTGACCACAATAGATTGCCATTCCATAACATAAAACCCATACACAACTTGCCACCAACCAACCATTACCCTAGCCAACACAGCATACCCGCCACTAAGCTCAAACCCATTGTGTTCATTCCTGAATCTTCTGATTCCGATCTGAGCAAAAGGAACAAAATCTTTGAAGGGATGGAAAGTTTACTCGATCTTGGCGAGTTCAAGCTTGATGAAGCAGTGATGCCAGCACTGGTGGTTGGAGTAATGGACCTCAATCTCAGCTAGGAGAATTGTCGAAAGCACTTGGAAAGGACCTTCTGAACTAGGGGCATGGTGTGAAACAGCAATTGTTTGGTCAAAAAGATATGTGGGGACAACATAATTGTGAGGCTTAGTCTATGAGACTCAGTTTAAAATTTTGAAATCAATCCTTCTAGGTGTAGATGTGTATTGTTGAATTGAAGGCAGGTCTGGACCTTCATGTGGGCTACTTGCAGTTGTTTTTGAAATTCTACAGATGGACTTGGAGAAGGGAAACCCCATTTTGTCTCAGAAATACTTATTTTGTTTTGAGTTGTGTCCTGCAAATAGTTGTTGTGAGTTTTAGTTTCCTTGTCTTTTCTTTTGTTGTTGCGTCAGTTGAGTCTTTCCTTTGAGTCGCTTTCATGTACCCTCAAGTTTTCATCTTTACAAGAAATTGAGAGTCAAGTTTCTGATCATTTTATTGTGCCCATAGTGAATGCAGGTGTGACCTTTACAAATAGAAAAGGGGTTTGAATTTGTTTTTGAATTTGATTCTGTTAATAAGCCCGAGTATTGAGAAGGATCCCCTGAATGGTTTGAGTGAATTCTGACTTATCGGCGCAAAATTGTTCATGATTTCAAAAATTTTAAGTTGTTTCTTTTGCAAAACTTGCGAAGATAGGTTCAGAATTGCGCATTGTATCCTACATTGTCCTGGGGATTCTCTTCGCCGTTAGGTGATCATTGTTGCAAGTACAAGGCAGCTTTCAAACCTACAAGTACAAGACGGCTTTCAGACTTCACAAATCATATCCTCTGGTGTTTTCATTATTTCAAAGAGAAAAGGATAAGAGAAACCAACAAGAAAGAGAAACCAAAAAAGAAAAGAAAAATAAGGAAAAAGAAAAGAAAAAGAAAAAAGAAAAGAAAAAGAAAAAAAGAAAGAAGAAACAAAAAAGGAATGAAGAAAAGAAAAGAAAGGGAAAAAAAGTCAACTGCCAAGCCAGGGGTATTCTTTGGAATGAAATCCAAGCAACTGTGAGGAATGGAACTTTTGTCTGAATCCGGTGAGGCCAATGCAAAAAGGTACCACATTGCGAGAAAAACAAACTTTGAAAATGGAGCGAAAGAAAGGAAGAAGGCATGCATAAAGGAATGGAGAACCAAGCTCAAATCAAGGCGAAGTCAGCTTTAGTGTTAGGGCAAAGATGACTATTGATCAAACTCACCACAAGTGTTGTAACGCTATCCTTGACAGGCTCACTAGGCCAAAAACCTGAAAGGGCGACCTAGGCAAAAGTTAGAGCATGAAAAATAATAAATCAAAAAATATAGCTTGTAAGCTTGAAAACCCCGAAGGGACGACTTTGGCAAAAGTTAGAGCACAAAAAGAGAGTGTTAACACCCGAGTGAACCTCAGCCATGAACTACGTTGACCTGATTCCCATTTTTGGGATACTTAGGCAACTTCATCCTGAAGTTCGGTCTCAACCATATCTATCTCATTCATCTTGACCCAATCATCTTGCCCGATTCACGTTGTCAGCTTCGCATCAATCCATGAGCTATACCGATTATTGTGCATATCATATACTTGCGTTGGGTAAGAAAGAACTAACTCAAATCAACAAGTGGAGAAATTTTCAATACTTGAACTTATTAGTAGAATCTCTATCTTGAGCACAAAAAAAAGGGAGGAGATCGAAACTCGAGTTTTGCGAAATTGATTTCTAAAAGGGAACATAAGTAAAACTAGGGGCACTATGAATGCTTGGTTACCTTGAGTATATTTATGCTTTTGGGTCAGTTGTGAATTCGGTTGTGTTGTGCCCGGTGTTTGTTTTAGTTTGCGCTCTTCATTGAGTCACCATAACATGTCTGTCGCTAAAAAACGCTCTTCATCGAGTCACCCTAGCAAGTTTGTCGCTCAAAAGTTCAACAAAGTGGCACGGTCAAAATTCCATACACGAGTGTTCGATCCAAACTCAAAAACAAGTCCATGTGTGGAATTCATAAATAAACTGAAAGTGCCCATACAAAGGGGCAACGCATTCATGATCGGTGTATGTAAGGAATTTGTCACTTCTTCGAAAGGGACTAGAGTAAGTTCTCAACATGTTGGAGTAGAAGAGAAGCATGAACCTGATGGGTTGACAACTGTTCCAGGATCTGATGATCCCCATTACATGTGCCTACATAATGTTGAAAACAGTGGCCAGTGGCTGGACACTAGGGGAAATTTTCAGTACATCTGATTGGACCATCCATCGAACAAGGGGTATGAACCCAACCAATGGCCAGCAACTGGACACTAGGGGCAGTTTTCAGTGTATCTGATTGGGTCATCATTTGAACAAGGGGCATGAACCTAATCTTTTCCTCAGTTTGTCAAAGCTATTTGTTGGACACTTTTCCCCGGATTAGAATAGCTCACCCCCATGATGATTTTGATATGATTCAGCTTTCAAAAGTTGTCTCTGACCATTTCAAAACTCTCTTGGGATTGCCATCTTCCCTCTGATTAATGCATGTGCTTTGGATTATGCCTGCATGCTTATACACTCTGGTTGAGTTGAACTACGTGATCGGTTGCTCTTGCTCTGAACTTTGTTCTGCACTTAATAGAGTTTTGTCGAGTTGCCTCCCTTTGTGTTACGTTTCAATGAGTTGTGGCAAGTTGCCCTACACTCGTCTCATAAGGTATATGACACATTACTCTGAGTACTGCTCATTTCCGTCTGCATACCATGCATCGCTCACCTGCATCGCACTATCTTGTACATTTCACCTTACATCGCACTGTTTTGTGCACTATGTATCACACTATCATATTCACTTTGTATCACACTATTTTGTGCACCATTGCATTGTCTTGTGCATTCAACCTACACTGCACTATTTTGTGCACCACTCGCACTGTTTTGTGCACCTCACTTGCACTATCTTGTGCATTCGCATCTATTTCGTGCATTAATTTGTGTATTCTAACTTGTATACTATCTTGTGCTTTTCAATTCACATCGCACTATCTTGTGCATCAACATCGCACTATCTTGTGCATTTCATCTTACATTACACTATCTTGTACATTTCAATTCACATCACACTATCTTGTGCACTTACATCGCACTATCTTGTGCATTTCATCTTACATCGCACTATCTTGTGCACCTACATAGCACTATCTTGTGTATTTCAACTTACATCGCACTATCTTGTGCATTTCACCTACATCGCACTATCTTGGGCATTTCACCTTATATCGCACTCTCTTGTGCACCTTCATAGCACTGTTTTGTGCATTCACCCTACACAACACTAATTTGTGCATTTACCTGCATAGCACTGTCTTGTGCATTTACCTGCATAGCACTGTCTTGTGCATTCTACCCTGTATCGCACTGTTTTGTGCATTCATTCACCTTGCACTGTCATATGCGCCTACATCGTACTGTCTTGTGCACTCCCTTGGTCTAAGAGACCTTAAATCCTCTAAAGGTGCAATTTCTTTGGTGTTTATCGTGCCCGAACGACTTCAGCTGGTCTGGTATAGCCACCTGGCTGTGTTTGTAATGAGTTCCTAGGAGATCAACTGAGACGGTGGAAACTAGAGTTCGAATGGCGACGCCTAGAATGCAAAGGTTTGGAATTTCTGAGACTAAAGTCTGGTTTAAATACCCAGGGGTGTATCCTTGGCTTGAAATCTGTATAGCAGCCCCATAGGTTGAGGTAGCTTGTATGCACCTCAATTTTGGATACTAAACCAACCTAGTCTGTCACCCAGTTGGAGAATAGGGAAAATCGCAAACATGGCCAGGGAGAAAAGTAGTACCCATGGTCTGGAAGTGAAAGATAAAGAAAGAAGAAGAGGAAAATCCCCAGCAGCATAAGGTGAGTCCTCGCCAATTACCCCTATAAGGTACTTTCACTTCCCAGCTGCTACATCATCTTTATTATTTATTACTTCTATCGCATTGCATATAACATCTATCGCATGCATTTACCCCATTATCCATTACATCCATGACATCATACCATCTTATTGCCTGCATCCTTTCCATGTTAAGCTTAGTATGGCATATGCTCATACCTTTCCCTCGTTGAAACATGGTTCTATCATGTGTAAGTACCCATGTTGCGCTAAGGCCAATATTGAGGGTGTCGACACCTTTTTTGTGTTAGACGTGGTTTGTTTTGTATCCATACTTTTTCTAGGTAAGATGTGGCTCGGCCTACCCCTTATTTACTTCATCCATTGCATTCATTGCATCGTACTTTTGTCTTGTTGTATTCAGCATTTAGGATCATCATCTTTCCCCAGCAGATCATTCCTCACTTATATCATACCACCCAATTACTTGTACTCTTTCTCTTTCCACAAAAAATATAGTTTTGCAGGTGTTCACACCCTTTTCATGTTAAAACATGGTTCTGTTATGTGTAAGCATCCATGCTGCGCTAAGGCCAGTATTGAGGATGTAGGCACTTAGCCTGTGTTAGGTGTCGTTTGGCTCATGCCCACACTTCTTTCTATATAAAACATAGTTTGATTTGCATCCTCATTCCTTTATGATATTTGTGTGTTTTGCACTGCTTGTGGTTTAATGATTTCGTTATATACATACATTGTATATCATTTGTATTTTTCATTGCATTATGTATCATTTTGCATCCTGCCCCTGAACTACGCTGGTATGATTCCTTGCAAAGGGATATGTAGGTAACCCTCGGGTTCAACCAACTGCATCTGTATTTTGTTTGTTTGCCCAAGTCTCACGGCTTTGTCAAAATGGGTCATCTTTGGGCTTTGACATTCACTCACGTCACTTTATGACTTCGAGTTCTATCAAAGAAGGGCAACTGTAGACACCCCATTTTTTACAGCCCACAAGGCTTGAGCGCTTTACTCAGAACACTCGATAATGAAAGTGGTATTGTGGGTACTTTGAGGTTCAACGAAGGAGTCTTGTTCAAGCTTCGAAACATTCTCAAACCTTCCATATTCCCATTAATCACACCCAAGAAATCCATTTTCACACCTTGTGCCATCCTTTGTTGAGGCTGTAATAGAAAAATAGGGGAACTCATTGAGGCCCAGTCGTGCCTCTGTGAAGGCTGGCCATGGCTATTGAAGGCCGGCCGGGCTTCGATAACGATAAACACTGTTCTAACCAAGAGCCCGCCAGCTGTCCATTTTTTACGATATTTATCACCTTTTGTGGTCAAATTCTATAAATACGACCATATACCTCTGTTTTGGGGGTTGCACATTCAAGAAACAGCCTATACACACAGAGAGAGCTCCTTCTTTCTCCTTCTTCCATTGCAAGCTACCTTTGAGTTGACCTAGCTTCCTTGTATCATCTATATACACTGTACACAACCTTGACTCATCATCTTAGAGTCTTGTTTGACCCTTGAGAAGCATAATTCAAGCTTGAGAGTGTGTCAAGAGTGAGTTTGAGCATCAACCAAAGCTTACTCCATTTTGAGAGGTATAAGCTTGTAACTCTTGTTCTTGCTTTTGATTTCTTCATTTCTACTTATTTCTTGTGTCCTTGGACTATTTTACACCTATTCTAAGAGTTGGAACTTGGGTTTGGACAAGCTACCAAAGGTGGTAAGGTTAACACCCTTACTTGCACCTATCTTCGTAGCTCAACCCTTGGCTCCTTTACACTCTCTTTCTTTGTTTTTTGAACTGATTTTCAGAGTTGAATTAAGGCCAAAAAACATGGTTTGAAGTCTTGAAATTGGAGGGGTTGGCCACCTCTCCTCATTTTTGCTTACATAGCTTTATTGTCTTTACCCTTTGTTTAGCTTTTGAGTTTTTTTTTTTTTTTACATTTTCAGCCACTAATTTAGCTTATTCATGACTATTTTGGGGCTATTCTAACTTGTTTAAATAGTTTGTGCTTTGTTTAGTTTAGTTGTTGTCTCATAAGTTTACTTGCATAGCTTGTTGCATATTGAATTTAGCTTTTCTCCAACTCATTTCCATGTTTAATAACCTCATTTTAATAATCAACTTGCCACTCCTTTCTTTCATTTGGGAGTTGTTTCAAACGGTTGATGGTTATTCAACACATGAACTAGAGTTTCGCGCTTAATGGCATAATCTCTACAGAGATTCATTGTCAACGGCGTAATCTCTTTTTCATGTTGAGAATTACTTCCCGTTTGACGCTTCTCTTCTTTTAGATTTAATCATCACTTCAGACAAATGGACTAAAGAATGGAAATGACTAAAAGAATTGGTTTAAAAGCAACCAACACACATAAAGAAAATGAGTCATCTTGCTTAGGCTTCACCGGACGTTATGCCAAGTTTATCGAGTCAAGAGTGATCATGTGCTAATTCATGGCGTTTTGATGATTCTTCAAGCGTCTCTACCTTCCTCTTCGAGTTCACTCTATGACAAGAGGGAGAAGTGGTCATATTCATTACATTCATTGATTTTTGTCCAAAATTGTATCCGAAATCATCAAGCAATCAATTTGTTCATTGATAGCTTTGGAAGCAATTCCAACCTTCTCTTGAGGCTTTTCCATGATAGAGAAGGAAGGAAGGGACAAACAGAGCTTGAACAACTCTGTCTGCACTGTTTTCACTTCAAAACACAAAACAGAGTTTTGCACAAAATTGAAGCATGACCAGCATTCTCTAGGCCCGGCTGGGCTTTATTGAGGCTTGGCCAGCCCTCAATGTTTGGTCAGTAGTGTATTTTTGCAGAAAACAGTGGGCAATGGCTAAAGGTGAAACAGAGCAAGCTTGGGGCAGACAGAGCTATTCTTGAACATTGTGCATGTGCATGCATACAATTCTTGTGCATCCTCGTTTACATTATGATCATTGTAATTAATTAATTTACTATTGTTTGTTGTAATTAGTCTCGTTAATTATTAAGTGTTGTAATAATTATTATTGTCCCTTGGTAGTCGTACTTAATTAGTTTAAATAGTGAGTTTATTTATCTTGGTTATCCTTGTTGTAATAGTATAGTTAGCTAGTTAATTAACCTTGCTTATTTATTCATTCAGTTTTGTAATAATTAGTTAAATTCGGACTTTTGGACTTTGATTCGCATCCTCTTGGGCGAGGGCAATGTTGTGATAATGTGTATGTCTTCCAACCCCACGTCTCTGTCCCTTTTACTTACTTGCTTATGATGGTTTGTTTAGAAACATCATGTTTTTTTAGCATACTCCATGTTTCGCATCCATTTGTCTTGCATGCATCCAAGGTTCAGCTCATTATGCTAAACCGATATCAAATGTCCAAATTCATTGCTTGAATACGTGATTCATCACGTGTCTTGAATGAAATCACATGCCATGCTCATAGTAGAGCCTATAAAATATATAATGTACAAGTTGCATTAGTCATATTGCATTAATTAGGAGCATGCGTATTTTTCTAATAAATTTGCTTTGTTTTGGCTTGGAGTACTAAGTGAGTAATTTTATGTTTTAGCATCTTGTATTGACTGTTTGTGTTGCCATGTTACAGCATGAATACCACGAGGCTAATTGCTTAAATGATATAACTGTTTGAATGCTTGTGGATGAAGGTTAGATTTGAATTGGGATGATTTGATTAAATGTCCATTTTAGCCCACTTTTTCAGGTGGCAAATTCACAAAACAATTTCAAAACAAAACATAAGATCAAATGTTCCAATTCTTGCAAACTAGTCTATACCTTGTATGTGCATCACATAGTACTATATTTAATAATCTGAACAAGAGCATATAATGTAAATAAAAATCACATCATGATTAGTAGAGGCCGATCTTTGATCGGGCGAAGGGGGTGCTCAATTCATGATCTTCCCTTCTCGTACCTAAGTTCTCGAGCCGAGACACTTTGGTGATGACGGACTAATGGCCTTTGGTACGAGTCTCAAGTTTCCTAAATTTTCCAAAAATATTTAGGTGGCAACTTTGAAATCTGGCAAAGCGGTCCTTTTTTGGCCTTTGATTCAAAATATCAATTTTTCAAAAAGAATTGCCAAATTTGGACTCTTTTTGTATTTTCACTATTTCACACTGCACTTGTGAAATTAGATTCAGAGCCATAGGTAGAGTCCGAACTATAGGCCTATTCGTATTCCGAAAGGAGCACGAAAAGTCGAGCTATAATAAGTAAGACAAAAAATGAACAAGCACACACTAAAAGACCCAAAAAGAAAAAAACACACAGAAACACAAAAAGCAAAAACAAGAAAACAAACGAATAAACAAATTAACACAACTCAAGTTTTCTCACCCAAACCGCTTTAGTATGAACAAAGTTGTAAGAATTAAGGTTCTTGTGTGGTGTCTTGACGTTGTGGTTCCCTTCTCTTTCAATGGGAGCCCGTCTCGACGTGGTTTCCAACTTCTTATTCCTAGGTCTAGCCAAATGCAAACTTGCTTCATGTTTGGTCTCAAGCAAATCAAAATAGCAAGGTCTATTATGACCCTTAACCTCATTACAACCAATGAAGTGTCTCATATCCCACGAGATGTTGGAATTTCTTCCATCTCTATGAGACACTCTCCCATGCAACTCATGACAATAAGTGCAAATATAGCCGTACATACCACAATGATGATAAATAAAAACATGGTGTACCTTTTTTTCTTTGGCCTTACCAACTCTAGGAAGTTTGAGAAGTCCATCCTGATGTTGAATTTTTTGTTCTCCCTTTCCTTGAGTTCTTGTTTCATGAGATGTAAATGTACTCCATTTTTGCTCTTTGTTATCACCAAAGCCAATGCCACTCTTGTCATAACACATTTGTTAAGACCCAATGATATTGTCCGAAGTCTTTGATCCTTTGTTCCAAAAACCAATGGTAGCCATAGCACACTTGAGTTTTTCCTCTTTCTTGATCATTAGTTCTTCCAAGGCAACTTGAGACATCTCGAGAGTTTCAATCTTTCTTCATACGTTGCATAGATTTGTTGTAGCTCATTCCTCTCTGTATCACAAGTCAAGAGTTTTGCACAAAGAGCTTGTCGATCACTAGAAATCTTAAAGGCATCATTCCTAGCCTCAGAAATCTCCTTCTTTAATTTGACATTCTCACTTTCATATGCTTTGAGTTTCGTAGTGAGTTTGTCATTCAATTTGGATAAGTTAACAGATTCCTTATACAACTTTTCATAAGCTTGCTGAAGCTTTTCATCTTCACTCCCCGAGGATTCATCATCAGTGGCATTCTCAACCGGCCTCTTCAAATACTCTATTTATCCTTTAGTTTCAGAAGCTACCATGAAAGTAAGGAATTGTTCATGCCCCTCTTCACCTTGTGCTTCGTTGCCACTTTCATCTTTATCAGACTCAGATTCGTCATCCCAAGTGATAACGAAGGCTTTCATCTTCCTCAACCAATTAGGGCATTCTTGAGTGAAGTGGCCAAATCCTTGGCATTCATAGCATTAGACTCTTTTAGAGTTCCCTTGTATCTTTCCTTTCTCCTTCTTGGTTATAGAATTAATTTTGAGTTTATCTTTGCCTTTGGATTTCTAAGTGGATTCCGAAAATTTAGGATTCTTTTTCAGAAAAGACTGTTTAAGTTGTTTTACGAAAGTATCCATAATCTTGGAATCAATCTCACAATCCTCATCAGAATTCTTTCCAATTCTATGAGCACTACTCAAAGCAATATCATCTTTTTGTTTCATTTTGAAATTACTATGTGCCTCATAAGTTTGGAGATTTCCAACCAAATGATCCAGCTTGAGGTTGTCAACATCTTGAGCCTCCTCAAAATTTTTCCCATAATCGTGAATTCTGGTATTTTTTTCACCTAAATTGAAGCTAGAATTTATAATGTTACTCAACTTCACATAAAATTCATCAAAGGACTCACTATTTTTCATCGAAAGGTTTTCAAAACTAGACGTGAGCCTTTGAAGTTTGGTGCGTTTAACCAAAGGAGTGCCCTCATAAATAGTTTGTAAATATCCCAAGTCTCTTTTGCGACTTCACAATTGCAAATACGACTAAACTTTTCAGGTGTGACGGTGCAAAAGAGAGAATTGATAGCTTTACTATTCCAGCTACTACTTCGGTAATCAATTGTGTCCCACTTATCAATTGGTTTGGGGAAAGTTACACCATCAATGGTAATCGTCAGTTCGGTTCACCCATACATGACAGATTGCCAAACTTTTTTATCAATAGATTTTAAAAACGATCTCGTCCGAGCTTTCCAAAAAGAATAATTGGATCCGTAAAATAAGGGTGGTCGAACCATAGAATTTCCCTCAGGAATTGAATCCATTATCACAAATCAAACAAGATCTCGCTCTAATAGTTTTTTTTATTAAAAAAAAATAGAGCAACCCACTCTGATACCAATTGAAAAATCTTAAAATCGCCCAAATATTGATTTGTGATTATATATCAATTTTAAGTAGTAAATAACAATCCCAATAAAACAATCAAGATAAATCGGCACAACAATTTTACGCGGAAAAATCACAATTGGAGTGCATCCAATTGTGATAAGAAAACCACAGGCAAAAGCCACAAAATAATCCACTAAGAATACATAAAGGAATTACACAAGTGTACTCTCAATTACCTAGCGAATGCACGCCCAAATCGAACCGACCCTTATGTGCCTCTTCCAGCCCCGTCTTCACCTCAGAATTGTTTTGTACAACATTAAATCCACAACACCGATGTCGAATCCATGACGATGAGCTACTCCAAAATCCACCAAAGCTTCAGGCCCAAATTTCCCGGAATCCACTGAAAAACAACTCTCTCTTTTTTTGAATAAAACAAACTAAACAAACCCTTTGATATAATCCACTCAATTCATGATTAAACTCTCATAGATATCAAATAAAAATCAGTAAAGAAGCTCCAAAAGAAAATCCTAATGCCAAAAAAGAAGATCTGAAAGCCGTAACCCTAAAATCTAATAGAACCACATATTTATAGAAAACAGGGCCGCGATCTCCGCTCGAGCGGACTGACTAAAATGCGTATGACTAAAGAGGGCTACGCTCGAGCATAGGAATGGCTGCTCGAGCGGAAAAAAATAACTCCCAGTACTTTTGTAGGTGAGTGAAACTTCTGAAAAGACGTGATCTCTGCTCGAACGCAGGAATGGCCGCTCAAGCAGAAAAAACAACTTCGACTATAATTTAGCAAAGTGACAAACATGAAAGAATTAGCTTCTGAAACATCTCTACAGTGCACAATTCAGGCTGGATTCGCATTTAAAAACTCATAGCCTCACTAAAATAAAAGTAGAACAAAATTACAACTGAAAAGAGTTTTGTCAAATGGGATTGCCAATGACAAAAACATAACAATACTCCATGTTCAGGAGAAGAAATGGGATGTACTCCATTAAATTAAGTTGGCTGGAGTGTCTATGGTGAAAATCCTAAAAACCACAAGTATACATGGGTGTCGATTCCCGCAAATGAAATATCTGTAAAATGGAAAATAGAAGTGTTTGTATGATGACTATATTGGTTAAAGACCCACTAAGTTGCATCCTCAGTTTGGTTGTCCGCATAAAACGGAATGACTCATGAATGGAGATAAAATAGATCGAGATATGAGTTCAACATAGTATGATTTTGCAAAAGAGTTATAAATGATTTTATCACGGGTATTGTATGTGCATATTACACTTATATCTTTGTTAAGATTCATATATTGTGTTAGATTATTTCTACTGGGCTTTGACTCACCTTATTTAGGGAAAACATTTTCAGGTGCTAGTGATATGTCTCCACCAAGGACTTAGATTGGGAGGACTGTGGAGCTGAAGGCTCGGTTTTGTTATTTTTGTATTTAACTTTTGCACAGCCAAGGGCTTCAAATGTATTAGACCTAAAGTCCACTTTTGTTGTAACCAAGAACTATCTTGGAAAGTTGTAAGCCTTTAGGGCATTTCTTATCTGTTTAACTTCAATTCTTTTATGTTATTTATAACATATGCTATATATCCAGGGCTAGGCATTATGAATGTATACTGCATATGTTTCCCTTTTGTAATCCCAATTAGATTTAATGGAAGATAATTACATTATTATTATTGTCATTTATGAATGTTGTAGAGGGACTATGGTAGTTATATCGGGGCGTTACAGTTGTTGGTAGACAGGTGTAATTGTTAGCTCTCCCATTTGTGTATAAGTAGGGAGATATGTGAGCTAAGTTGATATAGAGATCAAGAGTGAAGAAAACAAAAAGTTGTGAGAAGTGTATGATCTGTGAGTTGAGTTGAGAGAGTGAGACTCCTCCCCTTCTATTTTGTATTTGTTTTATTCATAGTGAAGCTCTCTCTTTCTCCTGTAGACGTAGGCATTGGGCCGAACCACATAAATATTTGTGTCTCATTTGTGTGTGTGATTGCTTGTTGATCATTTTCTAGGTGTCTTTAATAACAACAAGTGGTATCAGAGCCAAGGTGAGCGAGTTTCAGAAAAACATAGTGTTTTTCTTCAAAACTGAAATTTTCGAGTTGCTCGAAATCACGCTGTAGACACCCCATTTTTGACCGACCTTAAGACTCAGACGTCACCGATTGAGCGCTTGGTGATGTTGTATACTGTGCTCATTCTGAGGTTGCGGAGTCTCGGCCGTGAGCCTTGCCTCCGAACTTCTGGACTCTTCTGTGCCTTGCCTCGGTTTGCGAACCAAGCTCGGTTTTCTCTGCTTTCTCTTCCTGAGGGGAGGGAGAGGTCTCATAGATCATCTCTCAGTGGCCATAGGCTACGTTTCGTGGTCGCAGGCCATTTTTCCCATTTCGGAGCCCGGTTCCCGGTTTTCGGAGCCATCAGGCCGTATGCCTCGGTTCGGGACCGCCTAACTACCTCCGTTTGCTCCGATTTTTGGCATGCATCTTATTTACTCCCTTTTGAGGGACACTGGGTTCCGAGAGACCAACTTCGTGGTCGAACACCACTCCTGGTGCCCAGCAGTCAGTTTTCGGGGCCCCGGACTGCGCATTTTGGCCCCCGAGCCTTACTTGCAAGCATTGTTGGGCTCCGACCCAAACTAGAAATAGTCTTATTTTGAGTCCCTTTTCATGTTTGATTAAGGGTTTTTCTTTGTTTGAGACCTCCTCCTGTCACTTGCCTCTTTACCTCTTTTTAGGCCTTTTTTTGCATGGTATTTTAGGCGTACTTGTGGGCCGTGTTGGACTTGGTCGTAAACTAAAAAGTGTCTTATTTTGAGCCCCTCTTCAACTTTGTTGAAGGGCTCTCGGCCGTTTGGAACCAGAAGCTATCACTTGCCTTTATACCCCTCTTTAGGCCAATTTTTTGAGGGAAACTTGAAATATTTCCCCCCCTTTTTTTCCCCCCTCTTTCCCAGCCTCTTTTGCCTATAAATACAGCACCCCAGGTCTATGTTGAAGGGTTAGAAATTTTTGTATAAGCCTCTCACATTAAATTTCTCTCTCTCTCTATATTCTAACCATCAAAACTCCAAGTTCCTTCCACCATTTCTTCACCACCACCTAGCACCACCACCACCACTCCATTCCAGCAGCTTGGAGGACCTTCTCAGAGGCTAGAAGTGCTGCATTTTGGACCAAGAGGCTGCTAAAGGGTTGGTCTTCAAGGGTGAGTCTCGTTTTTCCCTTTTTTGCTCTTTTCTTGGTCTATTTCTTAGCCCTTCTTGCTTGTACATTTGAGCTCCGACCAAAACTGAAAGTAGTGTTTTTTTGAGCTCTTCTTCACCTTTCATTAAGGGCTCAACCCTGTTTGAGCCCCCCATGTTGCACTTGCTTCAATACCCTCTTGAATGCCATTATTTTGCATGATATTTTTGGCCTATATATAATCTGTTTTGAGGCATGATATAAACTATGAGTAGGATTATTTTGAGCCCTTCTTCAACATTGAAGAAGGGCTCAACACTGTTTGGAACCTCCATATATCACTTGTCATTGTACCCCTCTTAGGTCCCCTATTTTGCATGATTTATTAGGCTATTGTGTCTCTGTTTTTGGGCTTTGGTCCAAACTGAAAATGGCCCTAAAATGACCCCCTCTTCATGTTTGATTAAGGTTCTAGGACTGTTTGAGACATCCTTGGTATACTTTGTGTTATAGCCCTCTTGTGGCCCCAATCTTGCATTGTATTTTGAGCATATTTGCATACTGATTTGGGCTTGATCATCTACTGTAAAATGCCATATTTTGGGACCCTCTTCAACATTGTTGAAGGTCCCTCACTTGTTTGAGACCCCCTTATATCAGTTACTTCTTTCCCCCTTCGTTGGCTCATTTCTTGCATGAATTGTTTGCCATACTTGTATCTGTTTTTGGGGCTTGTCATCTACTGAAAAACATCATATTTTTGGTCCCTCTTCAGTTTTTTAGAAGGGTCCTTTTCTGTTTGGGCTTTGCATCTACCACTTGCCTCATTGCCTCCCTTGCGGAGCCATTTTGCATGCTTATTTTGCCCTATTTGTACCCACTGTTTGGCCATGCTTTGAACTGTAAAAATGCTCATTTTGGGGCTTCCTTGCTTCTTTCTTTTCATTCCATGTACCAATTATGCATGCTTTGTATAGCTGTAAGCCATTTCATGTACCTAGTTTTGCATTTCGGGAGAGATTCCATGCATCGGGTGTCATTTCGCCTTGTTTCGGGGCTGTTTTCCCCCTCATTTTCCTATTGATTTTTGCATGTTTGCATATCATATTCCATGTCTTTGCCATGTCTCATTAGAGTGGCATTTCGGTGCCTGAGGGTCGGTCCTCGGTTTGCGTGCACGCGTGCACGCATTTCGAGTTATCTTGTTTTCATCTGATGGCCTCCTATGTGAGTGTGGCTGAGGCTCTCTCATGTTGGTGTAAGCTCATATTGCATTGCGTATGTCATTTCATCCATAGCATTGTGTATGCTCGGTTGTGTATCACCTCGTGTAGCGTGTATGCCATTCCATAACATTGTGTATGTTAGGATTGTATCTTAGTTGCATTTCACGCATATCATGCACATTGCATCGTGTTCGGGATAGGAGTTAGCCCGGGCACGGGAAACGAGGTACGTTTCGCACTCCGAGTGACGGAACGTGTCTCAATTCCCAAGTCACCGACACTCCGGATTATCCATGATGGAGTTAGGTTTTGTTGTAGTGTTCATATGCATTCATTCTACATTGAGTTGTGCAATTCGACTCCTCGGCCATCATGCATCGATATGCGTGATTGGTGGCACGAGGATCGAGGCATGCATACATTTGTGAAAATACATTGCTATGCCCCTTTCCTGCTCTCTGTTGCAGCAAAATCAAGAATCAGTGGTCTTCCGAGGCTTAGCGCGCTTTTCAAGAATCATTGCGAAACAGAGGCTAATTGGGGCATTCCAGTGGATTTCCGTGCAAAGCAGTCCAAACATGCATCATTCCATTATCCGGAGCGGAATCAAGGCAGTCCCTGGCTTGCATGCCAGTTTTATTATTTTCTTAGTTAATTTGTAAATTAATTAGGAATTTATATTATTTGGACTGTAATATTTGTTTGGACTGTATTATTCTTTCATTTGGGACTGTATATTCTTTTGGACCCTCTGCGCGAGGGCATAATTGTAATAAGTGTGGGTGAGTGTGATGTATGTCTTCCAACCCCACGTCTTTCTTCCCTTTTATTTACATGCTTATGATGGTTAGATTAGGGCATGTTTCAATTAGCATACAGTATGATAGCATGTTTGCATTCATTCATCTGTTTTGCATGCACCGGGCTCGGCGCACCATACTAACTGCATTGTACTTCAATTACAAGATGAATACATGTTAGCTGTAGCATTCCATATGCCATGTTTAGAATAGCCGAGCCTGCTATAGTTGCATTCTGCATGTGTTGCACTAGGCATTTCAGCATATTTAGGATCATGCATGATTTCTAATAAGTTTCTGTTTTGGCTTGGAGTACTCGGTGAGTTGTTATGCTTTAGCATCCTTGCATGCGTGTGAGTGACTGCCATGAATAGCATGCTTACCATGAGGCTATGTGCTTATGTGATATACCTGCTTGAATGCCTGTGGGTGGAGGTTGTGTTACTTGAATTGGGACAATTCATCAAATGTTTGTTTTAAGCCCACTAGATAGTGGCAAAATCATGTTTTCTAAGCCCACCCGAGGGTGGCAAATCCACGTCTTAGCCTACCTGCGGGTAGCACCATCAAACCATTTTCAAACAAACAAACATGAAATGTTTTGTTCCAATTCAGGTGACTCAGTCTATACTTGTATGCTGTGCGCATCACATAGTAAATCTAGGCTAATAACCGGAATAAGAACACACAATGTTTTCAAAACTAGATATCACGGTTAGTAGAGGCCGGCCTTTGACCGGGCGAGCGGGGGTGCTCACGAAGTGACCTTCCCCAATCGTACCCAAGTTCCCGAGCCGAGGCAACTTTGGTGATGACGGACACGTGGCCTTTGGCACCGAGTCAGGGTTTCCTAAATTTCCCATAAAAAAATATTTAGGTGGCGACTCTGTATCTGGCAAAGCAGTCCATGTTTGGCACTTCTTTCAAAAAAATCTATTTTCTCAAAAACGATTTGCCGGATTTGGACTCTTTGGTTCAAGATTTAGAACCGTGACAATCGAGTCCTTGAACTGTAGTGAGCCCAGTATGAACGGAACGGGACTTAACCCTCCCGGGGCGTTCGGGGATGTCTACAGTTTCTGGCGACTCCGCTGGGGATTTAGAGAACTTGACTCGAACTCGTGATATCTTGTTTTGACTACACTTGTGTGTTTCTTTGCATTGCATTTGCATTGGTGCGCCTAGGACACCGTGTTTGCCATCTGCTATTCCTGAGCGGTTTGCCGGAGGCTTGTCTTGTCAAGGCATGTCCATAAGGCTGACCGGTTACGGGCTCTGCCAGTATGGGAACACAAACCCCGGTTTTACTGGGGCACCCTTTTTTGACCATTCGACCTAGTGCATATTCGGATCCATAGTGACCATTCCAAACTAGGACAGGTTGCTTACCTGTTTATAGGTTGTTTGAAGCCACTGCGTGCGTAGTGAAACCCTAGCTCCTGACAAAATAGGACAGGGAAACCCTACCCCAACATAGGGGTGTTTTGGCTCTCACTTGCTTGTTATGTGCTTTTAGAGTGCGTCTTTACAGGAATGCATGTATCAGTTTACAAGTTTGGGCATCAGGCCTGCGGGCACCAATTCAGTATTTTGGGATTCAGTTTACCTGAGGGTAACAGTTTACAGGCCGAATTTTGGGCAGAATTCTGTAGGGAGCGCAATCATTCAGCTTCGCTCATGATGGTTCTGGTGAAATCAGGCTGAGATGCTGTCTGTTTTCTCTTTTGCTAAGTAGTCTTGGAACCATAGCTTCAGAAGGGTCTAATATCCCTCAGGTACTCTGGACCTGTGTTGTTATGTGATCAGGGGATGAACCACCTGCAGGCGGCACTCAGTTTACTCTAGATGTGGCGTATGGCACGCACTGTTCTGAGCAATGTGCAAATACCAGTTTTTGTGCTTTCTGACTTGGGTATTGGGTCAGTTTTGTTGTTTTGTTTTGAGTCTGTCTTTTTGTTTTGAGTCAGTCTCTTTTGTTTTGGGTTTGTCTTGTTGTATCGAGTCAGTCCTGTTATATAGAAGTCGGGTGATTCCAGGGGTGTTACCTCGGGCGTCACCATTTTGTTTTGCGTTTGTCTTTTCATTTTGAGTCTGTTTCTGCCAGGGAGCCAGTAATGCCAACAGATTTGAATGAAACAGCAGTGATTTTCACGCTCTCGCGTTTGCTTCTGCCTTGTGCCAGTTATGCCGAAAGTTCTGAATGAGATGGCAGTATTTGACTAAGAACTCTGTCTTTTCTGTGCCCTGAAGTCATTGTATTGACCTAAGTTTTTCAAAAAAAAAATTTTGAACACTGCGGTGAAAATGAAGAGGAAGGAATTCCTCGGGATTTGCAAAACTTTGATCAATTGAGAGAAAGAGAGGCGTGCTAAGCCATTAATGAATGAAATCATGCTTGTTAGCGTGAGTACTGACCCTGGCTTGATCCAGACTGGTTTCACACTATCTTCAGCGCGAGCGATTTGTCGCTTTCTTAAAAATTTTCAAAAACAAAATGATTTGCGCGGTCCTGCGAAGACCTGTGTGGAATCGCTCTTGAGATTGTGCAGCCTAGGATCGCTCTCAGCCTCGAGACTCAACCCCTTTGCTTCCAAATCTTGAACTTGAATTCAGAAGGTTCAACGGTCAACTACGACGTGAGGCCTGTGTGGCCAGATTTGAAGCAGCCCTCGAACAAGAGGCCAGGAAAGTCGGATCAAGAAGATCAGAAGATCAGAAGAAGCTTGCAAAGCTAGAACAGAAGTACCCTTTGAACTAGAGGCAAAGATGTCAGATGTGCTCGAAGAGCCGAAGATGAATCCTCTTGCAAAACAACAGCCACTCTCTTGGATACGGATGGCTTCGAGATCCTAAAACCATTTGGCATGGACTTGTTACACTTTTACCCTTTGAGAGGCTCGCTGGGCCGAAAACCCGGAAAGGGCGACCCAGGCAAAAGTTAGAGCAAGAAAAGATATATACAAAAAGCAAAAAAGAAAAAAAGAAGAAAAGAGAAAAAAGAAAAAAAGAAAAAAAGAAAAAAGAAAAAAAAAAGAAAAAAAAAAGAGAAGAAAAGAAATGAAAATGAAAAGAAAAGAAAGACAAAGCTCGCAAGGTTGAAAACCTGCAACAGGCACCTTGGTAAAAGTTAGAGCATAAAAAGGAGAGGTTAAATACCCGAGTGTACCTTAACCCCGAACTACGTAAGGCTTGATTCCCATCTTTGGGATACGTAGGCAACTTCATTCTGAAGTCCAGCCATAAACTCTCCCAAATTGACTGTGTCCATGCGATGGTTCTGGTCATCTTTGTCTTCGCTGTATCTGAGAGTCTGGTTGTGTTTGTCGCTCTGAGGACTGACTACAATGCGCTGTGGTGCTACCCAAACAAGGGGCAACTTTCCGTTGCCATTCAAAACGCCGCAGTGTCATTTCAAACAAGGGGCAACTTTCCGTTGCCATGCAGTGCCCTTCAGACAAGGGGCAATTTTCCATTGCTATGGGTCCAAGGTTGTGCATCTCAAGAGTAGGTTCCGTGCTCATTGAGCAGTGGTCGTTTGCAAAAATAGTTTTTGAGAATTTTTACTGAGGTTGACTAATCTTCTCGAAAAGTACTCCATTCTTCAAAACTGGACCATTTCTTGGACCCAAAAAAGGAAAACTCTCAGTGCTCATAGCCTAACTTGCATGATTTTAAATCAGAAAATCGAACAAGTTCGTTAATCTAACTCTCATGTTGGTCAAAACTGTTTTAGTAGAAAGCAAAAACAAAAAATGGTCAAAATGATGAACTAGGGGCACAGTTGAGTCAGGTGTTCTGCCTTTTCCCCTTTGTCAAAATACTTGCTAGAAAGGGCACTCTACTTGTCGAAAAGGGCACCGTATTCGCCAGAAAAGGGCACAACAGAGGGCAGAAAGCTCTCACATCCTCCAAGCAACGAGGTATCAAGCAAAGTGCGAAACACGAACTGGAATGAGACCAGAGATTCCACTCCCTCATCTGGACAGATCTGATCACGTCCGAACTCCAAGCAGAGCATCATCAATCGATGTCAGCTACAGATTTGCTACACACCCAGTTGTAGCACAACCCCTCTGTGGGAGAAACTCACTAGCTGCGTGCAAAAGAAGAAGAATCTAGCAGAATGCTAAGGGCACGAGCCCACAACTTGCTTTTTATCTATCAACCACCCAGGAGAGGGATGAAAAATGAGAGATTGAAGAATAGAGAGATGTGCGATGAGAGAAAAAGTGAGAAAAGGGCTTTTTCAGAAAAACAGAGCTTGAGGGCCGAGTGATGTGAGAACCACAAATGAGAAAGGGTGGGAAACACTACCCGGTGAAACAGGCTCCCTGTGCACGTCTGAGTGTCGTGTCTTTTTGTTTTATCTCGATTTTGTTTTGGGTCGTCTCGAGTGTTACTCGATGTGTCTAGGTTGTGTGCCTTTTATTTCCGTGTTGAGTCGTTTTGCTGTGTCCAGTCGTAGGCTCAATACCTGGTCGAAAACTCATCTCTCAATTTCAAAAATAAAATCGTTTTGTGCTCCGAGTGCCGTGCCGTTCTCCACATTTGTTCAAAACAGTATTTGTTCTTTCATAAAACCACAGGGTTCAACCCAGGTCATATGAGAACGGTGAAACCAAGACCCGTCTGAAGCTATAATGGTTCCGAACTGCAAAGCAAAAGCAAAAAAAGGAAAATATCGGGCATCTGAGTTTGTTTCAACTTCAGTAAGCTCCGAGATCGCATTCCATATACACCTTGTCAGGTCTTGTCAATGCTCCGAAGTATGAGTGTGCCTCTACCTCAAGCTCAAGATCAAGTCTGCCTCAAGCCAGAATGGCAATCAGAAATGCTCTCTCTGAATACCAGCCCCTGCCAGATGTATCTTGACTGCGTTTGCAATGAGTTCCTAGGAGACCAACTGCGACGGTGGAAACTAGAGTTCGAATGGCTGTTGCCTAGAACGCAAAGGTTCGGGATTTCCGAGACTAAAGTCTGGTTTAAATACCCAGAGGTGTGCCCTCGGCTTGAAATCCGTATGGAAGCCCCATAGGTTGAGATAGCGTGTATGCACCTCAATTCTGGATACTGAACCAACCTAGTCTGTCACCCCGTTGGAGAATAGGGAAAGTTGTGAATGTGATCAGGAAGAAAGGCAGCATCCAAAGTATTCTACGTGTAGAACCCTTGTCAGCATTCCAGAGCCTTTGTACTGTGAGTTGAAGGTAAAGTGTTCGAAGAGCACAAGGGGGAGATCCCCGTCGGAGAAGAGTGGTTCACCGCCACTCACCTCATAAGGTGCTTTCTAAAGCGCCGCTTTGTCTATTTATTGCTTTCCTTAAGCATCATGCATTGTAATGCATTGTACCTATCAAGTTTCTTTCTCAGTCATGCACGATATTGTATGTACGGTTCATTCAAAGAAGTTCCGTTTGAGATCATTTATTAGTGTATCAATCACACTTCATTCGTTTTGTGTATCTATCACACACATTATCATTTTGTGTATCTATCACGCATATATTCACTTTAGTGTATCCATCACACTTGTTCACTAAGTGCATCTATCACACTTCGTGTTCACATTCAGTATATCTATCATACTAGTTCACTAAGTGCATCTATCACACTTTGTGTTCACATTCAGTATATCTATCATACTCTGATCACTAAGTGCATCTATCACACTTCGTGTTCACATTTAGTGTATCTATCACACTCTGTTCACATAGTGCATCTATCACACTTTGTGTTCACTTTTAGTGTATCAATCACACTCTGTTCACATAGTGCATCTATCACACTTTGTGTTCGCTTTTAGTATATCCATCATACTTGTTCACTAAGTGCATCTATCACACTTTGTGTTCACTTTTAGT
Organism: Camellia granthamiana; assembly: GCA_036172215.1. Classification (NCBI taxonomy): domain Eukaryota; kingdom Viridiplantae; phylum Streptophyta; class Magnoliopsida; order Ericales; family Theaceae; genus Camellia; species Camellia granthamiana. The sequence goes on along the minus strand of CM069904.1, from coordinate 32,071,149 downwards.
GTATCAATCACACTCTGTTCACATAGTGCATCTATCACACTTTGTGTTCGCTTTTAGTATATCCATCATACTTGTTCACTAAGTGCATCTATCACACTTTGTGTTCACTTTTAGTGTATCAATCACACTCTGTTCACATAGTGCATCTATCACACTTTGTGTTCGCTTTTAGTATATCCATCATACTCTGTTCACATAGTGCATCTATCACACTTTGTGTTCACTTTTAGTGTATCAATCACACTCTGTTCACATAGTGCATCTATCACACTTTGTGTTCGCTTTTAGTATATCCATCATACTTATTCACTAAGTGCATCTATCACACTTTGTGTTCACTTTTAGTGTATCAATCACGCTCTGTTCACATAGTGCATCTATCACACTTTGTGTTCGCTTTTAGTATATCCATCATACTTGTTCACTAAGTGCATCTATCACACTTCGTGTTCACCTTTAGTATATCAATCATACTTTGTTCACTAAGTGCATCTATCACACTTCGTGTTCACCTTTAGTGTATCCATCACACTTGTTCACTTAGTGCATCGATCACACTTCGTGTTCACCTATTGTGCGTCTATCACACTTTCCGTTTGCCTTTTGTGTATCCATCACACTTTGCTCACTTCATTCATTTAGTGTATTAATCACACTTTGTTCATATAGTGTATCTACCACACACTCGCTTTGTATCTATCACACTATGCCTACTTTGTGTATCAATCACACACACTCGCTTTGTATCTATCACACTATGCCTACTTTGTGTATCTATCACACGTTCGCTTTGTGTATCTATAACACACTCACCTAGTGTATCCATCACACTTTGCTTCATATAGTGTATCCATCACACTCACTTCACTTTGTGTATCTATCACACACGCTCGCTTCGTGCATCAATCACACGCTTCGTTCACCTTTGTGTATCTATCGTACATGTTCGTGAAGATTCCATGATTTTCTTACATCCTTTCTGCATGAGGTATAGTTTGGTTCGAGTTTACTTGCTTGTCTAGCATTCGCTTAAAATGTTGCATTTATTTTGCATAATTGCTTCATTACAGCTCTCTTTGCATGATCATGAGTGATGTCCGGCTTCACGTAGCGTATAAGTCCAATTTTCAAACCGGCTTCGCGTAGCATATAAGTCCAATTTTCAAACCGGCTTCGCGTAGCGTATAAGTCCAATTTTCAAACTGGCTTCGCGTAGCGTGTAAGTCCAATCTTCAAACCGGCTTCGCGTAGCGTATAAGTCCAATCTTCAAACCGGCTTCGCGTAGCGTATAAGTCCAATTTTCAAACTGGCTTCGCGTAGCGTGTAAGTCCAATCTTCAAACCGGCTTCGCGTAGCGTGTAAGTCCAATCTTCAAACCGGCTTCGCGTAGCGTATAAGTCCAATTTTCAAACCGGCTTCGCGTAGCGTATAAGTCCAATCTTCAAACCGGCTTCGCGTAGCGTATAAGTCCAATTATCAAACCGGCTTCGCGTAGCGTATAAGTCCAATTATCAAAATCTTCTCGCATATCATTTGCATTTTGCCCCTGCCTGCGGGCATGCCTGCGGGCACATCTTTGTCTATCTTGTCTGCTTTGTCTAAGTCTTCGGCCTTGTCAAAAATGGGTCGTCTCTGGGCTTTGACATTCACTCCCGTCATTCTTATGACTTTCGAGTTCTGTCAAAGAGGGGCAACTGTAGACACCCCATTTTTGACCGACCTTAAGACTCAGACGTCACCGATTGAGCGCTTGGTGATGTTGTATACTGTGCTCGTTCTGAGGTTGCGGAGTCTCGGCCATGAGCCTTGCCTTCGAACTTCTGGACTCTTCTGTGCCTTGCCTCGGTTTGCGAACCAAGCTCGGTTTTCTCTGTTTTCTCTTCCTGAGGGGAGGGAGAGGTCTCGTAGATCATCTCTCAGTGGCCATAGGCTACGTTTCGTGGTCGCAGGCCATTTTTCCCATTTCGGAGCCCAGTTCCCGGTTTTCGGAGCTGTCAGGCCGTGTGCCTCGGTTCGGGACCGCCTAACTACCTCCGTTTGCTCCGATTTTTGGTATGCATCTTATTTACTCCCTTTTGAGGGACACTGGGGTCCGAGAAACCAACTTCGTGGTCGAACACCACTCCCGGTGCCCAGCAGTCAGTTTTCGGGGCCCCGGACTGCGCGTTTTGGCCCCCGAGCCTTACTTGCAAGCATTGTTGGGCTCCGACCCAAACTAGAAATAGTCATATTTTGAGCCCCTTTTCATGTTTGATTAAGGGTTTTTCTTTGTTTGAGACCTCCTTCTGTCACTTGCCTCTTTACCTCTTTTTAGGCCTTTTTTTGCACGGTATTTTAGGCGTACTTGTGGGCCGTGTTGGACTTGGTCGTAAACTAAAAAGTGTCTTATTTTGAACCCCTCTTCAACTTTGTTGAAGGGCTCTCGGCCGTTTGGAACCAGCAGCTACCACTTGCCTTTATACCCCTCTTTAGGCCAATTTTTGGAGGGAAACTTGAAATATTTCCCCCCCCCCTTTTTTTCCCCCCTCTTTTCCAGCCTCTTTTGCCTATAAATACAGCACCCCAGGTCTGTATTGAAGGGTTAGAAATTTTTGTATAAGCCTCTCACATTAAATTTCTCTCTCTCTCTATATTCTAACCATCAAAACTCCAAGTTCCTTCCACCATTTCTTCACCACCACCTAGCACCACCACCACCACTCCATTCTAGCGGCTTGGAGGACCTTCTTAGAGGCTAGAAGTGCTGCATTTTGGACCAAGAGGCTGTTAAAGGGTTGGTCTTCAAGGGTGAGTCTCGTTTTTCCCTTTTTTGCTCTTTTCTTGGTCTATTTCTTTGCCCTTCTTTCTTGTACATTTGAGCTCCGACCAAAACTGAAAGTAGTGTTTTTTTGAACTCTTCTTCACCTTTCATTAAGGGCTCAACCTTGTTTGAGCCCCCCATGTTGCACTTGCTTCAATACCCTCTTGAATGCCATTATTTTGCATGATATTTTTGGCCTATATATAATCTGTTTTGAGGTATGATATAAACTGTGAGTAGGCTTATTTTGAGCCCTTCTTCAACATTGAAGAAGGGCTCAACACTGTTTGGGACCTCCATATATCACTTGTCATTGTACCCCTCTTAGGTCCCCTATTTTGCATGATTTATTAGGCTATTGTGTCTCTGTTTTTGGGCTTTGGTACGAACTGAAAATGGCCCTAAAATGACCCCCTCTTCATGTTTCATTAAGGGTCTAGGGCTGTTTGAGACATCCTTGGTATACTTTCTGTTATAGCCCTCTTGTGGCCCCAATCTTGCATTGTATTTTGAGCATATTTGCATACTGATTTGGGCTTGATCATCTACTGTAAAATGCCATATTTTGGGACCCTATTCAACATTGTTGAAGGTCCCTCACTTGTTTGAGACCCCCTTATATCAGTTACTTCTTTCCCCCTTCGTTGGCTCATTTCTTGCATGAATTGTTTGCCATACTTGTATCTGTTTTTGGGGCTTGTCATCTACTTAAAAACATCATATTTTTGGTCCCTCTTCAGTGTTGTAGAAGGGTCCTTTTCTGTTTGGGCTTTGCATCTACCACTTGCCTCATTGCCTCCCTTGCAGAGCCATTTTGCCTGCTTATTTTGCCCTATTTGTACCCACTGTTTGGCCATGCTTTGAACTGTAAAAATTCTCATTTTGGGTCTGCCTTGCTTCTGTCTTTTCATTCCATGTACCAATTATGCATGCTTTGTATAGCTGTAAGCCATTTCATGTACCTAGTTTTGCATTTCGGGAGAGATTCTATGCATCGGGTGTCATTTCGCCTTGTTTCGGGGCTGTTTTCCCCCTCATTTTGCTACTGATTTTTGCATGTTTGCATATCATATTCCATGTCTTTTCCATGTCTCATTAGAGTGGCATTTCGGTGCCTGAGGGTCGGTCCTCGGTTTGCGTGCACGCGTGCACGCATTTCGAGTTGTCTTGTTTTCATCTGATGGCCTCCTATGTGAGTGTGGCTGAGGCTCTCTCATGTTGGTGTAAGCTCATATTGCATTGCGTATGCCATTTCATCCATAGCATTGTGTATGCTCGGTTGTGTATCACCTCGTGTAGCGTGTATGCCATTCCATAACATTGTGTATGTTAGGATTGTATCTTAGTTGCATTTCACGCATATCATGCACATTGCATCGTGTTCGGGATAGGAGTTAGCCCGGGCACGGGAAACGAGGTACGTTTCGCACTCCGAGTGACGGAACGTGTCTCAATTCCCAAGTCACCGACACTCCGGATTATCCATGATGGAGTTAGGTTTTGTTGTAGTGTTCATATGCATTCATTCTACATTGAGTTGTGCAATTCGACTCCTCGGCCATCATGCATCGATATGCGTGATTGGTGGCACGAGGATCGAGGCATGCATACATTTGTGAAAATACATTGCTATGCCCCTTTCCTGCTCTCTGTTGCAGCAAAATCAAGAATCAGTGGTCTTCCGAGGCTTAGCGCGCTTTTCAAGAATCATTGCGAAACAGAGGCTAATTGGGACATTCCAGTGGATTTCCGTGCAAAGCAGCCCAAACATGCATCATTCCATTATCCGGAGCGAAATCAAGGCAGTCCCTGGCTTGCATGCCAGTTTTATTATTTTCTTAGTTAATTTGTAAATTAATTAGGAATTTATATTATTTGGACTGTAATATTTGTTTGGACTGTATTATTCTTTCATTTGGGACTGTATATTCTTTTGGACCCTCTGCGCGAGGGCATAATTGTAATAAGTGTGGGTGAGTGTGATGTATGTCTTCCAACCCCACGTCTTTCTTCCCTTTTATTTACATGCTTATGATGGTTAGATTAGGGCATGTTTCAATTAGCATACAGTATGATAGCATGTTTGCATTCATTCATCTGTTTTGCATGCACCGGGCTCGGCGCACCATACTAACTGCATTGTACTTCAATTACAAGATGAATACATGTTAGCTGTAGCATTCCATATGCCATGTTTAGAATAGCCGAGCCTGCTATAGTTGCATTCTGCATGTGTTGCACTAGGCATTTCAGCATATTTAGGATCATGCATGATTTCTAATAAGTTTCTGTTTTGGCTTGGAGTACTCGGTGAGTTGTTATGCTTTAGCATCCTTGCATGCGTGTGAGTGACTGCCATGAATAGCATGCTTACCATGAGGCTATGTGCTTATGTGATATACCTACTTGAATGCCTGTGGGTGGAGGTTGTGTTACTTGAATTGGGACAATTCATCAAATGTTTGTTTTAAGCCCACTAGATAGTGGCAAAATCATGTTTTCTAAGCCCACCCGAGGGTGGCAAATCCACGTCTTAGCCTACCTGCGGGTAGCACCATCAAACCATTTTCAAACAAACAAACATGAAATGTTTTGTTCCAATTCAAGCGACTCAGTCTATACTTGTATGCTGTGCGCATCACATAGTAAATCTAGGCTAATAACCGGAATAAGAACACACAATGTTTTCAAAACTAGATATCACGGTTAGTAGAGGCCGGTCTTTGACCGGGCGAGCGGGGGTGCTCACGAAGTGACCTTCCCCAATCGTACCCAAGTTCCCGAGCCGAGGCAACTTTGGTGATGACAGACACGTGGCCTTTGGCACCGAGTCAGGGTTTCCTAAATTTCCCATAAAAAAATATTTAGGTGGCGACTCTGTATCTGGCAAAGCAGTCCATGTTTGGCACTTCTTTCAAAAAAATCTGTTTTCTCAAAAACGATTTGCCGGATTTGGACTCTTTGGTTCAAGATTTAGAACCGTGACAATCGAGTCCTTGAAATGTAGTGAGCCCAGTATGAACGGAACGGGACTTAACCCTCCTGGGGCATTCGGGGACGTCTACACACGCTTTGAGTACACCAGAAGGACTGTCTCGACGAAAGCATTCTAGACCTAGAAAAATCAATCCAAAAAGATTATCCATGGGCCTTCACGCACATCGTCAGAGACTCGTCGGAGGATCGCTAGAAAGTTCAGTCCGACGAGGAAGCAGAAGTTGAAGACAACCCTTCTGCTTTTATGTAATAAATATTTATTTGTGAGGATATAGAACACAAGTCTTGTGTTGGCAGAATGGGTAATGCCTAGGTCTTGGAGGTCAAGAGTTCAAAACTCTTTGGCAACAATTTTTTTTTTTTCCAGAAAATCCACCGGAACCAAAACCGAGCCACCTAAGCAAATGACGTCAGCTGATCTGGAGTAATTATCCGATGCTTCGCAGGTGTTCTAGATTTTGCCAATCTGAACTGTTAAACTATTTTGGCTAGATCTAAGCCATTTGAAATCCATTTTTGACATTCCAATAATGTTTTCCAACTATTTTGAATATTCCAGACACATTCGTATGGTCAGATTTTGCAAATTAGATTTTAAAATTTTGCAATTTTATTTTGGCAAGTGTTTTTTGACTAATTTGACCAGTTTGGACTCAACGGAGAAGTCTGATCTTTCTGACAGAGATCATTTTCTGTACAGACAATTATTGATGGAGGAATCAACATCAACTTTGAGATCCATGATCAAGCTGAATGTTTCCAACTATGCAATTTGGAAGCCTAGAATGGAGGATGTCCTGTACTACCGAAATTTGTTTGACCCTATTGAGCTAAATGGAGTTAAACCAGCTGCGAAAAAGGATGAAGATTGGAAGCGAAAGAACTGAAAGACCATTGGTCAAGTCAGACAATGAATCGATCATAGTGTCTTCCACCATGTCGCTCACGAGATTCATTCCTATGCTCTTGGAACAAAATTAGAAGGCATGTACCAGTCGAAGACTACTTGAAATAAAGCCCTTCTAATGAGAAGGCTTGTAAATTTGAAGCTGAAAGGCGGTATCTCTGTTGCCGAACATACCAGTGAGTTCTAAAATCTGGTGAACCAACTAGCAACATTTAAAATGGAGCTGCCTGATGAGATGCAGGCCCTATTGCTGCTCAGCTCCTTGCCAGATAGTTGGGAGATGTTGGTGGTGTCCCTCAACAACTCTACACCTGAAGGAAGACTAACCATAAACATGGTCATCGATGCTTTATTTAGTGAAGAAACAAGAAAGAAAGACATGGGTGGAGATCAGTCTCATGCCCTCGTCACATAAACTAAAGGCAGAGGTAGGGGAAGAAGCAAAAGTAGAAGACATAGCAAAAGAAGATCTCAAGATAGAGGGAAGTCCAGAGCCGACCAAGGTTCAAGTGTTACCATTGTGGCCAAGAGGATCACATAAACAAATATTGCTATGCTTTGAAGGGAGAACAAAAACAAGGCAATAGACAACCAAAGATCGAAGATGGAAACAATGCAGTTACTATCTCAAAGGATATTGCATTATTCCTTGTTGGAGAAGAAGAATGCCTCCATATGTCAGACAACAACACCGAGTGGGTGGTAAATACAGCAGCTTCCTACCATGCCACACCCCAAAATGAGTTTTTCAGTATGTACCAAGCTAGAGATTTTAGTACAGTAAAATGGGTAACTCCAGTTTTTCAAAGATTATGGGAATTGGTGATGTTCGCATCCAAACCAAAGCTGGGTGCACAGTGGTGTCGAAAGATGTCAAGCATGTTCGTGATTTCCACCTAAATCTTATTTCAGGGATAGCCTTAGATCGACAAGGCTATGAGAACTACTTCGGCAAAGGCTGTGGAAATTAAAGAAGGGATCTCTAGTGGTAGCCAGATGACAAGCAACTAGTACGTTATACAAGACTCATGTGAATGTGATTTTAGATAGCCTCAACGTAGTAAAAGATGAGGCATCACCAAATTTGTGGCACAAAAGGCTAGGTCACATGAGTGAAAAAGGATTACAGATTCTGGCAAAGAAGTCTCTTATTCTCTTTGCCAAAGATGCAAAATTGAACCCTAGTGACAACTGCTTATTTGGGAAGCATCATAGAGTCACTTTCCATTCATCATCCAGAAGACAATTAGAGTTGTTGAGTGGAGTATACTTTGATGTATGCGGTCCCATAGAAGTGGAATCTTTTGGTGGCAGAAAATACTTCCTGATGTTTATTGATGATGCATCACGGAAGGTATGGGTTTATGTCCTAAAAGCCAAAGCTGAGGTGTTCCAGCATTTTCAGACGTTCCATGCTATGGTGGAAAGAGAAACCGAAAAGAAGCTGAAGTATCTCCGAACAAACAATGGAGGCGAGTACATGTCAAAGGAGTTTGAAGCCTACTGTGCTACTCGCGGCATCCGGCATGAAAAGACTGTTTTTAGAACCCCATAACACAATGGTGTAGTCGAAAGAATGAATCAGACCATTGTGGAGAAGGTCAGATGTATGATCAAAATGGCAAAGCTGCCAAAGTCATTTTAGAGAGAAGTTGTTCGTGTTGCTTATTTTTTGATCAATAAATCGCTATTAGTTCCACTGAATTTTGAGATTCCAGAAAAGGTATAGTCTGGAAGAGTGATTTCTTACTCTCACTTGAGAGTGTTCAGGTGCAAAACATTGGCACATGTATCCAAGGAGCACAGACAGAAGCTGGATGACAAAGCTACTCCATGCATTTTTATTGGCTATGAAGATAAAGAATTTGGATACAGATTATGGGATCTGAAAAACAAGAAGGTCATTCGAAGCCGAGATGTGGTGTTTCAACAAGGCCAAACCTTAGAAGACTTTGGACAACCAGCCAAACCCAAAGTTGATGATATTTTAGAAATTGTTCTGAATCCTACACCATCACAACATGCCATTGATGAAGAAGAGCTACTGCAGCATGCGGCCAATGATGTAGAGTTGTATGATAGATTTCTAGAAGAAGAAGATCCAGAAGAAGAGGGTGTTGAGTAGGGGCAGCCACAACTCCCTCCGTTAGAGACTATCGGTCCATAGTTACGAAGATCAACAAAAGCGCCTAAGCCATCGTCAAAATACCCTACTTCTGAGTATATTTTGCTTATTGATAAGGGGGAGCTAGAAAGTTTTCAAGAAGTTCAAAATCATAAGGAAAAGAGTAGCTGGAAGCAAGCTATGCAAGAAGAGATGAAGTCCTTGTAGAAACATCAGACTTATGATTTGGTAAAAACATCTCTAGGGTTGAAAAGCACTGAAGAACAAATGGGTGTTCAAGTTGAAGAAAGATGGTAGCGGAAAGCTAGTCAAGTATAAGGCTCAATTGGTTGTCAAAGGTTTTGGGTAGAAGCAAGGTATTGATTTTGATGAAATCTTCTCGCTAGTTGTGAAAATGACATCCATTTGACTAGTTTTGGGAATAGGAGCCAGTTTGAATTTGGAACTTGAACAGATGGATGTAAAGATGGCATTTCTCTATAGTAATTTGGAGGAAGAAATTTACATAGAGCAACCAGAAGATTTTGAAATAAAAGGGAAACAAAACTTAGTCTGCAAATTGAAGAAGAGTCTCTACAGCCTCAAACAAGCGCTGAGATAGTGGTACAAGAAGTTTGACTCAATCATGGTGGGTCATGAGTACAAGAAAACTGCTGCAGACCAGTGTGTATATATGTCAGGAAATTTCCCGGTGGAAACTTAATCATACTCCTACTCTAGGTTAATGACATGCTGATTGTTAGACAGGATGCCACAGTAATCAGATCACTGAAGAAGGAGTTATCACAGTCCTTTAACATGAAGAACCTAGGCTCTGCATAACAAATTTTGGGCATAAAAATTATACGTGACAGGAAAGCCAAGAAATTGTGGTTGTCACAGGAGAAGTATATTGAACAGGTGCTTGCAAAGTTCAACATGAAAAATGCCAAGCCAATCAATACTCTGCTGGCTAACCATTTCAAGCTGAGCAAGAAGTCTTGTCCCTTCTCTACAAATGAAAGAGAAGAGATGGAGGTAATTCCCTACTCATCTGCAGTAAGTTTGATGTATGCAATGGTGTCCACCTGACCAGATATTGCTCATGCTGTTAGAGTGGTGAGTAGATTTCTTTCTAATCTAGTAAAAGAGCATTGGGAAGTAGTCAAGTGGATTATGAGGTACCTTAAGGGTATATCTTAAAAGTGTTTGTGCTTTGGAGAAGCTACTCCAATCTTGGAAGCCTATACGGATTCAAATATGGCAGGTGATCTTGATGGTAGAAAATCTACATCAGGATTTTTGTTTACTTTTGTAGGGGGAGCTGTGTCTTGGCAGTCCAAGCTGCAGAAGTGTGTTGCTTTATCCACAACTGAGGCAGAGTATATTACCGCAGCGGAAGTTGGAAAATAGATGTTGTGGTTGAAGCGATTTCTCCAAGAACTGGGACTAAAGCAAGAAAAGTTCACGGTACATTGTGATAGCCAAAGTGCCATAGACCTGAGAAAGAATTCTATGTACCATTCTCGCACGAAACACATTGATGTTCGGTATCATTGGATACGCGAAGTGATGGAGAAACAGTTATTGGAATTGGTCAAGATTCACACAGATAAGAATCCAGCCGACATGCTTACAAAGGTAGTCTCGAGAAACAAACTCAAAGTATGTAGGGACATTGCTAGGATGGACTTCCAATAAGGATCCTACTTCCATGGGTGTGGAGGAGGAGAATTGTTGAGTATCTACACCATGTGAAGATAATGTTGGCACTGATTCATGGAGCCATGGAAGTCAAATATAGCTGCTGCAGATTTTGGACTAGAGATTTTGTGGAGATATTCAGCTAAGCTATCCCCTTGTAGGGTGGCTATATTGATGGCTTGCCATTTATTTTAGTGGTTGGTTGTTGGTAGGCAAGTGTAATTGTTAGCTCTCCCATTTGTGCATAAATATGGAGAGATGTGAGCTGAGTTGATATAGAGATCAAGAGTGAAGAAAACAGAAAGTTGTGAGAAGTGTATGATCTGTGAGTTAAGTTGGAAGAATGAGACTCCTCCCCCTCTGTTTTGTATTTGTTTTGTTCACAGTGAAGCGTTCTTTCTTTCTCCCGTGAACGTAGGCATTAGGCCAACCCACGTAAATATTTGTGTCTCATTTGTGTGTGTCATTGCTTATTGATCATTTTCTAGGTGTCTTTAATCACAACACTTCATTCAAAGCACTATGCATTACAAAGAGTCAACCTAATTATTCCATAGAAAACTTCAAATTTTGAAGAATAATTCTTATTTTCATTTTTCCCTCAATGGGAACTGATAGAACACAACATAGCAACTGAAAAATAAATAAAAAATAAATAAAAAACAAAACAAAACAAAAAACAAAAAACAAAAAAAGCAAAAAGATTCATTCCATAGTGGCAACTCCTCCAGCAACCTTGACCTTCTCGATTATGTTGTTTACCTCCTCTTTCGTGACTTCTTGTCCAAGCAAAATCGAGGTTTTCTCTACCAAATCTTTTGCTTCCTCCAATCCTAGATTCGTAAAAGCTCTAACCTCTTTGATGACCTTGATTTTTGCAGCAGCGTTAAATTTCTCCAACTTAACATCAAATGTCGTTTTCTCTGTCTTCTTCTCCTCAACCTTTGTAGTGGACGGCAACTCCCTAGGGACCCACATCCATGCCTTGTATTGAAATCGGTTGCATCTTGGGATGCTTGAGTCTCTCCCTAATAGTTGGACCGATTTAAACACACTCCTCGGTGGGTAGGAAAACAATGCATTCAATGAGAAAAAAATAAAAATACAGCGCATTTAGTTGCATTGTTTCTTTCTAGGGTGTTCAATAAGGAATAAATAATGTCAAAAGAGTTCGAATTCTAATATACATTTCACATATTCTTATAAAATTTTGGAAGCAACTTGCCTCCAATCCGAGATTGGACTGGACGGTGCCATTCGGTCCGCGGGGGCCAACCACGGGTCCCGTTTTAATAATTCGAACCGTTCAATGCGTAAAAATTGTCGAGTACTATATGCCTATAAAAAATCACGTTGATCGGATATCGATAGCTATCTCATCGGATCAGTTTTTTGTCAACCGTTAATTTGTTCACCATCCATTTTTTTTTATACAAAACTGATTTGATCACATAGCTATCAATATCCGATCAACGTGATTTTTTACAAACGTATAGTACTCAACGAGATCTATATATTCAACGGTTCAGATTATCGAAATAGGACCCATGGTAGGTCCTCACAGGCCGAACTATACCGTCCAGTCTGATCTTAGACTGGAAGCAAGCTGCTCCTTAAAATTTTTTATATATCTATACATTTTTTTTTATATTTTAATACACTTTTTTCCCACATACGATTAGCATTTCTTTTTTTTATTAAAGCAAAAAACAGAAACATAAAGTTTTGATTCATCAAAAGTCAAGAAGCTAGAATTGAAGGAGTGTCATCTCACTCTCTCCCATAAAAATTCACTATTTAAAGAAAAAAAAATTACAACTTATTAATGCAAAAAGCAGGAACAAAAATTTCGTTTCGTTTCATTTGTTGTATAAAAGAGTATGTGTTTGGTACCAATATGCTTATTGGTAAATGAAAACACGAAACATGAAATATAACAAAAAATTTCGTGAGAAAACCTAGGAAATTATAGGGAAAAAGATGAACAATGAGAAACAAAAAGACAGAGCAATAAAATATTAACAGATTATTAGATAATAAGTTCAAAACTAATACAACAATTCAAATCGATTCGATAATCGTAATATATTTAATTTATTCTGTTTGTCACACAAAAAATGGATGATTTTTTAAAAAAATGCACTTGATGCACTTGACATCCATTTTTTCAGCGACAAATGCGATAAATTAAATATATTGTGATTATCGCATCGACTTAACTTTTTTTATGAACAATACATACGAAATATCTTACAAAATAAACAGTTTAAATCGTCAAAGATCTATGATGAGCTTTACAGGCCAGGACAACATCCTCAAGTCCAGATTTTGAATTGGAAGAAAGCCCAACCCTTCATAATATACCCATTTTGACTTTTTTATTGAAATTGTTTTCTTTTACCTCTATGTTTGGATCATGATTTGAACAACATATAATATTAATGCATTGATGATACATAAAATGATAATTTTCTCTGCTTCACTCAGTCATTTCGCACCTAACTTCACACAGGTTTCCCTTGCCCTAATGAAAAAGTAGGATTTGGACCATGGAGTCCCGAGCCCAATCAAAACCCTAGACCCAATTATATTATTATTTATTAATATATTTATAATATATAATTTAATTTTTAAAATTTAATAAGATTAAAAGATTATGCTTAACATTTATTTTCACATTTTTATTTTTTTATCTTATATATTTTAATCTCATCACTAATAAATTATTATCCAAAATATAATATATTATCTCTCATTTCAATTCTTATTTGTATCCTAAAGCTACAAAATTAACTCATTCCCACCCCACTCCAGAGGACGACACATCCGACAACCTCATTGCCATTCATATCAAATAATATTCATAATTTAGTATCAGTCAATGTGATATTACGTTTTTGGATATTAGATTTATTACAAAAAATGAGGAATAAAATTACTTATCTCTATTCATTTTTTATGAATAATCAAAGACAAATTCATTTTCTTTTTGCTTTTATCTTTTTCATTTTCTTTCCTTTCTCCTTAACACCTTCAAAAACCAAATAAATGAAAGAAGGTTTAAAATCTTGTTATTGCAACAAGAACCTTAGTGGGCTTCTGATTGCTGGGCCGAGTTTTAAATCTAAACCTAGTTGGCTTCATTTGGAATGTGGGTTGGTTTTTTGATTTTTTAACTATTTTAGTTTGGAGTTGACAAGTCTCGTTTGAGATAGACTTTTTGACTTTGTGAGACAAAAAATGAAATGATTATGATTTAGATGTAACATTTTGTTTTATTACACTAAAAAGCTTATTTTATCTTTTTATGACTACTTTAGCCCCAACCCAGCCCAATCCAACTTCCCAAACGAGTGTTTAGGGTGAAAGTTTGGGTTGTGTCCTATGTTGTGGGCCCAAAACTGTGCATGGGCTTCATGCCAATTTTACCTCCCAGTGAACATTACTATATTTGGATATATTGGTGCATAAATAAATAAATAAAATGGTTAATTACCTTTTCATCCTAAAAGTATGCAAGTTGTGTCATTTTAATCTCTAATATCTAAGTTATATCATAGGTTAATTACACTTATCACGTTTATAGTTTGATTCAAATTTTACTTTCTTTTTTTTTTTTTTTTTTTTTGATCAGCAAAAAAGGACCTTTATTGATGAAAATCATACAAAATATGAGTTTACATCAAAAAAGAGGGGGGAGAGCAGCATGCATCAAAGCGACCTAACCCAATCCCAACTAGGTTGGCACCGAGAAGATAGCCCAATCATCTGCAAGCTCAACCCCAAAAGGATACAGGACATCAATATTTTGTATGGTTTTCTTTTTTTTTCCTTTTTTTTTTTTCTTTTTTTTTTTTTTTTTGATCGGCAAAGAAAATCTTTATTGATGAAAGTATACAAAAAGGATACAGGACATCAATAAAGAGGAGCTTGGAGCTAACTGAAGCTCCAAGCTCCAGTTAGTGAGAAACCAACAACAACACAAAAGGAACAGAAATGAAGCAAAACAGGCTACAGATCAGCAAATTGCACTGAGCATAAGCACCAAAAACTGAGCAAAACTCCTACAACAACTGCGCTTGAAACAATCCTGTTCAGAAAAGGGAATCAATCCTGTTCAGAAATAGAACCACCATCTGGGCTTGAAACACCAAACCACACAGCTGATAAATCTAAACGACAAATGAGGCTTAAGGAACAAAACCACTGTAGAGCAACTAGATCAATCTCCACACAAATTCAGCGCAAAATGCAGCACACAGATTGAGACCAATCCACTGAACTGATAAATCTGGACAGCAAGGAAATAGATCTGGACACCCAAAACTGAACCACTGCTGATTCTATGCCAGGAAAGAAATAGATTGAAACCCAGTACTAGCAACACCCCAAACTGCAGAAAAGGGAGCAAAGCAGATCAGAGCAGTCACCAAAGCTATACATCAGATAATTTCAAATTTTACTTTACTTAGATTTTTATAATTTCAAATTAAATAGTTTCGTCCATATACTGTATATTTAATTTAAGTTTGAACCTTTAGTTCAAGTTGGAAGTTAAAGTTAATAATTTTGGGACATTTTTCAGTCTCTTAAGGTGTACATATAGGAAAAAATAATGAAAATTTAAGTGAAAAGACCAAATTGAAACTTGATTTAAAGTGCAAGAATCATATTGTTTAATTTGAAATTATATAGAGGCTAAAGTGAAATTTAAATCAAAATATAATAGAATAATACTTCGTAGCTCGAAATTCTATTGCCTCGAATGGCTCAACTGCCTAAAACGACGTCGTTTAAGGCATTTTTTTCCCCACCCTCTTATATCTCTGAAACAGATGGAGGAAGAGAAAGAGAAAGAGAGAGAGGAAGAGGGAACAGAGAGAGAGAAAGAGGCTCCGATCTTCGATCACAGCCAGTTGGCGTCGACGTCGAACGCCACAACTGTCCAGCCACAACCAGTCGACGTCAAACGCCGCCTCCGATCTCCGATTCTTCTCCACCGCCCAGCCACAACTAGTCGCCGCCTCCGATCTCCGATTCTTCTATATATATATATTGTGATTGTTGGTTATTGTTGATGATAATGTGTTGTTATTGTTGATCTGGTGTTGATGATGAGGATGTGTTGTAGATTAGGAAATTGCATCATCTGGTGTTGATGATGATGATGATCTAGTGTTAATGATGATGATCTTAGGTTGCGTTGTTGATGATGAATCATCTGGTGTTGATGACGATGATGATGTTGATGATAATGATGTGTTGTTGATGTTAATGCTCTCTCTCTCTCTCTCTCTCTCACACACACACACTCTCGCAGTTCCCTAGCTCCCTCTTCTCTCTCTCTCTCTTCTCTCTTTCTTCATCTTCATCTTCGCCAGAGAGAAAAGGAAAGGAAAAAAAATTCAAAAACGACGCCTTTTTTTAATTCAAGCCATTTCGGGCCAATTCTGTTTCGAGCTACGTAGCAGCTCTGAATATAAAATTCTCCCTTATATCAATTTGATCCAAATAGATAGCATTAAAACCAGGTATAAATGCATTTAAAAAAAATTACCAAGCTCAACACATCAGCACACAAAAGTTACATGGCTAGAAAAGGATACATCAAGTTCTCTAAGTTCTAGCTATCTTTAAAAAAAAAACAAAAAAAAAAAAAGTTTAAGTTCTAGCTATCTTTAAAAATAAATAAATAAATAAAAGGTTCTCTAAGTTCTAAAACATTTTTTTATGCAACTAAAAAAGCAATATAATATCTTCCTTGAAATCTCAACTAAAGCCTAAGACTTTGAATGCTTTACATATAAAATATAGAATATGTTTGAACAACACCAAAATAAATAAATAAAAGGATGGAGAGAACAACCTTTAGGCACTATCTAAAGCAGTCATTTTTGAACGCTCACATTCTCACACTCAACAACACTTGGTTAAGTCAATCAAAGGATAAAAATAAAAATCCTTCATAGAAAGAAACATTAAAAACCTTTCCATCAAAGGCACATATATATTTAATTAGAAGTATTAATACAAGTCCTAAATTATGTTTAGGTTTCTTCATCCACAGCCATTGATTGAGCCAACCTGCAATTTCGGACCATTGATTACAAAGGGTATAGACTAATAATGGGTTTGTTGTAGATGATCCATAAGAGCTAATATTTTACAAAGATATGAACCCCACATAGGTGAGTTCTATATATCTGTGAAAGAAATAAGTGCTCCACAATGTTATGTAAATACTCTTATGATCCATACTCATTCATCAATCCTGTCCATGATCCCATGCTATTGAGATACCCAAAAGAGTCCTTCCCAGCATCAGAACATTCTTGATCATGCCACTCAATGGCCAAAAGTTTGGTGTTTGGCTTCACATCCATTGTGGTTTGATTCTCAATATGTTCTTCATATGGAAGCATAATCCTCTGACAAGTGTCCATAAAAGGTCCCGGACCACTTAGATTTGCTTCTGGCGTATTGAATAATTTCTCTCCAAACGGAGAGCATAAGCCATGAAAATTAGGTGTCAACCCATGATCATGGCTCATGTCATGACCAAGCCCACCCATCATTGCCAAGTCACCATTCCCCATGAAACCATCATATCTACTTTCCATAAAATCAATGGGCCTAGGGTTTTCAAGCATGGCATTGGCATTATAGTTGCTCTCCAAGAAACTAGGGTTTCCAAGTCCCCCATGGTTCCCTAGCAAGTTAGTGAGGTGAGAAAATGGCACTTGGGGGAAAGAAAGCTGTAGATCGGTCGGACTGTGCGATGATGATCCGCTAGAGTTTTGGTGATTGACTGATTTATTATCATTTGATTTCTTGGAAGAAACTTTCTTGTTCTTCCTACATCCACCGCCAACCGGTATGTTCCTCAGTGTCCCTCCTTTAGTCCAGTACCTCCTACAGGTCTTGCAGAAGTACCTCGGCTGTGTAAGGCTATAGTTGTTATAGTAGCAAAACTTGGTATGGGTTGAGTCACACCGTGGGCACTTTAAGGCTTGGTCATGTTGGGGCCTAAGCCTTCTTTCCATCAAGGGTCTTGGGCATGTGAACATGTCCCCAGATGGGGAAGAAGAATCCATTGGAGAGTCATCGTGGATCGTCTCCTGACATTAATGCAAATGTGTCAAAGTTGTCATTAGAATAATTCAAGTTAACTTCAATTATATCGATCAGAATGTCCACAAGCTAAAGTTCCAAAGATAGCAATTCCCACATCACACACAACCTATATGAAGTGTGTTATCAAATAAATTATTTCAAGCTTCCAAATTTAGTGATATTTGTTTCGAATTTGAGTTACAAAAGTTAACTTCTTTATTAAAAAGATAAATAAAGAAAATAAGACTGCTTACTTACTATCTAAGATATTGAAATCAGTCTAAATAATCAACTGAAATGCTACTTACTCCAAAGAGATTTAAAAACTATCCCAAATATGAAATTTATCGTGTAAATTTATTATTGTGATACCAAAATCAGAATAAATCTCGTCCGTAAATTCCAATACTTTGTAAACCATTGGAAAATTTATAGGTTTCATTTCACACCGTGTTTAAATTTTGAAAATGCCAAACATCCACATCAGAGAAACTTACACAGAAGAGAGAGAAAATTAAAAATATGCGTGTCTCTGTAAAAAATGCATGTGGGAAATATAAACTTTTTGAGGGAAAAAAAAATCATGACAAGAAGGGTAATGTCATACTAATAGATTTTTTTTTTTTTTTTTTTTTACAAAAAAAAATTATACAGAATGATATCATCATTTATTTGAAGTCAAAATACTATTGTCATGACTCTTAATTGCATATGAAAATGAAAATCACAAAATTTCTTTTTGTGGAGAAGAGAAGGCATGACATATACCTGTAGCCAATCAGAAGAATCCATGCAAACTTGGAGAGAATTAAGAGCCATTGAACAAACTTCACTGAGCAAAGTGGGCAATTGATGATCAGGCAAATCCTTTAAGAACACTGCATTTCACTCCTTGTGCCAATGTGTGTGTGTTAGAGAGATAGATGGAGAGAGAGAGAGAGAGAGAGAGAGAGTGAGTGATGGTTTGTGTGGGAGGGTTGGAAAGAGGAGGGGAGTGAGAGTTGTGAATAAGAAGGAAGAAAAAGGCAGTGGGTGGTGGTGGTGGGAGTAGCTTCGCTTGCGGCTGCATTCTACCGTCGGTGGCAACTTTAAGTGGGCCCCACACTGTCACCCCATTGTCTCATATAGAATTGTGAATTTTTCTGACTAGTTTGGGAGTAGGTTGTTTTACTAATATTTTGATTTTTTATAAAAAAAAATCTATAGAAAAATAGAGTAGGTTGTTTTACTAATATTTTGATTTTTTATAAAAAAAAATCCATAGAAAAATAGAGAGAACGGTGTAATAATTTATAGTGTTTTTTAAATCTTTTAACTAAAATAAATAATTCATAAACGAGACCTTAATCTAATAAATATTAGATATAGCTGTAATACGACATGTCAATATTATTAATTAATCAAAAAAATTTACATCATCAGATTATAAAGTGTGTGATTGGTTAATGGAAAACAAAAACAACAATATTAGGAATTTAAAAAAATTTACTCAGCAAAAAAAGTGTGTACTTAATTTTCTATTATGGTGTGGGATCTACACTCATACCAGTGTGTGGTGTTTGGGGTTTTGCTCGTTTGGTTTTTTTTTTTTTTTTCAAGTGAATACTTTAAAAAATTTAGAAAGCAAAAAATTTAGAGAGTAAAAAAATTTAGAAATTTAGATTCAATTCGATAAGACAAATCAGAAAATAAAAATAAAATAAAAAAATCCAAAAAAAAGTCAGATTAAACAAAAATAAATTAAAAAAAATTGACTTTTTGGGTTTATTTTGACTTTTCAAATTTTTTTATAGACCTTTTTATTTTATTTTTATTTTTTAGATTTGTCTAAACAAGGCGGACTAAAAAAGTAAAAATATATATATATAATTAACATATTTTTGAAAAAAAAAATAGTAAAGATTAAAAAATTAATAAAAAAAAAAAAAGAGGTGGCTTATTTAGGTATTCCCAAACACCCAAGAACTTTCTAGCACTTCTCGGAGAAGAAAGAAAAAAGATTAGATTTAGACTTAGTGGGCTCATTTTGGAATCAATTTTAGTGATTTAAATTGTTTATTTTTTAAGACTCGTATAATAAATTAAGATGATCGGATATCGACAACTATAGATTTGAATCACATTTATTTTTAAAAAATAGACGATAATTATAATTTTAAGAGTAATCATTCATTTTTTGAAATACAAATGTGATTTAAACGTATAGCCATTGATAACTGGTCATCTTAATTTTTTATATAAATATTCTACTAAATGAGCACTAAAAAGTAAGCAGTTCGGATCACTAAAGTCAGTCCCAAAATGAGCTTACCAAGTCCAAACATTTTCTCAAGTTGAGATAAGGAATTTGAGAAAATCCAAACCCAAGAAGAAGTAAAAAAAAGCAATACTGGGATACCAAAAAAATTATCAAATATTCTATACCTATGTGCCACACCTATATAAGTGTTGTCCTCATTTGTTTTGGGAGATAGAGATGTGATTGGGATTGAGATGGAGGTGGGACTCACTATATATTGTGTTTGTTTTGGGAGACGAAGAGAGGATTCATAATTTCATGAGATTAGGATGGACCTTGGTGTTGGGATTGAGATGGAAGATGTGGAGATGGTATTAGGAAATTAGTTCCATAGGATTAGGTTTTTTTATTTACATGTTGGCCTTTTTTTTTAACATTAATGTTTAATATTTTTGTATTTTTTGTTAAATAAAAATCATAATTTTATTTGTTTAATATTTTATATTTCTTTTAGGCCCCGTTTGTTTTCAGAGATAGAATGGAATGGATTAATAATGAGGGGATTAATACTGAGGGATTGTTAATGAGGGGATTGATAGTGAGGGGATTGATAGTGAGAAATTGTTAAATTATTTTTATATAAAATAATAAAACAAATAAAAAAATATAAAAATTAAACATTAATATTTTTTTAAAAATTCCCAATATATAAAAAATAAAAAAATTTCTAATCCCTTCACTATTTTTCTAATACCATCTCTACCTCCTTACTATGAATCCCCCTTCCAAGGGTATTAGTAATATCAAGGTATTAGTTAACCCAAGGCCATCTCTCAAAACAAATAAGGTATTAGTAATACCAAGGTATTAGTAGTCACAATCCCCTTCCTATAACCCCAAACAAACGGGGCCTTATAGAGTAATAATTTAACAATCTCCACATTAACAACTACCATTAAAACAAACACAATTTTACTTAATCTACTCACTATCAATCCCCTTACTAATAATCTCATCACTATCAATTTCCTCCATTCTAACTCTGAAAACAAACGGGGTTTAGAGGTGTTTAGTATTTTTGAGGAAAAAAAAAAGTATTATGTAATTAAAATTCATTTTTAAAGTGTAAGTTCAACAATACAAAATCATACATTACTTATCAAAATAAATTTATTGACAATTTTCTGGATTTCTGGAACAAGAATTTTATTTGTCACCATTAACGTGGACTACATTGATTGGTGACCCTGTATAAAATGATGTTATCTTTATACTTAATATTTATTATTATTTTTTTAATCTCACTCTTTATTCTTCTACATCAAATATTGAAGTATATATTTTTTCTTTATCAAATCATAACAATAAATCATATAATAGAGAAAAAAAAAAGTAAATTAAAAATATATCTCTTGAGATTTGCTTAAAATATGAATTGTCTATTGTGATTTTGAAAATTACAAATACCTTCTTATTATAATTTTTTATTTAACAGAAAAAATAAAATTTCTAACTTCACTTCTTATACAACAATAAAATTATATGAATTATTAATTGAAACATATTTTTGATATCATTAAAAATTATTAATTGACTTGTTGATTTATTAATAAAAGAAAATTATTTGTTATCAATTAGAAACTTGAAGAGACAATATGCAATTTCTAAAATTATAAGAAGCAATTTATATTTTAAGCAAATTTCAAAAATTGTATTTGTAATTAAGCACAACTTCTCTCCAGTCCATTTTCAAACTAGATGGTGTTGTTGAGCCGTGGTGGGGTCGACTCCAGGCTCATCTCAACCATCCAAACCATTAAATGTGTAAAGTTCATTAAGTACATAATCCCTTTAAAAAATCACATTGATCATATTATATTTGTGTCTGCAATTTATTTTTAAAATTATAATTGTCATTGAAACAAATTCAAACTAATCAAATAATTATCAATATTCGATCGATGTGATTTTTTTGTAAAAATGATGTACTCAACGAATTTTATCTATTGAACGATTTAGATTATCGACATAAGTTCAAAATTAAGCCCATCACAACTAAATAGCACACACTCAATTTAATTTGGTACGGGAGAGAAGCACCAGCCTTTATAATTTATCCTTAAAACAATTATGGTGTGTTTGGTAACGTTTACGTTTTCAGTTTATATTTACAAAAATTTATAAACTGGTTTTTGTTTATTTTTTGTTTATTTTGAGAAAAACATAAACTACGAACGCGTTTGGTAATTGACAGAATATTTAAAAAAATTTAAAAATATAAAAAAGAGTGAGAAATGGCAAGTGGTGGCAAATGGCGGCGGAATACGGTGGTGGAAAGTGGTGACGGTGGGTGATGGGTAGCTGGTGGTGGTGGGTGGTTACGGGTGGGTGGTGGTGGTGGTGGTGGGTAGGTGGGTGACGGTGGCGGGTGGTGGGTGGTAACGAGTGGGTGGTGGTGGCGGGTGGTGGGTGGTGGTGGCAGGTGGGTGGCGGATGCCGGGCGGTGGTGGGTGGTGGTGGCGGGTGGGTGGGTGACGGTGGCGGGTGGTAGCGAGTGGGTGGTGGCGGGTGGTGGGTGGTGGTGGCAGGTGGGTGGTGGATGGCGGGTGGTGGGTGGTAGCGAGTGGGTGGTAGTGGTAGTGGCGGCGGGTGGTGGTGGTAGGTGGGTGGTGGTGGGTAATGGTGGCAAGTGGGTGGCAGATGGCGGGTGGTGGCGGGTAGGTGGCGGGTGGTGGTGGTGGTGGATGGGTGGGTGACAGTAGCAGGTGGTAGGTGGTAGCAAGTGGGTGGTGGTGTTGGTGTTGGTGGTGGCGGGTGGCGGGTGGTGGGTGGTGGTGGCAAGTGGGTGGCGGGTGGGTGGTGGGTGATGGTGGTGGTGGGTGGTGGTGACGGGTGGTACTGGCCGGTGGGTGACAGGTGGGTGGTGGTTGTGGGTGGCTGGTGATGGCAGGTGGTGGATGGTAGTGGCAGGTGGGTGGTGAGTGGTGATGGCAAGTAGGTGGTGGGTGGTGAGTGGTGATGGCAAGTAGGTGGCGGGTGGTGGTGGTGGCGGGCGGTGGATGGTAGTGGCGGATGGTGGGTGGTTGTGGGTGGATGGCAGGTGGGTGGTGGTGGTGGCGAGGGGTGCTTGGTGGTGGCGAGTGGGTGGCAGGTGGGTGGTGGCTGGTGCTGGCGGAAGACGGTGGGGGAAAATGGTGGCGGGTGGTGGCTAGTGTTGGGTGGTAAAAAAAAAAAAAAAACTCAAAACTCAAAATGGAAACACATCTTTTATGTTTTCATTTTTTGGCCAAATTTATAAACTGAGACCACTGATTTATAAATTAAAAATTTTACCAAACAAGTTTTTATTTGAGTTTTTTAAATTTTTGTAAATATAAATAAAAAACTGAAAACGTAAGTGTTACCAAACGGTACCTTAGTAAATGTAAATTATTTGTTAGTCGTAGGTATTATATGGTGAAATTCATCTTGATGGAATGATAAATAATGATTAGTGCCAACTAACTTCAAAAAGGTATTTAATGATTTTCCCTCCTTTGATAAAAAATTAAAATCCCTCTTTAGCTCAGATTGGCTAGATCGTGACTTTGCTAGAAAACCAACGGCTCGGATTTAATCGCATGGTCTTTTAATCAAATTAGGTCTCGTTTGGAAACAAATTAATTTAGTAACTTTTTTACTTTTTATTAAAAAAAAAAAAACATAAAAAATAGAAAGAATGATATGATAATTTATAATGATTTTTTAACTTTTTAATTAAAATATATAATTACCAAACGAGACCTGAGAGCAATTAAAACTCTAAATATTGTATTAATATTTTATATTTATGTAAGATCTACACCATATAAATTTTATGTAAATCTTATATTCACATTTAATTAAAAAAAAGCTGGAACTTGCCTCTAGTGCACCATCTGAACAGGAGAGTCCAGTTCAACCCATTAAGCTTATTTTTTGGCTTCTTTTTGATAATTCAAATAATTCACATTTTTGATTTTGTTTAGTACATTACACTTGTAAAAAATCATGTCGATCGAGTAACAGATAATATATATTCAGATCACTTTTTATGAACAAAAGTAATTTGAATAGATAGTATCTATTATCTGATCGAAATGATTTTTTTATAAGAATAATTAATTCAATATATTTTAAAATATGAACAATTTTAATTATTAAAAAAATTTAAAAATAAATCCAACAAACCAAACTAGGTCGCCTGTCCCACATCTGGACGAGACACTGTCCGGATCCTATAAAAATATTAATAAAATATTTAGATAAAGTGTTAGGGTTTTCTACGTCAGAAATCACGGCGTCGTGTTCAACAAAGTCATGTCATGTCTGACGTGACAGAAGCGAGAGAATATTTGGGTCCGCAGTTCGATAATGACCAAAAAAGTAAAAAAAAAAACCATTAAAAAAAAAAAAAAGTGCAGCTCCTCCCCAGTTTAAAATCCAACTATGCCCTCGCCGCCATGTGAAATTTTGGGGTTAAAATATTAAAATAATTATAAAAAGATAAAATAAATTAAAAAGTAAATAAAATAAAATTTACATTTAAAATATAATAATTTTATTTTTTTTATAAAAATTAAAAAAATTAAAAAAATTCATCACAAACAAAATTTTTTAAACCCAAGTTAAAAAATCAAAAAGTCAACACAAATCCCGACAAAACCTATGTTGTTGAACTTTGTTGTGAGCCTATCACAAAATTTACATCCATGATTTGAACGATTCAATATATAAAATTTGTCAAGTATTCTATTTTTGTAAAAAATTACTATGATCAGATATCAATAGTCACTTAATTAGATTAAATTTATGTCAACGATAGTTATAATTTTAATTTTAAAAATAAATTATTCGCACAAATGTGATTTGATTAAATAGTTATTGATATTCAATCAATTTGATTTTTCACAGAAATAAAATACTCAATGAATTTTGTATATTAAATAATTTAAATTATCGATGTAAGTTTTATGATAAATTACGGAAGTCCAACAAAGCACTATTTAAAAATTTTAACTAGAGATGCTAATTCTTAAAAATAAAAATAAAAACATAAAAAAAAAATTAAAAACACAAACAAGGAGAGAAACAAAACAGAAAGAGCACTCCACTTGTGGACCCCTCTCGCTCTCTCTATCTAAAGAATGAAAGGAACCAACTACAACTGCTAAAACTCAGTGGACCCTCTCGCTCGCCCCTTGCAAGCAAGGTATATCCATTCTCACGTGTCTTCTCTTGCAATCACCACGTGTCACCTTTCACTATTAAAAAAAAAAATCAATCCAATATAACTAGGGAATGTTTTGAGAAGATAATTAAAAATTAATTTTTTAACTTTTTTTAAAAAAACGTATAATAAATGGGAAAGATAATACAACTTAAAATAGATTAAAAATTAAAAAGTGATTTTTAACTCACTTCCTAAAAGAGGCTTACTTTGAGTTAATTGTAAAAATATTTTACTTTTGGTTCCCATCGTCCAAGGGGTGTTTTGGAAAAATGGTTAAAAATTAACTTTTTAATTTTTTTTTACTTTTTTTTTTTAAAAAATGTGTAAAAAATATGAGATGATTTAACTTTAAATAAGTTAAAAATTAAGAAATTATTTTTAATCCACTTCTCAAAAAGAGACATTGGTCAATAAGAGTCAGACGTAAATGTATAATATCATATATCAAAATAGCATAAATCATATGTTTTTGTGTTTCATATTAATGACACAGATATTTGAGAGATAAAAAAATGTATTTTTTTTAATTGAGTTTTTATTTTTATTTTTTATTTTAATAGTGTCAGACTAACGAAGTTAGATTAGGACAAAATTTTAATATTTTTTTATACATTGATGATTAAATTGACATAATAATCCCTTCTTGTTTTGACTCCCCTCTCACAATAACTTTTTCACCAGTTATTCGTTAATAATATAAGGTCAAGTTTGACAATCTAAAAATAATTCATCTTTTTATCTTTTTATCTTTTTTCTATTACATCACATCTCTACTTTTCTGAACATCTTTTCGTAAAAAGACAAAAAGTGCACTTATTTAGGTCATCTTAAACAATTTCTAAATTAAAAAAATAATATAATTATGTTAAATTTATAATATTTATTATATTTAGCTAGTATAAGTTACCTTTTAAAAAAATGAGATAACTTTGAGTAGAAATTTCATTTGGTTTGATTTTTAAAAAATATTTTAAAAAAATAACAAAAAATTAGTTTAACAAAAAATAAATACTAAAAAGATATTTATAAATTTTAAAAAATTAGTTCTCTCTCTCCCAAAAAAGTTAAAACTATATAAAATAATAAGTACTTTTTATTTTTTCTACAAAATAAAATTTTAAATTTTAAAAAAAAAAAAATCTAAAAGCAGGTTGAAATCAAGACTACACAGAAATAGAGAAACTCAAATTACAATGTGTAGCATCACAACAAACAAAAACAAAACTTTAGAATCTAGATAGCGTGTGGATCGCGCAAGAGCCAACCCAACTCAAAAATAAATAAATAAATAAATAAATTTGTAGTTTAGAGATATTATCTCGTAATAGTTAGATTTAATTCTTATAAATTCTTATTAAAAATAAACTCTAATAAAATCGTCACTAAAAATAATTTTTTGTGATATTTTTTTCATATGTAACTAAAAATAAACAATTATTGACTTTTTTGTCATGATTTTTATAAATTGTCACTAAAACTTATAATTAGGGACTTTTTTATAATGAATTTTTTAAACTGTCATTAAAAGTTGAAAATTAATGATTTTTTTGTGATAATTTTTTTAAACTGTTACTAAGACTTATAATTTAGTGACATTTTTTGTGATAATATTTTCAAACTGTCGCTAAAAATTAATAATTAGTGACACTTTTTTAATAGTATTTAATGAAAAATATCATTAATTATCATATGACCTATTAAACATTAAGTCCATATATTAGGACCTGCACATAAGTCCCCTCGAGGTTGGTTTGGGTTAGAATCACGGTTCTACTATATTAAAAATAAGTAAATTAATCAATAATAAATAATTAAAATAAACAAGTCATTAATATTTAAACATAACACAAATAAAGAGCAAAATATTATTTAATGCAAGTCAATACAAATTAAATCCAACTCAAGTTTAAATTCAACCAATATAAATTAAATCCATTACTACGACCAATACAAATTAAATCAATTACGAAATATGACTCAAGCTTGTAATACTTCATTTGTTTACTTAATAATTCTTCTATATGAAAAATTATTAAGTGTAATCAAGTCCATTGTAATAGAACAATTAAGTAAAAATATATCAATATAAATAAAATTTTAAAAAATATATATATAAATAAGTTTGGTTCTCGAGTTGGTTTGGTTTAAGCAAAGCCTAAACTAATAACCAACTCAATCATATCAGTTTGATGATTTAAAGACACATAATCAAACCAATGCACTTAAAAACCAAACTTACCCAACCCAAAAAGGTCAGTTTGGTTTGGTTTTTTAATTCACTGGGTAATTTGATCACCCCTACTGCTGTGACCTTAGTCATAGCAGAGTGTTGTGGTGCCTCGGTAGGAGATTTTTCATATTCTTTTTTAATAATTCAAACTATTCATTTTATATGATTCGTCGAGTACATCATTCATGCAAAAATCAAATTAATTGAAAATTTAGAACCCCATGATCCCAATTCTAATTGTTTTAAAAAAATTACCAAGATAATGTAAAACTTTTTTTTAATTTTTAAAACAAATGTATTCTTATTAAGGAGCTATAGATGTTCGATTAATTTGATTTTTCGCATTGATGATCTACTCAATAAACTTTATAATATGAACGGTTCAAATTATAAATAATAAAAAAAAACAAAAAAATCTCCCACCGAGACACCACAACTTAAGACCTACTGTGACTCACAGCAGTAACCCCAAATCCAAAAAAATGGGAATTTATTAATCAATCAGTATTACACTTATTTGATAAACTATTTTTGAATTTTTTTTTCCCCGAAATAACGAACCTTAATTACATTTAGGAAAATTTATCCATAAATCTCATTTGGAAGAATAGTAATCCATTTAGTCCCAATGATTTTTTTGAAGATCAATTAATCTCATTGATTTTGAAAAGATAGAATAAATATATTATTTAGAAATTAGATTTACGGCTATACCCTTATTTCTATTATGTTTTCTTGTTCTTCTTTTTCTTTTTCTTTTTTCTTTTTGCTAAAAAGGTGAGATGCACAATCTATGAGAATCAAATTTGGAATTCATTTTGATATGAGAATCTTTTTTATTTAGAAAATATTTGAAAATGAATACAAAAATGACTTCAAATATTGGATTTTTCAAACATTCCAAAAGAATGTGAGCTTCTTCAACTATTTGAGTACAAAAACTCCTTAGTAAGCTTTGGGTAAATATATAATTTCAAACTGTAACACTCCAATATAACACTTAAACATAATACTCCAATATAATATTCCAAAAAAACTCCTTAGTATAACACTCCAATATAACACACAAAGTACTTTTTCTTAAATGTAACACTTCAAAAAAAAAGTATGTGAGATTCTTTCAACCATTCTAAAAGGATGTTGGATTTTTCAAACCATTCCAAAAAAAGTACAAAAATTCCTTAGTAAACTTTAAGCAAATTTATAATTTCAAACTATAAGTGTTACGTTTAGAAAATATGCACTAAGAAATTTTTTAGCGTTTTTATATGTGTTATATTGAAGTGTTACGTTTGGAATTATATTAAATAGAGTGTTAAGTTTGGAAAAAAGTACACTAAGAAGTTTTTGTGTATGTTACATTAAAGTGTTACGCTTAAAAAAGTATACTAAGGAGTTTTTTTAGAGTGTTGCGTTGTTACGTTTAGGAAAAGTATACTAAAAAACTTTTTAATATATTACATTAGAGTGTTACATTTTTGTTCGTAATGTGAGATTTGTTCCAGAATGCGGAAAAATTTAAAACCTCTATAGTGCGGATTGCCCAAATGTGTAATTTTGCATTTGGAAAAACCTAGTTTTATCTCTCAAAAATTAAACCGAAACTTGTAAGTGACTATTTTTTGTATGTAATTTCAACTTTAATGGGATCTTTGGGTTCATAAGAAAAAATAGAGGATTAAACAGTTCACAAGATCACATTTTGAATTTATTGGTGCTTCACTCTTACATTTATAGTCCCTGTAATTTGTCTCTGGTATTAATTTGATTTCTTTTAGTTTTAATTGTATTAACTTTATCTCTATTTTTTTTTTTATATTATGTCAATTTAATTCAATCCATAATGTTTATTTTGAAATTGAATTGAAATCATGAGGTAAAAAAATCTATTTACTCCTCTCAAAGTGATTATGAGGTCTAAAATAGTTCATTTCCTTTTAAATAGGCCATTTTGTCATTGCTATTTTGTTTAATTTTTTAGCGAATGTTATCAATTGAATTAGATTGACATAACGGGAACAATTAAGAAACAAAATTAATACAATTAAATTTACAAGAACTAAATTAACACAAGAGACCAAAAAAACAAAAAACTTCAGTTAACTGATGACAAAAAATCACTTTAAGACCCAATCTTTAGTGGTATTTGATAAATTAAAAATTGAAAATTATTGAATGCTGAATTTTTTAAGGTGAAAAACTGTTTGATAAAAATTTAAATGTTGAACTAAAAATAAGTTTTTTGATATGTATAAAATCAAATTGAAAATTTCTTTTTTTCAGATTATATATTTCAAATTTTATATTGTAATAGTGATAACAACAGTAGTGGTGGTGGTGGTGGTGGTGGTGGTGATAGCGATAGTAGTGGTAATAAAATGATGATAATACTAATGGCAACAATGACAATAGTGAGAAGGTGGTGGTGGCGGTGGCGGTGGCGGTGGCGGTGGCGGTGGCTGTGGCTGTGGCGGCTATGATGGCATGGTGGTGGTAGCAGTAGTGATGGTGGCGGTGGTTGTGGTAATGGTGATGGCAGCGGTGGCGGCGATGGTAGTAAATTTATAATAGTGTATATCGATACTTATGTTTAATATTTATAAATTCAACAAAAAATTAAGTAAATTTCATATGACTTAAATTTTTTTTAAATTTTAGTCTATATTTTAAAAGCTACTTAAACTTTTAAGTAACATCAATTGTGATTATCAAATAAATTTAATTAATTATCACTTAATAGATTGTTGAATCAAATCTTCAAGCACCCATTTGTTAGATAAGTGGAAAATCTTGATTTTCAAGCTTGCAAGCTCTCTTCACTGCACAAGCACAAGCATATGTTTCTTTTGAATTGTGTGTGCTTTATAAGTTCAATCCTATTCCTATAGCGGTCCCGGGTTTACCCCTTGTTGTATAGCGATCCGGACATGTGTCCGTGGATGTTGATAGTTGAGTATTGTCTTGTTTACATCCTTTCTTGCTTTGTATTTGAGTTATAGGATGTGTTGGGCAGGTTTGTTACAGGTTGGTTGAGCTTAGGAACCAAGTCTAGTTGCCCAGGTTTTGGCTGGTCCGCTCGAGCGGAGATGTTCACGCTCGAGCGGAGAGGTTGTTGTTGCTTGTACGCTCGAGCGGGGATTTTGGCGCTCGAGCGGAGAATGCACACATCCAGTTTTTCTTGCACCTGCAAAACTTCTGCAAGTGTGGTTCCTACGCTCGAGCGGGTTTGGTGCGCTCGAGCTGGTTGCGCTCGAGCGGTGATGTTGCGCTCGAGCGGACAGTGTGTTTTTGGTGAGAGTTCTGGGAGGGGGAGACCTGCGCTCGAGCGGGCTGGTATCTACGCTCGAGCGGATGAACTTTGTGTCTGTGTCTTGGCGCTCGAGCGGACAATGTTGCGCTCGAGCGGACCATGTTTTTGTGTCTTTACGCTCGAGCGGAGTGGCTTACGCTCGAGCGGACCTGTCGTATAACTGAGTGGGACTGGGCATTTTAAATCACTTTTTGACTTATCTTCTCTCTCTTACTTTACCCAGAACGCCATTTTCAGAGCTTCTCACTCAAAAACCTTAACTTCTCTCTAAGTATTGATCTACCTAGGGTGTTTTGCTCACCTTTGGTCTTCACAAAAAGGGTGTTGATCGTCAAGGGCGTTCTTTTGATCCGAATAGTTTGGTGTTTGGAGCATTTTGGTTTTGGGTCCTTCTCCTTTGGAACTCATCCTTTGAGGTAGGGATATCCTACTCCTCTTTATGAGTTTTGTCTTTAAATTTTAGCATTTTGATATGTTGGAAGTTGTTGTGTGATTTTGGGAAACTTTGGGCCATTGTGTAATTTTACAAAAGTTGGGGGTTTTCATCTATGATAAACCTAGAAGCATGTTTGGTATAGAAATATGGAATTAATGTTGAAACATTAAGGAAATTGGAACCTAAGGGTTGTGATGTTAATTATGGAGAATGTCCTAATTACATTGATTAATTAATTTGGATAATTAATTGTATTGATTTGTGATGTATATAATTGTTGTTTATATGCATTGTGTTGTGTTGGAGGAGATAGGGGATGTACTCCACGGTTTAGGGGAAGATAGGGGATGGACCTCTAAACCGGATGTTGTTGGGAGGAGATAGGGGATGAACTCCGTAGATAGAGCTGGTATGCTTATCTAGAAATGTATTGACAGAGCGTATATGCTTGTCTTTGGAAGTATTGATGAAGTGAAAAGTGTTGGCATGAGTGTTTGTCTCGTGTGTGATGTTTGGCCAGGTTCTGAGCCAAGGTTATGAAATGGCAAGTAAAAGGAATGAAAATGGAAACGAAAGAAAATATAGACTTAAGTGTCTTGGAATTGCATTATATTATGAATGGATGTAAAAGTGTTGACCATCTATCAACTGTTAATCTTTTAGTCATTGTTCATAATTGGTTTAGTATATTTCTACTGGGCTGTGGCTCACCCTATATGGGAACATCATTTTCAGGTACAGGAAGCATGCCACCTCCAAGGACTTAGCTTGGGAGGCTAGTGGCGGACAGGCTTTTTGGTTGTCTTTCCTTTTGTTGTATTACATGTAAACTCAAGCCAAGGGCTTTATGTGTAAATGAGTTAGCACTCTACTTTTGTGTAACCAAGTGTTAACTTGGAAAGCTGTAAGCCCTTAGGGCATTTGCTTTTGTTGTTAACATGTGATACTCTTTGTAATAAAACTCTGGTGAATGGAAGGGTGTGGACTTTTTATATATCATAGCATGTCTACATTGTTGGGATTAATGTTATTATTTTTGAGGGCGTTACAATTCCAAAGTTGATTTTGTGATGAAACTTTAAAAAAAAAAAATCAATTACCTTATGATTCCTTTTACTTTTTGGGTTAGATTTGTTACTCTTAGGGTTGGTTTGAGATGTTTTAAAAAAATACACTTTTTAACTTATTAACTTATATGGATTGGGTTTAGGTTAGATTTGATGTGATGTGTTAGAGAGGTGATGTGATTTAAATAAGATGATGTGACTTAAATAGGATAGTGACTTTTTGTATTATTTAGTAGATGTCAAACTTGGCCTTAATTAATTAATTAAGGCCAACTAATTAATTAAGGCCCTGTTTGGAATAAGCGTTTGGACTAAAATAGTCATATAAGACAAAATAGATTATTTTAGCCAAATAGGACAAAATGTCAAATCTAACTCATAATCATTTTATTTTTTCTCTCACAAAAGTCAAAAAAATAAAAAAAAACTTATCCCAAACGAAACTTTTTAGCCCCAGACCAAAAAACCAACCCACATCCCAAACAAATCCTAAGAAAAGTGATTAAATAATTACAATAATAATAATAATAAAAATTAGTTTGTCAAGATTACATCCGTATTTATTTATTTATTTATTTTTTTGTATGTGTTATTCGGAAAGTGAATATATATATATAAATATTAAAATAATTATATTAAATTAGACAATCAATTATAAAAAATAAAAACAATAATAAAAAAAGTCCTTCGAGACAAACCGCAAGTCTAAAACCAACAACCATTACAAGAAACCAAATTGAGAATGTTCAAGACATAAACTTGGATCCTGATCCAAAGCAGGTGTCTCATGATCGATGTTGAAATACGTTATCGGTTAAACTAATATAAAAGTAACATATAAATACTCTCAAAAAAAATTATTTATTTATATTAAAATAAAAATTCAAACAAAAAAAAAATATTAGAGACTTCTTGTTATCACAAAAAATCAATTAAAGTATAAGCATGTTCAAATGTATTAAAAATCCAACAAATTCAACTAAATCAGTGTAATCCGCCTGTATATCGCAAATTCAAATTGTCACTCAAATTCTGTAAAAAAAATGCATACAAATATAAAATTTGTAATATAAAACTACTCGAGTCATGCAATTTGCTATAACGATTCAAGAGAGAAGGAGACTTCATTGCCTTTTCTCTTTTTAACTTGTGGACTCTTTCTTATTTTATAGAACCCGTAAGTGAACCTTTGGCCTAGTGTTGTGTAGCATTACTTAATAGTGTGAGATTATGAGCTCAAATTCTTTAGAAAGTGAAAAACTTACATGATTCGAAATAGATTAAATTGCAATAATTCATAAACAATCAAAATTAACAATCTAAATTATCTAACACGTACAAAATTATTTTAGATTGTTGTTTTACAATTTATAAATTGACACAAACGATTTTTACGTGGAAAAAATCACAATTGGAGCACTTTCAATTGTGATAAAAAAAAATCACGGGCGAAATGCCACTAATTAATCCACCATGAAGAATGAAAATACACAAGATTACCAAACAATTTACCCAACACTCTGTAAAATTGTCTTCCACAACTTGTATCTTTTTCACCAACGCCTTCATCTCGAAACTGATTGTCTGATGTTCAATTGACAACACCCATGTCGAATCCACGACAATGAGCCACTTCGAACTCCTTTAAGACCTTCATGTTCGAATCTTCGAAATAAACCGATCAAACTCTCTTTGAATTAGATGATCAAACAACCCCTTTGATATAATCAATTTAACTCATGGGATAAACTCACAAAGACATCAAGGGAAACAAATAAAAAAGCTCCAAAAGCAACCACAATCTCAAAATGTAGATTTGGACGCCGTAACCCTAGAATCTGTCTTTCACGTAGCTTTATAGTGAACAGGGTCGCGGAGACCGCTCGAGCAATGTGCCTTATGCGCGTGGAACCAAAACTGCCATCACTCAAGCCACAAAAAGGTTCGCTCGAGCGTACATTGACCCTTTCTCAGTGTATTTGCAGAGAGGTTGAACTTTTGGAAGCAGGGATTCTTCACTCAAGCGACCATTCCTTTACTCGAGCGGTCCATGAAGAAATAACCACTGAAATTACAACTGAAAAGTGTTTGCTTGCAAAATTGATAACACAAGGGACCTAACAATCTCTCACTTTGTCAATTCTTGGACAAAATACATCTAAACATGAATCCTAACAAACTCACGCTCTAGACACAAAAACAAAACACATAACCATTCTAAAAACACCACTTCCTAGCCACCGTGCGAAGAGAATCAACCACTTGCAAAGAACAAACATCGCACAAACACTAGAAAGGATAGATGTATGATGTATGATGTATGATTTGTCACTTGTAACAAATGATATAAACACACCATAATCCAAACCAAAACCAATATAATACTCTCCTTTTTGACCGGGAGAGACAAAGGATATAGTCAAATTGGTGAAAAACATGATACTATCAAAATAAGAATCAAAATATGTCCATCTAGGAAAATAAAAATTGTCCAAAAAAACAGTAAACCACCATAGATACGGTGGTTGTGGAGGCTGTTGTTGCATCTGAAGCATGGAAAGTATTTGTGCAGGCTGGAGAGAGGACTGCTCTATGGCATGCTCTATCTGACCAGTGAAAGTCTCCAAAGCAGTGAGACGTGCATGGGTGGATGTCTCTAAGTCAGTGGGACATGCATCATATACATCCATCTGAGCATCCAAACGATCAAACCGTACAAACATAGCCTGCTTTGCCTGGCGAAGCTGTCCCTGAATAGTACGAGCCGGAGGAGGCTGTTCCCCCTCACCAGCAACTATCGCATCCAGCTCAGCTTCTTCGTCCATCTGGTCCACACCTGCACCTGAACCACCTACTCCTGACAAAGCCTCCTTAACATGAGCTTGACTTTGAGACACCGTCTTTTTAGTGATAGGTTTGATTGGACAGGAAAACTCATCATCAGAAGAAGAAGGGACATAAATAACCGAGAGAATCCGATTGACAAGACACCCATATATAAGACCTAATGATTTTTTCCATTCAAAAACTAAAATCATCTTTTCTACAATCATTTCTGGAAGATCAATAGGAAGACGACGGTCTATACAGTAGAGCACATATCCATGGTCCTGTGAGATGTTAAAACTATGGGTAGTGACATGAATGTTGGCATAAACAATAATGTTCAAAAGGCGAAAAAGAGGAAAGAGTTTGTTTTTCTTAATAAGTGCCCCGACAATCCAAGTCCAGAGTGTGCCACATATTTCAGAAGGCACCATGTCAAAGTCAACATTTCGGGAGACAAGGAATAGAAAGTGACAATTACACATAGGAGGAATATCAAGGAAAGACCGAATTAACTCCCCATTGACATGGAGTTCCTTGGACCAGACCCATGTTTTGAAAGAAGTAGAGACGGGATTGACAGAGTGAATGTTACAATAAAATTCTTAGACCTAACTTAGATTTTGTTGGCCCAAGAACAAAAGAACACAGTCATAGCCAAGTGAATCAAATATTGAGCGAATGGGAATGGACTCGAAGATGGAGGGTTGGAGATTTTGCTCTAGATAGACTATCCTAGATTTGTAGAAATCCCGAAACAGGGTGGCTTTCTCCTTCGATTAGAATTTCTCAGTGTTATATGATGGACGTAAAATAGTATCATTCTCTTTTTGCAGTGTTACATCGCTATAGCCTATCCCACTTTTGTCACTGCCCATCTATTGAGACCTAATGATATCTTCAAGAGTCTTTGATCCTTTGTTCCCCATGTCAATTATAGCTCTAACACTCTTGCGTTCTTCATCTTTCTGGCCACCAGCTCTTCCAAGACAACTTGAGACATCTCGAGGGATTTAATCTTTTCTTTGTATGTAGCATAGATATTTGGAAGCTTATTCTTCTCAGTCTCACAAGTCAGGAGCTTTGTACAAAGAGCTTGTATATCACTTAAGATCTTGATGACTTCCTTCCTAGCTGTAGAGATCTCCTCCTTTAGCTTGACATTCTCACTTTCACACGCTTTGAGTTTGATAGTTAGTTTGTCATTCAATTTAGATAAGTTTAGAGATTCTCTGTATAGCTTTTCATAAGCTTGTTGAAGCTCTTCACCATCTTTCTCATCATCATCCTTTGAGATTTCATCATCTTCTTTTTGTTTTTCTTCCTCCTCGAGAGCATCTAGTCGACCTACTAAGGCCTTGATGTGGATAGTGCTGGATGGTTGTGACTCTTTCATGAAATTGCATAAGTACAGCGCATGCTTTTTTGGCATTCTTGCAATGAGAGATCTAATGTTGTTCTCCTTCAGAAAGTGTTTCTCGGATGGTATTCAAAACTCTTTCATTGCTCTCCATGTCAGCCATTTCAATAGCACTCCACTCCTCAGTCGGCTTGACGACCTTTTGATTGGTAGTCTGATCAATCACAAATGGTGTTTCAACATTCTCCTCAATTGTGCACCAACCTCCAAGATCTCTGAGACACACTCTTATTATACACTTCCAGTACAAATAATTACTCCCATCAAAGGTAAGAGCACAATGTGGACTAGACCCACGAACAAACTCAACTGGCTTGGGGATTGATTGAGTAAAGCAAGAATAGAATGCCATGAAGTACTATCTCTATCCTCACAAGATTCAGTTTGATCAGCTTCTTTCTCTGACCCACTTTCATCATCCCAAGTCACTTTGTAGACTTTCATAGCACTTGACTTCTTTCTTTTCATCATCCCAAGTCACTTTGTAGACTTTCATAGCACTTCATTTTGTAGACTTTCATAGCACTTTGGAAGGACATTCAAGAACAACATGCCCAAACCCTTAGTATTCATAGCATTTGACTTCCTATCCTCTCATAGTCTTCTTTTCAGTCTTCAGAGCAACTTTGGATTGAACAGCTTTGGGTTTATCATTACCCTTATCTTTAGAACTAGAGTCCTCGAAATTAGGCTTTTTTTCTTTAAATTTTTTTAAATTGTTTAATAAACATGCCATCATTTCGGACTGTAGATCAATTTCTACCGCAGGGTTCTTAACAGTCTCATGAGCACTAGTAAAGACCACACTATCTTTCTTTTTTTTCTTTGAAATCAGATGGGCCTCATAAGTCTGCAGGTTTCTGACCAACTGATCAAGCTTGAGGTTCTCAACGCCCTAAACCTCCTCTATAGCTGTCACTTTTGATTGAAACCTATCAGGTAAAGACCTCAAAATTTTTCCAACAGCTTTAGATTTAGGGATTTTTTTCACTGAGTGTGAAACAAGAATTCATGATATCACTAAGTTTAGCATAAAAATTATCAAACGTCTCATCCTCTCACATAAAAAGAATTTCAAAAAATGAGGTGACACGTTGAAGTTTTGACCTTTTAACAAAAGTAGTACCCTCATTGATAGTTTCAAGAATGTTCCAAGCCTCTTTTGCTACCTCACACGTACAAATACGTCGAAACTCTTTCGGTGTAACGGAGCAAAAAAAAGAATTGAGCGCTTTACTATTCTAACTCAAATTTTGTTAGGTCTGTTGGTATTGTCAATTCCACGAACAAACATTGCTTCGGTTGTAACTCATGCTAAGTCGGTTACCTGACCGCTCAAACGAAGCTTTTACCGCTTGAGCAAAGGCACTTATGGGTTTCACGCACTTGAGACACACCGCTCGAACGACCGTTTCATGGCTCGAGCGGTTTTCACGGCCCCTATTCTCTATAAAGCTATGTGAAAGACAGAATTTAGGGTTAGAGCTTCCAGAGCATATTCTTGAAAGGTAGGGTTTCTCTCTGGAGGTTTTTTACTTGTTTCCTTTGATGTCTTGTTGAGATTATCTCATGAACTAAATCTTTTACATCAAAGGGTTGGTGGATCATTCAAGTATAAGAGTTCTTATTCGGTGGATTACGAAGGTTTGAGCGTGAAGTCTTTGAAGTAGTTTGAAGCAGCTCGTTGTCGTGGATTTGCTATGGGTGTTATGGATTCAACATTAGACTAATCAATTCCGAGACAAAGGCATTAGTGAAAAAGGCACAAATTATTGAAGACAATTTTACAGAGTGTGGGGTAAATTGTTTGGTAACCTCGTGTACTCTTATTCTTTATAGTGGATTGATTAGTGGCATTTAACCCATGGTTTTTTTTATCACAATTGAAGGTGCTTCAACTGTGATTTTTGCCACGTAAAAATCGTTTGTGTCGATTTATTGATTGTGAAACAACAAACTAAATCACTTTCGTACGTGATAGATGTTTTAGATTGTTAGTTTTGTTTGTTTGGGAATTGTTGCAATTAAATCTCTTTCGTATCACGAATCATTTTGGTTTGTCAATTGATATCAGAGTGGGTCACTCGTTCATTTTTTTATTTTATTTTTAAAACTATAGGAGTGTGATTTTATGTGATTCGTGTTAACAGATTCAATTCATGAAAGTAACTCAACCCATAGACCCCTTTTACTTGATCGAACAAACTGTTCTTATTGGAAAGCCTGTATGAGGGCGTTTTTAAAATCAATTGATGAGAAAGTTTGAAACTCTGTTATCTATAGGTGGAGTGAGCCTATGGTTACCATTGATGGTGTTGATATTCCCAAACCAATCGATAATTGGAACACAATTGATTATCGAAATTTGAGTCAGAACAGTAAAGCGCTCAATTCTCTCTTTTGCTCTGTCACACCAAGGAGTTTCGTCGTATTTGTATGTGTGAGGTAGCAAAAGAGGCTTGGGACATTCTTAAAACAATTCACACGGGTACTACTACTGCTGTTAAAAGGTCAAAACTTCAAAGTCTCACCTCCTCTTTTGACACCCTTTTTATGCGCAAGGACGAGACGTTTAATGATTTTTATGCTATATTTAGTGACATCGAGAATTCTTGTTTCACACTCAGTGAAAAAAATCTCTGAATCTAAAGTGGTTGGAAAAATTTTGAGGTTCTTACCCAATAAGTTCCAATCAAAAGTGATAGCTATAGAGGAGACTCGGGATATTTAGAACCTCAAACTTGATCAGTTGGTTGGAAACCTACAGACTTATGAAGCCCATCTGATTTGTAAGAAAAAAACAAAAAGATAGTATGGCCTTTACTAGTGCTCATGAGACTGCCAAGAACCCAAGGTAGAAATTGATCTAGAGTCTAAAATGATGGCTATGTTTACCAAACAATTTTAAAAAAATTTAAAGAAAAAGAAGCCTAACTTCAAGGATTGTAACTCTAAAGATAAGGGTAATGATAAATCCAAACTTGTTCAACCCAAAGTTGCTCCAAAGACTCAAAAGAAGACTATGAGAAGACAAGTCAAGTGCTATAAATACCAAGGGTTTGGGCATATTGCTCTCGAATGTCCTTCGAAAAAGAACCAAAAGAAAGTCTACACAGTGACTTAAGATGATGAAAGCGGGTCAAAGCAAGAAGCTAAGGAAACCGAATCTGGTGAAGACGAAGATAGTACCTACATGGCATTCTACTCTTGTTTCACTCAAACAACTCCCAAGCCAGTTGAGTCTGCTCGTGGGCCTAGTCTGCATCGTGGTCATTCCTTTGATAGGAGTAATTATTTGTACTGGAGGTGTAGAATGTGAGTTTATCTTAGAGCTTGGGATCTTGAAGGTTGGCACACAATTGAGGAAAATATTGAAGCACCATTTGTGATCGATCTGAACACCAATCAAAATGTTGCCAAGCCGACTAAAGAATGGAGTGATGTTGAAAGGGCTGACATAGAGAGTAGTGAAAGAGTTCTGAACACCATTCGAGAAGCACTTTCTGAAAGAGAACAAGATCGGATTTCTCATTGCAAGAATGTCAAAGATACATGGGTTATTCTTATGCAATTCTGTGAAAGTATAGAGTCATCTTCACAACCATCCAATAATACCCACATCAATGCCTTAGTCGCTCGACTAGATGCTCTCAAGGAGAAAGAAGAACAAAAAGAAGATGATGAAACCTCAAAGGATAATGATGAAGTAGATGATTGTCACGACCCAAACCCGCCCCTATGGGTTTAGCATCATAACTGGCCAGTAATCCTTGGATTACTAAAGGCCTCCGAACAAGATAACATAAGATAGGGGTTGCGGAAGCAAATATACAAAATTAACATGGTCCATAGAGCTGTGCAGACATACATGGGACAAAAATTTTATGGGACAGACTTATATATATACAGATGTGACGTCAAAAATACATTAGTCATATGTCACCCAATTACACAGATAGGGTCAAAGGGTACTTAGCCCAAGTATAGATATACAAAACAAGTTCAATTAAAGCCTTGACATAATCCTCTCAAAAGGAACCTCCTCAAGAGGCACGGCAGTTGGCTGACAAAACAGAAACATAGGCCGTCAACTCTGGGCCTGGTCACGTGCCTGCTCACCGACATACATAATATAAAT
The DNA here is from genome assembly GCA_036172215.1 of Camellia granthamiana. Taxonomy (NCBI): domain Eukaryota; kingdom Viridiplantae; phylum Streptophyta; class Magnoliopsida; order Ericales; family Theaceae; genus Camellia; species Camellia granthamiana. The sequence continues at coordinate 32,030,606 of CM069904.1, read as the reverse complement.
AGTGAGCTGGAGCCCAGTGAATAATAACAAAGTAAAAAGGTTTAATGAATGTTGTCTATAATAGTTACAGAAAATAGAATTCAATAGTTATTAGAAATGAATTCGTAATTATGTTTAGAAATCATAGTACATAACAGATATAGTTTCAAAATCGTATTCATAATTAGAACATGCAGTTAATCATACTTGGCACATTCATTAGCACTAGCAGAAACAGTTGACCATAAAGGGACGACCATAAAGGCATACAGTTGACTCTCGTGCACGAAGATGGTACAATTGGCTCATGAGACGTACAGTTGGTCCATAAAGGGATGTATACATAAGGATCCATAACAGTTGGCTCATGAGACGTACAGTTGACCCATAATTAGGACGTAACAGAATAGATAGCAGATGTCATCTGAAGCTAAGATTGCCACGAATACATTTCAAAAATATTGGACAATCATTTATTTATGCAGAAAATAATAATATTTCAGAAAACAGATCATCTTATATCATTCAGAAAATACTTATAATAGAACATAGCCTTACAAAGTTATTACTCATAGATAACAGAGGCTCTAAGGTAAACAGACAAAGTAAGCAAATCAGATGTCTTGTCGCGCGTGACCTACATAACATAACAAATACATACATTGAAACACACGCTCGGATTGTACACAACTTATTTCATTTGTTCTTAGTGTGTTTCTAGCCTTTATCCTCATTATGGTGTCTTAATCTTAGCCTAGGAATGCCTAGGATGGAATGAGGATGCAAAAATGTACTTGACAACATTTTTCAAAACTTGCTGAAAACAGGGTCCGCGCTCGAGCGTGGCTTTCCTCGCTCGAGCGGATATGCAAAACGTGAGGATTCGCTCAAGCGATTTGTAAATTTTGAAAAAGTACTGGTTGTTTGATTTTCACGCTCGATGGATGCTCGATCCTCGCTCGAGCGTGAGACTCAAACTCTCGTTCGAGGGTGACTCTTGTCGCTCGAGCGATCTGCAAAAATACATGAACTTTTGGGAGCTTGCATTTCACGCTCGAGCGAACTTATGGTCACTCGAGCGGAAGTGCATGCACTCAGAGTGGTCGCTCGTGCGTGGACTCCTACGCTCGAGCATGGAAGCAGAATTCTGGAGTTTCTAGATTTGCTTCCAAACCTCAAAACTCAATCTTTAAGAATCAAAACTTGGTTTTTTTAGGCCAAAACTTAAGGAACACTTAGAAACTCATAATACATCATAAATTAAGGATCTTTTCAAGAAATCATGGCCAAATAACTTGCCAATTGTGCAAAAATTCAACTTAAAATTTATGAATGATCCATGAACATGACATGCATGGATTCCTTTGAACTTACGCTTCTCAAAACATGATCAAGTGCTACAAAACAACATAAAACTTGTTGATTTCCCAAAATTAAGGTGAATTCAAGACATTCATGAGCAAATTCTTGGAAATTAAACTCAAGATGTGAGAAAATATGCATACATGCATGGTATGGCTCAATACTCTTCATTTCTAACTCAATTCTTGCATCAATCAACATAGTTCTCTTGTATTCATGCATTATAGTCTAGATTTCAAGGCCTAAGGATAAAATTCTTACCTAGAGACTTAAGTTCACAAATGTTGAAGTTGAAACTCTCAAATCCTCTTCACTCTCAACAATTTCTTGCAAGTTACCCCTTCTCCCTTGTTGAACTCACTCTCACTTTTGGTCTCTCTCTCTTTCCTCACATTTGTAGCTCAAAAAGAATGAAATGAGAGTGTATGGGTGCATATAAGAGTCCACTAGTGCCTTAGTTAGGCTTGGATTTAGAGAATTCATTAATTAGTCTTAATTGATCACTAATTACTCTAATTTAATCGTTCCGAAATGAATTTCAATTAAACCCACCCTAAAATCCTAAAAATTCCAATTAACACATAAATCAAGTCAATTTTTGAATCGGATGCCGATAAGGCCTTCAATTCGCAAACCGAAATGAAAAAATGAAAAGATCTTTCTATGTTAAACAAATATATATATACACCCACATAAGGCAATATATGATGCAACATTTCCCTTCAATTTTTTATTAGGCGTAATTAACCATGAATTAACGTTAATCACGGGTCAGGGTTGTTAAAATGGTGAAGAACTTCAACAAGCTTAGGAAAAGCTATACAGTGAATCTCTAAACTTATTTAAGTTGAATTACAAACTCACTATCAAACTCAAAGTATGTGAAAGTAAGAATGTCAAGTTAAATAAGGAGATTTCTGAAGCTAAAAATGATGTCATCAAGATTTCAAGTGATAGACAAGCTCTCTATGCAAAGCTTCTTACTTGTGAGACTGAGAGGAATGAACTTTTGAAAATTTATGCTATATATGACGAGAAGATTGAATCTCTTGAGATGTCTCCAGTTGCCTTGGAAGAGCTAGTCAGTCAGAAAGAAGAACTCAAAAATAGTAGAGCCACAATTGATATGTGGAACAGAGGATCAAAGACACTTGAAGACATCATTGGGTCTCAACAAATGGGTGGTGACAAAAGTGGGATAGGCTATAGTGATGCAACACAGCAAAAAGGAAAGGCTCCTACATCTCAAGCCAAGGAAAGTTGAAAATCCAACAAGATGACCAGCCTCTCTATCAACCTAAAGGTGGTAAGACCAAAGAAAGGAAGGTAAAACCTATTTTTATTTGTCATCATTGTGGTAGGTATGGCCACATTCGCCCTTATTGTTTTGAGTTATTTGGTAAAGTCTCCCAAAAGGTTAGAAATTCCAATACTTCATGGGTTAGGAGACAACCTTATATGTCTAGGCGGAATACCAAGATTCATAATGGTGTTCACAATGCTAAGACATTTACCTAGAATGCCAGTCCCCCTTCTGCGAAGACCAAAAAGTTATGGATAAAAAAGAGTGACCTTATTTGTTTTGTTATTCATAGTGCACTGAAAGCACGTGACTCGCACATGTGGTATCATAATACCGGGTGCTGTCGTCACATGTTAGGTGACAAATCCTACTTCACATCTTTTGAGAAATATGAAAGAGGTAAGGGCTCTATAAGTGTCGTCAGTCTTCCTAATTTGGAGAATGTATTACTTGTTGATGGCCTTAAAGCTAGTCTTTTAAGTATTAGTCAAATGTGTGACTCAGATCATGAAGTATTATTTTCAAAAAATAAATATGAAATTTTGGACAAAAAAGGAAATACTGTCATGCATGGGGTTCGCACATCTGATAACTGCTATGGGATTGTTACTACTAATGATCTCACTTGTCACTCGGCCATCATGAGTAATCTTGACTTATGGCATCAACAATTAGGTCACATGAATTTTAAAGACCTAACTAAGATAACCAACAAAGAGATTGTGAGAGGAGTGCCCAAAATGGATAAAACTATGAACCAAGTGTGCGGGCCATGTCAATTGAGAAAGCAAACGTGAGCCCCTCACAAGAAGGTGAACAGCTTAACAACCAAGCATCCTCTTGAACTTACTTATATGGATCTTATGGGACCCACTCATACTGAAAGCATTGGAAGTAAAAGATATATTTTTTTAATTGTTAATGATTATACTCATTTCACATGGGTTAATTTTTTAAGAGAAAAAACTGATACAGTTGATGCTTTTAAATCCTTAGTCCTTAAAATCCAAAATGAACAGGGTGTTTCTATCGTGTGCATCATAAGAATCCAAACTGATCATGGTTGTGAGTCTGAAAATAGCCGATTTTTAGATTTTTGTGATATGTATGGCATTAAGCATGCTCATTACCCCATAGCAAAATGGAGTTATTGAAAGGAAAAAAAGGATGGTTCAAGAAATGGCTAGGGTCATGCTCCTTAATAAGAAAGTTTCTCCCAAAATTTGGGCTGAAGCCTTAAATACCATTGTTTATGTGGTGAATAGTGTGTATTTAAGGCCTAGCACATTACCAACTCCATATGAACTGTGGAAAGAGTTGAAACCTAATGTAAAATGCTTCAAAATGTTTGGGAGCAAGTGCTATATTTTCAAATATAGAGGGCCTTTAGGAAAATTTGACTCTTGTAGTGATGAAAGTATTTTTCTAGGGTATTCAACCACAAGTAGAGCCTTCCGTGCCTATAATCTTCGTACTTTATCTATAATGGAATCTATCAATGTGTTGTAGATGACACATGCACCCCAATTGCATCTCTACATGAGAAAAAAGATGGTGACCCTCAAATTCTTGATATGGCACCACAAAGTCAATGAGAAGCACAAGTCAAAACTCAAGAAGGCAAACAAGCACCAACTTCTATGGCAAGCCCTAGCCCAAAAAGCGCACAAAGAGACACCACCACTACTACTGAGGTCACTACCAATCCTATCTTGAAGCCATCAACAAGGGTGAAGTTGAATAATCCGATACAACAAATGATTGGGAGTGTCTTAGACCGAATGAAAACATGAAAACAAATCTGAGATGAGGTATCTCATATGTGTTATGTTTCGTTAATTGAACCTAAAAATATAAAAAGAGGTCTTACTAGATGATAGTTGGGTTAATGCTATGCATGAAGAATTAGGTCAATTTGAACGTAACAAAGTTTGGACTCTTGTTCCTAGACCTAGAGATATGAATGTAATAGGTACCAAATGGATATTTACAAATAAATTTGATGAAAATGGTATAGTGCTTAGAAACAAAGCTAGGATGGTTACTCAAGGCTATACACAAGTAGAAAGCATTGACTATGATGAGACGTTTGCCCCTATTGCACGTCTCAAATCTATTCATATTTTACTTGCTGTTGCATGCTTTCTTGGATTTAAACTGTTTTAAATGGATATGAAAGTGCTTTTCAGAATGGCTACATAAAGAAAGAGGCCTATGTAAAGCAACCAAAAGGGTTTGAAGACCCTAAATTTCCAAATCATGTCTATAAGTTAGATAAGGCCTTATATGGGTTGAAACAAGCCCCTTGGGTGTGGTATGATAGGCTTATTACCTTTCTTCTTGAGAATGACTTTCAAAGGGATAGTGTGGACAAGATCTTATTTATAAAACATACTAAGTCTCACATCCTAGTTGCTCAAATTTTTGTTGATGATATTGCGTTTGCATCTACATCTGAATCTCTTGTGAAATATTTCTCGAATTGCATGACACATGAATTTGAAATGAGCATGATGGGGGAATTATCATTTTTCTTGGGGCTTCAAATTAGGCCGCAACCATCGGGTATGTTTGTTTCCCAGACCAAGTATGCCAAAAACCTTGTGTCCAAGTTCAGTCTAGAGTCGGCCAAACATGTACGAACTCCCATGAGCATGAGCATTCACTTCTCTAAAGACTCCTCTGGCACTGATGTTGATCCTACCCTTTATAGAAGTATGATAGGTAGTCTATTGTACCTCACAGCCAGTCGGCCTAACATTGCATTTAGTGTAGGTGTGTGTGCCCGTTACCAAGCCTATCCTAAAGAGTTTCATTTTCTAGCCGTCAAACGTATTACCAAGTATGTTAGTGGGACTTTGGGGTATGGGATTTGGTTCTCATCCAGCACCACAACAGACATCACTGGCTTTTCTAACGCCGATTAGGCAGGGTGTGTTGATGATCGCAAAAGCACATCCAAAATGTGTTTTTACCTTGGGAATAATCTGGTTGTGTAGCATAGCAAAAAGCAAATGCCATCTCTTTGTCGATCGCTGAGGCTAAATATATTGCTGTTGGGAGTTGTTGTGCTCAAATGATCTGGATGAAACAAATGCTTCATGATTATGGGATAGACTAGAACACTCTCACTCTTTTCTGTGACAACACTAGTGCCGTCAATATCTCCAAAAATCCGGTCCAACACTCTTGCACTAAACATATTGACATTCGTCACCATTTCATTAGAGAACTAGTTGAGGAGGGCCTTGCTGTTCTTGAACATGTACCCATTGAACATCAAAGAGCTGATATTTTTACAAAACCCCTTGATCTTCTTAAGTTTGAGTTCCTTAGAAAGACCTTGGGCGTAGTGCTCATAAACTAGAGTATGACTTGATACATGAGTGATCATGTGTGATTGTCTTTTTGTGTGCTTGGATGTTATAATCTCATTATCATTGGTACTTGTCATCTTTGCACATAGATTTACTTGAACACATCTCATGCTGCTTGTAAGGTTTTGTGTGTACTTGTCATTGGTGCATTTTGAATGTACATGCTCAATACCTTCGTGATCTCATTATGTACACATCCTTGAGTTAAATTGTTGCAATGGTTTCTGCATAAATGATCAAATTTCTCTATGGACTACTAGCATTGGTGACTTATGCATTACTAAAGGAATTGACCTATACTAGTATATCATGGGTGATGTTGAGACTCTTAACCATTTACTATAGTTTTTCATCTCCACGGTTTTGCCCTCAGTTTTTTGTAGTCAAGGCATGAGGTAAAGGCTACCTCAGAGGCACCAACGAGGCCATCATTTGTTTTTCCATGCTTCACTGGTTTGGTTTCCATACTCTTGAGCGTAAAAGTCGCCTGTGAGTACACAAAAGAAAGCAAGAAAAGTTCACCAAAAAAAAAAAAAAAAAACTGACTCTTTGATTAAAGGGGAGCCTCTGCTTTTACTCAACAAATATCCCTTGTTTTCTAATGGTTTGATTTTTCTCAATCGGGTTCAGACTCTCTTGCCGGAGGTCCAAACATCCGATCACTATTAGGATTAACTCTAGCGATTAAGCCACTCAAGGATTGCACACACACACACACATAATATGTGAGCTCTCATGTTTGTCATCAAGATGTGCATTCATATGCTACCTATGTTCATCAATATATGCTTACCTGACTTGCTCATAATATTCTGTTTATGTTGTCTATTTTGCAAGATTATGACCTTCACAATGTGTAGGTTATCTTGTCTTAGTAATCCATCATTGCCATCGTACTAATCCCTGTTTCACGTGCTACTTGGTTGTATGAGTGTTTTTTAATGCTCAGTAGGTCGTTTTGAGACTCTTGCAAGCCTTTTGGATTTTTTCATACCACTCGAGCAAAGTATCTTGCGCTTGAGTGGTAATTGCCTCCTTCCAGAGGGTTCCATTTACTGAGAGAGTGTTTTTTACACTCAAGCACTAAAAGCTTGGCTCAAGCGATAGGACGCGTTTAAGTAAGTTCGGTCGAGCGACCATCTATTCGCTAGAGCGGTCTACACAGTTTTAAGTTCTAAAACCTGTCCTTTCAGTTTTTTTCCCCCCCAAATCCAGTGGCTTCTCTCTCCTAGGGAAATTTCATCCCCTTTCTTCATGCGCTCAAGTGAAGGACAATTTCAAGTGGTTTTTGTGCATTATCATCATTTTTTGGTAAGTTCTTCTTGTGTCCAAGCTTTATTTTTCATTTCCCCCCCCCCCCCAATTTTCTCTTCTTGTCTTGAGTTAATTTCTCTCTAAGGGTTTTTATTGTTCTTTATTTTTTTTTTTGTTGCCTTGGGTGGTCTCAGTTTTTGTTTCTCTTGGTTTGTGGGTTTTAACTACTCCAGATTTTCAAAGTGGTGATTTGCTAATTTTTCTAGGGTTTCAATTTAGTTTATGTGTTAGGTCTTAAGGTTGCATTATTTTGCACATTCTGTCATACATGGGTTTTTTTATGCCAGTGTAGTTGAATTTTCCATCTTTCTCATGATGTATTTGTGTTTTTTTTTTTCTTTTTTTTCTTTTTTCCCTTTTGGTCCTTAATTACTAATGATGGTATTTGTGTTTGATATTAGGGTGCTAGTTAATTGGAACTTCATTGTGGTTGTTCTCTCTTGATTGTTTTTCCCTGTGTTGTCGGGGTTTTAGTCATGGTCGAATCATCTAAACGCCGAAAGTCTACTGTGTCTCAACCCACCAACAACACTGAGAAATTCCAGTCTAAAGAGAAGCCAAGTTATTTAGAGACTTTTATGAGTCTAGGATAGTTCACCTAGAGCGTAATGTCCAACCCAATACATTTGAGTCCATCCATATTCAACCTGTTTTTGAACCTTTGGATGGGGACAAGGTGCTTTCTTTCTTGGGGAGTCAAAACCTAGATTGGGTTAGAGAATTCTACTGTAATATTCACGCAGTTGATGATATCGGTCCTTCCTTTTGTACTTGGGTTCAGTCCAAGGCCATTAAAATTGACCAAGACAAGATCCGTGACTTGCTAGGGATTTCACCGGTTAGAAATTGCATTATCCCTCTCTTGGATTTCCCACCTGTGATTTCATTGAAATAGCGTCTGATTTGTGTGGTATACCAAAAGTTTGGGTCAAAGGGGCCTTGATCAAACAATATGAGTTTCTTCCTCGATTTAGGCTTCTTAACCTGATTGTGTGTGCCAATCTAATTGTTACATCATAATTCTGATATTACCCAATACCAAGGGTATGTCCTATACTGTATAGACCGCCAACTGCCCTTTGATCTTGTTACCCTCATCATTCAAAAAATGGTCACAATTTTTGGGGGTAAAAACTCCAACCTCAAATGATGATGAGTTTGCAACCCCTATCAAACCCTTTACCAAAAGGACTGTCCCCCAAAGTCAGGCCTATGTCAAAGGGGAGTCATCTAGGGCAAGTACTTCTGATGCAGGTGAGGACACATTGGCCGAGAAGGCTAAGCTTGATGCAGCGATTGTTAGTGAAGATGAGCATGAGGTCCGTCCACGGATTATTCAGGGCCAGCTACATCAGTTTGAGCATGCCATGATTGAGCGCCTAGACCGGATTGATGCTTGGATTGATGTTTTTGCTAGCCGCCTCGGCCGTATTGAGCACACTGTTGATCAGTCATCCTTACAGCTTGCTCAGATCCTATCTCTTCTACAGATGCAGTAGCCTCCACCGCCGCCATCTTAGTGATTTATTGTGCTTTTCTCTCTATGGACATGCTATGGTTTTATATTTGTTCTCTTAGTCTTTTGTGTTTCTTCTTTCTGCCTTGTTTTGTTCTGTCTTTGTTTTCTATCTCTTGGACATTCTCTTAACAGTTTTGTGCAGCTTTGTCTTTCCCGGACAAAAAGGTGGAGTAATAGTGCATGAGTTCAATATTTCATTCCGTTTAAATAATTACAATGACAGTGAGTTAGTGTAATTTCTCCAATACCAAGGAATAATATGTATTAAACCTAAATCTCAGAGAGTATAAGTGTAATTCAGGTACCCTAATTATATTCATATTTTGTAATTAATCTCCTATCAACTAAAAACAAGGAAATTTTTTTTTTTTTTATATATAAAAAATGAGTGCAAAATGTTGATTGCATGCCGCCAATAGAACTTGCAAAGGTGCAATAATATAAAGATTGAAACCTACAAAGCCGATGGTGGACAGAGGACCACTGAATTGGGGTCTATTCCATACCACATTGGACCAAAGGCATCATTTCAATGCTTGCATGTCAATTTAAATTTCAAACCCTCAGGGTGGCCCTTTTTTAGGGTTGTGTTACACACGAATATAATGGAAACCTAATTTTAAAATCACTTTAAAATATAATCAAAATCGTTACTTAACTTGAGGCACAATCAGATACTATTATTTTGTGTCTTGTCCGAGTTAAACTTTTTTAACTTGACAATAAATGAATCTTACTACTATTTCAAGTAGTAATTAATATCAATATTTCATGTCGTAACTAACATCATATTATTATATAACGTACAATAATTTTGTTGATTTTTTAAAGTTATTAGATCAGACACTCATATTTCATTTGAAACGACATAACAAGTTCAACTCATTGCTAAGAGATAACCAGGATTTTAAACGAATTTCATCATTTAGGCTTCTGAATTTTGAAATTTACACTTTTAAAAAGATATTGAATGTTAATTTCGGTGTCCAAACAAATTCGATTTTAGTCATGTTTTTTATATAGAAAACTTTCTTTTACATTCTAGATTTTAGATTTGAGATTTTTTTTTTTTTCTTTTTTGGATTTTATATAATTTTGGCTTAATTTAATAGAATGGATTGGAGCTATTTAGTTTTTTTTTTTTTTTTTTTTGAAGCTATCCAATTATTTTGAGTAATAAAATTTCAGAAAAATTGTTTTCTTTTTATATTGTTCCCTTTTTTTTTTCATACACTTCTCTACATCACTCTTTTAGAAAAAAAAAATTAAAAAATTAAAAAAAAAATATGAACTAAACTTTGTTTTATTACCAAAATAACCCTAAGTTTCATTTATAGCATTCTTCATATGTTCTTAAGTTTAAATAACGATTACGTAATAGGTTGTACTCATCACATAACTCTTCTATTCATTGTTAAATAGGTGTGTCATGTAATCAAATCTTTTGTTAAATAGGTGTATGTCATGTAATTAGATCTTTAAAATTGGATCAGTAAGGGTCTTGTTGGACAACTTTCAATTTTAATTAAAAAATTAAATTATTATTATAAATTATCATATTATTTTTTATTTTTTTATATATTTTTTTTATAAAATATTAAAATAATATATTTTCAATCGAAGCTTAAATTGTACTATCATCAAACCGTTTAAACTGAAGCACCACAATGATATGATCCATTCATGATATGGTCAAACCAACCCATGTCGCAATGCGTGCAGTCAAACAAAGTGATTCTATACATTGGGCTAAGCCTAATCTCCCACCATTAGGATTCCAGTATAGATAGATATACACCAACTGTAACACTTTCGACTCCTGGTGCGACTGTTGGGGAGTGAGATGCTCGATAATTTAATGGTTTCTTTTGGAGATTTCGTTTTATATTTTGATCAAAATTTAAACTCGTTTGTGGTGTGTGATTAAATTTTACTAGTGTCTTGATAGTGGATTCATTTTTATAAGTTGAGTTAAATCAAACTGACAACCGATTAATTCTAGGCCTGATTCTATGAATACAATGATGACACCTCATAGCATCTTTTTTTTTTTATTCAAAAAAAACTGTAACACTTGCACATAACACTAATCTCATAAGCCTATTTTGAAAAGATAATTAAAAATTAATTTTTTTATTTTTTAAAAAAAATAAAAAAATAATATAATCTAAAATGAATTAAAAGATCACTATCAACCCTTTTTTTTTTTTTTTAATCCAAAACAGCCCCATAGTCTCCTATGTCAAATGAAGCCAGAGCAGAGAGTGTCCCAAAAGCTTTCAGATGATTAGGAACCAAATGATTATACCTACCAAACCATTTGATCATTTTATATTGTTTTGTGATATATAATAACAAACTTTTGAATCCAACAGCATTATCACATGGTCCCCCAAAAACCAAATGTAAATAGTATTGTGATCTCAAATGATTGCATCATTGAGTCATAGCATAGCATGTGGGTTAGACCTTTGGAATTAGGATCAATTGGAAGGAAAATTCTACAATGCAATCTTATTATAAAATTATGTAATTTTTTATAAATCTATGTAAATAATCTCATAAAAAATTGTATAAACTGAATATAAATTCACGTAAATTTACAAAATCACATGTCTTTGATAGGGCTGCGTAGAAAAGAAGAATTCATGTAGCCGACCCTATTTGATGAGACTTAAGGCTTAGTTTGGTTTGGTTTACAAAATCATGTAAATTTTCATCAATTGGAGAGGAATTGTTAGGCTTTTTAGGATCATTTTTTAATGACCATAATCACATTTTGTAAGACATGTCAAGAATAACATATGTATCAAAAATTAGGTTACTCGTGTGTCTCTAGTAGACTGTTGATACTTAAGTCCAAAGCTCTAGTCCACCCCATATGCAAAACTGGACCAAATAATAACTTGATAAACTATGAAAATCGGCCATGAGATTATGTGGCTTGCCAAAGTAATTACACGTCTCCTAAGAATTTTATGTTGATTGTGTGTCTAACTAATATTCAGAGCTAACTTAATATATGGCCTTAATAAGAAAGAAATGATGGACAAATTACAACATATCATTGACCGAACACATGAATACATTGTGCTTCTTACCTGCTAGATAACTTCTGGGCTCACAAGCCATCAGGGGAGGAAAGTGGGATCTTCTTGTGTCCCTTGAGAAAGCCCATCTCGGATACAATAAAAAATTAGATATTGGTTAATCTATAATAATATCATTTTTGTCATAAAAAAATGAACTAGGAAGTATGATTTTAAAAATAAGTTATCAAATTTTTTAAACATAATCAGCTTGTTTGGTTTCCTAACTTAAGATTCACTTTTCAGAAAATTAAAAATTTTTTGTTTTTGTGTTTTTACTGAATTTCTTTTAATATTTTAAGCAATTTTTTTAATTTTTAGATATACTTAACATAAATATATTTAAAAAGTATAATATCTATGAAAAAATCTTTAAAAAATTCACTAAATACCAAAAATATAAAAATACATATATATATATATGAAAATTCAGTATATTTTTCATATTCTTGTGTATTTATTAATTTTTTAAAATATTTTTTTACAAATATTTAAATTTTTAGATACATTTAAGTAAGATGCATCTAAAAAAATAATAAATTGTTTAAAATTTTAAAAATATTCATTACAAACAAAAAAATACGAAAAATAAAAAAAAACTCAATTTCTAGAAAATTGAAACCGAACATAATAAATATGATTGGATCAATTAAATTTTTTATAAAATAAACTATTGAGATCATTATATTCACACTTTATTTCCTACACTAACATATATATAGTTCACGGGAATGCTCTTTTCTTTGTTCTCTCTGCCTCAACTACACTGATTCAATCCTTAATGTTGCCTCAGAAAATATAATAGTAGTTGATTGAGGTTTATTTTAATGGAATTTAATTGCAACTTTTCTTTTCCTTGCATTTTTTATGAATCCATTATTTTGTGTTCTTATTTATGTTAATTTGTTACTATATTTTTTTAAGTACACATAAAGTAATCACATAATCCGACACAATAGTGTGAGACCTAATAAAAAAAAAAACGAGACCACAATTTTTGTATTAATAATTTTCTTTTTTTAATAATTAATTTGCTATGTATATATGTAACTATCTGTACACAATTATGGGTGTAACTCAGGCAGGTTTGAGGGGGTTAGAAGGTTATCCAAGCCCAACCTAAGTTGTGCTGAGATCTGCCCAGGCCCGTCCAAGTCCGAATTGTAACCCGAGGTTACCTACCCAAGCCGGATCCGAGTTAAACCCGAATTGCCCAAATTGCCCGAATTGTATTTTTTTTTTTTTTTTTCAACTACATTATTAAATTATTAAAAATTGACTCTATTTACATTTTTTTTATATGTAGAAAATCATTAATACCATCAAAACAAATAATTTAAGAGAGATATCGCTATAGTAGTCTTTATAATTTATGAGTAAAAATTTTAAAAAAAAAAGAAGTAAGATTTTATGTTATTTGTATATATAATATATATTCAATATGATTTAATAATCTAAATTACTTTAATATCATGTAATGGTTAATAATTTATATATATATATATATAATATTTTTATATATCTATATATAATTTGGACTTCGGGTTGTTTGATGTTTTTGCCTAAATCCGTCCAAATTTAATTCGGACTTCTGAATTTTTACCTAAACCCGTACCAAATTTAAAAATATCTTATCCAAATCTTAAAAAAATTCAAGCTAAGTTCAGAATGTTCAGATTGAGCCTGCCCAAATTACACCCTATACACAACCCACTCATGTACAAGCAGACAGTGAGGCCCATAGGCTTGTCCCCCTTGCTTTGTATTACCTTCCCTTTCATTTAAGACCTCATCAAAGATATTGTTGTCTCTTTGGAGGTACCTCCAATGATATAAATCAAGCTCCTATGGCTTTTAAAAATTAAAGTTCAAATTGAAAGCTGGTATCCATGATGGTCTTGAAGACTTTTGTGTCAAGTATATATAGGGATTCAATTAAAATTTTAATTTCTTCCAGTGTGTTAGTAAAATGAATCGCAAATTTTAATCCGCGAGCAATTGATTTGTTAATTTTATCAATTAATTCACTCAACTTAGCCCGCTCACCTTTTCAAATGGCACGAGTTTGTTTGAGTCAGCATGGAGTGGTGTGGGTAGTTTTTTACACACCCCTAATATTTTTACATGACCCCCAGCACCCCCACTGGGGGTCTCATGCATTTCCGTATTTGCATGAGACCCCCAGTGGGGGTGCTGGGGGTCATGCTTGATTGGTCAAAAAAAACAATTTTTTCTTTTTCTTTTTTTTTTTTTTGTTTTCATCCATTGCCAACCCCCCACGTGGAGGTGGGGGTGCTGGGGGTGCTTTCCTGCTGGGGGTCTCCAGCAGGACTCTTCCGAATATTATGGACACGACTAGAAAATTTATGGGTTTTATCACATGGTTCATTTCAATAATTTGAGTTTATCATTATCTATAATAAAAATAAAAAATAATAATAAAATCAAATTGATCTACAAATTGTAGCTATATAATTTTATTAAACTATCTGTAAAAAATAAATAAATGATTTATTTTCGAAATTTTAAATTTTTTTTTAACAAATATGATGTAATCATATCGTTACGATTATCAGATTATAATTTTTTTTTTTTCCCACAACTGATCTATACATAAAAAATTACAAAATAAACGACTTTGATTATTATAATGGAAGCTATATAGGAACCACTGACCCAACTAGAAAAATGAAGCAATTGCAGTTTGGAAAGTATTGGGCTCAGAAAGTCTTGCCGACATAGTCCCAAAAAAAAATTCAAAAAATCATAATTAAAATTTAAAATTTAATTCCTCTTATATTTTAATATAAATTTATTAATAAAGATAATATGTATTAAATTCTAAAATAAATATTTTTTTTTCATAATACATCATAATCACATTCTTTATTTTCTTTCCTAAATTTCAATTGTTTTATCTTCTTCTTCTTCCTTACTTCAAACTTCCAAACCACCACACTAAAACTCTCCATTATCATCAACATCATTGTTTCTTATCCTTGCTAATAGAAGAAAATTTGAATAAAATCAAATAATAATAAATAGATGAGAATAATAATAAAACTTGTTTTTTGAAACAACTCATTAAAGAAAATATAAGTAGGGCAAGCTTCACTTTACTCCCCCATGATTTGGACCAGGTGCAAATTACCCCCTTGACGTTCGAATATCACCACAGAACCTCCCTGTGGTTAATGGGGTGACATGCACAGTTAACACCGTTAACATCAGAAGTAAAAAGACTATTTTACCATTGTATATATAACTTTTGTTTAACATTTCTCATTCAATAGGTGTGCATTTGGGAAGAGCAAGAGATAGAAGAATCAATGGTGGACATCAGAATCAATGGCAAACATATTCATTCAGTTCATACCAGAAAGATTGACACAGTAAATCAAAGCCAGTCTTTAAGAGGTTTTACATTGAACACTTGCAACCTAATTTAAGAATGAGCTCAAGAAAGAAAGGAAGGAAGAAAAAAAAAAAAAAACTGTAGATTTAAGAATTTTTTTTCTTACTCTCTCTCTCTCTCTCTCTCTCTCACAGTAGTCTACCTTACCTGTTGATTTGAATTCGGATGCCGATCACGGCCGCGGTCATGGGAGGGAGAGAGAGAGAGAGAGAGAGACCGGAAATACTGTTTTTGGTGGATTTGGCTGAGAAACTTATTTTTTGATTTGTGGTTTTTAATGATGTTCATTTAGAGAATGGAATCTTGGAATTTGTGGAAATGGGTTTTCGAACGAAATGTCAGTTTTATCTTTAGCTGGATCTTCATTGAAATCAAAGAAGATTATATATACATATATATAGCTACAGATTATATACATATAGCTACAGTTTTATTCGTGTATCATATTCCCAACATATATATACATATATATAGTTGTAGATTATATATATACATTAACTTTTTATAGAAATTATGCTGTTTAAATTAATTTAGGTTTTTGTTTTAGGTTTTTGGGGGTTTTTATTTTTCTCCATTTCAGCTCAAATATGAAGATCACAAATATATATATATATATATATATATGAATTTGTGTATATGATTGAAGAAATAGAGAGAGATGTGTTGTGTTTTGAAAAATGAAGAAAAAAGGGCTACTTTGGAAATTAGTGATGAAAATGAGGGCATTTTAGTCATTTGGGTGGTTTGGAATGATCTAAATAAGGCCAAGTTTGGCAAGTTGCCAAAAAGCCAAAAAATTACTCAAAAAGTTAAAAAGTTATCACTATTCACTAAAAGTCAAAAATTACGGCTACACAACTCCCAATCCTAATTTTCTCCTACACAATAATTTATACAATTTTTTAATACACATTTTTCCATAAAAAGTCAAAAAGTTAACCCAAACATCCATATTTTTTTCCTTAATTTTTTAGTCCAAAAAGTGCACTTATTTAGGACACCCCAAACAACCCCTAAGTGCACTTTTTGACTTTTTACAAAAAGATGTGCAAAAAAGTAGAGAGGTGATATGATGAAAAAAAGATAAAAAGATGGATTATTTAGGGGATGCCAGACCACCCCTTAATTCGGCTGAAAAATCATCTTTCCATGCGTAATTGCACATACTCACGTGTACTGTACAGCCTGTTAGAATCAATGGAAAAAATAACTGTGCACATCACCCCATTAACCACAGGGGGTTATGTGGTGATATTCGAGGTCAGGGGGTAATCCGCATTCGACTCAAACCATAGGCGGACAAAGTGAAGTTTGCCCCATACAAGTATTCCCATAAATATTAAAATACAATTGTGGGGACATAATTTTTGAATGACAACATGTGGCCGAGGTGTCACCGAAGTGCCAACCGAGGTGCCACGTATCCTGGTCATGACGCCGAGATCATCTCGGCTAGGCCGAGGTTATCTGCGAAGAGACCGGAATCCGGGATAAGCGGATAAGGGACAAGAGTCCTAGAATGAGAGAGGACTCCAGTTTGGATAAAGATAAGACTCTTAGAGAGTTTATCCCAATCCTACTAGAGTCCAAGATTAACAGTAATCCTAAGTCCATTGAAGCTAGGCTTCTATTGGGATTAGGTAAGTGTTGGCTATAAAAGAGAAGCACCCCCATGGGTCTAAGGTATGCTTTTTATGCTCTGAAAAGTGAGTTAAGCACTTTTACTATCTTTGAGAGATAACTGACTTGATCGTCGGAGTGTCCTCGGGTAAACGAACCACCGCCGGAATCTCTTCTTTTTGTGGCGGGTCGTTTGGGCTTAATCTATTCTGCTAGTGTTCTCCAACTGAGTGCTTGATTGGCAGTGTGGTCAAAAACTGACACACACAATTTGGCGCCGTCTGTGGGAAAGAAATGAGAATAGATGGCCAACGACGGACAGAAAGAGAAGGTTGGGGACGACACCCCTACTGGGAGCGAGAAACACATTGTCCTTGACATCGAAAAAGACAACTGCAACGAAGAGACTCGTGATAAGAATCACGGAGAAAAGGACGTCGGCCAAGAGGGCGACGTACCGAAGAAATCGGACCGGAGCAGGTATTATAACGAGGACGACCTCCAGGTATGGAAAGATAGATGCCTGTGGAGAGACGACGAGATGAAGGGAATGGCGGACAAATTGGCGGACCAGCAAACGGTCGTCAATTTCATGATGCAGAACAACGTCATGCAGCCACCATTCCCTTTACAAGATACGCCGACTCCAGCGGCCAAGAAAGATGCCCAGAAAGGGGGGCAGAACACAATTCCTGCAGTCCCTCAGCACGACAAGGCAAAGGGGCATTCTTACCGGCCTTCACAGGAGGTCGGGCATGGAGAATCAAGGAGAGAAGAATCTCAAAAGACACGTCGAACCAAAGAAGACTGCACCAAAGAACATCGGGATGTTCAAGGAAAAGAACTCTGTTTCGATACAACCAGTGGAGGGAGGTCCAAAAGGACTCACAATGACACTGGAAGTAGTGTACCAAAGAGGCTGAAATTCGGAGATAGCCGAGCTCCTAGACGAACCAAGGAGGATCTGAGGGATTACCTCCAGAGAAAGCGACAAGATGCCGATATGACCTCTCCGGTCAAGCCGAGAACACCGTTCTTGGTAGAGTTGGACAAATTTGAGGCCCCGAAAAGGTTCCACATGCCGAGGTTCCAGATATACGACGGTAAGTCGGACTCGAACTTTCACGTCGGCTTGTACCTGAACTCGATGGCATTATACACCAGGAATAAGCCGTTGCTCTGCATGGTGTTCCCCTCGTCCTCTGGGGAATTCGCATCGGACTGGTTTCACAAGTTGCCGAAAGGAACTGTGAAAACCTGGGAGGGCCTGGCCGAGATGTTCATGGCTAGGTTTGTGACAAACAAACTACAGCCATTAAGGGTGGACTCCCTGATGGCCCTGAAAATCAGTGAGGATGAAAGCCTTAGGGCTTATGCCAAGAGGTATTACGAGGTGTTCAACCGAATACCAGGATGCAACTAAGAGGTGGCGATCGTGTCCTTTAAGAACGGCCTGAAAGATGACTGTCTGCTTAGAAAATCACTAGCAAAGACACTGCCAAAGAGCATGGAGGAACTCATGGCCAGAATTGAGAAATATGCAAGGGCTGAGGAAGACACGCGGGGCAGAGGGTTGGAGAATGATGCTTGGGAGTTGGAATTTACAAGCTAAGGTTGGTTTAACACTTGTTGAAATTTTAAAAATTTACAAGTTGAAGTTAAACCGATGTCATGTTTAACACTTGTTGAAATTTTAAAAATTTACAAGTTGAAATTAAACTGAGGACATGTTTAACACTTATTGAAATTTTAAAAATTTACAAGTTGAAGTTAAACCGATATCATGTTTAACACTTGTTGAAATTTTAAAAATTTACAAGTTGAAGTTAAACTGAGGTAAATTTACAAGTTGAAATTAAACCGAGGTCATGTTTAACACTTGTTGAAATTTTAAAAATTTACAAGTTGAAGTTAAACCGAGATCATGTTTAACACTTGTTAAAATTTTAAGAAAAATTTACAAGTTGAAGTTAAACCGGGGTCATGATTAAAGGAAGTGTAAATTATAGTATAATACGCAGCGGATGATTAATTTCAAAGCCATACCTTTTAGCAGAGTTTGAAGTGAAGGATCTCGTGGGTAAATCACGTGCTTCCAGAAAGTGAACAACCAACCCAGTAGGGAAGTGATATTACAAAATGAATATCACACACACAAGTCACAGTGCAAAATGGCTTGATCGTTGTTTTTGGGAGAGAGTCAGTATATGGGAAAAAAACATAAAACATACGTTGTTTTTCTGATTAACCATATCCCATATTATATCAGATATATAAGATATCTATATCATCTATCCATATCAGTTGATATGATAGATATAGATATCCTGAGTGGTTATCCAAATAGGTTTTGAATTAAAATTCAAACTTATTTGGATAAGGTTCAAAAGGTTCAAAGGGTCATGCCACATGGGCGCCCAATTTCTAACATCTCCCACTCAATCTCCCCAAAAATGAACAATCTCGTACTAGCCAATGCACCGTGCGACCGCTGAGGACACCTGCATGTGGGAGCTCTATACTAGAAACTCAATATGAGTCAGCATAGAGACATCAACCCAAAATGAACAGAAATAGTGTCTCATGTACCCAGACCCATCTAGCTACATCAGTCCAAAAACATCTCTAATCCCTTAAAGAGCATGTTTGACTCTCCTAGGTCCCATATTATATTCACACCCAATCAGCATCGTATAAAGAGCGATGTGAGTTGTCGACAGTGAATATAGAGTAGAGATGTAGAACTAGATGATCTTCCCTTCACCCTCATATCATTCAATTTGAAATTGACCGCTTTCCTAGTAATGTCCCTTAAAGCTGAATCATACATGACCGCAGGCAACATACCAAAGTAGCTAAACATCAACTCCTCATCTTATGACATAGTCAAAGGTCACAAAAGGCACAAAGTGAAGTCATTTAGGGAAAAAATGACTTTTAGGACTCACAAGGTGAAGAAGCAGGGATCCATTCTTTCACCTCGCTAATGGGTCAATAAGCACATGCAGTACGAATGCATGTTATAGTGGAGTAACTCTTCCAAAGAGTGATGTTAAACTCACACACCATACAGATCTTAGTCTAGTCGCTCTTAAGCGCACAAGTCGCTTCCTAACGTCTAACTCGAATTCTCTACTTGCTCGCCTCGCAAGCATCAAATGAGATCTCGCATCTGGCTATCCATAACAGGCACATCATGGAAAAATGGGTACTCTCATATCCATGGTCGGTCTCTAACAAGACCTCATCTTGGCTCCAACCAAGGCGACATAGCTAGTGGATAATTTTGGCTTCTCTATTTGCTCCAAATACAATAAGCCACTAGTCTCATCCTTACTCGCTACCTAGCGCTAAGGGCGATTGCTCGTGTGAGTGAGCCAATCTTGCCTGCTAACATCAATTTAATTATTTTGTGTATGCTAATTCACAAACCATTGCAAAAAATAGTAAACATAAATGTGTAATATAAACAAATATGAATACTAATGGCAAAAATATCCCAAAAAATATGAGTTCAACTGAATACACATAAATATATCACCACTTACGTAGTTCTAAAGCCCTAACATGAGTAAGATAAACATCTCTAGCAATGGACTTAGTCAAAGGGTCCGCAAACATGTGACTCGTAGGGATGTGCTCCAAGATCACTTCTTTCTGCGCCACAATGTCTCTGATAAAGTTGAACCTCACATCAATGTGTTTGGTTCTGCCGTGGTATTTAGGATCCTTAGCGTAAGCGAGTGCAGCCATGCTGTCACAATGGATAGTCACAGGGTCTGAAGTGTGTGTGACAACATCCAAATGCTGAAGGAATCTCCTCAACCAAATGGCTTCCTGAACGGTAGATGAACAAGCCACAAACTCAGCCTCCATAGTCGATAAGGCGATACAGGATTGCTTCTTACTGCTCCAAGAAATAGCACCATCGCTAAGCATGAAAGCATATCCTGAAGTAGACTTACGCTCATCTAAGTCTCCTCCCCAGTCAGCATCACAATAGCCAACCAGATGTAGATCTGAACTTTGGTAGCAAAGTGTGTAATCTGCAGTCCCTCTAAGATATCGTAATATCCTCTTAACTACTCTCCAATGAGCTGGTCCTGGGTTGGATTGGTAACGACTCACCAATCCGACTGCATAACAAATGTCAGGATGCGTACACATCATAGAATACATCAAGCTTCCAACAGCATTTGCATAGGGAACACGGGCCATCTTTTCATTCTCTTCTTGAGTTTTAGGACCCATATCAAGGCTTAGGCTCTCGCCTTTCGCAACAGGAGTGTCAATGAGTTTGCAGCTCTGCATCTGGAATCGCTCTAGGATAGTCTTAATGTAAGTCTCTTGAGACAAACCAAGAAGTCTCCTAGAGCGATCCCTAAGGATCTTAACACCGAGCACATAGCTCGCCTCACCCATGTCCTTCATCTCAAATGTAGAGAACAACCACATTTTAGTGGCGACAATCATCTCCTTGTCATTTCCAGCCAATAATATGTCATCTACATATAATGACAATATCAGAAAAATGTCCTTGGACCGCTTAACGTACACACAGTGATCTTCATCAATCATCGTAAACCCATTAGAAACAATGGCTCGATGAAATCTCAGATTCCACTGTCTGGATGATTACTTTAAGCCATAAATAGATCGTTGAAGCTTGCAAACTTTGCGCTCCTGACCTACTGCCACAAAGCCTTCTGGTTAATCTATATAAATCTCTTCATCCAATTCTCCATTGAGAAATGCAGTCTTAACGTCCATCTGATATAGCTCTAAGTCCAACTGAGCTACTATGGCCAAGCGAATAGAGGCAAACCTTACAACTGGTGAAAAAGTTTCCTCATAGTCCACACCCTCTCGTTGGGTGTAACCTTTCGCCACTTTCTATGGAACCATCTGCTTTGCGCTTGATTTTGAGAACCTATTTGTTCCCAATAGTCTTGCGCCCTGGCGGCAAATCAACCAAGTCCCATACATGATTTTTCTTCATAGACTCTTTTCTTCATCCATTACAGTACTCCATTCTTTACTAGCAGGGGATGTGAAAGCCTCTTTGAGATTCTTAGGCTCCATCTCATCACTCGGAGCAATCATGAATGTTTCCCCTTCAATCTCAAAACAACGACGGGGTATAGCTCCACGTTTGCTTCAACGTAGTTGAGAATCCTGAGAATCCTCATCCATTGGATCTAATCCATGGGCAGGTAGATCGTTCCCACTGTCCCTAGGAGCTTGAGGGATTATCTCCTCATTCTCTACTAGGCTACTAGGTGCGCCTTCAAGTAGATCCTCCATCTCATAGAGTTCTACTTCTCTAGTTACCTCACCTCTGCTAGGGAAATCCTCCTCTAGGAAATCCACATCTCGTGACTTAATTTCAGTCACACTTCCATCCGGATGCTCCCCAACAAACACATAGCCCTTAGAATGCTCACTATAGCGAATGAAGATACACTTCTTTCCTCTAGGGCCCAACTTCCCAAACTTATAAGAAGCGTTGTGTATGTAAGCTGCCGAACCCCAAGGCTGCAAATTGCCTAAATCAGGCTTTTTTTCAATCCACATCTCATATGGGGTGAAAGGAACTGATTTGGAGAGCATACGGTTAAGGACGTAGGCAGCAGTCAACAAAGCATCTCCCCAATAACAAATTGGAAGATTAGCTTGCCCCATCATTGATCTAACCATGTCAAGCAATGTGCGATTCCTTCTCTCCGCTACACCATTTTGCTGCGGAGTCTTAGGAATTGTCAATTGCCTGATGACTTCTTTTTCCTCA
This sequence comes from Camellia granthamiana, assembly GCA_036172215.1. NCBI lineage: Eukaryota > Viridiplantae > Streptophyta > Magnoliopsida > Ericales > Theaceae > Camellia > Camellia granthamiana. Next base: position 32,007,840 of record CM069904.1, on the reverse strand, counting down.
CAGAGCACTTTGAATTGCTCAGATAGATACTCACATCCTCGGTCAATCCTTAGAGCCTTAATGTTCTTGTCTAATTGATTCTCAACCTCATTAACATACCGTCTAAAGCAATCCAATGCTTCTGACTTGTGAGAAATCAAATAGACATGACCAAAACGCGTGCAATCATCTATAAATGTGATGAAATAAGGGGCTCCATGCCTTGCCCTCATATTCATTGGTCCACATATATCAGAATGAATAAGTTGTAATGGGATAGATGCCCTTATGGCTTTCCCAAATGGTTTCCTTGTTGCCTTACCAGCAAGACAGTGCTCACAAGTAGGCAAAGTGACTCTAGCAAGTGGGCCTAAAAGACCTTCTCTAGCCAATCTAGTCATCCTGTCTTGCCCTATGTGGCCTAATCTAGCATGCCATCTCATAAAATCATTATCACTAAAAGATGCAATATTCGAAACAGAGCCATTGGCATTTTTATTATAACTAGAATCATCCACATCCAAAACTAAAAAACCATCTGAAAGATAACCAAAACCATAAAAAATTGTTCCCAAATAAATGCTAACACCATTATTCTCAAAACAAAAGCTAAAACCAAGGCTCATCATGCTAATAACTGAAACTAAGTTTCGTCGAATATCCGGAGCATAAAGAACATCATGAAGATACAAGGTGCGCCCTCGTCGCATTTCCAGCTTGTATGTGCCAATGCCAAGCACCTCCACACTGGTCTCGTTCCCCATGTAAACTTTTCTGCTCCTAGCAGGTACTCGGCGATACTCAACGAACCGTACTCTGTCCCTCGCGATGTGGTCTGTTGCTCTAGAGTCTACAACCCAAAAATGAAGAGAATGAGCAATTAATGCTTGACTAGACACAAAGCATTGAATGCGAGAAATTAAGTAAGGGAGTACCTTCTTCTACTCAGGGCAATCCCGAGCGAAGTGTCCTTCTTTGTTATAGTTAAAGCACGTCAATTTAGCATTTACCTTCTTGCCACCTCTCTTGCCCCTACGCTTGAAATTTCTAGCGCCATTGGGCTTTAGCGCAGCTGTTGCTTGCTTCTTAGGGGCACCTTTTGCTTTTCCACGTTTGAACTGAGAAGTCCTACGTGAGCTCGACTCAACCACCATAGCAGAACCATCAGACTTAGCCGCCTCAAGGCGCTTAGCCTTGTAGACACCCCGTTTTTTACCGTCCTCAAGACTTGGTTGTGCTTGCAGGTACACCCAACAACTAGTTCGATTGCTCGTCGGGTATGCGACTTTCGCGGCGGAACATCACAGGTTTGAGCTTTCCAAACCCTGTATCCTTTCTGCCCCATTCTTGGACCATTACTTGGTCCTTTCAGAATGATTTTCTTGGTGCACTGCCGACCATGGTCTGGCACTGCCAGCCATGCCTTTGTTGCTGCCGACCACTGATGAAGCCTGCCAGCCATCAGTGAGCCACTGCCAGCCACCACTGATGGCTGGCAGAACCCCTATCTCAGCTAGTTTCACTCCAAATCTTTTGAGCCAGCTGGAATCCTTTCATCTCCCCTCCATACACGTGTATGGAGGGATGAAGCTCTTGCCAAGTTTCTTGAAGAAGCTTTGCATTGTTTTCCCTATATATAAGGAGAGGCCCTCTCTCTTTAGCAGAGGTTCAGCCATTTTAGAAGAGATATAGCTCTCTCTCTCTATATATATATATTTCTTACTCTCTCTCTATATTGTTGTGGTTTAGTCCATTTTTCTTGCACTTTTACACTACAACACATAGAGATACACCACCACCATTGGACTGAGGTTTTTGGGAAGGTTACTTGAGCTCTAAAAGTGAGTTTTTGGCCCCTGAGGTTGCTGGTTTCGAAGTTGGTCTTCAAGGATGAGTATTTTCCCTTTTTTAGCACTTTTTTGTATCTCATTTTGGCCATCCTTGCATATTTTTTTAGGCCTTTCTTTCAACTGAAAAAAGTCTTGTATTTAAGTGTTTTTGAAGTTTGTTTAAGGCCTTTTGGCTGTTGAGGGTCTTCAGCCCTCTTGTTGGCCTTGTTTGGCCTTGTTTTGAGCCATGCCTTAAGGCCCTCGAGGTAGTCTTGGTTTGGCCTTTTAGCCACTGAAATCCAGTGGATTTTCAGTGATAGGAATGTGGTTTTGAGGTCTCAAATCAGAGGGGGTGACCCCCTCTCTTTTGATTTTTGTTTGCTTGCATTTTTGGCCTTCTAAAGGAGCATGCCTCTCTGTACTTTTGAGGCTTGGTTCAGGCCTTTTTTTGTGACTTTTAGGACCTTCCTTGGCTCTGTCCATGGCTGGTTTGGTCATATTTTGTATGCTTCATACATGTGTAGTGTAATCCCATGTGTGGCTCATCAAAGTGGCATGTCTTTCGTGCATGTGTTGGCTCCATTTCAGTAGGTTTTTGGTGATGTTTTACCATGCCTTAGATCTTTTTTAGGTTGTTTTTGTCACTCCATGCATGTATAAGACACTTGTAGTGTAAATCACCAAAACTAGTTTCATATGCTTCATGCTTTGACATGTCATTCTAGCTTATGTTGAGTCCATTTCAACATGTTTTTGGTGATATTTTTCCATGTCATGACTCTGTCTATAGCTGGTTTGGTCATCCTTTGCATGCTCCATATACTTGTAGAACAAATCTTGCTTACTAGCTTTATGTGCATGATGTTTTGACTCATCATTCTAGCATGTTTTGGCTTTGCTCCAGCATGATTTTATTCTTATTTTGGGCTTCTCTAGGACTATTTTTGGCTTCCATGGCCATATCACTTATGTTTTGTATAGCTATAGTGTAAATGCTCAGGCTAGCCTTGGGTTTTGAGGCCCCTACCATGCCATACATGTGATGTTTGCATGCTTTGCCATCATTCTAAATGTTATTTCAGTCCATGAAATGTGGTCATACACTTGCATTTGACATGCTTTTAATGCCTTGGAGCCTTGGCTCTTTATGCCTCATGAATGGATCATTGTGCATGCCATTAAGCCTAGGCCTTTGGATCATCATATCAATGCATTTTTGGTCTTGTTATACCATGATGTAACTCTGTTTTATGCTGTCCAAGTCATGCCATGTTTGGTTTCAATAGGTGTAGTGCATTGCCTCTTTTGTAGCCTTGCATGCTCCATGTTTTTGGTCTTGTTTGGACCTGCCTTGGGACTGTTTTAAGTTCCCTTATCCCTTTGGAGCTTGCTTTGTATGGCCATGGCTTAAGTCCCTTTGCTAGTTCTTAGCTTTTGAGCTTCATGCATGCCATGCTTGTGTTGTGTGTGTGATTTGGCATCATTCCTAACATCATTTCAGAGTATGTAGTATTGTCATACTTGCATGCTTTTCACTCCTTAAGTGTGCTTAAGAGTTACATCTTTATGCCTTAATTCTTGGGCCCATTGGCATGTATACTTGTCTAGCATTTTGTACAATCAATTGAGCACCTCTTGGCCACTGATTTGGGCATGGCTGAGGTCTGCCCACATTGGTTTGAGTCCATCTTTTGCATGTTGTTGCATGCTTGTCACCTTGCATGTGTTGTATGCTTGCATGTTTGCATGTTGTTACATGCTTAGCCATTTTTGCATGTTATTGCATACTTGTTATATCACATGTTGTTGCATGCCATTAGCCTTGTTAGGTTGTTCATATTGCATTGCATGTTTGCTTGCTTGAGTCGCATGTTTGCCATGCTTGTGTTGCATTGTTGTTTGGATTAAGTGTTAATCCGAGCACGAGGAACGAGGAGCGTTTCATACTTCAAGTGATGAAACGTGTCTCAATTCTCGGTCACCGACGCTCTTGATGATCCATGATAGAGTTTTAGGCTTTATGTATTTATTTGTGCATTCATTTCATATTGATTTGCACAAGTTGGATCTTTGGCCATCATGCATCGAGATGCGTGATTGATGGTCGTGGATCTGACTATGCCTCTCCCTTGATGTTTCAAGATGATATGGGGTGGCATAGTGCATACATACCCTTGGGAGACCCTCCATTTCCTCTATTTTGTGCTCTGCTGCAGCTCGGTGTCACAGCACATCAATGGCTGGCAATGCCCTACAGATGGCCGGCAGTGCATTGTTGATGGCCGGTATTGTACCATCCTTGGCCGGCAGGTGGTCGGCAGCATCTCCTCATGGCCGACAGGCCACTAGTGCATTCCCCAGCAGTGTTTTGATAAGTTTCAACAACAAGCACTGGAAGACACCTTGCCAGCAAAGCCTCAAAAGAGCAACCAGAAGGCGTTTCGAGGCGAGAAACCGAATGCGAGCATGCATACTCTCCTTTTTCAAACAAAGCCGGAGCAGCTTTGTTTGTTGTTTTTCATTTGTAGTTAATTAATTAATTTGTTAATTAATTAAGTTTTGTAATAATTAGTTGTAGCTAGTTATTCAATTCGGTTTTGTAATAATTAATCAGCTTGTTAGTTAGTTAATTAGTTGGCATGTATTATTTATTCGGACCCTCCTTCGAGAGGGCGAATTTTGTAATAAGTATGCGTGTGTGTGTGCATGTCTTCCAACTCCACGTCTTTCTCCCTTTTACTTACCTGCTTTTGATGGTTAGTTCTAGGCCATTTTCAATTAGCATACTTATGCTCGCATGTTTGCATCATTCATCTACATTGCATGCACCGGGCTCGGCACATCATACTAACTGCATCGTATTTCAATTCCAAGTTGAATACATGTATTAATTATCATATCTCATATGTCATCTTAGAATAGCCGAGCCTATTTCTAGTTGCATTTTGTATGTGTTGCATTAGCCATGTTAACATGAACTAGGATCATGCATTGATTTCTAACTAGTTCTTTGTTTTGGCTCGGAGTACTCGGTGAGTGTTTTATGCTTTAGCATATTGCATGTGTGCTATTGATTGCCATGAAAACATGCTTGCCATGAGGCTAATTGCTTATATGATATAAACTGCCTGAATGCTTGTGGGTGAAGGTTGGATTGCTTGAATTGGAACAATTCATTGAAATCCGCATTTTAGCCTACTTGCGAGTAGCAAACTTCAAACAATTTTCCAAACAAAACGGATATGTGATACTTTGTTCCAAATTAGGCGATCTAGTCTATACTTGTTTGTTGTGCGCATCACATAGTAATTCTAGCTAATTAACCGGAATAAGAACGCGTGTGTTTTCAAAAACAAGATATCATATTTAGTAGTGGCCGATATTTGATTGGGCGAGCGGGGGTGCTCATAGATGACCTTCCCCAATCGTATCCAAGTTCCCGAGCCGAGGCAACTTTGGTGAGGACAAACACATGGCCTTAGGCAACGAGTCAGGGTTTCGTAAATTCCCCCAAAATAAATATTTAGGTAGCGACTCTGTATCTGGCAAAGCAGTCCATGTTTGGCACTTCTTTCTTAAAAATCAGTTTTCCAAAACGATTTACCGGATTTGGACTCTTTGGTGATTTATCAATCTCACATTGCACATTGTGAGATCAGATTAAGAACCGTGATAATTTGAGTCCGAACTGTAGCATGAGGCCCAAGGGCGTGTCTACAAGCCTCTAGCTCCAAATGACGCGATATGTCTTCGAATGTTTTCACACTCTGATTATACATCATGTTCTGCTTCATCTGCTCCCAAGAATTTGGCAGAGAGCGAATCACAACTTGTACTTGCTGCTCTTGAGTCAAATTGTGCCCAGCAGCCGCAAGCTCACGTATCATAGCTGACATGACCCTCTCAAATGTTGCTTTATCGAATGATGCGCCCTTTTCTGATAGGAGTCAAACTTCATAGTCAGCCCATGTAGCTTTGCCAAAGAGGTAATATCAAACTTTTGCTTGAGAGCGTCCCACATCTCAAATGCAGTCGGGCAATGCTCAAACTCACTAATCAAGTCGTTGTGCATGCTACTCAACATAGTAAAGCGCGCACACCGATCTTTGTTACGCCAAGTCTGAAAGACTTCAAGATCACGATGATGTTGAGCTGTATTGTCCTGCTTTGGCTCAACCATCACTTGTTCAAGTGTGGTCAACACTTCTTGCTCATTGAGGAGGTATTGGATCTTACGGCGCCATATATCATAATTGTCGCCATCCGATTTCTCTCCCTTAGTTAAGTCTGCCACCACTGTCTTAGCAGCCATTTCTACATACAGAGTAAACAAATGCGCAGGGGATATTAATGATAGCAACACAAAAAATTATTTTGCAGCAAAAAAACCTAAATTAAATAATGATAATATTACACATGTCTCAAGATCGAAAATTTGCTATGCTTATAATCATCTCTTGCACCTCTAGTGATAATTATCAAAATTTAATTTAATTTAATTCCATGCACACAAAAAAAAACAATCAATCTCCCACTACTTATGGCATATACAAAGTATGATAAATTCCATACAATAGTATCTTAATATAAATTTACAAATAACTCATGCTATATTCATTTAATAATGGAATTCAAATAAATAAATAAAAAAAACTAATCATGCTTCTTTAATTGCAACATATTACAAACCCTAAAAAAAATGATGTATTCAATATTCAGATTATGTCATAATAAAATGTACATCATTCTGAAATTTTCTGGAATTTTTCTGAAATTTTCTGGAATTCTAAATAACTAATAAACACACATAAAATTAGAAATAAAAAATTCCAGAATCTGATAAACTGAAAAAATTATACCAATAAATAGTAAAACATTTCAAAAGTCTACAATAAAAATTTCAATCCCAGAAAATTATTTATGCAATACCAGAAGCATTTTAAAGCATAAATAATGAACTATTATCACAGAAAAAATACTTTTTATTTTCATAAAATTTTCAAAATTTTACAAAATATGAAAAATTTAATTCTGAGTCTAACAGTACCAACCACGCATAAAACAAATCTATAACGAATTAATTATGACCATTTAACGCGATTCAAAATTTAAAACAAAACAAACAGAGCCTTAGTACCAGCAACCAAGCCGCAGAGGAAAAACGGCGCAGCTCAGCGCACAGCGCGCGAGTGCACAGCGCGGCTGACACACGCATGATGGCGCGTGGAGGCACGTCGGAAGCGCGTCTGGCGCGTGGCAGCGCGTGGAAGCCGCTCACAGCGTCAGGTGGTGCGTGCGGCCCACGCGCCGCCTTCCAGTGTGTTTTTTGGTCCAATATCAATACTGACGGAATCCATTTTCCAAAATAAATACATTTATGTTATTAAAAATGACATTAATGAACATGAAAAAAGAGGTATTTTATGCTCTTAATCTAATGAGAGTAGATATCTTCCTCCTTTATAAACATTCATGTATATAATGTGTACATATATATACAAAAATATACACATGATTAAAGAAAAGACAAAAATACCAATTCAGGCTCTGATACCAATGTAAATCATAGTATAATACGTAGCGGATGATTAATTTCAAAGCCATACCTTTTAGCAGAGTCTGAAGTGAAGGATCTCGTGGGTAAATCACGTGCTTCCAGAAAGTGAACAACCAACCCAGCAGTGGAGTGATATTACAAAATCAATATCACCCACACAAGTCACAGTGCAAAATGGCTTGATCGTTGTTTTTGGGAGAGAGTCAGTATATGGGAAAAAAACATAAAACATACGTTGTTTTTCTGATTAACCATATCCCATATCATATCAAATATATAAGATATCTATATCATCTATCCATATCAGTTGATAAATCTGGTTTTCAGTTCGTCTTAATCAGCCACAAGATCAGTCTAGGTTTATTCACCAGGTTTTAGTCACCCACTTTCATCCTCTGTCCAGAGTAAGTCCTTAGGGATAGGCAGTGTTGGACATTTCGAATAGGGTCTGTACTCAAACCTCTTTGGTCTGTGATAACCTGACCAGAATAGGTCTGTATTAAGGCATCTGCAAAACTGATTAATTAACAAGAACAATGAATCGATTATTTAGAAGTAACTCATCAGTCAGTTCTAGGTCAACAACGTTGCCCTCAATACCTAATCAAGGATTAGTCATAAATGAAGAAGATGTTGAAATACAAAATGATCACATTAATACAGGATGGAATATACCAAAATTGCAAATTAAAGAAATTTATAAAACTACTTTTTTACAAAATGTTTTTAAAGTTGCCTTACATGTTCAAACCATTGAACAAGTATATGCTTTAGAAAAACCTCGAGAAACTTGCCAATTATTTGATGCTAAATTAATTAAAAGACATTTGAATAATGGTTACAATTTTATGCATATTGGTCTCATTCAAGTTGGAGTTAATCCCTTAACAATTGTAGGTAAAAATACCTCTGTTTTATTATGTTTACGAGATGCTCGTTTTCTTAATTACAATGACAGTTTAATGGGTATGATGGAAACTAGTCTTCATAAAGGTCCAGTACATTTTAATTGTTTCCCTAATTTTACGCTTAGTTTACGCGATCCGCATATTTTAGATGCTTTAACATTAAATATTCAATTACATGGTTCATTTACCAACATGAAAGAAAAAGTTCATAATATTGCTTTAATATATCGTGTCCACTATAAATGCATGCAAACTAATTTAAATGTTCATGCTTTACATAAAAGTCCCAAAGATAAAACTCTTTTAATTCAAAGTAGTAGTAGTAATGAATCACATATTAATATACCACAAATGATTGAATGGAAAAATGTTGATTTACCTGATCAGTGGGTTACTGTCAATGAAAATTACAAACATAATCAACAACAATCCTCAGAACAAGATATCCAAGATATTCAACAATACAATGATGGTTCTGTTCGAATTAAATTTAACCGTAGCCAATCCTCTAGACATAGTACATCTAGTGTCCCTACTGAAATTGAAACTGAAGATGAAATCTTCAATACTCCATTATTTCGCAAAAACAGTCAACTTCATCTTGGCCAAACTGCAACTAGTAAATTAAAAGGCATTGATAACACTACTTCCTCTCAAATCAGTAAACCTATTTATTCTGCCCACACACATTTACCTGAAGAAGAAATTGCTTCTAATAATTCTCCTACTCAAACTGATTTTGAAGAATTTACACCACCTATCAATCCTCAATTAATGACAATCAAAAAAGAATTCACTCCTAATCTTGATAAATTACTTATTGAATTTAAATCCCCTAAAAATAGAACTCAACGACATGCTTACTATGCTCAATATACTTCTGCTCAAATGTCTACAATTTCCAGACAATGGTATGGTTTTATGATTGAATATGGTTTTGAATTACCTTTATTAGAGTATGTTGATAAATATTACAAACAACTTAATACAATCACAAAATATAAATGGAAAACTTCTGACACTACTTCTGTTAGTTCTAGTCATCCTCCTCTAGAGAAAATACTACTTACTCAACAAGGTTCTGAAATTCCTGCGTCACCTTTTAAGTTACCTGGTACTGATAATGAAATTAAAAAAGTCATTGAACAAAATAATTATACTAATCAATGTTTAAGTACTATTGGTAAACAATTAGACAAGATAGAAACCAATTTAGAATCTATTTACACTACATCCACAACACAACCTCTAGAGTCACCTTTACTTAATTTACCCAGTAATCGTTCTAAACGAACCAGTTTAGTCACTAATGACCAATCTACCGTTAAAGCTATTGAAAAACTATTTACCAAACTAACTACATCTGATAATGCTTCACCCTCTAAAGATAAAGCTCTTGCTGTATTAAATCAACAATTTCATACTGAAACTACTTCCACCCCATCTGACACTGATAATGACATAAATCAATTAGCTCAACAATTCCAATCCTCTCATCTTACTAAGATACATTATCCCAAAGTTAATCCTCAAACCACCAAAAATTGGTATTCTCGACCTACTCCTCCCAATCTTCAATTCGAAGAAACTAATCTTAATAATCAATTTTCTGTTTCTGCCAAAAAATTATACGAATGGAATATTGATGGCCTTAGTGAAGATCAAATTCTCCAAAAACTCAATCATTTATCTATGGTCTCAAATAGTTACCTATCTAATTATCCTCAATATTCTCAATCTGAAATTGTTACTTTAATTACTTCTGGTTTCACTGGTATGCTTAAATCTTGGTGGGAAAAGTATTTAACTGAAGAACAACGAGACTCCATAATTCATGCTAATCAAACCGATGAAAATGGTTTCCCTATTTTTGATGAAAACATTGGATGTTGTCACCCTGATGGTATTAATGCATTAATTTATACTATTGTTCGACATTTTATTGGTACTCCTACTAATATTTATTCTCGCATACATGATCAACTTAGTAATCTTACTTGTCCAACCTTAAGTGATTTTCGATGGTATAAAGATGTATTTACCTCTAGAGTTATGCTAAGAGAAGATTGTACTAAATCATTTTGGAAAGAAAAATTTATTAATGGATTACCCAGCTTATTTGCTCACAAGATTCGAGATGTACTTAGCCAACCCACTGGTGTTATTGAATATGATAATCTAACTTATGGTGATATAATTAGCACTATTCAAAAAGAAGGATTAAAAATGTGTATTGATCTCAAACTTAGTCAAAAAGCCACTAAAGATAAACATAAAGCTAAATATGAATTAGGAAATTTCTGTGAACAATATGGTTTACCTCCTGTTGCACCCTCTCGTAGGAAATCACATAAATACTCTAAACATAAAAATAAATCCAAATATTATAATAAATACAAAAAGCCTTATTCACCTTCCAAATCCGATGATAAATTCTATACCAAACCCAAGAAGAAACATCATAAGTCTAAATCATATCCGAAATCTAATAAAGATATTACCTGCTATAATTGCGGTCAAAAAGGTCATTATGCTAATAAATGTAAAGAAAAACAAAAACTAAAAGATAGAGTTAACCAACTCCAAATTAATGAAGAATCAAAAATTCAGTTATTTGAAATCTTTCAATTAAATCAATCCGATAATGATTCCTCTTCTGTTCCTCCATCTACATCTAATTCCCCTTCCAATAGTGACCATTCTGATTCTAATAATCAAATTACCTTAGGATGTAATGTTGTTTGTTGTAAACCAGTTAAAAAAATTTCTGTTCTTACCAAACATACTCAAGAAGAATCTGCTTTAATTGACTTAATTAGTAAATTAGACGATCCTAATTTAAAACAACAATATATTGATAAATTAAAAGCTTTATTACTTCAATCGGATACTAAACCTAAGTTTAATAAACCCATTATTAGTTTATCTAAGACCTTAGAAAAATTTAAAAATAAAACTAAAGAAATTACACTTCAAGATTTACAATCTGAAATCAACCAAATTAAACAAACTATCCGTGATCTTCATAATAAAGATAAAAAATTAGAAGATGAAATTATTACTTTAAAACTTAATCAAAGTTTGACTAATTTCCAACCTAATCCACATACATCACCTCACGAATCTGAACATAATTCTGACCCTGATTCTGATCATACTAATCCAGCCAAACTTATATTTGATAATCGCCCTCAACCTACTAACATTGAAGACAAACGATTAAACTTACTCAATAAAATCTATATGCAAAAATGGTATTCCAAAATTAAAATTATTGTCGAAGATTTTGAATTAGAGTTAGTTGCTTTAATTGATACTGGTGCTGATTTAAATTGAATTCAAGAAGGATTACTTCCTACTAAATATTATGAAAAATGTCAAGAGAAATTAACCTCTGCCAATGGTAGTAAAATGCATATCAAATATAAATTACCCAAAGTCCATGTTTGCCAAAATAATGTTTGTTTTAAAACCACATTTGTTTTAGTTAAAAATATGACTAATAGAATTATTTTAGGCACACCATTCATATCTTTGTTATATCCTTTTACCACTTCTAGTGAAGGAATAACTACTCATGTTTTAGGACAACCTGTCACATTTAAATTCTTATTTCCACCTGAAATGTTAGAATTAAATCAATTACAAGATTGTTCTATTTCTCATACTATTAATAGATTAACCCGACACATTAATTTTCTTAAAGAAGAAATTAATTATAAAAGAATTGACCAACAGTTAACTGACCCAATTCTCATTTCTCAAATTAGTGATTTTAAATTAAAACTTGAATCAACTATTTTTTCATCTTTACCTACTGCATTTTGGCATAGGAAAAAGCATGTAGTTACTTTACCATATATTAAGAATTTTAATGAACGACAAATACCTACTAAATCTCGACCTATTCAAATGAATCATGAACTATTAGAAATGTGTAAAAAAGAAATTAATGAATTATTAAAAAATAGAATTATCAGTCCTAGTAAATCCCCATGGTCTTGTCCTGCTTTTTATGTCAACAAAAATGCTGAATTAGAACGAGGTGTTCCTCGCTTGGTTATTAATTACAAACCCTTAAATGCGGTTCTAGAATGGATTAGATATCCTATTCCCAATAAAAAAGATTTAATTAAACGACTTAGTCAAGCTCTTATTTTTAGCAAATTTGATTTAAAAAGTGGTTTTTGGCAAATTCAAATTCATCCTAAAGATCGATACAAAACTACTTTTAATACACCTTTTGGTCAATATGAATGGAATGTCATGCCATTTGGTTTAAAAAATGCTCCTAGTGAATTTCAAAACATAATGAATGACATATTTAATCATTTTAGCCATTTTTCAATTGTTTACATTGATGATATATTAATTTTTTCAAAATCCATTAGTGAACATTGGAAACACTTAACTGCATTCTTTTATACAATTAAAAGTCATGGTTTAGTCATTTCTGCTCCTAAAATTAAATTGTTTCAAACTAAAGTTAGGTTTTTAGGTTACGACATTCACCATAATACTATTCTGCCAATTAGTCGCTCCATTGAATTTGCTTCCAAATTTCCTGATGAAATTCTTGATAAAACCCAATTACAAAGGTTCTTAGGTTCCCTTAATTACATTGCTGAGTTCTATAAAGACCTTAGGAAAATCTGTCAACCTTTGTTTGATAGGTTAAAGGATAATCCTCCTCCTTGGTCTCCTACTCACACTGCCATTGTTCAACAAGTTAAACAATATGTTAAGACTCTTCCTTGTCTTGGTATTCCTACTGAGAATTCATTCAAAATTATTCAAACTGATGCTTCTGATATTGGTTATGGTGGTATTCTTCTTCAAAAAATCACTCCTCAATCTTCTGAACAAATTGTTCGTTATCATTCTGGTGTCTGGAATAAAGCACAATTAAATTATAGTACTATTAAAAAAGAAATTTTGTCCACTGTTTTGTGTATTCAAAAATTTCAAGATGATATTTTAAATCAAAAATTTTTACTTCGTGTTGATTGCAAATCTGCTAAATATGTTTTGGAAAAAGATGTTCAAAATCTTGCCAGTAAACAAATTTTTGCCCGTTGGCAATCTATTTTAAGTATTTTTGATTTTGATATTACTTATAAACCTGGTTGTCAAAATTCCCTTCCTGATTTTCTCACCCGGGAATTTTTACAGGGGGGTAAGGGATGAGTGCTACTCCACATATTCCATATTTAAAAACCCAAATTACCCATTACCAAACCCTGATCCACCAAGTTAACCACCGTATTAACCGTCTCAAATCAGCCCGACCAACTACTAAAAGAGCCCAATACATCAATTACCATCAGATTAAAGCCCGTCGTACTCTGCGACATGATTATTACAATCATTTACATTATTACCAAAATTATCTTGATCTTCTTTCTGGTTGTTAATCTTTGTTACTAATCATTGTTTCTTGTTTAAACAGATGTCTCGCCCAAGGCCTCCTTCCAGGGCTTTGGTCCCATCCTCCAGTAAACCTAACCAACTCATTGTCCCTCCTCCTTTGGAATCAATCACCCAATCTCATTCACTTGAAATGGTTAACCGTTATCACACTCTTGGTCATATTTATCGACCTGATTACTCATCTGCATTGGCTTCTGATCCTTTTGCCTCCAGCCAATCTGTTTCAGTTACTCCACTCCCAATTAACCAAGTCAGACCATCCCGGACCGAGTATACCAAATCACATGTTACTAACCTATTCTACAAAGAACCTAGTCACCCAAAGAATCAAACCATCAATGACATTGCTAAATTCCATTTTGGCTCTGGATGCCATTTCATCCTTTCACATCCAGAGAAAACACTTTCCTATTATAAAGACATTCTGCTCCATTACCATTCTATTTTGATCAAACCAATCCAGGATCGAGTTTATGCTTACAAGATCCTGTATCATTCAATTTATATTCACAACATTGTATCCTTAGCTGAATGGGGTCCTCCTAATCAGCTTCGAGATCTCCCTGGTCACTCCATTCAATATAACTACCATGATTACATTGATGCCTGGTTCAAGATTTTCTTGTACCAAAATGAAACCTTTAGTCATTCCTGGTTCATATCCTTTGATCAAAAGTTTAAATCCGAATTACCAACCTGGTTTCTGAGATGGTGGACTCACTACGGTGCTATTTCAGATATCCTTCCTAGTCCCCTCAGTGACATAATTAATTATTTTGCCTCTGTGTACCCATTCACTGCTCATCAACGACAATTTCCTTTATTGCTCATTTTCATATCCAAATACAAAATTCCATGGATATTTAAATGGCATTATGGGATTGATGATAACGTAATCACCCGTCAACACACAGTCAAATGGTGGGCTAAGTATAATGTGCCCAGAATTCTTGAAATTGTTCAAGAGGAATTCCCACTTGATCAATGTGCTCCAACTCCTGCTATTGCTCAAAACCAGCAGAACCCAACTGTTGCAACAATCAGCCAAGGAAGTCAGCCCAGTCTTCTTCCAATCAATCTTGGAAGCCCCTCATCTAGTGGTTCCAAGCCCAGGTCAAGCAAGCCCATTAATAAATCCAAGTCCAAAGTTGTTGCTGCTCAGCCGGCCCAATCCAAGTCCAAATCAAAGTCCCAAGTGCAAGCAAAGCCCATTTCACCTCCTACTCAGCCTAAAGTCAAATCCAAGATTAAACCCAAGTCATCTAGAGAAGAAATGCTCCAGTTAGCCCGCCAACTTGTGGATCAAGCTCAAGCCCAATCAACCGATACAGACAGTGCAGATAAAGGTTCAGAAAGTGTACACTCTTCTGAAGAATCAACTAATCAATTTTCTGGTCCAGAGTTTCAAGATGCTCAGGACCCATTTGCCTAATCAACATAGGATTCCCTATAAATACAAATTAGCTTCAATCAATACTCTTCTGAGAAAAGCTGCTAATTTGTATCTATATTGATTCCTATATTCACATGTTCCACCGAAAGTAATGAATAGTAAAAGTTACTATTCACTTTTACTGTTCACTTTCACTATTCATCCAGTCAACTTTTGTCTAAAGCTGCTCAACTATTCACCCGTGTTTCTGCTCCACCGAAAGCATCCGACAGCATCTTCTTCACCCCATGCGCTGCCAACTGCTTTCATCAATAATCGAAGTCACAAGATTACTGTATCTTCTTTTAGTCACATGTTTACTGTATTTTTCTTTTCTATATATTGCAAGCAATTAGAACTCAGTCGGCACTCTTCAATTTTTAGAAATCTATATTCTGAAAAACCAGAGAGCTTTGAGTGAGAATTACCCCTTCCTGTTTGTAACTCAATTAAGATCCTTGCAGTTGCTACAATTGTAATTGTAAGTTATTTTCTGCATATTAATTTTAATTTATGTATTTAAGTTTTATTGATTATTTTTGGTTTAAGTGCTTCCAGTTCTGTATTCATATATTCTTCATCTTTGATTTCGTAATTCATATTCTTCATCTGCGTGCTATTTCCGCGTCAAAATATAGATATCCTGAGTGGTTATCCAAATAGGTTTTGAATTCAAATTCAAACTGTGTGAGTGATTTTCTGACCACACTGCCAACTCAGTAATCAGCTGGAGAGTACTTGCAGAATAGATGACACCTGGTTGACCTGCAATAGAAAGAGAAGATTCCGGCGGTGGTTCGTCCACCCGGGGGCACTCCGATGATCAAGTCAGTATATCTCTCAAAGATAATCAATTGTGCTTAACTCACTATTTAGAGTATAAATTGCATACCTTAGACCCATTGGGGGTGCCTTTCTTTTATAGTTAACTCAGTCTTAGTCCCCATAGAAGCCTAGCTCTAATGGACTCAAGATTACTGTTAATCTTGGACTCCCAGTAGGATTGGGATAAACTCCCTAAGAGTCTTATCCTTACCCAACTGAAGTCTTCCCCCATTCTAGGACTCTTGTGCCTTATCCGCTTATCTCGGATTTCGATATCTTCGGAGATAACCTCGGCCTTGCTGAGATCACCTCGGCATCAAGACCAAGACACGTGGCACCTCGGCTGACACGTCGGCGTCACCTTGGCCACGTGTTGGTACTCAGAAAATATATCCCCACAACTGCCCCCTAGGTTCTATCACCTCGGCATTCTGAGGTGATGGAACCTATATCGGTGCTTCTTGCCAGAACATCGGCTTCAGTTGAGATCATCATTATGGGCCGACATGTCTTCTTAAAGATCAAGAACTCCAAGAGCTTCTTCACACGTACGAGCTATTATACATAATAACTCAACCGTTTAAGCCACGTGTCTTTCCCTTACTGGATCGTACTTGTTACGCGTTTGTAAGTTAACTTCTGCTTGCATGCGCCGTCTGACAGATCCGTCATTCTAGGTTCATTAATTCTATTTTGTTGCAGTTTCAAGTTTTAACAAACTTTTTCCCCCTTTCCTTATTTTTTCACTTTTCTCCGTCATTTCTGAGGCTTTCTCTCTCTCTAGCTTTTTCTTCCAAATCCTCGATTGTTCAAGCTTCTAAAGCTCTACAACTTGCTCCGTTCTCCTCCTCCTGCGAGGTTCTTGCTAATCTTTTCTGCAGCTGTCGTTCGTCTGACTTCGGCGAACTCAATACCAGCTTCTTTTCTTCGGTGAGTTTACTGTTTCTCCCATTTTCAATTTTTGATGCTCTTCATTACTCGTTGCCATTATTGCTTTGTTCAAACATTCAATTTGTGAATCATATATCTGAACGTGATTATTTCACAACTTTGCTCTTGCTCATGTCTTGAATATACGTACTGCTCACAATTTTTCTGCACTTTCGCTACTGTTCTTGACCTGTTACACCTATCTTGTGTTTCTTGATGTTCCTTCACTATTCTTGACTCTGAATCGCATTACCTGTTTCTGTTTTCCAGATTCGTGCCTTCAATCTTCATCTCCATAGCTTTTAGGTTTGGGACTTGTTTGTAGAACCTATTCTAGAAAAAACTAAAACGATTGTGTATTCTTAGGCTTTAGCCGAGGTCAATTAAACCCTTTAGAAAACATACCCTTTTGAAATCCAACCCCTCCAGTTAAGCCGATATCATGGGTATGTGGAAGCATAAGGTAGACACCCCATCCAAGTTAGAGTACTTTAGGCGAGAGCTTGACATCCCGGCCGACGTCCATCTGAGATTGGCTGGGGAGGATGACTCCATTATGCCTACAACTGATTCTATGCCCTTCCCTGTAGTAGCCTTCATTGAGTGCAGACTTCGACTCCCACTCAACACCCTTTTTCGTGAGATACTTCACTACTATAAGTTGAACCCGATGCAAACAAGAAAACGCTAGGATTACCTTTGCTGATATCCAATACTGCTACACCATGTGTGGCCTCAAAAAGGATACGGGCTACGTTTACTACCTTAAGCCGAGATCCACAAAGTACAAAGTTGTCGCCGACCTCCCTGACTCCAACAAGGGAGCTGGGGATAACTATTTCATTACCTCGAGGAACTGGGAGTTCGCTCCAGACGAGGACCTCCATCTCTACCCTCTTCCTCGATCAGTTTTTGTAGAGGGCAATGGTAAGAGCCTTGTGTTCATACTAACTTGTTTTTAAAGTCTTCAATACTTTATTTGTTTCTAACGTCTGTTTTTCTTGCAGCTCTCCCTCAGCCACCAAAGGGCTTCCGTTAGTCTTTCTTTCCCAGCAAAGACTTGAGGAAACTTTTGGATCTGCCAGTCCACAAACGGAAGGCCCCTCTTCTACTTAATTTCATTCCTACGTACAAGTCAGCTCTTCCCGACGTCCCCAAGAAGAAGAAAAAGAAGAGTCTGTCTCCTCCTTCCGCCACAACTCCTCAAGCTACCTCTACATCTCGGCAAGATCAAGGATCAACTTCTGATCCAGCCGAGCAGCCGTCAACCTCGGCTCCTTATCTGATCCCAATATCCCAGCGCCAACGTCGGCGACGAACTATTTTTTTTGCCGAGATGGGCCGCCAAAAAACAATCGCTAAGGATCTTTTGGCCAACATTCCATCCTCTGTTGAGGCTCAACCAGCTCCAACCCAACCTCCAAAGTCAAAGCAAAAAAGGATAAAGAAGGCTCAGCCAAAGGCAAAGGTGACTCAGGTTGACACTGAGGACACCTTGCCGATCTCCAAACTAGCTGAGAGCGATAAGTCCCACTCTGCCGTGGAGAAGAGGCCTGCCGAGGCCCAATCATCCGAGTCTACCAGATCAAAGAGGCCAAAGTCGTCCACCACAACCACCTCGGGGTCTTTAAAGCACGATGCCCCCTGGGCCCCCCAAATCACACTGGAAGATAAGCCAGTTATGGCCAGCGATAGTGCCAATGACATTAATGTCGGCGTTGCCCTTAGTACCACTCTACTTCTTCACGGCGATCTCGACTGAAACGCCGAGTTAAGTGAATATGAGAACTATGCTCTGATGCTTCAGCGCTCCGTTCAAGTAAGTGTCTTTATTTGGTCGTTTTTCTTTCTTTCTTTTGTATACTGTAGAAAATTTTGTAATAACCTCTGCTCGGTTTTTATTTTTTCTCAGGCGATCCAGCATGCCCATTCTTTCTCAGTACAATCTTTCGAGAACCGAGAGAAGCTAGCCGAGAAGAAGAGGGAGGTCTCCAATCTTCAGAAGACTAATAAAAACTTGCAATCAAAGATGAAGACTTTGGAGGATCAAGCCGAGGCTGCTATCAAAGCTCAAACTGACGACGAAGAAAATGCGGAATCTGCTGAGACCATCAAGAAGGTTCTTGAGGCCGAAAATAAAGATGCTGAGGAGAAAACGGCCCAGGCCCAAAAAGAACTTCAGGATGCTCCGGCAACAAAAGAGGCCGAAGTCAAGGCCGCCAATGAGAAAGCATATGCTGAGGGGGTGGCCGATGTCACGGCGGACTATGAAAAGCAAGTGAAGCAGGCATGCAACAAGGATTTCACCCTTGGTTGGATGTCTCTTCTAAAAAAGCTTGATGTCCCCGAGGACTCGCCCCTCAAGAACGCCGACGTCATTCCTCTTCCATTTCCTCCAACTCCAAGTCAATCCGACGACGAATCTGAGTCTGAGGAGGAGACCTTGGTGAGGAAATCAAAAGAGGCTGCTAGGACCAAGTCCCCTTCTCTAAATGAGAAAGTCCTGGACTTGACTCAAGATGAGGAAGGTGATGAAGTTCCCAAAGATGCTACAGTTGAGAAGGCATCAGCCGACGTGACTCTTGCCGACAAGAGCCTTGATGAAAGCCTTCAAGAAATTGATGCCGAACTTGCGGCGGAAAAGGTTGTCGAGGTGTTTTCCCAATAGTCGTCCAAACTTCAGACCCAACCATCTGTTGTTACCGAAGAGTCTTTACTTTGATGTGTTTTTCCTTTGTATTTTGTACTTTTGTTCTTCTCTTTTTTGGAACAATTAGTAAGTTTTGGCCGACGTGCCTTCTTTTGAATGTTAATACAACTTTCCTTCTCTGAATGCTTGTATCTTTGTCTTCTCTTTACGGTGAATTCTGTTGTTACCTTCTTCGTGCCAGCCTGCACATCTAAGCTTACTGCGCCCAGTGGCCATGTCGGCGTTCCATTGAACCCGACCATTAGACCGTTAGATTGTTCCATATCGTCTGGGTGAAGGCCCAGCTCCTTATAACATCTGACATACATGATGTCACAAGAGCTGCCTTGGTCAATCAAGATGCGCTTCACTTGGCATTCTCCAACCTGGAGGGATACTACCAAGGCATCGTTATGTGGATGCTGCACCATCTCAAGGTCGGCTTCTGTAAAGGATACTACTAGTCCCTGGCACTCCTCTGCCCGATGTCTCTTCTCCCCGACTTGGTAGACATGCTGCAAGTGCTTTACCCTTTGAGTCTCTCCCCTTATTTCGTTCTCTTTGACCTTCGAGTGAATTACATTAATTACTCGAGGTTCTCCTGCTTGAGGTTGCTGTGCTGGGAGAGGTAGAGCCGCTGGTGCCTGAGGCAGTCTTGTCTGCTCTTCTCTTGTCCTGGCTTCATCGACAAGGTCTCTTAGATGGCCTTGCCTCACCAGGCCTTCTAAGTGTGTTTCCAGCGCTCTACAACCCTGAGTCATGTGCCCATCTTCATTGTGGTAAGCACAATGCTTGCCAAGGTTCCTTTCCATAAATTCTCCTGGTGCCCTCGCTGGTGCTCTGAAATAGGGTTGGCTCCGAATTTTATCCAGGACTTTGTGAATCGGAATTCGGAACACAGTTGTAACTGCCTGTGTAGCCCTCGGTCCTATCTCTTGCTTGCTGGATCCATTGTTTCCTCGGCCTCGCTTCGGCGAGCCGTTTCCTTTTTCTTGCTTTGTCTCCTTCGTCCCCGACGTATCTTCCTTAGCTCTGGCATACTTCTCAATTCTAGCCATGAGCTCTTCCATGCTTTTTGGCAATGTCTTTGCCAGTGATTTTCGGAGTAGACAGCCATCTTTCAGGCCGTTTTTAAATGACACGATGGCCACTTCTTGGTTGCATTCTGGTATTCGGTTGAACACCTCATAGTACCTCTTGGCGTAGGCCCTTAGTCTTTCGTCCTCGCCAATCTTCAAAGCCATTAGGGCGTCTACCCTCAAAACATCTCGGCCAGGCCTTCCCAGGTCTTCACACTTCCTTTCGGCAGTTTGTGAAACCAATCCGATGCAATCTCCCCAAATGACGAGGGGAACACCTTGCAGAGCAACGGCTCGTTCCCAGTGTACAACGCCATCGTGTTCAAGTATAATCCGACGTGAAAGTTGGGGTCCGACTTCCCATCGTATATCTGGAACCTCGGCATGCTGAATCTCTTCAGGACCTCAACTTTGTCTAGCTCTACCGAGAACGGTGTTCTCGGTTAAATAGTTGAGGTTACCTCGGCATGATCTTGTTTCCTCTTGAGGTAATCTTTTAAGTCTTCTTTGGTCCGCCCAGGAGCTCGGCTATCTCCTGATTTCAGTCTCTTAGGTGCACTGCTTTCAGCTTCGTTGTGAGCCCTTTTTGATCTTTCTCCGTTGGTCGCATCGAAGCACAATTCCTGCCTCTGAACATGCCGATGTTCTCTGGGGTCTGCCTCCTTAGTGCGATGTGTCCTTCGAGACTCTTCCTTTCCTAGCTCTCAATGCCTGACCCCCCTTAAAGGCCGGTGAGAATGCCTTTCGCTTCTGGGGTGCTGGGGGGCTATAGGGATAGTTTTCTGTCCTCTCTTCTGGGCATTAGCCGCTGGAATCGACGTGTCCTGCAGCGGGAATGGTGGCTGCATTACGTTGTTCTTCATCATGAAGTTGACGACCGATTGCAGGTCCGCCAACTTGTTCGCCATCTCTTTAACCTCTTCGTCCCTCCGTAGGCATCTGTCCTTCCATACTTGGAGGTTATCTTCGTTATAGTACCCGCTTTGGTCTGTTTGCTTTGGTATGTTGTCTTCCTAGCCGACATCTTTTCTGCTGTGATTCTTGTCTTCGTTGCAGTTGTCCTTCTCGACGTCAACGTCAACAGGTCTCCCACTTTCGTTAGGAGTGTCGTCTCCAACCTTCTCCTTCTGTCTGTCGTTGGCCATCTATTCTTCTTTCTTTCCCACAGACAGTGCCAAATTGTGTGAGTGATTTTCTGACCACACTGCCAACACAGTAATCAGCTGGAGAGTACTGGCAGAATAGATGACACCTAGCTGACCTGCAACAGAAAGAGAAGATTCCGGCGGTGGTTCGTCCACCCAGGGGCACTCCGACGATCAAGTCAGTATATGTCTCAAAGATAATCAATTGTGCTTAACTCACTATTCAGAGTATAAATTGCGTACCTTAGACCCATCGGAGGTGCCTTTCTTTTATAGTTAACTCAGTCCTAATCCCCATAAATGCCTAGCTCTAATGGACTCAGGATTACTACTAATCTTGGACTCCCAGTAGGATTGGGAAAAACTCCCTAAGAGTCTTATCCTTACCCAACTGAAGTCTTCTCCCATTCTAGGATTCTTGTGCCTTATCCGCTTATCTCGGATTCCGATATCTTCGGAGATAATCTCGGCCTTGCCGAGATCATCTCGGCGTCATGACCAAGACACGTGGCACCTCAGCTAACACGTCGGCGTCACCTTAGCCACGTGTTGGTACTCAGAAAATATATCCCCAAATAAACTTATTTGGATAAGGTTCAAAAGGTTCAAAGGGTCATGCCACATGGGCGCCCAATTTCTAACATGAAGGAATGATATAGGTTTCATCACCTCAGGATGCCGAGGTAATAGAACCTAGGGGGCAATTGTGGGGACATAATTTTTGAATGACAACATGTGGTCGAGGTGTCACCGAAGTGCCAACTGAGGTGCCGCGTGTCCTGGTCATGACGCCGAGATCATCTCGGCTAGGCCGAGGTTATTTGCGAAGAAATCGGAATCCGAAATAAGCAGCTAAGGGACAAAAGTCCTAGAATGAGAGAGGACTCCAGTTTAGGTAAAGATAAGACTCTTAGAGAGTTTGCTTCTATTGGGATTAGGTAAGTGTTGGCTATAAAAGAGAGGCACTCTCATGGGTCTAAGGTATGATTTTTATGCTCTGAATAGTGAGTTAAGCACTTTTGCTATCTTTGAGAGATAAC
This sequence comes from Camellia granthamiana, assembly GCA_036172215.1. Classification (NCBI taxonomy): domain Eukaryota; kingdom Viridiplantae; phylum Streptophyta; class Magnoliopsida; order Ericales; family Theaceae; genus Camellia; species Camellia granthamiana. Next base: position 31,984,997 of record CM069904.1, on the reverse strand, counting down.
TGACTTGATCGTCGGAGTGCCCTGGATGGACGAACCACCGTCAGAATCTCTTCTTTTTGTGAGAGGTCGTTCGAGCTTAATTTATTCTGTCAGTATTCTCCAGCTGAGTGCTTGATTGACAGTGTGATCGAAAATTGACACACAACAATTATAATTATTAATGCTATTTGAGATGATGCTTATTTGCTATCGTCGTTTGGGCATTTTGTGCAGGAAGCCTTTGCAAAGAAGTGCTATTTCCGTAGCTTTCGCATCCCTCACACTGAGCGCACGGAACAAGAGTGCTCACGGTTTGGCCCGCATGGCAGGGTGTGCTGTTGGGTCATCTGTTTGGTTTGAAAATGTCTAATCTGCTTTGGTGTCTTGTGTGCTTGATGAAGCTTTATAGTTTGGCTTTCAATTTAGGCAATCAAAAATAAATAAATAAATAAATAAAAGACAAAGGATAATTTTTTATTTTTGTATTTTTTTAATGTAAAATTGAATGTCCAGCCTGTTTAACATTATTGTTGTTCGAACTTTTAAATCCAAACAAAGTCAACATGTTCGGATCTGAAAATCTGAATAAAATAATATTATTCAGCATTGTAAATCCAAACATGATGACTTGTTCTTATTTAGGTATGTATACCTTAAAAGAGTAATTTGAGAAAAATTATAGGGTATACTATAAAACTCTAAATATTTAAATAGAATGTACTAAAAAATTGAGAGTACGTAATGATTTTTTTAGTGTAAATAGAATCCCCCAAAAGTCACTATAAACAAATCACCAAACTCAACAATCACATAATACAATACAATCAGTAGGCCAAACCAAATAATTAGTACATTAAGCCCTAAAATAATACTAATATTCAAAACCAAAAAAAAAAAAAAAACTTAGAGAGGTGGTTATTAATTTTTTTGGTAAAATAAAAGTTATAGAGGGCAAACCTATAAAATAAAATAAAAAAAATAAAAAAAAGAACCTATATAATTAGTACATTTAAGCCCTGAAATTTTGCAGAATTGAACACCTGCGACTTAAGGCTTTAAGGAGGAGAACTGTTGCAAACCTTGTTGAGATAATATTTGGTTGTCAATGATGCACCCAAAGTCTGGAAAATGCAAGTTTTACTTGAATGTGTTGTTGGTGATGATTCCACCAAATGAAATGAACATATCAGCTTTGCCAAGGAAAGGAAACTTGATGTTTTTGTGAACCAAAGGAATTGATTGAAATATGTTAGCCTGATTTTTTTTCCTTTTTTCCTTTTTGTTTGTTTTTGTTGAAATATATGCTTGTAAGTTGTATTTACCATCTACAAAGTTGTGGACCACAAAGAGCTTTCTTTGTGTTGTATAAACTAAGCAATATTTCTTTCCCATGTATGGGGGGTAAAAAAAATAAAAAATATAAATAAAAACTAAAGCAATATAATGAATAATATTAGTAATTTATATATAAGTCGGTTGCCTCTAATTTTTTTTCTTGCCTGATCCTTGACCTTGGTTTTTAGACAAAAATATTTGAGAGTTCTAAAATAAGAATTCTGTTTGGTTGGGAGATTTGAAAAGGGATTCGAATAGGAAAATAGAAAAGGAAGATGAAATATGAATAAAATATACCTATATTTCACCTAGTTTCACACATCTTTTCTCTTTCCCTTTCCAAATCCCTTCCAAAATCTCTCTCCAAATCCATCAACCAAACACATAGTAAAGGAGCTCTAAGAGGTAAGACTCAACTATTGATGTGATGATTTGGTCTTCTTCTTTTTTTTTTTTTTTTTTTTCTATCACATCATTGGAGCTCCAAAATTAGAGTTATGTATCATTGCTCATTTTTAAATTGAAGAACCACTTCTTTTTTCTATTTTTTTACACTCATTTGGAACATATCAACAAAGAAAAATATATCAAACAGAACCAGTCAGTTGTGTTGATCCACCAACCCTGACAAAATATATCAATTCAACCAAGTTCTACTTCTCCATTACAATGTCATCAACATACTTGTAATACCAAGGGCCTGACACAGTTGGAATTCCAAAGTGAGACAAAGTCACAAGATTCATGTGGACATTTGTGTTAATCACATGCCATATAGAACTTGACATACATAACTGTAATTTATCTGATTCACAAGAAATTTCTAGAACTTTAATTAACCTAAAAGAGTTGCAAATTTAAAAATGTTTTAACTGTATTTCCATAAATTAAAAAAATTAAATTGGACAATAAAGTTGACAGCATCACAAAAAAGTTCATAGCATCAATAGCCCCTCAACAAGCACAAAGTTCCCACAACTCTTTCACAGCATCAACAGCAATCTTGCACCTAAATGGTTGATTTGTCTCCAAGGTGTTCAGAATTTGAAGCTGTATTGCAATTCTCAACAATGTTTACATCAAACCTGTGACAAATAAAAATAAAATAAAACAAGGTGAGAGAGAACTGAGTTTTTAAATTATGTTTTGGTCCTGTAAAGGTTTAGTTGATCTTGCCATGTATGTTGACAAGATGCAGAGAATTTTCAATTCTTTCAAGCATGAAGTGAAGTTAAAAATAAAAGTTTAAAAGCAATTAAACATCATTTTTTTAGTTTTTATTTTATATCAAGAAAAAAAAAAATTCTATCATTGTTTAAAGAAAATTCCAATGAAACATTTCACCACACTCTTGCAATGCAAAATGAGAATGGAAGTCATTCAATTCAGAATCTCCAAACAACAACCCATACAAATAATACTAAAAGCATTCCACACCACTAACAAACATCTGAAAGTCCATGAGCAGTCTAAAACGAATCCAAAGCAATAATCTCCAACTTCTAATCAGCAGCTCCCAAAAAGCAAACTCACAACCCCCACATTTGTCAAATTTCCTTAGATGAGATCCTAATTTGATGTAAATTAGATACAAACTCCTGAATTGAATGGAAACCCCCCCCCCCCCCCCCCCCCCAATTACTCTTAACCCAAAAAACCACTCAACTGTTTCGAATTCATTGTTACAAAAATACACAGGTTACTTGTACAAATCAAGCAGCCAAGTATTTGAGAGCAAAGTAACACTAATTACAAATCAAGGAGCCATAGAAATTTCAGATGGGTTCATGAGCAAAACTCAGATGGGTTTAATTACAAATAAAGCAATTAAATCAAGAATGGAGAGCAACATGGAGAAATAGCAACAGAAACTCAAGCGTTCAATTCAAAATGGCAAAGGGCAGGGCAACATAAACTCAGTTTCCCAGCTTAAGATAAAGATGAGCCACTCAACAACTTTTAGACACCAATGAAGGAAGCTTAACTCCCATTGGGCTTGAACCCAGTAACTACTTTTGATTTGGCGAGATATGATTGGAGGGTTTTGGGAGCTATCGAGGGTGGAAAAATCAACACAAAAAAAATCAGGTTTCCACAAAAATAAAAAAATAAAAAAAAATCAGAGCTTACCTCACCACCAGAGAGGGAGAAATGCCGGAGAGGGCGAGAGGATCAGAGAAATGCCGGAGAGGGCGAGAGGATCAGAGAAATTGCCGGAGAGCGAGGAGAGGAGAGGAGAGGTGGTCGGTTCGTCGGTGGTGGTGGTCAGTGGTTTGTTTGAAGAGAGAAGAGAGAGAAAGAGTGTTTGCTTAGAGAGGGTTTGGTTTGGTCGCTGGTCCGTTTGGGAGAGTGTGTTGGCTGGGAGCGTGAAACAAACGCACCAAAAGGGCAATTGGGATTCCATTTGTGCCACGTCAGTTGGGGGAGTCGGGGGGGCTATTTTTGTGTGGATGTAGCGGCGTTGAAATAATAATATATTGTTTGATATTTGAACAAGCTGTGATTATATTGTGAATGATAACAAAGTTCATAAACACCATGGTTTCAAACCGAACCAAACCTTGTCTTCATGGTTCGATTTGGTTTGGTTTCGAGAGTTTCATGATTCGGTTTGCTTCCAAATTTTATGAAACCATAAGTAGTGGTTTGATCTTGGTTTATTTCAAAACCAAACCGAACCATACTCGCCCCTAGTTTGGCTCAAGGGTAAGGATTTGGGGAAAAAAATATAAAGGGTGGGTGAAATGTAACTACATTTTATTCACACAGCCTAAATAACATTATTGTCTAGCATCTTAAGTACACACTAAGTGCCATTTGAATTAAAAATATCTCCTACAGATGGTAATTAATTAAATAACAGCTACATTCTTATTATCACTTTCATGAAAATCTGTAACACTGGTATAACTAGCAAGAGTGAAATTTAACATTGTTAGCAGCTTGCCAAGCATTCCATTTCAATCCTAGCTTTTTCCACCCAATGACCCACCAGAGCAAATACAAAAACAAATATCGATAAATCCAAAAAATGATTTGACAAACAAAATAAATAACAGGGGGACTAAAAACGTACAGGTAGTGAGTTGTTCTCTCAGCAATGCAATCCGGCTTCGCCATTTCCAAAACAACACATCTTTTGGTCTCCCACAACTACTACTACTACCTCTAAATGGGTTTGCTATTACTTCTTGAGTGGATTCATTCTATCCCTGAGATAGTAAAGCTTGGCCCTCCTTACTCTCTTCTTGTCCAGCACCTTTATCTCCTTTATGTTAGGTGAGTACCTGTCATCACCCACTCATTTAGCAAAACATGTGAAGCAATAATCTAATAAAGAACAGATTATGTGGAAAGATAACTACAGTACTAACATGTAATGCAAAGCCACATATCACACAACAATACAAATATATTATATGATCCATCTCGACTGCTAGTTACGGCAATTTAAACTTTTGGGATCCCAACTAGAATAACTCGAGTCTAGTCTGCAAAATTTAGGACTTGGCCAGTATGATTTCAAATTTCGTAAGGGATTAGGATAAAATTGTCCAAAATTAAAATCTGTTAGGTCTTGGGGCTTTTTTAGAACCAGATCACTTATAGATGGAATGTGGAAATAAATTTGGTAACATCTCTAAGGAAATGCAACCATTTGTTCTAACAAATTTCGTAGAATACCAAACAAGGGAGGAGAAATTATAAATATAACTTTTCATGGCAATCATCTTAGAAATCTGCAAGAGAAACAAAACAGAACATATTACAAATCAGCAATCCGGTCTCAACTTTATGAATCACTTCACAATCCATCAAGATTTGATACAATTTAATAACCAGCTCTCAGCCTGACACCTTCGCTGAAAGAACTGATTCCAAATCCCTCGTAGTAGGTGGCACGAGAAGAACCCTTTCATGTACCTTGGCTGATACCAAATGATAGGTTGCTACCTCACTGTTTTGCAGTTTAAACTCTTGGAAACTAAAGACTAACCCTGCCAGCTCAGATACATTATGACAGAGTGTGTGGAATCCCAGAACTCTAATATGTAAGCAGCAAAGTAGGACTCAGATATCAACTTCAAGAGTACCCACATCTGACTATTCTCTATCGTGGGCCCACATATAAATGGAAAGGAAGGTTGTCTTGAGAAAATGAACAAGAAACAAGCAATTTCAACTTGTAGATTGAATCAAAATGGCATCCCTGTATTGGGTTATGCTAAATACATTACAACATTTCCTAACAATCAATTATTTAAAAGTTATGCCTTACTTTCACTTCTAGCCATAGTTGTTAAAGGTTCAAGGCACACTAGGCAACAAGGTCTCCTAGAATCTAAGCACCAAGTGCAACATAAAGTGTGAGTGAGACGTGTATTATTACAACTGAAAGCAATTTAAAATATAGATATATAATAGAGCAAGAAGGTTTTTGAATTTTGTCCTACATGTCACAATGAGTGGATATGATCAATGTAATCTAATGGTTCAGAATGTCCTAGCTGGCAATGAGATACAATTGGATTGATGGTTGAGATCATCCCATCTCTAAATCTACAGCTAAATCTTCACAATTCCCACACAAAAGACACTTCATCTCTCTCTCTCTCTCTCATTTTTGAAAATTTGCAAACGGACTCTCTCCTCCCTTCTGTAAAGTCCTACCAATCGTTGTCATGGAATGGTTTGATCAACAAAATCAATGTTCGAAACTCAGCCGATCTCACCGTACAGTGATTTTGCCCCACTCTTACCTCTCTTCCTCCTTTCTCCCTCTAAACCCACCACAAACCCACCAAACTGTTGTGAAACCCATGTTGAAGAATGACTGGAAAGGGACTAATTTTTCTCATCTTTGTAGGTTTCTCATGTTTTGCTGTAAGTTTAATTTTTATCCTTCTCTCTCTTATACACATTAAATGCTTGAATGGTCTCTATGATTCTAATTCTTATTCAATTGATAATTTAACAAAATGGGGACCTACATGGCCTCGTTTGGAAAGTTGGCTATTTTAGTAGGCTAAAATATTTATATTGGGAAGAGGGTTAGATTTTTTTGTAGTTGGATGTAATGTTTGTGAGAGAAAAAGTGAAATGATTATCGGTTTGATGTGACATTTTATCTTATTGGCTATTTAACCTATTTTGTCTTCTGTGGAATTTAGCCCAAAAAAAACAACTTTTGGCTTCCCAAACACCGCCATTATACTGGATGATACTCTGATAATATTAAAGGCGACAAATGGTATTAGTTTGTTATTCGAAATTGTTCTTTCTTTTTCATGGCTCATTCTTAAGGCATCAGTTTATGCCTTTGTGTGTGTGTGTGTGTGTCCAGGTGGCCATGAACTCAGCAGAAGAATTGGGAATGTTGGCAGGAGGGTTGCTAGCGTTAAGCATTCTGATTTACTTTGAATTATCTGCTGTGTTTAAAATTTTAGACAAACTGTATGAATCACTGATTAATTAATATACTGTGAAAATTAGTCGTTATCAATTTGATTTGTTCTTATCTTTTGCAAATATTATTGGATGGTAAGGTTGCTTATCCACTCATGAGTTGCTGTTAAATTTTAATTAACCTTGCAACTGTGAGAAAAAGGTTATTAGGGAATTCCAAGGGGTGACAAATATGTTCCACTGCATCTTGGTTCACTTGGTCAAAGTGTATATTTAAAATTTGGGTTTAATATCTATAAATCCAAATTATAGGATGGAAAATGATATACAAGTCCACTTTCTAGACCCAGTGATGTTGTCAACAAAATGATTGATTGATAATTAGAGAATAAATGAGAGAGAGAGAGAGAGAGAGAGAGAGAGAGATGACTTAGATATTTTAATAGAATGCTACATCATTGGGTCTAATTTTTGGGCCTGAATAGCAATCTCTTATGGGATTTATGAAAGATTTATTACTATTGCCATTGAATGGTTAATCAACTACCTTATGTAAATGTTGCTGGTATTGTATGGAATACAATAGGTTATATTTCGATATGGACATATTGTTCTAGAGGGTTGGATTGGAAAACTAGTGTTAGTTTGGAGCATTCTTATTTTATTGGATTTTCATGAAATGTGATTGAGTGGAATGTGTACGGGTAATTTTATGGTTGGCCTTCCCTATATTATTTGAGACTGATTCATTTTCTAAATGCCATATTTATCTCCTTTTAATTATGTCTATGAATTTGCAATGAAGACCCCGCAACAGTTCCCCTCCCTCACACACTGCCATGGCCACTTCCAACCCGTGGAGTGGTATGCAGCTTCGAGACCTAGGGCTTGATGACGATATCAAAACTTGATAAGAACTGTATTCTTCTTCTCTTTTTTGTGGAGTAAATGATTTGGTCTATAGCTGATTTATTCTCTATCACCTTTTAATTTAAGTCAATACATCTTCTGCATAACTCTGCCGAGGTGGTTAACAACTCCGCCGGTCTCAAGCCCGGATAAAGGAGGAGGGTTGTGTGTTAGGTAACCGACAGCCAACACGTAAAAAAGTCGCTCGGATCCCTTCTGACAATGAATCCTACTTTGAATCGTTTAAATGCTAGGTCGTTCCCCTCAAGTGAAGCGTTGCGCTTGCCTCCAGATGTTTGAAAAAGTGAACAAGGGGCGCCGCATCGACGCCTAGGTGCGGTGAAAAATGGGCAAAGGTTCCCGTATTTTTCTGGACAAGCGCAGATAAAGAAGCTAGTTCAGGACTATAGGTTTAGGATAACCACTTGAAATATAGGAACTTTAACTGGTAAGATGATGAAATTGGTAAATGTTATGATTAGGAGGAGAGTTGGTATAACATGCATAGAAGAAACTAAGTGGACGGGTGAGAGAGCTAGGGAAATTGAGAATACTGGTTTTAAACTGTACTATAGTGGTAAGGATAGACGCAGGAATAGGATAGAAATCATAATTGCCAAGGGTCTTGTGGAAAATGTAGTGGCAGTCATTAGGAAAGGGGATAAGATTATGTTAGTTAAACTAGTTATTGGAGGAAATATAGTGAACGTTATTAGTGCATACGCCCCTCAAGTAGGATTAGATGATCAAACTAAGAGGGATTTTTGAGAGCGAATGGATGAGATCTTACAAGAGATACCCGCAAGAGAGAACCTAGTTATAGGTGGAGATTTCAATGGCCATGTAGGTATAGATAAACTAGGCTATGAAATGATACATGGCGGATACGGTTTTGGTGATAGAAATGAGGCTGGAGAGAGTATCTTAGATTTTGCATTAGCTTTTGACCTGGTGGTGGCCAATACTATGTATAAGAAGAGGGAAAAGCATTTAATAACCTTTAAGAGTGGGTCAGTTAAAAGCTAAATAGATTACTTTTTAGTGAGAAAAGTGGACTGCCTAAAATGCAGTGATTGTAAGATGATTCCTGGAGATAGCCTGGCCTCTCAACATAGGATTTTAGTACTAGATTTATGTTTTAAAGGGCAATACCAAGCTAGGAATGATGGTGGGCGTCGCAGGATAAAATTGTGATACCTAAAAAGGGATAAACTAGAAATATTTACGAATAGAATGGATAAGGAAGGTGCTTGGGACTTGGAAGATGATGCTAATACTATGTGGAACTCAATGGCCAATTGTATGAGGAGAATCTCAAGGGAAGTACTTAGAGAATAGAAAGAAATGGTACCCAGCTCTAGGGAAACTTGGTAATGGAGGGAAGAGGTTTAAGCGGTAGTTAAGGCAAAAAAAGAGTGCTTTAAAAAATGACAGAATAATAGAACTGAGGAAAACCTTAAGAGCTATTATAGATTGGCTAATAAGGAGGTCAAGAAAGTAATGAGAGAGACTAAGTTAAAAGCTTATGATGACCTATACACTAGACTAGATAGTGAGAAGGGAGAGAAAAGGGTATACAAACTTGCTAAGATATGGGAGAGAAAAACAAGAGATTTTAATTAAGTGCATCAAAAGTGGGGATTCTAAGGTATTGGTGAAAGATGAAGAAATTAAGGAAAGATGCAAGAACTATTTTGATAAACTATTAAATGAGAAACATGGAGGTACGTCAATAGAGGAAGAAATAGCTAGTAATACAATAAACAAAGACTATAGGTTCTATCGCAGGATTAGGAACTTTGAAGTGGAGATTACACTTAAGAAGATGAAATCAAATAAGGCTTTAGGACCCGATGATATCCCTATTGAAAACTTTGAAATGCTTGGGTAAAAAGGGGGTTGTTTGGTTGACTAGGTTGTTGAGCAAAATTTTGTTGACTAGAAACATGCCAGATGAGTGAAGGAAGAGTATTTTAGTGTCAATCTATAAGAATAAAGGAGATATCCAGAATTGCAATAACTATAAAGGAATCAAGCTAATGTGTCATCAAGGCCGGCCCTGAGATTTAACGGGCCTAAGGTGAATTTTGAAAATGGGGGCCCTTCTTATATTGAAAAAAAAAAAAGTTCATGGATAAAGCGATAAGTTATAACTTTTTTATTTGTTTGTAACCACAAAAAATTTACTTGCACATATAATTATTAAAATTATAAACAAAACAATTTAATGAAACAAAATTAGGGCAAAAAAATTAAGAAAAAACTATTCAATTAAAACTAATAAAGACCTAGGTAAAAAAATTAGAGCAAAATTATTTATTCCACTAAAATCTAATAGATAAAAAAGGTAAACAAAAAAAAAATTAGAGCCTATATATTGTATGTATTGTTCTTCTTGGGCACAAACACTTTTTTTTAATATATATTTTCATTTTAATAAATATGGGCCAAACTATATTTATAAATAAATATAGGCTAAACCATACATGAACCCAATAAAATATTTTGGGATCCTTTAAATTGATCCTAAAAAAAAAAAAAAAAAAAAATATTGGGCCGATAACATTTTATTAAATTTTGGGGCCCTATTTTTAAGCCAAAATTTTGGGGCCTAAGGCACAGGCCTTACTGGCCTTAGGCCGGGGCCGGCCTTGTGTGTCATATAATGAAAGTATGGGAGAGGGTAATAGAACGTTGATTGCGAGATATAACAGAGATGTCAGAGAATCAATTTAGGTTTATGTCTGGCCAGTCAACAATGAAAGCAATCTATTTATTGAGGAGAATAATAGAAAAGTACAGAGAAAAGAAAAGAGATTCATATGGTATTTATCGACCTTGAGAAAGCACATGATAGAGTGTCTCGGGATATAATATGGTGGGTGTTGGAGCAGAACGGGGTGACAAAAAGTTACATTGATATGATTAGAAACATATATGAAGGGGTAGTAACCACTATTAGATCGTCTGCTGCAGAGACAAATGAATTTCCTATCACTGTTGAGTTACACCAAGGATCTACCTTAAGTCCTTATCTTTTTGTGTTAGTTATGAATAAGTCGACAAGAAATATTCAGGATGGCGTGCCATGATGCATGCTTTTTGCAGATGATATTGTGTTAGTGGATGAGACTAGAGAAGGAGTTAACACAAAGTTGGGGATTTGGAGAAAAATACTTGAATCTAAACGATTCCGGATAAGCACACTAAGACAGAGTACGTGGAGTGTAAATTTCTATGAAGCATAGGTACTTCGAAAAATATGCCGTACCCGTACCGGGTACTTACCGGAGTACCGTACCTCGTATGGTACTTCTGCATACGTACCAGGTACACGAAACACGTACCCAAGTTTTTTCTTCTTAATTTTTGGCATACCCAGGCGTGTACTTAGTATATATCCAAGCCATACCATACCTCAGCTGAAACAATATTTTCCTTTTACTACAGAGATAAAACTTATTTCACTAGACTTCTTTTTTATTTTTTATTTTATGCTTAGCATGATTTTAAAATTAAACTATAGTTTGTAAGTTATTTAATATATTGACATTAAATTTTGATTTATACTTTTACTTTTGGCATTAAATGTTAATTATAGGTTGGACCTCAACAAATTAAACCATTTAATTAATTTTTGCATTACTCTAAATTAAAAATAAATATTTTTTTACAACGATACCAAGCCGTACCCGTATCCTATTTTTTTTTAATTTTACCATATCGACGTACCCATATCGTACCAGTACGAGTAATCGTACCAGTACGAGTATTCATACCCGTACCCATGCTTCATAGGTAAATTTAGTAACAATAACAATGAAAGCAGAGGAGAAATAAAGATTGAGAACCAAGAACTGCCTAAGAGTAAATATTTTCGTTATTTAGGGTCGATTGTCACAACGACGGGGGAGATTGATGCGAATGTGGCCCATAGGATTAAGGCGGGATGATTTAAGTGAAGAAGTGCGTCTGGGGTACTGTACGACAAACGAATATCCACTAAACTAAAAGGTAAGTTCTATAAAACGACTATTAGACCGGCGATGTTGTATGAGACGGAGTATTGGGCAACCAAGAAACAACATGTAGATGAGATAAGTGTTGTTGAGATAAGGATGCTAAGATGGATGTGTGGCAAAACTAGACAAGGCAGAATTAGGAATAAGTGTATTCAGGAATAGGTAGGAGTAGCACCGATAGAAGATAAGTTAAGAGAGAATTGATTAAGATGGTTTGATTATATTCAACGGAGACCAATAGAGGCAATAGTGAAGAGATGCGATGCAGTAACGGTAGATGGAAGTATTAGGGGGACTGGATAGGTCTAGATTAACGTTGACTAATGTTGTAAATAGAGATATGAATCTACTTAATTTGACTAACAAAATAGCTTTTGATAGAGCTGCGTGGAGAAGAAGAATTCATATAGCCAACCCCATTTGATAGGACTTAAGACTTGGTTTGGTTTGGTTTAGTTTTACATCTTCTGCATAAGCATACCTCAATCTTTAGTTCATGAGATCTCAAGTGAAGCTTTTAATTTTTTTACTCAACCAATTTCACATCCTCATGATACTGCAAGTTATGCAATCCCATTACCTTAGAACAAAGATTTGATTTTCTTTTGTATTTTTTCAGGTGTGATTGTGATTTTGAAGATAATAAGAGTCTTGATAGAGCTATCTCAAAACTACTTTGTTGCCCTTCCCTCCATCTAACTGGACCACTGTCACTGGAAGGTCCTAGCAACTCAATTATACTTCTATCTAATGTTTATGAGTTAGCTAATGTTTATGAGTGGTAGTCCATTGCAAGCATGAAATGGTGGAGATGATAATAGACCTTTATAGTCAACATTAATTAGATCAAGTTGTGTTCGTAGTTAGAAAAATACAAATATTTTCTATGATATAATTGCCAAAAAGGAATTGAATTGGATGTCACTATGCAAATATTTTGTGATATACTGTAATGGATGTCCTTTCTTATATTAGATTGATCAATTGAATTATGTAAAATGATCTATTTTTAAAAAAATATTAATCACTCATGAACCTTATGTGAAGCTCATTTTAAAAGGTGGATTTCGGAACGAATCAAGAGTTGGGTCAATTTCATTTCACAATTCCACTTCAGGGAGTTAGTGTGGGTCCACTAGTCTGAAGTGTCTCACTGTCTGTCTCCCATTCCCACTCCTCCAGTGATGACAACTCCAATCTAGAAGTAGGGTAGAGGATGGCCACTTGAGACTGGGCATAAGCAACAATTAGCTTCAGTTAGTAAGTATTTTATAGTAATTCTACCTTTTCTACGACAATTGAGTTGAACAGAATTAAACTGAATAAATTAGGTTCAACTGAGTTAAAAACAAGCTGGAACATTAAACATATACTAGCTTCTTTTTTATTTTTCTTTTCTTTCTCGAAGTCAGCTCATTATTTATTCCCCATCTCTTTACTTCGGTTTATTAGAGCAACCAAATTCCTTTTGGTCTATCTTCTTTATATTAGAGCAACCAAATCCCTTTTGGTCTATCTTTATTTTTTTTGTAAGATAGTCTTTTGATGACTTTTCAGTGAATAGGTAGATTGTTTACAGTCCTATTAACTTGAAAGAAGCATACTGCAGAACCAAGGTTTTATACGTTCCAATGGGTGATAACAGCAACAAGGGCAAGGACATGGTACAAAAGAGAGTGGAGAAGACTATCTAAGCAGGCGGTGATGTGATTTGAGTGGGTCCTCAAGAGTTGCCTGAGTTGTATTGCAGGCTGTGATTGTTGGGATTCTGTGGACCAAGGTAGTGTTTTGTTGCTGTTCTTGGGATTTGATTGTGGTTTTAAATGAGATCTTTGCTTCTTTTTTAAGGAAAAACCAGATCGATTTATATGGAATACTTTTCATTTGTCATGTTGATTTGATGGTGGAATGGTAAATTTGAATATGATGAAACAATAAACATAAATGAAAGCAAAAAACTTATGTAGCTTTATAATGTCTGAAGTTTTGTTACAATACCTCGGTTAGTTTTCTAACATACATGGGTTCATCCATTTGTGCGGAATCACTTTCTTTTATTTGTTGGGATAGAAAGGGTACATGCTCATTTGCTTTATTTTTCATATTTTCACTTTTAAATAAAATCTGAGGTAGCTTTATGATGTTTGTAGTTTATTGCATACAAGTCCATCCATTTGTGTGGAATGTTTTCTTTTATTTGCTGAAATAAAAATAGTACATGCTCATTTACTTTAGTTTTCAGATTATCCACATATCCAAACAAACTTTCTTTTTTCACATTATGTTTTAAAAAAATCCATGCTTGCTGTTTGACTAATAGAAAAAAAAAAATTCTTCTATTCCGATTATCTTTTTTTTTTTTTTTTGTCCCCTTTTTTTTGGGTCAATAGATGGGAGCTGGGGGGCTTAATAGGTTAAGAAGTAGTGGCATATGGTTGCTTACTGATTCATCATATTCATATCTGAAATCTATATACTACAAGTTATTGTCTGGGTTCATTGGAGAGCTCGAATGTACTACAAGTAATTGTTTTGGTGTGCCAATAATTAAGTGTCCCCGATAATTAGTTATTGCTAGCAATGTTTAATTTATGAGTTTCATAGGCATGAGTAATTTTCTGTTTGATTATTATTGTGTAGTATCTTACATGTTTTGCATCCCGATTTTATCATTTTGAATAGTTAAATTGTAAAAGATTAAAGACGTACGTTTTCCCTCATATTTCATTATTTTGAATTTTAAGGAGAATTTTCATTGATGTTACTCATTTGTATAGGTTGTAACTTTTATGGCTGTAAAATTCATATTGGAATCTCGAAGAATTTACTCCCTTAAATTGGATTATTTAATTTGCATTACTGCAACATACAATTGTTGAATTATTAGAATTTTTATATGTTTATTTTTTAATTTGTATTAGGGCTAGGAAGGACCATTAATTTTGGTTTGAGTTAAATCATGTTGAGAGTGCCGTTAGGCACGGGTCATCTGCCAGTATATCAATATTACATAAAAACAAAAAAAGGTGAAATTTTTTTTTCCCCCACAAATATGAACTGAGATAGTTAATAGATCAATACATGTAAATCTTTTCAATTGGAATATGCATCTAATAAATCAAATACCCATTGCAAATACTAGTCGTAACTTCAACTATATATAATTCTCCATACTAAAAATTAATCATTAAATTAGAGATAAGATATCTATTTCAAATAATCATGCATAAACTCAATCTACTATTAAAAAATATATATATATGATATAATGCATATCAATTTGTGATCCTTGAAAAATATAGTAATAAAAGATAAAGATATGATTGGATATAGAATGAGGCACTTTCTTCAAGCTTTGATGAGGCTGTGGCCTTTTTGGGGCAAAGAAGTGCCTTTAACAACCATGCATCTAACATTCTTTAACATGTATGCTTAATTTTTCAAGTAACCTGGTTAGAAAGATGTGTTTTAGTCATATGTTTGAATTTTCATAATTACTTATTTAAAACTTGGTATTTCCACATTCTCTTAATCACTAAACAGCAGTTCAATATGTCAAAATAACTTTGAGTAACTCAGAAGAATTTTCAGTTTACTTACAGTGGGAAGAGAGATTCAACTCCAACTCCAGCGACAAGCCTCCTTAATCTAAATGTAGTATTTAAACCAGCATTGCGCCTTGCTATAACAATGCCTTTCAGTATTGAAACACGCCTTTTATTGTCGGGCACTTCCTAATCATGCCAAGGATTTAACACAGCAAATCAAAAGACGTTCCATGCAGCAATTCTAGTTCTGACCAACACACAACAACAACAATAACATTTCCCTCAACAACAATTTTCTTACCACTTTAAGCTGGATGATATAACCAGGCTTTATATCAGGTAGCTCTTTTTGTTTCCTCACTTCCTCCACAGCTTCCTTATCAATAATCTGCAACGTAATGTCAAAATTAAAAATTAAAAATCTTAAAGAAAATTAGATGACACATTCCATCTGTTTCAATAAGAGTAAAAAAGATGCATGCCTGCATTATATGCTTGGCTGTTTTATCAAGCCTCTTAAATTTGATGCGTGGAGCAACTTCAGAGACAGAAGCAGAAGCATCTTGTGCAATGGAATCAGCTGAATTAGTCACTGTTGTGATGCACCTACCAGACAAAGTTTGCAGTGCCATAGATTGGTGAAAAGGACCTGGCTTAGGATCCCTGTATAACAGTGATACTGAAAGTATATCACCATTATTAGATGACGTGAGCAAGTCTGTTTTGATACAGGGTTTTGTCTGCCAGAATAAATTAAGAAGCATCACACATAAGGACTAATTTTTTGTAAACATAACCCAAAAAGTAATTTAGAGAAAAAGATGGTACTTTTCTGAAATGGAAAAATCATGACCTTGAGTCACTTACCAAACTATGATATAATAAGAAGAAATCTATTTACCACAAGAACGTAACAACAGAAAGAAAGCACCACTGCTGCTGAACACCACTTATTTTTACTTTTTAGCTTGTGATCATCAGACACTAATAAAGGGTAAATCACAAGGATATGGATAATAGGCTGTGTTTGGATAGATTTTCAAACTATAATTCCACCCCCACATTCTAATGCCATGTTTGGATACATTTTCAAATTATATTTTCACAACAAAAAGAAAACTCTGCAGAAAATTCTGTGTCAGACAGATTTTTTTTTTTTTTTTTTTTAAATTTGGCGTAACCGGCTGGTCAGCCGGAACATAGCAATTTTTTCTTTTTCTTTTTTTTTTGGCAATTGGCACTTGTTTTTTTTTTTTTTTTTAATTTTTAATAAAACAATATTTTCGAAATCTTTAAAAAAAAATTATGAACTTTTAATAGATTTTTGAGTTGTGTGTTTGGTCATGAGTTATAAGTTTTTGTATCAGATATCATATGTCACGTCAAAAATTCCTCACTCAACTCAAAACTCTTTTCAAAACTCATTCACCAAATAAATTTTCTACGCTCAAATCATAATTTCAATACTCACAAACTCAAAATACAACTCTATTCTCAAATCATATTTAGAAACCTCTACCAAACGCTACAATTTCTCTCTCTCATTTTAAATATAACAAGCAACTTTTGGAAAATCCAGTAATCTAAGTGATCAACTAAAACATCTTAATATAGCACCAAAGAGCCACACAGCTATTCATCAAACAGCTACGTAACTTAATTCCAATTGAGTGTGAAGACCAGCATGCCTCAAGCACATTCAAACTAAAGTAATGTACAAAAAAGATATATATATATATATTTCGAGCTTAAGACGATACAAAATTTAAAGGTTTTCGTCATTCATCAAGCTGCCTAAAAATTTAAATGTAACATTGCAAACCCATTTTGTTCTCTCACCGCTAGTTACCAAAAAAAAAAAGAATGCTTCCTTCTCTCACACGCACCCCTATTATAGTGGCTTGCCAAAAACTATAATTAACTTGCTAATCATACACCTTTACAAACAAAGTTAAAAAAACCACACCCTTCTGTTGCAGGAACAAGAACACCACCATTTGATTACTAACCTGCAATTATTATTGAAAACCCAAAACTTAAAAGAGTATAAAATGAGTCAAAAATCATACCAATGCCAATGGTGACTGAGAAGTGAACTTGCGCAGCGATCCGTAGAACAACCCATTTGAACAATCAAATGAATAACCCAAAAATTTGACATCACACACTTCAATCCGAGCCAAAGAATTAGGTTTGATCAATGGAAAACCTTTCACTGAATTGAAATCGACAATCTTTGAGTTGTTCGTGGCGTGTGTTGTAACCAATCGAACTCTCCCACAAAACGATTGCATTTCCCCAAATTGAATCTACATTTCAAGATCAAAAAATTCGTAAACATATTCTACAAAAACTCAAAAAATTACACACTCGAAGCACAAGAAAATGCTCGTGGATCGAATCAATTACGGGGAAAGATTGTTTAGGAAAAGTTCACCGTGAGTTATGGTGGCGATTCTCGGCGACAAGCTGAGGCTGTTATTTTGACGGGGAAAGCCCTGGAAAGAATTATTATTTCAGATTTGGGCAAATTATATTAAATCCCTCAAACTATTCACTATTTACACTTTACTCCTTTAATATTTTAAACCCAACAATTATCCCCACAAACTATTTAAATTTGAAGATTAAGTCATTCTGTTAATCATCTGTTGGCAAATTCTATTTCCATACACTTGATTACCTCAGTGCACACACTTAATAAAATAGGGAAATTCCATTTCCACACACTCATCTACCTCTGTGCACATACTTATCTTCTCCACCAAAACCCTAATTTCTTCATCTCCTCTATGCACACACTTTGATCATTGTTGAATGGATTCACCATTGTTGACATTGGATCTTTCATTCCTCCTTCTTCGTCGTCCCCTAGATCAAGAAAGAATTAATTCAAAAAAAGAAGAAGTGGTTCAAGAGAATGAACTTCACTCGTAAGATTCAAGTAGAACATCTAGAGACAATCTTGGGAGATATGGAGCTAAGGAAAAGGTTAAAGAATTTGTTAAGATTTTCAACCACGAAGCTACTTCACAACCCAAAAATGATATCAAAACCAGAAGTCAGAGCTCTCGATGGAGAAGGGGAGGATGGATGTTGGTTTACGGTTTCAATGTCAAAGAGGAGGATATTTTTGGCAAAAAAGATTGTGTATTGAGTAAAATCACAAAATTCAAAATTAGTTGGTATGTGTATTGAGAGAGGATGTGGAATGAGATGTTTTGGTGTGTGGAAATAGAATTTCCCAATAAAATATTATTTTAATGACAATTATATCATAAATTAAAATGACTATAATAGACATTTATCAACAACTAAAATATTATATGAAAATATTCTTTATACACATCTTTTAAAAATAAAAAAATATCAGTGTAGACCTTTTGACTAAAAAAAAACTAAACCCTAGTTTTTTTTTTTTTGGTTCCATTGTTGTCACTTTATTTGTTATACACTCTATACTCATCTATTATTTGCAAAGTAATACTCTCATAACAACTCTCATATTGGTTTAATCTGTACATTTGTACTCTATTATTTATATTGTTTCTTATTAGTTCTACAATTTTTCCTTGATTTTGTTATGGAAGAATTGCAAAACAATGGAAGTTCAAACTCAAGCAAAAATATGTCTGGTGACAGCAAAATCAATGATAAACAGGTTAGTTTTTTCATGCACAAATTTTTTTGCTTTTCACAATTTTCACTTGGACAACCAGTGCTGAAATATTTCAATATTTTCGGATATCAACTGTTGAATATTTTTATTTATCTCGACACACTAAGACCAAAAATAATATAATTTTTTCGATACTTAAACACTGATTTTTAATAAATTTTTCGCTATTTGAAAATCAAATTTAGTAATTTTTCGGTTATCAAGTGCCAAATTATATTGTTATATTCGGCTTTGTATTGCCGACTTAAACATTTTTTTTCCCTTTGTCAAGTTCTATGCACTAAACAAACTGAGGTTCAATCTGATATTATGGTGGATTGTACTAGTCATTTTATAGCAAAACAAGTAATCTTTAACATGGATGTCATAAGTTAATAATTTTTATTAGTTAATTTGTTTAGTTTGTTCTTACGAAAGTTGTGTGACATTATACACAGGTTTTCGACAATAAAGATGAATTGCTTATTTGGATATGTGATATTGGAAGGATCAATGGCTTTGTTATTATTATTATTAGAACGTCGGACTATGGTGACGGTCGCAAGAGACCAAGAATTTATCTTGCTTAGCAGAGTGGCAAATATAGATCGCGTAACAAGTTGAAAGATGGCTCCGAAGACTTGTTGAAACAAATTGGCACAAAGAAGTGCAAATATCCATTTGATTTGAGGGTATACAAGTTGAAAACAAATGATGAATAGACATTGAATGTAATTTGTGGACTGCATAATCATCCAGCTGCAGAGCATTTACAAGGATATTCATATGTAGGGAAATTGTCAACTAATAAGAAGTCACTATTAGTAGATATGTCAACAAGCCTGGAAAGACGATACTTATTACACTCAAACAAATGGATGCCCTTAATATGAGCACAATGAAGACAGTTTACCATGAATGACATCAATGTAGGGTTCTACATAGCGAAACATAAGTACATTGAGAGCCATCGATGTGAAGAAGGGTCTATGACTGTGATGGACTTGTTTTGAGCACATTTAGTGAGCTTGGATTGGTTTCGTACATTCCCTCATGTCTTGATTATAGATTGCACATATAAGACGAATAGATATCGTTTCCTCTTCTTGAAATTGTGGGAGTGACATCAACTCATATGACATTCTCCGTGGCTTTCGCATACTTGCAAACTGGGCGGGTTGATAATTATGCATGGGTGTACAAACATTGCGTGATCTTATGGACAATAGTGTTTTACCTGAAGTCATTGTCACAGACAGAGAGCTTGCCTTGATGAATGTCATTGACAACACCTTTCCGAATGCTCGACATTTGTTATGTCATTGGCATATTAAAAAGAATGTATTGGTGAAATGCAACAAAATGTTTGAAACAAAAGAAAAATGGGAGAAGTTTAACACTGCATGGAACTATTTAGTATTGTCATCGACCGAGAAGGAGCACAATAATCACCTTGCAATATTGCATAAGGACTTCAGTAACTATTCCGATGCAATCAAGTATGTTACTGTGAGTTGGTTGAATTCGTATAAAGAAAAATTCATTGTGATACATACAGACATATGTATGCATTTTGGCAATGTTACAACCAATCGGTATTAGTTTTTTATTTTTTGTTTTCTTATAAATCATATTGTTATTTTTAATTATCATGTTTGACTATTTTTTATTTACATCCATATGAATAAGGTTGAGAGTGATCATGCTAGATTGAAAAGGCAATTAGGTTCAAGTCAAACAACATTTAAGATTTCATTTGAAAGAATACATTGTCTACTTGAGTTGCAGCACATTCAAATAAAAGCATCATTTGAGAAGAGTTTGACTCTTATGCAACATCATCCATACCAATATCATCCATAACAGGTGCCTCGTGTATTGGATCAACATCCATGCCAATGTATGTATCATCATCATGCATTCGAGCACGTCTACGTCCACATTCAGCATTTTCTATTTCACGGAGTCTTCTATTCGAAGCTGTTACTGACCGACGTTGACTGGGACCAACATTCATCTACATAAGGAAAAAAAAATTCATCAACCCAAATATCATTTATAGTGAAAACACTAACAAATATACAATCAACTAGTCAAATTGAAGTCTTCAACCAATATAACAATATCAACTAGTTGTGTTACCAATATAATGTGGGAATACCAATACTGCACATATTTTTTTTTCTATTGTTATGTATTGAAGTTCACACAAAAAAAAAAAAATAATAATAATAAATAAATATACTCATAAAATAATATTGTTGGAAAAGAACCTAAGGTAAAACCAATCTTGGTGACCTATGTAACTTGGTCTAAATATAATTAAAAAAAAAAAATTTAAAAATTAAAAATCACTTCAGAACTTCAGTGCTAAAACAAAACATAAATTTCGGAACACAACTATCGAAAATACTGTATATATTCAGCACTAGAAATATAAAATATTTTCTTCATTTCAGAAACTAACAATCGATTTTTAAAATTTTTTTCGGTACTAATTAGTCGAAATAATTACTTTTATTCAGAAGTTCAGTTCTGAATTACATGTATAATTTTAGAAAACCAGTGCCGAAATTCCCAAACCGAATATCACAGGAGCAAACCGAGAGTTTTGTGGCAATGAAGTGCAAATAGATCTGTAAATGGTAAATGCAATAATAAAATGGTAAATAAAATAACAAATAGAAAGAATATCTTACCTTCAACAATATTTTGGAATGGAGGTAAAATATGGTCTTCAATGGGGGCAAAATGTCTCAAACCAAAGTCTTCAACGGATGCGCATTGTGGGTGGGTCTACACTTGTGGACATTGGGTCAATGAATAAGTGTGTGGAAAGGAGTGTTTGGTGTGTGTACAATGGTTATGAGTGAAGGGTGTAATTGTAACTTTTAGTGTGTGGATTGAAAAAATTAATTAATAATCAAATTAATAGGTGTGTATATTGAGAAAAGATGTGTACTAAGGTAATTAAGTGTGTGAAAATAGAATTTCCCTCATCTGTTAGATATTTGGATAAAAAAGTATTAAGTGTTGTGTACATGATGATTATGTTAAATTTTATGATCAAATTATCTTATTTTATCTTTTGTAAAAATTTAATATAATCATCATGTACATAGTACTTGATCATTTTTTATCTAAATATCTAACAGATGACTAACAGAAGGACTTAACATTCAAATTCAAATAGTTTGAAGGGATAATTATTGGGTTTAAAACATTAGGGGGATAAAGTATAAATTGTCGATAGTTTGAGGGGGTTTAATACAATTTGCTCTTAAGATTTTTTTGAAAGGTTGATAAAATACATAAAATTGTATATTAAGAGATTTTTCAAAAGTTTCAAAGATGAAGGTAAAAGTATTTTGAAATTTAAGTTTGGTTTGAGAAGTGATGCTTTTTTAAATTTTTAGATGAAATATGACGTGATAAAAGCTGGCTGTGTTTAGTTTCGTTTTCAGAAATTGTTTTAGAAAAAATATCTAAAAAATTAAAAATATTTATTATTTTTATATAATTTTATCTTTTGAGAGGTCAAAATAATTTTTAAAAATTTAAAAATATCTTTTTGATATTATTTTTATCAAATTTGTTTCTATTTTCGTTTAGTTTTTTTAATTTTTTTTTTTTTTGAAGAACAAAGCAAAAGTGTTTAGGAAAGATTTTTTGACTTTTAGCCCACAAAAAAAAAAAGTGTAAAAAGTGGAGAAAATTTGAAAATTTCTAACTTTTTTGTATAATTTTTTGGCTTTTTAATTTTTTAAATAATTTTTTGACTTTTTGGAGTACGGCAAAGTGGTCCATACATACATACATGATAAAAGCTAAGGTCGATACCACGGGTTTCTTTTCGATAATTCACATCATTCATTTTGTCGGACCCTTGTTGTATATCAATCATAAAAAATCATATCGATCCAATAATCGTAACTTTTTCATTTTATCATATTTGTTTCCAAAAAAATAAATGACGTATTTTCAAATAATATAATATTTTCATCTAGTTATTACTTATAATTCTTCCAAAATTCTTCATTAGTATCAAAGACATCCATTGTAATTTTGGTTATGCATGATTGAGCAATGATCTGCTATGAGATGAGACTTTGAATCAAAGTGACATAACACTCAAATGAGAGAGAAATTAAATTATCTCAAGAAACTATGGCACCATAAAAGCATATAATTAATTACTATATATATATAGAAAAATTATATTGAATAATTATGTGGGTTATTAACCCATAAACTCCTTAATCATAAATTTATGCACATTGAATTCCATTGTGTGTTTATCAAAATGTATTACCCAGTTCTCAATTCTTCTTTATAGAACTTTGACAACAACCAACCCTTCACAGCTCTGCCAATTGTATGAGAAAGAACAAAATACCTTATCCAAGTCACCTTCTAGCCTATGCAGAGTCCAGACTATTCTATTGCCAAAAATTTAATGCAAAATTGATCTCACGTCACAATAACAAATCCATAAATGAAGCAGAAATTAAAGCCAAACGCAAGCAAAAAGTAAATGAACCCATAAACCCCTTAATCATAAATTGATACACATTGGAATCTATTGTGCTTTTATCAAAACTATGTATTACCCAGTTCTCAATTCTTTTATGACCCCTTTATTTAAAAACACATTTGGGGACTTTTAACCATTTGGAGAGCAGAAAGAGAGAGAGCAATGCGCAGAGAGAGAACAAAGAGAAAGAGAGAGAGACTATCAAATCGCGAGCAGAGGTGAGAGGAGGCAAGAGGTGGTGACTGGCGGTAGCAATTGGCAAGGAGAGAAGGAGTGAGAGAAAAGACAAAGATGAATGAGATAAGATTTGGAAGAAGTTGGAAAGACGCTATTTTAGTAATTTATTGACTTTTTTTATGAAAATATGTATAAGAAAAAAAAAATAGAAAGAGTGATATGGTAAGTTATAATAATCTTTTAAATTTCTAATTAAAATTGAAAGTTGTTAAACGAGACGTTAATGAAATTCAGTTCAAGTTATTAGTTGGTGGTGGGCATGGGTCACGTCTTGTCCCCAATGCTACGGTGATATGATTGGTGGAGGAGATGAGGGTTTTAAATTTTTTGTGTTGAATAAAGAAATATGAAGGGACATGATGAATTGTAATTGATGAGGGGCGTGACTACATGGCGTATCTGAATCAACCAATAATTTTTCGAGATTTGAGATATGAATTAGGTTTAGTTGAGAATTGATTGAGTGTATTTTTAAATTTTTTTTTTTTTTGATGATAATTGATTGTGTTTGTATAGCTTCATATCCAATGATATGCTCTTGTAATTTTATTAGTTATATTTTTATTATTTTTTTTTATTTTTTCTTATGTTTTACATAAGTCAATCAATAGAATTAAAAAGACACACAATCTAATTAAAATTTTTGAAAGACAATGATTCTCTTTCATGTGAGTGTATGTACATTTGGTGTTGGATATCCACACACACACACACACAAAAGTTGTAATTTTTTTTTTTTTTTAGAGGCTTTTGTATAGTGACATTGCTAAAATCGTTTAAAAAATAAATATCACACTGCCAAAATGATTTGCAAATAAAAGATTAGATAAACTATAGTTGTAGTCTCTAAATTTTAATATCTTCTCGTTTAAGTCTTTAAAGTTTTGATAAAATTGTAATAAGACTTAAATTTTAATTTATTGTTAACTTAATTATCCTCTGTGCATGTATTTTAGAATTAGTATCAGAACTTGATTTATGAGCCTTACCAACATTAATATATGAGTATTAGACACATTAGAGAAGTATAATCAAATAATTTAAGGGAGATTTGATCAAAACCCTCTCATAATAAAACTATAGCGATTCCGGGTTTTTCCCCTTGTTGTATAGTGATCCGGAGTTGGTCCCGTGGGCATTAACAGTTGTATCTACCTTGTTGTTATCCTTTAATTCTTTTTTCTGAGTTTTAGGATGTGTTGGGCTTGTTTCGAGCAGGTCGGTTGAGCCTTGATCTAAAACCTTGTTTTTGTGTTTTTGGTCTTTCCGCTCGAGCGGGTCTTGGAGCGCTCGAGCGGATATTGCATACTCCCAGTATTTTGGTGCTTTGCAAAACTTCTGCTGGTTGGTTTTCTACGCTCGAGCGGGTTTCTTGCGCTCGAGCGTGTCGCGCTCGAGCGGGCTTGTTGGCGCTCGAGCGTATAGTACTTTTTTGGTGTAAGTTTTGGGAGTTAGAAAATTGCGCTCGAGCGGACTGGTTTCTCACGCTCGAGCGGATGAGCTTTATTCTTGTGTCTTGGCGCTCGAGCGGGAATTCTTGCGCTCGAGCGAACCATGGTTTTTGTTCTTGACGCTCGAGCGTTGTGTTTTCTGCTCGAGCGGTAATGTCGTATAACAGAGGGCAGCTGGGCATTTTGAAATCATTTTCTACACTTCCTCTCTCTCTCTCTTACTTTCCAAAAAGATATTTTGAGAGCTTCTCTCTCTAGAAACTCCCTTCTCTCTAGGGTTTGATCTAGTTAGAGTGCCTTCCTCACCTTCGGCCTTTGTAAAACTTGTGTTGATCGTCGAGGGCTACGTTTTGATCCGAAAATATTGAGTTTTGGAGCACATTGAGTTTCTTCATCTTCTCCATTGGGTGTCATCTTCCGAGGTAGGGATAACCTACTCCATCTTATGGATTTTGTCTTTAAATTTTAGTATTTTGATACGTTGGGTGTTGTTGGGTAAATTTGAGAAAGTTTGGGCCTTTTTTGTGTAATTTTACAAAAGTTGGGGTTTGGTTTGAAATAAACCTATATGCAAGTTTGGTATAGAAAAATGAGATGGATGATGGATTGTGGATGAAAATGGAACCTTAGAGTTGTTTTGTTAATTAAGGGAATTTGCCCTAATTGTTTTAATTAATTAATGTATATAATTAATTAAAGGAAATGAGGAATTGAATTGGAAATGTTGAAATTGGGAATGTATGGGACTAAAGGGTGTAGTTAAATCATTTATTGCTCACCTAATTGAAATGTTGATATATTATCCATTTGTGCATTTATTTCCTGTTTAGAAATAATTACTTTGGGCTACCGGTGGAGGGTAGTATTGATTGTTGTAGACAATGCATGACGATTAGGCAAACTAAAACTAATTAATTGGATGTGTCATTGAGTATGACGGTTGATAGAATACATTAACTTTATGTATTGATTGATTGCGTATATGATTCTGTGTTTATATACATTGCTTGTGTATGGGAGGAGATGGAGGATGTACTCCACGGTTTAGGGGAAGATGGGGGATATACCTCTAAACCGGTTAATGGTTAAGGGAAGATGGGGGATGGACCCAGGGATGTAGCTCATATGCTTATCTGTTGTAGTGATGATACAGCTCATATGCTTATCTATTGGAATGTTGATATAGCTCATATGCTTATCTGTTGAAGTGTTGATATAGCTCATATGCTTATCTGTTGTAGTGTGATATGGCTCATATGCTTATCTATTGAAATGTTTGTTTGATTTGATATAGCACTAAAATGTATATCATCATCGTTTGTGAAGTATGGAAGTGGTCTATGTGTTATTGATACAACACCAAAATGTGTATCCACCTTGAATTTCGAAAGTGTTCTAGTGATGAACTATAATCTCATCAAATGTTTTGGCCAGAGTACTGAGCCTTGTTTTCAAACTCAAAGTTGAATAAGGAATGAAAAGTGAATTGTAACATAGACTTGACTGTCATGGAATTGTAATAAGATGTAAATGGAAGTGTAAGTGTTGACCGTCTATCAGTTGCTAATCTTTTAGGCATTGTTCATAGTTGGTTTAGTATATTTCTACTGGGCTGTGGCTCACCCTATATGGGAACATCATTTTCAGGTACAGGTAGCATGCCCACCTCTAAGGACATAGCTTGGGAGGCTAGAGGCGGACGTACTTTTGTTGTCTTATTTCCCTTGATTGTATTACATATAGATTCAAGCCAAGGACTTAATGTGTAATTGAGTTAGCACTCTCTTTTGTAACCAAGTGTTAACTGGGAAAGCTGTAAGCCCGTAGGGCATTTGCTTTTGTTGTAAACATGTAATACTTTTGCAATGAAATACTCTGATGAATAGATGAATGTGGACCTTTTATGTATCATTGCATGTCCCTATATGGATGGGTTTAATGTTATTATTTTGAGAGCGTCACAAAAACTTTAATGTATTAAAGACAAATATAAAAAGTTTTTCTTGAAAAGTCCAACACATACCACTATTATCAAAATAGTAAAGGGTAAATTACAAATACACCCCCTGAGATTTACTTAAAATACAGATTCTCCTTTGTGGTTTGAAAAATTACAAATACCCCCTTATTAGAATTTTTTATTTAACAGAATTAACCAAAAAAATGAAATTCATAATTGCTCTACTATACAATAATAAAATTACCTCAATTATTAATTGAAACATATTTTTAACATCATTAAAAACTATTAATTGACTTGATGATTTATTAATAAAAGGGACGTTTTGTTATGAAATTCGAAATCTCAAGCGGTGGAATGTAATTTTCAAAACCACAGGGGGCGATTCGTATTTTAATCAAATCTCAAGGGGTGTATTTGTAATTTACCCAATATTAAATTTTAAAATAATATAACTTTTGATGTAGATGTCGTTTTTTAATAAAATTAGTATTTTTAAAATTCTCTCATCAAGATCTATCAAATAAGATCCATGTTAACTATGAAATTCTTAAATATATATATATATTACTGTTGAAATTGATGTAAATAGTAACAGTAATATGTTACTCTGTCTCACAATAACATGTTACTTTGTTTAACAATTACTTTGTTTGACAGTAACATGTTATTGTGGTAATATTATCTAAGAAAAAACAAAAGAAGATATTTTACTTTGTCCTTACTCAATTATGTGTTTTCCCCTTAGCACGTTTATGAAGCAAAATAAATTGAGTTGCTATTTTCATCAAACAATGATCCAATGGATTCTCATAATTTAAATAATAGTATTGCACTATAAATAATTGGGAGTTACACTAACATTGTGTCAATGAAACATATTTTTCAAAATGTGGAAAACATTATAAAAATTAATAATTAATATTATAAACTTTTTTATTAATTTGTAATTTTTTTACACTAACACAACTCTTAGGTAAATGTCCCTAAATAATTACCAAACAAAATAATACTATAATCAGGTTATTAAAAATAATTAACTAAATTTGACATCTATTTTTTAGATAAAGGTAAAAGAAATCTTTTAAATTAATACCACCAAAAAAATGGATCTAAGTTGAAAAACTTAAGTGATTCGTGATTAGATCAAGATTTAATTGTATCAATTCCCAAACAATTAAAATTAACAATCTAAATCATCAAGCACGTACGAAAGTGATTTAGATTGTTATTTCAGAAACAATAAATAGACACAAATGATTTTTATGTGGAAAAAATCACTATTGGAGCACCTCCAATTGTGATTAAAAAATCACGGGCGAAACGCCACAAATCAATCCACTATGAAGGAAAGAAAGAATACAAACTACCCAAACAAATTACCAAACTCTGTTAATTTGTCTTCAACGCTTTGTATATTTTACACTGCAACCTTCGTCTCAGGATTGATTAGATTGATGTTGATTCCACAACATCCACGTCGATTCAACGATCGCGCACAGTTTCGAGCTCCTTCGAATGCTTCACGCTTGAATCTCAAGATTCCACCGAAGAAGCACACTCTTGAAGATGATCACTCAAACAACCCTTTGATGTTTATTATCCGACCATGTGAGTTTAATACTCAAGCAAGCATCAAAGGAAAACTAGCAAACTAGTCTCAAAAGGAAACTCTAAAGCCCCCAAAACAGATCTAAAAGCCTTAACCCTAAAAAACGACTTGAACACATATATATAGAAAACAGGGGCCGCGTACCCTACTCGAGCGCAGAACTTGCCGCTCGAGTGGAGTCACTA
This sequence comes from Camellia granthamiana, assembly GCA_036172215.1. Classification (NCBI taxonomy): domain Eukaryota; kingdom Viridiplantae; phylum Streptophyta; class Magnoliopsida; order Ericales; family Theaceae; genus Camellia; species Camellia granthamiana. The sequence continues at coordinate 31,956,161 of CM069904.1, read as the reverse complement.
AAATGCGTGCGAATAGAATAGGCCTTCGCTCGAGCGCTAGAACTCACGCTCGAGCGCAAAAACACGCCTCCCAGTATTTGTGCAGACAAGCCAAACTACTGAGAAGGTGCATCCTCCGCTCGAGTGCAAATGTTCCTGCTCGAGTGGGAAGACCAAAACTGAGAAAAAATTACAACTCTATAAAACTGAGTTTGTTCGTGGAATTGGCAACAAGTAAGGACCTAACAATCTCTCCCTTTGTCAATTTCCGGACAAAACTTTTCTAATAATTTTTCCTAAAAACACACACACTAGACACACTCACTAACACAACCTATTAGACACAAAAAAACAACACTGTTGCAAAAACACTATGCTGATCTGATAGAGAAACACTTTGATCAATGTAGAACCATCCATCACAAAAACCATTTTACCATCCACCTGTGAAACAACGAGCAACATACCACAAAAACCAAAACTGTGAAACTCAATAAAATAAAATAAAAACGACCAATGTGCATGAGATATGAAAGCTCAAAAATAAGCAACCACTGTACATGAGATATGAAAGCTCAAAAATCCAACTGTAGCAACAATGTATCCAAAATGTATCCAAAAATTCAAAAATAGTTCTAACATCCAAAGTCAAAGTCAAATATCCAAATACAAATCCAAAAATTCTCCCCCTTTTTGGCCGAGAGTCAAACAGAACAAACCAAGAAGGAGCACAATCAAAGATTAGTCGGTGAGGGATGAGGCTGATGTAACTGAAGCAAGGAGATAATCTGAGCAAGCTGAAGAGTAGTCTGGGCAGCGGATTGCTCCCAATGTCCAAGACGACCATCAAAGGCATCAAGGCGAGCATCCAGGTGATCTAACTACTGAGTCATGGACTGCTTAAAACGGCGAAGCTGGCCACGAAAGGTTCGGGGATGATCATCAGCCTCCTCTACACTAGCTGTCGCTGCATCAATCTCCGTCTCCTTGACAAGAATATCCTCAGCACCTGCAGAAGGACCAGACCTAGAAGACTCCCCCTTAGCATGTGCCTGACTCTGAGAAACAGTCTTCTTAGTGAAGGGTTTAATAGGGGTGACATACTCATCGTCCTCAAAGACCGAGACCTTAAGGCGAGACAAAAGACGGTTGATCAAACAACCATAGGGCAACCCTAGTTGTTTGTCCCCAACAACGGCTATCATTTTGCGAAGGATAGGGGTGACAAGATTAATAGAGAGATGGCGAGCGATGCAGAAAAGAACAAACCCTTGTTCTTGATTGATTTCAGAAGAATGAATGGTGACTATGATATTTGCACAAACAATAAGATTAAGCAATCGAAACTTGGGAAGAAGTTTAAATTGTTTAATCAAAGTGCCCTTGACCCAATTATAAGGCACACCACACAAGGCAGCGGCCACCTCGTTGAAATCACATGTGGAGTGGACAGGAAAATGATAGTACTAAGGAAAAACACGGTCAATGCATAAGAGCTCTCTAATAAGATCAGGTGTAACAGAAATAGACTTAGAACGAACCCATGTCTGGAAGGAAAGGCCAATATCATCAATACCCTCAATGTGACAATAAAACTCGCGGACCCAATCAAAGTTTTGGCGGCTGGAGAAGGACAAAACTAAGTCACCTCCTAATGGATCGAACAATGGGCAAATAGGAATGGACTCGAAAGTATTTGGCTGGACATGGCGTTCTAGATGAACTATCCTAGAGGAGAAGGACTCTTTAAAAGACTTGGCTTTATCAGCAGATGAAAATCTATCGGTGTTAAACAAGGGGCGAGACCCTGTGGACTTCCTACATTTGGCAGTGGACATGGCTAACATATGGTCAAAATGTACACTAACCAAATTGAACACCCCCTAAACCAAACCCAAAACAGTTAAGAAAAAAAAACCATTAGGAACCAAAAACCAAGTTAGACAGAAAAACAATGAAATAAAATCAATAACCAAAACATGAGACCAACAAATAGAGATCAAGGCAGTAGAATAAGCGATGCACACAGGTAAAAGAGAATACCACAACTGAGAAAGAATTGAACCAAGTGAATAAAGTGTGTGACCTACTAACAAGCTTTAAGCACCTCTGTGAATGTGTGTGCATCAAGTGAATAAGACACAAAACCAACATGATCAAGTCACACGTGACAAAAAAAAAATAAAAGCACAAGAACGTAACAAGCTCATCATGAAAAAAAAAAAAACAAGACCAATCTCACCAATAGAATATAATGGCATTGCTTAGATTAAAAACCTATTGTGTAAACAGATGAGAATGTGACCAAACCACTAACGAAGAACACAAACTAATCAAAGCACAAGAAACACACAACCCCTAACACAGACCAAAAGAAAGAGAGAGCAAAGAGGAAAAAAATAGAAATTTAGGGTGAGAAAACTTACCAAAGGTGAATCGAAGAAGAATAAGGAGAAGAAAAACCCCAAATCACAGTCCACATGAGTCGCAAGAGAAGTCCTAGGAGAGAGGGAGAGAGAGAGGGAGAGAGAGAGAGACAATCACAAAAAGAGGGGAAAAAAACGAGTCTGAAACGACGGGGAAGGAATTTATACTAGGGCATGCCGCGCGAGCGGGAGACTAAACACTCGAGCAGATTCACTTATGCACGTCCCTCCGCTCGAGCTAAGAAAAGGACGCTCAAGCGTTAAAAAACTGTTCTTAGAATCTCACGCATGTTGCAAAAGTGCTGGATTAAATGAAAACACACTTGAGTGCTAGGAGGTCTGCTCGAGCAGATAAAAAAAAAACAAAGACCCAAAAAAAAAAAAAAACACCCTTCTGAGCAGTTAAAACCAGCTCACACTACCAAGTAGGACCTGAAACAAAAGAAAGTGAGCACAATAGCAAGTATGTGACACTAAGATAAGATAATTGACAAACCATGAAGCCTGCAAACTCGCAAATTTTGACATTATGAACCACAAAATCATGAGCAAATCCGATAAAAATTGATCAATGAACATAAGCAACATGAGAATGCACAACTCAAAAACAAACATGAGAGCTCACATAATGAAAGTGTGTGTGTGCAATCCTTGAGAGGCCACAAAGCTAGAGTTAATCCTCGTAGTGATCGGATGGCTGGACCTTCTGCAAGAGTAACTAAACATCACAGCGAAAAGTCAAACCACTAGGAATCACGGGGTATTTGTTGAGTTAATGCGGAGGCTCCCCTCAATCACTGAGTCCCTTATTATTATTTTTTTTATTTTTGACTTTTCTTTCTTGTGGGCACTCACTGGTGGCATGCACGCTCAAGAATATGGAGACCAAACCAGAAAAGCATGAAATTAGTAAGGATGGCCTGGTTGGTGCCTCTGAGGTAACCTTTTCCAAATGCCCGGACTTCAATGAACTGAGGGAGGAATCGTGAAAGTGAAAAACGATGGTAGATGGTTAAGAGACTCAACATCACCCATGATATGCCAGTTTAGGTCAATTCCTCTGAAAATGTATAAGAAACATTGTTAGTGGTCCGTAGAGAACTTTGATCACTTGTACGGAAACCCCTACAACAGTTTGACTCAAGGATGTGTACAGAATAAGATCACGAAGTCAATGAGCATGGGCATTCAGAATGAGCTATGAACAAAGAAGAATGAAATCTTGCAAGCAGCATGAGAAGTGTTCATATGAATCTAAATGCAAAGAAGACAGGAATCAATGACAAAGAGATTATAGCATCCAACCACACATAAAGCCAATCTCACTCACTCACTCAAGTAACAGGTAACACCCTAGTGACTGAGCACAACACCCAAGGTCTTTCTAAGGAACTTAAACCTAAAAAGATCAAGGGGTTTTGTAAAAATATCAGCTTTTTGATGCTCAGTGGGTACATGTTCAAGAACAACAAGGCCTTCTTCCACTAACTCTCGAATAAAATGATGACAAATGTCAATTTGTTTGGTACGAGAGTGTTGGATAGGATTTTTAGAAATATTTAATGGCACTTGTGTTGTCATAGAAAAGAGTAAGAGTGTTCTAGTATATTCCATAATCATGAAGCATTTGCTTCATCCACAACATTTGTGCAAAACAACTCCCTGTAGTAATGTACTCAGCCTCAGTGGTCGAAAAAGAAATGGTATTTTGCTTTTTGCTATGCCAAGCAACCAAATTATTCCCAAGGTAAACCCCCCCCAGATGTGCTCTTACGATCATTAGCACACCCTGCCCAGTCGGTATCAGAAAAATCAGTGATTTCAACTGTAGTGTCAGTTGAGAACCAAATCCCATAACGCAATGTCCCATTAACATACTTAATGATGAGTTTGACTGCAATCAGATGAGACTCTTTAGGACAGGCTTGGTAACGAGTACAAACACCTACACTAAATGCAATGTCAGGATGATTGGCAGTGAGGTACAAGAGACTCCTAATCATACTCCTATAAAGGGTAGGATCAACATAAGTACCGGAGGAATCTTTGGAAAGGTGAAGACTAGTGCTCATGGGAGTGCGTGCATGTTTGGCCGACTCAAGACCAAACTTTGACACAAGGTTTTTGACATACTTAGTCTAAGAAACAAACATACCTGAAGGAGACGGTTTAATTTGAAGACCTAAGAAATAAGACAACTCCCCCATCATGCTCATCTCAAACTCATGTGTCATGCAATCCGAAAAGTATTTAACAAGATGATCAGCAGTGCACCCAAATACAATATCATCAACATAAATCTAAGCAACAAGTATATGAGACTATGTTTCACAAATACAATCTTGTCCACACTACCCCTTTGAAAATCGTTATCAAGAATAAAGACAGTAAGTCTATCATACTAAGCCCGAGGGGCTTGTTTCAACCTATACAAAGCCTTGTCTAACTTGTAGACATGGTTTGGACATTTAGGGTCCTCAAACCCTTTGGGTTGCTCAACATAAGCCTCTTCTTTCAAGTACCCATTCAAAAAGGAACTTTTCACATCCATTTGAAACAATTTGAAACCAAGAAAGCATGCAACAACATTGTTACGTTCAAATTGACCTAATTCTTTGTGTATAGCATTGACCCAACTATCATCTAGTAAGGCCTCTTTTATATTCTTAGGTTTAATTATGAGACATAACACATATGAGATACCTCATCTCGAATTTGTCTTCGGATTTTCATTCGATCTGAGACACTTCCAATCACCTGTTGAGCCGGATGATTCAGTTTCACCCTTGCTGATGGTTTAAACTCTGGAATTGTGGTGACAGAGGCATCAGGAGTGGTGTCTCTTTGTGCACTCTTTGGACTCTGACTTACCTGAGAAGTTTGTGCTATCTCACCTTCTTGTGCTTGGACCTCAGCTTCTCTTTGACTTTGTGGTTCAGTATCCGGGATTGGAGACTCACCATTTTCTTTCTTATTTATCATTGAAGTAGGAGAACCTGTGTCATCTATAACCACATTGATTGATTCCATTAAAGACAAAGTTCGTAGTTTATAGACATGAAAAGCTCTACTAGTAGTTGAATACCCTAGAAAAATACCTTCATCACTTTGGGAGTCAAATTTGCCCAAAGGCTCTCTATCTTTAAAAATGTAACATTTACTCCCAAAATTTTTGAAGTATTTTACATTAGGTTTTAATCCCTTCCACAATTCATATGGGGTTTGTAAAGTGCCGTGCCTTAAATACACATGATTTATGACATAAATAGCAGTATTTAAGGCTTCAGTCCAAAACTTTGGAGGAACTTTCTTACTAAGGAGCATGATCCTAGCCATCTGTTGAACAACTCTATTCTTCCTCTCAACAACTCCATTTTGTTGTGGAGTAATCGGTGCAGAAAATTCATGCTTAATTCTATGCATATCACAAAAATTTGAGAACGAACTATTTTCAAACTCACGACCATGATCAGTTCGGATTCTTATGATACGCCTAATAGAAACACCCTGTTCATTTTGGATTTTGAGGACTAACGCCTAGAAAGCATCAAACGTATCAGATTTTTCTCTTAAAAAATTTACCCATGAAAAACGAGTAAAATCATCAACAGTTAAAAAAATGTATCTTTTACCTCCTATGCTTTCAGTGCAAGTGGGTCCCATAAGATCCATATGAACCAATTCAAGAGAACGTTTGGTTATGAAGCTATTCACCTTTTTATGAGGGGCACGGGTTTGCTTCCCAAGTTGACATGGTCCACACGCATGGTTCAAATTCCTACCCAGTTTAGGTACTCCTCTCACAAGCTCTTTATTGGCTATCTTAGTTAGGTCTTTGAAATTCATGTAACCTAATCTTTGATGCCACAAATCAATATTACTTATGATGGCTGAGTGGCAAGTGAGATCATTAGTGGTAACAATCCCATAGCAATTATCAGATGTGCGAACCCCAAGTGTGACAGTATTTCCCTTCTTATCTAAAATTTCACATTTATTTTTTGAAAATAATACTTTATGGTGGGAATCATACATTTGACTGATGCTCAAAAGATTTGCTTTAAGGCCATCAACAAGTAATGCATTTTCGAGCTTGGGAAGACCAGCCACACTTATAGAGCCCTTACCAATGACTCTCGAAGTCCAACCATCTCCGAAGGTAACAATTCCTCCTTCATATTTTTCAAAGGAGGTGAAGTAGGATTTGTCACTTGACATGTGACAAGAGCACCCACTATCAAGATACCACATGTGTGAGTCACGTGATTTTAGAGTAGTGTGAACAACAAAAAACAAGTCAAGTCACCCTTTCTCATCCATATCTTTTTGGTCTTAACAAAATCAAGACTGGCAATCTTGGTAAAAGTCTTAGCATTGTGAACACCCTCATGAATCTTGGTGTTCCCCCTAGACATGTAAGGTTGTCTCCTAACCCAAAAAGTATTAGAATTTCTACCCTTTTGAGACACCTTACAAAACAACTCAAAGCAATAAGGACGAATGTGGCCATACCTACCACTATGATGACAAACAAAAACAGGTTTTACCTCCCTTTTGTTGATTTTACCCCTGTTAGGCAGATGAAGAAAGAGATCACCCTGTTGCACCTTCAGCTTTCCCTTTGTTTAAGTCTTCAGGTCATGTGATGTAAAGGCCTGTCCCTTGTGAACTGTCACATTACCATAGCCTGGCCTACTTTTGTCATAACCCATTTGTTGAGACTCGAGGATGTCTTCGAATGTCCTTGAACCTTTGTTCCACATGGTGATTGTGGCTCTAGCATCTCTGAGTTCTTCATCTTTTTGACTAACCATCTCTTCTAATGTTGCTTATGACATCTCAAGGTTTTCAATCTTTTCTTCATATGTGGCATGTATTTTCAGAAGTTCATTCCATTCAGTCTCACAAGATAGAAGTTTCTCACATAGGTCTTGCCTGTCATTAGAGATCTTGATGACATTCTGCTTTGCTGTTGCAATTTCTCTTTTTAGCTTGACATTCTCGCTTTCACATGCTTTGAGCTTGAGAGTGAATTTGTCATTAATCTTGGGCAAATTCAAAGATTCATCGTAAAGCTTTTCGTAAGCTTGTTGTAGATCATCACCATCAATCTCATCATCGTCTTCTGATGTTTCATTATCTTCATTTTGCTCCTTTTTCTCCTGGACCTCATCCAGTCGAGCAACTAAGGCAAGAAAGGTGATAGATGGTGGTGAAGATGACTCTCATCTTTCATGAAATTGACTCAAAATGTCTCATGCATCTTTGGCCCTTATGCAGTGAGCAACCCGTTGCTGTTCTTCGTCAGAAATTGCTTCACGAATGGTAGTCAGAACTCTTTGATTGCTCGGATTGTCAGTACTTTCAAAATCCTCTTCAATGGCTTGCCAGCCCTCAGGGTCGTAAGTTCTCAGAAACATCCTCATTCTGATCTTCCAGAACAAGTAATTACTCCCATCAAAGGTAGGAGCACGGTGCAAATTCTGACCACGAGCAAATTCCACTGGCCTTGGAGGAGGTTGAGTGACACTAGACCAGAATGTCATGTAAGTACTATCTCTGTCTTCACCGGATTCGGTTTCTTCAAGTTCTTGCTCTAACCCGCTTTCATCATCCCAAGTCACTGTATAGACTTTCTTTCGGTTATTTTTTGATGGACATTCAAGAGCAATATGTCCAAACCCTTGACATTCGTAACACTTTACACCTTGCCTCTTCACAATCTTCTTTTCAGTTTTTGGAGCAATTTTTGGTGGAAAAGTTTTGGATTTTTCATTACTCTTACCTTTTGAAATAGGGTCCTTGAAATTAGGCTTCTTTTTCTTAAATTTTTTTTGAACTGCTTAGTAAATATAGCCGTTATCTTGGACTCTAGATCAAACTCAATCTCAGGGGTTTTTGCAGTCTCATGAGCACTAGTGAAAGTCACATTATCTTTTTATTTTTTCTTAGAAATCTGGAAGGCTTCATAAGTCTGCAAGTTTCTAACCAACTGATCAAGCTTGAGGGTATCAACATCCTGAGCCTCCTCAATAGCTGTAACTTTTGATTGGAACCTCTCGGGTAAAGACCTCACAATTTTCCCAACAACCTTAGCTTCAGGGATTTTTCACCGAGTGTGAAATAGGAATTCACGATGTCACTAAATTTAGCATAAAAATCATCAAAAGTCTCATCATCACGCATAAAAAGAGTTTTAAAGGCAGATGTGAGATGTTAAAGTTTTGACCTTTTAACAGAAGTAGTACCCTCGTGAATAGTTTCAAGAATATCCCAAGCCTCTTTTGCTACCTCACAAGTACAAATACGACGAAAACTCTTCTGGTGTGACAGAGCAAAAGAGGGAGTTGAGAGCCTTATTGTTCTAACTTGAATTTTGATGATTGAATGCGTCCCATTTATCAAAAGGTTTGGAGATATCAACACCATCAATGGTGACAACAGGTTCACTCCACCCATAGATCACACAGTGCCAAACTTTCTCATCGATAGATTTTAAAAACGCTCTTATACGAGTTTTCCAATAAGAATAGTTTGTACCATCAAGTAACGAAGGTCTATGGGTCGAGTTACCTTCACGAATTGAATCCATATCAACAATCATACAAAATCATACTCCTATAGTTTTGATAAAAACAAAGAGTGACGCGCTCTGATACCAATTGAAAAACCTAAGTGATTCGTGATTAGATCAAGATTTAATTGTACCAATTTCCAAACAATTAAAACTAACAATCTAAATCATCAAGCACGTACAAAAGTGATTTAGATTGTTGTTTCAGAAACAATAAATAGACACAAACGATTTTTACGTGGAAAAAATCACTATTGGAGCACCTCCAATTGTGATTAAAAACCCACGGGCGAAATGCCACAAATCAATCCACTATGAAGGAAAGAAAGAATACAAACTACCTAAACAAATTACCAAACTCTATCAATTTGTCTTCAACGCTTTGTATATCTTCCACTGCAACCTTTGTCTCAAGATTGATTAGATTGATGTTGATTCCATAACATTCACGTCGACTCAATGACCGCGCACAGCTTTGAACTCCTTCGAATGCTTCACGCTTGAATCTCCGGATTCCACCGAAGAAGCACACTCTTGAAGATGATCACTCAAACAACCCTTTGATGTGTATTATCCGACCATGTGAGTTCAATACTCAAGCAAGCATCAAAAGAAAACTAGCAAACTAGTCTCAAAAGGAAACCCTAGAGCCCCCAAAGCAGATCTAAAACCCTTAACCCTAAAAAATGACTTAAACACATATATATAGAAAACAGGGGCCGTGTACGCCGCTCGAGTGCAGAACTTGCCGCTTGAGCGGAGTCACTAGAACACGTGCGAATAGAACAGGTCTCTGCTCGAGCACTAGAACTCACGCTCGAGCACAAAAACACGTCTCCCAGTATTTATGCAGACAAGCCAAACTACTGAGAAGGTGCATCCTGCGCTCGAGCGCAAATGTTCCCGCTCGAGCGGGAAGACCAAAACCAAGGAAAAATTACAACTCTATAAAACTGAGTTTGTTCGCAGAATTGGCAACAAGTAGGGACCTAACATAAGTAATTATAATTTAGAAGAATTAGAAATAACGTCAAAACAAGAAAAATAAAATGAAATGAAATATAAAATAATATTAGAAATAGCTTAAAAAATTAGATAAAATGGATAATTGCATATTAGAAGAAATAAATAATAACATAATAGAAATAGCAGAAGACCTATAGAAGCAACTAGAATTAATCCGTCCATGAGAAATATACAAATTCTAAAAATACACGCACACACACATGGGATAATTGAGTTAACAATAAATTAAATTTGGGTATTATAACAATTTTATCAATTTTGAAACTAAAAAATTTCTGCAATTTTAGAAATGCAAAATTTCAAAATCTTTAAAATAGTTTTCAAAAATGTAAAAAATTTCAATTTTGAATAGAACTGTGAAAATTTAAATTTTGAAAACAACTTTTGAAAGAGTAAATTTCACAATTATGAACTCAAAAAGTGTGAAATTTTATCCTTTTTTTAATATAATTAATTTCGTACTCAATAGAGATTTTTGATAGATGTTGATAAGTAAATATTTAAAAACATAAATTTTATTTTTAAAAAATGTTTACAATAAAAGTGTGGAATTCTAAAGTTTAATACTCAAAAAAAAAAAAAAAAAAAAAAAAAAAAAAAGAAGGAAAAAAACAATTTCTCACATTAATACACACATATCACGACATTTTCAACAGCTCACCGTGCAAAAATATAGGTAAAACAATTCAACAATTTATTATTATTATTTATAAAATAGACTTAAAATTTCAAATATTTTATACAATTGAACTTTATATGTTTTAATATATATATATATTTTTTATTTGACTATCGAGTTCGAATTTATGGACCTATTTGTTGGGCCATGTGAGTGATAGAATTGGATTGTTTGTGAGGTGAGACCCATCCCTTGCTTGTTTGATTAGAAAATATACTGGTAAATTAGCATTTTGATCGGGAGAATGTATTTGTTTACACACTTTTTTAGTATGTGAACAATATAGAAAATGTATTGAACTAAATATTATGTCAAGAAACTGACAATGTCACCTCCAAGCTATTCGTTGTGGAACTAATGAATGTGAAAATTCATTGCCCAACGATGCTCGATGTTGAGCTACCTCATCTCTTGTTCTTCGGGTGTGGCCAAATTTCGTGCAGCCTCTATTAGCTAAGGATGTTCCGAGGCTTAGCTCCCCTCCTCTTTCTTCTTTGTAGTTCTTTTGAGATTTTGATCTTCCTTGTAACCTATATATATATATACCTTATATTTAAAGTGTGTGTAAACAAATCAAACTCCTCCACTATGAGGATTAACAATTCAACAGTCTAGCTGGACTATCTTAGTTGGGAGAGGACTTGGGATTGGGATTAATGCTTCAAATAATTTTGTCTCGTGCTCTACATTACCGATCCTCTAGCCATATATGGATTTTCTATATTTGATGAATATTCTCTTGTAAATAGATAGCAGATAATTAGGAATTTTTTTATTGTTATTCCATAGAAAGAGATCCTTTTTCCATAGATAGAGATCCAGCCATATAAGGCTCTCTCTTGTAAATCTGTATTTATATCTCACATTGTTAATGAGAAAATTAGCTTTCTGGTTACAGAACTTTGAATGGTGTCAGAGCAGTAACTACGATTCTCCTTTTTCTATTCTGCAAACAATTTTTCGACCACCGTTTTTCTAATGGCTTCTACAACTTCGGCTTCTACCGATTCCAGTCTTTCATCCAATTTGATGAAACCACATGACTATCTATCTCACTCTCTATATCTCCACCCCTCTGATCAATTAGGCGTCTCTCTCGTTCTTCATCCCTTCACTGAGGATAATTATCAGACTTAGAGTCGATCCATGTTCCTTGCCCTCTTTGCCAAAAATAAAATTGGTCTCGTTGACGGGTCTATATCTGCACCATCTCAAGCTGCAGCCGACTATCATCAATGGTTGCAATGTAATCACATGGTGATTTCCTGGCTCATCAATAGCCTATCCACTGATCTTCGCCACAGTATCGTTCGACCGGCCTCGGCTAACCAATTGTGGAGTGACCTGAAGGAACGTTTTTCCCAAAGCAATTCACCTCATCTTTATCAACTTGATCATGCCATTTTTTCCCTCCAACAGAATGGTCTCTCCGTCGCTGATTATTTTACGAAGCTTAAATCTTTGGGATGAACTTGATGTTCTGACCCCGCCTCTCGCCTGTACGTGTGGTGCCATGAAAACTGTCCAAGACATTCAAGTCCATCACCGTTCCACTAAATTTTTGATGGGCCTTACTGATTACTATTCTCAGGTTCACGGACAGATTCTTCTCATGGATCCTCTTCCATCTTTGAACAAGTTGTTTGCTATGATTTCGCAGGATGAAACCCAACCGTCTCTTTCATCTACCCGTCGCTCCTCAGATATCGTTGCCTTCGCTGCGAAAACCAGGCCCAGTTCCTCCTCAACTCCGCCAAAATCCTCTGGCAGACCTTGGTGCAAAAAATGTGATTATCCGGGACACACTATCTCCACCTGTTATCAAATCCATAGCTATCCAATTGGGCACAAATTGTATGGACAACCACCACGTCCACCCAAAGCTCGAGCAAATTCCGCAGCAGCTCCATATGTTGCAACTCTGCCTGTTCACGTTGTTGCAGCCGTACATACTGCCCCCGCTGCCACCATTGGCTCCTGCCCACTTGAGTCTAGTACGCCTGGTTTCACATTTACTCCTGATCAATACCGCCAACTCCTCTCTCTTATAACACCGCCCATGCCAGTAGGTAGCTAGGTTTCTACTTCTCACTTGTCAGGCAACTTCTTTTGCCTCACTTCTTCTCAACCCCTTTGGATACTTGATAAGGGTGCTAGTGATCACATGGTAAATTCTCCATCTTTATTTTCCACGTCTTCTCTTATTCAATCACATTCAGTCACATTAACTGATGTCTCAGTTAAGCCCATTTCTCACATTGGCCACATTCGTTTATCATCACGTTTATTCCTCAAAAATGTGATATGTGTACCTTCGTTTCACTATAATCTCATCTCTATTAGCAAATTGATTACTGACAATCATTGATTTCTCTTTTTTTCCTCTGATTCTTGTGTTATTCAGGACCATAGTTCGAGGTAGATGATTGAGATGGGTAGATTAAGTGATGGCTTGTATTATCTTGATCATCCTTTACCATCACCATCCGTATCATTAGTCACTACATCCGACTCCCTTCTTTGACATAAGCGTTTGGGACACCCTCAAATAAAGTTTTAAATTCTCTCTTCTGTTTCTAATGTTGTTATTTCTGAAAATTCCTTATGTTTGGTTTGTCCCTTGGCAAAACAATGTCACATCTTATATCCATTAAGTAATATTTCCACTGTTGTTATTTTCCAACTTTTATATGTTGATATTTGGGGTGCTTATCACATTGCATCACTTTCTAGGGCGCATTATTTTCTCATTATTGTTGATGGCTTCATACATTGCACTTGGTTTACTTAATGCGACAAAAATCTGAAACTCACACACATCTTCAGTCCTTCATTCACTTTGTTGCAACTCAATTTGACACAAAAGTAAAAATTATTCGAAGTGGTAATGGTCTTGAATTTGATATGCCTCAATTTTACTCTCTTCACGACATTGTTCACCAAACTAGTTGCATTGATACCCCTCAACAAAATGGAGTAGTTGAGCATAAACATCATCACTTGTTGAACGTTGCTAGGGCTCTTCTATTCCAGGCATCTTTCCCAAAACAATTTTGGGGGGAAGCACTCCAAACTGTCACTTGCCTCATTAATTGAACGCCAAGTCCTCTATTGTCTGGATAGTCTCCCTATGAGAAACTTTATCACAAAACTCCAGCATATGCCCATCTTAGGATTTTTGGTTGTCTCTGCTTTGCATTAACACTTGCCCGTTCCGGCACAAAATTTGATGCTCGAGCAAAATGATGCATTTTCTTGGGGTATCCTTCTGGCCAAAAGGCTTACCGTGTCTTTGACCTCACTAATCACACTATTTTTACCTCTCGATATGTTTTTTACGATGAAAATATGTTTCTTTATGCTACTCCATCACCTACAGCATCTCTGCCCTTATCGGTCATGCCTACTTTCACAAGGCTCGAGCTACTACACCCAATCGGGCTTGAGCCAGTACTCCTTACTGGGCTTGAACCAGCAGTCCCTCCTTCATCCCAGTCCTGTGCACCTACCTCTTCACCACCTCTCCCGGATGCACCTGTTCCCTCATTCATCACTAATATCCATCCACTCATTCCTATTCCTGCCAAGTCCTCTCGACCTACTAAACAGCCAGCCTATTTGCAGGATTATCTAATTAGCACAAGCTTACCATCTCGCTCATCCTCATCTTCTGATTCGGTTATGGTCACGAAGATACACACTCCTTATCCTCTTATACATTCTTTATCATATGTTCGTTTATCTGCTTCCCATAAAGCTTTTGTTAGTTCTCTAACAACTTCCATTGAGCCCCAGTTTTATTATCAGGCTGTACATGATCCTAAGTGGCGAGAGGCCATGCAAGCTGAATTATTGGCACTTGAAACTAACAACACTTGGACTATCATTGCCCTTCTACCTAGAAAAGAACCCATTGGATGCAAATGGGTTTCTCGCATCAAATACCAGCAAGATGGCTCCATTGAACGCTACAAAGCCCATCTCGTTGCAAACTTGATGTAAATAATGCATTTTTACATGGTGATCTTGTTGAAGAGGTCTACATGTCCTTACCTCCTGGTTTTGGTCAAACGAGGGATACTCAAGTCTGTCGCCTCAACAAATCTCTTTATGGGTTAAAACAGGTATCTTGCCAATGGTTTCTGAAGTTCTCTAAAGCTCACTTTGAAACTGGCTTCACTCAATCCAAAGCTAATTAATCTTTGTTCGTCAAAACTAAGGGAACTTCTTTCACAGCCATACTTATCTATGTCGATGATGCTATTATTGCTGGAAATAACTTATCTGCTATTCAACTCCTGAAGGACTACTTACATTCCCATTTTAAACTCAAGGATCTAGGCCCACTAAAATACTTCTTAGGCATTGAAGTTGCTCGCGCAAAGAAAGGAATTTCCCTATCTCAACGAAAATATGCTTTGGACATTCTTAGTGATACAAGTTTAACCGGCACTAAACCAACAAATTTTCCAATGGAATGAGAATCACACAATCGGTTCTTCTGATGGTATTCTTCTTGTCAACGTTACACCAAATCGCCGATTGATTGGATGTTTGATATACTTAATTATTACAAGGCCAGATATTACATATGCAGTCAACACTCTCAGTCAATTTCTTGACAAGCCTACATTCCCATTCACAAAAGGCCCGCAACTAGCTATCTTCAGTTGAGGGCCTTTTGTGATTCTGATTGGGCACGTTGCAAAGACACCAAACAGTCCATTACAGGTTATTGCATATTCTTGGGTGACTGACTCATCTCATGGAAATCCAAGAAACAAACAACTATTTCATGTTCATCTGCAGAAGCTGAGTACTAATCCATGGCTACCACTTGTCGTGAAATTACCTGGCTCCATTATTTACTAAAGGATCTAACTATTTCGAGCCTCTACAGACAATGATGTATTGTGACAATAAGGCTGCGATACATATTGCAAACAATCCAGTATTTCATGAACACACTAAACACATCGAGATAGATTGCCATTTGGTAAGAGATAAATTGCAGCAAGGCCTATTCTGTTTATAGTATATTTCTACCGCCGATCAACCAGTAGACATTTTTACCAAGGCTCTTGGTGCAGCTCAATTTCACCATTTAGTCACTAAGTTGGGCATTATTGACATACATGCTCCAACTTGAGGAGGTGTATTGCGAGTCCTCTAGCCGTATATGGATTTTCTATATTTGATGAATATTCTCTTGTAAATAGATAGCAGATAATTAGGAATTATTTTATTGTTATTCCATAGAAAGAGGTCCTTTTTCCATAGACAGAGATGTAGCCATATAAGGCTCTCTCTCTTGTAAATCTGTATGAATACCTCACATTGTTAATGAGAAAATTAACTTTCTGGTTACAAAACTTTTCAACATTGCCAATAAAAGAAGGGCAATTTTGAGATTTCATATATTATCATCGAAAGATAACAAAACAAAACAAAAATATTACCACGGTGTTACTAATTTGGTGGTATATAAACAAACACTCATTATTTTACATCTCCAACATAATACTATTATATTAATAATTTTATCAATCAATCTTAGGGATTATTTGATAACATAATTCAACACTTAAAACTGAATGTATTAAGTGATAATCAATTAAGTCCGTTTAATAATCACAATTGATATCACTTAAAAATTTAGGTGTCTCTTAAAATATAAGCTAAAATTTAAATTTCTTTCAAGTCATATAAAATTTACTTAATTCTGACTAAATTTATAAATATTAAACATAAGCATTAATATCTATACTATTATATTAAGTGAGCTCCTATTTTGATATCCTGAAATTTCTGCCAAGTGAAATTTAGATAATAATAATAATAACAACAATAATAATGAAAAAAAGCATCCATGTTGGGATGCGGGGTCCCTGCGGTGCTCATTTTCCTGTCGTGCCTACTGTGCCAATAAAACGGCACCATTTTGCTCCCTTTTTTTTTGGTAAAGGTTTCAATAATTCTTATTTTATTATAACATCTAGCTACCGCCATCAAGCAAAGTCTCTTCTTTACATCTTCTCTGTCCCAAGCAAAGGTCTCTGCTTGTTTTATATGGAGTAGAAAAATTAGTTTTTTTTTTTTTATTATTTATACATTTTTGTCTTCTCTCAAACGGATTGAACTGTGTTCTCTGTCTTTGCTTCACCATCCTTCTCCCGGATTTACAGACCATTATTGTTCAACAAACTGGTATGTGTGTATATATATATAAGTATATATGTTTATATTTTATTTTGTATAGTGTGTTAGTATAATGGTTCAACAAGTATACATTTATGAAGTTCTCTAAAGCTCTCTTTGAAACTGGTTTCACTCAATCCAAAGCTGATTACTCTTTGTTCGTCAAAATCGAGGGCACTTCTTTCACAGCCATACTTATCTATGTCGATGATGCTATTATTGCTGGAAATGACTTATCTGCTATTTAACTCCAGAAGGACTACTTGCATTCCCGTTTTAAACTGAAGGATCTGGGCCCACTAAAATACTTCTTAGGCATTGAAGTTACTCGCTCAAAGAAAGGAATTTCCCTCTCTCAACGAAAATATGCTTTGGACATTCTTAGTGATACAGGTTTAACCGGTACTAAACCAACAGATTTTCCAATGGAACAGAATCACACACTTCGTTCTTCTGATGGTATCGCTACAACAAATATCACTTTTGATAACATGCAATGAATGTTATCTTGTGTAAACAATAGCATTCGTTGGCATGCTATGTTAGCCCATGTTATTAAAAGTCTATCATTTTTTATAATTTTCATAGAATTCTATGGATGAATGCTATGAAAAGTATATTGTAGCATTCTTAGAATGTTATGAAATGGTTAAAAGTTGAATAAAAATAGAACCATAGCAATTTATGACTCTTATAAAATCTCTTTTTCAATAATCTAACAATGTTATTATATACCATATCATCGTAATTTATGACTGCTATAATAATGTATACCACTTTTTGTGTAGCATTTTTTTGATACAATAAATACCCGCTACATTATATATTGAAAAAACTTGAAGTTGATAATGTAATAGAAATATTATCATCCATTGCAGAAACAACATTATCGTCCTAATAGAAACAAATTCTTCATTGACAAATATAAAAATATTATCATCCATTGCTTAAAATATAGCAACCATCATTAAAGGAACAAAATAATTACATCGTTTAGGTAAAGTACCAAAATATAAATTTCACAACATTAAAATATAGTATATAAACAGCTTAAGTCCTAAATCTGTCCATGTAAAGGTCAAAATAATCCCCATTCACTCAAATACCCCACTCTTTCACCTATGAATTTCTTATCCTTCAAGCTTGCTTCTCATCCGAATTTGATCCCTCTTCTTCATAAAGAAGCCTACAAAAGAACAATTAATTAGATCCTCATGTTCAAAGAGAAATAAAAAAAAATAAAAGTACGTGCATCTGAACAATCCACAAGCCCAAGTGATTCAATCTTGGTTTCATACCCTATGAAGTTAAAAAGTTGACTTCATTCAAGAATTAAATATCCGGGTTAATAACTTTAGATTGATTAAGGGGGTATTTGGCAAGAAAATTTTTAGCTTGGTTTAGGCTAAAATTTACAAAAAGACAAAAATAAGCTAAAATAACTAATAAGACAAAATGTCACATCAAATCCAAAATCATTTCACTTTTTCTCTCACAAATATCACATCCAACTACAAAAAAATCCAATCATCTTTCCAAACATAAAAATTTTAGTATACTAAAACAGCCAAAAACTAAAATAACCTACTAAAATAACAACTTCCCAAACAATAAATCAACAGACACAAAAAAAAAAAAAAAAAGGTTATCATAAATACAAAATGGAGAGTATCTCTTTGCATGCAAGATTAAAAAAATAAAATGAGTAGAATGTTAATATTTTAAAGTTCTTTATTTAAATCCATTGCCACTACATTACTTGGTCCAGCATATAAAAGTAGAACGCAAGTCGTTTGGTTTTGTTATCTATCTCATCATTACTTTCTTGAAATAAGAAATAAATTTTTAAAAAAAAAGTCCAAAAAGAGTTCAAAATCATCATATAAGATCCAAAATCACAAGAATTCACATCATGCTAAAGGATTTAGTCAAATAAATTACTAATTTTTGGCTCCAAAAAAAATTAGATAATGGAATTTAAGGTACAGAACATTTTATAGTCATGGATAATTTGATATAATTTTTATACTCATTATGTGCTATATACCCAAGAATTGAAATCTCTCATAAATAGAGAGCACCTTTCAAAGTTGTATCTAAACACCTTGCAAAAGCCTCGAATCTAAGAAACTCATGTAAATCAAGAATTTCAATTTTCAAATGGTAATACTATAAATTTAGAAATTTTATTGACAAATTACTAAACATTAATATGTAGTTTAGATTCATTCTATACATGGACCTCACAATACACACTTTTAATCTCCACCAAACACTTATATTCTTGATACAAATCTGAAAATTTATGTCTCAGTTCCTAGATTACATCACTTTCAAAATCCAGTTCTTATAACATTGATTACCATTAGTTGTTTATTGAATAAAAATTATTAGTACAAGAAAATGAATTGTATATTACACACACATATATACACAAAAGCAAAATTAACTTAATTCATAAACTATAGCAAACCAACATACATACATCAAATCACTCTAAGAAAATTGCACCCAAAAAAAAAAATTACTCACAATTTATTCCCAGAATCTTCTCTTTTCTCTACTACACTTATGATCAATTGATGGCCTTTGAGGCTTCTATATCAAATCTAATAGAAACTATAATCAATATATATTACATATAATTGATGAGTAGAATTGAGAGAGGGAGAGGGGGAGAGAGTATTACCTTTGCGTTAAGAAGAAAAATACTAAACCAGGAAACTTTATGGAGCAAGAGTCCTAGTAGTATTGTTTTGGATTATCCACAATGAGAGAGAAATTAGGAAACTACTTGAAAGTGGGATCATGGGATACCTTTAGTGATAAAATTTTGGAATTTGTATTTTAATATTTAAGATAGTGTTATGTTTTCATTTATAACATTTACAAAACGTCATTAAAATCATAAACACGCTTAATTTTTAACAACAATTATAAAAGGTTATTAAAATTAGAATAAATGCTACAAAAAATATAGTGTTATCACCTAATACTATTTTATTAGAAAATGTTGTAGATGTATCATATTTGATAGCAAATATAAAAAAATGCTATAAAACAATGTTATTAAAAATACTTTTTGTTGTAGTGTATTCTTCTTGTCGACACTACACCATATCGCCGATTGATTGGACGTTTGATATACTTAATTGTTACAAGGCCGGATATTACATATGCAGTCAACACTCTCAATTAATTTCTTGACAAGCCTAATTAATCTCATTTTTTTTTGCAGCCCATCGTATACTGAGGTATGTCAAGCAAGCTCCTGGTCAAGGTTTATTTTTCCCGCAACCAGCTGTCTTTAGTTGAGGGTGTAAATACCCTATTTTGACTGGCCCTAAGACTTGGGTGCTTCTTTTTGATCACCCGATGATGAAAACAAGAAGGTGTATTTCACAGAATCCTCAATAAGAAAACTTAGAATTTGAGCCATGTTTCCAACCCTAAATAGCTACAAATTACCTTTCTGAGGAAATATTTTGACCTCACGGTTGCGTCTA
The DNA here is from genome assembly GCA_036172215.1 of Camellia granthamiana. Classification (NCBI taxonomy): domain Eukaryota; kingdom Viridiplantae; phylum Streptophyta; class Magnoliopsida; order Ericales; family Theaceae; genus Camellia; species Camellia granthamiana. The sequence continues at coordinate 31,935,773 of CM069904.1, read as the reverse complement.
GAATGGTTCGTTTAGCTAGGATCAACCTTCGTTGCACTTCTGGAGGCCTCACTGAAAAATTCTCCCGAAATCTGGGTTATAGCATAATTATTTGAAACTTCTGGGCCAAATTGTAATTTTCAAAGCTCAGGGAATATTCTGTTATGTGAGGGAATATTTTGTTAAGTCGGGGAATATTTTGTCCATATGCAAAATATTCCGTCAATGTTGATTGTGATGCTAACGTGGCATGACTGGATTGGTCCTTGCTAATGATGTGACGCTGACTTGTCTTTACCAAAAAAAAAAAAAAAAATGAATTTAAGGAATGTTGGTGAAGGGATTTGAACCCTCAACCTAGGACTCCACACCCAACACCTTAACCACTCTGCCAAAGCTTTGCCTTGTGTTATATTTCCCCTCAAATTTGATCATTTCAAACCAACAGGCAGAGAAGGTGTATTTTTTGCATTTTTTTCTTGTGTGTAGGACACTCCCCTACCCCATTGCCGACCCATATATCACCAAATATATACCTAATCATCCCTCATTGTCAAAAAGAGATTTTGTTTGCATCCATAAAGGAGTATCCCATGTAACCACCTTAAAAATTTGCCCTCCTATCACATTCTTATCTCCTACCTTCTTTTTGACCTTCACTTTCCCTCATTGCTTATATAAAATGATCAAATTGTAAGGGAGATGGAGGACCACGAAATTGAAGAGAAAAGAGTGAGAAAAGAGTGAAAAATGAGAGAAAAATTGAGTTTTTGAGCAAAAAACACTCCTATCTTCCATATACACCCCATACCTTCCATACAAACTGAAATTTCATTTTTCCTACACCCAAAACTCCTCCAAAAATTCTGAAATAGCTAAATTTCAGTAGTGATTGATCGAAAGAAAGAGTGAGTGTTGTTGAAAATGAGAAAAAATAAGAGAGTTAGCTACGTTTCCACCATACATACCCAGAATTCCATTCTAGTTTCGAATTGAGGATTGAGAACGCACTTCCTAAACTTGAGGGTGATCAAGAGAAAGTTTGGAAATCAAGAAGTTCGATCTTTCTTTGGAAGATGAATTTCTAGTCTTTCATTTTCTTATATTTTCTATCTTATATTTATTTTCTTACTTCTTATTTCATATTATTTTGTTATAATCCAAGTGGTTTATTTATCTCATATTTGTTTTCTTGCGTCTTATTTCATATTGTTTTGTTATAATCCAAGTGGTTTATTTATCTCATATTTATTTTCTTACTTTATATTTCATAGTGTTTTGTTATAATCCAAGTGGTTTGTTTATCTCATATTTATTTTCTTACTTCTCATTTCATAGTGTTTTGTTATAATCCAAGTGGTTTGTTTATCTTATATTTATTTTCATACTTTTGTTGTAATCCAAGTGGTTTGTTTAGCTTATAATTATTATTATTATTATTTTTGCTTATTTGCTTGCTCTTGTTTCATATTAGTTGTGCTATAGGCTAACCGATAGTGGTTAATTGAGCCACCTAGATATTTCTTGTTTGTTTCTTTTCTTGGTTTCGCAACAAGACATGTTTTGCTCGACCTAGTTGGCCGGTCGGTTAGCTTCTTTCGAACAAGATGGCGTAATCTCCCAATGTTGACCAATTTCCGCCGATGGTTCCAAGGAACATGAAGCTTTTATTTTGTTTATTTTTTATTTTGAGTGTTTTGTGAAGTTTTGTTTTATTTTATTGCAATATTCCCTTATCTCTCTCTCATTTGGTCTGTAATAATTTATTCAAAGTGTTGTAATAATTTCTCGCCCCACTTCTTTCTATCCCGTTCTTTTACTTGCTTTCCTTATTTGTGGATATGTATCATATTTATTTTATTTTTAGTATATCCTTGCTTTGCATCCACGTTTCATGCATCTTGATTCAACTAATTTTGCATTTGTGGATTTAATCAATTCCTATGTGATTATGTGCACTACCTCATGTTCTTGAGATGATTCACATGTCATATCTTAGAAGCTAAATCTTTAGTTGCATCTCATGAGTGAATTGCATTAGGATTTTATATATAAGATCATGCATATTTTACTAACTTGGTTTTGTAGCTTGTTCGCGGGACCTCAAACATGTAAGTTTCTATGCTTTAGCATCTCGTTTGTGTGTGTTTTTCTTACTATGTTTAGCATTCTACCATGAGGCTATTTGCTTATGTGATATAACTCAATGAATGCCAGTGGATGGAGGTTATATCGCTTGATTTGGAATGATGTTGGTTTTCATGACTGTAAACTCAAATTCTTTGAGTGTACATCTTCAAAACTCTTTCAAAATACATGAAATCAAATTATTTCAAAATAAATAACATAGTTTATACTTGTATGCTTCACAAAGTAATTTTTAGGATTTATTAAATAATCAAAATATTAACATATAAAGTAAATAAAATTCATATCAAGATTTAGTAAAGGCCGATCTTTTGATCGGGTGAGCGGGGGTGCTCAATCAATGACCTTTTCCTCTCATACCTAAGGTACCGAACCGAGACAACTTTGGTTATGACGAACAGTGGCCTTGGCACGAGTCATGGGTTTTCTAATTTTCCAAAATATTAGGTGGCGACTCTGAGATCTGATGACGTAGTCAATTTCTGGCAAAATATTTTTTTTGGAATAAAATGAATTTTCTAAAAGTTGTCAAATCTGGACTCTCATCTATGTTTCACATTGCACTCATGAGACTAGATCAAAGAAATCAAGGGTCCGAACTGTTTAACGTACATGGGTACTCCTCGGGCATGTTACAGAGGGCCTTTTGTGATTCTGATTGGGTACGTCGTAAAGACACCAGACGGTCCATTATAGGCTATTGCATATTCTTGGGTGACTCACTCATCTCATGGAAATCCAAGAAACAAACAACTGTTTCATGTTCATCTGCAAAAGCCGAGTACCAATCCATGGCTACCACTTGTAGTGAAATTACCTGACTCCATTATTTACTAAAGGATCTAACTATTTCCAGCCCTCTGCAAACAACTATGTATTGTGACAATAAGGCTGCGATACATATCGCAAACAATCCAGTATTTCATGAACGCACTAAACACATCGAGATAGATTGCCATTTGGTAAGAGATAAATTGTAGTAAGGCCTATTCTGTATATAGCATATTTCTACCGCCGATCAAACAGCAGACATTTTTACCAAGGCTCTCGGTGTAGCTCAATTTCACAATTTAGTCACCAAGTTAGGAATTATTGACATACATGCTCCAACTTGAGGAGGTGTATTACAGATCCTCTAGCCATATATGGATTTTCTATATTTGATGAATATTCTCTTGTAAATAGATAGCAGATAATTAGGAATTATTTTATTGTTATTCCATAAAAAGAGATCTTTTTTCCATAGATGGAGACCCAGCAATCTAAGGCTCTCTCTTGTAAATATGTATTAATACCTCACATTGTTAATGAGAAAATTAACTTTCTGGTTACAAAACTTTTCAACTTTGCCAATAAAAGAAGGGCAATTATGAGATTTCATATATTATTATCGAAAGATAACAAAACAAAAAATAATTATTACCACGGTGTTACTAATTTGGTGGTATATAAATAAACACCCATTATTTTACGTCTCCAACATAATACTATTATATTAATAATTTTATCAATCAGTCTTAGAGATTATTTGATAACATGATTCAACACTTAAAACTGAATGTGTTAAGTGATAATCAATTAAGTCAGTTTAATAATCACAATTGATATCATTTAAAAATTTAAGTGTCTCTCAAAATATAAGCTAAAATTTAAATTTTTTTCAAGTCAAATAAAATTATTTAATTCTGACTAAATTTATAAATATTAAACATAAGTATTAATATCTATACTATTATATTAAGCGAGCTCGTATTTTAATATCCTGAAATTTCTGCCAAGTGAAATTTAGATAATAATAATAATAACAATAAAAAAATGCATCCATGTTCAGACGCAGGGTCCCTGCGGTGCTCATTTTCTTGCTGTGCTAATAAAACGGCACTGTTTTCCTTCTTTCTTTTTTTTTTTTTTTTTCGATAAGGGTTTCAATAATTCTTATTTTATTATAACATCTAGCTGCCACCGTCAAGCAAAGTCTCTGCTTTACATCTTTTCTGTCCCAAGCAAAGTTCTCTGCTTGCTTTACATGGAGTACAAAAATTAGTTATTTATTTATTTTTTGTATACATTTTTGTCTTCTCTCAAACGGATTGAACAGTGTTCTTTGTCTTTGCTTCACCATCCTTCTCTCTGATTTATAGACCATTATTGTTCAACAAACTGGTATGTGTGTATATATATATATAAGTATATATGTTTATATTTTATTTTGTACAGTGTGTTAGTATAATGGTTCAACAAGTATACATTTCTGAAGTTCTCTGAAGCTCTCTTTGAAACTGGCTTGACTCAATCCAAAGCTAATTACTCTTTGTTTGTCAAAGTCCAGGGCACTTCTTTCACAGCCATACTTATCTATGTCGATGATGATAATATCGCTGGAAATGACTTATCTGCTATTCAACTCCTAAAGGACTACTTACATTTTAAACTCAAGGATCTGGGCCCACTAAAATAGTTCTTGGGCATTGAAGTTGCTCACTTAAAAAAAGGAATTTTCCTCTCTCAACGAAAATACCCCCTCTCTTCGAGGCTCAAAGGGCATGCACCTGTAAGCAAAAGTGCCAAAAAGGCAACTAAATGTGGTCTTTTCCTAGTCAGCGGGGTACACCGAGACTTGATTATACCTCGAGTAGCTATCAAGAAAACAATAGAAACCCTGCCCCGCTAACTGCTCTAGGATCTAGTCAATAAAAGGTAAGGGAAAATAATCCTTCCTAGTCGTGGAACTTAGTCTCCTATAATCAATGCACACTCACCACCCAGTAGTAGTTTGTGAGGGGACTAACTCTCCTCTCTCATGCTCAACAACAGTGATGCCCGATTTCTTAGGCACCACTTGTGTGGGACTCACCCACTCGCTATCCGAGATGGGGTATATAATACCCGCATCTAACAGTTTCAATACCTCATTTTTCACCACCTCTTTCATATTAGGATTAAGTCTCCGTTGCATTTCACGAGAAGGTTTGGTGTTTTCCTCTAGGTGTATATAATGCATGCACACGGAGGGATCTATCCCTTCAAATTAGCCACCGACCACCCTATAGCACTCCGATGTGCCACGAAAACACTCATTAACTAACTCTCCTGCTCTGCAGTCAAGTCAAATGCAATGATGACTGGTAAAGTATCCTGAGGCCCTAAAAATTCGTACTTGAGTGTGGCCAGGAGTGGCTTCACCTCAAGTGTAGGTGGTGTGACCAAAGATGGTATGGCGGGCTCTCTCGACAGAGGAGGAAGTGACTCAAACTGGGCTTTTCACAAAGGAAAATCAGGTGTAGAAGAAGCATTAAGCAAGGCATTCACCTCCTCAGCTGACCCGTCAATATCAAAATTTTCAAACCCAAGATGAGCTAGACAAGCGTCTAGAGGGTCCTCTACAAGAATGGAGGGCAAAGCTTCCTCCACAATGCCATCCACAACATCCACAAATAAGCACTCCTCTCTCTCTCATGGGGTTGTTAGGATGCTTGGAAAACATTAAGTTTCACTTGCATGTTGCCAAATGAAACTTCCATAACCCCAGTACGATAATTTATGCATGCATTGGCCGTAGCCAAGAAAGGTCGACCTAAGATTACTGGGATTTGTTTCCTAGAACTGACTACCAGTTCCATATCTAACACCAAAAAGTCAACAGGAAAGTAAAACCTATCAACCCTTACTAGTACATCCTCAATCATGCCACGTGGCACTTTGAGGGACCGGTCAGCCAACTGGAGAGTAACAGTAGTGGGCTTCAACTCACCCAGCCCAAATTCTTCGTACATAGAGTACGGCAACAAATTGACACTAGCCCCTAAATCTAGTAAGGCCCTATCAATGAAATGGTCCCCTATAATGCATGCAATGGTTGGGGCACCCGAGTCTTTAAGCTTAGGGGGTGTGTCATTCAACAAGATGGAGCTCACTTGCTCCGTGAGTATGACCTTTTGGGACACGTGTGTCCTAGATTTACACTTTTGCGTACAAAGGACCTTCAAAAATTTAGCATAGGAGGGTACTTGTTTAATCGCCTTCAACAGGGGGAGGTCGATTTTCACTTGTTTAAAAACCTCCATCATTGTTTCCATGGATGCCGCCTTTTTATTGAAAGGAGACAGTGTCTCAAGGCATTGGGGAAAGGGTGCTTTAGGCACATATAGTGTCTTGGGCTCATGTGAAGTGCTAGGGACTAATTCATCCCTCTTAAGTGTTTCCCTCTCACCCTTGCTCTCATTAGGTGTACCACAGTGGTCACCCTTCTTAGCTCTAGTTGCGTCAGACCCAACTGGCCGAGGCTCTAACTCCCTCTCACTTCTCAAGGTAATCACAGCTTACACCTGCTCATGGTGCTTTCCATTCCCACCCGAACTCTCTGCCCCATATTGACCCTTAGGGTTGGTGTAGGCACCCCATTTTTGACCGTCCTTAAGACTTGGGTGCCATTGATTGTTTACTTGGTGATGAGGTGTGCAGTGCAAAGGTTCAATTTCTTCGGCAAGGAGAGAGTCAAATCCCAACCTTACACCCCATTTCTAGACTAAAACTATTTTGACCAAAGATTTTAGACCTTAAAACCCTCTCTTTCAAAACATTTTTGAAACAAAGTTTCTACGATGTTCCGACGCTCGCATTTTGTTAAATGTTGCGCTTTTCGGCAAACCGAGCAAGGATAAAGTGGAAATGCATGAAAGAGAGGTGAACTCTTCAAAAAAAAATCTTCAAAAACATCTGGTTTGGAGGTTTGGAGTTGAAAAAAAGAGGAGTGGAGGGAAGAAACCTAGTTGAGGAAGAAGTTGGGCATGAATTGCTAAGAGAGAGACAATCAGTCCTCACTAAATCGGGCCTATCCACTTGTATACTTGGATTTCAGCTATGAGGCCACCACCGTTGGAAAGAAGACTTCCGGGGCTTCATTTTACACTCAAGAATCTCCTAAAGCCAAGTCCGGATGGGGGAGATCTAGTTGGTTAAAGTTAGGCATCAATCCGATTGAGTCGGAAATGAGCAGTCTTCACTAAAAGAGGGATATCTCTTAGAACACTTGGAATTTTCAGGTGAGGCTGCCACCATTGGAAATCTTACTTCTGAGGCTTCATTTTAGACACAAGAATGACCTGCAAAGGAGTCTAGATGAAGGAGTTCTGCTCATTTGAAGTCGGACCTGCAGAGCAAAATTTGCAGTCGGTCATAGAAGTGGCCGGTCGGCCAACAAAGTAACAGGTCGGCCAAAAAGATGGCCGATCGGCCAGAAATGACCCAAACTCAGATATTTTGAAGATCTTTGCCCTCCAGTTATTCCACACAAGCTCCAGCTGTCCCAATTTAGATATTTCGACCCAAGCTCTTGTTTTTGCTATATATAGAAGCCATATCTCTTATTTTGAAAAGGAGGAGAACATTTTGAAGGTGAGCAACTTTGGGAGCCTCTCTCTCTAAAAATCCTCTCTCTCTAGGAAATTTAAGAGCTGAAAATTCTCTCTCTCTCTCTCTCTCTCTCTATATATATATATATTTTAGTGCTTGAAAGTGCTTGAAAATGGGATTTTTCTACACCTTTGCAAAGGGACTCTTAATCAAACACCTCTATCTTGTTGCTGAGGCTCTTGGAGGATTTATTTGACCTCTCAAAGCTTGGTTTTTGCCTCAGAAGTGCTTGTTTTGCTGTGGTTCTTCAAGGGTGAGTAGTTACCCACTTTAAGCTTTGTTTTGCTTAAGTATTTAGCCACCCTTGCATGCTATTTTTGGCCTAAGTTTCAATTGTAAAATCTCTGTTTTTTAAGTGTTAAAAATAGTGGTTTAAGGCCTTGTTGGGGTTAGGGGTGTCCCTCCCTCTCTTTTGTGGCTTATTTGTTATGCTTTGTGCTATCTCTTAAGACCTTTGAAACAATTCTTTCTTGGCCTTAAAACCACTGAAATCCAGGGGATTTTTAGTGGTAGAAAACCTGTTTTGAGGTCCAAAATAGGAGGGGGTGGCCTCCCCTCCTTGTCTCTCTATGCCATGCCTTGTTAGCACTATAAAGTAGTATCTTTTTGTGGCTTATGTGAGCTCATTTCAAGCATGTTTTTGTGACTTTTTGGATATGTTATAACTCTGTTTTTGGCTGGTTAGAGCAACCCCCATTTGTTTCTTACACTTGTAGTGTGTTTTTGCTCACTAGCCTAGCATGCCTCATGAGTTAGCCCATCTTTCTACTCTTTTGTAGCTTAGTTCAAGCATGTTTTTGGTGTCATTTTGGCATGCTTTAACTCTGATTTTGGTTGGTTTGGTCACCTTTTGCTTGGTTTTTGTACGTGTAGTGCAATTCTACTTGTTGGCCTAACATGCATCATGCTTTAAGCCTCTCATCCTAACTTGTCTTGGCTATGCTCCGGCCTGGTTTTGGCCTTGATTTAGCATGCTTAAACTCTGTTTGGAATGATCTTGGCCCTTTGAGGCTTGCCTTGTATGGCCATAGTGTAATGGCCTTTACTAGCCTTGTGTTTTAAGGCCCCTAGCATGCTTTGTTTGTGATGTTTGTGTGATATGGCATCACTTCTCATGTAATTTCAGAGCATAAACTTCTGTCATACTCTCATGTTTATCGCTCTTTCATTGTGTTTAAGAGTTGTGCCTTTATGCCTTGTTTGTGAGCTAATACATGAGCATATTTTTCTTGCCATCTATGCTGCGAGTCTAGCATGTTTTTGCTACTATTTTGACCTGCCTTAGATATGTTTTGAGTGGTTAGGGTCATTTGAGCATTGCTTAATATGGTTGTAGTGTAAAGGGCATTGACTAGCTTTGAGTTTTGGGGCCTTTAACATGTGGTGCATGTGGTATTTGCATGTTTTGGCATCGTTTGGCATGTTATTTCAGAGCATATATATCTGCCACACTTCCATATTTTTCACTCTCTAAGTGCTTTTGAGTGTTGAGCCTTATATCTTGCTTGTGTGCCATATTGTATGCATGATTGCCTAGTCTTTTGAGCTTCAATCCTAGCATATTTAGGCCATTGTTTTGGCATGATTAAGCTCTGTTCATGGCTGGCTTGATCATTTGAGCATTGTATTGCATACCTCTAGTGTCGTGTCTTTCACCAGTTTCATTGTACTTGGCCCTTAGCATGTTATACATGAAGTGTTTGCATGTTATTTGCATTGCTTGTGTTTGGATCGGACATTAATCCAAACACAAGGAATGTGAGACGTTGATGAAACGTGTAGCATTTCTTAGTCGTCGTCTCTCTTGATTGTGCATGATAGGGTGGAAGCCTTTCGAGTTTTATGTGTGCATTTATTGAACTTGCACAAGCTTGGTTCTTTGGCTACCATGCATTGAAAATGCTTGGTTGGTGGCTTGAGAGCCAAGTGCCACACTCCTTTGAGCTTGAGATATGATAAGAAGGGTGGCAGTGCATACATTTTCTCGCAAATACACTGCCATGCCTCTGTTTGTGCTCTGTTGCAGCAAAAGGAGAAATTTCAGGAATAATTGGCCGACTGGCCACATGTTCTAGCCGACCGACCACCAAGCCAGCCGACCGACCATCAATGTTGGCTGAGGGCCACCATTTCTAGCCGATCATCCCTTAGAATGTTCCTAGGGTTAAACAGAAGCAATCTGGAAGTTGACACAATTTTCAGAAGTCCAAAAGAGTGCAAACAAAGGCATTTAGAGGCAAGGTAGTGGATTTCCGAGAGGACACAACCGAGCATGCATGCTTCCTTCGTCTGCAAGGCTGTTTGTTTGCTTTATTAGCTAGTTGTAGTTAATTACATGTGCTGTAATTAATTTAGCTTAATTCATTTTGTAATATTCTAATTAGCTTAGATTAGCTAATTGATTAATTCAGTTTGTAACTAATTAGCTTAGATTAGCTAGTTATTCGACTATGTTGTAATTAATTAACTAGAATAGTTAGTTAATTAGTTGATTTGTAGTAAGTAGCTTAGCTTAGCTATTTATTCGGACCCTCCTTCGAGAGGGCAATGTTGTAATAAGTGTGCGTGTGTGTGTGCATGTCTTCCAACCCCACTTCTTTCTCCCTTTTACTTAAACCGCTTTCGATGGCTAGTTTTAGGGCATATTTCAATTAGCATCCTTATGCTTTGCATGCATGCATCATTCATTTGTCTTGCATACATCGAGCTTGGCACATCATTCAAACTGCATTGCATTTCAATACTTACTTGAATACGTGTTTCAAAGCATGTTATCAAGTGTTGCATTCATATGCCATCTTAGATAGCCGAGCCTATTTAGTTGTATTTTGCATGTGTTGCATTAGGCATTTTAACATAATTAGGATCATGCATGATTACTAACTAGTTCTCTGTTTTGACTTGGAGTACACTGTAAGTGTTTACGCTTTAGCATACTTGCATGTGTGTAAGTGATTGCCATGATAGCATGCTTGCTATGAGACTATTTGCTTAATTGATAAATTGCATGAATGCCTGTGGATGAAGGCTTCATTACTTGAATTGGAACAATTCATCAAAATGTGAGTTTTAAGCCCACTTGAAGTGGCAAATCATCATGTTTTAAGCCCACCTTGTTTGGTGGCAAATCCGCATTTCTAAGCCCACTTGAGGGTGGCAAATTCAAACCATTTTCGAAAAACAAACATTGAATTGTTTTGTTCTAATTTAGGCGATCTAGTCTATACTTGTATGATGTGCGCATCACGTAGTAAATTCGCAAAATAACCGGAACAAGAACACATGTGTTTTTAAAATAACATATCATGTTTAGTAGAGGCCGATCCTTTGATCAGGCGAGCGGGGGTACTCATTTCAGGACCTTCCCTTCTCGTATCCAAGTTCCCGAGCCGAGACAACTTTGGTGATGACGGACACGTGGCCTTTGGCACGAGTCAGGGTTTCCTAAATTTCCCAAAAACAAAATATTTAGGTAGCGACTCTGAAATCTGGCAAAACAGTCCATGTTTGGCGCTTTTTGATTAAAATTGATTTTCCAATACGATTTGCCAGATTTGGACTCTTTGGTGATTTATCAGTCTTACATTGCACTTTGTGAGATTAGATTCAGAACCATGACAGGAGTCCGAACTGTAGTAGCTATGAACCCAAATCCGCGCCCTCTCCGAAAAAGAGGGCGCGCGGAGGAAGTTCGGGCAGTCTACAGTTGGCCACAGTCTGACTCGGTAATTTTCCCTCCTCCTTCCTATTTATTTTGTTAGCCATTTGGCCTAATTGGGCCTCTAGCTTGACAATAGAGTGAGTATGGGAGTGAAATACCAGTGCTAACCCCTTAAGTTCTGAGAGAACTTCCAACACTTGAGTCTCAAAGGTAGAGTTGCCCTGAGGAGCAGGCGGGGGTTGTGGTTGCCGGTACGATTGTGGGGGTCAATAAGGTTGCAGTGGTCAGTAAGATGATTGGTTGGCAAAATTATTAAAATTCTGCCTTGGTGGTGGAGGATTGTAAGAAGTGCCTTGTGAAGAAGGTCTCCATGAAAAATTAGGGTGATTTCTTCATCCCGGGTTACATATGTTGGAGTATGGGTCATTACCCGGGTTGGAGAATCCTTGAGCCGCATTCACATGCTCTTGGACTAACTCCGAAAATTGTGATGCCGAAGGGCACTCACTCAAGTCATGAGCAGGGCTTGCACAAATAACACATGCCTCGTGAAATTGAGGCTGATCTTGCTGTGTAGGGGCATTTCCCGCAACTAATAATTGGTCCATTTTGTGGGACAATGCCTCTATTTGTTGGGCTAACTCTAGGTTTTGCCCGATCTCATAAATACCCTCTCTCTTCGAGGCTCCAACTACTGGTTGCTGGACTTGCCGGGCTGCAGAGGCATGATGAAGGGAATTATCACTTAGGTTTTCAAACAATTGCCATGCCTCGGCATTATTTTTGGACATGAATGTCCCACCACACGAATAATCCACCATTTGGCGGTGAGGCTCAGTCAAGCCATAGTAAAAGGTCTGCACAAGTTGCCAATCAGGCACTTGGTGGTGAGGACACTGTTGGAGAAGATCGCAAAGTCTTTCCCATGTCTCGTGAAATTACTCGCCATCAATTTGAGCAAAGTTGGTGATGGCTCGCTTAAATTAGTTGGTCTTACCTATGGGAAAGTACTTCTCTAAAAACCGCTGTTATAATTGGTCCCAAGTTGTGATTGAATTAGCAGGTAAGGAGTTCAGCCAGTGTTTGGCTTTGTCCTTTAATGAGAATGGGAACAATCGCAACATTAAAGCCTCATTTGTGAAATTCTGGATCCTCACTGTCAAGCAAATTTCCATAAATTCATTCAAATGTTTATAAGGATCATCATGAGCTAGTCCATGGAATGATGGGAGCATTTATATGGTGTTGGACTTAATCTCATAATGAGCAGCAGTGGTGTCGGGTAATTGGATGCATGATGGTGATATATATGCAGTGGGTGTGAAATAATCCTTAAGGGTCCGGTTGGGCACATTCGGGACATTTGGATTTTCTATCTCTAATGGATCAAAGTATGGATATGAATATTCAAGCCTAGGAACACGGGTAGAGGCTCTAAGTCTCCTAAGAATCCTTTCTAGTTCAAGGTTCAAACTCCACAATTCAAGGCGACAAAAACGGCGCCCATGCATACACTACTCACACACACGCACTAAGTTCCGACTCTATGCACTAAGTTATATAAGCAAAAGTACCAAAGAAGAGTATACTCACAATGATTTAACGAAAGCGCTTTACTCGTCTTGCGGGGGCTTGACGTGTAGACGTTGTCTCCAACCTCCAATTAAGCTTTGTCTTTCTTTGTAGCACTTTGGTGCCTTGTTTGCAAGTGTTTGCTTCTTTTTTAAGCACTTTAGTTTTGCGGTTTGTTTTTTTTTTTTAAAGCTTGGTTGGCTCTGCTTGCACTTCAGTGATAGCTTCCACTTTCAAACGCTCTGCACACTTAGCAACACGAAAGCATAAAACTCTAAACTAAAAATTAAAATAAGAATATAACTTTAAATTAATTAATTTTGCCAGAAATCTCCAGCAACGGCGCCAAAATTAGATGGGTCGTTACACACACCAAAATTAAACACAAAACTATACCAGATTCTTTTAAAATAATGGCAAGTCCAGGTATCGATCCACAGGGACAATTGTGAAATTGAACTAATTTAATTGTTAAATTCCTAAATTAACTTTGATGAAAAGATTGATTGTTCAGAATCTAATTTAATAACAAATAAAATAAATGAAGTGATTAAACTAGCAATTATAAATAAAATTGGATTTACTGATTTGGGAAAAAATCTAGGGCAATGAGTTCACCGCTAGTTATGTAAATAAGGTTTGAATTTGAAATCAATTATGCTACAGTTCGAACAAAATAATACTTCACAACTACAAGTTCGAAGCATTTATCAAGAAAATCATCATGTTCAATGTATCGGCACGAACCATCTCAAGTAGTACGAATCGTTCGCTCTAAACTAGGGTAACAGAACGACTCGTCCCTTGTAGTATGGCTCATCTCATACCTTGAACATGAAAGAAGAGAAAATCATTATATGGAAAGCATTCAACAATCACCGAAAGCCAAATACTCAAAGAGATAATGAAAAAAATATATATATGAAACTTCTAAAGCACCATACAATTGTTCAAACCTTTACATAATTAAAAATCAAAAAGGAAACCTCATTACATAGCTAGGGTTTCATCAAAACCCTAGAAAAGAAGACTAGCCACTCATGGAGGAGTGGGAAGAGGAAGAGGAAGAGGATGACAGAGAAGAACCCATGGAAGTGTCATTTAAGCTTTTGGAGAAGATCACCTCTTGAAACCCTAGCCTGTCTTTCTTTCCTTGCAAAATCAATTTCAGAACCCTAATCCAGCCTCCTTCTTGCTTATTTATACTTCTGCTACCTTTCAAACAGGTTTAAAACATCGGGTCTGTTTTCCAAGAAAAGTCAACACATGTGTGGGAAAGTCAACGCACGTGCGGAAAAAGTCAACGCATGTGCGAGAATTTGTTTTCTCTTCAAATCCTGTATTTTTGCCTATTTTATGCTCCGATTATGTACAACCTGATTGACATTAAACACACATAAAATATATTGTTTGACAAGCAAGTAAAGTTAAGAGATCCTAATTAACGACCTCAATGTTGTACAATTTGGCCTTAATTAGTACTCATTTGATGCCATCTCAAAGAAAGGTATGTAATGTTCAGGGTATAAATATTGATATAGCTGATGAGACTGGAATATCTCTTAAGGCTTCACATGATCTTATTAGTTCTATAGCAAGAGGGAATGAATTTGTAAGGTTCACGCGGGAGGATCAAAAACCTATTTACGTGCAAAAAGATAACGAAACTTGTAGTATAGTGAAGCAGGGAGTTTGTTAAGATATTTCCAGTAACAAGTGGCAGAAAATCCATATTTTTACTATGCCATTCAGTTGGATGTAGATGAGATGATTACTAATATTTTTTGGGTTGATCATCAAATGATAACAGATTATGGACTTTTCGGTGATGCTGTGTCATTCGACACAACTTTTCAAACAAATAAGGAGTACCGTCCACTTGCTTTATTTTTTGGCTTTAAACACTTTAGAATGACAGTGATTTTTGGTGCAGCATTATTGTATGATGAAATTGCAGAGTCATTTGAATGGTTATTTGAAACTTTTTTAGATGTAATGTCTAGAAAAAAGCCTATTAATTTTTTCACAGACCAAGATCAAGCAATGGCTAAAGCAATTTCACAAATCATGCCTGAGGTTTTTCATGGGTTGTGCACTTTTCACCTAATACAAAATGCTTTGAAGCATTTAGGTTACTTGTTCAAGAGTGGTTCAAAATTTAGTAGCAATTTAAAAGCTTGCATTTACGACTACGAGAATGAGCATGAATTAATTGAAGCTTGGAATTCTTTGATTGATAAATACAACTTGCAAGAGAATGAGTGGATGAAAAGAACTTGGAGAAAAAGAGAGCAGTGGGCACATGTGTATATGAAGTGGGTATTTACTGGAGGAATGCGAAGCACACAACTTAGTGAAAGTCTAAATGGAACATTAAGGGGATATTTGAAAGGTGATCATAACATTGTTCAATTCTTTACTCACTTCAATTGGATTGTTATGGATAAGCGGTATGAGGAAATTTCTGCAATATATGATTCTAGACAAAAGTTGCCAATAATGAAATTGAAAAAGTCTCCCATTTTAATCCAGGTTGCGAGTTTGTACACCCCCCATATCTTTGACTTATTTCATTATGAGTTGAATACGTCCCTTTGTTGTCAAGTGAAGCAATTTGTCACACCCCACTTTTATTACTCTGATTTCCATTACCAAAGCCATTATTATAAATTCAATTTCAAAGATGGCATACAGAAGCTCATTATATTTACAAGGAATACATAAATAAGGACTCTCTCATTCGAATATAAAATGAATGCAACATGAATATATAATTAAATAAATTGCCTGTAGGCTTACATCATTTAATCCAAGAGGAAGGGTTTAACTCTTTTACATCAATGGCATTCCGCCTACACTTAAAAGGCCCTGTGGCCAACAAATAAGGAAGATCCATGACCTTGTAGCACATCTCGATATTCACCTGAAAAAGGATTAGCAGCGTGGAATGAATATAAAGTCCAGTAGGGATCTCAACATGATCCTCAACAATAACAACTTACAGATAGCTATAATCATGAATGCTAGTCTCATACCATATAAATAATGTGACATTTGTAACCAAAGTATACATACATACGTACTTTTCTCAAAATCATTTAGTTTATTCAACAACACCAAGGTTCGCTTTTACTGCCCATTTCCATTTTAACAATTATTACGCAATAACCATCTTTTCCATTTGTAACAAAATACCACATAATACCCGCTTTATTTTTTTGAAAACACGTCCACCAAATCTGATTTCTTCACATTATTTATAACCCAATACATAACCAAAGCCCGTCTCTACATGTTTATCGCATTCTCAATCTTTAAGCTCAAGTTAAAGGAGATACTTTTAATAACTGATTTATGGTAGGGAAAAATCCCTCAACCACTCTCTAACACCTTCAAATATACATAAACACATCTACTCAACATATAAGACATCACAACCTTTCTGAATCATAATCATCATAACACATGACACACATAATCAAATGAGACAACAATGATAAATAATCTCCGCTCTACTTGCCAGAAGCACAGTAAGCCAATGATACATCTTTCCACAATGAAACGCCAATTTACCAGACACCAGCTGGAAGGAAATGGTACCTATGCCAATTCTCCAGGCGCTAGCTGGAAGATAATGGTACCTCTGATTCTCAACACAGCCAATTCTCCAAGCACTAGCTGGAAGGTAATGGTACCTCTGATTCTCAGTGCATCACACATTTTCCAACCATCACTTCATACAACATTCAGAGATAACACAAGTGCACTACACACAACCATTTCAACATTCACAATGTCATCCTTCACCGATGACCAATGATAAAATCTCTAAGAAATATGTATTAAATGCACGAAATACAATCATCCAATTCTTATGAGGCATTAAATCCAACAACAACAATGATGTTCCGGTTTTCAACTTTTATCCAGGTCATTTCTTAATTTGCAAAAGAGTCAATTTCCAAACTCAATTTCCAATCTTCCAATTCACAATACAACAATTATATATATATATACATGAATAAAATAAATGAGACTCATTTCATTCGTTTAACCAAAAACTCAACCCACGGATAACAAAGCCATAATCCGCTCAATTTCAACTCAACAAGGGCGTTGCCCAAGATTTCTAATCTCATGGTTAACTCCTCATTAACACTTAACAAATTATCCGTCCGTTATATTCAAATATAATCAACCCAACACAAGGTAAATACCAAAATCATAAGGTCCAATTTAATCTCAAATCAATTGCCAACTCAATATTAAAGTCCTCATTTCATAATTTATCAATTTCAACCCTTTTAACTTATTAGGTATTATAGAAAAAGAAATTTGGGCTTTATTTCTCTCTAAACATGAATATATTAAACCACACCTCAAATTAACCCAACAACAATTTATTTTCACAATATCTCAACCTCAACATCAAACCTTAGATTCCCTATCATGATTTTCAAAGAAAAATCCATAACAGCATGGTTTTTATGCAATAGAATATACCACATGTCTATCTATAAAAGAGGTATTGAAAAAAGATCAAGGAAATCCCTACCTTAAAGAGAAAAGTGGAGAAAAGCCCAAAAATCAATTTCGCTGGAATTCGATCTCCACCGGTCAAGACGAAGCCCTCGATATGTTCATCATTTTGGTATAAGGGACTAGCACCAAAATCTCAATGGATTCTTGTGATCAAAGGAAATAAAATACAAAGTTTTGAGGGTTTGAGTAAAGAGAGATGAGAGAAAAAGAGAGAAACATTGTAGAGATATATATATATATATATGAAATGAAGTAAAAAAGGAGCAAAAATTCAATACATAGCTAAAATGCACGAAAAACGAGACAGAAAACGCGCCTGGCCGCACGTGCGGCACCCTCTCCCGCAAGTGCGAAGCGGCCTCCCTGCACGTGCGGTTCTCACCCCCGCATGTGCGGTCTCCCCCGCACCTCCACTTCCGCACCTGCCTTTTATGCAGAGTGCACACAGCCCCCTCCCCTGCTTCCCGCACGTGCGGCTTGATCTCCTACACGTGCGACCCAAGGCCCCACACGTGCGGCCTGGGCCCTCCAGCCCAGAAAAACTTCAGCTTCTCACCCAACACTCGGGAGTTGACCTCGCACCCTCTGAAACGAGTGTAAACTTGGAATTGAAACAAATACATCCGAACATTTGAGAAGAAACTCTCAGGAACAACGAATCCAACTGTTGGCCGAACCACACTTTGAAACCCGACATTTTAATGAAGGCAAATCCAACATAACTCAAGAGGATAAGGCAGATTACGAACCGGTCATCACACAATTCTATGAGTTAAAAGGAGAAGTTAAGTGCGTGATTGGCTTGTATGGTAATGATAAAGAGTATATTGTGGAAGGTAGGGTGGAAGTTACTGGGCTAAGAGGAGAAAAAAGCTGTCGAGAAAAACATTGTACTTGTAAGAAATTTGAGAACTTTGGAATTTTATGCAGTCATGCAATCAAAGCACTTGATAGAATGAATGTTATGGAAATTCCTAAAAGGTATATATTAGGCCGATGGAGATTGGATGCAAAAGATTGTGAAGTTGAAGAGGAAAATCCGAAGTTGGAGATTGGATGAGGATAATCCGAAGTTGTTAATATTAGCACGTTATAGAGATCTTTGTCCAAGAATGGTGAAACTAGCAACTCAAGCATCTATGCACAAACCTGCCTATCAATTGGTTGATGAAAGAATTATGTGTAAAAGTGAATAATATGATGAAGGGAATTGAAAATTTTGGTACCAAAGAATTAGATGTGGATGACCCCAACTTTGCACAAGTTAAGGGCATATAGAAGAAAGATGTTAGACATAAAGAGAGAGGTGGATTAAAACCTTAACATGAGATGATGAATGAGAAGACAAAAATTATTTCACAACCTACCCGCCTTAGTAAGGTATTACCTACGTACTTTTGAAATTTCAAATGACATGCATTTATTTTTATAAATTGTGTAAAGTATTGATAACTTTTTGAACTTCTTTAGACTATTGGTCAATCAAGCAGCACTATAAATGTTCAAAATTCATCTTCAAGCCAACCCACAAGTTAGCTATTGTTTTATGTTATTTATTTATTTATTTATTATTATTATTATTATTTTATAAATTGTGTAATGTATTGATAAATTTTACAACTTATTTAGACTATTGGTCAATCAAGTAATATCACAAATGTTCAAAATTCATCTTTAAGCCAACCATAAGTTAGCTCTTGTTTTATGTTATTTGTTTATTTTTTAGACTCCGTTGTACTAGTGTATTTACTTTTCACGCTACTACCACCGTCATCGCTACCGCTACCGCCACTACCAACCAGGTCCGGCCCTGGCCATAGGCCCACAAGGCCATGGCTTAGGGCCCCTCAAAATAGGCCCAAAATGGGGGCCCCCTCCTATTATAAGTTAGTATAATATGTTAAGTGTGTTTTGAGTCCAAATTTTTTTTAAAAAAAAGGCCCAAATCAACTTAATTTTTTTGATCCATTAAAAGGCCAATAGTTTAAAGCTCAGCCCAACAGTCTGAAAGGCCCATTTTTTTTTTTTTTAATTCCTAACCCTATCAGCTCATCTCTTAATCCAACCTTCCCTTTGACACCACACAAGGAGAAGAAGCTGTGCAATTAAATATTTATCTTGTCTTTTACACAATTAATTACTATTATAATATTGGTGTTTACATCATCAAGAAAAATTTATTTAAGTTTAATAGTTCACATTACATAATTTAAAAATTGTGTTTTGTTAAGTGGTGGTGCTCTTGTTTTGAATTTTGATTTAAAAAAATATTTTGATCTCAGCACAGCAAGCATAGGTAATTTTTTTTTTCCTATTCAATTAATTAAATATTTATCTTGTCTTTTGCACAATTAATTGCTATTATAATATTGGTATTTACATCATCAAGAAAAATTTATTTAAGTATAATAGTTCACATCACATAATTTAAAAGTTTTGTGTTTTGTTAAGTGGTGGTGCTCTTGTTTTGAATTTTGATCTAAAAAAATATTTTGATCTCAGTTCATCATGACTCTTAAAAGAAATTATTCGTCTGAATTCGCAAAAAGGAAAAAGAAGCAAAGAGTTGAAAAATTAGTCGAGTGTCAAAGAGGAGCTATTGATAAATTCTTTACGAGTGACAAACAAATAGAACAATCAGTTGAAGACTTGAATAGTGAAGAATTTGAAACTTTGGTGAATAATGAGAATCAAAAATTACCTTCGATCAACCATGTCACAAGAAAGATTGAATGGATTAGCATTGTTATCCATTGAAAATGATTTTGCAAAAAAACTAAATTATGCAAGTATGATTGATTTATTTGCTTCTAAAAATGCAAGAAGAGCGAGGATCAAGTGATACATATTAATTGTTATAATGTAATGTTAAGTATTTTTTGTGATTTTAATACAAATCTTTTGTCCTTTACCTTAATTTTTTTTTCATTCAATAAAAAAAAATGTGAAGGACCCCAGAAATTTTAGTAATTGATTATTGGCTTTGGGCCCCGAAAATCTCAGGACCGGGCCTGCTACCAACATAAGCACCCCATGCCACTGATACTGTTGCCGCCACCACCACCACCACCACTACTAACTTCATCATCATCGTTGTCCTTATTGCCATAAATACTATCATCATTTGACTTCCACCACTAAACTACAACTACAATCGTCATTGACATTACAATCACCACTATAGCAACAACTATAACCCTTCACCTCTACAACTATTGACAATGCCACCACAACCACTTCTTTTTTATATCCACAATAATACCCTTCTACTTTCACCATAGCTGCTATCCATTTATCTCTACTATCATCATCATTAGCACCATAGCTAATGTCGTTGCTTCCTCCTCCTTTGTTTATTTCGTAAAATTCATCAACTATATCATTCTTATAAAAAATTAAGTTAAATAAAAATTCGTAACCATATGCTTTAATTTTAATTATTTAAAAAAACAATTAAAATCACATTAACCATTTATTTAAGAAAAACAAATATACCCTTGTCACGAAATTATATATATTTAATTAATTTAATTTTTTAAATAATGCTTGGGACCCCCTTTTGGGGGTCACCCCCTCACCCCCTTTGCCACGTGGCCGGGGTGATTGGAGGAGCAGGAAAAAAAAGAAAAAGAAAAAGTAACCAATGAGAGAGAGAGGGGGTCAAAGGGGGTGAAAGGAAAAGGGGGGATGAATTATTGTTGTAATTTTTTATATAAATAATACAACAATGATTCATCCCCCATTTTTAGGACCCCCTTTGGACCCCCTCTCTCTCTCATTGGTCACTTTTTTTTTTTTTTTTTTTTTTTTTTTCCTGCTCCTCCAATCACCTCTTGCCACATGGCAAAGGGGGTAAAGGGGGTGACCCCCAAATGGGGTCCCAACCTTTATTCTAAATAATATACCCAACAAATTCTATTCGAATCGTTAAAAAAGATTCCAAAAAAAAAAATTCTTATCAAAACACCACAGGATCCCGCCATAACTTACTCACATGAGGATTCTCATGGCACAGCTCATCGGGTTCCTCTTCTCCGGTCAGTCCCTTTCAAATGGATCCATGATCGACTACACTGCCAACGGTGATTGATTAACAAGGAAAAGTAAGTGCTCAGTATGATATAAATATCGACCACAGACAATCTCTCCCTCTAAACCTCACACAACTCTCTCACTCTCTCTCATCAGAAAGGGTTTTAGGTTCTCTGGTTCGCCGTTCTCTCATTTCATTTCTCTTTCCTTCTTTCTCTACAAACCTAGGGTTTCTTATCCCTCTCTCTCTCTCTCTCTCTCTCTCCACAACCAATCAAACCCAATGACTCTCTATCGCCTCATTCTCCGATCACTCCGCCGCTCATCTTCACTCTCCACCACCACAACCACCGCTCTCCACCACCACATCGACCACCCTCAAAACCCTAATTTCCTCCTCCCAATCCGATCGTTCGCCTTCTCTTCCGCCGAAGAAGCCGCCGCCGAGCGCCGCCGTCGTAAACGCCGCCTCCGCATCGAACCCCCACTCCACGCCCTCCGCCGCGACCCCAACGCCCCCCGCCCTCCTCCCGACCCCAACGCCCCCCGCCTCCCCGACTCCACCTCCGCCCTCGTCGGCCCCCGCCTCAACCTCCACAATCGCGTTCAATCCCTCATCCGCGCTGGCGACCTCCACCACGCCTCCGTCGTCGCCCGCCAGTCCGTCTTCTCCAACACTCGCCCCACCGTCTTCACCTGTAACGCCATCATGGCCGCCATGTACCGCTCCAAGCGCTACGACGACGCCGTCGCTCTCTTCCAATTCTTCTACAATCAAGCCAATATCGTCCCCAATGTTGTCTCCTACAATGTATTGATCAACACACATTGCGATTCCGGTCGCGTCGATGTCGCTCTTGATGTTTATCGTCACATTCTAGCTAATGCCCCTTTTAGCCCTTCTCATGTGACTTATCGTCATCTCACAAAAGGGTTAATCGATGCTGGTCGTATTGGTGAAGCTGTCGATCTCCTTCGCGAAATGCTCAATAAGGGCCACGGCGCTGACTCGATCGTTTACAATAATTTGATTTTGGGTTTTCTCAACCTCGACAATTTGGATAAGGCTAATGAGCTTTTCGATGAGCTCAAAGAACGGTGCTTGGTTTATGATGGGGTTGTCAATGCGACTTTTATGGATTGGTTTTTCAATCGAGGAAGGGATAAGGAAGCGATGGAATCGTATAAATCGTTGCTTGATCGGCAATTCAAGATGATTCCAGCAACTTGCAATGTGCTCTTGGAAGTGTTGCTTAAGCATGGGAAGAAAACGGAGGCTTGGGCGTTGTTCGATAACATGTTGGATACTCACACTCCGCCTACTTTCCAAGGGGTGAATTCGGATACTTTCAATATAATGGTTAATGAGTGTTTCAAGTTGGGGAAAATTTCTGAGGCATTTGATGTGTTCAAGAAAGTGGGTAAGAAAGCCGGGTCAAAGCCTTTCGCAATGGATGTGGCGGGTTACAATAACATTATCACGAGGTACTGCGAGCATGAGATGATGGAGGATGCAGAGAAAATGCATGTGGAATTGTCATCAAAGTCGCTATCCCCGGATGTTAATACTTACAAGACCTTAATTGATGCTTTTTTTAAGGTGGGTAGGGTTGATGATGCATTGCAGAAGTATTCCAAGATGGTAGAGGCTGGCTTAAGAGTGATTCCAGAATATGCCAACAGATGGTTTGGCGCATTGATTGAGAAAGGTAAAGTCTTGGAGTGTGCGCCGATTCTGACAAAAATGGGCGAAAGAGATCCAAAACCAGATGCCATGAGCTATGATATCGTCATTAGGGGGCTTTGCAAGGAAAGTCATTTCGACATGAGTGTTGAATTATTGGGTCAGATGTTGAGGTATAATGTTGGTGTTACTCCTGTACTGAAGGAGTTTTTAAATGAAGAATTTGGGAAAGTAGGCCGAGGTGAGGAGATTGAGAGACTTTTAGCAATGAGGGGGCAGGGTTATTATCGACCATCAGGGCCATCAGGACCCCCTCGAATGCCTGGACCTGTAGGAGCTTGATTTGAGGTACAATATCACAATTTGAAGTGCCTATTCTTATGTCTCTGATCTTTGATTTGGGCAAGATAAACTCTAAATTATTCATATATACTGAGTGTCTCATTGTGCCACAAGTATGAGGTGTTTAGTTGCACTTAAGCTGTGATATTGAGGTAGTTTTTTTGGCAGGGAGTCAATTAATGTTATTGAAGTCTGGTTGTGGCCACTGAGTCTCTTGCTTATGTTTTTCACCTGTCTAATCTGGTGATTAAATTATTGTTGTTGGAACCTCTCCATATTTATTGAAGATGTTTTAATTGATAAATTATTATTATGACCATATTGCTTTTGGTTGTATGTGTATGTGCACGCTGCACAATTTGTTTCTGGTGCTACAAGTGAGGCATTTTTGGTACAAAACAAGTAGGCTAACAGGCATAGGGAAGATAGCACTGGGGTAGATTTATCGTGCTATTTGAAGTACAATCGTGTGTAGTGTTTTGAGATGCTGTGTTGTTTTGTTTTTGCATGTAATGCTGATGGATGAAATTTTGAAATGTTTTGTGTGCCTATCACGGTGTTTGTTATTCTGTTGTTGGTTATCACTGTGCTGCCTGTATTTTATCATATAAAAACATGGAGTGTTTACTTTTTTTTTTTTAGGCATTGTTTTTTTCTTATAAAAACATCAAATGTAGTGTGGAATAAGAACATTAAAAAAATATCTAAGGAAGTTCTTGCCGAGTCATGGGGGAAATTGCCATTATGTAAGGATGGATACCTGGTGTTCTTTTGTCATTGCAGATTAAGGATCATCCTAGTTGATACTATGTTCCAAGATTTCTTGAATGATTTGAACTTTCTTGAGTGCATGTTAGGTTGGTCCTTGGGTTGTTACAAAAGGGTTTTCTTGGAAATGGCAATATTTGCCGAAGAGCATACATTATTTTCAATTAGAATTTGATTTTTGATATCATTTAGAATTTATTTGGATATCATTTGATCTTTCCCTTTCCAAATACACATTAATGTGTACTAATTGGGCGCTTTTTTTTTTTTATAGAATTTATTTGGATTTTTTGAAGGATATAGGTATTTTTCAAATATTTTCTGAGTTTCAAGGCTCCATTTGGTCTTTACTGTTACAACTACGTAAATATTTATGATGGCCATTTTGATTTAGGAGTTGGGAACTGTGCATGGTGCTGGTAATGGTGGTTGTGAGAATAGTTCCACAGCACTGATTTCCTCTAGGGAGATTTTACAAAGTTAACCGTTGGACTTTTTCGTCTGTTTGGACTTTCAAATTATGAAGTGTATCAAATTATGTTTTCTTAATGTTGACGAATTTTAAGAAAAAATGGTAACTCTCTTTTCAGAAATTTGAAATTTATATAATTTTCCAAAGCTTTTGTCGGATTTGTAGAGGTGATTTTCTTTTGTAGGATTTCACTTACATGATCATTATTGGTGTTTTTTCCATCTCATTTCAATATACATTATCTGTTTTAGTATTTTTCACCTTATTTTTTATATTATAAAATGAAAAATCATAGGATTCTCGTTCGATCTGTGAGACCCTTCACCAATTTCACAACCATGGTTGCACCCCTAAATTATCATCCATAAACTTAACCCCCACACTGTTCCGGCTAGGGATTGGGTTTTGGTTGGTCGATCAACAACTGACGTCTAACAGTTTACATCATCTAAATTTTTTATTTTTTATTTGGCAAAATGAAGAATTTCGTTCCAATAAAAGGTAGTACAATAGAGAGTTTAACTAAAAGAGCAGACATACCTGGAGAGCCTTACACTAGCCTAACAGAACATAGTATCTAACTATTAGGAACGAGACCCATAGATATAGAAAATACTAAACTGAGCAAAGGAAATAAAGATATAACATAACCAGCAAAGGGAACAAAGGAATTCCAGGTATCAATCCTTGTGTTGCATCAAAAAGCCATTGAACTTTGATGAAGACCACCTTGCCTACATAATATATGGCACTGCAAGCTTCAGATTCCGCCATGGGTCAAAACATAAGCTTGAGGAATTCAACAAATGAGCTTACCTGCAAAGACAAAGCTAAAACAAAACAGAGCAAAGGACCAGAGTTAGCTCTGTAAAGACTAGGCTCACTGTAACTATCGTCAATGACATATCCTCGCTCGCATTTCCTTTGTGTACGGTTCTCAAATGGCTGAGTGCCATTAACATCTTCTAAAGTATTATGACTTACAAGTCATCCCTTCATCCAAATGCCATGACCATTGTATGTCACTGCCCTCTTAGAACCCACATCATTAAACTCCATTACAATACACATGATCAGATTTGTCCCATGGTAGTGTGGACACTTGGATATGCTCATTGCTCATGTCCAAAACCAAACTGTCCTCGGGGTTTTTGACTTGACTGACCTCGTGGAGCAAACCATCACTTGTATCTGAAGAGGGGGGTAGAAGGTTGAATATTAGGGCACAAATTAACCTCCATATCACAATCATTATTGCTTGTTGCCTGAAAATCTGGAGCATTTTGCTGAACTTTAACTATTACCAAAGAAGGCCATCCCTTGTTTATGAAAGAACTGAAAATTTTGCCACCTTTTAACCGATTAGACATATCTCGATTGATCATAAGGGATTTCCTACATATGTAGACTTGCCTTTGTCTGGACAGATACCTCCTTTGAGTAGATTTCATTTCTTCGTTGTGATCAGAAATAGATGAGAAAGATGCTCTAATAGTAGAAGAATGCTCCTCAACAGAGCTTGTGTTAGGTAAGGGAGATGGTCTGTCCTGATGCATACCTTTTGATATCGCTCATCCTGTCCTCTTCATACTCAGCAAAACTAAAAGTTGACTCCATCCCACTCAGGTCAAACTGTGGTTGTCAGGGTCCATGTGTGCATGAGAGCTTACATCCACGTATGGTGTCGCCTCCATCTCCTTGTATGCTGACAGGAAATTGTTAAGCATTTCATTAACATTCTCATTTACCTCTACAACTTTCTTAAAACACTGCTCGAAATCATGTGTCTAACCATGATGGCACTCCAATAGATAATTTAATTAACTCGACATTCAAGGGATCCAAACAGCTGTTCAATTCTTCCTAAGAGTCTTGTTGTGCCACATCAGACATCCCTGTTGCAGACCAATTTGCTGCAATTCTTTTCCCTTTCTCTTCCATGGAGTATTTTTGGCTAGCCACCGGTGAAGGATCAAGCAACCACGTTAATCACCTTTTTTCGGAGGAAGAGTCGAGGATAAATCCCTTTTTAAACATAATGGTAGCCCCAAATCACACATGCAAGACCTGAAGAGTGAAAAACATAAGTTGTCCTTTCCTTCTACCACTAGTGACTTGCTAGACCTCCAACAATGGCTTACCACCAATTGAAGTTTTGACAAGATCACCAACTAATTAACACAACCTGGGATTCAGGGTTTTGGAGTGTGTCTCTCCATTAAGAGTAAATTTAGGGATGATGTTTTAGGAGTCATAAGCATTCTTAATTTCATGTCACACTCACTTTTGTCATCGTTTCTCTCAGCAGGGCAAAATTTACATGCAATTCATACTATTGTGGCTCCACCTGAAATTTAATTCGAATTCATTATGTTGTAGTTCACCCTGAAATGAATCCAAAATTTCCAATTTTTTTCATTTTTTCCCATCCTGCATAGCTTTTCTGTTTGACTAGAACCAGAGTGACTAGTTTTCTTTCTCTTTCTCCTTTTCCCTCCTCCAACCACCCTCACCTCCCTCCAACAATTCGTTGAACATGTTTTTCTGCTTTTGTTTTGTTTTTGTTTTTATATTCGTTTTGGAAATATTTGTACCAAACATGATCAATCAATCACTTTTTGTCTCTCCTCTTTCCTTCTCAATCACTTTTTCTCTCACACACATCTTACTCAATTACAACAAAATATCAAATCATCTCAAACTCCCAAACTCCAAAACTGCTTTCAAAATATACAACCAAACAAACTAAAAAAATTTCTAAAACAACTCTCCCAAATTTTTTTCAAAAACAACTCTCCCAAAAACAAACCAAACAAGCCCGTTATTTCTGTGTTTTTGCCACCAAAAAAAAAAAGAAGTTTTTGTTTTCTTTGAATGATAGAACAGGAAGCTGGTAATGTAACTATTTTTAAAAATTTGGAACTTAATGGACGATCATCTGATTTTATGGTTGATATATAATGTAGGTTTAATGGGAGAAACTTGCTTTACTCATGTGATTCTGTTTTTTTGAGAAAGTGTACCATGATAGATTTGAATACCATTGTAAAATGAACCAAGATACTCAATTGTATGTGTGTTCGACTTGTTAAAAATATATTTCATATTGGTTCATTATATTAGGAAGTCAAACTTAATATATTCTGAAACTCGCTAATTTTTGGAACTATGCTTAATAAACTTACATGTACTATGAAAAAAAAAAAGGTTTTCCAGCTTAGATCAAGTAAACTTCATTTAAGATTGGTTCAAAAGATAAAAATAATCAAATTTCAACAAATATTTTTTTTGAGAACCAAAACAAACCACGAGATAATATATCTGGCTAGGTCATGTGCTGGTTTAGTATCTTGTCGCTGGACCTTACAAATACACAGGTAATCAAAAGACCTACTAGCCATCTTTATGTCAGCTATAGTAGTACTAATAGACCAAGCAAGACTAATGCTGTGTTTGGTTGGAGGATTTGGGGAGGGATTTGGAAAGGGAAAGGGAAAATGTGTATGAAACTAGGTGAAATGTAGGGTTTTTTTTTTCACATTTCACCTAACTTTTCATTTTTCCTTTCCAAATCCCTCCTCAAATCCCCCAACTAAACACAGCGTAACTCTATTACATAGAACATCTACTAAAAGCTTGTAATCCGACCAGATGCGGATTTGCCGAAGATTACACTCTTTTGCCCATTGGATTGCTTGATTACATGCCACAATTTTCGTTGTAAATGGAGAGTCAAGATGCATTTGTTGAGCGCGTTATCGGTCCACCGTCCTCCTGGTGGCATATCCAAGCGATACCAGCACTACCATCTTCCTTCCTCCATGAACCGTCAATGATGAAGCATACAACCATCATTACAGTCAGATTTTGCTAAAAGACAAGTGATGGTCCATTCCTGGGTTAGATTTTTTTTTTTTTTTCAATATTGAAGCTTCCATTCCAGTGATGACACATCAACCATATCTTGAATGCTTTTTCTTTTATGTAATAATACCACCAAATCATTTACTAAATCAATGGCTTGAACACAAGACACTATTGTTCCTTTAAAAGCAACACTATTACGTTGTTTCCATATGACCCATAATACTGCCATAAGTTGATAAATTATCTTTTGGCTCCGGGGATTGTTGTCTCCAACTATCCAACCAGGCAGGAAAAGGCAACGGTTCTCCAATTGAGAAATCCAGTCCCAAATTGCTACCCCTCCATATTCTTTGCGATTCAGGTGTTCTATTGTTTCCTCATCCTTAAGACATCGAGGACATAATGCATCGTTAATCACTTTCCGACATTTCAAGGAATATTTGACTGGAAGAATACTGTGTAGACACTGCCATACAAACATTGACCATTTGAAGGGAACTTTAAGTTTCCACAACCATACCCAAACCGGATAATCATGATCCACAACTAATCTCTTTTGGACAAGTGAATGTTCCAATGCTTTCCAATAACCCGATTTAATAGAATAATCACCAAACTTGGTATGACACCAAATTTGTTGGTCGGGTATAGACATGACAGGAATATGAAGATGTTGGATATGTTGGAAACAAGAATAAGGAAAGAACAAGCCTAACAAATCCAACAATCAGCTTTGATTCTGTTTATCAATAAATTGCGAAACAGTGAAAGAAGAGAAATTTCGATCCATTCTTTGCCCAATCAGTGGATTGTTCACAACTAGAATCCACTGATCATCAAACGGATTAATTTTTTCCCCATTCCCAACCACCCATTTAAGACCAGGAAAAAGTAAATCTCTACCCCAAAGAATACTTCGCCATCCCCAAGAAGCATTGGAACTCAGATTCACTTTTCCAAACCCCACCTTGCTACAATGTTTGCCTAGAAGAACCCTAGAAAAGAGATTCCGGATGAGACAATAATCTCCAAGCTTGTTTAGCAAGCATGGCTTGGTTAAGGCTGCCCAAGTCCCTAAAACCAAGACCTCCCCAAGCGAGTGGCAAACAAAGCTTATCCCAGCTTTTCCAGCAAAACCCTCTACCCTTGGAAGATTCCCCAAAAAACTTCCGAATGATGGAAGATAGTTTGTCTAATACATAACGAGGAATCTTAAAAAAAGAAAACGAGTAGATGGGAATGGTTTGTAAGACATGTCTAACCAAAGTACTACGGCCAGCCTTGTTAAGTAATTTGCACTTCCAACTCTAGAATTTACTTCGAATTGTCTCAATCAAAGCCCAGAATACCTCAACCTTTTTAGAACAAGTAAAGTCTAATGTTGCCCCCAAGTACATCCCCGGTTTACTTACACAACCAATCTGAAAATTATGGTCCAACAAATGTAATTGGGAAGAAGTAATAGGACTAACAAACAATTCAGACTTGTGATAGTTTATTCGCAACCCTGACTGCTCACAAAAGGAGTTTAAGAACCAATGGAGACACCAAACTTCTTCAGGGCAAAAATTCATAAAAATAAATATGTCATCAGCAAAAAGAAGATGAGACACTGGAGGTGAATTCCGGCTGATTGAAAGTCCTCGACATATAGCATTATCACCCAGATGAGCAAATCCATCAGTCAACACTTGCATGACCATAATAAATAAATATGGGGATAGAGGGTCACCTTCCCAATCCAGCTTTGGGTTGAAAAAAATGAGACTGTTGGCCATTTACCAGAATAGAAAAAGAAACCGTTCGCACACATTGGTTTATCAAGAGGAGAGGACCCAATTTTCTAAGAATGTGTTCCAAAAATTCCCAATTAACCCGATCATATGCCTTGTTCATGTCCAGCTTTAGGCCGAAAAAAACCTTTTTGCCACTTTTCCATTTCCTAATAAATTCAATTATTTCATGGGCTAAGAACACATTATCAACAATGAGGCGACCTTTCACAAAAGCATTTTGATGTAAAGAAATTAATTCAGGCAATACCTCACACAGTCTATTAGCTAAAACCTTAGCCCCAATCTTATAGATCACATTACAAAGACTAATGGGGCGATAATTATTGACTGTTAAAGGTTGTTTCTTTTTTGGGATGAGACATAAAAATGTTTGATTAAATTCCCTTAAGAGAAATCCTGAATTTAAAAAGTTAAGAATTGCTGCAGTCACCTTGCTACCCACAATATTCCAAAATTTTTAATAAAATCCAGCAATAAAACCATCAGGGCTAGGAGCTTTGAATTTACCCATTTGGAAAAGTGCCTTGGTGACCTCAGAATCAACAAAAGGTTTATCCAACCAGGATTTATTATAAGCAGAAAGGTGACTATTGCTAACATTTAAAACATTAAAAAGAACAGAGTCACCTGAGTCAAGCCCATGATCCACATTTGTTGCCAAGTTGGTTTGAAACAATGTGATGAAATGTTGAACAAATTGTTGCTGAATGTGATCCTGAGCTGTTATGATTGAAGCTTGCTAAGTTTTTTAATTTAAGTTTAAACAGCTTACTACTCACCTTGTTAATAAAAGAACTAAGGAAGTGTTTAGTTCACTAAAATGAAGTGGAATGAAATTGTCATTCTATTGAAATATTCATTTTTATGTTTGTTTGGCTAAAAAAAGTTAAGAAATAGGGTAAATTACACTTTAACCCCGTGGTTTATTGAAAAAATATGGAATCCCTCTCTAGTTTCATTTATAATATTTTAACCCCTGGATTTCATACCATAGTGAAATTTCGGACGAACGTAACAAAAGTTGTAAAAAGTTTGAATTACCTTTATTTTTCTCTAATTTTTTTCTTAATGCCATTATAAACCAGAACATCCTCTTTAATTTTTATGTATTCTTTTCCTCTTCTTCTTCTTCTCTCATTTCTTTCTCATCTCATGGCAAACCACACACTTCTCATACCCTCATCAAATACATATCTCTCTCTAAAATTTAGACCCAAACAAACAGTCCATAGCTGCCCCAAACACTCATTCATCTCACCTGATGCAACCCAATTAATTGGACCATAGCAATAAATAAATAGAAAAACCCACATTAAAGAGAAAAACCAATAAAGAACTCCAAATTCAAGCTTTCCTAAGTCCATATTTTGAGTATCTAAATGATACTTTCCAGTTATGAAATTTATGAAAATAAAATATTTTCCCACTCTTCTTTTTCCATAGCTACCAACAGTTACACAGGACAAGCGACCCACTTCTCTCCTCTCTATCTTCTTCTTCTTATTTCTGTAAGCATACCCAACACCTTGATGAAAACCCAACAGCCCACTGCTGCAAACACCTACCAAGCTTATCACATCTCCTTTCGTACTATACCTAGACTGACAACTCTACTAGAACCCCACCATAGCCCCCGTCTCTATCCTCCACTCAACCGACACCCACCACCTTCCCCTCTCACTACACCCATGGTGATAGCCACCACTACAATTTGAGTATTGGCTTAGTTAATTGGGTATACCTATGTATATAATGTACGTGTGTCTGTAGTGATAAAGAGAAGATGAAGGATGAATGATGAAGGATCATTTCTAGATTAACTTTATTTTAGTTAAGAAATGATAGATATAAATTTTAGAAGAAGAATGAAACAAAAATGAAAGGGAAAGATAGAGAAACGAGGGAGATAAGAGAGAGGGAAGCATTTTAGAAAGAGAACTAATGTCTCGGGCTTTCAAAAAAATTGGGAAGAAGAAAAAGAAGTTAAGGAATTATCTAGTGTGGTTGAGGGTGAGAAATTTTAGTTTTATGGTCGTGCAGCACACTCTGTTAAAATAAACGGTTCTATCAGAAATTATAATGTGCTATGAAGTTCAATGGGTTCAAGTGTTACAAATAAAATTACAAGGTGGCTCCGTATTTTGTCGATAAATTGCAGATGGTCAAACTGTTATTTACCTTAAAAAATATATTGCATACAGAATCATCATACACTATTATAAGGGAGTGATCATTCTATAAGAGAACTTATGAACTGACTATTTCATTTCATTGAACCAAATATGACATAATGGAAATGACACTCACCTCCGTTTAAGAAGATATAGTTAACTTTATAATTTTGACATAATTATATTGATTTTCTTAAGTTGTGTTTAGTTTATGAATTTAGGAAAAGATTTGAGAAATGAAAAATATATGTGAAATATGAATGAAATATAGTTACATTTCATACCCCTTTCACACACTTTTTCCTTTTCTCTTTTCAAATCCTTCAAATCCTTACCCAAATATAGTTAGGTTGATTTTCTTAGGTTGTATTTGGTTCATGAATTTGAAAAAAGATTTAAAAAGAAAAAAGATAAATGAAATATGAATGAAATATAGTTACATTTCACACACATTTCACACATTTTTCCCTTTCTCTTTCTAAATCCTTATTTAAATTCATGAACTAAACATAACATTAAGGTTTTAATTCACATAATATTTAACGTCATTTTTATTAATAATTTGTTAGTTATATTAATGAAGAAATGGTTCTATCATCTCTTTTATTTTAAAATGTACATTTATGTTATATTTATATCATCTCTTTTACTTTATTTATTTTTATTGTTTCATATAATTAATTTTAATCCCTTCAATTTTATTAAAATTTTTTTTGATATAATTATATTAAAATTATAAAATTAGTTATATTTTCTCGAAATTTGAAGTGTCGGTGTGTAATTTAGCCAAAAATAAGGATGATAATTGAATAATCCAACTTTCTTTTTCCATCTCTTCTACTACTCTACAAAGCCCTATGCAACTATAGCCAAGAAAGCTGAAGCAGGTCACGCTTTCGAAGGGAAAGGTTATGGTTACACATTTTTTAAAGGGTCGGTGTACATCCAGTCTAAATTTGAATTAAAAGGTAGGGACGGAAGATTTTTGTCTTTTATAAAGTTAAAACTTGAATAAAAATGAGAGTAATATTAGAGATTCACAATTATCCATAATTATATGACAATGAATTGAGCATCATATGGTTGAATTTGTGACCAAAAAAAAAAAAAATTAACATGTAATTTGCAATCAAGAGGTAAGTCCAAAACAAAAAAGAAAATAAAACTTAAAATTAAAAGAAGAGAGAAAATAAAAAAATATAAGAATAAAAAAAATTACAAAAGACAGAAGAAAGAGAAGAGCACATGAATTGTTTTAAGTAAAAAAACAGAATAAAGAAGAGCTGGGGCCAATATACATCACATACGAAATAGCAGTAAAAAGAAAAAAGAATACATAGGTAGTCAAGCCAAAAGCGAGGAGGCCATGGCCCCTTATAGTCTCCACATAGGTTCGTCCCTTCTAGAAGGTGGTGTTCAGGATCGAATTCATTACGATTTCGATTTTAATAATTTGAATTATTCGTTTTATTAGATCTTGTGTATATATTATTTAAAAAAAATAATTAAGTTAATCCGATATTTATGACCCTTTCATTTAACGATCAATATAGTTTTAAAAATAAACAATTTATTTTTTCATATAGTCATATAGACTTAATTTACTAGATGGTTTTTGGGACCCACATACTTCTTTTATCTATTTTTTCACACCTAAATCAAGAATTTTTCAAGGAAAGATTAGAAAAAAAATGTTATACAAATTAATAAATTTTATAAATTTTCTTTATTAATTATGTATTATTTAATAATAATAAGAAAAATTTTAAAATCTAAAATATGGCCCACTTTAATAATATAATAAATATTGTATAATGAGTAAATTTATTATAAAGCTTTATTAATTTATATAGTATTACTCTTTTGATGTCTAGATTAGGTGCTACAAAATGCTCCATCATGTGTAAAAACCCACACTCCATTGGTATATGGAGGGTGTGGGGAAGAGAAAACTCATAATTTGAGCATTCTGCTTTTCTTTGAAAATTACAGGATTTTGATCTTCTATATTTTGTAAATGGAATAAATATTTTCATTTTATTCGATAAAGTTGTAACATATATATAATCAAAATTCAAAACCAAAGATTTATAACGATTACACTATCAAGTATGGGTGTCTTAATTGATTAGGAACCGTATATGTTTGATTTTATTTTTATTTTCAAGTAGTGTGTGAATATTATACACTTTGTAATTAATAAAAAATAATGACATCCACACTTTTTAGTAGAGCCGATACACCTCTTGAATATGAGAACTACTATTTTAAATGAATCAAAATTTGTGTATTATTACATACTAGCCCATTACCCGTGCTATACACGGGATAATTATAGATATTTATATTTGTTTTAGATTTTTTTTTAATATATAAATTATGTTTTTTAAGATTTTTTATAAAAATAATTTAACAATCTTATCACTAAATCATAGTATATGAGAGAAGTTGAAAAGGGTACTGCAGTAACTATACACAGATTGTATCTATAATTATTTGCATGAGGGGATTTTAAATGCTGATCAGGAGATTTTGACCAAATCAATAAATGCAGATATGTGCAAAGACATGTGGATTAAAAAAAGTTAATAAATGCTGATTAGATAATTTTGACCAAATTAATAAATGCTAAGCTTTTTTTTTTAATAAAAAATTTAGAAAATTCAGATTGAGATATTGAAACTCTCACATGCCTTGGGGTTAAAAATCTCATTTTGCTTAATATATAGTATAAATATAGATATAGATAGATAGATCATAGATGTAGATATAGATATAGATATAGATATAGATAATATAATATAGATATATAGATGTGTTGAAATTTTCAAGGAATTTTGTTTATACTGGTCTTTAATGCATTAAAGTTTAATTATGAGGAGGTTTTGACTAAATCTCTCAAAAGGCATGGGATTGGAAGAAATTAGCAAATGCTGAGTTTTTTTTTTTTTTTTTAAATCAAAAAATTAGAAAATTAGGATTAGGATATTGGAACTCCCACAAGGCTTGTCGGTTAAAAACCCCATTTTCCTTAGATAATTGTGTTTACAATTATCTATATATGTGAATTGCGATTTTTAAATGTCTTTTTTTTTTTTTTTTAAATGTCTTCTTTTTTTCCTTTTTTATATTATATTAAAGTTAAATATTTTGATAATAATCATATGTGTTAGACTTTTCAAGGAATTAAATGTCTTTTTATTTTAATTATATTATATTAAATTTTAATATTTTGATAATAATCATATGTGTTGGACTTTTCAAAAAAAAAAAATTTATGCTTGTTCTTAATGCATTGAAGTGTTATTATGAGGAATAATAATCATATGTGTTGGGATTTTTCAAAAAATTCATATGTGTTGGATTTTAAAGAATTTTTTTTATACTTGTTCTTAATGCATTAAAGTGTTATTATGAGGGTAAGACTTGAGGGTTGGGAGAAATTCATAAATGTTAAGGGTTTTTTTTTTTTTTTTTAAATCAAAAAATCAAGAAATTTAGATTGGGAGATTGGAGCTCACACAAGGCTTGGGGGTTAAAAACCCCCTTTTGCTTAATATATAGTACTAGCATATCACCCGTGTTATGCACGGATTGTGTTTACAATTATCTATATATGTGAATTGTGATTTTTAAATTTTTTTTTTAAATGTCTTTTTTTTTTCTTTTTTTATATTATATTAAAGTTTAATATTTTGATAATAATCATAGGTGTTGGACTTTTCAAGAAATTAAATGTCTTTTTTTTTATTATATTATATTAAAGTTTAATATTTTGATAATAATCATATGTGTTAGACTTTTCAAGAAATTTTTTTTATGCTTGTTCTTAATGCATTAAAGTGTTATTATGAGGGATAATAATCATATGTGTTGGGACTTTTCAAAGAATTTTTTTTATGCTTGTTCTTAAGTGTTATTATGAGGGTAAGACTTTAGAGTTGGGAAAAGTTAATAAATGCTAAGATTATTATTTTTTTAAATCAAAAAATCAGGAAATTTAGATTGGGAGATTGGAGCTCCCACAAGGCTTAGTGTTAAAAATCCCATTTTGCTTAATATATAGTATAGATTAAAGTTTAATATTTTGATAATAATCATATGTGTTGGACTTTCTAAGGAATTAAATATCTTCTTTTTTTTATATTATATTAAAGTTTAATATTTTAATAATAATCATATGTGTTGAATTTTTTAAGGAATTTTTTTTTATGCTCGTTCTTAATGCATTAAAGAGTTATTATGAGGGATAATAATCATATGTGTTGGGATTTTTCAAAAAATTCATATGTGTTGGACTTTTCAAGGAATTTTTTTATGCTTGTTCTTAATGCATTAATGTGTTATTATGAGGGTAAAGCTTGGGGGTTGGAAGAAGTTAATAAATACTAAGGTTTTATTTTTAAAAAAAAAATTAAAAAATCAGAAAATTTAGATAGGGATATTGGAGCTCTCACAAAACTTGTGGGTTAGAGATAGATATAAATAAACAGATAGATATAGATATAGATATTTATATTTGTTTTAATTTTTTTTTAATATACAAATTATTTGTTTTGGAAAAGGTACTGCAATAATTATCAGAGAAGTCAAAAAGTCTTTTGGGTTATAGATAGACATAGATAAAGATATTTATATTTGTTTTAAATTTTTTTTAATATACAAATTATTTGTTTTGAAAAAGGTACTGCAGTAATTATGAGAGAAGTCAAAAAGTCTTGTGGGTTGAGAGAAGTTAATAAATGTTGAAATTAATTTTTTTTTTTTTAAAAACAAAAAATTAGAAAATTAAGATTGGCATATTGATGCTCCCACAGGCCTTGGGGTTAAAAACTCCATTTTGCTTAATATATAGTATAGATTCGGGTATTTTTTTTTTCAATTTATTTAAGATGGAGTTGTGGGTATCTTTTTTTTTAAAATTTAATTTATCTGTGGTTTCCATTTGTTTTTAATTATTATTATTTAGGTAAGTTATGATGTGAGTTAGATATATGATAGACATGTGAGTTTTATTGATTTAAAGTTTATTTAGATAAACTTTAAAGATTTCTTTTTAGTTTTTTAGTTTCTTTTGTTATGTTATAATATAATATATAAAATATAGGTAGCTATCTACAACTTTAATAGAAAATATTATCTGATTTTTTTGGGAAGAGAAAATGAATGCAAGTTTTAATATTTTTTTTTGAAAATTTGTGAGAGAGATGAGGAGGGAGAGATTATGAAATATTTTTGTTATTAAATAAATAAATCAGTCAATAGTTTTTTTAAATCTATTTTGTAAATTAAAAATCAATAATTTTGGAAAATTGATTAATTTGTCCCATTAAGTAATTTAAAATTTTGATAGATATACATAAAAAAAATACATAATTATATTATTAAATCACAATTCAAATTTAGATGTTATATCTTTTTGAGATCTATAGCTAAATTCTTATTCTTTTTTTTTATATAATTTTTGTATGTAACCATAGCATATGGGAGAAATTGAAAAGGGTGTTGCAATAATTATGAGAGAAGTCAAAAGGAATTGTGGGTTGGGAAAAGTCAATAAATGCTGAGGTTGGGTTGGGA
Organism: Camellia granthamiana; assembly: GCA_036172215.1. Lineage (NCBI taxonomy): Eukaryota > Viridiplantae > Streptophyta > Magnoliopsida > Ericales > Theaceae > Camellia > Camellia granthamiana. The sequence continues at coordinate 31,897,747 of CM069904.1, read as the reverse complement.
GAAGTCAATAAATGCTGAAGTTTTTTTTTTTTTTTTAATCAAAAAATTAGAAAATTAGGATTAGGAGATTGGAGCTCCTGATTTTTTGAGGAAGAGAAAATGAATGCCAGTTTTAATATTTTTTTTTGAAAATTTGTGAGAGAGATTAGGAGAGAGAGATTATGAAATATTTTTGTTATTAAATAAATAAATCAGTCAATAGTTTTTTTTTAATCTATTTTGTGATCTAAAAATCAATAATTTTGGAAAATTGATTAATTTGTCCCATTAAGTAATTTAAAATTTTGATAGATATACATAAAAAAAACATAATTGTATTATTAAATCACAATTCAAATTTAGATGTTATATCTTTTTGAGATCTATAACTAAATTCTTATCTTTTTTTAAAAAATTTTTGTGTGTAACCATAGTGTATGGGAGAAATTGAAAAGGGTGTTGCAATAATTATGAGAGAAGTCAAAAGAGATTGTGGGTTGGGAAAAGTCAATAAATGTCAAAAGGGATTGTGGGTTGGGAAAAGCCAATAAATGCTGAGATTTTTTTTTTTTAAATCAAAAAATTAGAAAATTAGGATTAGGAGATTGGAGCTCCTATCTGATTTTTTGAGGAAGAGAAAATGAATGCAAGTTTTAATATTTTTTTTTGAAAATTTGTAAGAGAGATTAGGAGAGAGAGATTATGAAATATTTTTGTTATTAAATAAATAAATCAGTCAATAGTTTTTTTTAATCTATTTTGTAATTTAAAAATCAATAATTTTAGAAAATTGATTAATTTGTCCCATTAAGTAATTTAAAATTTTGATAGATATACATAAAAAAAAAATACATAATTGTATTATTAAATCACAATTCAAATTTAGATGTTATATCTTTTTGAGATTTATAGCTAAATTCTTATCTCTTTTTTTTTTTAATTTTTGTGTGTAACCATAGTGTATAAGAGAAATTGAAAAGGGTGTTGCAATAATTATGAGAGAAGTCAAAAGGGATTGTGGGTTGGGAAAAGTCAATATATGCTGAGGTTGGGTTGGGAGAAGTCAATAAATGTTGAGGTTTTTTTTTTTTAAAATCAAAAAATTAGAAAATTAGGATTAGGAGATTGGAGCTCCTATCTGATTTTTTGGAGAAGAGAAAATGAATGCAAGTTTTAATATTTTTTTTTGAAAATTTGTGAGAGAGATTAGGAGAGAGAGATTATGAAATATTTTTGTTATTAAATAAATAAATCAGTCAATAGTTTTTTTAATCTATTTTGTAAATTAAAAATCAATAATTTTGAAAATTTGATTAATTTGTCCCATTAAGTGATTTAAAATTTTGATAGATATACATAAAAAAATAATAATAATTATATTATTAAATAATAATTCAAATTTAAATGTTATATCTTTTTGAGATTTATAACTAAATTCTTATCTTTTTTATTTTTTATTTTTGTGTGTAACCATAGTTTATGGGAAAAATTGAAAATGATGTTGCAATAATTATGAGAGAAGTCAAAAGAGATTGTGGGTTGGGAAAAGTCAATAAATGCTGATGTTGGGTTGGGAGAAGTCAATAAATGCTGAGGTTTTTTTTTTTTTTTTAATCAAAAAATTAGAAAATTAGGATTATGAGATTGGAGCTCCCACAAGTTTTGGGGTTAAAAATCCCTTTTTACTTAATATATAGTACTAGCATATCACCCATGCTATGCACGGATTGTGTTTACAATTATCTATATATGTGAATTGTGATTTTTAAATGATTTTTTTTTTAAATGTCTTATTTCTTTCCTTTTTTATATTATATTAAAGTTTAATATTTTGATAATAATCATATGTGTTTGACTTTTTAAGAAAATTTTTTTATGCTTGTTTTTAATACATTAAAGTGTTATTATGAGGGATAGTAATCATATGCGTTGAGACTTTTCAAGGAATTCATATGTGTTGGATTTCAAAAAAAAAATTTATGCTTGTTCTTAATACATTAAAGTATTATTATGAGGGTAAGACTTGGGAGTTGGAAAAAGTTAATAAATGCTAAGATTTTTTTTTTTTTTAAATCAAAAAATCAGGAAATTTTAGATTGGGAGATTGGAGCTCCCACAAGGTTTGGGGTTAAAAACCCCATTTTGCTTAATATATAACTAGCCTATCACCCGTGCTATGCACGAGATAATTATCGATGTTTATATTTGTGTTAGATTTTTTTTAATATATAAATTATGTTTTTTAAGATTTTTTTGTAAAAATAATTTAACAATCTTATCACTAATCATAGTGTATGGAAGAAGTTGAAAAGGGTACTGCAGTAATTATACACGGGTTGTATCTATAAATTATGTTTTTTAAGATTTTTTTGTAAAAATAATTTAACAATCTTATCACTAATCATAGTGTATGGAAGAAGTTGAAAAGTGTATTGCAGTAACTATACACGGGTTGTATCTATAATTATTTATATGAGGGAATTTTAAATGCTGATCACGGAATTTTGACCAAATTAATAAATGCATGCATGTAGAAAGGCATGTGAATTGAAAAAAGTTAATAAATGCTGATCAGGAAATTTTAACTAAATCAATAAATGTTGAGTTTTTTTTTTTTTTAATAAGAAATTTAGAAAATTCAAATTGGGATATTGAAACTCCTATAGGCATTGGGGTTAAAAACCCCATTTTGGTTAATATATAGTATCGATAATATATAATATATAATATAATATATATATAGATTATAAGATTAGAGAAATAAAATGCTATCTTATTATAATGGAAGATATCTTATAAAAAAAAGTGTAAACATGAATGCCCTCTTATTTTATTGTGTTTACAATTATCTATATATGTGAATTGTGATTTTTAAATTTTTTTTTTTAAATGTCTTCTTTTTTTCCTTTTTTATATTATATTAAAGTTTAATATTTTAATAATAATCACATGTGTTGGACTTTTCAATGAATTAAATGTCTTTTTTTTATTATATTATATTAAAGTTTAATATTTTGATAATAATCATATGTGTTGGATTTTTCAAAATTTTTTTTTTATGTTTGTTCTTAATGTATTAAAGTGTTATTATGAGGGATAATAATTATATGTGTTGAGACTTTTAAAGGAATTAATATGTGTTGGATTTCAAAAAAAAAAATTTATACTTGTTCTTAATGCATTAAAGTGTTATTACGAGGGTAAGACTTGGAAGTTGGGAGATGTTAATAAATACTAAGTTTTTTTTTTTTAAATCAAAAAATCAGGAAATTTAGATTGGGAGATTGAAGCTCCCACAAGGCTTGGGGTTAAAAACCCCCTTTTGCTTAATAGATAGATTACGATTTTTAAATGTCATATTTTTTTTTTTTTTTAAATGTCTTCTTTTTTTCTTTTTTTATATTATATTAAAGTTTAATATTTTGATAATAATCATATGTGTTGGACTTTTCAAGGAATTAAACGTCTTCTTTTTTTTATTATATTATATTAAAGTTTAATATTTTGATAATAATCATATGTGTTGGACTTTTCAAGAATTTTTTTTTATACTTGTTCTTAATACATTAAAGTGTTATTATGAGGGATAATAATCATATGTGTTGAGACTTTTCAAGGAATTCATATGTGTTGGATTTCAAAGAATTTTTTTTATATTTATTCTTAATGCATTAAAATGTTATTATGAGGGTATGTAACAAGCTCGCGAGGGGCCTCGCTACAGTTCGGACTCGATTTGTGCCACGGTTCTAAATCTTGAACCAAAGAGTCCAAATCCGGCAAATCGTTTTGAAAAACAGATTTTTTTGAAAGAAGTGCCAAACATGGACTGCTTTGCCAGATACAGAGTCGCCACCTAAATATTTTTTAAATGGGAAATTTAGGAAACCCTAACTCGGTGCCAAAGGCCACGTGTCCGTCATCACCAAAGTTGGCTCGGGAACTTGGGTACGATTGGGGAAGGTCACATCGTGAGCACCCCCGCTCGCCCGGTCAAAGACCGGCCTCTACTAACCATGATATCTGTTTTTGAAAACTTTGTATGTTTTTATTCCGGTTATTAGTGTAACAACCCTCGTACTGATTACTGAATTATATACTGATTACTGCTAAATTGAACCGCTAATGACTGATAATTGAATTAACTGAGGTACTGAATAGACTGATTGAAATCGAAACTGAATTTGAATGAGTTTATATGTTGCATTGCATGTTGCATCTGTTGATTGATTGCTTATCTGTTAGAATTTATATGTTTAAACTGCTAATTGAAGGCCTTATCAGCGGCCGATTTAGGAATCGTTTAGTGTTTTGTAATCAGGAGAATATTTGTGATTTAATGATATATTTATCTGAAAATTTATTAGGAATGATTAAATTAGATTAAATATTGATTAATTGAAGACTTGGACTTAATTACGGAATTGCCACCTATAGTGGACCATTGTTTATATTATACTAGAGCCTTATACACTTGAATTGAAACATTGATCAACCATTCTTCTTGCATTCCAACCGACCCAAACATGAGGTTAGAGAGAGAGGAAGAGATTTGAACTCAACTTTGGGAATTTTGCTTGAATCTTGTAGATTTGGAGTGTAAATTGGCAAATTGGACTCTTAAATCTTGAATACAAGACTAAGGTAGGACATTCATCCTCTTATTGTTGTCATTAAGATTGATCTTGCATGATTCCATGCATCATTGTAGAGCTAAGCCATGTTTTAAGTTCAAGAATGTTGAATTGAAGCTTGGTTGTTGCATGCATCACCATTTTAGTGTAATTTGAAGTTGAATTCTTGGAGAATTGTACATGCATGTTCATGTCTAAGCTTTAGTCTATGTTTTCACTTTGTTTTCCAAAGATTGGAGCTCAATAGAGCAAGATTTGAACCTTGATTTTGGTTTGAAGTTCATGCATTGCATGTTTGAGATTGTTCATGAAATGGGTTTGAATGTTGGATTTAATTGACCAACCTTTGGGGCTTGAATTCATAAATTGAGCTTTAAAACTTGTTGTACTATGAGTTTGAAATGTTTTCCCAGAATTTGGGCCCAAGAGGTTGAGTCTTTGCTTGAAGAATGCTTGGTTCGAACTTGGAAGAAAAATCTGGAAATTCCAGATTTTGCTTCCTCGCTCGAGCGAAGGATTCCTCGCTCGAGCGAGCACCTTTATTCAGGGCTCCGCTCGAGCGAGCATCGAGCGTGGTATCGCGTGTAAAAATCCAGCAACCAGTACTTTTACTGTTCATGCAGGTCGCTCGAGCGAAGGATTTCTCGCTCGAGCGAAGCCTTTGATTTTGGAAGCTCGCTCGAGCGAAGGAAGGCTCGCTCGAGCGAGGCTCCTATTTTCAGCAACTTTTGAAAAATGCCTTCCAAGTGTATTTTTGCATCCTCATCCCATCCTAGGCATTCTTAGGCCTAGTTTAAGGCATCTTAATGAGGATTTAGACATAGAACCACACCGAGGAAATTTAGGGATTTAATTATCACTCTTCCCAACTGTGAAGCTTAGTGTGTGTTCTATTTATTGACTGTTTAGGGTTGGCTTTCGGGGACGCGCTCTAGCTGCTATTAGCCCAATCTCTGTGAGTAACAGATTGTGTAAAGATATGTTCGAAATGGTTATCTTTTGAATACTGAACTGAACTGTTTAATGAACTGATATTGTTTATTGAATGAATGTATGTCCTTTATTTCTGAACTGTACTGTGGCATCCTTAGCACCTACTGTTATTGACTGTTACAGAGCTCTGTCGGTTTCCTTGTGGAACCATACCGTTTGTTGATTGATGGCCATCACTACTGTTGGGTCTGTTAAGACCCGGTCCTTCTGGACCTACTGTTGATAGGCTAATGGATGTACCACATATGATTGATTGATTGAAATGCTGATTGATTAAAATACCGAAAGATCGTAATACTGTATAATGAATTGATTTCATTACTGTAAGGACATTCATTCATAACCTCTTTACACTTATTGTTATTCACTGGGTTTTAGCTCACTGTTTATATATATATGTAGGTTCTCAGCAGCCAGACCGGAGCTAGGAGCGTGGGTTAGTCCCCCAGTTTTGTCAAGCCAGCCTATGTGCCTCACTGCGAGGTTCCGAGACGCCATGCTATGGCTTGGGATGTTTTTGTGTCCCCCACCTGTCTCTTGACTGTTTTGTATAATTGTATAAACTGTTTACTATTTACTGTACTGTTATCGAGGGACTTGATTCGCGTACTGAATGATGTATATGATTGTATATAGACTGTACTGTTTGAACTGACTGAATGCATGAAGAATGTTTTTGGGCATACAGATTTTCACAGCTCAATGGACACTAGTTATTTACTGTATTGGCTTCCGCCAGGCCCTGTACTCTGTTTTACTGTATTACTGTTCAGCAGGCCTTCGGTAATATCGGATTACTGGCCAGTTACGGTGCTAAACCCATAGGGCCGGGTTTGGGTCGTGACAGAGTGGTATCAGAGCGATACTTAACCACGAGTTATACCGCACACACGTGTCCAAATGAGCTATAGGGTGTCCTAGAAAAGTGATTAGGGCATCTCATGAACTTGAAAAGTGTGTGCTTATGATTGACTGATTATATGCTAAATGTTAAACTGTTTAACGATACAACTGCTTATAATGATAACTGTTATAACTGCTTATAGTGAAATGGATAATGCAAATGAACCTGAATCATCATCCTCTGAGGCCAGAATGGCCAGACTAGAACAAATGATGGGATTGGTACTTGAAAGACTGGACCAACAACAGAACCAACAGCCCCCACCTCCTCCTCCTCCGGTGCAACCGGAACAAAATGTACAGAATGTGAATGCTAATGAGGTGGACATTATTGCACTGACCCATAAGTTCAGCAAACTGAAACCGCCGTCCTTTCAGGGAGGCTTGGAACCGCTAAAGGCTGAAGCTTGGGTGCTTGAAACAGAAAAGTTGTTTGAAATGTTTCCGTGCTCTGAAGCCAATAAAGTGCTGTTAGCAACCTTCACTCTTCAGGAAGAAGCAAGAAGGTGGTGGATGTTAACCCGCGACACAAATGCTATTATAACTTGGGCTCAGTTCAAGGAGTCCTTCTTTGAAAAGTATTTCCCTCAGTGCATCAGAGACAGAAAAGTAACGGAGTTTGAACAACTGAAACAGGGCACAATGTCTGTTGCCGAGTATGAGAAGAAATTCACTGAACTTGCTAGATATGCACCACCGATGGTGGACACCGAATATAAGAAGGCCAGAAGGTTTGAAGGAGGCCTTAGTGCTGCTATACTGGACCGAATAAATGTTTTGAAAATGCCAACTTATGTGGGTGTGCTCGACCGTGCGTTGATGGCCGAGTCAAATATTGCAGCAGTGAAACAATCTGAAACACCAACAACTGAATGGCATGGTAAAAGGCAGGGTTTCAAATTTAAGAAAGGCAAGCACAATCAGTTGAATAAGAAACAGAATACGGGGTCAACAACTAGCCCCAGCCAAGGGAGTGGATTCATTCCACCCTGTTCTGTATGTGGCAATAAGCACAAAGGGGTTTGCTACCAGATTTCAGGAGCTTGTTTCAGATGTGGCAAGGTGGGCCACAGAATTAAAGACTGCCCTTCTGCTCCACCAGCTAGTGGTAAAGCTGCACCAAGCGCAGCAGCATCAAATGTAGCACCAAAGCCTAACCCCAAAGCTACCGGGAAAGAGCCTGTGAGGCAGGGCCGAGTATTTGCCCTAGTACCGGGAGATGTTCAGAATACTGAGACCGTTGTGTCAGGTATCCTCTCTATTTGTGCTCAAAATGCATATGTATTGATTGATTCGGGGTCTACACATTCTTATGTGTCGCATGCTTTTTCACGGAAATTGAATAGACCCTTAGAACCTATGAATTACTTGTTAGCTGTATCATCACCTGTTGGAGGATCCATGACATGTGCATATATGTATCCTGCTTGTGAAATCATTGTTGGGGATATGCATCTGTTTATTGACTTACTACCGTTGAACATAGATCATTTTGATGTGATATTGGGGATGGATTGGCTACAAAAATATCATGCCACTATAGATTGTGTAACAAAACAAGTAGTTTTCCGTCCACCGGGTTTACCTGAATTCGTATTTAGTGGAGTTGGAGTAGTACCTCCTCCGTATCTGATTTCTTCTGTAAAAGCTGTCAAATTGATTAGAAAGGGATGTAAAGGATATCTGTGTTCTGTACTGACTGTATCTGCTAATGATAATGTTAAAACTGATGTGAATTGCATTCCTATAGTCAGAGAATTCCCAGATGTGTTTCCAGATGATCTGCCAGGGGATTTGATTGATAGGGAAGTTGAATTTACTGTTGATGTGATTCCGGGTACACAGCCAATGTCTAAAGCTCCCTACAGAATGGCTCCAACTGAACTGAAAGAATTGAAGGTACAATTGCAGGAACTGTTAGACAAGAAGTTTATCAGACCCAGTACTTCACCGTGGGGTGCACCTGTCCTGTTTGTAAAGAAGAAAGATGGCTCACTGAGACTGTGCATTGATTACCGCGAATTGAACAAGGTAACTGTAAAGAACAAATATCCCTTACCGCGTATTGATGATTTATTTGACCAGTTACAGGGTGCACAAGTGTTTTCCAAGATTGACCTTAGATCGGGGTACCATCAACTGAAAGTTAAACCGGAAGACATTGACAAAACTGCTTTTAGAACGAGGTATGGTCATTATGAATTTTTAGTTATGCCGTTCGGAGTCACGAATGCCCCAGCTGCATTTATGGACCTCATGAACAGAATTTTTAAACCATACCTTGATGATTTTATTGTGGTATTCATTGATGACATATTGATCTATTCTAAGACTGTAGAAGAACATGAACACCATCTAAGACTTGCCCTGCAAACCTTAAGAGAACAGAAACTGTATGGAAAACTGTCTAAATGTGAATTTTGGCTTGATCATGTTATGTTTTTGGGGCATGTTGTTAGCAAAGATGGAATTTCTGTTGATCCGCAGAAAATTGAAGCTGTAGTAAACTGGCCTAGACCAACCAATGTGACTGAAGTCCGAAGCTTTTTGGGACTGGCTGGATATTACAGAAGATTTGTCAAAGACTTCTCCAAAATTGCATTACCTCTGACTCAGTTGACACAGAAAGGGATATCATTTGACTGGACTGACCAACGGGAATCAGCATTTCAGGAGTTGAAAACTAGACTTGTGACTGCACCGATCCTGACTCTACCTTCAGGTACGGATGGTTATACTGTATTTAGTGATGCTTCTCATAAGGGTTTGGGGTGTGTTTTAATGCAGAATGGGAGAGTTATTGCTTATGCTTCCCGACAGTTGAGACCACATGAAAAGAACTACCCGACCCATGACTTAGAACTTGCTGCAGTGGTATTTGCATTGAAAATCTGGCGTCACTATTTGTATGGAGCGACATGTGAAGTATATACTGACCATAAGAGCCTGAAGTACTTTTTCACTCAGAAAGAACTGAATATGAGACAGCGGAGATGGCTTGAACTGATAAAAGATTATGACCTACAGATTTTGTACCATCCGGGAAAAGCCAACACCGTTGCCGATGCTTTGAGCCGAAAATCGATTGGGAACTTAGCCTGTTTGCTGACTGGACAGAAAGAGTTGCTTTGTGATCTTGAAAAGTCTGAAATTGAAATTGTTTTGAAGGAACAAGGTGGAACCTTAGCTGCTATTTCTGCTCAACCAGCATTGATTGAAGAAATTAAGGAGAAACAGCGATTGGATGATTACTTGAAAAAGATCATCGAAGAAAGAGAGTCTAAACCGAGACCGGGATACAAATTTGAGAACAATGTACTGAAATTTCAAGATAGACTGTGTGTACCGAATGACACCGAACTGAAAAGAAGAATTCTGCAAGAGGGCCATAATTCAAAATTTTCTATCCACCCAGGGAATACGAAAATGTATCAAGATTTGAAGTTGAATTTCTGGTGGCCGGGAATGAAGAAAGAAATTGCCGACTTTGTGTCCAAATGTCTTCATTGCCAACAAGTCAAAGCTGAACATCAACGACCTGCTGGATTATTGCAACCCTTACCCATACCAGAATGGAAATGGGAGCATATCACGATGGATTTTATCGTTGGATTACCTCGCTCCAGAAAAGGTATGGACTCTATTTGGGTTATTGTTGATAGACTGACTAAATCTGCTCACTTCTTACCTGTCAAGACAATTTATAATGCGGACAAATTGGCTGTTATCTATATTGATGAAATTGTGAGACTGCACGGAGTGCCTGTGTCTATTGTTTCTGACAGGGATTCGAAGTTTACATCGAGGTTCTGGCAAAGCCTACAGACTGCATTGGGTACTGAATTGAGGCTGAGTAGTGCCTATCACCCTCAGATAGACGGACAGTCAGAAAGGACCATCCAGACTCTGGAGGATCTACTGAGAATGTGTGTCCTTGACTTCCAAGGAAACTGGGAAAGTCATTTGCCATTGGCTGAATTCGCCTACAACAACAGCTACCATTCGAGCATTAGTATGGCGCCTTTCGAGGCATTGTATGGCAGAAAGTGTAGATCTCCGATTTGCTGGGCAGAAGTTGGAGATGGGCCGTTACTTGGGCCCGAAATTGTTTATGAAACGACTGAAAAGGTAAAACTGATACAGCAAAGATTGAAAACTGCACAGAGTAGACAGAAGAGTTATGCAGATGTTAGAAGACGAGACCGAGAGTATGAAGTGGGTGATCACGTTTTTGTGAAAGTGACACCAATGAAAGGCCAGACTCGTTTTGGAGTCAAAGGCAAGTTAGCGCCGAGATACGTTGGACCTTATGAGATTGTTGAGAAAATCAATCCGGTGGCGTATCAAGTTGCACTTCCTCCTGAAATGGAGCGTATGCATAACGTCTTCCACATTTCGATGTTGAGAGATTATCTTCGGGATCCATTCCATGTGATTGAGCCTACTCGGATAGTGTTGAGTGATGACTACACTTACGAGGAGAGGCCTATACAGATTGTAAACCGACGGATCAAGAAACTGAGAAACAAAGAGATCCCGCTAGTGAAAGTTGATTGGCAGAACCATGGTGGTGTGTATGCCACTTGGGAAAGGGAAGATGACATGGCTAAAAGATACCCAGAACTGTTTCCACTGAACCCTGTTTTCTTCCAAACTGAAGGTAACTCGAGTTTAGAGGACTAAACTCCTTATAAGGAGGGGAGACTGTAACAACCCTCGTACTGATTACTGAATTATATACTGATTACTGCTAAATTGAACCGCTAATGACTGATAATTGAATTAACTGAGGTACTGAATAGACTGATTGAAATCGAAACTGAATTTGAATGAGTTTATATGTTGCATTGCATGTTGCATCTGTTGATTGATTGCTTATCTGTTAGAATTTATATGTTTAAACTGCTAATTGAAGGCCTTATCGGCGGCCGATTTAGGAATCGTTTAGTGTTTTGTAATCAGGAGAATATTTGTGATTTAATGATATATTTATCTGAAAATTTATTAGGAATGATTAAATTAGATTAAATATTGATTAATTGAAGACTTGGACTTAATTACGGAATTGCCACCTATAGTGGACCATTGTTTATATTATACTAGAGCCTTATACACTTGAATTGAAACATTGATCAGCCATTCTTCTTGCATTCCAACCGACCCAAACATGAGGTTAGAGAGAGAGGAAGAGATTTGAACTCAACTTTGGGAATTTTGCTTGAATCTTGTAGATTTGGAGTGTAAATTGGCAAATTGGACTCTTAAATCTTGAATACAAGACTAAGGTAGGACATTCATCCTCTTATTGTTGTCATTAAGATTGATCTTGCATGATTCCATGCATCATTGTAGAGCTAAGCCATGTTTTAAGTTCAAGAATGTTGAATTGAAGCTTGGTTGTTGCATGCATCACCATTTTAGTGTAATTTGAAGTTGAATTCTTGGAGAATTGTACATGCATGTTCATGTCTAAGCTTTAGTCTATGTTTTCACTTTGTTTTCCAAAGATTGGAGCTCAATAGAGCAAGATTTGAACCTTGATTTTGGTTTGAAGTTCATGCATTGCATGTTTGAGATTGTTCATGAAATGGGTTTGAATGTTGGATTTAATTGACCAACCTTTGGGGCTTGAATTCATAAATTGAGCTTTAAAACTTGTTGTACTATGAGTTTGAAATGTTTTCCCAGAATTTGGGCCCAAGAGGTTGAGTCTTTGCTTGAAGAATGCTTGGTTCGAACTTGGAAGAAAAATCTGGAAATTCCAGATTTTGCTTCCTCGCTCGAGCGAAGGATTCCTCGCTCGAGCGAGCACCTTTATTCAGGGCTCCGCTCGAGCGAGCATCGAGCGTGGTATCGCGCGTAAAAATCCAGCAACCAGTACTTTTACTGTTCATGCAGGTCGCTCGAGCGAAGGATTTCTCGCTCGAGCGAAGCCTTTGATTTTGGAAGCTCGCTCGAGCGAAGGAAGGCTCGCTCGAGCGAGGCTCCTATTTTCAGCAACTTTTGAAAAATGCCTTCCAAGTGTATTTTTGCATCCTCATCCCATCCTAGGCATTCTTAGGCCTAGTTTAAGGCATCTTAATGAGGATTTAGACATAGAACCACACCGAGGAAATTTAGGGATTTAATTATCACTCTTCCCAACTGTGAAGCTTAGTGTGTGTTCTATTTATTGACTGTTTAGGGTTGGCTTTCGGGGACGCGCTCTAGCTGCTATTAGCCCAATCTCTGTGAGTAACAGATTGTGTAAAGATATGTTCGAAATGGTTATCTTTTGAATACTGAACTGAACTGTTTAATGAACTGATATTGTTTATTGAATGAATGTATGTCCTTTATTTCTGAACTGTACTGTGGCATCCTTAGCACCTACTGTTATTGACTGTTACAGAGCTCTGTCGGTTTCCTTGTGGAACCATACCGTTTGTTGATTGATGGCCATCACTACTGTTGGGTCTGTTAAGACCCGGTCCTTCTGGACCTACTGTTGATAGGCTAATGGATGTACCACATATGATTGATTGATTGAAATGCTGATTGATTAAAATACCGAAAGATCGTAATACTGTATAATGAATTGATTTCATTACTGTAAGGACATTCATTCATAACCTCTTTACACTTATTGTTATTCACTGGGCTTTAGCTCACTGTTTATATATATATGTAGGTTCTCAGCAGCCAGACCGGAGCTAGGAGCGTGGGTTAGTCCCCCAGTTTTGTCAAGCCAGCCTATGTGCCTCACTGCGAGGTTCCGAGACGCCATGCTATGGCTTGGGGTGTTTTTGTGTCCCCCACCTGTCTCTTGACTGTTTTGTATAATTGTATAAACTGTTTACTGTTTACTGTACTGTTATCGAGGGACTTGATTCGCGTACTGAATGATGTATATGATTGTATATAGACTGTACTGTTTGAACTGACTGAATGCATGAAGAATGTTTTTGGGCATACAGATTTTCACAGCTCAATGGACACTAGTTATTTACTGTATTGGCTTCCGCCAGGCCCTGTACTCTGTTTTACTGTATTACTGTTCAGCAGGCCTTCGGTAATCTCGGATTACTGGCCAGTTACGGTGCTAAACCCATAGGGCCGGGTTTGGGTCGTGACAGAGTGGTATCAGAGCGATACTTAACCACGAGTTATACCGCACACACGTGTCCAAATGAGCTATAGGGTGTCCTAGAAAAGTGATTAGGGCATCTCATGAACTTGAAAAGTGTGTGCTTATGATTGACTGATTATATGCTAAATGTTAAACTGTTTAACGATACAACTGCTTATAATGATAACTGTTATAACTGCTTATAGTGAAATGGATAATGCAAATGAACCTGAATCATCATCCTCTGAGGCCAGAATGGCCAGACTAGAACAAATGATGGGATTGGTACTTGAAAGACTGGACCAACAACAGAACCAACAGCCCCCACCTCCTCCTCCTCCGGTGCAACCGGAACAAAATGTACAGAATGTGAATGCTAATGAGGTGGACATTATTGCACTGACCCATAAGTTCAGCAAACTGAAACCGCCGTCCTTTCAGGGAGGCTTGGAACCGCTAAAGGCTGAAGCTTGGGTGCTTGAAACAGAAAAGTTGTTTGAAATGTTTCCGTGCTCTGAAGCCAATAAAGTGCTGTTAGCAACCTTCACTCTTCAGGAAGAAGCAAGAAGGTGGTGGATGTTAACCCGCGACACAAATGCTATTATAACTTGGGCTCAGTTCAAGGAGTCCTTCTTTGAAAAGTATTTCCCTCAGTGCATCAGAGACAGAAAAGTAACGGAGTTTGAACAACTGAAACAGGGCACAATGTCTGTTGCCGAGTATGAGAAGAAATTCACTGAACTTGCTAGATATGCACCACCGATGGTGGACACCGAATATAAGAAGGCCAGAAGGTTTGAAGGAGGCCTTAGTGCTGCTATACTGGACCGAATAAATGTTTTGAAAATGCCAACTTATGTGGGTGTGCTCGACCGTGCGTTGATGGCCGAGTCAAATATTGCAGCAGTGAAACAATCTGAAACACCAACAACTGAATGGCATGGTAAAAGGCAGGGTTTCAAATTTAAGAAAGGCAAGCACAATCAGTTGAATAAGAAACAGAATACGGGGTCAACAACTAGCCCCAGCCAAGGGAGTGGATTCATTCCACCCTGTTCTGTATGTGGCAATAAGCACAAAGGGGTTTGCTACCAGATTTCAGGAGCTTGTTTCAGATGTGGCAAGGTGGGCCACAGAATTAAAGACTGCCCTTCTGCTCCACCAGCTAGTGGTAAAGCTGCACCAAGCGCAGCAGCATCAAATGTAGCACCAAAGCCTAACCCCAAAGCTACCGGGAAAGAGCCTGTGAGGCAGGGCCGAGTATTTGCCCTAGTACCGGGAGATGTTCAGAATACTGAGACCGTTGTGTCAGGTATCCTCTCTATTTGTGCTCAAAATGCATATGTATTGATTGATTCGGGGTCTACACATTCTTATGTGTCGCATGCTTTTTCACGGAAATTGAATAGACCCTTAGAACCTATGAATTACTTGTTAGCTGTATCATCACCTGTTGGAGGATCCATGACATGTGCATATATGTATCCTGCTTGTGAAATCATTGTTGGGGATATGCATCTGTTTATTGACTTACTACCGTTGAACATAGATCATTTTGATGTGATATTGGGGATGGATTGGCTACAAAAATATCATGCCACTATAGATTGTGTAACAAAACAAGTAGTTTTCCGTCCACCGGGTTTACCTGAATTCGTATTTAGTGGAGTTGGAGTAGTACCTCCTCCGTATCTGATTTCTTCTGTAAAAGCTGTCAAATTGATTAGAAAGGGATGTAAAGGATATCTGTGTTCTGTACTGACTGTATCTGCTAATGATAATGTTAAAACTGATGTGAATTGCATTCCTATAGTCAGAGAATTCCCAGATGTGTTTCCAGATGATCTGCCAGGGGATTTGATTGATAGGGAAGTTGAATTTACTGTTGATGTGATTCCGGGTACACAGCCAATGTCTAAAGCTCCCTACAGAATGGCTCCAACTGAACTGAAAGAATTGAAGGTACAATTGCAGGAACTGTTAGACAAGAAGTTTATCAGACCCAGTACTTCACCGTGGGGTGCACCTGTCCTGTTTGTAAAGAAGAAAGATGGCTCACTGAGACTGTGCATTGATTACCGCGAATTGAACAAGGTAACTGTAAAGAACAAATATCCCTTACCGCGTATTGATGATTTATTTGACCAGTTACAGGGTGCACAAGTGTTTTCCAAGATTGACCTTAGATCGGGGTACCATCAACTGAAAGTTAAACCGGAAGACATTGACAAAACTGCTTTTAGAACGAGGTATGGTCATTATGAATTTTTAGTTATGCCGTTCGGAGTCACGAATGCCCCAGCTGCATTTATGGACCTCATGAACAGAATTTTTAAACCATACCTTGATGATTTTATTGTGGTATTCATTGATGACATATTGATCTATTCTAAGACTGTAGAAGAACATGAACACCATCTAAGACTTGCCCTGCAAACCTTAAGAGAACAGAAACTGTATGGAAAACTGTCTAAATGTGAATTTTGGCTTGATCATGTTATGTTTTTGGGGCATGTTGTTAGCAAAGATGGAATTTCTGTTGATCCGCAGAAAATTGAAGCTGTAGTAAACTGGCCTAGACCAACCAATGTGACTGAAGTCCGAAGCTTTTTGGGACTGGCTGGATATTACAGAAGATTTGTCAAAGACTTCTCCAAAATTGCATTACCTCTGACTCAGTTGACACAGAAAGGGATATCATTTGACTGGACTGACCAACGGGAATCAGCATTTCAGGAGTTGAAAACTAGACTTGTGACTGCACCGATCCTGACTCTACCTTCAGGTACGGATGGTTATACTGTATTTAGTGATGCTTCTCATAAGGGTTTGGGGTGTGTTTTAATGCAGAATGGGAGAGTTATTGCTTATGCTTCCCGACAGTTGAGACCACATGAAAAGAACTACCCGACCCATGACTTAGAACTTGCTGCAGTGGTATTTGCATTGAAAATCTGGCGTCACTATTTGTATGGAGCGACATGTGAAGTATATACTGACCATAAGAGCCTGAAGTACTTTTTCACTCAGAAAGAACTGAATATGAGACAGCGGAGATGGCTTGAACTGATAAAAGATTATGACCTACAGATTTTGTACCATCCGGGAAAAGCCAACACCGTTGCCGATGCTTTGAGCCGAAAATCGATTGGGAACTTAGCCTGTTTGCTGACTGGACAGAAAGAGTTGCTTTGTGATCTTGAAAAGTCTGAAATTGAAATTGTTTTGAAGGAACAAGGTGGAACCTTAGCTGCTATTTCTGCTCAACCAGCATTGATTGAAGAAATTAAGGAGAAACAGCGATTGGATGATTACTTGAAAAAGATCATCGAAGAAAGAGAGTCTAAACCGAGACCGGGATACAAATTTGAGAACAATGTACTGAAATTTCAAGATAGACTGTGTGTACCGAATGACACCGAACTGAAAAGAAGAATTCTGCAAGAGGGCCATAATTCAAAATTTTCTATCCACCCAGGGAATACGAAAATGTATCAAGATTTGAAGTTGAATTTCTGGTGGCCGGGAATGAAGAAAGAAATTGCCGACTTTGTGTCCAAATGTCTTCATTGCCAACAAGTCAAAGCTGAACATCAACGACCTGCTGGATTATTGCAACCCTTACCCATACCAGAATGGAAATGGGAGCATATCACGATGGATTTTATCGTTGGATTACCTCGCTCCAGAAAAGGTATGGACTCTATTTGGGTTATTGTTGATAGACTGACTAAATCTGCTCACTTCTTACCTGTCAAGACAATTTATAATGCGGACAAATTGGCTGTTATCTATATTGATGAAATTGTGAGACTGCACGGAGTGCCTGTGTCTATTGTTTCTGACAGGGATTCGAAGTTTACATCGAGGTTCTGGCAAAGCCTACAGACTGCATTGGGTACTGAATTGAGGCTGAGTAGTGCCTATCACCCTCAGATAGACGGACAGTCAGAAAGGACCATCCAGACTCTGGAGGATCTACTGAGAATGTGTGTCCTTGACTTCCAAGGAAACTGGGAAAGTCATTTGCCATTGGCTGAATTCGCCTACAACAACAGCTACCATTCGAGCATTAGTATGGCGCCTTTCGAGGCATTGTATGGCAGAAAGTGTAGATCTCCGATTTGCTGGGCAGAAGTTGGAGATGGGCCGTTACTTGGGCCCGAAATTGTTTATGAAACGACTGAAAAGGTAAAACTGATACAGCAAAGATTGAAAACTGCACAGAGTAGACAGAAGAGTTATGCAGATGTTAGAAGACGAGACCGAGAGTATGAAGTGGGTGATCACGTTTTTGTGAAAGTGACACCAATGAAAGGCCAGACTCGTTTTGGAGTCAAAGGCAAGTTAGCGCCGAGATACGTTGGACCTTATGAGATTGTTGAGAAAATCAATCCGGTGGCGTATCAAGTTGCACTTCCTTCTGAAATGGAGCGTATGCATAACGTCTTCCACATTTCGATGTTGAGAGATTATCTTCGGGATCCATTCCATGTGATTGAGCCTACTCGGATAGTGTTGAGTGATGACTACACTTACGAGGAGAGGCCTATACAGATTGTAAACCGACGGATCAAGAAACTGAGAAACAAAGAGATCCCGCTAGTGAAAGTTGATTGGCAGAACCATGGTGGTGTGTATGCCACTTGGGAAAGGGAAGATGACATGGCTAAAAGATACCCAGAACTGTTTCCACTGAACCCTGTTTTCTTCCAAACTGAAGGTAACTCGAGTTTAGAGGACTAAACTCCTTATAAGGAGGGGAGACTGTAACAACCCTCGTACTGATTACTGAATTATATACTGATTACTGCTAAATTGAACCGCTAATGACTGATAATTGAATTAACTGAGGTACTGAATAGACTGATTGAAATCGAAACTGAATTTGAATGAGTTTATATGTTGCATTGCATGTTGCATCTGTTGATTGATTGCTTATCTGTTAGAATTTATATGTTTAAACTGCTAATTGAAGGCCTTATCGGCGGCCGATTTAGGAATCGTTTAGTGTTTTGTAATCAGGAGAATATTTGTGATTTAATGATATATTTATCTGAAAATTTATTAGGAATGATTAAATTAGATTAAATATTGATTAATTGAAGACTTGGACTTAATTACGGAATTGCCACCTATAGTGGACCATTGTTTATATTATACTAGAGCCTTATACACTTGAATTGAAACATTGATCAGCCATTCTTCTTGCATTCCAACCGACCCAAACATGAGGTTAGAGAGAGAGGAAGAGATTTGAACTCAACTTTGGGAATTTTGCTTGAATCTTGTAGATTTGGAGTGTAAATTGGCAAATTGGACTCTTAAATCTTGAATACAAGACTAAGGTAGGACATTCATCCTCTTATTGTTGTCATTAAGATTGATCTTGCATGATTCCATGCATCATTGTAGAGCTAAGCCATGTTTTAAGTTCAAGAATGTTGAATTGAAGCTTGGTTGTTGCATGCATCACCATTTTAGTGTAATTTGAAGTTGAATTCTTGGAGAATTGTACATGCATGTTCATGTCTAAGCTTTAGTCTATGTTTTCACTTTGTTTTCCAAAGATTGGAGCTCAATAGAGCAAGATTTGAACCTTGATTTTGGTTTGAAGTTCATGCATTGCATGTTTGAGATTGTTCATGAAATGGGTTTGAATGTTGGATTTAATTGACCAACCTTTGGGGCTTGAATTCATAAATTGAGCTTTAAAACTTGTTGTACTATGAGTTTGAAATGTTTTCCCAGAATTTGGGCCCAAGAGGTTGAGTCTTTGCTTGAAGAATGCTTGGTTCGAACTTGGAAGACAAATCTGGAAATTCCAGATTTTGCTTCCTCGCTCGAGCGAAGGATTCCTCGCTCGAGCGAGCACCTTTATTCAGGGCTCCGCTCGAGCGAGCATCGAGCGTGGTATCGCGCGTAAAAATCCAGCAACCAGTACTTTTACTGTTCATGCAGGTCGCTCGAGCGAAGGATTTCTCGCTCGAGCGAAGCCTTTGATTTTGGAAGCTCGCTCGAGCGAAGGAAGGCTCGCTCGAGCGAGGCTCCTATTTTCAGCAACTTTTGAAAAATGCCTTCCAAGTGTATTTTTGCATCCTCATCCCATCCTAGGCATTCTTAGGCCTAGTTTAAGGCATCTTAATGAGGATTTAGACATAGAACCACACCGAGGAAATTTAGGGATTTAATTATCACTCTTCCCAACTGTGAAGCTTAGTGTGTGTTCTATTTATTGACTGTTTAGGGTTGGCTTTCGGGGACGCGCTCTAGCTGCTATTAGCCCAATCTCTGTGAGTAACAGATTGTGTAAAGATATGTTCGAAATGGTTATCTTTTGAATACTGAACTGAACTGTTTAATGAACTGATATTGTTTATTGAATGAATGTATGTCCTTTATTTCTGAACTGTACTGTGGCATCCTTAGCACCTACTGTTATTGACTGTTACAGAGCTCTGTCGGTTTCCTTGTGGAACCATACCGTTTATTGATTGATGGCCATCACTACTGTTGGGTCTGTTAAGACCCGGTCCTTCTGGACCTACTGTTGATAGGCTAATGGATGTACCACATATGATTGATTGATTGAAATGCTGATTGATTAAAATACCGAAAGATCGTAATACTGTATAATGAATTGATTTCATTACTGTAAGGACATTCATTCATAACCTCTTTACACTTATTGTTATTCACTGGGCTTTAGCTCACTGTTTATATATATATGTAGGTTCTCAGCAGCCAGACCGGAGCTAGGAGCGTGGGTTAGTCCCCCAGTTTTTTCAAGCCAGCCTATGTGCCTCACTGCGAGGTTCCGAGACGCCATGCTATGGCTTGGGGTGTTTTTGTGTCCCCCACCTGTCTCTTGACTGTTTTGTATAATTGTATAAACTGTTTACTGTTTACTGTACTGTTATCGAGGGACTTGATTCGTGTACTGAATGATGTATATGATTGTATATAGACTGTACTGTTTGAACTGACTGAATGCATGAAGAATGTTTTTGGGCATACAGATTTTCACAGCTCAATGGACACTAGTTATTTACTGTATTGGCTTCCGCCAGGCCCTGTACTCTGTTTTACTGTATTACTGTTCAGCAGGCCTTCGGTAATCTCGGATTACTGGCCAGTTACGGTGCTAAACCCATAGGGCCGGGTTTGGGTCGTGACAATTAGCCTAGGTTACTATGTGATGCTCGCAGCAAACAAGTATAGACTGGGCCGTCTGAATTGGAACAAAACATTTCATGTTTGTTTGTTTGAAAATGGTGTGATGGTGCTACCCGCAGGTAGGCTAAAATGCGGATTTGCCACCCTCAGGGGGGCTTAGAAAACAGTGATGTTGCCACTATCTAGTGGGCTTAAAAACAAACAATCAATGCATTGTCCCAGTTCAAATAACACAACCTCCACCCACAGGCATTCAAGGCAGTTATATCACATAAGTATATAGCCTCATGGCAAGCATGCTATCATGGCAACACTCACACGCATGCAAGGATGCTAAAGCATAAAACTTACCGAGTACTCCAAGCCAAAACAGGAACCGGTTAGAAATCATGCATGATCCTAAATACGCTAAAATGCCTAATGCAACACATACAAAGATGCAACTATAGCAGGCTCGACTATTCTAAATATGGCATATGGAATGCTACAACTAACATGTATTCAACTTGGAATTGAAATACGATGCAGTTTGTATGATGCGCCGAGCCCGGTGCATGCAAGACAGATGAATGATGCAAACATGCTGTCATACTGTATGCTAATTGAAATATGCCCTATATCTAACCATCGTAAGCAGGTAAATAAAAGGGAGAAAGACGTGGGGTTGGAAGACATACATCACACTCACCCACACTTATTACAGCATTGCCCTCGCGCAGAGGGTCCGAATAAATATACAGTCCGAATGTCCGAATAAAAGAATAATACAGTCCAAGATAAGAAATACACAAATTCCTAATTAATTAACAGATTAACTAAGAAAAGCTGTAAAACTGGCGTGCAAGCCAGGGACTGCCTTGCTTCTGCTCCGGATGATGAAATGATGCATGCCCGGATGCCTTTGCGCGGAAATCCACGGCGGTGCCCCGATTAGCCTCTGTTTGCATTTTTCTCGAAATGCGTGCCAGACTCCGAAAAGTTGCTGATTCTTCATTTTGCTGCAACAGAGAGCAGGAAAGGGGCATAGCAATGTATTTCACGAATATATGCATGCCTCGATCCTCGTGCCACCAATCACGCATCTCGATGCATGATGGCCGAGGAGCCGAATTGCACAACTCAATATAGGATGAATGCAGATGAATGCTACAACAAAACCTAACTCCATCATGGATAATCCGGAGTGTCGGTGACTTGGGAATTGAGACCCGTTCCGTCACTCGGGGTGCGAAACGTGCCTCGTTTCCCGTGCCCGGGCTAACTCCTATCCCGAACACGATGCGATATGCACGATATGCATGAATGCAACCTAAGATACAACCTAGTATGCACAATACAGATGAAAATGAGATGCCTCGAAATGCGTGCACATGGGCACGCAAACCGAGATAATGTACTAAAGCATGAAATGGCACTCCAAATGCAAATTGGGCTTACACTAACATGAAAGGGCCTTAGTCACACTCACATAAGAGGCCGTGAGATGAAAAAGATGCGCCTCGAAATGCGTGCACACGGGCACGCAAACCGAGGCAATGACATTAAGGCATGAAACGGCCTGAAATATGATATACAATGAGACTAAAATGAGATGTCTCGAAATGCGTGCCCACGGGCACGCAAGCCGAGAAAATGGCATACGGAATGCAACAGGACTAAAATGGGATATGCGATGCAATATGGGCTTACACCAGCATGAGAGGGCCTCAGCCACACTCACATAGGATGCCGTCGGATAAAAAAGAAGTGCCTCGAAATGCATGCACACGGGCACACAAACCGAGGCATGGCCCGAAGGCATGAAATGGCATACGGAATGCGAATTGGGCTTACGCTAACATGAGAGGGCCTCAGCCACACTCACATAAGCCGCCGAGAGATGAGAATGAGCTGCCTCGAAATGCGTGCGCACGGGCACGCAAACCAAGGCAGTGGCATACGCAATGCAAATGACACGGAGAATGCAAATTGGGCTTACACTAACATGAGAGGGCCTCATCCGCACTCACATAAGCTGCCGAAAGATGGAAACAAACTGCCTCGAAATGTGCGCACACGGCACGCAAACCGAGGCAGCGACATACAGGCATGAAATGGCATGCAAATGAAATGTGGCATATGGCATATGAAAAATGCAAATTTCAGTAGCTAAAATGATGCACAAATAGCCCCCGAATTATGGCAAAATTACACCCGATGCCCGAAATGCAATGTTATACATCCGAAACGGCCTACAGCCCTACTAAACATGCACAATATGGACATGACATGTAAAACAGTAGCAAGGCAGCCCCTAAACTAGCATTTTTTCAGTACAAAGTATAGCCAAACAATGATCACAAGTATGGTAAAAATAGCTTGCAAAAATGGGGGAAAAGAGGAGAATTACAAAGAAAGCGATATATACAATGCTCAAACTGAAAAACACAGTTCTACAAAATTAAATAGGGGCAAAAAATATGCACATTTACAAGAGATGACATCCCCCAATTCAGTATGTAGATAGGCTAAACATAGCATGCAAAATAATGAGCCAACAAAGGCTATAACATGAGGTACCAAAAGCATGCATCAAATAACCTTGGACCCTTAACAAAACATGAAGAATGGGTCATTCTAAGACACTTTATAAGCCTGATGAAGGCTCAAAACAGAAGCTAAACAAGCCTAACAAAGCATGCAATTTTACGGTAAATTGAAGGAATTGTGAAACAAGTATAAGATAGAGTTACCAAACATAGTTGAGCCCTTCTTCAATGTTAAAGAGGGGCTCAAAATAGGCCCACTCACAGTATATTGCATGCTCGAAAACAGATCACTCATGAGCTAAAAATAGCATGCAAAAGTAAGAGTATAACATGAATTCAAAGCAAGTGGCATGCAGAGCATGAAAACAAGGTTTAGCCCTTCTTCAATGTTAAAGAGGGGCTCAAAATAAGCACAATATTAGTTCATGAGATGCTCCAAATCAGATCACAAATAGGCCAAATAAATCATGCAATTTTACGGGAAATATGGAGGATTACAAAGAAAGTGCATGATAGAGAGGCCAAACATGGTTGAGCCCTTCTTCAATGTTGAAGAGGGGCTCAAAATAGGCCCACTCACAGTTTATATCAAGCTCGAAAATGGATCACTCATAAGCTAAACAAAGCATGCAAAATATTGGCATAAAGAGTGATATTGAAGGAAGTGTATCATGGAGACACCAAACAGAGTTGAGCCCTTCTACAAAGTTGTAGAGGGGCTCAAAATAAGCCTAAAACCAGTAGGGGTCGGAGCCCAAAACAGAAATTAAATAGGGTAAAGAATTGATTCAAAATTATGCTAGAAAAAGGGAATTAGTGGCTTACCCTTGAAGACAAGTCTTTTGTTGCTTCTTGGCTTGAATTTGCTGGTCCTTAGCCTTTGAAAATCACTTCTTTGCTGCTGGAATGGAGGTGGTGATGGTGGTGCTTAGGGTTGATGAAGAAAGGAGCTAGGAACTTGAAGTTTTTTAGGGTTTTTGAGATAGAAAATGGAGGTTTTGGAAGAGAGGCTCTTGAGAGAAAACCTTGTAACCCTAGGGAAGGAGCTGTCCAGCCCCTTAAATAGACCAAAAAGGGTGTAAAAGGGGAGGGAAATGCACCCAAGCTTTCCCTCCCAAAATATCCCCCGGAGGACAGGGATATTTTGAAAAACAGCTGGACAGCTGTAAAGAGGTGAAAAGCAGAAAGCTGGCCGGCCAGGTGGCTTTCTGGAAGGTGGCCGGCCGGCCACCCCAACTGGTCGGCCAGCCACTCCCCCTGGCCGGCCGGCCATGGCCAAAAATGGGACAAAAAAAATGCTGGCCGACCACCACTTTTTAGGGTCCTCCCAGGTGTGCAGAACAAGGTTCCAAGGTTGGAATTTGGCAACTCTGAAACAGGAGACACAACATTGCATTTGAAAGAGAGGCTCAAAAATGAAAATCAGAATTACTGGCCGACCACCACTTTTTTGGGTCCTCCCATGTCCCCTCATCACAAATATGTAGCCTCGGCTCGAAGAAAATACCCCTAGGGTGTTCAACATTGGCCCGGAAGTGAGCACAACGGGCGCCGGAGGAGCGAAACTGGTTTTCTGGAACAATTGCTGGCCTCCCACCCTCCAGTGATCTTCCTGACGTTAAAACAGAGGTACCTGCCAAAATTGAACAAAAACCGATGCAAAATGAACGCTCGGGGCCCAAACCGCGAGGTTCGGGGTCCCGAAAATGGGCTGCAGGCACCGAAAGTGGCGTTCGGCCACGAAGTGGGTATCAGAGGCCCCAGTGTTCCTCATAATGATAAAACAGAGGCACTTACCAAAAACCGGAGGAATCGGAGATGGTTGGGCGGTCCTGAACCAAGGCACACGGCCTGACGGTCCCGAAAACCGGGAACCGGGCTCCGAAACGGGCAAAATGGCCTACGGCCACGAAAAGTAGCTCACGGCCACTGAGAAATAGCCTACAGGACCACTCCCTCCCCTCAGGAAAGAAAACAGAGAAAACCGAGTCTGGTTCGCAAACCGAGACAAGGCACAGAAGAGGGTTCGGAAGTCCGGAGGCGGGGCGCACGGCCGCGACTCTGAGACTTCTGAACGAGCACAACATGCAACATCACCGAGCGCTCAATCGGTGACGTCTGAGTCTTAAGGTCGGTCAAAAATGGGGTGTCTACAGGGTAAGACTTGGGAGTTGGGAGAAATTAATAAATGCTAAGGTTTTTTTTTTTTTTAAATCAAAAAATCAGGAAATTTAGATTGGGAGATTGGAGCTCCCACAAGGCTTGGGGTTAAAAACCCCCTTTTGCATAATATATAGTATAGATATGGATAGATAGATAGATATAGGTATAGATAATATAATATAGAAAGATAGATGTGTTGAAATTTTCAAGGAATTTTGTTTATGCTGGTCTTTAATGCATTAAAGTTTAATTATGAGGGGATTTTGACCAAATCTCCAAAAGGGCATGGGAATTGGGAGAAATTAATAAATGCTGAGATTTTTTTTTTTAAATCAAAAAATTAAAAAATTAGGATTGGAATATTGGAGCGCGCCACAAGGCTTGTGGGTTAAAAACCCCATTTTTCTTATATAATACTAGCATATCACTTGTGCTATACACGGATTGTGTTTACAATTATTTAAATATGTGAATTTTGATTTTTAAATATTTTTTTTAAATGTCTTCTTTTTTTCTTTTTTTATATTATATTAAAGTTTAATAGTTTGATAATAATCATATGTGTTGGATTTTTCAAGAAATTAAATGTTTTATTTATTTATTTATTATATTATATTAAAGTTTAATATTTTGATAATAATCATATGTGTTGGACTTTTCAATAATTTTTTTTTATGCTTGTTCTTAATACATTAAAGTGTTATTATGAGGAATAATAATCATATGTGTTGAAACTTTTCAAGGAATTCATATGTGTTGGATTTCAAAGAATTTTTTTTTTATACTTGTTCTTAATGCATTAAAATGTTATTATGATGGTAAGACTTGGGAGTTAGGAGAAATTAATAAATGCTAATATTTTTTTTTTAAATCAAAAAAATCAGGAAATTTAGATTGGGAGATTAGAGCTCCCACAAGACTTGGGGTTAAAAATCCCCTTTTGCTTAATATATAGTATAGACTAGCCTATCACCCGTACTATACACGAGATAATTATAGATATTTATATTTGTTATAGATTTTTTTTAATATATAAATTATGTTTTTTAAGATTTTTTATAAAAATAATTTAACAATCTTATCACTAACCATAGTGTATGGGAAAAGTTGAAAAGAGTACTGCACTAATTATGCACGAGTTGTATCTATAATTATTTGTATGAGGGGATTTTAAATGCTGATCAGTAAATTTTGACTAAATCAATAAATGCAGCCATGTGGAAAACATGTGGATTGGAAAAAGTTAATAAATGCTGATTAGGGGATTTTGACCAAATCAATAAATGCTAAGTTTTTTTTTTTTTTTTGAATAAAAAATTTAGAAAATTCAAATTAGGAGATTCGAGCTTCCATGTATGGATTGTGTTTACAATTATCTATATATGTGAATTATCTATTACGCGTGCTATGCACGGAATAATTATAAATATTTATATTTGTTTTAGATTTTTTTTTTTAAATGTGAATTATGTTTTCTAAGATTTTTTATAAAAATAATTTAACAATCTTATCACTAACCATAGTGTATGTGAGAAGTTGAAAAGGATACTGCAGTAACTATGTACGGATTGTATTTATAATTATTTGTTTGAGGGGATTTTAAATGCTGATCAGGGGATTTTGACCAAATCAATAAATGCAGGCATGTGGAAAGATATGTAGATTGAAAAAAGTTAATAAATGCTGATCAGGAGAGTTTGACCAAATCAATAAATGCTGAGGTTTTTTAAAAAAAAATTAAAAATTTAGAAAATTCAGATTGGGATATTGGAGCTTCCACAAGCCTTGGAGGTTAAAAACCCCATTTTACTTAATATATAGTATATATAGATTGTGATTTTTAAATGTTTATTTTATTTTATTTTATTTTAAATATCTTCTTTTTTTTCTTTTTTTATATTATATTAAAGTTTAATATTTTGATAATAATATGTGTTAGACTTTTCAAGGAATTAAATGTCATTTTTTATTATATTATATTAAAGTTTAATATTTTGATAATAATCATATGTGTTGGACTTTTCAAGAAATTTTTTTTATGCTTGTTCTTAATACATTAAAGTGTTATTATGAGGGATAATAATCATATGTGTTGGGACTTTTCAAGGAATTCATATGTGTTGGATTTCAAAGAATTTTTTTTATGCTTGTTCTTAAAGCATTAAAGTGTTATTATGAGGATAAGACTTGGGAGTTGAGAGAAGTTAATAAATGCTAAGATTTTTTTTTTTAAAATAAAAAAATCAGGAAATTTAGATTGGGAGATTGGAGCTCCCACAAGGCTTGGGGTTGAAAACCCCCTTTTGCTTAATATATAGTACTAGCCTATCACCCGTGCTATGCACGGGATAATTATAAATATTTATATTTGTTTTAATTTTTTTTTAATATATAAATTATGTTTTTTCAGATTTTTTATAAAAATAATTTAACAATTTTATCACTAACCATAGTGTACAGAAGAAATTAAAAAAGTTACTGCAGTAACTATGCACGGGCTGTATCTATAATTATTTGTATGAGGGGATTTTAAATGCTAATTAGAGATTTTAACAAAATCAATAAATGCAGGCATGTGGATTAGAAAAAGTTAATAAATATTGATCAGGGGATTTTGACCAAATCAATAAATGCTGAGGTTTTTTTTTTTTTTTAAATCAAAAATTTTAAAAATTAAGATTGAGAGATTGGAGCTCCCACAAGGCTTGGGGTTTAGAAACCCCATTTTCCTTAATATATTTACAATTATCTATATTTGTGAATTGTGATTTTTAAATGTCTTTTTTTTCCCCTTTTTTATATTATATTAAAGTTTAATATTTTGATAATAATCATATGTGTTGGACTTTTCAAGGAATTAAATGTCTTCTTTTTTTTATTATATTATATTATATTAAAATTTAATATTTTGATAATAATCATATGTGTTGGACTTTTCAAGAAATTAAATATCTTCTTTTTTTTATTATATTATATTAAAGTTTAATATTTTGATAATAATCATATATGAATATTTTGACAATAATCATATGTGTTAGACTTTTCAAGGAATTAAATGTCTTCTTTTTTTTATTATATTATATTAAAGTTTAATATTTTGATAATAATCATATGTGTTGGACTTTTCAAGAAATTTTTTTTATACTTGTTCTTAATGTATTAAAGTGTTATTATGAGGGATAATAATCATATGTGTTGAGACTTTTCAAAGAATTCATATGTTTTGGATTTTAAATAATTTTTTTTTTTATGGTTGTTCTTAATACATTAAAGTGTTATTATGAGGATAAGACTTGGGGGTTGGGAGCAGTTAATAAATACTAAGGTTTTTTTTTTTAAAATCAAAAAATCTGAAAATTTAGATTGAGAGATTGGAGCTCCCACAAGACTTGAGGTTAAAAACCCCATTTTGCTTAATATATAGTAAGTACTAGCCTATCACCCGTGCTATGCACGAGATAATTATAGATATTTATATTTGTTTTAGATTTTTTTTAATATATAAATTATGTTTTTTAAGATTTTTTTCTTATCACTAACCATAGTGTATGGGGGAAATTGAAAATGGTACTGCAGTAACTATACACGAATTGTATCTATAATTATTTGTATGAGGGGATTTTAAATGCTGATCAGGGGATTTTGACCAAATCAATAATTGCAGGTATGTGGAAAGATATGTGGATTGAAAAAAGTTAATAAATGCTGATCAGGATATTTTGACCAAATCAATAAATGTTGAGTTTTTTTTTTTTAAATAAAAAATTTTAAAAATTCAGATTGGATATTGAAACTCCCATAGGCCTTGGGGGTTAAAAACCTCATTTTGCCTAATATATAGTATAGATATAGATAGATAGATAGATAGATATATCTTTTTATTTTTATTTTTATTTTTGTGTGGTTTCTATTCGGGTATTTTTTTTTTTCAATTTATTTAAGATGGAGTTGTGGGTATCTTTTTTTTTTAAATTTAATTTATCTGTGGTTTCCATTTGTTTTTAATTATTATTATTTAGGTAAGTTATGATGTGAGTTAGATATGTGATAGACATATGAATTTTATTGATTTAAAGTTTATTTAGATAAACTTTAAAGATTTTTTTTTTAGTTTTTTAGTTTTTTTTGTTATGTTATAATATAATATATAAAATATAAGTAGATATCTACAACTTTAATAGAAAATATTATCTGATTTTTTGGGGAGAGAAAATGAATGCAAGTTTTAATATTTTTTTTTGAAAATTTGTGAGAGATTAGGAGGGAGAGATTATGAAATATTTTTGTTATTAAATAAATAAATCAATCAATAGTTTTTTTTAATCTATTTGTAAATTAAAAATCAATAATTTTGGAAAATTATTAATTTGTCCCATTAAGTTATTTAAAATTTTAATAGATATACATTAAAAAAAAATACATAATTATATTATTAAATCATAATTCAAATTTAGATGTTATATCTTTTTGAGATCTATAGCTAAATTCTTATCTCTTTTTTTTTTTTTTTTTTTTTGTGTGTAACCATAGCGTATGGGAGAAATTGAAAAGGGTGTTGCAATAATTATGAGAGAAGTCAAAAGGGATTGTGGGTTGGGAGAAGTCAATAAATGCTGAGGTTGGGTTGGGAGAAGTCAATAAATGCTGAGATTTTTTTTTTAAATCAAAAAATTAGAAAATTAGAATTAAAAGATTGGAGCTTCCACAAACTTTGGGGTTAAAAATCTATTTTTACTTAATATATAGTATAGATAGATTTCAAAATTGCGAGGAAACCAAGAAAAAGAGAACGGCTTGTTATTAATTTTTTTATTTTTATTTTTTATACGGCTTTCAATTTTGAGAAGATGGATACTTGTGCCTTTACATCTGTCTGCCCAACAACGGATAAAGATTGGTAGCTCGAAATTGCCTTGGCTCGAACGGCTCACATTTTTTTTTTTTCTTCTTCTTCTTCTTCGTCATTTTGGGCTGAAACCAGAGGGAGAGGAGAGGGAGAGGGAGAGAGAGAGAGAGGAGGGAGCCCTCCGCCCGCCGTCGTCGTGTCGCAGCCCTCCGTCCGTCCGTCGCAGCCCTCCGCCCCTCGTCGGCTCTGCCCCGATCGCGTCACCTCCGTCGCCTCCGCCCCCTCCTCCTCCTCCCCCTCCCCTCCCCTCCCCTCCCCCCTCCATTTTTTAGGCTCCCTCCAGTCCCCTCCTCCCTCCTCTCCTCTCCCCTCCTTCCCCTCCATTTCTGCGTCTGAAAAAAACAAAAAAAAAAACAAAAACGACATTCAGGGCATTCGAGCTACGTAGCTTTCGAGCTACGTAGCAAGACCCTTGTTTTTATTATTATTATTTATTATTTGTTGGGTTGTGTTAGTTTAGTTGTTTTTATCTATTCATTTATTTGTTGGGCTATTGTAAATTTATTTATTTATTTATTTATTTTTAGGATGGTTATGTGTATGGGGTGGGTTTAGAGTTTAGAATTTAAGGTTTAGGTTTTTATTTGTTCCGAGTCTCTTTGATTTGAAATAAAAATATAGTAAAGAAAAGACTCGTACAAAATTATATGGAATTAACAAATTTTAACCAGCAGTCTAACTGATCAGTCAATTTTATTACCCAATTAGTCTAACCCAACTGTATTTTTTTTATTTTTTTTTCCCTATTTGTTGGGCTATATTGGTTTGTTTATTTTATTTGTTGGACTGTGTTGGTTTGAATTTTTTTTATTATTATTAAGGTTTAGATTTTAAGGTACACATAAAAACCCTTCCAAAAAAAAAAAAAAAAAAAAAAAAAAACCAAACCAATATTAAAAAATAAATAAAAAAAATCCAAACAAAATAACTTTTCGAGGCAAATTCGAGCCTCTCTTTCGAGGCTTTTAGCACGGTTGTAAAAACAATCAAACCAACACAGTTTTAAAGAAGAAGAAAAAAACAAAAAAAAACCCATTTCGACCAACACAGTTTCAAAGAAAAAAAAGAAAAAAAAGAAAACACTATTTCAAGCCACATTCGAGGTCTCAATCTTTTTCCAACCGCGCTAAAGTTCTGGAAAGAGAGGCTCGAATTTGCCTCCAAAAGTTGTTTTGTTTTGGGTTTTTTTTTTTTTTTTTTTTTTTTTTTAATGTTGGTTTGGTTTTGTTTTGTTTTGTTTTTTTTTTGGAAGGGCTTTTATGTGTACCCTAAAACCTAAATCCTAATAAATAAGTAAAAAATTCAAACCAACACAATCCAACAAATAAAATAAAATAAAATAAACAAACCAACATAGCCCAACAAATAGAAAAGAAAAAAAAAACAGTTGGGTTAGACTAATTGGGTAATAAAATTGACTGATCAGTTAGATTGCTGGTTAAAATTTGTTAATTCCATATAATTTTATACGAATCTTTACTATATTTTTATTTCAAATCAGAGAGACTCGGAAAAAAATAAAAACCTAAACCTTAAATCCTAAACTCTAAACCCACCCCCTACACATAACCATCCTAAAAAAAAAGAAAAAAAAAATTTACAACAGCCCAACAAATAAATGAATAAATAAAAACAATCAAACTAACACAACCTAACAAATAAATAAAAAAAAATAAATAAAAACAATCAAACCAACACAGTTTCAAAGAAGAAAAAAAAAACCCATTTCGACCAACACAGTTTCAAAAAAAAAAAAAAAAAAAAAACCATTTCGAGCCACATTCGAGGTCTCAATCTTTTTCCAATAACAAATCAAATAAAACATTATAAATCAAATCATAGCATTATATACGATCACAAAGTATAACAATACAACTCTTAAAATATAAAATTAAATTGAGACTTATAGAATATAATTTTAAAATTATATAAATAAAATATTTAATATATTTAATAAAATTTTAATATACTTAGACGTCAAAATAGGTGTATTTATAATTTATCTTAGTTGGATTGATTATAAGAAATATCATTCAATAGTAACCAGATAAATTTATTACAAATTTATCAAAAAAATTATAATTATAATTATTAATAACTATAAAATTTATTATTTTTTCCTAATTGTATATCTGGCACCTACAGATCATCATATGTACTTCCAAAAACATTATGTAATTGATATTTTAGTGTAAATTTAAATTTATACGGTATGAATCACTTCAAATGAGTGTGGTTTACACTATTCATTATTATGAAAAAAAAAAATTGAATATTTTTTTTATAGGTACTAATTAAGTTTTTTTTTTTTTTTTTTTTTTTTTTTTGTGCGCGTGCGCGGGTGTTTAGTTTTTGAAGAAAATCTTTACTGTAAAACTGATAAAAGATTAGAATAATCTGATTTTGCTTTATCACGAGATCTCAATAAGAGAAAAATAACCTTGAAAGAAGGGTCCAAGCCTTCGTAGAGGAGAAGAAAATGCCTCCATAGGAGAGGAAAAACAAACCCCCATACAGGAAAAATTATTATATCAACAAACTAAAAAATAAGAAAATCAAATAGAAAAAAAATGTCATTACCGAGCTTATCGAAAACTCCACTACTCCATACCCTTCAACTTAGAATTTGAAAATTTTACCTCTGTTGGTCAAGATAGAATATTGATGTTGAGGTGGTCGCCTAGTGTGAAATAAACACGTTACCTAGCATCGGCCTTCGGATTGTGAGAAATAAACGCGTTACCTAACTCAAGAATTTCTTTGGATCTCCTATTATTCAGCAAAAAAATAAAAAATTTAATTAATTAATTACAATTTTATCCTATAATAAAATATCGATTCTATTATCATTCCTAACCTTACCCCAACCATCCACTACCATCAACTCCAACCACCATTGCCAATTTCGACCACCCTTCCTTAGCTCCAGCTGCCACCTCTCAACCCCTCCTTGACCCTCTCCAGCCCTTTCCCTTCCCAATACGCACACAACCCTTTGGTGATCCCCACCATCAAAGCCCTCCTCCCCCATGACCCCCATCCCTACAACCTCCTCCCCCTTCATCTTGGCAATCTCCACTATCAGTGTGATCACCACTCTCTCTCTCTCTCTCTCTGCTAGAAGGTGAAAAAGGCCTAAGGGTGCCTTCAGAAGGTAATGAAGGGTTGGCTATTGTGGTAGGGACTAGCTACAATTGAACGTGGCTACTGGAGCAATTGATCACCACACATAGTGGGTGATATGGTTAAGGTTTGAAAGTATGATTATTTTTGGTATTAAAAGTGGGGTGTCTAAAAAATCTTTACGAAATTTGAAATTTGAAATTTGACAGGAGTCCAAATAAATTGTATGCGAACTATTAGTGGCATCCTTGAATATAATTTCGCAATCAGTATCACAATAGATTATAACAGAACACATCACAAAATCTTATATAAAAAAAAAAAAAAATCATAATCTTCATAATAATACTACTATAACTGATTAACATTTTTATATGTGTACCATTTTGTAATTACATCACAATAATTCATGACTAATATTACATTTTGCCTTTTGTGTTTAATCATATTCCAAACATTTTTTAGCTCTCAATAATTAAGGCTCTATTTCGTACTGATTTAAAAGTTTATTCAAAAACATGAAAATCCGTACATATTTATAAAACCCTCTAAACCCACCCCAAAATAATTGGACATTCCATCTTTCAATTTTTTTAAATACCATTTTACCCTTAAGTTAAATTACTAAAAGGAACAAAACCCCAACTTCGGCTTGCAGCTCTGATTAGTTCCCTATCTCCGACCAACCTAGCCCCAACCCCACCCAACCTCTGATGCCATCTCCCAACCCCCTCCTCTGATGCCTTACCTTAGCAACCAAGGGAATGGGAAGGGCCTGTGAGGGAGAGGAGGGAGAGGAGGGGCAGCGACGAAGGAAGGGGAAGAGGGCAGCGGGTGACAAGGAAGGAGATGGGGTGGAGGATGGCAAAGACGGAATGGAAGGCATCGGGAGTTAAGGGGAGGAGTCACAGCCGGCGAGAGGTAAAGGGAGAAGTAATCGCTGCTGGCAATGGCCGGCGGGAGTGAAGAGATCTTAAAATCATCACAAAGTCTCACAACTTCTATTATTGGTACAGAGGTGTTTACCATGGATTGTACATGGTGTCTAGGATTGATTTTCCCCTTAACTTTTGCCGCCTCCTGTGTCCCAGGGATCTTCCAAACACCTGTAACTCTCAATAACTATGGCTCTGTTTGGTAGCATACGTATTTATGGGCTTTTGCCCTCTGAATGGTATACAAACAGCCTTGATACACATATATCCCTTAAGACTGCAAATACATGAATCATAGGGCTTATCTTCTACAAGCTAAAAGATCCCCTTTTTAATCATCAAGACCTTCCTTGAAACCATATAAAATATACTGCTGCAAAAACATATACTGCAAAAGAGAGAGAAAAGGAAGAAAATTGAAGATGCACTCATAGAAGAGAACTTTCTTTTGAAAATTTGTTAGCTTTCTCTCTCCAAAATTTCTTGTCAACATAAGCAAATTAGTACTGAACATTCTTGTTGACAAACTAGTAACCAAAACTACCATAAACTTACAAAAATATGAAAAAATGGCCTACCAAAACCTATGTATTAGAGAGAGAAAATAATTTAAAAATAAAAAATAAAAACTCAAAACTCTACGGAATCTCAAGTCTCAAAATTTCAATACGGTAGACGTGAGAGCCAGTAACGGCTCCAACGCACTCGGAGCAAACTTCCTAGCAAATAGGTAACAAATAGATGTTTGCTCTGAATTATAAGAACATTGAGTCCCATTATTCCTAATAGACTGTATGAAACCTTCCGTAATATTAACTTCTCCATAAGTCGCTGGGTGTGGACCTCCGAGCGACCAATCAACCCAAGTCACAGTCCGATTTGCATTAAATGATCCGTAGAACATGTTGAGGAAAGTTGGAATGTAATGCTCGTCTGGGTAACAAGAAGGCCTACAATACTTTCTGAAGATGGTGTAGTACTTGGTATCAGAGACTATCATAATAGCGAGAGTACGGTTGACTTCAAACCATTGGGACCCTTTTCGCCAATCAGCAAGCCGAATATCAGGTCGCATCCGACGACTGTATCTGCCGCGGCCATAGCGGGAGGGATCATCGTATGACTCTACAAAGCTGTGGGTGGATTCGAGGAGGTATTTGTAGACAGTAGGGAAGTTGTGAACAGGGATGCAGCTCTCGGACAGAAGAACGAACCGCTCGTTTGAGAAATCAAGCAAAGCGTTGGCCAGAAGCCGCCTCTCTGCATTCGCGAGTGATGCTGAACCCCATTCAACGCTCTGAAATGTTAAAAACAAATGATTTAAGATGAAAGATAATGAAAGCTAAATGATAATAGATGATTTACAAAGTAAAAAATTAATCAGGAGGCAAAACAAGCAATTGTGCTGGATATGAGGAATTGATGGGAGTCCCTATATATTGAACTGTGTAATGAATTCAAAAAAAAAATACAAAGAAAAATGCACCAGGAATTTAGAGAACAGCATGTGTCTATAATGGTGGGGAATTTTATAGTCATGCTTAAGTCACTGTAGAAAACAAAATAATGTAAATAAGATTGCTTCACCTTTTGACTAATGAAAGATGTAGCATGAAATAAAATGAAAAAGTTCTTCCCGTTGACCATTTTGTAAGAGCACACTGCTACGTTCTTTTTCTCGGTTTTGTTTAGTTAGTATTTAATAAAAGGTGCAGGTCAGTGGTGCAAGCTAGTGTACATTATACAAACTAAAAAAAACTATATATATACATTGGGCCATGCCTAGTTCCACTGCCCCAAATTCATAGCATATGATCCCAAAAGGTTACGATACCATATTATTTCTTCTATAGTCCTTTAAAGAGAGAGGGAAGAAAAGAAGAAGAAGAAGAAGAAGAAGAAGAAGAAAAGTAAGAAAAAAATAGTTTAGAAAAAAGTGGACTGGTAAATTCAGCAATTTGGCATAAATATTCTTACCATGTAAGTACAAAATTCTTCTAAAACATCACAAGTATGACAAAGTTGAAGCATTGAAGGGATCATTCAGGGATATTGGAGAGTAGTACTACAGCTACAGATGATAGTGGCTTTGGTTCTATAAGAGAACATTGCCCATCTCTTTTAACAAAAAAAATTGTTTCATGAACTAATCAACATGGTTGAATAGTTTTTAGTTGATGGGTCTTCCACTGTCTAATGTTACAGCATGCAATTTAGAATACACTTTTGACCATCTACAGCATTTGTTGTCCAGTGCAATCTATGTTTTCCAATTCAAATCATGTCCGTAACTCTAGGCTGTGTTTGGATCATGAATTTGGGTAATAATTTGGAAAGGGAAAGGAAAAGGTGAGAGAAATATAAATGAAATATAAGATAAACTTTTTCTCCATTTCTCTCCCTTTTGTCCTTTCCCTTTCCAAATCCCTACTCAAATCCATGATCTAAACACAATCCTAAAGTTGAAGGAAAGGTAACAAAATTGGCAGTCTTCCGAAATTGGAATTCTTGAACTCCCAATTCCACAGTATATCAATGACATGATGGCATCTTACAAAAACTAAGGGGAAGCAGCATCTCTCTTGTTCCAAAATTCAATCGGTTGTACTACTTTTTCAATCTTTTGCGGCATTCCCATTTCCTAACATGTACACAAAGACGTACATATAATGAGCGACAATGAGGCCTATATATCGAGGTATGGAAATTTGCATAATTGTTTCAATCGCCATAATTTTTATTAGATCACTTCCCCTTATATAACAAGGATTGTCATTAATCATTTTATCTGGATATAATTTGTTCCTCATTCGTGTTCGAAATAATCACTAAAAAATCACTCTTTTAAGCAAGTTTACTTTAATTTTTTTTATTTTAAAATTTTCAATTCCTTTAAAGTGGCATTTAAACCTATTTGGTGTAGCTTCTTACAAGTTCAAAGCTGATAATTAGAAGCAAAACCCTACTTCTCAGTAATCAATTTTTTTCAACTTATTTAAATTATTTCTACCTCATAAGTAATAAACAAAAGTTGCACAAAACACTCTGACACAGATTTTCAAAAAAAAAAAAAAAAAAAAAAAAAAAAAAAAAAAAAAAAAAAGCTATAAGCAGCCCCATAAGCTGCAACAAACAGGCTGCCCTCAGCAAGACTGTTAGAGTCGATCACTTGATTGCTTAATAATGTTATATGCCAATAGATGTGTCCTCTATAAATTAGACACTTTTATCTATCAGCCACCATCTCAATCACAAGCCTTCCTTTATCTATCAATAGGCATGTACAATGCACAGTGTTCTACAAGCAGAAACTTATTAATATGAGGGAGCTGATATGGCTTTCATAAAGATTGAATATCAACTTTTCACATACTTGCTCTTTTCACTATCTTTGCTATTTCCCTCTTTGCTTTTTAATTTCATTGACCTCCAATACATTCTTGTTTGTTCTACCTATTTAATCACTGCTCTCAATAAAAATAAGAATAAAAATTACAAATAAGAAGTCTATTTTTGGGGAAGAAATAAAAATAAGATTCATTTTAGCCAAATAACCAGTCAAGCATACATCCAATGAAGCACTGATACTCCAAAACAAGTATTGTAGCAGTGTTGGACAAGGGGACAAGGTACAGGACACACCAGCTAGCATGTGTGTCCCTTCATTTTATTAATTTGTTTTCAAGGGACACATCGGTGACACACCAACTAGTTGTTCTTCCCCTCTTCTTTAGTGCTTTTGATGGATGTTGAATGTTGAATACTTATTATTTTTTTCTTAGAGTGGTTTTTTTTTTTTAAAAAAAAAAAAATTGAATTAGTATTAGTTTTTGTTAATTTTAATTGTTTGTGAATGTAATAGTTATATAACAAATAAAAATATATATGGAAAAAAAATTATTGCCATGTCCCTAACATGTTCGTGTCCCCAATTTTTAAAATCACCACGTCCATGTCTGTGTCTGTGTTCGCGTACATGCCTGTGCCCGTGCCCATGTCTGTGCGTGTGCTTCTTAGCATGCATCCCATGATCTAACTGTAGCACCAATTGTGTACACACTGCTAATGGGAGATATTTCTCATACCATTCAAGTCAGTTTCAGTAAATTCAATTCCCAATTAAGTCAAAGGTACCCAAATTCAGAATGTTGACACGTATCAGATATCCACCAGTAAAAGTTATTAGAACTAATCTCCAAGACACTAAATAGCAGCAAACTACTGTAGCCCCCTCACTGTAATGAATAAAGGCTGCCCGTGTGCCCATTCTTCTACCACAATAAGCACAGTATTGAGGCACTTGGCCTAGGGTCTGCTTGTTTTATAAACCACATCACACATTATAACCATGTAACTATTGGATAGCTTGATATACATTGTTAAGCCTATTTCCTAACAGTTTAAGCTTTTGAGACAATTGGTGATCCAAAATGGTAGAAAAGCTCGGGTTAAGGGAGGTCTTAAGTTCTCCATTTGGATTTGGTCCTTGTGTGCATTCTTTGACTCTGGTTAACATTCTTTCTTCTCTCTATGTATGGATGTTTACATCTCCACGTGCAAGATAGGGTCACACATGAGGGAGGATGTTAGATAGCTTTATATATATTGTTGGGCCCATTTAAACTTTTGGGACAATTGATGATGGGCATAAGTCCCATCACTATTATGAGTAAAACACAATTTTTCAATAAGAAGAAAACAAAATAGTAGAAAAGCAAAAGAAAGATTGGCGATGAGTTTGTTTTGGCCCTAGAACACAGACAACTAGAGAGGCAGCCCAGTGCACGAGGCTCCCACCACTGTAGGCTTTGGGAAGGGTTAGATATACGTAGCCTTACTGCAGCATGCAAAAAGGTTGTTTCCATGTTTTGAACCTATGACACTCAAGTCACATTGGACAACTAACTGAAGAATATGATATTTGGCTTCAAGACCTTTGGGTTTATTATGATTAACACCAGAATAACCTACATCTCAAATCTATTTATAGTTATAAGAAAGTGAATGTTATCAAAAATATTGGTACCCTTAGTTAACATTATCTTACAACAAAGGAAATTACCACAAAATTCTTCTCCTTCAAATAATATCCACGAAAGAATATTACATAGAAGGCCTGAACAAAGAATATTGCATAGCCATGTTTCCAAGAGCGTTTATCCATGATAGAGACAACATTATCCCAATATTACAACAATCAATCAAGTAATCAACAATTCCTACTTTCTACTATTACATGCCAGCAAGTCAAATTTTGATCAACTTTGCAAAAAATCTATTTCTTCATAAAAAAAGAAACATAAGACTTCAGATAAAATCCAGCATATTTGTAGCCAAACCTAGCTGATCACCTACTTCCTGCATTAGGCCTTAAGTAGCCAGTCGTAAACAGGTGTTGACAAGGCGACACTTTGTGGATGCCTAGATTACGTAAGACTCAGTCCTAAGCAATCATCCAAGTGCACTGCTTGGATACAACTGAACTACATCATATAGCACTCGACTTTGATGTATGGACAGAATAATATGTTATTGGACAATGTAAAACACCCAACATATTTAACACTTAATTGATCCAGAATCATCCTCCAATAATCAAACTTTCCGTTTCTTACATTGGACCCCATAATTAATGGTTGGTTAGTAATTTCCAAAAATTGTGTGCATATCAACTGTCGTTCTCACACCAGAAGTTAGCTTGTGGCATCTCTTGGTACCTCAGAAGAGGGACGACTATCGTTCAAGTCCTAGTTTAAACACGGGACGGGTCTTTATGTCTTACTTATGAGAAAAGAAAAGTAATTTCATTCTCTGTTTTCCTTCTCCAGAGTATCAATAATTGTTGGGAAGATTGATCAACCACAAATTGACATAACCCTTCATTGTGTTACACCAAGTTGCTTTGGGTACTTGTGTTCTAAAACTGACAATTTACTTGGTCCCTTGCATTTAGCCCATGTCACCCACACTAAATCTTCTCATGAGAACCATAGTTGGCCTACTTTCTAATAGTCAAACAATCTCAAAAAACTTACAACCACAATCTTAGTGTATACCTATACATTTTTTACAGTGCAATAAGTTTTCACATGAACATCACAATTTCTACAGAGATCTTTTAAGTAACCATATTTGGCAGGTTGACTATTGATTTGTATCTCTGCCTTAATAAGTGACTTGCCTTAGTTGTCTCCTGATTACTTCACCAAAAAAAAATATCTGAGGTCTTACTGAAATGCAATGAGAACATAATAGTAGAATCAATCTCCATTTCAGCCATCTGACTCCAATAATTTGAGCAGCATCTCAAATTATCCCAAAGCTTGAATAAATCAACTGGGCATCAACAAGATTGGACTTGAGGTGTTCATCTTCGGAGCCTACTAAGCAATGATTATTGGTCTTACTGGCATTTCATTTTTAAAGAAAAAAACTCCTCTGTAGATCCAACTTATCATGCAATCCCATATTTTACTACATTTTCCCCTACTCTACTTTTGCAGTTGTCCCTTCTTCATAGATATGCTTAGAGCTTTCTCAGTATGGAATTTTACTCTTGAGTTTACTGCTCTTTATTCCCACTGTGAAGAGAAATCCTAATGGACTTTCTTTGTTCTCATTTTCTCGCTAGCATAGGGCGGTAAACAAGAAACATGCAGAAGCATCTCAAAACCTTCTTACTGTGAATTATTACCTCAATATATGAGATATGCAAATGATACGAAAGGAAGGAACTGTTGTCTTACCACAAGGAACATTAGAAAGTATCAAATTTGTATTTCTCTACCAAAAAGAATTAATTTGATTTATATCCCACCTATTGCAACCTATATTTTCTACCAAAGAGGATTAATTAAATTGTATCTTTCATTAGTAAAACTGAGTTTATCACTTGTATAAAGAGCATTCCAAAACCTTAACCCAAACTAGTCAAATCCAAAATGTAAATATGTCAATAAACACAAGTAACAGAAAAGAATAAAAAGATTCATCTTCAAACAAAACATACCTTACTAGGAATCTGGCGTCTATAAAAAGGTGAGGTAGTGGATACATTGAGCTCATATCCGGGAAGCGCATGAACATAAATTGAAAATTGCTCCTCATGGCCTTTAAAGAACCTCTCCCATAGCGGCACCAAAGGCAGCGGTCCCCTCGTCAAGAACATAAAAGCCACCTTTGGCACTCGTGAATAAGGATAATCTTCCTTCCTAGGCATCATTGAAGCTCTCCAAAAGAGCTCCTTATCTGACATACTATGTGTCAGATTGTTCGGACGAAGATAGCTATCCATGCTTAAACAATCCTCTTTCTCACAAGTACAATTCTTACGACTAGCAATAGCAGTCATAGGAGGCAATGCATAATTCTCATAGAATTGATCTGTCTGTACAGTAAAATATTGATTGATATGTGAACTCGACGTCAACCCAATAACCACTCCAACAACAAAAAAGATCAGGACTATGAGAATCCTCAAAAGTCCAACCGACGAGTCCTTAGTTATGGAACCAGGAGACTTATCTAGGTCATCTCTCTCTCCCCTATTCCTTGCCATATATCCTTTTCTTCAATTCCTCTTAAACCAACAAGCTAAACCCTACCAAAACACAACAATAGCTGAGTTTTGGTATTGGATTAACTACCAAAACTCACTTTTTCTATCAATAATCTACAGTGTCTCAAACTTTACCTCCTCAATAGATTTGAATTCAACAAAAACCACAAAGGGTGCATGAATAATCAACATAGTGTAT
This sequence comes from Camellia granthamiana, assembly GCA_036172215.1. Lineage (NCBI taxonomy): Eukaryota > Viridiplantae > Streptophyta > Magnoliopsida > Ericales > Theaceae > Camellia > Camellia granthamiana. The sequence goes on along the minus strand of CM069904.1, from coordinate 31,855,542 downwards.
GAGAATAATCAAACGGTTGTCAACTATGTACAGTGGTCTCCAAACTTCGACTTCGTCAAAACCCAACGGATTTGAATTCAAAAAAAAAAAAAGCCTAATCAAACACTTGTCATTGTGCATCAAATAAACCCAATCCCCAAAATACCTTTTTTTTTTCAGAACTGCCTTGGGATTTTCGACTCGGATCTCAAATGCGATCGATTTGAAATTAAAATTGATGAGTTTTATTGTTTTTCACGAAAGATTGGATCTTTGTGAGAACAACCTAAATTGAGAAGATTGTGAGCATAGAATAGAGATGGATGGATTAGGTGGAAACAGAGGGTGGAGAGGATTGATAGTGATTGGAAACAGAGAGAAAGAGACAAACACAAAACAATGACAACAAAACTTCTAGTAAACACACACTTTCGTCTTTGAGAAGGTTTTTGCTTCGTGGAAGTCGACGAGACGAGGTGTTTCCACTTTCAATAATTTGAAGAATATTTACCAAAAAATTTGTTCCGATTCCTCTTCCGTACGGTTTGGATGGTTTGCAAATAAAATTGTGAATTTGTGGTATAATTATTAATTTATAATAAATTTTATATTTTAATTTTTTTTATATTTATTTTTTAAATATTTATTAGAGGTTAAAAAATATAAATATGTACTAATTTTAATAAAAACAGATTATAAATTTTAAAATTTAACATGTGGTTAGTAGATTAGTGCAAATCGGAGTGGTTTTAGTAGTTTAGGCAGTATTTTGAACAATCTTACCTCTCCATGCTATTATATTTTAAAAAAATTATAAAAATACATTTTATAGCAAAATAAGTTTTAAAATTATAATTTTATCAATTTAAACGCTAATGTTATGATTTGTTTTTAATTTAAATTATTTATTTATTTATTTTTGTTAAGTAAAACTGATAAAAAAAATTGTATTTTAATCATTATATTCAATGTAGGTATACAAAAAAATGTTTAAAATATCATTTTTCATTGAGTTAATAACTAAAATATTATTTTTTAGGTCAATTTTTCTTAACGAAAATAGATAAATAATTTAAATTAAGAACACATCAAAATATTCAATCACTGTCACATACTCAATCACTTCACATCTCTCTCTCATCACTCAACCATTTTCCATCAGTTCCCATTACCTCTCCCAACACTTTCACATCTCTTCTCCACCATCGACACCCCTAGACCCGTATAGCCTTCCTCACTACCGTGACTTCTTTCACACGATTCCCCCTCTCTCTCTCTCTCTCTCTCTCTCTATGTTGTCTTTACCTCTCACTATCGTGCTTGGAGAATGAGTGACCGTTGGGGGTGACATGAAAGGAGTTGATGAAGGGTCTAGAATGGTAGAGGGGTTAGAGAGTAACGAGAGAAGGTTGGGAAAAAAGGGGTAGCAAGGTAGCGGTAGAGGAATTGAGGGAAGGGGTGGTGGCCGAAGGTGATTGTGGGTGGTCTATGAAGTACGGGTGTGGGTATGCCGATACGTCAAAACTCAAAAAAAGTATGGTACGGATACGGCGGCGGTATGCCAATAAATTTTTTATTTATTTATAATTATGATTAAAGGATTCAACCTACAAATTAAAATTTAATATCAAAACTAAAAAGAAAACTACAAAACTAAATATAATTGCCAAATGATCATAATAACTAATATCATTTTAAAAATTAAAAATTAAAATTAAAATAATTAAAAGTTAAAGTTTGATTTATCATTGAAATGAAATTCTAAATTATTATTATTTTTTTATAATTTTTTTTCCCTTCAAAAGGATAAGTTAGTGTATACCCCTTATGGAAAATTTACCCATAAATCTTATTTTCTGAAAAGTTGAACCATTTAGTCCTAAAAGTTTTCTTATGCACCATTTAGTCCCATTTTATTTTGGTAATGTTGTTTATTTAATTTTCATTATTTTGGAGGTTACAATAGTACCCCTTTTGTGGAATGTTTGTTTCCTAAAAATCTGCAACATCATAAAAACATCACCAACAACATCAATTACATCACCAACGGCGGTGGTACTGGATCAGTGTATCATCAACGACCGTGAGATTGGCAAATCCAGGGGGTTCGGGTTCGTGATGTTCAAGGATGAGCAGTCGATGAGGGACGCTATCGAGGGAATGAACGGTCAGGATCTTGACGGGCGCAACATCACCGTCAACGAGGCCCAGTCCCGCGGAAGCGGTAATGGCGGAGACAGCTGGTTCCGCGGTGGTGGTGGTCATCGTGAGGGTGGATACGGTGGTGGTGGATGTCGCTGATGTTGATGATGGAACTAATGTTGATGATGTTGATCATGGCCCTGATGTTTGATGATGTCTAGCACTGATGTTGATGATAGATTGGCCTTTTCCCAACAAACGTTGCAGATGTTGACGATGTTAATCATGGTGTTGGTGTCGCTGATGTTGATGATGGCACTAACGTTGATGATGTCGATCATGGTGCTGATGTTGATGATGTCGATCATGGCGCTGAGGTTGATGATGTTGATCATAGCACTGATGTTGATAATGTTGATGATATTGATAACGACTGTTGCCCTATTTTCGTAATTTCACATTATCAAATTACCAAGCTTGCCCATTAGTCTTACCACTCACGAACACAATGTATATGCCCTCAATGGTCAATTCCCTTACAATGGGACTGTTCAGTTTATAAGAAAACATTTGGGACTAAACAGTGTATAAGTTATTAATTTGGGATTTATTGGTGCATCACCCTATTATTATTATACTATAGAGAGAAAGAGAGAGAGAGAGAGAGGGGGGTGTAAATAAAAGAATACCAATTTCCCCTTCCAACAAAGACAGAGAGGGTGTATATAAAAGCATACAACCAGTTTCTCCTTCCAACAAAGACAATTCTAGACCATTCTCTCTCTCTCTCTCTCTCTCTCTCTCTCATCAAATTAACCCAACCCACTAGTAGAAATGGCAACATGTCGTCCAACGTAGAAGCCGCTAGATCTGGTGATTATGATTGTCTCCGCGAAGCAGCTAAAAAACGTCAACCGACGTAACGGTGACCTGAAGCCCTATGCGATCTTCTGGGTGGATTCAGATCGCCGTTTGGCCACCAGGTCTGACGATTCTGGCTTCATCTGGAATGAGAAATCCGTTCTCCCTCTTTCCCTCCCTTTCCATGACTTCCTCCTCACCCTCGAAGAACTGAGATTGAAGATTACGATGCCCCAATAAACCCTAGGTTTGTATATATCTTTAATATTACAAAATAATCCTCTATTTTTTGTTTTTTTAATAAAGAACATAAATAAATTGCTCCGGTAACCCTGAATCTCTTTACAATTTGATTTTTGCCCTGGCATATCCAAAACGTACCCACGGCGTACCCATGGCGTACCCAAATGTACCAAACGTACTGGACCTTCTTTGGTCGTACTCAGTACGCGTACCTGCACTCGGTATGTACCCGGTACTCGTACGGCACCGTTTTTTGAATACCCGTGCTTCACAGTGGGTGGTAGATGAAATGGAGATAGGTTAAGATTAAGGTTTGGAATATTAGGGACAAAGGTAATATTGAAATTTTATGATAGAATAGAGTGATAATTAAAATAAATTGAAGGAGATGAGGCTCCTATAAAAGAATGATGGGACTATTAGCAATGCGAAAATATGTTTTTTACAAAATATTCACATAGAATTTATTATCAAAATGATATGACAATGATATTTACATAATTAACAATCAATTTGAGGAATTATTTATTTTAAAGTGATAAGCTTATAACGCTGTCACATTATTTTATAGCATTAGTCATTAAGAATTTCCCTAATAACGAGTTTTACAACTCTTTTTTATCATAATTATTTTTTTGACTTGTTAAAATATACTTTAATATAGATTTAAGAAAGAAAAGAAAAAAAAAAGGGTAATAAAGTCACCCCAACAATTTTGGCCTCTTTTGGGAAGAACATAAAAAATCAAAAGCTAATTTTTAACTTATTTTGGGTCACATCATTCTCTTTACTTTTTTATATATATATATTTTTTTTTATAAAAAAAAGGCCAAAAAAAGCTAAAAAGTCAGGTGTTAACCAACTTCCCAAAACAAAACTCTCAACTTCTATTATAGGGGTTGGAGAGTAGGAAGAATATTCAGTGTATTTGGTTTCAATTTTTTAGAAATTGAGTTTTTTGTTTTTCTTATTTTTTTATTTTTAGTGAATATTTTTAAAATTTTAAGTAAATTTTTTTTTATACTTTTTAGATGCATCTTACTTAAATGTGTCTAAAAAGTAAAATATTTGTAAATGAATATTTTAAAAAATTAATAAATACACAAGCATACAAAAAAAATATATTGAATTCTTATATTTTTTTGTATTTTTAATATTTAGTGAATTTTCTAAAGATTTTTTTCATAAATATTATACTTTTTAAGTGTATTTAAGTTAGATATATCTAAAAATTTTAAAAAAAAATTATTTAGAATATTAAAAATCAGTAAGAATAAAAAAACATAAAAAACAAAACTTTAATTTTCTAAAAAATAAATTTTGAAAATAGGAACCAAATAAACTAATTGTATTTTATTCAATCATCATCTAGCAATGACTAATTTAAAATTATAATTGTCATATCGTAATTTTAAATTAAATGATTGTTGAACCAAAAAAGTGTTAGAAAAAAATCCAAACAGTGAATAATGTAAAAAATGTTTATAAACCTTTTAATTTTTCTTTTCACATCATTGGGAGAGTTCAGAGGAAAAGAATTGACACGTAGCATGGATAATTATACCACTTTGTCAATGATTAGCCATTGACCTTGTTGGCAAATTGTAAAGTAAATTAATTTGACATTTATTTAAAATATGAATTATTTTTTATAATTTATAAAATTATAAATATTTCTTTATTAGAATTTTTTATTTAATAGAATTAATTAAAAAAGTAAAATTTTTAACTGTTCATCTACATAATAATAAAATTATCTGAATTATTAATTAAAACAAAATTTTAACATTATTAAAAATTATTAATTAATTTGATAATTTATTAATAAAAGGTCTTAATTGTTATGAAATTAAAAATCTTATAAGGCATAATATAATTTATAGAATTACAAAAATAATTTATAATTTAAGTAAATTTCAATGGATGTATTTATAATTTATTTCAAATACTTTGCTCGGTTTCAATTTTTTTAAAAACACTTTTCAGAAAATTTTACTTTATTGTTTTCCGTATTTTTTTGTTTTTACTAAATTTTTTAAATATTTTAAGCAATTTTTATTTTTTATTTTTTAGACATACCTAACATAAATATATCTAAAAAGTAAAAAATTTGTAAAAAAACCTTTTAAAAATTCACTAAATACCAAAAATATAAAAAAAATATGAAAATTCAATATATTTTTTGTATTTTTATGTATTTATTATTTTTTTAAAATATTTTTTCACAAATTTTTTACATTTTAAATACATCTAAGTAAGATATATTTAAAAAAATAAAAAAATATTTAAAATTTTAAAAATATTTACTAAAAATAAAAAAAACATAAAAATCAAAAAATTTAATCCAAAACGCTCAAACCGAACGTATTGGATATTTTTTCGTCATAAGTCGGTAAAGGACTTGGCACAACTCTCAATTAATTGGGTGGTCACGTCAGTGTTTCTTTCTCAAAGCACATTCCCATGATGTCAATTTCATGACTTGCTCTGTCAACACAACGCGTGCAGGGTTGATACTTTCCAATTTGATTAGTATTTCGTATTTGCGTGTCCACGAAGACTGGATTGTTTTGAAAAATTCGTTATAAGTTAGTTGTTTTGATTTTTTTTTTAAATTTTTTTTAAAAAAAGTATAAAAAATAAAAAAATAATAAAGCTTGGTTTAGCATATATCATAAAACTCAAAAAATCAAAAAATTACTTAAAAATAAAAAAATTAACACTATTCATAATATTTTAATGATAAAAAATAAAAATAAAAATATTATATCGGTACGCGTCCAAAGCAAAAAAAAAATTAAAAACTAATTTTTTCTATGATTGATGTTGACATTCCGTACTGCCACACACCTCCAAACAAAATAAAAAATAAAATCAAAAACAAAATTTTCAAATATTGTATTGGACCACGGTGGAAAAGAACGAAAAAAAAAAATCAACTTTTTCAAGACACACAGGTCCGTATTGACATACACGCAGATTTATATGAGTAAAATTGTAATTTTACAAATTTATATAATATTTTAATACACACTTTTTTATAAAAAGTCAAAAAGTTAACCCAAACATCTATATTTTTTTATTCAACTTTTTAGTCCAAAAAGATAAAAAATACAGTTATTTTGGACACCCCAAACAACCCCTAAGACTTAAAATAAATTAAAAATAAAAAAGTGATTTTCCATTCTCTATCCAAAAGAGGCTTCTCTCCATATGGGAAAAAAAAAACCGGGAGAAAATTATAAATTATGGTTATTTTGGATATGATTTAACTTGTTTTAAGAAATAGGTTAAAAGTTAATTTTTTAATTTTTTTTGAAAAAACGTGAAAAAAATAGAGAGATGATGTATAACGATTCATGTTTGGACGCGACCCGTTTATTGTTTTGGATTTGAGATTTATTGTTTTATTTGGTTGTTCATATCCTTATTTATTTTCTTCTTGATTGAGTTTAGTTGTTTGGATGTTTTTGTTGTATTTGGATTAGGTCAGAAGTTTGTTTTTCAATTGAATTGTTGCCTATATTTTGGTCAATTCGCTCAAGCGGTCTTTGAGAACTTTTAGTATATCTACAGGTCTGCAAAAATATTGGAAGGGTGTTTTTTTTGCTCGAGCGATATTTCTTGCGCTTGAACAGTCTTGGCTCTAGCGGTCCTTCTTGCGCTTGAGCGGTGTTTTGGAACTCTCAGTACTTTTGTAAGCCTGCAAAAGTATTAGGAGGTGGTATTCTTCACTTGAGCGGTTACCTTGTTCACTCGAGCGGTCTCACCTATTGTGTCTGGTCGCTCAAGTGACCATTTCTGTGCTCGAACGGTTTGCGCGTATATCAGTTCTGAAAAGTCATCTTTTGAGTCATTTTCTCATCTCTCTCTAAACATTCTAAAATCTCTTATTCTTTCTTTTTTTTTTTCTCTCTTTCTCTCTCTCTCTCTCTCTCTCTATAGAAATTATCTTTAAACCTCAAATACACTATCATCCATTGATCTCTCAACCATTGCCCTTTGGGAAAAAGAGTAAAGCACATCGAAAGGTTCCATTTAATCGGAACAAAATTTGTTTTCGGCTTCGTCGAGTTTCAACGCTTGTTCTTCTTGGTCCTTGTCTTTGAGGTAGGAATTTCTCCATACTTTTGTATGGTTTTTAACTTAGTTATTTGATTTTCTAAACAATATTGTGATTTGGAAATTTTGAACAAAATCTAGGGTTTTGGTTTAAAATTCAAAAGATGAATTTTCAAATGGGGTTCTTGAATATGATTGTGGATTTATAAATATAGTTGAGTTGCGATGAAATGGTGGATTCTTATCATTGGAATTAATTTTTAAATAAAGTGGATTTTGCCTTAAAATGTGAATATTTGATTTTGTGAAGAAGATATGGAAATGTGTTGGATTTTATGGAATTGGAACGATGATGATAATAATGGTGGAGTTGGATATGCATTATCACCTCCATCTTGAAATTTTGTAAAGTTTATCTTTATTGAAAATTATCTATCTATTTAGAGATGTCTGTTTTAGGCTATTGATGGATGATAGTTATGATTGTTGTAGAAATTGCATAAGAATTAGGAGAATTGAAACCAACTTCTCATCCATTACATTGAGCATTTGTTGCGTACTTAATACATTGAAAATGTATACTGTTTTGAGGAAAAAAGATGAATACATTGGTGAATCTGGGCAGGGGGTATAGTTGTGGTATTATTGTTAGCCTATGTGTTCTTGGTGAAAGTCTAGAAACCCATGCGGTTAGGTGCCGAGCCTTCTAGTTAGTACCGGTAAAAATGACAATTGGTAGTGCTTGTATACCTTATTTGCAAACACATACCTAGAGATTTCTAGTGTTGTATCCATTGCCTTGTTTTCTATTGTAAATGAAATAATTTTATGAATTGTGATATGAACCTGACATTGTATGGTTTTGGAAAGAGATATAAAATGATTTGGCACAAGCATTGCATATGCATTTACCTTATAACTTTGTTAAGATTCATATACTGTGTTAGAGTATCTTTACTATACTTTGGTTCACTCCATGTGTAAAACCACTTTCAAGTGCTGATGATATGTCTCCGTCAAGGCTGTAGGTTAGGAGGACTTGGAGCTAAGAGCTTCATTTTTGTGTTTTTGTTGTAATTATTTTTGTACAAGCCTAGGAATTAAACTATATTGAGTTAAAATTCACTTTTGTTGTAACCAAGTATTGTCTTAAAAAGTTGTAGCCATTAGGGCATTTATATACCTATTTAACTTTTATTTCATACAAAAAAAATTTATGACATTAATTAAAATTTGTGAAATTTATTATTAATTTGGAAAAAAAAATATAGGGCAAATTACACTGACACCCTCGATATTTGGTCCAATTACATCCCACCCCCTGATGTTATGGAAATTACATTCCCACCCCTGTGATTAATAGTCTCATTTCACAAACCCCCTGTTTATATAAAAAATAACAATTCCTAATAGAAAAATAGAGGAAATTATATTGAAAAAAATAAAGTAAAACAAAGGAAAGTGGAAAGCAGACAAAAAAAAAAAAAAAAAAGAGCAAGTGAAACAAAGTAAGAAAAGAAAGAATACATAAGTTCAATGTATTTATTCCATTTAAATAATTACAATGATTGGAGGGTTAGTGTAATTTTTCAAACGTCAATAGGTGATATGTATTAAATCCAAATTTCAAGGGTGTCAGTATAATTTACCCAAAATTATAAGTATACACAGACTTGTTAAACAACCCCCCTTCCTCCCTTCCCCCCAACCAAAAGTAAGGGTCAACTATTATTATTTTTTTTAGAAAATTATAAAAAAAAAAGTCAAAGAATTGATTATTGTAATAAAATAAATTTTTACTTTTATCAATTTAAATCTTAATGTTTTAATTTATTTTCAATATAAACAATTAGTCTATTTGTGTCAAGTAAAACGATGAAAAAAAAAGTATTTTAATCATTAAACTTAAAAAAAATGATATTTTAGAAATTTTATATGCACTTACAATGAGTTTAATTGCTAAAATACTCTTTTTTTTTTTTTTTTTTTGTCAATTTTAATCGATGAGAATAGATAAATAGTTAGATTGAAATGAAAATAAAATATTAGGATTTAAATTGATAAAATTAAAAATTAAAAATTTATTTTATTTTATGTTATATTACTAAAGTAACCTTTTATAAGTGTCACTTTTATTATTCCTTCTATATCTAAAGAGATGGTTTTGGTATTATAAAAAATAGTAATTATTTAGTTTCTTTTTTCTCTCAATCTCTCTATTTTTTAAGAAATTCAAAATGAGTGCTAGAAGGGAAATGAGTCTCTCTTTATTTCATCCCATTTCTCTCAATTTCTTTACTTATCCAAACAAGTGATATGTATATGGGCCATGAGAAATGTATTCATCATGTATAGTACTTCCAGAAAATTGAATCTACTTTTTAAAAAATTGAGTTTTTTATTTTTCATATTTTTTATTTTTAGTGAATATTTTTAATATTTGACATAATTTTTATTTTATTTTAAAGATACACCAAATCTAAAGTCGCTTAAAAGGTATAATATATGTGAACAAAACTTTACAAAATTAACTATATACAAAAAATACAAAAAACAAAAACAAAAACAAAAATTCAATACATTTTTGTATTTTATTATATTCAATGAATTTTAAAATATTTCTGTTCAATTTTTTTTTAAAATTTTAAAGTAAATTAAGATTAAGTAGATCTTAAAATTAAACAAATTGATTAAAATATTTAAAAAATTATTAAAAATACAAAAATACAAATTGAAAACTGAAAATATTATTTTAAAAACTCAAAATCAAACAAGATGATTTATTTTATTTTCTTTCCAAATCACCCAACTCAAACGGGCTATAATTGATAACGTAACAAAGTGTACACTTGGTTTGATAATAAAAATGATAATTTAATTAGAGAAAATATAGTAACTTAAAATTAAATAGTAATAGTAATTTTATTTATTTATTTATCTTACAATTGAAGATTTTTAGAAACTATAAAAAAATATTTAAAAAAAAGAAAAACACTAAACATTGTGCTATAGAATACGTAACTTAAATAAATATTTATTATTTATTTATTTATTAGTTAAAAATTAAATATATCAAAAAAAAATTAAATATGCAAAGAATGTGTTTATGGGAATCTATTAATAGAATTATATCAAAATATAAAATTTCAAAAATAAAATGAAATGATTTTAATTTAATAGATGATTGGCAGCGCCCTATTAGTTTAAAAACGCCATTAATTATCATAAAATCTATTAGATAATAAATCTACCTATTAAGACCTACATGTAAATCCTTCTAAATATATTTGTTAGTTTAAGAAAGCTTTCTCTTTTTCTTAACAAACTACGCTTAATGTAGTTCCATTACTCTAACAATAATTTTTGGTGACCACTATTGGATGCAAATGACCATTTTACGACAACTATTTTTTAGCGACTCTTTGGTGAAATAAATTTTTACTATACAGCCTCGTTTGGCAACATGCCAGTTTAGTCAAAAAGTCAAAAAGTTATTAAAAAAGCTAAAAAGTCAACAACACACACTAAAAAGTCAAAGATTCTCTTTTTTCTCTACTTTTTGCACATCTTTTCGTAAAAAGCCAAAAAGTCATCCCAAACATACTAATTTTTTTTAGCTCATATTTTAGTTAAATAGTCAAAAATTTACTAAATTAGTATGTTCCCAAACGAGAAGGAAGTGAAATTTCACCCATTACTTTGTGCCAGAAGGGTATTTTTCCAACCCATATAGTAGAGGTTGCAGATTCAAACCGTATGCGGGGCGTTGTTGGGGTGATCCTCTTTCCATTTTCCTTTAGATTAGGCTACTCTATGTTCTAACGAGTGAATTAAAAAAAAACAAAGTTAGTGTGAAATTTCATAGTTTATATAAGTTGTAATGTATAAAAAAAAAAATCCCAAGTAAGATAAATCAGAAATTGAGAGAAATTTTTCGAAGGTATTGCACTCAAATTATACTTAAATTACAACCTCAAAGAAATTTCTCTATACAGATACACTCAAATTACACCCAAATTACAAACTTAGAGAAATTTCTCTTAGGTAGTTTCCTCAAATTATACCTAAATTAGAAACTCAAACAAATTATAATGAGTTTATTTACTGAAATTACACTTCAATTACAAACTAATAGAAATTTCTTTGAGTTAGTTTACTCAAATTATACTTATGTACACAAAGAGCAATTTCATTGACTTAATTTAATTAAACTAGTATTTCAAAAAAATTGCTCTAAAGTAGTTTACTGAAATTATACTTAAATGAAACTCAGAGAAATTTCTCCAAATTAGTTTACTCAAATTACAATTAAAGACACTAAGAGCAATTTCATTGAGTTAATTTAATCAAACTAGTATTTCAACGAAATTTTCATCCCTCATTGTTTAAATCTTTTCAGGTGTTGATATTGGACCTTGGCTTTGAGTAGGCATGGATGTAGATATAAGTAGTGGCTCCTTTATTGATTGACTTCGAGCCTTACTTGTTGGTCGTGTGCCCTATTTAGTTGATTGAAGCCCATGTGTCATTTAAATATTTTGAAATGCATCCTCGTCTCACGTATGGATCTATAGGATCTTCCCCTTTTTCTTCTTTTTATTATTGGGCCAGTTTATTATTATTTTGGGTTTGGATCTTAGAAATCCAAAGCGTGACAACAAAGGTTTGATCATAGATTTGGTAAAAAGGTTTGTGGATGAAAAAATAAAGAGGGAAAAAGTGAAAATCCCTACATGAATCCAAGATTCAAATTAGGGATGTAAATGGTTTGGTTTGGTTGGTGTCAAGGCTATGTTTAGCACCGAGCCGAATCTTTCGGTTTTGATGGTTGATGAACCAATACAGACTGTATGTTATAGTTTGATTTTATCACTTTTGTAGATTTGATATAGGCCTTGTTTGGTACAGCTTAATTTCAGCTTTCAGCTTAATTTAAGCTATTTTGATGTGTTTGGTTTAGTTTAACAATACAGCTTATAGCTTTTTGTAAGTCAGAAATCAACTTATTCTTTGAATGGGGCAGGAGAAGCTTAATTTATAAGTCAAAAATCAGCTTATGTTCATAGTTATAAGTTATAAGCTATAAGCTATTAAGGTATAAGTTATAAACACTTTCCCACAGCTCTATCAAACAGGGCCATAAGAGAGGGATTCACATGAGGTTTTAATTTTTTTTTTAAAATCCTTGTAGAAATTTAACATTAAAAATAAATAAAGAAAATGTATAAAAGTAGATCTATAAATGTCTCACTTCCTAGTTTTTATTACAGAAGTGTACAAGCACGAAATATTTGTCACTTTTATAATCCTGTTGACCAAGCTTACATTTCTCCAAACGTCGTCATATGGCCTGAAATCACAAAAACGTGAGCTATTGGTGGGTGTGTGTAGGAAAACTTTTCCGATGCCTAAGTTAGCAAATAGGATCAATATGGGAAAAAGCTTTGTGAATTCGAGTACTAAAATTATAATACCTGATATTGGGTTAATTTTGAGCTTTTATAAGTTTTGCATGGCATAATACTAGTATGATTCTAGTTTCTCTTTATAGAATCCCACTAGGAATAGCATTCCTAAAAGATAATGTCTATCATTTCACACCTTCTTCACTGCAAACCAAGTGAGATGGCATAATTGTTTATTCGGTAACTGGGCAAACAAACAGCTCGTTATCTTACTTTTTGCCCAAGTTACATGTAGCGATCCTGATTTCGACCTTTCTTTCATGTTTTGCCACTTCGACTGGGTAGATCGGGGATTGAGCTGCCCGGTCAGCTCGCAGGGGTCCAGGGGGCAGCGCCCCTTGGCTGGTCCGAGGGCAGCACCCTGGCGGGGTCAAGGGGCAGCGCCTCCGAAGCAAAAATGCAAAATGCATTCGAAGTTGCTTGTCTGCTCGAGCGGCCGTTTATGCGCTCGAGCGGAGAATGTTTGGTTCTAGAAGTTTGACCTATCTACAAAAGTACTGGGAAAGTGTATTCGACACTCGAACAGGGCTTTCCACGCTCGAGCAGACCATGTTATATCAGTTCGTGAATCTGATATTTCAAATCACTTTTGTATATCTTTCTCTCTCTAAAAACATTTTCTCTCCCTTCTCTCTACATTTTCCTATGCCAAATTGGATCAAAACCTTGATTTCTCAAGATCCATTAAAGTTCTGCCATAGGTTCTTCATCAAAGTTGGTTAACTTCTTGAGGGTTTCGTTGTATGCGGTGAAGATCGAGTTTTGACACCGTTGATTTTGGGGGTTTCATCTCATTTCTTCTTCAAAACTTGAGGTAGGGATTTTCTTAGAGTTGTATATATATTTTTGCAAGACCTAGATGATTTTCGAAATCATCCTTCGATAGCTTTGAAAATTGATTGTTAATTGAAGAAGTTGAGCGATTTTGAAAGTGAGTTTGTCTCTTGTTCTTTTAAAATAATCTTATGGGTTTTGATCTTCGTTGATTGAAGAAAAGATGATTTTGGAAAGTTTTCTTTCAAAAGATTTGAGTTGTATAGTTTTGGTGAGAAAACCTAGAATTTGGGGATTTGCTTTTAAGAGACTGAAAATCCATGAATGATATTGTTATATTTATTTTGTGTGTCAAAATAAATAGATGTTTGGAAAATTTCTTATTTATATTTATATAAATGATGAATTTCAAGGAATATGAGAATTGTTGTTCATTTTGAAAATTATTGTTCAAAACGTTAAAATAGTCTTGAAATGACTAATTGTTGAAGATACTTGAGAAGAGGGAATTGTGTTATTCCTTAGATGATGAATTGGAATAAAATTATTTATATTCATCTTATGCTATTGGCATATCAATTCATTTGATTACATTAAACTTTGAAAGTTGATTTGAAAACTTGCATTGAGAAAAGAATGTTGAGAAACAAGTTTCCATAAATTGGTTTTAGGATAAATACGGTGGTAAGTCTTGACAGATGGTGTAGATGAAATTGAATAGGTGTCGAGTTTTCCGGTTAATACTGGTAAAAATGATAGATTATAGGTGTTGAGCCTTCCAGTCAATGCTGGTAAAAATGATAAATTGGTAATACTTGTATAGTCTACTTGCAGACACCAACCTAGGGATTACCAGAGTCGTATTTGCCGCTCTTGAAATGAATTGTTAAGTTTTGAAGAATTAAAATTGCATGACATTATTGAGCATGATGGTTTTCAAAGATGAAGATGTGATTTTCTTTCAAAAGAGCATAGCATGGCATGTGCATTTCATCTCTTGAGACTTGTATAAAATGTATGTACTTTGTTAAGGATTTCTTACTGGGCTTCATGCTTACCTTACGGGATTTTTTTGCAGGAAAAGATATGGTGATACCATCTAACTAGATGCGAGGAAATGTGTGTTGAGAGTACGAGACTCTCATTTTGCTATGACTCTGTGTGTAAGCAAATGGCTGTATGTGTGTGGGTTTGAATAACCGTTTTGTGCAACCAGGCTCAAGCCTTGGAAACTTGTAAACCCCTTGGGGGTATTTATTTGTTTGTTTACTTGTTGTTGGATTAATGTATTGTTGCATGAAGAACTATTGTATCATGTAACGTAGGTTTGGAGATTTATATTCGGTTTTCCTTGAAAGAGCCATGATTGTTGTATTATCATTTAGGCTAGAAATTTAGGGCGTTACATTACACTAGCTCCATGTGCCGAGCAAAGCACACCGTCGTGCAATCCCAACTTGGTACACACTTAATATTGCGCGCTGCTTTAATATGGCTTATCAGTTGTAACCGGACCAAGTCCGCCTGGTCAAATGCATACAAATGTTTGATGGCTAGACCCCTTCAACTCGATTGAATCACTTTGACCAACATTGCCCGGCCATATCTTGCAAGCTACAAAACTGGTTGGACTCCTGGCTTGGCCTAAACCTTATAGCTCACAAATCCATAGCCCGGCCCAAACCATGACTAATTTAGCTCGACCCATATTCCTCGGTGCAAATTCTCCTCTCAAGAAGTGTATTATTGTCATGACCCAAATCTGCCCCTATGGGTTTGGCACCGTAACCGGCCAATAATTCGTAGATTACCGATGACCTTTTAAACAGAAATCAAATTATTGAGGGCAAGCGGAAGCAAAATACAAATAAACAACGTCCATTGAGCTGTGCAAACATATATAGGACATAAATTTTTTAAACTTTTTCATATACATATATCATCACATCATTTCCGACATCATCATACATACAGATGAGACAAAATGGGACGTAGCTCTATTTACAAAATAAACAAAGACTTGTTTAACCAAACAAGAAAACAAAACTTAAATTTTAATCACATAGTCATATCCACTTGACATATCTGGAACCTCAACGAGAGGCACATAAGTTGGTTGAAAAAAATAGATTCCATGTCACAACCCAAACCCGTCCCTATAGATTTAGCATCGTAACCGGCCAGTAATCCTTGGATTTCCAAAGGCCTCTGAACAGGATAGCGTATAATCAAAGGGCTGTGGAAGCAAATATACAAAATACAATATCCATTGAGCTGTGCAGACATACATGGGACAAAATAATTTTAAACTTTATAAACATACACATGAGATCACATAGGTACAGTAATTACACATCACCCCATGTACAAATAATCAAAAGCACACTGTTCATTAAACAAGGGAAAACAAAGTGTTGAACGTTCAAAAAGACATGGCCACACGACTTGACTTGGTCCGGAAGCTCCTCGGGAGGCGCAAAGGGTGACTGACAAAATGGAATCCCAAGCCATCAACTCTGGCCTTGATCACGTGCCTGGTCACCTACATACATAATATAAATAGTGAGCTGATGCCTAGTGAATAATAATGGAGTGAAGGATTTAATGAATGAAGTCCATACCAGATTCAGAAATCAGAAATATATTCATAATCAGATCATGTACAGAAATCAGAGTCCATACTTAATCATACGTGATGCATTCATTAGCGTTAACATAATAAATACAGAACATATGGTGGTTATGAGTAACCAGTTCCATAAAGGAACCTCTGGATCCGGGTAACAGATGACAGATATGCTGAGGTCTATGATGGAGCCTCCGGTACAGGTAAAAGAGTGCAGACATAATAAGTTCCATAATGGAACCTCCGATACCAGGTAACAGCTAACAGATATCACATGATGCTAAGGATGCCACGAATACATTGTTAGAAATTAGACAACTATTCATTGAACAGAACATAGCATTTCAGAAAACAGATCTTATTTCATCATACAGAAAATAAATAAAATTAAACATAGCTTTACTAAGTTGTTACTCACAGTTGGCTTCAGGTGCAGACAGACAGAGCAGACTAATCAAATGGTTTATGGTATGTGACCTATATCAACATATAACAAATACACATTTGAAACACACGTTGGAATATATATAATTCATTATGTTCCGTTCTTAGTGTGTTTCTACATTTTACCCTCATTATTATGTTTTAATCTTGGGTTAGGAATGCCTAGGATGCAATGAGGATGCCAAAATGTACTGGAACACATTTAACAAAACTTGCTAAAAACAGGGGTCCTGCTCGAGCGGACATGAATTGTGTAAAGGGACGCTTGTGCACAACTTCCCACACTCGAGTATTCTTTAAATTTTGAAAAAGTACTGGTTATGTGATTTTCACGCTCAACGAACGCTCGACGGTCTACAAAAACACGAAACTTCTGGGAGCATGTAATTCATGCTCGAGCGAACTTTTGGTCGCTCGAGTGGGAATGCAAAAACAAGGTGGCCGCTCGAGCACGAAATCTCACGTTCGAGCGGAAGTGCAGAATCTAGAATTTTCAGATTGCACCCCCAAGCTCCAAACTCGAATCCCACACCTCAAAACTCATCTTCTTGGGCCAAAATTCTAGAAAACATCTAGGAACTTGCAAAATATTATGGTTTTGAAGATCATTTCATGAAATCAAGACCCAAAAGTATGTTAATTGTGCAAAACCAATCTCAAATCTCAAAAAACATAACATGGATGAAGTATCTTGGTTCCAAAGCTTTCAAAACTTGATCACATGAGGTGTTTAACTCAAAAACTTGTTGAATTCTTAGGACAAGACTAAAATGAAGACATGCAAGAGGGATTTCTTTGAATTAACTGCAAAATCATGAGAATTATGCATGCATGCAAGATGTGGCCCAATTTCATCAATTTCAACTTACTTCTTGTGTCAAACAACTTAATTCTTTTGAATATATGAGTTAAGTATCTCAATGACACAATTAAAGGCTTGATTTCTTACCTTAAACTTGAATTCACAAGAGTAGAGGATTAAGCTAATCAATTCTCTTCAATTCCCAACAATCCTAGTAATTCTCCTCCTTCATTGATGATCTCACTTATTCTCTTAGTCTCTCTCTTTCTCTCACACGTTAGAGTCCAAGGAGGATGTGTGGGGGCCGAATATCGGGAGACGTAAAGAGGCCAAATAATTGGACCTGGAGAGTCAAAATTCATATATCGCATTCGGCCCCGTCTTATATACAAATCCAGAGGTACCCTACTCAGCCAAATAACCAGTTGAGTAAGGGGTCGAGTGAAAGGCGGCTTGCAACAGAAGGAGCCGAGTAAATAGTTATACGACGAATTGAAGATGGGCCCAGCCCTGAAGCCCAAGAAAGAAAAGATATAAATAGAAGAATATCATCCAGAGAGAGGTATGTGAGAATTATTGTGCTTAACTTAAAACACAAGTAACTAAGAGAGTATACACTGACTTAACCGTTGGAGTGCTAATTTCGGCCCCCCCAACCGGAGTGTTTGTTTCTTTTTAGGTCGTCAGCTGAGGATCTCGAGCGTCCTAGTGGATCAAAAGAGTATTTTCAAATCACTTCTTCACAACTGGCGCTGTCTGTGGGAATACTCAACTACATCTATGGCGGGCGTAACGGAAGACCCTTCGATAGTCACTGACGAAACCACATAGAGAGACGACCTCACCCCAACAAACATGCTTGGACCGGAGACTATCGCCGCAAGACGTGCCTTGAACTTCGACTCACTTGCCTAGAACTCGTCCTCGACTTCAGCACATGTGACAATGCAAGCGATCTTGGAACAGGTGAAGCAAAACGAAAAGAGACTGGAAAACATGATCGCTGAGAACGAGTGCCTCCGTCAGGACTTGGCCTTGGAAATAGCAAAATCCAATCAAGCTACACGCAAAGACCCGGGATGACCTCTGAGTACGGGTGGTCGAAGACCTCGAGTTCGGAGGCAATATAGTGACAGCGACTCTGACTCATTATCCCCAGAGCCCAAAAAGAAGGGACGATTCGAAACTACCAGTTCCTCTGAAGAGAGTCCACGTCTAAGGCATAAGCGAAGACGAAATGGTTCGGACGAAGAAGACCAGCATGATCCCTTCGTGCGACGGATCGCAAAGGCAGTACTACCCAAGAAGTTCAAAGCCCCGTCGTTCACCCTGTATGACGGGAAATCGGACCCCACTGATCATATCCGTCATTATAAGCAAGCCATGATGCTACATGCAGATGACGAGGCTCTCATGTGCAGAATATTTTCGAGCAGTTTGGGGCCATTGGCCGTAAGATGGTATTATAAGTTGGAGCCGGCGTCGATTAATAGTTTCCATCAACTACAGAAATCCTTCAGGGCGAGATTCATCACCAATGAGGTCCAGCCGATGCAAGCCGACTCTCTCTGGGCAATGCAGATCCAGGCAGGAGAAACTTATGAGCGTATTCGGCGCGCTATTAGAAATGCTTTAATCTTGTCGATGATGCTTGCAACGACTCCATGGCCATTACCGCCTTTAAAATGGGTTTGCATCCTGGTAGTGCTCTCCGCAATTCCTTGACTAGAAGACCCCCCAAACTAGTCTGGTCGTTGATGAAGAAAGTCAAGGAATACTGCAAAGTGGAAGATAACGCCTTGCGGGTTAAAGACGGAAACATGGCCAACAAGACGGCCCCTTCTCAAATCGCCCAGCCAGCAAATTTTGCACCACCTCAGAGCCCTGAACCACGGCATCGGACTAAAAGAGACAAGAGACAGGATTCTCGCCGATCAAACGACCAATGCTCCCACCGAGCTAATGAACAACTTCAAGTAGATAGCAGGCGCACAAGGCGCGCAGACAAGAAATATATGGAGTTGTTAGAGCCGGTCAGCGCGGTTATGTCCAAAGTCCAACACCTTCCGTTCTTCAAATGGCCGTCCAAAACGGTGGGACCTCCCGACATGAGAAGACGGGATAGGCGGTGCGAGTATCACAAGGACCACGGCCATGATACTGAGAGTTGTTATGCATTGAAGGATCACCTGGAGGAATTGGTACAAGATGGTCGGCTACAATAGTACGTCCGAAAAGGCAACTCAACCAAAGCAATAGCCTTACAGCATGATTCACCCCCACTCGGCGTGATCCACATGATATACAGCCTGCCAATGACATCTGCGGTGCATACGATTCAGTCGAATCTCGACCCTCAAAATCAACTCACTCCGGCTAAACGGCCCCATGAAGCTGTGAGCATCGCTTTTGATAATTCAGATTTGGCCGGAGTGACACTTCCTCACATCGATCCCTTGGTAATCGAGTTACGCGTAAACTGATTCACCGTTGAGTGCGTACTCATTGATCCGGGGAGCACATCGGAAGTTATGTATTACAAGACATTCACCAAACTCGGGTTCTCCGAATTGGATCTTTCTCCAGCTCCTTATCCATTATTCGGCTTGAACGCTAATGTAGAATACCCGTTGGGCAAAATCACACTACTAGTTCGAGCGGGCTCCCAAACAGTGGATATGGAATTCTTGGTCGTCAAGCTGCCTTCGCCGTATAATCTCATCATAGAGTGAACTTGGTTGCATACTATGCAGGCCGTGCTAAGCACCTATCATCAATTACTTCGCTTCCCGACAGAACGCGGCATTGAGGAAATCCGTGGCTCCCAGAAATCGGCACAAGCATGTTATCTCCTTGCTGGAAAGACACCAAAAGAGTTGCAAGTGAATTCTATTGAAGTGTCGGATCGAGAGAGCCTCGACGATGTTGGGCGTCTCCCAAGTGAAAAGGCCACGTAAGTCCTGGATTGAGTTGAAATTGACGGAGACCTCGACAGGTTCGTCATGGTTGGCGCCTCCTTGAATGAAGCCGACAGGCAGCAGCTAATTTCCTTCCTGCTCGGCAACCTTGATGTATTTGCGTGGACACCATATGAAATGCTAGGTGTAGATCCATCTGTTTCGCAAGCACCGTTTAAACATTGACCCTAAATGCAAGACGATTATTCAGAAAAGCTAGCGGTCAGCCGCAGAGCACACTACCGCCATTGTTGAAGAGGTTGACCGGTTGCTGGACGCCGGGGCAATCAGAGAAGTGACCTACCCTACATGGCTCTCGAATACTGTGGTTGTGAAGAATAAAAATGGGGCTTGGCGAGTCTGCGTTGATTTCACGGACCTAAACAAAGCCTGCCCCAAGGACCGTTTTCCTCTCCCCAGAATAGACCAACTTGTAGATGCGACGGCACGTCATCAGCGTATGAGCTTTTTCGATGCTTACAAAGGCTACCATCAAATTGCCATGCATCCGGAGGACCAAGACAAAACTGCATTCCTCACCCCAAGAGGAACCTATTGCTATAAGGGTATGCCTTTTGGGCTGAAGAATGCAGGGGCAACTTACCAAAGACTAGTCACGGCCATATTCAAGGAACAACTCGGCCATACTATGGAAGTGTACATTGACGATATGGTGGTTAAGTCCAAAGAAGAGCAAACTCATCTAGCCGATCTGAAAGAGACATTCGGTATTTTACGCAAATACAAAATGAAGCTAAACGCTTTCAAATGCATGTTTAGGATCGGCTCTGGCAAATTCTTGGGTTACATTGTCAACCACTGAGGAATCGAAGCCAACCCCAGGAAAATCACAGCAATTCTGGAACTCGGCTCCCCTCAATCGGTCAAGGAAGTTCAGAAGTTGATGGGGATGGCCGCCGCACTTAACAGGTTCATCAGTTGTTTCACGGACCACTGCCGACAATTCTTTCGTACTCTACGGTAGGGTAAAGCTTTTGAATGGACCTCTGAGTGTGAAGCTGCTTTCAACTGTCTGAAGACTTATCTCCGATCAGTTCCACTATTGACAACACCATCACCTGGCGACCTGCTTATTTTATATCTGGCCGTCTTCGACAGGGCTGTCAACGCCGTACTGTTAAAGGAAGTGCTTGGGGAGCAGCAACCAGTGTATTATGTGAGCAAGGCAATGGTTGACGCCGAAACATGTTACCTTCCGTTGGAAAAACTGATCCTAGCCCTTGTCATGGCAGCAAGAAAATTGATGCATTATTTCCAGGGCATAACATCGGGGTACTAATAGATTACCCCCTTCGGTCAGTACTACGTAGTGTAGAAGCATCAGGGTGCATTTCAAAGTGGGCTCTCGAACTCGGCTAGTACGATATTCAATTCCTGCCTAGAACCTTAATCAAGGGGCAAGTACTTACTGATTTTGTGGCCGAATTCACGGGCGGTCTTGCCGACTTCAAGTCTGAACAAATTCAGCCCAAGTCGAATTGGAGAATTTACGTTGGGGACATTTGGCAGTTGTATTGTGACAGATCATCCAACCAACGGGGCAGTGGAGCTGGAGTGGTAATCATGGCTCTTGACGGCGCAATAATTGAGCAGGCCGTCAAACTCGGCTTCGAAGCATCCAATAATGAAGCCGAATACGAAGCCCTGCTAGCCGGTTTGCGGAATGCATACCTTTTGGGTGCCCGGTGTTTGCTTGTATTTTGCGATTCAAAACTGGTGATCAATCAGCTAAAGGGGGAGTACGTGACCAAAAACGACCGTATGACAGCTTATATGAAAATGGCAAATTCCTTGTTGGCAGAATTTGACCATCATGAATTGAACCAAATAACCCGTGACTAGAATACACATGCAGATGCCCTGGCTTGCCTAGCCTCCACCATCAACTCAGAGATTAAACGGACCATTGAAGTAGGTTTCATCCCAGAGCCAAGCATTGGTCCTTCTGAGGAAGTCCAGGTCAATGTCATAGAGTCAGGACCGAGTTGGATGGACTCCATTGCTGCATTCCTGTCTTCTGAATAGCTCCTAGCGGACAAAAAAGAAGCGCACAAGCTACAAAACAAAGCCCTGCGATACTACTTGGATCCGCAAGGAAAGCTTTATAAAAAATCCCTTTCTGGTCCATACTTGGAATGCGTTCATTCGGACAAAGTCGAAAAACTTCTGACCTAAATACATGAAGGCAGCTGTGGCGCCTATTCTGGTGGGCGCTCTTTGGCTCATCGAGTTGTGACACAGGGGTATTAATGGCCGACAATGAGAGCCGATGCCGAATATTACGTGAAAAGGTGTGAACAGTGCCAGAAGTTCTCTCCTTTGACCCATCTGCCCGCTGAAGAGTTAAACTCTATAACCAATCCTTGGCCATTCGCCCAATAGGGACTTGACATCGTCGGACCACTGCCTCGTGCCCCGGGTAACAAGCGATTTTTGATTGTCACGACAGATTATTTCACAAAATGGGTAGAAGCAGAGGCACTAATACACATCCGAGATACTGATGTGAAGCATTTTGTGTGGAAAAATATCATAACACGATTCGGGATTCCAAGAGCACTTATTTCAGATAACGGCACCCAGTTTGATTGAGGTGTTTATAGGGAGCTGTGCAGCAAGTATGATATTCGGCCTTATTATTCCTCCCCGGCTTACCCACAAAGTAATGGCCAAGCTGAAGCCTCCAACAAATCTATTTTAGATGGCATCAAGAAGAGGCAGGAGAAAGCTAAAGGAAGATGGGTAGAAGAGTTGCCAAGTGTGTTATGGGCTCATCACATTACTTCGAGGCGGTCCACTGGGGAGACACGGTTCGCTTTGTGCTTCGGAACGCAAGCAATCACCCCTTGGAGATCGGCCTCCCAACCTTGAAATCAAGAGTTTTTGATTTGGGCTGAAACGACATGATATTGGCCTTGGATTTGATTCTGATTGAAGAACGGAGAGACCGTGCTCTTGCATTTATGGCACGGTACCAGCAACAACTTGCTAAGTCATATAATCAGCGTGTTCAACTGCGTCACTACACGCCAGGAGAGCTGGTCCAGAAGAAAGTGCTCCTAGTTGTCAAGAATCCAGCCGACGAAAAATTGGGTCCTAACTAGGACGGCCCTTATCAGATCGACTTAGTCGCGGGAGTAGGGGCATATCGGCTCAAAGACATGTCTGGGAGAAGTCTACCACGGCCTTGGAATTCCACATATTTACGTAAATTCTATCATTGAACCGACTTGTGGGGCATGATTCTTGTTCTAAATGGTTCGCCATGTACACATTTCACTTTCGCAATGCAAAGTTTCCCGTTTTCTCATCGCGCAATTCAGTTCAAAAGTCTTCGGATTCGGAGTCCCATTGGTGCATGACACTTTTGGGCCGATTAAGCCTCCGGATTCGGAGCGCCCTTTGTGGATATCATGATTGGCCAAGCCAAGTCTCCGGATTCGGAGCTCCATTGGTAAATGACACCTTTGGGTCGATTAAGCCTCCGGATTCGGAGCGCCTTTCATGGATATCACGATTGGCCAAGTGTCAAGGTGCGCCCATCCAAGGATCAACACCTTGATGCCACACACATTTGTGCCCTTTGGAGAGCCAAAGACATGTCTAAGAAGTTGTTGGTGCAAGTGCAAGCAAAGGCCCAAGGCAAGTTATTGGTGTAAGTTCAAGACATGCCATGAAGCAAGCTAGCCACCAAGTAGCAACTTTAGGCCAACTTTTAGAGGGTCAAATGTAATCTTTTTGCCTTGTAAATTTTTATGTAAATACCTTAGTATTAAAGGTGTTTTGGGACCAAGAGTTGTAATTTTCCTAATTTTGTAGAATTATTAAAAATCCATTATGACTCCTCAAACATAGTGGATATTTCCTCCTGCCAGATAGGAAATAGTTTAACAAACTATATATAAGGAGGGGGTACCCAAGTGTTGAACCAGACCACTTGTGCCTTTAACGTATGCCAACCTAGCTTATGGTAAGGCAACTTTTGTAGCACTTTTAGTGCATTGTTCAACTATTGTAATGCCTTCTTTTGAGTAATGAAAACTTCATTTCGCCTTTACATTGTGCAAAGCCTTTCAATTGTTGCTACTTTAATTTTAGCTTGTTGATTGGCATGTTGTGGCTTGTCTCCAATCTTGTGGCTCATCAACTTAACTAATATTGTGTTTGCTTGTCTTTGCAAACCTTTGGAGCATTATTGGCGGGCTAGTGAAGAGAGTTAACTAGCGCCACACACACTTGCATATCTTTGTCAAGGCTTCCGCATTGCCAGTGTGTAGCACTAAGCCAAGTCTCTGAATTCGGAGCCCCATTGGTGCATAGCACTTTTGGGCCGATTAAGCCTCTGAATTCGGAGCGCCCTTCGTGGATATCACGATTGGCCAAGCCAAGTCCCTGGATTCGGAGCCCCATTGGTGCATGACACCTTTGGGCCGATTAAGCCTCCAGATTCGGAGCGTCCTTCGTGGATATTACGATTGGCCAAGCCAAGTCTCCGGATTCGGAGCCCCATTGGTACATGACACTTTTGGTGCGTGACACTTTTGGGCTGATTAAGCCTTCGGATTCAGAGCGTCCTTCGTGGATATCACGATTGGCCAAGCCAAGTCTTCGGATTCGGAGCCCCATTGGTGCATGACACTTTTGGGCTAATTAAGCCTCTAGATTCGGAGCGCCCTTCGTGGATATCACAATTGGCCAAGCAAAGCCTCCGAATTCGGAGCCCCATTAGTGCATGACACTTTTGGGCCGATTAAGCCTTCGGATTCGGAGCGCCCTTCGTGTGTCACGATTGGCCAAGACAGAAAGACTCCGAATTCGGAGCCCCATCTGTGCATGACATGTTTGGGCCGAATAAGACTCCGAATTCGGAGCGCCCTTCACGATGAAAGTTAAAGCATACAAAGATTCAAAATGAAATGCTTCGCTAAGTTGAGTCGGCAAAAACCGTGTAAACAAATCAAAGCATACAAACATTCAAAATGAAATGCTTAATTAAGTTGAGGCGGTGCAAATCGTATAAACAAATTAAAGAATACAAACATTCAAAATGAAATGCTTAATTAAGTTGAGTCGGCGCAAACCGTATAAACAAATTAAAACATGCAAACATTCAAAATGAGATGCTTAATTAAGCATGCAAACATTCAAAATGAAACGCAAACATTTAAAACAAAGTATTTTATTAAGTTAACCAATAGATACATAGCTTACACCCAATCTGTGTTGGAGTGTTTACAATATGTTCAATTCTATTCGGTGTCACCCTCGTCATCACTCTTCTCAATTTCGAAAGCGCCAAAAGGAAAGTGATGATGTTGGTATAATGGCAATGCCGATTTAACTCCTGCTCCTTGGAGTGCCTCTGCGGCTTGGAGAGCCTTAATCCACCCGTGCTTAAAGCCCCGATTCTCGCATCGGCATACCTTCTCTGCAAATTTCTCCTTGGTTTTCTCTATCCCGACTTTTCGGCCGTCGTGGGAGCCTTTTTCATAACCCACATACCTTGCAATCTCTACTACAAACATGCTTGCCGTATCTTGATCGGCAATCGCATGACTTATCAGCCGTTGGGTCACTCTTTCCTCCACGACCGGGTTAGATTGACCGGCCGCACGCGGCTCGGCAGTTTGGGCCTTCCTTAGCTCACGCTCAGCCTTCTCCGCACGAGTCTCCAAGTTTCGAATTCGTTCGTCCTTCTTCTCTACCTCCCGTCGCACGGCGTGCAGACGCATGCCGACTTCATAGGCAGTATACAGCCCTCTCACTACTCCATGGATGCCCTCTCGAAACACTTCGAAATCCTGTCGACTAACCATCAACTGCTGGACTTCCGGTGAAAAAATCGGTCTAGCGAACTCGACTGCTACACCTGGGTCGTTAACAATAGAATCTGCCTTCGTCATCAGTTTGTTCCCCACAAAAATCGCAAAACTCAACGGTTGTGGCGTCACATCGGACTCATTTCTTGGTCGCGGTCGAGGGGAGCTGCCCCGTTGCTGTTTTTCCCTTCGGGGTGATTTGCTTCGACGACTTGGGGGCTGACATTTTTCCCGTTCCCTGGATGTCCTACTTCCTATGCGTATGAGCTCGCTGCTGCGATTCATTTCATTGTCAAGCTCAGCCAATGTCCGCCATTCTCCTCTATTGTTGAAGAACAGTCTATTTGATATTCGCACTTATCTAACCTTCCGCAACAAACTGGTTTAAATTGAGTCTGAACACAATAAGTGGAATTACGGGTGTGAAGAACCCACCCTATTTATTCCTAACGCATGCAGCGCCCTCGAGGCGATTTCATTAATGCTAAACTCCAAAAGGATGCCGATCGACGTGCGCCGCAGCCACTCCATGAACTAATGATATTCGGCTTTCGGAGTTCATACATTGGTTGGGGCAAGGGCAAATTTTGTAATCTGATTGGCCAAATATCTAAGCCCGATGTCGATCGATTTATGCCGCAGCCACTCCATGAACTAATGATATTCAGCTTTTGGAGTTCATATATTGGCTGGGGCAAGGGCAGATTTTTTAATCTGATCGGCCAAATATCTAAGCCCAATGCTGATCGATCTGTGCCGCAGCCACTCCATAAACTAATGATATTCGGCTTTCGGAGTTCATACATTGGCTGGGGCAAGGTCAGATTTATTAATCTGATCGTCCAAATATCTAAGCCCAATGCCGATCGATCTGTGCCGCAGCCACTCCATGAACTAATAAATAATATTCGACTTTCGGAGTTCATACATTAGCTGGGGCAAGGGCAGATTTATTAATCTGATCGGCTATTCGACGAGGATAAATTACTAAATTGCTTAGTTATCTAATCGGCAAGTGTACACGAATGTTTTATCTAAAGTAGCGAAAAGCAATACCATTCATCAATAGCAAAATTAAGCACAAATAATAGCAAAGTACAAAGAAAATTTTCATTAGTAAATTGGCACAAACTGTAGCTATTTTACATGTGAAAACTACTAAACAAAAAGCTACAAGTTCGCAAAGAAATGCCTAGCAAAAACTTAAAAACTGTAGTCATTTTACACATAAAAACTACTAAACGAAAAACTGCAACAATATATTCAAAATCCTTAAACAAAAACAACTAAAATGCCGCCCTAATCAATCCTTGGAGTCAGACTCCAATGGCTCAACGTCCACTTGCTCGTATGGAATCGGCATAGCCAATGTCACATTAACAACAACAAGGGCTTTGAGCTAGCCATGTTTGAATCCCCGATTTTCAAATTTGGGGACTTCTTCCACATAACTTGCGAGGGCAGTGATTTGCCCAGCCTCGTACACCTTGGAAGCCTCGGAGTCGGCTACTTCTTTCGCCTTCTTCGATTCTTCCAAGTCAGCCTCCAGTTTGGCAATTGCCTCTCAAGCTAACTTGAGCGCATTTTCGCTCGCGTTCGCCCTCTCCTCGGCTGCCAATCTGAGCTGGTCTAAATTCCTCGCCCTTTTTATCTCGGCCTTGGCCGTTGCACCTTCCATCTTCGCCCTCGCTGCTTCTAACTCGGACCTGCTCCTATGGCCTTCAACTTTAGATTGTAAATGGCCAATTCGTTCGATGGTGTCATGCTGGCGACGGCCTATCTCAGCTATCCTTCCGACCACCTGCAAAACAATAAATTAAAACCAAAACAATATACGCATAAAAGGGAAAGATAAGATCAAGGTATGTACCAGAAGAGCCGATTGAGTGGCTAATGCTATTGCCAACAGATCCGGCTCTGGCCGGAAAGCTGCCTTGTCAGCCAGCAATGAGAGCGACGAAGCCATGCTCAACGCCACGGCTGGGTCTTTCATAGCCGACGCGTCGGAGGAGATCGGCATGTTTTTTTTTATCTTTGGTTGAACGACACAGGGCACAACCACATCCGACTCCTCTAAGTGCCACCGTTTGTTAGTAGGGTTTTCTTCAAAGCCGGCCTCGAACTCGGCAGGACGTTTCTCCGCCCTTCGCTCAGCCTCCTGATTCACCTGCACAACCGTCTCCGACTCGGCATTTCGGGTTTGAGCCGTTTCCTCCTTGACAACAGGCAGGGAGGGCTCAGCTTTGGCGGTAGGTGGCACTTCAGATCGAATGGCCTCTGCTCTCCGCCATGCGGCCATTCTTTCCGCGTTTTTCTTTTTGGGGAGTTGTGTGAGTGACAACCCGGCCATGTCTTCGGGGTACGCACCGGGAAGGTCTTCTAAATCAGTAAAAATCTCGTCGAAGGGAAGGTCCCCTCGGCGCGAAGTGGACGGAGGATTGGCTAAATTGAGACCGGCTTCTTCGAAGGCCAACTTCAAAGCCTCGTCTACTTCAGCTTCGGACTGGTTTGACTCTTCGGCGACCTCCTCAGCTACTTTCGCCCGCTCAGAGTCGGATCCGTCGAAACCAACTTACCGCAAGTTTTTGAAGTTGGTTAAAACAAGAGCCGTAAGAAACTCTTCATCCTTCGGAATCGGGATGTTTTTTGCCGCCAAAAACATCGTATATGTCGGCTCGTATCGAAGGAGAATGTGGTCCACCCTCCATTGTTTCTGAAGGCTTGGACGGCCAAAGTATTTGAGCGCGACTTTAATTTCCATAAGAACGGCGTCGTCGGTTGAAGTCAAAACTTTCTTCAAATCGTTTCCTGCGCAAGCAAAACCATGAGATCGCAAAAATAAAGCCTTATGAATATAAGAAAAATAAACGCAAGGAGCTATATGGCCACCTGGTTCGCCCCTCCGTCTAGGAATAGGATCTAGGCGGTCCTCGCCTTCGTCGAATTCCCAGTTACCTAGGACAACGACCATGACATCATCGACTCACTTGCCAGAGCTGGAAAGCATAGTCACTAATTGATGGTCGGTGTCCTTGGCCCTAAGGAAATAGCGTCCATGCCGGCTAGAAGACTTGGTCAAGGCATAACAGTGCCGAATAATAGGTATGCCGAGGTTAATCCTAAGGCGACGGTTTAACTCTATAATCCCCATTATGATTCTGAAAAAGTTGACATTGGGTTGGGAAGGGATTAGACCCCAGTGGCGAAGGACAGCCCGAAGGAGTTGGTGAAGCGGGAAACGGACTCCGCCCTCTGCAATTGATAAGAGAGGGAAGACGATTGTGCTTTCATCAGCCCTCTCCATATCAAGGGTGTCGTCTGTCACAAGCGACAGACAGACGTCATTAGGGATCGAAAAATGGCGTCGGAAGCCAGAGACTCGATCCGCAGAGAGAAGGTCTTTCAAATGCTTTGCCATTTTTGTCAGCCTATAGGAATATGCTAAACTAAAAACAAACCAGGAAAAGGGATTCAAAGCAGAGAAGAAGAGAACTTACAAGAGACGGAGAGGACAATGAAGGATAAAAGGAAGTTGCAGAGGTGAGTTGGAAGGCAGTCCAAAAACTTCAAGCATCCAACAATGTGTATGTATTTGAAAAGACGACAAAATTTTAAATCACAGTAAATAGAAGCGTACGAAGGGGCAGAAAGTTGAAATGATGACCAAAAGGCGTGTGCTCTGACATCCACATTGGAATGAGGTTAACCGCCGAATTTCGGCTCTGACTTTTTGAGTTCGAAACCAAACACACTAGCTAACTGTCGTTAGTGGAGTGTTTGGGGGGCAATTGTGGGAGCCAAATATCAGGAGACGTAAAGAGGCCGAATAATTGGACCTGGAGAGTCAAAATTCATATATCACATTCGGCCCCGTCTTATACACAAATCCAGAGGTACCCTATTCGGCCAAATAACCAGTTGAGTAAGGGGCCGAGTGAAAGGCAACTTGCAACAAAAGGAGCCGAGTAAATAGTTATATGACAAATTGAAAGTGGGCCTAGCCCTAAAGCCCAAGAAAGAAAAGATATAGATAGAAGAATATCATCCAGAGAGAGGTATGTGAGGATTATTGTGCTTAACTTAAAACATAAGTAACTAAGAGAGTATACACTGACTTAACTGTCGAAGTGCTAATTCCGGCACCCCCGACCGGAGTGTTTGTTTCTTTTCAGGTCGTCAACTGAGGATCTCGAGCGTCCCAGTGGATCAAAAGAATATTTCCAAACCACTTCTCTACAGGATGAAATAAGGGTGTAACAATTGGCTTCAAGGAGTCATATTAGCCTTGTATAGGCTCATTTAGTGGCTTAATTAAATTATTGATTAAGCTAATCAATTGAACATTAATTATTCTAATTTAATCGTTCCGAATCGAATTTCAATTAAACCTACTATAAAATTCTAATTAACACATAAATCAAGTTAATTTCGTGATCGAATGCCGATAAGGCCTTCAATTCGCAGCATAAGACAGAAACACAAACAGATCTTCCTACGAGAGATAGATAAAAACACAAATAATGCAACATACATGCAACTAATTCAAGATTCACCTTAATTACTTATTAGCCATAATTAATTATGGTTAGTCAGCTAATCATGAGTCAGGATTGTTACATTCCAGGCAGACGCCTCTAAGCCTGGTCACGCGCCTGATCACCTACATACATAAATAATACAGTGAGTTAGAGCCTAGTGAATAATAACAAAATAAAGGGTTTTAATGAATGATATCCATCACAGAGTCAAAAATTCGAGTTTATATTAGAAACAAATTCTTATCAGAAATAGAGTCTTATGTATATTCAGATTTCAAATCAAAAACAGATTCATATACATATTCATATTCAGATTTTGTATATGATCATACGTGGTACATCCATTAGCGCTAACAAATCCGATAATCCATAATTGGGACGACCATAAAGGCATACTGATGACTCATGTGCACAGAGATGTTTCTGATGACCTATAAAGGGACTTGATGACCCATAAAAGGACATAAGATATCACATGATGCTAAGGATGCTACGAATACATTTCATAAATTTGAACTATCATTCATTCATACATAAAATAACATTTTAGGAAACAGATCATGTTATGTCATTCAAAAAATAGTTAAAGTTGAATATAACTTTACAGAGTTATTACTCACAGATAGTTTTAGAAGCAGATCAGACAGATTAGGCAGACGATACCTACACAAACACATAACATATACACATTGAAACACAATATCACTTCCTTAATCAAAATTGTCGTTTCTCGTCTTTTTCTATTTAAGTAATCCGAAGTTCTACCACGCTTATTCAAATGAATCGGGTTTTCATTTCACATATTCTTTCATTACTAAAATCTTGTTTTTCAAGTAGATGAATTTCTTACTTGGCTTCTTAATCAATTACTACTAAATCAATGACTTATTCTTTAACTAACTAATTTATGTTGATTGTTAGCTTATTAATCTTCAATGAGCCTTAAATCATGTCTAGAATGCTTTGGGAGGAGATGAGATGAAAATATAAATAAGGTGTGATTTATAAAAACATGCTGAAAATAGCCTGACTGCTCGAGCCACCACTTGGTCACTCGAGCGGACCGTGTTGTTTGCAAAAATACTGGATGGGTCAAAAGTACGCTCAAGCCAACATTTAGTTGCTCGAGCGACTAACAAACAAAAGGTGGGTTCGCTCAAGGCACCAATTGATTGCTCGAGCAGTCTGTAAATTTTCTGGATTTCAAAACTGGAGTTGAGCTTCCAAACTTTGTTTTAAGACTTGGAGTCATGCATGGCTTGCTTGAAAACATGAAAATATTTTGAAAAATACTAATACATGCCCCTTTAGAAATCAATTTCCCCCATACTCAACAATTTTGTCAAAACTTAAATTATTTATTCATTCATGCAAAGATTTCAAATTCTTTTTCTGTTGATTTTCAAAACATGAAATTAAAGCTATAAAACTCTTAGAAGAATATTTGCATGTAATTTATGAAGCTTAATTTAACCATAACTTTCAAAATCAAACCCAAAATAATTAATTTCTAATTTAACTTCATAAACTTGATTTTAGCTTCAATTCTTCATTTTTTTTTGTCAATTTTCCTAGCAAACATTGCATGTATGTAATTCAAATAAAACTAACTAATTTAATATATTTCAAAATTTGTTTAATTTAAATAGAACTCTTAAATTACATTACATGAATAGATTAGGGATTAAAATCAAACCAATTTTTTAGATTCCAAAACAAAAATCAAAATCTCATTTAACTCCATGAGTAAACCTGTAGACACCCCATTTTTGACCGACCTTAAGACTCAGACGTCACCGATTGAGCGCTTGGTGATGTTGCATATTGTGCTCATTCTGAGGTTGCGGAGTCCTAGCTGCGAGCCTTGCCTCCGGACTTCCGGACTCTTTTGTGCTTTGCCTCGGTTTGCGAACCAGGCCCTATTTTCTCTGTTTTCTCTTCCCAAAGGGAGGGAGAGGTCTCGTAGACCATCTCTCAGTGGCCGTAGGCTACGTTTTGTGGTCGTAGGCCATTTTTCCCGTTTGGAGCCTAGTTTTCGATTTTCGGAGCCGTCGGCCGTGTGTCTCGGTTCGGGACCGCTTAACTACCTCAATTTGCTCCGGTTTTTGGCGCACACCTTGTTTCCTCCCTTTTGAGAAACACTGTGGCCTGGGAGACCAACTTTGTGGTCGTAGGCCATTTTTCCCGTTTGGAGCCCAGTTTTCGATTTTTGGAGCCGTCGGCCGTGTGTCTCGGTTCGGGACCGCTTAACCACCTCCGTTTGCTCCGATTTTTGGCGCACACCTTGTTTCCTCCCTTTTGAGAAACACTGTGGCCTGGGAGACCAACTTTGTGGTCGTAGGCCATTTTTCCCGTTTGGAGCCCAGTTTTCGGTTTTTGGAGCCGTCGGCCGTGTGTCTCGGTTCGGGACCGCTTAACCACCTCTGTTTGCTCCGATTTTTGGCGCACACCTTATTTCCTCCCTTTTGAGGAATACTGTGGCCCGAGAGACCAACTTCGTGGTCAAAACGCCACTTCCGAAATTTCCCCCCTTGTTTTGCTCCATTTAAATTGGTTTTTTTTCCCCCTCTTTTTCCCCCCCTTTTTTTTGGGTTTCAAAGATGAGTCCCTCTATATAATACACCCTTGAGCTCCATTTTTAAGGGTTAGACACTTTTGGCTTAGGCTCATAACCCTCCTCCTCCTCCTCCTCCATAACTCTACATTTTCAAGTTCAAACATCCATTTTCTTGCACCATTTGCACTACAACCCCTAACCTATCACCTCCATTACTCATTTCAGTATCTTGGAGGACATTTGAAGAGGTTGAAAGCTCAGATTTTTAAACTAAAAGCTGCTGGAAAGTTGTTCTTCAAGGGTGAGTCCCTATTTCCCTTAAACTTGCACTTTTTTGCATGATTGTTTAGCTTTACTTGAAAGTATTTTTGGACTTCGAGCCAAACTGAAAAAGATCATATTTTGAGGTCATCTTCATGTTTAATTAAGAACTTTTTGCTGTTTGAAGTCTTCTTCTCCCCCTTTGTTCTTTACCTCTCTTTTAGGGCCTATTCTTGCATGATATGTTAGCCCTGTTTTTAAGCATTTCTAGGCTCCGAGCCAAACTATAAAGTGGCTTTTTTTGAGCCCTTCTTCAACTTTGTTGAAGGGCTCTTCACTGTTTGAGGCTTCCATCTGTCACTTGCCTCTTTATCCCTCTTTTGGCCTTATTTTTGCATGTTTTGTTAGCTCCTTGTGCTTGTATTTATGGGCTCTGGTCTGAACTGTAAATAGCCTTATTTTGACCTCCTATTCATGTTTGATCAAGGGTCTTTTGCTGTTTGAGGCTTCCTTTTTGCTCTTTGTGTTTAAACCTCCTTTTAGGCCTATTTTTGCATAATATTTTAAGCTTATTTGTGCACTGTTTTGGGCTTGGTCATAAATTGTAAAATACCATGTTTTGGGCCCCTCTTCAACTTTGTTAAAGGGCCCTCCTCTGTTTGAGGCCAGAAACCATCACTTGCTTCTTTGTCTCCCTTTTGGCCCATTTCTTGCATAATGTTTTAGGCCTGCTTGTGTTTATTTTCGTGGCTTGATGTAAACTGTAAAGTGCTTCATTTTGAGCTCCTCTTCAACTTTGTTGAAGGGATCTTGGCCATTTAGGGCCAGAAGCTGCTACTTGCTTCTTTATCTCTCTTTCGGGGCCATTTTCGCATGTTGGTTTAGCCCTATTTGTGTTCACCTTTTGGCCTTGCTTAAAACTGGAAATATGATTTTTTTGGGACTGTCTTGATTCTGTCTTCATACTTCATGTTCAAATAACGCATGCTTTGCATAGCCATAGGTCATTCCATGTACCTAATTTCATGTTTCGGGTCTCATTCCATGCATCGGGTGCCATGTTTCCATGTTTCGGGGCCGTTTAGCATCGTATTTCAGTGTTGAAATTCATATGTTTGTATGCCATGTTCCATGCTTTGCCATGCCTTGTTAGAGTGGCATTCGTGCCATAGGTCCGGTCCTCGGTTCGCGTGCATGTGTGCACGCATCTCGAGTGTCTCATTTCCATCTAATGGCCTCCTATGTGAGTGTGGCTGAGGTCCACTTGTGTTGGTGTAAGTCCATTATGCATTGTGTATGCCATTTCATTTCATAGCATTGTGTATGCTAGGTTGTATATTAGTGCATTGTGTATGCCATGTTACCTCGTGCATCGTGTATGCCATTTCATAGCATTGCGCATGTTAGGTTGTATCTTAGTTGCATTCATGCATGTCATGTATATTGCATCGTGTTTGGGATAGGAGTTAGCCCGAGCACGGGAAACGAGGTACGTTTCGTACTCCGAGTGACGGAACGTGTCTCAATTTCCCAGTCGCCGACACTCCGGATTACCCATGATGGAGTTTAGGTTTTGTTGTGTTTTCATGTGCATTCATTCCATATTGAGTTGTGCAATTCGACTCCTCGGCCATCATGCATTGAGATGCGTGATTGGTGGCACGAGGATCGAGACATGCATACATATGTAAAAATACATTGCTATACCCCTTTCCTACTCTCTGTTGCAGCAAATCAAGAATTAGCAGCCTTCCGGAACTTGGCGCGCTTTCCAAGAATAATTGCAAAACAGAGACTAATTGGGGCATCCCAGTGGATTTCCGCGCAAGGCAGCCCAAACATACATCATTCATCAGAGTCGAGGCAGTCCCTGGCTTGCATGCCAATTTATAGCTTTCTTAGATTAATTTGTTAATTAATTAGGGTTTTATATTGTATTCGGACTGTATTATTTATTCGGGACTGTATTATTTATTCGGACCCGCCGAGCGAGGGCACAACTGTAATAAGTGTACGTGCGTGTGATGTATGTCTTCCAACCCCACGTCTTTCTCTCCCTTTTATTTACCCGCTTATGATGGTTAGATTAGGGCATGTTTCAATTAGCATACAGTATGATAGCATGTTTGCACTCATTCATCTGTTTTGCATGCACCGGGCTCGACGCATCATACTAACTGCATTGTATTTCAATTCTAAGTTGAATACATGTTAGCTGTTGCATCTCATATGCCATGTTTAGAATAGCCGAGCATGCTATAGTTACATTTTTGCATGTGTTGCATTAGGTATTTCTGTATAATTAGGGTCATGCATGGATTTCTAATTAGCTTCTGTTTTGGCTTGGAGTACTCGGTAAGTTTTATGCTTTAGCATCCTTGCATGCGTGTGAGTGACTGCCATGATAGCATGCTTACCATGAGGCTATGTGCTTATGTGATATAACTGCCTGAATGCCTGTGGGTGAAGGTTGGGTTATTTAGATTGGAACAAATCATTGACTGTGAGTTTTAAACCCACTAGATAGTGGCAAAATCATGTTTTCTAAGCCCACCCGAGGGTGGCAAATCTACGTCTTAGCCTACTTGCGAGTAGCACCATCAAACCATTTTCAAATAAACAAACATGAAATGTTTTGTTCCAATTCAGGCGATCCAGTCTATACTTGTATGCTGTGCGCATCACATATAGTAAATCTAGGCTAATAACCGGAATAAGAACACATAATGTTTTCAAAACTCGATATCATGGTTAGTAGAGGCCGATCTTTGATCGGGCGAGCGGGGGTGCTCACGAAGTGACCTTCCCCAATCGTACCCAAGTTCCCGAGCCGAGGCAACTTTGGTGATGACGGACACGTGGCCTTAGGCAACGAGTCAGGGTTTTCTAAATTTCCCAAAATAAAATATTTAAGTGGCGACTCTGTATCTGGCAAAGCAGTCCATGTTTGGCACTTCTTTCAAAAATCTGTTTTTCTCAAAACGATTTGCCGGATTTGGACTCTTTGGTTCAAGATTAAGAACCGTGACACAATTTGAGTCCTGAACTGTAGCGAGGTCCCCCGCGGGCTTGTTACAAAACCCTTTTTATGAACTCAATATTTTCACAACTTTTTCTTTTTCTTTTTCATAGTATAAAATTGAATGACTTAAATTCCTTCACAATTCATGATATATATAAATATAAAACTCAAATACTTCATAGTGTTCAAAATCAAACTTAATTTGATGATATTATGAGATCAATTTTCATATTAGTTAACCTAACTCATTTTTCTTCATATCAAATCCAAATTCAAACTCTCTTTCTTTGTTCTTCAAAACATAACCTCGAATGACCAAATTCTTAAAAATTCATTGATGCATGTAAAGATGAAGTCCAAATTCATAAAAAATAACACAAAGTAAACTCAATTAGTAAATTTCCTAATTCTTGAACTTAATTTTTTTTTCCTTTTCATTATATTCAAATTTACATACAATGGGATTTTATTTCTTCTTGATTTGAGATGTAGGAGAGGATTTACTACAAGATTGGAGTTAGAAATCTTACCTAGAGTTGTTGAATAATTGAATCTCTTCACAAATTCTTGAGTCTCCTTTTTTTTCTTTATTTTTTTTTTCTAACTTTTCCTTAGTTTTCTTCTCCATTTCCAACAATTAGGAGCTAACTTGAGCACACTCTCTCTCTCCCGTACAGTTTCTTCTTCCTCTCTATAGAGCTCTTGAACTCAATGACACAATATTCCCTTCAACACAGCACATTACATACATTACTCTCATCCCCTCTTATTCTCATTACAAGTGCACACACCCATTCTTGTAAGACTTCCAACACAACACTTAACATGCAGAAACATACACAGATTTCTCAGCACACACAAAAAAGTTTTCTGCACACCTACACTCACACCCACATACATCCTCAAATTCTAAATCATTCTACAATTTAATTTATAGTTAAGATTAATTTAATTAAATAACACTTATTCTTTATAAATCTTGATTAACACATAATTAAATTAAGAAAAATGTTTGATGACCCAAATTTTTGTGGCTCGAATGGCTCGAATGTGTCAAAACGACGTCGTTTTACACTCAAAACGATGTCGTTTTGAGTGTTTCGAGCCATTCGAGCCATGATTTGTCAAGATACCTATTATTGTTGTTAAATTAATCATAACTAATCACAAATCTTACATAATTTAATTAATCTAATTTGACTTCCATTAGAGCCCAATTAATTACATTTAAATTTATCAATCTGAATCAGATTTTTAATTGAACTTTCAAAAGACTCCAAATATCAAATTAAATTTATTTCCATCATCAATTTTGGTTTCTCACGTCATTAAGGCCTTCAATTTCAAATCAACTCAAGATTTTCGTTAATAAATTACATATTTAATTGAACACCCAATAAATAAATTTAATTTAGAATAAATTTAATTCTGCATCCTTGTAACTTAATTAACTCTAATTCGGACCCAGTTGATTAAATCTTAATTTTACTAAAATGAATTGAATATTTAATTAAACTTCCATATGATTCGATACTCAAAATTAAAATAATTCAATTTACCAATTATACTCGCTTGAGCCATTTAGGCTTCCCATTCCAATTCCAATATAAATCCTCAATAGAATCATATACGAATCAATTTTCAAAATTTTCATAAATTTCAAATTAAATTAAAATAATGGGTAATTAAAATTCAAACTTCCTTAATAAATTATATGCTAATTATTATATGCGGTGAGGTCGTCACAATTATATTAGTCACTTAACTTATAATGCTCAAAGAATTAAAATATAAAAGTACTTAAATATAATATTTAGTCGGTTCAATTTACATCGATATAAAATATTTTCAAAATTATAATAGATTGTATGTTATAAAAAACAGAATTCAAATTAAAATTTTAATTGATCGATTCGATTGCATCAATTTTTTATATATCCTTAATTCAAACACAGCATTTATATTTTCCTTTTGCATTTCAAAACTACTTTTGTTGCTATCTTGAAAAATGTTATTGGAAAATTGGTTGAGCATGATCCCTTGTAGTTGAAGCAAAATAACTTAGAAGCAACTTTTTTTGGTAAATTGTGCAAAAAAAAAAATACTCGTCATACCAATACAGAATAATAATCATGACCATTGCCAATCCACCTCTTGCTTTCAAATCCCTAACCAAAATAATTTCATTGGCTTATAAAACTATTGTCACGACCTATAAATTGTAACACCTAACAGCAAGCATTTTTAAAATTTTTTTTTTTTGGGTGAATAATAACAGCAAGCATTATAACCACTAACAGATAAGAAAACTGATTATAAAGTTTTATGTTCTTTTAGCCTTCTTTTTTTTTCATATTATTTTTTTTCACATTTTCTTTTGTTTGGAATTTTCTGTGGGAAAGTTCTTGCTGTGTAACTACATGATCCAACTGTTGTTTTATTTTATTTGGTTATTTATTTATTTATTTTGCTTGGAGTTATAAAAACACACATAGACAGGTGTTTGTGATAGATCAACTAAGATGAGACATTCAAATATTTCATTGTTGTTATCAACAATAATGAATGCCACAATTTTTTTTTTTGTGGACCCTGCATGTGATTCTATGAAACCTTTCATCATCCACCCTAGTTGTTTCTTTATTTCCTTTTATTTTTATTTTTGTTCTCTTTCTTCCAAATAAGCAAACATGTGTTTTTCTTCTTTAATTATCAGAATAAATTAATATTATCAGAATTTTTAGTACTAAAAAGGTTAATATTATAGCATTATTGATTTTTTTTTTCTTTAAGAGAATATTATTGATTACTCACATTTCAATTAGTGTTGGAAATCAATGTTACTCAAATTACAGGTTTTAAAAGAAATGTTGGAAATTAATTTAAAAAAAAAAAAACTGAAAATAATGTCACTCAAAATAGAGGCTTTATTTGTTATGTATGTTTGAAATTTTCTTCAATATGTTGTGTAATTTGTGTTGCTTTGAATTTGTAATTACAGAATTGTTAGATTGTAAAAATTTAAGGGGCACTTACAAGTCGATCCTATTGACTAAATTTATTTACCTACAAGTCCTGCTTATTTTTTCAACTATTTAATATCCCAAAAATTCCCTCACCTTATCTCATTCAACACTTAACCACAACATTGCTGTTATCACCTACTAATAAGAGCAATTACCTCTGGTCAATGGCGACAACCTCTGACCTCTAGCGATGATTTTCGGCAACCACCTCCAGCTGTTGTCTCTAACTATCAACAACCATCTCCAATCTCTGGCGACTCCAGGCTACATTTTCCCCACCATTTTCTAACAAATATAATGTCCATCTCCATCACTACCTACTCAGATTTGGTAGCAATAACACAAAGAAAGAGAAAGAGAGAAAGAGAGATGAAAATAATGGAGAAAGATGAGGAGAATAGAGAGAGATAAGGAGAAAATAAAAATTTTACCAAAAAAACATTTGCAATCAGTTTTTACTGTCATAGATCAATATAAGATCAACAAAATAATCAAAGACACATGCTGTGATAAATTTATCACTAATATATTCAGTGAACTGAACATTTCAGTGATAAATTTATCACTGGGTGATCTGTAAAAAATTACATATTCCAAATCTGACCCACTCACTCACTCACACTCACTTACTCACAAGACACCTCCTCTTATACACACATATAAAACAAGATTGACTGATAAATTTATCACTGCATGATTTGTAAAAAAAATTACATATGCCAAATCTAACCAATTCATTCAGTTACAAACTCATACTCACTCACTCACAAGACACCTCCTCTTACATACATATAGAACAAGATAGATGATAAATTTACCATTAATAAATAAATTTACAGTAGATCTACTTTGAAAAATAAAGAGAGATAAACAGGAGAAATGACAAATGAGATTTGAAAAAGTCTCGATATCATCGGTGAACATGTACAGTACCAGATTGGCACAAAGATAGTAGTTCAACATTGAAAATACCTAGATCTAAAGCCATCGATGAAGTTCATCATTAAAGACAATAGATCGATGATAGAAGATTGTGGCAGCAGCGGTGATGTCCAATGAAAGCAACGATGGAGGATGATAGTGGCGTGAGGTGAGCGATGACGGTGGCGAAGGAGGAGGACAAGGGCGGTGGTTGAGGCGATTGATGTTGGCGTCAACGGAGGAAAATGGTGGTTGAGACGAGCACCATTGATGGTGACAGATAAGGAGTGGTTGAGGTGAGCAACGGCGGCCAGCGGTGGATGGTGACGGTGGTGATGTGTGGTAGTAGTGTAGAGAGATGAGAGAGAGAGATAGATAGACAGACAGACAGAGAGACAAAGACAGAAAATGTTCTATGCAAAATATTAGAGAGAGTAGATAAGAAAAAATATTTAATGCGGGTATTAAAGGCATTTAAAGACTTAGTGGTGCATATGAAAACCTAATGGGTAATAAATTGATAAAGTATGTCAGACTAATAAATATCCCAAAATTTAAACCTCATTTTTTAGATTTGATTTTTGTTGTCAAATATGTCAAATAGAGAACTTTATCTCACTCTCTAGAACAAGGTTCATGTATACTATTTTCTTCATTTGTGCAGTCAACCACTAGTCTGCTCATAAATAATTCTACCGATGATGTAAATAATGTCGTTGATATCAATTGAAGTAGAGGACAATGAAAATTTGCATTAGAAAAAAGAAGAAGAAAAAAAGAGGACAATGAAAAGACAATGAAGGAGTTGAGGAAGATAAGAACCTATTCCAAAAGAAGGTTAAGAAAGGATATCCCAAGCTCGAAAGGAATGTAATGAAGTATTCCTTCCAAATAGTACAAAGGCGGCTCAACGTACATGGTGCAAAATACAATTTATTTTTCATGCAACAGGAGTTACAACTCAATTTCTTAGGCACTTAAAGAAAAATTATATGGTAAATTTTTAGAATAGAAGCAAAATGTTCTATCATTTGATGCAGTTGGGTTTGATAGTGTGACTAATGTTTCTATCTTCATGTATGACCATGTAAAAGTAAGGAAGACTGCTTCTCATATGATACTTTATCATGAATGGAGCATGCTTTGTTTAACAAGTTTATGAGAACTGTTGCCTCACATTGGCAAAAGATAAATCATACAACAATTATGAAGCACATGTATAGGTACGAGTACCGGTACTGGTACGATACGAGTATATCGATACGGTAAAATTAAAAAAAAAGTAGGGTATCGGTACAACTGGGTATGTTTGAAAAAAAATATTTATTTTTAATTTAGAGTAATGAATTGATTAAATGGTTTAATTTGTTAAGATCCAATCTACAATTAACATTTGATGCCAAAAGTAAAGGTATAAATAAAAAATAAATGTTAATATAATAAATAACTTACAATCCATAGCTTAATTTTAAAATCATGCTAAGTATAGATCTAAAAATAAAAAAGAAGTCTTAGTAACAAGAAATTTTATCTCTATAGTAGAAGGATATATTGTTTCAACTAAGGTACGGTACGGTATGGTACGGTATGGTACGGTACGGTTTGTGTGATGACCCTGTCACGTATAATATTTTATATTTGGTTAATTAAGGAGATTTGGGATTTTAGTTAGTTATTATCCTAATTTAATTTGGGATTTATGAGAATTGCGGAATTTGGTTCGTGTATGATTCTATTAAAGATTTATTTGGGAATTAGAAATTAAGGGCTAAATGGCTTAAGGAAGTGAAATTAAGAAGTTGAATAAATTTAATTTTAATTACGGACCCATTTGGAAGTTAACTAAATATTCAATTCAATTTAGTAAAATTGAGATTCGATTAATTAGGTCCAAATTGGAGTTAATTAAGTTAATTAAATTATGAGGATTGAAAATTGTGATTATTACGAATTAAATTTGTTTATGGAGTGTCCAATTTGAATATGTAATTTATTGACTGGAATTTGAAGTCTGATCAGAAATTGAAGGCCTCAATGATTTGGGAAATCAAAATTGATGTTGGCAATAAGTTAATTTAATATTTGGAGCATTTTTGGAGTTTGATTAAAAATTTTATTCAGATTGACAAATTTAAATATAATTAATTGGGTTCTAAAAGAAGTCAAATTAGACTAATTAAATTAAGTGGGAATTGTG
The DNA here is from genome assembly GCA_036172215.1 of Camellia granthamiana. Lineage (NCBI taxonomy): Eukaryota > Viridiplantae > Streptophyta > Magnoliopsida > Ericales > Theaceae > Camellia > Camellia granthamiana. Next base: position 31,812,825 of record CM069904.1, on the reverse strand, counting down.
ATTAGTCATGATTGATTTAATTATGTGTTAATCAAGATTTATTGAGACTAAGTGTTGCTTAATCAAATTAATTTTGATCATACATTAAATTATAGAATAATCTAGAATTAGGGGTGTATTTGGAGGTGGGTGTGCAGAGAAATCTGTGTGTGCAGAGAAAGCTGTGGGTGTATGTGTATAAGTGTGAACATAAGGAGGGAGAGTAGGCAACTTGTTCCTTTCTTTGTGCTGGGTAAACCGTGAGTTAGAGAGAGAGAGAGAGAGAGAGAGAGAGAGAGAGATGAAGCCTATTCAGTTTTGCTGGAAGGAATTTGATGGAAAGCTAGGGATTAAAGAAAAAGAAGAAGAAAAGGGAAAGTGGAGAACCCAACCAAATTTTATCTTGAAGACTAATAGGTAAGATATTCTAACCTAATGTTTATAGACAATCTCTTCAACACTTAAATTTATGAGGTAATTGAGTTTAAATACATATAATATGAGGGAATCAAGGAAAAGAATGAAGAAAATTAAGTTAAAGTTCAAGAATTAAGGAATTGATTTAGAAGCTTATCTTTTGAGTATGATTTTAGTCACCTTTGATGAATTTGAGTTCTAATTAATTTTACATGCATCATGAATTTTGAAGAATTTGGACTAAGTCAATTTCATATTTTGAAGAGACAAGGGAAAAAAAAAAAAAATGCTTTAGAAAGATCAAACTTATAGAAATTTGGAATTAATCCTAAAGTAAGACAAGATTTTGATTTTATTATGAAAATTATGAATTTGATTGATCCATGCATGTAATTGAAATTAAAAGTTTTATTCAAATTCAACACATTTTGGAACATCTATGATCATAAATTAGGTTTTTGGTTAAAAAATGAGTTAAGTTGAAATTCTAAGAAATTGATTTTTATAATTCATTATGAAAATCCTAAGTGATTCGTGATTAGATCAAGATTAAAATAATCCAAATCCCAATAATCCAAAACACACAATCTAAATCAACAAGTACTCACGAAAGTGATTTAGATTGTTTGTTTTTCGGAATAAACAATAAATCGACACAAACGATTTTTACGTGGAAAAACCATAATTGAAGAACCTTCAATTGTAATCAAAAACCACGGGCGAACCGCCACAAATCAATCCACTACTGAAGAAAGAAAGATTACAAAGATAATACACAAATTACCCAACTCAGTCAATTTGTCTTCAAATCTTCTGTAACTCTTTCACCATGCCTTCGTCTCGGAACTGATCGATCCTGAAGTTGAATTTACAACTTCACTTGTCGAATTAACGACTACGTACAGAATCAAACGCCTTTTGAAACTCTACATTTGAATCTTTGGAATCCATCGAAGAGAACTCTCTTGTATGTATACGAACAATCTCCTTAATTTGTGCTTCTCAATTCATGAGTTGAATACTCAATCAATATTATCAAGGAAAACTCACAAAAAATCTCAAACAAAACCCTAGGACTCTTGAATAAGATCTAGGAAAAGTCAAAAGTAAAATCAGCCTAAACAGGTATAAATAGGCAACCTGAGTCCGCGATCTCCACTCGAGCGCCCAACATCCCGCTCGAGCGGATTCAGCAAAATATGCGTGTGATAAAATAGAGTTCCGCTCGAGCGCTTGAGTACCCGCTCGAGCGCGAAATCACACCTTCCAGTATTTTTACAGTCCTGACAAAATACTGAGAGACTCCAATCTCCGCTCGAGCGGGAAAGACAAAAACATAGAAAAAATTACAACTTATTCAACACAAAGTTTTGTACCCGGATTTGACAATAAAGGGACCTAACAATCTCCCCCTTTGTCAATTCCCGGACAAAACCTTTCTAAACAATTGTCCTTAAACACATGCACTAGACAAGATTAATAACAAAGAAAAAAAAACTCTAAACAACTCTATTATCAAACAATCTTGCCATGAGATCAATCCATCCATCCAACTTCATCCAACATTCACCTGTGAAATAGCTAGCAACATACCAGAAAAACAAAACTTGTGGAACTGTATAAGAATATATCAAAACATACATAGAAAGATAACCATGATACAGTCTCCATAATGACCACAATAATATCCAAACAAATCAGACTTAACCACCAACTACAATATTCAAATATTAACAAGACAAAACCAAATATCCAAATATCAACAAAGTATCCAACATATCCAAACATGAACAAAATATCCAAATATCAACAAAGTATCCAACATATCCAAACATGAACAAAATATCCAAATATCAAAATAAGTACCACCAATGTGCAAAGAATCACCATGTATCACCAAAACTCTCCCCTTTTTTGACCGGGAATCAAGGAATCAATGAATCATGCACCAGAGGGAGGCGGTGGCTGCGGAAGCTGAAGGAAGGAAATGATGTGCGCCAGCTGAGAAGTAGTGTGGATGGCAGTCTGCTCCAACTGACCAAGGCGACCATCAAAAGCATCAAAGCGTGCATCCAGAAAGTCCAACCGCCGGGTCATAGCCTCCTCAAAATGCTGAAGCTGATCATGAAGAGCTCGAGGTGGAACAGCATCCGCCTCACCACCAGTGGCGGTAGCGTCAAACTCTGCCTCCTCAGCTAGTCCAACAATGGTACCTGCAGAAGTACCGACCCGAGAAGACTCCCCCTTAACATGAGCCCGACTCTAAGAAACAGTTTTCTTTGTGAATGGTCGGGAGGAAAAGGCAAACTCATCATCCTCTAACACTTGAACCTCAAGCTCGGACAAAAGACGGTTGATCATACAACCATAAGGAAGTCCTAACTGTTTATTCCCAGAAACACCTATCATCTTCTTAATAATCAGTGTGGCTAGATCAATAGACATGAGACGGGCGATACAAAACAAAACAAATCCTTGGTCTTGATTAATTTCGGATGAGTGAGTGGTCACAAGGATGTTGGCACAAATAATAAGATTAAGCAGTCTAAACTCCGGAAGAAGTTCAAACTGTTTAATCAATGCACCCGTAGGCCAAGTACGGGAAGCACCACATAACACCTCAGCCACATTATTGAAATCACAGGTGGGACGAATTGGAAAAGGATAGAACTTAGGAAAGACTCTCTCAAGCTTAAGAAGCTTGCGAATGAGATCAGGTGTGACAGAAATAGATTGAGACCTAACCCAGGTAGTGAAAGAAGGCTCAATGTCACTAATTTGCTGAATATTGCAGTAAAATTCTCGAACCCAGTCGAGATTTTGACGACCAGAAAAAGACAACACCAAATCACCACCTAGGGGGTCAAACAATGGACGGATTTGAATGGACTCGAAAGTGTTAGGCTGGACATTCTGTTCTAGGTGAACAGTTCGAGCCTCAAAAGATTTATGGAACAATTTGGCCTGTTTGGCTGTCTGAAACCTCTCAGTATTAAAGGCAGGACGAGACACTGTAGCCTTTCGGTGCTTAGGGGCAGACATGATGAGAGGAGACACAACTACAACCCAAAAACCCAACAAAGCCAAAAACCAAACCAAACAAAGACCAAAGCAAACCATTAGTTACAAGTGATGGAGATTGACAAAACTTGAAACAAATATAAACATAACAGAAGAAGTAAATCAACAACCACAATTCATAATAGTGATGATAGTGCAGGGCAAGAATTTGGAAAGACAAGCTCAAAGCATGGGATAGCAAAACCAAGTCTAAGCATAGCTACTGAGGATCGAAATCCTTGTAAATTAGAACCAATACCCCCAAATCAACACTATGGGATACCCAAGTTAGCACATTCGAACTCAAACCCATCAAAAACATAAGACCATATAAAAATGAACAATGATAAACCCTAGGTCTAGGACACAACAAGACACAAAAAAAACATGAAAACCACCATGAAAAGACAAGACGACTCAGTGAAAGTGTGTGAGAGAAGGGAACAAACAAATCTAGACACAAAACACCAAAAAAAAAACGAAATACAACCCCCATTGTAGCTGAAATTACAAAAAAAAAACAGAGAGGGAGAGGGAAAAACACTTACCAAGGGGAAATCAGTGAGGAAGAAAAAGAAGAAAGGCGAAATCCAGCACACAAAGTCCACTATCCAAACCCTAGGTCTGAGAAACTGAAGAAGAGGGAAAAAAAAAATGACCTGAAAAGTCGAAAGCGGGAGTTTTATGCAAAATAATGCCGCTCGAGCGTAAGTATGAGCGCTCGAGCGTGAGGCCAGGCAAGCTGATATACGCTCGAGCGCGAATAAGGAAGCTTGAGCGCAAAAACACCTCTCTCAGAATTGTAAAACAAAGAATAAAATGCTACAGGTCAAAAAAATACGCTCGAGCGTGAAACAATCCGCTCGAGCGGAGACCCCCCCTTTTTTTTTCCTTTTTAAAAAAAAAAAAAAAAAAATGCTCAATGCCATGAAGTGAGACCGGGAACTCAAGTAGAAGATCTCATTGGGCCAAAGGTGACACTAAGGTGAGATAATCTGCATAACATGAATTTTGTATAACTTGCAATTAGAAAAAAAAAACACTTGAAATCATGTGCAAGACATATAAAAGATAATCAGTGATCATATGCTACATGAGAATGTACAACTCAAAATTCAACATGAGATCTCACAAAATAAAGTGTGTGTGTGCAATCCATGAGAGTCCACTGAGCTAGAGTTAATCCTCGTAGTGATCTGATGGCTGGACCTCCACCAAGAGTAACTTAACAATCCAGAGAAAAGTCAAATCACTAGGAATCACAGGGTATTTGTTGAGTAAATGCGGAGGCTCCCCCTCAATCTATTAGTCCCCTTTTCTTTTATATTTTTTTTCAGACTTTTTCTTTATTGTGGGCACTCACTGGTGGCATTCACGCTCAAGAGTATGGAAACCGAACCAGAGAAGAATGCAATTTAGTGATGGCCTGGTTGGTGCCTCTGAGGTAGCCTTTACCTAATGCCCGGACTTCAAGGAACTGAGGGAGAAACCGTGGAAGTGAAAACAGATGGTAGATGGTTAAGAGACTCAACATCACCCATGATATACTAGTATCGGTCAATTCCTCTGTAAAAGTACAAGAAACACTGTTAGTGGTCCACAGAGAACTTTGATCACTTGTGCGGAAACCCCTGCTATAATTTATCTCAAGGATGTGTACAGAACGAGGTCATGAGGTTAATGGGCATGGGCATTCAAAATGAGCTATGAACAATGAACAATGAACAATGAGATCTTGTAAGCAGCATGAGTAGTGTACATAAAAAATTGGATACAAGAAAAACAGATATCAATGACAATGAGATTATAGCATCCAAGCACACATAAGGCCAAACACTCACACCTACTCATGGAACAAGAAACACTCTAGTGATCGAGCATGACACCCAAGGTCTTTCTAAGGAACTCAAACTGAAGAAGATCAAGGGGTTTTGTAAAAATATCAGCTTTTTGATGCTCTATGGGAACATGCTCAAGAACAACGAGGCCCTCTTCCACTAACTCTTGAATAAAATGATGACGAATGTCAATGTGTTTGGTGCAAGAGTGTTGGACAGGATTTTTTGAAATGTTTATGGCACTTGTGTTATCACAGAAAAGAGTGAGAGTGTTCTGTTCTATCCCATAATCATGAAGCATTTGCTTCATCCACAGCATTTGTGCACAACAACTCCCTGCAGCTATGTACTCAGCTTCAGCAGTGGAAAGAGAGATGGCATTTTGCTTTTTACTATGCCAGGAAACCAGATTATTCCCAAGATAAAAACACCCCCCGGATGTACTTTCCTATCATCAGCACACCCTGCCCAGTCGGCATCAGAAAAACCAGTAATTTCAGCTGTAGTGTCAGTGGAAAACCAAACCCCATACCCCAAGGTCCCATTAACATATTTGATGATGCGTTTGACCGCAAGAAAGTGAGACTCTTTAGGACTGGCTTGGTAACGGGCACAAACACCGACACTGAAGGAAATATCAGGACGACTAGCTGTCAGATACAAAAGACTCCCTATCATACTCCTATAAAGGATAGGATCAACATCAATACCAGAGGAATCTTTGGAGAGGTGAAGACTGGTGCTCATGGGAGTGCGTGCATGTTTGGCAGACTCAAGACCAAACTTTGACACAAGATTTTTAGCATACTTAGATTGAGAAACAAACATACCCGAATGAGACTGTTTAATTTGAAGACCCAAGAAATAAGACAACTCTCCCATCATACTTATCTCAAACTCATGTGTCATGCAATCCGAAAAATATTTCACAAGATGATCAGCAGTGGAACCAAACACAATATCATCAACATATATCTAAGCAACAAGAATATGAGACTTAGTATGTTTCATAAATAAAGTCTTATCCACACTACCCCTTTGAAAATTATTATCAAGAAGAAAGGTAGTAAGTCTATCATACCAAGCCCGAGGGGCTTGTTTCAACCCATACAAAGCCTTGTCTAACTTGTAGACATGATTAGGATATTTAGGGTCCTCAAACCCTTTTGGTTGCTCAACATATGCCTCTTCTTTCAAGTACCCATTCAGAAAGGCACTTTTCACATCCATTTGAAACAATTTAAAGCCAAGAAAACATGCAACACCAAGCAAAATACGAATAGATTCGAGATGTGCAACTGGGGAAAATGTCTCATCATAATCAACACCCTCTACTTGTGTGTAGCCTTGAGCAACCAACCTAGCTTTATTCCTAACAACAGTACCATTCTCATCAGATTTATTTTTAAAGATTCACTTGGTACCTATCACATTCATGTCTCTAGGTCTGGGAACTAGAGTCCAAACTTTGTTACGTTCAAATGCATAGCATTGACCCAACTATCATCTAGCAAGGCCTCTTTAAAATTCTTAGGTTCAATTAATGAAACATAACACATATGTGATACCTCATCCCGAATCTGTCTTCGGGTTTTCATTCGATCCGAGACACTTCCAATCACCTGTTGAGCTGAATGATTCAGTTTCACCCTTGCTGATGGTTTAAGCTCAGGACTTGCGGTGACAGGAGCAATATGAGTGATGTCCCTTTGAGCACTCTTTGGACTTGAACTTACCTGTGAGGATGGTGCTGTAACAATTTCTTGTGATTGGACCGCAGCTTCTCCTTGATTTTGTGGTTCAATATCCAAGATTGAAGACTCACCATTGTCATCCTCATTTGTTGCTGGAGTAGGTGAACCTGTGTCATCTATAACCACATTGATAGATTCCATTAATGATGAAGTTCGTAGGTTATAGACTCGAAAAGCCCTACTATTGGTTGAATACCCTAGAAAATACCTTCATCACTTCGGGAGTCAAATTTGCCCAAAGGCTCTTTATCTTTGAAGATGTAACACTTACTCCCAAAAGTTTTGAAGTATTTTACATTAGGTTTCAAACCCTTCCACAATTCATATGGAGTTTGTAAAGTGCCGGGCCTTAAATACACGCGATTTATGACATAAACAGCAGTATTTAGGGCTTCAGCCCAAAACTTTGGAGGAAGACTCTTACTGAGGAGCATGACCCTAGCCATTTCTTGAGTGACTCTGTTCTTCCTCTCAACCACTCCATTTTGTTGTGGAGTAATAGGTGCAGAAAATTCATGCTTAATTCCATGCATATCACAAAAATCCGAAAACGAACTATTTTCAAATTCACGACCATGATCAGTTCGAATTCTTATGATACGCCCAATGGAAACACCCTGTTCATTTTGGATTTTAAGGACTAAAGCCTGGAAAGCATCAAACGTATCAGATTTTTTCCTTAAAAAGTTTACCCATGAAAACCGAGTAAAATCATCAACAGTTAGAAAAATGTATCTTTTACCTCCAATGCTTTCAGTGCGAGTAGGACCCATTAAATCTATGTGAACCAATTCAAGAGGACGTTTGGTTGTAAAGCTGTTCACCTTTTTATGAGGGGCACGGGTTTGCTTTCCAAGTTGACATGGTCCACACACATGGCTCAAATTCTTACCCAGTTTAGGTACTCCTCTCACAAGCTCTTTGTTGGCTATCTTAGTTAGGTCTTTGAAATTCATGTGACCTAATCTTTGATGCCACAGGTCAATGTTACTAATGATGGCAGAGTGACAAGTGAGATCATTAGTAGTAACAATCCCATAGTAGTTATCAGATGTGCGAACCCCATGTAGGATAGTATTTCCCTTTTTGTCCAAAATTTCACATTTATTTTTTGAAAACAATACTTCATGATGGGAATCACACATTTGACTAATGCTCAAAAGATTTGCTTTAAGACCATCAACAAGTAAAGCATTATCCAGCTTGGGAAGACCAGCAACACTGATAGAGCCCTTACCAATGACTCTAGAAGTGCCGCCATCTCCAAAGGTAACAATTCCTCCTTCATATTTTTCAAGGGAGGTGAAGTAGGATTTGTTACCGGACATATGACGAGAGCACCCACTGTCAAGATACCACATGTGTGAATCGCGTGCTTTTAGAGCAGTGTGAACAATTAAACAAGTCAAATCATCTTTTCTCACCCAAATCTTTTTAGTCTTGGTATTCCGCCTAGACATATAAGGTTGTCTCCTAGCCCAAAAAGTATTCGAATTTCTACCCTTTTGAGACACCTTACCAAACAATTCAAAATAGTAAGGACGAATGTGGCCATACCTACCACAGTGATGACAAATAAAAACAGGTTTTACCTCCCTTTTGTTGATCTTACCTGTTTTTGGTAGCTGAAGAGAGGAATCATCCTGGTCTACCTTCAATTTTCCCTTTGCTTGAGTCTTCAGGTTATGTGAGGTAGAGGCCTGTCCCTTGTGAGCTGTCGCACCATAGCCTAGCCCACTTTTGTCAGAACTCATTTGTTGAGACCCGAGTATGTCTTCTAGAGATTTGGAACCTTTGTTCCACATGGCAATTGTTGTTCTAGCAATACGGAGTTCTTCGTCTTTTTGACAGACTATCTCTTCCAATGCAGCTTGTGACAACTCAAGACTTTCAAGCTTTTCTTCATATGTGGAATACACTTTCAGAAGTTCATTCCTTTCAGTTTCACAGGATAGAAGTTTTCCACATAAGTCTTGCTTGTCACTTGAGATCTTGATGACATTCTGTTTTACTGCTACAAGTTCTCCTTTTAGCCTGACATTCTCACTCTCACATGTTTTGAGCTTGAGAGAGAGTTTGTCGTTGATTTTGGACAAATTCAGAGATTCCTCGTACAGCTTTTCATAAGCTTGTTGTAGTTCATCGCCATTGATCTCATCATTGTCTTCAGATGTTTCATCATCCTCTTTTTGCTATTCATTTTCCTTGACCTCATCCAATCTAGCAACCAAGGCAGGGAAGTTGCTAGATGGTGGTGAAGGTGAATCTCCTCTTTTATGGAATTGGCTTAGAATTTCCCATGCATCTTTAGCCTTTGTGCAGTGAACAACTCGTTGCTGTTCTTCATAGGAAATTGCTCTACGAATAATAATCAGGGCTCTCTGATTGCCCGGATTGTCTGCACTTTCTGTATCTTCTTCAATGGCTTGCCAACCTTCTGGTTCAAAAGCTCTCAGAAAAGCTCTCATTCTGATTTTCCAATACAGGTAGTTAGTCCCATCAAAGGTGGGAGCATGATGCAGGTTCTGACCACGAGCTAATTCCGATGGCTTTGGAAGAGGTTGAGAAAAAGTGGTCCAAAATGCCATGAAAGCACTATCCCCGTCTTCACTAAATTCAGGTTCTTCGGGTTCTTGCTCCGACCCGCTTTCATCATCCCAAGTCACAGTGTAAACTTTCTTTCGATTCTTTTTCGAAGGGCATTCAAGGGCAATATGACCAAACCCTTGACATTCATAGCACTTGACCCCTTGCCCCTTTACAATCTTCTTTTAAGTTTTTTGAGCAAATTTTGGTGGAAAAGTTTTGGGTTTTTCATTACTCTTGTCTTTTGAAATAGGGTCTCTGAAATTAGGCTTCTTTTTCTTCAAAACTTTTTTAAACTGTTTTGTAAGCATAGCCGTCATCTCAGACTCTAAATCAAATTCAGTCTCCGGAGTTTTTGCAGTCTCATGAGCACTAGTGAAAGCCACACTATCTTTTTGTTTTTTCATTGAAATCTGGTGGGCTTCATAAGTCTGCAAGTTTCCAACCAATTGATCAAGCTTGAGGGTATCAACATTCTGAGTCTCCTCAATGGCTGTCACTTTTGATTGGAACCTCTCGGGAAGGGACCTCAAAATTTTTTCAACAACTTTAGCTTCCGGGATTTTTTCACCGAGTGTGAAACAAGAATTCACGATATCACTAAGTTTTGCATAGAAATCATCAAACGTCTCATCGTCGCGCATAAAAAGGGTTTCAAAGGCGGAGGTGAGATATTGAAGTTTTGACCTTTTGACAGAAGTAGTACCTTCGTGAATCGTTTCATGAATGTCCCAAGCCTCTTTTGCTACCTCACACGTGCAGATTCAACGGAACTCTTCAGGTGTGACGGAGCAAAACAAGGAATTGAAAGCCTTACTATTCCAACTCGAGTTTTGGTAATCAGTTGTGTCCCATTTATCAAGGGGTTTAGGAATATCAACACCATCAATGGTGACAATAGGTTCACTCTACCCATAGATTACGCAGTGCCAAACTTTCTCATCGATGGATTTTAAAAACGTTCTCATACGAGCTTTCCAATAAGAATAGTTTGTACCGTCGAGTAAAGGAGGTCTATGAGTCGAGTTACCTTCACAAATAGAATCCATAATACTAGTCACACAAAATCACACTCCTATAGTTTTGATAAAAACAAAGAGTGACCTGCTCTGATACCAATTGAAAATCCTAAGTGATTCGTGATTAGATCAAGATTAAAATATTCCAAATCCCAATAATCCAAAACACACAATCTTAATCAGCAAGTACTTACGAAAGTGATTTAGATTGTTTGTTTTTCGGAATAAACAATAAATCGATACAAACGATTTTTACGTGGAAAAACCACAATTGAAGAACCTTCAATTATAATAAAAAACCACCGGCGAACTGCCACAAATCAATCCACTACTGAAGAAAGAAAGATTACAAAGATAATACACAAATTACCCAACTCAGTCAATTTGTCTTCGAATCTTCTGTAACTCTTTCACCACGCCTTCGTCTCGGAACTGATCGATCCTGAAGTTGAATCCACAACTTCACTTGTTGAATTAACGACTACGTACAGAATCAAACACCTTTTGAAACTCTACGTTTGAATCTTCGGAATCCACCGAAGAGAACTCTCTTGTATGTATACGAACAATCTCCTTAATTTGTGCTTCTCAATTCATGAGTTGAATACTCAATCAATATTATCAAGGAAAACTCACAAAAAACCTCAAACAAAACCTTAGGACTCTTGAATAAGATCTAGGAAAAGTCAAAAGTAAAATCAGCCTAAACAGGTATAAATAGGCAACTTGAGTCCGCGATCTCCGCTCGAGCACCCAACAGCCCGCTCGAGCGGATTCAGCAAAATATGCGTGTGATAAAACAGAGTTCCGCTTGAGCACTTGAGAACCCGCTCGAGCGCGAAATCACACCTTCCAGTATTTTTACAGTCCTGACAAAATACTGAGAGACCCCAATCTCCGCTCGAGCGCCAATGGTCCCGCTCGAGGGGGAAAGACAAAAACATAGAAAAAATTACAACTTATTCAACACAAAGTTTTGTACCCGGATTTGACAATAAAGGGACCTAACACATTATTTAAGTTTGATTTTTTTATTAATAATGAAATTGAATTCCATTTTACATACATCATGAAATTTTCAAGAGTTTTGATAGTTTATTTTCTGTTCTAAAATTTGTGGGTTTGAAATTGGATTTGATATGGAGAAAATAAATTAAATCTAAATTTGGACAATTGGAGCATGATCTTGAATAAATGGTTTCAAATTAGAAGTATTTTCATGTTATACAATATTTTTCCACATTTTTGTACCAAAAACACGAGTTTTGGAACTTTGAATATCAACTTTGAAGCTCAAACATAGTTCTGGAAATTTCAGAATTCATGATGTCCGCCCGAGAGAGAAAAGCTCCGCTCGAGCGTGAAAATCAAGCTCCTAGAAGTTTTGCAAAATTTTATAGTCCGCTCGAGCAACCAAAGTGGTGCTCGAGCGAGGACCCTATTTTTAGCAATTTTTGACCAACTCTTTTAAATGCATAATTGCACCTCATGACATTCTAAGTATTCTTAGGCACCAATTGGACTCACATAGTCATGGAATAAGTTAGAAACACATAAAGAGAGTTGGATTAAAATGAAATGAATATTAAATTATGCTTCTATTGTGTTTTTGTTATGTGATTTATATAGGTGGGCATTCGAGGCCTTATATCGACTTAACCAACTGTGAGTAATAACTTTATAAAGATATGTTCAAATTATATTTATTTTCGAAAGTGTTACTATTATCGAAATTGATATATGAATGGTTTATTGAAATGTTATGATGACTAGGGATGGCAATTTGAACCCGGCCCGACGGGGACCCGACTCCCCGACCCCGATTAGAATGGTTTTTTCCCGGAAAAATACCCCCGTGGGGACGGGATGGTATTCAAAATTAAATCCCTGATCAATTTCGGGCTGGGGACGGTGATAAGTTTTCCTTCCCCGGCCCCGCCCCGCCCCGCAACTTCCCCGAAACTTCCCCGTATGTGCATATATGTGTATATTATATAATATCTATCTATATAATATTATTATATGTGTTTTGGGTGGCTGTTTAGGATATATGATATTATATTATATTTATAATATCAGATATATGTTATATTATATTATAGTCTGCTGCCTCTCTCACTCACTTAATTCATTTCATTTCATTTCTGAGTCTCAACCTCAGCCCCTTTCTCTCTCTCTATGCAGGTGGTCTCACGAGGCTCAACCTTAGCCTCTCTCCCTCTCTCTCTACGTAGGTGGTCTCACGGCATCGGCGGAGAGCGAGCTCCTCTCATCACCGCCGATCACCACTGTCCTTCCCCCCCATAGCCGTTGTCCCTCCTCTCCATCACCGCCATCTCTCCATCGTCGCCGATTGCAGTCGTCTCTCTCTCTGAATGTGTTAATTTTTTTTTTTGAGCTCAGATCTGTTTCGATCTGTTGTATATATGTTAAATCTAGTGTTGAATATGTATTTGGGCTCAGATCTGTTGAATATAGCGATATATATGTTGAATATAGCTCAGATCTCTCTCTGATTCTTGTTGTTGTTGATATATATGTTGATATATGTGAAGAGATCTGTTATTGAATGTGTTGTTTTTTTTTTTTTTTTTTTTTTTTTGATCGGTGAATTTTCGGGGTCGGGGAAACCCGATCCCCGTTAGGAGACGGGGGTGGGGGCGATGAGAGACTCCCCGTCGGGGATCGGGGCTGGGGACGGGGAAATTCCTACCTTCGGGGATCGGGGACGGGGAGTGTGATCCCCGGCCCCGCCCCGCCCCGTTGCCATTCCTAATGATGACTTACCAAAATTGTTATTGTTCATCGAATGGTTTATTGAAACTCTAGTTTCTTATAAATGAATGAAGTTCCCTTTTGAAAATGAATTCATGACTCATTGATTATAGACCCTTGCGTAGGAAAAACAATATCATGACCCATTGACCCTTGCCTGGGGGAGATTAATACCATGGCCCATTGACCCTTGCCTGGGGGAGATTAATACCATGGCACATTGACCCTTGCCTGGGGCAGATTAATATTATGGCCCATTGACCCTTGCCTGAGGGAGATTAATACCATGGCCCATTGCCCCTCGCCCGGGGGAAACAATACCGTGGCCCATTAGATACGATATATTGATTGACCCTTGAGGTTCCATTGTTATTGATACATTGTTACTCTGTTGGATATACCACGTATATTGTCATTGAATGAGTATTGCTATTAGGATAAAATGGATCATTGAGAATTGAATTGAAATCGAGATCATATTGAAAATGATATCAAACAATGGTTTTATCATTGCAAGGGATTGATATGATAACTAATTTGAATTATTTTGCCTAATGAAATGGATTGTTTCAGGCAATGAAACATATGTTTTGATAAGGGAATTGATATGGAAAATGTTTTGTTATAAAGTTTGATATAGTATGGCAAATGTCTTAGTTTGAAAATGATTTAAGATTCATTTCAAAATTGTAAGACATGTTTTTGTACTATCGTCGAACTTCATTCATTTAACCCCTTTATTCTGTTATTACTTGTTGGGCTTTAGCTCACTATTTATATGTATATCTAGGTGAGCAAACTAAGTAATAAAGATAGAGAAAGACTCGGAGTCTACCCGTATCAGCCTTTTGAAGAGCTTCTGGAATGGAGCAAGTTAGGCTCGAGTAGAGCCAAGAAAATCAGTCCCTTTGCTTTGTTTGAGTTTTGTATTTTGTTGAGTCTTAATAATTATGTGTGTGAGATATATAAGATTTGTATGTGTTCATAAATTGTTATTATATCGTGTAGGTACAAGCTCAATGGACATGTTTATTTTTGCTTCACTTCCGCTTTAGGCCCCGACATGATTACAATTTTTTTTTGAAGTTTTGTCTTTGAGGCCGAAGGGAATCTAGGATTGCTGGCCGGTTACGACGCTAAACCTATAAGGGCGGGTTTGGGTCGTGAAAGTTTGGGTATATACTACCTACGTCTGGGTACGTCAAAAATTAAGAGGAAAAAATTTGGATATGCATTTCGTGTATCCGGTATGTATGTAGAAGTACCATACGCTGGTACGGGTACGATATGTTTTTCGAAGTACCCGTGCTTCATAGTACAACAACAAAAAAATTATTGTGTATCAACCTATGAGATTCAAAAGAAGAATTTGAAAGCATTGATGAAGAGTATTAATGGAATCAATATTACAACAAACTAGTGGAAGTCGGGGAAAAAAATTAATATATGGTCATTACAACTCATTTTGTAGATGATGATGACAGTTACAAAATCGTGTCCTCAACTTTTGTAATATACCACATCCACATATTGGGGTTATCATTGTTGATGTACTTTACAAATGTTTAGTTGAATGGGGCATCGAAAACAAGATGGTTATTATTACAAATGGACAATGCTTCATACAATGATGTTACTTTGAGGGTCTTTAAATAAACTTTGCATTGAAGAAGAAATTACCTTATGGCGTTGTTGTGCACTTATTCTCCATATCATAGTGGCCTTGGTGAAATTGGAGGCATTGTTCATGTATCTAGGAAGGTGTGAAGTATTTGATTACATCAGAAGAACATCTTATTTAATTTAGTGAAATTGTTAAGCCATTGTGATTGCCTTTAAAGAAAATGATTTTGGATTGTCCTACACAATGAACTGGAGCATATATGATGACGGTTACTGCTTTGGAATTTAAAGATGTCTTCCCTAGGTACCAAGAAAGAAACTTACGTTTTATTTATGTGCATAGCCTTGAATAAAATCGAGAATGTGTCAGTTTTTGACAATTTTTAATGAAGTCACAAATATCATTTCTAGAAGTGAATAATCAACTTCAAATTTGTTCCTCATAGAGGTTTGCAGGATAAAAGAAATATCAAATGAGAAGTTAGTGGATGACAATGAATACATTCGAGCAATTGCTTTGAAGATGAAGATCAAATTTGACAATTATTGAGGTGAATGCAATTAATTAATGGCTATGATTGCTATTTTGGATCCAAGATACAAAATGATGCCTATAGAGTTTTGTTTTCCAGAGATCTACCCGGAGACTGAAGCTACTAAAAATATCTCTATGGTTCATGAAGCTCTATATAAGCTCTACAATGAGTATGTTTCTATTCATACCTCAACAAATACTAAAAAAAGTTTTTTGCAAAACACATGAGAAGTTGGCTCTACTAGTAGTTCTATGCATAGCATTGGAAAAACTATTGTAATAGCACCATTCAAATTAAAATCATTTGTTAGAAAAGTTGACACCATTTAACCAGTGAAATCTAACTAGCATATTTATTAAAGAAGTGTTTATGTTTGTAATGAAGGCTTAGATTCCCATTTTAATGCATTAGAGTGTGGAAAGTAATTAATCTGAAGTATCACATGTTGTCCAAGATGGCATGTGACATATTGTCAGTTCCTATCACTCTACTAGCTTTGGAGTCTAGATTTAGTGCAAGAGGTAGAGTTATTGATACTTATCGTGCATCAAGGAGGGTGTTTGGCAACTTGGTTTTTTTTTTTTTTTTTTTTTTTTTTTTTTTTTTTTTTCACTACAAGACAACTGTTTTACAAAAAAAAAAAAAAAAATTCAAACAAAATATCACATCAAACTCCATAATCATTTTATTTTTTCTCTCGCAAACATCACATTCAACCACAAAAACCCAACCATCTTTCCAAATATAAAAAAAAAATTTCTCTAATAATATCCTACAACTTAAAAAACCTACAAAAAAATCCACTTCCCAAACACCCACAAAAAATTGTCCAAATATTGCTTTGTGGAGTTGATCGAGTATGTGTATTATATGGACTGAAAAAGACATTGGATGTAAGTATAATCTTTTGCCCTATACAATTAAAAGATCCTTTTAATAATTAGTTTATGTGAAAAACAAAACAAAACAAAATTAAAATCAAAATTTTTACTTCTTTTAATAGATTGCAGAACAATCTTTGAAGGAGATTTTGCTATCTTAATGGTCATATGATAAGCCTTATTGTAGTTAAACATTTTAACATGGTATATTCTATATTTGTATATTTTTCCATTAAATCAATCAGCTATTTATATTAATTATTTTAAAGCTTTACATTAAAATTAATCTTTATCAAATGAAACAAATTTTGGAGAAGTGCAGGTTTATGCAAGTACCAAGGAAATGAAAACAAACTCTTAGAGCATTATCAACTTGAGACGTAGGCAAACATTTTGATTGATCTTGTTTCTTATGTTTTTGAAAATTAAGTGATGTAGTTTCTTGTTTGAGCAACTTAGTTGTTAATTGTTGTGCTTAAGGTTTTTGCTTGGACATGTATAGTTTTATGTTATATACTATATCTGCTAGCTGTTTATCGCAATTTGAAGTTGGTATATGAAGTTTTATGTTTTGTTTAGATTAGTTTAATTTTGCTATTGCATTTGACTTTTTAGATTTTGTTTTGTTCTTGGTAGTTGGCTTTCAAGTTTTCTTAATATGTTATATTAATCATACTGTTTATGTCATTGATTTGTTGTTATATTTAGATGTTATGTTATTTGAGCTCTATGAATTGACAGATACTTTTTTTTTTTTTTCACAACTTAATTCCTTTGTGTGTTTGAACTTGAACTCATTCATTTGTAAACAAGCTAAGTCGAGCCAAGCTCGAGCTATATAAACACTTAACGATTTGAGCTTGAGGTCAACTTTTATGGGTCGAACCTGACATAATTTTACCGAGCCAAGCTTGAGAACTGCATGTTAGAATAATCTTTTGTGTAAAATCACTACAACAAAAAGTGTCTTTGGAAACGAAAATTAATGACGAAAATAAATTTTGTCACGAAAGACGTACCTTTTAGTGAAAAAAATAATTTTTCGTCTCCAAATGTACCATTTTTAGAGACAAAAATAAAGGTTGCGTTTGGTAGAGTTTTCTAAATATGATTTGAGAATAGAGTTGTATTTTGAGTTTCTGAGTTTTGAAATTATGATTTGAATGTAGAAAATTTGTTTGGTTATGAGTTTTGAATTGAGTTTTGAGTTGAGTGTTGAATTGAGTTTTGAATGTTTGATGTGACATGTGAAATAAGAAAATTTGTTTGATTATGAGTTTTGAAAAGGGTTTTTAAAACTTAATTTAAATTGTTATAATTCATAACCAAACACACTACTCAAAACTTTATTTAAAATTCTGATCAACATTCATAACTAAACCTTTTTTTAAAATTCAATTAAAAAAACTAATTATTAACAAAAAAATAACATTAATCAATTTTTTTAATTGAAAATATTACAAATGAAATAAAAAAAATTTCAAAATAAATATTCAATTACTGATTTAAAATAACTTTTATTGTATATATTTGGTTCGAATGATTTTTTTTAAATATTTTTAATTTAAAATGTAAAAAATATATATTATTTTTGTTAAAAAAAAATCAAAAAAAAATTCCCATTTTTTTTTCCCCAAATAATAAGTGCCATTTGTTAAAAAAAAAAAAAAAAAAAAAAACACCACTATTCTGGTCAACCAGCCAGTTGACCGGGCAGAAGACCCAAAGAGCAAATTCCAAATTCAAACTCCCAATCTGCCTACCTACAGTTGAGATGGAATAATAGAGCCAACAATAGGGCTACCCATTGGGTAGCACAACCCTGTGTCCATAATGACCTTCCTGTAAGTTGGGTTTCAAACCCTCTCCAATGGTTCTCTCTGAAATTGTTAGGATTGGTGCTCTTCTTAGTCCCCTGTGAGGGCTTCTGTGTAACGCTTTTCGCTCAAAAAAAAAAAAAAAACTTCCAATCCAAAAATTGTCATCACGCACACACATAAAAATAGAGTGACAGAGAGGGATCTGCCAAACACACATTTCAACAGTTTTCAAATGGGTGTTGTTATTAACTTTTGAAAACTCAAACCAAACATGACATTGGAATGTAGGGATGGAATTATAGTTTGAAAGTATAACCAAACACAGCCAAAATTTCGTCACCAATCTGCATACATAATAAAAAAAAATTAGGTGACGAAATTATTTTTTGTTATCGAAGATTTTTCCGCTAATTTTTCGGATGGTGTCAAAATTTTTAGACTTTTGGTGAGGAAAAAATTGGTCACCAATAATAACATTATTAATGAAGAATATATTTTCGTCACCAATAGTTTTTAATATTTTAATATCATTTAGTGAGAAAACTATTTTCGTGGCCAATAATTTTATCTTATGGTGAGGAAATAATTTTGTCACCAAATAAATGGTTTAGTTGCTAAAGGTTTTAGAGAGAAATGAATATATTGGCGCGTTAGATATTTCGATTCTTTTTCTCACACACAGATTTGACCACCAAACCTCACCCTACATGACCTTACCTCAGCGCACACCACCAACGCCGCTCGCCACCCCCACCCCCCCCACCACCACCACCACCGCCCGCAGATCACCACCGCCGCATCCTCACAGGTATTCTCTCACTCTCGGTCTGTCTCTCTCTCACTCGCGGTCTGTTTTTCACTTTGTCTACCTGCCCCTTTCTCAATCATGCTCTAGGGTTGTTATGATTTCTTCAATTTAATTTGGTATTGATTTCGAAAAATGAGTTTGGTTGAAGTGGTTTGATTTGTAAAGTGTTGTGGATTTGATGTCCTAAATGAGTTTGATTTTAGTGGTTTCATACATTTTCCCCTCTTTTTCCTTTCTCTCTCATTAGTTTCAAAGCCCTAATCCATTGATTGTGTATGTATTTGCATGTATATTAGGTCCCTCATTGTGTATGTATTGAAAGCCCTAATCTATTGTATTGAAAAACCTTCTTTTAGGGGGTTTTCACTCATTAGTAAATTCATGTAGGAATTTATGGCCATGACTCTGTATTTGGATTTTGGAGAGTATAACTGGAGACTTCCATCTGTCTGCTGAAACATGAACACAATGCATGTGTTTGTGAAGACAAAATTATAGTTCTTTTGTTCAAGCTTAGTGATATTATTTGTGTACAGTTGGTTACCTCCCCTATGTTGTGATTGTGTAACCTAATCTTTCAAAATAATGACTAGCTTGTCATTGCTCACTTGCATCCTCAACAACATTGTAATTGCAGG
Source organism: Camellia granthamiana (assembly GCA_036172215.1). Classification (NCBI taxonomy): domain Eukaryota; kingdom Viridiplantae; phylum Streptophyta; class Magnoliopsida; order Ericales; family Theaceae; genus Camellia; species Camellia granthamiana. The sequence continues at coordinate 31,793,091 of CM069904.1, read as the reverse complement.
GGACTCAAGAACATATTAAGGATGTATGTTAAGAAGGTCAATTGCTCAAAATGGGAACAAGTTTCACTTCCATCAAGGTCAATTTCAAGAGTTTTATTATTTGTTTCTTTGCATGTATGACAATCAGAGTGATGATTTGTTACTGTTTATCACTGTTAAAATACTTTTCTATGACTACAAATATATATATATATATGTATTCATTTTTTTGTGTGCCTATGACAAGATTTAAAATATCTTATTCATTGGATTGGTTCCACCCAAATATTTCCCGTCTTGATTTTTTCTTGAAAGTTACATTGGTAAAATCTTCATAGTATTACACATTTAGCCGATTACTATTTCTTCTTTTTCTGTTTAATTTTTAATTTCTTGTATGGTTATTTTTCCATGTTTTTTAGTTTTGGATTTTTTTCATTTCATATACCCTGATAGTTTTTATTTTTTCAGTGTCAGGTCAATAGTCGCTTTAAATCTTAATAACTATGCGAGTGGAAGAAATCCATGGGGTAATCTGAAGCCGAGTATTTGGAGAAGGTATAATTTTTTGTCCACCTAAAAAGCCATATCTATCAGCATAATGATGATGCATTATAGTTGCTTTTTGGTAGGCCTTATCAAAGTTAATGACAAGTTCTTATAGTAGTTATGCACATATAGGTAAATAAAACCAATGCAATTAGTAGAGGTCAAATGCTGTTTTGAAACTTATAAGAACATTTGAATGGAAAAGCAGAATTTTCTTCTCCTTCAGTTGGTGTGAGGCTGGTTCCTCTATAATAATTCAATGTATTCCCTCAAAAAAAAATAAAATAAAATACCCCAATGATTGCAGATTAGAAATATGATTTTTTTAAAAGCTTTATACAACCCAAATGTTCTCGTAACTTACAATTTTAGGATTGTTTTTTGCCCGAATTCTCTTATGTGGCTATGATGCTTCAAAATATGACCATGGTCCCAGGATGCATTTAGACACTTCCTTTAGTTGTTCCCAAAGACATATTGTGGACTCGCCTTTTTCTATGCCCCGCCTTTTGGAAAGGGTTGAAAAGAAGGCCTCACAGTTTGGACTCCCACGGTTTTGAATTTAGTCTCACAAGTGCAATGTGAAACTGATAAAAATCAAAGAATCCAAATCTGACAAACCTTTTGGAAAATTGATTTTAAATCAAATTATGCCAAAATTGGACTGTTTTGCCAGATATAGAGTCGCCACCTAGATATTTTATTTTGGAAAAATTTAGGAAACCTTGACTCGTGCCGAAGGACACCCTTGACTCGTGTCGAAGGCCACGTGTCCGTCATCACCAAAGTTGCCTCGGCTCGGGAACTTAGGTACGAAGGGGGAATGTCATGAAATGAGCACCCCTGTCCGCCCGATCAAAGATCGACCTCTACTAATCATGATATGCATTTTATAAACATTATGCGTTTTTATTCCGGTTATTTAAGCTAGCTTTACTATGTGATGCGCACAAACAAGTATAGACTAGTTTGCAAGACTTGGAACAATTCAACTCATGTTTGTTTACGAAAATGGTTTGAATTTGCCACCCTCAAGTGGGCTTAAAGATGTGGATTTGCCACCAAACATAGTGGGCTTAAAACATGATTTGCCACTCAACAAAGTGGACTTTAAAACGCACATCCGTTGAATCGTTCCAATCCAAACAACAAGCCTTCATCCATAGGCATTCAAACAGTTTAGCATTTAAGCACATAGCCTCATGGCAAGCATGCGAAACATGGCAACAGGGCAATCACACTCATGCAAGTATGCTAAAGCATAAAAACTTACTGAGTACTCCAAGCCAAAACAGAAACAAGTTAGAAAGATGCATGATCCTAACTATACAAGATGCCTAATGCAACACATGCGATAATGTAATTAATAGGTTCGGCTACTAATATGGCATATGGATCGATTTGAACAATATGCGATAAAACACGTATTCAAAGAAGATATTGAAATTGCAACGTAGTTTGAATGATGCGCCGAGCCTCGGTGCATGCAATACAAATGGATGGATGCAAGCATGCGATATGCTAAATGAAACATATCCCTAATCTAACCATCGAAAGATATTAAATAAAAGGGAGAAAGATGTGGGGTTGGAAGACATACACACACGCACATACACTTATTACAACATTACGCCCTTGCGAAGGAGGGTCCGAATGAATAAGCTAGCTAACTAATTACAACACTTGAAATGAATTAACTAGCTATTCTAAGCTAATAAAATATTACAAATCAAATTAATTAGCCAAACACTTAACTAACTAATTACAAAGCAATTAAGCTAATTAATTGCAACATGAAGTAATTAACTAACTACTCTACTTAAATAGTTACACCATGTATTTCAAGTTTTGCTAATTAATCTAATTAGCTAATGGCGGGAAGTGAAGGAGGCCCATGCATGCTCGGTTTCCATCTGAAAAAAGCCACTGTCTTGCCACTGAACGCCTCTATTTGCACATTTGAACACTGACAATGCCGCAAACTTCCAGAACACCTTTGCTCCACCTTCTCAACAAACTGAGCAAATTTCATTGATGGCCGGTCGGCTACTGCTGGTGGCCGATCGGCCACTTCTGTCCTGAACTTCCTCTTGCTACAACAGAGAGCAAACATAGGCAAAACAGTGTATTCTCAAGGATTGTTTGTACTGTTACCCCCCTTATCATCAAACAAGCTCAAAGGAGTGTAACTCTTGGCCCTTAAACCATCAATCAAGCAATTTCCATGCATGATGGCTAAGGAACCAAGTTTGTACAAGTTTAATAAATGAAAAACAAGACTCAAAAAGACCACCACCCTATCATGCATGATCACGGGCAATGGTGACTAAGGAAAGTGCACATTTCATCACTTTTGAGTATGAAATGTCCTATTTTCCTTATGTTTGAATTAACGTCCGATTCGAACACATGCAATGCAACACGAAAGATGCTTATCTTGTCTCTTTTACTTGTCCAATTTTGTTTACTCATTTTAATTACCAAACCATTCATTAATCCAATTGTCCATTGGTGAATGTCCTCTAATGGAAAGGTGGCTCAAACCACAAGTAGCTTTGGTCATTAAAGAGTTGTTACACTGTTGGTAATGAACCACCTAAGGGATTAAACCATTAGGTGTAGCACCTCCATTTCACACTTAGGCAAATAAGGGGTTTAAAACCACTTTCAAAGCAAACAAAAGAGTAAAGAATTGAGGGAGATTGCAGAGATTAAAGTGCTAAAATTAAGTACAAAACAAAACTAAAACATGCTATTAACTCAAAACAAGGGTGATTAAAGCCCTAAAACACCAGGCTAGTAAAGGAAATTACACTTCAACTATGCCATACAGGGCTCAAATGAATTAACCAACCAAAAACAGAGGCAAAATAGCCCTAAATATAGTCTAAAACATGCTAGACTTAAGCCACAAAAAGCTAAAACAATAAGCTAATACATGAGGCTAACTAGGCATGCAAACAAGATACAAGAAGTGGAGGCTAACCCCTTCAATTTTGGACTTCAAACTGAGGTTTTTACCATTGAAAAACCTTTGAAATTCAGTGGATAAAAGGGCCAAAAAAGTTGGTTTTAAAGCGATGAATAATAGCATAAAAGCTTAACAAACAAAGGAGCAAGAAGAGTGGACCACCCTTTAACTCAAAATGATCTCAAATGAACACTTTTAGTCCACAAAACAGAGTTTTTTACAGTTCAAAATCAGCCCAAAAACAATTGAAAAAGATTGGAAAGTAAGTATACAAAACAAACATAAACAAGGTAAGTGCTATACCTTTGAAGCAAAGCACAAATTAGACACAAATTCGAGCTCAAACCTCCTTTTAGACTTTAAACAAAACTCCAAGGAACCTCAGCTCAAAGATGGTTAAGTTTGATTAAGGGTTGGTATGCAAAAGTATAGAGAAACTAGGCAACCAAGCACAAAATATCAAGAGAGAGAGAGAGAAAGCTAGAGAGAGAGATATTTTTTTGGCCTAAAATTGCTAACCCTCTAAAATGGGGGTGGAACCCCCCTATATATAGAAAAACAAGTCTTGAGCTTAGGAACATCCTACCATATACGTGTATGGAGATGTAGCTCAGTATGCAACAGTTGGCACAACTGTCAATAAATATCTAGAAAAAGAGACTAATGGCCGTTGGCCACCACTGGTGGCCATCGGCCATCACTGATAGCCGATCGGCCACCACTGGTAGCTGACAAGAACAAGTCGAGGCAACAGCCCAATGGGCTGGCTGACAGGTCACCCGCTCTTCCAAACTTGAAACAACAAGCTTTTGGTTCAAAACAGTGCACAAAACAGATAAGCTTTCAAGGCTTAAAGGCAAGGTACTCCACCGAGGACTTCGAGCCCTCAAAACGAACACAAACAAGCACAAACATTGAGTGCACAAGCGATGATGTCTGAGTCTTAAGGACTGTCAAAAATGGGGTGTCTACAGTTGCCCCTCTTTGACAGAACTCAGAAGTCATGAAATGACGAGAGTGAATGTCAAAGCCCAGAGACGACCAATTTTTGACAAGGCTGAAGACTTCGACCAGCAAACAAACAAGACAAAACAAATGGTTGCGCCCGCAGGCTGCCTGCGTATCCCTTTGCAAGGAATCAAACCAACGTAGTTCTGGGGCAAGATGCAAATGATATGCATGATGCAGGAACAAAACTTATGATCATGTAATGAGGTTGTAACGAAATATTTGAATGCAAATGCAATGCAAGCAAATATCGAAACAAATTATAGCAATATCAATCATAAGAAGAAGTAAGCAAACACGCCACGTGTGAAAATTACAGACTGAACCACATTTCATGTAGAAAGGATGTAAGAAAATTATGCAAGCTTAACTACGCGATGCGTAAGAAAAATGAAGAACGACCGTCGGGTGCACCTAACGTCTCAAACAAGATCCTACCGCGTCGCGCGTGAAAGAAAACTAGGATGGTATGGACACCGAGACACACCCAAGCACGTTTAACCAAGAGGAGTGGTGTAAACACCGGGGCACCCCCGAATGCTTTTAACCAAAAGGAGTGGTGTAAACACCAAGACACACCCGAATGTTTTTAACCAAAAGGAGTGGTGTAAACACCAAGACACACCCGAATGCTTTTAACCAAAAGGAGTGGTGTAAACATCGAGGCACACCCGAATGTTTTTAACCAAAAGAAGTGGTGTAAACACCGAGACACACCCGAATGCTGTTAACCAAAATGAGTGGTGTAAACATCGGCACACACCCAAATGCTTTTAACCAAAAAAAAGCGGTGTAAACACCGGGACACACCCGAATGCTTTTAATCAAAAGGAGTGGTGTAAACACCAGGACATACCCGAATGCTTTTAACCAAAAGGAGTGGTAACCGAAGGAGGTAATAAACATCAGGACGCACTTAAATGTTTTTAACCAAAACGTCCTAACGCGCTGCACGCGAGTGGAGAAGAGGTGATTCGAAGGGTACAAGTGATTCTACCTGGAACTCCTTTGAATGAACCGTACATACAATATCATGTCTGTATCAGAAAGAAACTTAACAGGTACAATACAGTAATAATGCAAGTTCTATGCAAGATGAATAACCAAGACACAATGTTAAAGGCATGTTTTATGCACAACATGCGAGAAACAAAACATGAGCATATTCTATGCGACGAGAACCGGAGCATGTTCTATGCCACATTGGAAATGCAACAGCACAAAATGCATGTTCTATGCACAATCAATATCACAACATGCATATTCTATGCAAGATTAGCAGCATGTTCTATACAGAATACCAAATGCTTGTCCTAGGCGAATGGGAAATTGAAGCATGCTCTATGCAAATGTGAGAAGTGATGCAAGATCATATGTGAAATGTACATTCCATGCAACGATAAAGAGATGCACGTTTTATGTAATGACAAAAGCGTATTTGATAAAACCGACTCAGTCGCAACTTTCAATTTACCTCTCGGAAGAGTTGCAATATGTTTTAAAAGGATACACCTCGTTCATGTTGAGTAGCACTGAACATCATGTTCTGAAGATGCGGTTTAAAGCTTCCGCATAGGCAATTGTAACTTAAAAGTGAACTTTCCTTGCATTTCTTGAGAAACAAGGACACAAAGCAGCATCAAAATTCAAAGGAGGGGCACTGGGAACTTGTCGACCACCAGGGGAGGGTGTCGGCCACCTGTCGGCCACCCCTATGCATTGTCAGCCACCAATGTGGCCTGTCGGCCACCACTGGTGGCCGGTCGGCCACCGATGGCAGATTAGGGCCATTTTGGTCTTTTTTTCTCGGGCCTTTAAGTAAACACGCCCAAACTTCATTTCCCCACTTCCCTATTGCCGAAAATCCTCCATTTTTCTCTCTAGACACTTTTCCCTCTAGATCTGCGCTTTGTATGCGTTTTCCAACGCCCCACGAACGTTTGATTCGCTAAAACCTCTTAATTTCTTTTGTTTTGAACTGATTGAAATTTGATTTCAGTGTTTTTTTCTTCATTTTCACCACTTGAGGCTTGTTTCCTTCGAGTTTCTCTTGGGTTTGGTGCCTTTTTTCAGGCTTTGAATTTTTCCTCCTTTTTCCTCTCTCCTAGGGTTGACTTTTGTTAACTTTTGGCATTTTCCAGTCATTTTCCTCATTTTCGCCCATTTTCTCACCTCCTTTTCAGATGGCGGATGACATTCCACATGACGGATCTTCTTCGGGGATGGAGGCGGATCCCGAGCCTGTACCATTACCACCTAGGGTTTGACCCTTTGACCCAGAGACATATCATCCTGAGACACATGTGCTTCCACCCGACAGTATTCGTCATTTCAGAGGGTTTGCACGAGGTGTGCTAGAGGACCTCTTGTTACGAGAGCCAGAGTCCCATTTATCTTACGGCGCCACAAGGTATACACTATATTCTTATATTTTCCTCAATATACCTTGCATTCCTTACATGAATCACCCTCTTCCATTGTATTTCTTACACTGCCATTCATCTGCTTGTCTCAAACACACTATTGCACTGTATTTCTTACATTGCCTTTCGTCTGCCCATTCTGATTACAGGAGGACTCGCACTCTATCAGAGGATACAGAGCCACATCCGTGAGGGAGTGGTACATGGAGCTCCCCGCCGGTGTCCGCCAGATTATCGATGAGGCCTACTTCGGCTTGTTCTGTATAAGGCTATCGCGTCTTATAGCGAGTAGCCCCTTACTTGGCGCATTAGTAGAGAGGTGGTGGAATACAACCAACTCTTTCCACTTCTCTATTGCTAGAGAGATGACGATGACTCCCTATGACTTCTCTATGCTCACTGGCATAGAGGTAGGGGATTGTCCGATCCCTTATGCTACAGACATGGGCGAGTGGGAGGCCGTCTGGATCTACCTGCTAGGGGCACGCCCGCCTTTCTTCCGATCGGGGATGGTGCAATACACTTGGTTTTCAGAGCACTTCAGAGGGATAGAGCCAGAGACCCTAGAGGAGATCGAGCAGTACACCCGAGGCTTTTTGATGTGCCTTTTTGGCACCACCTTGTTTGCCGACAGGGCGAACACTGTAGGATTATATCTCTTGAGTGCCTTGGTGGACTTGTCTCAGGTTCGGCTTTACGATTGGGGCGGTGCTGGCCTTGCTACTTTGTATAGCTACATGAGCTCGACATCCCGCAGGAGTGAGAATAGAGTCGGCAGCTACTAGAGAGCCTGAGAGGTATGCTATACTTTTCTGCTTTGCATTTCCTGTTGTGCTTTCTGCTTTGCACTTTTTGTACACTGTACACACATTGTGCTTTTTGCATTCTATGCATTCGACATACACATTCTGCTTTCTGCATTGCTTGTGTTTATATGTTGTACACTCACTGTTACCTTTTGCTTCTTGCAGCTGTGGGTATATGCATACTTTTTGACCCTTGCCCCAGAGCCGGAGTTGGAGATGCCTCCTGTTGTACCATAATCTCATCGGTACAACAGCAGGTGCTTAAGGAGGACTAGGGAGACCTTTCCATTCTTTTGCCGGTACTTCGACACCGTGACCGCGGCAGAGATAACTCAAAACTCACAGTTATTGCTACTTTACTTCAGCTCTGATTCATATTGCATATCTAATTGCAACTAACACTCTGTGTATTCTCTGTTTGCAGATTTCTTGGCAGCCTTGGGTAATGATGCCTGAGGGAGTAAGGGACCAGTTTGCCGGCGCTCGAAGGGCTTTCCGTTTCTGACTTGTGCTTAAGGGCCCGGTATGCCGAGCCTGGTTTTTAGGAGAGCGCTTCATACGCTAGACCTTGGGTTTGCCGCAGCAGGTAGTTCCTATGGCGCCTCCGCTATCTATGCGAGCTACAGAGAGCCCCTCATCCCAGGAGGTGATTGACTTTACTCGGGACGTGGATGTCGACTACTTTCTTGGAGAATGGGACTATGCGACATTTATCCAGACACATCCCATGCCTCCCTTGACTGGTGCTCGTGCTCGTACTGGGAGAGTAGCAGATGTCCTTTCGACGAGTAGGGCTCGAGCGTCGAGGGGTAGGGCCAGAGGGGTACCCCTCGCTAGACAAGGCTTCGGTTGGCTAGTGCTTCCGACCGAGTTGACATGCTGGAGGTACACCGGAGAGGCTTACTAGATTTCAATTGAGCCTTCAGCAGTTGGTCATAGATATGTCAGAGCTCTTGACTCACTTCCAGTATGTATCACAGTTTTTCTTTTTTTCTATTCTCTCTCAGATATTCATTCCTTCCAGACACTAATCATTCCTAAATGCATTTGTAGGCACCCCCAGGATACACTGAGGATCTACTAGAGCTATTAGCCTCATTCGAGGGCATGATCTTGAGGAGGGAGGCACTGCTTGGCTTCCATGGCATTCATGTAATTTCTTCAGTTTTCTTATATTCCAGTCATCACATTTCCATCGACACACTGAAACTAACATTTCAATTGAAAATTTTCCCATGCTGCACTGATACATTGCATTTGAAATACTGCATTGTCATACTGTATCCATACTTTGTACCTGACTTCTGTATGTACTTATTCTGCTCACCATACTTGTATCTGATACACATACTGTGGTTGACATACACCAACTGCCTTTTCAGGTCCCACCTATTTCGATGACACCAGCAGTAGCAGTGCCAGGACCATCAGTACCCCCTCCAGCAGCAGGGAGAGAGAGACAGGCTCCAGTGCACAGCCAAGGCTGAGCTAGGAGCGCTCGAGCTGAGAGTGGCCCTTCATAGCCTATTTCGAGCGAGGATGATACCGAGACCAACGAGGTAGAGGAGGCAGCGAGTCCGCATGTTGAGTCGTCCGAGAGCGGAGGCGATGACGCTGGCTCAGATTTTGCTAATAAGGATGTCGAGTCAGGCTCTGAGGCAGAGGATGGCGACGACTCTGGTTCTGATTTTGATTCAGTATCTGGTTAGATAGCGGCGCAGATGGAGAAAGCTCTGCAGAGTCTGCTCTGCTGAGAAAGAGGACGAAGAGGGCCTTTCGAGCCTGAGAGAGCTGGCGCTGATCTACCTTTTTTTTTTTTGCTTAGTTTCTTGTCGTTAGTCGTTTTAGCACATTGTACAGCTTCAGACGAGTTTTATTTTCTATAAAAACTTGTACTGCACCTTTGTAAAAAGTAACCATGATCGGAATGAAACCCAGTATATTTTTTAAAAAGTATTGTATTTTGCATCATGAGCATTGCATTGCATGAAAATGAGATTGAGTTTGACATGGAAAACCGACTACTTGTATTGTCACAACAGTCTGAATCAGGTAACAAACCGACCTACAACTGAAATAAACAAAGTAATACAACTCGATAATCAAAATAACAACAACTCGATAAACAAAAGAACAAACCAATATACAATAAAATGACTCGATAAACAACACAATAACTCGATAAACTAAACAACACAAATACAACTTGATAAACAAAACAAGATGAATACAACTCAATGGACATGTTCACGCCCAAAGGGACTCACCTTGGAATGCGTAAAAAAGCAAAACAAAACACAAGTTCTCTGCACTCTCAACACACAGGTGGACCGCAAGACAGACAAGAAGGTCATTGGCCATGAACAGAGGCTGTCGACCACTAGTGGTGTCTGTCGACCACCAGTGGTAGCCGGTCGGCTACAAAAGTGGCCTGTCGGCCATCACCACTGGCCGGTTAGCTATCAATGTGAGAGACCTCCAGATTGTTGCCATCTGTCTTCCACTCAGTACCTTATCATCTACAAAAGATGGGACTTCGTAGTTTCTTCATTCTAGCTCTATTTTTGCCACAAATGGAGCCATTCTTTATTGAGAAACTCTCAAATTGGATTGCCACTTTAGATGGCTCAGAAAAAGTAAATTTCTGGGGTTTCGGGATAAATGCACTATTCCCGCTAAGTCATTCTCCACTGTGTTTTCTATTCCTTCATGCCGCGGCTAGATGTTGGAACCCGATTACGCACGTTTTTAGCTTTGGGGGACAAGAGCTATAGCCGACAATCGAAGAATTTCAAGTGTTGATGGAATCCTAGCGTGACGAGGAAATCTTGCCCCAGTCCCGTTTTGGTCTTGCCCAAGCTTTGGAAAGGATGTGCGGACTCACCATGCACGAGGCTCGATCTTTGGCCCACAACAGAGAACTAGACATTCCCAGTCTAATTCATTGATTTTCCGATGCCGGTGATCGTAGTGACCGTCTTTGACAGTGTTTTCGGCAACATGCCCTTTGTTTGTGCTTGTTAGCTCATTTCCTTCTTGCCCCGAGTTTTGGCGGGTCTAGCATTCGGCTAGCTGAAGTGGCACATGGTTTGAAGGAAGGCAAGAGTTACATGGGCTTGGTATTGGTCGAAACTTTGATGGGCTTAGACGCCTTTCATCGGTGAAAGACAAACAGATTTATAGGAAGTCCACTACTTCTTCAGGTAATGTTTCCCACCATTTCTTATATGTGTTTCTCACATCACTCAGCACTTATGCTCTGTTTTTCTCTCAAAACCCTTTCTCACTTTTCCTCTCAGCGTACATCTCTCTATTCTTTAATCTCTCTTTTCTTTCATCCCTCCCCAGATATGGCTCATGGATAGGTTGAAAGTAGTTGATTTTTTCCCTGTATATTCAGCACGAGGCTATTTCTTTCGCCAACGTCTTGTGGATTCCCTGGATGAGGGATGGTGGTGCCATTGGATGTGCAACAGGTCTGCTACTGACATTGCTTGGCGTTGTCCCTGGTTTGATCTGCCGGAGATGAGCTATAGCATGGCTCGACAACTTGGCATTCAGCTGATTGGCTTGACACACTGTGTGTTCTACTTTCCATTTCGGTTTAGGTGTCAGTTCGGACACGACCAGACTTGCCTAGAAGAGGGGGTAGAGTGCCCAACTTCATACCCAATCCGAGGTTCACAATTGGCTCAATATCTCACTACCTGGAGGATGACAGAACTTTTGGCTCCTGCCTCTAGTTTCAATTGCGTGCTTTCTGGCAAGTTCTTGACTTGGCTTGAAGATGAGGCGCAAGCTGGGCCTACTTTAACATCTAAAGCTTCTACGAGCTCAGGGAGGGGACACAGGAACACCTGACTTATCTATGCCCCAAGTTTATTACTTTGATCTAACCTTTCAAGTTTTCCTTTTGGATGTAATAAAAACAACTTTGATGTGTATTGAGAGTTGGAGAACTCTATATTGAATTAATGAAATTGAAGTTGTGAGTGCTGAAAATTTTCCTTTTGGTCCAAAAATGGTCTAAGTTGTAAAAAGATTAATTTGAACAAAATCAACTTTTTTTAAAACTTTTCAAAACCATTTTCGATAAGGGTCACAACTTGACACACAAGGAATCTATCATTGAGATGTACAAACCCGCATCCAAAAATGGAAAATTGCCCCTTGACTGAATAGCACCTGCTCAGCACTGTAGTCAACTCTTCTCTCAGGGTAAGGATCACAACCGAACTTTCAAATAACGAATAAACATGGATGCCTTGATCAAACATATGGACACAGTTGATTTGGAGGTGTTTAAGGCCGGACTTCAGAATCAGGCCTTACGTAGTTCGGTTCGGGTTCACTCGGGTATTAACGCTCTCCTTTTGTGCTCTAACTTTTGCCAAGGCCGCCCTTTCTGGGTTTTCAACCTTGCGAGCTTAGTTTTTCTTTATTTCCAATTTTCTGTGCTCTAACTTTTGCCTAGGTCACCCTTTCGGGTTTTCAGCCTAACGAGCCTCTCAGGGGTAATATTTCTTCAACTTGTCCATGTTGATCGGTTGGGAAAATTCTAGGCCATCTAGGTCCATAAGAATCACAGCTCCTCCCGACCAAATAGTTTTCATAATGTAAGGACCAATCCAATTGGGTCTGAACATGTCCCTAGGGTCATGGATGGGAGATCAGTTGTCTTTCAATACCAAATCCCCTTCTTTAAGATTCCGAGACTTAACTTTCTTGTTAAAAGCCTTGGCAATCCTACGTTGATAGCCTCAAACATGGTACAGTGCTTGCAGCCTTCTCTCGTCAAGCAACATGAGTTCTTCGAACCTGCTCTGCTGCCAATCCGCCTCTGCTATCTGACACTCAGCCATAACCCGCAGTGACGGAACCTCTATTTCAATCGGCAGAACACCTTCCACCCATAAAAAAGAGAGTACAAGGTTGTCCCAGTAGATGTCCGAATTGAAGTTCTGTAGCCCCAAAGAGCAAATGGCAATTTGTCGGGTCAGTCCCTTTAAGTCTCAACCATTTTTTGCAAAATGTGCTTGATGTTCTTGTTGGCGGCCTCAACAGCTCCATTGGTTTGCGGCCGATATATAGATGACTTATAAAAAGCCACGTTGTATTTCTCCAACAAGTCGATCATTTCTTTCTTAAAATGGGAACCATTGTTTGAAATGATCTTGTTCGGGACTCCGTAACGGTAAATAATGTTGTTGCGGATGAACTTAGCCACATGCGCTGCTTTTAACACTGCATAAGACTGAGCTTCCACCCACTTCGTGAAATAATCAATTGCCACCAAAATGTACTCATGCCCATTTAACCCTTAGGGTGTAACTGCCCCAATGACGTCAATTCCCCAGACTGAGAAAGGCCATGGTGACATCATGTTGTACAGCTTCCACGGCGAGATGTTCATGCGATTTGCATGAATTTGGCATTTGTGGCATCGCCGAACAAAACCAATACAATCCTCCTCTATCGTAGACCAATAGTAACCTTGCCTAAGAATCTTCCGGGCTAGCATTACTCCACTCATGTATGCTCCACACTCTCCCCCATAGATGGCCTTCATTAGGAGCTTCGACTCTTCTGCGTCAACACACAGCTTGTGCATTCCCAGATGACCCCTTTTATACAACTTACCCCCGCAGATGATAAACTGAACGGCCATCCGCCGTATTATCCTTTTATCTTTGGCATTTGCCCCAGGTGGATAAACCTCATTTTCCAAGAAGTTTTAGATATCATAATACCAGGGGTTTTGATCTTGCACTTCATCTATTGCTGCGATAAACTCGTAGGCCGGTGTATATCTTTGTTCAATAATGATCGGACGCATCTGAACCCCCAACGGGATGTCTATCATAGAAGATAGAGTTAATAAGCATCAGCGAACCTGTTGTTCTCTCTTAATAGATGCGTAAAGGTCAGCTTCTCAAACCTAGGAATCAGAATGTCAAGGTTTTGTGGTAGATTTTCATCTTTTCTTCTTTGACCTTCCAGTCTCCTTTTGCTTGAGACATAACCAGGTTTGAGTCCCCAATGACGTCCAACTTTTTTGCCCCTAGTTCTAGGGCGGCTTCCAAACTAGCGATACACGCTTCGTATTCTGCTTCGCTGTTAGATACTTTGAACTGGATTTTGAAGGCTAAGGGTATATGGGAATTATCGGGTGCTATCAGCAACACTCCTATCCCATAACTATACTGGTTAGACGCTCCATCAAAGTACATTGTCCAGGTTTCTTTCTCGCCTTGCAGAATAGCCTCATCTGGGAATAGGTATTCTACTGCTTCATCCCCTTCCACTGGTGATCTACTAGGAACTCAGCTACTGCTCTCCCCTTAACAGACTTGCGAGTCACATATTTCAAATCAAATTCGGAGAGAAGAAGCAGCCAACGGGCTAACCTACCCATAAGCGCTGGTTTCTCGAAGAGATATTTGATAGGATCTAATCTCGAAACCAGAATTACAGAGTATGCTAACAGGTAGTGCCTCAACTTCCTGGTAGCCCATACTAAGGCTAAGCAAGCCTTCTCCAGTGGGGTGTAACGAGTCTCATAGTCTAGCATTTTCTTACTCAGATAATAGATGGCTTTTTCTACCCTATCCTCAGATTCTTGAGCAAGCATGCATCCCATCGTTGTGTTCGTTACTGACAGATACAAAATCAACGATTTTCCCAGCTCTGGCGACGACAACACAAGCGGATTCTGAAGGTACTGCTTGATCTGCTCAAAAGCAAATTGACATCGGTTATCCCATTGGAATTTCTTTCCTTTCTTTAGGAGACAAAATAGTGGTTCACAAGTCAAGGTTAATTTTGAAATAAACCATCTTATGAATTGCACTTTACCCAGAAAGCCTCGCACTTCCTTTTCAGTCCTTGGTGGTGGCATTTTTAGGATGGCCTTGATTTTGGAAGGATCTACCTTGATACCCCTCTGTGTAATCAAGAATTCCAGCATTTTTCTTACTGTCACGCCAAATGTACACTTTTGTGGATTCAACCTCAACCGATATTTTCTGATCTGTTGGAAAGGCGGTGTAGTGGCCCTCTCTTTCCTTGGACTTGACAATCATGTCGTCTATATACATGTCGACCTCTTTGTGGATCATATCATGTAGAATTGTGATTGTAGCCTGTTGATAGGTAGCCCCAGCATTCTTCAACCCAAACGACATCACCCTGTAGCAGTAGGTTCCCCACGGCGTGGTGAAGGCAGTTTTCTCTCTATCCTCGGGTGTCATCAGTATCTGGTTATACTCGAAAAATCCATCCATAAAGGAGAACAACGTACGGCCTGCGATAAAGTCCACTAATTCATCGATGTGCGGTAGAGAAAAGTCATCCTTCGGATTGGCTCTGTTTAGATCTCTGAAATCCACACATACTTGAATTCTGCTATCTTTCTTTGGCACCGAAACAATGTTGGCCAAGCAAGTCAGATACTCAGATACAAGCAAAACCCCTGCATCTATCTGCTTGGTGACCTCTTCCTTAATCTTCAAAGCCTAATCCGAGCGTATTCTTTGCAGCTTCTGTTTGACAGGTCGGGCCTCGGGGTCAAGAGAGATCCGATGCTGTACAATCTCAGGATCGATTCCAGGCATGTCTTCGTAGGACCACACGAAAACATCTTTGAAATCTTTTAATAAAGCGACTAAGCGCTCGCGCTCCTCCAAAGACAACATGGACCCGATTTGGACCAGACGCGGATCCTTTTCAGTACCCACATGTAGACACCCCATTTTTGACCGTCCTCAAGACTTGGACATCATCGTTTCAACACCCGATGATTGCGCATGCTCATTTTGTTTCGAGTCTCTAAAGGTCTCGGCTGAGTGCCTTGTCTTGGAGTCTCTCAACTTGTCTGTTTTGTGCTTGGTTGTGGACCAAATGCTTGCTTATTTGCTTCTGAGGGAGAGAGTTGCCTGCCGGCCATCCCTACAATCCATCGGCCATGGATTGTGCTTGCCGGTTATCAGTGGTGGCCGATCGGCCACATGTGTGGCCGGTCGGCCACTACTAATGGCCGACGGCATTTTTTTTCTCATTTTTTAGATATTTTATGTGCCAGCTGTGCCAACTGTTGGTCACTGAAGCCATCCTCCATACACGTGTATAGAGGGATGGAAACAAGCTTTTGGTTTGTTTTCCTATATAAAGGGAGGCCTCTGCCCATTTTTAGGGGTTACAAAATTTCAGAGCTGAAATTTCTAAGTGAGTTTTCTCTACAATTTTGCATACAACCCCTTGATCAATCATCCCTATCTTGGAGTTGAGGTTCCTTAAGGCTTGTTTGGAGTTCCTAAAGCTAGTTTTGGCTCAGAAGAAGACTTGTTTTGCTGCTGTGCTTCAAGGGTAAGGCTTTGCCCCTTTTAAGCCTTGCTTTAACTAAGTGTTTAGCCATCTATTTAAACTATTTTGACTTGGTTTTTCAACCATAAAAAACTCTAATTTTGAGGTTTTAAAATAGTGGTTTAAGCCTTGTTTGATTAGGGGGTGTTTTCCCCCCTCTGCCCTTTGGCTTGTAAAGCCTTATGAGCCTTCTTTTAAGAGCTTTTGAGTCCATCTTTTCGGCCTTAAAGCCACTGAATTCTAGAGGAATTTCAGTGGTAGAAAGTTTGTTTTGAGGTCCAAAATGGGAGGGGATGGCCTCCCCTCCTTGTCTCTCTATGCCATGCCTTGTTAACATTACAAAGTAGCATGTTCTTATGGCTTATGTTAGCTTAGTTCAAGCATGTTTTTGCTATATTTTAACACGTTTGAATTCTATTTTTGGCTGGTTTAGTCACTTGTTTCTTGCACCTTGCACTTGCAGTGTAATTTTGCTTACTAGCCTAGCATGTTTGATAATTTGGCCTATCATTCTATCTTGTGTTAGCCTAACTCCAGCACATTTTTGCTACTGTTTTAGCATGCTTTAGCTCTGTTTTGGGTGGTCTTGGCGATATATACTTTGCCTTGCATGGCTATAGTGAAGTTGCTTTAGCTAGCTTTGTGTTTTGAGTCCTCCAGCATGCTTTGCTTGGGTTGTTTGCATGCCATAGCATCATTTTGTATGTAATTTCAGAGCATGTATCCCTGTCACACTCTCACTTATTTCACTCTTTCATTGCTTTTTGAGAGTTGTGCTTTGTGTCTTGCTTGCTAGCCAACATGTGCGCATGATTTTATATCTTTTTGTGCTCCAACTCTAGCATGGTTTGGCCATTGTTTTGGCATGTTTAAGCTCTGTCTAGAGTTGATTTGATCATTTAAGCTTGATATTGCATGCCTCTAGTGTAGTGTTCTTCATTAGTCTTGTTGTTCTTGGCTTTTAGCATGTTATACATGAGGTGTTTGCATGTTATAGTCTTATTTTGCATGTTATTTCAGTATTGAAATTCTGCAACCTCCCTCCTTTCTTCATTTTTGCTTTTGTTTTGAGGGTTGTTTGGCCTTAAGTTTGTGTTTAAGCATGAGGTAGGGTTTGTGCTCAAATGGCTTTAACCCTCTTTTGAGGGTTCCTCCTAGTCAAAGGCATAATCCCTCTCATGTCCTAAACCACCCTTTTGGTTAACCCCTCTCATTAGAGGACTTTCACATTGGACTTAATCGGTTAAGGGATTAATTGGTAAGCTAAAATGTGTAAACAAAAATGAGCCAAGTAAAACATGACTAAGATAATCATGTTGTTTGCATTGCATGTGTTTGGATCGGACGTTAATCCAAACACAAGAAATGTGGGACGTTTCATACTTAAAGTGATGAAACGTGTCATGTTTCTTGGTCGCCGTCCCCCTTGATTGTGCATGATAGGGTGAAGGCCTTTCGAGTCTTATGTGTGCATTCATCTACCTTGTATAAGATGGATTCTTTGGCCACCATGCATTGAAAATGTTTGGTTGGTAGCTTAAGAGCTAAGTGCCACACTCCTTTGAGCTTGAGACATGATAAGGAGGGTGGCAATACATACATTTCCTTGCAAATACACTGCCATGCCTCTATTTGCTCTCTGTTACAGCAAAAGGAGGAATTTCAGGGAAGCAGTGGCCGACCGGCCACATATCCTAGTCGACCGGCCACCCAAGCCAGCCGACCGGCCTCTAGTACTGGCTGATGACCACCATTTCTAGCCGATCAACCCTCAGTATGTTCTTGAGATCAAACAAAAACAATTTGGAGGTTGGCACAATTTTCAGAGGTCCAAAGATGTGCAAACAGAGGCATCTAGAGGCAAGGTGGTGGATTTTCGAGAGGATGCAATCGAGCATGCATATCTCCCTGTTTTCCTAGGGCCTTTCATTTGAATTGCTTAGCTAATTAGTTCATTAGCTTAGTCGTTTTGTAATTAATTAGTTACCATTGGTTAGCTTCCATTTAATTTTTATTTTATAATCTCACATAAACGTTTTGATTTTAAAAATAGTTTTGTATGAGATTTTGAAACTCTCATAATATTTAATTTGAAAATAATTACAATCCTACATCGAGAAAAAAAAAAAAGAAAAAAAAAAGTGAATTGTTTCACTTATATAAAGTGTTACAATCCTATAAAAAAAAAAAGAAAAAAAAAGAAAAAGATATATTGGTAGTTCCTACATTTTGTTGTTTGTGATATTTTAGTCCTTACAATTTTAATTGGTTCAATTTTTACATTTAATTTTAGATTTTGTATAAGTATGGTTCAATTGATAATACCGTTAGGGTTTTTGATAAAAAAAAAAAAAAAAAATCACTGATTTAATTAAGGTTATATCACTGAATTGATCAAATTTATAATTGTATTCTTAAAACTATGACACAAAATAAAAAGTTTAGAGTCAAAATTAATTCAATTAAAATAATACAGACTAAAATGATATAAAAAGTAAAATATAATGACTAAAACCAGATGATAAGATTTTTCAAATAGATAATGTAGAATGTGCATAAGTTTGTTGCTGCATACAAGTGGTGTATAAATTATAAGTCAAGCTCCTTTTCAGTCCGAGATCAGATTAAAATATATTGTAGGGTTCATAGGGACCCACCATGGGTCTTATTTCGATAATTTGAACTGTTCTACATGTAGAACTTGCCAAGTACTTTATTCCTGCAAAAAATCACGTTAATCGGATATTGATAGCTATTTGATCAAATCATATTTTTGTCAACGGTAAATATGATATTTAAAATAAATTTTTGACAGAAATTTGACCTGATCAAATAGTTATCGATATCCGATCAATATAATTTTTTACAAAAATGAAGTTTTTCGACAAGTTCTACATATTAAAAGATTCGAATAATCAAAACAGGACTTGTGATGGCTCCTAAAGGCCTGAATTGCACAGTGAGCACTCAATAAAGATTTAATAAGAATCAAAATCTCAAATAACTTCAAGGAGTCAATAAATATTTATCGAGTCGCTAATTTCAAGATTTTGAAAATAATTGAGATGCACTCAAACTAATTCAGACATCTAATTAAAAAATAAAATAAAAATAACACTCACGCAAGTAAGGAGGACCATAGTAAGTAGCAGTTCCTTGAGCTGCATCTGCCACCGTGGCAAGGCATATCACCATGCCCACCATCATCATCACAACTCCCATTCCAACACCCATTTCTTAGATTTTCCTTCTTTCCAAACACACCTCAAAAGGAAAATTGAAATCTTATTGTTTTGTTGCAGAAAATCAATAGAAGGGCTCTTTCTTTTTATAGTTGAATAACCTGCATACGAGCAAGCTATAATTTATTTACCATATTGTACTAGTCATGGGTGGAATCAGAAATTTTGCCTAGAGGTCAATGTGTGTGTATAAAATAAAATAAAATAAAAAGGATAAATTACAAATATAATTTTTGAGTTTGGTTAAAATATAAATTGCTCATTGTGATTTCTAAAATTATAAATATGTGTGATTAGAAAATTTAAGAGATGGAATATAATTTTTAGAATCATATGAGCTAATTAGTATTTTAAGCAAATTTTATGAGTGTATTTATAATTTACGTTAAAAAAATATTGAGTTGGTTTTGGCACATCAGTAATTAAAAATAATTCTTTACATGAACTTTGTGAAATATTATTTCATGAGAACAAAAATAAATAAATCTGACATGCCATTTTTTTATTTTATAAATTTTTTATTAATTAAATTTCAATACATAATTGATAAATTCTAAAAAATCACTTAATATATTTTTTAATGCAAAAAGTAAGTAAATCTAACAAATTATTTTTAAAAAAAATTGAATTATTAATTAAATTTCAATATATAATCAATTAAACTGCAATTTTAACGAGTCATTTAATATGATCGTCCTTTCACAAATTCTTACTTAATTACAAATTAAATTATCAATTATATAAGTTGCATATCCATATATGTTGGAGACCCACACCTCATTGTTACTTAGTTTGTAATTTATTAGAAATATCTAGCATTTTTAATAATATATAAGTAGGATGTTATAAAAAAAAAATAAATAAAAATAACGGAATTTATAAAGTTAAAAAAGTATTTTTTATCTATATCTAAAATTTTAGTCTTTTAATTATTTAATTTATTTTTATTTCATAAACTGTTCTGATATTTTCATCAACACCATTTTCTTAAAATGAAATACACATTGACACTTTTATCAACTCTTGAAAAAATATGTCAGTAAAAGTCAAAACTACCCTGACCATAAAGTTAGCCCAAATCATGAATGATGAATTAATGTTAGCAGGAAATTTTCATCAATAAAATTCCCTATTGAGCAGGCAAGTAGGAAAACAAATTGAATGAATGGCCCCCAAGAACTATTACTTAAAATAAATAATAATAAAAAAATAAAGCCTATTAAATTCATATATGGACATGTCGGGTGCAATTACTAATATTTTTAAATTTTAAAAGTCTATGCAGAGTGTTTGGTGCATTTTTTCTTATAATTTATTAGATTAAAATAATTTAAATAAACTATAAAAAAAGATTATTTGAAAATTGAAGTAGTGTTTTTAACATTTATTTTCTATAAATCAGTTTTCAACTTGTAAAATTTGCACCAAACATCATCTTAAATGGTGTTTGATAAAACTGAAAATTGAAAGCTGACAATTAAATATTGAAAACTGAATGTTGAATTTTTTAAAATTAAAATATAGTTTGATAAAAAGTTAAGTACTAAATTAAAACAAGCATTCACCCAAAAAAAGAATTAAAACAAGTTGTTTGATATATATGTGACGTGATAAAATTTAAAATTATTATTTTTATATTGTGATAGTGAGGTAGTAGGGGTGGTTGTTACGGCACCAAAGGTGATGGTAGTGTTGTGAAAGTGGTTGTGGTAATGGTAAAAAGGTGGTGTAGTTGAGATAGACAAGTGATGGTGGTTGTGGTGGTACAATGTTGGTTGTGACTATAGACTGGTAGTTGTGGTGGTACAATGTTGGTTGTGACTATAGACTAGTGATGGTCATAAAGATAGAGGATTGTGCTAGTAATTTTAGTAGTGATAGTGGTACCAGTAATGGCGGTGTTACTTGTGACAATGGTGACAATGATAATCGTATAGTGGTAGTAGTAGTAGAGGCGCTTGGTGGTAGCAATGACGGTGGGAGTGGGGTTAGGTATAGTAGTGGTCAGGTTGGGGTATGGATGGTGGTGATTGCTCACAACGGTTGTGAGCATAGCGATACATGTCAATATTTGTACATAAGCAGTAAATTAAGTTAGCATCAAGGGTCCGTTTGTTTTTAGAGATAGAATAGAGGGGATTCATAGTGAGGGAATTGTTAGTGAGAAGATTAAGTAAAATTGTGTTTGTTTGGATGATAGTTGTTGGTGTAGGGATTGTTCAATTATTTTTATATAAAATAATAAAAAAAATACAAAAACATTAAACATTAATGTTAAAAAAAAAATTCCCAATACGTAAAAAATAAAAATAAAATAAAACAAATAAAACAATGATTTTTACTTAACAAAAAAATAATTAATGTTCAAAAAAAAAATGCCCAACATACGTAAAAAATAAAAAAAAATAGTCCGGCAGATTATTTTCTAATACCAAGTCTCAAGCGTCCGTCCTAATCCCCTCCTCAAGGCCCATCCTAATCCGAAAAGGATTATGAATTCCCTCTCCCTCTCCCAAAACAAATACAATATTAGTCGGTCCCACCTCAATCCTAATCCCAATCCTTCCTTTATCTCCCAAAACAAACGGAAGTAAGCTCTCTAAGTTATTTTAAAAAATAATAATTTTTAGACCACATTTTAAGAATTTAATATGAATGTAGTTATAAAATGGACTTATTTGATTATTACTTAATGCATTAAATTTTAAAGAGTGGTACCACATGCACCAATTAGTGTACTAACTAGTGTACCAACATTAGTTATAACATTATTATTGCGGTAGTGCTACATACACCAATTAGTGTATTAACTAGTATACCAACACTAATTATGATATTATTATTCACCCCACTCATTAATCACATTACAAATATCAAAAATCTCTTAAATTATGTTACATCATCAATTGATATACTAGTTAGTATACTAATTGGTACATATAAAATTATTCTTATTATTGACCCCAATCATTATACAAATTATAAATACCAAAAATATCTTAAATTATGCCACATCATCAATTAATATACTAGTTTGTATAGTAGTATTCAATTTTAAATGTTGAATTGGCTTATCAAACACCATCTCACTCTTGCCAAAAAGAAAATAATAATAATTAATCAAATTAAATTTTCAAAAATAATTACCTTCCACATTTTAACAACAAATAATAAAATCATTTGCTAAAATTATGAACCATGTTTGGTTTGTTTTTCTAGAAAAAAAAAAAATCAATTTTTTAAAAAAAAATAGAAATTAATTTGATGAAAATAAATATTAAAAAATATATAAAAAATTTTAAAAATTATTTCTATCATCTCGAAAGATAAAATTTTATAAAATAATAATTTTTTTCACCAAATTATTATTTTTTATTTTATAAAAACAAATTTTAAAAATCAAATCAAAGATAATCGATATGAGTCTCATTAATTTTGTTAGGTATAACATAGCCGAAATAAAGAATAAACCGGGATGAGTTATCCCAGTTAACTTTAATAATCGTGTTTCAAATTTTATATTCAACTGCTATTTATTTGATTTGGTCTTACTTTTTTTTTTTTTAGGTCGGTTATTTGGTTTTCTAAGCTTACGTGATCACTTAAAAAATAAAAACTTAGCATTAATATAGATTACGACATGAAACTAGCCTACTTTATAAAGATAAATTATCAATAGGTTTTAATAATTGAATTTAATTCTCATCAAATACTATTGAAAATAAGTGCTAATAAAATCGTCGTTAAAAATAATTTTTTGTAAAGATTTTTTACACGTCGCTAAAAATTGACAATTAGTGACATTTTTTTGTCACAATTTTTAATACTCTTACATACACACACTCTACTTCAACAAGGGTGAAGCTATCCATTTATAAAAAAACGAAGAAAATATAAGATAAGATAAGGTAGAGGACATATGGCGTATTCTGAGTAGATGGAGTTAGATATCCTTATCCTCTTGGTTGAGTGAGAATCACCTTTTTGACTCAGCATCCTTATCTTTATTGGCAGTTTGCAGATGGTGGAGACAGAAAGAATCTTCTTTTTGGAAATGCAAAATTATTTACTGTCCTCGTTTGTCGTTTTGTGTCGACACTGCTAGAAAGCATTGCTAGTAAGAGGCCTTTAGGCTTTGCCTTTTCTTTTTTTATCTTTTTCCTTGTCGAGTTTGGCAATTAGTGTAGTCAAAGAGTCCCAAAAATCAACAAGATTAGGTTCTTCTTTAGCTGGATCTTGAGCTTCTCCTGCTAATACAAAAAACTCATTTCATCCTAATCTAGATCTTCCAGGTTTGGACCCTGGCTATTGGTAACCGACTTCATGGAAGTGTTTTCTCTGGTTAGAGATTGAAGGAATTGTTCTTTCATATAATCCATACTTTTTACAAGCAATTCTGTTTCTGATAAATCAAGATACTGATGACGGAGTTCTGTTTGAATTTGTAAAAATGGATTCTTAGATTTTGATGATGTTGGAATGGCTTTAGGGACAGCATCCTAGCAGGCCTTACTATGAGACTGGATACTCTGAAGTAATTTTGTTTGATTAGCATCCATGCCTTTATGCCACCATCTCACAAAAAAGACACGTTTGACACGTGGTATTTTATTATGGTAATCATATTGAAAATCCCATTTCCAAATCCAGGGTATACCAAATCGAATAATAAAATGAACCAAGGATTTGGTCATGGAAATATCCTTGTTTACTGGTAAACGAGAGAAGCCAATTTGCCATTCGTTAAAAGCCTGTCGAATAGGTTCTGGTAAAACATCTAACTGGATCCCGAATTTATCCTACCAAACGAGAAACTAATTAGGGAGATCATTGTTGAGGACATTGGGGACAATGCAGATGAACCAAGAATGATTTTGGATGGGATTCTGGTAATAAAAAAACATAGGTAAAAGCATCAATGTAATCCCAATAATTGTATTTGGATTCGCGATTGCGAATATTCAATGTTCGGGTAATATGCGGATGAATGCCCCAAGTAGAAATGGGCATAATACGACGGATCATAGCTTTGCTATACTAGATGGGGCTAGCTATTTTATTAGTATTATGCAAAGTATGACGAAATTCAATAATATTTGTTCATAGATATAGCGATACTGATCAAAATGAGGAGGAAATTGTTGAGTCGTTAAATAGCACCGTTTAATTTCCCATGGATTCGACATCCATTTTTCATAAGCTGGTTCAATATAGAAGACTGTTTCCTCAGTAATACTATTAGATATATATTGTTCAGGCGATGAGAGAAAGACATCCTTAGTTGATTGGCTAGATTCTCCCATTTCTGACTATTTGGTGAGGTTTGAAGCCTCGGAAATTTTGTTGAATATATATTCTAGTGAGCATAAGAATTGGATCCTTTGCCGCGACCACAACAACATCAGCCTCTGTTGGTCATGATCCTTGTAAATATTCACGAGTTAGAAAATCTAGTAAAGAATTCTGTTCAGCTTTGATATATTCAATATCAAAGTCAAATGTGGATAATAAACTTTGTCAATTTGCAAATATCTGTTTATGGGCAAGATTTGGAACATCTTTCTTAAATATCTTTTTAGCTATTGAACAATCAACTCGGAGTAAAAAGTAAATCAAATCATCATGGAATTTTAAAATACATTTAACAATGACTAAACATTCATGTTCAATAGTAGGATAGTTTAATGCTGTCCCTTTCCACAATTTGTTTTATTTGATTTTTAAAATTTGTTTTTATAAAATAAATAATAATAATTTGGTGAAAAAAAAGTATTTATTATTTTATAAAATTTTATCTTTCGAGATGATAGAAATAATTTTTAAAAATTTAAAAATATTTTTTAATATTTATTTTCATCAAATTGATTTCTATTTTTTTTAAAAAAATTGATTTTTTTTTTTCTAGAAAAACAAACCAAACATGGTTCATAATTGTAGCAAATGATTTTATTATTTGTTTTTAAAATGTGGAAGGTAAGTATTTTTGAAAATTTAATTTAATTTAATTAATTAATTTATTATTATTATTTTTTTTGGGGGCAAGAGTGAGATGGTGTTTGATAAGCCAATTCAACATTTAAAATTTAATGCATTATGTAAAAATCACATAAGTTCGTTTTATAACTACATTTATATTAAATTCTTAAAATGTGGTCTAAAAATTATTATTTTTTTAAAATAACTTAGAACTTACTTAGGCCCCGTTTGTTTTGAGAGATAGAGAAAGGATTGGGATTCGGATTGAAGTGGGACACACTAATATTGTGTTTGTTTTGGGAGAAGGAGAGGGAAAGGGGATTTATAATCCCTTGCGGATTAGGATGGACCTTGGGGAGGGGATTAGGATAGGGGATTGTGACTTGGTATTAGAAAATAATCCGCCAGACTATTTTTTTATTTTTTACATGTTGGCACAACAAAAAATAAAGGTTTTAGAGATCAAAATTTAGGGATAAAATTATTTTTTAGGGACCAAATATTTTTACGACCATGCTACGTAGCTCGAAACCGCGGCTCGACACCAAAACGACGTCGTTTTGGTGTCGAATTTTTTTTTTTTTCTTTCTTTCTTCCCTGGTTTTGTTACAGAACGAAGAAGAAGAAGAAGAAGAAGAAGAAGAAGGGAGAAGAAGAGGAGGGAGGGGAGGAGGGAGGGGAGGAGGAGGAGGAGGAGGAGGAGGAGGGAGGGGGGGGAGGGGGCCATAAAAATCGGTTGGAGGAGGAGGAGGGGAGGCTGGGCAGACGACGGTGGTGCTGCGACGTCGGCGAGGCTGGGCAGACGACCGGGGCTGGGCGAGGCGACGGTCTGCTGCGACGATCGGCGATGACCCACGGCGACGAGCCCTCTCCTCTCTCTTTCTCCCTCTCTCCTCCTCTTCCCTCTCTTTCTCCCCTCTTCTTCCATTTTCGAGCCGTTTCGAGCTCGACCCTTTCGAGCTACGAGACATTTTCGATATTTTTATTGCAAAAAGTGTCGTCATTATATTTTTAGCAACAAAAATTAGGTATTAGTGATGAATTATTATCCTTTTGAGACCAAATTTTTTGTCTCAAAAAATAAACCATTTTAAGACCAAATTATTTTATCCCTAAAAGTGTATTTATTAGTGACATTTTTAAAATTTTGTCGCTAAAAGTCTTATTTTTTACTTTTTGGGACTACTTTTTAGTAACTATTCTCAAAACGATAGAAATTGGTCTCTAAATGTTTTTTGCAACAAAATTTTCACTTTTAGAGACCAAAAAATTTAGTCTCTAAAACTCTTATATATTGTAATGTAAACATTTTTTTTGAACATTAATGTTTATTTTTTTGTATTTTTTGTTAAGTAAAAATCATAGTTTTATTTGTTTTGTTTTATTTTTATTTTTTACATGTTGGGTATTTTTTTTTAACATTAATGTTTAATGTTTTTGTATTTTTTTATTATTTTATATTTATTTTTATCCCCTGAAGTAAATTTTTTTTTGTATTTTTATCTCCTTTTAGATTCCAATTCAACCTTGACTTCTGGATAGTATTATGCACGGAAAGGTGAGGAAGAATGGACAGAAAGAGAGGTAGGTTGTGATGATGCTCAACTGTGTTGATCGGTTGAAACTTGGAAAGAAAAAGGGACGAAAGTTGGTTGATGGTCGGTCTTGGCCAGTAAATGTGTTGACCTCCCGTTTTGTCCCTCTAGAGTATCCATGTGAGTGGAATGTGCTAATTTTAGGTATTAGTTTCATATGTTCAATTTATAAATCCGTTAAATTCATAAACTTTCGGGATAACTGATTTAAATGGAACTCACAATGCAAGTGAGTTTGTACATGCCTCTTAACGCTGTGTTTGGTTGGAAGATTTGAAGAGGGATTTAGAAAGGGAAACAGAAAAGGTGTGTGAAATTAGGTGAAATATAGGTATGTTTTATTCATATTTTTCCTACCTTTTCCTTTTTCATTTCCCTTTCCAAATCCCTCCTCAAATCCCCCAACCAAACACAACATAAATGTTTCCTTTCATAAGAAAGGAGGAAAACAAACCCAAAAAAAAATTAACCAAGCGATAAAAATCGGTTGGAGGAGGAGGGGAGGCTGGGCAGACGACGGTGGTGCTGCGACGTCGGCGAGGCTGGGCAGACGACCGGGGCTGGGCGAGGCGACGGTCTGCTACGACGATCGGCGATGACCCACGGCGACGAGCCCTCTCCTCTCTCTTTCTCCCTCTCTCCTCCTCTTCCCTCTCTTTCTCCCCTCTTCTTCCATTTTCGAGCCGTTTCGAGCTCGACCCTTTCGAGCTACGAGACATTTTCGATATTTTTATTGCAAAAAGTGTCATCATTATATTTTTAGCAACAAAAATTAGGTATTAGTGATGAATTATTATCTTTTTGAGACCAAATTTTTTGTCTCAAAAAATAAACCATTTTAAGACCAAATTATTTTATCCCTAAAAGTGTATTTATTAGTGACATTTTTAAAATTTTGTCGCTAAAAGTCTTATTTTTTACTTTTTGGGACTACTTTTTAGTAACTATTCTCAAAACGATAGAAATTGGTCTCTAAATGTTTTTTGCAACAAAATTTTCACTTTTAGAGACAAAAAAATTTAGTCTCTAAAACTCTTATATGTTGTAATGTAAACATTTTTTTTGAACATTAATGTTTATTTTTTTGTATTTTTTGTTAAGTAAAAATCATAGTTTTATTTGTTTTGTTTTATTTTTATTTTTTACATGTTGGGTATTTTTTTTTAACATTAATGTTTAATATTTTTATATTTTTTTATTATTTTATATTTATTTTTATCCCCTGAAGTAAATTTTTTTTTGTATTTTTATCTCCTTTTAGATTCCAGTTCAACCTTGACTTCTGGATAGTATTATGCACGGAAAGGTGAGGAAGAATGGACAGAAAGAGAGGTAGGTTGTGATGATGCTCAACTGTGTTGATCGGTTGAAACTTGGAAAGAAAAAGGGACGAAAGTTGGTTGATGGTCGGTCTTGGCCAATAAATGTGTTGACCTCCCGTTTTGTCCCTCTAGAGTATCCATGTGAGTGGAATGTGCTAATTTTAGGTATTAGTTTCATATGTTCAATTTATAAATCCATTAAATTCATAAACTTTCGGGATAACTGATTTAAATGGAACTCACAATGCAAGTGAGTTTGTACATGCCTCCTAACGCTGTGTTTGGTTGGAAGATTTGAAGAGGGATTTAGAAAGGGAAACAGAAAAGGTGTGTGAAATTAGGTGAAATATAGGTATGTTTTATTCATATTTTTCCTACCTTTTCCTTTTTCATTTCCCTTTCCAAATCCCTCCTCAAATCCCCCAACCAAACACAACATAAATGTTTCCTTTTCATAAGAAAGGAGGAAAACAAACCCAAAAAAAAATTAACCAAGCGATAAAAAAATTCATATAGGTTAATATATATAATTTAAAGTGGATCTTTGCAATTTCAACATAGATTTAGAATTTGGATTACTGATTGGTTACTCACTTCAATTAAGAAAACTAAGCATTTTGGGAACTTTTTGTTTTTAAGTCTCATTCGCTTGAACCAATCACTAAGCTGGAGAAATTTGTATATTTATTTACTAAAGCTTACCTAAATAGCTGATTATTTTCACAAGTCCTTTTCCTTATTAAAGTTACTATCACATTTATGCTGTGTTTGGTTGGGAGATTTGGGGAGGGATTTGGAAAGGGAAAGGGAAAAGGTGTGTGAAACTATGTGAAATGTAGGTATATTTTTTCACATTTCACCTACCTTTTCCATTTCCCTTTCCAAATCCCTCCTCAAATCCCTCAACCAAACACAGTATTAAGCAACAACTAATCAAGATGACTAGTCATCTATTTAGATTGTTGATCAATAACCAAAGTAGCAAAGTTTAATGGTGTTACTGCCTTCGTAGATATGTACATGGCCATTTGGAGAAATAACTGATATATAAGAGAATCTGAATAAAAACATAATAGGACAAGTGTATTAAGTGTGCTTTATTGTTCATAAGAACAAAAGTAATAATCAATAGGAAAAAGATTGAGACACCTAAAAAATTCTGACACTTCACCCACAATGACATGACATATTACTCGTTAACTTTTGATTTGTTACAAACTTAAACATGTAACCCCAACTCCTTTGCAGTATGTTCTTGTGGGTGAATTGTGAATTTTAATTTTAATTTGTGGGTTTTTAACATTTGTCATAATCAAAACAACAATCACTACATAGCAAGTTTTAATTCCATAGAGATCAACCATGAAAGTTACACAACAGAACCATGAAGAAACTCATTGACAAATATCATAATAATTTGGTTTAATGCCAAAGAGGTTAATCTAATAATCGATGGCATTCCTTTGAAAACTACTATACAAGTTTACTTATACAAACAAAGACCTCAATATGGTATTTATTTACCTAAAGAAGACAAAATCAATATTATGAGCTACTTATTGAGAGTAATATAATGGTTTTGTGAAGGAAGGAATTCTAATGAAACTAGTCTAGGTAAGAAAATTTGTGAATTTCTATAAATCATTCCGTACATATTTTATAATGAAACTTAACAACGAAGACATATTCTTATATTAAATTGAATTTAAAACAACAAAGAAACATATCACCCATAAAACACGAAGATTTTGTCTTGATAAACTTGATAGATTCAATCGTGGTTGTTAAAATCGTACGATTCATGATTTGATAGAATTTTCAACACAAATGATTTGAATCATGTCGTCGATCGGAAATTAAGTGAATCATGTGATTCAATTTGGGATTCACTTTACGATTTCACTACAATTCAACTCCATTTTTGTTTTTGTTTACGTAATGCACAAAATGATGTCGTTTTTGTTAAATCACCAATTTTTTTCAAAAACTTAAGCTAATAGGAAGTCTTGCACGTGGAGAGAAACATGGAGAACCACCCTCTCTCATGTGCAACCCCATGCAAGACAAAAGAAGCAAACAACCAAACAAAGAGAAATAACCAAACGAGGACATAATATCAAATGCTAACGGACAGACTTGAACCCAAGAACTCTTTGAATCAAAGCTTTGATACGATGTTAAATCACTAATTTTTCCAAAAGCCTAATCTATTAGGAAATGGGTCCAACAATATATATCAAGCTATGTAACAGTTTTCACCAAACTATCAAATATATAAAAGAGATCAATTAGTTATATTGATAGTTACTTATTTTTAAATACTATGTGCGTATTTTTATATAAAATTATTTTTATACTACGTGCATATTACTTATTTTTATATAAAATTATATGTGATATGGATTTTATGATTCACGATTCACTATTTTAGCGAAACGATTTACGATTGGATTTCAATGGATTCAATATCTCACCTACAATTTGCAAATGATCATTTTTTTTTTCTCTTTAGCTTAGCAAAGTAAATTGGTCAATTTTCTTTCCACTTTGAGAGTTTTGGAAATGCATTTGAGAGGCTAAAGGTATTTTGTCCAAAAATTCCATTGTTCGAATTAATCTTACACCAAAATGGGTTACCAACTTTACTAGCCCTTTTGTGTTGTCCTATTGTGTAACACTTCCTTTGAAATATCTAGCATTTCCTTTGAGTTGTAGTTCTTGGTGTGGGGATGTATTTTCTAAGTACCAACACGTGGCCGAGGTGGCACCGAAGTGTCAGCCGAGGTGCCACGTGTCGTGGTAGTTACGCCGAGGTTATCTCGGAGTTGCCGAGGTTATCTGCGAGAATACAGGAATCCGGGATAAACGGATAAGGGACAGGAGTCCTAGAATGAAGAAAGACTACAAGATGGATACAGGTGATACTCTCAGGGGGGGTCTATCCTTATCTCTTGAAAGAGTCCAAGGAAGATCCGGAGTTGGAGTCCATAGAAGTGAGACTTCTAGTGGGACTAGGATAGAGAAAGACTATAAAAGAAGGGCACTCCCGGCGGGTCTAAGGTACGCAATTTTGAGCCTTGAGCAGTAATTTAAGCACTTGTATTATCTTTGAGAGATACTGACTTGATCGTCGGAGTGCCCCCGGGTGGAAGAACCACCGCCGGAGCCTTTTCTTTCTGTGCAGATTACAGGGTGCCATCTATTCTGCCTGTGTTCTACAGCTGGATTACTAAGGAGGGCAGTGTGATCAGAAATTCACTCACACAATTTGGCGCCGTCTGTGGGAACGAAAGAAGAGTAGATGGCCAGTAACACGCAGAAGGAAAAGATTGGGGACGACACTCCCGCTGGGAGTGGCAGGCCTATCGACCTTGATGTCAAAGGAGACAACCACAACGAAGAAACTCGTGATCGGAATCACGCAGAGAAAGACGTCGGCCAAAATGGCGACACATCAAAGAAAGCGGACCAGGGCAAGTACTATAACGAAGACAACCTCCAAACCTGGAAAGACAGATGTCTGAGGAGGGATGAAGAAGTAAAGGAGATGGCAAACAAGTTGGCAGACCTCCAATCGGTCGTCAACTTCATGATGCAAAACAATGTCATGCAGTCGCCATACCCGCTGTAGGACACGCCAATGCCAGCAGCAAACGCTCAGAAGAAGGGGCATAAAGAAATCCCCGAAGCCCCTCAGCACACGAGGAGTGGAAGGCACTCTCACCGACCTTCCAGGGAAGTCGGCCGAGAAGAGCCGAGAAGAGAAGAGTCCCGAAGGACACATCACACGAAGGAGGCAGACCCCAAAGAACATCGGCATGTTCAGGGGAAGGTATTGTGTTTCGATGCATCCAACGGGGAAAGGTCGAAAAGGAGCCACCATGAGGCCGAGAGTAGTGCGCCGAAAAGGCTGAAGTCCAGAGACAGCCGGGCTACAGGGATAAGTAAAGAAGACTTGAGAGATTATCTCAAGAGGAAGCGAGAAAATGCCGAAGTCGAAGTAACCTCCCCCGTTAAACCGAGGACACCATTCTCGGTGGAATTGGACAAATTCGTCGCGCCGAAAAGATTCAGTATGCCGAGGTTCCAAATATATGATGGTAAGTCAGACCCTAACTTCCATGTTGGATTATTTTTGAATTCTATGGCATTGTATAGTGGGAACGAGCCGTTGCTCTGCAAAGTGTTCCCTTCATCCTTCGGGGAGATTGCATCAGATTGGTTCCACAAATTACCAAGGGGGAGTGTGAAGACTTGGGAAGGCCTGGCCGAGATGTTTGTGGCCAGGTTCATAACAAACAAAATGCAGCCATTGAGAGTGGATGCATTGATGGCTCTAAAGATCGGCAAAGATGAAAGCCTTAGGGCCTATGCAAAAAGGTACTACGAGGTGTTCAATCGAATACCTGAATGCAACCAGGAGGTAGCGGTTGTGTCTTTCAAGAACGGCCTGAAGGATAATTGTTCACTACGAAAATCTTTGGCAAAGACATTGCCCAAGAGCATGGAAGAGCTCATGGCAAGAATCGAGAAGTATGCCAGAGCCGAGGAAGATACATCGGGGAACAAGGAGACAAAGCCAGAAAAAGGCAACGGCTTGCCGAAGCGAGGCCGAGGTAACAATGGACCCAACAAACAAGAGACAGAGTTGAAGGCTAAGCAGGCAGTGACAACGGTATTCCGAATTCCGGTCCACAAAGTCCTTGATCAAATTCGAAATCAGCCCTACTTCAGGGCGCCGGCAAGGGCACCAGGAGAATTTATGGGAAGAAACCTTGGTAGGCGTTGTGCTTACCACAATGAGGAGGGACACCCAACTCAGGGTTGCAGAGCCCTTAAATCGCACCTAGAAGATCTAGTAAGGCAAGGCCATCTAAGAGACCTTGTGGATGAGGCCAAAACAAGGGAATCCTTGATCAAATTCGAAATCAGCCCTACTTCAGGGCGCCGGCAAGGGCACCAGGAGAATTTATGGGAAGAAACCTTGGTAGGCGTTGTGCTTACCACAATGAGGAGGGACACCCAACTCAGGGTTGCAGAGCCCTTAAATCGCACCTAGAAGATCTAGTAAGGCAAGGCCATCTAAGAGACCTTGTGGATGAGGCCAAAACAAGGGAAGAACAGGCACGATTGCCTCAAGCGCCAGCAGCCCCGCCTCCCCCAGCGCAGCAACCACCGGCAGGCGGACCTCGGGTGGTTAATGTGATCCACTCAAAGGTGAATGAAAACGACATACGAGGGGAGACACAGAGGGTAAAACACCTGCAGCACGTCAACCAGGTCGGACTGAAAAGACCTCGGCCTGAAGAGTGCCAAGGACCGATGATAGCCTTCACAGAAGCCGGCCTAGATATGGTCCAGCACCCGCACAATGATGCCTTGGTAGTATCCCTCCAGGTTGGGGAGTGCCAAGTGAAACGCATCCTCATTGATCAAGGCAGCTCTTGTGACATCATGTATGTCAGATGTTACAAGGAGTTAGGCCTTCACCCTGATGACATGGAGCAGTCAAACGGCCCGATGGTGGGCTTCAATGGAACGCCGACATGGCCATTGGGGGCAACAAGTTTGGAGGTGCAGGCTGGCACGAAGAAGGTCAAGACAGAATTCATTGTGATCGACACGCCCTCGCCTTACAACATTATCTTGGGGAGGCCGTGGTTACATGTAATGGGGGC
Source organism: Camellia granthamiana (assembly GCA_036172215.1). Classification (NCBI taxonomy): domain Eukaryota; kingdom Viridiplantae; phylum Streptophyta; class Magnoliopsida; order Ericales; family Theaceae; genus Camellia; species Camellia granthamiana. The sequence continues at coordinate 31,759,181 of CM069904.1, read as the reverse complement.
AGTTCCCTTAACATTGCATCAACTGCTACGGTTCCCAACAGAACATGGAATAGAGGAAGTCAGAGGAGATCAGTTGCAGGCAAAAAATTGCTCCATGGCAGCAATGAAATTAACCTGCAGCATTCGGGAACCACAAAAGGCAGAAGTTGAAGAAGAGGACATGAAGGTCCTAGATGACGTCGGCAAGGAGCCGACCGAGAAAAGTGAAGAAGCACTGAAGAAAATCCTCGTCCAGGAGGACGATGAAGAACGCTTCTTTCTTCTCGGCACAGGATTAGCCGAAGAAGAGGAAAGGGAGCTGGAAGCCTTTCTGAGGAAAAATATTGAGGTGTTCGCCTGGACACCTTATGAAATGCCTGGCATTGACCCCGAGGTCACATGTCACAGACTCAACGTTGACAGGTCAGCCAAACCCGTAATACAACGGGCCAGAAGACCAACGTTGATGCACGTCGAAGCAGTGGAGGAGGAAGTGGACAGACTTCTGGAGGCCAGGGCCATCAGAGAAGCCAATTACCCGACATGGCTGTCGAACACCGTGGTAGTGAAAAAGAAGAATGGCAAGTGGAGGGTCTGCGTAGATTTTACAAACCTGAACAAAGCTTGTCCCAAAGACAGCTTCCCTCTGCCAAAGATCGACCAGTTGGTGGACGCCACATCTGGACATGGAAGAATGAGCTTCTTGGATGCATATAGGGGGTATCACCAGATAGCCATGTACCCCCCTGATGAGGAGAAGACAGCGTTTATCACTCCCAAAGGTTTGTATTGTTACAGAGTCATGCCTTTTGGGCTGAAGAACGTAGGAGCAACTTACCAAAGGCTGGTAACCAAGATGTTCAAACACTTGATTGGCCGAACCGTAGAAGTCTACATTGATGACATGGTCGTGAAGACCAAGGAACCAAAGGATCATCTTGCTGACCTAAAAGAGGTCTTTGACATACTCAAAACATATCGGCTCCGATTAAACGCATCAAAATGCGCGTTTGGAGTCGGATCCGGTAAGTTCTTGGGATACCTGGTGACTAGAAGGGGCATTGAAGCCAGCCCAGATCAGATTAAAGCCATTCTGGAATTACAGAGCCCGACATCGGCAAAACAGGTTCAAATGCTTACTGGAAGGGCCGCAGCCCTAAACAGGTTCATAAGCCGAAGTTCGGACAAATGTAAACCTTTTTTCAATCTGGTGAAAAAGGCCACGGATTTTCTATGGACAGAGGAATGCGAGGCCGCTTTGGCCGACCTGAAGATATATCTTACCTCGGCTCCAGTCCTCTCAACACCTCAACCTGGGGAGGAACTGTTTTTATACTTAGCAGTTTCAGAGCACGCAGTAAGTGCTGTGATAATCCGAGAAGAGAAGGGAGAGCAGAAGGCTGTTTACTATGTAAGTAAAACCTTGGCCGATGCAGAAACAAGGTATCTACCGCTGGAGAAGTTAATGCTGGCCTTGGTAATGGCCTCAGAGAAGCTAAACCATTATTTTCAGGCTCACAAGATAATGGTTCTAACAGAGCACCCACTAAAATCCTTGTTGCAACAAGGAGACTTGACTGGAAGAATAGCAAGATGGGCCGTAGTTTTGGGCCAATACGACCTGGAGTTCAGGCCGAGAACAGCAATTAAGGGCCAAGTCTTGGCCGACTTCGTGGCCGAGTTCTCGCCAGAATACATCGAACATCGGGCTTCGTTGAGCCGGGATGAACGATGTCCAAACAAGGAAGGAGAAGCCCAGCCAAAGGCTAAAGAACCAAGGAAGGAAAAACTCAGACCCTGCAGCATTTACATCGGTGACTCCTTTCAACTTTTTGTTGATGGGAGCTCAAACCGACAGGGGGCAGGGGCAGGAGTAGTGTTAATATCCCCCGATGGAGAGATACTGGAGCAGTCCATTCGACTGGGGTTCAAAGCTTCGAACAATGAGGCGGAATATGAAGCATTGATTGCTGGACTGAAGCTGGCAGTAGCAGCAGAGGCAGATGAGGTAATAGTTTTTTGTGACTCACAACTTATAGTGAATCAAGCTACAGGAGAGTTTGCTGCCCGAGATGAAAGGATGTCGGCATACGCAAAAGAAGTCGTCAGGCTGGCAGACATGTTTCAAAACTGCCGACTTCTTCAGGTTAGCCGAGATGATAACAGCCACGCCGACGCGTTGGCCAATTTAGCAAGTTCAATGCAAACCGGAAAGATGAGGACAATAATGATCGATTACCTATCAGGCCCGAGCATAGAGTCACCACACACAATGCAAGAAGCATTATGTGTGGACATGGGACCAAGCTGGATGGATACAATTGTTGCATTCCTGAAAGAGGGAAAGCTGCCAGAAGAACGAAAGGAAGCACACAAGGTCAGATTGAAGTCGGCAAGATTCAGTCTGACAGCAGAAGGACATCTCTACAGAAGATCTTTCACTGGACCTCTTTTAAGGTGTGTACACCCTCTTCAGGTTGAAGACTTTTTATACGAAATTCATGAAGGAGTTTGTGGAAGCCACGCAAGGGGCAGATCATTAGCTCACAGGGCCATTACCCAGGGGTATTGGTGGCCCTATATGCAAAAAGATGCAGAGGCCTATGTGAAGAAGTGTGAACAATGCCAGAGGTTTGCACCTTTGATTCATCAGCCAGCTGCTGACCTGAACCCGGTTTCTAGTCCTTGGCCATTTGCCCAATGGGGCATGGATCTCATTGGACAATTGCCCCAAGCAACTGGGCAGCGGAAGTACCTACTTGTAGCAACAGACTACTTCACAAAGTGGATAGAAGCAGAGCCTCTTGCCAAAATCTGAGATGTGGATGTGAAGAACTTCATCTGGAAAAACATCATCACCAGATTTGGGATTCCAAGAGCAATCGTTGCCGACAACGGAACACAGTTTGACAGCAAACTCATCAAGAATTTTTGCGCAAAGTTCAAGATAAAGAATTACTTTTCAACACCAAGCTTTCCCCAAAGTAATGGACAAGCCGAAGCATCCAATAAAGTAATTCTGGATGGGATAAAGAAGAGGCTGCAGGCAGCAAAAGGAAAGTGGGTAGACGAATTGCCCAACGTGCTCTGGGCATATCGCACTACGCCGAGAAGATCAACAGGGGAATCCCCCTTTGCCATGGCTTATGGCACAGAAGCAGTCATTCCATTGGAGGTCGGCATCCCAGGGATCAGAACACAGGGAGTTGAGAACGGGTCTAATGACGTGCTCTTAGCCCGAGATTTGGATCTACTAGAAGAAAGAAGAGAGAAAGCTGCAATCCAGCTTGCGGCATACCAGCAACAACTTGCCAAAGCTTACAACAAGAAGGTCAATCCAAGGGATTTTCAAGTCAACGACCTAGTCTTGAGAAAAGTCGTCGGCAATAAGAAGGATCCCAGAGAGGGCAAGCTTGGCCCAAACTGGGAAGGACCCTACAGAATCACTTCGGTGTTAGGAAATGGGGCATATCGGCTCGAGGATAGTGAAGGCAAAGCATTGCCTAGACCATGGAACACTTGTAATTTAAAGTTTTTTTATCATTAGATGCCTGTTTGATTTTTTGTCGATATGATCAATAAAATCTTAGCAGAATTTTCCAGAACTTATGAAACCATGCACAATGTTGTTTTTTGAATAATGAGAACCCAAGTGAAACTTAGGTTCACATTGGGGGCAGAGAAAAGACAGTAATGCTTAGTTAAAGTTAAGCTGAGATAAATTCCTTATCTTTACTTGTTGAAATTTGTAGCAATTTACAAGTTAAAGTTAAGCCGAGATAAATTCCTTATATTTACTTGTTGAAATTTGTAGCAATTTACAAGTTAAAGTTAAGCCGAGATAAATTTCTTATCTTTACTTGTTGAAATTTGTAGCAATTTACAAGTTAAAGTTAAGCCGAGATAAATTCCTTATCTTTACTTGTTGAAATTTGTAGCAATTTACAAGTTAAAGTTAAGCTGAGATAAATTCATTATCTTTACTTGTTGAAATTTGTAGCAATTTACAAGTTAAAGCTAAGCCGAGATAAATTCCTTATCTTTACTTGTTGAAATTTGTAGCAATTTATAAGTTAAAGTTAAGCCGAGATAAATTCCTTATCTTTACTTGTTGAAATTTGTAGCAATTTACAAGTTAAAGTTAAGCCGAGATAAATTCCTTATCTTTACTTGTTGAAATTTGTAGCAATTTACAAGTTAAAGTTAAGCTGAGATAAATTCCTTATCTTTACTTGTTGAAATTTGTAGCAATTTACAAGTTAAAGTTAAGTCGAGATAAATTCCTTATCTTCACTTGTTGAAATTTGTAGCAATTTACAAGTTAAAGTTCAGCCGAGATAACTGTTTATCTTCACTTGTTGAAATTTGTAGCAATTTACAAGATGAAGTTAAATTATTCAGACCCTTGTTAAAACTTGAGATAAAGTTTACCAGTTAAAATTGTATATGTTTTATACTCGTTGAAATTTATGAAAAATTTACAGGTCCTAGCCGAGATAAATTTTCAGGTAAGCATACCCGAGGTATTTCTCCCCGAGGAGATTGTACAAAGGAGGAGAGACTTGCAAAATATTCTAAGTATAGAATCATGCAGAAGCAGTCATAAGAATATAAAAGTACAAACACTCAGTAGAAGAAAGTTGTATCAAGCATTAGAATGGAAAAAGGCACATCGGCCATATACAGAGTTTGCACTATCCAGAAGACAAAAGTACAAAAGAAAGAAAAAAGAACAAAAAACATTTCAAACGTCTTCAGCATTTGCAGATGGTTGAACTAAGACCTCGGAGGACTCTGGGAGAACCACCTCGGCATCTTTTTCTGCAGATTGATGGGCTGGTACCTCGGAGGACTCTGAAGGAGTCACCTCGGCATCATTTTCTGCCGCAATCTCGGCGTCAATTTCTGCCACCGTCTGATCAAGACTTTTTTCAACCAAGGGGACATCAGACGATACTTGTTCAGGAGTGGCCTCTTTAATAACCTCCTCATCTTCCTCATTAGTCAAATCCAGGATTTGATCATCCTGAGAAAGAGACTTGATCTTATCAGTATCTTTGGGCTTCCTTACTAGAGCATTGTCATCATCGTCGGTTTCAGACTCGGATTCCTCCTCGTCTTCAGGTTGACTTGGAGGTGGAGGCGGAGGAAATGGCAAAGGAATAGCTTCGGCCTTGCGCCAAGGCGAGTCAGCAGGAAGATCAAGCTTCTTCACCAGGGACATCCAACCCAGGAAAAATCCCCTATTGCATGCCTGCCTGACTTGAAGTTTGTAATCTTCAGTGACGTCGGCTACACCTTGTGCGTATGCCTTTTCATCAGCCTCTTTAATGTCGGCATCTTTGGTGGCTAGGGCGTCTTGGAGCTCCTTCTCGGCCTGTGCCGCTTTTTCCTCGGCCTCTTTCTTCTGCGCCTCAGCGACATTTTTTATGGCTTCAGCAGCTTCAGCCTTGTCAAGGGCTAGGGTTTCGGCTTTGGTGGCAGCCTCGGCCTGATCTTCTAACTTTTTCATTTTGGCTTGAAGGCCTTTATTGATCTTCTGAAGGGCAGAAAATTCCTTCTTCAAGTCATTCAACTTCTCCCTAGTCTCAAAGGACTGCATGGAGAAGGAATGTGCATGCTGGACAGCCTGAAAGAACACAAGGCAAAAAGTTATTACAGAATTCTACGAGTATGGAGCAATAAGGATAAAACAAGTTATCAAGTGAAGATACTTACTTGAACGCATCGCTGAAGCATGAAAGCATAATTCTCGTATTCGCTCATCTTGGCATTGCGCTCAAGATCGCCTTCGAGAAGAACTGCGGTACTGAGTGCCACGCCGATGTTGATGTCGTCGGTGCTTTCGTTGGCATAAACAGGCCTGTTTTCAAGAGTAATTTTAGGCTCCCAAGGAACCTTAGGAACTCTGGACCCCGAAGTCGTCGCAGACGATGACCTCGGCCTTTTCGACTGAGTGGATCTTGATGGCTGAGTTTCAGCAGGCCTTTTTGCCGCAGTAAGAGCGATCTTCATGTTCTCGGCCAGTTGTGAAATCGGCACAGCATCCTCAGCCTCAGCTTTAGCCTCAGTAGCCTTGGACTTTGTTTGGGCCTTCTTGGTCTTTTTTGGTTTTGGCGGAGGTACTGTTTGAGCTGGAATGGCATCAGCATCAGTTGGTAGGTCGGCCAGGAGGTCCTGGGCGACTGGCCTTGGACGAACCATCTCGGTAGTTTTGACGAGTCTACGTCGGCGTTTCCTTTCAGGAATTGGTACCAAGAATGGTGCCGAGGTAGAAGGTTGAGTGGTTGGGTCAGATGTAGATCCTTGGTCTGTTCGGGATGAGGAAGCAACTTGAGTTGTGGTGGTAGATGGAGTGAGGCTCTTTTTCTTCTTCCTTGGGACGTCGGGCAAAGTTGATTTGTATGATGGAATGAAATTCAGCAGCACTGGGGCTTTGCGCTTATGGATGGGCAAATCTAGGAGCTTCTTCAAATCATTGCCCAGAAAGTAGGATTGACGAAAGTTTTTTGGTGGCTGACGAACGTCTACAAAACAAAACATAACATCAGAAACAGATAAAATTTTTGGAAAAATTGAAGAAAGCAACAGCTAAGCAGTTGACATTGGGCTCTTACCCTTGCCCTCTTTTATTGTTCGGGGGAGAGGAAAAAGATGGACTTCTTCATCTGGGCCAAACTCCCAATTACCAGATGCAATAAGATAGTCATCTCCAGCACCTTTGTTGGAGTCAGGAAGGTCGGCTACGATTTTAAACTCGGTGGACCTCGGCTTGAGGTAATACACATAACCTTTTTCCTTTAGGTTGAGGGCGCACATGGTGTAACAGTATTGGATGTCGGCAAGAGTGATCCTGACACTCTCCTGCCGAGCTAAGGCTATTATACCATTGAGCGTTCTATAGGCGTTGATGGCGAGTTGCATAGGGTTCAGGGTATAGTAATGGAGGACCTCGCGAAAAAGGGGATCTAGAGGGAACCGAAGCCCACATTCAACAAAGGCTACAACAGGAAAAGGCATGGTATCATCCTTGGGCATAATGGAGTCGTCATCACCAGCTAGTCTCAGATGGACGTCAGCTGGGATGGAGAATTCTTGCCTAAAAAATTCTAATTTGGTTGGGGTGTTAACCCTATTTCTCCACATACCCATGATTTTGGTGTAAGGATACTTGGCTACAGAAACAGGATGTTCTTAAAGGATTGTTGGGACCTCGGCTTAAACCTAGGTATGTATTGGTAAAGTTTGTTTCAGTTTTTCCTAAAGATTGAAGGTTCTATAAGCAAATCCCAAACTTAAGAACTACGAAGATAAAGATCGAAGGCACAGATCTGGAAAAGATACAACAAAGCAGAAAACAAAAAGGAGTCTCAGATTCAAGAACACAAAGGGTGGAATACCAAGAATAGAGGAGAAACAGTGCAAATGTTCATATGTAAAATCAAGAAATAAAGACGCATTCAGGTGAATGATTCACAAATTAAATACTGGAGCAGAACGATAATGGCAAGAAATTTCAGGGATAATCAAGAACTGGAGAAGAAAAGCCAGTTGCTTACCAGAAAGGGTGAGGCCGGAATGAGCTTCGCCGAGGTCAGACGACGGAGGCAACAGTGGCGAAAGCTTCGCAGAAATGGTAGATGGAGATGGTTGCAGAGCTCAGAGCTTGGGGCAATGGCAGATTCGAAGAAGAGAAAGCTTTAGAGAGAGAAAATGTAAAGTATTCAAACGCAAAAGTGAAGAGAAAGAGAGAGGCAAACGTTTTTGTCCAAAACATGAAACGGCGGCAAAACAAAAGCAATTATTGCGCCTGGGTTAACGCATGCGTCAGACGGCGTAAGCAGAGAAAAGACGGCCACCAGGCGCGTCACCAGCACGGACCAATAAGGGAAAAACGCGTCAGTAGAACGGTTGAAAAATGGTGAATGACAGCTCATGCGTGTAGAAGAATTGATCTGAATTCTTGTTTTTGAATGAAGACATGTCGGCCTGAAATAAATGATCTCGGCTAGAAAGTTCTTAAGCCGACGTACGAGAAAAAAGTTCAATATAGGTTCCATCACCTCAGTGTGCCGAGGTAATAGAACCTAGGGGGCAGTTGTGGGGATGTATTTTCTAAGTACCAACACGTGGCCGAGGTGGCACCGAAGTGTCAGCCGAGGTGCCACGTGTCGTGGTAGTTACGCCGAGGTTATCTCGGAGTTGCCGAGGTTATCTGCGAGAATACAGGAATCCGGGATAAACGGATAAAGGACAGGAGTCCTAGAATGAAGAAAGACTACAAGATGGATACAGGTGATACTCTCAGGGGGGGTCTATCCTTATCTCTTGAAAGAGTCCAAGGAAGATCCGGAGTTAGAGTCCATAGAAGTGAGACTTCTAGTGGGACTAGGATAGAGAAAGACTATAAAAGAAGGGCACTCCCGGCGGGTCTAAGGTACGCAATTTTGAGCCTTGAGCAGTAATTTAAGCACTTGTATTATCTTTGAGAGATACTGACTTGATCGTCGGAGTGCCCCCGGGTGGAAGAACCACCGCCGGAGCCTTTTCTTTCTGTGCAGATTACAGGGTGCCATCTATTCTGCCTGTGTTCTACAGCTGGATTACTAAGGAGGGCAATGTGATCGGAAATTCACTCACACACTTGGCAATGTTTTGAAAGCTGAATTGGACCAACGATATCTAGCGCTTTGAGTGATAGTCCCTGGCAATGTTTTGAAAGCTGGACTGGACCGACGGGTTAACCCATTGATCGGTCCAGGTTCTTATTCGAATCAACCCTGGAACCTAGACTAACTTGAAAACCAGCCTTTTTAAGGTAAACCGGCCAAACCCACAATCAACCCAGGTGATCAGATAACCCAATGTGGGTTGAAGTAGATTGGACCGGTTTTGCACCTCTCCAACGCCCATAGATCAAGTGCTGAAAATAGTAGCCAGTAAGAGTTGAGCACGAGACCTATGCCTCAAGTGGAAATTTCATTTCCACTATGCAATCTAGGACCTTTGCAAAATGTAGCACATATATATATATTATTTATTTTATCAATGTACTTTTATGTCAAACTGAATTGTAATTTACATTTTTACAAACAATATCAATATCAAAATATATGTATAGACTAGTTTTATTTATGTAAAAAATATGTCTTAAAATATTTTAAATGAAGATATTTTAATAGTTGTTGTTGGTAAGGGGATTCGATCATAGAACAAATTGGATTGTTGACATTCAATACAGTAAATTTTATTTATTCAACATACATAAAATTTATTTTTGCAAGAAATTAAAGTATAAAAACTGTAAAATAAATTTAAATAAATATCAGATTTAATTGAGAACTTAAATTGAGTCACGTATTAGTTTTTTTTTTTTTTTTGGTGATGGATGTTTAAAAGAATATAAAGAAAATTTATGCTTCTATATATATATTTGAAATAATTTTAAAATTATATTTTTTATATTAATATATAAATTTAAATATACTTATAACATCATGGTTTGATTCGGTTTGACCCGATGGTTAAACTAGTGATCCACCCACACTGGTTTGGCTTTCAAAACATTGGTCCCTAGTATAAGGATTTTTTTTTTTATCAACAAAAACAAAAGCTTTATTGACCAAAAAAAAAGGCACTAAATGTAACGTCCCAAATTTCTAACCCAAATGATAATACAACAATCATGGCTCTTTCAAGGAAAACCGAATATAAATCGCCAAACTTACATTACATGATACAATAGTTCTTCATGTAACAATACATTAATCCAACAACAAGTAAATAAATAAATAAATACCCCCAAGGGTTTACAAGTTTCCAAGGCTTAAGCCTAGTTACACAAAACGGTTATTCAAACCCACACACATACAGCCCTTGGTTTACACACAGAGTCACAGCAAAATGAGAGTCTCGTACTCTCAACACATATTTTCTTGTCTTTAGTTAGGCGGCATCACCACATCTTTTCCTGTACAAAAATCCCATAGGGTGAGCATAAAGCCCAGTAGGAAATCCTTAACAAAGTATATACATTTTATACAAGTCTCAAGAGATGAAATGCAAATGCCATGCTATGCCCCATTTTAAAGATAAATCACATTTTCATCTTTTGAAAACCATCATGCTCAATGATGTCATGCAATTTCAATTGTTCAAAACTTAACAATTTATTTCAAGGGCGGTAAATACAACTCTGGTAATCCCTAGGTCGGTGTCTGCAAGTAGACTATACAAGTACTACCAAATTGTCATTTTTACCGGTATTAACCGGAAGGCTCGACACCTATTCGCGCAGGATTTCGGTCTTTCACCCCGAATTTTCAGGCCAACTTGTTCAATATCATCTACACCACCTATCAAGACTTACTAACGTATTTACCCCAAAACTATTTCATGAAAACTTGTTTCTCAACATTCTTTTCTCAATGCAAGTTTTCAAATCAACTTTCAAAGTTTAATGTAATCAATTGTTATGCCAATAACACAAGATGAATATAAATACTTTTATTCCAATTCATCATCCAAGGAATAATACAATTCACTCTTCTCAAGTATCCTCAATAATTAGTCATTTCAAGACTATTTTAACGTTTTGAACAATAATTTCCAAAATGAACAACAATTCTCATATTCCCTGAAATTCATCATTTATATAAATATAAATAAGAAATTTTCCAAACATCCATTTATTTTGACACACAAAATAAATACAACAATATCACTCATGGATTTTCAGTCTCTTTTAAAAAATCCCCAAATTTTAGGTTTTCTTACCAAAACTATACAACTCAAATCTTTTGAAAGAAAACTTTCCAAAATCATCTTTTCTTCAATCAACGAAGATCAAAACCCATAAGATCATTTTAAAAGAACAAGAGACAAACCAACTTTCAAAATCGCTCAACTTCTTGAATCAACAATCAATTTTCAAAGCTATCGAAAGATGATTTCGAAAATCATATAGATCTTGCAAATATATATATAGATATATATAACTCTAAGAAAATCCCTACCTCAAGTTTTGAAGAAAAAATGAGATGAAACCCCCAAAATTAACGGTATCGAAACTCGATCGTCACCGTACACAACGAAACCCTCGAGAAGATAACCAACTTTGATGAAGAACTTATGGCAGAACTCTAATGGATCTTGAGAAATCAAGGTTTTGATCTAATTTGGTGTAGGGAAATGTAGAGAGAAGGGAGAGGAAAGGGTTTTTAGAGAGATATACAAAAGTGATATGAGATATCAGATTCATGAACTGATATAACATGGTCCGCTCGAATGTGGAAAGCCCCGCTCGAGCGTCAAATACACTTTCCCAGTACTTTTGTAGACAGGTCAAACTTCTGAAACCAAACATTCTCCGCTCGAGCGCATAAACGGCCGCTCGAGCGGACAAGCAACTTCTAATGCAATTTGCATTTTTGCTTTGGGGGCGCTGCCTCTCAACCCCGCCAGGACGTTGCCCTAGGACCTGCCAAGGGGCGCTGCCCCTTGGACCCCCATGAGCTGACCGGGTAGCTCGATCCCCGACATACTCAGCGAAGTGGAAAAACTGGGATCGCTACACTAAACATGCAAAAATTACATCAACAAAGCAAGGAAATGCAGAGAGCATCATAGCTAGCCTCAACAAACCCAACTAGGTTGGCACCGCAAAGGAAGCACAATCATATGCTAGCACTTGACCTAAGATTGGTGAGAAACTAATCAAAAGCACCCAAAGAAAAACAGAACAACAATAGAAACGGCAGAATAGCAAAACAGCAAAGCACCTTGTACTTCTTGTTATACAAGCTGCAAAGCACCCAAAGAAGAAAAAGAAAAAACAGCAGAACAACAAAAACAATAGCAACAGCACCAAACTAGTGACCTACCAAGAAAACGACAAAGAGGCTCATGGTATGATGTAGAGAAAAGTTTCAATATTGATCTTTAACTCTACTATCACCACCAGAGGCAACCTCATAGTAGCTGCACACATCGGCAAATCTCCTCAACCTAATATACAACCTCTTCACCAGCACCAAACAACAGCAAACAGGTTTGCAACCTTATACAACATCATTCACCAATAGACCTCAATCTCTCACAGCAGCAGCAACTGGCAGTAGTAGTAGCAACAATCTAGTAGCAACTAACAGCAGCAGTAGCAGTAGCAATCTAGCAACAACTCTGTAGTATCTAGCAGCAACTCTAAAGTAGCAACTGCCAGAATAATACACCTCCATTCTGCAACAGCAACTAAATTGACTCTCAACTATACACAATAGCATACCTGCTTTAGATTAGATATTATGTCATGGACTGAGTACTTCAACTCTTTCAAATTTGATTTTGCCCATAAAACAACTCTAACCTTCACCAACTCAGCCAATTCTGCAAAATCTGGCTTTGCCTTTTTAAACAAACACTGATTCTTGAGTTTCCACACAGACCACATCAATGCTAAAGGAACTACCTTCCAAATTTTCTTCACATGAACCTTAAAACTTATACCTGACCACCAATGTAGAAGTTCCTCCATTGAACTAGGGATGATCCAATTCAAATTCAACCATTTCACAATATCATACCAAACTCTCCATATCAAATGACAATTTAGTAGTACATGATTCATGGTCTCCACTTCAGATTTGCAAAACACACACAGTGTATTGACATTGGGATTCAACACTCCTATCCTTAGCAAAAAATCTGAGGATTTAATCCTATCTCTCTAAGCTAGCCAACTCAGAAATTTCACTTTGGGAGGAGCAATATTCCTCCAAATACTCATTGTAATTGTTTGTTCAGGACCTTTGGATGATTCCACTCTTTTCCATACTGATGCCACAGTAAAAGACCCAGAAGAGTGTGGTAACCAATAACAAGAATCATCAACCATTGCATTTAGATTAGGTGCATTATGTAGCAAATCATTCAACTTGGACATTTCCTCCCCTTCCTAAGCAAGAAAAGGCCTTCTAAAAGCTAGTATCCAGTCACGACCCTCTTCTTTCCTGTGGAAAAAATACAGCAGTGAACAACCTTTGTATCTCCACAACTAAAGTCTCTGTGCTAGATAATGGTTCACCCACATCAAAATTTTCTCCAATGAAAGGCCTTAGGCAAGGTGATCCACTTTCACCTTTTTTTTTTAACATTATTGCAGAGGCCTTCATTTATTGATGGAAAGAGCAAAAGAAGTGGGTTTGATTAAGGAGCTTCAATTGGACAAAATGAGCTGAAATTATCTCATCTCCAATTTGCAGATGATACCATCATATTTTGTAAAGCAGATTGGGAGGAAATAATTGCTATTAAGAGAATTCTAAGATGTTTTGAGGTAATGTCAGGTCTTAAAATTAATTTCCACAAAAGTCAGGTGTGTGGGTTAGTTGTACAAGATGATTTAGTGAAAGAATTTGATGTAAGGCTTAATTCCCATAGCCAGAAGCTGCCTATAAAGTATCTGGGTATGCCTTTAAAAGCAAATCCAATGAGAAAGTCTACTTGGCAGCTAGTGGTGGATAAATTCAAGAAAAAGTTAGCTTTATGGAAGAGAAAGTGCTTGTCTTTTGCAGGAAGATTAACCTTGATAAGATCAGTGATGTCAAGTTTGTCAGTTTATTTCTTATCTTTGTTTAAAATGGCAGTGGGTATTGCAAGATCAATTGATAAAATTCGGTCTAATTTTCTTTATGGAGGAACTGAAATGAGGAGAAAAGTACATTTTGTTAGTTGGAAGGAGGTATGCTTGAGTAAGATTCAAGGAGGGTTAGGGGTTAGGAATCCGAGGGAGGTAAATGATTGCCTACTAACCATTTTCTGCCCATGTCAGTTTGGATTTTTTATGCCGTAACCACTCATTCTTTTTGCTCAACTCCCAAACTAACCTTCTAACCTCTCATCTTCTTATAATCTCATGTTCCTGCAGATTCCTACCTTCAGCTTCTATATCCCATTCATGGAGTTCTTCCTCAGCTTTTTTCAACTGCTTATCAATATTTCCAAACACTTGACAATTCCACATTCTGAGATGTACTCTTAGATTCCCCAACTTTTTTATTATCATGTAAATAGCCCAACCACTAGTCTGCTTGTTTTCCTAAGATTTCTTCACTTCAGATTTAAAATTAGGATGCAAGCACCAAGCTTTTAAGAATCTAAATGGCTTTGGGTCCCAAACCCTCTCATCTTTCGTAAGCAATATTGGGCAATGGTCAGATATACTTCTATGTAGTCCTCATTGCTTAAATGAGAAATTTTCCAACCACCTATGATTGATTAGGAATCTATCAACCCTGCTCCTTCTTTCCCATCCAAAGCATTACACCATGTAAATGTTCTGCCTAGCATGGGAATATCTAGCAGCTCCAAATTATCAATCAAATCATTGAAGTCCTTCATTCCTCTATCCCTCCTCAAGCACCCTTTCCTTTCACTCATAAATCTAATTTCACTAAAATCCTCCCCTACACACCAAGGTTTTAAAAAAGTAGATTTAAGCCTATAGACTCCCAAAGTTGCCTTCTTTTCAAGACATCATTTGGTGCATAAATGTTTACAATAACACAATCAAAAGAGTGGTGTGAAGTACTTGACAACATAATGAAGTTTCTCTTACTGCCACACTCCTGTAATAGAAAGATTTCTGGATTCCATAAGCAAAGCATACCTCTGGTACTACCTTCTGCACCAGCCTCCATGAAATCCATCTCCTCCCATGGCCATAGTGACTTGACAAAGTTTTCATCAACACTGCATCTCTTTGTTTCTTGCAACAGTAGAACATCAATCTTTCTATCCCTAACCAAAGTATTGATTTTCCTCATCTTTTTAGGCCTTCTTAGACCTGTAACATTCTAAGACAATAGCTTCATAAAGAAACAATTAACATACACCAGACCTCTTAGTAGCAACCAATAGGCTTAGGAAGTTGCACCAACACCTTCCATTCTTTCTAAGTCCTTCTCTTCTAGCTCAATTATTTTGCTTACCACCTCCTTCTCATTGCCTTCAAAATTCAACCCCAAAATTTTCGTAACTTGAACTGTAGCTTGTGCTTCATTCAACAGCTTCCTCCTTCTCCTTGAATTTGTACTTTGCAAAACTGATAATGAAATTACAGCAGTTGCTGCTCGAAATATAGCTCCATTTTGAAGACAATTGCTAAACAGCCCACCCTTATTCTGCAATTGTTATCGGTTTAACTTTTCCCTTCTCTTTAATTCAGCTCCTTTCCTCATACTTCGATTGGTGAATTTTTCAATAGCCTTTCTCTTTTTTGATGTAGTACCCCTGCTTTTCACTTCCTGCTGGGCCGGAGCAATAATTAGTGGACTTACCTGAGTATGAATTGCACAACCACTTAGGTTAGAAGCCTCAAAGATAGGCCCATTAGCCAATTCCCCAAACTGACCCCCATTTAAAATTACCTCTAGATTTATATTGGGCCATGTACTTTCAGGCCCATTAACCCTCCTAATAGGCCCAGGAGAACAAATTTGGTCTTCAACTATTTGAATTTCATTTGTCGCCTCTTTGTTTGAGTTATCGCACTGTCCCAGACGTTGCTCCATGCAGTCACCTCCATCAGTTGGGGTTTCTAAATCATACTCTGTCTCTTTTATGGCTGATTGAGACTCCTATTTATTGCTTTCTTCTTTCTCCATTGTATCTTTGTTCACTATTTCCTTCTCTTTGCTTTCCTTATCACTTTGTCCTAGCAATTCCTCATTTTTCTGAATTTGCATTTTCATCATCCTCGTCTCCCTTATCATTTTTTGACAATTGATCAACCTCGTCTTGAGTTTTGGAAGCAATGTCCTCACTCTCCTGGCCTATTTATTGACAGAAACATGGAATGACTGATGTAAATAAATATTCAAGCACACGAACTGGGAAAATATTTCCATGGCATTCAACATTGATCACTGTATTTATGAACTCAAACCTATTCCTAATTATTCTTACCTTACCATACTAAAAGGAATTGTGGTTGAGAATGTTTTCATCTAATTGAACAACTTCTCCCCAAAGTTTACCTATATCTGTAAAAGTATTAACACTCCACAAGTTAAAAGGAACACCCATACAAGTAATCCACACACACCTTTCTTGATTGATATACAGCCTTTTTTCCCAATCCCTTGTGGATTCACACCAATCAAAAATCCATTCTTCAATAGCTAATCTGACTTCCTTTATATGTTACTCTGATTTGAATGTTAGTACTGCTAACCTTCCACCCCTTTGATTTCTCTTTTTGTAAACTCCTTCTTAAAATCATTGAATGAAGAAAAAGTCTTCAGCTTCACAATCAGACTTTCATATAGCCAACCATTTTCTGACTCGTAAGCCTTTAACACTACTTTCATCTTCTCCTGAATGCCTCCATTTTGAACAGTTTCAGCATACGATCTTTTTTCTACAACCTCCATTTGTTGTTGTGCAGAGTTCCACTTTTGGTACTGCCTTATCATCTCGTCTCTCCTGCTCTTCATTATGGGTTGTTTCTGCACTCATTTTTCGTACTCTGTAGTCTTCTGTGCAAAGATCCTTTGCTGGTGCTACCTCACCATCTGACCTCTAATGTTCCTCTCTGTAGGTTGTTTTTGTTCCCCTTTTTTATATTCTGGATTCTTCACCTTTAGAGCTTTATTGTCACACCATAAACCATCAGCATTTTGCACCGCCATGTCTGCTACAACCTTGTAATCATACCTTACAAATCCGAACTGGGAGCCCGTAATTTGTCTTCTCTTCATTGGAATAAAAACGTCCTTAACTATTCTAAACTTACTGAATAAAGTATACAAAATTTTTGGATCCATAAAGTTTGGAATGCTGTAGCGATCCTAGTTTTGCCACTTCGCTGAGTATGTTGGGGATCAAGTTGCCTGGTCAGCTCGCGGGGGTCCAGGGGGTAGCGCCCCTTGGCAGGTCCAAGGGCGGCGCCCTGGCAGGGATCAAGCTGCCCGGTTAGCTCGCGAGGGTCCAAGGGGCAACGCCCCTTGGCGGGTTCTAGGGCAGCACCCTGGCGGGGTTAAGGGGTAGCGCCCTAAAAAAAAATGCAAAATGCATTCGAAGTTGCTTGTCCGCTCGAGCGGGAGAGCAAGCCGTACGTGCGGATTTTAGGGGAGAGCAGCTTGCACACTGCTAAAAAGGCAAGTGCGGGAGTGAGGTGCGGTGGGTTGGTGAGATCTGAAATTTTTTCCCTTTTCTTCTTTCTTTGGGCTAAAGTTGAATTCCTTTTGTATATCTCTCTCTCTCTCTAAAAACATTTCCTCTCCCTTCTCTCTACATTTCCTACCAAAAACCTCACAAGATCTTTGATTTCTTCAAATCCTTTGGGACTTGGACCTAAGTTCTTTATCAAAGTTGGTTAGCTCCTCGAGAGCTTCATTGTGTGCGGTGAAGATCGAGTTTGGACACCGTTGATTTTGGGAGTTTCATCTCATTTCTTCTTCAAAACTTGAGATAGGGATTTGCTTAGAGTTATATATATATATATATATTTGCAAGATCTAGATAATTTTTGAAATCATCCTTCAATAGCTTTTAAAAGTGATTGTTAATTCAAGAAGTTGAGCGATTTTGAAAGTGGGTTTGTCTCTTGTTCTGTTAAAATGATCTTATAGGTTTTAATCTTCATTGATTAAAGAAAAGATGATTTTAGAAAGTTTTCTTTCAAAAGATTTGAGTTGTATAATTTTGGTGAGAAAACGTAGAATTTGGGAATTTTTTTTAAAGAGACTGAAAATCCATGAATGATATTATTATACTTATTTTGTGTGTCAAAATAAATGGATGTTTGGAAAATTTCTTATTTATATTTATATAAATGATGAATTTCAGGGAATATGAGAATTGTTGTTCATTTTGGAAATTATTGTTCAAAACGTTGAAATAGTCTTGAAATGACTAATTGTTGAGGACACTTGAGAAGAGGGAATTGTGTTATTCCTTGAATGATGAATTGGAATAAAAGTATTTATATTCATCTTGTGTTATTGGCATATCAATTCATTTGATTACATTAAACTTTGAAAGTTGATTTGAAAACTTGCATTGAGAAAAGAATGTTGAGAAACAAGTTTCCATGAATTGGTTTTGGGGTAAATACGGTGGTAAGTCTTGACAGGTGGTGTAGATGAAATTGAATAGGTGTCAAGCCTTCCAGTTAATACTGGTAAAAATAACATATTACAGGTGTCGAGCCTTCCAGTCAATGTTGGTAAAAATGACAAATTGGTAGTACTTGTATAGTCTACTTGCAGACACCGACCTAGAGATTACCAGAATCGTATTTACCGCCTTTGAAATAAATTATTATGTTTTGAACAATTGAAATTGCATGATATCATTGAGCATGGTGGTTTTCAAAAGATGAAAATGGTTTTTATCTTCAAAAAAGGCATAGCATGGCATATGCATTTCATCTCTTGAAACTTGTATAAAATGTATATACTTTGTTAAGAATTTCCTACTAGGCTTTATGCTCACCCTACGGGATTTTTGTGCAGGAAAAGATGTGGTGATCCCACCCAACTAGGGGCATGGAAGTATGTGTGTTGGGAGTACAATGCTCTCATTTTGCTGTGACTTTGTGTGTAAGCGAAGGGCTGTGTTTGTGTGGGTTTGAATAACCGTTTTGTGTAACCAGGCTCAAGCCTTGGAAACTTGTAAACCCCTTGGGGGTATTTATTTGTTTATTTACTTGTTGTTGGATTAATGTATTGTTGCATGAAGAACTATTGTATCATGTAATGTAAGTTTGGAGATTTATATTCGGTTTTCCTTGAAAGAGCCATGATTGTTGTATTATCATTTGGGATAGAAATTTGGGGTGTTACAAATGCCATCTACAAAAATGGTAAACAACCCATTTACTTCCATAGATCGACTGCTTTGATTGCCCACTCTTCCTACGCTTCTTCTTCTAAACACCGGGTTCCACCCTCCTCTCTCCTTTCTAACATTTCCTAGTATAAGAATTTTTGGAAGACAGTGATTAAAGAAAGGATTGGTAAGAGGTTTGATGGTGGAAGAGGGTTTTACTTTCTAGGGTAAATTACAAATACACCCTTGAGATTTGATTAAAATACGAATCACCCAGTTGGTTTTGAAAATTACATTCTACCCCTTAAGGTTTCTAATTTTATAACAAATCGCCTCTTTTATTAATAAATCATCAAGTCAATTAACAGTTTTTAATGATGTTAAAAATATGTTTTAATTAATAATTTAGGTAATTTTATTATTGCATAGGAGATCAATTATGAATTTTATTTTTTTAGTTAATTTTGTTAAATAAAAAAATCCTAGTAAAGGGATATTTGTAACTTTTCAAACTACAGGGGGCAATCTGTATTTTAAATAAATCTTAGGGGTGTATTTGTAATTTACCATACTTTCTAATAGGGAGCACTTAACTTTAATTGGTTGAGTCTAGTTTGTCAAGTATTTGTATCTACTATTTGCCTTTGTTGTCTTTGTTTAAAATTTTGGAGTGTGCGACGAATAAAATTGAAACAATAATGAGAGATTTTTTGTGGGAATGGTGGGGGAAGAAAAGACCATTTGATTAACTGAGATTAGGAATGGGAATTTGCGATATGACACAATAGCATGACTCGAACCGTATATGAAGTTAGCAGGTTAGGGTTGACCATTTCCTAACATGAACATGTATATGACACGATCTAATAACACGAATATTAAATAGGTCAAGTTAGTGTCAAATCTGTATAATACGAAATTGATACAAATAACCCCGTATAATGAAGAATTAGTTACACATTTTGAAAAATCTAGAAACCCTAGATGTTGATTTGTGATTATGTACCAATTTTAAGCAGAATATAACAATCCCAAACAAACAATCAAAGACAAAATGACACAACGATTTTACGTGGAAAAACCACAATTGGACACCTCCAACTGTGATAAAAAAACCACGGGCAACAGCCACAAGACAATCCACTAAGAAGATATAAAGGAATTACACAGGTATACTCTCAATTACCTAGCGAATCCACAACGCCTAATTGAATCAACCTCTATGTGCCTCTTCCAACCCCATCTTCACCTCGGAATTGTCTTTCCAAAGAGCCACTCCAGGATCCACCGAAGCTTCAGGCTCGAATTCTTCAGACTCCACCGAAGAACAACTCACTCTTTTGTGTATAACAAACCAAACCTTTGATGTACTCTCTTTAAACCATGAGTTGAATACTCAATAAAAACATCAAAGAAACTAGCAAAATATCTTCAGATATAAACCTTAAGATTCAAAAAGAAGATCTGGAGAAGTTCCTTTAGTGTTGGGAGAAAACCAACTATTTATAGAAAACCAAAGCAATCCAAGTTTCAGAAGAAAACCAACTCCTTAATAAATCTGGAAATCTGGGATCGCGCGGTCCGCTCGAGCGTAGGACTTCCCGCTCGAGCGGAGACTTCAAATTCCATGATTTCATACAGGCTCCACGCTCGAGCGTCGGTTTCCACGCTCGAGCGTCGAATCACACCATCCAGTATTTTTTCTGGTATAGCAGAGATACTGTGAGCTTGTAAACCCCGCTCGAGCGCCCCTTTACCCGCTCGAGCGGGAAGACCAAAATTGGAAAATTTGACAGGCAACTTTGAATGCATTTTTGCATTTTGCTTCGGCCTGCGAGCTGACCGGGCAGCTCGACCCTCGTCATAATCAGCGAAGTGGCAATCTTGAAAGCATTAGCACCACATACTTCTCTGCAAGGCACGATTCGGGTTGGATTCGCCTTTAACAACTCATAGCCTCACTGAAATAAAAATGCGAATAAAATTACAACTCAAAGGAGTTTTGTCAAACGGGGTTGCCAATAATAAAAACCTAACAATCTCCCCCTTTGGCAATGCCGTGACAAAACACACCTAACAAATGAAATCCTAATCACCCCAACTCATTACAGCCAACAAACACAAACTTCGTTCTGATGGTCAGGATCTGCAAAACAACTATTAATGCCACAATCTCCAAAACAACTATTAGTCCTACAAGAGTATACGAAAAAAAACAATAAACATATGATAACGATTAACCGAACTCCCCCTCACTAAAAGCAACCACAAACACTGAAAACAGTGAACAAGAAAAAAAATGACAAAAATAATATGGTGGAGCAAGCAAGAAATTTCAGATTTGTACCTTGAAACACACAAGATTATCCAAGAAGCACAATTACTTGAAAACACAATGTGCACAGCCTTTAGAAAATTCCTCATAAAAGAAAGTGATGCATTATGTGAAAAGCATAGATCCCATGAGAAAAGTGTGTGTGTGACTCTTGGAGTTCGACAAACACGAGATTCAAATCCTAGTAGTGATCTGATAACTGGACTTCCGACAAGAGAATCTAAGCACAACTAAGGAAAGTCAAACCACTAGGAATCAAGGGGTATTTGGTGAGTAAAGGCGGAGGCTCCCCCTCAATCAATGAATCTTTTCTTCTTTTTTTCTTTCTTTCTTTTGCATATTTTTTCTTTCTTTTGCATATTTTTTCTTCTCCTCTTTCTTTTTCTTTTTCTTTTTCTTTTTCACACTCATTGGCGGTTGACACGCTCAAGAGTATAGAAACCGAACCAGAGAAGCATGGATATAATAAGGATGGCCTGGTTGGTGACTCTGAGGTAGCCTTTTCTTCATGGCTGGACTGCAAAGAATTGAGGGGAAAGCCGTGGAGGTGCAAAAAGATGGAAGGTGGTTAAGAGACTCAACATCACCCATGATATGCTAGTATAGGTCAATTCCTCTAGAAAAGCAAAAGATACAATGCCAGAAGTCCATAGAAAAAAAAACACTAAGGCAAAAGGCTCCAATATTTGCTAATCCAAGAGTGTGTACAGAATGAGACATACTAATCAAAAAACACACACTCCAAAATGAGTAATGACCATAGAAAGCACACACATATTAACATGTAATGGATATTCTTATCAATTCCAATATGTACCAAGGACTGCTCAAAAATTTCAAGCTTGCAAAACCATACAAGAAAATCTTTTTGGGTTTTTTATTTTTTTCTTTTTCTAAACAAAGCAAGACAAAAAAAAAAAAAAAAAAAAAAAAAAAAAAAAAAAAAACAACACACATTTTTTTTATTAAAAAAAACATAGAGACCCAAAAAAAAAAAACTAAAAAGAGTAAACACATTAACACAAATCAAGTTTTCTCACCTAAATCCTTCTGGTCTTAACAAAATTAGGTCTAGCGGTCTTGGTAAGTGTCGTGGTGTTGTGAACACCCTCATGAATCTTGGTATTTCGTCTAGACATGTAAGTCGAATTTCTACCCTTTAGAGGCACTCTCCCATGCAACTTATAACAATAAGGGCGAATATGACCATGCATACCACAATGATGACAAATAAAAACAGGATGTACAGGGTGTACCTTTTTTTCTTTTACCTTACCAACTCTAGGGAGTGTGAGAAGTCTTTCCTCTTGTTGAATTTTTTGTCCTTCCTTTCCTTGAGTTTTTGTATCACGAGATATGGAAGCACTCTGTTTTTGCTCTCTCTTATCTCCAAAGCCAATGCCACTCTTGTTTGAACAGATTTGTTGAGACCCAATGATATCCTCCAAAGTCTTTGATCCTTTGTTCCAAAGACCAATGGTAACCATGGCACACTTGAGCTCTTCCTCTTTCTTGATCATTAGTTCTTCCAAGGCAACTTGTGACATCTCGAGAGATTCAATCTTTTCTTCATACATGGCATGAGTTTCCTGTAGCTCATCCCTCTCTGTCTCACAAGTCAACAATTTTGCACAAAGAACTTGTTGATCATCAGCTATCTTGATGGCATTGATCCTAGCCTCGGAAATCTCCTCCTTAAGTTTGACATTCTCACATTCACATGCTTTGAGTTTCTTTGTGAGTTTGTCATTCAATTTGAATAAATTAAGAGACTCCTTATACAACTTTTCATAAGCTTGCTCAAGCTCTTCATTATCACTCTCTGAGGATTCATCATCAGTGGTATTCTCAACTAACCTCTTCAGAGACTCTGTTTGTCCTACAGTTTCGGAGGCCACCATGAAAGCAAGGAATTGCTTATGTCCCTCTTCACCTTGATCTTCGTTGTCACTGTCATCTTTATCAGATTCTGATTCATCATCCCAAGTGATGGCGAGGGCTTTTTTCTTCCTCAAACGAGTGGGGCATTCTGAAGCAAAGTGGCCAAATCCTTGGCATTCATAGCATTGGACACTTTCAGAGTTCCCTTGTATCTTTCCTTTCTCCTTCTTGGCTATAGGACTAATTTTGAGTTTATCTTTGCCTTTAAATTTATGAGCATGAATAGATTCCAAAAGATTAGGATTCTTTTTCAAAAAGGATTTTTTAAATTGTTTAACAAAAGCAGCCATAATCTTGGAATCTATCTCACAATCCTCATCAGAATCCTCTACCACTTTATGAGCACTACTAAAAGCAAAATCTTTTTGTTTCTTTTTGAAATTTCTATGTGCCTCATAAGTTTGGAGATTTCCAACCAACTGATCCAGCTTAAGGTTGTCAACATCTTGAGCCTCCTCAATAGCCGTAACTTTTGGTTGGAACCGATCGGGCAAGGATCTCAAAATTTTTCCCACAACTTTGGATTCTGGTATTTTTTCATCTAAATTGAAGCTGGAATTAACAATGTCACTCAACTTTGCATAAAATTCATCAAAGGTCTCACTATCTTTCATTAAAAGGTTTTTGAAACTAGATGTGAGCCTTTGAAGTTTTGAGCGTTTAACAGAAAGAGTGCCCTCATGAATAGTTTGTAAGAATCCCAAGCCTCTTTTGCGACTTCACAATTACAAATACGACTAAACTCTTCAGGTGTGACAGCGCAAAAGAGAGAATTGATAGCTTTACTATTCCAGCTACTATTTTGGTAATCAATTGTGTCCCACTTATCAATTGGTTTGGGGAAAGTTACTCCATCAATGGTAATCGTTGGTTCGGTCCACCCATACATGACAGATTGCCAAACTTTTTCATCAATAGATTTTAAAAACGATCTCATCCGAGCTTTCCAAAAAGAATAATTGGATCCGTTAAGTAGGGGTGGTCGAACCATAGAATTTCCCTCACGAATTGTATCCATTATCACAAATCAAACAAGATCTCGTTCTAAAAGAATTTTTTTAAAAAACTAGAACGACCCGCTCTGATACCAATTGAAAAATCTAGAAACCCTAGATGTTGAATATAACAATCCCAAACAAACAATTACCTAGCGAATCCCAAACAAACAATTGTATCCATTCTGTACCAATTTTAAGCAGAATATAACAATCCCAAACAAACAATCAAAGACAAAATGACACAACGATTTTACGTGGAAAAACCACAATTGGACACCTCCAACTGTGATCAAAAAACCACGGGCAACAGCCACAAGACAATCTACTAAGAAGATATAAATGAATTACACAGGTATACTCTCAATTACCTAGCGAATCCACAACGCCTAATTGAACCAACCTCTATGTGCCTCTTCCAACCCCATCTTCACCTCGGAATTGTCTTTCCAAAGAGCCACTCCAGGATCCACCGAAGCTTCAGGCTCGAATTCTTCAGACTCCACCGAAGAATAACTCACTCTTTTGTGTATAACAAACCAAACCTTTGATGTACTCTCTTTAAACCATGAGTTGAATACTCAATAAAAACATCAAAGAAACTAGCAAAATATCTTCAGATATAAACCTTAAGATCCAAAAAGAAGATCTGGAGAAGTTCCTTTAGTGTTGGGAGAAAACCAACTATTTATAGAAAACCAAAGCAATCCAAGTTTCAGAAGAAAACCAACTCCTTAACAAATCTGGAAATCTGGGATCGCGCGGTCCGCTCGAGCGTGGGACTTCCCGCTCGAGCGGAGACTTCAAATTCCGTGATTTCATACAGGCTCCACGCTCGAGCGTCGGTTTCCACGCTCGAGCGTCGAATCACACCATCCAGTATTTTTTCAGGTATAGCAGAGATACTGTGAGCTTGTAAACCCTGCTCGAGCGCCCCTTTACCCGCTCGAGTGGGAAGACCAAAACTGGAAAATTTGACAGGCAACTTTGAATGCATTTTTGCATTTTGGTTTGGCCCGCGAGCTGACCGGGCAGCTTGACCCCCGTCATAATCAGCGAAGTGGCAATCTTGAAAGCATTAGCACCACATACTTCTCTGCAAGGCACGATTCGGGTTGGATTCGCCTCTAACAACTCATAGCCTCACTGAAATAAAAATGCGAATAAAATTACAACTCAAAGGAGTTTTGTCAAACGGGGTTGCCAATAATAAAAACCTAACACATTTAATATTATTTCTACTAAAGAGTATCATGACAATTTTTAATATTTTACGTAATTACATCTAATTTATTAAAATGTATGTAAAATAATATTTTTAGTTTAATATAGGTAATGTTTTTTCCTTAATTGAACTTAACGTATTTTTTTTGTCTATTATTTGAGTTAATGTAGTAAAAAATGTAATAATAATATATAATTTTTATAAACTAAGAAAATAAAATTAAGTTGAAATCAAATATGTTTGTAAAAATTTTTATTTAATAGAAATTAGTTTAATTAAATCTAACTTGTGAAGAAATTTTCAAAAATTTTTCGTACATTTAATATTTTTAGTTAATAGTGAAATTCTTTGTCATGACAAGTTAAGACAACACAAACTCGATACAGATTGAAAATGACATGACACAATAACAAGAAATAATAAACGGGTCAGGTTAGTATTGAGGTAATTCTTACACGAATCTGAGATGACATGACATGAACACAACCCAACACGACACGATACCTACCCCTAAGTAAGATGTATTTTTTCTACCCAAGAATAAAGGTGGTCATGGTATGGGGCAAACTGTTGGAACTTGATAAAAAAAAGTGTTACTTGGTAAGTAGTTATGGAGATTTTCTATTCAGAGCAATGCTTTACGTGTGTTATCATTAAAAGTATGCAACTCAAGATAATGAGTGGGATTCCCACATAAGAAATTCTCGATACTCATGAAAATCCATCCCTCAGGGTATCCATAGATTCTATCATTTAATTTGTTTTGTTGTAGGAAATAAAGAGCATGTTCATTTTTGGAAGGGTGTTTGGACAGGTGATGTCTCATTTAATGATTCATTTCCTCATGTCTTTCCTTTCTTAAGTTCATAATGTTTCCATTGCTTTCATGATTTCTTCTTTTATTGTCCCAGTTGAAATGTATAGTATGAGAATTAGGTTTAGGGAAAGAGAGAAGAAAAGAAAAAGAAAAGAGAATAAAAAGAATAGTTTTAGGTTATCTAACTAACCTTTACATTGTTACATCCTATTTATATTAAAATAATAAAAGACACAAATGATAAGATTACTCTACGCAATCAATAACCTTTTTGCGTACATGAGTACCCAACAAAAAAAAAAAAAAAACACATTATAAGCCCAAGGAGATAACTTATCTTGATTGATTAGCCAAAACAACAGTCAACATATAATTAATCAAAAGGGTAAATTACACTTTGCACCAAATCTAATTTTGGTCTCTACACATGAAATTGTAATATTTAACTCCTTGCACTTCTGATCAAATCCCAGTTTGGTCTCTACACATGAAATCGTAACTGTCAACCCCTTACACTTCTAGTCAAATCCCACTTTGATCCATATACAAGTGTCAATGATCCCCTTCTATTACTCTATTATTTAAATCTTTAACAAAATCCAGTCATATGACAAGAATATGACTATGGAATGAAAGTAAGAGCGAAAAATCATCTTCATTTCCCACAAATACACACTTTGTCTCATGAGATAAGCACATGAGAGTTATATAATTCAATATATATACATATGTTCACATGCTGATTGGAACAAAGATGTAAGAAAATAGAGCTTTTGAAATCAAAAAAGACAGCAGAAAAATCAAAAAGAAAGGAAGAGAAATAAATAAAAGACTGTGTTAATGTGAAAAATAGAGTTTCATGATTCCAATTTATGCAAAACCTAATTCATTTCCTTAATCATTCATAATCTGCATTTTGTTTTAGCTTAATACAATCATAATTTGATGTAAATTTTGGGATGAAATGTGTGTAGGCGAGAAATGATGGTGATTTTTCTCTTTTGACCTCATTTTGTAGTCATATGCTTGTCACATTACTGAATTATGTTAAATACTTATACGGTGGAATAACAAAAATGGGATATTGATACTTGATCAAAAGTGCAGGAGAATGATTGTCACAATTTCATGTGTAGGGGCCAAAGTGGAATTTGGTGCAAAGTGCAGAGGTGCAAAGCATAATTTACCCTTAATCAAATAACAAGCACTGAGCAAGCATCACCCCAAAAAAGTACTACATATTAAACATCAAAATGCAAGCAACATCAAACAAATGTCGATATTTTCTCTTAACAACACCGTTTTGCTGAGAGGTATGAGCACAAATAGTTTCATGAATGATGCCATAGTCATCACAAAAATTAGTAAAAACAAATTATATGTATTAGAAGACATTATCAAACAAAAAAACTTCAGTGCAATTCCATATTGAGTAAAAGTTTCGTTATAAAATAGATAATAAAATAGAGAAATAATATCTGGTCACTCAAATTGCTATTTATTAAAATTAACCATGTTATCCAAGAATAATTATCAAAAAATAAATAAATAATTAACATTAGAAGTACAATGAAGACCCAATATGTCTATGTGGACTACAACAAAGAACTCAAAGCAGTAAACTTATTATTACATGGAAGATAGTGAAGGAAATGAAGGCAAGAAGGAAAGAAACAAAGCTTGACCATACGTGTTAGTTCTAAAAGCGTAATGAACATAAGAATAAGAGCAATGAGGAGCATGGTAAAGATTAACCGAGTAAACTAGAAATCATGGCACAAGATATGCTAAATGGATATACATAATCTTCAACTTAAGGGAAATTCTTATCATGTTTCTAAGAATGTAAATCACATTTATATGTTAAAGAATAACAACATTTAAGTAACTAAATAGTAAAAACAGTGGGCAAAATCATAGTTTTCATGGCATAAAAATTCAAGGGTAAACTACCAATAGGTCTTAATAGTTGGACTTAATTTCTATTAAGTCCTAATTAAAAATAAGTCATAATAAAATCATTGCTAAAAATAATTTTTTTGTGATGATTTTTTGTATATGTCGCTAAAAATTGACAATTAGTATCTTTTTTTTGTCATGATTTTTATAAATAGGTAAATTACACTGACATCTCCTGAGGTTTATATTTATTATAGTTCTCCTCCTCACATTTGGGAAATTACACTGACCCCCTTGTCAGTGTAATTATTTGACGGTGTTAACTTTTAAGTTAAAATGTCATATTTACCCTCAACCTTTACATATACTTTAAAGGGTAAATTACATTGACACCCCCTGAGGTTTCAATTTAATGCGGATTCCCTCCTGACATTTAAAAAAAACTAATTTAATAAAAATAAATATGTAATTACATAAAATGATAACTATTTTTAAAAATGATAAAAATTCTATAAAAATGATAAAAAATTTTAAAAAAATTTCTAAAAATCAAACCATACATAGCCTAAGAATATTTTGATAAGTCATTTCTTACGTTGGTAACTTATTTAATTATTTGTTAATTTTACGACATTTTTACCATCTGAGACCTATTTGGTAACCATTTCGTTTTCAGTTTTTAATTTATATTTATAAAAATTTTAAAAACTGTCATAAAAACTTGTTTGATAATTTTTTTGGTTTATAAATGGTTGTCTTGGTTTGTGAATTTGAGCAAAAAAACGTAAATTCAAAAAATGAGTTTATGTTAGTTTTTAAATAGAAATTTAAAATTTTGATTAACAAAATTTTTTTCAAATAATTTTTTTTTCCAATTAATTTTTTTTTCAATGATTTTTTTTTTTTTTTTTTCAACTAATACTAATCAAGGGGGCAATTGGTAATGTTACTTTAAACCTTGGAGAGGGGATTGTAATGTCTAAAATGTGAGGGGTGTCAATGTAATTTACCCAGTGAGGGAAAAATTGGTATTTAAAAAAAATTAAATTGCTGACATCAGCAAAATCTGTTAGTTAATGAAACTTTAAACCTCAGGGAGGGGGATGTAATTTCCAAAAGGTGAGGAGAGAACTGTAATAAACATAAAACCTTAGGAGGTGTCAATGTAATTTACCTTTTATAAATTGTTGCTGAAACTTACAATAAGTGACGTTTTTCTGTGACAAATTTTTCAAATTGTTGTTGAAAGTTGAAAATTAATGACATTTTTTGTGACA
Organism: Camellia granthamiana; assembly: GCA_036172215.1. NCBI lineage: Eukaryota > Viridiplantae > Streptophyta > Magnoliopsida > Ericales > Theaceae > Camellia > Camellia granthamiana. The sequence continues at coordinate 31,729,882 of CM069904.1, read as the reverse complement.
ATTTTTTTATACAGTCGCTAAAACTTATAATTAGTGATATTTTTTGTGACAAAATTTTCAAACTATCGCTGAAACTAAACAATTAACGATTTTTTTAAATAGCGTTTGATAAAAAACGCCATTAATTCTCATAGGATCTATTAGATAATAAGTCCACCTAGTAGGACCTACACATAAGTCCCTCTAAATTCAATGGATTAAAAAGAGTTAGACAAATGGCTTTGCTTGTTGGCGGGAGTGGGATGTAAATCACTAGTTATGATTCACAAAGAGAGGACTAAAAACTAAACCAAACATACTTTAATTTGCTCAAATAAATTTTTGAAATACAAAGAAAGCATACAATACAAACTTCTCATACTCTTTTATTTTCTTCTCACTCCCACACATTGATCAATCTAATACACAACCTATTTATAGATTATATTTGACAATATGAAAACCAATCTCTAAATTATGACACCAACTTTTTGTCTTCCACTTTGTGAGTTGTCAATCCTTTTCCTTTTGCTTTCCAACATGTTGATTCTTGCTTTAGGCAGGTTGATGGAAGAATGGGTTAGCATTGATGAAGATAATGTTAAGCTTATCTTTCAACATCCCCCCTTAAGCTTAACTCTCCATGATGCTTCATTCCAAGCATCAGCTTCATTCTGGTGAACACATTATTTTTCAATGGCTTTGTGAAAATATCTGCAAGCTAATCTTGAGACTTGCAATAGAATAACTCCACATCCTTATATTTCACATGCTCTCGGATGAAATGATATCAAGTGTCAATATGCTCCTTTCATGATAAACTGGGTTCTTTGCTAATGCAATTGCTAAGCGATTATCAACATAGATCTCAGTAGGGTTTTCTTGTGGAAATTCTAAATACTTCAGCACATTTCTTAACCAAATTGCATGGCACACAACTAAGTTGGCTGCAACATACTCAGCTTCGCAAGTTGACAGTGTCACAATAGCTTGCTTCTTGGACGACCATGTGAACGCTATATCTCCTGAAAAATCTAGAAATCTCCTAGATATTGATTTGTGATTATGTATTAAATAGAAATCTCAATCAAATAATCAAAGACAAATCAACACAAAGATTTAATATGAAAAGACCACAATTGGAGCACTTCCAATTGTGATAAAAAAAACCATGGGCAAAAGCCACAAAACAATCCACTAAGAAAACATAAAGGAATTATACAAGTACACTCTCAATTACCTAACGAAGCCACTCCCGAATCAAACCGACCCAATGTGCCTCTTCCAGTCCCATCTTCACCTCGAAATTGTCTTGCCCAATGTTGAATCCATAACGCCGATGTTGAATCACAACGATGAGCCACTCCAGAATCCACCAAAGCTTCAGGCCCGAATTTCATGGAATCCACCAAAGAACAGCACTCTCTTTTATATTGAACGAAACAAACAATCCTTTGATGTATACTTTTCAAACCAGATTTAAACTCAAACAAAACATCAAAGAAACTAGCAAAGAAGTTCCAGATATAAACCCTAATATCCAAGAAGAAGATCTGGAAGTCGTACCCTAAAGTATGACTAAATCGCACCTTTTATAGCAAACTGTTCCGTAATCTCCGCTCAAGTGCAAGAATGGCCGCTCGAGCACAGGAAGTTCCACTTGAGCGCAAAAACACAATTTCTAGTACTTTTGCAGATAGTTCAAATTTCTAGAACCAAAGATTCTCCACTCGAATGCACAAATAGCTACTCAAGTCAGCGAAGTGGCAAACATGAAAGAATTAACACCACAAACTTCTTTCGCATCTAAAACTCATAGCCTCACTGAAATAAAAGAACGAATAATATTACAACTGAAAAGAGTTTTGTCAAATGGGATTGCCAAGAATAAAAACCTAACATCTCCCATAAAGAAAGTAAATCCAGTAGTACTCTTTCGTTCATCTAAGTCACGTCCCAGTTGCTATTTGAATAGCCAACAAGACTGAAATTATCTGTTGGTTTATAGAATAAACCATCATCGATTGTACTTTTGTAGGGAAGAATCCTCTTTGTTGCATAAATGTGTGACTAATCCAGTGTTTCCATAAATCTGCTGATTAGTCCTACTCCATAGAGTATGTTTGGCCTGGTGCAAGTAAGATAACGAAGGCTTCCAACTAAGCTATTGAAATAAGTTGGATCCACATCACCAGCCTTCGTACCTTTTCTGAGTTCCACTCCACTGTCTATAGGAGTGTTTACTGGATTGCAATTCTTCATTCCATATCTCTTGAGAATTTTCTTGGCGTCCCATTTTCTTTTTGCATCACTTCAATACCGAGAAAGTGAGCTATCAATCCAATATATGTTATTTCAAATTCTTGGACCATGCTTCTCTTCAATTCTTTGAACATGGCTGGATTGTTGCCGGGAAAAATTAAATCATCAACATAAAACAAGCAAGCAACATGTTTCCATCAGCTTCCTTCTTTAAATATAGCTGTGGCTCACCTTTTTCGCGCCCCCTTTCGGAAGGTTTGAAAGAAAGCCCCACAGTTCGGACTCCCGTGGTTCTGAATCTAATCTCACAAGTGCAATGTAAAACTGATAGACACCAAAGAGTCCAAATCCGGCAGATCTTTTTGGAAAATTGATTTTAGGATCAAAAATGCAAAAAATGGACTGCTTCGCCAAATAAAGAGTCGCCACCTAAATATTTTATCTTTTGAAAAAATTTAGGAAACCTTGACTCGTGCTGAAGGCCATGTGTCCGTCGTCACCAAAGTTGCCTCGGCTCGGGAACTTAGGTACGAGAGGGAAAGGTCATAAATTGAGCACCCCTACTAGCTCGATCGAAGATCGGCCTCTATTAATCATGATATGATATTTTATAAACATTATGTATTCTTATTCTGGTTATTAAACTAGCTTTACTATGTGATGCGCACAAGTAAGTATAGACTAGTTTGCTCAATTTGGAACAATTCAACTCATGTTTATTTGCGAAAATGGTTTGAATTTGCCACCTCAATTGGGCTTAAAGTTTACGGATTTACCACCAAACATAATGGGCTTAAAACATGATTTGCCACTCAACAAAGTGGGCTTAAAACTTACATTCGTTGAATTGTTCCAATTCAAACAACAAGCCTTCATCCATAGGCATTCAAGCAGTTTAGCATTTAAGCACATAGCCTCATGGTAAGCATGCTAATCATGGCATCATTTACACTTATGCAAGTATGATAAAGTATAAAAACTCACCGAATACTCCAAGCCAAAACAGAAACTAGTTAGAAAGATGCATGATCCTAACTATGTTAAGTGTCTAATGCAACACATGCAATATACAATTAATAGGCTCGACTACTAATATGGCATATGGATCGATTTGAACAACATGCGATTAAACACGTATTCAAAGAATTATTGAAATAACAATGCAGTTTGAATGATGTGCCGAGCCTTGGTGTATGCAAGACAAATGAATGGATGCAAGCATGCGATATGCTAATTAAAACATGTCCCTAATCTAACCATCAAAAGCGATTAAATAAAAGGGAGAAAGATGTGGGGTTGGAAGACACACAAATGCATGCTCACTTATTACAACATTACACCCTCGCTAAGGAGGGTCCGAATGAATAAGAGCTAACCAACTAGCTACACTAATTAAGCTAACTAATTATTAAAAAACTCGAATAAATTAACTATTCTGGTTAACTAATTACAAAATGAAATTGAACAACTAGTTAAACTAACTAATTATTTATAACTCTTAATTAGCTACAACTAATTAATTACAACACGTATTTGAGCTAGATATTTAAACGTTAAATAAGCTTGAAAATGCAAGGGAGGCTCATGCACGTGCTTGGTTTCCACCCGAAAAGCCGCTGCAAGCCTCTGTTTGCACATTTGATCACTAAAAATTTTGCCCACTTCCAGAACACCACTGCTCCACCTTACCAACTCACTGTAAATTTCACTGATGGCTGACAAAGGGCCGATCAGCTACCAATGGTGGCTGGTTGGCTACTGGTGGTGGTCGGTCGGCCACTGGTGGTGGCTGTCGGCCATTACTGTCCTGAACTTCCTTCTGCAACAGAGAGCAAAACAGTGTATTTCTCAAGGGTTATTTGCACACTTTGCCTCTCCTTTTCAAGGGGAAATCAAAGGAGGGACAAAATTTGGTTCATAAACCATCAATCAAGCAATTTCATTGCATGATGGCTTGTGAAACCAATTGTGCAAGTTCAATAAATGCAAAATGAGACCAAAATGTCGATCACCCTACCATGCATCATCAAGGGTAATAGACACTTAGGAAAGTGGCACATTTCATCACTTTTGAGTATGAAATGTCCCATTTTCCTTGTGTTCAAATTAACGTCCGATTTGAACGCATGCAATGCAACACAAAGAGATGCTTATCTTACCACTTTTACTTGCCAATTTTGTTTACACATTTTAATTACCAAACCATCCTTTAATCAATTGTCCATTGGTGAGTTCAAGTCCTCTAAATGTAAAGAAGGCTTAAACCAAAGGTTGTTTTAGGCATGAAAAAGACCTCATGCCATTGGTAATGAACCCCAAAAGGGATTAAACCATTAAGTACAAACACCTTAATTTCATGCTTTAAACAAACAAATTGTTTGAACCACTTTCAAAGCAAAAATAAAATCAAGGAGGGAGGTTGCAGAGATGATTAAGTGCTGGAAATGAGTGATAAAAGTACTAAAACATGCAACCAAATCAAACCAATGGTGGCTAAAGCCTTAAAATATTAAGCTAGTGAAGGAACTTACAAATAGCAAAAACAGAGCTAAAACAAGTCAAAACAGAGTGTAAAACATGATGGACCTGAGCCACAAAAAACTAAAACATTAAGCTAATACATGGTGCTAACTAGGCATGCAAACAATACACAAGGAGGGGAGGCTAACCTCTCCAATTTTAGACTTCAAAATGAGTTTTTTGCCAAAGAAAAACCTCTGAAATTCAGTGGTTAAAAGGCCCAAAAAAGTTGGTTTGAAAGTGATAAATAAAGGCACAAAAACTTGACAAACTAAGAAGCAAGAAAGGTGAACCACCTCCTAACTAAAAAAGGGCTCAAACCACCACTTTTAAGCCACAAAAACAGAACTTTTTACAGTTTAAAACCAGACCCAAAATGGTAAGAAAAGATGGCAAAACAAGTATATTGAAACGAAGTAAACAAGGCAAGTGTTATACCTTTGAAGCAAAGCTCAAGTTTAGGCACCAAACCAAGCCAAAACCACTTGCTAGAGCTCAAAGAGGGTCTCAAATAAGCTCAGCCCAAAGAGGAGCAACTTTGATTAAGATAGTGTATGTAAAAGTGTAGAGAAAACAAACAACTAAGAACAAAATTGCAAGAGAAAGAGAGAGAGAGAGAGAGGGAGAGAGAAATCTAGAGAGAGAGTGAGATTGTTGTTCCAAAATTTCTAACCCTCTACAATGGGGGAGGAACCCTCATATATATAGAAAAACAAGCCTTGAGCTTAGAAACATCCCATTATACACGTGTAGGCAGATGCAGCTCATTGTGCCAACAGTTGTCACAGCTGTCAACAAATATCTGGAAAAAGACACTGGTGGCCGACTGGCCACACCACTGGCCAACAACCATGAGCCATGGCCGACAGCCTATGGTGGTGGCTGACAGGTCACCTTAAGGTCCAGGCTTGAAACAACAAGGTTTTGGTCCAAAACAAAGCACAAAAAGAACGAGCTTCAAAGGCTCAAGGACAGGGTGTTCCACCAAGGACTTCGGGGCACTCAAAGTGAACAAATGCAATTGTAATCATCGAGTACATAAGTGATGACGTCTAAGTCTTGAGGTCAGTCAAAAATGGGGTGTCTACAATAGCACATGCTCATATGGGCATTTTTCAAACTCATTGTCATGGAAATACTGGTCAATTCTAGTATTCCATGCACACGAAGCTTGCTTCAATCCATACAAGGCCTTCTTAAGCCTATACATCTTGTTTTCTTGATCTTTCCTCACATATCTAGGTGGCTGGCCCACATAGATTTCTTCTTCAAGAAATCCATTTAGAAATGCTAACTTGACATCCAGTTGGTAAATCTTCCAACTCTTCTATACTGCTAATGATATTAACAACCTAATAGTTTCTAGTTTGGCAACAGGGGCAAAGACTTCTACATAGTCAATTCCTTCTTTCTGCTTGTACCCTTTTGCAACAAGTCTTGCCTTGCATCTTTGCACTTCTCATTGAGCATTTCTTTTTGTCTTATAGACCCATTTCACTCCAATACTTTTGCTATCCTTCGAGAGAGTAGTTAACTCCCAAATCTTGTTCTTCTCAATGGACTTGATTTTTTCATCCATCGCTATCTCTTCCATTTATCTTCATTGTTAGCTTCCTCAAAGCTAACTAGATCACTGCTCATCAATAGATAGAATAGATTGGTATCTTCATCCATCCTTTCTGTATTTTCATACAGATCTTGTAGATTGCGAGTCCTTTTGGGCCTCATGTTTGAAATTTCTCATTTTATTAGTGAGTGAACTTCATTCCTCTATGGTGAGGGGAAATCTCGAGGAGATATCCGATGCCTTCTTGGTGATGGTAGCTCCCTAGCCACTTCTCTTTATTGATCTAGCTCCACTTCTTCAATTGTCAATTGGGTGAAGCACCAATAAATCCTAAATTGTGATCTTGTAAATTGTTCAGTCCTCTCTTTTTTCTTATGAATCCAAAGGTTCCATTAAAGAGGAAATTACACAAAAATGTAGTCACTTACACATTTGGATTTAATTTTTGAGGGATAAAAGTGGATTTCTCCTAATGTGAAATTACACATTTGGGCAATCCACAGTACGAAAGTTTTGGATTTTTCCTCCTTCTGGAACAAATCCCATATTACGAATAAGAACGTAGCACAAAGTAATGGGAAACACTTTGGTGCCTGGTGATGGCAAATTAGGACCCAACTAGGAGGGACCATATAAAGTGGTGGGATTAACAGGAAAAAGAGCTTACCACTTAGAAGATGTAGAGATCTGAGCTATCCCAGGCCATGGAATAAGGCCAATCTCAAGATATTTTATTTTTAGCAATTGTAATCTTCCTATCTTTTTGTTTGGTATTTAATAAAACAAGTAAACAGTTTTTTCTAAAAAAATTTCAATACTTGTATTTATTTCGATTTGTATATAAAAAATCTTTGCACAACTGGGGGCAAAGTGGATTGGCAAGTTTGACCAACTCTTTGCAAATCTTTGACCAATATGATTATCTCGGCCAAAGTAAGTTGGCAGGTTTGACCAAATTTTTTGACTCCTTTGACCGGGATAGATATCTCGGCCAAAATAGGTTGGCAGGTTTGACCAATGAACTTTCTGGAAAACTTTAACCGAGATGGTTGTCTTAGCCAAAGTAGGTTTGAAGGTTTAACCAACTATTTGCACTCTTTGACCGAGATGGTTATCTCGGCCAAAGAAGGTTGGTAGGTTTGACCAACTTTTTGCACTCTTTAACTGAGATGGTTATCTCGGCCAAAGAAGGTTGGCCGGCTTAGCCAACTTTTTGCACTCATTGACCGATGTGGTTGCCTCGACCAAGGAAGGTAGGTAAGTTTGACCAATTTTTTGAACTCTTTGACCGAGAAGGTTATCTCGGCCAAAGTAGGTTGGTAGGAGTTGATTTCTTTGACCAAGATGGTTATCTTAGCCAAAGTAGGTTGGTAAGACCATATGTGGCCGAGCTAGTTAGCCCATCAAAGCATGCATTTAAAGTTGTATGGAATATTTGAAAAGAAACACAAAGAACGTGCAAATAATAGGAAATTTTTCATTGATAAAAGAATGATTATAAAAGGAGAGGCAGATAGCTTAGCTACATGGCAAAAGTAAAAAGAAAAAGAAAAAGAAAAACTACAAAAATGGAAAATGCAAGAGCAACTTCATGATGGTCACGCAAACAAGTCATCCATTTCGACATCTGCACCAGCACCAACTTCAACACTCACCAATTCGGCTCCAGCACCATCTTCTAATGTCAGATTTGTGAGGCCTTCTTTGATGACCAGGTTTGGATCGATCTGACTTGGCACTTCCTACTAAACATGCAATGAGCTTTGTCGACCAAGGTCACTGGTCGACGAAGGAGTACTGTTCGATGCTGGGCTCTCCTCATCCACCTCCAAAAATTTCTGTTGAATAGCATTGGCATACACTGCCATGTGGCTCGGTATGAAGTGTGGAGGTGGATTTAGGAAAACTTTAGAGTCAGGAGCTTGGCTGAGCTTCTCCGCCATGGCTTTCCAACCGCACTTGAAGAAGATGTCTTTGGTGGCTTCGCACTGTTAGACATAAGTTTCCTTGCCTTCTTTGAAACCGCGATCCTCAGCGTCATCCATTTTCTTCTCCAATGCCTTGATTTCGGCATCCTTTTTCTTCTCTAATTTAGCGAGCTCACGGAGATAACGGTCCTTCTTTTTGGCCAAGGCCTTTTGTTTGTTTGCTTCAGCCATGTGGAGCAACTCGACTAGTTGATCTTAGTCGGCGCTCAACTCGGCCAACTTTTTCCTGAGCTCTTTTAGCTTGGCGTCCTTGGCCTCGCTATCAGTAATAGCCACTCTAGCGGTCTTCCTCAATTCTAGGACATGTTGGTGGGCAACGTGGTTCTTCTGTACAGCTTGTAATTCACGTATAACGTTTAGGCTAACCGAGCAAAAAATAGAGAAAAAAAAATGTAGAGTCTAGGCTTACCAGAACCAGCAACTTGGTGGCTGACCGAATTGCTTTTAGCTTGGTCAGTTATTCGTGCTATTCCATGTCGGCTAGCAAGAAAAGGCTCTTGGCCAAATTGAAGGCCAATTGGTGGTCCTTCTCAGCGCACACAGAATTGGTCGTGGTCACAACGCGACCCTTAAAAGAAACGATCGGTGCCCACACTGGGGGGGGGAAGGTTATTACAGCCAGAGAGGTGGCCTCCTTGGAATTGTTCGGTATTGGATAGCACGACTTCTGGATGTTCGGTCGCCTCCTCGTCCACCAAACGCTGTTTCTAGGTAGACAAAGTGCGGGCCCTCTTGTTGGGTCAAGATGTTGATGCCCTTGCTGTGGAAAGGGTAACAACAGTTTTGCGCGGTTGATCGACTGGCCGTTGCTCGGTCTGGACCTCGACAGCGGAAGCAGGAGCTTGCTCAGTGATTAGAGCGCACATGGCGGTCTTCTTTGCCATCTCATGCTCCTCGGTGAGAGAGATGAGGTTGATTTGTGGGATGTTGGGGTCTGGCTCAGGCGAAGACTCTAAAAGAAAATCTGTAACCTTGCTATTCCACTTACCGCTGTATCTATGATGACCCCCACCATGTATAATAATTGGCATTTAATTAATTAAGAGGATTTGGATTTTAATTAATCGTTATTTTGATTTAATTTGGGATTTATGGGAATTATTCAGTTTGATTCGTATATGATTTGCTTAAGGATTTATTTTGAAATTAGAAATTAAGAACCTAAATGGCTCAAGAAGGTGAAATTGACGAGTTGAACCAATTTAATTTCGAGTATCGAACAATATGAGAATTTAAATAAATATTCAATTTAGTTTAGTAAAACTGAGATTTGATTAATTGGGTCCAAGTTGGGATTAATTAAGTTATGAGGTGGTGATGAGTAAGGGTGTGCGCAGTGCGGTTCGGGCCGTTTGAGAGTAAAATTACAAACTGAATAGTGGGTTAGCGGATTGATAAATTGTGGTGTGGATGGTTTTTGGTGAAATGGCGGATTGAAAAATATTCTAACTAATTATCATACATTTATATAATATATAACACTAATTTGTATAATATTTTTTAGATAAATAACACAAAGTAATTTTACATAATATATTTCATATATATAACCACTAATTTGTAATAAATTTTATATCTTAAATCTCTCTCGCACTCATTTATACGTTGATATTTCATTGGAAGTTAAATAATATATATGTATTAACTATAGCTGAGTGGAGCGGTTTGGTTGGCGGATTATAAATTTTAAAGTTTAAACTATAGTTAGCGGTTAGAGTGGGGCGGATTAATGCAGATCGGTGCGGTTTTAGAGAATTGGGCAGTATTTTGCACAACCCTAGTGATGAGGGTTGGGAACTATAATTATTATGAATTAAGTTGACTAATGAGATGTTCAATTTGAATATGTAATTTATTGACGGAAATTTTGAGTTTGATATGAAATTGAAAGCCTTAAAGATTTGGGAAACCAAAATTGATGATGGTAATAAGTTTAATTTGATATTTGGAGCATTTTGGGAGTTTGATTAAAAATCTAATTTAGATTGATAAATTTAAATATAATTAATTGGGTTTTAATGGAAGTCAAATTAGACTTATGATGTAGTCACCTCTTGAATTTGGAAAGTAAATATGTACCACACCACAAGTATTTTTACGTGACACGATCGAATACTTACTTTAATTTCATTACCTTACATTTGATTAGAAGTAGAGATTATATTTAATAAAGAACTTAATGTCAAGTGCGAATAAAAGACTTTAAGAAAGAATACCAATAATGAAGAACTTAGGAATGCTTTTACTTGGAAAAGGAGCTTTGGTGTAGAATTTTGGGAGAACATTTTAGAGTTAAGAGACAACTTTGAACTTGAATATTGAATATCTAAAAATCTTAGAAACATTAATTAAAGAGCTTAATGATTTAGGTCTAACAAGTAAAGCATTTCCATACAATGTATTAAAACTCAACTAGGATTAGCAATAATTAAGTGGTATTAATTAAACCTAATTGAGATTTATTAAGTTAATAATGATTAGAGACTAACGTTGATTAATTAGAACTAAACTTGATTAACTAAGCTAATGATGGAGATTAAGGAATTGGTGAAGCACATAGGTGAAGCATACACCTCAAGGGCATGGATTTACCTAAGGGAGACACACGTCTCCATGCCAAATAAAAAAAAAATCGAAAAAAAATAAATAAAAATGAAAAATCTTCTGGAAATTGTTAGGTAATTGTTAGAAGAAAGAGATGAGATAGAAGAAAAGGAGAAGACAAAGAAGGAGAACAAGAAGATGAACAAAGGAGCTTCAATTCTTGGACCAAAAATTGAGTAAAAATCATCACAAGGTAAGGATTTCTACCCTTTTTCACATAATATAAATATTAGTCAACAAGAAAATGATTTAGGATAGGTTCTTGATAGATTAAAAGAAAAGATATGAAGAAAAGACCAAAAGAAGCTAGGTTAAGAAGAAATTGTGAGAATTCAACTAATTGCCTGAATAAATCAAAGGGTTTTGTGTAGAATCTTTCAAATAAGTATCGTACAATATTTTTATATACTTTGCATCATGTTCAGATACCTTGAATTGAAAAAATAGGAAAGAACGAAAGAAAGATAAGAAAAGATTAAGCTAGGGAAGAAATGGTTTAGAAATTGTTAAGAAAAAGTGAGTGACCTTCATTAATTTGATCATATCTCTTTTTATACTTGGAATTTGGATGTGAGACGACCACTATTAAAAGAACGTCAAGGTTTGATGGTAGATCTTCATCTTTTGACCTTCCAGTCTCCTTTTGCTTGAGACATAACCAGGTTCGAGTCCCCAATGACGTCCAACCTTTTTGCCCCTAGTTCTAGGGCGGCTTCCAAACCAGCGATACACGCTTCGTATTCTGCTTTGTTGTTAGATACTTTGAACCGGAGTTTGAAGGCTAAGGGTATATGGGAATTGTTGGGTGCTATCAGCAACGTCCCTATCCCATAACCGTACTGGTTAGACGCTCCATCAAAGTACATTGTCCAGGTTTCTTCCTCGACTTGCAGAATAGCCTCATTTGGGAATAGGTATTCTACTATTTCATCCCCTTCCACTGGGTGATCTGCTAGGAACTCAACTACCGCTCTCCCCTTAACAGACTTACGAGTCACATATTTCAAATCAAATTTGGAGAGAAGAAGTAACCAACGAGCTAGCCTACCCGTAAACGCTGGTTTCTCGAAGAGATATTTGATAGGATCTAATCTCGAAACCAGAATTACGGAGTGAGCTAACAGGTAGTGCATCAACTTCCTGGTAGCCCATACCAAGGCTAAGCAAGCCTTCTCCAACGGGGTGTAACGAGTCTCATAGTCCAGCATTTTTTTACTCAGATAATAGATAGCTTTTTCCACCCTATCCTCAGATTCTTAAGCAAGCATGCATCCCATCGTTGTGTCGGTTACTGACAAATACAGAATCAACAGTTTCCCCGGCTCTGGCGGCGACAACACAGGTGGATTCTGAAGGTACTGCTTGATCTGCTCAAAAGCAAATTGACATCGGTCATCCCATTGGAATTTCTTTCCTTTCTTCAGGAGACCAAATAATGGTTCACAAGTCAAGGTTAATTTTGAAATAAACCATCTTATGAATTGCACTTTACCCAGAAAGCCTCGCACCTCCTTTTCAGTCCTTGGTGGTGGCATTTTAAGGATGGCCTTGATTTTGGAAGGATCTATCTCAATACCCCTCTATGTAATCAAGAATCCCAACATTTTCCATGCTGTCACGCCAAATGTACACTTTTGTGGATTCAGCCTCAATCGATATTCTCTGATCCGTTGGAAGAATTTCTTCAAGACAGTGTAGTGGCCCTCTCTTTCCTTGGACTTGACAATCATGTCGTCCACATACAACTCGACCTCTTTGTGGATCATATCATGTAGAATTGTGGTTGCAGCCCGTTGATAGGTAGCCCCAAACGGCATCACCCTGTAGCAGTAGGTTCCCTATGGCGTGGTGAAGGCAGTCTTCTCTTTATCCTCGGGTGCCATCAGTATCTGGTTATACCCGGAAAATCCATCCATGAAGAAGAACAATGCATGGCCTGCGGTGAAGTCCACCAATTCATCGATGTGCGGTAGAGGAAAGTCGTCCTTCAGATTGGCTCTGTTTAGATCTCTGAAATCCACACATACTTGAATTCTGCCATCTTTCTTCGGCACCAGAACAATGTTAGCCAACCAAGTCAATACTCAGATACTAGCAAAAACCCTGCGTCTATCTGCTTGGTGACCTCTTCCTTAATCTTCAAAGCCCAATCTAGGCGTATTCTCCGCAACTTCTGTTTGAGAGGTTGGGCCTCGGGGTCAAGAGGGATCCGATGCTTTACAATCTCAGGATCGATTCCAGGCATGTCTTCATAGGACCACACAAAAACATCTTTGAAATCTTTTAATAAAGCGACTAAGTGCTCACGCTCCTCCGAAGACAACATGGACCCGATCTGGACCAAACGCGGATCCTTCTCAGTACCCACATTAATTGTAATGATTTCATCAACAAGGGGTTTTACAAACCTCTCCTCCTCTGGATCAATCAAATGTTTCAAAACCAGAGGAATACCTTCCTCGTCGTTTTCAATAAAATTTTGAAAGTTATAGTCAATGCAATATACAAGTGGCAGAGAGAAGTACTCAGAAACTACAGTGGTATTCACATTCAAAAAATCCAGCTCATCCAATTCCTCGGTTACAACCGACTCAAAAGAAAAGGAAAAAGACGACCTGGACAAAACATCGGCATCCGGGTTATCAACCCCAAGAATACCGGACCCAGAGTCAGAGGAATTGGAATCTGATTCCGACTCCATAGACTCCGTAGAATCAGATTCCGGCTCACTACCTAACTCAGAACTACTAGACAGAAAACCCTCCTCCAGTTGCTAGTGCATCGGATGCATCCAGAATACCACTGGAAAGGTCCACACCTAATTGGTCTTCGATCATGGAAACGGTTAGGTCATCCCCCAAGCTCTCCGAGTTGATCTGAGGATCTGAAAGGAGACATGCCAATGCTGCTCCTATCTCAAGTTCATAGCTGTTGGACTCACTTTCTGTGCTTTGTTCAGCCTCAGCAGTTAATTCAGTCTGTTCCTCTATGGCTTCACCCTCTTGCAGCTGTAAGTCGAAGAAAATCTCAAAGCCAGGTAGACGCCGCTTCTCGGAGTTCAACCATGGCTCAGGAAAGCCGCAAAATAGGAAGTCTTCCCCTTTCTAAACAAAGCGGCTGTTTAGAGTTCCCTGAATTGGCCTATGCACAAGCTCATAGTGCTTCCCACTTTGCGTTGCTCTGGCTCTTCCAGTCATTTCTTTCCCTTTCCTTACCCAGTCCTCTTTGGTTAGTGTATAGCCCAAGCCAAAGGCATGAGGGTTATGTGGCACTTAGGCCAGTGCAGCAACGCCCTTCCGGCTGCTCTTTCCTAATCCTATCCCGAGTATATGCTGTAGCTTGTTCATGAGATACACTGATTGAGCACTGACATATAAGCCCTCATTAACAGCCAAGATATTTTGCACCACCCGGGCCTCAGCCAAAGTAAAACCAGGCAATAAAACATCCTCGTCGCCATGTACAATCTCCAGTACGGGTGTAGTAACCTCTGGCGGAGGACGTATAGATGAATTCCCGAACACAATGGCTACCCCCTTTCTAAGAGGGTACTTCAGCATTTGATGCAAGGTGGAAGAAACAGGTTTTACTTAGTGCAACTAGGGTCACCTAAGTAACAAGTTGAAAGTAGCCGGAACATCCAAGACATGAAACTCAATATCTTGTTGAGTCGGCCCAACTTGTACTCTGACTTGTACTGCTCCCATCACTTCTCTACCTGTGTTGTCGTAAGCTCGGATCACCTGGGCCGTTGGTACAAAATCCACTGGCTTCAAACCAATGACATAGGTTGTGTAAGATGAACAAACATTGATTGCAGACCCAGTGTCAACCAATACAACCAACACCCACTTCTCTCTACACTCAACTGAGATGTATAGCGGTTTGTTATGTGCAGAGCCTTCCGGCGGCAGTTCCTTGTCAAAAAAGGTTAAAGTTGGCACGATGCCTTCTGGGAAGATGAGTCCCACTAGCTGCTCTGGAGTTGTGTCGATAGACAATTTAGCTTTATCCATTGCTGACAATACAACTTACATGTGTACTCGCAAAGCCATAAGCAACCCCCAGATAGATATGTCTACTTGAATCTTCTTCAACTATTTCAGCACAGCCTCTTCCTCTAACAGTTTTTGCCTCTATTTTTCAGCCTCCATGTCCTTTTGAGATGCTTCAGGTTGGTCTAAGTGTGGGGGTTGAAGTACCGCCCGCTTCTAGTCATATGATCCACCTTCTCAAAGTACCAAGTGTCGTCTGGAAGGTCTTGACCCCAATCCTCGTCAGTGTGGACAAGATGCAGATCATCATCTTCCCACCATACTCCTCCGCAACCGACAAGCAATTGTCTGGTTCCGTTGTAATTACTCTTACATCACAATCATCCTCCACAGGGTGTTTGGCTTTTCCAGCTTTCTGACTATTCTCATCCATTTCTTGTTCAAACTGCTTCAGTGCGGCTTCTTGTTCCGTATCAGCAGTACTAACAATGCCCAATTCCTGAGCTAAATTCTTAATACCGGTGCTCTCCGACAATTTTCCCTTGTCCTCGGCCCTTTCGGCCCTTATAGCAGTTCCTGCTTCTGGCTCTTCCAGCTTTGGTTGAAGTCCCTCATCCACATCGGGTTCATCACTGAGTCACCCAGAGTTGTTTGTCGACCCGTTCAGATTGAACCAGTTAATATGCACATCTCCCGAATCTTACTCATCGAATACTTGCAGATTGTTGATGTCTTCCTCCAGGTCGGCTAGGTCATCGAATCCTTGGCTTGGGCCATCTTCCCAAATCACACTGACCTTCATTCCTATTGGAAACTCCACCTCTGGTTTGGCTTGATTGGTCGACACAATATAACGGCATGGGTTGTATTCCTCCTCAGATAAATCCACGGAGCCCTCAGGCATTGAACTGACATTCCTATTCTCTACCAAGGCTACCCTACCTTCTTCTACCACTATCACCACCACAGGCTTGGGTCGGGATGGGGACGCGTTCATCATGCACAAGTCTGTGCTTTCTAGGATAAACAACGCCGGCTTGGGTAGGTGGACAGGGGTGATATATATACTGGGGTCGTAAGGGACGGCTTGTGTTTGTATGAGGTTTATTTTCCAGGGCGGAGGGGGTTGGTTATGTGGTGGGAGAGGATTTGTAGTGACGTTGGGCTTTTCAGGAGGTGCTATCACCTTATTGTCAATGAGATCTTAAATCTCATGATGTAATCTAAAGCACCGATCAATATCATGACCATGCTGTTGGCGGAAAGCACAATATTTGGCCGGGTTGTGTTTAGGAGCGAGAGGATCGGGCAATGGTAATTGTTCTAACGGCTTCAGATGCCCTTTTCTGATCAGGACCCTCAGGGCTGCAGATAAGGACATATAGAGCGGTGTGAAGACCCTTTGGCCTCGAGCCTGATGGCTGGAGGTTTGTAAGGTTGGGTTGGATGTACCGGCAAAAGGATTGGCGGTCTTGGGTGTGGTAGTGACAGTATTCACATTTGAAGGCCTTGCAGCTACACTACCACTAGTAGTTGCATTGAAACTGCGTGTGAAAGCCCTCTTGGGCTGCTCCTTCTCACTGTCTATCAGCCCCAACTTTATTGCATCCTCAATTTACAGCCCTATTTCGTGGAACTCAGCAAAAGTAGACAAAGGCAAGATTATCATCTTCTGTAATAATCTTCCTTGCAAGTTACGGACCACCATTCTGATCTGGTCCTTTTCAAACGGCCAGATAGTCATCATAGAGGCCTTGGCCCTCCACCGTGTCACAAAATCCGAGAAGCCATCCTTCGGCTCCTAGCGAGTTACTCTGAGATCACGAGTAGTGACCTCGATCTGAGTATTGTAGGAGTACTGTGTTATGAAGGCCTCGGTCATTTCCTCCCAATTTCTCTTTATAGAGTCTTCAAGCTTAGCATACTAGATAGCCGCTATACCCAATAGGGTCCGGCCAAAGAGTGACAGCTTCTGTAGTCTGGTGAGACCCATAGGTCGTAGGATGTCAGAGAATAGCCGTAGATAGACCATAAGATCCCCGGAACCGTTAAACTGGTCTATATGCGGCATCTTGAATCTATCTAGCAACGCCACTGCCGAATCAGTATAGCCATCCCCTATGTCAAGGATCGAATTCACGCCTTGTGCCCGTTTAAAGAGCTTTTCCAGCTTGCTCACTTTCAGTGCAGTAGGGTCGACCTCGAATTCAAACGGCGTCTCTATCGGATAAACCTGTGCCTTGGAGGTTTGAGGTGGGATAGGATCCTCCTGAATGCTTGTATTTTCTTGGACATTGATTGTGACCTGGGGTGCCGGAATTCCCACTGGGGGTGCATGGGATGCTGAGGCTACTGTAGGTTGTGGCTTCTGTTGTTAAAGTATTTCTATTACCTCTACTTGGCAGGCTACAACCGCGGCTTGGCGGGCTGTGGTCTCAGCCTGTCGGGCAACATCTAGCTGTATATTCTCAATAGTCTGCTAGAGTTGGCGAAGCATATCTTCCATGTTAACTAGAGGACTTTGAACTATCAGAACTGACGAATACTCTCTGTCTAGAGTAGAAGTAGATGATTGGGCCTGACTGGGCACATGCGAGGTAAATGGTGACTGCTGAATTGGCGAATTCTGCCAAATCCTCCTCCGTTTAGTAACCGGTGAGAGTGAAACAAACACTGGTTGTCCCTTGACTAGATCCCAGATCTGCAAATCCTTCTAACTCAGGTCCAGAGTGTTTGGGGGGTAAGAAAATCGTCTGAAACAATAATGAAAGACTACCTTGCAAAAAGAAAATAAAGCAAAAAGAAACAAAAATCAAAAACCGCATAGCACCTCGGCTCAGACAGGAACAACACACAGTTACAATCATAAGCTGGAGAACTGTACTCAAACACTGATTTCTGCCCCAAAAACTGATACCCAGACTTGCAACTGATACATACATTCCTGCAGAGTTTCACTCCAAAAGCACATATCAAGCAAGTAAGAGCCAAAACACCCCTATGATGGGGTAGGGTTACCCTATCCTAATTTCAAACAATTCTTGCATTCGGCTGAGCAACCTGTCCTAGGTTAGAATAGTATCTACAGCTTCCGATATGCAACTAGGTCGATTGGTCAAAAAGGGTACCTCAGCAAGACTACCTAATATACCTCTCGCACCTAACACCGAGAAGTGAGAGGAGGATCAAATGGTACAGCGGTAGTCCAGATCCAAGGGTTGTGTTCCTATCGTGGTAGAGCCCGCAACCGGTCAGCCTTTTGGCAAGCTTTTCTAAGCAAGCCTCCGGCAAACCGCTCAAGAATAGCAGATGGGAAACACTGTGACTTAGGCGCACTGATGCAAATGCAAATGCAAAGAAACACATAAGTGTAAATAAAACAACATATCATGAGTTCGAGTCAAGTACTCTAAATCCCCAGCAGAGTCGCCAAAAACTGTGGACTCGCCTTTTTTCCGCGCCTCGCCTTTCAAAAAGGGTTGAAAAGAAGACCTCATAGTTCGAACTCCCACAGTTCTGAATCTAGTCTCACAAGTACAATGTGAAACTGATAAACACCAAAGAGTCCAAATCCAGCAAACCTTTTGGAAAATCGATTTTAAATCAAATAATGCCAAAATTGGACTATTTTGCCAGATACAGAGTTGCCACCTAAATATTTTATTTTGGAAAAATTTAGGAAACCCTGACTCGTGCCGAAGGCCACGTGTCCATCATAACCAAAGTTGCCTCAGCTCGGGAACTTAGGTACGATAGGGGATGGTCATAAAATAAACACCCCCGCTCGCTCGATCAAAGATCGGCCTCTACTAATCATGCTATGTGTTTTATAAACATTATGCATTCTTATTCCGGTTATTTAAGCTAGCTTTACTATATGACGCGCACAAACAAGTATAGACTAGTTTGCAAGACTTGGAACAATTCAACTCATGTTTGTTTGCGAAAATGGTTTGAATTTGCTACCATCAAGTGGGCTTAAAGATGCGGATTGGCCACCAAACATAGTGGGTTTAAAACATGATTTGCCACTCAACAAAGTGGGCTTTAAAACACACATCCATTGAATCGTTCCAATCCAAACAACAAGCCTTCATCCACAGGCATTCAAACAGTTTAGCATTTAAGCACATAGCCTCATGGCAAGCATGCGAAACATGGCAACATGGCAATCACACTCATGCAAATATGCTAAAGCATAAAAACTTAGTAAGTACTCCAAGTCAAAATAGAAACTAGTTAGAAAGATGCATGATCCTAACTATACAAGATGCCTAATGCAACACATGCGATAATGCAATTAATAGGCTCGGCTACTAATATGGCATATGGATCGATTTGAACAACATGCGATAAAACACGTATTAAGAGAAGATATAGAAATTGCAGTTTGAATGATACGCCAAGCCTCGGTGCATGCAATACAAATGGATGGATGCAAGCATGCGATATGCTAAGTGAAACATGTCCCTAATCTAACCATTGAAAGCGATTAAATAAAAGGGAGAAAGATGTAGGGTTGGAAGACATACACACACGCACGCACACTTATTACAACATTACGCCCTCACGAAGGAGGGTCCGAATGAATAAGCTAACTAACTAGCTATGCTGATTAAGCTAACCAATTACAACACTTGAAATGAATTAACTAACTATTCTAAGCTAATTAAATATTAGAAATTAAATTAATTAGCCAAACACTTAACTAACTAATTACAAAGCAATTAAGCTAATTAATTACAAGATGAAGTAATTAACTAACTACTCTACTTAAATAGTTACAACATGTATTTCAACTTTTGCTAATTAATCTAATTAGCTAATGGCGGGCAGCGAGGGAGGCCCATGCATGCTCGGTTTCCATTCAAAAAAGCCACCGCCTTGCCACTGAACGCCTATGTTTGCACATTTGAACATTGACAATGCCGCCAACTTCCAGAACACCTCTGCTCCACCTTATCAACAAACTGCACAAATTTTTTTGATGGCCAGTCGGCTACCAATGGTGGCTGTCGGCTACCAATGGTGGCTGTCAGCTACCATTGCTGGCCGGTCGGCTACTTCTGGTGGCTGGTCGACTACTGCTGGTGGCCAGTCGGCCACTTCTGTCCTGAACTTCCTCTTGCTGCAACAGAGAGCAAATAGAGGCAAAGCAGTGTATTCTCAAGGATTGTTTGTACTGTTACCCTTCTCATCATCAAACAAGCTCAAAGGAGTGTAACTCTTGGCCCTCAAACCATCAATCAAGCAATTTCCATGCATGATGGCTAAGGAACCAAGTTTGTACAAGTTTAATAAATGAAAAACAAGACTCAAAAAGACCACCACCCTATCATGCATGATCAAGGGAAATGGTAAGCAAGGAATGTGGCACATTTCATCACTTTTGAGTATGAAATGTCCCATTTTCCTTATGTTCGAATTAATGTCCGATTCGAACACATGCAATGCAACACGAAAGATGCTTATCTTGCCTCTTTTACTTGTCCAATTTTGTTTACTCATTTTAATTACCAAACCATTCATTAATCCCATTGTCCATTGGTGAATGTCCTCTAATGGAAAGGTGGCTCAAACCACAAGTAGCTTTAGGCATGAAAGAGGTGTTACACTATTGGTAATAAACCCCCTAAGGGAGTAAACCATTAGGTGTTGCATCTCTATTTCACACTTAAGCAAACAAGGGGTTTAAAACCACTTTCAAAGCAAACAAAAGAGTAAAGAATTGAGGGAGATTGTAGAGATTAAAGTGTTGAAATTAAGTACAAAACAACACTAAAACATGCTATTAACTCAAAACAAGGGTGATTAAAGCCCTAAAACACCAAGTTAGTAAAGGAAATTACACTACAACTATGCCATACAGAGCTCAAATGAATTAACCAACCAAAAATAGAGGCAAAACAGCCCTAAATATAGACTAAAACATGCTGGACTTAAGCCACAAAAAGCTAAAACAATAAGCTAATACATGAGGCTAACTAGGCATGCAAACAAGACACAAAGAGGGGAGGCTAACCCCTCTAATTTTGGACTTCAAAATGTTGTTTTTACCACTAAAAAACCTCTAAAATTCAATGGTTAAAAGGGCCAACAAAGTTGGTTTTAAAGCAATGAATAATAGCACAAAAGCTTAACAAACAAAGGAGCAAGAAGGGTAAACCACCCCTTAACTCAAAATGGCCTCAAATCAACACTTTTAGACTACAAAATAGAGTTTTTTACAGTTCAAAATCAGCTCAAAAATAGTTGAAAAAGATGGGAAAATAAGTATACAAAACAAACTTAAACAAGGTAAGTGTTATACCTTTGAAGCAAAGCACAAATTAGGCACAAAATCAAGCTCAAACCTCCTTCTAGACCTCAAACAAGACTCCAAGGAACCTCAGCTCAAAGATGGTCAAGTTTGATTAAGGGTTGGTATGCAAAAGTATAGAGAAACTAGGCAACCAAGCACAAAATATCAAGAGAGAGAGAGAAAGCTAGAGAGAGATATTTTTTTAGTCTAAAATTGCTAACCCTCTAAAATAGGGAAGGAACCCCCCTATATATAGAAAAACAAGTCTTGAGCTTAGGAACATCCTACCATACACGTGTATAGAGATGCAGCTCAGTATGCAATAGCTAGCACAGTTGTCAATAAATATCTGGAAAAAGAGACTAATGGCCGTCGGCCACCACTGGTAGCCGACAAGAACAAGTCCAGGCCGAGAGCCCAAGGGGCTGGCCGACAGGTCACCCGCTCTTCCAAACTTGAAACAACAAGCTTTTGGTCCAAAACAGTGCACAAAACAGATAAGGTTTCAAGGCTCAAAGGCAAGGTACTCCGCCGAGGACTTTGAGCACTCAAAATGAACACAAAAAAGCACAATCATCGAGTGCACAAGCGATAACGTCCGAGTCTTAAGGACGGTAAAAAATGGGGTGTCTACACATATCCTCTCAAATATCAGGTTTGAGGCATGTTTGTTCTCTTCTTATTCTTTTCTATTGGATGTCTTTATGTTGCATGAGCAGCTATGCGTTGCATTTTTTTGTATAGGATCATATGTGTTTGTTATTTTTTTTTTATTTGATGATAATTAGGATAGGAACTTATACTACTTGCTTGATGTACTCTTAGAAAGAAACTATGTCAAATCTCAAGCTAAAAGTGGTGTTATTGAAATTGTTTCTTTGTTTTACAAAGAGGCTTTGTTGGGGCTCATGTGAATGATGGTCTTCTAGAAATTTTTGGCCTAAAACAAGGATGGCTTGCTTCCTTTGTTTTTTCTGACCTTATTTTTGCTAAACACATTGCCCACGTACTACATGTTGAAATTTTCTTTCATTCAAGTAGGTTGCATATATACTAAACATGGCAGAAAATATATTAAGTTCTAAAAGAAAAAGAAAAGAGTAAGGAAGCAATCTCTGAAAACTTATTCTTCATCTTCTTCTTCCGGATCCTCAATATTGAACTGGCTATATTTATAAACTATGAATAAACTAGCAGGCATACTGAATAGTCTAAATTCCCAGATAACAAAAAAAAATTCATTATTTTTGGTGGTTTGTGGATGTTATATTCATATACATAGAAAATATAAATATGTAAAAACATATATTTCTTTGTTGTATCAATGGTGTATTCGTATCCTGATTTTTGGAAAAAAAAAAAACATATGCTTCTTAGGAGGAATATATACAACATTGAAAATTAAGGGAAATAATATTAAGAAACTGAAATTTCTATTAGTGTGTACTTTGAGTATTTATAGACTTTGTAGCAACTCTAAGAGCACCTCTAACACCTAATAGGCACATTTTGTGTAGGAAAAATATATAAAAGTGAATTCTGTATTTTGCCTAGTATGTATTTCAACAACACTTTTTTACTTCTGAGATTATGTTGTCTAGCCTTCAAGGTTGTCCACATGTAGCCAGCATAGAAGGATGAGGTAGAGACTCCAGTTTTGTGTTGAGGCTAGACAAAATGTCTAAAATGCTCTAAATATCTCTCTTGTTGGAGATGCTCTAACAAGCAATTTCTACTAAATTCAAGTGCTTGATGCCTAACTTTTTCTGTCTGTGGAATGTTGAAATAAAATGGGTAATTAATTAAAAAATATTTACTCCCCATCAAGCTGACACCATATTCTTATAGAGGTTGCAAAGCATGTACCAAGACTTTCGGTTATACTCAAAAAGCCTGACATGTTTCACATTTGTCTTCATTTGGGCTTAGAGTAGTTTGTTTCTCTATTGAAATTAGGTATTTCCTTTCATCTGATCGCGTCACCTTCTAGAGTTTAATGTGTCACCCACAATCCTGAAAGTTAGTATGCCACAATTTAACTACTGAACCAATAGCCCTCTATAATTGCCCCCAAAGAGTAACGAGGATATTCCCATGTAGTTGTGAACATCATTGTTAACAAAACTTTGTTATTACTACTCCACAACTATGATAGTCAAATTTTAATGAAGTCTATCAACATTTTGTAGGTTTCAGCAATACGATTTGAGCTTAGAGATGGAGAGTGGGAAGAAGCTTATTTGCAGATGGATGGGGAGCCATGGAAACAGCCAATGAACAAGGATTACTCTACATTTGTGGAAATTAAGAGAGTGCCATTTCAATCAATTATGGTCAATGGGGGAGTATTTTCAACACCTTCATCTAATCAAGCTCCCTAGCCTGGATCATTGGAAATTACTCTTTACAATTCAGAGTCCATATAAATCATATTCTTATCCGAACGGATGGCTTGTCATTTATATTTATGTGATTATAGTTATTAGCACCGGTTAATTGTTGTATCAAGTCGTAGTCTTAGTCAATCCATTGTGAACAACTAGCCTAAGAATTATTATTGAGAAATTTAGTTATCAGAGTTGCTAGATTATATTTTTGGAAAATGTTTAGTCAAAAGTCTCTCGCTAGCTTCAAGGTAAAATGTTTTATATATGTTGATTGTCAAAAATTAAGTTTCTTCTTAATAATGTTATCTTTTCTTGTTTTTATTGGTGTTCCAATTGTGTAGGAACAATCACTAGCTAATGTGAATAATATGATCCAAATGAAGACAAAACATCGACGTGGATCAAAATCAATCCCAGTCAGGGTATACAGCTCGGTGCGTTCTACTAATTTATTTTATTGGATTAGTAGGCTTTGTTAGTATATTATGTTTCTATGTTAATTTAGTAGAAATTTCTTAATCAACTAGGGTAGAATAAAAAAAAAATACTTTGACATTTAGGAGCGAAAGGTCACGGGAAAATAGTGAAATATGCATGTAAAAATCCGAGAAACATCACAAACACCTTGAGACGGAGCAACATAAGTTGTGCAAACTTACGAAAGAAGCGCGTGGCTCCCAATTTGAAAACTACTTTGAAATTTGCACTATTTCAATACGTAGGCATGAAACTAAGTCAAAAAATGAACTTTTCCAACGCTTAAGCTTGAAAATAGGTCATTAGGGGGGTCAAAATCGTGTAATAGCCATGAGAAGGCCTAAGGAATACCTCAAACACCTCAGGAGGGACCAATGTAAGTTGTGAAACTTACAGAACTAGCACGAGACTACCGGTTTGAAAACTAAGTCAAAAAAGTACTTTTTCAACACTTAAGCATGAAATAGACCATCGGGGGCTAAAATCGTGTAACACCCACGAGAAGGCCCGGGGAACATCTCAAACACCACGGGAGGGACCAATGTAAGTTGTGAAAACTTACGGAAATAGCACGGGACTCCCGGTTTGAAAACTAAGTTGAAAATTACATTTTTCTCACACTTAAGCTTGAAAATAGGCCATCGGGGGTCAAAATCATGAAACAGTCATGAGAAGGCCTGGGAAAAACCTCAAACACCTTGGGAGGGACCAATTTAAGTTGTGGTAACTTACAGAACTAGCACGACACTCCCGGTTTGAAAACTAAGTCGAAAAATTCACTTTTCTCACACTTAAGCATGAAAATAGGCCATATGGGGCCAAAATTGTGTAACAGTCACGAAAAGGCCTGGGGAATACCTCCAATACCTCGGAAGGGACCAGTCTAAGTTGTGAAAACTTACGGAACTAGCACAGGACTCCCGGTTTGAAAACTAAGTTGAAAAATGCACTTTTCTCACACATAAGCTTGAAAATAGGCCATCGGGGGCCAAAAATCGTGTAACAGTCAAGAGAAGGCCTGGGGAACACCTCAAACATTTTGAGAGGGACCAACGTAAGTTGTGGAAACTTACGGAACTAGCACGGGACTCCCAGTTTGAAAACTAAGTCGAAAAATGCACTTTTCTCACATTTAAGCTTGAAAATAGGCCATATAGGGCCAAAATCGTGTAACAACCACGAGACGGCCCAGGAAACACCTAAAACACCTCGGGAGGGACCAATGTAAGTTAAAAAAACTTATGGAACTAGAACGGGACTCCCTGTGACGCCCCAAATTTTGATAATATAATACAACGATACACCGGGGTTTAACTAGTGGATACACATCATTTTTACGCACAAAATACAGATAATTACACTAAAAGAAAATATTAGTTACAGATAAAGTTCTTCAAGTCTTTAAATACAGATCAATTCCTTGATACAAAAAGATCACCCAAAATACAGGAAATATAAAATCTAATCTCTAAGGCAGCAATGGTTCCGCAAAGCTTTTAGGGGTTCCATTCTCGGTGTAAAACTCGCCTTCACCTGGCATAAAATGCTATGAGCTTGGAATGCCCAGTAAACACACACACCCCAACCCTTTTCCCATTCCAAATACACAAGTAACATAACGACACGGTCATAACATACAGCGAAAGCAATAATCAAGCAGAGCTTATAATTAAATTTCAGTTATCATGAATAATAGTCAATTTTAATTAGTTCTAGGCAACTCCCCGCGGAATGTCGTTTCTACCCAACCACTAACTCTGGCCACAGGCAATTCTGACTCCCCCTTGGTTAATACAATACCAATGCGTCGCTTACCGCATAACCACCAGTGCGTCGCTTACTGCATAATTACCAATGATGCCCACGCACCTAGGTTACATACCCAAGTGGTGACATCACGGTCTGCGCCAAGGAAACAGGCTTCCAATGATACTCTCCCTGTGTGAGACCCTCACTGTCACCCTTATGCCTCCCATTTCCGTTAAGCAGCCAGAATACCTCCCCGTGCCATGTTAGGGTTCGAAAACACAGTTGCGCAAGACTTCACAAAAATGGAACACATTCCACTATATCATACTCTTGAATCTGTCGTTCATTATCTCATAAAATTTAATACAATGATCGCAACTCATTACCATCCCATTTGATTTCCCCTTTATTAAGTGCATTATGTTCTCAGTTATAGCAAGACATGGTCAATATAATTACGAATCCAAACTAAACAACAAGTAATTTATTCATGGTAAATCAAATTCACAATTTATCATAGATTACATATCGAGACTAAAACATTCAAGAAACATAGAATATAAGAGTTGCAAACCAAATAAGAGCATATTAACATAAATTTCCAGATTTCCGGATTTGAACTAGTTTGGAAACAATTATGAAAAAAATACTTTTATTGGCCCTAAGTACCTGGGCTCATGTGAGTTTGAGATAAACAAGTCTAGTTTCAAACTCAATTTACGAAAGTAGGATAGGTATTTTAGATTTTAAGATAATTCAGAAGTACCAAGATCTGTCCAGATTCGTTGACCATTACTCCAATCGGTTTTTCTCTCAAACTCCTCACTCTCTTGAGTTCAAACAAATTTTAGTTAAAATATAACACCAAAATTAAGATTTTGACATAAAAGTGGACTCAAGATTATTTTTCTGGAACTTTATAAAAATAGAGAAAGTTGACTCTTTTTCGGGTTCTGTGAGTAACAAACTCAGAAAAACTATTTAGGTTATAAAAATATATCCTTAGGTCCTACCAAAATTATCACGTACTATATACATACGAAATGTTACCCCATAAAAACAGATTTTGAGTTCATGGAGTTTTAATAGGAAAATAAATTCAAGAGAGGGAAAAGAATTGCTGCTGGAAATTTAGGAAAGAAAGAGAAGCACACCATTTCTTGATTAATACACATTTATACAAGAGTGTAAGCCTAGACTACAACATATATATACAAAGAGCATGTATTAGGAGGGGAAAAACAAGTGGTAAAAGAACTTGAGAGAAGATGTGATGTATGTTTACCTTTGTTGTACAAGACTCAACAAAATTCTTCTTTTTCTTCTTCTCTTCTCTCTCTCTCTTCCTCTCTTTTTTTTTTTCCAAGATCACTCTCTCTCACTCCTCTAGTGCATGGATTAAAATGTGTAAAATGACGGGGAAGAAGTGTGCATATATAGAGAAGGATTAGGAAGTTTCTTAGGGACTAAGTTCCCTAAGTGCAAATTGCAAAGTTGCCATTATGGCCCTTTCATCCATCACATAGTTAACAACTTAGGCTCCAAGACATATATATATATATATATGAGATATTTGTATTTATAAACATAAAATAATAGGCACAAGTACATTAATTAATAAAATATTACAATTAAGGGTTGGAATGAAATAAAATAGAAGTATATAGGGACCAAGTCTAAATTTATGAAACCTTGATATTTATAATTAATATACTAACATTAGAAAATAGTTAAAATAATAAATTTGGGTCCCGTTAAATTAAAGCGCAAACGAAGGCGAGAAACCGAGCAAAAACGGCATTACCGGAAATTAAGATTTTAAAGTGATTAATCTATAATTATAGGGTCTAATAATTAATAATAGGGTTGTAAACATGATTATTAATCTACGGGATCGATTAGGATTTACTCAAATAATTCGCGATGCTTCCCGATTCTAGGGTTTAAAACGCAATTAAGTGAAAATTCAAGGGCTTTATTGAAATAAACTCAAGGTTAGGGATTTAATGGTAATTACAAAAATTAGGGTCTCTACAACCTATCCCCCTTAAACAAATTTCGTCCTCGAAATTTTAAGCTGTCGAAAAGTTATGGATAATTTACCTGCATAGCCTCATTGTGCTTCCAAGTAGATTCTGTCAATGAATTTTAATCGGTTTTTTTTTCGCAAAAATTATAAACTACTCATTGTATAGGTAATGATGTTGTTGCTTCATTGTGAAAACCCTTATTGCCAATTCCTGATGTGGTAGTCCACATACTCATTATGAATGTATCCTATTGATCGTTCTCTAGGTTTTTGGTGTCATTACGTTCGTTGATTTGTGGTAACCGGGGAAGTTGGTCTATCCCCCTTAAACAATAAAAGCGTCCCAATGAAAGTGTAACTCGTCTCATTCTTCTAGTTGCCATCGATCACGATTGGTGTATAGACGATCAATCTGTGTCCAAGATGATTTTAGAGTTGGGTCTATTCATGCCTTGGAGATTGAAAATCAGACACGTACACAATTTTTAAAGGTTTGCATAGAGACGAAAGAATACGATGAATAAAGCATGTACTCAAGAGTTCTAAAACTATATTAACAAAAGGAAATTTACATCGTCTATATTCATTTTACAAAAGGTCATCCAAAAGAGTTATAACTAATATCCTAGTTACATTTTTCCTAAGTTAGCCATGGCTCGTACTGCGGTCCCTTGGGTTCATATGTGATGTGCTGCTCTTCCTCAAGATACTGCTTAGTGAGATGTTCATTTTCTTCTCCTTGCAGTGCAAATATTCTGCCTGTTGGCCTTTGATTGTTAACCAGTCCAGATTTTTGATTGCTCTCCGCCTTGTAATTTTTTTTCCTAGTAGCTCCCGACTTAGTTACCCATGGTTACTGCCCACCAATAACCTGCGTATTTGCTCCCGAGCGCTCTCCTCGATTTCCGGCCAATTGGGGGCATTCAAACCTCCTGTGTCCCATCTATTGACAATGATAGCACTTGATCAACCTAGCTGGTCTTGTTTGAAAACCCTCCTTCAAATTTTGTTGCTGTGATTGTTGGGGTTGTTGGGGTTCCCTAGAATACAGCTTCTGTGCTGCATGCCTTCGACTATTTCTTTCGGGTCCCACATTAGAATGATTGTTTTCTTTCCTCAAACTCCAAATCCTCTTGGAATCTGCCACCTCCCGTTCTGAATCAAGTACTGTGTCAACCACATCTGCAAAAGTGGGAAGTCACATGGGCAAAACTCTTCCTCGAATAGTAGGGTCTAGACCCCATTCAAATTTCCGTGCTTTGTCTTCATCGTTTTCTACGTATCGAGTCGCATAACGCGCCAACTCCTCGAACTTTGCCATGTATTGGGTCACCGTCATCGCGCCTTGTTCTAGGTTCAGAAATTCAAGAATTCTTTCTTGTTTGACTGTGTTCGGAAAGTACTTCCTCAAGAACAACTCCTTAAACTGCGCCCATGTCATTGCGGTGATGTCCCTAGATTCCCGAATCAAGGCCCACCAATGATCTATTTCCCCTTCTAGTTGGTAAATTGCTAGAGCAATCCTATCAATGTGTTCAGTTATTCCCATCGTGTTGAACATCTTTTCAATTTGTCGGATCCAGTTTTCAGCAATTTCAGGATCGGGTTCGCCAATGAAGATCGGCAGTCTCTGTTTGCGAAACTCGGAGAATAGATGTGTCCTCTCATTTTGATGCGTTCTCCTCAGCCTTCCTAATTCTTCCAAAATTTGATTTCCAACATTCCCGAGTAAGTCGGCAGCAGATGTAGGGGCGTGATCGTGATTGTTGACCTCAGGTGCCCCATTCCTATTTAAATTGACATCATCGTTGTGGTTGGTGGCGTTATTGTTGCCTACGTATTTGTTTGCTCTTGTATGGTTCACCATCTACCAAACGCGAAGTTAAGTGCGGTTAGGGTTTTGTTAATGCAGTTAGTCAAGGAAATTACTAAAGTGAAATGCTATACTCAAAACATAATCCAAGTAACAACTAATATGAACCTAAGGTAGTCTTACTCAACCATCGACTCCATCACCACTCTCGATCGCTCTGGGCAACTGCATGTTTTACTTCGCTGATTGAACCTAACCTTTCCTTTCTTTATTATGAAATTCTAGTTCCACTACCCTTGTCTAAAAGGCTTTCTTCAGCACCTGGTACCAATACTAGAATCATAAGCTCATGACTATATAATTTCACGAATCGACACTGCCATGCCCGAAATTTGAAGAAACGTCCTAGGGTTGGTTGAGAAAATTTTAATTTTTGACATCTTCTAGTTTCTAGAGTAAGTAGTGTTATCATAATGTAATATAGTCGGTGGCAACATTGTTTCTAATCGCAAGTTGAACACGTGGGTAAGGGTTGAACCTAAGCTCTGATACTAAGTTGTGACACCCCAAATTTTGATAATATAATACAACGATACACCGGGGTTTAACTAGCAGATACACATCATTTTTAAGCACAAAATACAGATAATTACACTAAAAGAAAATATTAGTTACAGATAAAATTCTTCAAGTCTTTAAATACAGATCAGTTCCTTGATACAAAAAGATTACCCAAAATACAGGAAATATAAAATCTAATCTCTAAAGCAGCAATGGTTCCGCAAAGCTTTTAGGGGTTCTGTTCTCGGTGTAAAACTCGCCTTCACCTGGCATAAAACACCATCTGGAGAGCAGAAGCTAGCTCATTTTGTGTTTTTGTTCATTTTAACTTACATGTTTTTTGGTTACATTGTAAATTTTATATTTTTGTGGGTATTACAAGACATGTTTGGTCATCCGCATTTGATATTATATTTTTGTGAATATTAGTAGACATGTTTTTTGTGCATATTAGGAGACGTGTTTGGTAATCTGTATGCGGTTGATATTGTATTTTTGTGGATATTAGTAGATATGTTTTTTGTGGATATTAGGAGATAGGTTTGGTAATCCGCATGCAGTTTATATTGTATTTTTGTGGATATTGTGTTGAAATTCGACTGTGGTGTTTATGAAAATGAACAGATTTTTGTATTGATTTGTAATAGATATTTTATTGAACAGGTTATTGAAATGCACAGGGAATTTTTAGTAAAAAGAAAATTTTGAAATTGAAAATATTACCCCCATTTAAAAAAAAATTTAATTATTATTAGCGACGAAAAAAAATGTCGCTATTAGTTTTCAAACAACATGACGAATAATTTTGTCACTAATGATATAGAACTAAACAAATAATTTCGTCACATTTGTTGAATATTTCGTCGCTAAATTGAAATATTTGGTGACAAAATGTTTTTTGTCATTGAAGAATTTTCTTTTGTACTCATTTTTGTGACGAATTTTTTTGTCACCTTAATCTATATCATTGGTGAGGAAAAATTTCGTCACTAAAACCTATTTGGTGACGAAATATTTCGTCGCCAAAATAATTAAAATAAAATATTATCTAATTCTAGTGACGAAATTGATGTTATAGAGGACAAAAAATGCAACATTTGGAGATGACAAATTTTGGCGCCAAAAATGAAAAATAGGCATCGAAACTATTTTTCATCACCAGGTACTTTCAGCGACAATGTATAAGCAACAAACGTGGTGACAAAATTTTTTCGTCACAAATCACTTTGGTGACGAACATTTGATGTTTGAAGACAAAATTAGTTTGTCACCAAAGGCCTTTTTTGTTGTAGTGAATAATAAATGTGAAACAAATCAATTAAATAAAAAATAAATTTACTTACAAAATTTTCTTTATCGAAAAATCGAACAAAAACGTTATGATCAAGTTAAGTGTGTGACACTCTGTCCTTAAGATAGATTCTCCACCACACAGGTGCTCACAGTCTAAAGGCATCTATCTTCCAAGATACAATGATCAAAATGCAAATTGAAGTACGTAGCACTATAATCAATCTGCCTAGCGAACTAGAACCTGTGTTCTGTTACTCTTAATAAATTTCTCTAGAACTAACATGAGGAATAATGCATGAGAGAAGAAAAATGGGAAGGAACTAAATGAATTGAACTGCTGGAGGGATCTGTTTTTATAGGCATAGTGGTGGCTGTTCGGAAGGGTTGAAAAACCCTCCAAAATGGTGCGAGTTTGAAACTGCTTGAGATGAGGAGACGTGACCGGAAAAGATGAACGACGAGGCACTGTTTCGAATTTGAATATTCTACTTTAACTTTTGGTACCCATTTATTTTACTTTAATTTATTTAATTTATCCGCTTGCACTACTACTACAGAAATTTTAAAATTGTTTTATTTTTATTATCTTGTTACGACGCAAAACCTTTTGGTACCAGGTTTGGGTCGTGACAAAAATGGTATTAGAGCAATGGTTTTTGCGTTAACAAAAAAAAAAAAAAAAAAACACTTTAGTTTGTCTAACACGATTAAACCGTTTTATCACTATTTCTAAGCTAAGTTTTCTTGTGTTGTAAGAAATGGCAAACCTAATGGAGTCATTCTGGTTCGAGCCCCTAGGAGCTCATCTTATCTCGAACCTACTAGAGGGTTGGGGAGATTCAGAGAGTCTTGTTAGGCAAGCCCACCCAACACTTGACCAGCTCATGGGGAGACCCGTATACTTACAGGTTGACCCCGATGATTTCTTGTTTTGGAGACTTAGCTGAGGCAACACACGTGAAAGGTACATTGGGCTAACCCACGTTGTTCGTCTTGCTCCGGACCTTGGACAACCACACTTTCTGGTCGCACCTCTGCCCCTAGGCTTTGCAGAGAGAAGAGGGCACACATATCCTAGCAGCCACATACGCACTACAACACCTCATCCACAACACATTATCCATACCCTAATTGTGGATTTCACTGACTGTGCCTCATACTTAAAGATACCAGTACGGATTACCGGACAAGAGTTTTGGGGTTATGATCACAGTGTTCCTATCTACATAGTCCAGGTGGTATGGCGTTGCTTTGGAATAGAGCACAGTGGGTGGGATTTTGAGTCCCTCATGCAGGGTGAGTTTGCGGAGTTATTTCATGGTCCCGTTTTCCAGAGCCAGTTCTCATGGTGGCCTAACGGTCCCTTCTAGACGTCCGACCAAGAGATTTTTTTTTTTTTGGTGACCTGACCATGATTAGTCTAATCCTAAAGTTTTTGTATTAGTAGGATTAGATACTAACCCTTGACTATTATCTAAGACTGTTATCTAAGTATGTTGTATTAACATCCTTTCTTTTGGATAAGTAACAAATGTCGTGTAAATTATATATATGCTGTTATAGTATCTTTGTGAATCATACATATATACGTAATAATTAGTTTTAAAAAAAAAAAAGACTGTTCCACTAATCGTTTTCACCTTGTAGTAATGGCTAACGATGGAAATGGAACCAGATCGTCGGTTAGCGGTGCCGACCCAACGGAGCAAATCATGGAAAAAGCAGTTACTAGTTTTCTGCGAGCCCTACAAACCAACATGAATAATGGAATGCCTGAACGGCGAGGAGAGCCAATTACAATAAAACAGTTCCAAGACTTGAAACCTATCATATTTACCGACAGTACAAACCCACTGATAGCAGAAGCTTGGGTCAGAGATATGGAAAAGATTTTTCGCACGCTACCTTGCACAGAAAAACAGAAGGTAACCTTCGCCACATTCACCTTCAAAGATGATGTACAAGAATGGTGGCCTCTTACCCTGGAGAAAGAAGATATCGTGACTTGGGCAAGATTTTTAGAAGTATTTTATGAAAAATACTTTCTAGATTTGCTACAAGAACAAAAGTCATTGGAATTCATACATCTAAAGTAAGGAACCATGACAGTGGCCGAATATGAGAGCAAGTTCACGCAACTAGCTTGATTTGTGACATATGTCATCCCCACCGAAGTTTGAAAAGCAAGGAAATTCGAAACAGGATTGGATGCAAAAATCAAGGGTAGGCTTGAGGTTTTGAAACTACCAACCTATGCGGAGGTGGTGGATCGGGCATACCCTGCAGAAAAGGGGATTAAAGCCTCGCGCTCTGGGGAACCAAGCCAAAGGAAGCGATTTTGGGAAAGAGATAACAGAAGATCCGGTGTTGCGCCTCCCAATAGGGTAAGTATGGGCACAACCAATTCAAGCAACCAAGGTCCTACGAACCCCAGAGGTGGCATTAGTCCTAATTATCCTACTTGTGGAAGGGTTCATTGGGGAAAATGCCATCGAGACTCTGGAGCATGCTTTAGATGCGGTCAAGTTGCCCACTTGCTGAGAGATTGTCCTAAGCTTGCCAATCCTACAGCCGGCCCCTCTGAACCAGTCAGAAAATCCGCAATACTTGGAGGAGTGAGAAAAGACCAAAAAAGCCAAAAAAAGGCTTTTGCCTTAGTATCTGGAAACCCAGAACTTACCGAGAATGTTGTGTCGGGTACACTTTCTATCTGTGGTCATTTATCTCGTATTCTCTTTGATTCTCGTTCCACTCATTTTTTTATTGCACTACACTTTGCTTCCAAGTTAATATCAACACCCAAACCCTTAAGATATGTATTGTCTGTATCTTTTTCTTATGGCAATTATGCCCTTAGAGCTGATGTGTACAAATCTTGTACTGTATCCTTAAAAGGTGAAACCTTACATGTAGACTTGATTGCCCTCTACATTAGTACCTTTGATGTGATCTTAAGAATGGATTGGTTGGCTGTCAATCATGCCTCTATCGATTGTGAAGCCAAAAAGGTCTTCCTCCGTTCACCAAACTAACTCAAGCTTGTCTTTAATGGAACTGAAGTCTCTTCCCCTCCATGTGTTATATCCTTTATGACAGCCCAACGGCTTCAAAGAAAGGGTTGTTGCAGTTGTATCTGTTATGTGATCGATACTCAACAAGAACCCCTCATACTTGATGCAATCTCCATGGTTCGAGAATTCTTGGATGTATTTCCTGAAGACCTACATGGTACCCCGATTGACCGAGAAATCGAATTCACTATTGAAACCCAACCTGATACACAACCAATCTCAAAAGCCCCTTACTACATGTCCATGACAGAATTAAAAGAGCTGAAGACTTAACTCTAGGAACTAATGGACTAATGCTTCATCAAACCAAGTACCTCCTTATGGGGAGCTCTAGTACTATTCGTAAAGAAAAGGATGGCACGATGAGGTTATGCATCGATTACCGGGAGTTGAACAAAGTCATCACAAAAAACTGATACCCTCTGCCACAAATTGATGACTTGTTCGATCAACTGCAAGTCGCCCAAGTATTCTCGAAAATTGACTTGCGTTCCTGCTACCATCAACTAAAAGTCAAAACGGAAAGTGTCGAAAAGACTGCCTTCAGAACTCGTTATGGGCACTACGAGTTTCTCGTCATGCCATTTGGCATCACAAATGCTCCAGCGGCCTTCATGGACCTCATGAACCGAGTGTTCAAACCCTATCTTGACGAGTTCGTCATTGTCTTCATTAACGACATTCTCATATACTTCAAATCACTGAAAGACCATGAGCAACACTTGCGAACGATTTTACAAACACTATGTGATCACAAACTCTATGCCAAGTTGAAGAAATGCGAATTTTGGATCACCATCATACATTTTCTCGGTTATATCATTAACAAAGATGGCATCTTTGTTGACTCCCAAAAAGTTACAGCAATCGTGGATTGGCCACAACCTACTAACATGTCTGAGATTTGAAGCTTCTTGGGTCTAGCCGGCTATTATCGACGCTTTGTGCAAGATTTCTCGAAGATAGCATCACCCTTGACCTAGCAAACTCAGAAGAACACACCCTTTGAATGGACGGACAAGTAAGAACGTTGCATCCAAGAATTGAAAAGCAGACTTGTGATAGCTCTTATACTAGCACTCCCCGCGAGAATGGAAGGGTTCGTAATTTATGGTGATGCCTCATGCAATGGTTTGGGTTGTGTTCTTATGCAAAATGGGAAGGTCATTGCATATGCCTCACTTTAACTAAAGACCCACAAGAAGAACTACCCAACCCACGATCTGGAATTAACCGCAGTAATCTTCACCCTCAAAATTTGGCGTCACTATCTTTACGGTACAACCTGCGAGATTTACACTGATCACAAAAGTCTTAAATATCTGTTCACACAGAAGGAACTGAATATGAGGCAACAACGATAGCTAGAATTTATGAAGGACTACGATGTAGAGATCCATCACCATCCAAGCAAAGCTAACGTGGTGGCAGATGTACTGAGCCGAAAGATGACTAGAAGTTTGGCATGTACCCTCGATCCCTGCCAGATCAATAGATTACTCGCCAATATAACTACGGAACCTACGTTGATTGAAGAAATTAGAGCACACCAATGTGAAAATAAACTTTTAAAGAAAAAGTACGAAGAGCAAAGAAGTACGCCCGATCCTGACTTCACTATAAGCAATGTGATGCTAAAATTTTAGAATTGAATTTGCGTACTCGACCTTCTGGAACTCAAGAAGAAGATATTGGTAGAATCTCATAGCTCGAGGTTTGCGGTCCACCTTGGCAATATGAAGATGTATCATGATCTGAAGGAATACTACTGGTGGATAGGAATGAAAAGAGACATAGCAAGCCACGTCGCCAAATGTCTGCATTGTTAGCGTGTTAAAGCAGAACATCAGAGACCTGCAGGGATGCTGCAACCACTTCCTATCCCTGAATGGAAGTGAGAGCACATTAGTATGGACTTCGTGGTCGGGCTATTACAATCAGTCTCGAAGAACGATGCAATATGGGTTATAGTAGCTTGATTGACGAAGTCGGCGCATTTTTTACCAATCAAAATCACATACTCCCTTACTGAGTTCATCATTCTGTACATCAAAGAAATCATTTGATTGCATGGTACCCTAGTTTCGATCGTGTCTGACCAAGACCCCCGCTTCATGTCTCACTTCTAGAACAAATTACAAGAGGCTTTGGAGACTACATTGAAGTTTAGCACTGCTTATCACCCGTAACTTGATGGGCAATCTGAAAGAACAATCCAGACTTTGGAAGATATGTTACATGTATGTGTGTGCTAGACCTCAAAGGTCACTGGGACGATCACCTACCTTTGGTGAAGTTTGCCTATAATAATAGCTATTATGCAAGCATCGGAATGGCACCATACGAGGCACTATATGGAAGAAGATGTCGATCACCTCTGTGTTGGACGGAAGTTGGAGATAGAAAACTGCTAGGACCCGAGATCATGCAAATAACAAGGGATAAAATTCAGCTCATCCAACAATGAATTCACACTGCTCAGAGCCGCCAGAAAAGTTATGCAGATACACGGAGACGAGACTTAGAATTTCAAGTAGGCGATCATGTGTTCCTAAAGGTCTCACCAACAAGAGGGGTTATCCGATTTGGCAAATGAGGAAAGTTAAACCCACATTACATTGGGCCATTTGAAATACTAGAAAAGATTGATCTTGTGGCATATCGCCTTGTGCTTCCACCCGAACTGTCTAATGTCCACAATGTGTTTCACGTTTCGATGCTTTGCCGATATCTTCGAGATTCAGAGCATGTTGTTGATTATGAGAACCTGGAAGTCCAAGAAGACCTTTTTTATGAAGAACAACTTGTACAGATTCTCGATCGTCGTGATCAGATTCTTCGAAACAAGACTATACCTTTTATAAAAGTCTTATGGAGAAACCATCGTGTTGAAGAAGCGACATGGGAAACTAAAAGCCAAATGCAAGTCAAATACTTGCACTTCTTCGAAACCCCAGGTACGTCAAGTTTGGGAACAAACTTCTCTTAAAGAGAGGAGAAATGTGACACCCAAATTTTTAATTTTAATTCAATAAATATAATTCCTTATTATATCAAAAAAGTGCATAGTTTAGAAATTTGGGAATTAACCGATTAAATTGTTAAGGGAATAGATTGTGAGACACCGCATTTTTTTTATATTAAATATTTTAGTAAGCGATAAGTGATGTTTTATGATTGGGTGGTGAGGTTTTTAGACGTGAACTTTTTAGGAATCATAACCTTTAGAATTGAAATAAAATAATAATAAATAAATGAATGAATGAAACAAAAAAAAAAAAAAAAAAGGGCTAAGATTGATTTCTATAGGCCAAGGGTTAATATGGCTCTTGGTGAATTCATGGGGATTAAAGACAAGGGTCAAAGCAGGTGGCAAAAAGAGAGGGCATCTACATGTATATCTCTTGGCTTGGGCCTCACACTTGGGTAAGTATAAATAGAGAGTGCTGATGTAGAATGAAGCAACAAGCTAAGTAGAGTGGAAGGAGGAAGAGCGTAGCACGAGAGGTTTGGGAGCACGGGGATAATAGGGGTAAATTTATATTAAATGTGAGTTATATTATACCTTGAGCTACCATAACATGTTTTAAATATATCTTGAGTTACCATAATATATTTTACGAATATTTTGAGTTATCACAATTTATTTTATATAATTTATGTTTTATGATTATGTTAATGTTTCAATTACGTGGATTATTTTCTGAACTCTATTTGCTTAAATTGAAACCCATAGATATGTCTGTTTAACTTTTAATAATTATTTGACAATGATTTTGTAAATAATTATTTTCTGTAAGTAACATCACGAGAGTCCCATGCCTTGGGAAACTTAAATAAATCATTAGTTTCTGTTTGGCCATTTTATGGTCCTCTGTTTGTCATGGATCTATTCTCAAACGATTTGAGTATGATGACATTTACATACAATATAGATTTTTTTTTTTTTTGGGTAGTTTTAAAAGTTATAAAAACTTTATTGTCAGCTTTTTTTTTTTTTTTCTAAAATTAATAAAAAAAAATCTTAACTACTCTTTTATATAATAATAACATTACATGAATTGCTAATTAAAATATATGTATGACATCATTAAAAATTATTAACTAACTTGATAACTTATTAATAAAATAAGTCATTTGTTATGTGATTATAAATTTAAAGAGATGAAATTTAATTTTTAAAATTATAAAATAAAATCCGTATTTTAAGTAAATTTCAAAATTGTATTTATAAATTACCCACTTTATTTTATGATGATGGATGTGCTAAACGAGTTCAAATCCTCTCCAGCCTTCCCTCCAGATAACGGCCCAGATTGGGCCACATCACCCCCACTAAAAATCTACGATTGAGATTAGCTTAAAATAAAAAACTCAATTAACTCACTAACACACACATCACACACACACACTCTCTCTCTCTCTCTCTCTCTCTCTCTCTCTCTCTCTCCTATCTAATAAAAAGTTAAGAAACTATTTTAATCTTTTTCATTTTATGCTCTCTCTCTCTCATATTTCTAATAAAAAGTTAAAAAATTATTTTAATCTTTTTCATTTTATTTTCATAACATATATATAATTTTTAATATAAAATTTTAATTTTAAAAAATTAATATCATTGAAAATATACCTAAGACTAATATTAAATATATTTAATAAAAATTTAAAATAAATAATAAAGTAATTACTATATTTACTTATGTTTTCAAATTACTATTTTTTAAATAAAAAAATTTATTTTTATGAAAATAAACATACAAAAATCATATATTTTTGAAATTCTCAAAAATAATCTTCATTGTAATATATATATATATGTAAATGATTTTATTTTAATTTAATTTAAAAACAAACTGTTTTTAATTTAATTTTATTAACCAAACGAGTTTATAATTTTTTTAAAGGAAATAAAAAACACACAAATTCAATTTGTGCATTGGTGTAAACCAAATACAATATGTTTTTTATTTTCTTAAATCAAGTAAAAAAATAAACTATGATCTAAAATATAAATTTTTAAGCCAAACTAAAATAGCCAATTAAAATAACCTATTTCCAAACGGGATCACAATAGGGTGGGTTTAGGAAATATTTTTAGTTTTTTTTTTTTGACTTTTTACAAAAATTGGCTATTTAATTTTCTGGCTATTTTAGTTTGATGAAAATAGAAAACATATTGTATTTGGTTCACACCAATGTACAGATTGACTATGTATTTTAAAGAAAATAAAAACATAATTGGTTTGCACTTATGCACAGATTGAATTTGTTTGTTTTTTATTTCCTTTAAAAAAAATTATAAACTCGTTTGGTTAATAAAATTAAATTAAAAGTCGTTATTTTCATATCATTTTTTTTTTTGCAATGAAGATTGTTTTTGAAAATTTTAAGAATATATGATTTTTGTGTGTTTATTTTCATCAAAATAGTTTTTATATTTAAAAAATAATAATTTGAAAACATAAGTAAATATAGTAATTACTTTTTTTTATTTTAACTTTTTATTAAATATATTTAATATTAGTCTCAGGTATATTTTTAATGATATTAATTTTATAAAATTAAAATTTTATATTAAAAAGTATATATATATATCTTATGAAAAAGATTAAAATAATTTTTTAATTTTTTATTAGAAATGAGAGAGAATGTGTGTGTAAGAGCATCTCCAACCCATCCTCCATATCTTCAAATATGGAGGATCCTCTCCCAAAAACAACTCCAACCCATCCTTCATTTTTTCCTCCCAAATGAAGGAAGATGGATTGATCCTTCAAATATGAAGGGAGGAGGAAAAAATGAAGGAGACCTCCAAAACACTATTCACTCCATATTTCTTATTATATTTGAAATAACTTTTAATGTGTAAGTTTAATTTTTATAAAATTGACATCAATAAAAAGTATAAAATCATACTTTTAAAATGAGTATAATATTAAATATATTTTACAAAAATTTTAAAATTAAATATTTGTTAAAAAAGAAAATGAAGTTGGAGTTGGAATGAATAGTGAAGAAAATGAAGGTTTATGGTTGGAGTTGGAATGAATAGTGATATACTCTATATTCACTTTTTGAATAAAAAAATTTATTTTCATCCTCTTGATGAGAGGATTGGGTTGGAGATGCTCTAAGTGAGTGAGTGGAGAGAGAGAGAGAAAGAGAGAGAGTGTGTATCTGTGCGAGTTGTGGGACATGTGTGTCAGTAAGTTAATTGAAAATTTTTTTTTTTTTTTTTTTTTTTTTTTTAAAGCTAATCTCAATCGTAGATTTTTAGTGGGGGTGAGGTGGTCCAATTTGGACCATCACTCAGAGAAAAAGATGGGGAGGATCTGAATTCGTTCTAAACCACCTCTAGTTGCATCAAAATGCCCAAAATATCTTCTTCCAATAATATCTTCATTGAAATGATATTTTCTTCACATTGTTAGAAGTTTGGGTTACTCGTTGATCATCTGAGGTGATTCTATTTGCACTTGAATAGTAACTTAATATGTTTAATT
This sequence comes from Camellia granthamiana, assembly GCA_036172215.1. NCBI lineage: Eukaryota > Viridiplantae > Streptophyta > Magnoliopsida > Ericales > Theaceae > Camellia > Camellia granthamiana. The sequence goes on along the minus strand of CM069904.1, from coordinate 31,688,783 downwards.
AAAATTTTAAAAAAAAATTTTATTATATTTTAATATAAATTTATTAATAAGGGCAACATATATTAAGGCTAAGTTTGGCATGAGTCAAAAAAGACAAAAATTCAAAAAGTCACTATCCTATTTAAGTCACATTATCTTATTTAAGTCACATCACCTCTCTAACACATCACTTCAAACTCAACCCATATTTCATAAAAAGTTAAAAAGTACATTTATTTAGTCTTCCCAAACTATGCCTAAATTTTAAAAAAAATATTTTTTTTTTCTTCATGGTACATCCTAATCATTCATATGTATTTTTTATATTTAAGTCTTTTTATCTTCGTCTACAAGTTTTAATTATTTTCTTTTCATGTTATTCTTTATTCCAAAACTATAATCTGCCTCACTAAAATTCACTACTATCGTCAATGTCATTAGTTCTTATTGTGTTATTACCTACAAATGAAAAAAAAAAGTTTAAATAAAATTAAATAATGAATAAGAATAATAATCAGAATTATTTTTTGAAACAATCCATCAAAAATTAAGTATTTACACAAATATCAATGTATAATTTTTTATTTCTATAAATTTTTTTAATGTAAGAACAAATATTCGGGAATCATAGTGTCATAACCAGTCTCATAAGGCATAAGCTAAAACTTATTGCGTTTGGTCGCTTAAGCAACACATCTTGCGTTCGAGCGAGCTATGCGTATATCAGTTCATAAACAGTCCTTTTTTAGTCACTTTTTCATTTCTCTCTCTCTCTCTCTCTCTCTCTCTCTAAATATTTCAAAACCCTAATATCTCTTACCCTCTCTATCTTTCTCTAAAACTCATCTTTTTCACTCAAATACACCTAGATCAGTCGAGTTCTTTACTTGTGTCCCTTTGTTAAAAAGGTAGAGCTCGATGAGGATTTCGTTCTAATCGGAGCAAAGTTGATTTTTGGTGTCTTTGGGTTTCCTACACACACACACACACACACACATACTCTCTCTCTCTCTCTCTCTCGTCTTCTAAGCTTGAGGTAAGGATTCTTCGCACTTTCTATAAGTTTTAACTTAATTATTTGCAATTTATAAATAATATTGTGATTTTGAGAATTTTTGAAATAAATCTAGGGTTTTGGGTTAAGGATCAAAAGAGGGGTTTTTACTATAGATCCTTGAAAATGTTGGAGTTGTTGGAAATAAAGTTGTGTTGTGATAAAATGGTTGATTTTGACACTTGGGATTGATATTGGAAGAAAATGGGTTTTGTCCTAATAATGTCAAATGTTGATTTATATAAATTATGAAATTGATGATGAAATTTGGAAATTAGATTGATATTGATGAGGATCATGGAGTTGGATATGTATTATCACTCACCTCCTGAAATTTGGAAAGTTTATCTTTATTGAGAATTGTGTATCTGTTTATAAATATCTGTTTTAGGCTATCGGTGGATGATAGCTATGATTATTATAGAAATTGCATGAGAATTAGGGAAATTGAAATTATTTTCTCATTCATTTACATCGGTCATTATTTCACATTTATACATTGCACATGTATATTGTTTTGAGAAATGTACGGGAAAGGGATTCACCTTCTCGTATAATCCTGTTGATCAAGTCTGCGTTCCTCAATACGTCGTCGTTCCACCACCTGAAAACACAAACGTGAGCTGGCCGGCGGGGGTGTGCCGGAATCCTCTCCGATGCCTAAGTCAGTAAGCAAGATTAGAAGGCAAAAGCTCTGAGTATTCAGGAAGCAAAAAATGTATTACCCTGGCAAAGGTGGCATTGGTGAGCTTATATAGGTTTCGCGCGGCACAGTCCTAGTAGGACTCTAACTTCTCCATGCGAAGAGTCCTTCTAGAACTCACATTCCTCCATGCGTAGAGTCCTTCTAGGATTCATACTCTTCCTGGAAGATAATGCTTATCTTCAACACCCCCCTCACTGCATAAGCCAAGTGAGATGGCTTCATTATGGCCGAACTCCATCACAGCCGAAATACCCCTAGTCCGGTCTTTGCTTTGCTTCCCTTATACCGGTTTCCAATAACACAACCGAGCTAACCATAAGAGAGCTCAACCGGACTAGGACGTGGCCAAGCCGAACTAACAAGTCCGAACCGGTGTCACCATGCAACCGACCTAACATACAAGAACCGGTATAATTATACGACCGGCTACCAACTGGAACCGGACTATCTCGACACTTGCCGCGACCGAAGTACGCATACCCATTTGGCAGCCGAACTACTCATACTCCTTTCTTACTGGGTATCTTCCATTCTTGAGCTTACTCCGGCCCAACACCTAGCTCGGCCCAATTTACGAATATAAATTACCCTCTCAATTGCCCCTTAATTCCATCTGCGAAGCATGAACGGAATTACCTGTCAACTGGCCGAGCTTCAGTTTCGATCACTTCGGCCGAACTTGCCCCATTTAACTTGTCCAACCGAGCTAAAACATATTTAGCTTATCCAGCCGAGCTAAAACACATTCAGCTTATCCAGCCGAGCTAAACTTAAACCGAGCCGTGATCGTCCGGTCAAAACGTCTCTTCAATTTACAGCAAATGAATCGATTGTCCTTCCCAGACACGTGGCAGCCTCCGATTGACTCCCACCAGCTGTAGCGCCGTCATCGGGTTTCGCAAAATTTGAACAGTTCCCTCCATTTTGCACTCCTTACACCAAAAGAACCCTTCATTTCAGAGTCATTGTCTCATACTGTTCATCCTCTCTCTTCGTGTTTTCTGGCATTCCTCTTTGCATTCTTGAAGAAGCTCGTGCACTTCACTGCTGTTTCGTCCACTTTCAGCTCCTCCTTCACCAGGTATGCTGCCCAAACTTGCCTATTTCTTTCTGTTTTTGCTTCCGTTTGATTCATAGTAGTATGTATCTGTGTGTTTTCGCAAAACACTTTCCATGCCATGTTTCTGAAAAGAACTTCACATAAACACCACGAACTTGACGAAACAGCACGTAGAACACCTTTTTGATCTTGGCACATGCCCCAGCCGAACTAGGATAGTGTTTGCGCTATAGGTAGATCTTATCTGTATACAACCGAACTGGAACTTGTGCAAATCATAGTAACTCCAGTAGATCAACGGATTCTCACTAGCCGAAATGAGAACCCACTGAACTAGAAACTATTGATGCTGTCTAGGAGAACTAGAACCGAACTAGCACTTGCAACCCACAATAGTAGTTTCAATAGGTTGCCACTTGATTCTCCTTAGCCGAAATCAAAACTGACTGGAGATAGGTATTTCGGCCCAAGACCGAGCTAGGCCTCTAACCGAGCTTAGCTTCCGGGGCCAAGCCAGCTCCCTGAGTTCCAAAACCGAACTCAGAAAAACTGCCCCTTGAGGCTTAACCGAAGTAAGGAACCCTTTAAGTGAAACCAAAATAACAAACACAACGTGCCAACCGAGATAAGGAGAACCTTTTACAAGCCGATGTAAACAACTAAGCACCCTGTAGAGCCGAAATAAGACCAACCTTTCTTGCTTTATTTTTGTAGCACGGTCTTTGATCTGTGCTTGACTCCTTGTTTTTTCAACTTTGCAGACTTAGGCTGTCCAGGCACTCCCTCTGTGCGTCCAACCGGACTACTGAGCACGCTCCTCCAACCGAGATAAATTATTTTTTTAACTTATAAAATAAATGGGGAAGTACAGACACTTGGTAGAAACCCCAGGCGGCCTAGCTGATTTCCGAGAACAATACAACATTCCAGCCGATGTAAATTTAAAACTAGCCAAAAAAGGAGTCGACCCATGGGACGAAGAAGGCTTTGTCCCATTCACCCTCCAATCCATAGTAGAAACCGGACTCAGATTCCCAGTCCAGCCACTAATTTGTGAATTCCTTAGACAAACCAGACTCTGCCCCACTCAGCTATCCACCAATACATACCGTATAATAATGGGCATAGCCGCCCTGAACCACAAAACCGGTCTAAACCTGGGTTTGGCCGAAATACTACATCAATACTCCATTGGCTCCAAAAATCAAGGCTGGTGCTACTATTTGAGAGTGCGCCGTGGCCGAGAAAAAATTATCAAACGTACACCGGACAAAGACGTCAATGATGATGATTTCTTCTGGGTTTCTGGGAACTTCGAGGACTTCCAAGCCCGAATCCCAGGCCGAAGAATAAACTGGAAGAAAGGAGAGCCCGGTATAAGTACTTCGGTTTCCATTTCGTCTTTCCCATGAATTTCATTAACATAGCAAGCCGGACTAACACTTGTCTTCTTTTGCTTTGCAGATAAAGCTCATCTCATCTCCAACTACAACTACCCCAACCTCGCCGTACTCCGTGCCGCACTCCGGGTGAAAGAAAGGAGTTGGGCAAAGCTTCTTGAATTCGAGCCGACCTACAGATACTCCGGTCGTCGAAAAGCAAAAGTCACAGATTTTCTCCTCGAGGACCCTCCAGCACCGGACCCAAACTTGCCCGAAATCGTCCTTGTGCGATTAACTCCTGAACAAGAGATGGCGAAGAAAAACAGAATGAGGGCCATGCTCACCGAAACAAACCCAGCCGAGGTACCACAGACCGGCCATTCAACCGAGGCCGTAGTGGCTCTTCCATCCCAACAGCCTTCTGCTTCGCGCCGAAACAAGCGTGCCCGGACTGAACAAACCGGGCCACGACTTGTCGACGAAGAGGAGAACGTCCTGCCACCAAACCCACCAGCAGTTATTCAACCGGACCCCCAGCCGGAATCATCGAACCGATCTGAAAACCCCCAGTGGGCTCCCCCCCTAGTCTTCAACAACCGGGCTATCGACGAGGGTGACTCCGTCGTCTCAGATAAGGATCACCTTCTGGCCTTCAACCTGGCCAGAGGTGTGTGCCTTCCGAAAGACATGGAGCACCATCAGAAGAAGCTCAACACCGAGCTCAAGTCACTTCGGTCTGCTTCGAAGTCCATGGTTGTGGTAAGCAATACTAGCCTTTCCGTCTTCAAAATTTGTCCAACTTCCATTTCGGTCAGCAACTAAAAAATTCACTGTACTTTGTGCAGGCTTTTCAAAAAACCACACTTGCACACCGGCAGGTGATGGAGCTTCGCAAGACCGCGAGGCAGGCCATGAAGGACGCCGTGGCCAAAGCTACCGAACTAAGGCAGGCCCAGAACAAGGCGGCCGAACTGGAGGCCGAGGTATCACGTCTCACCGGACTGGTTACCTCGGCTGAAGGTGATAAACAAAAGGCCGTGACCGAGGTAAAAGATTACTACCTGTGGGAGATGTCCCAGATGCAGACCAAACAAGACGCCGAGATAGCCCAACTGAACGCCGAAGTAAAGAAGGGCAGAAAGGAAGGATTCAAGAAGGCTGAAACTGCATACGGCCTTCAATGTGGCGCTGCAAAAGACCTATTCTTCAAGTGCGGTTGGCGAAGTGCGGTGGAGAAGCTCGGTTGCACTCCTGACACCGACGCTTACAACGCTCCACCGTACTTTATTCCGGCCTCACTTAAGCAATATGCGGACGATCTTCAAAAGGCATTCCTTGAAGCGCCTGATGACGAAGAAGATGATGAAGATGATGACGACGATGAAGATGATGAGGGGGAGCCATCTCTGACTCCGGTTGTCACCGATCAACAAAACAATCAAGCAGCTCGGTTGGAGCCAACCGTGGATTTAACCAACGAGATACCAGCTAACTCTTCCCTGCCAGCGGATACCACGGTTCAAACCGGGCTCCCTCCTCAAACCGATCTCCAGGCGGCTGTTGAAGCGGAGCTCGATGCCGAACTAGATGCACTCCTAAGATGACTTGTATTTTTTGCTTCTTTTTTCTTTCTTGTATTTCGGTTTTGGGTGTCTGTAACCGGCCTACGGCCCCTCGTTTGTACTTCCTTTTGATTTGAATGAAAAAATCTTTCGACTTGCATTCCGGTTCTGAACTTGAATAACTTGTATTACGGTTATGAACTTGCTTGGTTGCCTATGTGACAAATTTGAATCTGCTAAATTACAACTGTGATCTCGGTTAGCTATATAACTCACTAGCCAACCACTCTTCAGCCGATATAACTTACTTCGGCTGAAGAGTACAAAGAGTTGGTTTAATCCAGCCAACCACTCTTCAGCCGATATATCTGATTTCGGCTAAAGAGTACAAAGAGTTGGTTTAATCCAGCCAACCACTCTTCAGCCGATATAACTTACTTCGGCTGAAGAGTACAAAGAGTTGGTTTAATCCAGCCAACCACTCTTCAGCCATACACTTACTTTGGCTGAGGAGTACAGAGTGTTGGTTTAATCCAGCCAACTACTCGTTTAGCCATTCCCATACTTTGGCTCAGTGTTAATTTAGCCATTCCCATACTTTGGCTAAGTGTTGTTTTGCCATTCCCATACTTTGGCTAAGTGTTGTTTTGCCATTCCCATACTTTGGCTAAGTGTTGGTTTAATCCAGCCAACCTCTAAGTTGGTTTTTCCGGCCAACTTAGAATAAAATGCTTGGTTATTCCGACCAAACGTCCTGCAGTCTGGATCCTTATCCTGGACCTAGGAAAGGTTGATAGTTGGGTATTCCGGCCAACTATGTTTACAATGCTACTACCTTACTAAAGCTACTTTCTATGGAAAACAAATATACTGAAAAGAATCGACTTGTTTTATTGAGAAAGTAGAAAAATTACACATACTCAAAAAAGAAAAAAGCTAAAAGTAAAATATCTTGAGATTGGCAGTGTTCCATGGCCTAGGAATTGCTTTGCCGTCCTCATCTTCCAAGTGGTATGCCCCTTTGCCTGCTAATCCGACCACTTTGTAAGGACCTTCCCAATTGGGCCCTAACTTGCCATCTCCTGGGACCAGTGTGTTTCCCATCACTTTGCGAAGTACCCAATCGCCAATCTTGAACTGCCTTGGATGTACTGTTTTGTTGTATTTTCTGGACAACTCTTGCTGATAGGAGGCGATGTGCACTAGCGCCTTTTCTCTTCTTTCTTCCGCCAAGTCAAGTTCCAATGCTATTGCTTCGCCATTTAGGTCTGGATCAAAGTTTTCACTCCGAATCGTGGGGAGGCCGACTTCTAAGGGGATGACTGCTTCCATGCCATATGCTAAGGAGAATGGTGTTTCCCCTGTTGACCGCCGCGGTGTGGTGCGATAAGCCCATAAGACATGAGGGAGCTCTTCCGCCCACTTGCCTTTGGCTTTCTCCAACCTTTTCTTCAATCCGTCCAAGACAACTTTATTTGATGCCTCTGCCTGACCATTTGCTTGGGGATATGCCGGTGTGGAGTTGTAAAACTCTATCTTGTATTCTTCGCAAAAGCCTCTGAAAATTCTGCCATCAAACTGAGTGCCGTTGTCTGAAATCAGTACTTTTGGTATGCCGAAGCGAGTAATAATGTTCTGCCAGACAAACTTCTTCACATCTTTTTCCTTGATTGACGCCAAAGCTTCTGCTTCTACCCACTTTGTGAAGTAGTCTGTTGCCGCAAGAAAGAACTTCCTGTTGCCTGGTGCTGTTGGGAGCGGTCCCACTATGTCCAAGCCCCACATTGCGAAAGGCCATGGGCTAGTGAGAGGTAGGAGTTCTCTTGCAGGTTGGTGTATCTGATGCGCAAACTTCTGACACTTTTCACATTTCTTGACATACTTCTCCGAATCCGCTTGCATGTAGGGCCACCAATATCCTTGTGAAATAGCTCGGTATGCCAATGACCTTCCTCCTTGATGGCTGCCACAAACCCCTTCGTGTATCTCAAACAGGAATGCTTCTACCTTGCTGGGGTGGACACACTTTAAGTAAGGTCCTGAAAACGACTTTTTGTATAATGCTAAGGATGGAGAGAGCCAAAATCGTTGCGACTTGGCTCTTATTCTGTTTGCTTCTTTCTTATTTTCTGGAAGAGTGCCGTCTTTCAGGAACAGTATGATGGGGTCCATCCAAGAAGGACCTAACTCCGCACAACATACCTCTTCAGCTTCTGGGTCTTCAATACTTGGTCTGGGCAGATAGTCAATCAATAGTGGATGAGGGATGGAGGTATCTGCCATTGAGGCGAAGCCTGCAAGTTCGTCTGCTCTGCTATTCTCCTCCCTGCCAATTTGTTCTATTCTGACGACTTCAAACTTCTTGATCTCTGTCCTGACTAAGTCTTGGTACTTAGCCATTCTTTCATCCTTTGCTTCATAATCGCCCGAAATTTGATTCACTACCAATTGTGAGTCGCTGTAGACCATTAGTTCGGTGGCCTTCATGTATGCTGCTGATTTGAGCCCTGCAAGGAGCGCCTCGTACTCCGCTTCATTGTTCGATGCTGGGAAGCCAAGGTTGATTGCCTGCTCCACTACTAGGCCGTCTGGAGAGATGAGGACTATGCCAAGTCCTGCTCCATGTCGATTGGATGCCCCATCCACAAAGAGTTTCCACATCTCCCCAACGAACAACTTCCAACAGGTGGAGGGATCGGACGATGCCTTGGGGTCTTCCAGATTGCTAATGTCTTCTTCAGAGTCCATAGTTACAGTTTGCCCCTTGTCTTCCGATGGGCCCAAGTCATTAGTCGCCAATGAATCTTGACTTGGTGTAGTAAGGTTGGATTCCTCCTCGCCTTTTCTACTCTGGTCGGCCTTGGGCGCTGACTGAGTAGCCTGTACTAGGGGTTGCGCTATTCCGGCGTCAATCTCCTTCCCTAGTTTGGTTGTGTCAGTCAGGTCGATTGGGCAGACTTGGTGGCTTCCAGGAGTGAATTCTGAGACGAAGTCTGCCAAAGATTGGGCCTTTACCGCGGTTCTGGGTTGGAACTTTACATCATATTGTCCCAACTCTACTGCCCACTTCAAAACTCGCCCAGAAAAGTTGGCCCTCTCAAACAGAGCTTTCAATGGAAAAGCTGTGAGGACGACAATGGTATGGGCGTGAAAGTAGTGCGCCAATTTCCTGGATGCCATCATTAATGCCAGTGCTAGCTTCTCTAGAGGCAAGTACCTTGTTTCCGCTCCCAGCAATGTCTTGCTGACATAGAAGATGGGTAGGTGTTGGATTCCTTCTGCTCGAACTAACACTGCACTTACTGCGTGCTGAGAAACTGCCAAGTAAAGGAAGAGTTCTTCTCCAGGTTTGGGGGTAACAAGTAATGGTGGAGAAGACATGTATTCCTTCAGACTCGCCAGGGCTTGGTCGCATTCTTCGTCCCACTCAAACTTAGCTTTTAATGACTGAAAGAATGGACGCAATCTGTCTGAAGACCGGCTGATGAATCGGTTAAGTGCTGCTGCCATGCCAGTAAGGTGCTGCACTTCTTTCACTGAGTTAGGTCTCTCTAACTCCTGAATTGCTTTGATTTGAGAAGGGTCAGCTTCTATACCTCGGTTGGTCACCAAGAAGCCTAAGAATTTACCTGATCCTACTCCGAAAGCACACTTCGACGCGTTGAGGCGTAACTTATGCTTTTTCAGGATCTCAAACATTTCACTTAGGTCCTTGAGATGGTCACTCTCACTCTTGCTCTTGACCACCATATCATCGATGTAAGCCTCCATTGTTTTGCCTAACAATGGCTCAAACATCTTGGTGACCATTCGCTGGAATGTCGCCCCTGCGTTCTTCAGGCCAAAGGGCATGACCTTATAACAGTATAATCCTCTTGGAGTGGTGAAGGACGTGACCTCCTGGTCTGGTTCATGCATTGCGATCTGGTGATAGCCTCTATATGCGTCAAGGAAGCTAAGCCTGTTGTGACCAGCTGTTAGGTCCACCAGTTGGTCGATCCTTGGTAGGGGGAAGCTATCTTTGGGACATGCTCTGTTGACAGTTTTGTAATCGACGCAAACGCGCCACTTGCCATTTTTCTTTGGCACCACCACCGTGTTGGAGATCCACCTGGGGTAGTGCACCTCTCTGATTGCCCCTGCTTCTAACAAGTTTCCCACTTCTTCTGCCACTATCTCGGCGTGGTGGAGCGCCGATCTGCGGGTGCGCTGAATGACTGGCCTGGCAGATGGGTGGACGTTGAGTTGGTGGCAGATGAAGTTGGGATCAATGCCTGGCATGTCGTATGGAGTCCAGGCAAACACTTCGATGTTAGAGGTCAAAAACTCCAAGACCTCTAGCCTCTCAGTGCTAGACAACGACGAGCCAAGCAAGAAGAACTTATCCGGGTTCTTCTCGTCTATTCTGACCTCCACCAAGTCCTCCACTGCCTTCTGACTAGCCGCTTTGCCAACATCCGCGAATAGTTCATTACTCTCTGGTTCTTCAACCGAATGAACATATCCTTTGGCAGCGCGGCTCCCATTCGTTGCAACGAAGCACTGCTTGGACATAATCTGGTCCCCATAAACCTCCTCTATTACTCCGGTGTCGTTGGGGAACCTCATCACTTGGTGGTAGGAGGATGCTACCGAGCGCATGGCGTGCAGCCACGTTCTGCCCAAGATGATGTTGTAGGTGGATGGAACCTTTAACACCCAGAACTCCACTTGCTTTGTCACACTCCCTGCTCTGACTGGAAGGATGATTTTGCCGACTGGCCACTCCGGCATAGAATTGAATCCAATCAAAGGGGATACGGCTGGGGCTAAGTCCTTGTCCTGCAGCTTGAGTTGCTTGAAAGTTTCATAGTACATGATTTCACACGAACTACCTTGGTCAATCAGAATCCGCTTGACGTCAAAATCCTTGACTCGGAGAGTGACGACCAAGGCATCATTGTGTGGGCTATATATTCTGTCCAAGTCTTTATCTGAAAAGGACATGACATTTGTGGCTTCTGTCCTCCCCTTTTTGACGACTGGTTGGGCACTTAGCACTTCTCTCAAGTGCTCTGCTTTTTTGATTGAACCTCTGAGCTCGCATACACGCTCTGGTTCAAAGACTCCATGGATTACGTTGATGGTGCCTTGCGTTGGGGCGTCATTCGGCATTCCATTAAGGAGGTTGTGGTCCTGTGGGGCTGGCTGCGCCCCTCCTTCTATGTATTTATCCAGGTGGCCCGCCGCCACCAACTCCTCCAGATGCTGCCTCAATGGCATACAGTTCTCAGTTCGGTGCCCCTTTTCCTTGTGGTAGGTGCATCTGGATCTGTCATCGTAGTCCTTCTGGGCCTCGCCAATCTTGGCTGGCCACTTGATGAAAGGCTCGTCTCGAATCTCACTAAGTATACGGTAGATTGGTTTTTTGAACACTGTGGTAATGGCGGTGCGGACTCTCAACCACCTCTTGTCCTGGTCTTCGTCATTATCTCGTCTGCCCCGTCCGTTTTTGTTTCGGCGATCTACCGTATTGACCTTTGCCGAGGTCTTCTTCTCTGGTGTTATGGTCGCGCCAGTCTTTGCTTTGGCGCGAGCGCCATCCTCTTCCACCCTGATGTGCTGATGCACTCTCTCCATCAGGGCCTCCATGGTAAGAGGTGGCGTCATAGTGATAGAGTCCCTCAGTCTATTCCCGACTGGAAGGCCTCTCCTGTACTGCGCGATGGCCAGGTTGGTTGGGCAATCCCCAATCTGGTTGAAGGTCTCCCAATATCGGCTGTTGTAGGACCTTAATGTCTCCTTCTCACCCATGTCGATGGAGAGTAACTGATCGATCTCCACCGGGGTTTTTGTGTTTGTTCTGAACCGCGTTACAAACGCCTCTGCCAGTTGCGCCCAGGAGGCTATGCTGCCCTCTGGAAGCTTTTCAAACCAAGTTAGGCCTAGGTCGCCGAGGCTTGAAGGGAATAGGATACACATCAGCGCCTCATTCCGCCGGTATACAGCCATTACCTGGCGAAAGTGGCTCAAGTGGGTGTAAGGGTCCGTCTTCCCTTCATACGTCGTGAATTTCGGCTGTAGAAAGCCTGACGGTAAAGGCGCGTTCTCAATTGCGGGGACGAACGGTGAGGTCTGCAGCCTTGCTAATACTTTGTCCGTTGGTTCGTAGGCCGGGCGCGGTTGTGGCATTCCAACCTCGACGCTTCCATGCGTCCGAGGAGCCAACCGCTGTAAGGCCGAAACTCTATGTGGATCACGCGCCTTGGCATCCTCCCTGCGTCGTGCCTTTTCTTCTAGCACGGTTCGTAGGTCGGATGACCTGGGTAACTCCGTTTGTCTGGACCTTGTTTGGTGTGTATGCGAAGGCCAGTATGTGCTTCCTTCCGTGTAAGACCTTTCAGATCTCGCCCTCTCAGACCTGGAGTGACGAGTTCTGGAAGATCTTGATGGCGTATCGCCTGTCCTGAGGCTTCTCTCTTCTGCCTGGGAGGGTGTTGAATTCCTACTACGACCTTCTGAGTGGCGAGGGGGCGTCTTGTTCGTGCGCCCCTCTCCTGTCGCCACTTCTTTTCCTTTCACCCGGCGTTTGAGAGCTTCCATGTCTGCTGCCATCCGCCGTATCAACTCGTCTTGTGCTTTGACGCGATCCTCCAAAGCCTGAGGATCAACCCTGCGCCTTTGTCTTTCTGGGCTTTGCGAACGAGAGGGATGAGGGCTGCTATTCCTCCTTCGTCCCCTTGCATCCCTTCTGGAATTTTGCCTTTGTGGTTCCAGGTTCGCCATGGGAGAGACCAAAGGTAGGCCTTCTCGCCTTGCACCTCCGTCTGGAGTTTGTCCGTCAATGGCGGACTGAGGCAGTTCTTCATTGTTGGCCATTGAATTTTGAGAGAAAAACACTTGATCAAGAGGTTGTTCTTGTCTGTTCTTCCCACAGACGGCGCCAATTGTACGGGAAAGGGATTCACCTTCTCGTATAATCCTGTTGATCAAGTCTGCGTTCCTCAATACGTCGTCGTTCCACCACCTGAAAACACAAACGTGAGCTGGCCGGCGGGGGTGTGCCGGAATCCTCTCCGATGCCTAAGTCAGTAAGCAAGATTAGAAGGCAAAAGCTCTGAGTATTCAGGAAGCAAAAAATGTATTACCCTGGCAAAGGTGGCATTGGTGAGCTTATATAGGTTTCGCGCGGCACAGTCCTAGTAGGACTCTAACTTCTCCATGCGAAGAGTCCTTCTAGAACTCACATTCCTCCATGCGTAGAGTCCTTCTAGGATTCATACTCTTCCTGGAAGATAATGCTTATCTTCAACACCCCCCTCACTGCATAAGCCAAGTGAGATGGCTTCATTATGGCCGAACTCCATCACAGCCGAAATACCCCTAGTCCGGTCTTTGCTTTGCTTCCCTTATACCGGTTTCCAATAACACAACCGAGCTAACCATAAGAGAGCTCAACCGGACTAGGACGTGGCCAAGCCGAACTAACAAGTCCGAACCGGTGTCACCATGCAACCGACCTAACATACAAGAACCGGTATAATTATACGACCGGCTACCAACTGGAACCGGACTATCTCGACACTTGCCGCGACCGAAGTACGCATACCCATTTGGCAGCCGAACTACTCATACTCCTTTCTTACTGGGTATCTTCCATTCTTGAGCTTACTCCGGCCCAACACCTAGCTCGGCCCAATTTACGAATATAAATTACCCTCTCAAGAAAATAGGTGAATCTGTGGAGGAGTCGTTGTTGCATCAAATAAGTTGGCATGTGTGTCCATGGTGAAAGTCCCGAGAATCGCGTGTATACATGGGTATCAATCCCACAGACGGAATATCCGTAAAATGACAATAGTAGTGCTTGTATAACCTACATTTACATGGGTGCCGACTTACGATTCCTAGAGTATGATTCACCGCCCTGTTTTCTAATGTAAAGGAAGTGATTTATGGATTATGATATTCACCTGCCATTGCATGGTTTTTGAAAGAGATAAAATGTTTTGGCACGAACATTGCATATGCATTCACTTTATAGCTTTGTTAAGATTTATATACTGTGTTGGATTATCTTTACTGGGTTTTGGCTCACCCTATGTGAGAAAAATATTTCAAGTGCTGATAATCTATTTCCGCCAAGGCAATAGCTTAGGAGAACTTGGAGCAAGAATTTCATTTGTTGATTTTGTATATGTTTTGTACAGGCCAAGAGCCTTTAACTGCATTGGACTTAAATTTCACTTTTGCTGTAACCAAGCACTGTCTTGGAAAGTTGTAAGCCTTTAGAGCATTTACTATTTGCTTTATTTTCATATCTTACCTCTTATTGTGACATATGCTTTAGATTCAAGAATAAGCTTATGAATGTAAAACTGCATGTGTCACTCTTTTGTAAACTCAATTGGAATCAATGAAAGATAATTACTCATATTGGCATAGTTATTTAATGTATTTAATGGATGGTTTATTGCTTATTATTTTAAGGCGTTACAATTTTGCATATATTTTCTAACATACTCATGAAAGTGCATTATTAATAATATTATAAATTTAAAATTTTTATTGAAAAATTATTTAACAAACATTAATAGGTATCTTAAGCATACACAATTATTTTAATGTACATTAAACATACACAATTACTCTCTCTCTCTCTCTCTCTCTCTCTCTCTCTCTCTCTCTCTCTCTCTCTCTCTCTCTCTCTCTCTCTCTCTCTCTCTCTTCTCTCTCTCAAATATATGTACTCGTTATGCTTTGTTTGAGAAGTTAGGTTGGCCTTTTTTTTTTTTTTAAATTTAGTTATTTTAACCCCGACTAAAAAGTTCTTTTGGGTTAGTTTTTTTAGTTTGGGTAAATTACAAAAACATCCCCTGAAGTTTGCTTAAAGTACATATTACCCCCTGTGATTTCAAAAATTACAAATATCCCTTTATCAGAAATTTTTTATTTAACAAAATTAACTTAAAAAAATGAAATTCATAATTGCTCTCTAATACAATAATAAAATTACCTAAATTAGTAATTGGAACATATTTCTAATATCATTAAAAACTGTTAATTGACTTCATGATTTATTAATAAAAGGGACAATTTGTTGCGTAATTAGAAATCTCAAGGGGTGGAATGTAATTTTCAAAACTACAGGGGATGATTCGTATGTTAATCAAACCTAAGAGGTGTATTTGTAATTTACCCTTTTGATTTTTATAAAAAAAAAATAAAATAATTATGGTTTAGATTTGATCTTTTATCTTATTGATTTTTTTAACCTATTTTGTTTTTGTTATAATTAATTTAGTCAAAAAATCAACACAACTTTCATGTCAAACAATACCTATGTCTATATATGCAGAGAAAATTTTTAGGTACAAATAGGGTACCACGTTGCAAATGCAGACTGCACATGTATTATTAACATACAAATCAGAGAGGGGAAAAAAATTAGTACCAAATGGTAGTGTAAGTATGTTTGTGGTGGTATACAAATGAAAAATTATGGAAGTAGAAGTATCACTTACACTTCTCATAAGTTTGATTATTTTTTCCATCTTCTCTTACTTGCATATAATTCCCATAATAAGAAAATGTTATACGCTTCACATTTTCTACCAAATAAATGATCAAATATCTCATATAAATGTAAAATTTACAAAATTATAAATCTCATATTTACATGAGATATTTAATCATTTATTTAGTAAAAAATTTAATATTTCTAATATTATCCGATAATATTAACCAATTATATACGTGTATCGTGCGGATCCAAAATTACGAATTAAAATAAAATAAAAAAGAAATAAAATGAGGTTCTAGATTGATAGGTTAAAGCAGCTGGACCGAGAGCATGACAACGATGTTCCTTATGTACGGAAATTTAAATTTGAAAATAAAATTTTTGATAAAACTGAAAATTAAAAATTGAAAGCTAGAAATTAAATGTTAAAAATTAAATGCTGAATTTTTGAAGTTGAAAAGTGATTTGATAAAAATTTAAGTGTTGAACTAAAAATAAATTATTTGATATGTATAATATTAAATTTAAAATTTATTACTTTCAAATTGTATATTTCAATTTTTATATTGTAATGGCGGCGGCGGCAACGTTGATGGTGGTGGTGATTATGGCAGCAATAGCAATGTAATGGTAGTAAAATAATGGTGATACTTATGGTAAAAATAATAATGGTGATGAAGGTGGTAACGGCGGTGGCGACATGATTGTGGCGGTAGTGGTAATAGCAATAGTGGTAATGGTGGTAGTGACATGATGATGGTTGTGGTAGTAGTAGCGAAGATAGTAATGATGGTGGTGGTGAGTTTGTAATAGTGTATATTAATACTTATATTTAGTATTTTCTAATTTTGTTAGAATTAGTAAATAGTGGTTTGGAATGTTCTAAAAAAGTGCACTTTTTGACTTATTGGCTTATATGGGTTGGGATTAGGTTGGGTTTGATGTGATGTGTTAGAAAGATGATGTGATTTAAATAAGATGATGTGACTTAAATAGGATAGCGACTTTTTGACTTTTTGTATTATTTAATAAATGCCAAACTTGGCCTAAGTTTCATATGACTTCAAATTTTATTAAATTTTAGCTTATATTAGTGGAACTTAAATTTTTAAATGATATTAATTGTGATTATCAAACGAATTTAATTGATTAATACATAATACATTCAGTTTTAAGTACTAAATCTGATTATCAAACACTCTTTAAATGTGAGTCATAATACTTGATGTTTAAAAAGTTTTAACAATTAAAATTTAAATACAAATAAATTTATTAATGATTGATGAAAATTTTTATCATTGTGTAAAATAAATTTATAAAAATAATTTATTTCAAAAAAAAAATTTTAAAAAAAAGAAAAAAAGGTATATTATCAACTTGAATATACACAATTATTGACACAGACTCTCCCTCTCTCTCCATAAATATATATGCTTTGCTGGCTCCGTAAATATCTGTACTCATTATTCTTTGCTTGAGAAGTGAGGTTGGCTTTTTATTTTTTTAATTTTTTAGTTATTTTAATTCTGATTAAAAAGTTTTTTGGGTTAGTTTTTTTAATTTTTGTGAGAGTAAAAATAAAATAATTATAATTATAATTTAAATTTGATATTTTATTTTATTAATTTTTTAATTTTTTTTTTTTATGACTAATTTAGTCAAAAAAAAAACCAACCCAACTTTCATGTCTGTATATACGGGGAAATTTTTAGGTACAGGTAGGGTACCAAGTTGCAGATGCTGATCGCACATGTATTATTAAGGGGGAACTACATACAGATCAGACAAGGGAAAAAAATTAGTAACAAATGAGAGTGTAAGTATATTTATGGTGGGATACAAATGAAAAATTATAAAAGTAGAAGTATTACTTACTTCTCATAAATTTGATTATTTTTTCTCTCTTCTCTTCCTTGCATATAACTCCCATAATAAGAAAATGTTATAAGCCCCATATTTTCTATTAAATATCTTATATGAGTGTAGAGTCTATAAAATTATGAATCTTATACCTATATAAGATATTTAATCATTTATTTAAAAGAAAATTTGATATTTTTAATATTATCCCATAATATTAACCAATTATACAAGTGTATTGCGTGGATCCAAAATTTCTAGGGCTGAGCAAGTAATCCGTGAAATCCGTAATCCGATCCAGTCCAGTCCAATCCGATAGGTTTGGATTGGTTTTTTGAATCCGCAGTTCGGTTCCAGATTGAAAAATTAAAAATCCGTAGTCTACGGATTGGTTTCGGATTGAACCACATGGTTCCGGATTGGAACCGATCCGGACCGTATATAAATAGTCTATATTTTTATTATACATCCTACCCATAGTATCTTCTCTTAATTCTATATAAAATCTAAACTCAAACCTAAAGCCGTATAATATCTTCTTTTATTATTTTTGTTTGTTGATTTTTAGTTTTAATTTGTAATAGTTTAAATATTTATAGTGAAATCAGTTTTCTTATGGTTGTTTAAATTTTAGAACAGTATGTCGTTATTATAGAAAAATATATTGCTATTGTGGAACTAATATAGCGCTATGTTTATATTTTTATAAAATTAAAGTGTTATATATATATTTTTGTTATTTAATTATGTAAATCCGTGGTCCTAAACCGATCCAATCCGTATTTAAATGGATTGGTTCTATGATTTAAACGGATTGACTCGGTTCCAATTTTTTAGAAACCGTAAATAATGGATTGGTCCTAATTTTATCCCAATTCGGTCCAATTCGGACCATGCTCACCCCTAAAAATTTCTAATTAAAATAAAATAAAAAATAAATAAAATGAGGTACTAGTTTGATACGTGAAAGCGGCTGGACCGACAGCATGACAAGTTGCAATTATACACGTGTATCGCGCGGATCCAAAATTTCTAATTAAAATAAAATAAAAAAGAAATAAAATGAGGTTCTAGATTGATAGGTTCAAGCAGCTGGACCGAGAGCTTGACAGCGATGTTCCTTATGCACGCAAATTTATTTTTAAAATAAAATGTTTGATAAAATTGAAAATTAAAGATTAAAGATTAAATATTGAAAATTGAATGCTGAATGCGAAATTTTTTTTATATTGTGATGGTGATGGTAATGATAGTGGTGGTGGTGGTGGCAGCGGCGGCGGCGATAGCGGTAACATTGATGGTGGTGGTGATTGTGGTAGCAATAGCGGTAATTGTGGTAGCAAAATGATAGTAATACTTATGGTAACAATAACAATAATGATAAAAGTGGTAGCGGTGGCGGCGACATGATGGTGGTTGTAATGGTAATGGTAGTGGTGGCGGTGACGGTGACATGGTGGTGGTAGTAGCGATGGTGGTAATAGTGACGGTGACATGATGGTAGTGGTGGTAGCGATAATAGTAGTGATGGTGGTGGTGAGTTTGTAATAATGTATATTAATACTTATATTTAGTATTTATAAATTTTATCAGAATTAAGTAAGTTTTATATGATTTAAAATTTTATTAAATTTTAACTTATATTTTAAGAGGCACTTAAATTTTTAAATGATATTAATTGTAATTATCAAACGAGTTTAATTGATTATCACCTGATACATTATGTTTTAAGTGCTAAATCTGGTTATCAAACACTCCCTAAATGTGAGTCTTAATACTTGATGTTTAAAAAGTTTTGACAACTAAAAGTTAAATACAAATAAATTTATTAATGACGAATGAAAATTTTTACCATTGTGTGTGATCTTATGTAAAATAAATTTATAAAAATAATTTATTTCAAGGTTTTTTTTTTTTTTTTTTTTATTAAAAAAAGTGTATCATGAACTTGAAATTACACTACTAAAAATATGACTTTTTGCGTCTATATTTTTGCGACTGATTATTTAACCGTCGCAAAAAATCAGTTTTTACATTAAAAAAATCACAAAATCATTTTAACCCAATCGTGTTCTCCTTAACTTAAAAAAAAATATATATATATATCATCTAAAACTAGACCTATCTCCCCCTTTCACTCTTATTTCCCAAATTTGTCTCCAACGGTGGTGTACCTCATTTCCTATTGTTGCCTAATCTCTCTCTCTTACTCAAAATCTCTCTCTCGCTCGACTCTCTCTTGCTTGAATCTCACTGTCCAAATCTCTGTCGCTCGAGTAAATTTGAATCTCGCTTGAATCTCACTCTCAAGATTTGAAGATTTTGATCGATTTGTTGATGAAGATTTGAAGATTTCGATTGATTCATAATCGAGATTCATAATTGGTAAGCTACTTTCTATGTATGAATCCAACTCTCTGTCTCTCTCGATAATCTAGCGTGTTTGTTTCATGCCTAGTTGTTGAATTTCTGTGTTGATTTCGATCGTTCTTTAATCTGTGTTTTTTATTTATTAGATGATTCATCTTGTTTTTGCTAATTTAAAGTTATACAGATATATAGAGACATGATTTCAGTGATTGATCTTGTTTTGGCTAATTTGTTGGCTTATTTCTGGTGTTTTACCAGATTCTATGAATGAATATTAATCAAAAAATGATGAATGAATAGGGACTATAGAACTGTATGTCAATCGTAATCACTTTTCATCTCTTTAGGTGGTTTCTGGAGCCTTAAGTTGAAAATAATACCAAAACTGCCTCAGGATCAAATAGTCATGAAGGCCTATAAACAAAAAAGAACAGATAGGAGGAAGAAAAATTCCATTAATACCAGTTGTTGCTTATGCTGGCAACGTCACTTTAAACTAGCAAAGCTGCAAATGGCCGGTGTTTCAAAGAATTGCAGAATCCTAAGAAAAGTTGGATCAAAAGGCAAAAACAGATGAAAAGGTTAACAGTTGTGAAGAGATGGTTATAGAATGAAGAAAAGTCAATGGAGTTACTATAGAATTGGTTATATTGAAGTAAATTAGTCCACTTTTCCTATACAAATAGTGAAGTAAATTATTATGTTGAAGTTGGAGCTTTCTCTGCACATTATAATCAATCTGTCCGATCTACTACTTCAATAGCTTTTCAAGGAAAACTTCTCTCTCACACGTTTGTGCGCTCATTTATTTGTTTTTCATAGTGTTTTGGGGGCTGATATATATATATATATATATTGTTGGGGGGGTGGGGGAAAGGGCAGTTTGTGGGGGAAGAGGGTGCTGCAAAACCAATGGGCTATGCATTGGGAGTAGTCCTCTCAAATACGTAAAATTTCTCAAGCCTGTTGAAAGCAGGACTCAATCTCAAATCTTTGGATGACTAGGATCATCTTTGGATGATTAGGATCATACTGGATGGCCAACTGTCCTTTACGAAACTTTTCTAATTGTTTCTCAATATTTTGATTATTGTACTTCGATGCCCCTTGTATACTTACGACCTTTTATGTTTGTATTTATCAATTTTAGGCTGGCAACCTGGAATCCCAGAGATATCATCTGTTTGGGATGAAGATTGGGATAAGTTCAAAGATAAAGGTAGAAGACATTTTTAGTTCTTGACATGAAGCTTCATGAGCTCTTGTATTTTTTTCTTTTCTTTTGAAAATGCCTCTGACTATATTGCAAATGCCTCAATCTTTTATTTAATAACGCAAGAGTTGACTAGTAAATCTATGAATTGCATATACATCCTGATGCATTGTCTGTTACTTCCAAGATTTTCATTTGATGTTGCCATGTCGCCCGAAACCAAATCCATTTCTGCCGAGAAAGAAAATTATTCTCCGAATGGTAGTTTGTCCCCTGATTTGATGTCACATGCTGATGACGACATGTCAGATAAACTTTTCAGTAAAGGTAAACATGCCTTCGAAAGTAAATCAGCATACACTCATAGTGAAGACGAATCAGGCAAAAGTCCATCTAACAGTCCAGCAAGACATACAACATTCGAAAGTCCATCTCGAGAATATTCAGATAACCATTTCAAAAAGAGCCCCGAAGCAGATGCGGAAACCCATAGGTATGGGGGTTGATTCATATTTTTTTTCTCATCACTTCTCATACCTGTATGTTCCTTACATAATTTTGGTGGTTCTAAGTCTTATCCTTTGTGAACAGAAGTTTTGATGAGCCATCTTGGGGTACCTTTGACAATAATAATGATGTAGATTCAGTGTGGGGTTTCAACCCTAGTAATCCCAAGGTAAGTTTGGCTCTTTTAGATGCACATTTTTGTCCCTTATTATACTTGAGAAACTTGGTAATCAACAAGTGAAATATTTGGCTCATTTTAGCTGGTCTATAAAACACTTAATAGGGAAGTCCCGTGACACTTGTATCGAAGGCATTTGGCGATGTATCTATTAGCAAACACATGTCATAATGGGGTAAACGAAGGTTGCCTTGTTCTAAATGGTGGAAGGTTATAGAAGATAAGGATTCCTATGTTTTAAGACCCGGGGTAGATTAGTTTGAATATTTGATATAATTTTGGAAGTATAGTCTCATTGGTATAATTTGTGGAGTGGTTGTCTATTGTCTCTCTATGACTTGCCAATCCGGCAACGCAGAGAGGGTGGTGATCTTTCTATCCTAAGACCAATAACATGTTCTCTTTGTTAAACCATCAGACCTAGTGGTAGAGGGAGTATGGGCCCAAGAGGGCCACATGGCCCTCCTTTACTTAAAATAGAAAAAAAAAGAAAAGAGAAAGAAGCAGCATATGGAAATTATGAGCTTGAGAGAGAGAGGTGCAATACTTACAAATTGAAAAATTTTATGTTTTATCGATTTGTATATATACATATGGAAATTATTAACACATTATACTAACATATTGTAGGTGTCAGATGCATCTAGTGGGCAACAAGCTTCAAAAGAAAATGAATAGGTATGCATTTCTCTACGTTTAATGAATTTTTTAGCTTATTATGAATTAGGTTGCCTATTTCTCTGAGAGTTGTTTTTATGGAATTAGCATTTTAAATCAATTCTTTTTGGGTGTATGTATGGCCTCAACATTGTTCAGTAGTTTTTTGTGGTGGTAATTGTGGTATGTATGGCCGTAACTTCCCTCTGCATTGGTGGTGTTCAGGTTCGATCTTTCTTTGTCTCGCAAAGAGATTCATTATGGTGCTCATGCCACATTAGAGCAGGTAATGCAACCCTGCTGTGCAACTGTCACATATGAATATCTCTTTGGAATACTTCTCTTTTCCCTTATATTTCTGCTTGTATTTATGATATTTGCTGTGTATGAAGTTCTTGAAGGATATCACTATATTTCCCCATGTATTATGTCGTATTAGGTTTGAAATTTATCCCTAGAGCATATTATATGGACCAATCTGGTACTGCAAATGGGTTTTCTTCAGACTCTGTAATCCGATTCAATTGCAAATGGGTTTTCTTCAGAGACATCATCTTTTTCTCCTTGTCCTTGTACATTCCATTCTCTTCCTCTCTTCTCAGGTCCAATCTCTAGGTAATCTCTCTCTCTCTCTGTGTTATATGTATGTATGTGTGTTGTTTGTTCAATCTGGATCCCTTATATTGTTCAATTATCAGTGAATTCGTATCTATTTTGAGAATGGGTCTTTTTCTTGGGATAGTGAACAGAAGTATTAATTAAACTATGATTCTAGTGTCTCCTGTTTGCCTGTACTGATTGCTGCAATATCTTGCCATTTGAAAACATTGACTTGCTGAATACCAGTTGAATTCATACTTTGTTTAATATGTTTATCATGCTACTCTGCACATTAGCCTAAACCAATCAAACAATTTCTGAATTATATTTATTATGACAGCAATGAACTGTTTCTGAATTATGTCCCAGATTAGATGTTGATGGCACCAGAAAATGACTTTTAGGAAGTAAGACAATCATTTTTAGGCATCCTTATAGTCATTCAATTAGTCATGAGTTAGTGCTGATGGAGACATGGCGTAGCATCTATGCTTAGTTCAAGTTAGACTTCCTCAACGGAGTGCTTAATTGAGGCATGTTTCTTTAAAAGAGAACATCTATGAAGCAGCAACTACATTGTTATTAGAAAAGGGGATTCTGGGATAATAAAGCTGAAAACCAACTACATTGTTCCATAGATGAAGAGAACAAAACAGTCCATTTGACAGCACTGGAGGGAACAGATTGCTTGGAGTTCTATAAGAGTTATAACCTGAAAATTACAATAGAGTATGAGAAACGAAATAAGGATGTCCTGATCCACAGAAATATCTGAACTACTTGATTAATCTCTTTAAAGATGTTGATTCTAAGCTCTAGTGTTGATGCTTCCTAGTTTCATGCTTATGACATTACAAAAAATTAAAGTTTTAGAGACTAAAATTTAGGGACAAAGTGTGGTTTGTCTGGATCTAACATTTAGAGATTAAAGAAAATAACACCACTACTTTCACATTCTCAAACATGGCTAAGTGTGGTTTGTCTTGTACTTGATTCGGTTTTGACCATGTGCCTGTAGAATTATATTAAAACCGTGGTAGGTTTTGCACTGCATATCTCGTTGTTAAATTTGCAATAAGAAATATATAGCCTCCTGCTATTTGAAATCTGGAATGTGACATGTTACCTTTTTTCAATCTAATTGCACTATACCCATAGGAGTGATTAAAATTGATAATTTTTATTTTCGCAGTGTATAATTTTTATCATTAATGCCTGAAATTTTTGTTTCATAGGTGCAATGTGGTGATGTGGACCTTGAAAACAAAATTGATGAGAAGATTGGCCAGTTCATCGATAGAGTAGAGAAACACCCGAGCAAGAAAATTGATGAGAAGATTGGCCAGTTCTGGATTGTATTTTTTTCATAAAAGAACTTTTCTCAAGTTTTTAGTTGTAATAACTTTCACATATGGCTCAAATTTTGAGACTCAAATGGAATGTTCAATTAAACTATAATGCTATATTGTCTGAATTATTGTCATTGCTATTCCTAGAGTGCTTAACACCACACTTTTTTTTTTTTTTTTTTTTTTTTTTTTTTTTTTTTTTTGCGACGGTAACAAGATGGTCGCCAAAAATCATGTTAGTGTTTTTCTTTGTTTTTTGCAACGGCAAAATAGCGGTCGCCATAAGTAGTTTAGGCGGTCGCAAATAATTTCGACCGTTGCTTTGCCGTCGCAAAAAGTATTTGCCACCCCCACATTCGCGACCCCCGTTTATCGTCGCATGGGCCGTCGCAAAAAGTCTTTTGCGACAGTTTTTTATTATTTGCGACGGTTTATAGCGGTCACAAAAAGTGTTTTTTTTTAGTAGTGTTAAATCCTCATTTGTGTTAATCAAATTTATTAAAAATCATGAATTTTACTTGTATCAAAATAGTTTTTTTTTGAAAAAAATAATAATAAAAACAACGAAAAATTCTATAGTATACGAATTATGATTTAGTTATAACTCATTATTTTGGTTATTACTCAAAAAGTCTTTACAAATTTCTTATGTTTTTGGTTATGTCTAAAGTGGTGCATCGGGTCTTTAATTATGCTTCAAATGGTGTTTGATTATGGTCTATTATAATATTTTTATAGGACAATATTTAAGTATTTTATTACACAAAAAAAAAACTTACAGTGGGTTGACTCTGTAGGATTTATGCTAATATAAGTAATATTGTAAGAATTATTCAATTGATGCATAAAAAATTATAAATTCAAACCATAAATAGCGTCCTCAATGGGAATAAAACACAAAATCTCTATAACTTTAATAATTTCATTTCTCAATGTGGTTTTCATTAATTATGTGACACATCATAATAATAGAAAAAAAAATTTATAACCAAATTAATTTTTCATATATTTTTTTGGCAAAACTCATGAAAGTGTATTATTAGTAATACTATAAATTCAAATTTTTTATTTAAAAATTATTCAAGAAATATCAACCTTAAATATACACAATTATTTTCGATAAATCATTATTCTTTAATAATATTCCACACTGTTTATCATTTGACATTATTCAATTTATCTTCTAAAAACTTAACAAAAAAAGTATTGAGTTTTATTATTTTAATCAATCAATATCTAAGTTGTAACACCCTCAAAATAATACAAATAACCAAACTCATAAGAGAAATGAATATAACATAATTGGTACACTTTCTCATAACAGAATTCATATTTACAAAAGGGGTTACATGCATTATACATTCATAAACGTTCATTCTGAATCTACAGTATGGAATGCAAATTAATAACAACAAATTAAATACCCTACGGGCTTATATCTTTCCAAGACATATCTTGGTTATAATCAAAAGTGAGTTTCACTCATTACATCTTAAGCCCTTGGCTTTACAAAAATATATAATCAAAATGAGAAGCTCTTACTTCCAAAAGTTTCTCCAACGCTATTGCCTTGGTAGAAGCATCTCATCATTACCTAAAAATGTTATTCCCAAGTAGGGTGAGCCACAACCCAGTAGAAACCATCTAACACGATATATGAAATTTAGCAAAGATATAAGTACACTATGCATATACAACGTCAAAGATAAAGCATTCACATTATGTATAGTCTTAAATTACCAAACTCAATCATTAAGCCATTTCCCTTCATTTCATTTAATTACATAAGCCAATTTCATCATTTCTCAACAACCTAAATGAGATTACAACTCATTAGTTCTAGAACCACATTATCAATACATAAGCACTTCAAACTTTTCTTTCACGGATATTTCGTCTGCGAGCAACCGTCAAACGGCACCCATGTATTCTTTGACGGATATTTCATCCACGGGCAGCCCTCAAACGGGACCCATGTAAACGTAGGCTATACAAGCACTACAATTGCCATTTTACGGATATTTCATCCACGGGCTAGGCATCCAAGTATAATTTCGAGACTTTCACCCAAGACACTCCGGCCAACTTAATTATAATGGAGTTCATCCCCTTTCTCCTCCCAAACAATCATTCATACATATGCAATGTATTTAATCACAAACTCAAACAATGGAGTACATTCTCTTTCCACTTCCAAATAACCATACATATACAATATATATAAATATAGTTATATTCAATGACAAGCACAAGTGATTAGTTTTAATTCACCTAATTCGCATGCAATTTCTACAATAATCATAGTTATTCTCTACCGATAGCCCAATACAGTTATTTCTAAACAGATATAAAATCTCATAACAGATAGTTTATTCGAAACTACCAAAGAATGAAATAACACATAACCAATCCCACCATTCATATCAATACCCTTTCAATTTCACATTTTTAATGTCAATTTCCATTATTTATACAAAATAATAATTTGATTTAATTATGGCAAATCCCATTTTTTCTCCAAATATTAGCCAAGTGCCAAAATCATCAAATTATACACAATACAACATCATTTTCAAACCCCTCAAGCATTTATTTCACCTTCACCCAAAAATCCCTCTTTTCATTTTATACCCAAACCTTAGGTTTGTCTTTAACACCCCTAAATCACATCATTGTTACACAAGATACAAAAAACTAAGCTAAATATCATATGGAGATGTCACGACCTAAACCCGCCCCTATAGGTTTAGCATCGTAACCGGCCAGTAATCCTAGGATTACCGAAGGCCTCTAAGACAGATTAACATAATATTAAGGGCTAGTGAAAGCAAATAACAAATATACGACGTCCAATGAGCTGTGCAGACTTATATGAGACAGAATTTTTTTTTTTAACTTTTTATATACATATATACACATCATCCTTACATCATTATATATATATATAGATTAGACAAAAAAGGACTTACCCCTATTTACAAAATACACAAAACTTGTTTAACCAAACAAGAAAACAAAACTTAAACTTTAAATCACATAGTCATAGTCACTTGACATATCCGGAACCTCCACGGGAGGCACATAGGTTGGCTGACAAAAACAGATTCCAAGCAGATGCCTCTAAGCCTGGTTACGCACCTGATCACCTACATACATAAATAACACAGTGAGGTAGAGCCCAGTGAATAATAATAGAGTAAAGGGTTTTAATGAATGATGTCCATACTAGATTTAGAAATCATAATTCAGATTCATAAACAGATTCATATTCATATTCTTGTTCAAATCAAATACAGAAATCAGAATTCATGCTTAATCATATATGGTACATCCATTAGCGCTAACATAACAGATGCAGAACATATAGTGGTTATGAATAACTAGTTCCATAAAGGAACCTTCGGATCCGGGTAATAGAGAATAAACATGCTGAGCCCCATGATGGAGCCTCCGGTACGGGTAATAGATGACAGACATAATAAGTTCCATAATGGAACCTCCGATACCGGGTAACAAAGAATATACATGCTGAGCTCCATGATAGAGCCTCTGGTATTGGTAATAGATGACAAACATAATAAGTTCCATAATGGAACCTCCGATACCGGGTAACAGAGAATATACATGCTGAGCTCCATGATGGAGCCTCCGGTACGAGTAACAGATGACAGACATAATAAGTTCCATAATGGGACCTCCGATACTGGGTAACAGCTAACAGATATCACATGATGCTAAGGATGCCACGAATACATTGTCAGAAATTGGACAATCGTTCATTGTACAGAACATGTCATTTCGGAAAATAGATCTTAATTCATCATACAAAAAATAAATAAAGTTGAATATAGCTTTACTAAGTTATTACTCACAGTGTTCTGGTGCTTGATTCGTCCCTGTGTTTGACCCTACATAATTCATAACACATTGGATCATATTACAATTCATTCCATTCTTTAACTTGTTTAACATTCTTAGGCTCCTTTCATGTTCTTTAATTCATCTACAACGTTTAATGCATGCCTAAGAGTGCTTTGAAATGAAAGAGAACGGAAAACGAAGCATAAAACATCTTTTCAAAATTTTTAAAACAGGCCCTCCGCTCGAGCGGACCCCTTTGATTTGCAAAAGTACTGGTTGCTTGTAAATTACGCTCGAGCGAGACTTTTGACGCTCGAGTGAGGAGTCTAGTAAAACAGGGTACGCTCGAGTGAGACTCTCTACGCTCGAATGGACATGTCGAATTCTGGATTTTTCTTGATTATGTTTGAGCTTCAAAACTTGGTTCCAACTAATGTAATTAATATCATAAGACTCATATTTCCACCATATAACTTTTAACATGAATATAAGGGCCAATTTTACATGATTTGAATATCAAATTTACATAAATCCATCTCATAAACTCGAATAATATCAAACTCACTTCATAACTTCAAAGCTCATGCAAATTAATTTCCATATCATTTTGAAATATACATGCATGTGAAATATAGGTTTCATTTTCAACTTAAATAGTATAATTGACGATCAACTTCATGAAATTTAACATTATCATGCTTGCGTGTGCCAAATAATCTTCAATTCATTATAAAATGCATGTTTGTAATCAAATATGCAAACTTATGACAATCCCTTACATGCATGTACATACAAACTTCAAATTCATCAAATTCAACTCAATTCATGTTCTTCGTATCAAGCCCAACTCCAAGCTCACAAATTCTAAAACTTGAATTGAGCTCTCAAAATAATTTCAAGCTTGGGTTCATACATGGCCTATCTAAAAACATACAATTCTTAAATAATCAAGAAAATATGTTCAATTTTAAATCGTTTACATCAAAACTCCTTTAATTTAAAAATTGAACTCATTTGTTCATAAATTCATAATTTTCCAAAGCTTAGTTCTTATTTCATCAAAACATAAAATCAATTCCAAGAAATCTATGATGCATGTAAATTTACATCTCATATATATCAAGGTTTCCAAACCCAAGCTCAATTGAAGAATTATAATTATTTCTATATTGATTAACCTTAACCATGTTCATGAATTAATTCCTTAATTTCTCCAAATTACATGCATATAAAAATAAGGCTCAAATTCCTATAAGATATTCAAAATCAAACACAAAATAATTAATTTCTAAGTTAATTTTCATAATCATGAACATAACTCCAACTTCTCATTTTCTTTTTAATTATATAAAATTGACTTCAAGCTGTTTCTATTTTCCTTCAAAACATGAAATTAAAGTAATAAACTCCTTAGAAAATCATTTGCATGCATGAAACATTTATCAAAATCCAACCAATTCTACATAGTCAAGCTCAATCCATAATTAAAATCTTAAATTGCTCTAATTTAGATTTTTATTAATTTTTCTCATATCAAATTCAAATTCAAATTCAAACTAACTACTTTCCAAACTTATTTCCTTAAATCATAAATGTTCCAAAATATGTTTAATTTGAGTTAAACTCTTAAATTACATTACATGCATGGGTTAGGGATTTAAAATCAAAGCCTCATTTATCTTCAAGATTAATTCTAGATTTCCATGAATTTTAATGTTTACAAAACTTTTCCTC
The DNA here is from genome assembly GCA_036172215.1 of Camellia granthamiana. Lineage (NCBI taxonomy): Eukaryota > Viridiplantae > Streptophyta > Magnoliopsida > Ericales > Theaceae > Camellia > Camellia granthamiana. Next base: position 31,659,209 of record CM069904.1, on the reverse strand, counting down.
GTTCTCTTCAAAACATGAGTTGATTATCTCAAATTCTTCAAAATCCAAGATGAGAGTACTAAAACTTATAAATTTGCTCATGCATGTAACAATGAAACTTAATCTCATGCATGACTACAAAATCACACTCAAATTATTAATTTCTAAATTTATTATCCATGCTCATGAACCTAACTCAATTTCTTACAAAATCCATGAGATTGATTCATAACTTTCTTAATTTCAAGTGTGATATGAAGATTCTACATAAATTCAGTATAATTTTCATACCTCAAGCTCTAATTTCAAAGATTATTGATGATTTCCCCTTGAGTCTTCTTCTTCCTTTACAATTTCCAGCACAACTTTGGGTTTCCTTCTTTAAAAGTTGAGCTCTCTTTTCTCTCTCTCACTCACGGTTTTCTCTCCCTCTCACTCGACTGTTCTTGTTCCAGCCAAAAGCATAAACATAGATGATGTATAGCTCTAAGGCTTTAATACATAGCCTATCCTCTTCTTGATTTCATCTATTCCACTTTCTTTTCTTTTTTTTCTTTTTTTTTTAAATGGTGGGACACTTGTCCACTTTAAATTAATCCATGTGGTGATGTATGTTAGGATTAGTTTAGCACACTAATTGTTCATTAACTCAATTAATTATAACTAATTGAAATTCCCACATAACTTAATTAGTCTAATTTGACTTCCATCAAGGCCTAATTAATTATATTTAATCTTTACTATTCTGAATCAAATTTTTTAATCAAACTCTTCAAAGGCTTTAAATATTAAATTAAACTTATTGCCATCATCAATTTTGATTTCCCAAATCATTAAGGCCTTCAATTTCGGCTTAAACTTCAAAATCTTCGTCAATAAATTACATAATCAATTGAACACCTCATAATTAAATTTAATTCATAATAATCTTAATTCCTAATTCGTATAACTTAATTAACTCCAATTCGGACCCAATTAATAAAATCTCAATTTTATAGATCTAAATCGAATATTAATTAAACTTCCCATATGGTCCGATACTCGAAATTCAATTCACTATTTATACTTTTTTGAGCCATTTAGGCTTTCAATTTCTAATTCTAAAATAAATACTTAATAGAACCATAAATGAATCAATCTCCATAATTTTTGTAAATCCCAGATTAAAATGGAATAATTAGCAATTAAATTTCAAATCTCCTTAATTAATTAAGTGCTAATCATTATACGTGGTGGGGTCGTTACAGGAGATGTAGAAAAAATCCTCCCTCAAGCTTAGATGAGATAAAAGAGAGAAAAGCTCAAAAGTCGACGGCGACGAAACAACGATTTACCCTTATCAAAACGAAGCCTATGACAAGCTCTACACTTAATCTTAAAGGAGCAAGGTGAAAAAATCACTCTAGGTGAGTAGATCTAGAGATTTAAGTGAAAAAGTTTGACTTTTAGAGAGAGAGAGAAGAGAACTCACGGTTTGAAAGGAAAATGGAGAGGAAAATAATGAGAGAAAAGTGGTTTGGGCCTATTTATAGTAGTAGCAAATAGCCCTGAGGTCAAATAAAATAATAGGCCCAAAAACCCCCCCCAAAGGTAAGGCCCATTCGAACGCCAAAATTCTAAAAAAAAACACGCAGGGGTCGACTCTTCGGGCAGAGGTGTCGACCCTTTAGGTAGAAAAGGTGTAACGCCCCGAAATAAATTAATATGAACTAACCACCTTAATTGACATTTACTAAACAACATCAATAATCCTTTCATCATTGCGTAGTTAATAAATGAGTTTATACAAAAGTTTCACATGCGGGTATACATTCAACGATATAAAGAACACGTGAATCTATAGCATGTGAAGCGTTTAGTCTCAAAACAAATAAAATACCCTTAAGGGCTTACATCTTCCAAGGCAATAGTTTGGTTACACAAAATGGTCTCTCGGACCCATACACATCTAGCCCTTGAATTACAAAAATTTACAACAAAAATAAGAGAGAGTAATCCATTCTTCACAAAAACTATCCACGCCATCAATTTGGCGGGATCACCACGTCTTTACCTGCACCAAAATCCCATAGGGGTGAGCAATAAGCCCGGTAGAGAAATTCCTAACAAAGTATATACATTTATGTAAGATATCCAATATTAAATGCAAGTGCAAGTGCGATGCAATGTCTTTTCAAAATAATCTTTATATCATGCTTTCTAAAAAAAAAACACCATGTTTTTCATTAACACTTAGCAATCTAATCCATTTTCCAAAATTCAAATTTTAATTCATAAGGGGGCGGTAAATACGACACAGGTAATCCATAGGTTAGTGTCTGCAAGTAGGCTCAACAAACACTACCAATAACCCCACTTTAGCGGTTGCTAACCAGAAGGGAAGTTATACCTCCTTCACGCTTATTTTCAGTCTTTCACTCAGGTCAACTTATCAATTTATCTTAACCGGATTTACCAACGTATTTACCCCTTAAACCTTTTCCATAGTTTTCATTACAACATAATCTTTCTCAAAGTAAACGTTTTCCCATTCATGTCAAGATGTGCGATAATGATAATAAATCGAATGAGAACATGATGCAATACATAATATCTCATAACATTTCTCCATTTCAAACATCTCTACAACAATATCAATTCACTACATTATTCATTTCTTCTCCTCAATATTATTTCACAAATGACCATGCCATTAATTTACAACAATAACAATCTCACATCATGCCCAAATCACAACAAGTTAGCCCTTTCAAGGCTACATATGATGCCTTTCGAACATCAACTCCAATGTTTATAATTTTCACTATCCAAGGTGCACAACCATTTGTTATTTCACAACAATACACTTTCAAACGTTTAACAGTAATGTTAAAATAATATCTCATTTCTCATATACCAAATAAATGGTCATTTTTGCTAAACATATGATGAAAGTTCACCCTCTTAATACAAAACAACAAGATGCCCCTAAACATGTTTACATCTTTCAAAAATCCCCAAAATTTCTAGGGTTTTATGTCAAAAACCAAAACAAACATCTCCCCCCCCCCCCCCCCCTCTCTTGAAAGGGTTTTCTCCCAAAATATCACACCTCCTATTATGTGAGTTAAAATCCTCAAGAAGATAGTTTAGGAAGAGAGAAAGAGAGAGAGAGAGAGAGAGCAAACCCACTTTTGAAACCCTAGCATTTATGAAACAAGACTAAACTTTCAATATCATTAATGAAACCTTTTAAAACAACCAAATCTAACATAAATATATATATAACTCAAGGAAATTTCCCTACCTCAATGTTTGATGGAGGAGAGGAGATGAAACCCTAACTTCAAGGATGAGGGAGAGAGCTTGATATCTACCACACCAAATGAAGCTCTTGCCCTAGATCTTCAAGATTGAGAGAGATGATGATGATCTAAACCCAAGGATTTCAAGAATCAAGGTGTTTTAATGCTTTGGTGAGTGTTTCTAGAGAGAAGGTGGAGAGAAATGAGGTTTAGAGTGAGAGAAAGAAGCCCAAAATGTGATATAATTTCGGCCAAAAGACATATATAAAACAGAGATTCAGACTGCCCGTCTGCCGCACGTGCGGCGCCCCTTCCTGTATGTGCGGAGCGCCCCTTCCCACACATGCGGCCTTCATCTCCGCACGTGCGGTGGCCCTTTGCCGCACCTCTCTTTGCGCCTGCCTTTTAGGCAGTGTGCAGCCTCCCATCTCCCTTGAAATCCGCACGTGCGGCCCTAAACCCCTGCACGTGCGGCTAGCCAAGCAGCCTAGAAAAATTGTTGGCTTGACCCCCGGCACTCCGGACCTGACCTCACTCTCCCCGGGAATAAAGAAACTTCAACACCAAATAAAACAAGAACAAGGACTTTGTTTGGGAATAACCTTCGAACGTTTCAAACTCAATGAGTAAAAGAAAGAAAAACAAGACCCGGTTATCACAAAAGGCAATTTGGCAACAAGCAAGGGGGTCGACCCTTAGACAGGAAGGGTCGACACTGATTTCTAGCAACTAACACACAGATTCTGCAATATACAAGGGTCGACCCTTCCCAGACTGGTGTCGACCCTTGTGGACAGTAACAACAGGCAGGTGTCGACACGATTAAGGCTGGTGTCGACCCTATATTCCAGCAACACTTCCAGAAATTTCACTAACAGGTAAGGGTCGACCCTTAGGAAGGCTGGTGTCGACCCTACAATAGAATTTCTAAGTCTCCAAGGAAGTTTTGATAAGAACAAGTGCGAATGAACAAACCCAACGAGTTTAAATCGGATTATACTCCTCCAAAACCAACATATAACAACACCAAAGATTTCAAAAATAAAATAAAGGATTCAAATACACTTCCCAAAAGCTTTGAAGGATACAGGTGCCACAAATTAGATGCTACACGTGTATGTAAATCACTTATAGAAATATGATATTTGATATAAAATCACAATGAAGTTAACTTTAATTAATGTAATGATATTTTCTATTATGATATGTGTTATAAAAGAATAAAATTAATTTTAATTTAAAATAAAATTTAAATTTAAATTATTTATTTTAATAATATTAGCCTTATCGTTCTATAAAAGTATTACGTGAATACTTATATATAATAAATTTAATTAAATTATTTGTTTGTTTTGATAATTTTAGTTCTATTATGTTGTAAAAGTTTAATTATCATACAATGATTTTATATGATATATATTAAATTATAAGATAGAAAAATAAACACTCATTTTGATATTGAAAGTAATAGTTAATTAGATAGAGAATTAGCAATATAAAATTAAAAATGATTCTAATTATTTAATTTTATGTTTATTGTTATATTTATTTAGAAAATAAAAATGTGCAGATATAGAATTATACAAAATTTATTTAAAAAATTAAATATATGTATGTGGTGACTGAATTAAGAAGAAAATACATAAATTAATTATGTAGAGTATTAATTTTTTTTTTCTGTAATATTCTTTTTGAATTATTCATACATATTGTATATAGGTATATAGAATTTAAATTCAATATAAATGTAATGACCAGGTGTATTATTCGCCTCATTCTTCTTTGTTTAACTTTGAGTTTGCCTTATTAGAGTGTCGAGTTTAACTGGGAGCCTTGTTAACATTTTGTTTTGTTGTATTTGAAAGCTTATCTCAAATCCTTACTTTCATTTATTTCCATGTCGAGTTGCCCATGTTTCGGAAGGTGCGGGGTTGGATCTGGAGTGTCTAGTGTTGAGCTGGAAACTTTCTGGGCTGGAGGGCTGAGTTGCACGTGCGGGGCCTTGGGCCGCACATGCGGGAGAAGGGCCGCACGTGCGGGAAACAGGGGAAGTCTAGGGTTAGCTACCACAATAAAGGTAGGTGCAGAAGGGCTGTGCAGGAGAGTGTTGCACGTGCGGGGATCAGTGCCGCACGTATGGAAAGCACGCTCCGCAAATGCGGGAATGGGTGCTGCACATGCGAGAGTCGGCTGAGTCCGAAAATTCTATTTTTCTTTTCTTTTGGGGCTATGCACATTTCACATTTTACACATCCCTCTCTCTCTAAAAATATCATTTCCTCTCCCTTCTCTCTAAAAACACCCACCAAACACATTAAACACTTGATCTCTTCAAACCCATTGGGGTTTTGATCCATCATCCTTCACAAACTTTGGAGAGCTAAGCGAGGGCTTCACTTTGTGTGGTGGAGATCGAATTTCTGCACTATGGATTTTGGGGTTTCACCTCATCTCTTCATCAAAACTGGAGGTAGGGACTTTCTTAGAGTTATACATATATTTTTGCAAGTTTAAGCTAATTTTGAGATTTCCTCCTTGATGGCATCAAAAATTTGGTTTTTGGGTTAAGAAATTGGTAGTTTTGTAAAAGGGGTTCATCTCTTGTTTTCTTTAAAAGATTTTCTTGAAGATTTAAATCACATTGATTTAAGAAAGATGATTTTGGTGAGGTTCCACCAAGGGGTGAGGGAATGTTTAGTTTTGATGAAAATCCTAGAAATTAGGGGGGTTTTGGAAGATGTTGAGAATCTATGGATTTTCTTGTGTTAAATGAATGAATGAATGGAAATTTCATATTATTGTTGGCAAAAATGGCAATTTTCTTGGTGTGTGAGGATTTGGGGTTTTTGTTTTGAATTTATTGTTAAATGCATATTCATACATGGTTATGAAATGGCAAATTATTGAGAACACATGTATTGTGCAAATGTTGCTACACTTGGATATTATTTATATATTCATATGTGATATTTGATGAAATTGCATTGGAAAGGAGAATGGGAATTGTGATTGAATCAGAAGAGTTGTGTGGAAAATATTGTTAATGAAAGATTATTAATTTTCCTTGATATATATTGCATTGGCATTTTTATTATTGCATGGTTGCAAATTTTGAGTTGGGATTTGAAAACATTTACATTGAGAAAGAAATTTGGTAAAATGAAACTATTGAAATATTTTGGAGTAAATACGTTGGTAAGTTCGAATAGGAGGTGTAGATGGAATTGATTAAGTTGGCTTGAGTGTCTGGGGTGAAAGACCAAAAATACGCGCGGAGGAGATACCACTTCCCTTCCGGTTAGCAACCGGTAAAGTGGGGTATTGGTAGTGCTAATTATGCCTACTTACAGACACCAACTTAAGGATTACCAAAGTCGTATTTACCGCCCCCTGAATTAAATTGATAAACTTTAAATTTGTTGAAGATATCATAATATCATTGAGCATGATGGTTTTCAAAAGATGAGAAGACGCTACGCCAAAATTGGACTTTAGCGGCGGTTTTTTACCGCCGTTAAAGGATGTAAAACTGCTGTTAAAGCCTTTAACGGCGGTAATTTAGGACCGCCGTTTATACTCGTGTCGAAAAATGTACAACCGTCGTAAAAGGGTAAATTACCGTTGTTAAAAATTGACCAAAAACGGCAGTAATTTAGGACCAAAAACGGCGGTTCTTTACCGCCGTAAATAGGTTCAATTTTTAAAAAAATTAATTCTCTCTTCTTGCACCCCCTAAGTCTTGAACCCTTGACCTCTAATCCGCGCACACCAACCACTTTACTACAGCCACTCTATATGAAATATATTCCCTAAATAAATATTTAAACATTACTTTTGCTTTATTGTAGATGGTCATGTTCAACCTCTGGCCGCGCGTGGTCACCACTCGCCGGAGTTCGGCCGGAGCTCTGCCGGCAAAGACCGCCGTCATTAACGGCGGTAATAAGAGGGCTTTAGCGGCGGTTTCGTTACCACCGTTAAAAGAGGGTTTTAGTGGCAGTTTCGTTACCGCTGTTAAAAGAGGGTTTCATTACCGCCATTAAAGATACTTTAGCGGCGGTTTTTTTAACGGCAGTAACGAAATCGCCGTTAAAGATACATTAACGGCAGTATTAACGGCGGTTTCATTACCGCCGTTAATAGTATCTTTAACGGCGGTAACAAAAACCGCCGTTAATGCCCTGTTGTGGCGTAGTGAGAATGTGATTTTCTTTCAAAGGAGCATAACATGGCATATGCATTTCATTTTTTTAGACTTGTATAAATTGTATATACTTTGTTCAGAATTCTCTACTGGGCTTTGCTCACCCTATGGGATTTTGGTGTAAGAAAAGATGTGGTGAACCTGCCAAACTAGGGCGTGGATGTATGTATATATTGAGAGCACGAGACTCTATTTTGTGGTGATTATATTTTGTAAGCCAAGAGCTATATATGTGTGGGTTCGAGGAACCATCTTTTGTATAACCGGGCTTAAGCCTTGGAATTTGTAAGCCCACAAGGGCATTTATTAATTTTGATTGAATATTCTACATGCTATAGATTCATGTGCTAGAATTCTTTGAATGTATAATCGCATGTGGGATTATTTTGTATACACACTGGGATCATGTAATGAAAGGTGTTGGGGATTATTCCGGTATCTCTTAAGAGCCATGGTTATTGTTATAATCATTGTATATTTTTTTTTTTTGGGTGTTACAATAAATATTTTGTAATAAATAATTTCATGTTAAATAAAAAATTAAATATAAATTAATATTAGACATCAATAAGATAGACAAAAAAATAAAAAATATAAAAGAAAATTGATTTAATCTATGTGATATACATAATTAAACACATTATGTCTTATTTATTTATTTTTGTATGGAGATAATTTTTTTTTAAATATCATAATAATTAAATTAATATATCAACTATATAAAAGAAAATTGACAACGACAAAACTAAATATACAATGAAATATATATATATATATAAGTATTTCTCAAACGGAGAATTTGGTCAAAACTCTCTCATAATAAACTTTAATGCATTAAGTACAAGCACAATTGTTTTTTTGAAAAATCCAACACATACCACTATAACCAAAATATTGAACTTTAAAATAATACAACTTTTGATCTAGATGTTAGTTTTTAATAAAATTAGTACTTTTTTAGAATCCTCTTTTCAAGATCTATGTTGACTATAAAATCCTTAAAAAAAAAAAAAAAAAAAAAAATTATTACCGTCGAAATTAATGTAAACAGTAACATGTCACTTTGTCTCACTGTAACATGATACTCTGTTAATATTGTTAAAGAAAAAAAATATATTTTACTTTGTTCTTACTCAATTATGCATCTCCTCCTTAGGGGGTTTATGAAGCAAAATAAATTGGGCTGCCATTTTCACCAAATAAAGGTCCAACGAAGGGGTTTTGACTAAATTTTTCTTTCTCAAATAGAGTTCATATAAAATTGGTCATTACAATTGAAATTGAGTTTGTATAAAATTTTATATGTAAATAAAAAATACATGTTGATGTAATTTTTTTAGAAAAAATAAACTTTTAAAATGTGCCACCTAAGTAAGCAAAAACAGTACATATATATATACACACACTAGATAAACCCGTGCGATGCATGGACTAAACATATTTGTTTTAAAATATTTTTTTATAAAATTTAGTTCAATTATTTATATTTTTAAATATATAAAATATTTAAAATAATCGTTAAGTTGGAGAAAAAAATAAATAATAATTTAAAATTTAAATAATGATTCTAATTATTTATTTTAATAATTTTAATTATATCGTTCCATAAAAGCATTACCTAAATCAACACATATACTAAGTTTAAATAAATTATTTATATGTATTTTAATAATTTTTTCTCTATGGTGCTATAAAAATGTAACTTACATAAATATATACAATAAATTTCATAAAAATAAATATTTTTAATATTTAATTTTTTTTAAAAAGTGAAAAAAGTAGAATAAAATTAATTGGTAAAATATTTTTAGTATGTATAATTCTATTAATTTTTGTTATCGGTAATTTAAATCAAGTAGAAGTCTTTTAAATATTAAATTTTAGAAACAATTTTGGAAAAGGTATATTGACCTGGAATTTTGATAATAAAAAAAAGGGGAATGTGCTACATAGGAGAGAGAGAAAAATTAAAGGTAAATAGTGTTTATTTATTTATAATCTTAGTCCTATCGTTTTATAAAAGTGTTATTTAAATCAACACATAATAATTTTAAATAAACTATTTGTGTATATTTTAATAATTTTAACTCTATCGTACTATAAAAATATAAATTAAATTAATATATATAATAATTTTAAATTATATTAAATTATAATATAATAAAAGAAACATTTACTTGATAATTTTAACCTTTTGTTCTACAAAAATGTAACTTAAATAAATATATATAATAAATTTATATGATATTAAATTATAAGTTGATATTAGAAATAATTGTTATAAAATTAAAAGTGATTCTAATTATTTAAGAAATTCAATATAATTAATATTATAAATAAGATAGACATAAAAATAAGAAATAATTTTAATATTTTTTTTTAAAAAAAAAGTAAAAAAAGTATAATAAAATTAATTGGTAAAGTATTTTAAATATATATAATTCTATTAGGTTTTATGTATTGATAATTTAGATTAAGTAAAAGTCTTTTAAATATTACATTTTAGAAAGAATTTTGGCAAAAGGATATATTGATGTGGCATTTTAATATAAAAAAAGAGATGTTGTAACAATCCAGATTTTTAATTATTCTGTAGAATTTATACTAATATTATTTAATCACAGTTAGGAAAAATATATCATTTATTATATATTATTATGGATAATTTTGTAAAATAATATAATTATTAAAAATTTAGGGGTCAAAATATAAATAAATAATTAAGTTTAGATAAGCTTGAATTAATTTAGATAAGCTTGAATTAATGGGAGAGTATTGCGAGCACGACACGTGGCAGTCCGTGGCTTGGTGCCCACGGTTGCCTTTTCTATATATTGGGGAGGGATGTGCTCAGAATGTAACAAAGAGAAAGGAAAAGTAAAGAGAAAGAAGGAAAAGGAGACAAAGGAGAGGAAGAAAAGAGAGAAAAAAATAATGGAAGGTGAAAGGGTTTTTGATAGTGGAAAGAAAGAGTGAAGTATATTATACCTTGAGTCACCAAAATGTATTTTACGTATATTTTGACTTACCAAAATCTATTTTATACAAGTTATGTTTTATTAGTATATTAATAAAAGTTATGTTTTATAAAGATTTTAGTTACGTGGATTATTATCTGAACCCTATTTGTGAAAAGAAAACCCATGGATATGTTTATTTTACTTTTAAAGAATATTTGATCATAACCTTATAAATAATTATGTTTTGTAAGTACCATCACGGGAGTCCCACGCCTTGGGGGACTTAAATAACCATTGGCCCCTGTTTGACCACTTTGTGGTCCCTGTTTGTCATGGATCCATTGACCCCTGTTCTGATTGTCACTCTAGTGACCCCTATTCTGTTCCGTACCGTGGTTATAGTTGTTTACGTAATTTCTGTATTATATGTCAAATGATTTCCGTATTATATGTTATGTATTTTAATATTAAGCTCTTTTTAGCCAATAATTATTCATGGTGAATTTTATGCCCTTATACTCTTAGTATAATATTTCTCACTCTGCCATGTGGTTATAGTTGTTTACCACTTTCAGGTGGCATGTCAGAACCAACGTGTGGGGTAGGCACAAAGCACTTTGTAGACATAGTTCAGCTCTAACAATGTAATTAAATAGAAGCTCCAATGATTTTTTTAGTACCCTCACTTAAATATTTTTTCGCTCACATTTAGTAATTGTTTAAAGATTTGGCCGGAGGTAACTTCGGTTACTGGCCATCACGATGCTTAACCCTTGGGTACGGGAAGCGGGTCGTGACAAGTGGTATCAGAGCAATGGTTTATAAAAAAATAAATAAATCATCATTGGAGCATAGGACACATGTACATTTAAGAAGTGGGATAGCGGGTAATTAGTACCTAAATATTATATTTTATTCGTCAATTTAATTATATTATAATTTTATATGATTATATACATATATTAATAAAAAAAAATTGTGTATAATTTGTGAAGGATATTAGATATAATTTATATTTTTTATAGTAAAAGAAGGAAAATAAACAAAAGGTGTTAGACTCAAGCACCCACCAAAATTATAATATAATTAAATACATGGAATTTTCAGTTCAGTATTTAAAAAAAAAAAATCATTTCGATTTTTTTTAAAAAGTGGGTTCAAATTTTAAAAATACTAATTGTGAAACTATTTCCTATCATTGAAAAGTTCATCTCAAATTTTTTCAACTCTTACATATGATTCTGTCATTATATTTATTTTTTATTTATTTTTATCGTAAACCAAACGAATGAAAAGTTTTTAAAGTCACTCATTATTTCTCGTTTTGGCCCAAACTAATTTTTGATAACTAGACAGTGAGTTGTTTTGGTAAAATTTTTTTTGAGGTAATATTTTCTATCAGATTAATCATCTAATATATATTTATCAGAGTGCGCAGCGGATAGTTGCACATATAACAAATTTCGAGGACGAAATTTTAAAGGAGGGAAGATTGTAACAATCCAGATTTTTAATTATTCTGTAGAATTTATACTAATATTATTTAATCACAGTTAGGAAAAATATATCATTTATTATATATTATTATGGGTAATTTTGTAAAATAATATAATTATTAAAAATTTAGGGATCAAAATATAAATAAATAATTAAGTTTAGATAAGCTTGAATTAATTTAGATAAGCTTGAATTAATGGGGGAGTATTGCAAGCACGGCACGTGGCAGTCCGTGGCTTGGTGCCCTCGGTTGCCTTTTCTATATATTGGGGAGGGATGTGCTCAGAAGGTAACAAAAAGAAAGGAAAAGTAAAGATAAAGAAGGAAAAGGAGAGAAAGGAGAGGAAGAAAAGAGAGAAAAAAATAATGGAAGGTGAAAGGGTCTTTGATAGTGGAAAGAAAGGGTGAAGTATTAAAGTTAAGGTGAGTTATATTATACCTTGAGTCACCAAAATGTATTTTACGTATGTTTTGACTTACCAAAATCTGTTTTATACAAATTATGTTTTATTAACATATTAATAAAAGTTATGTTTTATAAAGATTTCAGTTACGTGGATTATTATCTGAACCCTATTTGTAAAAAGGAAACTTATGGATATGTTTGTTTTACTTTTAAAGAATATTTGATCATAACCTTATAAACAATTATGTTTTGTAAGTACCATCACGGGAGTCCCACGCCTTGGGGGACTTAAATAACCATTGGCCCCTGTTTGACCACTTTGTGGTCCCCTGTTTGTCATGGATACATTGACCCCTGTTCTGATTGTCACTCTAGTGACCCCTGTTCTGTTCCGTACCGTGGTTATAGTTGTTTACGTAATTTCTGTATTATATGTCAAATGATTTCCGTATTATATGTTATGTATTTTAATATTAAGCTCTTTTTAGCCAATAATTATTCATGGTGAATTTTATGCCCTTATGCTCTTAGTATAATATTGCTTACTTTGCCATGTGCTTATAGTTGTTTACCATTTTCAGGGGGCATGTCAGGACCAGCGTGTGGGGTAGGCACAAAGCACCTTGTAGACATAGTTCAGCTCTAACAATGTAATTAAATAGAAGCTCTAATGATTTTTTTAGTACCCTCACTTAAATATTTTTCCGCTCACATTTAGTAATTGTTTAAAGATTTGGCCGGAGGTAACTTCGGTTACTGACCATCACGATGCTTAACCCTTGGGTACGGGGAGCGGGTCGTGACAGATGTGTCACATAGGAGAGAGAAAAATTGAGAGTAAACACTACTTTTGATAATATATATATATATATATATGATAGTGTAACGCCCCGAAATAATTACAATAATCTAATTTCAAATCAACTAGTACAAGATGACATAATTAAAATGATAAACTTTCATTAATCAAAATTGATATATAAAAGGTGACACATGCGTTATGCATTCACAAATAGTTTATCTTGAATCTACAGCATATGTTACAAGTAGTGATAAGAAATGGAAGCTAAACAAGTATTCATATTCCCTAAATGCTTACATCTTTTTAAGATAATTCTTGGTTACAACAAAAGTGGACTTTCAGCCCAAAACATTTAAAGCCCTTTGGCTATACAAAAGTTAAATACAAAAATAACAAAATTGAGCCTTCAGCTCTATAGTCCTCTCAAGTCAAGTCCTTGGTAGGGGCATATCACCAGCACCTGAAAATGGTTTTTCCAAATAGGGTGAGCCAAAACCCAGCAGAAATAATCTAACATAGTATATGAACCTTAATGAAGATATAAGTATGATATTCATAAACAATGCCGTGATGAATCAATTATAACTCTTTTACAAAACTATGCAATGCCAAACTTTATATCTCAATTCATTTTGTCCTAATTCATTTGTCATTTTCATTTTATTTCAAACAACCAAATTGAGGGTACAACTCAGTAGTTCTCAAATCAATAAGGCCGTCATACAAACACCTCAATTTGCCATTTTATGGAAATTTCGTCCGCACGAATTGGTACCCATGTATACGCGCAATTTTCGGGACTTTCACCCAGGACACACAGGCCAACTTAATTTAATGGAGTCCATCTTTTTTCTTCTCCCAAACATGGAGTACATCTCCTTTCTCCTCCCAAATATCATATATATACAATGTATATAAGACACAATCACTTTCAATGACAATAGATAAGAAAATAGTTTCAATTCACCTAATCCTTATGCAATTTCTGCAACAATCATAACTATCCTCCACCGATAGCCTAAAACAGATATTTCTAAATAGGTATACAATCTCAAGGACTGATAAATTATCCAAAATTTTCATAAATGAAAGTAATACATATCCAACTCCACCATTTACATAAACATTAATCCAATTCCATACTCCTCATACCAATTTCATTTATTTATATAAAATAACAATTTGAACCATTTTAGGGCAAGACTACCTTTTATTCCAAAATCCATCCTAGATATCAAAATTGACAAATTTATCACAACACCACCTCACATTTACTCCCATAACCAATTTAAACTCGAACATTTGAAAACTCCTCTTTTGATTTTAAAACAAAACCCTAGGTTTATCTAAAATCATCTCAAATACCAATGTCCTTTGCACATCAACAAATAATCAAGTTAAAACTAATAGAAGAGTGTAGAAAGTCCCTACCTCAAGCTTAGAAGACCAAGGAAGAAATAGAGGAACATCAAAGGCACCGAAACCAAGCTTTTATCGGATCAAATGAGAGCCCCCGGAGTGCTCTATCTTTTTATCAAAGAGAGTAGGGTAGAGAGATCCTTGGATCTAGGTGTATTTGTAGAGAGAAGTTGGGTTTTAGAGAGAGATAAGGGTCGATCTAGGGTTTTGAGAGAAAAAGATATGAAAAAGTGATGTAAAAAGGTGCTGCTGTGAACTGATATACGCGCAGCTCGCTCAAGCGCAAGAGTTATCGCTCGAGCGACCAGACACAATAAGTTGTTTCGCTCGAGCGCAAGAAGCTTCACTCGAGCTCATAATGCACACTCCTAGAAGTTTTACAAACAGAAGACTGTCGCTCGAGCGCAAGAAGTCTTGCTCGAGCTAAGAACACTACCTCTCCAGTATCTTTGCAGGCCTGCAAAAGTACTAGGAGTTTGCAAAGCTCGCTTGAGCACAAAAAGTTTTGCTCGAGCGAGGATGTCAAATTCTGGACAACAACAGTTTGGACCAATGACCAATTAACCTGTTCCAAATACATCAAAGACACTCCAAAACTCAAACTCAAGGAGAAATAGGGGAAAACGTGACATGCACAACAATACCAAACCATGAAACCCGAGTCCAAGACACAAAATTAGTTGGTCTTAAACCAGAATCGCTATAGATAGTGTATCATCCATTTATAAAAGGAAACTTTTTTTTTTTTTTGGGTGCTAGAAATTGCATTTAGTGAAGTAGCGGAGAAATAATTATATTTTTGTGGTAATTTTTTTGCATGTATAGTCAAGTTCATTCTTGTACTTAATGCAATTATGTCTTATATGTTAGAATTACACCAGAAAAGATTCACATCTATAAAGTAATTATTTGGTGACTCTCCTACTTATTTATAATTTGCTTAGTTTTTTTTTTTTTTTTTTTGAAAAATGATATAAAAGCCTACTTTTTAAACATACTTTCTACACTCTACACCCAGTAATGTGTAAATAAGATTAGTTAATGATTAGAGAATCCGAAAAATGCTTTAGAACTCTAATTCTTGAGCTCTAAAGCCAGGTCTAATGAGCTAACAGTAGGCCCCATCCACTGTGATGTGATGTTTTGGTCTTGGTTTGTTTGTTTGTTTGTTTGTTTTTTTTGTTTTCTCCTTGCCATATCATTTGTGTTCCATTAGAATACCAAAAATTCTAAATCATTGCTGAAATAACAAAGAGAATTACCATAGATATTTTAATAAAAAGTCATATTATTTAGTCTAGAAAGTGGATATAATTTTTAGACATGAACAACAATAGTCTGTGTGTGTGTGTGCGCGCGCGTGTGTGTTGAAAAAATTAGTCAATAGTGAGGTTGCATGCACTTAAGTTTTATGAAAAAATATTATATAGAATCCTCTTTATTACCTTTTTTTTTTTTCTTCTTCTTCTTCTTCTTTTTTTTTTTTCTTTTTTTTAAGACACAAGTGAGTGAATTCTACAAGCATTTACTAATATGAGCCCTTTATTTTGTTTCTAAAAATGAGCAAATAAAATAAAAAATATGATTTTGTAAACATTGCTCTATTTTATTATGTCCTATAATTTTTTTAATCAATAAAAAAGTCTAATTATATAAGTTATTTAGAATACTAAATACTTTTTTAAAATTTTAACAAAACTTTTGATAATTTTAACCTTATTTCAAATTTTGGGTAGTGGTTGACATGGTTATTTATTGGAAGAATTACAAACAAATTCAAATGATCAAAAATAATTACACAGAGATGGGGTGCATGTGAGTTTTTTTATAAGACAGTTGCATCTCATTTGTGTAATTAATTTTGGTCATTTGGACTAAATTATAATTTTATTTTTATTTTATTTTTTTCCTTCCTTGTGAGGGTAAGACAAACATTTATAAAAAAAATTTGGTAAGTATGGTAAAAAATAGGAATGTTATACTAATAAAATTTTGAAAAATGTGATATATATATATAAATTTTTTTATTTGTGTGTCATAGTATAATTAATTGTGAAATGTTTGGGAAGCCAATTTTAGGCTTTTTTTTTTTTTTTTTTTGGTGTGTGGCTAAAATTCATAAACAGTCAAAATAGGTTAAAATACCTAATAAGACAAAATATAGCATCAAATCCATAATCATTTCACTTTTTCTCCCACAAACATCACATCTAATTACAAAAAAAATTCAACTCTTTTTCCAAATATAAATATTTTAGCCTATTAAAATAGTCAAAAACTAAAATAGCCAACTTTCCAAATGAGGCCATAATGATATATTTTGACACATAATCTTTTAGCATGTTTTTTAATATGAATTTTAATATATATACCGTTAGGGGTGTTCAAGCAACCGAATCATTTGACAAATCCAACTCGAACCGATTGACCCAAAGACATCACAAACGATTTTGAGCTTAAATTCGATCAAAGACGGGCTGTTTTCAAATTTAAATTTGGTTTTCGATCGATTTTTGATTCCACATAATTAAAATAACTAAACCTGAACCAACCATATATTACTAATAATGATGCAGAATTCTGATGATGGTGCCACATGTATTTATCTAATTGGTTTGACAGATTACATACAACTTCCAACACCTTTATCTCTTCCCCTTCTTCACATTGCAGACATCTCTCTCTATCTCAAAGAACTCAAAAGACAGAACATGATGATGATCTCACCAACCACCCTTTCGTCTCTCTCTGTCTTTGTCTCTGCCTCTCTCTCTCTCATAGTCATAGATTTCAAACCATCTTGTATTTCAAAAAAACTCAAATGACAGATAAATGATGATGGTCTCTCTCACAGTCACAGATTTCAAACCATCTTGTATCTCAAAAAACTTAAACAACAGGTAGATGATGATGAGCACCCACCTACCGTTTCCCTCCCTCTCTCTCTCTCTCTCTATATATATATATATCCCTCTCAGGCTCTCACTTTCTTCAGAAATTTCCCAAGTTCTCTCTCTCTCTCTCTCTCTCTCTCTCTCTCTCTTACGAATCCTCTCTCTGTTTCTCTTTGAAACCCTAATGCATCCATAGTTTCTCTAATGGTCTCACCCATAAATCTAAACTAAAATTTTAATTTCAAACCCTAAATACTCTATATATTGAAGATCAACTATGAAAACCCTTTTTGATTCAGGGCTATTGATGAAGAAAACCCTGTAATTTCAAAGTATTGAAGTTTCAAAGTTCTCGACTCAATGATCAACCAAACCCCAGGTACAATTTTATGAAAATTTTGTAATTTTTTTGTTAATGGTTCATCACTGTTGTAATAATTTTTACTCAAACCTTCCAACCCATTCACAGATTCTATTCCTAGTGCTTCAGATTAGTATGCAATTTATTTTATGTTTTTGGATGAATGAAACTTTTGAGCTTTGGTTGTTTGTTTTTGGATTGATTTTACACAAGTTATTCATTTAGTATACCAAATTATTTTTTATTTTTGGATGAATGAAATATTTTAGTTTGGACTGTTTATGCTTGGATTTATTTTACAAGTTATTTATTTTATTCATAATGGGCTGTTTGGATTGATTTTAAATAAATTATTATATTTCTTTTTTTAATGGGCTTATCTGTAGAAAGGGCTGTTTAAGCCATTTTTCAAAGCAAAACATAACTAAATTATAAAATTGGGTTGTTTGAATGTTAAATGGGCTAAAAATAATATTAATTCATAAAGGCCCAAAATTGAAGGCCCAATTCGCCCAACCGATCCGAACTCGACCGTTAAACCAAAAATCATCTACGGGCGGTTTCGACAACAAATCTGGTTGGCTATGGTTGATTTTTCGTCCACCCGCAATATTCCGGTTCGGTAGTGGATAGAGGTCTAACCCGACCCGAACCAACCCGTGTACACCTCTATATACCGCTGATAATATATCTAGACATATTTTTTAGACTCGATATGTCAACAAGATAATAATTGATGGAGAATGAATAAGAGAGAGATTTGACTTAGATATTCTAATAGAGTGATACATTATTGAATTTAGAAAGTTAGTCTAATTTTGAGCTTGAATAGCAATACTTTAGTTTTTAATATGTGATTGATTGAAGTTTTTTTTTTTTTTCTCTCTCCCTCTCTCTCTGCTTTTATTTTTACTTGAATTCTATTTTAATGTTTTTTCAACATTAAAAATGAATTGGTCGTGCAAAAATTAATTAAGTTGGTTTGATAATCACACTTGTATCACACAAAAATTTAAATAATTTTCAAAATGTAGACTAAAAATTTAGGAAAAATTACTCATAAATCCCATTTAGAGAAATGTTAGTCCATTTAGTCTTACATGTTTTTTTATAAATCAATTAGTCCTTTTTATTTGTAGTATGTATTATTGATTTGATTTAGTAATATTAAAGTTTAATTATTTGTCCTTGTTTGAGATTTGGTTTTGATGTTTTTTTTGGGATTTGGGTGTATGTGGGTAAGGTATGGTTTAACATTTCCATTTTTTTAGGAATTTCGTGGAGTGATTGTAGAGATTGTTGATGTTACCTATTTGGTGTTACATTATTGATGTTATCTTCTCACTAGCCCCCAACAATACTAACATTGCAAGAGATCCAAACAATCGTAACAACATTAATTTACATTATATACATGCACAACATCACATTTGCAATCACTGGTAACCCCCAAATAATAACATTACACGAGACCCACCCAATCATACAAACATTAACTAAAACACCATGCGTCTGTCACATTACGTACATGCATAACATCGCATTTGGTGTCAATGGTAACCCCCAAAACGATGATGTTAACAACATCACCTAAAACCCAACATTACGCACCATTTAAAGACATCTCATTTCGAGTATCGACCTTGATGTCATATTGTTCCACAAACAACCAAAGTAACATCGAAGACACCCATACCTATTGTCATCGTACCAATACACGATCAATGCTGCCATTGACAGATTGATGTGAAATTGCCAAAGTTACGTCGACAACGTTAATCGCACTCCTAGATGTCCTAGTGCCCACACCGCTTTAGCTCTAGAAATTTGCTAAAAGGGGCTTTTGGATTTTCTAGGGTTTTGAAGGGGTTTTGTAAAGTTATTTGGGGAATAAAGAATGTTAGGTGCAACGTTGCCAAATCTAGCATCCAACTCACACAAAATGAGGATCAACACTACAACATTTACAAGGAAACGTTGAAGTTCCAATTTTTAAGCTTCCGTTTTGTTCGCAATGGAAGGAAAAGAAAAAAAATTGCTATAGTATGCCTTTGGGCGTTTTGGTAACTACAACATCACCCAAACACCCAATTTACCCCTCCAAATAGCTAACCCAGGCGTTACATTCATGGGCTTAAGTGTAAATAACATTGACTTGTGACCTTTCAGTCTACAAAATAAAATTGCAAGACTATATGGTTCAAACGATCTAAACTTGGAATTTATTGGTGTTTTTCCCATAAATATAGCAATATTATACATAGTTATATATTTTTATTCTATTTTCTCATTTTTAGATACAAAATAAAGGGCTCATATCAACAAATACACATAAAAGCCATTCACTTGTATCTAAAAATGGGGGAAAAAAAGTAATAAAAAGGATTCTATATAATATTTTTCAATAAAGTATAAGTGCATGCAACCTTACTATTTACTAATTTTTTCCCAAAAAAAAAAAAAAAACAAAAAACAAAAGAGTATTGCTATTAGTGTCTAAAAATTAGATTCACCTTCTAAACTCAATAATGTGATTTTTTTAATTAAAATATCTATGTTAATTCTTTTTGTTATTTATTCTTTAATCATTAACTAATCTTATTTACACATTACGTGGTGTAAAGTGTAGAAAGTAGGTCTAAAAAATGAACTTCTATATCATTTTTCAAAAAAAAAAAAAAAAAATTAAGCAAATTATAAACAAATGAGACAATCACAAAATAATTACATTATAGATATGAACTTTTTTTTGATGTAATTCTAACACATAAGAAAGACGAGTTCAGATCTTCTGCAGGATTTTCCTGCAGGGCATCCTGTAGGCCAAGGAAAGCAACGTGGTTTTGCCTTTATTTTTATTTTTTTTTTCAGTAGGTTCTTCTATTTCTTCTCTGCTTCTTTTCTTTTCAAAGACTTATAACCTCCAAAAATCCCAAAATGAAAACCAGAGAAGGACTGGAAGACGAATATAGGAAGATGAACAGAGGACCAGTGAACGGCAACGGACCGACGACAGAGAAGACAAACGCGGAGTCCGACCAAAGGCCCAAAATGTCTTAGATTCTATATATATGTATATATATCATATATGTATCAAGTTCTATATATATGTCTCTTCTTCTTCTTCTATATATACATATATATAATGATATAATATGTACTACCATAGTTTCCTAATTGCAATTTTGTAAAAAATAGGCCTTTTTTTTTTTTTTTTTTTTCATGTTTTGGTTCTCTCTCTCTCTCTCTCTCTCTCTATATATATATATATATAATACAGAATTCAATGAATGAGTATATCAAGACCCAAAAAAATTGTTAAGCCACTAATAAGGTGGTGGTGCCCTGTTTGGGTGTCAAGATCAAAATCTTTCCATTAAATTTTTCACCATGCCTTGTATTTCCATGCAATCCAGATTTCTTTTGAGTGGAAACCCTAGATCAAAAGCTCTAAGGATTGTTTGGGGGTGTCCTAAATAAGTGTATTTTTTGTCTTTTTGGACTAAAAAGTTGAGGAAAAAAATATGGATGTTTGAGTTAACTTTTTGACTTTTTATGAAAAAATGTGTATTAAAAAATTGTATAAATAAGTGTGTACGAGAAGATAGTGTAGTACACCGTACGGATTGGCGGTCAGTCGGCTGGGTGAATACATGGGAAAAACTTTCATTAATCAAAATTGATATATAAAAGGTGACACATGCGTTATGCATTCACAAATAGTTTATCCTGAATCTAAAGCATATGTTACAAGTAGTGATAAGAAATGGAAGCTAAACAAGTATTCATATGCCCTAAATGCTTACATCTTTCTAAGATAATTCTTGGTTACAACAAAAGTGGACTTTCAGTCCAAAACATTTAAAGCCCTTTGGCTATACAAAAGTTAAATACAAAAAATAACAAAATTGAGCCTTCAGCTCTATAGTCCTCTCAAGTCAAGTCCTTGGTAGGGGCATATCACCAGTACCTGAAAATGGTTTTTCCAAATAGGGTGAGCCAAAACCTAGCAGAAACAATCTAACATAGTATATGAACCTTAATGAAGATATAAGTATGATATTCATAAACAATGCCGTGATGAATCAATTATAACTCTTTTACAAAACTATGCAATGCCAAACTTTATATCTCAATTCATTTTGTCCTAATTCATATGTCATTTTCATTTTATTTCAAACAACCAAATTGAGGTACAACTCAGTAGTTCTCAAATCAATAACGCCGTCATACAAACACCTCAATTTGCCATTTTATGGAAATTTCGTCCGCACGAATTGGTACCCATGTATATGCGCAATTTTTGGGACTTTCACCAAGGACACACAGGCTAACTTAATTTAATGGAGTCTATCTCATTTCTTCTCCCAAACATGGAGTACATCCCATTTCTCCTCCCAAATATCATATATATACAATGTATATAAGACACAATCACTTTCAATGACAATAGATAAGAGAATAGTTTCAATTCACCTAATCCTCATGCAATTTCTGCAACAATCATAACTATCCTCCACCGATAGCCTAAAACAGATATTTCTAAATAGGTATACAATCTCAAGGACAGATAAATTATCCAAAATTTTCATAAATGAAGGTAATACATATCCAACTCCACCATTTACATAAACATTAATCCAATTCCATACTCCCCATACCAATTTCATTTATTTATATAAAATAACAATTTGAACCATTTTAGGGCAAGACTCCCTTTTATTCCAAAATCCATCCTAGATATCAAAATTGACAAATTTATCACAACACCACCTCACATTTACTCCCATAACCAATTTAAACTCGAACATTTGAAAACTCCTTTTTTGATTTTAAAACAAAACCCTAGGTTTATCTAAAATCATCTCAAATACCAATGTCCTTTGCACATCAACAAATAATCAAGTTAAAACTAATAGAAGAGTGTAGAAAGTCACTACCTCAAGCTTAGAAGACCAAGGAAGAAATGGAGGAACATCAAACCAAATGAGAGCCCCCAGAGTGCTCTATCTTTTTATCAAAGAGAGTAGGGTAGAGAGGTCCTTGGATCTAGGTGTATTTGTAGAGAGAAGTTGGGTTTTAGAGAGAGAGAAGGGTCAATCTAGGGTTTTGAGAGAAAAAGATATGAAAAAGTGATGTAAAAAGGTGTTGCTGTGAACTGATATACGCGCAGCTCGCTCAAGCGCAAGAGTTGTCGCTCAAGCGACCAGACACAATAAGTTGTTTCGCTCGAGCGCAAGAAGCTTCACTCGAGCTCATAATGCACACTCCTAGAAGTTTTACAAACAGAAGACTGTCGCTCGAGCGCAAGAAGTCTTGCTCGAGCTAAGAACACTACCTCCCCAGTATCTTTGCAGGCCTACAAAAGTACTAGGAGTTTGCAAAGCTCGCTTGAGCACAAAAAGTTTCGCTCGAGCGAGGATGTCAAATTCTGGACAACAACAGTTTGGACCAATGACCAATTAACCTGTTCCAAATACATCAAAGACACTCCAAAACTCAAACTCAAGGAGAAATAGGGGAAAACGTGACATGCACAACAATACCAAACCATGAAACCCGAGTCCAAGACACAAAATTAGTTGGTCTTAAACCAGAATCGCTATAGATAGTGTATCATCCATTTATAAAAGGAAACTTTTTTTTTTTTTTGGGTGCTAGAAATTGCATTTAGTGAAGTAGCGGAGAAATAATTATATTTTTGTGGTAATTTTTTTTGCATGTATAGTCAAGTTCATTCTTGTACTTAATGCAATTATGTCTTATATGTTAGAATTACACCAGAAAAGATTCACATCTATAAAGTAATTATTTGGTGACTCTCCTACTTATTTATAATTTGCTTAGTTTTTTTTTTTTTTTTTTTGAAAAATGATATAAAAGCCTACTTTTTAAACATACTTTCTACACTCTACACCCAGTAATGTGTAAATAAGATTAGTTAATGATTAGAGAATCCGAAAAATGCTTTAGAGCTCTAATTCTTGAGCTCTAAAGCCAGGTCTAATGAGCTAACAGTAGGCCCCATCCACTGTGATGTGATGTTTTGGTCTTTGTTTGTTTTGTTTTGTTTTTTTTTTTTTTTTTTTTCTCCTTGCCATATCATTTGTGTTCCATTAGAATACCAAAATTCTAAATCATTGCTGAAATAACAAAGAGAATTACCATAGATATTTTAATAAAAAGTCATATTATTTAGTCTAGAAAGTGGATATAATTTTTAGACATGAATAGCAATAGTCTGTGTGTGTGTGTGTGTTGAAAAAATTAGTCAATAGTGAGGTTGCATGCACTTATGTTTTATGAAAAAATATTATATAGAATCCTCTTTATTACCTTTTTTTTTTTCTTCTTCTTCTTCTTCTTCTTCTTCTTCTTCTTCTTTTTTTAGACACAAGTGAGTGAATGCTACGTGCATTTACTGATATGAGCCCTTTATTTTGTTTCTAAAAATGAACAAATAAAATAAAAAATATGATTTTGTAAACATTGCTCTATTTTATTATGTCCTATAATTTTTTTAATCAATAAAAAAGTCTAATTATATAAGTTATTTAGAATACTAAATATTTTTTTAAAATTTTAACAAAACTTTTGATAATTTTAACCTTATTTCAAATTTTGGGTAGTGGTTGACATGGTTATTTATTGGAAGAATTACAAACAAATTCAAATGATCAAAAATAATTACACAGAGATGGGGATCATGTGAGTTTTTTTATAAGACAGTTGCATCTCATGTTTTGTGTAATTAATTTTGGTCATTTGGACTAAATTATAATTTTATTTTTATTTTATTTTTTTCCTTCCTAGTGAGGGTAAGACAAACATTTATAAAAAAAATTTGGTAAGTATGGTAAAAAATAAGAATGTTATACAAATAAAATTTTGAAAAATGTGATATATATATAAATTTTTTTATTTGTGTGTCATAGTATAATTAATTGTGAAATGTTTGGGAAGCCAATTTTAGGCTTTTTTTTTTTTTTTTTTGGTGTGTGGCTAAAATTCATAAACAGTCAAAATAGGTTAAAATAGCTAATAAGACAAAATATAGCATCAAATCCATAATCATTTCACTTTTTCTCCCACAAACATCACATCTAATTACAAAAAAAATTCAACCCTTTTTCCAAATATAAATATTTTAGCCTATTAAAATAGTCAAAAACTAAAATAGCCAACTTTCCAAATGAGGCCATAATGATATATTTTGACACATAATCTTTTAGCATGTTTTTTAATATGAATTTTAATATATATACCGTTAGGGGTGTTCAAGCAACCGAATCATTTGACAAATCCAACTCGAACCGATTGACCCAAAGATATCACAAACGATTTTGAGCTTAAATTCGATCAGAGACGGGCTGTTTTCAAATTTAAATTTGGTTTTCGATCGATTTTCGATTCCACATAATTAAAATAACTAAACATGAACCGACCATATATTACTAATAATGATGCAGAATTCTGATAATGGTGCCACATGTATTTATCTAATTGGTTTGACAGATTACATACAACTTCCAACACCTTTATCTCTTCCCCTTCTTCACATTACAGACATCTCTCTCTATCTCAAAGAACTCAAAAGACAAAACATGATGATGATCTCACCAACCACCCTTTCGTCTCTCTCTGTCTTTGTCTCTGTCTCTCTCTCTCATAGTCATAGATTTCAAACCATCTTGTATTTCAAAAAAATTCAAACGACAGATAGATAATGATGGTCTCTTTCACAGTCACAGATTTCAAACCATCTTGTATCTCAAAAAACTTAAACAACAGGTAGATGATCATGAGCACCCACCTACCGTTTCCCTCCCTCTCACTCTCTCTATATATATATCCCTCTTAGGCTCTCACTTTCTTCATAAATTTCCCAAGTTCTCTCTCTCTCTCTCTGTGTTTCTCTTTGAAACCCTAATGCATCCATAGTTTCTCTAATGGTCTCACCCATAAATCTGAACTAAAATTTTAATTTCAAACCCTAAATACTCTATATATTGAAGATCAACTATGAAAACCCTTTTTGATTCAGGGCTATTGATGAAGAAAACCCTGTAATTTCAAAGTATTGAAGTTTCAAAGTTCTCGACTCAATGATCAACCAAACCCCAGGTACAATTTTATGAAAATTTTGTAATTTTTTTGTTAATGGTTCATCACTGTTGTAATAATTTTTACTCAAACCTTCCAACCCATTCACAGATTCTATTCCTAGTGCTTCAGATTAGTATGCAATTTATTTTATGTTTTTGGATGAATGAAACTTTTGAGCTTTGGTTGTTTGTTTTTGGATTGATTTTACACAAGTTATTCATTTAGTATACCAAATTATTTTTTATTTTTGGATGAATGAAATATTTTAGTTTGGACTGTTTATGCTTGGATTTATTTTACAAGTTATTTATTTTATTCATAATGGGCTGTTTGGATTGATTTTAAATAAATTATTATATTTCTTTTTTTAATGGGCTTATCTGTAGAAAGGGCTGTTTAAGCCATTTTTCAAAGCAAAACATAACTAAATTATAAAATTGGATTGTTTGAATGTTAAATGGGCTAAAAATAATATTAATTCACAAAGGCCCAAAATTGAAGGCCCAATTTGCCCAACCAATTTGCCCAATTTGCCCAAAGTCAAATCATGTAGTTAACGATATCCGATATATGTGATTTTTTACAAGTATATAGTACTAGATGAGTTCTACATCTTAAACGGTTCGGATTATCAAAACGGAACCCATGGTGGGCCTCTACGTGTCCAACTTTACTATCCAACTTAGTGAATGTACGCATGTAATTTTTTTTTTTCCCTTTCCCTTCAGTTGGCTTGACGTCAGAACATTGATGGGCTAAAAAGTTGATGTTATATTTTAATATTTGTATATTAATTTTTTTATATATATATTTTTGTGAATAGTGATAAATGTTTAACTTTTTTGGTAACTTTTTGACTTTTTAACTATTTTTACACTTGCCAAACCAGCCCTAAGGCAATACTTAAAAAATCATCCATTCGTCTTCCAATTCTCTGGTTTTGCTTTTTGGAACTTTTGGGGATTAGGTCTGTGAAAAGAGAAAAAGTAGAGGAGAAGAAGCTAAAAAAAATTTTTAAAAAAAAGGAACAAAACGAGGCAAAACGACGTCATTTTGCATTGCATTGCATTGCAAGATGCCCCACAAGAAAACCCTACAGACTCTAAGAAAAACTTGCACCAAGTACAATAATGAACTTGTACTATACATACAAAAAATTAGAACAAAAATATAATTATTTTATACATTAATCAATTTAAAAAAATAAAAAAAATTATAAATCATCTTAAAATTATTTTTAAAATTAATAATTAAACAAATTTTTTTTTTTTTTTCAAATTATGATTCAAAATATAATTTTACACTCCAATCGTAATTGTAAAAACTAAACCGAACGGATGATGTTTGCTTCTATAAATGGATGATACACTAATTAGGTTACGCACTCCGGCCTTCTATCCAGACTCTTCCACTCAAGCCCCAAACAAACAATGGAGAGAGACATTCACGCAGCCCTTGTACCGTTCCCCGCATTCGGCCACTTAATACCATTTTACGAGCTGTCCATCGCCTTAGCAAAAGCCGGTATTCACGTCTCCTTCATCTCTACCCGAAACAACATTCAGAGACTCCCTCAACTCCCTCCCCATTTGTCATCCCTCATCACCTTCGTCCCCCTTTCGTGGTCGACGGTGGGCTCGAACCTTCTCCCAGAAGGTATCGAGGCCACCGGCGACATCCCCGACTACAATGTCGAGCACTTAATGGCTGCTTTCGATCTCCTCAAACAACCCTTCAAGCAATTCGTTATTGAGCAATCACCCGATTGGATCATCTCCGACTTACTTTCTTACTGGACTGTTGATGTAGCCAAGGAGTGCCATATCCCTCTCGTCATCTTCTCTGCTTTCTCCGTCGCCACCAATGTGTTCTACGGCCCACCCGAATATTTATCCGGAAATGGCCAGAGAAGACTAAGGTCGTCGCCTGAGGACTTGACGTCGCCGCCGTGGTGGGTCAGTTTCCGATCATCGGTACATTATCGTCGTTATGAAGCAATCGGAGCCGTTGTTGAGCTCTACACAGCAAATGCCTCGGGAATTTCGTTAGCCGAGCGAATCGCTAGAACACTTGATGGGTGTCGAGCTGTGGCGATTCGTGGTTGCAGGGAGTTCGAAGGTGAGTATTTTGATTTGTTCGGGAAGATCATGGGTAATAAGAGGGTGATTCCGACAGGCGTACTGTTGCCGGAAAAACCCAACAAAACACCCATCGCCGCCGCGCATAACGGGGAGTGGAGTAAGATCTTCGAATGGCTCGACGAACAGAAAACCAAATCGGTGGTGTTTGTTGGGTTCGGAAGCGAGTGTAAACTCTCCAGAGACCAAGTTTACGAGATAGCCTCTGGGTTAGAGTCATCGGAACTGCCATTTATGTGGGCTCTGAGAAAACCCAGTTGGGCTTCCAACGATCTCGACACTATGCCGCCGGATTTCGGTCCCCGGACCTCCGGCAGAGGCAAAGTCTGCATCGGATGGGCACCGCAGATCGAAATTCTCGCTCACCCATCAATCGGAGGATCGTTGTTTCACGGCGGTTGGGGTTCAGCGATCGAAACATTACAATTCGGGCATTGTATGGTTGTTTTGCCACTGATGGTCGATCAGCCATTGAACGCGAGGTTGTTGGTGGACAAAGGTTTGGCGATTGAAGTGGAGAGAGGTGAAGATGGGTCGTTTTGCGGGAATAACATAGCTCTCTGTCTGAGAAAAGCTATGGCTTCCAAGGAAGGAGATGAAATGAGGGCTCGGCTAGAGAAAGCTGCTGCGATTTTCACGGATCAAAAGCTGCATAATCAGTACGTTGATGAGTTTGTTGAGTATCTGAAAAATGGGAAGTGAGATTTGGGTTTTTAAAGGTAAATAAATGAAGTGTTAGTTTGTGTGGAATGAATGTAAAGGATAATGAGAAAAACAATTCTAACACGGTTTTTTCTTCTATTTTTAGAAGAAAAATCTTGGTCTCCAATTTTTTCAATTGTTCCATACAAATTAAAATTGTTCATTAGATGATAAACATAAAATAGAAAAATTAGCATTTAGAACATGTTAACAACAAAATATTGTATAAGCAGAAAAATTAGCATTTAGAAGTAGCTTGTAAGAATGTTGAAGTCGCATAATAAATTATTTTTCCTCCCTTTGTGAATGTGTTAAAAGACTCAAACAAGTCTAAGATGAAATTCAAAGAGCTCACGTCAATCCTTTATTAGTACTCACGAACTCCATATTAATGTCACAAGTTGACTTCAATATGAATTTAGGATCAATATTTATTCTACTTGTTACAATGTTAAGGAGGTCTTCACTATGAGTTTAGGATCAATATTTATTCTACTTGTTACAATGTTAAGGAGGCCAATATGAAATGATGGAATAATATTTTTAAAGACTTTTAGAGTTGAGTGTAAGTTTGAGATATTGAGGGGTGTGAAGAGATAAAATTCTTTGATAATTATTTTAGAGGGAAAATTAGTCTAAGGCTCTTCTCTCATTTTTAGTAATGGAAGAGATTCACAATATTATTTTATGATGTCTAAGGTCCCTACAGAGAAATTTGATATACCTCACACCTTCAAACTCTTACCCTCCTCTCTTTCTCTCTCTCTCTCTCTCCTCGCTGCTCTTTCTCTCTCTCTCTCTCTCTCTCTCTCTCTCTCTCTCTCTCTCTCTTCGATCCAGCTCACCAACCACTTTCACTTCGTCGAAGACTTCGTCCTCTCTTCCGACGGCCAGTTCGCTCTCTCCTGCGACTGGGACTCTAAGCTTCGTCTCTCGGACCTCTCCACCGGCATCACTGCTCGCCACTCAGATCACCACCACCATCATTGTTTTAGATCGCGATCATCGTCGCCATCTGCATCATCGTCTCCCCATAACTTAGCCCTGGCCACTGCCGGTATGCATCGCCGTCACTACCATCATCGCCATCTGAAAGATCACAGGTTCTGTGATTTTCTAAATTCGATAGTTCAGATTATCTGGGATACATCATTTCTTCAAGTGGAATTATCAGAGATAGAATTAGAACCAGAATCAGACTGATTTCTGGTTTTTTTTTATCTATAGGGGACTGAGTTTTGATGTATTGGGTGTATGATGTTTTTGTATTTGTAAAACGTTCAATTATCATGCTTGTCTTAATTCACGGTTCTTACTCTGTTCTTTTCAAACTTATCATTTGTGAATACATTTTCTTTTTATGCTTGAAAAACTATTCAACTCAGGTTAAATCATAATTTCTTTTTATGACAGTGTTGATAGTGTTAAATTCCTCTGGATTTGGGCACTTTTCTTTGGATTACTCTTGAATTTTCTCTAAATTTGGCAATTTTCTCTGGATCTAATTTTATCTAAATTTGACAATTTTCTCTGGATTACTCTTGATTTTTCTCTAGATTACTCTTGAATTTTCTCTGAATTTGGTAATTTTCTCTGGATTACTTTTGAATTTTATCTGAATTTGGTAATTTTCTGTGGATTACCCTTGAATTTTCTCTGGTTTTAATTTTCTTTGATTTTTCTCTAGTTTGAATTTTCTCTGGTAAGGGCATAGAGTTTGAATTTTCTCTCTTCATGATGGCATTTGTTAAGAACATAGAGTTTCAGATCTTCTTTGCTAAAAGGTGTGTGCTTCTTTATATTACCATCGATCTTGAGAGTTTACTTTGAGAGGAAGCTTGAAATACTCGGCCACGAAATTTCTCTGGAAAGAAACAGAGAATTTCTCTGGGTTGGAGAGAATTTCTCTGGACAGAATTTCTCTGGACCAAAATTTCTCTAGACAGAATTTCTCTAGATCAAATTGAAGGACCTTAGACATTATGAAAATATTAAATGTCCTTTATACTATAAAGTCTTAATACCAGAGACCCTAAAAAAAAAACTCCTATTTTAAATGGGTGGAAAATTTTTAAACAGAGAAAATTGTAAAGGAGCTATAAATATCTTGGACAAATGCTTAAAATTAGGAAATGTGTGAATGATAAAAGTGGTTTTTTTTAAAAATAATAATTTTCCATATTTTTTATTTTTAGCAATTTTTTTTTTCATATTTGGTCAAAATATTTAAATTTTTAATTTCTAGATGCACCTAAAATTTAAATATTTTTTTTTAAATCACTAAAGAGGAAAAAATAAAAAAATAAAACATAAAACATAAAAATAGTATATTTTTATATTTGTTTTTAGTGAACATTTTTTTAGATTTTTTCATAAATATTTTTGTTGTTTGGTTTTGAATTTTTTTTCTAACAAATTAAAAATTAATTTAGTGATAAAATGAAAAAATAAAACAAAAAATAAGAGTCTAAATTGAATGTGATATTAGGCAATAATTAACGGAGTTAAAATGATATGAGGTGATAGTTCAAGGGGATAAAATATAAATTATCCAATTGATGAAAAGATATTTTAGTTATAAAAGTCTAAATTGAAAAATAATTAGTAGATAACAAGGGTTAATTTTTATATTTTTTTAAAGATAAAATTAAAAAATTTCATGCATTTAATTTTTTTTAACTAATAGTGAATTTTTTTGGAATTGATATGTTAGCAAGACACAAATTGAAACTAATAAACATGATAATACAAAATAGGGAAATTTATTGATAAATCCCATTTAGAGATATTTTATCCCAATAAGTCCACAAAGAAAAAGTATATCCCAATGAGTCCCATATAGCTTTTTTCTTATTCCATAAAGTCCAGTTTTTAAATTTCATATTTATATGTGGACTATTATGCCCTTATATATATATAGACTGTGTTAATACGTAATAAAACTTCCTGTGATTTCGGTATTCAGTTTTGGCAGTTTCTATATTTCTAATTCAAATCGTTACGTTTCTACCTTGCATGCTGTCGTTCCATCGTTCTGAGGCGTTGATGTCCTAGGGTTTGATTGTTGCTGTTCTAGTCTGGTATGGCGATTTTCAAGTGAACAGGACGAAGTTGAAGGTGTTCGGTTCTGTCATTTTCTGGAGTATAACTGTATCGAAGCAGTTTTTTTCGAGTTTTGGACGACTGTTGGATTGGATGATTAAGGTTAGTATCAGTGTAGTTATGAATAGATGTTCAATTTTTATTTTGATTTGTAGGATGGATCAGATCCTTTGTTCTTGGATTGATATTTTTGGATGCTCTGTTTTTTCAATTACATCCATCATACGTGGTCATTGGAGGGGAGGTCATTCAGATATATGTTGAATGTTGTAATATTCCTTTTACTTTGATGTATGTATAATGAGGCCCTGTGTGAGTGATGTAATTCAGAGTATATTGAACAATGTGAATGTTAACATCATGTTAGTATTACGTGAAGCATGTGGATGTAGATGTTTTATTTAATTTCTGTGAGCAGCATTGTCTGGACAAAAGAGTGATTGGTAAATTATAAGTAATGTGAAGATTGACATTAGTATGCACTGATGTGAAGGTTTACATATGTGTATGCTAATGACAGTCATGTGAACATTCACATTAGTACACACTGATGTGAATATTCACATTAGTGTATACTAATGTTAGTTGATCCATTAATGAACAGTACTGTGAATGTTGACATTGTCAGTGACTCAACAATCAGCAATGAATTATTAATGGTCGTTAATGTGAATGTTCACATTGTTGATGTCGTTTTTTACATCGTGTTAGTATTACGCGAGGGGAGGTCATGAGATTAGTGATGAATGTCGGTCTTCTATAATTCAGAGTATGTGTCAATGTAAATGTTTACATCGTGTTCATATCATGTGAAGAATGTGGGTGTTTTCACTTTTACTTTGATGTTTGCTTAATGAGGCTTTTGTGTGGGTGTGAATATTCACATCTTGTTTAATGATGGTTGTTGAATTTAACAGTTGAACTGTACTTGTATGCTGCTAATTCTCGCGCAATGTGAATATTCATATCGGTTTGGATTATTGTTAATTGTTGTATTGTTTTCTTTTTACAGGAGATGGATAGCTTCATGATGTTAGTGTGTACATATGGTTGTAGTACCACTGTAATAAATGCTGCCCGCGCATTGTGTTATTCGCGTTTGGTGAAATGTTTGTGTGAAAAGTGGGGTGAGTTGTCTGCTGGTTCTATTTCATTGTTTTGTAATTTACCTGGGATTAATAGGTGTGATTTGGAGAATAGGAAGAATTTCAGAACATGTTATTGCTTGCTAAATCAATGGGGGTACAACATGTAGAAGTTGTGGTTGAGTTGAAAAGTGATATTGGTCAGTCAAGTAGTTTGGGATTGGTGCGTGTGGGGGTTGAGGAAGAAGTTGATGCACTACGGAGATTTTGCCACCATAAGGAGAAGGTGTTGTTGTCAGCCCCTTGGGCAAATGGTATTACGCATGTGGGACAACGGTTTATTGGAGGTGCACAAGAATTTCGTGACGTTTTGTGTAAGTATGCCATCCAATGTGGGTTTCAGTTTACATACGTGAAGAACGAGACAACAAGAGTTACTGCTGTGTGCGCGATGCGGGAGGAGAGGGGCTGCTTGTGGGCTATACATTGTAAAGCACAACGAGCAAATGATTTTTTCTACATCAAGAGTTTTAGTGACGTGCATACTTGTGGTACGGATGTCCGAACATCGAAGAATCCGCGAGTTAGTTCGGATTTGGTGTCGAGTACCATATCTGAAATTGTGAGGGACAAGCCGTTGACTCGGCCGTGTGATGTGGTGACTATTTTGAAGAGGGATTATGGGCTAGATGTTAGTTACCATGTCGTATGGTTGGGTGTGGAGAAAGCAAAGGCTGCTATTCATGGAGAGCACTCGTTATCATTTGACCAGCTGCGGTGGTATTCGGATGCTGTGATGCGGTACAATCCAGGGAGTTATGTCAATATTGACTATGATGCGAGTAGTCAACGGTTTTGTCGCTTCTTTATGTCATTCGCTGCGTGTATTTCTGGGTTCAATGCTTGCCGGCCTTTATTATTCCTGGATGGAACATTCCTCAAAGGAAAGTACAAAGGTCAGCTACTTGCGGCAACGGCGAAAGACGGAAACAATGGTTAGTATTTTTTTTTAGCTGTCTATTCATGTGAATATTCACTGTGAGCAGCATTGTCTGGACAAAAGAGTGATTGGTAAATTATAAGTAATGTGAAGATTGACATTAGTATGCACTGATGTGAAGGTTTACATCTCTGTATGCTAATGATAGTCATGTGAACATTCACATTATTACAGACTGATGTGAATATTCACATTAGTGTATACTAATGTTAGTTGATCCATTAATGAACAGTACTGTGAATGTTGACATTGTCAGTGACTCAACAATCAGCATTGAATTATTAATGGTCGTTAATGTGAATGTTCACATTGTTGATGTTTACGAACTTCAATCCAAAAATCACAATAGTAAATAGGGCAATGTAGATATAAACATTCACATGACTTGTTTCGTTTATACTGTTTTCTATGCGCTTTGGAATATTGTGAACAGTTGTGTATTGGTGTTGTGTTGTAGGTTTGTTTCCTGTTGCCTTTGCGATTGTTGATTCAGAGACAACGGCGAATTGGTCGTGGTTCTTGCATGAACTTGGGAAGGTTGTTGATGGTAAACGCCATATTACTTTCATTTCGGATCGTAATCTTGGTCTGTTAGAAGCTATGCCAAAGGTGTTCCCATCGGCTCATCACGGTTATTGCTTACAACACTTGAAGAGCAATTTAAGAGACCGGATGAAAGGAATTGATAATGGATTCAGGGATCACCTAGTAAGTAGTTTGGGTGACTGTGCGTACGAGCCAACTGTGGTAGGGTTCCATGAAAAGCTTGCAAAATTAAAAGAGGAGGGTAAACAACGAGTTCATAATTTTTTCAAGGACTTGGCACCTGAGCATTGGGCAAATTCATACTTCAGGTAATAATAGTTTCCTAACATCTTTGTGAATTTTAGAATGGTAGCGATGTGAATTTTCGATTTAGAATGGTAACAATCTTCGAATTGTGTTTCATGTTCAATGTAAATGATGTGAATGTTCACATCTGCTAACGATGACTGATGTGAATGTTCACATCTGTTTAAATTGTCAAATAGACGTGCAATGTATTACAGGTTTGAATGTTGACACGTGACATATTTTGTTGTTGTGGACATTCACATATTGTCCATCGTTTAAGTTGACAACATAATAAGCATATGATGTGAACATTCACATTATTATAAACTGGTAGCAGATGTAAACAGTCACATTATTATACCCTGATGTGAATGTTCACATCACTGTATTCTAATGTCAGTACTATGAATGTTCACATCTGTTAACGTTAATGGTCAGACCTCTTAAATTCCGTATTGTACAATGTTTGTGATATTGTGCAGGGGCATGCGTTATGGGGAGATGACATCCAATGCGGCGGAGTCATTCAATAACTGGATTAAAGAAGCACGTAATCTTCCTATCACTCAAATGGTGGACACAATTCGTACTCAGTTGATGCGGCAAATGTCTGCAAGGCGTGACCAAGCAAACAGATGGAACGAGATTATTTGTCCGACATTTGAAACAAGGCTTATGGATTCGTTCAATGACAGCAGGGCTTGGCAAGTTAGCAAAGCCAATGAGGATGTGTTTGAAGTTCATTCGATACCATCTGTTACAGTTGATGTTTCGAGGCGTACATGTTCTTGCTTCAAATGGCAAATCAACGGATTCCCATGTGACCATGCTGTTATTGCCATTCAGAAGAGCCGCTATAATCTCAATGATTGTGTGGAACATTACTTTCATGTGGAGACGTATCGTGCAGCCTATTCGGGAGCCATATTCCCTATACCATCGGAGGAGAAGCCGCCTTTTGATCCCACGGACTTCACTATATACCCGCCAACTGTGAAAAGACCACCCGGAAGGCCGAAGAAAAATAGGATCCCATCAAGGGGTGAGAAACTGAAGCAAATAAGGTGCGGGAGATGTGATAAGTTGGGGAGTCATAATCGGAAGTCATGCACAGCGCCAATATAGGACGTACCTTTTTTCCATTTCAACATTGTATTTTACATTGAATTCTTATATTCATTTTTGAAATAAGATTGTGTTGTGTTGGCAAACATTGGGTTGCAATAAGATTACGTTGCGTTGGCAAACATTATAATGCATTAGTATTTGATTTGTGTTTTTTTTCACTTTTTTAAGGTACCAATTTGACATTTTTGTTGGTTGTGTTTTGGATGAATGCATGATGTCAACATTAACACTGGTGTAATATAATCACATTATGTGAATGTTCACATTTTTGATCTTTCAAACATTTCTGTGATGGGAATGTTCACATTGTTGTTACTGTTGACAGTATTGAAGTAGATGACATTAGTGTTTACATCAATGTAAACATTCACATCATCAACTCATAAGATCTAAATATTCATGACATCGCTGTTGCCATTCACATAATCAGAAGTTATGATGTGAATATTCACATTTACGTAAACGAATCATATTATGTCAAAAGTTGCACATGGGTTGAACTTCTTTACCTTCTTGTTGTCAATGTTGACATGAATATAAGCTGTTAGCATAAGTTAGTATGAACATTCACATCAGTGTTGCAACTGTGAACATTCACATCTTGCAAACAATAGTGCATATGAATATCATAAGTGAATGTTCACATTTGGCAGACATTAGTGCAAGAATTATGCTCATCACAACACAGCATTACGAATGTGATAAGTGACTATGTACATTCAGAGCAGTGTTGCAACTGTGAACATTCACATCTGTAAACATTACTGCATATGAATGTCATAATTGAATGTTCACATATGGCAGACATGAATGACATTTACAACTGTTATGAGCAAGAACAGATGTGAATGTTCACACATGTGTAAGTGATCCGTAATGATGTCATGTAGACCAAGTGTACACTCCTGCACAAAGTATGTGTATTATAGAACACTCAGGTTCAAACATTCGCATGAATTAAACTCATAACAACACAACATTATGGATATCGTAAGTGAATGTGAACATTCACATCATTCACATCTGTAAAGCATAACAACACCAAAAGTAGTTCAAAATTCCCAGCTGGCTTTTTCCCATTAATAGATGTTGTATCAATGTTTTACAATCAGTTGTTGTGTCAAAATGTTAACGCATTCCATATTAACATTCATATCGAGTCTTGCTTAGTTTGTAGGTGGACACCCCCCACCTATAGGTTTTAATGAAGCTCTGATTTCTTATGATTCAAAAAACTATGCACTAACAAATCTCGTAGTCCACACCATTCTGAACTAGTGAGGCTGCCCACAACTTCTTCATGGAATATGTGCGCCCGCATGATGTAACATACTGCAGGTCCACAGTCCACTCTGTAAAAAAGAAATGGTTTTGATTAGCAGTTGACATGAATATTTGCATAATTGTTATGGAGGGTTTGTAAAAAATGTATTGAGGATTACGAGTCGGCGCATTGTTGAGGACAGACTTCCACACTGTTGATTGGTTGTGCTGGAATTTGGCCTTGTAGCTTAGTGTGTAGGGGTGATGACTCGCCAATAACGCTCACAACATGCTCAATGTACTTCCTCTGTGTATGGTATTTCAAATTAGGTACCAACAAACATTAGTGTGTGTACAGTCATGTAGATGTGAACATTCACAGTAGTATGTACTGAGTGAATGTGAACATTCACATCACTGGTTCAGATGTGAACATTCACATCTGTGAAACATAGGTGAAGTGGCAGTGTTGTGAACATTCACAGTAGTAGATTATGAGTGCATGTGAACATTCACATCACTGGTTAAGATGTGAACATTCACATCTGTGAAACATAGGTGAAGTGGCAGTGTTGTGAACATTCACATATGTGGAACTGTTTTGAACATTCACAGCAGTATATTTGTGTTCAAAAATAGCCACTTACAACTTCCTGTGCTTGGTCGATATGCGGGTCATGTATTCCTGTTCTTGGGCGCAATGAGTTGTAATGCCTCCACAAATTGTCTTTAGCATCATACACAACTATCGTCCAGTGGTACTCATGATGCAATGGGAATAGTAGGTATCTCTCTCCTTTGTAGTTCTTGACATGTGTATCAATGTGTTTACTCCTTTTGCGAGGATGGTACTCTCGTATCACTTTCTGTACACATTGGACAAATAATTAATGGTCTGTGAAGTTTCACATTCGCAGTACAAATAGGTAATGGACTGTGAAGTTCCACATTCACATTACAAATAATGGAATGATAGATTACCAAACACAAGCTTGTGAATATGAATGCCGCTTCATCCGAAGTTGGGTTGACCACCTCTTGTTGTTCATGCAACAGTTCAGCATATGCATCTATGAGCTGCACAAACATGGGGTCATATTATATAGATTTGTGGCTGTGAGTGTGTCTGTTTCTGTGTGCATATGCATGAAGAGCTAATTATGTTTGTTATGGCATACATTGCTATGTATTGATTCCTCCTTGATAATGTTGACAATGTCATCAAAATACACATGTGTAGCCTTTGAATCTCCTTTCCACACCAGCAGCCTGTGCATTATAAACAAACCAATGTGAATATTTACATTGCACAGATCTGAACAAACCAGAAAATTGAACACAGTGATGATTATAGACAATTACGGAATGTGAATGTTAACATTAGATGTTTGCAGAGTCACTTACTCATCGCCTCCACTTTTTTGTAAAGCTTGGACCTTTTGTTTGTCTTGTTTGGACATCTTGCTCCACACTTTGAACTTGTTGGTCAAGGATAATTTTTTTAGCTGCTTCGCTGGTGGGTGTTTCTCCACATCTTCAACCATTTTGACTGGATGGGGTTGCTTTTGGCCCGGTAAGTCTGGGTACTGGAATTCAGGCAAGCGATGCTCTTTGCGATCTTTTTCCTTTATACGCTTGACCCTAGAAGGTGGGCTGATATTGTGTTCCATTGGGCTAGGGGGTTGTTTTTCTGCCACAGCCTGTGTGACAATGTGGACTGACTGGTCATCGTAAAGATCTTGAAGAAGTGTTTTATCGCATTCCAAGTCAATGACCAGCTGCGTTAAGCGTTTGATTTCTTCATCCTTCTGCTGCATGCACTTCTGTATTTCGGTATTTATGTTGGGTGGGCTGGACTGGTTGAACAATTTATGTTCAAGATCAGCTATGACTCTTGCCCTTAACTCCCACGAAAATTGAAGTTGTTTGTACTTGGCTTCCCATTGCCTTATGACGCCCCAGGCCTTCCGATTTTCTTTGATTAGCATGTCAATCAAATCAGGTTGGTTTGTGTTTGGTATTACAATAGCTGTGTCATAATGTTGGCTGCTAAATGGAATGTGAATGTCCTCATCACTGTCCTGTTGCTCAACCCCATCCCCAGAAAAGTCCGAGTTGGTGCCATTGTGTTGTTCATCCTTGATGTCAAAGGGGTTGGGAGATGTTGTGCCTGGTTCAGAAATTTCAGGCTCGACCTTCAATGTTTTATGCTTGAACTTTTGTATTTCTGTTGGGATTGCAAAGAGTTCGCCGGCATTAACCTGACAATGGAAAAAACAGGTTATGTAATGTATATATTTGGGTGGTGTTATAATGTGAATGTTTTGTTCAGCAGTTGAAGGCCCTACCTCATTAAAACCCAAATCTGCTAAAGAGGTGGTTCTCATCTTCTTCTGTAAAGCAGTCAGATCCCACTTCACACACCGTGGAAAAGCATTGGGTTTGTGAGGTTGTAGGATGGTTGTGTGCTCACACAACCAATACTTCAGTAAAACAACAAACACAGTGTTATTTAGGAATTGAATAGTAATGTCATGAGTAGATGTGAGTAGATGTGAACATTCACAGTAGTATGTAATGATTGGATGTGAACATTCACATCACTGGTTCAGATGTCAACATTCACATCTGTGAAACGTAGGTGAAGTGGCAGTGTTGTGAACATTCACAGTATTATGTTATGAGTGCATGTGAACATTCACATCACTGGTTCAGATGTGAACATTCACATCTGTGAAACATAGGTGAAGTGGCAGTGTTGTGAACATTCACAGTAGTATGTACTGAGTGAATGTGAACATTCACATCACTGGTTCAGATGTGAACATTCACATCTGTGAAACATAGGTGAAGTGGCAGTGTTGTGAACATTCACATCTGTGGAACTATTTTGAACATTCACAGCAGTATAGTATGAGTGAATGTGAACATTCACATCAGTGATTCAGATGTGGACATTCACATCTGTCAAAGGTAATTGCCTATAGACATTCACATCAATGGTACATATATGAATGTTTACAGTTGGCTTAGATGCACAACACTGAAGGACATGTGAATGTTATTATTTGAGAACATAGGTACTTACCATCAATAACATGACACAGCCGGTTACTTTTGCTGGATTTTTGTCGTTTTGGGAAATAGACGATGTCAACGTTGTTCTAATTTGCTTAGCCCAATCATATTCTCGCATGGTTTCTAATGGAACCATATGTGTGTAGTAGCCCCATCCTATCGTCTCTCCACTTGTTGTGAAAAAAAGCTTTTGGCAAGCATACATGCACACTAGTCGGGCAACTTCTTCGTTGTCAGCTTTCTTTTTGCCTTTCAACGCCTCGGTCAAAAGTGTGCGTATCCATTTTGATGTCAACCGGCTGACATTTTTGCATATTTTGTTTACAATGCCAGTCCTTGGTTTTGCACCGTACGATATGTCCATCGGCTTGCTGCCACAGTCCACACCGAAAATCAGCTTGATGTCGCTGTTGTGTATGCTCATCTTCTTCTCCCCAATGTAGAATGCATCCTTTGAAGCTCTGTACATTTGTAGTACATGCACAACGACGTCATCATACTTCATGCATTTGTCCAGGTTAATCTGATTGTTTCTTAATGCATCAAGCAAATTCCAAAAAGGTGTTTGTTGAAGGCACTGCAGCTGTGCTTGTGTGAACTTGGTGGTTTTCATGAATTTGACCAGTCCGGTCATATTAGATCTGTAGTTCACATTTCTCATGTCCACATTGGTGCTAGGATTTGTTTTTGGGGTTTCTTCCTTCACATGGTACTCATCTCTCTTCCTCTTTCCTGTTTTCTTGTGTGCAACATCTGCAAAATGGAGCAGTTTTACAAAATTAAGTCCATGCTCATGTGATTAGCGTAGTGGAACAGTTGTGAACATTCACTGCTTTTCCACTGATGTGCATGTTCACAGTTGTGTGCGTGGGTGTGAATGCCCGGAGTTTGTGTCTGGTTGTGAACATTCTCATGATGTTGATTGTGTCAGCACAAACACAATGTGCATATTGTGTGACTGTGTGGAAAACAATGTATTTTTATACAACCATGAACACCATTGAAGAACATGTGCATGTTAACACGAACATATAAAATGACGGATCAATTTATTGGATCACCATTAACAATCAAGAATATGAACAAGGCAAACATTCATAATAGGGGGAAAAAATCTAAATATCCCTAGTCATTGGCCTCATATTTTGCAATCCATGTGAATGTTCACATTGTAGAATAACAGCAACAATAATATCTGATTGTCCTAAAAACTACTAAAATGTTCAGTCAATGTGAATGTTCACAGCCTAGACCAAAGTCACCAACAATATCTGGTTGTACTAAAATGGAGAGGCAATGTGATTGTTCACAGTCTAGACAACAGCCAATAACAAAAGGACCAATAATGTGAATGTTGAGGCAATGTGAATGTTCACAGCCAATAACAAAAGGACCAATAATGTTTCATTCTCGTAAAATTTGCAGGCAATGTGATTGTTCACAGTCTCGAACAACAGCCAATAACAAAAGGACCAATAATGTGAATGTTGAGGCAATGTGAATGTTCACAGCCAATAACAAAAGGACCAATCATGTTTCATTCTCCTAAAACTTGCAGGCAATGTGAATGTTCACATCTTTCATCAACAATAACAAGAACAGAATTGGCCAAATATTTTGCAATCCACAACAATGTTCACATCACAAAACAACAACACCATAACTACCTGATTACCCAAACGTTTTTAACTCAATGTGAATGTTCACATTTCAATCAACTACAACAAAACAGAATTGGAAAAACATTTTGAAACCGTGTGAATGTTCACACCATTGAACAACAACCATATAAAATCTGCAATAATTTGATTATCAAAGCATTTTCAATGAATGTGAATGTTCACATATTGCAATAACAACCACTACAACAAAAACATTTTGGAATGTTCGCAGTTGTGAACACAATGTAATGCAACTGTAATGTTTTTTACTGCAAAGATCAAAAAAATTAAGGATTATCATGGAGGGGTTCAGAATAAATGTTAGGGTATGAACAATATGGACTCCTATATATTGTACGCATACGAAAAGGGGATATTTGTCAAAGTTCAGAATAATGGTTATTGATAAACAGGATTAGGGTTTAAATACACGAATGAGTAGAATGCTTACGTTTTGTGCCCATTTCGACGAAAAAGATGTTGAGACGAAGGGACAATGCGACGAAGGAACGTATATACTATTCCGGGCGTATGAAGGACGCAGAAGATGTTCACATGATGTGACAATGGAACGAAGACAGGCTTCTCGGCGTAGGGACGAAGGAGAAGATAAATGAGATGATGCGCCGGTGCTACGATGGAAGGAATTCGGTTTTGTGGGAGTTGAGGCGATGTGGAATATGGGTTTCGA
Source organism: Camellia granthamiana (assembly GCA_036172215.1). Classification (NCBI taxonomy): domain Eukaryota; kingdom Viridiplantae; phylum Streptophyta; class Magnoliopsida; order Ericales; family Theaceae; genus Camellia; species Camellia granthamiana. The sequence continues at coordinate 31,616,615 of CM069904.1, read as the reverse complement.
TACAGGTACTGTGCGTGATTTCCTGCGCAAGAATAGAGAGGGTAAGAGAGACGGTTATGAGTTTCAAAGAGAGAGAGAAAGGCGCGTGTTTTGTTCAGGGATGTTTTGGTCTTTCTGTATGAAATGGACCTAATGGAATATTATAAAACACTATGGGTTTTATGGAACAACACTCTTAAATAATGGATTTACTAAAAAAGCTCCCTACAAAATATTAGACATGTTAAACTAGTGTTGACGAGTGATTATTTGGTGGTCTTAGGCTTTGTTTGATTAATAAGATTAATAGTGAAGGAATTAATAATTTTATGAATTAGTGTAAAATTAATTATTTAATTAAATTGGTAAGATAATAATTTATTATGCCTTCATTTTGTTTTCTTCTTTCATACTTGAAATTATGACCCTAACCCTTCTCAATATTAAAAATTTACTAATTAATGTCTGCTGTACACGTAATCTAATTAATAAAATGTGAAATTAAACATGAAATTGTAAATTCATAGACTAACAATTCAAATCTTACACTATAATCCTATTAATCAAACGCACCCTTAGAATATTACTTGGCATCATTTATTACTCGACAATTATCAAATTATTTCTCAAAAACACAAAAGAATATTGAATCTCACTATTTGCCCGTCAATGGTGCACCTCAGAGGCGGGTCCAGACCTCCATGGGTGGGTCTTGGAGCTGCTGTTTGGCTCCAAATTGCATCTGGCAACGCCTACAACTTCCCTCTCTACTCTCACTCTCTCAAATCTGTACTGGAATTCTCTCAACAACAGCTCACAATGCTCGGAGTCGCCAACGATATTGGTGAGAATGTTGGAATCCTTCCTGGGATCGCCTGCAACAAGTTTTCCCCATGGATTGTTCTTTTGATCGGAGCTTTTGCTTCTTTTTTGGGTTATGGAGTCCTCTGGCTCGCTGTCAGCCAAACTGTTCAGTCCTTGCCTTATTGGCTGGTAATTTCTGGCTTTCTTTGTCTAGATTTGAATTTTTTGGATACCCATTTAAATGTTTGATTGTTGTTTATTGTTTGCATAGTGTTATTCTTCATAGTTTTCTTTGCCTAGGATTGAATTTTTTTGGTACCCATTTGATTGTTTGTTTGTTGTTAATTGTTACATGGTATTATTCTTAAGTTTCTTCGCCTAAAATTGAAATTTATGTGTACCCATTTAATAATAGTTTGCTTGAAATTTATTGTTATTATTTTGGGTTCTGACTAGTTCAGGTAATTACTGGGCAAGCGCTTCGAAATTAAACTAGTTTAATAGATTGCTTGTTAATTTTATTTTATTATATGATTAGTGCTATAAAGATGGTAGGCTCTTCCTTTTTTTTATCCTTTTTTTTTTCACATATAATATAAATTTATTGGTCTTTGGATTGATGAGGATTGTTATTTTCTGATTAGATTTATTGGGAATTTTTGATGTGGTGTATATTTCAGACTAGTTTACTATTAGTTAGTTGTTTTTGTTCTTGAACACAAGCTTGGGTTTGTAGATCTCTATATAGAAGTTCGGATTTGATCTAGTCTTTCTTGTTGCTTAAAAGTAAAATGGAGTCTTGATTGCGTATAAGCATTTTGAAAGATTGAACCCTTTGATAGATTGTGACACTTGGAGGACTCTGTTATGTAGTCAAACAAATCGTATGGATAAATAAACCAATGCTAGATTTTGTTTACAAGATTGTTTTGTTAATGGAGCTTTTTCATTTGTTGACAACACTAGGCATTAGGCAACAGCATTAATTAAATGAACTGAATAAACCAGGTTATTATATAAAACAATTTGATAATCTTGATGCATAGTGGGATCATTCTACTATGTGGGTTTGACAGTCAGCTTGAATTAGTGTGGTTTTAAATTAAGAATGGTTTAAAAATATCTGCATCTGCCAATCAGATTTGTTCCTATGACTGAATTCAGACTTTGACGTAGGAGTTTCATAATAAGTTATGCTGTTATGGTTTCCCCTTACTGTCTGAAACATGTACGAATATCAGATGTCAATTTAACATTTGCCACTTGTTGCATCACCCCTGCCGAAAAAAACACAGCATTGATTAATTTTTTTTTAAAGAATGTGTATATGCTAGGTTTTGGATGTAATGCCCATTCTTGTTCCTGATTTTGCTTGTCCTCCCCGTGTACTTTGGCACCCCAATATCAACAGTAACAGTTTTGTTTCACTATTCTGTTCTATTTCATTTTTTAAAACAGCATTACCTTTCACGATTTACTTATCTATGCCACTGATGGGTGTGGAGCTTAACTGTATCAACACCCTTTTCTTGTTCATTCTTGTTCAATGGAAATCTTAATATTGAAAAACATTTTTTTGGCTCTGTCACGACCCCAACCCGCCCCTAGAAGGTCGGCGCCGAGATGGCCAGTAACCCGAGGTTACCAAAGGCCTCTTACAAGAAATCACACACACAAACAGAGTATACGTATGGGGCTTACAAATGCGGAAGCAATAAACTAACATACAAGCAGTCCATAAGAGCAGTGCTTAAGTTGAATGAAATGACATACATCTTTGATGGTTCCAATGTAACAAAATAGAGTACAAAAATTACATCTTGACCAAAAGGCTTCTCAGCCATCAAATACAAAATACAATGAAGTAACTAAGAAGCATGATCCTCAAGACGTCGCAAACATGAGTCCAAAACACATTAGCAAAATACTTCAGCAAAACACCTCGGCTAAACACCTCGGCAAAACATATCTAGGCGTCGCCGCCCTGCTCATCACCTACATATATATATAGAGAGGGTGAGCTTGGATACTCAGTGAATGGCATAAGCAATAAAGGGTTTACATGAATGGCATCCGAGATCTTTTAACAAAACAGTACAAGGCATAAATCAAGTTCTTATGTCAAATCTTTCAAGCTTCATCAATCAAGTCTTTCAAGGCTTTTCAGTTCTAAGGGATGACATCAAGAGTTGTGCTACAAATGCTTATAGTCCCCTAGCACGTACGGACTTTCAAGAGTTGTGCTACAAATGCTTATAGTCCCCTAGCACGTACGGACTAGTGCCACAAATGCTTAAAGTCCCCTGGCACATACGGACTGGTGCCACAAATGCTTAAAGTCCCCTGGCACATACGGACTTTCAAGAGTGTGCTGCAAATGCTTAGAGTCCTCCAGCACGTAAGGACTTTCCAAGGTTGTCATCAAAACAAGACATAATACTTGACGTACAAAATATGGGTAATCATTCATGCTTACAAATACTTTTCAAAACAAGGCAAAACGAGACTTTTACCAAAACATTACAACATAGCTTTATTAAGAATGCCACTCACCTAGTTCTTCGGACGTCGGGGTCAAGGCAAGTCCAAGTCCTACAATCACATAACAAGTCTATTGAATGCACTTTCAAACAAGCTTCATATGCATGCAAATGACCTCGGCAGTCGCTCAAGCTAAGTCAAATCATATCAAACACTGCTTCTTACTTTGGGAAAACATGCTGGGCACCATCCAGGTCTTGGCCGAGGTTCCACACTCTCTCGCCAAGGTGTGGTCCCGAGGGCCACATTCAAGGATAAATGAAGCCGGGGAAAACCTGGGTTTCCCTCTGCTCAAGAACATGAACAAGATGGATGCAAAGATCATAACTTACATTTATAAAGTCTAAGATTTCGTGCCATGAGTTTACAAACATGGACCTGGGTACCCATACAAGAAGATCTTGATGAAACAAACACAAAAACATAGATTTCAATGCAAGCTTCCGGATCAAATCGAGGCTTTTCCTCAAGAACACATAAATGTCTTATTTTCTTTCTAAAACCAACTTTAAATCTAAGCATGGCACACAAAACAAACTCAATCATGCAATGCAGCTGGACAAACAATAAGAGTAATCAAAGGAGAGCAAGAATCTAACCTCAAAACTCGAATCCAACGGTTTGATCTTCAAGGATCAAGCTCGAACTCCACTTCTCTCTCTAAACTCCCCTTCCTAGAGCTTCTCTCTCTAAGACAAAGATTTGAGACCAAATGATGTGTTTCTAAGTCTGTCGGCTGCTTTAACCTACAGCTCGGACACGTGGCAGCAGGTGGTTGGCTCTATTCAAAAAGGTGACTGATTGAAGGGACAAGACTCTGACAAAGCGTATCTAACAAGTTTCCCAGTGAAACACTCCGGCGGGTAATGACATCGGCTATCAACAAGACTTCGGCAAGCAATAACATCGGCCAAAGGTAGGACTTCGGCTACAGGGTAACAAGGACATCGGCTAGGGAGGACGACACTTGACTAAGCTGTGCCACACCTTGGCCAGGGTGTGCCACACCTCGGCCTATGTCATACCATCCCGGGAACAAGGTCACTAATGTAACATACCTCGGCTAAGCAGAAACATCTCGGCTAGAATGCCGGGGTGAAGGTGAAGGTCAATCAAGTGGTTCTAACATGATTCTAAGCACAAGGGTTCAAAGGTGAACTAGTCCCAAGGTTACCTCGGCTACACACACGTAATCAGTAAGGAACATAACACTCAAGTAGTACTTATGCAAGACAAGTCAAAGATGCAAGGCAAGTCAAGATTCAAGATGCAACTTAACAAAGCAAAAATCATATAAAATGCATATGAGCATAGTCAAGGCAGTGTGAGGGTTATTACATCCTACCCCCCTTAAAGAAGTTTGGTCCCCAAACTTGAGTTACCTTGGTTCAAAAATAGTCCTGGATGTCGAGTGTTCATTTCTTCTTCCATTTCCCATGTGGCATCCTTGCCGTAGTGTTCCTTCCATTCAACCTTTACCATTGGTATTGCCTTATTTCTCAATTGCCTTACTTGCCGATCGATAATACGCATTGGTCTCTCTTCATAACTCAATTCTTCATCAACCATAATCCCAAAATGATCAATCACATGCAGGGGATCCCGAACATACTTTCTCAACATTGAAATATGGAACACATTGTGTACTTGGCTCAATCCTGGTGGTAAAGCAAGTCTGTAGGCAGTCGTGTTAATCTTTTCAAGAATTTCAAATGGTCCGATGTAATGAGGTGCTAACTTACCTTTCTTCCCAAATCTAAAAACTCCCTTCTTTGGCGAAATCTTCAGAAATACATGATCCCCAACTTCAAACTCTAATTCTCTTCTCCTCTGGTCGGCGTAGCTCTTTTGCCGACTTTGGGCAGTTGTGATCCTCTGACGAATAAGCTTAATCTTCTCGGTTGTCACTTGAATCAGTTCGGGGCCGATCAAAACTTTATCTCCTACTTCGGTCCAACATATCGGCGATCTGCACTTCCTTCCATACAAAGCTTCGTACGGTGCCATGCCAATGCTGGCTTGATAGCTGTTGTTGTAAGCGAACTCAACTAAAGGTAGATGTGCTTCCCAACTTCCTTTGAAATCCAGTACACATAGTCTGAGCATATCTTCAAGTGTTTGAATTGTTCTTTCTGTTTGCCCATCGGTTTGGGGGTGGAAAGCTGTGCTAAACCTCAACTCGGTTCCCAAGGCTCTTTGTAAACTCTGCCAAAATCTACAAACAAACTTTGGATCTCGGTCTGAAACAATAGACATCGGCACGCCGTGAAGTCTCACAATCTCATTCATATACAGTACAGCTAGTCGGTCAGCATTGAATGTAGTCTGAACAGGCAAGAAGTGTGCTGACTTGGTTAATCTGTCAACTATGACCCAAATCGAATCCATTCCTTTCTGTGTCCTCGGCAACCCAATCACAAAATCCATGGAGACATGTTCCCATTTCCATTCAGGTATTGACAAGGGTTGAAGGAGTCCGGCTGGTCTCTGATGTTCTGTCTTCACTTGTTGACATTGCAAGCATCGGGATACAAACTCGGCTATTTCCCTCTTCATGTTCGGCCACCAAAAGGTCTGCTTGACATCGTGATACATTTTTGTGTTTCCTGGATGGACAGCAATTCTGGAACCATGAGATTCTTGCAAAATCTTCCTTTTCAGCTCTGGGATGTCGGCCACGCACAACCTTCCTTCGAACTTAACTGCTCCCTCTTCAAATGTGTAACCTGACCTCGGCTTGGTGATAATCTCGTCGGCTACCTTCTTCAGGAATTCATCCTCCATTTGTCTGGCTTTTACTTCCCCAATAATAGTTGGCTCTGCCGAGGTTATGGCTAAGTACGCCAAGCTTCCCATTGACCTTCTGCTTAATGCATCGGCTACTGAGTTGGCCTTGCCTGGGTGGTACTGAATCTGCATGTCATAGTCTTTCAATAATTCCAACCATCTTCTCTGCCTTAAATTTAGTTCCCTCTGAGTGAATAAGTACTTCAAACTCTTGTGATCCGTGAAAACCTGACAAGAAGCTCCATACAAGTAATGCCGCCAAATCTTCAAAGCAAATACTACGGCTGCTAGTTCTAGGTCATGGGTGGGATAATTCTTCTCATGAGGTTTCAACTGGCGAGATGCATATGCTATAACCTTACCCCCTTGCATCAACACACAACCCAAACCCTTATGTGAAGCATCACTATAAATCTGAAATTCCTCATTACCTGATGGAAGTGCAAGAACTGGTGCTGTAACTAACCTTGTCTTCAACTCCTGGAAGGCTGACTCTCTACCTTCAGTCCATTCATATGTCACTCCCTTCTGAGTTAACTGTGTTAGTGGTATTGCAATCCTTGAGAAATTCTTTACAAACTTTCTGTAGTAACCTGCCAAACCCAGAAAACTACGGACCTCGGACACGTTGGTCGGCGTTGGCCAATTTACCACGGCTTCAATCTTACTAGGATCAACGGAGATACCCTCTTCATCAATCACATGCCCCAAAAATGAAATACTGGAAAGCCAAAACTCACACTTACTCAGCTTAGCATATAACTTCCTGTCCCTCAAAATCTGTAAGGCAAGTCTCAAGTGGTTTTCATGTTCAGTTTTACTCTTAGAATAGATCAGTATATCATCAATGAAGACAACTACAAACTCATCCAAATATGGCTTGAAGACTCTGTTCATTAAGTCCATAAATGCAGCAGGGGCATTGGTTACCCCAAAAGGCATTACTAAAAACTCGTAGTGACCATATCTGGTTCGAAAGGCCGTCTTCTCAACATCCTCGGCTCTAACTTTAAGCTGATGGTAGCCCGACCTAAGGTCAATCTTGGAAAACACTCGTGCTCCTTGAAGTTGATCTAACAAATCATCAATCCTAGGCAACGGGTACTTGTTCTTAATGGTCACCTTATTAAGTTCTCTATAGTCGATGCAAAGACGAAGTGTACCATCCTTTTTCTTAACAAATAAGACTGGGGCTCCCCATGGTGAAGTGCTCGGCCTAACAAAACCCTTATCCAATAATTCCTGTAACTGCACCTTCAGTTCCTTAAGTTCGGCTGGGGCCATTCTATAGGGTGTTTTGGAGATCGGCTGGGTTCCCGACATGATGTCCACAGTAAACTCTATTTCTCTGTCAACTAAGTGGCCAGGCAATTCGTTTGGAAAGACATCGGGGAATTCGTTCACAACTGGGATGTCGGCTAGAGTAACCTTCCCATTCTGATCACTCAATATACTACACAAGTAGCCATGGCACCCTTTCTGAATTAGCTTATAAGCTTTAATAGACGAGATCAAGTAAGGCGGGGATACTACACTTCTACCCTGGAAAATAACCTCGGCTTGGCTTGGGGGTTTCAAAGTAACACTCTTAGAAACACAATCAATAGATGCATGATTCATCACTAACCAATCCATCCCTAGTATAACGTCAAAGTGAGTCATGTTCAATGGCATTAAGTCAACTAATAATTCCACACCCTTAATCACAACAACACACTCCCTATAAATAGATGCAACAATCATAGTTCTCCCAGATGGAGCAGATACATATAACACATAATCAAGAGGTTCCTGTGGTCTATTCATCTTCTCGGCAAACTTAACAGATACGAATGAATGCGTGGAACCCGAATCAATCAATATGTATGCATCTTGAGAGCAAATTGGAAGTATACCTGACACTACTGCCTCAGTATTCTGGGTGTCTCCTGGCACTAGTGCGAAAACCCTGCCTTGCCTCATCTGTGTCCTTCCAACATTGCTTCCCTGTGCAGAGCCCGAGGTGCTCCCACTTTTCAAACCATCATCAATCTTGGACCTCGGACAATCTTTCACACGATGACCCATTTCTCCACACTCAAAACAGGCACCTGACGCCCAACGGCAAACTCCGGAATGCGATTTTCCACAACTTGCACACATCGGCTTCGTAGTACCTTCCTGGTTCAGATTGCTGGAGCTGCCGACGTTCGTCTTCTTCTTGGCGTTGAACGGAACTCGGCGGTTATCATAGTTCGGCCTTTTCCTCTGGTTCTCTCCTGCATTCTGGTATCGGTTCAAGTTGGTTTCCGCAAGAATAGCCTTGTCCAAGACTCCAGCGTAAGTCGGCATGTTGAGCATGTTGACTCTATCCTGTATCGGTGCACGCAACCCACTTTCAAACTTTCTAGCCTTCCTGTACTCATCACTGACCATATGAGGCGCATACCTCGCCAATTCTGTGAAAGCACGATCGTATTCTGCCACTGTCTTATTTCCTTGTGTCAAAGTCTGAAACTCCGTGATCTTGCGATCTCGGACACTAAGGGGAAAATGCTTGTCATAAAATAGTTCCAAGAATTTAACCCAAGTTAAGTCAGGGTTCCCTTCCCGTGTTATCATCCACCATCTTCGGGCATCGTCATCTAACGTAAATGCGGCCAATGCCACCTTCTGAGCATCTGTGCTGGGAAAGATCTCGAACAACTTCTCCATTCCTAAGACCCACGCTTCGGCTTTCATTGGTTCTACGCCCCCTTGGAATCTCGGCGGGTTCATCTTCTTGAACTCCTTAATCAAAGTCATGGTTCCGTCCCCATACAAGGCTGGCTGTGAGGGTACTTGGGGCACTGGAGGAGGTGGAGGTGGAACTGCATGTCGGCCATTAGTCTGTTCGGCCTGAGTAGATGTGGCACTAACAGTCTGTTGTCTTATCTGCCTCAACTCCCGAGTTAATCCTTCAACTAGCCTTTCTAGTCGACCCAATCTGTCTTCTGATTGATCTCGGCCAACTGGTGGTCTTCCTCTCCTCATAATGCTATGAGTATGCAAAATGTAACTTTAAAATAAAATGCGCAATAAAGCATGTATGCAAGCAACAAGCTGTTATGCCAAGATGATGCACACATTGTCAAGTAGCAAGCAACATGATGCAATCCTATCATCTTTCTAAGGGAAATCCTATGCTCTTTAGGACTCAAGGTGTGTGAATGACATACTACGAGGAACTTGTGCTCTGATACCAATCTGTCACGACCCCAACCCGCCCCTAGAAGGTCGGCGCCGAGATGGCCAGTAACCCGAGGTTACCAAAGGCCTCTTACAAGAAATCACACACACAAACAGAGTATACGTATGGGGCTTACAAATGCGGAAGCAATAAACTAACATACAAGCAGTCCATAAGAGCAGTGCTTAAGTTGAATGAAATGACATACATCTTTGATGGTTCCAATGTAACAAAATAGAGTACAAAAATTACATCTTGACCAAAAGGCTTCTCAGCCATCAAATACAAAATACAATGAAGTAACTAAGAAGCATGATCCTCAAGACGTCGCAAACATGAGTCCAAAACACATTAGCAAAATACTTCAGCAAAACACCTCGGCTAAACACCTCGGCAAAACATATCTAGGCGTCGCCGCCCTGCTCATCACCTACATATATATATAGAGAGGGTGAGCTTGGATACTCAGTGAATGGCATAAGCAATAAAGGGTTTACATGAATGGCATCCGAGATCTTTTAACAAAACAGTACAAGGCATAAATCAAGTTCTTATGTCAAATCTTTCAAGCTTCATCAATCAAGTCTTTCAAGGCTTTTCAGTTCTAAGGGATGACATCAAGAGTTGTGCTACAAATGCTTATAGTCCCCTAGCACGTACGGACTTTCAAGAGTTGTGCTACAAATGCTTATAGTCCCCTAGCACGTACGGACTAGTGCCACAAATGCTTAAAGTCCCCTGGCACATACGGACTGGTGCCACAAATGCTTAAAGTCCCCTGGCACATACGGACTTTCAAGAGTGTGCTGCAAATGCTTAGAGTCCTCCAGCACGTAAGGACTTTCCAAGGTTGTCATCAAAACAAGACATAATACTTGACGTACAAAATATGGGTAATCATTCATGCTTACAAATACTTTTCAAAACAAGGCAAAACGAGACTTTTACCAAAACATTACAACATAGCTTTATTAAGAATGCCACTCACCTAGTTCTTCGGACGTCGGGGTCAAGGCAAGTCCAAGTCCTACAATCACATAACAAGTCTATTGAATGCACTTTCAAACAAGCTTCATATGTATGCAAATGACCTCGGCAGTCGCTCAAGCTAAGTCAAATCATATCAAACACTGCTTCTTACTTTGGGAAAACATGCTGGGCACCATCCAGGTCTTGGCCGAGGTTCCACACTCTCTCGCCGAGGTGTGGTCCCGAGGGCCACATTCAAGGATAAATGAAGTCGGGGAAAACCTGGGTTTCCCTCTGCTCAAGAACATGAACAAGATGGATGCAAAGATCATAACTTACATTTATAAAGTCTAAGATTTCGTGCCATGAGTTTACAAACATGGACCTGGGTACCCATACAAGAAGATCTTGATGAAACAAACACAAAAACATAGATTTCAATGCAAGCTTCCGGATCAAATCGAGGCTTTTCCTCAAGAACACATAAATGTCTTATTTTCTTTCTAAAACCAACTTTAAATCTAAGCATGGCACACAAAACAAACTCAATCATGCAATGCAGCTGGACAAACAATAAGAGTAATCAAAGGAGAGCAAGAATCTAACCTCAAAACTCGAATCCAACGGTTTGATCTTCAAGGATCAAGCTCGAACTCCACTTCTCTCTCTAAACTCCCCTTCCTAGAGCTTCTCTCTCTAAGACAAAGATTTGAGACCAAATGATGTGTTTCTAAGTCTGTCGGCTGCTTTAACCTACAGCTCGGACACGTGGCAGCAGGTGGTTGGCTCTATTCAAAAAGGTGACTGATTGAAGGGACAAGACTCTGACAAAGCGTATCTAACAAGTTTCCCAGTGAAACACTCCGGCGGGTAATGACATCGGCTATCAACAAGACTTCGGCAAGCAATAACATCGGCCAAAGGTAGGACTTCGGCTACAGGGTAACAAGGACATCGGCTAGGGAGGACGACACTTGACTAAGCTGTGCCACACCTTGGCCAGGGTGTGCCACACCTCGGCCTATGTCATACCATCCCGGGAACAAGGTCACTAATGTAACATACCTCGGCTAAGCAGAAACATCTCGGCTAGAATGCCGGGGTGAAGGTGAAGGTCAATCAAGTGGTTCTAACATGATTCTAAGCACAAGGGTTCAAAGGTGAACTAGTCCCAAGGTTACCTCGGCTACACACACGTAATCAGTAAGGAACATAACACTCAAGTAGTACTTATGCAAGACAAGTCAAAGATGCAAGGCAAGTCAAGATTCAAGATGCAACTTAACAAAGCAAAAATCATATAAAATGCATATGAGCATAGTCAAGGCAGTGTGAGGGTTATTACAGGCTCAATGAAAATCCTCTTGGTCTTGATTGGCTACATTTGTCATTTAACATTTACCAATCCCATGTCTATCCCACCTAATTTATGGGCAAAGGACAGTTGCCTAACCTAAGAACTCCTGAGTAATAAAACTAACCCTAAGGTTATATAAATAATTCACTGCCTCCAGCTTTTACACTTACAAACATGCCTTCTCAAATGAAAAGTCATTTTGTGAATTTAGGATGCATGAAAATGAACTAGCAAGAACTGAAAAGTATCAACTAGAAGTTAAAGATCACGCAAACAAAGGACCACATCTTACACTGCCCTTGTTGTTCTCTTGATTTTATTTTATTTTACTTTATTTTGGCTAGTGTTTATTTTCCTCTTTTTTCTTACCTCTTATTTCTTTTTCGTATTTTTGGGCTTTGTGCTTACGGTACATCTCTGAATGCCTAGAAGAAAATTTTTGAAGTCATGGCAAGTTTGCTATGTTTTATGGATTGACAAACTTGTACTATTTTGACACGGATGTAGGTTGTTGTAAATTGAAACTCCTGAAAATCTAGACATGGGGATATATCTGTTTATTTGCATGTGTGTTTGTGTATGCATGCATGTGTGTGTGTTGGACTGGTACAACAGTTCCTTGCATCATGCAAAAGAAATGTAAAGAGCATGAAAAATGATGAATACAAATACTTCATTATAATTTTGTCAACAAAGAGACACAACAAGCCCTACTACACGTTTTTCCATGTCGGTAAAGTGGGACTCTTTCCTAAATGCCCAAATGATCATTGAAGATGGGTAGACAGAATGTTTTAAAAGGTGCGCTTAGGTGTGCGGCACCTCGGACATGCGTCTCACGCTAGGCTCCAAGAGACCTTAATTGGTTATGTGGATCTCTTTTTAATGCCTATTTCTTTGCACATACATGCACACTAGAAAATTATAGCAGAACACGAGATAGTCACAGTTTGTGGAATATGTTAGTTCTTCCATCTATGTAATCAAATCATTCTTACTAAACGTGTCATATATATGCACTTAACAAACATCCTCTTCCATTCAGTTTACCTTGAATTTTCATTTTGGTCCATCTATATAATCAAATCATTCTTACCTTGAATTTTCTTCCATCTACTGACAATGTCTAATTTTTAATTCAATGACAGTTATGGCTTGCACTTTGTGTTGCCACCAATAGTGGTGCTTGGCTTGGCACGGCCGTGCTTATAACAAACATGAGAAACTTCCCTGTCAGTCGGGGCACTGTCGCCGGTATTCTCAAAGGTTACGTGGGGCTGAGTGCTGCCGTGTACACGGAAATTTTCGGCATCTTGCTTCACAATTCCTCTGCCAAGCTCTTGCTCTTTCTCACTCTCGGGATCCCAACTTTATGTATTGTAATGATGTATGCTGTTAAACCTTGTACCCCCGCTTCCGGGGAAGACTCTGTCGAGCATGGCCATTTTCTTTTCATCCAAGTGGCCAGTGTTTTGCTTGGCTTATCTTCTCACGACCACAGTATTGAGTCATTTTATTCCTTTGAGTGATACTGTTTCATATACTTTTCTTGTCATAATGGTTCTACTTCTCATGGCTCCACTTGCTATCCCTGTAAAGATGACATTATATCCCTCAAATCGGAGTAAGTTAGGAACCCTTGGTCGACCAGTAGGGTCTTCAGACCAACTTATTCAAGCAGAAGGTGATGTGGACAAATCAGAACCGTTGCTCACCCCATCTACATCAACAACAAATATTGGAAGTTTTCATGGTAGCGATAGTGTTTCGGAGGTGGATATGCTTCTAGCTGAGGGAGAGGGCACGATGAAGAAGAAGAGACGGCCCAAAAGAGAGGAAGATTTCACTTTCCGTGAAGCTATAGTGAAGGCTGATTTCTGGCTTCTGTTCTTTGTTTATTTTGCCGGTGTCGGTTCGGGTGTCACCATTCTCAACAACTTGGCTCAGATAGGAATAGCTCAAGGTGCAGAAGATACAACCGTCCTGTTATCTCTATTCAGCTTTTTCAATTTTGTGGGTCGGCTCGGCGGCGGCATTGTTTCCGAACATTTTGTCAGGTGAGATACCCATTATTCCTTGTTGATTAATTCCTATTTAATACAATCTCTAGGTAATTCCTATTTATTCCTTGTTGGTTTTTCCTATCTTACAGGTCAAAAACAATCCCTAGGACAATTTGGATGACATTCACACAAATCATAATGATCATTACATACCTTCTCTTTGCTTCTGCTCTTGATGGTACACTCTACGTCGCAACAGCAGTACTTGGAATGTGCTATGGCTTTCAGTTTTTGACTATGGTCCCAACAGTCTCCGAGCTTTTTGGATTAAAGCATTTTCGGATAATCTTCAATTTCATGTCGCTCGGGAATCCTTTCGGTGCTCTCCTCTTCTCTGGTGTCCTTGCAGGGTTCGTATATGATAGTGAGGCAGCGAAGCAGAATGGTACTTCTTGCTTGGGCCCAAATTGCTTTAGGCTTACCTTCATCGTTTTGGCCAGTGTGTGTGCCATGGGCACTGTCCTGAGTGTAGTTCTAACAAAGCGAATCAAGCCGGTTTACAAGATGCTTTATGCTGGGTGATCCTTCAGGCTGCCTCCGAGTTCAAATCATTGATGACAGAGAAGAATGAAGTGTGAGAATGTAGGATATATATATATATATTTTTTTTTGAAAATGCAATAAAATGGACTGTTTTTGTGTGTGTGTGTGTGTGTGTGTTGCTTCTTGAGCCTTGATATGTTGGTTCTTGAACTTCCATCTGATCATTACACATGAAGTTTATAATTTGTGCAATATGATCCTTCTTTTTAATGTTAAAAAGAAGTTTTAGTAACATATCTATGTCAGATTTGAACAATCTAGCACTTGATATTATTCAACACTAGAAGTGGTGCCATACACAGTGGGAGTGAAATCATCTATTCCATTGCAATTCTTCTACTTACTGATTTTGATATGGCAATCTATGATAATTCCTTGTACCAATTCTTCTACTCATTGATTTTGATATGGCAATCTATGATGAATATAAGACAGAATATAGGACAGATGATATGCATTCTATGCATTATGTGTGCGAAATGTAATTGCGCGTACTCTATGCATTATGTGTATGAAATGTAATTGTGTAGTGATATAAATTGTTAATCTCGAATGGTTGATAACAATATTTTGAAAATTGGATCGGTGAGTGCATCGGAAAAATGATCGGATGAATGGGTCATTGGCTCAACCGCAAGTGAACTGTGGAATTAAACCGTGATGCTATAATTATGTCATAAATAATTTATAATATATTTGTAAAAAAAAATTAAGTTCAAGGGAATAAAAAAAGTATATATATAAAAGAAACAAATTAAAACAAATTTATAATACAATTGCTTTAGCATTAAAAGCAACAGATGCATAAATAGCTTGGTGGTTAGCATTTACAATACATTGTAAACATTGGAGATTCAAATTTTTTTGAATATTCAAATTTTTTTGAATATTGCTGTCGACCCAACGGTTCAATGGACGGGTGGTTTAAGCGGGTCACCAATTCAATTGATCCAAATCGAGTTTTCAATATAAACGGTAATGTAGGGTAACCTAGACCAGAAATTGAGCTAGCCAACTGGTTGGACCGGTCAATCCGATCCAGTTTTTAGAACTATGGTTGATAGTTACAATTTTACTTTTACAATTGAGCCAATAAATAAACTTCTAAAAATCATTAGTGTTACACATTTTCAATTTGGTGTTGGAACTAAATTAACTTATTCATAGATTATTATTAAAAACAGTATGATGCCAAAAAAAAAAAAAAAAAGAAGTATTATCTGTCAAAAGATGTCAATTTTTTGATATATATATATATATTTAAATATAACAAACATCCACAGATGCAGTTATAATTATTTTTTTGGGTAAATTACACTTTGCACCCCTATACTTTACACCAAATTTTACTTTAATTCCTACACATGAAATTATGACAGTCAATCCGTATACTTGTAGTCAAATCCTACTGGTCCCTATAAATGAAATTGTGATAGTCAACTCCCTGTAATTTTTTTTTTTTTGGGTCAAATCTCACTTTGGTTCTTACACAAGTGCCAATGTCCTATTTCTGTTATTCAATTGTTTAAATCTTTGACAGAATCTAATCATGTGACAAGAATGTGACTACGACATGATGATAAGAGAGAAAAATCACCAGTACACACTTTGTCCTAAAATTTACATCAAATTATGACTGTAATAGGCTAAAACAAAACACAGATTGTGAATGATTAAGAAGATGAACTAGAGTTTTGCATAAATTAGAATCACGAAACTCTTTGTTTCACGGTAACACAATTTTTTGCATATTGATCTTCCTTTCTCCTTGATTTCTTTGTCTTATTTTTTTTTATTTCAAAAGTTTTATTTTCTTACATCTTCATCCTAATTTTTAGCATTCAAACGTATGTATTGTGTTATATAACTCTTACGTGCTTATTGCGTAGGACAAAGTGTATTAATGGGAAACATGAATGATTTTTCTCTCTTACCCTAATTTCATAGTTATATTTTTATCACACGATTGGATTTTGTTAAAGATTTAAAAATGAAGTAACAAAAGAGAGACATTGAGACTTGTGTAGGGACCCAAGTGAGATTTGAGTAAAATTGTAACGGGTTGACTGTCACAATTTCATGTGCAGAGACCAAAGTGAGATTTGACAAGAAGTACAAGCAGTTAACTATCATGATTTCACATGTAGGGACCAAAATGAGATTTATTGGAAAGTGTAAGGGTGTAAAGTGTAATTTACCTATTTTTTGAAAGGGTTCACTTCTAATGACAACACATTTTTATAATATATTTAACACATCTCGATAATTCAAATAATTTAATGTGCAAGGGCCGTCAAGTATGTTATATTTATAAAAAAATTACATTGATTAGAAATGAATATCCATTTAATTAGATTACATTTGTGTCAACAATTTATTTTTAAAATCACAGATATATATATATATGATGTCCAAGTGGCTATCAATATCTGATCAATGTGATTTTTTACAAGTATAATATATTAGACGGTCCTTACACATTGGACAATTTGAATCACTAAGATGAATACGAAATAAGATCCAACACAGGCCAACGACACATTAGTCTGATTAGGCTCTCCCTTAAATATAATACAAAATTGTGATCATTCTAATAATATTTGTCTAAAGTAGTGATGAAATTCCCTAGCTAATACTTTTGTTTCAATGATTTATTTTGTTTTTTTTAAATTATTCTTTTACCTATCAAAAAAAAAAAAAAAATTAGCATCATCATCCTTTGCCACAATTGGCTCCAATTGGCAAGTATTATGGGCCATCATTATTTATTTATCAATTCTTTTTGTCTGCGCGTGTGCATTGTCCCATGACTCCATTAGCAGAGCTATGTGCCAACCAATATTTTGAAAATCAGATCCATAGACGAATTGAAAAAGAGACTGAGTAGACAGGTTATTGGTTTAATCGCTAGGTCAACGCAGTCAAATTGTAACATCATACTTAGTATTATATAATTAAAAACGTAATTAAAAATTATAAATAAATGAAATTATATAATTACTAAAATAATAATAAAAAAATTGTTGCATAATATTTACTAATAATATTTAATAAAGTCATAATTGAAAGAAAAAAAAGTCACTAGTTTTAAAGAAATTAAAAAAATGTAACATTCTCTCTAAACAAACTGATTGAATGTTAGATTTAATTTTGGAGGGAAATGAAAATTTCAATTCTCCCTCCAATCAAATATGATTCAAACAATTTAATTAAATCCCACATTGAATTTTTAGATTCTCTTTGAACAATTTTTTCCTATAAATAGGAATAGACTTTTATAATTTCTTTAAGCTTCCAATGAGATTTCTCCTTATGAGAGAAGACTCTTGAAGTAAGAATTTTTAATCAAAATTTTGATATATATATATATAAGAAAGAAAAAAGAAAAAAAAGAAAAATAAAAAAAAAAGAAAAAGAAAAGAAAAGAAAAGAAAAGAAAAGAAGAAAAATAAAAAAAAAAAACAAGAAAAAAAAAACCCATCGGGTTGATTGAGAACCAGGACCGGTTTGTCAGTTTTTCTAGTTAAACCATTGGTTCTTCCGGTTCTTTTGTTTTACAGCGGTTTTTCTCTTTGTCCGGCTTTAGAGGGTTTTTCGGACTAGAACAAGGCCCGATTTCCGATCTGACTGGCCGATCCGGTCCAGGTTTATAAACATTGGTCCCAACCTTGGCCACAATTGGCTCTGTTTGACAAGTACTACGTTCTTTTTTTCTTCTTTTGACTCAATATCTGCCCTTAAAGAACTGAATAATCTGGGGATTAATTCTACCATCCACTAATAAAGGTCTAATTAAAGTGGCGACAAATTTCATATAGGCTGTCTCAAAAAATTATTTACACGTAGAAGATAAACCATAGAATGAGCACACTCCAGATCCTAGGTCTTGGCAGGCCAATTCCTACTCCAAACAACTTACAACAAATTAAGTCGGTCATTCATATTCTCTTAACTGAGAAATCATGGGAGCTGATTCTTGTCAAATACTAAGTTGATTAATTTTCACCTATTATGGGGTTTGTCATTGTATTGAGTTGTTTATTAATTTATGTTGGAAAAATAATGGATTTTTTGTGTGACTTTAATGCAATATTAAAGTAAGTGTCAATCTTTAATTGAGGTAGAGTAAAGTGGGTTTAGATTCTTTGTAGTGAGATCTTTACACCACAAAAAGAATGATCAAAAGCCATTAAGAGTTGAATGAGAAATTAACTCATTAAGTTGGCCTCGTGAAAAAGGTGTTGGGAAATGTGTAAAACCTTGTATCCCACATTGATTGTAGAGGAGAGCATTGATAGGTATGTAAATCCTATTTTTTCCCTAAGGGTGTGAGCCCTTTTGGGGCATCCAAATTTTCCTAAAAAAGAGAGTTATGGATGCTTCAATGATGGATTTGGGCCAAAACTATGATCCAAGTTGGTTATGCAAAAATTACCACACGCGCGCCCGCCCGCCCGGATCGGTTCAGGTCCATGGGTCATGGGTCATGGACCTTGGACTTGAGGCTTGTTGCTTGTTGGAATGGATTGAGTCTAATCTTTTTGGGCCACGCAGGGTTGTGGGTTGCAGAATTATATACATTACACAGATATATAATATATGTATAACTCCTCTAAAATGATGATGATTTATTCCTGTAGTTTTGCAAGTTTAATACAAAATTCATTTCTACATTTGTGTGGGGCCTTGATGGTTGGAGCTTCTTCTTCTCTCCCCTCTTCTTCTCTCCCTCCATGTGTATAAAAGGAGACCCTTCTCCTTCAGTTTTCTACCCCAGAATTTTTGTTCTTCTTGTATTCAAAAAGTTTCCTCCAGCTTTATATTATATTCTTCCTGTGAGAGAGTGCTACAAAGTTCTATTTGTCGAAACTACTCAATCGGGGCATTGTTGTAGTTGGTCCAACCGTCACATCTTGGAAGACAAACGTCGAACAACCTTCAGCACCCAACCAGTGAGGCGACGAATCTATTTTAAAGACACTGTTTAGTGCAGGCTTCGGTTTGCTTTTCTTTGTTATTTTGTTTTATTATGTATTGTAATTTTCAGCATGGCTTGCTTGTTCTGAAATTTCAATTGACAAGTATGAATCTATTTATTTTATGTTATCACACAATTTGTACAACAAACTTAAAATAGATTCGCCGCCTTGCAAGTTGGGTGCTGCAGGTTGTTCGACATCTGTCTCCCAGGATACGACGGTTGAGCATGAGCAGTCTTTGGGGGTGAAAAAAAAACCACCGACAACCAAAAGCTCAGAGTTGGAGGCGAGAGGCGGTGTCTCCAAGAGGCCAATCTACAAGCCGCAGGAACCTACTTATAAGTTCAATGAGAAGTGCTTCAACTGTGGAAGCGATGGGCATCGAGCGGTTGACTGCTGCAAGAAGAAGAAACCCTACATGAAGTACCCTCCACAGAACAAGAGTCGTGCCCACATGGATGAAATGGAGGATCTATCACAAGATGTGGATGACCTGCATCTGACAATTGTCGTCTCCGAAGTGAACATAGTGGGGTCCAACCCGAAGGAATGATGGGTGGACATTAGAGCCACTCGCCACATCTGTGCGGAGAAGAAGTTGTTCATAACCTTCGAACTGGTTTCAAACAATGAGAAGTTGTTCATGGTGAATTCTGCCACCTCAACTGTTGAGGGAAAGGGCAAGGTGGTCCTGAAGGTGACTTCAGGAAAAGAGCTGACTCTGAATGATGTCCTGTTTGTACTGGACATTTGTAAGGACCTTGTCTCAAGGTCACTCTTGAGTAAACATGGTTTCCGCATGGTATTTGAGGCTGATAAGGTCGTGTTGACTAAGAGTGGGGTTTATGTTGGGAAAGGGTATAAGTCGGACGGTATGTTTAAGATCAATGTAATGACTCTTGTCCCGAAAATTAACGAGAAAGCTTCATCTTCTGCTTATATGCTTGAGTCTCCTAATTTATGGCATGGTAGACTGGGTCATGTAAATTTTGACTCTTTGCGTAGGTTAATCAAATTAGATCACATACCATATTTCAAGATTAATCCAAATCACAAATGTGAAACTTGTGTAGAAGCAAAATTGACCAGGATTTCATTTCATTTTAGTGCATAGTGATGTGTGTGACTTGAGAGTCGTACAATCACGTAGTGGCAACAAGTACTTCATCACTTTTGTTGATGATTACACTAAATACTATCATATGTATTTTCTTAAAAGCAAAGATGAGGCGATTGATAAATTTATTCTTTTCAAGAATGAAGTTGAGAATCAATTAAGCCGAAAGATTAAGGCTTTAAGAAGTGATCGTGGTGGTGAGTATGAATCCTCATTTGCTGAGCTTTGTGCTCAATTTGGAATTATTCAACAAACCACAACGCCTTATTCTCCTCAGTCAAATGGTGTTGCTGAGCGGAAGAATAGAACGTTAAAAGAAATGATGAATGCAATGTTGATAAGTTTTGGGTTACCACATAACCTGTGGGGGAAAGTAATTCTCTTCGCGAATTACATTCTTAATAGAATACCTCAAAAGAATGTAGACAAGACTCCATATGAACCGTGGAAAGGCCACAAGTCTTCATATAAATACCTATGAATGTGGAGGTGTCTTGCAAAAGTAGTGATGCCTACACCCAAGACGGTTCGGATATGACCGAAGTCAGTAGATTGCATATTCATTGGCTATGTACATAATAGCAGTGCATATTGATTTCTTGTGTATAGGCCTGTTATTCCAAATATACACAAGCATATGATCATGGAATCAAGAAATGCATATTTCTTTGAAAATGTATTTCCTCTTCATCTCCAAGAAGGGTTCCGAGTTCCATGAAAGAAGTTGAAGATGACAATGATCACATAGATGATCGCATAGATGATCACTTAGATGATCAAGCTGAGGATGTAGATGAGCCAAGAAAGAGTAAGAGGGCTAGGATTGCAAAGTCTTTTAGTCCGGACTTCTTGACTTATATGTTAGAGGGAGAACCTCAAACTTTCCATGAAGCTATGACTTCACTTGAAAGTCCTTTGTGGAAAGAAGCAATTAAGAGTGAGATTGACTCCATCTTACAGAACTACATTTGGGACTTGGTTGATCTACCCCCAGGCAGTAAGGCCTTGGGGAGTAAGTGGATCTTTAGAAGAAAGATGAAAGTTGATGGGTCAATTGATAAATATAAAGCTAGACTAGTTATTAAAGGATACAGGTAGCGAGAAGGCCAGGATAACTTTGATACGTATTCACTTGTGACAAGGATTACATCCATTCGCATGGTGATTGCGATAGTAACTTTACGTAGTTTGGAGATACATCAGATGGATGTAAATACAATTTTCTTAAATGGAGATTTAGATAAAGAAATCTATATGGAGTAACCTGAGGGGTTGTAACGCTCTCAAAATAATAACAATAAACTCTATAATATTAACATGCATTGATATATAAAAGATCAACATCCTTCTATTCATCAGAGTATTTCCTTACAAAAAGTATTACATGTTGACAACAAAAGTAAACGCCCCATGGGATTACAACTTTCCAAGCCAACACTTGGTTATAAGAAATCAGTACTAACTCATATACACATTAAGCCCTAGGCTTGAATTTACATGTAATACATCAAAAGGAAAATAACATCCAAAAAGTCTGACTGCCTCTAGCCTCCCAAGCTATGTCCTTGGAGGTGGCATGCTATCTGTACCTGAAAATGATGTTCCCATATAGGGTGAGCCACAGCCCAGTAGAAATACACTAAACCAGCTATGAACAATGACTAAAAGATTAGCAGTTCATAGATGGTCAACCCTGATACATCCACTTATATCACATTACAACTACATGACATACAAGTCCATGTTACTTTTCATGTTCCATTTTCTGTAGATAAGCATACTAGCTAAATCAATACATCAACAGATAAGCATATGAGCTATATCAACATCTCAACAGATAAGTATAAGAACTATATCATACAACCAAAGATAAGCATATTAGCTATATCTACACTTCTCTAGACAGGCATATGAGCTGTGTCTATACTTCTCAAGGATAAGCATATGAGCTGTATCTACGGAGTTCATCCCCTATCTCCTCCCAACACCATCCGGTTTAGAGGTACATCCCCTATCTTCCCCTAAACCGCGGAGTACATCCCCTATCTCCTCCTCTATACACAATACATATAAACACAAAGGTTCTATACACAATCAACCAATACATAAAGTTAATGTATTCTGTTAACCGTCATGTTCTATGACACATTCCATTGATTAGTTTTCGTTTGCCTAATCATCATGCATTGTCTACAACAATCAAGACTATCCTCCACCGATAGCCCAAAGCAGTTATTTCTACACAGAAAATAAATGTACAAAATGGATAATATATCAACATTTCAATTTGGTGAGCGATAAATAAATCAACTACACCCTTTAATCCCATCTATTCCAAATATCAACATTTCCAACTCAATTTCTCATTTCCTTTAATTAATTATATGCATTAATTAATTAACACAATTAGGGCAAATTCCCATAATTAACAAAACAACCCTAAGGTTCCATTTTCATCCATAATCCATCATCTATCTCATCTTTCTATGCCAAACTTGCATTTAGGTTTATCATAAACAAAATCCCAACTTTTATAAAATTGCATAAAAGGCCCAACTTCCTCAAAATTACCCAACAACCCCCAACATATCAAAATGCTAAAATTTAAAGACAAAATCCATAAGGAGGAGTAGGGTATCCCTACCTCAAAGTTTGAGTTCCAACAAAGAAGATGAAGAAAACGAAAATGCTCCAAATCACAAATTTTTCGGATCAAAAGGTAGCCCTCGACGATCAACAACTTTTTTGTAAAGGCCAAAGGTGAGAAAATCACTGCTACTAGATCAATACCTAGAGAGAAGGTAGAGCTCTAGAGTGAGAAGCTCAACAATGGTGTTTTTGGAAAAGTATGAGGGAGAAGAGAATGTGAAAAAGTGATTTCAAAAGTCAAAACTCGGAGCTTTAACCCAGTCGCCCCGCTAGAGCGTCCAAACCCCCCGCTCGAGCGGCACTCACAGACTCCCGCTCGAGCGTCCAATCCCCCGCTCGAGCGGCGGATGCACACTCTCAGAACTTTTGCAAACAGGTCCCCCGCTCGAGCGCCCAACTCCCCGCTCGAGCGGGACGCTCGAGCGTCACACACAACCTCCCGCTCGAGCGGACCGAACCCCCGCTCGAGCAGACAACACTGCAGAGGAAAATACTGGAAGGGTGATTTTCCCGCTCGAGCGCCAAAAACCCCCGCTCGAGCGGAGAAGCGACAACAAGGGCCCCGCTCGAGCGTCAAAAGCTCCGCTCGAGCGGACAGGCCAAAATCTGGGCAACTACTTTTTGTTCTAAGTTCAACCAACCTGTAACAAACCTGCCCAACACATCCTATAACTCAAATGCAAGGTATGAAAGGATGTAAACAAGGTTTAAACAACTGTTAACATCTACGGAACCACTGTACACAAGGGGTAAAACCCGGGATCGCTATAACCTCCCCCCCCTTAAAGAATTTCGTCCCCGAAATTAAGTGTATGTTTTCAAAAACAAGTTTTCCTCCATTTTAAACAATGTTATATTACAACATTCAACAACTCGACCCATTACCGGTCATTCCATCTCTTATCAAGAGGCATTTCACAAAATGTAATACAAGTGCATCTTTAACATGCATTCCTCTTCCATTTCAACCATTTCCAACATACATAGTTCACAATTCATATCATAAGCAATAATCATGATACATTTCCATTTCTACTATATATTCAACATATGCAATGTTACACAAACTTCCATTTGAGGCAAGTTTCCAACTACTATCATTAACCAAAACATGCACCATGTTTTACAACTTAAGACATATTTAATGGTCTTAAAGTTCAACAATACAACAATATATATAACATATGTTCAAACATCCACAAATAGGTCCGGATATTTCTCTCAGACTTCCAACTCACGTTCCCAAGTGGCTTCCTCCACTCCGTGATGTTTCCACAAAACCTTCACCAAAGGAATGGTCTTGCCACGCAGGACTTGATCCCGCCTATCCAAGACCCGAACTGGTCTCTCCTCATACGAGGCATCCTCATCTGCCTCTAAGTCGGTCCAATCCAGTACATGTGATGGATCCGGCTCATACTTCCGAAGCATACTCACATGAAACACGTCATGCACTCCGGATAACTGTGGCGGTAAAGCCAAGCGATAAGCAACCTCCCCAATCCTCTCAAAGATCTCAAAGGGACCGATAAACCGAGGGGATAGCTTCCCTCTCTTTCCAAACCTCATCAAACCTCGCCTAGGTGATATCTTCAGGAAGACATGATCACCTACCTCAAACACCAACGGCCTCCTCCTACGGTCGGCATAACTCTTTTGGCGACTCTGGGCTGTAACAAGCCTCCTACGGATAAGCTCCACTTTCTCCGTCGTCTCTCTAACCAACTCCGGACCCAACAAGGGTGCATCACCCACCTCGGCCCAACAAACTGGAGACCTACACGGTCGGCCATACAAGGCCTCAAACGGTGCCATACCGATGCTAGACTGAAAACTATTGTTGTAGGCAAACTCCACCAAGGGCAAGTGCCTCTCCCACGTCCCACTAAAGTCCAGGACACAACCTCGAAGCATATCCTCAAGGATCTGAATAATACGCTCGGACTGCCCGTCAGTTTGAGGATGATAAGCTGTACTAAAGGTCAACTTAGTACCCAAGGCACTCTGCAAACTCTGCCACAACCTAGCAGTAAAACGAGGGTCTCTATCTGAGACAATCGTCACTGGGACCCCGTGCAACCTCACTATGTCCCGAATATACAAGTCGGCAAGATGATCTACTGAATCTCTCACGCGCATAGGAATGAAGTGCGCCGACTTAGTCAACCGGTCTACAACCACCCAAATAGCATCACTACCCCGCTGAGTCCTCGGAAGACCTACAACGAAGTCCATAGTGACATGCTCCCACTTCCACTCGGCAATAGGCAAGGGTTGTAACAAACCCGCTGGCCTCTGATGTTCGGCCTTCACTTGCTGACAAGTAAGGCACTTAGACACGAAAATTGCCACATCTCTCTTCATACCCCGCCACCAAAACTGGCGACCTAAGTCCTGGTACATCTTAGTACCTCCCGGATGCACCGCAAGGCGCGAATGATGAAACTCTCGGAGTACCTCCTCTCGGCAGGACTCCGGCACAAACAAACGGTCTCGGTATCTCACACTCAGGTTGGGATACACCGTCAAACCCTTCTCAACCTTCCCACTGGAGATCTTCTCTTAGAGGGATTCTACCTCAAGGTCACCTCCCTGTGCCTCTAACACTCGAGTCACAAGTGTAGGCTGCGCAACAACAGAAAACAAGGCCGTAGCCTCAACGGATTCGCCCAGAAGCAAATCAAACTCGCCAAGTGCCCCCAACATCTCCCATTCCCGGATGGCTATACAAGCTACATCACCTATGGATTTCCTGCTAAGGGCATCGGCCACAACATTGGCCTTCCCCGGATGATAATGCAACTCAAAGTCGTAATCCTCAATAAATTCCATCCACCTCCTCTGCCTCAAATTCAAATCTTTCTGTGTAAACAGATACTTCAGACTCTTATGATCCGAGAACACCTCGAATCTCTCACCATAAAGGTAGTGCCTCCAGATTTTCAAGGCAAAGATCACTGCTGCTAACTCTAGGTCATGTGTAGGGTAATTCTTCTCGTGTATTTTCAACTGACGTGAGCCATAAGCTACCACTTTCCCCTCTTGCATCAACACACAACCCAAACCCTCTCGTGAGGCATCACAATAAACTGCATAACCCAATCCCCTCTCCGGAATAATCAAAATTGGAGCGGTGGTCAATCTAACCTTCAGCTCTTGGAACGACTTTTCACAAGTCTCACTCCATACAAATTTGACTCCCTTCCGAGTCAGTCTAGTCAACGGCGAAGCTAACCTGGAGAAATCTTTCACAAACCGGCGATAATACCCAGCTAATCCCAGAAAACTGCGGATCTCAAACACACTCGTAGGCTGTGCCCAATCTTGCACTGCCTCTGTCTTGGATGTATCAACAGACACCCCTTCCTCGGATACCACATGGCCTAAGAACTTGACTTCTCTTAGCCAGAACTCACACTTCCCAAACTTGGCATACAGCCTATGGGTTCTAAGCAACTCAAGCACCATTCTCAAGTGTTCCCCGTGCTCCTCCTCAGAAGGTGAATAAATCAGAATGTCGTCCACGAAAACGACTACAAAACGATCCAAGAATTCCCGGAAGATCCGGTTCATCAAGTCCATAAAGACTGCCGGTGCATTGGTAAGCCCGAATGGCATTACCAGAAACTCATAATGGCCATACCGCGTACGGAATGCCGGTTTCGGAATGTCCTCCTCCCTGACCCTCAACTGGTGATATCCCGATCTCAAGTCTATCTTAGAGAAACAACGGGAACCCTTCAACTGGTCAAATAGATCATCTATACGGGGCATAGGGTATTTATTCTTAACCGTAGCCTGATTCAACTTCCGGTAGTCGATACACAATCTCAAGGCACCATCTTTCTTTTTAGCAAAGAGGGCCGGTGCTCCCCACGGCGAAACACTAGGACGAATGAAGCCCTTATCTAGCAATTCCTGGAGCTGAACTTTCAACTCAACCAACTCTGCTGGGGCAAAACGATAAGGTGCCATAGAAATCGGCGCCGTGCCGGGCACTAAATCAATAGAGAACTCTGTCTCTCGGTGAGGTGGCAAATCAACAAGATCCTCGGGAAAAACATCCGAATACTCACAGACCACCCTCGGCAACACAATCTGGGTCTCGTCACACTCACTACTCATAAAGCTAGCAAGTAGACCACTAAGCTCACTCCGCCCTCGCGGATCATACCCCAGTGGCAAAACACTACCAACCCGGTCCCCCAAGAAATGGAAACACTCCCCGCTCACGGTACAACAAGTGACCCTCTGGCGGTAGCAATCAATAACTGCCCGGTATGACGATAACCAGTCCATACCCAAAATAACATCAAAGCCCTTCATGGGCATAACTACAAAAGGAAACGGAAGCCTATGATCGGCGACCTCTATATCACAACCTCTACATCCGTGTTTCAAGATCAACTCACCCCCAACAGGTGACATAACACAAATAGGAGATGCTAACAGTGCCAACTCCAACTCCAACACAGATGCAAATGCAGCAGATACAAAAGAATGAGATGCACCCGTGTCAATCAACACACTAGCAACCGAGTTGCAAAACAGAAAGGTACCTCTCACTACTGATGGAGCCAGTACTAGGTCCTACGCGGTAACAGCATACACGCGCCCTGTAGGCCCCTGATCCACCTGCTCACCTCTAGGAGCATACGACTGCTGTACAGTCTGGGATAACGAAGCTCCCGGATTGGCCCTCGAGGCCTGCACAGACTGAGCTGGCTGATAACTCTGCGCCTGCCTAGAACCAGACGCCCCTGAAGTGGCACTCAACTGTGGGCAAAACCTCTTCAGGTGCCCAAGCTGTCCACACTGATAACAAGACAAGGGCTGCCCCCTGCCCAAACTCTGACCCTGAGGTCTAGCTGAAGAAGAAGTAGCTCGCTGACCTCCACCCTTCTGTGGGCAAACCGAAGCCTTGTGGCCCAACTGACCACACTTGTAACAGGTGAACTCTCCCTGATTGCCTCTCCCCGAGCCTACACTCGGCACTGGAAAGGTCGATCTAGCTACACCACCCTGAGACTGCTGAGGGTTATAACCCCTCTGTCTCCTGCCATCACCCTGGCCATCTTGGCTCCTCTTGGAACCTCTATTCTTCTCATCATCCTCCTCTTGCATCAAGAGCTCCATATGAGCTGCAGCATCCACCAAATGTCTATACTCTCGGATGAAAGAACCACCAACCCTCAACTTGAGGCCACGCCTCAACTTCCGCTCAAACTCATAGCAACGGCGTTCCTCGGACGCCACGAGTTCAGGTGCAAACCTGGACAAGCTAGTAAATGTAGCCTCAAACTCGGCCACAAACAAACCCTGCTAATTAAGCCGGCAAAACTGATCCCTCAGCTTCTCCCTAGCAGCTGAAGATAAAAACCTCTCTTGGAAAGCATTTACAAACGCCTCCCATGCACCACCAACACGAACCTTCTCGTACTTCCACCATTGAACCGCATCTCCCTTCAGCTGGAAGGATGCCAAGGTCACTTTCAGTGCTCCGTCCTCAATGCCAAGTATCTCGAACGTCTTACTCATTTGTTCCAACCACTCATCTGCCTTAAGTGGCTCCTTAGGATCCCCAATAAACTCGTCCGGATTAGACCGGAAGAATTCCCTCTTCAAGAAAGAAGGCCTTGCCTCAGCAACCTGATTCCCTACTCTGAGAATACCCAAAGCTCCTGCTATCTCTCGGGCCAAAGCACTCATAGCCTGCTAACCCGCTGGCTCGGCTACATTGGCCTGACGAACTCTCTCCTGTACTGCCGGTATCTCATCCGGTATTGGCACTTCCTGCCTCCTAGGCCTACCACGCCTACCATCTCTTCCTCGTCCTGACATCCTAATAAAGGAAACGAAGAACATTAGCACATTCAAAAATGTGCCGAAACTAAACACTTACGTCCTAATGCATGGACAACTGTAATTCACTCCACGTAAGCACGTAAACACATAAGCACTTACGAATTTCATTTCCGGATAATGATAGTCCCGAGGCGTTACTAGAGTTCTGGTTAGAAACAACATTGATCAAGTGCTTTTCCAACAAGACTCACAGAAACCCAAGGATCCAATCAACATCCTAGAAATTAAATCCCATACCCATATAGTCACATAAGCATGTTATCAATTTAAACACATAGCATATGATTCTACACCTAAGTCTCTATCAAGCGAGACAAACCCATTGTGATCCTAATCACTTCCCACGTACCCAAAGTATTCGAACCCCGTACGCTCTGATACCAAGTTGTAACGCCCTCAAAATAATAACAATAAACTCTACAATATTAACATGCATTGATATATAAAAGATCAACATCCTTCTATTCATCAGAGTATTTCCTTACAAAAAGTATTACATGTTGACAACAAAAGTAAACGCCCCATGGGCTTACAACTTTCCAAGCCAACACTTGGTTACAAGAAATGAGTACTAACTCATATACACATTAAGCCCTAGGCTTGAATTTACATGTAATACATCAAAAGGAAAATAACATCCAAAAAGTCTGACTGCCTCTAGCCTCCCAAGCTATGTCCTTGGAGGTGGCATGCTACATGTACCTGAAAATGATGTTCCCATATAGGGTGAGCCACAGCCCAGTAGAAATACACTAAACCAGTTATGAACAATGACTAAAAGATTAGCAGTTCATAGATGGTCAACCCTGATACATCCACTTATATCACATTACAACTACATGACATACAAGTCCATGTTACTTTTCATGTTCCATTTTCTGTAGATAAGCATACTAGCTAAATCAATACATCAACAGATAAGCATATGAGCTATATCAACATCTCAACAGATAAGTATAAGAACTATATCATACAGCCAAAGATAAGCATATTAGCTATATTTACACTTCTCTAGACAGGCATATGAGCTGTGTCTATACTTCTCAAGGATAAGCATATGAGCTGTATCTACGGAGTTCATCCCCTATCTCCTCGCAACACCATCCGGTTTAGAGGTACATCATCTATCTTCCCCTAAACCGCAGAGTACATCCCATATCTCTTCCTCTATACACAATGCATATAAACACAAAGGTTCTATACACAATCAACCAATACATAAAGTTAATGTATTCTGTTAACCGTCATGTTCCATGACACATTCCATTGATTAGTTTTCGTTTGCCTAATCATCATGCATTGTCTACAACAATCAAGACTATCCTCCACTGATAGCCCAAAGCAGTTATTTCTACACAGAAAATAAATGTACAAAATGGATAATATATCAACATTTCAATTTGGTGAGCGATAAATAAATCAACTACACCCTTTAATCCCATCTATTCCAAATATCAACATTTCCAACTCAATTTCTCATTTCCTTTAATTAATTATATGCATTAATTAATTAACACAATTAGGGCAAATTCCCATAATTAACAAAATAACCCTAAGGTTCCATTTTCATCCATAATCCATCATCTATCTCATCTTTCTATGCCAAACTTGCATTTAGGTTTATCATAAACAAAATCCCAACTTTTGTAAAATTGCACAAAAGGCCCAACTTCCTCAAAATTACCCAACAACCCCCAATATATCAAAATGCTAAAATTTAAAGACAAAATCCATAAGGAGGAGTAGGGTATCCCTACCTCAAAGTTTGAGTTCCAACAAAGAAGATGAAGAAAACGAAAATGCTCCAAATCACAAATTTTTCGGATCAAAAGGTAGCCCTCAACGATCAGCAACCTTTTTGTAAAGGCCAAAGGTGAGAAAATCACTTCTACTAGATCAATACCTAGAGAGAAGGTAGAGCTCTAGAGTGAGAAGCTCAACAATGGTGTTTTTGGAAAAGTATGAGAGAGAAGAGAATGTGAAAAAGTGATTTCAAAAGTCAAAACTCAGAGCTTTAACCCAGTCGCCCCGCTCGAGCGTCCAAACCCCCGCTTGAGCGGCACTCACAGACTCCCGCTCGAGTGTCCAATCCCCCGCTCGAGTGGCGGATGCACACTCTCAGAACTTTTGCAGACAGGTCCCCCGCTCGAGCGCCCAACTCCCCGCTCGAGCGTCACACACAACCTCCCGCTCGAGCGGCCAAACCCTCGCTCGAGCGGACAACACTGCAGAGGAAAATACTGGAAGGGTGATTTTCCCGCTCGAGTGCCAAAACCCCCGCTCGAGCGGAGAAGCAACAACAAGGGCCCCGCTCGAGTGTCAAAAGCTCCGCTCGAGCAGACAGGCCAAAATCTGGGCAACTACTTTTTGTTCTAAGTTCAACCAACCTGTAACAAACCTGCCCAACACATCCTATAACTCAAATGCAAGGTATGAAAGGATGTAAACAAGGTTTAAACAACTGTTAACATCTACGGAACCACTGTACACAAGGGGTAAAACCCGGGATCGCTATAGGGGTTCTCAGCTCCAGGACAAAATAAGAAAGTCTGTAAGCTTGTCAAATCATTGTATGGTTTGAAGCAAGCTCCTAAGCAATGGCATGAGAAGTTTGACAACGCTATGTTGTCAAATGGGTTCAAAATCAATGAGTGTGATAAATGTGTATATGTTAAAGACACTGACAGAGGTTATGTCATTTTGTGTCTATACGTAGATGACATACTCATTGTTGGTAGTAATGATGAGATAATTAGAACTACCAAGAGATTGTTAAACTCTAAGTTTGACGTGAAAGATATGAGCCTTGCAGATGTAATTCTGGGTGTTAAGATTACCAGAACATCTGATGGTATTGTACTTTCTCAATCTCACTATGTTGAGAAAATACTTGAGAAAATTGGTAAATCAGATACAAGTGTGTCTAGGACACCGGTAGACGTGAGTCTACACTTGACCAAGAATAATGGTGAGAGTGTCTCTCAGCTAGAATATTCTCGGGTCATTAGAAGTTTGATGTATCTGATGAGTTGTAGAAGGTCAGATATAGCCTACTCTGTTAGTAGGCTTAGTAGATACACGAATAATCCGAATGCTACTCATTGGAGGGGCATTATGCAGGTGTTAGGTTATTTACGCTACACTCAGGGTTATGGGCTAAATTATACCAAATACCCAACGATACTAGAATGGTATAGTGACACTAATTGGATATCTGATATAAAAGACTCCAAATCCACTAGTGGTTATGTGTTTACCCTCGGAGCGGCAGTCGTGTCTTGGAAATCTTCCAAGCAAACGTGTATATCGAGATCATTGATGGAATCTAAGTTTATTGCTTTGGATAAAGCAACTAAAGAAGCTGAATGGCTTTGCTAGTTTGTTGAGGATATTCCATGCTGGTTGAAACTAGTGCCAGTTATCTGTATTTGTTGTGACAGCCAATCAGCTATTAAACGGGCACAGAGTAATATGTATAATAGAAAGTTTAGACATATTCGTTATAGACATAATTCCATATGACAACTACTCTCGAATGGCGTTATCACTTTAGACTGTGTAAAGTCTAAGGACAGCATTACAGATCCATTAACCAAAGGGTTAAATTGAGTGTTAGTAGAGAAGTCATCAAAAGGAATAGGGTTAAGGCCTTTAGTGTAAGGTGTTACCAGAATGGAAACCCAACCTACTTGACTAAAGATCCCAAGATCTAGGTTCAATGAGACAACCTAATTGTGTGTAACAGTGGTATGTCACTGAGGAGGTTAAACCTTTAGCCATTCCTTTTATCAATGATACCTGCAAGTGCAGAGGTTAAGCCGAGCTTTTAATGACTCTAATGTGTTAAGATGTTGATCTGAGTATAGCAAGATACTCAAGTTGAGTCACCTATGTGAGTGTGAAGTGGGACCGTTTCTATAAGATTTGATAGGGCTAATTCTTTAAAACCACTCACTGAACGAGGCTAGTGTTTCAGGCTAAACTAGACACAACAGTGAAAACAGAACAATGGTTGGAGTAATTCCTGTGTGAGGTCTGTTGTCTTGGTTTACATAAACGGCAGAATAGTTCAAGACTTTGTGTTTATTGGACAGCCAGTAAATCCGATAGACTTCACTAGGAGGGGTTCAAAGCCAAAAGCTACCCTTTCCGATGCCAGGGTTATTCCGTTGTACTCTCCCCGAGTCTTTATTGTTAAGCATTGTCCGTTTGTTGTTATTCGGTCAATTTTATTCATGTGGGGGATTGTTGGAAAAATAATGGATTTTTTGGTGACTTTAATACAATATTAAAGTGGGTGTCAATCCTCAATTGAGGTGGTGTAAAGTGGGTTTAGATTCTTTGTAGTGAGATCTTTTACACCACAAAAAGAATAACCAAAAACCATTAAGAGTTGAATGAGAAATTGACTCATTGTCCCCATGAAAGAGGTGTTGGAAAAGGTGTAAAACCTTGTATCCCACATTGATTGTAGAGGAGACCATTGATGGGTATTTAAATCCCATTTTTTTCCTAAGGGTGTGAGCCCCTTTAGAGCATCCAAATTTTTTGAAAGAAGGGAGTTATGGATGCTTCAAGGATGGACTTGGGTCAAGACTATGGTCCAAGTTGGTTATGCAAAAATTGCCACACGCGCACGCGCGCACCATCCGCCCACCCGGACTGGACTTGGTCGGCTTTGGGTCCAGGTTCGTGGTCCATGACCCATGGATCTTGGACCTTGAGGCTTGAGGCTTGCTAGAATGGATTGAGTGTTGGGGTTGGACTTGGCCCACCCATCTTAATCTTTTTGGGCAAAGCCAGTGTCGTAGGCTGCAAAATTATATACATTACACAGATATATAATATGTATGTAACTCCTCTATAATGACAATGATTTATTCCTGCAGTTTTGCAGGTTTAATACATAATTCATTTTTGCATTTGTGAGGGCCCTTGATGGATGAAGCCTCTTCCTCTCTCCTTCCATGTGTATGAAATGAGACCCTTCTCCTTCAATTTTCTAACCCAGAATTTTTGTTCTTCTTGTATTGAAAAAGTTTCCTCCAGCTTTATATTATATTCCTCCTATGAGAGAGTGCTGCAAAGTTCTGTTCGCTGAAACTACTCAGTCAGTGCATTGTTGTAGTTGGTCCAACTGTCGTATCCTGGGAGACAGACGTCAAACAACCTCCAACACCCAGCCGGTGAGGCGACGAATCTGTTTTAAGGACACTGTTTAGTGCAGGCTTCGGTTTGCTTTTCTTTGCTATTTTATTTTGTTATGTATTATAATTTTCAGCATGGCTTGCTTGTTCTGAAATTTCAATTGACAAGTATGAATCTATTTATTTCATGTTATCACACAATTTGTACAACAATTTCATTATGACTCATTTTTGTGTTGGTTTTAGGCTTCTAGAATTTTGTTGTTGGAGTTCAATTTGACGTAATTCTCCTTACATTTGTAAATAATCTCTTATCGATCAATAATAAATAAATAAACTTCAATACATATATGGGTTGGAATGTTGGTGAATTTTGAATCATGATTAATTGAATAAATTTTAATTCACGATAGTGGGCTAATAGAATAAATCTTACCTTTTTTTTCTTTTTTTCTTTTTTTCTTTTCGGTAGTGAGAGTATTTGGAGCTTTGCTTGATTAGTTTCATAATACGTTTATTTTGATTCCATGATAGTGGGCTAATTGAATCAATCTTACCCCCCCCTTTTTCATTTCGGTAGTGAGAGTATTTGAGGCTTTACTTGATTAGTTTCATAATATGTTTATTTTGATTCCACGATAATGGGCTAATTGAATCAATCTTACTTTTTTTTTTCCTTTTTGGTAGTGAGAGTATTTGGGGCTTTGCTGGATTAGTTTCATAATATGCTTAGTTTGTCATTATATCAAGTAATTATTAAGTACGAGTTGTAGAGGTGATTCCAACTCCAAAGCACTTCATAATATTCAAACTAGTAACTTTTACTCTTTGAAACACTCATTATGGTTCATGGCTCAACTTACCACTCAACTAATCCTTAGAAATTCAAAGAAGCCCAAGTTTGTCCTTGTAGAATTAATCTGTGTACATAAACGCTTTCGTTTACCCATGACCCTCTCAAAATCAAACTTCATTTGAAATAAAATCATAAAACTTCGTAAAGTTATGTTAAGAGTAAGAAAACAAATTCATATATGTTAGGTCCCTACTTGTTACCAATTCTGCGAACAAGCTTAGCGTAATTGAGTTATAATTTTTCCTTTTTTTTGGTCTTCCCGCTCGAGCCGTGAAAGTTGCGCTCGAGCAGAGTTTTCACCTTCTCAGTACTTTGACTTGTCTGCAAAAATACTGTGAGGTGTGATTTTACGTTCAAGCGTAAGCTTCAGCGCTCCAGCGTGGACCCTGGTTTGGAATATGTGTGTTAGTGTCACTGCTAGAGCGGCCATTCCTCTGCTCGAGTGGAGATCGCAATTCCAACTGCTATAAATTTGCACCGAATCTAGGGTACGGCTTCCAAATCTTCTTTGAAGGTTCTAGGGTTTTCTTCTAGGGCTATTTTGCTAGTTTTCTTTGATGTTTGATTGAGTATTAAGCTCATGGTTTGACAAGCATACATCAAAGAGTTGTTTAATTGTTCAACTTCAAGAGCATTCTTCTTCAGTGGAATTCGGAGATTCAAAGGTGGAGTATTCGAAAGAGTTCGATGAAATTTGTATTCTTTCTTTCTTTCTTAGTGGATTGATTAGTGGCGTTTCGCCTGTAGTTTTTTAATCACAATTAGAGGTGCTCCAATTGTGGTTTTTCCACGTAAAAATCAGTCATGTCGATTTATTATTTTTGAAACAACAATCTAAATCACTTTCGTACGTGCCAGATGATTTAGAGTGTTAGTTTTAATCGTTTGGGAATTGGTACAATAAATCTTAATCAGAATGGGTCATTCTTTGTTTTTATTAAAACTATAGGAGTGTGATTTTGTGTGATTTGTGATATGGATTCAATTCACGAAGGTAAGTCGGCCATAGACCTCCGTTACTTGACAGTACAAACTATTCTTATTAGAAAGCTCCTATGAGAGTATTTTTAAAATCTATTGATGAGAAAGTTTGGCACTGTGTGATCTATGAGTGGAGTGAACATGTTGTCACCGTTGATGGTGTTGATATCCCCAAACCCCGTGATGAATAGGACACAAGTGATTATCAAAACATGAGTTGGAACAGTAAAGCTCTCAATTCCCTCTTTTGCTCCGTTATACCTAAAGAGTTTCGTCATATTTGTACGTGTGCGGTAGCAAAAGAGGCTTGGGACATTCTTGAACCTATTCACGAGGGTACTACTGCTGTTAAAAGATTAAAACTTCAACATCTCACCTCTTCTTTTAAAACTCTCTTTATGCGTGATGATGAGACGTTTGATGATTTTTATGCTAAACTTAGTGACATCGTAAATTCCTGATTCACACTCGAATAAAAAATTCCTGAATCGAAGGTTTTTGAAAAAAATTTGAGGTCTTTACTGGAGAGGTTCCAATCAAAAGTGACAGCTATTGAGGAGAATGAGGATGTTGAGAACCTCAAGCTTGATCAGTTGGTTGGAAACTTGCAGACTTATAAAGCCTACCAGATTTCTAAGAAAAAATAAAAAGATAGTGTGGCTTTTTCCAGTGCTTGTGAGACTACTAAGACTCTTGAGGTTGAGTTTGATCTCGAGTTCAAAATGATGGCGATGTTTACCAAATAGTTCAAAAAAAATTTAAAGAAAAAGAAGCCTAATTTCAAGGACTCTCGTTCAAAAGGTAAGGGTAATGAAAAAATCAAAACTTTTCCACCTAAAGTTGCTCCAAAAACTGAGAAGAAGGTTGTGAAGGGGCAAGGTGTCAAGTGTTACGAATGTTAAGGGTTTGGTCATATTGCTCTTGAATGCCCATCAAAAAAGAACCGAAAGAAAGTCTATACAGTGACTTGGGATGGTGAAAGCGGGTCAGAGAAAGAACCCGAAGAAATTGAATCCGGTGAAGATGGAGATAGTACCTACATGGCATTCTGGTCTATTGTAACTCAGCTCCCTCCAAAGCCAGTTGAGTTTGCTCATGGTCAGAGTTTGCACCGTGCTCCTACCTTTGATAGGAGTAATTACTTATTTTGGAAGATCTGAATAAGGATGTTTTTTAGAGCTCATGACCTCAAAGGTTGGCAAGCCATTGAAGAAGATGTTGAAAGTGCTGACAATCCAAGCAATCACAGAGTTCTGACTACCATTTGTGAAGCAATTTCTGAAGAAGAACAACAACGAATTGCTCACTATACAAGGCCAAAGATGCATGGGACATTCTTAGTCAAATTCATGAAAGAAGAGAGTCATCTACACAACCATCCATCAACTTTCATGCCTTAGTTGCTCGACTGGATGAGGTCAAGGAGAAAGAGAATAAAAAAGAAGATGATGAAACCTCGGAAAACAATGATGAGATTGATGGTGATGACATACTGCAAGCTTATGAAAAGCTTTACACTGAATCGCTGAACTTGTCTAAGATCAATAACAAACTCACTCTCAAGCTCAAAGCATGTGAAAGCGAGAATGTCAAGCTAAAGGGAGAGATTACAACCACAAAAAAGGATGTCATCAAGATCTCTAATGACAGACAAAACCTTTGTGGAAAACTTCTATCTTGTGAGACCGAAAGGAATAAACTTCTGAAAATCTATGCCATATATGAAAAGAAGATTGAAATCCTTGAGATATCACAAGCCGCATTAGAAGAGATGGTCGGTCAGAAAGAATAAGAACTCAAAGATGCTAGAGCGACAATTGATATGTGGAACAAGGGTTCAAAGACACTGGAAGACATCCTCAGGTCTCAACAGATGAGTTATGACAAAAGTGGAATAGGCTATGGTGATGCAACATTTCAAAAGGGACAGGCCTCTACGTCACATGACCTAAAAACTCAAGCAAAGGGAAAGCTCAAGGGTGATCCCTCTCTTCATCAACCTAAAAGAGGTAAGATCAACAAAGGGAAAGTAAAACCTGTTTTTGTTTGTCATCATTGTGGTAGGTATGGCCACATTTGTCCTTATTATTATGAGTTGTTTGGTAAGATGTCTAAAAAATTAGAAATTTTAATACTTCATAGGTTAGGAAACAACCTTACATGTCTAGGTGGAACACCAAGTTTCATGAGGGTGTTCACAACGCTAAGACGTTTACCAAGACTGCTAGTCCTGCTTCTGTTAAGACCAATAAGATATGAGTGAGAAAGAGTGACTGCACTGAAAGCATGTTTACCAAGTTGTTTTGTTGTTCACACTGCATTGAAAGCACGTGACTCACACATGTGGTATC
This sequence comes from Camellia granthamiana, assembly GCA_036172215.1. Classification (NCBI taxonomy): domain Eukaryota; kingdom Viridiplantae; phylum Streptophyta; class Magnoliopsida; order Ericales; family Theaceae; genus Camellia; species Camellia granthamiana. The sequence continues at coordinate 31,578,419 of CM069904.1, read as the reverse complement.
TCGATAGTGGGTGCTCTCGTCACATGTCTGGTGACAAATCCTACTTCACATCTCTTGACAAATTTGAAAGATGAATTGTAACCTTTGGAGATGGTGGCACTTTTAGAGTCATTGATAAGGGCTTTATAAGTGTGGCTGGTCTTCCTAAGCTCGAAAATGTCTTACTTGTTAATGGCCTTAAAGTTAATCTTTTGAGCAGTAATCAAATGTGTGATTCCCATCATGAAGTATTATTTTCAAAAAATAAATGTGAAATTTTAGATAAGAAAGGAAACACTGTCATGCATTGGGTTCGCACATGTGATAACTGCTATGGGATTGTTACCACTAATGATCTCACATGCCACTCGGCCGTTATAAGTAACCTTGACCTATGGCATCAAAGATTAGATCACATGAATTTCAAAGACCGAACCAAGATAGCCAACAAAGAGCTCGTGAGAGGAGTATCCAAAATGGATAAGAATGTGAACCATGTGTGTAGACCATGTCAACTTGGGAAGCAAACTTGTGCCCCTCATAAAAAGGTGAATAGCTTTACAACCAAATGTCCTCTTGAACTAGTTCATATGGATCTTATGGGACCTACTCGCATTGAAAACATTGGAGGTAAAAGATACATTTTTTTAACTGTTGATGATTACACTTGTTTTTCATGGGTTAATTTTTTAAGAGAAAAATCTGATGCATTTGATGTTTTCCAGGCCTTAGTCCTTAAAATCTAAAATGAATAGGGTGGTTCTATTGGGCGTATCATAAGAATCTGAACTGATCATGGTCGTGAGTTTGAAAATAGTTCGTTTTTGGATTTTAGTGATATGCATGGAATTAAGCATGAGTTTTTTGCACCGATTACTCCACAACAAAATGGAGTTGTTGAGAGAAAGAACAGGGTTGTTCAAGAGATGGCTAGGGTCATGCTTCTTAGCAAGAAAGTTCCTTTTAAGCTTTGGGCTGAAGCCTTAAATATCGCTGTTTGTGTTGTGAATCGTGTGTATTTAAGGCCCGACACTTTACAAACTCATATGAATTGTGGAAAGGGTTGAAACCTAATGTAAAATATTTCAAAAATTTTGCGAGTAAATGTTACATTTTTAAAGATAGAGAGCCTTTGGAAAAATTTGACTATCGAAGTGATGAAGGTATTTTTTTAGGGTATTCAACCACTAGTAAAGCTTTTCGTGTTTATAACCTGCGTACTTTATCTCTAATGGAATCAATCAATGTGGTTATAGATGACACAGGTTCTCCTATGCCAGCGATACATGAGGAAGAAAATGGTGAGTCTCCAATCTTGGATACTGAACCACAAAGTCAAGGAGAAGCAGAGGGTTAAGCTCAAGAAGGTGAGCCAACACCAACTTCAATGGTAAGTCTGAGTCCAAAGAGTACACAAAGAGACACCACCTTTGATGCTCCTGTCACTACCAGTCCAGAGTTTAAACCATCAGCAAGGGTAAAACTAAATCATCCGGCTTAACAGGTGATTGGAAGTGTCTCAGACCGAATGAAAATCCAAAAACAAATTCGGGAAACGGTATCTCATATGTTGTATGTTTTGTTAATTGAACCTGAGAATATAAAAGAGGCCTTACTAGATGATAGTTGGGTCAATGTTATGTATAAAGAGTTAGGTCAATTTGAACGTAACAAAGTTTGGACTCTTGTTCCCAGACCTAGAGACATGAATGTGATACGTACCAAGTGAATATTTAAAAATAAATCTGATGAGAATGGTACTGTCATTAGAAATAAAGCTAGGTTAGTTGCTCAAGGCTATACACAAGTAGAGGGTGTTGACTACGATGAGACGTTTGCCCCAATTGCACGTCTCGAATCTATTTGGATTTTACTTGGTGTTGCATGCTTTCTAGGGTTCAAATTATTTCAAATGGATGTGAAAAGTGCTTTTCTGAATAGGTACTTGAACGAAGAGGCTTATGTTGAGCAGCCAAAAGGGTTTGAGGACCTAAAATGTCCACACCATGTGTACAAGTTGGACAAGGCGTTGTATGGGTTGAAACAAGTCCCTCGTGCTTAATATGATTAATTTACTACTTTTCTTCTTGATAATGACTTTCAAAGAGGTAGTGTAGACAAAACCTTATTTGTGAAACATACTAAGTCTCATATACTTGTTGCTCAGATTTATGTTGATGATATTGTGTTTGGATCCACTTCTGATTCTTGGGTGAAATATTTCTCAGATTGCATGACACATGAGTTTGAAATGAGCATGATAGGAGAGTTGTCTTACTTCTTAGGTCTTGAAATTAAACAGTCTCCTTCAGGTATGTTTGTTTCTCAGACTAAGTATGCTAAAAACTTCGTGTCTAAATTTGGTCTAGAGTCAGCCAAACATGCACGCACTCCCATGAGCACGAGTCTTCACCTCTCCAAAGATTTCTCTGGTATTGATGTTGATCTTACCTTTTATAGAAGTATGATAGGGAGTCTTTTGTACCTCACTACCAGTCAACCTGACATTGTATTTAGTGTAGGTGTTTGTGCCCATTACCAAGCCTATCCTAAAGAGTCTCATCTTTTTGTGTTCAAATGCATCATTAAGTATGTAAATGGGATGTTGGGGTATGGGATTTGGTTTTTGATCGACACTACTGCTGAAATCACTGATTTTTCTGATGCTGACTGGGCCGGGTGTGCTGATGATTGGAAGAGCACATCCGGAGGGCATTTTTACCTTGGGAATAATTTGGTTGCCTGGTATAGCAAAAAGCAAAATGCTATCTCTCTTTTGACGGCTGAGGTTGAGAACATTGCTGCAGGGAGTTGTTATGCACAAATGTTGTGGATGAAGCAAATGTTTCATGACTATGGTATAAACCAGAACACTCTCACCATTTTCTGTGATAATACAAGTGCCATTAACATTTCTAAAAATCCTGTCCAACACTCTCGCACCAAACACATTGACATTTGTCATCATTTCATTCAAGAGTTAGTGGAAGAGAGCCTTGTTATTCTTGAACATGTACCAACTGAGCATCAAAAGGCTGATATTTTTACTAAACCCCTTGATCTTCTTAGGTTTGAGTTCCTTAGAAAGACCTTGGGTGTAGTGCTCAGTCACTAGGATGTGATCTGTTCCTTAAGTAGGTGAGAGTGATTGGTTTTATGTGTACTTGGATACTATAATCTCATTGTCATTGCTTCTTGTCATCCTTGCATTTAGACTCATATGAACACCTCTCATGCTACTTGTAAGATTTTATTCTTTGTTGTTCATAGCTCATTTTGAATGCTCATACTCATTGACTTCATGATCTCATTCTGTACACATCCTTGAGATAAACTGTTGCAGGGGTTTCTGTACAAGTGATCAAAGTTCTCTATGGACCTCTAACAGTGTCTCTTATACATTTTTAGAGAAATTGACCTATACTGGCATATCATGGGTGATGTTGAGTCTCGTAACCATCTACCATCTTTTTTCACTTTCATGGCTCTTCCCTCAGTTCTTTGAAGTCTGGGTATTAGGAAAAGGCTACCTCAGAGACACCAACCAGGTTGTCCTTATTGTTTCCATGCTTCTCTAGTTAGTCTCTATACTCTTGAGCGTGAAAGCCACTAGTGAGTGCGCACAAGATAGAAAAGTCAAAAATCAAATGAAAAAAAAAAAAGGACTCATTGATTGAGGGGGAACCTCAACTTTTACTTAACAAATACCTCTTGATTTCTAGTGGTTTGACTTTTCTCAGTGATGTTTAGTAACTCTTGCCGGAGGTCCAGCCATACGATCACTATGAGGATCAACTCTAGCTCTGTATCCTCTCAAGGATTGCACACACACACATATTCATTTTGTGAGCTCTCATGTTTGTCTTTGAGTTATGCATTCCCATGTAGCTTATGCTCATTGATCGATGTTTACCTGATTTGCTCATGATACTATGCTTCATATTGTCAAAATTACAAGTTCGCGGGCTTCATGGTCTGTGGATTATCCCCTCTTAGTGTCACTGTTTGCTATTGTTCTAATTGTCTCTTGTTTTAGGTCCCACTTGACAAGGTGAGTTGGTTTTAACTGCTTAGAAGGGTGCTTTTTGCATTTGTTGTTTTTTCTTCCCCACTTGAACGACAACTTTAGTGCTCGAGCATAGATTTCACTCATCCAGCACTTTTGCAAAGGCATCGAACTTCTGGAAGGCTGTTTTTTGCGCTTGAGCGCATGAGTCTTGGCTCGATCATAGCCACGCGTATAACAGAGCACGCTCGAGCGTCAAAACCCTCACTCGAGCGGATTGCATTGCCTTAAAAATCCAGCCCTCACCCTTTCAGTCCATTTTTCCCTAAATTTCGTCTTTCTCTGCTAGGGCACCATTGGCGATCCCCTTCTTCCCTTTTTGAGCTTTGGTTTGGTTTGTGCGCTTTTGTTTTACTTTTTTCCGTGCTTCATCTTCGTCTCAGGTTTGCTCTTTTTCTCCTTCTACATTTTTTTATCATCCTTGTTTTTTGTCTCTCTCATGTTGTCCTCTTTGTTTTGAGTCGTGGTTGGGGTAGTTTTTATGTTTTTGGTCTCCACCTATTCGCACACTTTCACTGAGGGTTTGAGCTTGCTGATTTTGTTGTATGCCATATTGTTGATTTTTGAGCATGTTGATTTTGTTCTATGCTATAGTTTTCACACCCTTGTCTCTCTGTCTTGGTTATTTTTTTTACTGTCCTCACATTGTTTGTCATTTCTTAGTTTATCCTTTATGGTTACTAATTTCTGTTTATGCTTGGAATTTGCTAGCTGTGGGTCTGAGTTACAAATGGTTTTGGTTATGTTTTTTCTTATACGTCATTGGATATAATACTCATTTGTGTTTTATTGGCTCTTTGGCTTTGTGTCCTCCTGGTTTTAGATTACTGGTTTTGTCTAATATTGCTTTAGGTTCCGTACTAATGGTTGTATTTTTGTTGGATTTTTGGCTTTGCATATTACTGGTTTTGGGGCACTGTATTTGGTCTTAATTTTTTTTTTTGGTTACTAATGTTTTTGGTTTCTGCCTTGGTTTTGGGAGGGTGTTTTTTATCGGGTTGGTTTTTTTTCTCAGTCTTGATGGGGTTAAGCCATGTCAACCTCTACCTCTAAACGCTGCAAGTCCACTGTCAGTCACCCCAATTATAATTCCGACCGTTTTCCATCCGCAGACAAAGCCAAGTCTTTTAGTGAGTTTTACACTTCTCGGATGATTCACTTAGAACGCAATGTCCAGCCCAACACCTCTAAGTCCATACCCATTCGACCATTGTTTGATCCATTGGGGGGTGGCTTGGTCCTATCTTTCTCCAGTTATCAAAACCTTGACTGGGTCCGAGAGTTTTATTGTAACATCGAAGGCATTGATGATATTGATCCTTTGTTCAAGACCTGGGTTCGGTCTAAGTCCATCACCATTACCCCCAATCTTATCATTGACCTCTTAGGCATAGGCCGTGTCTTTCCGTGTCACTGTCTCTTCCTAGTCTGCCCCACTTGTGCCTTCAACAAGGTGGCCATTGTATTGTGTAGTACACCACATACTTGGATCAAAGGAGACTTGATAAAACAAAATGAACTCCTTCTCCGGTTCCATTTGCTCAACTTAATTACCTATGCCAATATCATAGTCACCACCCATAGTTCCAAAATCAATGAAGAACAAGGCTATGTTCTCTTTTACATCGATCACCAACTCTCTATCAATCTTGCCACCCTCGTTATCCAAAAAATGGTCACCGTGTTTGAGAGAAAATCCTTAGGTCTACCTTATGGTTGCCTTCTGAACCGTCTTCTCACCAAACTTGAGGTTTCTACCTTTGAAGACGATAAGGTTGCCTTTTCTGCCCGCCCTTTCACCAAAAAGGCCGTTTCCCAGAGTCAGTCTCATATACAGGGGGATCCTTCTGGGGTGGTTGGTTCTAGTACAGATGATGATCCTTTGGTTGAGGAAGTTGAGTTTGACGCTGCTGCTGTAGGTGAGGGGGAGTAACCTCCTCCGGCTCAATCTATAAGGGGCCAGCTGCAACAGTTTGAGCATGCCATGGTCTCTCGCTTTGACCGTTTGGAGAGTCGAATGGACATATTCGATGCTCGGCTCACCGATCTTGAGACCTCTACCGATGCCCAGCTCACTGCATTGGAGGCATCTTCTGGCCGCATTGAGGAGTCTATTGCTCAGTCTTCCTAGCATTTTGCTCAGCTTGTGTCCTTGCTTTAGATGCAGTGGCCTCTATTGCCGCTGGATCAGTGATGCATGTTTCTGTCTTCTTGGACAGTGTTTTGAACCGTATATTTTTTCTTTACACAGTTTCTTTGCTTGTTTTACTTTTGTTTTGTTTGCCTTGTCTCTAGGAAAAAAAGGGGGAGTAGTTTGGGAGTTGGGAGTTTTTTGTTGATATGTTTTTGTTTTAGACTGCTAAACAAATATGCTACATTTTTTTTTGCTACAAACTTAGACAGTTTTGGGCATGGATACTGGGATGCACTGAAATAGATAGCTTTGAATATTCTGTTGGCTATTATTGATTACATCTATCTATTTATTTTGTTTACCTTATTTGGTTCCACAATTTTGGTTTGTATGGTATTTTCCACAGGTAAATTGTTCAAAATGTTTCTTACGTGTTTCTCAATCAAATCAGCTTTTGTGGTTTTGTAGTTTTTGTTTTTGTTAGGCTGGAGCTTTTGATTGTGTTAGTTAGTGCGTCTAGTGTGTGTGTTTGTTAGGAAAAATTGTTAGAAAAGTTTTGCCCGAGAATTGACAAAGGGGGAGATTGTTAGGTCCCTACTTGTTGCCAATTCCACGAACAAACTTAGCATAATTGAGTTGTAATTTTTCCTCTGTTTTGGTCTTCTCGCTCGAGCGGGAAAAGTTGCGCTTGAGCAGAGTTTTCACCATCTCAGTACTTTGGCTTGTCCGCAAAAATACTATGAGGTGTGATTTTACGCTCAAGCGTAAATTTCAGCGCTCAAGCGTGGACCTTGGTTTGGAACACACATGTTAGTGTCACCGCTCGAGCGGCCATTCCTGCGCTCTAGCGGAGATCGTAATTCCAACTGCTATAAATCTGCAGTTCGCTCCGAATCTAGGGTACGGTTTCTAGATCTTCTTTGGGGGTTTTAGGGTTTTCTTCTGGGGCTATTTTGCTAGTTTTCTTTGATGCTTGATTGGGTATTAAACTCATGGTTTGACAAGCATACATCAAAGAGTTGTTTGATTGTTCAACTTCAAGAGCATTCTTTTTCGGTGGAATGTGGAGATCCAAGCGTAGAGTATTCAAAGGAGTTCAAAGTTGTGCGCAGTCATTGATTTGACATGGATGTTGTGGATTTAACATGATGCTGATCAATTCCGAGAGGAAGGCGGTGGTGAAAGAGATACAGATTGTTGAAGACAAATTGATTGCGTTTGGGTAATTTGTTTCGGTAAATTTGTGTTCTTTCTTTCTTTCGTAGTGGATTGATTAGTGGCGTTTTACCTGTGGTTTTTTAATCACAATTGGAGGTGCTCCAATTGTGGTTTTTCCACATAAAAATCAGTTGTGTCAATTTATTATTTTTGAAATAACAATCTAAATTACTTCCATACGTGCTAGATGATTTAGAGTGTTGGTTTTAATCGTTTGGGAATTGGTGCAATTAATCTTAATCCGAATCATGAATTACTTAGGTCTTTCAATATCTCACTAATGTTGTACATGAGGGAAATAAAAAGCCATAGGAGACCACTCTTGTATATTCTTAACTTGAAAGTTAGGGGGTCAGTCTTTGCCAAAGACAAAGTTTGATTACTTTGTTGTAATATGTTTATTTAATATCATTACGGGCTCTCTTTTATGTTAGTGGTTGGTAGTTGGTGTTGGAAAAATTGGTTTATTAGGCTTATTTTAGGCCGACTTTGAGCCCAAAATAGAGTGGACCCTGAGCGTCTTTTGGGGTGGGTCCAAAGAGGTGACATGTTCCTTGCCTCGTGGCAAGTCACACGGTGAAGATGGAACGTCAAAACCATTTATGAGTGAATGGGAAATTGACGTCGGTTTCAGATTTAACATTAATTTTTTAGACAAAGTTTATTTGAATTTTTTCAATTAAAATTGTTGTGGGAATTTAATTTAAATATAAATTTATTTTTGGTTTCCTAAAGTGGTTTCCTAAAAATGATTAAACTATTCAAATAGTTTAATATTAGTATTCCAATTGTTTGAAAAAAAAAAAAAAAAAAAAAAAAAAAAAAAAAAAAAACTGTTCCACTAAACGGTTTGTTTTTTATTAAACTATTTAAATAATTTAATAAGTTTATTCCAACAGTTTTATAACTGTTACACCTTCGGAACCTTTTGTCAATTTGTTTGAAAATGTGGTCTTAGCAATGGTCAAACCAACTATTCAAACAGATAAGTTTAAATAGTGGTTGCACCTGTTCAACTTAATGGTGCACCTTTTCACTTCAACTTTGGAACCTGTTCAGGTCTAATGTTTATCTATAAATACAATCTATTTTCAGCAGCCCAGAAGATCCAAAAAATCAGTCTAAGTTTTGTCTCATTGCTGTCCAGAATTTTCTACTTTTGCATTATTCTTCATTTTAGATTTAGAATAAATTAAAGAGAGTATTAGAACATAGGTTTGGTTCGTCGAACAATTTGTTTTGGAGTGCTACTACAAATTGGTTAAGATCATTTCATCCTGGGAGATAGACGCCACTCAACCGTAAGCACCATAGCGGGGCGAATCTGTCTTAAGGATAGAGTGTCACACACTCGACTTGGTCTTTAAATTATTAATTCGGTTCTACAAAATAAATACTGTAAGTTTTATTTTATTTTGTTTGAATTGTTTCAATTTATTTTATTTACACAGAAGATTGTTCCAACAATTTTAAGACAGATTCAAATTATTCTGTTTACATAATTTTTCGTTTGTTTCCTTTTCTCTTTCTTCTTTTAAGAAAATTATTTTCTGTGGATTTACAAAATAATATTTTGGTTGGAAAAATAAATAGTGATTATATGCTATTTGACAGATAGTAATAATATACTGTCTATTTTCTTTGACAACTAGTAGTACGATACTGGTATCATTAACAATTCAGAATATATTTTTGTAGAATTTTTTCAGAAATTAATTTTGGTTTTTAGAAATTATTTTCTGAGTTTTCATTAATTAAAATTATGTTTCAGTATTTTAATTATTGAAGTGTTACAGAAATTTAATTTTCTGTGTGGAATTAATTTGATTAAATAAAATTTTATTTTATTTCCAAATTAATTGGAAAATAAAAGTTACATTCTTGTTTCTTTTATTTTTACAAAATTTAATTCTATGAATTTGGATTAGTTTTCTGTGTGGAATTAATTTGGTTTAATAAAATTTTATTTTATTTTATTTCCAAATTAATTGAAAAAAAAAAAGTTACATTTTGTTTTGTTTCTTTTATTTTAACAGAATTTATTTCTGTAGTTTTGGTTTAATTTGTTTAAATAAAATTTTATTTTATTTTCAAATTAATTGGAAATAAAAGTTACAATTCTTGTTTCTTTTATTTTTACAAAATTTAAAATTCTGTGGTTTTTGGTTTTAATTTTCTATGTAGTGTAAATTCTAATTATAATTTTGTTTTATAAGTTAGAATTGATGGCTACTAAAACAAATGCCAAAACAAGTACTACTGTGGTGGCTGCAACTGCACCAACCCCCTCTCTTGTGGTGACAGTACCAATAAATCATGGAGAGAAGCCAGAGAAGTTCTCAGGAACTGACTTTAAAAGATGGCAACAGAAAATGTTTTTCTATCTTACAACTCTGAACCTGGCTCGTTTCCTCCGTAAAGATGCTCCTATCTTGAAAGAGGATGAAACCGACCGGCAAGTGATTGCTGCGGTTGATGCCTGGAAACATGTCGATTTCCTTTGCCGGAACTACATCTTGAATGGACTTGACAACACATTATACAACGTCTACAGTCCTATCAAGACAACAAAGGAACTTTGGGAGTCTTTGGAGAAAAAATACAAAACGGAAGATGCCGGCTCAAAGAAATTTGTGATTGGCAGATTCCTGGATTTTGTAATGGTTGATTCAAAAACTGTGATCAGCCAAGTTCAAGATTTCCAACTCATTCTGCATGACATTCACGCAAAAGGTATGTCTCTCAGTGAATCCTTCCAAGTTGCAACCTTAATTGAAAAATTACCAAAAGGCTAGAAGGAATTCAAGAACTACCTCAAACATAAGCGCAAAGAAATTTCTATGGAAGAATTAATTGTGCGTTTGAGGATTGAGGAGGACAACCGCAATTCTGAAAAGCAGGCTGGTAAGCATCCTATGGAGTCTAAGGCCAATGTGGCGGAACATGCTTCAAAAACCAAGAAACGAAAGTCTTCTGGAGAAAGTTCATCACAAGACTCTAAAGGGGGGAAATAAGAAGTACAAGTTTAATGGCAAATGTTACATCTGTGACAAAGAGTGAAATCGGGCCAAAGATTGCCGTAGCAAAGAAAAAAACAAAAGAAGAACAAGCAAGAAGCCTACTCAAGCCTATATGACCGAAGTGGACAATATTTCCAATGGTGTAGATGACATCAATCTTTCTGCGGTTGTTTCCGAGGCAAATCTTGTTGGAAATCCTAAAGAATGGTGGGTGGACACTGGTGCTACTCACCATATTTGTGCCGACAAAAAGATGTTCACATCTTATTCTATAGTGGACAATGGTGAACAACTTTTTATGAGCAACTCCTCAACTTCCAAAGTTGAAGGACGAGGAAAGATTGTACTTAAGATGACATCTGGAAAGGAACTCACTCTCAACAATGTGCTGCATGCACCGGACATTCGCAAGAATCTTGTTTCCGGATCTTTGTTATGGGTTTAGGCTAGTATTTGAGAGTGATAAATTCGTACTTACTAAGAATGGGATGTATGTAGGAAAATGTTACATGTCTGATGGCCTTTTCAAGTTAAATGTAATGACCATTGTACCCTCAGTTATTAATAATAATATATTTTCTTCTTACTTGCTTGAGTCTTCAAATTTATGGCATGGTAGACTAGGACGTGTTAATTATGGATCTTTGCATAGATTAATTAATATGAAATGTTTACCTAAATTTGACATTGATTCAAATCATAAATGTGAAATTTGTGTTGAGGCAAAATTATCTAAAACTTCTTTTCATTCAATTGAAAGAAGTACGGAACCACTTGAATTAATTCATAGTGACATTTGTGATTTTAAATCAATTCAAACTAGAGATGGGAAAAAATATTTTATCACTTTTATAGATGACTATACTAGATATAGTTATATTTATTTACTTTGAACCAAGGATGAAGTTTTGGAAACTTTCATTCAATATAAGAATGAAGTTGAAAATCAACTTGGTAAGAAAATTAAGAAAATTAGAAGTGATAGAGGTGGTGAATATGAATCACCTTTTGGTGAGTTTTGTAAAGAACATGGAATAATTCATCAAACTACTGCTCCTTACTTACCTCAGCAAAATAGAATTGCTGAAAGGAAAAATAGGACTTTAAAAGAATTAATGAATGCCATGTTAATAAGTTCTGGATTACCTCAGAACTTATGAGGGGAAGCAATACTTTCTACTAATTATATTTTAAATAAAGTACCCCGAAAGAAAGTGAATCAAACACCTTATGAAATGTGGCATGGAAGAGTACCACCTTACAAATACTTAAAAGTGTGGGGGTGTTTGGCTAAAGTGGCTATTCCCAGTCCTAAAAAGACTAAAATAGGTCCTATGACCATTGATTGCATTTTCATTGGTTATGCCAAGAATAATAATGCATATCGGTTTTTGATTCATAAATCAGAACATACCGAAATGCATGTAAATACTATTATTGAGTCTCGAAATGCATCTTTCTTTGAACATGTATTTCCAAAGAAGACTGGACAAGAGACTGGTACTAATAAAAGGTCTTTTGATGCTATTACTAGTCAGGATCAAGAACATGATCAAGAACAAGAGTTAGATCAAAATGAGGAAGAGGAACCTAGGCGTAGTAAACGTGCTAGAACCTCAAAATCTTTTGGTCCAGATTTCCTAACTTTTTTGTTAGAAAATGAGCCTTTAACTTTTAAAGAGGCTATGTCCAGTCCTGAAGCTCCTTTACGGAAAGAAGCTATCAATAATGAAATTGAATCCATCTTGCAAAATCACACTTAGGAATTGGTGGATTTGCCACCAGGTTGTAAATCTCTTGGGTATAGGTGGATTTTCAAAAGAAAAATGAAAGCAGATGGATCAATTGACAAATACAAGGCAAGACTTGTGGTCAAAGGATTTTGACAAAAAGAAGGTCTTGATTACTTTGACACATACTCACCGGTTACTAGAATAATATCCATTAGAATGCTAATTGCCATTGCATCTCTATACAATCTAGAAATTCATCAAATGGATGTTAAAATCGCTTTCTTAAATGGTGAGTTAGAAGAAGAAATTTACATGGAACAACCAAAAGGGTTTTCTGTTCCACGGAAAGAAAAGAAGTGTGTAAATTGGTTAAATCATTATATGGTTTAAAACAAGCGCCAAAGCAATGGTATGAGAAATTTGGCAAAGCAATGATGTCAAATGGATTTAAAATTAATGAGTGTGACAAATATGTTTATATTAAAAACACAGACAAAGATTATGTCATTGTATGTCTTTATGTAAATGATATGCTCATCATAGGTAGCAATAATGACATGATTAAAACTGCCAAGAAAATGTTGAATAAACATTTTGATATGAAGGACATAGGCATTGCTGATGTAATTCTTGGTATGAAAATTACCAAAACATCAGAAGGTTATGCTTTGTCACAATCTCATTACATTGAGAAAATACTTGACAAATTCAGCAAAGATGATGATCATCTTGCTAGAACACATGTAGATGTTAATTTGCATCTTTCTAAGAATGTACAGGAAAGTATTTCTCAATTAGAGTATGCCCAAATTATCGGAAGCTTAATGTACTTGATGAACTGCACTCGCCCAGATATAGCTTATGCAGTAAGTAAATTAAGTAGATATACGAGTAATCCGGGAGTAGAATACTGGAAAGCAATTATAAGGGTTCTAAGAGATCTCCGATTCACTCGTAACATTGGGCTGAATTATACTAGATATCCAGCAGTACTTGAAGGATACTGTGATGCAAATTGGATATCGGATACTAGAGACTCGATGTCCACCAGTGAGTATGTCTTTACTCTTGGTGGGGCGACTGTATCTTGGAAATCTTCCAAACAGACTTGCATTGCTAGGTCTACTATGGAATCAAAATTCATAGCATTAGACAAAGTTGGGGAAGAAGCAAAATGGTTTCAGTACTTCCTTGAAGATATTCCAATATAGCCAAAACCAGTGCCTACTATATGCATACATTGCGATAGTCAATCAGCTATAGGTAGAGCACAGAGTCATATGTATAACGGTAAGTCACGACACATTCGTTGTCGACATAACACTGTGAGACAACTACTCTCTAATGGAATTATTTTCATAGAATATGTTAAATCTAAAGACAACATAGCGGATCCACTAACCAAAGGATTAGCAAGAGAGTTAGTTGAGAATTCATCGAGGGAAATGGGACTTAAGCCTATTAAATAAGAGTTACCACAACGGCAACCCAACCTAGTTGACTGGAGATCCCAAGATCTAGGTTCAAAGGGATGACCGAGTTGTGAATGACTCAAAATGATCACTGTGGAGTCCAACTCCTACCCATTTCTATGCTAAAATAGTGATGACTGCAAAGTTTTAGGTTAAGTAATACTTTTAATGATTCTTATATCTAGGTATACCTAGTGGAGTATGGCAGGATACTCTTCATAAGCATCACCTATGTGAGTGTGAACTAGGCCGGTTCTGTGAGATTTGTGAAGGGCTATAATTCTCTAAAGCACTCATAAAAGACCAGGTTGTTTAAGGCCAAAATGAACACAATAGTGAGAACTAAACAGTGTTTGGGATATACTGTGTGAGTTCTATTGTCTTGGTTTACACAAACGGCTGAACAGTTCAAGACATCATGTTCATTGTTTAGTTAGTAAATCCGATAGTGTCTCACAAGGGAAGGTTCAAAGCCAAAAGCTACCTATCCTTTGTAGAATATTTCCAATTTCTGTACTCTCTGTATTTAGATCATGTTGTTGCATTTTCTCTCCGTCAAATTCCATTCATGTGGGGGATTGTTGAAAAAATTGGTTTATTAGGCTTATTTTGGGCCGACTTTGAGCCCAAAATAGAGTGGACCCCGAACGTCTTTTGGGGTGGATCCGAAGAGGTGACATGTTCCTTGCCGCATGGCAAGTCACACGGTGAAGACGGAACGTCAAAACCATTTATGAGTGAATGAGAAATTGACGTCGGTTTCAGGTTTAACATTAATTTTTTAGACAAAGTTCATTTGAATTTTTTCAATAAAAATTATTGTGGGAATTTAATTTAAATATAAATTTATTTTTGGTTTCCTAAAGTGGTTTCCTAAAAATGATTAAACTATTCAAATAGTTTAATATTTGTATTCCAATTGTTTGAGAAAAAAAAACTGTTCCACTAAACGGTTTGTTTTTTATTAAACTATTTAAATAGTTTAATAAGTTTATTCCAACAGTTTTATAACTCTTACGCCTTCGAAACCTTTTTCAATTTGTTTGAAAATGTGGTCTTAGCAACGGTCAAACCAACTATTCAAATAGATAAGTTTGAATAGTGGTTGTACTTGTTCAATTTAATGGTGCACCTTTTCACTTCAACTTTGGAACATGTTCGGGTATAATGTTTGTCTATAAATACAATCTATTTTCAATAGTCCAGAAGATCCAAAAAATCAGTCTAAGTTTTGTCTCATTGCTGTCCAGAATTTTCTACTTTTGCATTATTCTTTATTTTAGATTTAGAATAAATTAAAGAGAGTATTAGAACACAGGTTTGGTTCGCCGAACAATTTGTTTTGAAGTGTTACTACAAATTAGTTAAGATCATTTCATCTTGGGAGATAGACGCCACTCAACCGTAAGCACCATAGCGGGACGAATCTATCTTAAGGACAGAGTGTCACACACTCGACTTGGTCTTTGAATTATTAATTCGATTCTACAAAATAAATACTGTAAGTTTTATTTTATTTTGTTTGAATTGTTTCAATTTATTTTATTTACACAAAAGGTTGTTCCAACAGTTGGTTGGTATTAGTTGTTAGACTATGATCATTTGTTTAATATAATTCTCTTCACATAGTTAAAAACGTCTTATCAGTTGACATAAAAATAAAAATAACTAAATAAAATAAAATAAACAAATTATCTTTTACTAATGTTTTTATTTCTTTATACTTGAATGGATAATTCTGACATTATAAAAGTTAATAGTCACTATTATTTTTTCACCTAATCTCTCGAAAAAGTAAATTTTAAGAAAAACGAGTTTCATTTTATTTCTTTCAACTTCCTCTCATTTTTCTGCCCCTTAATAGTATAGAAAAGTCCCCTTCCTTTTTTCTTTTTTTTTTTTGCTTTTTTTTTTTGTCGTTAAATAACTCAATCGAAAAGGGCAGTGTTCTCCCAAAAAAAATCAAAAATAAAAAAAATCAAAAAATCAAAAAGGGCTGAGTAGGGATGTAAAAAAAATTGACTAAATCGATTGAACCAAATCGAACCGGTCATATTTGGTCAGTATTTTAATATGAATCGGTCTATTCGGTTTTGAATTTTTTTTTTTTTCGATTTTCAGTTTGGTATCAGCTTTGACATATTGTACACCGATTTTCACCGAAACCGACCGTAGATGTTTACATATAATACAAGTATTGTTTTAAATTTTGGTTTTATTTTAATGTTAAAACTTTGGTTCTTAAATTATATTTTATTTCTATTTCTAATTCAGTAAAAGGTTTTATTTTATTTTTTGCTTATATTTTTGTGAATAGTTGGATTGGATATGGTTAAAATTAAGTACAAATAGCTAATTTAATATTTTTATATAAATTATTTATTATATTACAAATTTAAAAAATGACTTATTTTGAAAGTACTTAAACCGATTAAACTACATTGAGCCGAACTGTTTGAATTGGTGTGATTTGATAAAAAATTTGGTCTGTATCGATTTTTAATATCATAAAACCGACATTATCGGTTCGGTATAAAATTTCACCTAAATACCGACCATCTCAAACCGATTAGATCTCTAGATGTGAGTTGCACAAAATTGATTGTGCATATTGTCTTAGCATGTGAAATTGTTCTTACTAACATGGACAATAAATATTAACCTCCTCTCTCCATTGTAACTTATGTTTATTTTCTCCTATTTTTTACATGTCCAGATTTTTTTTTAATTGTAAAATTTATAAATCATGAGATATTTATTGTTGACTCCAAGTCAGAGTCTCCTCAAATCATAAAAAAAATAATTCCAAGTCTTCCTTGAAAGTTTTGAGATATAGACCTTACTAACTGGATATGATGCAATAGAAGAGAGTGCACTATATATAGTCTATAGTCACATTTTTGTGTTGCACTATCACAATTTTTTACCTTTTTTTTTTTTTTTTTTTTTTCATTGTCAATAAATATGACAATAATTATAAATATAAAAAATATTTACATCATTAACATATTACTAGCCTAAAATAATTAAAAAGTCAACAAATCTATTGCAGTAAAAAAAAACTACTAACTACATAAAACTCCCATTATAGGGTAAAAATAAATTACCATTACAAAAGGATGTCAAACTCTTTTTCATAGAAATTGAATTCGATACCTCACACCATAAATTATGTCACACAACCATAAAATCAAATACCGTGATTCACAATTTTTAGCCAATGAGGGCTCAATCTTTTGATAGGTGTAGATTACCATTCAAATTTGGTGACTTTTAATCAATAAGTCCAACGACTTCAGATACTTTGCTTTGATTTTTTTACTATAGTTTGCTTTGATTTTTCCACATCATCTTTAACACTGTATTTAAATTATAAATTTTGATAAAGAAAAGAAAATAATTGCCCTCATCTTTTTTATTTTTCTTTTTAAATTTATACTCAAATTTGTAATTCAAATATAACCTAAATGATATAAAATACTTGTGACATAAATATTTTTTTTAACATCTAAACCAAACATCTTGATGGGTAAAAATTTGGTGTGGCAATACATCATCACTATTAATAATACGTGATATTACTATTAAATAATAAATTATAATATAAAAAAGATAAATTTTACTATTTAAAATGTAATTATTGTCCAACAAAATTCAATAACTGCTACTATATGTATAGTGGAGTTTTGTTGAATCTCATTATTTAAATGCAACTACTATCGTAATGCAATAACCACCACATCTATATAATTGGTCTTACTATGTCCACATAATTATTTATTAATTTTATAGAGAATAATTACTTATTGTTAGATGATAATCCAAAATATCAACTTTACCGTTATATTAAAGTTTTTTTGGTCACCCAAAAAAAAAAAAAAAAAAAAAAATCTTGAATTGAAGAAGGGTTAAAAATTACGTCGTATGGCCAAAGGGGATGTTAGAAAAGAAAAATATGTGTGAAATATAAGTAAATGTTATTGTATTTCATTCACATTTTACGTACATTTTCTATTTTTCTTTTTAAATCTTTATCAAAATTCATGAATCAGATATAGCGTTAAGGGTGCAACTATACCTGTTGTTCTTGTGGTGTAACGGCAATTAGGGTTAGGCATGCTATTGGTTCCAAATTTTTGTACTCAAATCGAAATCAATCATATTTTGAAACTAAACTAATTCAATTCAAATAAACTCAAGTTGAGCCTTGATTCAACATTAATTTAAAAAAATTTTGACTGCTCAGTATGGAACAAAATATTTTAAAAGTTAATTTATAGAATGAAATATTTAAAAGTAAAATTGAAAATTCATTGTAAATAAATGATTTATAAATCTTTGTAGAAAGCAAATATATGATCAGCTTTCGGGTTGGTTTGAATTTGCTTTGAGTGTAACCCGAGAATTGAACTAACATAGAGTTTTTAGTTTTATTTATTTATTTATTTTTATTTTTTATTTTTTTATCATCTGCAGTTCTTCAGAGTATTATTCTTTTTGTGTTAAATAGACTTAAATCAAACTACATAAATTTTGGTCTTGTGTATTTGTGATTATCCTTCTCGCTCTTATTCATTTTGTGATATTAGTTTTTGTTTTCCATTTTCATAACCATCAATATTCTTATTGAGTTTTTTAAAGGCTCTTCGAACAATAATCTACCACCAAATTTAATTAGCATAATAAACTTGAGTTCTATGTAACTAAATCAAATATAAAGGTTCTCATATCAATATGATTCAAAGTTTAGGAAAATTCAAGTACTAATATGAAATTTGGATATAATTTAACAACAAATTGACCAAAGATCATATTTAAAAAAAATTGTTTGAAAATATGGGATTAAGATTGTGACAATTGAAATGCAAAAAATCATAATAAAATTTGAGCAAAAATTGAATGATGATAAATATAATTTGCGCTATTTTTTTTTCTCATGTTGGTACTTTTTTTTTTTTTTTTCCCCTTCAAATTATAGAATTATTAACATGGGATATTTTCTATTGACCTCAATTCAAGGTCTCCTCAAATAGTACAAATTAATTCTAAGTCTTCAATAATAAATTTGAGATATAGAATGCATGGTGTTATGAATGTAAGAGTGAGGCACTATCACAACTTGTAGTGAAGGTGGGCTCTACAGTTGATAGGTGCAGATTACAATTCAAATTTGACGACTTTTAAACGTTGAATAAAGTTTTAGAGTGTGTAATTATTAGATTAATTTTATTAAGAACATTCAAGTTTTGTAATAGTTGAAATTGCACTATTTCACATGATTTTAAAATAAAGCTAAATTACCATTGACACCACCCTCGTTAAGAGGTGAGATTGAATTCGTCTAATCTTGAGTGTGAAAATTAATCTTAATGAACATAATATATATATTGATAAATTGTACTTATCAGTAGTTTGAATATGTAGAGATTTTCAATTCTAAGATCCATACAATATTATAATTGAATAATAATATATGAAATGGCGTGTGATAAAGAGACCAACATTAGACAAGTTTAAAGCTGGTCCTTTAACCAATTAAGACTAATTATTTCATTGGATTAACGTGTGATAAGGAGGTCCACATTAGACTGACTTGAGAGTGGTCCTTTAATCAATTAAGTCCAACCCTTTCATTTTAATTTCATAGACTAACGTGTAATATAAAGAGGTCCATGTTGAGTTGTTCTTTAATCAATTCAATCCAACTTTTTCATTTAAATTTCATGAACCAATGCGTGATAAAGAGTACGAAGTTAGACAGACTTGAGATTTGGAATACTTATGGAATACTTTTCTTTAACTTGAGTAATCTTCATAAGTAAAAATTCAGTTTAATAGTATCACATAATTGATAATATGTCATATAATTTACTTAATAATAAATCATCATATAAGATTAATGAAATTTATTATTTAAATGTAACTACCATCCAAACAATTTAATAATTACAACATATGCACAACGGAGTTTTAGTGATCCTCACTATTTAAATGTAACTATCATTGAATATAATTCATCAACCACTATTTTTAGGAAAATTATTAGATATTCATAGACTATTATGATAATGTCTCCAGCCATTGAAAAATTACAGTATCTACTAAATTAGTCATATTTTGTCTCCTAAGTACCTAAGAAAGATGAGTCAATATCTCCAATTTGTAAAATTTTTTACTATGCGATTGATTTAAAACATTACATAAATAATATCATATGATATTCTGAGACTACCGAATAGTTACCCACTTCAACTATATCCACATAATCAATTGAGGAAGAATTAGCTGAGCTGGCAATCTTGTACATTCTGAAATTATAGGTAGGATGGTCAATCATTGCAAAGGGTAGATGACTATTTATTCCTTTGTTAGAGGGTCTTGTTTTAGCTGTTTATTCATTCCTAATTATGGGCCTTTCTGGTTTTTTAGCAGCAATTGTTGATATTGGACTTGAATGGATGTTTTTGCGAAATTTTTTTACATAGTTGATTGTGTAGTTTAATAAAATTTTCTCTAACACGTATGAATAATCTCCTCTTAATTGGGGGGAAAAAAAAAAGGTATGCCCAAATAACATCTATTAATTTTTTAAACAATAGTTACTTATTATTAGTTTACAATACGAAGTGTTCATGATAAGAAAGTATCACAGTCATACTAAATTTATTATTCTCTACGTTAATGAACCCCACAACTGAAATTGTTCCATTTTCCTTCAAAAGCAGGGTTATTTACACCAAAATTTCCTAAACTATTGAAAAGTATCACTTTAGCCTCTTAAATTTTAAAAGCATAAAATAGACTTCCTAAACTATTAAGAAGTGTCATTTTGCCCCTTTATACTATAAAAACGTACAAATAGACCCCTAAACTATTAGTGTGTTTAACTTTGATCACTTTTATTAACGGTCTAATTTGTATGTTTCTAGAATTTAGAAACATTTGTATGCTTTTATAGTTTAGAGGGCAAAGTGATACTTCTCAATTGTTTAAGGGATCCATTTCTACACTTTTATAGTTTAGAGAATCAAAATGATATTTCTCAATAGTTTAAGGGGTTTTAGTGTAAATAACCCTCAGAAGCATTTGAACCTGGAAATTTTCCATTGGAATAAACTCTTTATAATTAAGATAAAGTCATTGCAAGATTATATCTTATTATCAAACCCCCCCCCCCCCCCCCCAAAAAAAAAACTGTAAATTTGTTGTTGTTCTATTATAATGAACAAAGTAGGGGAACAAAGTAGGGGAAATTGAGGTCATTCCATCAAATGTTATATAAGCATATAATTAAAAATGAGTAAATATCATTTTTTCCCCCAAACTATCATGCATTTTTCACGTTGACCCCCATACTTCGATTTATTTTAATTTAGTACCTGAACTTTTCATAAATTGATCAATTAGACCCCCACCATCACCTTCCGTCCACAATTAGATGGAATGTGCTGATGTGGAGGGAAAATTGATTTTTAAAGTATAGTTTGGAAGGCAAATTGATTTTTAATTTGGGAGGTAAATTGATTTGAAGGTATAATTAGGGGGGTAAAATGAAATTTTAAATGCCATGTCAGCACATTCTGTCTAATTGTAGACGGAAGGTGACGATAGGGATCTAATTGATCAATTTGTGGAAAGTTTAGGTACTAAATTGAAATAAATCGAAATATAGGGGTCAACGTGTATAGCGACCCCGGGTCTCTACCCGACTGTCATGGTATTCTGAATCTGAATCTTGTTGTTTGATGCTGCTGGTTATGTCTTTCTTCCTTATACCTCTTGAATTTGAGTTTTGGAATGACTTGAGCGTGTTTAGAAAAGGTTGGTAGCCTTTCGGTCTAGAATCTTGTTGCCCAGAATTTCGGTCTTCCGCTCGAGCAGGCCTTCTTGCGCTCGAGCGGAGTTTGCAATCTTTCAATATCAAGTGTCTCTGCAAAAGTGCTGCAAGAGTGTTTTTCACGCTCGAGTGACGTTTCTTACGCTCGAGCGTGTCTAAGCTCGAGCGACCCTTCTGGCGCTCAAACGGATGTCTGCAATCTGTGAAATACTGGACGGGGGTAATCCACGCTCGAGCGGTGCTCTTTGCGCTCGAGCGAGTTGTTGTTGTTGTGTCTGACGCTCGAGCGTGAAACTCTCCGCTCGAGCGGACTGCACGTATATCAGATCGTAAAAGCGAATTTTTACATGACTTTTTCATTTCTTTTTCATCCAAACCCTAAGTTGAGAGCTTCTCTCTCTAGAAATTACTCTGTCTATATATATATTTGATCTAGATCTAGTGATCTTCTCACCCTCCTTCCTTAGACAAAAAGATTGAGCTCTTCAAGATCTTCATTTCCATCCAAGAAGAAGTGGGATTTGCCATTTTTGGAAGCTTCACCTTTGTCTAGCCCTTCTCCTTGGGCTTCTACTTTGAGGTAGGGTTTTCTTGAGTCATATATACAAGTTTTGCTAGATTAATGTTGATTTAAAAAAGGGTTTTGAAGTTTTGAGTTAATTTCTTTGATTTTGATTTCAAAATGAAGGGGGTCTTGAATGTGAGTTTGTATTTCAACCTTTTACTATTGTTTTGTGGGTTTTCCCCTATTAAACTCATGGAAAATGGTGTGATGGAGTTCCTACAAGAAAATGATGAAAGCTTGTTATTGATGAAAACCCTAGAAATTAGGGATTTTTGGTAAAAGGGAAAATGTCTTGAAATTTCTTACTTTCTTGTGTTAAAATGATGAATGCGAGGGTTTTTATCAATGTTTACCAAGATGACTAATTTACTTGATGTATGAGAAGGAAGTGTTATTTAAATGTTATGGCTAATACTTTAACAATGCAAGCTTGTGTGTGATAAATCATTAGATATTATAAATGGTGGGAAAATTATAAATAGTGGGGATTTATATTTGAAATATGTCACTTGTAGCCATGGAAAGATTAAATTGTTATGGCATGTGAAAAGAGAATTATGGCAACACGTTGATGACTCATGTTAAATTTTATGGATGAATATTGAAAGGAGAATATGAGAATATAAATGTTGACATTGTTGTAGGGATATTCAAAATGAAGAAATGTTATGAGGTATGGAAAAGATTATTGCATTGCATAATACTTCATTTATCATTGTGCATTGTGAATTTAAATTGAAGAGATTTACATCATGACGAAAGATGTTATTGTGATGAGAACTAATGGAAATGTATATGGGGTAAATACGTTGGTAAGTCCGGATAGAAGGTGTAGATGAATTTGATAAGTTGGCCTGAGTGTCCAGGGTGAAAGACCCGAAAGCCGCGCGGATGGGTGTCGAGCCTTCCAGTTAATACTGGTAAAAATGACAGATTGGTAGTACTCGTAGAGTCTGCTTGCAGACACCAGCCTAGGGATTACCAGTGTCGTATTTACCGCCCCTGTTGATTTAAATATTGAAAGTTTGAAATTGATGAGATTGCATAACATTATTGAGAACATGGTGATTTCAAAATAGTGCATTAATTATTATTGAGAACATGTTGATTTTGAAATAGTGCATGGAAATAAAATTATTTTTTATCATTGGCACTTACATGGCATTGCATATGTATTTCTTTTAACGTTGATGGATTGGCATAACTATATATACTTTGTGAGAAATGTCTACTGGGCTTTATGCTCACCCCTGTGGGAATTGACGCAGGTAAAGATGTAGTGACCCCGCCAAGCTAAGGGCATAGAAATGTTTTGAAGAAGAGTAGTTTAACTCTTATTTTGATCTGATATCTTTTGTAAGCCATGGGCTAATGTGTTTGGGTCCGAGAGATCATTATGTGTAACCGGGCTATTGCCTTGGAACTTGTAAGCCCTTAAGGGCCTTATTTGTGTGATTCAACGATTTCTTTTACATGCTCTAGATTCATGTACTAGTTTGTAAATAAATGTATAATGGCATGTGTGAATACTTTAGTAAGCATTTGGAACCATGTAAATGATATTGGTTAATATCTCATTTTAGAAGTGGGTTGATGTAATAGTTATGTGGGATTATTTTCGGGGCGTTACAACTTGGTATCAGAGCTACCGGGTTTGAATACTTAGGGCTCGTGGGAAGTGGTTGCTATACCACACTTATGTGATTATGTGGGTATGGGATTAGACTTTTGGGATGTTATTTGTGCCTATTAGTTTCCTTGAGGTCTTTTTAGAAGGGTACACTATCATTATTCATTCTACTAAGAATTCTTGGTTTCTCATGGGACAAATTTCATCACTGAAGGATAATTCGTATGTGTTTATGTGACTAAGGTGCTTATGTGGAGTGAATTAAATTGTTTTGTGTAGTAGGATGTATGTGGTTGCTTTAGCCTAACGTGTGAGGCAAGTTGCGAGTACATTTGGAATTATGTGCTAAGTTATCCATTTTGTTCCTTAATTAAGATGTCGGGAAGGGTTCAAAGTCGTGGTGGTGAGAGTGTGTGCCTCAGGGAGGCCGTTGCGTCGTGCACTTGGTTTTGTTTTTTAATTTTATAGGATGTCTACACAGGAAAATGGAGGATGGATGTGTAATAGGAGTGTCGGTAAGGGCATGGCGGTTCCCCTAGCACCTGTCGTTATAGCATCGGCTGTCGGCAAGGAAGTTGCACGCGAGGTTATGAGAGCAACACAGGATGCTCTAGCTCGCAATGAAGGGGACAACGGGCGTACCCTCAAGCTTACTAAGGAGTTCTTCGCTCCAATTCACCGGAGTTCTTGGAAAGGCAAGACCGCTGGAGGCGGAGAGTTGGTCGGAACAGATTACCAATACTCTTGACACGCTCAGAGTCAAGGACGAGGGGTTGAGGGTTTCTTGGGCGACCTTCCAATTGAAGGGGGCTGCGAATTATTGGTGGAAGTATGTGAAGGGTACCGTGGGTAGCACTAGGGTTGCGTTTACCAAGGCCTTCTTGGCCAAGTATTTCCCTCCTTCTGCTCGGGAAAGGTTGAGGGAACAGTTTGTCGAGTTGCGTCAGGGTGCTAATCCTTTGGCTCAGTTTGAGGGGAGGTTTGCTAATTTGTCGAGATTCGCTCCAGAATTGGTAGCAACAGAGGAGTGTCGTTGTTATGAGTTTGAGAGGCGGTCACGTGATAATATCCGGGAGAAGGTGGTTGAATCTAGGTGGAAGAATTATTTTGATCTAATCGAGGCGACGACCCACAGAGAGGCCGTGGTTAGCAGTGTTGGTCGAGTTAGAGAGGAGGCCACAACGGTAACTCCTATTGTTCATAAGCACACTAGACTTAGCAAGAGGTGGAGGCGAGCGCATGCTCACTCCCAGACTCGATCCTTGTTCTCATCAGGGGTTTCGAGCTCGTCCGTTGTGGGATTCAATGAGGTTCAGGCTCCTAATCAGGTTCAGTGTTGGGAGGCCGTTTCTTGTTTTGATTGTGGTCATCGGGGCCATGCTAGATGTTTTTGCCCTTTCCGTGTAGATCCTTCCAGTGTTTCAGAACCTAGTCAGACCTTGTCCTATCAGTCCAGTCAGGGGTGTTATCGATACCAGACCCTCAGAGGCCAGGCTTTGGAAGCTTCGCGAGGGTCGACTTTTAAACCAGCTTGGAAGTATTACCCTTGAGAGGAACTTTTGTTTTAGAGATCTATGTTATAAATTGTGAAAACTTTTGTGATTGATCAGCGTGTTGTAGGATGTTAAGGCGCCGTAGTTAGGTGTTGTGTATGTATTGTTGTTTGTTACCCTCACGTGTGGGGCTTGCTAATAAAACTTAAATTCCTTGTTATGTAAGTGTAAATGGAATTGGTGATCCTAGTACTATTGTGTATCAATCGTTGGATTATTTTGTGATGGTCTCGTGATGGCCTTTGATTTTGTTTAATTTAGAAATTGTTGATCGGGATTGAGAAGTCTGTGAGAAATTTTTGACAACGTAGTATTAAGTTTGAGAAAGTGTGAGACCTTAGAATTTGGTGAAGATTGGCAGAAGTGATATAGGAATGTCTAAGAGGGTATGAGGTTTACACCTCGGGTAGTGAGAATGGTGTTTGTGTGTGCTGCTTAGTGTTTTAAAATTTTGTGATTTGTGAGTTCATTGGGGTCCTATCGACCACGAATAGATTTGGTGTTGTGTCAGGTTGATTGCGAGTTAATAAAGGTATGTGTGGAATGAGCTTGTAGTGTTATTAAATTTTGGTGGAGATTTGAGTGGGGAAAAGAATTTCGTGGTAGATACTTGAAGTATTACTAGAGCGATGAATGGTTGGTGTTTTAGGTAACGAGTGTACCGTTGGTAGGATTGCCTTGGGTGACCCGGATCGTGTAATCGCCGTTGACCTACTTGGTCTTGTGTTGGGTATAAGAGTGTGTTGGCCATCTAGGCGTGTGAATTGAACTCCTTTGAGAATGGTATGTAGGTGTTTGAATACCGGAAACGGAAACTCTTGGGTGATTAGTTAAGTTGGAGTATCAAGGTGGGTGACAAATAGTCACCTTAGAATGGGTTAGATGTGGGTTGTAAAGTTGAGCCTTCGGAAAATTAGTACAATTTGGCTAGAAGGTGGTGTGGCGTCGTGGGTTGTGCCTAGGGCCTTGGGCCTTGCATTTGTGTGTGGTTATCGGTGCGCGCGTCTCTGTGTAAGTTATTGAAACCATGAATCGAGGTAGAATGTTAGCTTCTAGGTTGGGAATACTCATAAGCTTTTGGGTGCCGTTGCTCTTTTTAAGTTAATGTTTGTGTTGGTTCGGAACTTTCGGAGTTTGGAAGATTATATGTGTTGCATTGTTCCATTTAACACCGCGATCATTTTCTAATTGTTGTTGTATTGGGAGATGTGGTTGTCTCATTGTGAAAACACTGTAAGTGTGATGGATGTGATTGGGTGATGGTAGGGATTCACCGAGTGTTGTTGAGAAGATAAATTGATATGTGGTTGTTGGTTTTTGAAACTTTCTTGGCACTTCTATTTCAATTAAAACCATTGGGGAAAAATTTTAAAGCTTATTTTGGGAAAAATATATATATAATTACAAAATGAATTGTTTTTACTCGAAGCTTATAACATGAATCCTTCATTGGAAAATAGCACGCACTACTACAAAAATAGTTAAAGATCACACTTTGACAAAAAAAAAATATCTCACTTTTATTGAAAGTGTGATAAAAAAAATTAGATTGATATTTTAATCACACTTAATTTGATTGAGTGTGATAATATTTGTTTTTTATGTCACTTTTTCAATTAAGTGTGATTATGTATACATTTTTTTAATCACACCTTCTAATTAAAGTGTGATTACATATATACTATTACTTTTTAATCACACTTTTTAAATAAGTGTGATTATATATATATTTTAATCACACATTCTAATTAAAGTGTGATTATTTGTATATTTTTTAATCACACCTTCTAATTAAAATGTGATTATATACACTACTACTTTTTAATCACACTTTTTAAATGAGTGTGATTATATATATATATATTAATCACACATTCTAATTAAAGTGTGATTATTTATTTATATTTTTAATCACACATTCTAATTAAAGTGTGATTATATATACACTATTACTTTTTATCACACTTTTTAAATAAGTGTGATTATTTATATATTTTTTAATCACACATTCTAATTAAAGTGTGATTATATATACACTACTACTTTTTAATCACACTTTTTAAATGAGTGTGATTATATATATTTTTTAATCATACATTCTAATTAAAGTGTGATTATTTATATATATCTTTAATCACACATTCTAATTAAAGTGTGATTATATATACACTATTACTTTTTAATCACACTTTTTAAATAAGTGTGATTATATATATATTTTTTAATCACACCTTCTAATTAAAGTATGATTATATATACACTACTACTTTTTAATCACACTTTTTAAATGAGTGTGATTATATCTATTTTTTAATCACACATTCTAATTAAAGTGTGATTATATATACACTACTACTTTTTAATCACACTTTTTAAATGAGTGTGATTATATATATATTTTTAATCACACATTCTAATTAAAGTATGATTATTTATATATTTTTTAATCACACATTCTAATTAAAATATGATTATATATACATTACTACTTTTTAATCACACTTCCTAAATAGGTGTGATTGTATAAAATATTTCAAATTGATTTTTATATCAAATATACAATTCCCAAATTTTTAATCACACTTAATTTGATTGAGTGTGATAATATTTATTTTTTATGTCACTTTCTAATTAAGTGTGATTATATATATATATATATAGGGTAAATTACACTGACACCCCCTGAGGTTTTTGGAAATTACATCTCCCTCCCTGAGGTTTAAAGTTTCATTATAGATTCCCCCCTCAGCAATTTAATTTTTTTAAATACCAATTTTGCCCTCATTGGGTAAATTATATTGACACCCCTCACATTTTAGAAATTACAATCTCCTCCCTAAGGTTTAAAGTAGCATTACCAATTGCCGAAAAAAATTCATTGAAAAAAAATTAATTGAAAAAAAAAATTAATTGAAAAAAAATTTTGTTAGTAAAATTTTTAAATTTCTGTTTAAAAACCAACATAAACTCATTTTTTGAATTTATGTTTTTTCCTCAAATTTACAAACTGAGACAACTATTTATAAATCAAAAAAATTATCAAACAAGTTTTTATGACAGTTTTTAAAATTTTTGTAAATATAAATTGAAAACTGAAAACGAAATGGTTACCAAACAGGCTTTAGATGGTAAAAATGTCATAAAATTAACAAATAATCAAATAAGTTACCAATATAAGAAATGACTTATCAAAAGATTCTTAGGCTATGTATGGTTTGATTTTTAGAAAAAAATAATTATTTTTAGAAAAAAAAAATTAAAAATTAATTTGGTTAAGAAATAAAAAATAAAAATAATTATCATTTTTATATAATTTTTATCTTTCGAGTGGTTAAAAATAATTTTTTACAAATTAAATTGAAACAGTCATACGTATGTATATAACCTGCCCAAAAATTAAAATGATAATTATTTTTTACCCTTAAATGATAATTATTTTTTATTTTTTATTTCTTAATCAAATTAATTTTTAATTTTTAAAAAAAAAATTCTAAAAATCAAACCATATATGGCTTAAGAATCTTTTGATAAGTTATTTCTTACGTTGGTAGCTTATTTAATTATTTGTTAATTTTACGACATTTTTACCATCTAAAGCCTGTTTGCTAGTGCCGTTTGGTAACACTTACGTTTTCAGTTTTCAATTTATATTTATAAAAATTTTAAAAACTCAAATAAAAATTTGTTTAGTAAATTTTTAATTTATAAATCAGTGGTCTCAGTTTATAGATTTGGGCAAAAAATGTAAAATCAAAAAATGTGTTTCCGTTTTAAGTTTTTTTTTTTTTTTTTTACCACCCAACACTAGCCACCACCCTCCACTGTCTTCCGCCACCACCACCCACCCCCTACCACCACCTGCTACCACCACTCACCACCCACCAGCCACCTGCCACCCACCCGCCACCACCACCCACCCCTTGCCGCCACCACCACCACCACCACCACCACCATCCACCACCCACCTACCATCCACCCATCACCACCCACCAGCCGCTACTACCATCCACCGCTCGCCACCACCGCCCGCCACTACCATCCACCGCCCGCCACCACCATCCGCCACCACTACCCGCCACCACCACTCACCACCCACCAGCCACTACCATCCACCACCTGCCACTACCAGCCACGCACTACCACCACCCACCTGTCACTCATCCGCCACCACCACCCACTACCCACCACCACCACCACCACAACCACCACCACCACCACCCACCACCCACCCGCCACCCATCTGCCACCACTACCCACCACCCACCACCACCACCACCACCACCACCACCCGTCACCCGCCACCGTCACCTACCCGCCACCGTCACCCATCCACCCACCATCACCACCCGTTACCTACTCGCCACCACCACCCACCCGCCACCACCCACCACCACCCGCCACCCGCCACCGTCACCCACCCACCTACCACCACCACCCGCCACCACCACCCACCCGCCACCACGTGCCACCACTACCCGCCATCCGCCACCCACTTGCCACCACCACCCACCACCCGCCACCACCACCACCACCACCCACTTGCTACAACCCACCACCCGCCACCGTCACCCACCCACCCACCACCACCCGCTACCCACCACCCACCGTCACCACTTTCCACTACCGTTTTCCGCCGCCACTTGCCATTTCTTACTCTTTTTTATATTTTTAAATTTTTTAAAACATTTTGTCAATTACCAAACGTGTTTGTAGTTTATGTTTTTCTAAAAATAAACAAAAACCAGATAAAATTTTTGTAAATATAAACTGAAAATGTAAACGTTACCAAACAGACCCTTACATTTCATTTTTAGTTTTCCATTTATATTTACAAAAATTTTTAAAACTATCATAAAAACTTGTTTGACAATTTTTTTTATTTATAAATGGTTGTCTCAATTTGTAAATTTGAGAAAAAAATTGTAAATTTAAAAAATAAGTTTATATTGGTTTTTTACGGCTTACAATGTTAGCCGTAAATAATAAAACTTTCTATAACGTACATATGACATGCCGTAAATATATCAATTATACACGACACGTGTAGGTCAGTCATTAAACATATTTTATTTCTCACGACGCACAATTTATGTCGTAAATGGTATGACCCAAAAAAAAATTAAGCACCAAAATGAAATAGGATCTGGCGCCACCAAAAAAATTAAGCGAAAATTAAGCGCTAGAATTTTTTTTTATATCAAAATACAAACTGTTTGGCTCCTAAGTGGGTTCTAAAGGAACGTGAAAGATGTAAATCAGATACTAGAAGAGAGGGAGAAGAAAGAAGGGTTCGAAAGGGAGACTGGTTCAGCGGTATCAGATTTCGATCTGGAACGGTGCGCTCCCTCCAACGGTGAGACTGGTTCGGCGACGACAACGATCGACGGCTCGAAGTGGAAGGGTTTCGTTCTTGAGGTATGTTCGGATTCCCCCGCCCTTCTCTCTCTCTCTCTCTCTCTCTCTCTCACTCACATTCACTCCATTTTATTCGGTTAGTTTCTCTGCTTACATAGCGAGAATGGTTACAAGATGAAGTGAAGAAATTGTAGGAGGAATCTGATATCAATCCATGAGACCAGAAAAACTCAGCCCTTGAGGAATTTTTTTTAATGATAAATTAGTAGAAAATCTGTGATTGAAAATTCAAATTTTTTTTTTAAAACTGAAATTACCAGAAATTCTTGTTAGTTTCTTTAGGTTTTCTTTTGTTTACAGTATTGAGTTGGTTAATAGTCATATGGGAATCGATCAATTAATCGAAGAGGATCTAAATCAATGTGTTTTTCACACTGTGTTATTTGAATCAATGTGTTTTTCACACTGTCTTACAAAATTGCCCTTATCCCTCATTGTCCTGCCATTGTTGCGCAACCATGGCCTGCTTCAATTGAGAAAAAAAAAAAGAAAAAAAAGATGCTATTGTAGGAGTGGGAGCAGAAGCGTTGGTCATTACTTTCTTACTCTTTTTTTTTTTTTTTTTTTTTTTTTTTTTTTTTTTTTTTTTTTTTTTTTCAATCTCGACCTATGTTTTTACCACCATTAGTGTTTTTAGTGCTGCTATGTAGTGTGTTGGCTTTTGGGTTCATAGGAACTCAATTGTTTTGTGAGGTTTTTTTTTTTATTTTTGGTTTTTAGGTTCCTTGAGTCATACAAGATATAGTGTGAATGTCAAACTTTTGAGTTATGAAAAACATCTGTTATACATGATGCATAACAATGGCATTATTTACCTTTTTCCTTCTTTTTTTGTTTTTGCTTTGTGCATTGTCAA
Organism: Camellia granthamiana; assembly: GCA_036172215.1. NCBI lineage: Eukaryota > Viridiplantae > Streptophyta > Magnoliopsida > Ericales > Theaceae > Camellia > Camellia granthamiana. The sequence goes on along the minus strand of CM069904.1, from coordinate 31,546,941 downwards.
TGGAAGCAATCCTGTCCTTTTGGTTGTGCAATGTGATTATATTATATGTTAGTACATGGCCCACTGTTTAAATTTTAGTATTATTATCAATTTTTTCCATTAACTTTTTGATTATTATCTCATGTGCACCAACCGCAAAACACACAAATGATGGCTGCTAGTTTTTTTTCTTTGGGGCCACTAGAATGATGTATGAAGTGGGAAATGGCGCCTGTCATTATATGGAAATCATTTGCTTGAAAGGAATAATTACTATCGTATCCTGCACAACCATCATCTCTGGATTGGTAACCAAAAACTAAGTAGCTTAATCCTTTGTTCGAGTAACCTTTCCATTGTTGATTCACATGAACTTCCACTTCCAACATTGTCCTAAGATGCTCTCCTCTCTAGCTTTTGTATTTCATATTGTGTGGATTTTAGCTCCATACACTGAAGTCTGGTTAGTCATGCACTCTTCCCTCAGTGAGCATGAATTTCAAATTTGAGGAAACCGTTCGTTGATCTCTGTGTTGGTTTCTTTGAGAACACTAATTTATTTTGTTTGTTCCCAACAGCATGTCATTAATCATTGTGTACAACTATTTATCTTCTATACATTCTGTTGGATCTCAATTTGTTTTACATCCCAATGCTGCCTTCCTTCTCATAAGATTCATGAAAGCATGTAAAGAGCAACAGTCCAGTCTTCTTTAGCAGTTTTAAATTGACGTTTCACCAAACAACCTAATCCTGTTGTTGTATTTGATCGTTAGTTATTGTCAGCAAAGTGAATTTCTTGTATTTTCCTATGATGTTGTAGTTCATTAACATATTTTATACTGTTTGAACTTGAAATTTTTTTTGTCTCTCTTGTATGCTTTTTGCTAGTTGCCCATAACCCAGTTAAGATTTAAACAATTCTGGTAAAAAAAAAGCAAGTGCTTCTGATTGTTGATTTTTTTAGTTATTTTCTCAGTTATATGGTGTACATGTATGCATTGAACTGTTGAAATTTCCTGTATCAATAACAACATAGTTCATGTTTGCTTAGTTATCAACATATTGGTATTCTTGTGCAAGACAAAATTTATTTGCTGCTGTTACAAAGCCATTAGCTACATCTATGAAAATATTCATGCTTCTGTTTTCATGTAATCGGATGTAGTTAGTTAATTATTGGAATTCAAATCAGGTTAGAAGAGAAACTCACCAATATAGAATCAGAGAATAAGGTCCTTTGTCAGCAGGCTGTCTCCATGGCACCTGATAAGATCCTCTCAGGACGCTCCAGATCAATTCTTCAGGTTCTCCCAGAAATCAATCTTCTTCAAATCATGAACTAATGTTGTGGATGTTTTATGAAATTTTCATGTTTTCATCTATTGGCAGAGAGGTGGTGAGAGTGGTCATTTGTTTGTGGATACAAAGACAACTTAGGTAAATTTTCATGTTTTATGAAATTTTCATGTTTTCATCAATCCTTTTGTTAAACATGCATTTTGTTGATTACTGTTAAAAATGCCTTAGGATTTGCATAGCCCTTCATTAAACCAAAGGGATCTTTCAGAAGTAGAGGACAAACCACAAAAATCTCTTAATGAGAAACAGCAAGAGAATCAAGAGCTTTTTATCCGATGTATTGGACAACACCTAGGCTTCGCAGGGAACAGACCAATTGCTGCTTCTATCATCTACAAATGCCTTCTACAGTGGAGATCTTTTGAAGTTGAGCGGACTAGTGTGTTTGACCGAATCATTCGGACCATAGGCCATGCTATCGAGGTTTGAATAATCTAATCCTATATGCTAAAGAGCAAGGTTTTAAAAAGCAGCCGCAACCGTTACGTAACGCCGTTACGTAACGGTTTTGGCGGTTACCGCCACCCGTTACGGCCGCTTTTGCAGTGTGATTGAGATTCACAGGTGTGTCGGCCGTAGCGGCTGCCATAGCGGTCGTAACGGTGCCGTAACAGTCGTAACAGCCTGTTACGCACCGTTACGTAACGGTTCCAAACCGTTTCTTTCAAAAAAACACACAAAAAAAAGCTGAAAATGGGGGAAGAGGGATAGAGAGAAGAGGGAAGATAAAGAGAGAGAATAGAGGAGCAAGAGATAGAGAGAGAGGAGAGAAGATGGAAGATGAAGAACATGTTATTGATTTGTTGAAACTATAAGACCTATGCTATTCTATTCAGCTGCTATCACTAAACCATTTTGTTTGTGTGTGTCTATCTATATATTGTTTGAAAATAATAATAATAATAAGTGTGGTCATTATCTATTTGGCTTGGTTAAAATATGTATATATATATATTTAGGCTCTTATTTGTTCTCTTACTTTTGTCATTATTTATCTTATATATAATCGTTAGTGATTAATTTTTTGTAAAATATAAAATCATTAATTATTAAAATAAAATGTAAAAAACTCAGTTTATAGTGATTTAAAAATATGAAATATATTGGATCATACTTAAAAATTTACAAAAATTGATCAATATTTATTTTTAACCCAATAAATATGATCATGGAAAAAAAATATGCGTATCGGTAAGTTTTTTTCAAATTGTGCGAAAAATAAAAAAATTCACGGTTTCGGTTACCGCAACCGTTACACTAAGGCCTTTACACCCCGCAACCGCAACCGCGTCACCGCCACCGTTACGGCAACCGCAACCGCTTTTCAGAACCTTGCTAAAGAGTGTGTCTTGTTTTCGCTTTTTGTCATAATTGGCTTCTCATAACTAAGTATTATTATTTGGATTAAAGACCCAGGATAACAATGACATTTTAGCCTATTGGTTGTCCAATTCCTCGTCTCTTCTGCTGCTACTCCAGCGTACATTGAAAGCAAGTGGTGCCGCTGGAATGGGCGCCGTCGATTATCCTCGGCTACTCTGTTTGGAAGGATGACACAGGTAATTTAAAGTTCCCATTTGAATTTCCATGTTCTGTCATCAAACGAAGTTTTAGTCCTTTCGTTAGTTCAGGTGTTTGCTATTATTTTTATTTACAGAGTTTCTGAGGAACTCCGCAAGGAGTTAATCTTTCCTTTGTAAATGGTGGCCTGACTGGTGGAGCAGAAGCTTTACACCAAGTTGAAGCCAAATACCCAGCTTTGCTTTTCAAGCAGCAACTTACAGCATTTGTAGAAAAGATTTATGGAATGATTCGAGATAACCTTAAGAAAGAGATTTCTCCATTGCTTGGGTTGTGCATCCAGGTAATTGAATCTGTTGGGTAATACGAGTCATTCATCTGCCCAGGTAAGAAATACTTCTTTACATATTTTTGGTCAATTCTCAGATCATGTCATTGTAGTTAATATGCATTAATGGATCAAATTGATGGTTCTCATCACACACATACTCATTTAGTGTATGCTAACGCTTGAAATGGTGTGTGGCCTTGCTACATTCGGGGAGGTTTCTTCTATAACAAATATATGATGCACATCAACATGAATGATCGAAACTGGATTTTTTTTTTCTTTATTTATTTATTTTGACTATGATAGAATTTCCTTGTTTTTAAGAAAAGGATTAAGAAGGTTTGTTTTCTTTAATCAATATTATTTTCTCTAATTTTATCGTACTTATATTTATGCTAATGGTTGTTCAGCTTGATCATAACACTTTATATGTAGTTTCTAATAATAATGAAAATGCTTTCATGTAGTCCCCGCAACAACCTACAAATGTGGAATGTGAGTTTTATGTAATGAGGTATATGAAAGATCTCATTGAAAGAAAACAAAATGTGAGATAAATTCTAAACTTTTATTACTATTATATTCATGATACTTGTACATCTTTTTCATGATCTAATTGTTTCTAAATAACCTCTTGTAGTTCAATGGAAAAAAGACTTACACAGAAACCGAACTTGATGAAGTGCGAGTTGAATGGATTAATTTCGTACTAAAGAATATGAGTTGAAATCCAACATGTAAGTATGATATAACTTCCGTTCTTTAAATTGCTAATAAACAATTTTTTTAGTTGGTAAGGAATATATAATCACTTCAAGAACATAACAAATTTCATAAAATTTGTAAATTTTACTTCATACAAAAGCATTTGTACAATGGAAGATAGTAAACTCAAGTACATCTTAGGAAAACTCACAACCTTCACAAAATATCACTCTTACACTCAAGAATTTGAGATTGCTTCACACTAGATAAGTCTTGTATATCACTCTTGTATTGCATGATACCTAATACAATGAAGATAAGGATGAACCCAATTCAAAATATGATAAATAAATATTTTGTAATTTTTTTATTTTGCCTTTGACATCATTTGATTTTCACTAATAGCAATTAGAAATAGACAAAGTTGGGTAGGTAATAGGTTACAAGCCAAATGTTGACTACCCTAGATACATTGTTCTCAGTAAGAGTACAAAGTCAATTTAGAGTTATCTTTAAATATAGCTTCTAATTTGTGATTCTAAAATTGAAATAATCTGAGATGGTAGCTTGAGACTCTCCATGAAAAGTTATTTATTGAGTGATGGTAAGCGTATATTTATTCTTGCATAAGTGAAATATGTACATATTATGTAACAGCTAAAATCAACTTGATTTATTGGGTGCTATGATCATAAATCTCCAATTTCTTTGGTTTGGAAGGCTAAGTTACAAAATAGGCTTTTGGACATCGCTGTTTTCAGAAAGTATATGTTCACCATGATGAATAAATAATTTTCTTTTTTTTAATGATTTTTCAAATATCATATGGTAGTTTTCTATGTTTTTTGAAGATAGCATGTCCTCAAACATTTAATAGAAATTATATCTTCATTGTTTATTGTTATCTTGCTTGAAAAGTGTGATTAGCGCTATGACGGTTATCCATTTTATTTTTTATTTTTTGATTAGCAAAAGAAAATTTTATTGATGAAAAGACCATGAAAAGCACAACACATGATACAACCAAAAAAAAAGTACATATTGCATCATAGCAAAACCCTTTCATCTTAACTAGGTTAGCATGAAAGGCAAGCCCAATCAGACGCACTTTGCTAGGATGCAATATGCACTTCTCTCTTTTCTATGACTGTTATACATGATAGTGTATTCACGACTTTGCTCTGTGTATGGACAAATTACCATGAGTTAATTCTGGTTAAGTTGAAAACAAATTTGGGTCATGGTAGTTATATAACTATTCCAGACTTTCCCTCCTTTAAACTTGTTCTCTTTTGTACTCTTTTCTTCTTTTCTCTTTCATCATTTCATCTCTTTCTTCTCTTTCTATCCACTCTCTACTTATATTTTTTCTTATCTGAAAATAGATACACCAGCACATAATTGTTAAAATCTTGGTGGAATTACTCAACACTCAAATACTGGAACTGTGGGGGATTGTTCATTTGTTTAGCCTTTTGGAGTTGACCCATCTTGACTTGGTATATTAATTGCTTTTCTTTTTCTACCTTAATTTGAGCTTTAATTTTTGTTGGGATTTAGTTTAGTTTACTCTCTCTGTTGATGTGTCGCTATAATAATTTTTTGACAAAATCTTTTCAAGGCTATGATTTACTAATATGTGTTTATATATACTGTTCAATCATGCTCCATACGTATATGTCATATTTATATATGGTAATACAAACATTTTATACTAGTAATAATCAAATTCGTTATTTCTTTATATTGATGCAGGGGATAAAGAGTCAGTGTGATGAGAAAATGTTCAATTTTGTCTTTTGTAAGACAAGAACAATGTCTACAAAAATAGTACGTTTTTTCATATGCTTCTAGCGGTTTCTAAATTAATTTGTTTTTTTATTTTTCAGGTCAGAAATTTCTTGGAGAGATGTAAAATATGGTCAAAGAATTCAAGAACTTAGTTTTTTTTTTTTTTTTTAATGTATGTAATCATAGTTAAAAACTTTTTATTAATTTCTTTGTACATACTTTTGAACATTTAACTTTCATTTATGAAATATATGATGTTATTCCATTCAATATATGGTAGTGATTCAAAATATAGTATACAGTGTCTATTATATTCTTCAAATGCGCGTACAAAAATAATATTGATTATTTTTCAAATATGCCGAATTCTTTTTTTTTAATCACAGGTTTTATTAGTTATTAATCACACTTAAAAGATGTGATCTAAATGTTATTAATTACATTATTTAAATATTTTTAATCACACTTAAAAGGTGTGATCTAAATGTTTTTAATCACACTTAGAAGGTGTGATTGAAATTTTTTTAATCACACTTAAAAGGTGTGATCTAAATGTTTTTAATCACACTTAAAAGGTGTGATGAAAACATTTTTTAATGATACTAAAAAAGTGTGATTAAAAATGACCCCTTTTAATCACACTCCCAAAGACCACACTTTAATAAAGCTTAAAAGGTGTGATTAAAAAACATACATCACACAAAAAAAGTGTGATCTTTATCTGTATTTGTAGTAGTGACGAAAAAAAAAAAAAAAAGAAAAAAAAAAAGATACTCTTTCTTTTAAGATGACGAGAACAATTCCTATTTTAGCTAGTTTATGTGATCATGTCGCTATCTTGTGTGAATAATAACTTGTGTAGTAATAATAATGTTTTTAGTCGAACAGAATGGTATGATTGTTGTATTATGTTAATTAATATTGTGGAAAAGCTATGTCATGTTGTTGTGGTTGTGGCATCACCATGTGGGTGATGGGTGTTGTTGGTTAACGGCAAGGATTCGCCGGTTGTTACGGTGGAGCGGAAATTAAAATAAACGAATTTTGGATTGTTGCTTGAAAGGAAGAAAATGTATTCTAACTTGTGACCGGTGTGAGTTTGAAACACTTTTGAGAAAATGTTTTGTATGTAAAGAGATGAATTTTACACATAATTGAGAAAAAGATGAAAACCTTCTTTTGGAATTGAGTTGTTAATTATTGTACCCTTATGGTTGTAATGGTGTCACCACTTTGATTGTATTTCTAAATTTCGAGCTTTGTGCGTCCGGTTATATGGATGGTTGGGCGTTGTAAGAACTTGTTAGACCGGAGTCTTGTCTCGAGCCGAGTTTTGTTGTGACCTTTTCCTTAAATGAGGTAATTAAGGATCTTGTGGTAAAGATCTAGTTTCCATCTTGTTAGAGTGTTAAGCGTGGAGAGTGTTTGGGCTAATGGTCGCCGTGGTCATTCGTTGGTCTTGTCTCATAGACCCAGTGAGTGGTGTGAATCGAGAGGAAGTCAGTGACCCTTTCTTTGTGTTCTTGACTAATTCGGTATACTTGGCGTTCCTAGAGTCGGGGTAGTATTCCAAGATTGGGAGGTCTTCCTTGGCACCGTCTGAGGCCTTGTATGGCCAACCTTGTAGGTCACCAGTTGTTAGGTCTGGAAATTGTTAGGGAGACAACCGAGAAAGTCGCTCTCATTCGGAAGAGGTTAATTACGGCCCAAAGCCGACAGAAGAGTTACGCCGATAAGAGAAGACGACCTTTGTCCTTCGGAGTAGGTGACCGCATTTTCCTCAAAATTTCACCTAGGCGAGGTTTAATGAGGTTTGGCAAGAGTGGGAAGTTGTCTCCGAGGTTTATTGGACCTTTTGAGATATTGGAGAGAATTGGGGAAGTGGCTTATTGGTTAGCTTTACCGCCACAACTTTCAGGAGTACACAATGTGTTTCATGTGTCCATGCTTAGGAAGTACGCACCCGACCCTTCTCATGTGTTAGATTGGGTTGAATTAGAGGTGGATGGGGATGCCTCCTACGAAGAGCGGCCAGTTCAAATTTTAGATACCCGAGAACAAGTATTACGAGGCAAAACCATACCGTTAGTGAAGGTGTTGTGGAGGCACCATGGGGTTGAGGAAACAACTTGGGAAAGGGAGGCGGAAGTCCGCTCCAAGTTTCCGGATTTATTTGGTACTACATAGCTTATTTTGATTTGTAATGTTCCCTAGTAAATAGTTGATCACACGTTATTGTATGTGTTGTTAAAATTGAGCATGAGCTTATGGAAAAGTGAGGTTTTGTTGTAAATTGTTTTATCTCATGTATCTAACTTGAGCCATTGTTGTTTTGATAAAATGATAATGCGGAGAATGGTAAATGTTAATTGAACATGAATATTGCAATGTGTTAGTGTTGTTAAGAATGATTAATGTCGCTAGAACACTTCTTCTAGGGAGTTTATTTAAATTTCAGGGACGAAATTTCCTATGGTGGGAAGGTTATAGCGACCCCGGGTCTCTACCCGACTGTCATGGTATTCTGGATCCGAATCTTGTTGTTTGATGCTGTCGGTTATGTCTTTCTTCCTTACACCTCTTGAATTTGAGTTTTGGAATGACTTGAGCGTGTTTAGAACATGTTGGTTGCCTTTCGGTCTAGAATCTTGTTGCCCAGAATTTCGGTCTTCCGCTCGAGCGGGCCTTCTTGCGCTCAAGCAGAGTTTGCAATCTTTCAGTATCAGGTGTCTCTGCAAAAGTGCTGCAAGAGTGTTTTTCACGCTCGAGCGGCATTTCTTACGCTCGAGCTTGTCTGAGCTCGAGCGGCCCTTCTGGCGCTCGAACGGTTGTCTGCAATCTGTGAAATACTGGACGGGGGTAATCCACGCTCGAGCAGTGCCCTTTGTGCTCGAGCAAGTTGTTGTTGTTGTATCTAACACTCGAACGTGAAACTCTCCGCTCGAGCCGACTGCGCGTATATCGGATCGTAAAAACGACTTTTTACATAACTTTTTCATCTCTTTTTCATCCAAACCCTAAGTTGAGAGCTTCTTTCTCTAGAAATTACTCTCTCTCTCTATATTTGACCTAGATCTAGTGATCTTCTCACCCTCCTTCCTTAGACAAAAAGATTGAGCTCTTCAAGATCTTCATTTACATCCAAGAAGAAGTGGGATTTGCCATTTTTGGAAGCTTCACCTTTGTCTAACCCTTCTCCTTGGGCTTCTACTTTGAGGTAGGGTTTTCTTGAGTCATATATACAAGTTTTGCTAGATTAATATTGATTTAAAAAAGGGTTTTGAAGTTTTGAGTTAATTTCTTTGATTTTGATTTCAAAATGAAGGGGGTCTTGAATGTGAGTTTGTATTTCAACCTTTTACTATTATTTTGTGGGTTTTCCCCTATTAAACTCATGGAAAATGGTGTGATGGAGTTCCTATAAGAAAATGATGAAAGTTTGTTATTGATGAAAACCCTAGAAATTGGGGATTTTTGGTAAAAGGGAAAATGTCTTGAAATTTCTTACTTTCTTGTGTTAAAATGATGAATGAGAGGGTTTTTATCAATATTTACCAAGATGACTAATTTACTTGATGTATGACAAGGAAGTGTTATTTAAATGTTATGGCTAATACTTTAACAATGCAAGCTTGTGTGTGATAAATCATTGGATATTATAAATGGTGGAAAAATTGTAAATAGTGGGGATTTATATTTGAAATATGTCACTTGTAGCCATGGAGAGATTAAATTGTTATGGCATGTGAAAAGAGAATTGTGGCAACACGTTGATGACTCATGTTAAATTTTATGGATGAATATTGAAAGGAGAATATGAGAATGTAAATGTTGACATTGTTGTAGGGATATTCAAAATGAAGAAATGTTATGAGGTATGGAAAAGATTATTGCATTGCATAATACTTCATTTATCATTGTGCATTGTGAATTTGAATTGAAGAGATTTACATCATGACGAAAGATGTTATTGTGATGAGAACTAATGGAAATGTATATGGGGTAAATACGTTGGTAAGTCCGGATAGAAGGTGTAGATGAATTTGATAAGTTGGCCTGAGTGTCCAGGGTGAAAGACCCGAAAGCCGCGCGGATAGGTGTCGAGCCTTCCAGTTAATACCGATAAAAATGACAGATTGGTAGTACTCGTAGAGTCTACTTGTAGACATCAGCCTAGGGATTACCAGTGTCGTATTTACCGCCCCTGTTGATTTAAATATTGAAAGTTTGAAATTGATGAGATTGCATAACATTATTGAGAACATGGTGATTTCAAAATAGTGCATTAATTATTATTGAGAACATGTTGATTTTGAAATAGTGCATGGAAATGAAATTCTCTTTCATTATTGGCACTTGCATGGCATTGCATATGCATTTCTTTTAACGTTGATGGATTGGCATAACTGTATATACTTTGTGAGAAATCTCTATTGGGCTTTATACTCACCCCTGTGGGAATTGGCGCAGGTAAAGATGTAGTGACCCTGCAAAGCTGAGGGCATGGAGATGTTTTGAAGAAGAGTAGTTTAACTCTTATTTTGTTGTGATATCTTTTGTAAGCCAAGGGCTAATGTGTTTGGGTCCGAGAGACCATTATGTGTAACCGGGCTATTGCCTTGGAACTTGTAAGCCCTTGAGGGCCTTATTTGTGTGATTCAATGATTTATTTTACATGCTCTAGATTCATGTACTAGTTTGTAAATAAATGTATAATGGCATGTGTGAATACTTTAGTAAGCATTTGGAACCATGTAAATGATATTGGTTAATATCTCATTTTAGAAGTGGGTTGATGTAATAGTTATGTGGGTTTATTTCGGGGCGTTACAACGTGAAAAACGTGTGATAGTTTGGGGGGGAAAATGATATTTACTCATTAAAAATTCATGATTTATTTTGTTACAAAATGGTCAAACTATGGTTTTTTTTTTCTTTTTTATATAATTTTTCCAAATGTGTTTTTTTTTTTGGATTAATTACACTTTTCACCTTTATGGTTTGATTCAAATTTCATTTTGGTCCCTATAGTTTCAAATTAAATAGTTTCATCCCTACACTTTAAATCTAGTTTTAATTTGGTCCTCCTGTTTAAGTTGGAGCTTAAAGTTAATAATTTTGGGGCATTTGTTAGTCTCCTAATGTATATATGTATATATGTATATATATGTACGATTTTTTTTACTATATAAAAAATGGTATATATGTAAGAAAAATTAACAGAATTTTAGACGGAAAGACTAAATTGAAACTAGATTTAAAGTGTATGGAAAAAATTGTTCAATTTGAAATTATAAGGACCAAACTAAAATTTGAGTCAAAATATAGAGATTAAAAATGTAATTAACCCTTTTAATTTTTTTATTATTATTATTTTGCTCATAAAAAAATAAAAAAAATAAAAAGGCATATAAGATGTTTAGTTGAAATAACTTCATCAAATCATAATTTTGACATTTAGGAGGGATAGTGTTTCATTTTAATGTTTTTAGCTCTTACATTTTATAATACTTTTCACTTTTCAAGTCTCTCAATTTTGCTTTCTAGGTTCCCTTTGATCCCCGGATTGCTATTATAAAAATTTTAAAATTCCAAGTTTATATAAACAAAATATATAAATAAAGTTATATTATATTTCAACTTCACAATAAAATTCGTTTGAAATTAAGATAAATTGCAATAAGAATGATTAGAGTGAAATTTAAGCAAAAAATTGATGGTAATAAATATACTCAATTTGAATTTTATTTATGCAAATTTCAAGATTTATAAAATGATGGGATATTTACTGTTGACCCCAAGTCCAGGTCCTCTCAAATCATACAAATTAATTCCAAGTCTTCATTTCAAATTTTGAGAATATAGACTTTACTAAATGCATGATGTTATGAAAGCGAGCGTGCAATATAATTATATTTTTGAGATGCACTATTACAACATTTCACCACGACATTCGGTCCAATAATTGTATAATAGCCTGTGGTTTGAGATTTTAGATTCAACTTTTATAAAGAGAAGTTTGCTATCGTTTGTATTGGTTGATTGTATGTGATTATTAGTGGTTGTTGGGCTTGGTCGATTTATTGATCACTTTCTAGTTATTGTAGGTCAATGGTCTGTTGAATGATATAAATAGTGGATTATGATTATTTAAATTTAACCCTATTTTACAATGTTGAATAAAGCTTCTTTTTTTTTTTAATTTTTTAATTTATATATGATAATATAGTGAAACTAATGAATTTATAATCATAATAATAAAAATTAAATACAACATATAATTGATCCAAACATAAATAGAAAGATTCAAACAACTGAACGTCAAATGAAATATTATGGTCAAACGAGCTAGCCATATTATGATATTATGGGTTTTTTTCTTTTCTTTTCTTTTCTTGCAGTTGTAAATTGTATCTATCAGTAATGCTAATATGAAGGAAATTTTGATACCCAAATCCATACGGTATTACATATGAATAATAATTTGGTAGACAAATGTAAGATAAAGAGGTCGAAATTAGACTGGGTTCGAGGGTAGAAATGAGCTATCCTCCATATTTTTATTGTTTTATACCCTTTTATATTTCTCTTGTGGGTCTCAATTCGAACTTGCATCAATAATTTGAACCGTCTATCTCGTAAGTCTCACAATAAAAGTCATCTATGCAAAAAATTAACTTCATCAAACAGCTACAAAAAAGAAATAAATCATATTTTGTTTTATAAAATGAATGATAAATATGATTGAAAACTTAAATTATCTATTTTATAAAACAAAATGTCATTTATTTATGCTATAATTGTTTGATAAAGTTAATTTTTTACATAGATAACATTTATTGCCAAGTGTATGAGATAGATGGTTTAAATTATCAATGCATGTCTACGTTAAGACCTCCCAGAGGAATATGAAAAATATAAAAAGAAGCTTAACGCTGAGAATGATCCTTTAATCAATTATGTCCAACGACTTCAATTATACGGAAGAGGTAGTATGCTATGATTTTCTAAAAAAATATATTTCATGCCCCGTGAAATATTGTTCCAAGGTTATTCAAATTATTCATGTGTGTGAATTTCACATCAGTCCCACACAAATGAATGACTTTGTGACATGGCCATGTCAATGCCGGTAAGCAATGAATAATTGCTCGATTTTCTGCATCACCTTCAATGATGTGAACACTTATGATTCAACATTAACTACTCATTATAAAAGAAATTTTTTTAAAAGTTAATATATAGATATAGAAATTAGGGAAATTCTATGGTTCATATTTTTTCAAGATGTGTATCATATGCGCCATATTATAAATTGGCATGATTTTATTAGAAAATTTTGCAACATCAACCACAAATTAGCATAATAAAATATTTAAAATTTTGTGATTCATGTAATAAAAGTTTGTGGCTTGGTTACAATATTTTTTTACGCCAATTTCTGATAAGGTTACTCATTTTGTGGTTGATGTTATAAAATTTTGTGATAAAATTATGTCAATTTATAATAAAGTGCATATGGTACACACCATTGATGTCTCCAGAAATTAATGAAATTCCCTATAACTTTAACGGTAACATTTGAAAGGAAAAAATAAAAATAAATAAATAAGTACAGAGTGAGTTATAAATTTTTGTGTAAAATAAATATATGGTCCATTATTAGATTAATCTAACAGTACCCAAAGAATCGAATCATCTTAATTGATATCTAAGATTTGTGTATTTGTTAAAAACCTCAAGGGAGGGGTGGTCCGTCTAATTAGTCCATGTTAGTGTTTTTCTATAGAGCCAGCATTACTTCTTGATGGTTCGTCTAATTAGTCCATGTTGGTGTTTTTCTATAGAGCCTATACTTTGCAAGCAAATAAAAGCTCAAGTGAGAGGAAATTATCAATATATTTTGAAACAAAAAAACATTATTGTTGACACCACCTTGGTAAGAGGCGGGATTAGATTTAATACTATATAAATTAAAAAAATTGTAAAATTTGCTTACTTATATTAATATGGCACAAATCACATTATTAAAGTATATTCTGTTTCAAATTCTAAAATTTCTTTATTGCATCATAATGTCATTTAGTTCGAAAAGTTGATAATGTTAGTTTGTATAGGATTTTTCTTTGTCTAATTATTTTTGAATATGAAATTAGCTAGCCGTGATATAAATTTTTTATTATTATAATTAGGGGTAATTTTAAAAGAATTCAGGATTTGACCCTAAAAATAAAATAAATGCAAAGTTTTTAATTTTGTCAATTTAGACCCATTTTATGTATATCTACGTTGAATTTAATCACTAAAATACTCTTTTTTATGTTGGTTTTACCTAACAAAAATACACAAATATTTTGATTGAGAATAAATCAGAAGATTAAGATTTAAATTAATAAAATTAAAAATCTGAGACTTATTTTGTTACAAGGGTTAAGGGTTAAACATCGAGGTTGGTTTGTTTGTTTGCATTTTTTTTGTTTGTTTGTAATTTCCCCTTATATTTATTTGTTTATTTATTTTTGCATTAGTAGTGGTAATATGTAGGAATTTTCAATCTCAAAACCCACACGATAAGGGGATAATTAGAGTACAATGTATTGAAAAAAATTTCAAGTAATACATGATAATTCACTTTTATTAAATAATTAAGAGATAAATGATAATTTACTCACTATATGTTGTGATTTCACATTTACTAAAATTACCACATAAATAATACCATATTGTACTCCATGTGTATCTAATGATTTTCTGAAAGTAGGAGGCCCAAGTTAATCAAGGCCGACCACTTCATTCATATTGAGGGGAGAGTTTGCTTTAATTTTTCCACAAATATTAGCCAAATCAATAAGATAATACTATATGCTCCAATTGATATACTAATTAGTGTCGGATAATCTTCACTGTATTTGAAGAATTAAAGAGAGAAGAGAGAGACTATTTGATTACAAAAATCAAAACAATATAAAAGATAAAATAAAATAAAATAAAATAAAATAAAACAGATTTTTATTTTGTTACAAAAACAAAATCAAAATCTAATATAAATAAATAAATTGAAAGTAAATACCTTATTTATTTGCTGAACAAATTTTTTGATCAAATCCAATGTTTAACACTGTGTCCTTAAGACAAATTCGTCCACTCCACGATACTTTCAGATTATGGACATCTACCTCCCAAGATAAAATGATCAACAGTGAATAGTAGCAGCACTACAAACTATTCACACAACGAACACACTTTGTGTTTACACTTTTTCTCACAGGAAAATTATGCAGCAAAATGCAAAGAGAGCAAAGGCAGAATTCAGTATGGAAATTCAATGAAAAAATCAATTGAGAGACTGCCTATTTATAGATAGGAAAAGTGGTTGCTCGGTTTGAATTCAACAGGTATGGAACTTGTTCGGACAAGTCTGGTTTGAAATTCAAACAGATAGAAAAACTGTTATGGGTTTGAATTTGAACAGATTTGGATCTATTTGGATAGATATGGAACTATATAGAAATTCTGAAGATGTGCAAACCAAAATTTGAAATAAACCTGGACAGATTTTATTTCCAAACAAAAAATAAAAATAAAACTCAAATGTAATGTTTTTGGTCCAAAAAGATAAATATTAGGCTGGATAAGCCCAACCTAACCTCACACCAGTGCCCAAGCCCAAGCCCAAGCCCAGCCCAGCCCATCCCGCTCGACCGGCGGCGTGTGCATATGTTTATTTTTGTGTCCAATAGGTCTAGCCCATTTTGCCTATAACCTCTCCCTTCTACAAACTTGGGGTGCCCCTTTGGGCCCTCCTCAAGTTACAAACTCAAGCCTTATAAACCCCCAAAAGTTTGCCCGCCAAACCAATGTAGGACAAACCTTTAGTTCAAACCTTTAAAGAAACTTCACCAATATACCATTTCCATGGAGCTCTCTTTGGCTTCAATTTCCTATTCACCCGATAATGGTTTTGAGCAACCAATTATACTACGTGAATCACAACGCGGCATAGAACGCATTACTACTTAGACCCGCCAACTTTGGCGCATGGGTCCCACCTACAAAATAGACCAAAGTTGAGGAAAAATTTGTTTTCCCAAAACCATTTCTAGCAATCCCCCACATGAATGGAATTTGGTGACAACGGAAATGCAACAATATGCAGAATTTGTCGAAAGAGTATAAATTGAAAATATCTTGCATCAGGATAGGTAGCTTTCGGCCTTGAGCCTTCGATAATGAACCTATCGAACTTACTAGCTAACCAATGGACATGATGCCTTGAATTGTTTAGCCGTTTGTGTAAGCCAAGACAATAGATTTCACACAAAATATCTTCTGACACATCGTGGTTCTCACGGTTGTGTTCATTTTGGCCTTGAACGCTCCTGGTTGTTCATGAGTTCTTCCTAGAGAATTTAACCTCTTCATTCTCATAGAACTAGCCCCAGTTCGACACTCATATAGGTTATTCTTATTGTGAGTATCTCTTATACTCGTATTGATTTTTATGCCTAAATCAAGATATAAGTAATCATTAAAAGCAAAACTTATCCTTAAATAACTGCATACAATACATGTTGCAGATATCACTCTCACCATAGGAATGGGTAAGGAATTTTAATCCCGTGGTAATTTCTAGCAAGCCACACATAACTTAGTTGTCCCTTTGAACTTAGTTCTTGGGATCTCTAGTCATTTAAGTAGGGTTACCATTATGATGACTCTTATGTAATAGGCTTTAATCTTATCCCCTTTGATGAACTATACACTTACTCTTTAGTCAAACCTTTTGTTAACGGATCCGCAATATTCTCTTTAGATTTTATATAATCTATTGAAATTATTCCATTTGAGAGCAATTGCCTTACGGTATTTTGTCGACGACAAATATGTCATGACTTACCATTATACATATGACTCTATGCGCTGCCTATTGCAGATTGACTATCACAATGAATGCGGATAGCTGGCACAGGTTTTGGCCACATTGGAATGTCTTCTAAGAAGTTGCGAAGCCATTCTGCTTCTTATCCTGCTTTGTCTAAAGCGATGAACTCAGATTCTATTGTGGATCTTGCGATGCAAGTTTGTTTTGCGAATTTCCAAGAAATAGCAGTAGCTCCCAGAGTAAAGACATATCCACTAGTGGATCTTGAATCTTTACTATCCGATATCCAATTGGCATCACAATAACCTTCTAGTACTGCAGGATATCGAGTAAAGTTCAAACCATGATCACAGGTAAATCTTACATATCTAAGAACCCGAATAATTGCTTTTCAATGGTCTTCTCCGGGATTACTAGTGTACCTACTCAATTTACTGATAGCATAAGTTATATCAACACGAGTGCAATTCATTAGGTACATTAGGCTTCCAATGATTTGGGAGTATTTTAGCTGAGACACTGCATCACCTTTATTTTTCGATAAATAAAGATTAATGTCTACAAGTGTTCTTGTTACATTCACATCATCCTTGATATATTTACTAAGAATTTTCTCAATATAATGTGATTGAGATAATGTATATCCATCAGATATTTTAGTAATTTTCATTCATAATATTACATCTGCGACCCCTATATCTTTCATATCAAATCTCTTATTCAGCATTTGTTTGGTTGATTTGATCATGTTTTGACTACTACCAATAATAAACATGTCATCCACATAAAGACAAACGATGACATAATCATTGTCAGTGTTTTTAATATAGACGCACTTGTCACATTCGTTTATCTTAAACCCATTAGTAAGTATAGCATGATCAAATTTTTTATGCCATTACTTAGGAGCTTGTTTTAATCCATAAAGAGATTTTACAAGCCGACAAACTTTTTTTTCTTGCCCTGGCACTACAACCCCTTCGGGGTTGCTCCATATAGATCTCTTCATTTAGATCACCGTTTAAGAAAGCTGTCTTAACATCCATTTGATGTATTTCTAAATTATACAATGCTGCTATAGCAATAAGCATGCGGATGGATGTTATTCTTGTCACAGGAGAATATGTGTCAAAATAGTCTAGACCTTCCTTTTGTCTGTAACCTTTTACCACTAGTCTTGTTTTATACTTGTCTATTGAACTATCTCTTGTCATTTTTCTCTTGAATATCCATTTATATACAAGAGGTTTGGAATCAGGTGGAAGATCCACCAATTCCTAAGTATGATTTTGCATAAGTGATTCAATTTTATTATTAACAGCCTCTTTCCACAAAGGTGCTTTAGGACCTGTCATTGCTTCCTTAAAGCTTTGAGGTTCATTTTCTAACAGGTATGTCAGAAAATTTAGACCAAAGGATTTTGATGTTCTTGCTCTCTTACTTCGTTTTGGTTCATCATCAATTAAATCATGCTGGTCGAGACCATTACTAGTCTATTGTGTTTGATTGTCATTAGTCTCTTGACTTTGTGTACAATCATAAGTTCTTTTATGTGAACTTAATTCATGTCCTTTCTTATAAAGAAAAAAACACAGCATTCCTTGACTCTATAATAATGTTCACATTTATATCAGGTATTTCTGATTTATAAGTCAGAAACCGATATGCACTATTATTTTGAGCATAACTAATAAACACACAATCCAACTGTTTCTTGGTCCTATCTTAGTCTTTTTCGGAATAGGAACTTCTACCTTTACCAAACACCCTCACACTTTTAAGTATTTGTAGGAAGGTGGTCGACCTTTCCACAATTCATAAGGAGTGCCGTTAGTTTTCTTGTGGGGTATTCTGTTAAGAACATAATTAGCAGACAATATTGCTTCCCCCCACAAGTTTTGCAGTAAGCTTGAACTTAGTAACATAGCATTCATCATTTCTTTAAGGGTTCTATTATTCCTTTCAGCAATTCTATTTTGCTGTAGAGAATAGGATGTTGTAGTTTGGTGAATAATGCCATGTTGTGTACAAAATTCATTTAATGGTGCATCATATTCACCACCTCTATCATTTCTAACCATTTTAATGGTTTTACCAAGTTGATTTTCAACTTCAATTTTGTAGAGTTTAAACATTTCTAAGGCTTCATCTTTACTTCTAACTAAGTACACATAACAATATCTTGTGTAATCATCGATAAATGTTATGAAATACTTCTTGCCTCCTCTAGTTTGAACAAATTTAAGATCACACACATCAATATGAATTAATTCTAGAGGTTCGGTTTTTCTGTCAACCGATTTAAATGGAGCCTTAGTTTTGCTTCAACACAAATCTCACATTTGTGATTAGGATCAATTTCAGACTTCGGTATATAATCCAAACCAATTAATCTACGCAAAGCATTCACATGTCCTAATCTAACATGCCATAAATTTGACTCAAGAATATAAGCAAAAGATGTGTTATTCTTATTAATAGCAAGTTTTGGTACAACCGTCATTACATTCAACTTTAAGAGACCATCACTCATGTATCCCTTACCAACATACATACCACTCCTTGTTAATTCAAATTTATCAGACTCAAATACAAGCCTAAAACCATTTTTACTTAACAAAGAACCAGAAACTAAATTTTTTCGGATGTCTGGTACATGTAGTACGTTGTTGAGGGTCAGTTCCTTCCCTGATGTCATCTTCAAGACCACTTTCCCTTGTCCAGCCACAACAAAAGTAGATGAATTTCCCATTAATAGTTGCTCACCATTTGCAGCCTCATTATAGGTAGTGAACATCTTTTTGTCCGCGCAAATGTGTCGAGTTGCCCTAGTGTCAACCTACCATTCCTTGGGATTTCTAACCAAATTAGCCTTAAACACCACAGCAGAGAGATTAATGTCATTTACCCTGTCAGAGATGTAATCAAGTTCTGTCAAATTGGCTTGATTGGTAGTTTTCTTGCTTGTACTTCCGTGATCTTTCTTAGGGCGGCGGCAATCAGAGGCTCGATGTCCGGTCTTGCCACAGTTATAGCATTTACTTTTGAACTTTTTATATTGTTGTTGCCTTGTTTAGGACCATCTCCAGCAACCTTTCTCTTTTTGTTATATGATTTGAGCACATGTCCAATCACATTAGCCTTGGACTCAATGGGATTTTTACCATTCCTCTTTTCATCCTTACAGTTATCTTCCTCAACTCTTAGTCTCACAATCAATTCATCAATGGTCATCTCCTTGCGTTTATGTTTTAAATAATTTTTGAAATCTTTCCAAGCCGATGGTAATTTTTCCACTAACGCAGCAGCTTGGAAAGACTCACTCAGAGACATACCCTCAGCATGAATATCATGCAAAATTAATTGAAAATTTTGAACTTGAGAAATTACCATTTGGGAGTCTACCATAACGAAGTCTAGAAATTTACCGACAACAAATTTCTTTGTGTCGGCATCATCTGTCTTGTATTTTTTCTCCAAAGAATCCTACAATTCTTTTGCTGTTTTTAGAGGGCTGTAAACATTATTATAGCATGTTGTCAAGGCCATTGAGGATGTAGTGTCTACACAGAAACTCAGAATGTTTCCAAGCATCTACAGCTGCAACAACGTGCCGATCACTTTCATCCTCTCTAAAGAATGGAGCCTCTTCACGGAGAAATCGGGCCAGATTTAGAGTTGTAAGATAGAACAGTATTTTCTACTGCCATCTCTTAAACTCAGTGTCAATAAATTTTTTCGATTTTTCTTTATGATTTATTAGAACTTGAACATTGTTCTGGATAGGGACCGGAGTCGTTGTAACTATCAGATTTGGAGTACTACTTTCAGCAGCCATGATATCTGATTACAAAAATCAGAAAAACCAAAACACAAATTAATTTTCTAGTTACTCAAACCATTAAATAAATTATAACACAAAATAATTTTACTTTTCTAGTTACTAAAACCAGGAAAATAAGTTACTACACAATAATTTTCTGTAACACTATTATACAAATTAATATTCTGAAATTGTTAATGACACTAATATATTACTACTAGTTGTCAAAGAAAATAAACAGTATATTACTACTATTTATCAGACAATATACGACTACTATTTGTATTTTCAAACCAGAATATCATTTTGTAAAAAGCACAGAAAATAAATACAATGAAGGCACCAAAAAATGATCTTTCTTAAGATTGTCAAACAATCTTCATTGTATTTGAAGAATTAAAGAGAGGAGAGAGACTGTTTGATTACAAAAATCAAAACAGTATAAAAGATAAAATAAAATAAAAACAGATTTTTATTTTGTTACAAAAACAAAATCAAAATCCGATATAAATAAATAAATTGAAAATAAATTAAATACTTACCTTTTTTATTTGTTGAACAAATTTTTTGATTAAGTCCAGTGTTTAACACTGTGTCCTAGGAATGAGTAGCAGATATACCGATCTGCCCAAGCTGACCGAAACGAACCGATCCACCACATTTTGGACGGATGCGTGATAACGAACGGACAATGGTAGATTGATTTTTTCCAATCCGCCTAGTTTTGGATGAATGACAGATTTAAGGTTTCTCTGGCCGTAACTGAACCGCCAACCCGCGAGCGCCCCTAATAATTTATAAGACTTTGTATTTTCAATTTGTTTAGATATTTTGATTGTATTTTCAATTAACAAATAGTTTAAATATTTTGTTGAATATATTCTGTTGAAAAATAGTTGTTAACTTGAATATATACCCAGAAAGCCTCGCACCTCCTTTTTAGTCCTTGGTGGTGACATTTCTAGTATGGCCTTGATTTTTGGAGAATCAACCTCAATGCCCCTCTATGTAATCAAGAACCCCAGCATTTTCCCTATTGTGACACCAAAAGTGCATTTATGTGGATTCAGCCTCAACCGATATTCCCTGATCTATTGGAAGAATTTCTTCAAGGCGGTATAGTGGCCCTCTCTTTCCTTGGACTTGACAATCATGTCGTCCACGTACACTTCAACCCCTTTGTGGATCATATCATGTAAGATCGTGGTTGTAGCCCGTTGATAAATAGCCCCAGCATTTTTCGGACCAAACAACATCACCCTGTAGCAGTAGGTTCCCCACGTCGTGGTGAAGGCATTCTTCTCCCTATCCTCGGGTGCCATCAAAATCTGGTTGTACCCGAAAAATACATCCATAAAGGAGAGCAACGTATGGCCTCCAGTGAAGTCCACGAATTCATCGATGTGCGGCAAGGGAAAGTAGTCCTTCGGACATGCTTTGTTCAGATCTCTGAAATCCACACACGCCCGAATTCTGCCATCTTTCTTCGGCATCGAAACAATGTTGGCCAACCAAGTTGGATACTCAGATACTAGCAAAAACCCTGCGTCTATCTGCTTGGTGACCTTTTCCTTAATCTTCAAAGCCCAATCCGAGTGTATTCTCTGAAGTTTTTGCTTGACAGGTCAGGCCTCGAGGTCGAGAGGGATCCGATGCTGTACAATCTCAGGATCAATTCCAGGGGTCTTCCTAGGACCACGCAAAAACATCTTTGAAATCTTTTAATAAAGCGACTAAGCGCTCCCGTTCCTCCGAAGACAACATGGACCCGATCTAGACCAGACGCGTATCCTTCTCAATACCCACATTAATTGCAATGATTTCATTAACAAGGGGTTTTACAAACCTCTCCTCCTCTCGATCAATTAAATGTTTCAAAACCAGAGAAATTCCTTCTTCGTTGTTCTTATCAAAATTTTGAAAGTCATGATCAATGCAATATACAAGTGGCATAAAGAAGTACTCAGAAACAGCAGTGGCATTCACATTCAAAAGATCCAGCTCAATCAATTCCTCGGTTACAACCGACTCAAAAGAAAAGAAAAAAGACGACTTGGACAAAACTACGGCATCTAGGTTATCAAGCCTAAGAATACTGAACTCCGACTCAAAAGAATTGGAATCTGATTCCGACTCCATAGACTCTGTGGAATCAGATTCCGATTCACTACCTGATTCAGAACTGCTGGACAGAAAGCCCTCATCTAGCTGCCAAATGAGAGAGGGTACGTTGGATGCATCCAGAATACCACCGGAAAGGTCTACACCTAATTGATTTCCGACCATGGAAACGGTGAAGTCATCCCCCAAGCTCTCCGGTTTGATCTGAGGATCCGAAAGGAGACAAGTCAGTGCTGCTCCTATCTCAAGTTCATTGCTGTTGGACTCACCCTCTGTACTCTGTTCAGCCTCAGCAATTAATTCAGTCTGTTCCTCTGAGGCTTCATCCTCTTGCAGCTATAGGTCAAAGAAAATCTCAAAGCTGGGCAGACGCTGCTCTCAGAGTTTAACCATGGCTCAGGAAAGCCGCAAAATGGGAAGTCTTCCCCCTCCCGGACAAAGCGGTCGTTCAGTGTTCCCTGAATTGGCCTATGCACAAGCTCATAGTGCTTCCCACTTTGTTTAGCTTTGGCTCTTCCTGCCATTTCCATCCCTTTTCTCACCCAGTCCTCCTTGGTGGGCGTGTAACCGAGACCAAAGGTATGTGGCTTATGTGGCACTTCAGCCAGTGCAGTAACGCCCTTCCGACCGCTCCTTCCTAATCCCTTCCCAAGTATATGTTGTAGCTTGTTCATGAGGTAGACTGATTGAGCACCGATCTACAACCCTTCATTAATAGCCAAAATATCTTGCACCACCCGGGTCTCAGCCAGGGTAAATCTAGACAGGAAAACATCCCCGTCGCCATGTACGATCTCTAGTACTGGTATAGTGACCTCCGACGGAGGATGTATAGAAGAATTCCCGAAAACAGTGGCTACCCCTTTTCCAAGAGGGTACTTCAACATTTGATGCAAGATAGAAGAAACAGCTTTACTTGCTGCAGCCAAGGTCACCCAAGTAACAAATTGAAGGTAGCTGGAACATCCAGAACGTGAAACTCAATATCCTGTTGTGATGGGCTGACCTGTGTTCTGATTTGAACTGTTCCCATCACCTCTCTGCTTGTGTTGTCATAAGCCCAGATCACTTGGGCCGTAGGTACAAAGCCCGCTGGCTTCAAGCCAATAGCATAGGTTGTGCGTGACGGACAAACATTGGTCGCAGACCCAATGTCAACCAATACAACTGGTACCCACTTCTCTCTACATTCAACTGAGATGTATAAGGGTTTGTTATGCACAGAGCCCTCGGGCGGCAATTCCTTATCCGAGAAGGTCAAAGTAGGCGAAGCACTTCCTGGGAAAACGAGTCCCACTAGTTGTTCTGGAGTTGTGTCGATAGACAGTTTGGCCTTATCCATTACCAACAATACAGCTTGCCGGTGCACGCGCGAAGCCATAAGCAAACCCCAGATAGATATGTCTGCTTGGATCTTCTTTAACTGCTTCAGTATATCTTCTTCTTCCAACTGCTTATCCTTCTGTTTTTCGGCCTCCATATCCTTTCTGGATGCTTCTGGTTGGTCTAAGTATGGG
The DNA here is from genome assembly GCA_036172215.1 of Camellia granthamiana. Classification (NCBI taxonomy): domain Eukaryota; kingdom Viridiplantae; phylum Streptophyta; class Magnoliopsida; order Ericales; family Theaceae; genus Camellia; species Camellia granthamiana. The sequence goes on along the minus strand of CM069904.1, from coordinate 31,522,909 downwards.
GGCTTGAAGTACCGCCCGCTTCTAGTCATGTGATCCACTTCCTCAAAATACCAATCCTCGTCTATATGGGTAGGTCTTAGCCCCAATCCTCGTCTATGTAGGCAAGATACAGATCATCATCTTCCCACCATACTCCTTCGACAACCAACAGGCAATTGTTCGGTTCCGTTGTAATTACTTTCATATCACAGTTATCCCCTGCAGCGTGTTTGGCTTTTCCAGCTTCCTAACTATTCCCATCAATTTCCTATTCAAACCGCTTCAGTGCGGCTTCTTGCTTTTTATCAGCAGTACTAATGACGCTTATTTCTTGAGCGAAATTCTCGATATCAGTGCTCTACGGCAATTTCCCATTGTCCTCGGCCGTTCCGGCCCTTGTAGCAGTTCCTGCTTCTGGCTATTCCAACTTTGTTTGAAGTCCCTCATCCACATCAAGTTCATCACTGAGCCACCCCGAGTTGTCTGTCGACCCATTCAGATCGAACCAGTCAATCTGTATATTTCCCAAATCTTGTTCATCGTAGAACTGCAGATTGTCCAAGTCTTCTTCCAACTCTGCTAGATCATCGAGACCTTGGCTCGAGCCATCCTCCCGGACTACACTGACTCTCATTCCTATTGGCAGCTCTACACCTGGTCTGGCCTGATTAGTTGGTACAATGTAGTGACACGGGTTGTATTCCTCCTCAGCTAAATCCACAGAGCCCTCAGGCACTGGACTGGTATTCTCATTCTCTACCAAGGCTAGCCTGCCTTCATCTACCACAGTTACCACCACAGGTTCAGGTTAGAATGTGGACGCGTTCATCATGCACAAATCCATGCTCTCAGGGATGAACAACGTCAGCTTAGGTAGGTGGACGATGGTGATGTATATACTGGGGTCGTAAGGGACAGCCAGTGTATGGATGAGGTTTATTTGCTGAGGTGGAGGGACCTGGTTATGTGGTGGGAGGGGATTTATAGTGACATTAGGCTTTTGATGAGACGTTATCACCTTATTGTCAATGAGATCTTGAATCTCATGACGCAATCTGAAGCATAAGTCAGTGTCATGACCATGCTATTGATGAAAACCGCAATATTTGGCCGGGTTGTGTTTCAAAGGAAGAGGATCAGGTAGAGGGCGAGGCTCTAGTGGCTTAAGGTGCCCCTTTTTGATCAAGACCCCTAAGGCTTTAGATTAGGACATGTATAGAGGGGTGAAGACCCTTTGGCCTCGGGGTTGGTGTTTCGAGGTTTGTGAGGTTGTATCAGATGTACCGGCAATGGGGGTGGCAATTTTAGGTGTGGTGGTGACCATACCCACATCAGAAGGCCTTGCAGCTGCACTACCACTCGTAGTCGCATTGGAACTGCGTGTGAAAGCCCTCTTGGGCTGCTCTTTCTCGTGGTCTATCAGACCCTGCTTCATTGCATCCTCTATCTGTACCTCTATTTCGTGGAGGTCAACAAAAGTAGACAGAGGTAGGACTATCATCTTCTATAACAGTCTTGGTTGCAAGTTACGGACCACCATTCTGATCTGGTCCTTTTTAGTCCGCCGGACAGTCATCATAGAGGCCTTGGCTCTTCACCGGGTGACAAAATCGAAGAAGCCCTCCTTTGATTCCTAGCGAGTTGCTTTGAGATAACGAGTAGTGACCTCGATTTGAGTGTTGTAGGAGTACTACGCTATGAAGGCCTCGGCCATTTCCTCCCAGCTTCGTTTCACAGAGTCTTCAAGCTTAGCATACCAAATGGCCGCTATAGCTGACAGGGTCCGACCGAAGAGGGATAACTTTTACGGTCTAGACAGGCACATCGGCTGCAGAATGTTTCAGAATAGTCGCAAGTGGACCATGGGATCACCCGAGCCATCAAAGCGGTCTATGTGCGGCATCTTGAATCTATTTGGCAACGTCACTGCCGACTCAGTATAGCCATCCTCTATATCAGGGATCAAGTTCACACCCTGTGCCCGTTTAAAGAGCTTCTCAAGCTTGTTCACTTTCAGTGCAGTAGGGTCGACCTCGAATTCAAACGGTGCCTCTGTTTGGTATGCCGATGCTTTGGAGGTCTGGGGTGGAATCGGATCCACTGGAATGTCTGCGTTTTCCTGGACAGCTGTGGGAGCAGTAGCTCCGGGTACCGGAATGTTTGCAGGAGATAAATGGGATGCAGAGGCTGCTGCCTGTTGCGGTTGTTGTTACTGCAACCTAGTGATCAACTCAGCCTGCTGGGCTGCAGTTTTTGCTTAGCAGGTGGTGACTTTCGCTTGGCAAGCAGCATCTAGCTCCATGGCCTCAATAGTTTGCTGGAGTTGTTGAAGCATATCTTCTATGTCAGCTGGAGGATTTTGAACTGCCAGAACCGGCGAATACTTTCTGTTTGGAGTAGAAGTAGATGATTGCACCTGACTGGGCACAAACGAGGTAAATGGTGACTGCTGAATTGGCGAATTCTACCGAATCCTCCTCAGTCTAGTAACCGGTGGGAGTGACACAAACATTGGTTGTCCCCTGACTAGATCCCCAGATCTATAAATCCTTCTAACTCGGGTCTAGAGTGCTTGGGGGGTAACAGACTCATCTGAAGCAATGGTGAAAGACTACCTTGGAAAAAGAAAATAAAGCAAAAAAAAAACAAAAATCAAAAACCGCACAGCACCTCGACTCAAACAGAAACAACACATAGTTGCAATCATAAGCTGGAGAACTGTACTCAAACACTAATTTCTGTCCCAAAATTGATACCCTCAAACTGATGCCCAGACTCCAAACTAACACACACTCCTACAGAGTTTCACTCTAAAAGCACGTATCAAGCAAGTGAGAGCCAAAACATCCCTATGATGGGGTAAGGTTACCCTGTCTTAATTTCGTCAGGAGCTAGGGGTTCACTACGCAAGCAAGCAGTTTTAAAAAATTCCTGCATTCGAGTGAGCAACATGTCCTAGTTTGGAGCAGTCTCTACGGCTTCCGACATGCAACTAGGTCGATTGGTCAAAAAGGGTACCACAGCAAGACTACCTAATATACCTCTCACACCTAACACCAAGAAGTGAAAGGAGGATCAAATGGTACAACGATAGTCTAAATCCAAGGGTTGTGTTCCCATCATGGCAGAGCCCGCAACCGATCAGCCTTTTGGCAAGCTTTTCCAGGCAAGCCTCCGGCAAACTGTTTGGGAATAGCAGATGACAAACACTATGACTTAGGCACACCGATGCAAATGCAAATGCAAATGCAAATGCAAAAAAACACATAAGTGTAGATAAAATAATATATCATGAGTTCGAGTCAAGTTCTCTAAGTCCCCAGCAGAGTCGCCAGAAACTGTGGACTCGCCTTTTTCTCGCACCCTGCCTTTCAAAAAGGTTTGAAAAGAAGGCCTCACAGTTGGGACTCCCACGGTTCTAAATCTAGTCTCACAAGTGCAATGTAAAACTGATAATCACCAAAGAGTCCAATCCGACAAACCTTTTTGGAAAATCGATTTTAAATCAAATAATGCCAAAATTAGACTGTTTTGCTAGATACAGAGTCGCCACCTAAATATTTTGTTTTGGGAAAATTTAGGAAACCCTGACTCGTGCCGAAGGCCACGTGTCTGTCATCACCAAAATTGCCTCGGCTCGGGAACTTGGGTACGAGAGGGAAGGTCATAAATTGAGCACCCCCGCTCGCCCGATTAGAGGATCAGCATCTACTAATCATAATATGTTCTTTTATAAATATTATGTGTTCTTATTCCGGTTATTAAACTAGCTTTACTATGTGACGCACACATGCAAGTATACACTAGTCCCAAGACTTGGAACAATTCAACTCATATTTGTTTTCGAAAATGATTTGAATTTGCCACCTAAAGTGGGCTTAAAAATGCGGATTTGCCACCAAACATAGTGGGCTTCAAAACAGGATTTTGCCACAACAAAGTGGGCATAATACTCACATTTGTTGAATCGTTCCAATTCAAACAATCAAGCCTTCATCAACAGGCATTCATGCAGCTTAGCATTTAAGCACGTAGCCTCATAGCAAGCATGCGAATCATGGCAACATGGCAATCACACTCATGCAAGTATGCTAAAGCATAAAACTCACCGAGTACTCAAAGCCGAAACAAAAACTAGTTAGAAAAATGCATGGTCCTAACTATACAAGATGCCTAATGCAACACATGCAATAATGCAACTAAATAGGCTCAGTTACTTAATCATAGTATTTGCAACACTTTGATAGCATGCTTTGAAACACGTATTAAAAGAAGTATTGAAATTGCAATGCAGTTGAATGATGCACTGAGCCTTGGTGCGTGCAAGACAAATGAATGGATGCAAACATGCAAGCATAAGGTGTGCTAATTGAAAATGTCCCTAATCTAACCATCAAAAGTGATTAAATAAAAGGGAGAAAGACGTGGGGTTGGAAGACATGCACACACACGTGCACACTTATTACAATATTACACCCTCGCAAAGGAGGGTTCGAATGAATAAGCTAAGCTACACTAAGCTAAGCTAACTATTACAATAATTGAAACGAATTAACTAACTTATTCTAAGCTAATTAAATATTACAAATCGAAGTAATTAGCTAAATACTAAGCTAATTAAGTACGAAGCAATTAAACTAATTAATTAGCTACCGCTAATTAACTAAGCAAAGCAATTAAATGGCCTAGGGAAGCGAGGGACGCATGCTCGGTTTCTCCTCTAAAAAAGCCACCGCCTTGCCGTTGAACGCCTCTGTTTGCACATTTTTGAACACCAAAGAAACTACCAACTTTCAGAATACCTTTGCTTCCCTTTTCCATCACACTGAGTAATTTTCTTCATTGATGGCCGGTCGACTACTGCTGGTGGCCAGTCGGCCACTCCTGTCCAGAGCTTCCTTTTGCTGCAACAGAGAGTAAACAGAAGCAAAGCAATGTATTCTCAAGGAGTGTTTGTACTGTTACGCTCCTTATCATCACACAAGTTCAAAGAAGTGTAACTCTCGGCTCTCAAACCATCAACCAAGCATTTTCCATGCATGATGGCTAAGGAATCAAGCTTGTACAAGCTTAATGAGTGCAAAACAAGACTAAAAAAGACCACCACCCTATTATGCATGATCAAGGGTGATGATGACCAAAGAAAGTGGCACATTTCATCACTTTCGAGTATGAAATGTCCCATTTTCCTTGTGTTCGAATTAACGTCTGATTCAAACACATGCAATGCAACATGAAAGATGCTTATCTTGCCTCTTTTACTTGTTCATTTTATTTACTCATTTTACATTACCGATTCGTTCTTTAATCGATTAAGTCCATTAATGAGTGTCCTCTAATGTGAAAGAAATGTCAACTAAGGGGTAGTTCAAGGCATGAGGGAAGCTTCATGCCATTGGTAATGAACCCTCAAAGGAGGATTAAACCATTAAGCATGAGCCTCAACCTCAAGCTTAAACAACCCTAAGGTTGAAACAACCCTCAAACAAATGAAAAAGTGAAGCAAAGAAGGAGGTTGCAAAGATGTTAAGTGCTGGAATTCGGCATGAAAAAGCATTAAAACATGCAACCAAGGCACACAAATGATGCTCAAAGCCTAGAAACACTAAGTTAGTGAAGGAAATTACACCACAACTATACAAAACAAAGCTCAAATGACCCAAAAAGCCCAAAACAGAGGTAAAGCATGTCAAAATAGAGGAAAAAACATGCTGGACTAAAGCTAAGTTAAGCTAGAAAAACATGTTAACATGTGAGGCTGACTAGGCATGCAAGTAAGACACAAGGATGGGAGGCTAGCCCCTCTAATTTTGGACTTCAAAAGAAGGTTTTTGTCACTAAAAAACCTCTGAATTTCAATGGTCAGAAGGCCCAAAAAATTTGATTTGAATGTGATGAAAAATGGTGCAAAAGTCTAAACAATTAAGCAACAAAAAGCGTGGATTACCCCTTAACACAAGATAGCCTCAAACCATCATTTTAAGCCTCACAAATAGAGTTTTTTATAGTTGAAAACCAGCCCCAAAAAAATACAAAAGGATGGCAAAACAAGTATTCAAAGCAAGTATACTAGGCAAGTAAACTACCTCTTGAAGCTCAAGCACAAATTAAGCAACAATCTAAGCTTAAACCTTCTTCTAGAGCACAAACAAGACTCCAAGAGACCTTAGCTCCAAGGTGGCCAAGTTTGATTAAGGGTTGATGTGCAAAAGTGTAGAGAAACTAGACTTTAAGGCACAAAATAATAAGAGAGAGAGAGAGAAAGAGAGAGAATTCTAGAGAGAGATAGATTTTTGGTCTAAAAATGTCTAACCCTCCAAAATGGGGGAGGAACCCCCTATATATAGAAAATCAAGTCTTGAGCTTGAATACATCCTATATACATGTGTATGAAGATGCAGCTTAGTGAGCAACAGCTGGCACAGCTGGCAAACAAATATCTGAAAAAATGGACCAATGGTCGTCGACCACCACTGGTGGCCAATAAGCACAAGCCATGGCCGATAGATCCCAGGGCTGGCCGACAAGTCACCCTCTCTTCCAGACTAGAGGCAACTAACTCTTGGTCCAAAAACATGCACAAAATAGATAAGGTTTAGAGGCTCAAAGATGAGGTGTTCCGCCAAGGACTTCGAGCGCTCAAAACGAACACAAACAAGCATAATCATCGAGTGCACAAATGATGATGTCCAAGTCTTGAGAATGGTCAAAAATGGGATATCTACAAGAGGACAGCAGATGTTGCCACCACCACCACCACCTAACCAATCTCAGAGTCAGTCTTAGAGTAGGGGACAGGGGCCTACTTGCTATTAGTGCAGTCAGTCAGGGCACTTGAAGAGAGCTTGCCTGTAGTTGGCAGGCGCATCTGGCGCATCAAGATCGAGGCAGACTCAGAGCCACTAGCAGGCTCACTCAATCCAGACTTCGCGAGCTAATTAGGGAGCCGCTTTGGTTAAGTCAGTGCAGTAGGCCTATGCTCCGAGGGATGAGCAGGTTGATCAAAGGCCACAGGGGCGCGTGTATGTTGTTACCGTGCCAGAGCAGTTGCCGGGATCCTCAGTGATGAGAGGTATTTTTGTTGTGTGTAACTCTTTGGCTAGCGTATTGATAGACACGGGTGTGTCTTATTCATTCATATCTGCTACATACGCATCTGTGTTGGGGTTAGAGGTGGCACGGTTAGCGTCTCCACTCAGAGTTGAGTCACCGGTTGGGGGTACAGCTGACTTAGATCGGGGGTGTCATAGTTGTGAGATAGAAGTTGTTAGGTGTCGACTCCTATTTTCTTTTGTCTTGCTAGACATGTCGACTTTTAATGTCATTCTAGGCATAGATTGGTTGTCTTCGTATTGAGCAGTAATTGATTGTTTTCGTCAGAGGGTCACGGTGTGCACCTCGAGTGGTGATTGTTTTTATTTTCTGGGAGACAGGGTTGATCGAGTCTTATCGCTAGTATTTGACTCTCGTAGTAGAAACGAGCTTAGCAGTCTTCTTACTACTCTCTTGGATAGTGAGAGTGACAGGACTCGAGTTGAGTTGCCAAGGGTAGTTTGTGAATACCCGGACATATTTTCCGAGGATCTTACTAGTTGGCCACCCCACCGGGAGATCAAGTTCACCATTGACTTAATGCTTGGAACGGCACCAATTTCCATGGCGTCGTATAGATTTGCACCCGCGGAGTTGTATGAGTTGAAGATTCAATTTCAAGAACTTTTAGACAAGGGTTTCATTCGCCTTAGCACATCGCCTTGGGGAGCGCTGGCCCTCTTTGCGAAGAAGAATGATGGATCGTTGCGGTTGTGTATCGACTACTGCAAGTTGAACTAGATTACCATCAAGAACAAGTATCCTTTACACAAAATAGATAACTTGTTTGATCAACTTAGAGGGTCTTGTTGCTTTTCGAAGATAGATTTGAGATCGAGGTACCACCAGTTGAGAGTCCGGGAGGAGGACATCCAGAAAATGACTTTTTGTGCGCGTTATGGCCATTATGAGTTCCTTATAATGCCTTTTGGGTTGACTAATGCACCGACTTCCTTTATGGACTTGATGAACCGAATTTTTAGGGAATACTTGGATCATTTTGTGGTCGTGTTTGTGGACGACATCCTAATTTATTCGACTTCCAAGGAGGAACACGAGGCTCACTTGAGGGTAGTGCTTGATTTGCTTAAGAAGCATCAATTGTATGCCAAATTTGAGAAGTGCGAGTTTTGGCTCACCGAGGTGAAGTTTTTGGGCCATATAGTGTCAAGAGATGGAGTAACTGTAGATTCTTCAAAGATAGACTCTGTACAAGATTGGGAGCAACCTAAAAATGTTTTTGAAATCCAAAGTTTCTCGGGATTGGCGGGGTACTATTGACGTTTTGTGAGGGTCTTCTCTAGACTAGCCACGCCTTTGACTAGATTGACTAGAAAGGGGGTTAAGTTTGTATGGAGTGAGGCTTGTGAAAAGTCTTTCCAAGAGCTTAAAACTAGATTGACTACGACACCGGTGTTGATAATTTCGGAAAGAGGTTTGGGCTATACCGTCTATTGTGATGCATCTCGGGATGGGCTTGGTTGTGTTTTGATGCAAGAGGGAAAGGTTGTACCTTACGATTCACGGCAATTGAAAACTCATGAGAAGAATTACCCTACTCACAACTTGGAGTTAGCTGCAGTAGTGTTTGCCTTGAAAATTTGGAGGCATTATTTGTATGGCGAGAAGTTTGAGGTTTTCTCCGATCATAAGAGTCTAAAATATTTGTTTTCCCAAAAAGACTTGAATTTACGTCAACGAAGGTGGATGGAGTTTTTGGAGGATTATGACTTCGAGCTATACTATCATCCGAGGAAGGCCAATGTAGTGGCCGACGCCTTAAGTCAGAAATCTGTGAGTAGTTTGGCAAGTGTGGCCATTCGGAAGTGGGTTATACTAGGTGATATCAACAATTTTGAATTACACTTGGGTGAGTCCGGAGAGGGTGCAACTTTGTTTACTTTGAGTGTTCAACCGACTTTGATTAGTAAAGTTATAGAGGCACAATAAGAAGACCGTGAAGTAGAGTCAATCCGTAGTAGAATCTCTAATAGGAAGGAAGAGAAGGGTTTGAACATCCATTCGGATCAGAGTATACGTTACCTAGACCGTTTGTTTGTACCTGAATCTTGTAGAGAGGAAGTGCTTCCAGAGTTCCATCACTCACGCCTTGTGGTCCATCCAGGAGGCACCAAAATGTATCGTGACCTTAGCCACTAGTTTTGGTGGAGGGGTATGGAGTGGGATGTTGCATCCTTCGTGTCAAAGTGTCTTACTTGTTAGCAAGTGAAGGTTGAGCATTAAAGACCAGCAGGTTTGTTACAACCCTTACCGATAACCAAGTGGAAATAGGAGCATGTTACCATGGAATTTGTAGTTAGGCTTCCTAGAACACAGCGGGCAATGATGCCATTTGTGTCACACCCCAAACCCGCCCCTAAAAGTTTGGGCATGATCATTTCAGAAACAGACATAAAATCTTACATGTATAATTTATGGGGCCTGAACGGAAGCATTTAACACAAATCAACATCCATTGAGCTAATACTAACATGCCAGGATCAAACACGACATATCAGGTAATTGTCGCATAACAACACACATGTAGTTAAATATATATATACAAGTATACAGACCCATCCCCGAGCCTGAGGATGCAGCAAGACTAAGTTAAGAGAAGTTAGACAAAAGATGAGTGCACCAAGCCAAAACTCTGTAAGAACTCTACAAAAATGAATGAACTTTGTCTAAAGGTTTGGTGGTGTGTAATGGCAAAAGACAAGTGATCTAGGTGGGACTAGGACTGACCTCCAGACCGAGTACCTACAGAATAGACATAACACAGAGTGAGCGAAGCTCGGTGAATAACAATACTTAACAAAGCATTGAATAAACTTGAATTATAACATATATAGGTGCAGAGAGCATATGATTAATCTTATTCGGTAAATATTTTCAGAACGGCCTCAGGCCTAGATTTTATTCAGAACGGCTTCAAGCCCAGAGATATACAGAACGACCCTAGGCCTAACAGATTTCACAGATTGGCCATAGGCCTAACAGATTATATAGATTGGCCACAGGCCTAACAGATTATACAAATGGGCCATAGGCCCAGATATCATCAGAGCAGACTAGTCCAGAGTTGTACAAATGTACACAGATTTTCCATTCATTTGTAAATGTTAACGTAATTAATATTGCAAATAGTAGAGCGTTAATAATAATAATTATTAATGATAAGTAAATGTACAACTACAGTACTATTACTCACAGTGCTGTGGCGGAGCGATGGTTCCTCCCGGGGTGTGTCCTACACACATAGATAATTCACACATTATTTCCTTTTTCTTTTAAATCATTTTCTGAGTCATTACGCTTCGAATGAATTTACAACCATTCTCAGATTATCAAAAAATTATTTTAATAATATCAGAGGATCAAGCACGCAAAACAAAGCAGGCGAATTTTTCCGGTGTGGGCCGCACGTGCGGCAATCCCCTCCGCACGTGCGGTACTCCTTCCCCGCATGAGCGGCAGAAAGCAGAATACAATTCCCATTTTTTTCCTCTTTTCCGCACGTGCGGCCGTGGCCCTGTTTTGGCAGTCCGAAATTCAAATAAAGCCCAACTTAGAAAACACATAGCAAGGTTCCAAAATAGATAAATTTAACACAAGAATAAGGCTCAAAATCACATAAAAATTAATCATAAATCAACTTAGGTCCTTAATCACTTTGAATTCATAATCATAATCAATCACAATCCAATTCTTTCCAAAGTTCTAATTATTTTTGGGTTCACCTATACACATACATATATATATATAGCCATCTAATCATATAATCCAAACACATAGATAAGTATCCACATGAAATTAACAAGGAAGCAAGGTGTAATTTCTTCATATAACTCAAATTAGTTTCCAAAACAACCATATGGCAAGCATAACTTTCCAATTAGACAATCATCACATACAAAACTTTAACATAACCCCTAGCTCTCCCTATTGAGAGGGCATACTCACTCAAACCCAAGAAAGAGCTTAATTTAAGGTGGAGTTTACATACCTTGGTTTAATCTCTACCAACCCTCACAATTTTGTCCCAATTCCCTTCCTTGTTGAACTCTCCCTTATTCTTCTTCTCTTATCCTCTCCCAGGAGATATTTATGAAATGAATTTCCCAAGTCAAGTGTTTAAAGAGCATGGATATTTATATATATAAGGTGAATAAGACGAAAATCAATCAGTTTAATCATTCCTAATCAAAATTTCATAGAAAGTCATTTTAAGACCTAAAAGTCATGCTGACTTCAAATATAAAATCAATTTCAGATTATTAAGCTTCTAAGACCTTCAATTTCTGTTCTAATCATCTCAATTGTAACAGATTTTTCTCCTATTAGATAGATATGACTCCATATTCATAAGATTCACTTAATTAAACTTAATTTCACATGAAATTTCACAAGAAGCATATAAATGCACAGAATAGGGGACTGAAAGTATACCAGAAAACATGTACGAGGGTTGGGTATTACAATTTGGGTGGTTGTTGATAGGTTGACTAAGTTTACGCACTTCATTCCAATACGTACCAAAGACTCAGTTGAGCACTTGGCAGAGTTATACATTAGGGAGATAGTTCGACTTCATGGGGTTCTAGTAACCATTGTGTTGGATAGGGATCCTCGTTTTACCATCCAGTTATGGCAGAGTCTTCAAGAGGCATTGGGAACTAAGTTGACTTTTAGCACCGTTTATCACTCTCAAACCGATAGGCAGTCGCAGCGTACCATTCAGATTTTGGAGGACATGCTTAAAGCTTGTGTCCTTGATTTCAAGGGGTCTTGGAAGAGACATTTGCCGTTGATCGAATTCGCCTACAACAATAGTTACCAAGCTAGTATCGAGATGGCACCGTTTGAGGCCTTGTATGGCCGACCTTATAGATCGCCAGTTTGTTGGGCCAAGGTGGGAGATGCACCGTTGTTGGGTCCGAAAATTGTTAAGGAGACAACCGAGAAAGTTGCTCTCATTCAGAAAAGATTAGCTACAGCCAAAAGCCGACAGAAAAGTTATGCCAATAAGAGGAGACGACCTTTATCTTTCAAAGTGGGTGACCATGTTTTCCTTAAGATCTCACCTAGGCGGGGTTTGATGAGGCTTGGTAAGAGTGGAAAGTTGTCTCCGAGGTTTATTAGGCCTTTCGAGATATTGGAGAGAATTGGGGAAGTGGCATACAGGTTAGCTTTACCGCCACAACTTTCAGGGGTTCACAATGTGTTTCATGTGTCTATGCTTAGGAAGTACGAACCCAACCCTTCTTATGTGCTAGATTGGGTTGATTTGGAAGTAGATGAGGATGCCTCTTACAAAGAGCAACCAGTTCAGATACTAGATACCCGAAAGCAAGTGTTACGGCATAAAACTATACCGTTAGTGAAGGTGTTGTAGAGGCACCATGGGGTTGAAGAGGCAACTTAGGAACGGGAAACAGAGGTTTGCTCCAAGTATCCTGGTTTACTTGAGACTGCTTAGTTGTTTTGATTTGTAATGTTCCCTAGTGTTGAAGGGAAAAAGTTGTTAAACTTGTTGATCACATGTTGTTGAATGTATTGTTAATCTAAGTATGAGATTGTGAGGGACGAAATTTTTGACAAAAATGTTTCATTTTGAATGCCTAGTATAAGCAATTGTTGTTTTGATGAAATGATAATGATGAGAATGGTAAATGTTTGTTGAACATAGATGTTACGACTTGATAATGTTGTCAGAATGGTCATAATTGTTAGAGCCCTTTAGTTTGGTCGGTTTGTTTAAATTCCGGGGACAAAATTTCCTATGGTGAGGAGGTTGTGATGACCAGTTTCGTTATACATCCCTTCCCTTTTGTTTTCATTGGGATTATGGTGTCCGGATGTCTTTTTTCAAATTCCTATCCTTGTTTATTCCAGGTTTGTTTTTCTTTTGTTTCGGAGGGTGCACAGCTGAGTCCGGAGTGTCCGGGAGCAAACCAGAAAAAAATCTGGGCTACTGGGCCAGGGCCGCACGTATGGGGCCTTGGGCCATGCGTGCAGGGGATGAGGCCACACGTGTGAGGTAGGGCGAGCTGTGGAAGGTTGTACACTGCATAAAAGGCAGGTGCGGAGTGAAGTATGGGAAGGGACCACAGCACATACGGGGGTGAAGGCCGCACGTGCGGGAGGGGGCACCGCACGTGCTGAATTCTAGGCAGTCTGAGAACTCTGTTTTTTCTTTCTTTTGGGGCTAAATGTATCTTATTTTTTCTACATCTCTCTCTCTCTAAAAACACTTTTGCTCCTCCTTCTCTCTAAAAACCCTCATCAAACACTAAAATTTTTTGATTTCTTACAATCCGTTGGGTCTAGATTCATCATCTCTCACAAATCTTAGAGATCAAAGCTAGAACTTCACATTGTGTGGTGGAAACCGAAAATCCCTCATCTTTGGCTCTAGGGTTTCATCTCTTTTCTTCATCAAATCTTGAGGTAGGGATTCCTTTGAGTTATATATATGTTTTGCAATGATGATGTGTTATAAGGGTTTTCTTGAAGCTATTACATTGCTTTTGATTTTATGATTCAAAATGTAGAGATTTTTCAAAAGTGGGTTTAAATCTCAACCTTTTTGTTAATCCTTGAGGGTTTCACTTTCATTAACTTAAGAAAGATAATTTTGGTGGGGTTCACCAAGGAAATGGGGAGATGTTTGGTTTTAATGAAGAACCCTATAAATTGGGGGTTTTGGAAAATATGGAAAAAGTCTATGGATTTCTTTCTTTTCTTGTGTTAAAAGAATGAATGAGTGTAGATTTCATAATATGGTTTACAAAATGGCAATCTTCTTGATATATGAGAGTTGAGAATTTATTTTCAAACTATTGTTAAATGCATGAACATGTATAGTTGTGAGATGACAAGTGGTTGTGTACCATGGATTATAAGAATGGTGAATCTTGGAAATTGATGTTCGAAACATTACATATAGTCTTGAAGAGACTACATTGTTAAGAATTGTGCATGAGGAGAAAATATTACTATGTGTTGATAGCTTTGGTTGTGTACATGGTTATTTGTGAAATAACATTAGCGGGAGGGCAATGGAGAAATGTTATAAGGTGTTAATTATTGCATTACATACCCATCCAATTTATTATTATTATGCACTTTGAATTGAGTTTGGAAATGCTTACATTGAGAAAGAACGTTTTGAATGACAACCATTGAAATGTTGTGGGGTAAATACATTGGTAAGTCCGGATAGGAGGTGTAGATGAAATTGATAAGTTGGCCTGAGTGTCCGGGGTGAAAGACCGAAAACACACGCAGAAGAGGTACCACTTCCCTTCCGGTTAGCAAGAGGTAAAGTAGGGCTTTTGGTAGTGCTAGTTGAGCCTACTTGTAGACACCAATCTAGGGATTATCTGAGCCATATTTACCGCCCCCATTGAAGAGAATTATGAATTTCAGAATTATTAAGATTTCATAATGTTGTTGAAAATGATGATATTTTGAAAGAGCATGTATATGGAATACTCTTGACTTGGCGTTGCATGACATTTGCATTGATTATTTGAAACCTTGCATAACTATATATACTTTGTTAAGGATTCTCTACTGGGATTTATGCTCACCCCTATGGGATTTTGGTGTAGAAAAGACGTAGTGATCCCGCCAAGTTGAGGGCGTGGATATGTTGTGAAGAGTAATAACTCTGTTTTGTTACGATTTAATTGCTAGCCAAGGGCTATTCATGTATGGGTCCAAGAGGCCATTATTTTATTTTTGTGTAACCGGGTTTAAGCCTTGGAAATTGTAAGCCCATGAGGGCATTTTATTATTTTTCGGAATATGATGCTCTACATGCTATAGATTCATGTATTTCTATATCATTGAATGTGTAATTTGCATGTAGAACTTTTGTATAAATCTTGTTGATTGATGGTGTAATGATTGGAGTATTGTTATTATTATTTAGTGGACGTGGGTTGATGTATTAGATTTATGTTGGACTATTTCGGGGCATTACAAAATAAGTCATTTGTTATGTGATTATAAATTTAAAGAGATGAAATGTAATTTTTAAAATTATAAAATATAATCCGTGTTTTAATTAAATTTCAAAAATGTATTTATAAATTACCCTCTTTATTTTATGAGGTTGGATGTGCTAAACGCGTTCAGATCCTCACCAGCCTTCTCTCCGGGTGATGGCCCAAATTGGGCCACATCACCTCCACTGAAAATCTGAGGCTAAGATTAGCTTAAAAAAAAAAAAAACAAAAAAAACAATCAATCTCAAGAGCTCTATTTTGGTCTAAACAAAACTTGGTTTTGGCGTCTTTGAAGTTCCTCCATTGCTTCCTTAATCTCTAGCTTTGAGGTAGGGACTTTCTACACTCTTCTATGAACTTTAACTTAGTTATTTGTTTATGTGTAAAGAATATTGGAACTTTGGATGATTTTGAACAAACCTAGGGTTTTGGTTTAAAATTTAAAAAAAAAAAAAAAATGAGGGGGGGTTTTCAAATGTATGTGTTAAAAATGGTTATGGCAGTACATGTGAGGTTGTATTATGATAAATTTGTTAATTTTGATACCCAGGGTGGATTTTGAAAAAAATAGAGTTTGCCCTAAAATGTCTTAAATAATTATTTTGTATAAATAAATGAGATTGGTATTGGGAATATGAAATTGGATGAATGTTTATGTAAATGGTGGAGTTAGGTATGTGTTACCTCTCACCTATGGAAATTTGGATAATTTATCTGTCTTGGAGATTGTATATCTGTTTTGGGCTATCAATGGAGGATAGCTATGATTGTTGTAGAAATTGCATGAGGATTAGGTGAATTGAAACTAATCTCTTATCAGTTGTCATTGAATATGACTATGTTTTTGATACATTGTAAATGTATGATGTTTGGGAGAAGAAATGGGATATACTCCATGTTTGGAAAAAGAAAGGGAATGGACTCTATTGAATTAAGTTGGTCTGTATATCCAAGGTGAAAGTCTTAAAAACCACGCGTATATATGGGTGCTGATTCCCGCAGACGAAATATCCATAAAATGGCAAAATGGAAGTATTTGTATAAGGGTTGTGTTGGTTAGAAATCCACTGAGTTATACCCTCAACTTGGTTGTCTGAATGAAATGGTGAATGGCTTATGAATTGAGATTAAATGAATTGAAATATAAAGCTCGACATAGCATGGTTTTGTGAAAAGTTATAAATGATTCTGTCATGGGCATTGGTTATACTTATCATACTTATATCTTTGTTAAGATTCATACATTGTTTTAGATTATTTCTACTGAGATTTGGCTCACACTATTTGGGAAAAACCATTTTCAGGTATCGGTGATATGCCTCCACCAAGGCAGTAGCTTGGAGGGATTTAGAGCACAAGCTTCTCTTTTGTTATATTTATTTTGTATAGCCAAGGGCTTTAGTTGTGTTGAGCTAGACTTATTTTGTTGTAACCAAGCAAAGACTTGGAAAGATGTAAGCCTATATGGCATTTATTTAGTTAAACTCTTTTGTACTATTAACTCTCATGAAGTAAAAGAACATTATATTCTTATTCATATTGTTGTTTACATATGGTCTTGGATAGATTTATGGCTTTTATTTTGGTGCGTTACAACATGGTATTAGAGCGTACCGGGTTTGAATACTTTGGGTACATGGGAAGTGGTTATTGCCACAATGGGTTTGTCTCGCTTGATAGAGACTTTAGTATGTACGATGTGCTTACATGATAACATGCTTATGTGGTTATATGGGTATGGGATTTAGTTTCTAGGATGTTGATTGAGTCTACGGGTTTATAGAAATCTTATTAGAAGAGCACTTGGTTACTGCTATTTCTAATTGGAACTCTGGCAACACCGTGGGACAGTCATTATCTGGAAATGAAATTCGTATGTGTTTATGTGACAACGTGCTTATGTGGAGTGAATTACTGTTGTCCACTGCATTAGGACCCGAGTGAGTTAGCTTCGGTACATTTATAAATGTGTTAATCTCTTGTGTTACCTTCATTAGGATGCCAAGACGTAGATGTGGACGCGGTGGTAAGCGTGGTAGGCCTAGGAGGCATGAGGTGCCTTTATTGGCTGATATTTCAACGCAAGAAGAAATGGTTGGTCAGGCCAATGTAGCCGAACCAGTGGGTCAGCAGGCAATGGACGCCTTAGCCTGCAAAATGGCCGGAGAATTACGGGAGTCTATGGACATTCTTAGAGCTGAGAATCAAGTTATAGCTTGCTTTTCGTGCTCTTTTTGGATACGACTAGCCTTATAGTTCGGACTCCCGTGGTTCTGAATCTGATTTCACAAGTACAATATGAAACAATGAAAACTCAAAAGAGTCCAAATCCAGCAATTCTTTTTGAAAAATCGATGTTTAAATCAAATGCCAAAAATGGACTGCTTTGCCAGATTACAGAGTCGCCACCTAAATATTTTTGAAAAATTTAGGAAACCTGAGACTCGTGCCAAAGGCCACTAATCCGTCATCACCAAAGTTGTCTCAGCTCGGGAAATTAGGTACAAGAGGGGAAGGTCATGAATTGAGCACCCCACTCGCCCGATCAAAGATCGGCCTCTATTAATCATAATGTGATTTTTATTTACATTATATGCTCTTGTTCCGATTATTAGCTATTTTTTTACTATGTGACGCACACAAGTATAGACTAATTTGCAAAAGTTAGAACACTTGATTTTGTGTTTGTTTGAAAATTGTTTTGAATATGTACTACTTAACAAAGTGATCTCATATGCACATTTACTCAAATTATTCTAATTCAAGCAATTAGCCTTCATCCACAGACATTCAAGTAGATATATCAATTAAGCACTTAGCCTCATGGTATTCATGCTTATCATGGCAACAATCACACGCATGCAATATGATAAAACACAAAAATGTTCACCTCGTACTCCAAGGCAAGCCAAAAGAAACAAAAGAGTTAGAAAACAAGCATGCCCCCTACGGATGCAACATGACTAATGCAACACATGCAATATGCTATTTTAAATAGGCTCGGCTATTAACATGGCATGTGAATCAATTTGAAAGCATGCGGTTTAAACATGTACTCAACGAAGTAATAAACAGCAATACTTGTTAGAATGATGAACCAGGCCTCGATGCATGCAAGACAAGTGGATGCAAACATGGGAAATGCTAAAAAAAACATGATGTTCTATTCTATCCATCATCAGTGGATAAATAAAATGAAGAAAGACGTGGGGTTGGAAGACATACACATTATTGCATACTTTGCCCTCGTGTAGGAGGGTCCGAATAAGTGTCTGAATAAGTGTCTGAGTGTCCAAATAAACTAACTTTTACAAAGCCAAGTGAATGAATAAATAACTAACTAGCTAATCTATAATTAACTAACTAGCTAATTTATTACAACAAATTAATTAACCATCTAACAAAACATTGCTACAACAATATTAATTACGACAATCAATAATTAATTACAACAATAATAATTAATAATTAATCATCAAACAATGATGCACAATGCTCGCATGCGCGACGTCCAAAAACGGCTCTGTCTGCCCAGACCACTCTATTTCACCTTCAGCCACTGCCCTCTACTTCTGCAAAACACACAGCCTTACCAAACATTGATGGCCAGTCGTGCCACAATGAGGCCCAGCTGGGCCCAAATACGGCCGGTCGTGCCTTAATTTTATGCGAAACCCTATTTTTGTGCTCTGAAGTGAAAACAGTATAGACAGAGTTATTATGAACTCTATTTGTACCTTCTACTCTTCTCTTTCATGGTACGCCTTAAGAAAAGAACGAAATCATTTCCAAAACCATCAATGAGCAAATTGATTGCTTGATGAGTTCGGGCATGATTTTGGACAAAAATTAATAAATGTAATGAATCAATAACCACCCCTCCCTCCTATCATAGAGTACGCTCAAAGAGGGAAGTAGACATGCTCCAAGATCCATCAAAACATCATGAATTGCAATGTGATGACTCTTGAATTGATATGACTCGGCATAACGTCCGACTAAACCCAACTATTCTAGTTCCTTTTATTTATGTTGGTTTCATTGATTTTAGGCATATTTTATTAGTCCTTGTCATTCTTTAATCAATTTGTCCAAAGTGATGATTAAGTTCACTAAATGAGAGGAGAAATCAAACGAGAAGTGCTTTGAAGCATGAAAGAGAGACCATGCCGTTGACGATAAACCTCCATAGAGATTAAGCCATTGAGCATAGTTCTCTTTCTCATGCTTTGAATGACTATCAATCGGTTAAAATAACTCACAAACAAAAGAAAAGAAGAAAAGAGGGAGGTTGCGGAAATGGTTATGCTTGATTGATTATTTAAAATGAAACTCTTCGTATGAAAACAAAGTAAATAAAGCTATCAAACTCAAATGACTCGGTGTCTAAGGCCTAAACAACCAAAGCCATAAGGACTTACAACACAACAAGTATGATGTTCAAAGCATAAACTATTTAAATGAAGTAAACAACCCATAAAAGCCCCAAAAATGTAAAAAAAAAAAAAAAAAAAAAAAAAAAAAAAAAAAAACAGTATCTAAAAGTAAGAGAAAGCAAGTAAAAAGAGTAGAGAAAAAGCTATGGAACAAAGCGTAAGGAGGGGTGGCTAGCCCTCCACTTTTTGCAACCTTAAATCACATGTTTCAGCCCCAAAATAATCCAAGAACAACCCCAAAACAGCCTAAAAATAGTGGCTAAAAGTATGTTTAAAGAGCACAAAAAAATAGACAAAAGTAAGAGATATAAAGCTAGTAAGCAAAATCAATGAGAGGTGGCTAACCCCTCAATTTTTGAGACTTTTAAACCATGTTTTTCAGCCTTTGAAAACTCTGAAAATTAGTGTAAAAACCAAAGAAAAGAGTGCAAAAACAAAGGGTATGAGCTATGGGATAAGGTGCAAGAAAGGGTGTTAAGCCTCTCTACCTTTGGTAGCTCTTCAACCCCGAGTTCCAACACTTGGAATGGATCCAAAACAGTAAGAAAACACAAGAAAAAGATAGAAAAAGATTGAAATGAAAGCAAGGAAAAAGGTGACAAGCTTATACCTCTTGAAGAGAGCAAGCTTTTGTTGTTGATCAAACTTGATTCCAAACACCCTCAAGTTTATGAAATATGGTTTGAAACTCTAGCAAAAAGCTTCAAGAACAATTTGTAATGTTGTATATATTGTATATGTATAGCTAAAGAAGGTTTTAAGGTCAAGAAAGCTTTTGTAAGGAAGTTATGTCTAAGCTTCTACAAATATCTCCTAAAACAATTCTCTAAACTTTAGGTTCTAAAAATATGCCTTGAATTCTCTACAAGAAAGCTTCAAATCCAAGCTTTAATGGTGTATGGAAAGTGAAAGTTGATTTGAAGAACAAAAGAAGCTTGAAGGTTCAAGAGCTCTCATCAATGCTTAAGCCTTTTGGAAAGTTTTTCTAACCTTAAAATCTGAAGTGGGAAGTCCTATTTATAGAATTTGAGCCAAAATAGTCAAAAATATCGTCAAACAAAGATATTTGTTCAATTCTCGCCAGCTGTCTATTTGGCGCCATTGAGACCCGGCCAGGCCCCAAAACCCACAACCGGGCCCAAAAATGCACAGTCGGGCCTAAAAACCAATTCTGGAAAAGCTTTCATTGAGGCCCAACAAATTCTAAATGGACCCGGCCGGGTCTAAAAATCTGTATTTCGGGCCCAACTTCGAACGGGCATATCTCTCTCATCCGAACTCGGTTTTAGGTCATTCTTGAGTCTAAATTGAAACCCCGGAAGTGTAATTTCCAATGGTGGTGGCCTCATATTTAGTGAAGGATGCTCACTCTTTCTCAACGGTTTGATGCTCAACTTCTTCCTCAACTAGTTTTCTTCCCTCCCCCCATATTTTCTTCAACTCCAAACCTACAAATAAGATGTTTTAAAGATCTTTTCAAAAAGTTCACCTCTCCTTCATATATCTCCAATTTGTCCTTACTCACTTTATCGAAAAGTGTAATATTTTAAACAAAATGTGAGCCTCGGAACATCGTAGAAACATTTGGAAAAATATTTTGAAAAAGAGAGTTTTAAGGTCTAAAATAGTTTGGCCAAAATGGTGTATAAGGTTGGGATTAGAGTTTGAATCCAAATTTCTTCACTCAAAATTCAAAAGATTGCACAGTGTAACTTTCATCATCAGGTGTTCGGAACAAAGCGCCCAAGTCTTAAGAGCCGTCAAAAATGGAGTGTCTACACAAGACTAGGCCCAAGTAGCTGAGGCAGGGCCGTTTTTCTTAAAACGGGAGTTTTTTCAATCAAATCCGGATAAGTTTTTGGGTAATCCTAAGGAGCCACTGAAGGTAGATGAGCGGCCAGAACAAATAGTGAAGATGTTCGAGATGCTTGCCATAGAGAATGACCAGTTAAAAGTGACCTTGGGATCCTTCCAACTGAAAGGAGATGCGGGTCAATGGTGGAAGTTTGCGCATGGGCACATTTTGTTAACGTCTTCCAGGATAAGTTCTTGCCTCCCACAGTTCAGGAGAAGTTAAGAGATCAGTTCTCCAATCTTGTTCAGTTGAACACTCTGGTGGCCAAGTTTGAGGCCACATTTACTAGCTCGTCAAGGTTTACACCGGAACTTGTGGCGATTGAGGAGCGTCATTGTTTAGAGTTCGAGAAAAGATTAAGGACCGAGCTCATGTTTTAAGTGGCCGGGTCAATGATTAGAGACTAGGTAGTGGCTCATCTGGAGACCGTAATACAGATGGAGAAGGAGAGGATGAGGGACTCCAAGAGGAGTCACGATATTCAGGGGGACAGTAAAAGGCATAAAGGTTCTAACCCACAGCAGTGAAAGGCAGGGGGAGCTCAGTCGAGGTCCACTTTTCCAGTAACGAGTTTGGGTTCTAGGAGAGGTGGTCAGGGAGATGTCACTTGTTTCAAGTGTGGTCAGTTAGGCCACAAGTCTCTAGCTTGCCCACAGAGAGGAGGAAGGCAACGGTCTGCATTGTCTTCAGCTCATTCTCAGAGCCAAAGTCAGGAGAAAGGCCAGCCGCTCACTTGTTATTAGTGTGGGCAGGCGGGACACATGAATAGGTTCTTTCCTCAGTTGAATGGCACACCTGGTGTGTCTGGTTCAATGTAGACACAGAGCTAGCAATCCGCCCAGTCAGCACAGGCCTCGAGAGCCAACCAGAGAGCCTCTTCGACTCAGTCAATGCATCAGGCTTATGTTCCGAGAGGTGAGCAAGTTGAGCAGAGACCTACAGGGCATGTGTATGTTGTTACCGCGCCAAATCTTATACTAGCTCCTTCAGTAGTGAGAGGTACCTTCTTGTTTTGCAATTCAGTTGCTAATGTGTTGATTGATACGAATGCATCCCATTCATTTATCTCATCTGCATTTGCATCGGCTTTGGGGTTAGAGTTGGCTCGATTAGCATCTCCTATCTGTGTAGAGTCACCTATTAGTAGTGAGATTGTTTTAAAGCAAGGGTGTCGGGGTTGTGACATAGAGGTTGACGGTTGCCGACTGCCTTTTGTATTTGTGTTGATTGGCATGTCTAGTTTTGATGTTATTTTGGGTATGGACTAGTTGTCATCATATTGGGCAGCCATAGATTGCTATCATCAAAGGGTTACTGTATTTACCTCGAGCGATGATTGCTTTTATTTCTTGGGGGACTAGGTTGATAGAGTCTTATCACCGGTGTATGATCAGTGTGGGCGGAGTAAACTTAGTTGCCTTCTTGCCAACTTCTTGAGTAGGGAATGTGATGAAGTCCGAGTTGAGTTGCCGAGGGTGGTTTGTGAATACCCAGACGTTTTTCCCGAGGATCTTACTAGTTTACCACCTCATCGGGAGATCGAGTTCTCTATTGATTTAGTGCTTGGCATGGCATCGATTTTTATGGCACCGTATAGATTTACACCAGCCAAGTTGAATGAGTTGAAGACTCAACTCTAAGAATTGTTAGATAAGGATTTTATCTGCCCTAGTACTTCACCTTGGGGAGCACCGACTCTTTTTGCCAAAAAGAAAGATGGCACTTTACGATTGTGTATCGATTACCAGAAGTTAAACCGGGAAATTGTGAAAAATAAGTACCCAATGCCTCGTATAGATGATTTGTTTAATCAGTTGAAGGGGTGGAAGTGTGAATTCAAGTTGAGGGAAGTTAAGTTCTTAGGCCATGTGGTTTCTGGAAAAGGAATAACTGTAGATTCATCCAAGATAGAAGCAGGGCAGGATTGGGAATCACCTAAGAATGCTTTTGAGATCCGTAGTTTCTTGAGGTTAGCCGGGTACTATCGTAGATTTGTGAAAGATTTCTCTAAGCTAGCTTCACCATTGGCTAAAGGAAAAGGATAAAATTTGTGTAGAATGAGACCTGTGAGAAGTCTTTACAAGAGCTTAAGGTTAGACTTGCCACTGCTCCAATATTGATTATTTTGGAGAGAGATTTGGGTTATTCGATGTATTATAATGCCTTACGGGAAGGTTTGGGTTGTGTTTTGATGCAAGAGAGGAAGGTAGTAGCCTGTGGCTCGCGGCAATTGAAAACACATGAGAGAAACTACCTTACTCATGACCTAAAGTTAGCGGCGGTGATCTTTGTCTTAAAGATTTGGAGGCATTATCTGTATGGTGAGAAGTTTGAAGTGTTTTCTGATCACAAGAGTCTGAAAAATCTATTTACACAGAAAGACTTGAATCTGAGATAGAGAAAGTGGATGGAGTTCATAAAGGATTATGACTTCGAGTTACATTATCATCCGAAGAAGGCCAATGTTGTGGCCGATGTATTGAGTAGGAAATCTATTAGCAGTGTAGCTTATATTGCCATCCGGGAATGGAAAATGTTGGGTGCTATCGGTGAGTTTGGCTGGCATCTCGGTGAGTTCGTTGAGTTGGAAGCCTCGTTGTCAATAGTTGCACAACCTACACTTGTGAATCGAGTGATAGAAGCATAAAAAGATGACCTTGAGGTAGAATCCCTTTGGAAGAAGATCTCCAGTGGAAAGGTAGAGAGAGGCTTGAACGTGTACTCCAACTCGAGTGTTAGATACCTTGACCATCTTTTCATGCCGGAGTCTTACTGAGAGAAAGTACTCCAAGAGTTTCACCATTCACGTCTTGTAGTGCTTCCGGCAGGCACAAAGATGTATCACAACCTTAACCGCCAATTTTGGTGTAAGGGAATAAAGAAAGATGTGGATGTGTTTGTATCGAGGTGCCTTACTTGTCAACAAGTGAAGGCCGAGCATCAGAGGCAAGCAAGTTTGTTGCAACCCTTACCTATAGCCGATTGGAAGTGGGAGCATGTCACGATGGATTTTGTTGTGGGCCTTCAAAAGACTCAACGGGGTAGTGATGCCAGTTGGGTGGTAGTTAACCGATTGACCAAGTCGTCACACTTCAAACCTATACACGTGAGTGACTCGGTAGATCATCTTGCTGACCTCTATATTAGGGACATAGTGAGGTTGCACGGGGTCCCTGTGACAATTGTCTCGGATAGAGATCCGCCTTTCATGGCTTGGTTGTGGCAGAGCTTACAGATTACCTTGGGTACTAGATTGACTTTTAACACCGCATATCATCTTCAAACTGTCGGGTAGTCCAAACGTACTATTCAAATCCTCAAGGATATGCTTCGGGGTTATGTTCTTGACTTTAAGGGGTCGTAGAATAGACATTTTCCCTTAGTGGAGTTTGCCTATAACAATAACTTCCAATCGACTATTGGCATGGCACCGTTTGAGGCCTTGTATGGTCGACCGTGTAGATCCCCTGTGTGTTGGGTTGAAGTGGGTGGTGCACCTATGTTGGGCCCAAAATTAGTCCGGGAAACAACGGAGAAAGTTGCACTTATCCGTAAAAGGTTGGTTACGGCCCAAAGTCGATAGAAAAGTTATGCCGACCGTAGGAGGATACCTTTGTCTTTTAAGGTGAGAGACCATGTCTTCTTGAAGATATCACCTAGGAGAGAGGTTTGATGAGGTTTGGAAAGAGTGGGAAATTGTCCTCTCAATTCATTGGGCCTTTTGAGATCCTTGAGCGGATTGGAGAAGTAGCTTATCGTTTAGCTTTGCTGCCACAACTTTCCGGGGTTCGTGATGTGTTTCATATTAGCATGCTTCAGAAGTATGAGTTGGATCCATCACACATGTTAGATTGGACCGACTTATAGGTAGATGAGGATGTCTCGTATGAGGAGAGATTGGTGAGAGTCTTGAATACTCGGGACCAAGTCTTGTGAGGCAAGACAATTCCCTTGGTTAAAGTATTGTGGAAATATCATGTGGGAACGTGAGTTGGAAGTCCTTGAGAAGTATTCGGACTTATTTGTTGATGTTTAAGCATGTATTGAAATTTTGATTATGTTAATGAAATATGAAAACGTTGTATATGTTTTGAGAATATAGAAACATTGTATATATTGTATGTGTTTTGGAAACACGGATTTAATGTAAACATTGTATATGCTTTGGAAAAATGTGAATTGTGATTTTAATGTTAGAACTTGTGTATTGAGTTGATGAGAATGGGTGACCAGAGAATGGGTCATGGTGACAGAATTGATTAGTTATCTTTATTGTGATCGGTTTAAACTTAGTTTTTAAAACTTGATTTGAAATTTCTGGGACGAAATTCCTTAAGGGGAGAGATTATAGCGATTCCTTTTTTAACCCAACCCTTTTGTACCTTGAACTCGGATTTCCTGGTTTCGTAGTGATGTTCATGTCTTATTCCCCTCATACTTCCTTAAGTTTGGCTTTTGGGATTGTAATGGTTGCGTTCGGAACAAGTTGGTTGCTTGGTTTTCAGACTTTTGTTGCCCAGAATTTTACTCATCCGCTCGAGCTGAACTTCTTGCACTCGAGCAGGCTTTGTGAACTCTCAGTACTTTGGCAGGTCTGCAAAACTACTGAGAGAGTGTATTCTAGGCTCAAGTGATCTCAACTTGAGCGGTCTTTATTACGCTTGAGCATTGGTCTATTGTCTGCAAAACTACTGGGAGTGTGTATTCTGCGCTTAAGTGAGACTTCTTGCACTCGAGCGAAACAACTTATTGTGTTTGACGCTCGAGTGTCACTTCTTGTGCTCGAGCGGACTATGCGTATATCAGTTCGCATAATCACCTTTCTACATCACTTTGTCACATCTTTTTCTCTCAAAACCCTAGATCTAGAGCCTCTCTCTCTAAAACTCACTCTCTCTCTCTACATTTTCACCAAGATCCGTTGGTTTCTCTACCCTAGTGTCCTTGGAAAAAAGGTAGAGTGTCTCAAGAGCTCTATTTTGGTTCGAACAAAACTTGGTTTCGGCGTCTTTGAAATTCCTACACTGCTTCCTTGATCTCTAGCTTCGAGATAAGGACTTTCTACACTCTTCTATGAGCTTTAACTTAATTATTTGTTGATGTGTAAAGAATATTGAAACTTTGGATGATTTTGAACAAACCTAGGGTTTTGGTTTAAAATCAAAAGGGGTTTTCAAATGTATGTGTTAAAAATGGTTATGGAAGTAGATGTGAGGTTGTGTTATGATAAATTTTTTGATTTTGATACCCATGGTGGATTTTGAAAAAAAAAAAAAAAGGAGTTTGTCCTAAAATGTGTCAAATAGTTATTGTGGTGATGTGGTTTGGAAATACTCTTCTGATCCTAGGGAATGCTCGTGATCCTCTTCTGGTCACCTGAAAAGGAATAAACACCCCGGTCGGGGGTGCCGGAATTAGCACTCCGACGGACAAGTCAGTATATAAACTCGAGGATGCTTGTATTCTAAGTTAAGCACAGCAATTCTCACATACCTCTTTCTGGCTGATGTTTCTCCTATTTATATCTTTTCTTCTTTGGGCCTCGGGATTAGTTCCATCTCCCACCTCGTATTCTGCACATTTTATAATTGACCGATCTTCACTCGGCCCCTTGCTTAGTCGGTTATTTGGCTGAACAAGGTTGGATTTGAGCTTTCGAGCCAATTGCCGAGTACTTCGAATCTTGACTCTCCCAGATTCGACTATCTGGAATCTCTACGACTCCCAATAATCGGCCCCCACAATTGCCCCCCAAGCACTCCACTATCGACAGTTGGCTGGAGTGTTTGGCTTTGAACTCGAAGAGTCAGAGCCAAAATTCGGCGACTGACCGTTTTCCAACGCAAATGTCTGTACACACGTTTCTCGGTTATCATTTCAACTTCCCGCCTCTTCGTACACTTCTATTTATTGTGATTTAAAATTTCAACGTCTTTTCAAATGCATACACGCTTTTAGACACCCGTCGTTGGACTGCCTTCCATATTACCTCTGCAACTTCCTACTCTGCTCTATCTCCTTCGCCTCTTGTAAGTTCTTTCCTTCTCTTCTTTGTTTTTTTGGCTTATCATAATCCTTTTGGCTGAGGGGAATGGCGAATCATTTAAAAGATCTCCTTTCACCGCATCGAATTTCTGGCTTCCGACGCCATTTTTCCATTCCTGATGACGTCCATTTGTCATTCGTGGCAGACGGCACCCTCGATATAGAGAGGGTTGATGAAACCACGATCGTTTTCCCTCTTCCATCAATCGCAGAGGGTGGGGTCTGTTTCCCTCTTCACCCACTCCTTAGGGCCGTGCTTTGCCATTGGGGGTTAATCCCTTCCCAACCCAACGTCAACTTCTTTAAGATCGTGATGGGAATTATCACACTAAACCGCCGCCTTAGGCTTAACCTTGGTATTCCCGCTATTCGGCATTGCTACGCCTTGGCCAAGTCTTCTGGTCGGCATAGGCATTATTTCCTTAGGGCCAAAGACACCGACCATCAACTAGTGACTATGCTTTCCAGCTCTGGGAAGCGAGTCGATGATGTTATGGTCGTCATCTGAGGAAACTGGGAATTCGGCGAAGGCGAGGATCGCCTTGATCGTATTCCTAGATGGAGGGCCGAACCAAGTGGCCGAGTATCTGCTTTTATTTGTTTACTGGTTATATTTATAAAGCTTTATTTTCGGGACCTCACAGTTTTGCTTTTGCAGGAAACGATTTGAAGAAAGTGTTGACCTTGACCGACGACGTCGTCCTTTCAGAAATCAAGATTGTGCTCAAGTATTTCGGCCGACGGAGTCTTCAGAAGCAGGGTAGGGGGGGGCCCACGTTCTGCTCCGCTACGAGTCGACTTATACGACCTTTTCGGCGACGGAAAACATCCCAATTCCGAAGGGTGAGGAGTTTCTTACCGCCCTTATCTTGACTGATTTCAGAAATTTGAGGCAAGTTGGTTGCGAGGGATCAGATTCGGAGCGACCGGAAGTAGCTGAGTCCGCCGAATCAGACCAATCCGAAACTGAGGTTGACGAGGCTTTGAAGTTAGCATTTGAAGAGGCCGGCATCAATTCGACTGATCCTCCGTCCATTTCGGGTCGAAAGGACCGTCTGCTTGACGATATTTTTCACGGTTTGGAAGACCTTCCCGGCGTGTTCCCAGAAGATATGGCCGGGTTGAGCCTCACTAAACTTGCCAAGAAGGCGAACGCGAAAAGGCTGGCCGCACGGCGAAGGGCGAAGGAGATTCGGGCTGCCGAATCTCAGTCCCAGTCCTCCTTGCCTGTTATTGAGGGGACAGCAAAGAATGGAAGTACCGAGGTGGAACCTTTTGTGCAGGCAAGTGTACAAGCTGAGCAAAGGGTGGAGAAGCGCCCTGCCGATGTCAATGCCGGCTCAGAAGAAGACGGTGCCGACAAACGACCTCGTTTGGAGGAGTCGGATGTGATTGTGCCTTTTGTTATTCAGCCCAAGATAAAAAAATACGCCGATCTCCTGCGATGCTTCGGTAATCAAAGATCCAGCGGTTGCACTCAACTTGGCGATGTCCATTTTACTGCCTGCTGACAAGGCGGCTTTTCAGGCAGAGCCTGATCTGGTTGCAATTGGGTTGGCCACGCAATCGGCTCTTTTGGTATATATCTGGACTTTGTTTTTTCTCTTTATGCAAATATTATTTTGTTCTTAACTTCCTGTTTTGTAGGCCGTCAGAAGGATAGCCGACATGGGCCGTCGCTATCACGATGCCGTCAAGCTAATTGGCCGTTTACAAGCGGAGGTTAAGGGCCAAAGGAGTAGGGCGCAGACGGAGGGTGCCCGTGCCGAGGCCGAGACGGAGAGAGCCCGCAATGCCGAAGAATTGAAATCAGTCGCCGAGAAGAGGGCGGAAGCGAACGACGATGCACTTAAGTTGGCCTGGGAGGCGATCTCTAAATTGGAAGCTGGGTTGGAAGAGATGAAGGCAGCGAAGGAAACAGCCGACCTGAAGGCTTCTAGCGTATTTGATGCTGGGAAAAAATCTACTTTTGATGAATATGTAGACGAAGTTCCCAAATTTGAGAATCGGAGATTTAAACACGGCTGGCTCAAAGCCCTTACTGCTGCTAATGTGACATTGGCTATGCCAATTCCATATGAGCAAGTGGATGTTGAGCCGCTGGAGTCTGACTCCGAGGGCTAGCTTGGGCGGCTCTTGTTTTTGTTTTAGAATTTGCCTGTAATTTTCAGCTTTTTACAGCCTTTTGTTTAGTAATTTTCATATGTAAAATGGTTACAATTTGTGTCGAATTTACTTAATGAAAATTCACTTTGTGCTTTGTTGTTACCAATGAATGGAATTGTTTGGTTACTATTTTGGATGAAATGTTTTGTATACTTGCCGACTAGATAATTAGGCCGTTTTAACAAGGCGAAAATTAGTGCATGAAGTGGCTGTGGCACATATCAATCGGCATGGGGCCAAGATGCTCGGCCGGTTAGATTAATAAATCTGCCCTTGCCCCAGCCAGTACATGGACTTCAAGGCGTTCTCCCATAATTGCCGTTTAGATAATTAGGCCGTTTTAACAAGGCAAAAATTAGTGCATGAAGTGACTGTGGCACATATCAAACGGCATGGGGCCAAGATGCTCGGCTGGTTAGATTAATAAATCTGTCCTTACCCCAGCCAGTACATGGACTTCAAGGCATTTTCCCATAATTGCTGTTTACATAATTAGGCCGTTTTAACAAGGCAAAAATTAGTGCATGAAGTGGCTGTGGCACATATCAATGGGCATAGGGCCAAGATGCTCGGCCGGTTAGATTAATAAATCTGCCCTTGCCCCAGCCAGTACATGGACTTCAAGGCATTCTCCCATAATTGTCGTTTAGATAATTAGGCCGTTTTATAACAAGCCAAAAAAGTGTGTCCGTCGTTTAGAGTACGAAAAGCGTTAATGAAATTGTCTTGGGTTCGCTACCTACCTACGAATAAATGGGGTGAGTTCGCGCCAGTGGGTCCACTTATTTTTATTCAGACTCGATTTAAACTAGCTTGGGTCGAGGGCGAATGTCGAACAGACTGTTCTTCAACAGCAGAAGGGAGGGACGAACGCTGGCTAAGCTAGATACTGCGATGAATCGCAGCAGCGAGCCTGCGCGTACGGGGGAAAGGACGTCCAAGGAAAGCGAAAAACGTCAACCTGCAAGCCGTCGAAGCAGATCACCACGAAGAGAGAAGTATCAACGGGGAAGCGCCCCGCGACCACGACCGAGGAATGAGTCAGACGCGACGCCACGACCATTGAGTTTTGCGGTGTTTGTGGGGAATAAACCGATGACTGAGGCAGATTCCATCGTCAAGGATCCGGGTGTAGCGGTCGAGTTTGCTCAACAGATCTTTCCACCAGAAGTCCAACAATCGATGGTTGGACGACGAGATTTGGAAGTGTTTTGAGAAGGGATTCACGGGGCGCTGAAGGAGCTGTACACGGCCTACGAAGTCGGCATGCGTCTGCGCGCCGCGCGACAAGAGATGGAGAAAATGGACGAATGGGTCCGTAGTTTGGAGGCTCGTGCGAAGAAAGCCGAGGACGAGCTTAGGGAGCTTAGGAAGGCTAAAGTTGCCGATCCACATGCGGCGGGTCAATCGAACCCGATTGTGGACGAGAGGGTGACCCAACAGCTATTGAGTCATGCCATCGCCGACCGAGATACGGCAAGCATGTTTGCCGTAGCAAATGCGAGGGCCAAGGGTTACGAGCAGGGCTTTCATGCTGGTCGGAAGGTTGGGGTCGACAAAACGAAAGAGACACTCGCTGAGGAGGTCTGCCGATGCGAGAATCGGGGATTTAAGCACGGTTGGATCACGGCTCTTCAGGCCGCGGAGGCTCTCCAAGCGAAGGGTGTCGATTCCAAATTATGTGACCTGGATCATCGTGATCATTTGCCCTTTTCCACCCTTTTCCACCTTTGAAGTTGAAAAGAGTGACGATGAGGGCGGCGCCGAATAAAAATATTCGTTGTTATATGCAAACGCGGATTGCATCTAGAATTATGTGATTATTGATTGGTTGAATAAATAAAAGAAAAGAATTTTATTTTCAATGTTTTGTTATAATTTTTGTTCGACACACACGGGCTTGCATATGTTTCATTATATAAATGTTTGAATAAACGTATCTCAGACGAGTAAAGGGACGTTGATCGGCCTGATTTAATCGAAATTGTGTTAAGCACGGCCCTACGGCTTAATCGGCCCAAAGACGTCATTTGCCGATGGGGCTCCGAATCCGAAGACTTTATTTGGCCAATCGTGATGTCCACGAAGGGCGCTCCGAATCCGGAGGCTTTAATCGGTCCAAAGACGTCATTCGCCGATGGGGCTCCGAATCCGAAGACTTTATTTGGCCAATCGTGATTGTGGATGCGCCCCCGCGTGAGGGCCCCACCACAGTTCGGACTCGATTCGTGTCACGGTTCTAAATCTGAACCAAAGAGTCCGAATCCGGCAAATCGTTTTGCGAAAACAGATTTTTGAAAGAAATGCCAAACATGGACTGCTTTGCCAGATATAGAGTCGCCACCTAAATATTTTTTAATGGGGGAATTTAGGAAACCCTGACTCGATGCCAAAGGCTACGTGTCCGTCATCACCAAAGTTGCCTCGGCTCGGGAACTTGGGTACGATTGGGGAAGGTCAGCTATGAGCACCCCCTCCCGCCCGATCTGAAGATCGGCCTCTACTAACCATGATATCCGATTTTGAAAACGTTATGTGTTCTTATTCCAGTTAATTAGCTAGAATTACTATGTGATGCGCACAACACAAAAGTATAGACTAGATCGCCTAATTTGGAATGAAGCATTGCATATCCGTTTGTTTGGAAAACACTTTGGAATTTGCTACTCGCAAGTAGGCTAAAACACGGATTTCAATGAGTTGTTCCAACTCAAACAATCCAACTTTCACCGACAGGCATTCAGAAAGTTTATATCACATAAACACCTAGCCACATGGTAAGCATGCTGTCATGTTAACATCCACACTCATGCGAGATGCTAAAGCATAAAATACTCACAATGTACTCCGAGCTGAAACAAGAACGTGTTAGTAATCATGCATGATCCAAGTCCATGTTTAAATGCCTAATGTAACGCATACAGAATGTCACTAGAATAGGCTCGGCTATCCTAAAGATGGCATGTGAAAATGCGCAAGTAGCATGTATTCAATTTAGATTTGAAATGCTTATGCATTTAGCATGATGCGCCAAGCCCGGTGCATGCAATACTAATGAATGATGCACGCATGCACAGCATAAGGTATGCTAAATTAAACATGTCCTAATACCAACCATCAAAGCAGGTAAGTAAAAGAGAGAAAAAAGTGGGGGTTGAAAGACATGCACACACGCACCCACACTTATTACAAATTTGCCCTCGCTCGGAGGGACCGAAAGAATAATGCAATTAATTAACCTACAAGCTAATTAATTATTACAGACCACCTAATTAATTGACAAATCAATTGAATATAATTAAGCAGTAAATAGCAACCTCGGGAAGAGGGTCCAATGCATGCGCGCTTGGTTCCGCTCGGAAGTCACTGCCATGCATAAGATGCCTCTGCTTTGGCTGTTATCCTCCTCTAAAGACTGCACAAGTCCCACGGTTGCTTCTCTGAATGCTGTGGAACACCACCGGCTGGGGGGATTGGCCACCGGCCAAGGGAAATGGTCATCGGCCACAAATTAAGCCATCGGCCACTGATAAACGGCCGGTCGGCACTGAAGATGGCCGGCCGGCCAAATCTCCCTGCAGAAACTGATTTGACAGCAGTAGGGGACAATACTTGGCATGGCAGTGTATTCCAAGGAATGTATGCACCAACCACACTCCTTATCATATTTATGACTCAAAGGAGGATGGGCCTCGATTCTCGGGCCACCAATCACGCATTTCCATGCATGATGGCCCAAAGAATCAAGTGTGCATTTTGATATGGAATGCAACGCACATAATCAAACAATGGGGCTTAACCTCTATCACAAGCAATTCAAGAGGCCAAGCATGCATGCTAATGCAATGTAACTTAGGCATAGAAGCTAAGTATGCAACATGGAAATGCAAAGAAGCGTACAAAGCATACAATGGTCATGCAAGATATGCAAGGCATAAGACAATGCAACCAACAAGTATGCAAGGCACAATGTGGGTATTCAAGCATGCAAGCAAACATGTGACTTCATTCAATCATGCAACTTCAATCATGCAACAACACGCAAATATGCAACAACATACAAGGTGAGCATGCAACAACATGCAAAGGGGTGGACTTAAACTAACATGGATAGCTCGCAAGCATGCCAAAATCAGTGGCCAATGCCAAGGAAATGAAGGCTAATGTGCATACAAACATGCATGCAAATAGGCCAACACTTGAACATGAAACAAGTAACTTTTAAGCACACTTAAAAGAGACTAAACATGGACAATTAGCATGCAATGTAAGCTTTGAAAATCATGTTAAAGATGATGCCAAGTTAAGCAAACAAGACAAGCATAGCATAGATGGCATCTAAATGATCCACACATGGAGGCATGCACAAATGCTTAAACATGGAGCATACAACACAACCTTTTAAAGCATCAAAGGAGTGATAAAATGCAAGCATGTAAACATATTACAAGGACTGAAATGATATGGTAAGTGGTTCCAAACCACTGAAATGATGCAAGTAAAGCATGCTATACACTCACACACCTAGGCTAATATGCCAAAATGCAAGGTGGCTATACTAAGCATATGATGGTCGACCAAAACAACCAAAAATAGAGCTTAAGCATGCTAGAACAAACACAAAAGCTTCACAAAGCTTGGCCAAAATCATGCTAAAATAAGGGGCAAAACCTAAAGCATGTTAAGGCCTAATCATGGCATTACAATGCATGTATGCTAAGCAAGCATGGTGTACCAAAACTAATTGAAAACAGAGCTATATTATGACATAATAAGCACAAAAATCAGTTAAGGCATGGCCAACATGAACCTAAACAATATGCTCACATATGAGGCAAAAATGGTCCTTTTCAAGGACAACAAGGAGAGGGGGTGGCCCTCTCCTTCTTGGGACCTCAAGGCACCATCCTCACCTCTGAAATCCCTCAAGATTTCAGTGGTGAGGAGGCCCAAGCACAATGGTCCCAGAACTCAACCAAAATGGCATAAAACAAGGGCCAAACAAGCCTTAAGAGGGGTCAAACAACCCCAAAGCTTGAAACACCCTTAAGCACCTATTTAGAGCAAGCAAAAACAGAACTTTTCTATGTTATATGTTAAGCTCAAAAACAGTTGTAAGGTAGGCAAAAATACAATGCAAAAATGGGGTAAAAAAGGACAAAAGTCTTACCCTTGTAGACCCCTTCAAGGATGGAGTTTCAGCTGCTTTCCTTAGCTCAAAACCAGCTCAAATCCTCTGAAAATAGCTCCTTAGTACCTCAGTAGCTCAAGGAAGGTGTAACTCTAGGTGTTTGTGTGCAAAAATAAGACTAAAACACCTTAAGGCAAAAAAGAGAGGGAGATAGAGATAGAAATAGATACAACTATGCTAACCCTAAAAACCAGAGCTCTCCTCTCTATTTTTGCTAACCCTAAAATAAAAGAGAAGAGGCTCCCTTTTATAGAGCTCAATCTTGTAAGCTTACAAGACAAGCCAAACAAGAGGGAGATCCCTCCATACACGTGTATGGAGGGGAGCCAAGTGCATGCCAGCTGCACAAAAATATCTGCAAAAGCAGATGCACAGTAGTCGGCTGGCCAAAAGTGCAATTGACCAAAAAAATATAGCCGGCCGGCCAACTATAGTGCCGGCCGGCCAAACATTTGGCCGATGGAAACAAAACACAGCCGATGGCCTCAAGCCATGGCCGGTGCAGTGTGGGGATGGCCCACAAGCCATTCCCTATCCCTCCAAGGCAAAGCACAAGTGTTTGGTGCAAAACCAGACACGAAACAGTCGAGTCGAGAGATCCTGAGGCAAGGCGCGTAGCCGAGACCTCCGGGAACTCAAGATGAACACAAACATGGATGATCACCGAGTGTTCAAGTGGTGATGTCCAAGTCTTGAGGACGGTCAAAAATGGGGTGTCTACAGTTGCCCCTCTTTGACAGAACTCGGAAGTCATAACAATGACGGGAGTGAATGTCAAAGTCCAGAGACGACCCATTTTTGACAAGGCCGAAGACTTAGACAAACTTGCAAGACAATAAAGATATGCGCCCGAAGGCAAGGGCAAAATGCAAGACAATGCACAAAGTCGGGCATAACTTATGATCATGCAAAGAAAGCTGTAATGAAGCATAACATGCAACAGTTTTAAGCAAGCGTACACCAAACTACACTACAATGCAGAAAGGATGTAAGAGAATTATGCAATTCTCAAAACGTCTCACTCGGAGGATACAATACCTGTCCGGCTCGTCTGGTTGCACCAGCCTCAAATGAACCGTACATACAATATTGTGCCTGAAAAAGAAAGCAACTTAACAGGTACAATATTGTTAGCGACATGCAAAACATGCAAAATGAATGCAAAATGATATGCAATATATACAAAACTATGTATAATAATGCAAAAGGAAATGCAATGCAATTGAAACAATGCAAACGATATGCAATGAAATTGAATCATGATCCAAATCATGAGCGGTTCAAAACCACACAAATGTCAAATAGATTAATGGGAGTAACAAGTCTGTCTACCATAGAAAAGGTGCCGCAACCCTCAAAGCGCGTACACATGCAGAACTATGAGTGATGTAGACGGACACAAGAACAGGTATTGGGTGGAATGACATAAGTGGGGAAACAACCTGCTAACGAAAGGACAATGATCCTAATGCTGGATGCAAAAATTACACTACAATGCAATATATACAGTGGATATGGCATGTAGCCAAACCAAATCTTGCCTAGGAAAGGCATGGACACATACAAATCACGTCTAACATAGAAAAGGTGCCGCAATCCTCAAACCAAGTTCATCAAGGAATAGGCACGTACACATGCAGAACTGTGTTTTAACATGAAAAGTATGAGCACATACCAAACCAAGCTCAACAAGGAGAGGTGCAAGCCAAAGATGGAGGTGATGATGCAGTGGATGCATGCAAGCTACAATGCGATATTTACAATATGCAATGGAATGGATATTTACAGCGGAAATGCATGACATATGCACTATATTACGATGAAATGCATGACATATGCATTATATACAATGATGCATGACATATGCACTATCTACAATGAAATGTATGACATATGCACCATTTATTGAATGCATGACATATGCACTATTTATTGAATGCATGACATATGCACTATCTACAATGAAATGCATGACATATGCAGTATCTAATGAATGCATGACATATGTAGTATCTAATGAATGCATGACATATGCACCATCTACAATGAAATGCATAACATATGCAGTATCTAATGAATGCATGACATATGCAGTATTTATCATTATTATTTTTTTATTTTTTGAAATGCATGTTGCATGGAGTGCGCGACAACACAAGTCGCTTGAAATGCATGAAAATGCATGTACTGTGCACACCAATGCACCGAAGGTCTTGCACCTTCCAAGGATTTAAGGTCTCCTAGACCGTATGCATTTAAGGACGGTGTGATGCGCAAATAACGCGATGGAATACATGCAAAATGCAATAAGATGCGCAAGACAGCGCGATGCGTTAGACAACGCGAGTGCACAAGACAGTGCGATGCGCAAGATAGTGCGATGGAATGCATGCAAAATGCAATGAGATGCGCAAGACAGCGCGATGCGTTAGACAACGCAAGTGCACAAGACAGTGCGATTAATCTGAAATGCACATGGGGCAACTTTCGAGTTTTGTAAAAGACAAAAGGATACAGAAAGGATATACCTTGCACGAATTCGAGTGCCACGCACAGAAGACACGGTCCGAGGTTAAAACGGAGGCCGGTTGAGCTTCGGAAATGCCTTTTCTTACACTATCTTGAGCAATGAAGGCCCCAAACTACAGATCTGACCCAAACAAGGTTGTAGGAGGATCACCGGCCAGAAGGGGAAGTCACCGGCCATCCACCGGCCATAAAAACACATCACCGGCCAAACATTTGGCCGGCCGGCCAAAAATGTAGCCGACCGGCCAAAAATGCCTGAATCGGGGCAGTTTTGTCCTTTTGGCTTGGGTCTTTTAAAATAGGGTTTCAAACCCTATTTTCTTCACTTCCCCTGGCCGAAAACTCATTCTCTCTCTCTCTAAAGCATTTTCCTTCTCTCATTCTCCCATTTTCTTGCGTTTTAGCCCCCGTTTCATCGTTCAATTCGCGATCTCCTTCGCGTTTCAAACATTTTGAGCCGAACATTTCTTTGTTTCGGTGTTTCCTTTGCTATCTCCACTTTTTGGGGTTTGTTCCCCTCGTGTTCCTCTTGATTTCTACACATTTTCCACTTCCCGGCTTTTCTGACCATTTTCCACCCTCTCGGGGGTTGACTTTTTGTTGACTTTTCGCATTCTAGCCTGGTTTCCACTTTCCCGGCCATTTTTGCACGACTTTCGACATGGTGGACGACATCCCACAGGGCGGGACTCCCCTGGAGCATGAGATGGATCCCG
Organism: Camellia granthamiana; assembly: GCA_036172215.1. Lineage (NCBI taxonomy): Eukaryota > Viridiplantae > Streptophyta > Magnoliopsida > Ericales > Theaceae > Camellia > Camellia granthamiana. The sequence goes on along the minus strand of CM069904.1, from coordinate 31,484,882 downwards.
GGGTTGAGCTCCTCCCCTTGAGTGTTCGCCCATTTGACCCGGCGACCTACCGACCGGCTATTCACGTTCTGCCCCCTGACGGACTCCGTCAGTTCAGGAGCTTTGAGAGGGGTGTGCCACCCGAGCTATTATTACGTGAGCCAGAGTCACATCTGTCGCACGGCGCCTCCGAGGTACATTCTTTCCCGGTTTTATTTTCCGCAATGTAGAACGCTTAACTGCCATAGTTGATTCTGTTCTTAACTGCTTAGCTCAAATACACTTATGCACTGTACACTGTAGTTGGCACACTTGCAACTGATATCTGTTTAAATCTGAACACGCGCACACACACTGCACTTGCTCTGAACCACTCAAACATACTGACACATCACTCACTGTAGTTCACTACGAGTACACCGGCAACCGATATCTGTTTGAACTTGAAAATGTGCACACACGCTATATCTATACTGAACCATGCAAACACACTGACACATCGCATGTTGTAGTTTACTGTACGCACACCGGCACCCGGTAGATGTTTTGGGAATTTGAACACGCGCACACACTGCGTATCATTACCAACTCTAAATACTTTTCAAAACTGTATGTTTTATCTTGCTTCGCAATTGTTTGCTTGAAAATAGGGAGATTCCCATACCGTTCGTGGGTATGGGAATATTGTCGCTCGAGATTGGTACGCAGAGCTACCCGATGCGGTTCGACAGATCGTGGACCAGGCCGGGTTCGGTGCGTTCTGCAGAGGACTTTCCAGACTCACTACGAGCAGGCCTCTCCTTGCCGCTCTGGCGGAGAGGTGGTGGGACACCACCGACTCGTTTCACCTCTCTGCCATGGGAGATATGACGATGACCCCCTATGATTTCTCGATGCTCACAGGCATCGGGGTAGGGGGTGATCCGATCCCCTTTGATACCGATATGGACGAGTGGACGGCTGCTCAGATCTACCTGCTCGACGAGGTGCCGCCTCTTGCGCGTCCCAGCTTCGTCCGATACTCATGGTTCGAGGTCCAGTTCAGGGTTCAACCAGCCCTAGTAGAGGAGCTCCGATGACTCAGGAGGCTGTGGAGCGATATGCTCGCGGCTTTCTGATGTTTCTACTGGAGACGACTATTTTCGCCGACCGGGCGAATACCGTGCCCCTCTGTTTGCTCAGCGCCTTGGTAGATGTCACACAGATCCTGCACTATGAATGGGGTGGGACCGCTCTAGCTACACTCTACGGGTACATGAGCTCAGCTTCCCGTGGCAGCGGACAGTTGCTCGGGGGCTACTGGCGTGCTTGGGAGGTACATTTCTTTTTCTGCTTTTCGTTTCTGCTTTCTATTATCTGTACTCTGTACTGTACTCTGTACACTGCACACACTGTAGTCTCCTTCACACTGACTGTACACTGCACACCTGGCACACATATACTGTTTTACACTGACTATACACTGCTCACACTGTACGCTCTGAACAATACACTATACAATACACGGTCCTGCTATTTCTGCTTTGTTCTACATTCTGCTTTATCTGATAAGCATACTGGCATTTACTTTGTAGTTGTGGGTCTACGCCTACTTTCCTAGACTAGCCCCAGTGCCCGATGTGGAGACTCCTCTTGTCATTCCGTTCTCGCGCCGTTTTGAAGGGAGGTGCGTGCGGAGACCCCGCGAGTCATTCATCTTCTTCCGCCGTTATTTCGACACCATCACCCCTGTAGAGGTATGTTTAACTTCAGAGTTTATTTAAGCTTCGCTTTGCACTGTATTTTTTTTCAATAACAGATAGATAACAAACTGCATTTCATTTCCAGATTACCTGGCAGCCCTGGGCTTCAGTGCCAGCTGAGTTTCGGGCGCGGTTTGTAGGTGCGGAGGAAACTGCCCACTTCAGGCTTCTGCTGGAGGGCCCGGTCTGTCGGGCTTGGTACCTGGGTGAGCGTTTCCTACGCCAGACCCTAGGGTTACCAGAGCAGATAGTCCCGGTTCGCCCTCCTGAGCATATGAGGGATACTGAGCGGTTCACTTCCGAACAGATGCCCGACTACACGATCGGCTGGGACGCGATCCGCTTCAGAGGCATAGGCGACTACAGAGAGTACGTGCAGACGTATATCATACGGCCTTTGAGCGGTGGTCGTCGAGTTGAGGGAGAGAGGCCCATGGCGCCGGCGGCTAGGGCAGGGGCGGGGGTTGGAGCAGGAGCGCCGAGAAGAGTTCTGGTCCGCGGCAGGGGTGGAGCTCAGAGAGGGAGGGGGGCTGGTTGGCCTGCTCTGCCCACAACGATGACATACAGGGGGCAGGGTGGGGTGACCTACCAGATCCCCTTTGCTCCTCCTCTGGCTGATCATGAGTTAGTCAGTTTCCACGACTTGCCTCCGATATGTACTACTGTATTTTGCATCTTGCATTGTTGTTTCATTCCATTTCATTTCTTTGATATTCCGCAGAATACTGATGCATCTAATACTTTTGCAGGCTTCCTCCGAGTACACCCGGCAGTCTCTGGAGCTGAATGCCTCCATGATGGGGATGTTACAGCGGACTTTTGACCTCCTGGCCCTCTATAGGATTCCGGTATGTTCTTCAACCACAGTCTCAAACCATACATAAACTGCTTCACATAATTTGATGCACTACGTAACCCCTGATAAACTGCTTACGACATTCATACACTGTACTCATACACTGCATTCTGCCTTGATAAACTGCTCACGACATTTACACACTGTACTCATACATTGCATTCTGCCTTGATAAACTGCTCACGGCATACTGATGCATTTGCCTTTTGTACTTTTCAGCCTCCCTTCCAGATTCCCACCGTAGGAGGTGTTCCAGCCAGGCCTTCTGTTCCTGCCGGAGGAGATGGCAAGGGCAGAGTATACCCCCGCACCAAGGCGGGGCGCACTCGCGTTGGGAGTAGCTCTCGGGCGCCAGTTCCAAATGACGATGATGAGGAGGAGTCCGAGGCGGAGACAGAGGCAGAGGCAGAGTCATCGGAGGAGGAGACCGGGGATGGCTCGGACTCGGGCTCAGATGACAGTGCTGATGATGCTCCTGGGCCTTCGTCCAGGAAGAGGACTAGGACGGATCGGTAGCCCTGAGGCCACTTGATATTGACACAGATTTTTGCTGTTTTTCTTCTTCTTTATACTTTTCCTTTTTTGGTTGGTAGCTAGGGTACTTTGTACTGCCGCAGGCAAATTTTTTTGTTTCCAAAGCTTTATACTTGAAAAGATGATGAAATGAAACAAACTTTTATCTGAAAAAGTGTTACATTTGTATATCTATACATTGCATCGCAATACATCATATTACACCTTAATGTAAATGAGATTGATCTGTTGTCTGAAAATTGAACACTTGCATTGTAATTACTGGATAACGAACCAGCCAATGGCAAAGCAACTCACACAACCCACTGCTTAGTCTGAACACACAGCCCATACTCTGCTGAGGATTAATCTGTATACAGCCCATAACACAGCACTTAGTTCATTCTGCACGCGGCAAAGCCTGAACAAACAGCCCAATCTGACAAGATGGACTACAAAGGTGAAACCGGCTGAAGTTGAAGCACACTCAGATGCCCCAAATTTTCCCTTTCTCCTTTTGCTTCGCCCAAATGTAGAGAATGGCACAGCACTTTGAGCATAAACGATTTTTGAAATTGAAAAAGGGTTTCAACCTAGGTATTGAGCCTACGACTGGACACAGCAGAAAAAGACTCAAACAAAAGGTACACGACCTAAACACAACGAAACACGCTTGGAAAAGACCCATAACGAAAGCTGGGCCAAACAAGACAAAAGACACGACACACGGACGTATTTTTTTTTTTTTTTTTTAAAAACGAAAGACCTCAAATCTCGAGGAGCCAGTTCCTCCGGGTATGTTTCCCACCCTTTCTCATTTGTGATTCTCACATCACTCGGCCCTGAAGCTCGGTCTTTCTCTCAAAACCCTCTTGCTCACTTTTTCTCAACGCACTCCTCTCTATTCTTTATTATCTCATTTTTCATCCCTCTCCAGGGTGATTGATAGATAAATAGGAAGTCGCGGGTTCACGCTCAACACTGTTAGCTCGCGGCTATTTCTTTCAGCGACGTTCGGTCGATGTTCCAGACAGGAAATGGTGTATCTTGATCTGTCCCAATTTGTGCTTCGCACTTGGCTTAATACCTCGTTGTTTGGAGGATATTGAGAGCTTTCAGCCCTTTACAGACAGCTTTGGTTGTGCCTTCTTCCGGCGAATAGGGTGCCCTTCTAGCAAGTATGTTGATGACAGGGAAAGACAGAACACCTGACTCAACTGTGCCCCTAGTTCATTACTTTGACCATTTTTTGTTTTTGGCTTTCTGCTAAAACAATTTTGACCAATATGAGAGTCAGATTAGCATACTCGTTCGATTTTTTATTTGAAAATCATGCGAGTTAGGCTATGAGCACTGAAAATTTTCGTTTTTTGGGTCCCAGAAATGGTCTAGTTTTAGAAAATGAAATAGTTTTCGAGAAAATAGTCAACCTCAGTAAAAATTTTCAAAAACTATTTTTGCAAATGGCCAATGCTAAACGAGCACGGAACTTACTCTTGAGATGTGCAACCTCGGATCGGGGGTAATGGAAAATTGCCCCTTGCTTGAAAGGGCTGCATAGCAACGGAAAGTTGCCCCTGGTTTGAACGGCGACTCATGGCAACTCATGGCAATGGAAAGTTGCCCCTTGTTTGGATGATGCCGCAGCATGCTCTCATCGGTGATGATTGCAAACGAACTCTTGGACACGGAGAAGGCGAAGATGGTCAAAACCAATATGTGGACACAGCCACTGCGGAAGCGTTGGAGGCTGGACTTCAAGAGGAAGTTGACTGCGTGGTTCCGGTTGTCACAACCGAACTATTGGGTTCAGAGGAGGCAAAGGTGGTCAAAACCATTACATGGACTGAGACGCTATGAAAGCGTTGGGGGCTGGACTTCAGGATGAAGTTGCCTACGTATCCCAAACATGGGAATCAAGCCTTACGTAGTTCCGGTTAAGGTACACTCGGGTATTTTAACCTTCACCTTTTTTTTTTTTTTTTTTTTTAGGCTCTAACTTTTGCCAAGGCGCCTGATGCGGGTTTTCGACCTTGCGAGCTTCTTTTTCTTTTCTTTTTCTTTTTCACTCTTTTTTTTGCATATATATTTTTTGCTTTTATATTTTTTTGCATTTTTTGTTTGTTTCTTTTTTTTGTTTGTATGTATTTTTTCCTTGCTCTAACTTTTGCTTAGGTCGCCCTTCCGGGTTTTCAGCCCAGCGAGCCTCTCAAAGGGGAAAAGCGTAATAAGTCCATGCCAAATGATTTTGAAATTGAAGCCCTCTGTATCCAGGAGAGTGGCTGTTGTATTGATTTGCAAAAGGATCCATCTTTGGCTCTTCGAGCACATCTGACATTTTTCTGCCCCTAGTTCAAAGGGGTGCTTCTGTTCTCGCTTTGCAAGCTTCTGTTGACGACGTCTGACCTCTTGATCTGACTTTAGGTGCCTCTTGCTCGAGGGCTGCTTCAAATCTGGCCACACGGGCCTTACGTGGCGGTTGACCGTTGAACAGTCCGGATTGTGGTCAAGGCTTGAAAACAAATGGATTGAATCTTGAGGCTGAGAGCGATCCTAGGCTGCACAATTTTAAGAGTGATTCCACACAGGTCTTCACAGGACCGCGCAAAACATTTTGTTTTTGAAAGTTTTAAGAAAGCGACAAATCGCTCGCGCTGAAGACAGTGCGGAACCAATCTGGATCAAGCCAGGGTCCTTCTCAGTACTCACGCTAACAAGCACGATTTCATTCATTAAGGGCTTAGCATGTCTCTCTTTCTCCCAAATTGATCAAAGTTTTGCAAAACCCGAGGAGTTCCTTCCTCTTCGTTTTCACCGTAGTGTTCAAAAAGGTTTTTGAAAAACTTAGGTCATTACAATGATTTTCAGGGCACAAAAGAGTAGGTGGAATGCACGGTCGTTCCATTCAAATCCTCTGGCACAACTAGCTCAAAAAAAGCAATAAGCACGGAAACATGATAGCCGCAGCTGTTTCATTCAGATTTCCTGGTTGCAACTGGCTCCACAGCAGAGACAGACTCAAAAAGAAAACAAAAGGATAATTACAAAACGGTGTTCGAGGCAACAACCCCCGAAGTCACCCGACATTCTATACAAAGGGGGCCGACTTGCTACAACAAGACAGACCCTTAAGCAAAAGACCCAAAACAAAACAAAAGACTGACTCGACACCCAAGCCAGAATTTACAAAACTAGCGTTCACAGATGCTCAAAAATGCGTGCCAAACGCCACATCAAAAACACTGGGCACTGCCCACAGGTGGTCCAACCCCAATCACATACTCACAGTATCAGTATCCTCAAAATCCAGTAGCTGGGTAGTAACGGACTTGGCTGAGGTGGGTGGGAGGATAACCTCGTTGTCGATCAAATCTTGCACCTCATGACGGAGGCGGAAACAATTATCGATGGCATGACCGGTTTGCTGGTGGTACACGCAGTACAAAGAAGCGTCATGTGTGAGAGGGAGATTCTTTGGGAGAGGCCGAGGCTCCAAGGGTTTAAGATGCCCTCTTTCGGCCAGGATCTGGAGTGCCTTTGACAACGGCATGTAAAGAGCGTGAAAGACCCTGCGCCCTCGGGGCAAGTACTTTGAAGTCTGAGTATTCTTGCTAGACGCATTAGAGAAAGGGTCGGCAAGCACTGCCTTGACCTTCTGATCTTTCCCAAGTGCAGGGTTGGAAGTGGAAGGAACTATTCTGGCATGACGGGGCCTATCCCGGTTTTCTGACTGGCTTGAACTACCCTCAGGTGGAGTGGGGAAAGCATCTTCCACAGTTTTTACCACAACTGCGGATATCTGTTGCGTGTTCATCCCCCCGGCTTTCAAAGCCTCGACTGCCCACAGCAGTTGTTCAATAGGATCAGCATCTACCTTCATTTTGTCCTTGCCTCTGGCCTCAGCTTGATCGAGGGTTTGGGTTAATGTTGATACGTCGTTGCCATAGCTGGAGGCTACCTCAGGTTGGCTAAGTTCGATCACAATCCGTCCCAACAGTGGGGGCTCCTGGGGTACAAAATTTCCGGCATATAGTGCAGCTGGTGGCGAGGCTGACATTCCGTAAGCAAGATCCGCCACGGACCTCTGGAGGTCACCTATCATTCCCATTAATTCAAATGTGGTGGGCTCACGAGCCTGATACAACTAGGGGGCCCAGACCGAGTGCGCAGCAGGCGACCTGGGTGGATACGGCACATTAACATTGGTCTCACTTTGCAGAGTGATTTCTTGATCTAATGCGGCTGTCATCACCACAATCTCCTCCGAATTCTGCGTCATCATAAGTCCGCTGTACTGAATGGTGACTGACGGATCAGATATCTGTCTTGCCTCAGCAAGGGGGAACACTGGCTATTTTGTATCAACTCTCTGAACTGAAAGGAAAAATAAGCAGCATTTCAGCCCAAACAGATCAAACACAGGTGTAGCCGAACAACTGTACTCTACTACTGACCACTGTTCCCCAAAATCACTGCCCCAAAATACTGAGCCGGATACCCTCAGATATAACTGATTCTCACAAATACTGATACTGGTGCCCTCAGGCCTGATACTCAAACCTGCAAACTGATATGCACGTTCCTGTAGAGATACACTCCAAAAGCATATAGCAAGTAAAAGAGAGCCAAAACACCCCTATGTTAGGGTAGGGTTTCCCTGTCCTATTTTGTCAGGAGCTAGGGTTTCACTACGCACGCAGCGGTTTCAAACAACCTATATCGGGTAAGCAACCTGTCCTAGTTTGGAATGGTCACTATGGATTCCGAATATGCACTAGGTCGAATGGTCGAAAAGGGTGCCCCGGTAAAACCGGGGTTTGTGTTCCCATACTAGCAGAGCCCGCAACTGGTCAGCCTTATGGGATGCTTTGACAAAGTCAAGCCTCCGGGAAACTGCTCAGGAATAGCAGATGGCCAACACGGTGTCCTAGGCGCACCAATGCACATGCAATGCAAAGAAACACATAAATGAAATCAAAATAGGATATCACGAGTTCGAGTCAAGCTCTGTAATCTCCCCAACGGAGTCGCCAGAAACTGTGGACGCGCCCTGCATGAGGGCCCCACCACAGTTGGGACTCGATTTGTGTCACGGTTCTAAATCTGAACCAAAGAGTCCGAATTCGGCAAATTGTTTTGAGAAAACAGATTTTTGAAAGAAGTGCCAAACATGGACTGCTTTGCCAAATACAGAGTCGCCACCTAAATATTTTTTAATGGGGGAATTTAGGAAACCCTGACTCGGTGCCAAAGGCCACATGTCCGTCATCACCAAAGTTGCCTCGGCTCGGGAACTTGGGTGCGATTGGGGAAGGTCAGCTATGAGCACCCCCTCTCGCCCGATCCGAAGATCGGCCTCTACTAACCATGATATCCGATTTTGAAAACGTTATGTGTTCTTATTCCAGTTAATTAGCTAGAATTACTATGTGATGCGCACAACACAAAAGTATAGACTAGATCGCCTAATTTGGAACGAAGCATTGCATATCCGTTTGTTTGGAAAACACTTTGGAATTTGCTACTCGCAAGTAGGCTAAAACACGGATTTCAATGAGTTGTTCCAACTCAAACAATCCAACCTTCACCGACAGACATTCAGACAGTTTATATCACATAAGCACCTAGCCACATGGTAAGCATGTTGTCATGTTAACATCCACACTTATGCGAGATGCTAAAACATAAAATACTCACAATGTACTCCGAGCCGAAACAAGAACGTGTTAGTAATCATGCATGATCCAAGTCCATGTTTAAATGCCTAATGTAACGCATACAGAATGTCACTAGAATAGGCTCGGCTATCCTAAAGATGGCATGTGAAATGCGCAAGTAGCATGTATTCAATTTAGATTTGAAATGCTTATGCATTTAGCATGATGCGCCGAGCTCGGTGCATGCAATACTAATGAATGATGCACGCATGCACAGCATAAGGTATGCTAAATTAAACATGTCCTAATACCAACCATCAAAGCAGGTAAGTAAAAGGGAGAAAGAAGTGGGGGTTGGAAGACATGCACACACGCACCCACACTTATTACAAATTTGCCCTCGCTCGGAGGGACCGAAAGAATAATGCAATTAATTAACCTACAAGCTAATTAATTATTACAGACCACCTAATTAATTGACAAATCAATTGAATATAATTAAGCAGTAAACAGCAACCTCGGGAAGAGGGTCCAATGCATGTGCGCTCGATTCCGCTCAGAAGTCACTGCCATGCATAAGATGCCTCTGCTTTGGCTGTTATCCTCCTCTGAAGACTGCACAAGTCCCACGGTTGCTTCTCTGAATGCTGCGGAACACCACCGGCTAGGGGGATTGGCCACCGGCCAAGGGAAATGGTCATCGGCCACAAATTAAGCCATCGGCCACTGATAAACGGCCGGTCGGCACTGAAGATGGCCGACCAGCCAAATCTCCCTACAGAAACTGATTTGACAGCAGTAGGGGACAATACTTGGCATGGCAGTGTATTCCAAGGAATGTATGCACCAACCACACTCCTTATCATATTTATGACTCAAAGGAGGATGGGCCTCGATTCTTGGGCCACCAATCACGCATTTCCATGCATGATAGCCCAAAGAATCAAGTGTGCATTTTGATATGGAATGCAACGCACATAATCAAACAATGGGGCTTAACCTCTATCACAAACAATTCAAGAGGCCAAGCATGCATGCTAATGCAATGTAACTTAGGCATAGAAGCTAAGTATGCAACATGGAAATGCAAAGAAGCGTACAAAGCATACAATGGTCATGCAAGATATGCAAGGCATGAGACAATGCAACCAACAAGTACGCAAGGCACAATGTGGGTATTCAAGCATGCAAGCAAACATGTGACTTCATTCAATCATGCAACTTCAATCATGCAACAACACGCAAATATGCAACAACATACAAGGTGAACATGCAACAACATGCAAAGGGGTGGACTTAAACTAACATGAATAGCTCGCAAGCATGCCAAAATCAGTGGCCAATGCCAAGGAAATGAAGGCTAATGTGCATACAAACATGCATGCAAATGGGCCAACACTTGAACATGAAACAAGTAACTTTTAAGCACACTTAAAAGAGACTAAACATGGACAATTAGCATGCAATGTAAGCTTTGAAAATCATGTTAAAGATGATGCCAAGTTAAGCAAACAAGACAAGCATAGCATAGATGGCATCTAAATGATCTACACATGGAGGCATGCACAAATGCTTAAACATGGAGCATACAACACAACCTTTTAAAGCATCAAAGGAGTGATAAAATGCAAGCATGTAAACATATTACAAGGACTGAAATGATATGGTAAGTGGTTCCAAACCACTGAAATGATGCAAGTAAAGCATGCTATACACTCACACACCTAGGGCTAATATGCCAAAATGCAAGGTGGCTATACTAAGCATATGATGGTCGACCAAAACAACCAAAAACAGAGCTTAAGCATGCTAGAACAAACACAAAAGCTTCACAAAGCTTGGCCAAAATCATGCTAAAATAAGGGGCAAAACCTAAAGCATGTTAAGGCCTAATCATGGCATTACAAGGCATGTATGCTAAGCAAGCATGGTGTACCAAAACCAATTGAAAACAGAGCTATATTATGACATAATAAGCACAAAAATCAGTTAAGGCATGGCCAACATGAACCTAAACAATATGCTCACATATGAGGCAAAAATGGTCCTTTTCAAGGACAACAAGGAGAGGGGGTGGCCCTCTCCTTCTTGGGACCTCAAGGCACCATCCTCACCTCTGAAATCCCTCAAGATTTCAGTGGCGAGGAGGCCCAAGCACAATGGTCCCGGAGCTCAACCAAAATGGCATAAAACAAGGGCCAAACAAGCCTTAAGAGGGGTCAAACAACCCCAAAGCTTGAAACACCCTTAAGCAACTATTTAGAGCAAGCAAAAAAAGAACTTTTCTATGTTATATGTTAAGCTCAAAAATAGTTGTAAGGTAAGCAAAAATACAATGCAAAAATGGGGTAAAAAAGGACAAAAGTCTTACCCTTGTAGACCCCTTCAAGGATGGAGTTCCAGCTGCTTTCCTTAGCTCAAAACCAGCTCAAATCCTCTAAAAATAGCTCCTTAGTACCTCAGTAGCTCAAGGAAGGTGTAACTCTAGGTGTTTGTGTGCAAAAATAAGACTAAAACACCTTAAGGCAAAAAAGAGAGGGAGATAGAGATAGAAATAGATACAACTATGCTAACCCTAAAAACCAGAGCTCTCCTCTCTATTTTTGCTAACCCTAAAACAAAAGAGAAGAGGCTCCCTCTTATAGAGCTCAATCTTGTAAGCTTACAAGACAAGCCAAACAAGAGGGAGATCCCTCCATACACGTGTATGGAGGGCAGCCAAGTGCATGCCAGCTGCACAAAAATATCTGCAAAAGTAGATGCACAGTAGTCGGCCGGCCAAAAGTGCAATTGACCAAAAAAATATAGCCGGCCGGCCAACTATAGTGCCGGCCGGCCAAACATTTGGACGGTGGAAACAAAACACAGCCGGTGGCCTCAAGCCATGGCCAGTGGAGTGTGGGGATGGTGTAGACGTCCCCGAACGCCCCGGGAGGATGACTCCCGTTCTGTTCACATTGGGTTCACTACAGTTCAAAGGACTCAATTTGTCACGGTTCTAAATCTGAACCAAAGAGTCCAACTCTGGCAAATCGTTTTGAAGAAAAACAGATTTTGAAAAGAAGTGCCAAACATGGACTGCTTTGCCAGATTACAGAGTCGCCACCTAAATATTTTAAAGGGGAAATTTAGGAAACCCTGACTCGGTGCCGAAGGCCACATGTCCGTCATCACCAAAGTGGTCTTGGCTCGAGAGCTTAGGTACGATCGGGGAAGGTCAGCTATGAGCACCCCCTTTCGCCCGGTCTGAAGACCGGCCTCTACTAACCGTGACATCCGATTTTGAAAACATTACACGTTCTTATTCCAATTATTAGCCTAGAATTACTATGTTGTGCGCACAGCAAACAAGTATAGACTAGATTACCTAATTTGGAAATAAACATCGCATATCCGTTGGTTTGGAAAACGCTTTGGAATTTGCTACTCGCAAGTAGGCTAAAATACGGATTTCGATGAGTTTTCCAACTCAAGCAATCCAACCTCCACCCACAGGCATTCAAGCAGTTATATCACATAAGCAACTAGCCTCATGGTAATCATGCTGTCATGGCAACACTCACACACATGCAAGGATGCTAAAGCATAAAAGCTCACCTAGTACTCCAAGCCAAAACAGAAGCTCATTAGAAATCCATGCATGGACCTAAGCATACTGAAATGTCTAATGCAACGCATACAAAGATGCAATCTAGGCAGGCTCGGCTATCCTAAACATGGCATGTGAGATGCAACAACTATCACGTATTCAATTTGGAATTGAAAGTACGATGCAGTTTGCATGATGTACCGAGCCCGATGCATGTAAACAAACGCATGAATGCACGCATGCATTGCATAAGGTATGCTAAAATAAGTATGCCCTAATCTACCATCGTAAGCAAGTAAATAAAAGGGATAGAAAGAAGCGGGGATTGGAAGACATACACCCACTCACACACACTTATTACAAATACGCCCTCACTCGGAGGGGCCAAAATAATAATACAGATAATCAACTACGCAAGCTAATTATTACAAATTAAATAAATTAATCAAATAACTTAATTCATCTAATAAAAACAGTAAATCGCCTCGGGATGAGGGCCGGATGCATGCGCGTGCCCGGGACTCGCTTGGAATCGCACTGCCATGCAAGTGTGCCTCTGTTTTCCCTGCTATCCTCCTCTGCAGACTACCAAAGTCTCAGAACTACTTCTCAGAGCACTGGAGATCACCATCGGCTGGGGTAGAACACCACCGGCTGAAGTATGTGGCCACCGGCACTGAATTCAACCACCGGCTGCCAATTGACTGCCGGTCGGCACTAAATAGTGCCGGCCGGCACAAAGTGCCTGCAAAACCTGCAACTCACAGCAGCAGAGGACAGCAAAATGCATGGCAATGTGATTCAAGGTATTTATGCACTACACACACCCCTTATCATGTTATTGACTCAAAGAGGTATGTGCCTCGATTCCCGGACCACCAATCGCGCATTTTCATGCATGATGGCCCTAAGGACCAAGAATGCAACTTTGCTTTCAAATGCATGCCATGCAAACAAGCACAAAGGGGTGCCAAACCTCTATCAAACTCACTTCAAGAGGCTTGGTATGCATGCCAATGTGATGAAGCCCTAAGCATATTATCTAGCATGCAACATGGATAATGTGAGTCACTTATGCAAAGAGTTCAAACAAGCATGCAAGTCAAACATGCAAACCAATGAAATGGTGGACTTAGGCAACTCAAAAGGCCTAAAATCAATGGCCAAAATGCCTACAAATGGAGACTAGACACACACACACATGCACATGTTAAAGCATCAACACTAAGGCATGAATCATGGCAACTCTTAAGCACACTTGAAGAGACCAAACATAGCCAACTAGCATGCATTGAAAGCTCTAAAATTCATGTCAAACATGATGCCAAATCATGCAATGAGGTATGCCAAACAAAGCATGCAAATGGCCTAAGCTTCAAAGCAAGTCAATAAGGCATTAAACCATGCTTATACAAGGCAAATATGGCATGCACTTAACAACCTAAAACAGAGTTTTAGCATGTCAAATTAGGCCCAAGGGACCACTTAGATGGCATCTAAGAGACATGAATTCAAAGGCATGCAACAAGGCCTAAACATGGAGCATGCAACACAAGCTTAAGAAGTCACAAAGAAGCATGCAATGTAAACATACAAGCACCTCTAAGGGACTGAAATAGCATATGAAATGGTTCCAAACCATCAAAAACAATGCAAGCAAGGCATGTTACACACTCATACCCTTAAGGCCAACAAGCCAAATGCAAAGAGGCTATATTAAACATGCTAAGATTGACCCAAATACTTATGGACAGACCTAAAACATGATAATATAAGCACAAAAGCTTCACAAATGTAAGCCTAAAACATGCTAGAAACTAGGGCATACAACCTAGGCATGTTAAGGCATAAAAGGGGCATTACAAGGCAACCATGCTAAGCATGCATAGGAGATCAAAACTAACTTATAGACACGTTATATCATGGCAATATAAGCATGGAAAACAACTCAAACATGTTCAACACACACTCAAGCATGGTGCTCTCTCAAGAGGCAAAACTTGCCCTTTTCAAGGACATCAAGGAGAGGGGGTGGCCCTCCCCTTTCTAGGACTTTATGGCACCATCTCCACCACTGAAATCCCTCAAGATTTCAGTGGTGGAGAGGCCCAAACACACTAGTCCCGGATCTCTCCAAAATAGCACAAAAAATGACCCTTTTCAAGGTCTAAAGGGGGTCAAACTTCCCCAAACCACTAAGCACTCTTAATATACAACCAAGAGGGTTCAAAATCAGAACTTTTTTGTATTATGTGCTAAGCACAAAAACAGTCCTAAGCTAGGTAAAAAGAAGGTGCAAAAAAGGGGTAAAAAGAGAGTTAGTGTCTCACCCTTGTAGCCCTCTTCACAAAGCTTGATGTTGTGGCTCCTTTGGACTCAACCAGTCAAGAACTTCAAGAATAAGCTCTGATTTTCAAGAATGCCAAGAAAAGGTGGAAGACTAGGTGTGTTAGTGCAATAATATGAACTAAAACACCTAGAAAGCAAAAGAGAAAGGGAGAGATAGGATGTGTATCTATCTTAACCCTAAAACCAGAGCTTGGTTCTCTCTAAAAATGGCTGAAACCTCTCAAGAATTCCCAACCTTGAGCCAAGAGAAGAGCCTTCTCTCTTATAGAACTTGTAAGACTTACAAGCTAAGCAAACAAGGGCTCATCCCTCCATACACGTGTATGGAGGGGAAGCCAATGGCACACAGCTGTCTGAAAATATCTCAGAAAGCAAGTGCACAGTGTCCGGCCGGCAAAAAATGTCATTTTGACAAAATTGAGTGCCGACCGGCACAAAATAGTGCCGACCGGCACAATATAGTGCCGGTGGCAACTACAGCCAGCCGGTGGCCTCTAGCCACAGCCGGTGGTGTGTGGGAATGCCTCACAAAGCATTCCCTGCCCTTTCATGGCAAAACACAAGTGTTTGGTGCAAAACCAAACACAAAACGGTCAAGTTCGGAGGTCCTGAGGCAAGGCGCGCGAGCCGAGAACTCCGGGAACTCCAAACGAACACACACATGGATGATCACCGAGTGTTCAAACGGTGACGTCTGAGTCTTGAGGACGGTCAAAAATGGGGTGTCTACAGATGGCCCACAAGCCATTTCCTGTCCCTCCAAGGCAAAGCACAAGTGTTTGGTGCAAAACCAGACACAAAACAGTCGAGTCAAGAGATCCTGAGGCAAGGCGCGTAGCCGAAACCTCCGGGAACTCAAGACGAACACAAACATGGATGATCACCGAGTGTTCAAGCGGTGACGTCCAAGTCTTGAGGACAGTCAAAAATGGGGTGTCTACAGTGATATCCACGAAGGGCGCTCCGAATCCGAAGGCTTTAATTGGCCCAAAGACGTCATTCGCCGATGGGGCTCCGAATCCGAAGACTTTATTTGGCCAATCGTGATGTCCACGAAGGGCGCTCCGAATCCAGAGGCTTTAATCGGCCCAAAGACGTCATTCACCGATGGGGCTCCGAATTCGGAGACTTTATTTGGCCAATCGTAATATCCACGAAAGGCGCTCCGAATCCGGAGGCTTTAATCAGCCCAAAGACGTCATTCGCCAATGGGGCTCTGAATCCAGAGACTTTATTTGGCCAATCGTGATATCCACGAAGGGCGCTCCAAATCCGGAGGCTTTAATCAGCCGACGTCATTCGCCGATGGGGCTCCGAATCCGGAGACTTTATTTGGCCAATCGTGCTCTCCACGAAGGGCGCTCCGAATCCGGAGGCTTTAATCGGCCCGAAGACGTCATTCGCCGATGGGGCTCCAAATCTGAAGACTTTATTTGGCCAATCGTGATGTCCACGAAGGGCGCTTCGAATCCGGAGGCTTTAATCAGAACGTCTTTGAACTAGATTCTGTAGTAGGTGAATGGGAATCTTTGTATTACAGAAAAAGAGACGTGCATGGCGAATAGTTCGAAACAAGTATCCCACAAGTTGGGTTAATGATAAAATTTGCGTAAATGCGTGGAATTCCAAGGTCGTGGCAGACTCCTTCCTGACATGTCTCTGAGCCGATATGCCCCTACTCCAGTGATCGAATCGATCTGATAGAGGCCGTCCCAATTAGGACCCAATTTTCCATCGGCCGGTTTCCTGTCAGCTGGGAGCACCTTCTTCAGGACCAACTCTCCTGGTGTGTAGCGGCGAAGCTGAACGCGTTGATTATACCACTTTGCCAGCTACTGCTGGTACCATGCCATCGACGCAAGGGCTCAGTCTCTTCGTTCTTCGATTAGAATCAAATCTAAAGCCAGCATCATGTCGTTTCGACCCCTATCGAAAACTTGCGACTTGAGTGTTGGGTGGCCGATCTCCAGGGGTAAAATTGCCTGGGTTCCAAAGCATAGGGCAAATGGCGTTTCTTCAATTGATCTTCTCGGTGTAGTTCGATGAGCCCACAGTACGCTCGGTAATTCTTCGACCCATTTGCCTTTGGCTTTCTCCAGCCTCTTCTTGATGCCGTCCAAGATGATTTATTAGAGGCCTCGGCTTGGCCATTGCTTTGGGGGTAGGCCAGCGTAGAAAAGTAAGGCCGAATACCATATTTGCTGCACAGCTCTCAGTATACGCCACAATCAAACTAGGTGCCGTTATCTGAGATAAGAGCTCTGGGAATGCCGAATCGTGTTATGATGTTCCGCTACACAAAGCGCTTAACGTCTGTCACGCCCCGAACCCGCCCCTAGAAGTTCGGTGACGAGACCGGCCAGTAATCCGTGGATTACCACAGGCCTTTCTATACATGACATAAATAAGAAGGGGCTCGCGGAAGCACATGCAGAAACTATAGTCCAAGAGCTGTGCATTTATATGAACAAGTGTATATACATGCCCAAAATGATAATTACATCTTATGTTACATAATATGATCAAAAACATTACATAAGTACAAGTCACAAAAACAAGAGACAAGACTCCCACACGGCCTTCCAGGCCTGGCCCCAGCTCAGAGGCATACAAAACTCCAGGTTAGGCTTCAAAACGGCGGCTCAGCTAGAGACTCCGCCTAGGCTTGGCTTCCTGAGTTCTCACCTATAATACATAAATACACGTAATGAGCTAAAGCTCAGCAAGTAACATTTAAGTAAAGGGGTTAGTGAACGATGTCTAACATTTTATAAATCCATAATAAACATTCATAACATAATCATTCAATAATGGCATATTCCACGGATTCATTCATAAACATTCATAATCTTCCATTTACATCAACAGTCAAACGAGATCTCGTGACTAACCATGGGCCTCCATCTTCATGTTAAAACCCACAACTGATCAGGTCATGGGCCAGCATGTTCATGTCGCTCCCATGGCCTAACATTGTCTATGGATGCCATACTACATTTGCAAACAAGACATTCGTTCACAGAAAACTTTATCATTTCGAAACATATCATAACATATCACTTTTGAACATACTTTATAAGAACATATCATTTACAGAAACGTTACTTACAGTGGATTTCCGGAACCGATTGTACGGTCTTCACGTTTTGTCCTGCAATTAACATTATCAAACATTTCTTAACATTTATCATCATTATACATTAAATCATTCATGCCTCTCTTTCTTTCCTTTACTTTAATTCATATCATTTCATTCATTCCTTACTTCATTTCATGCTCATTATATGCTCAATGATGCAATTCACATGTTAAAAATCACATAGAACAACTTTCCAAAATTTCCTGAAAAATGCCTTCCCGCTCGAGCGCCCTCATTCCCGCTCGAGCGGACAGTTCAATCTGCCAAAAACTTCTGCGGAGCTGATTTCTGCGCTCGAGCGTGCTCCCTTCCGCTCGAGCGGACAGAGCAAAACTCCGAAACCCTGGTTCTTCTTCCCTCTTTCAAATTCCCACCTCTTCTTTGCAAATTCAACTTCTAATACATGAAATACAACTTCCCAAATAGATGATCAACACTTTAATTAAACCATCACATTCTCAATTCAATTCCATTTACATCAAATGTAAAGTCAACCCATGAATTAGGATGAAAAAGCCATAAACTTGAACATAGAAGCTTTATTTACAATTTCCATGGAGGTCATCCTCAAAACATGCAAAAGAACATGAATCATAACCATAATTTCCCTTTCCTTTCATTTACTTGCCATGAGGTCATGAAGATTCAACTTAATTGCAAGAAAATAGAAGAGATCCTTACCTTAATGCTTGATTTTCCTTAATTTCCCTCTTGCTTTTACTCTTCTTCCCTTGAATCCCCTTCTTCTCCTTTGCTTCTCTCTTTCCACGATTTTCCTCTCTCTCCCTCTTAGATATTTCTCTCTTTGATTTGATCAAAGGAGTTAAAAGCAAAACATCCTTATCTTTATATATATTGATATCAATTAAACTATTGTGCCAAAAAGATGTAAGCCAAACAAGGCCCTTCCCTTGCCATCTCATAAATAAACATTTGTGCCAAACTTTGCAAACCAAACGGGACTTAGCGAATCAGATAAATTTCAGTCATCAATTTATTTTCCCAAAAGTCTCTAAAAATTCCCAGTATCACATAGGCGTGATCAATTCCATTTTCTGAACCCATTACAGTCTTCGATTTCAGTCCCGAAGTCATGGTCTCAACAGGTAATTTTCTACGTTCAACAGATATTCTTCAATTAAATTCACATAATCACATAATTAATTACCGATAATTACGTCATATAATTCCGGGTCATTACAACGTCAGTATCTCGAATGTGTGTTAATGCCTTCGCTTCGACCCATTTCGTGAAGTAATCTATTGCGATGATCAGGTATCGCTTGTTCCCTGGGGCCCTCGGCAATGGTCCTACGATATCAAGCCCCCACTGGGCGAACGGCCAAGGACTAGTGATAGAGTTCAACTCTTCAGCAGGCAGATGGTTTAACGGGGAGAATTTCTGGCACTGTTCACACTTTTTTGCATAACACTCGGCGTCCGCTCTCATTGTCGGCCAATAATACCCCTACGTTATAGCTCGATGGGCCAAAAAGCGTCCGCCAGAATGGGCACCACAACTGCCTTCGTGTATCTCAGCCAGAAGCTCCCCAACTTTGTCCGAGTGCACACATTCCAAATATGGGCCAGAGAGTATTTTTTATAAAGCCTTCCTTGCGGATCCAAGTAGTATCACATGGCTTTGTTTCGCAGCTTGTGTGCTTCTCTCTTGTCCTCTGGGCGTTTTTCAGAGGATAGGAACGCAACAATGGGATCCATCCAGCTTGGTGCAGATTCTATAACATTGATTTGGACTTCCTCCGAAGGGCCAATGCTTGGCTCTGGGATGAATCCTACTTCGATGGTCCGTTTAATCTCTGAGTTGATTGCGGAGGCTAGGCAGGCCAAGGCATCTGCGTGGGTGTTCTGATCACGTGTTATCTGGTTCAACTCATGATAGTCAAATTTTGCCAACAGGGAGTTAGCCGTTTTCATATAGGCCGTCATACGGTCGTTTCTTGCCGCGTACTCCCCCTTTAGCTGATTGATCACCAGTTTTGAGTCACAAAACACAAGTAGACGCCGAGCACCCAGGATATGCACATTCCGCAAACCGGCTAAAAGGGCTTCGTATTCGACTTCGTTATTTGATGCTTCAAAGCCGAGCTTCATGACCTGCTCAATTATTGCGCCATCGGGGGTCATGATTACAACTCTAGCTCCACTGCCTCACTGATTGGACGATCCATCACAATACAACTGCCAGATGTCCCTAACATAGATCCTCCAGTCCGGCTTCGGTCGAATTTCATCTGACTTAAAGTCGGCGACATCAGACTTGAAGTCGGCAAGGCCCCCAATGAATTCAGCGATAAAGTCAGTAAGCACCTGTCCCTTGATTGAGGTTCTGGGTAGAAATTGAATATCGTATTGGCCAAGTTCCAGAGCCCACGTTGAAACACGTCTAGATGCTTCCGCACTACGTAGTACTGAGCGGAGGGGATAATCTGTTAGTACCCCAATACTATGCCCCTAGAAGTAATGCATGAGCTTCCTTGCCACCATAACTAGGGCTAGGATGAGCTTTTCCAGCGGAAGGTAGCGTGTTTCGGCGTCAAGCATTGCCTTGCTCACATAATGCACTGGCCGCTACTCCCCTAACTCTTCCTCTATCAATACGGCGCTGACGACTCGATCAGAAACTGCCAGGTACAGAATGAGCGGGTCGCCAGCGGAAGGTGTTGTCAGGAGTGGTACTGAGCGGAGGTAGGTCTTCAAGCCGTTGAAAGCGGCTTCGCAATCGGCGGACCATTCAAAGGCCTTGCCCTGCCGTAATGTATGAAAGAATTGTCGACAATGATCTGTGGACCGGCTGATAAACCTATTGAGTGTGGCAGCCATCCCTATCAACTTTTGGACCTCCTTTATTGAACAAGGGGAGCCGAGCTCCAAGATTGCTGTGATTTGACTTGGGTTGCCTTCGATTCCTCTGTGGTTGACAATGTAGCCCAAGAATTTGCCAAAGCCGATACCAAACGCACATTTGGAAGCGTTCAACTTCATTCCATATTTGCGTAGAATGCCGAATGTCTCTTCCAGATCGGCTATATGATTCTGCTCTTCTTTGGACTTGACCACCATATCGTCAATGTACACTTCCATAGTTTTGCCGAGTTTCTCCTTGAACATGGTGGTGACCAGTCTCTGGTAGGTTGCCCCCACATTCTTCAACCCAAAAGGCATTACCTTATAGCAATAGGTTCCTTTTAGGGTGAGGAATGCAGTGTTCTCTTGGTCCTCCGGATGCATAGCGATTTGATGATAACCTCTATAGGCATCGAGGAAGCTCATACGCTGATGGCGCGCCGTAGCATCTACGAACTGGTCTATTCTGGAAAGAGGAAAACAATCCTTTGGGCAGGCTTTGTTTAGGTCCGTGAAGTTGACGCACACTCGCTAAGTCCCATGTTTCTTCTTCACCATCACTGTATTAGAGAGCTATGTAGGGTAGGTCACCTCTCTAATTGCTCCGGCGTCAAGCAGCCTGTCAACCTCCTCAACAACGGCGGCAGTGTGCTCTGCGACTGACCGCCGGCTTTTCTGAATGATCGGCTTGCACTTAGGATCGACATTCAAATGGTGTTGTGAAACTGACGGATCTATACCCGACATTTCATACGGAGTCCATGCAAAGACATCGAGGTTGCTGAGTAGGAAAGATATTAGCTGCTGTCGGTCAGCCTGATTCAAGGAGGCGCCGACCATGAAGAACTTGTTTGGGCTTCCATCAATTTGAACTTGTTCTAAGTCTTCCGTTGCTTTTTCATTTGGGAGCCGCCCAACATCGTCGAGGCTTTCTCTATCCGACAACTCAATGGAATTCACTTGTAGTGCCTTTGGCATTTTCTTCGCAAGGAGATAACATGCTTGTGCCGATTTCTAGGAGCCACGGATTTGCTCAATGCCGCGTTCTATCGGGAAGCGGAGCAGCTGATGATAGGTGGTGGGCACGGCTCGCATAGTATGCAACCAGGATCGTCCCATGATGAGATTATACGGCGATGGCAGCTTGACGACTAAGAATCCCACATCCACTGTTCAGGAACCTGCTCGAACGGGAAATCGGATTTTCCCCAACGGGTATTCTGGATTGGCATTGAAGCCGAATAGTGGATAAGGAGCCGGGGAGAGATCCGATTTGGAGAAGCCAAGTTTGGCGAATCTCTTGTAGTACATAATCTCCGATGTGCTCCCTGGATCGATGAGTACGCGCTCAACTGTGAATCGGTTTACGCGTAACTCAATTACCAAGGGATCAATATGGGGCAGTGTTACTCCGGCCAAATCCGAATCATCGAAAGTGATAACCTCGGCTTCAAGGGGCCGTTTAGCCAAAGTGAGTTGCTCGTGATGGTTATACTCCGACTGAATCGCGTATACCGCCGATGAGATTGGCAGGCTGTATATCATGTGGATCACGTAGAGCGAATGTGAATCCTGTGTCAAGGCTATTACTTTGGCTGGGTTGTCTTTTCGGACGTACTGTTGTAGCCAGCCATCTTGCGCCAATTTCCCGTCGTGCAAGGTGAATGACGGTGCTTTGAATTTCTTGGATAGCACTGCCTTTGAAATCTATCGTACAGAAGGATCGCGCTGATCGTCATCCGAGCTGTTTCTTCTTCGCTTACACCTTATACGGGGACTCTCTTCAGAAGAACTGGAAATTTCAGATCGTCCCTTCTTCTTGGGCTTCGAGGATAATGAGTCGGAGTTGCTATCAATGTCTTGTTGTTGGGCTCAAGATCGTCAACCACCTGCCATCGGAGATCGTTCCGGATTTAGGCGCGCAGCTTGCTTGGACTTCGCCATTTCCAAGGCCAAATCTTCACGAAGACGGTCTTTCTCAACGATCATGCTCTCCAACCTCTGTTCATTTTGCTTTGCTTGTTTTATGATCGCCCGCATTATCTCGTGCTCCGAAGTCGAGGGTGAGGCGAAGTTCAAGGCACGTCTTGCAGTGATAGTCTCTGCTCCAAGCAAGTTTGTTGGAGTGGTTTCATCTTGAGGTATGGGGTTGATAGTGACTGTCAGAGGATCTTCTGTCACGCTCGCCATGGATGTACTTGAGTATTCCCACAGACGGCGCCAATTGTGGTGATGTGGTTTGGAAATACTCTTTTGATCCTGGGGAATGCTCATGATCCTCTTCTGGTCACCTAAAAAGGAATAAACACTCCGGTCGGGGGTGCCGGAATTAGCACTCCGACGGACAAGTCAGTATATAAACTCGAGGATGCTTGTATTCTAAGTTAAGCACAGCAATTCTCACATACCTCTTTCTGGCTGATGTTTCTCCTATTTATATATTTTCTTCTTTGGGCCTCGGGATTAGTTCCATCTCCTGCCTCGTATTCGGCACATTTTATAATTGACCGATCTTCACTCGGCCCCTTGCTTAGTTGGTTATTTGGCTGAACAAGGTTGGATTTGAGCTTTCGAGCCAATTGCCGAGTACTTCAAATCTCGACTCCCCCAGATTCGACTATCCGGAATCTCTACAACTCCCAATAATCGGCCCCCACAGTTATTTTGTATAAATAAATGAGATTGGTATTGGGAATATAAAATTGGATGAATGTTTATATAAATGGTGGAGTTAGGTATGTGTTACCTCTCATGTATGAAAATTTGGATAATTTATCTATCTTGGAGATTGTATATCTATTTAGAAATATATGTTTTGAACTATCGGTGGAGGATAGCTATGATTGTTGTAGAAATTGCATGAGGATTAGGTGAATTGAAACTAATCTCTTATCAATTGTCATTGAATATGACTATGTCTTTGATACATTGTAAATGTATGATGTTTGGGAGAAGAAATGGGATGTACTCTATGTTTGGGAGAATAAAGGAGATGGACTCTATTAAATTAAGTTGGCCTGTTGTAGACGCGCCCCTTGGGGCCTTTGCTTACTACAGTTCGGACTCAAATATCACGGTTCTTAATCTGATCTCACAATGTGCGATGTGAGATTGATGAATCACCAAAAAGTCCAAATCCGGCAAATCATTTTGGAAAACTGATTTTTGTAAAGAAGTGCCAAACATGGACTGCTTTGCTAGATACAGAGTCGCCACCTAAATATTTTGTTTTGGGGGAATTTAGGAAACCCTGACTCGTGCCTAAGGCCACGTGTCCGTCATCACCAAAGTTGTCTCGGCTCGAGAACTTGGGTACGATTGGGAAAGGTCATTTAATGAGCACCCCCGCTCGCCCGATCAAAGATCGGCCTGTACTAAGCATGATATCGAGTTTTTGAAAACACATGAGTTCTTATTCTGGTTAATTAGCTAGAATCACTATGTGATGCGCACAGCAAAACAAGTATAAACTAGATCGCCTAATTTGGAACAAAGTATTGCATACCCGTTTGTTTGGAAAATAGTTTGAAGTTTACTACTCACAAGTAGGCTAAAATGCTGATTTCGATGAATTGTCCCAATTCAAGTAATCCAACCTTTACCCGCAGGCATTCAGGCAGTTAATCACGTAAGCAAATAGCCTCATGACAAGCATGCTTTCATGGCAACATTAACACACATGCAGTATGCTAAAGCGTAAACACTCACAGTTTACTCCGAGCCAAAACAAAGAACTAGTTAGAAATCAATGCATGATCCTAGTTCATGTTAAAATGGCTAATGCAACACATGCGAAAATGCATTTAAGATAGGCTCGACTATTCTAGAATGGCATATGAAATGCAACTTTGATACATGTATTCAAATAGGAATTGAAATACAATACAGTTAGTATGATGCGCCGAGCCCGGTGCATGCAATACAGATGAATGGATGCAAACATGCAAGCATAAGGATGCTAAACGAAACATGCCCTAAAACTAATCATCATAAGCAGTTAAGTAAAAGGGAGAAAGAAATGGGGGTTGGAAGACATGTATCACACACACGCACGCTTATTACAACAGTTGGCTCTCTCGAGGGAGAGACCGAATAAAGAGCTAACTAGCTAATCTAAGCTAATTAAACTAACTATTACGCAACAAATTAATTAACTAATCCTAGTTAACTAATTATTACAAAACGAATTGAAATAGCTAAACGCATTAACTATTAAAAGTACAGACCAAAGCAAAACCTAGCTATCTAAGCATGGCAACTAAGGAAAGCAATAAATCAGAAGCCTCAGAGGTAGAGGAATGCATGCACGTCTGGTCGCCTCGTTCGGAAATCCAATGCGATGCCCCGATTTGCCTTTGTTTTCATCCATTCTCAAAAACTTGCACTAAGCTCCAGAAAGCTGAAAATCCACCTTGGGAATCCAGTGAGAGGGTGCCCGACCACTATTGGTCTCTCCAAACCCCTACCGACCACTTTTTGTTGTTGAAAACCAAGAAAAGTGGTCGGCTAGCTACTTTTTCTGGCTGGCCGACCAGTTGTTGCTACTGAACTGCAATTTGCTGCAACAGAGAGCAAGAAAGGGCATGGCAATGTATTTACAAGATATGTGTGCACAACCACCCTCCCTATCATGTCATGAACTCAAGGGAGTGTAGGTTCTCGACCCTCGGGCCACCAATCGCGCATTTTCATGCATGATGGCCAAGCGGCGAAGTTGCACAATTCAATGTAAAAATGAATGCACAAGTAAACACATAAAGCCTAAAACTCTATCATGGATCATCAAGAGCGTCGGCGACTGGGAATTAAGGCACGTTTCATCACTTTAAGTATGAAACGTCCCTCGTTTCCCATGTTTGGACTAACACCTATTCCAAACACAATGCAAACAAGCATGGCATACACAATGCGACTCAAGCATGCAAGTATGCAATATGACTTAAGCATGCAAACATGCAATGTAATATGAACAACCTAATAAGGCTAATGGCATGCACAATGCTAAAGCATGTAACAACTAGCATACACAATGCTAAATGTTAAGAACTAGATGGCATACTCAATACAAGGCATCCATAAGGTTCTAAGCATAATGTAATGCATGCATGCACAATGCAATGCAACAAGGGCAATTTATGTAATATACCAAGCATGGCATGCTCAATGCAATATACATGGTATACTCAATGGACTTAAACCAATATGGGCAGACTTCAGTCATGCCCAAATCAGTGGCCATAAGTGATGAAATGAAGGCACACAAAGCAAGGCATGCATGCACAATGCATTGGCCATCAAAGAGGCCAAAGAGCACAACTCTCAAGAGTGCTCAAAGAGTGACAAAAGTGGAAGTGTAACAACACTAAGTGCACTAAAATGAAGCAAGAAATAATGCCAAATCATTCAAACTAAGCAAGTAAAGCATGCAAGAGTCCTAAGGCATAAAAGCTAGCAAAGAGCAACACAAAGGAGGCATGCAATACATGGCACAAATGCATGAACTAAGCATGGACAGAGCTCAAGTAGGTCAAAACATGGACCAAAACATGCTGAGATAAGTGCCCAAAGGCCTAGGCATGCAAGCATACAAGCTAAGCCATAAACTAGGAAAACATGCACAACACTCAAAAGCATTCAAAACATGAATGAAGTAGGAACATAAGCATGCTATAAGCTCTGAAATATCATGCTAGATGATGCTAAATCATGTACACAACACAAATGAAGCATGTAATGGTGCTCAAAGCTTGAGGTAAGCAAGAGCATTTGTACTACAAGTATACAAAATATGAAGCATGTGATTAAGGCAACCCAAAACAGTCCTAGAACATGTCAAAATGAGTCTAAAACATGCATGGAAGTAAGCCAAAATGTGCTAGCATGAAGGGCATAAGGCATGATTCATACAAGGCAAATAAGGTGGATTACACTACACCTATTACGACCAAGCATGGAATGACTTGACCAATAAAAATCAGAGTTATGTCATGACATAATAACCCCAAATAAACACTGAAATGGTGGCTCGCAAGCAAGGGCATGAAGGCATACGCAGCGGTTCATGTTAAGACATAAAAGGGCCAACCCTCCAACGCATTGAATGAACGATAAATGTGACTACATGGACATGAAACATGAACTGAAATCACATTATGATTGATGCCAAATCATTTAAATAGGCCAAGCAGAGCATGCTAGTGGACTTGGTGTGCAAAACTAACAAGCTAGATTGAACTATAGCTATACAAAGCAAATCATGCATGGCCAAAACAACCAAAATCAGAGCTAAAGCATGTTAAAATATGGACAAAAGCTTCATGAAGTTAAGCCAAAAGCATGCTAAAATGACATGTCACAACATGATGCATGTTAGGCTATTTCATGGAAATGCACTATAAGTGCATGGAGCATGCAAGGGCCAACCAAACCAAACCAAAATAGAGGTATGACATGGTAAAACAAGCCCAAGAACATGTTGAAATGGACACAACATAGGCTAGAATGACATGCTACTTCATGAAGCATGCAAAACTAATTTGTGTGATTTACACTACAAGTGTATAAGGCATGCATGGAGTGACCAAGACAAGTAAAAACAGTGGTATGCCTTAGCAAAATAACCACAAATACATGCTAAGAACAAGCTAACTCAAGCTTAGTAAAGATGCTCAAACATGAGGCATATTAAGGCATGTATAGAAGATGTAAGGAGAGGGCATGGCCCTCCCCTTCTTAGGACCTTAAAACACCATCTCCACCACTGAAATCTCTCTGGATTTCAGTGGTGAGAAGGCCAAAACAAGGTGGTCGCGAAGCTCACAAAAAAGGCTTAAAAACGAGGCCTAAGAGGAGGTAAACAACCCCAAATACAAAAGTGATCTTAAACAAACTTTTTAAGCATGCAAAAACCAAACTTTTATCAATTATGAGCTAAGCTTAAAACAGCATGCAAGATAGGCTAAAAGCTTAAGCAAGAAAGGGGGATCTAAAGGTTAGAAACTCACCCTTGAAGACCTTCTTTACTACTGCAACTCCAGCAAGTTCTTTGAGCTTAAATCAGTCCAAGAACATCAAAAACAACTCCTTAGCACCTCAACTACCCAAGGATGGTGTTTAAGTGTGTGTTTGTGTGTTAAACTAAGACAAATCTACACTTTTGAAGCACAAAAATGAAGAACCAAGCAAGATAGATACAAAACTATATGTATCTCTCTAAGGGCAATTTTCTGAACCTGGAGGAGAGAGGAGGAGCCTCCCTCTTATAGAAGAGGAAAGCCAAAGCTTCTTGGAGAAGCTAAGCTTGAATGCTATCCCTCCATACACGTGCATGGAGGATGGCTCAAATGCTCTCCAGCTGTGCTAACTGTCCCAAAATATCTCCAAAAAGGTGCCAAAAAGCAGCTGACCACTTGAAGTGGTCGGCCTGCTAGTTTAAATGGTTGGCCAACCACTTTAGGTGGTCAACCAGAGCAAAAACTGGTCGGCCATAGGTGGGAGAGGTCAACACACTAAATGCAAGGTGGTGGTATGGTGGCCGACCAGAAAAGATGGTCCAAAGACCAAGAAAGCCAGTTATCTGACAAGAAAATCGGCTGGAAAAAGGAAAAGTGGTCTACAAGGAGAAATACTGGTCTCCCACCCTGGTACCACCTTCTAAACAAGTAAAACCAGGTTTGTACCAAAGAAAAACCAAAGCGGATGCAAGATGAGAAATCGAAAGGCAAAACACGCAGCTAAATGCCCCGAAAACTAACTGGCGAGCATCAAAAGTGATATGCAACCACAAAAGTGGTCTCCAGACCACAATGTTCCTCTAGGCAGAGGCAACAAGGTGTGGTTCAAAAACCACGCCAAACGGAGAATGTTAAGCGGTCCCGAGACAAGGTGCGCGGCCGAAGGCTCCAAAAACCGAAAACTAGTCTCCAAACGGGGAAAAGTGGCCTACGACCACGAAAAGTAGTCTACGACCACAGAAAGATGGTCTACAAGACCACTCCCTCCCTCCGGGAAGGGAAAACAAGACTTGGTCCGCAAATCGAGCCCAAGCACAAAGAGTTCCGGGGCCCGAAGGCAAGGCTCTTAGCCAAAACTCCGAAACCTTAGAACGAGCACAACATGCACCATCACTGAGCGCTCAATCGATGACTTCTGAGTCTTAAGGTCAGTCAAAAATTGGGTGTCTACACCTGTGTATCCAGGGTGAAAGTGCCGAAAACCACACGTATACATGGGTGTCGATTCCGGCGGACGAAATATCTGTAAAATGGCAAAATTAAAGTATTTGTATAATGGTTGTGTTGGTTAGAAATCCACTGAGTTATACCCTCAATTTGGTTATCTGAATGAAATGGTGAATGGCTTATGAATTGAGATTAAATGAATTGAGATATAAAGCTCGACATGACATGGTTTTGTGAAAAGTTATAAATGATTTTATCATGGGCATTGGTTATACTTATCATACTTATTTCTTTGTTAAGATTCATACATTGTGTTAGATTGTTTCTACTGGGTTTTGGCTCACCCTATTTGGGAAAAACCATTTTCAGATGTCGGTTATATGCCTCCACCAAGGCAATAGCTTGGAGGGATTTGGAGCAAGAGCTTCTCTTTTGTTATATTTATTTTGTATAGCCAAGGGCTTTAATTGTGTAGAGCTAGACTCATTTTGTTGTAACTAAGTAATGACTTGGAAAGATGTAAGCCTAAAAGATGTAAGCCTATGGAGCATTTATTTAGTTAAACTCTTTTGTATTATTAACTCTCATGAAGTAAAAGAACATTATACTCTAATTCATATTATTATTTACATATGGTCTTGGATGGATTTATGACTTTTATTTCAGGGCGTTACAATCCAAAACTCCCCTTCCACAAAACTTGAATGCCCCTTGGGGCCCATCCTAAATGTGCCAACTTAGAGTTTATATACTCATATAAACTCTCATCTTGTTTCAATGTGGGACAACACAAATAGAGCAACCCACATTGTCTCTTCAACTTCTAATTTCAAGAAGCTGAAAATGACATCAGCTTTCTATTTACTCATAAATGGTTTTCACGAACCGACTTCGAGGTATGACATACCATGCGGCAAAAACACGTCACCACTCAGACCCACCTCAAAAAACATGTGGGCTCTGCTTGAATTTGGGCTTAGTGTTGGCCCAAAATAAGCCTATAAAAACCAATTTTCCAACACTGCATAACCCAACTCAGCTCAACTTGACTAGCTTGCAACCATAAACGCCACATAGAAGAAAGGAAAATAATTAAATGTAGAATTATTTTTAGGCAAAATACAATGGCAGTCTCTATATTTTAGTGCTTCTGTCATTTTGGTCCCTATATTTTCAATTACCTCAATTTTTATCCTTAATTTTAAATTTTATGTCAGTTTGGTCCAATTGATAAAGTCATTAAGAATTTTAACGTAAAATGATCATTGATTTGATTAAAGTTAACTCACTGAATTGAGCAATTTATAATTTTGTTCCTAAGAGCATGACACGTGCTGCTTATTTGCACATTTTTCATAAGAAAATGCTAACAATTATAATAAATTTAACCAAATTGAGATAAAATCATAAATTTATTGTCAAAATAGAGCTAATTAAAATTACAATGACTAAAATGACAGAAATCAAAACATGGACTACTAATGTAATGGTTAAATTATAAATACACCCCTGAGGTTTGTTTAAAATACGAATTGCTCCCTGTGATTTGGAAAATTACAAATACCTCCCTGTCATAAATTTTTTATTTAACTGAATTAATTAAAAAAGTGAAATTTCTAACTGTTCACCTATATAATAATAAAATTATCTGAATTATTAATTGAAATAAAATTTTAACATTATTAAAAACTGTTAATTAACTTGATAATTTATTAATACAAAGACCTATTTGTTATGAAATTAGAAACCTTAATGTTGTGTTTGGTTGGGGGATTTGAAGAGGGATTTAGAAAGAGAAATGGAAAACGTAAGTGAAATGTGAATAAAACATGCTTATATTTCTCATAGTTTTACACACTTTTTCTCTTTCCTTTTCCATTTCCAAATCCCTCTCCAAATTTCTTAACCAAACACAGCATAAGAGACATAATGTAATTATTAGAATCAAAAGCAATAATTTATAATTTAAATAAATTTCAGAAAATATGTTTGTAATTTAACCTAATATAACTTATCCTTATTTTTAATACTATATATATGTGATGTGTATAGTGGGAACGCGAGATGGGAGAATTTAGATTTTTATCTCCCTGTTCCTAAGAATTTTTTTGTCCTTTTCTTGACAAGCTTTTATTTTCTTAAAGTAGCCGAATGTTGAATAATTACTTATGAACAAATTTAAAAAAATGTTGATTAGTATCATAAAGAAAAGGGAAAATTATTTAGAAGTCCTATTAGGAAGACTTATATTACATATGGTCCTACTAAAAAAATTATGTTCCCATAAGTCCTGTGAGAAGTTTGTTGACAAATTTACCCTCAATATTAGTTGTTAATATCATAAATAATAATAAAACCATATATAGGAAATTGATATAAACGTAACGTAACGTGACACCTACATAAACGTAACGTGACACCTATACGTAACGTGACATATCTACATAAACGTAACGTAACGTGACACCTATATAAACGTAACGTGACATATCTACATAAACGTAACGTAACGTGACACCTACATAAACGTAACGTGACACATATGATCTATGGTAACATTCAATTCTTTATATAGGAAATTGATTTTATTTATTTTTTGGATTTTTTTGGGACAGCCAAACAACCAAATTACTGAATTCAAACACAATTAATTAACCAAAAAAATAATTATTCATAAATCACATTTCAGTCCACAGAGAGTTAAACAAACTCTTCGCCCCTCTGCCCTATATAATTATTAAAACAGCATGAAGAGCAGGCAAATGCCATTTTCTTTCACATTATGATTTACTTTTTTTTCATCAACAAAGGCAAGATTATGATAAAGAATACCGAAAATACTTACTTTTGGATAGTTTGTCCTTCCATAGATGTCTTCTTCAACAAGAATGTCAAATCATCTTGTTATTGCTATGATGGCTTAGCTCCAGCAATTCATCAACATTGATGAAGTGCGTCTCATGTTTGAAGACGAGTAAGTAACTTTTCTCCCCCAAACCACCCACCCATGTCCACTCATAGATAAGCGTGATTTGCGAGTGTTGTTTTTCCGATGTGCTTTTGTCCTTTCTAATTTTATTAATTAATTTAGATTTCACATATATTATTGATAATTTTTTAAATTTTATAATTAATAATACAAAATAAAAATACATTAAGATTATATATCTATTTCAAAACAAACGGATTAAAAAAATAAAAATTTATTAAGTTGCGAAACGTAACGTGACACATTACGTTACGTTTATGTAAGTGTCACGTTACGTTTATATAGGTGTCACGTTACGTTACGTTACGTTTATATAGGTGTCACGTTACGTTCATATTGGTGTCACGTTACGTTACGTATATATAGGTGTCACGTTACGTTACGTTTATGTAGGTGTCACGTTACGTTACGTTTATGTAAGTGTCATGTCACGTTAGGATCTTGTGGAATACATTCTTATGAAAATAGGACTTGAGACTTTATAAGAAATTACACAGGACTTAGCCTAACATAAGGTTCTGAAAAAGGACTTATAAATAAGTCTCCCTAAAGAAAAATCAAACTCTAAATCTAAGGTTTATTGTGATTTTAAACAAAAATTAAGGATATATGTTTAATTACATAATGAAAGAGGCTGGGGAAATATTCCACAATTGATCAAAAATTTAAATTTTACTAATCCCATATCAATTTTGATTTTATGATTCATTGAGTTGTTTCTAAATTACAAATTAGATCCAAGCAAGATGAACCTTAGAAAACATGTGCATTAAATTATATAGAAAAAATTATTTATAAGTCTTATTAGGAAGACTTATATTATATATGGTCCTACTAAAAAATTTATGTTCCCATAAATTCTGTGGAAAGTTTGTTGGCACATTTACTCTCAATATTAGTTGTTAATATCATAAATAATAATAAAACGATATATAGGAAATTGAATGTTATCATAGATCATATCTATATAAACATAAAAGTAACGTGACACCTACATAAACGTAACGTGACACTTATACGTTATGTGACACCTATGATCTATGGTAACATTCAATTTCCTATATAGGAAATTGAATATTATCATAGATCATATTTATATGAAACGTAACGTGACATCAATATAAACCAGCAACATTTTTACATTCAATTTAAAAAAATAAAAATTTATTAAGTTTGCGAAACGTAACGTGACACGTTACGTTATATTTATGTAAGTGTCACGTTACGTTTATATAAGTGTCACGTTATGTTACGTTTATGTATGATCTTGTGGAATACATTCCTATTTAAATAGGATTTGAGACTCTATAAGAAATTATATAGGACTTAACCTACCATATTATAAATAAGTCTCCCAAATTATATATAAGTTATTTGTCATTTTGTTAACCAATGAATGAATAATGTATAACGAACAACTCTCTTCGTTGAAAATCCACGTGGCAAGCTTTCCAAAAAGACTGGAACCTTCATGTGAGCTTATCTCAGGCTTGATTTGATGATTTATGTTGCTTATTTGTTCAATTTATTGTATATAAATTATTTGTGAAAAAAACTAAATTAATTTGACATTTTATTTCTTTAATACAAATATGAAAAAATTACGTGATAATAATTAATGACTCAATTTAATTTGTTTAATAAATAATTTACGCACAAAGAGTTAAAATATAAACAATTAAATTTTTTCATAATTGAGTCCGTAAAAGGCCTAAATTGAATGGATTTAATCCTCAACTCAACTTAAGAGAAACTAAATTCTGTTTATTTTTTAGATTATTAAATAAGTTATTTATAAAAATATTAAATTAAATTGATAATTTTTAATAAAAATATGATAAAATTCATGTGATAATAATTATTAATTTACTCTATTTGTTTTATAAATGATCTATGCACAAAAATTTAAAATATAAACAATTCAAAATTTTCAAGATAGAGTTTAGGAAAGGGCTATAGACTAATGGATCCAATCCTCAACCCCACATAAAAGAAGCCACTAATGGATGCAATCCCCAACCCAACATAAAAGAAGCCGGACTCTAAATTAAAGAAAGAAAACAAAACTAGTCTACTCAGGTTTATTTTGGCAATCAGAAAAAAAATCAATTTATTGACTTATTTGGATCATATTACCTCTCTATTTTTTTATATATTTTTTTAAAAAATTTAAAAAAAACGAACAAATTTAATTTTTTCTTAGTTGCCAAAATAGACCTTAATTGTGTTGTTCTTTTTTGTTATTGTTGTTTAAAAGAAAAATTACAATTTAGGGAAATCTTCACAAAATAATTATAAATTCTTGAAAAAGTTTGATAGTTTAATTATAAATGTGTATAAAGTTTACCATTAATAAATTATTTTCTGACATGTTCACTAAATTGCAATTTCCTCTTGTTTAAAGCTACATAAAATTTGTTTGACAAATTATTTCTAAAGTTGTTTGTGGAATTTTTTTTTTCTTGTGCAACAATTAACTTTTTATTCAATACAAAGAAACTTTGTTTTTGAACTTTTTAAAAATTACTTTTGCACAATAGAAAAAGAACAAGAAAATTGATTAGTGCCACTTTAAGTCAACTTTTGTTAATGCATTTTTATTTTTAATAATTATTGCGTGGAGGCTATCTTTATCCTTTTGTATTTTATCTTATGCTCTGATTTATTTTATTGAATAACTTATTATCGAATATGTAGTCGTAATTTCTTATAAATAATATATATGTATATATATAAAGAGAGAGAGAGAATTATAAATACAATTTTAAAATATGAATTATTCCTTAACGTTCTGAAAATTAGACATAACACATTGTTAGAATATATTATTAAAAAATATTAATTAACTTGATAATTTATTAATAAAAATAAATACATTGACATCCCATGAGGTTTAGGCTTAATAAAGATATCCCCCATATTTTGAAAATTACACCACATTCCTTGTCAGAGTTTGTCTAGAGTTAAAATTAATATAAAATTACCAAGTTACCCTTCAACAGCCAAAACAAAACAAAAAAAAAAATCTAACCAACTTCTCTCACTCTTCTTCTCTAGTTACTTCCATCTTTGCCCTACAAACCACCATTGCAGAATTCAAAATCAAGACCAAAATTGTACAAAGGCATTAGAAACGCACACGCGCGCGCGCGCACACACACAAAAAACAAAATCTAGTATAACATGCACAAGAAACCTACTCGGTGCTTCACTTATTCTATACAAAAAAAGACTTGCTAAATTTATCAAAATTACATATTTTCACTACAAATTTTCTAGGTAAATGTTGGACAAATGGTACTAGTTTCTCCACCGCATTTTTCCTCCTCATCGTCGGCAACGCTTTCCTCCTCCTCCTCCTCCTTTGCCAGCCCCATCCTCATATTGATTTCCTTCCTACGACCACCATGATCCATATGTAGCTTTGCTCTGCATCATTAACTTCATGATCTCCTTATGCTGTGTTTGGTTGGGGGATTTGGGGAGGGATTTGGAAAGGGAAAGGGAAAAGGTGTGTGAAACTATGTGAAATATAGGCATGATTTATTTATATTTCACCTACCTTTTCCATTTCCCTTTCCAAATCCCTCCCCAAATCTCCCAACCAAACACACCATTAGTGTCAAATTTGAACTTCTCGGAGAGTTCCAAAGGAGAAAAAGTGAGCCATGTTGACTGTTTGAACTCAAATCTAAGCAATCATTAAAGTCCAAAAAGTGACTCGATTGATATAAAAGGGAGACAAAGAAGCCAAAATTAAGTTATACATCTATAGATATATAATTATTATGTAGCAATAAGAGGTAAAGCATAATCATCATCATTGAAACACAACAAAGATCAATAATTGGTAATTATGGTGAAAGAAATTAAAGTGAAGGTTTGGTGGTGCTTGAATTTGGGAAAGATGACCTGGTTATTGATTGTTTGGGGAAATTTAAGAGGTAAATTTGGGATTTCCAAAAGAAACAAGTGATGATATCAGCATAAAACGGTAATTGATTTAACGACAGATTTAAAAAAGGGGCAAACTATAATGAAATTATATACTTTGAGGAGGGAAATGTAATTTCTAATACGTTAGGGAGGAATCTATATTAAACTTAAACCACAACAGGTGTCAATGTAATTTATCCTAAAAATAATTATTTGCCATATGATTAGAAACTTGAAGAAGCAAAATATAATTCATAGAACCATAACGGCTTGTATTTAAACAAAGGGCTATTTATATGAAGGCCCCCTAAACTATTAAAAAATATTAATTTGACCCCCTGAATTATAAATGTGAGACCCTTAACTTTAGTGCACCATATTAGGTCCCTAAATTTTGAGTTATTATAATAAAGCCCTTAGTTCGTTGATTATTCGCAAATTAAATCATAAAACCAAAAACGCATCACGGACGAATTCACACAAACCCTAATCGACCCTGGAAGCTTCGAAATCATTTCTAAAACTCTAATATTAATTATTTAACTCTCAAACTTTAGATTAATCACTCTAAACCTTAACTTCCAGTTTTCACAATTTTCGTTCGGTTATTCATCTTTAAATTCAAAGTAAGATAATACAAATCGAATTATTTTTCCTAACACTAATTTATTAACTCTACACTTGAAATAGATATTTTAATTGAACCCAAGCCCTTATATTTTTCTTAAATCACATTTTGACCCCAAACTAGTACCATTACACACACATATATATACACTTATACCTTTCTTAAATAAATAATTTTGCACACAAAATATCTTCATATATATATATATATATAAAATCAACAAAAATCCCCCAAAATTCCTTGCACATGACCAGCCACCCTAGGGAAAGAAAAATTGTACATTTTTTCAAACAAAATCCATAAATTCATGGAAAAAGTATTCAAGTACTCCTAATCATGGAACCATGCCTCCACCCTAAGTTCAATCCTAACCAAACCCTAACTAGATCATGATTAACTGCATAGTTAAGGCCTATGATCATCCACTATTCCATTAGATTCTAAGTAAATCCAAAATATCCAATCCATTTCCAACCAATGGGCAAAATGGACCCTTTGCACCAATTTTTCTATAAAAGAAACCTCTCCCTTAGCATTTTGCACACAAGAACTCCTATACAAACACTTCATTTAGCTGAGAGGGAAAGAGGGCAAGAGAGTGAGCTTTGGTGGTAAAAAAGAGAAGAAATTGTGCAAATACTTCACTACACAATCAAGTAAGCCACATCACCATCTCTCGTTCTATTTCCTTTTCCAAATACATATTATTAGAGAATTAAAATCATATTTGCAGATATGTTGTAATGGTGTTCTTGTGTTCAAAGTTGATGAATTGGCCTTTGATTCTTCTTCTAGTCACAATTCCTCTTAATAGATGTCAAACTACATTTTTCTTCCCATATCCCGCATTATTTCTAAAGGCATAGCATCACTCTAAAAATCTGAGTAATTAGTACATTATTTAATATGTTTTCATCACAAGAAAAGTGAAAATTTTCCCTTAGTTGCCCATTTTTCTAACCAATCTTCTTATTTTGAGTATTGTGCATGAAAAACCTGTTTTACAGCCAACTTTCGAAAATTCTAGAAAAATATAGGAATATCTCTTGGACCTCAGTTTTATGTCAAACACTTTCTTAAAGAGTTAGCTTTCAAGGAAAATTGGTTTCATTGAAAAAGAGTGACCGACTTGTAAGAAAATTCATTTTCGTAACGGTCGATGAATCTGGACAGCGCTGGAGTGTTTCTTAAATAACTAAAAATTTAGAAAAGCTATTCCATTTTCGAAAAATTTTATGAAAACTAGATAAAATTCTCTACGAACCATAGGAAGGCCGGGCTCAGCAAAAATCTGAAATGGTCCTTTTAATTTTAATCTTTAAGTGGTTCTGAATCTGAAAATTCTGTTTTGCCTTGGTGATATAGCAATTGAGAGTTATAGATTTTATCAAAGTAAGATCATAGTTATTTTTGGAGACCCATGGAGCAATTTCAGATTTATGGTGATGGAGTTAATTGATTTGAGGTAATTTGGGTGGTATACAATATGCCTCATTTAAATCTCTTTGCAAAGAGTGTTATTTTAATCACCTTCAATTTGTACTCCTCTTGATGATTCTGATAATTTGATAAATTCTGTGAAATTATTTGTTTTTGATTCATTTGATTACTCTAGTCATTTGATGAACTCTGTGTAGTCATTTTATGTTGGAAATGTTGATTTGTCTAGCTGAATGACATGGAAATATTCTGTACATGGATTGAGTGGACTTTGCCAATATGCTTTGTACCAATAGCCCGGATAAGCGATTGTGCTTGGGTGAGGGGGGTGAGGCCGGTCACTAGTCATATACTGAGTAGGACAGGGTATTTGGTCTTGGATAAATTATTAAATGTCGAGTTGACTTGTTTGTACAATTTGGTAAATTGCTTGGTATTTCGAATTGAATCGTTTGTGTAATTATTGGATCCCTGTGAATTTATTCTTTGTATGAGTTTTTGTTGTTCAA
Organism: Camellia granthamiana; assembly: GCA_036172215.1. NCBI lineage: Eukaryota > Viridiplantae > Streptophyta > Magnoliopsida > Ericales > Theaceae > Camellia > Camellia granthamiana. Next base: position 31,446,511 of record CM069904.1, on the reverse strand, counting down.
TTTGTGTGATTAAACAAAACAAATAAATTCATATTAATAAATTAAAATAAATCCATACTTGACAAATTACATTATAAAACATGCAACAGAAATACATATCACATGAAATATTGAAAGACGAGAAATCAAACCAAATTTTGTGTGATACGACAGTGTCCTTAAAACAGCTTAGCCGCCACACCGTGGGTGCTAGAGGAACGTCGACTTCTGTCTCCTAGGATAAGATGGCTTAAACCAGCTAACTTAGAAGCACCTTCTGTTAGCTTTGGCGAACCGACAATGGCAGCACTCTCTCACACAAGAAGAAAATTGTAAACACAAGCAGACTGACTATATCATTCTGGAAGGGAAAAGTTGTATCTAAACCAAGGGAGATGGGTCTCCTTTTATACACCATTGGAGAGAGAGGAGGAGCCTTTAGCCATGAAGGCTATCATCTAATGCCCATGAAGGCTGGCCACTAATGGCCATTACTCTTGCAAAACTACTGGAGTAATGGACCAAAATTGATAGGAGAAAATATCTGCTATATATATTTTCTGTATACACAAGTGTGTATTTCTGCCACAATTAATGCGGGATTGGTAGTTATACACAATTCCCAAAACCTCATTCATGAGGTCATCTTTATGAGACAATTTCTCATTCAATTCTCAATGGTTTTTGGTCATTCTTTATGTGGTGTAAAGACCTTGTTACAAAGAATCTGAACACATTTAATCCCATCTCAACCAATGGTTGGGACCTACTTTAATTTCACATTAAAGTTTACCAAAAATTCATTTTTTTCCAACAATCCCCCACATGAATAAAAATTGACCGAATAAGAAAAACGAACAACGTTTACAACAAAGACTCGAAGAGAGAAACCACAGACTAACCCTACATCAGAAAAGGTAGATGTTGGCCTTGAACCTTTCGTAGTGACAACCTATCGGATTTACTGGCTGACTAGTGAACGTGATGTCTTAAACTGTTCTGCCGTTTGTGTAAACTGAGACAATAGACCTCACACAGGAGTTAGTCCAACCATTGTTCTTGTTCTCACTTGTGTGTCTGGTATATGGCCCTGGAACACTAGCCTGGTTCTGTTAGTGGTTTTAAAGAATTCGGCCTTACCAATTCTTTAAGAAGCGGCCCCACTTCGCACTCACATAGGTGACCTATATAAAGTATCTCATTATACCATGGTTGACTATCATATCACTTAGGTCATTAAAAGCATTAGCTTAACCTTCTACCCCCATCGGGTATCACTGTACAAAGGAATGGGCAAGAGGATTTACCTCTTCAGTGACTCATCCATTACATGAAATTAGGTTGTCCCTTTGAACCTAGATCTTGGGATCTCTAGTAAACTAAGTTGGGTTTTCTGTTCCGGTAACATTACTAAAGGCCTTAACCCCATTCCTCTTGACAACGTTTCTACTAACTCTCGAGTTAACCCTTTGGTTAGCGGATCCGCAATGTTGTCCTTAAACTTTACATAGTCTAGAGAGACAATTCCATTAAAGAGTAGTTGTCGTATGGAATTATGTCTACGACGGATATGTCTAGACTTTCCATTATACATATGACTCTGTGCCCGTCCAATCGCCGATTGGCTATCACAATGAATACAGATAGCAGGCATAGGTTTTGGCCAACGTGGAATATCCTTAACGAATTGGCGAAGCCATTTAGCCTCTTCAGTTGCTTTATCCAACGCAATAAACTTAGATTCCATTGTTGATCTCGATATACACGTTTGCTTGGAAGATTTCCAAGACATGACTGCCCCTCTAAGGGTAACACATAACCACTAGTGGATTTGGAGTATTTTATATCAGATATCTAGTTAGCGTCACTATACCCTTCTAGTATCGCTGGGTATCTGGTATAATGCAACCCATAATCCTGGGTGTAGCGTATATAACCTAACACCCGCATAATGCCTCTCCAATGAGTGACATTAGGATTACTCGTGTATCTACTAAGCCTGCTAACAGAGTAGGCTATATCCGGCCTTGTACAACTCATCAAATACATCAAACTTCCAATGACCCAAGAATATTCTAGCTGAGAGACACTCTCACCATTATTCTTGGTCAAATATAGACTCACATCTATCGGTGTCCTAGACACACTTGTATCTGATTTACTAAATTTCTCAAGTATCTTCTCAACATAGTGAGACTAAGAAAGTACAATACTACTAGATGTTCTGGTAATCTTAATACCTAGAATGACATCTACAAAGCCCATATCTTTCATGCCAAACCTTGAGTTTAACAATCTCTTGGTAGTTCAAACCATTTCATCATTACTACCAACAATGAGTATGTCGTCTACGCATAGACACAAAATAACATAACCTCTATCAGTGTCTTTAACATATATGCACTTGTCACACTCATTGATTCTAAACCTATTTGACAACATAGCATTGTCAAACTTCTCATGCCATTGCTTAGGCGCTTGTTTCAAACCATATAATGACTTGACAAGCTTATAGACTTTCTTATTTTTCCCTGGAGCTGAAAGCCCCTCGGGTTGTTCCATGTAGATTCCTTCATCTAAATCTCCATTTAAGAAAGTTATCTTTACATCCATCTGATGTATCTCTAGACCACGTAAAGTGGCTATCGCAATCACCATGCGAATGGATGTAATTCTTGTCACAGGTGAATACGTGTCAAAGTAATCCAGGCCTTCTCGCTGCCTGTATCCTTTGATAACTAGTCTAGCTTTATATTTATCAATTGACCCATCAGCCTTTATCTTTCTTCTAAAGATCCACTCACTCTCCAAGGCCTTACTGCCTGGGGGTAAATCAACCAACTCCCAAGTATGGTTTTGTAAGATGGAGTCAATTTCACTTTTAATAGCTTCTTTTTATAAGGGACTTTCTAGTGAAGTCACCGCTTCATGGAAAGTTCGAGGTTCTCCCTCTAACATACAAGTCAAGAAATCCGGGCCAAAGGACTTGGTAGTCCTAGCCCTTTTACTCCTTCTCGGCTCATCTACTTTCTCATCTTGATCATGTACTTGATCATCATCTTGATCATTATCTTCAAGTTCTTTCTCAGAACTTTGATCCTCTCCTCGGGTTTAGTAAGGAAATGTGTTTTCAAAGAAAGATGCATTCCTTGACTTCGTTATGGTATTCTTCTGGATATCTGAAATATCAGACTTGTGCACAAGAAAACTATATGCACTACTATTCTGTGCATAACCAATGAATATACAATCCACTATTTTCAAACCTATCCTAACTCGCTTGGGTGTAGGTATCGCCACTTTTGCAAGATACCCCCATATTCGTAGGAAATTATAAAAAGGCTTCCGGTCTTTCCATAACTCATATGGAGTCGTGTCTACTTTCTTCCGAGGGATTCTATTTAGAATGTAATTCGTGGAGAGAATTGTTTCCTCCCACAAGTTCTATGGCAATCCAAAACTTAGCAACATTGCATTCATCATCTCCTTTAGCGTGCTATTCTTTAGTTCAGCAATCCCATTTGACTGAGGAGAATAAGGCGCCGTGGTTTGGTGTATAATCCCAGATTGAGTACAAATCTCAATAAACGGCGATTCATACTCACCACCACGATCACTTCTTAAAGCCTTAATCTTGCAGCCTAATTGATTCTCAACTTCATTCTTATAAAGAACAAATTTGTCAATAGCCTCATCTTTGCTTTTGAGCAAATAGACATAACAATACTTAGTGCAATTATCAACAAAAGTGATGAAGTATTTATTGCCACAACGTGATTGTATAAACTTTAAATCACACACATCACTATGCACTCAGTCCAACGGCTCTGAACTTCTTTCAATAGAATGAAACGAAGATCTTGTCAACTTCACTTCAACACAACTCTCACACTTGTGTTTTGGATTAATCTTAAAAGATGATATGTGATCTAACTTGATTAATCTATGTAAAGATTCAAAGTTCACATGTTCTAGTCTACCATGCCACAAATTGGAAGACTCAGGCATGTAAGCAGAAGAAGATGCATCTTTATTCATCTTTGGGATAACAGTGATTACATTGAGTTAAACATACCCCCCAACATATAACCCTTACCTACATACACTCCGCTCTTGGTCAAAACGACCTTATCGGACTCAAAAACCATGTGAAAACCATGTTTGCTGAGAAGAGACCCTGAGACAAGATTCTTACGAATGTCTGGAACATACAGGACTTCGTTCAAGGTCAGCTCCTTTCCTGAAGTCAACTTCAGGACCACAGTTCCTTTCCCCTCAACAATCGAGGTAGCAGAGTTTCCCATAAACAACTTCTCACCGTTTGTAACCGGCTCGAAAGTTGTAAACAGCTTCTTCTCAGAGCAAATGTGGCGTGTAGTCCCAGTATCAATCCACCATTCTCTTGGATTTGAACCCACCAGATTCACCTCAGAGACAACGGTAGACAAGTGCACATCATCCTCCTCATGGGAATGCTCTTGTATATCTGTCATATGAGTACGAGGTTTGGTCTTGTATGGCTTCTTCTACTTGCGGCAGTCACTAGCCCGATGGCCCTCGCTACCACAGTTGTAGCACTTCCCTAAGAACCGATAACCAGGTTCTTCCGGCTTGTATGCTAGCTTCTTTGCAACACTACCCCTTAGCCCAGCTTTGAGCCCTTGTTCATAGGAGGCTTCTTCCTTACCCCAGAAGATTTTCCATGCTCAATGACATTGGCCTTCACAGAGGAGGTACTCCATCCTTTCTTTCTATTATTCTCCTCAATTTGGAGTCGGACAATCAGTTCTTCAATGAACATTTCCTTGCGCTTATGCTTCAAGTAATTCTTGAAGTCCTTTCAACCATTAGGAAGTTCTCAATGATCACAGTAACTTGGAATGACTCATTCAACGGCATCCCCTCAACATGGATCTCATACAAGATCACTTGGAACTCTTGGACTTGGCTTATCACAGTTTTTGAATCGATCATCTTAAAGTCCAAGAATCGGCCAATCACAAATTTCTTTGTCCCGGCGTCCTCAGTCCTCTATTTCTTGTCCAGAGATTCCCATAACTCCTTTGCTGAGCCCTTGGCACAAAACACACTGTATAGTGAGTCTGCCAAGCTGTTAAACACATAGTTCTGGCAAAGATAGTCTGTCTGCTTCCATGTGTCAAGCGCCATGACTTTCTACCTGTCTGGCTCATTCTCTACCACAACTGGAGGATCCTCGCTCAAAACCTTTGCAAGGTTCAGCGTGGTCAAGTAAAACAGCATCTTTTGTTGCCATCTCTTGAAGTTCACCCCAGCAAATTTCTCTGGGCACTCATAATGACTGAGCGGTCCTCCCGGAACAGCCAGAGTAACACCAGGGTTGACCACAGAGGTCACAGCAATAGAGGTTAGCAACCCAGTTGCCCCGGGGTTCAGATCCCCACCAACGTTAACAGTAGCAGCATTTGCAACATCAGTGATAGTTGCCATTTCTGAAAATTACACCAGGATATCATGTTCTGTGTTTTCAGAAATTAAACTTAACACTAGAAAATCCCATAATTGAAAAGTTAATTCAAAATTAGTCTCACCACTAAACCTAGAATCGAACATGGTCAAGAATGTTCCCAAGAAGACTGGAAGGGCCACAACGGTCCCACTTAAAACCCAGTTAACCTTTTGACAAAACTTTCAAGAGTATGTTGACTCCTAATCCGTGAGAAACAATTTTTAAAATTAAATTTCCAAGGGATGAACTAGGTTAAAACAAACCAAGGTCCAACACTTACAAGCAATTTAAAAATTGCTAACCAAATTACAAGCAATATAAAACATTGCTACAAATCTAAACAGAAGTAAACCAATCAAATTGAAGATTATAAGTAGTCCATTCCAAAATTCGTTTCGACGCTTAGGTATTTCTACAAAGAAAGTTAGTAGAAATACAAAGCAGGGAATTGGAAAAAACTTGTACTTAACCATTCAAACACTATATAATGAATAACAACATTAAGTAAACATTAAAATGCTATATAAGTTACACCACTTAAATAAAACTCCATAATTAAATTGACAATGTAATTTATACAAAAAACAGGTACATACATAGACAAGTTACAAAACCTTTTAATTCAAATAATCAAATTACACTTTATTATCATGAGTTATATATTAACAAAGCTTATAACTCCTAACTAATTGAATTAAATACTAGGAAAGAGTTACATATGAGTTTAATTTGCAATAAACATGTAAATAATTCTAGAAGTTATAAAATCATTTGTATGCAAATTACACTAAACCTTAGACAACAATTTAGCATGCACAGCACATCACAAATCTAGAAATTTTAAACATGTGAATTATCCTAAGAAGATAGAACCAATGAACATGTATCATGAACTATAGGAAATTAAACTAGAGACTCATGAGCATGCAATTTGTAATTAATTAGGCAGTGCTATATTTAAGAGGCACAAACATACTACTAAAACACATTCAAGTTGTTTCAAGGGAAAAAAAACAACAAACTAAGCAATCCTATTAAATCATGAAACATTAACATACATCTATCTATATTTATATATTTTATTATAATTAAAGATGGACACAAGCAACAACATATGTAACAGTAGCCTATTGATACCAAGGAATTTAAATGCTAATTAAACTGGTGAGTGAAGTATTATGTACACAAATATCTTAATCATGCATTTATCACCAACCAATTGTTTCCAAATCTTGTTTTGTTATTATACTCAACATAAATAACATTGGCCTTAAGAACAATGTGTAACCTATTTATACATGCTAGAAGTCCTACATGAATCATGCCTCAAAAACAGTGTATATAGTTTTTTTTCCCAACTCACAGAATTATAATTCACTGAACATGAATGGAATTGCTTTCATGTAATAATACACATGGACTTGAACTTTATAGGTAATAACATACACTTCTAATTTTTGCTAGAAACAGTAGCAATATGTAAAGACATATTATATATTACATTGTACTCATGTATTTTATAGATGTAACAATGGGCTTAACCTAGAAATCATTTCGGTAATTTATAATCAAAACCAAAACAGTGTCTAACCAAGGAGGAAAACTAATTGATTTATATATAAATCTATTTAACCAATTACATGGAAAAAGTATAATTTGTTTTAAGATTGTTGTTCAATTTGTGTGATTAAACAAAACAAATAAATTCATATTTAATAAATTAAAATAAATCCATACTTAACAAATTACATTATAAAACATGAAACAGAAATACATATCACATGAAATATTGAAAGACGAGAAATCAAACCAAATTCTGTGTGATACCGCAGTGTCCTCAAAACAGATTAGCCGCCTCACCGTGTGTAGCGATCCCGGTTTCGATCCTTCTTTCATGTTTTGCCACTTCGACTGGGCCGGTCGGGGATCGAGCTACCCGGTCAGCTCGCGGGGGTCAGGGGGGCAGCGCCCCCCTGGCGGGTCCGAAGGCAACGCCCTGGCGGGGTCGAGAGGCAGCGTTCCCGAAGCAAAAATGCAAAATGCATTCGAAGTTGCTTGTCCACTCAAGGGGTCGTTTATGCGCTTGAGCGGAGAATGTTTGGTTTCAGAAGTTTGACCTATTTGCAAAACTACTGGGTTAGTGTATTTGACGTTCGAGCGGGGCTTTCTACGCTCGAGTGGACCATGTTATATCAGTTTGTGAATCTGATATTTCAGATCACTTTTTCAGTCCTTTCTCTCTCTAAAACTCTCCAGAATTCCAGATCGGGAGCTTCTGTCTCTAGAAGTCATCTTCTCTCTTTGATTTCTCCAAATCCATTGAGATTTAGACCTAAGTTCTTCACCAAAGTTGGTTATCATCTCGAGGGCTTCGTTGTGTGCGGTGAAGATCAAGTTTTGACACCGTTGATTTTAGGGGTTTCATCTCATTTCTTCTTTAAAACTTGAGGTAGGGATTTTCTTAGAGTTATGTATATATTTTTGCAAGATCTATATGATTTTCGAAATCATCTTTCTATAGCTTTGAAACGTGATTGTTGATTCAAAAAGTTGAGCGATTTTGAAAGTGAGTTTGTCTCTTGTTCTTTTAAAATGATCTTATGGGTTTTGATCTTCGTTGATTGAAGAAAAGATGATTTTGAAAAGTTTTCTTTCAAAAGATTTGAGCTGTATAGTTTTGGTGAGAAAACCTAGAATTTGGGGATTTTTTTTTAAGAGACTGAAAATCCATAAATGATATTGTTATATTTATTTTGTGTGTCAAAATAAATGGATCTTCGGAAAATTTCTTATTTATATTTATATAAATGATGAATTTCAGGGAATATGAGAATTATTGTTCATTTTGAAAATTATTGTTCAAAACGTTAAAATAGTCTTGAAATGACTAATTGTTGAGGATACTTGAGAAGAGAGAATTGTGTTATTCCTTGGATGATGAATTAGAATAAAAGTATTTATATTCATCTTGTGTTATTGGCATATCAATTCATTTGATTACATTAAACTTTAAAAGTTGATTTGAAAACTTGCATTGAGAAAAGAATGTTGAGAAACAAGTTTTCATGTAATGGTTTTGGGGCAAATACGTTGGTAAGTCTTGATAGGTGGTGTAGATGATATTGAATAAGTTGGCCTGAGAGTCCGGGGTGAAAGACCGAAAACCCGCGCGGATAGGTGTCGAGCCTTCCGGTTAATACCGGTAAAAATGACAAATTTGTAGCACTTGTATAGTCTACTTGCAAACACCGACTTAGGGATTAGCAGAGTCATATTTACCGCCCTTAAAATAAATTGTTAAGTTTTGAACAATTGAAATTGCATGATATCATTGAGCATGATGGTTTTCAAAAAATGAAAATGTGGTTTATTTTCAAAAAGGGCATAGCATGGCATGTGCATTTCATCTCTTGACACTTGTATAAAATGTATATACTTTGTTAAGATTTTCCTATTGGGCTTTATACTCACCTTACGGGATTTTTGTGTAGAAAAAGATGTGGTGATCCCACCCAACTAGAGGCATGGAAATATGTGTGTTGGGAGTACAATGCTCTCATTTTGCTGTGACTCTGTGTGTAAGCCAAGGGTTGTGTTTGTGTGGATTTGAATAACCATTTTGTGTAACCAGGCACTAGCCTTGAAAACTTGTAAACCCTTTGAGGTATTTATTTGTTTATTTACTTATTGTTGGATTAATGTATTGTTGCATGAAAAACTATTGTATTATGTAATATAAGTTTGGAGATTTATATTCGGTTTTCTTTGAAAGAACCTTGATTATTGTATTATCATTTGGGCTAGAAATTTGGGGCGTTACACCGTGGGTGTTGGAGAAACGTCGACTTCTATCTCCCAGGATAAGATGGCTTAAACCGGCTAACTCAGAAGCACCTTCTGTTAGCTTTGGCGAACTGACAATGGCAGCACTCTCTCACACAGGAAGAAAATTGTAGACACAAGCAGACTGACTATATAATTCTGGAAGGAAAAAGTTGTATCTAAACCAAGGGAGATGGGTCTCCTTTTATACACCATGGGAAAGAGAGGAGGAGCCTTTAGCCATGAAGGCTATCATCTAATGCCCATGAAGGCTGGCCACTAATGGTCATTACTCTTGCAAAACTGCTGGAGTAGTGGACCAAAATTGATAGGAGAAAATATCTTATATATATATTTTATGTATACACAAGTGTGTATTTCTGCCACAATCAATGTGGGATTGGTAGTTATACACAATTCCCAAAACCTCATTCATGAGGCCATCTTTATAAGACAATTTTTCATTCAATTCTCAATAGTTTTTTATCATTCTTTATGTGGTGTAAAGACCTTGTTACAAAGAATCTAAACCCATTTAATCCCCACTACTAGAAAATTGACCTTTTGTGTCGATTTTTTTGTGACTGTCTGATTAGCCGTGGCAAAAAAAAAAAAAAAAAGAAGCAAAAAGGTTCCTATTTTCTTTCATTTATTTGCGCCCTTTTCTTAATTTTGCCCTAGCAGGCTCACTCAACTCTCTCTCTCTCGTTCTTGCTTTCTGTCTCACTCTTGCTCTCGCTCACCTGCCAATCGTTGTCTGAAGAACTCCACCAGTATGAATCTCTCCCTCGATCTCTCAATCTCTCTGTTTCTGTCTCGATCTCTCTTCCTCTCTCGATCTCTCAATCTCTCTTTCGCACAATCTCGTTCTCTCTCTGTATCTGTGTACACCTCTCGCCGCAATTTGCTCGATTTATCGCAGAGAAACCCTAACTCTGCTAGTGGACCGCATTGAAAAGGTCTCTTGGAGTTCTCAAATACAACAGAGTAAGCTCACCTATCATGTATCTCATCTATCTCAAAATTGACTTACATTACACACACAGAGACTATCTTTGAGCTTCGTTGTGTACAAATCAGGTACCAACTCTCTTCAAATTTCCTCTGTTTTTTTTATTCAATTTGTTTCGATTTGTTTCATATTTGTACTTGATCTGGTTTTGTATCTAAGAATTCCTTTGTTTTTATTTTTTGCACTATAATAATACATTTTTTTGTTGATTTGTTTGTTCTCATTTGAGTTTGAAACTGCGTTTGATCTGGTTTTTTTAGATCAGAGTTCTTTGGTTTATTGTGATTAATTTAGTTATCTTTAGATTCAGTATTTGCTTGTCGAATTGATATGGATCACAATCTAATGATTGCAGTTCTTTCTAATTTTATCTAGCGTTAGTCAAATAAAGTTTGAATGATAGGTACTCTTTGAACTACTTGGATTGATCAAATTACTCCACCTTAGATTCAGCAGAGTAAGATTTATCTTCTTTTTTGTAAGTACTCCACCTTTTCATATTTCTTTCATTTTGGTGTTAGTTGTTGCTAATAATAATAAATTACTTCAAACTTTTAGCAACTACTTCTGCATCTTTGAGAATCTAATAGTGCTCTTGGACTTTTCTCAAACTTCATGATATGAGAGATCATGTAAATAAATCTGAGGTTATTTACTCTCTTTTTTTTTTTTTTTTTTGAACAATGAGCTTATTGATTCTGTTCTTGATGTCGTGAGGAAGGAGGCTGAGAATTCTGTCATTTTTTACCTTTGGCTAAATGTTATTCATCAGGTTTCAAGTAAAGAAGAAGCAATTTTTTCGAAACTTCATGACTATCATGCTATTTGGTGCTATTGGTACTCTGATATCCTTTGCCATCATCTCCTTTGGTATGTTCTTGTATCTGCAATCATTTCTTCTTACTTGTTTTTTTTGTCTTTGTTGAAAAAAAAAAAAAAAAAAAAAAAAAAAAAAAAAAAAGAGAGCTTAAAAGTGCATAATTATTTGATGAAATATCCATTGGGTGAGAAAACAGAATGCATGTGTACTACTAGATCACTTGCTTTTTCCTTGTCAGGATGACATGGATTAGTGGATGTTACTTCCTTATTAGATCTGTTTGCATACATAAATGAAACTATTAGACGTCTTGCACTGGTACTTCATTCAACTTGTTCTGTCATTATCATAACATAGAAGGAAATGGGGAAATAATATTTCTTATGCAAAATTCTTGTGATTTCAAAGTCTGATTTCAAGCTTTTATAGGAGGATCCATGGTTTGTTTTGGAAAAATTAGTTTGAGGAATGTGAAAGTGAAATTTACTTGATTAGCAGTTTTTAGTTCATATTCAACCCAAATATGCTTGAGTCTGCAAAATCATAAGTTCACAAGTAAATATTGTACTTCTTATATACCTATTTGATGTAGGTATTCTTGGTGAAATATCTTTGACATGTAATTTAAGAAGCTAAACATACCTCATTTTTCATATCATGTTGATCATTTTTGCAATAACATCCATTTAATTCTTTCTCCAGCTGCAAACATCACAATGTCTTAATTCTTTCTTCTTTTTTCTCCTGCTATAATGGACTCATTATGCATTTTGGATGTGTGTATGGACTGTCTAGCAGATACTCACTTGAGTGTTTCTATTTGTCTTGATTATTACCTTACATATAGGATTGAGATTTTTCTCTAGTTAATTTATGTGTTGTTTTCTAGTGCATGGTTTCACTAAGTTTTCACCATAACATGAAGGTATGTGTAGATTCAATTTAATTCATTCAAATTGTAGGTGAACAATTTGACAGTAAAATAGGAAATACTTTCTTTATAATTTTCTTTTACTTGCCTATAATGTGGAGTTCTTTTATTCAGGTGCATTATATACAAGGTGGTGTAGGAAGAAATGTTGCCGAGTGCATGTCGAAGCTCAGAACAAAACCTTACATGATAAGTGTTGTTGGACTTGACATGGCAGGTGAATACTTATGTGAGATGTATGCTGCCCTTAGTTTCATATGTATTTCTCCTAATTGGTTGGTGGGACTGCATTACAACAACATATGATTGGTCTTACAATGATATTGAATTTGTGGGAAAGAAATTTGTCCTTTGTCTAGATATATAAAGTCAATGTTCTGAAGATTGAAAATTATGACTTCGATAACCGTGCTGTTTTTTTCTAATGATGTCCAAACGTGTGCATATGCACACATATATTTTAGATATATGCATGTAACTTACCTTCTTCTTTTTGATTCTTGCATTAGACATTATATTTTACTAGATACATATGAATCTATTCATTGTCTTGATTTAGATTCAAACTAATAATCTCCTAAGCTAGACCTATTAATGCACCAGAGTTATATCAAACCTTTCTTTCTTTTTCTAATATGAATTATAACTAACTTGTTGACAGGGCTTTGCTAGACTTTTTGTGTTTTTTTTATTTATTTTATTTTTTCTGATTGAGATGAATCTCTAAATATGCCTTTTGGATTCTATAGGAGGCAACAAATGAAAAGAACAAAATTTTCTAATCCTGGAACAGATAGATGTTCTTTTTCTCTAACAGGAAATTTGCTGCTGGAGCACTGGAAATCAGCTGGACTGTCCCTAGATGGTAGACTTCCTAATCTTTTAATATGGTCCTTCATATGTGATGATTACTATTTTCAGTATTAGTTTGGAGTCATTTGGCCAGATGCATGAATTTTTTCTACCCTATAGTACCAAAATTTGAGTCAAAATATGAACTACTCATGTTGTTTGCTATGAAACAAGCTGGTTTTACTCATTTGAGTCTTGGATCAACTATGTACTTTTCTTGCACCATGACTTACTCCATAAATGATATTCATGTTTGATTTACGCGCCACTCTAGTATATTGATCAATTACTCTCTCTATCAGCTATGTAATTATGCTCACCATGCACATGTTTTAGCTAATGATTCTTTGTTTCTTGTCAAGCATCTAATTGATTTTTTCTTGCATTATTGTTTAATACTCTATGAACTTTATCATATTCAATAATAATTTCCCAAAGACTTGGCTATTCCGAAATGGAATACAGTGTTGAGTGTGTGTGTGTGTGTGTGTGTGTGTGTGTGTGTGTGTCATAGGTAGAGAGTAACATGCTTGGTTTTCAAAGCTGAATAGTTTGTTTCAAAATAGCCATTAGTTATGATGTATTGTGTTTTCCCTAAGATAGTTTCTTTACAGGTATTATATGGTTAATTCTGGGTCAAAAATTAGCAACCCATCATTGGTGTGTGTGTGCATGTGCTATCAGCAAGTTGAGGCTAATTTATAACTCATTTTCTTTGTTCCAAAATTCATCTAACTTAATTTGTTGAAATTTTGATTGTGAGTTGGCTGAATGTTGTCATCATGAGAAGTATATTGATTAGTAATGGTGCCTTATAATTTTAATAGTATGTTGTTTTCCCATTCTCACTAGTAGACCTTTTTCAGGGTGAGCTTATTGGCCTATAGCCCTTTGGCAATGGGCATACTTTTTGGAAAGTATTTCTCACCTGATGGGGGTCCAGCTGATGCTCATTTGAATCTTTTTGCAGGTTGAACACCAACTTGTTTAAATCTTGCAACCTGCTGATGAATATATCTCATTGCTCCATTTCTTTTGCCTATGGAGGTATTCAAAAGGGGAGTCCCGATACAACCCATCCAACACTATTGTAAAAAAAGCTACCAAAGTAAGCAAATTATTCACTCTGAGTATATGATTTATTTTGGTAGCAACTCAAAATTGAGGCACGGAGGATGCAATATATTCTTCTTGAAATTGTGAAGCATTCAACTATGATAAAAAATTGGAAAAGATGATAATTACCAACTCGTTGGAATCTTTGATTAAGCTCAAGATTGTTTGTAGTATTACTTTATGCATGCTTAATTTATTTTTTTTTGCAGTCATATATTTTCACACACACACACACACATGTTTGCTTGGATGTATGAGGTTACTACTATACTGGTTGTTTTCTTCCCTATATATGAAGTATCCACTTATATGGCTAAATGACACAAGGTAATCAATCTTAAGTGAAGGTAATTACCTTTTTTTTTCTTTTCTTTAAAAAAAAAAAATTAGAACAATTTATTTTTTTCGTAATCTTTATTACGATTATGATGGCTGGTTTTGTTGATAATCTTTCAATGGAATAGACACTTTTGGGCCCTTGGAATAGACACTTCGTTGGAATCAGAGTCTGGTATTTCATACAAATCTATGGAATTAGGATTGCTTGAATCTCAAATTCTGAATGCAAATTGGGATACTTGGCAGTTATTTTATGGGTATATATATATTGAAATTGTAAATGGCACTTGGGTTGTGTTTTGACTGTTTATTTTGGTTTTCATAATTTCTTTGCAATGTTTATTATGTTTTCATTATTTCTTTGCAATCTCTGCCTTTTTCTCTGCTCTGCTTGAGGCTTTATATCTAAAGAAAGATTTAGAAATTGGATACTTGTGTTCTGATCTATTCCCCCTCATAATGTGTATTGATCAGGTGCAAGCTTGGATTTAAGGAACACATATCCATGGTAACAATTGGAGCGCGACCGGTACCTTGTCCAGTGGTGAACACCAGCATTGTAGATTTTGACTTTACTAGCTAGCATTCTATCTTGATTGTATTTTTTTTCATGAAATAACTTTTTCCAAGTTCTTAGTTGTAATAAATTTCACATATGGTTCCAATTTTGATACTCAAATGGAATGCCTAATTAAACTACAATGCTATACTGTCTGAATTCTTGTTATTGCTATTCCTAGAGTGCTTAACATTCCACTTTTATGCTTGTTGTTGTTGTTGTTGTTGTTTTTTTTTTTTTTTTTTTTTTTTTTTTTTTTGCGACGGTAACAAAATGGTCGCCAAAAATCATGTCGTTTTTCTTTGTTTTTTGCGACGGCAAAATAGCGGTCGCCATAAGTAGTTTAGGTGGTCGCGAATAATTTGCGACCGTTACTTTGCCGTTGCAAAAAGTATTTGCCACCCCCACATTCGCGACCCCCATTTGCCGTCGCATGGGCCGTCGCAAAAGGTCTTTTGCAACTGTTTTTTATTATTTGCGACGGTTTATAGCAGTTGCAAAAAGTACTTTTTTTAGTAGTGCCCACATCAACCAATGGTTGGGACCTACTTTAATTTCACATTAACATTTACCAAAAATCCATTTTTTTCAACAGTTTTGTTATTCATGTCGTATTGTATACTTCCCAAATTAATTTATTTTTCAAGAGTGGAGCAAATTTAGTGGCGGTTGGAGTTGAAGAATTTAAAGGATTATTGAATTAGAGATTTTTGGGCTCACCACTATATATTGTTTTTATAGATTTGTATAAGTTATATTTTGGAGACATTTGTGTAATTATTTTGGAGACAGTTTTGTATTTTTGAGGTATTAATTAGTTAGAATTTTAAATTTGAGGTTGAGTTAATTTATTAAAGGCCTAAAAGTTGGGGCGTTGCAATAAAAGCTTACAAATGTACCTCTAAACTATTTGAGAAGTATTGCTTTATCTCCTAAACTATAAAACCATACAAATAGACCTTCTAAACTTTTGACGTGATTCACTTTGACCCCTCAGATTAGGAGGTCTAATTAGTACATTTTATAGTTTAAGGATTCATTTGTACGCTTTTATAGTTTTATAGGGTAAAGTGACACTTCTCAATAGTTTAAAAGATCTATTTATATACTTTTATAGTTTATGAGGTCAAAATGATACCTTTCAATAGTTTATGAGATCTTCGTGTAAATAACTCTTAAACAAACATCGTATGTGTATACCTTATAATTAAGGAAAAAAATAATATAATTTTATATTTCTGAGTTACAATAAAAAAATTATTATTAAATACCACGAGACACAACAAAAAGTTTTATGAGACAGAATTAAAATATATCTATACTATATATTAAGCAAAAGGGGGTTTCTAACCCCCACTATAGCGATCCCGGTATTCCCTTTGCTGTACAGTTGTATTCCGAACTCGGTTCCGTGGAGTTGGTAGTTGTGTCTACCCTGTTGTCATCCTTTAATGTCATTTGTTTGAATTTTAGGATGTGTTGGACTTGCCTCGAGTGGGTGGATTGAGTCGTGGTTTAAATTCTTCCTTTTTGGTATTTTGGCCTTTCCGCTCGAGCGGGCCTTTGAGCGCTCGAGCGGAGATTGCATACTTCCAGTATCTCGTGCCCCTGCAAAACTTCTGCAGGTGTGATTTATGCGCTCGAGCGGGTTTTCTGCGCTCGAGCAGGATTGTTGGCGCTCGAGCGGACAGTACATTTCTGGTAAAAGTTCTGGGAGAGGGAGATTCACGCTCGAGCGGACTGGATTTCACGCTCGAGCGAGCGAACTTTATTTTTGTGTCTTAGCGCTCGAGCGGGACTCTTTGCGCTCGAGCGGACCTTGTTTTCTGTGTCTTTACGCTCGAGCGGTGTGTTCTACGCTCGAGCGGACATGTCGTATAACTGAGAGTGGCTGGGCATTTTAAATCACTTTTTCACCTTCTTTTCTCTCTCCTACTTTTCCAAAAACACCATTTGAGAGCCTCTCTCTCTAAAATCTTAACTTCTCTCTTAGATTTGATCTAGTAGGAGTTGTTTACTCACTTTTGGCCTTTACAAAAGTTGTGTTGATCGTCGAGGGCTACATTTTAATCTGAAAATTTCGGGATTTGGAGCATTTTGATTTTGGTCTTCATCTCCGTTGGAGCTCATCTTTTAAGGTAGGGATATCCTACTCCTCTCTATGGATTTTGTCTTTAAATTTTAGTAATTTGAGATGTTGGGGTTGGTTGGGTAATTTGGTGAAAGTTTGGGGCTTTTGTGTAATTTTACAAAAGTTGGGGTTTTGTTTATAATAAACCTAGATGCATGTTTGGCATAGAGAAATGGAATAAATGTTGGAATATTGATGAAAATGGAACCTAAGGGTTGAAATGTTAATTATGGAAAATGCCCTAATTACATTGATTAATTAATTGGTATAATTAATTGTGAGAAATGAGGAAATGAAATGGAAATGTTGGGATGGAAGTGTATGGGGTTAAAGGGTGTGGTTGAATTCCTTATCACTCACCGAATTGAAATGTTGATCATATATCCATTTGTTGCATTTATAGTCTTGATTGTTGTAGATAATGCATGATGATTAGGCAAACTAAAACTGATCATTGAAATGTGTCATTGAGTGTGACAGTTGAAGGAATACATTAAATTTATGTATTGATTGATGTGTATAATAATTGTTTATATGCATTGTGTGTTGTGTTGGAGGAGATAGGGGATGTACTCCACGGTTTAGGGGGTGATAGGGGATGGACCTCTAAACCGGATGTTGTTTGGGAGGAGATAGGGGATGGACTCCATAGATACGGCTCATATGCCTATCTAGTAATGTGATGACACAGCTCATTTGCTTGTCTTTGGAAGTGTGACATTGCTCTTATGCATGTCTACGGAAGTATTGATATAGCTAGTACGCTTATCTTTTGTTGAAATGAGAAAATGTTTAATATGAGTTAATGTCTCATATAAGTAGTTTGGCCCGGTTCTGAGCCATGGTTATGAATTGGGAATTTGTAAGGAAATGAAAAATGAAAGTGTATCAGTGTTGACCATCTATCAATTGCTAATATTTTAGTCATTGTTCATGGTTGGTTTAGTGTATTTCTACTGGGCTGTGGCTCACCCTATATGGGAATATCATTTTCAGGTACAGGTAGCATGTCACCTCCAAGGACATAGCTTGGGAGGCTAGAGGCGGGCGGACTTTTGTTATTTAGTTTCTTTTGATGTATTACATGTATATTCAAGCCAAGGGCTTAAGGTGTAAATGAGTTAGTACTCTTTTGTTGTAACCAAGTGTTAACTTGGAAAGCTGTAAGCCCGTAGGGCATTTGCTTTTGTTGTTAACATGTAATACCTTTTGTAACCAAGTACTCTGATGAATAGAAGAATGTTGGGCTTTTGTATATCAATGCATGTTTATATTGTTGGGTTTTATGTTATTTTTCTGAGGGCGTTACACCCACGGCCTATGGGAGCTCCAATATACCAATCCTAATTTTCTAATTTTTTGATTTTTTTTTTAAAAAAACAAACCTCCTGCCATCATTTAATTTGAGCCTTTTTGAAAACCTAAACCCTATTTTGAAAATCTAAATCTAAATCCTACTGACTTCGATATTCAAATCTTAATTTTTAATTTTTTTTTCCAAATAAAAAAAAAAACTCCACTCATCATTTAATTTGAGTCTTTTCAAAAATCTAAACCCTACTTTGAAAATCCCTCTCCTATATATATCTCCCTCTTGCCTCACTATCTTCCATCCTATTACAAGCATCACTACTGCTACTAACTCTTATGTTTCAAATTCAATCTCCATAGTGAAACACTCTCTCTACTGCTACTAACTCTTCTGTTTCAAATTCAATCTCCATAGAGAAACACTCTCTCTCTCTCTCTCTGATCTACAATGGCCCAGTTGAGCTCATTCAAGGCTTTGACAATTTTCTTGGTCATCGCTATCTTCTCTGTTATTGGATCGTCGCAAGACTTCGAAATGGCTCTAGCATCGTCACCGTCAATGGACGTTGGATTTGCTTACTCATTGCCGATATCTGCAGCTATCGTCTTCTCTTCGATTGTTTTGTCTCTTCTCGCACTCATGTCCGATTCTTAATACAAACATACATATATATGTGGAATTATTTGGGATTATTTGTTGGAGTGTGATGAAGGATTTTTTATTCTTTTTTTTAGTTAGTTCCAGATAGGAATGATATGAGAGTGATTATGTACATGTTTATGTTAAAAACATTATTTAATCACAGATTTGTTTAATATTTATTGGTTCATATGTAATATAGTGATTATGTACATGTTTATGTTAAAAACATTATTTAATCACAGATTTGTTTAATATTTATTGGTTCATATGTAATATACATATATGGTTTGATTTGTTTGGTAGAGCATTTGTATGTTTCTGTTATCATTTTTTACGCCGCAGCAGCTTCTTTGTCCGTACCTCATTTTTTTGGTTATTAATTTATAAAAAATATTATGCACCCACCCTTATCAATCTATAATTTATTCTGAATATGTATTTTTATATTAGGGAGTTTATGAATAAAATGAATTTAAATTGTCAATATCTTTTTCTAAATAAATTCTAAGTTTACAAATCTAAATTTGTAATAATGTTGTTAATTTACCGAGTCACGTTGTCAAAAATCAATTCCGAACGGTATATCTAATTTAAATAATAAGATTTTCTATTTTTTTAATTAAAAATAGAAAAGATAATTTTTTAAATACATTGTTTAGAATGAGCAACATGGAAATGAAAATAGAGAACAAATTTTTATTTATTAATCTATGATTTTCTAATAGATTTCCTTTTTATTTTTCATGTTTTTGTCTATCTCCAATTTTTTAATAAGTAAATTTTTAAATCCCCTGAATACTATTGAAATCACACTGCACCCCTTTTATCTTTTCAAATGTAAGTGATTATCACTGTTAAATGTAATGATTAAATTACTAAAATACCCTTATTTCGTTAGTTCATTTTCTACTTAATTTAGCAGAGAATTGAATATAAACAAATGGAGAAAAGGTAAAAAATTAAAAAGATATATTAACATGAAAAAATAAAACAAGATAAGTCATACTATTAACCAAATCTCTCCATCTAAAAAGAGTGTAATGTTATATAAATTTTTTATTTATATATAATTTTCATACATAACAATTTGATTTATTATAAACTTTTCACTAGAAAACAAAATATCATTATAATAATGATATTTCCGTATTATTTTTATCAATTTTTTTTTATAAATTTTATATATATTTAAAATTTTCCAACTAAAAAAATTGTAAACACAACGAAGCACAAAAGACGAGACGGTGCTGCACTGGAAGTTCCAACGTGTGAATGAAGGACCATGGTTCAATCCAAGTCTCAGGGAGTGTGAACGAAGCACCGTGGTTTAATCGAAGTCTTAAGGAGTGAATAAATTTAATTTTAAATGGGTAAATTATAAATATATTTTTTTGATATTTGATTAAAATATAAATCGCCTCGCATAGTTTTGAAAATTATATTTCACTCCAGAAGTTTTTAATTTTATAACAAATCACTCATTTTATTAATGTATTATCAAGTTAATTAACAATTTTTAATGATATTAAAAATGTGTTTTAATTCATAATTTAAGTAATTTTATTATTGCATAGGAGAGTAATTATGATTTTTTTTAAAATTAATTCTGTTAAATAAAAAAATCTAACAAAAAAAATATTTATAATTTTATAAATTATAAACGACAATTTATATTTTAAATAAATATTCTGAAATGTATTTATAATTTATCCTAATTAAATTTAAGTCTGAAATTTCCAATGGAGTCTTTAGCTTTTCCAACGAAGCCTCGAAGACAGAAGGGGCATATTAGCTCACTATGGAGAGACCTAACGCCTCCATAGCTTTATTGTGCTATGGTTATTTAAATAGAGAGAGAAAGAGAGAGATTTAAAATAGGTCAAGCCCCCAGGTATTTACACGCCCCCAGGTAAATAATTACTATGTCCAATAATAATTCATCATTTAATTTGAGCCTTTTTGAAAACCTAAACCCTATTTTGAAAATCTAAATCTAAATCCTACTGACTTCGATATTCAAATCTTAATTTTTAATTTTTTTTTCCAAATAAAAAAAAAGACTCCACTCATCATTTAATTTGAGTCTTTTCAAAAATCTAAACCCTACTTTGAAAATCTAAACCCTACTTTAATTTTTTTTTCCAAATAAAAATCCCTCATTTAATTTTTAATTTATTTTTTGTTTTACTTATTCAGTGAATTTTGAACAACTGTAATAAATTCTTATTTTTATTACTTTAATTATGCAATGTCAACATTTTCTTTTAAAATTATATATATTTTATGCTAACAATTGAAAAATATTTTTGACATAACTGTGAATGGTTTTTTTTTTTTTTTTTAAATTTAATCCCGTGCATAGCATGGGTAATACGCTAGTACTATATATTAAGTAAAATGGGGTTTTTAGCCCCAAGTTTTGCGGGAGCTCCAATCTCCCAATCTAAATTTTCTGATTTTTTGATTTAAAAAAATAATAATCTTAGCATTTATTAACTTCTCCCAACTCCCAAGTCTTACTCTCATAATAACACTTTAATGCATTAGGAACAAGCATAAAAAAAATTCTTTGAAATCCAACACATATGAATTCCTTGAAAAGTCCCAACACATATGATTATTATCCCTCATAATAACACTTTAATCCATTAAGAACAAGCATAAAAAAAATTTCTTGAAAAGTCTAACACATATGATTATTATCAAAATATTAAACTTTAATATAATATAATAAAAAAAAAGACATTTAACTCCTTGAAAAGTCCAATACATATGATTATTATCAAAATATTAAACTTTAATATAATATAAAAATGGAAAAAAAAGAAGACATTTAAAAAATATATATATTTAAAAATCACAATTCACATATATAAATAATTGTAAACATAATCTGTACATAACACGGGTGATAGGCTAGTATTACTATAACTAAAAGAAGAAAATGACTTGATGGAATTTCTTTTTGTACACACTGATTTGTATAAAAAGCGTGTATATACTGCTGGCAGTTTGATTTCTCTCTCTATATGGGGAAATTCTAATAGGAAAGATAATGATGTATATCATTTAAATAGTGTGTATACATGGATAAATATATATATATATAATTTTATATTTTTTAAGTTATAATTTAAAAAAAGCCATAAAAAAATAAAATAATCAAACATCTTAAAATAATATCAAAGAAAATAATAATGTATGTGCATATAATATGGGAGTGTATAATAGAATTCTTCAATTTGAATAGAGTAATATTATATGTATTAATTAATATATTAATTAGTATACTAACAGATGATGTAGTATAATTTTAAAATTTTGAATCTTTATAATTAGCATAATAAGTAGGGTCATAATTTTAAAATGATAATATTATAATGTACCAATTAGTGCATGTAGGTAACACTACTGATTCGAATATACACAATTTTGATCTCTCTTTTTCTATAGGGTTAATTACAAAAAACAAAATCCCAAGGTTTCACTCGTTTTTCAATTTAAATCTTATAATTTCAATTTCGACAAATTAAATTTTAGAGTTTCATTCATGTTTCAATATAAGCCCTCCATCCATTTTCGTCTTCTTCCTTCTTTCAAATTAAACATTTATATCTCATTCATCGTAACTCTGTTTGGTCTCATTTTTGTGTCGTTAGATTCATCTCATATACTAGTTTTCATTCCACCTCTCATACGCCTTGTTCCCCCTCTTTTTATGTGCCATCGGAGCTCCGAAAATTGGTCAAAAATAAGATTTTTCTCTCTTTGAGAAAAAATTTCAGATTCAAATCCACATGTTGAAGCGTTTGTATCTCTCTCGTCGTAACTCCGCTTCACCTCATTTTCACATTGTTAGATTCAACTCATGACCTAATTTTTATTCCACCCCTCATACCCCTTATTCCACATCTTTTTGCATATTGCCGAAGCTCCGAAAGTTGGGCAAAAATAAGCTCATTTTTTTTTCCTTCCTCCTTCTTCGCGGCTTCTTCTCTTGGCTTGCTACTGATGCTATTACTGCTGCTACTTCATCATTATTATTGGCAAGATGAGGTGGTGGTAGTGGTAATGGTGGTGGTGTTGTCAAGTGGTGGTAGATATACAACTACCCATAAAAATCAAAAATCAAATGGGTTGATGAGTATGTCAGGGCGTGTTGGTTTCTAATCAAGTATCATCCATTGCATCTCCGCTACCAAAAATATTGTCATGATAGTAGCAAAAAAGTGAGAGAGAGAGAGAGAGAGAGAGAGAGAGAGAGAGAGAAATTTATTTGTGGCCAACTTCTGGAGCTCTGAAAGCATGCAAAAAGAAGTGAAACAAGACATATGAGGAGTGAAATGAAAACTAGGCCATGCGATGAATCCAACGATGCAAAAATAAGGCGAAACGAAATTACGGTGAGAAAGATACAAGGGTTTGAATATGTGGATTTGAATTTGAAAATCTTGTCAAAAGAGATAAAAATCTTATTTTTGGCCAATTTTCGGAGCTCCGATTGCAGGCACAAAGAGGTGGAACAAGACGTATGAAGGATGGAATGAAAATTAGGCTATAAGGTGAATCTAATGACGTAAAAATAGAGTGAAACAGAATTATAGCGAAGGAGATATAAGAGCTTGAATATATAGGTTTGAATTTGAAAATTTTATCCAAATAGAGAAAAAAATCTTATTTTTAACTAACTTTCAGAACTCTAACAACACACACAAAGAGGTGAAACAATGCGTATGAGAGGTGGAATGAAAACTAAGTCATGAGGTGAATCCAATGAGATAAAAATGAGACAAAATGAAATTATGACTAGGGAGATATAAGGGTTTGAACAGATAGATTTAAATCTGAAAGAAGGAAGAAGACAGAATATTCATATTCAAACATAGATAAAACTTTAAGATTTAATTGAAAAAAATGCAAAACTCTGAGTTTTTTTTTTTTTTTTAATTAACCCTTTTCTATATGTCCACGCTGTACATGATAATTGAGAGACAGAGAAAAAAAAATGAGGGAGTTAGGTTAGGAATTTTAAATAAATTATTAAATTTTTTATCAAAATTTTCACTTATAGTCTTGTTTGGGATATATTAAAAAAGTCAAAAATTTAAAAAGTCATTATACTATTTAAATTACATCATCTTATTTAAATCATATGACCTCTCTACCACTTTAAATCCAACTCATATCTAACTCATATTTCATTAAAACAAATTAAAAAATACACTTATTTAAAACATTCCAAACAAAGTTACCGCTATAGAATCACACAAATCAGAAATGTGTCGTCCACGCCACAAGGTGCCTGTTTGGCAGAGTTTAATTACAGCTTATTTCAGCTTTCAGCTTAATTTAAGCTATTTTGATGTGTTTGGTTTAACTTATAGCTTTTTGGAAGTCAGAAATCAGTTTATTCTTTGAGTGGGGCAGGAGATGCTTTAAGAATGAGCTGGAAATCAGCTTAAGCTGAAAGTTATAACCTATAAGCTGTTTAGGCATAAGCTATAAGCACTTTCCCACAGCTCTACCAAACAGGGCCAAGATTTGATAAAAATTTTGATAATTTATTTGGATTACATGTAATTTTCCATAATGCAACGCATTGATGAATTGGTTTCGGAAATTAGAAAGAGAAAGGAAGAGGATGATATAGAAAGAGAAAGTGGGGATTGAGGAGAGAGAGAGAGAGAGAGAGAGAGAAGAATGGGTGAAAGGGAAGCGAATGATATAGAGAATGAAGGAATGGCGTTGGAGAGAAATGGATCGTCGTTTTCTGATAAGAGCAATGGAGGTGGAACGATGAGAGAGCCTCTTCTGGTGAAGAGTAGGACCAACAATACCTCTCAGATTGCCATTGTTGGGGCTAATGCTTGCCCTATTGAAAGCCTTGATTACGAGTACGCATTGACATCCTAATGGGACTTCTTTTTCTTTCTGCGTTTGGTTGCCGAGAAAACGAATAAGAGAGAAGGAAATTGTCCTCTGATTTCTCTTCTTTTATTCTTACGTTTCTCGCCAACCAAACATAATAATGTTGCGCAGCAAACACAATCTGTTTTCAAAATATTGTGCATTTGGCGATCATCAATTATGGCTATATAATATATATGTGTGTGTGTAGATATTAAAATGTCAAGACAATTAAAGAACTTGAGACTATGGTGTGATGAATGTATAAATTGCATATATGATTAAAAATTAATAATAATAATAATAATTTATGGGTTTAAAATTATAACATTCACTTTCATGGCACTTTTGTTCTGTCCAAAGTACTTGTGAATAAAGGACAATGCTACAGATATCTAATTTTCTAATTTTGAGTGTCCCTAAATTATTAGGTAGAAAATTAGGTACACATATCATTTCTCGTGAAGGATTTGTCTTCTTTTCCAAAGAATTGTTCTTGGCTGTTTGCTCATATGGACTTGGAAAAGTAGCACAAAATATTTCTTTTACCTTAGTTCTTGTATCGCTTCTTCTTCTTCTTCAAATGAAGTATTGAAATGATTTCTTTTCTATTTCATGGCATTGTCAAGGTACAGAGTGATTAGATTCCCTTTAGTAAAGATATATGCTTTGCTGTGATGTAAGACCTGATGGTGTCATGCAACTAACACTTTTTTGGTTGGGGGATTTGAGAAGAGATTTGGAAATGGAAAGGAAAAAGGTAATGGAAAGGGAAAATGCATGTGAAACTAGGTGAAATGTAGATGTATTTTATTCACATTTCACATGCGTTTTCCCTTTTCCTTTTCCTTTTCCTTTTCAAATCCCTACTCAAATCCCCAACCAAACACAGCGTAAAGGTTCCAACTAGTTTAGTTGGCAAAGCTCTTGGTCTGGTACCAAAGACCTAGTTTCAAATCCCACTTCACGTGGGATTCGGGATCAAATCTTGCCTTCACTTGGGTTGGAGGTGGTTATTATGGGAAAGAGGAGGGCTACCCCCCATTGTGTAACCCATCACCCCGTAATCATTGAACCTGGAACAGAAACATTCATTGTTTAAATTCATTGTGCATTGTATAATTTGTGTTACTCTTATATAATTCACCTGACAACCATCCATATTTCCTCTCTCATTCATTGATATGCATTTTTGCAGAATTATTGACAATGAACTTTTCAAGCAGGACTGGAGATCTAGAAAAAAAGTTGAGATATTACAATACGTTTTTCTCAAATGGACACTTGCACTTCTTATAGGATTGAGTACTGCACTCATTGGCTTCTTCAATAACCTTGCTGTTGAGAACATTGCCGGTTTTAAGTTCCTACTTACTAGTAATCTCATGCTCCAAGAAAAGTAAGTCCAACTTCCACCTGCTATAACTCTGACTTAAATTTTTGTCTTTATTGATTAGTTCCTCTGGTTGTTTAGAGTGCGTTTATTTTTGGTGCCAGAATTTTTATTGTTGGTTTGGAATACGGTTACATTTGGGACTTGAACACTGTTACATCTAGTGGGGCCTTAACAATTGTGCTTTTGTAATGACTCGTTCTTCTTCTGTAAGCAAAAGAACTATAAATTTTTTTACAATTGAAATTCCATGCTTTTCTTGATGGAGTAAATTTTTGCTTGATCGCAAGTCTCATATGTAGTAGTGTCCACATATAGGTAAATTTGTAGGGTTGCCCTTTTGGCTGGGCATAGAGTAAGAGTTTTTTATGCCTTTTCTGGTTCAAGTCTAGCATAGAAAATTCACTGACTTTAAAAAAAAAAAAAGGGCAACCTAGTGCACGAGGCTCCCTCTAAAGCGGGTTTTTGGGAGGGCAAGATATATGCAGCCTTACCCCAATTTCTGGATCTGAAATAAATAAAAAGATTTTTTTAAAGCTTTATGCAAGTTTATAATTTGTAGTCTGCTAGGCTTGGGCATTTGCTACTTTTATCAATTGCATGCTGCTTGGAAGTTGCATCCCATGCTTGAAAAGTTTGGTTTTCATTTGATTTTGTGATATTAAAACAATAGTAGACCATAAGAGATCTCATACAATTGGCTTCTACCCTTTGTAGTAACTACAGTTGACTCTAATTCTAGTGCAGGTATTATAAGGCATTTGCAACATATGCAGTTTGTAATATGGTTTTGGCAATTGCTGCTGCAGCTCTTTGTGCTTACATTGCACCTGCAGCGGCCGGCTCTGGCATACCTGAGGTGAAAGCTTATCTTAATGGTGTGGATGCCCAGTCTATTTTGGCTCCAAGTACCCTCTTTGTAAAGGTTTGTCAGAACCTCTCTCTCTCTCTCTCTCTCTCTCTCAGACACACAAGTACACAGAGTCAGTCACCTTGTGAATTAGTTATGAATGTATGGAAACATCATTGGATCTTATGTTAGTGCATAAAAGACTAATGTAGTTCTTAGGGTATTGAACTCTGAATTCTCCATACTGTTTATGTAGTCAGTGATAATAGATGTAATGAAAGAAATTCCTCAAACAGGATTTGATATTCATTTTATTGTAGTACTAAGATTTCTTTATAGAAAATAGTTGCACAGAAAAAGGTTCTGCCACTATATCCACTTTGGATTTGATAAATGTGTTGCAAAGTATGTGTTTGTGCATATCCTATGATGTGTGTTTATCTCAAAGCAATAACATGTTGATCTAGAAAAATAAATAAATAAATAATGAATGCATGAAAGTAAAAGGAAAAACCAATCCTGCATAGATGATATTCCACATAACTATAAACTTGCCAGTAAGCTGAAATTTTATCATTACTTTTAAGAACTTTTGCGCATTTTTTATGTACGAAAACAAAAGGAATAGTAAGATTTTTAATATTCTTGTCTCATTCTCAATTTATATATGCATAATATGGAAATATAATCTTCAAAAATCTATACATGGCTCTGAAGGAAACAGTTAAGCTCTGAGATTTTGGATCAGATTAAAAAACAAGGAGCATTGTTTGATTTTAAATCTTGAATGATGTTTCTTATCTCCCTTCAGAGATTTTTGCCAGAAAGTCACATTGATTGAGAACATAAGAAAGGTTGGTGACCTTAAGAAGTGAGACCTTTGGTTGAAAAATGCATGGGGGCAAGAGTTGAGCTGATAAGATCTTTGGAAGAATTGTTCATGGGGGGCAAATTTTGTTGGGAACAAAAATCAAGCATCAATGGGTAGACAAGGCAATCGCCATGAATATTGCTTTTATAGCATAGCTAATGGAGAGAAGAAAGAAGGTTAATCTCCGATTCTCCAGAGTAGGAGTACAAATCAAATCTTTGAATCTACACATTTTTGGGTTGTTCATCAGAGGCTAATTGACAAGTGCTCTAATCTCCATTCTAGCCATGCATGTAATAGGCCTTTCGATAATGGCATTGCTGTGTAACCTAAAGTGAATTGGAAGGTCAGACATTTTGAGAGACCATCTGAATAAGAATGAAGTGACAAAGCCTGAGGTCTAATGATCTATGAAGCATGGGTACTTCAAAAAATATGTCGTACCCGTACCGGGTACTTACTGGCGTATGGTACCTCGCATGGTACTTCTGCATATGTGTACATGAAACATGTACCCAAATTTTTTCTTTTTAATTTGGTATACCCAGATGTACCTAATTTATACCCAAGCCGTATCGTACCCCAGTTGAAACAATATTTTCTCCAATTAAAGGAATAAGACTCCTTTCACTAGAATTCTTTTTTATTTTTAGTTTTATACTTAGCATGATTTTAAAATTAAACTATGGTTTGTAAGTTATTTAATATATTAACATTTAATTTTGATTTATACCTTTACTTTTGGCTTTAAATGTTAATTATAGGTTGGATCTTAACAAATTAAACTATTTAATTAATTTTTGCATTACTCTAAATTAAAAATAAATATTTTTTTATAAGCGTACCAAGCCCAAGCCGTACCCATACCCTACTTTTTATGGATTTTACCATATCGACGTACCCATGTCATACTAGTATCAGTACTCGTACCCATACCCGTGCTTCATAGCTGATGATCTTTCTTGTTAAATGTTGGGACACTGTTATCAAGGAATTCGGAGTTCAGGAATTTCATGCAAAAATTGGTATTAGCAATTGACATAATAATGCTATGTTTATTTATAACTTTGAGTCCTTGCTCATAATTATTTTTATTTTAAATTTGCCTTTGTGGCTGTGTCACATGAAGATCAATTGCTAATTCTATCCTTGTGGCTCATTAATCTGCAGAATGCAGATAGCCATAGGATTTCGTTCTTGAAAAGACTGGTTAACATAGTGTATTTGGGGAAGAGGCCTATAAACTTGATTTGGGATTATAAGATGTTTCCTTTGGAGAGAAGTTTTCTTAAATAAATGGAGATCCTGGAGTACATTTCGGTTCACGTCAAAGATGCATCTAGGAGTTCTTCAATGCTTCTAGCCACTTCCATTTAATGGTCATACTTCCTATTCTAAACCATTTTCGTTGTGAAATTGGTCGTTGATGTATCATTGAAGTTAATGTGTTTGGTTTATTTGAAAGTTTCTCTATTGGTGATCATTTCTCCATTGTCAATTTGCTATTATGCCATTGTTTCTTCTGTAGGAGTACTTACTCATAGCCAATCACATTTTTTCCTCTTCAAGGGTAGCTAAGGTCTCATACTGAAGTGTAGCATGAACTTTTTTTATTGTGGTAAACTTCACAACTATGATGCACGGACATGGACACGGGACACGACATGGACACGTGAACACGCAAATTTTCAAAAAATAGGGACACGACATGCTAGGGACATGCTCAATATATATAATTTTATTTATTTATTATATGTAAAATTAAAAAATATAATTATTATTTATTTATTTATTTTAATATCAAATATCATTCACAAATAAATTTTTCCTATAAATACAAATAATTTATTTAAGCAAATAATAATACCTAAAAAATAGAAAAAAGGAAAAGAGGGGAAAAAAAGGTTTTTGATCAAATATATATATTAGTATATTAGTATATAAATATATATGTATATATATTAGTATATAATATATATTTATATATATTATTAGAAAAAAAATTGATAGAATAGAAAAGAGATAGCAGGAGTTAAACGCTAGGAGAGAGAGAGTTGGAACACCATAGCAAGAGAGAGAGACGAACACAGATGAATAGAAGAAACGAATAAAAAAGAAGAAAAATAGAAGAAAAGAAGAAGACCGAAGAAGAGATTTCAAGAAACAAAGAACATACCTGATCTAGGGCTTCATTTCAACAAGTTCTTCACCCTCTCTCTCTCTCTCTCTCTCTCTCTCTCTGTCTTCAACAGGTTAGGGTTTCTCTCCCTCTCTGTCCATAACGTGTCCAAGAGAGTGTCCCAGCGTTTCCGGCAGGAAAAATTCAAAAAATAAAAAAGGACACCTTTGGTAGAGTGTCGGACACGTGTCTACCGCGTATCCAACGCGTGTCTGTCCCTGACACCCATACGTTGCCTCCAGAGAGGTGTCTGTGCTTCATAGCTTCACAATGACCTAGACTCTTGGTCTCCTTCTTGCAATTTGAGGTGTAGTAGGCTCATGGCTATTCACATTTGACCTAGCTAACAATTGAAGAATTGTGTTTAAGCTTCACCACTCCATGGGCTAATCCAACACAACTTTGTGGTGATTATTGATTGTGTGCATTTGTGGGGATTAATGTCACACTCCAAATCTGGGCATGACCGGCCATGGCCCATAGGGCCTTAGCCCAAGGCACATATAAGCCTAAATATGAAACCATAACTGTGAAATCCTGTATTTTTATATAATAAAAATAATATGTTTTTTTAATTTTTTGAATAATTATTCACATTATTTTGAATTTAATAGTTTGTATATTTTTATACTAAAAATTTATTCAAAAAATATTTTTAATTTTATAATATTACTCGATATTATTTTTATTATATTTTTCTTGTATTTTTCCCAAACTAAATTATATTGAAATGTAGCATTTTTTGTACTAAAATCCCAACTTGTTGCGCACGACCCTTTGCTTGCTGACCAAGTCAGAAAATTCCTCTCCCTCTCCCTCTCCCGTAGTCTCTCCCTTACCACTCCCTTACTTGTCTGCCCCTGTTCGCCTCATGCTTGGAGCCCCACACCTCCCTCTCCCTCTCCCGCACTCTCTCCCTTACAACTCCCTCACTTGTCTGCTCCTTTCTATCATCTATCTATATATATACATATATCCATATGCATCATCATCCATATCCTCACCACCTCTAAGCTCTCTCTCTCGACTGTCTCTCTCGGTTGTCTCTCTCTCTTTCTCTCTCTCGGTTCTCTTTCTTTTTCTCTCTCCATCAATAATCCATCTATCTATATATAAACATATATATGTACATCTTCTTCACCTCATCAAACATCCATAACCACCAACTTCACCACCACCACCGTGAGCACCATCACCACCACCACCCTTCAAACCAACCCACCTCCATGTGAGCTTTATCATCACCATCTCTCATCCTCCATTCATCTTCATCTCTTTTTCACTTCATCAACTCCATCACTATCGCTGCAAGCTTTTTCACCGCCGTTGGCACTACCAGACCACCACCACCACCACCATCACTTATTCCATTACCACCTAGAACCATCCTACACAACTTGCTATAGGTGAAGAAAGAGAAGAGGAAGGAAGGTGGAGGAAAAAGAAACAAAGAGGTAAGTTTTTTGAATTTTCAAAATTGGTTTTCGGGCTACTTTCGACATGCCAAAACCACCCATTATATGAAGGAGTGAGAAGGTGGAAGGGCGTAGGATGAAGTACGAAGTAAGGTGAAGGGATTAGCGAAAGAACGGAGTAAAACCGTTAAGAATCAGGAAAGTTATGGAGTTCGAAAGATGACTCAGAAAAGTTGGAAATGGGAAGAAAATTCTTATTTTTGGTCAACTTTCAGAGCTTCGATGGCACACAAAAAGAGGCGGAACAAGGCGTATGAGGGATGATACAGAAATTAGGTTGTGAGGTGAATCCAACACGGGGGAGTTACTGACAAAGAGTAAATTCAGAATGTGAAAACTACTAAATTGACAAGCAAAGGAGTGGGTGAAAGACTTGACTTCAGAACGCAAAAATAAGATAAAACGGAGTTACAACGAAGGAGATACAAGAGCTTGAAGTGGTGGGTTTGAATCTGAAATGTTAAGTCTGTTTGTGCGTGCGACTACTGGGTTGGAGAAGATGAAGTTGAATTTTATCCAGCGTTTCTCGGTCCATGGTGCTTCGGTATATCCTAATGCATTTGGGTTAATCGGGTGGTCCGATACCATTGTAAGAACTCCCTTAAACCCTTCCTTTCTCCTCTTTTCGTTCTACCATATTTGTTCTTTTACTCTATTATGTAGATGATGATATATGTGGTATTATATGTTAGTTAGATAGTATGATTATATAGTGCATGAAATTGGTGATTATGACATGATTTCTTATTTATTCGGTAGTTGTCACTACTATTTCAGAAAATTTTAAATTAGCAAATAATTATGAAATCGAAATCCGTTTAAATATGGCATTATTTGGTATATGCATAGCATGTGTGATTTTTGGTAAAGTTTAAAAAGATATGTTTTAATAGTCCCAAGTAATTCTTAAGAAAGTATCTAAAATTATTGATTATCATCTCTATGTCGTACCTCTTGTGTGTTTTAGCTTTGTGATATATTTGTGAATTTATTTTATCATGCCTTAGTTGTTTTATGTTTAGCTTTAATTAACTCTGTTGTGATTATACGTTGTAAATGGGTTTGCGTTCACCGATAATGAATTGGAAAGATAATTGTAACTTTCAAGTGTTGGCATGGTAATGAGATATGGTGGGACATGTTCCCTTTAAGTTAAGTCTTGCGCAAATGATTGTCGCGTTAACCCTAGGATGGAATGGACATGTTCGGACTCTATGCGGTGGTTTGATTTGGTGAGATAAGGTTGGGTCCAAACAAGACATTCAGGAGGATAAAACCTTTTTTGTTTTGGAGGGATAAAGTTGAGTTCAAGATTATAAAACCTTTTTCTTTTGCCGTCTCTTTTGAGGTCCACCGATGGCGCTGCGCGGTATATAATCGTTACAGGCATCTATGGTAAGGTTTGCAAAGCAGCAAAATGGAGAGTTCCAAATTGTCGAGTGTCCAGTTCTAGTTGTTGTGAGGATGGTTCTCTTTTGGGGACTTTAGTAGCCTTGATCTCACTGTTACTACTAACTGTTAAGTGTTACTAACCAACTGTGACTTCTCGCTGTTATTTCTAACTGTTGATTGTGACTATGCATTGCTGTCACTATTCATAATTCTTTGTAATTTTCTATCTTCACAAATTATATATTGTATTTGAACTTGTTCGTACTGTCTATACTTGTTTATATTATTCGGGGGTTGTAGAAAGTTAGGATGTGTGTGTGTTCTTATTGGGCATCAAGAGCTCATGGCTATTTTCGTTGCCCTAGCATTAATGCCAGATTTTGGAAGAATTCACCGGCGAAGAAGATATTGTGGAAAGGTTCAAGAAGTCGTGGCAGGCGTGGACCAACATCGAACTTTTCATCTCATTATTGAAATTTTATTTTTACTTATAATTTGTAAAATTAGGGCAACGTTGTCTGTGATATATTAAACTCTGATGTATTATTATTTATTTTTGGATTTGTAACTTTAGCAATACCCTGTATTTCTTTGTTATATCCCTTGATGTTCCCAATTTTTGGGGTATCACAATAACCATATAGAATAAAAACAATAGTAGTCCTTTGACATAAATAAATCAAAACAGGATCTAGTCACAAGTGTAACCTAGGCAAAACCAGCCCTAGCCAATTCCATCCATATACGAAGTGGGACACAAACAGCCCATGCAGCAAAATAACTCGAGGTGAATCTAATGCACAAGATCGACATAGTTAGCTAAAATGAAATAAATAAATAATGTCCTAGAGGTCCATGTAATAGAGTGCTCGCTGCGCCATGAGTCCACTTTAAGTCCTATCACCTGAAAATGTTAAACAACTAGGTCAGCTGATAGCCCGATGGGTAGAAGCATGGATAATAAATACAGTTTTGAAAACAGGGTTCCATTCTAAAATAAGATGTATATAACAAAAACTAGATTGACATATAATTTTGATAAAGACAATCTGATTAAAAAACAAGGTTCCACAATTTAAATAAAAATATCAATGTCCCTTAAGAACACAACAAATGAGATTCTCCATTTAAAACAGATAACAACATGATCATCATTATAATTTGGGTACCATGATTAACAAGTAACATGCCACAAAGTTCTCGCGGCAATAAGCTTGTCGGATCTAATATCGAACCAAGAGTCATTCTCAGGGTGGCAACCCGAGCATTTTCTCTAAGACGATCCGATTGAAGGTCACCTAGTCTAGCCCAGCCCAGCTCAGCCCAGGTCTGTCCCTTACGATCGTTGAGCACTAGAGTCATCGCAACTTAACCCAGATCTGTTCCCTAGTGGCCAGAGTCACTACACACAGTGGAATAAATTCTCTGGACTTTTATATAAATATGGTCCCAATAATCAATCTAATTCAGTTTCGCGAAATGTGATAGTTCACTATTACAAATATGAGACCAATTCAAATTGTTTACTGTATGCCAAGTTTACACATGTTTCAGAAATAATTTAATTCCATTGATAATATAATAATTTTATCAAAACAATTTAGTCCTAAAACAATAATTTAATTTTTCAACAGTTCAGGATAAGGGAACATTTATAAAAATATGCAGCATGCAACTACTTACCTGATGAAGAAACAATAAAATCTTCGAACAGAATATGTAAGTCCAACTAATGTCTTGAACTAAGTATGAAAACTACACATCACTACTAATTCGAAAGTACTAAAAGGAATAATAAACTAAGTAACCCCAAGCTAAAACGTACTAATACGGCTTAACCCAACTCACCGTTACTCTTAAATAATATCTAAGTTCATGTTCTTCAAGGTCCAAAATTAACCAAAACATGGGTTGCAATCGAAACTTAATTAAATGACGCTTTAAGGTAAAATAGAATTTTAGATAGATTTTCCCGAACTGTTCGCTAACTTTGAAAATTAAAAACCCACACTGCACTGTCTAAAAAATTCTGCAACCCTCTAAATATCAACTACTATATCCTAAGTTTCAAACCCAATTGGTTTCACTCAATTTTCTTATCAAAAGAATTAGTTACAATTAATTATATACAAACAGGTCACTTTCACTTTCTACAACACCTTAAGAAATTAATGCTTCTCTTAGCATACACAAGCAATCGATGCAAGGCCAAAAGTGTAAGCAACTAGGCTCATAGACGGTTCTAGGGGCGCTGATTTGATAATTTTTAGATTTATACCTAAAGAGAATGACACTTCTGAAATTACTGTTTTGTACTATTTTTCTGGACAGATTTGAGCGCATCAGTTTATATGGCTTTTGACTCCTAAAAATTATGAGAAAATTCTAGTATGAAATTCAACATGTAATTAAGCTACTGTAGACATTTCAATTCAAAATTCATCTGTTTGATATGACTTCTTGATTTTTAAAATTTATTATTAAGTGCAAAATTTTACAATTATAAATTGCACCATCAATTTTATGTACCAATATTATATATTTATATGTATATATAAATATAACTGTAAGCCCATAAGATATTAAATAATCAAATAAATAACTATACAACTAACCTAACAAGTAATTTATGTGAATAGTAAAACAGTTACCCAATTTTACCCAAAAAACTCTTTTCGCCGCTTCTCAACATGGATCACCGAGTACAGCTTCTCACACCCCGTCCAGAATTCCCATGACCATGACCTCAGCAACTCAAAGACTACTCTTGGCCTTAATTAAGAAAACAACATACATGTGTGTGTATAAAATATTTACCTGCAGAGGAGTTTCACTTCCTTTAATTTTCTTCACAAACAACCCCCTCCTTTATTTCTCCCTCTCACATGGCTGCTAGGAAAGATGAGAAAAGAAAACTATCAACACAATTAGGGTTTTATCCTCCTTTATATACTCTGATTCGTTTTTATTTTTATTTTTATACTATTACTATTATCATTATTAATAGTCTTTAAAATTGTGGACTTCCAATGATAATTTTATTTATAATTTAGAATTATTTAAAGTACCCTCTAATAATATTTAATTTGTACTTTAAGATTCACCATCAAAGTATTTGAAATTGTAACATTATTATTATTTACATATTTGTTTTTATTTTTATATTCAGGTTCTCACAATTAATCTCCAATCAACTGGTTCAGGACACCCTAGCATAGCCAAACAATTGTTTTGGAAGAGAAAAATGGGGAACTAATGGGTTCTGGCCTATTGAATACTAGTCCCTGATGGCTTAAGCTTTTAGATGAGTTGATGGTCAAATATGGTATCCCTTGTGATTATATAATGATATTACTTTTGTACTTGAGCGATGTCGGATTTCACACGCTCCCTCACGCGAAGCATGCTCACTTAGCAGCACCTACCGCATGCAAGACAGGGCACACTCCCTACCCATCCCTGATACTCTAGCTCAGGTACCATATGGTTTTGGGTAGAACTCAACCTCAAAAGGTATTGAGGTGAGGATGCCCTTACGCTCTTATGTACTGATACTAGTTTTGTAGTCAGGAGATGTGGGACTTCGTTTCACAAGAAAATGCCTAATTATTTGGCTACTTGGAAGGGATTATGTGTCTTCTAGAGGGGTGATATTTTTCATTAATTGTATACTAACTAGAATTTCTAGTTTCTTTTTCTCTGCATTCTTGAACTTTTTTTGTCCTCATTTTGTTGGATAAAGAGGACAAGTCATATGAATTGTTTTTCCATATAATATAATTAACCAGATTGTTTGGAAAGTCAGGATAATTTTTTAAAGTACCATTGGTTGCATCTTGGGATGAAGTTAATGTTTTTACTTCCTTGTATTCCTCTATTAATCTTTCTACATTGATTCTCTCCTTTAGGTTCTAAGTTTATTAGGTTTATCTTACTTCCGTCTCACCTTCCTTCATATACCTGAAGCTCGATAGATGGTTGTTCCTTCCTTGGGTAATATGGGTTAGAACTTAGAAGAATATGGAGGCATCCATCAGGCGAGTGACTTGTGCTATTGTGTGTTTTTTCCTTTTATTTGTAATCTAAAATCTAATGTTTCGGGTGTTCATCAAGAAATGTGAATTTAGCTAACTATTTTCTTATGAAAGGATAATAGTAGATTATCATTTATTAGTTGATTACTTATTCGACTTGTCCTTAGCATTGGCATTACTTCTTAGATAGAGGCATGATATCTTTGCCAAACTAATAATTTTCTTGGAGCTCTAAAATTAATGATTCATAGGCCAATTCTATTGCTCTCTAGGAAGCATAGATAAGGGATATAGATATGAAGAATACGGGTACGGTGAGGATACGATTTAAAATAAAATTGTTTCATAATTTTTACTAATATGGTATGCATAAAAATAACAAATATAAGATTATATTCATAAAATATCTAGTACTAAATTCCTTAATATTAAAAAGAAAATTTTATGTTCATCAAAGATTGTATCAAAGAGCATTCAATTAACGACCATGCATATTAATAGAGAATGAACAACCGAAAATTACAGAGAATTCGATCAAATATTCAAGAAAAATTAAAGAAGAATAATAAAGATAATAAAATTAAGCAGTGCTAACAATAGTCCTAATTCACAATAACAATAGAAACAATCTAAAAAGTAGAAATGGTGAACAATTATTAGCCCTTACAGCAAAGGCTAACATAGTAGAAATTGTTCTATCACAAGGGAATAAATCAAAGACAAAGCAAACCCAACAAAATACGAAGGGAGATAGAAATAGATGAAGATAGAGGAAGAGAGCACTGATCTTTGAAAAAATAGAAAAAATTTGGAAAAAAATAAATTGGACACTTACTAGCCATATGCCTCAAGTATCCGCCCGTATCCCTCTCATATACTTCCCGTACCTCTCCCATATCCAAAATTAGAGAAAATAAAAAAAACTAAATTGGATACTTATTTGGTGTATCCTATAAAGCACCGACACTCTGATGCAAGTGTCGTAGGGGTGTCGGACACAGGAAAATGACACAGAGACATGTATGGGACTCACCATGTGGTGTGTCCCCTCATTTATTTTTATTTTTTTTCCGGGGACATGCCAAATTTATTTTTATTTTTTTTTCCCCTTTTTGTTAGTGCCATTGATGGATGTTAGACGTTGAATATTTATTACTTTTTGCTTAAATTTAAATACTTAATAGATCATTCATAAAAAAGATATATACGAAAAGTGTTAAGTTAAAAGTGAAGTTTTTTTAAAATATCAAATTAGTTTTAGTTTTTGTTAATTTTGATTGTTTGTAGATGCAATATTAATCTATATAGCATATAAAAATATATGAAAAATATATATTTTATTGTTGGGTCCTTGCCATGTCTGTGTCCCCATTTTTTTGAAATCACTATATTCATGTTCATGCTTCTTAGGGCGTTTCCAATATGTAACTAGTCATATTGGACGCATATTTGTATCCAATACTCATACATGGCCTTTCTTGGAGTATTCGTGCTTCATGAATTGCCCACAAAGGAGTATCTTCTTGTCATCCCTTCTAGTTTGTTATTCTTTGCTTTGGTTTTCTCTTCTTCCCCTTTAGCCCCTTTTGTCCATACTTCCAAATGTATATCACCTCTCCATATTTCTGTTTTCGTATTACTTGCTTTATGTCTTTCTGTCTCTCTCTCTCTCTCTCTCAAATTTTTATTGGAATCTTATGTTTGCCCTCACAACCTCAACCTTTTGAGTATTCCAAATTCTTATTATTATACTTGTCTCATCCACAATAAGGTGGAGCAAGAAGAATTATGTAAAATTGGCTTACCACAATAAGGGTGCGGCCATGTGTATATATAATGATATGGATTACAAAATAGGAAATAAACAAGAGTGCATAAATTAAGCCCTAAATATATGTGATCCACAAATCAAGGGATCCTAAATATATTCTATATTTCAACATAGCATAAGAGTACATAACAAGTATGTCTCATCATCATCATTTTTTAACCTCAAGGGTTTGGCCTGGTGGTCAAGGCCCGAGGCTTGGGGGTGTGCTCTCTCCTAGGTCTCACGTTCAAAACCTCTTAAGTGCAAGCAATTTTTTGGGGCCAGTCCATACAAGGCTTTGCCTTGGCTTTAATTGTGATCCCCGCAAGTGGACGGTAGGATTGGTCCCCAGATTAGTTAGTCTAATGGGCTGGATACCGAGTTATCCAAAAAAAATGGTATATCTCCTTTCTTAACACCTTGAAAGCATATGCTGTTACTTTTTTATTTTAGAAATTTTGATTTTAGGGTTCTGACTAGGTAAGTGTATTGTAGTTGGCTTGGTTTCAATCTCTTGCCTCTTCAGTTTCACTATAACCTCTTCATTTGTAATTCTTCTGCAACTATCCTTGTCAGTTGTCATTGACTATTGGTCCCAATCACCCGAGATGTTAGCATGTGGACTGACACAACATAACCCAATGTGGTGCTGGTAATTATCGTTATTGTGAAACTTTGCTTCCTTTTTCTTTATTTTTGGCTATAGCAGTTCAAACTTTGTTGCATGTCAATAAATTGCCATATTAATATGTACCACTTTAGTGCTTGGAATAAGTGCTGATTAAGATTTTAATTTTTTTCTTTTCTTTTTTCTGAAGGCTCCACTAGACTATCAGTTGCCTGCTATCATGAACTCATTTTTAGTGTTCTAAAATCACTTATTTTGGCAGATTTTTGGTTCTATTTTTGGAGTTGCTGCTGGTTTTGTCGTGGGCAAGGAAGGACCCATGGTACACACTGGCTCTTGCATAGCCAACTTACTTGGACAGGGAGGTTCCCGCAAGTACCATTTAACTTGGAAATGGCTCAGATACTTCAAAAATGATAGGGATCGGCGGGATTTGATCACTTGTGGAGCTGCTGCTGGCGTAGCAGCGGCCTTCCGCGCCCCAGTTGGTGGAGTTCTCTTTGCTCTTGAAGAAGCAGCTTCATGGTCTCTTTCTCTCTCTCTCTCTCTCTCTCTCTCTCTCTCTCTCTCTCACACACACACACACACACATTGATGTTGGACTCACAAATCATTAGATCTAAAATCACAAAATTTATCAAATATTAGATTTTGTTACGAAATCACTGTCCATAGTTTCGGAATTTTTGCGAAATTTATCAGCTTAATTTTTGCAACCAAAATGTGTATGTCCATAATACTTTTGGCATTTTCACAAAATCTGTCAGCTTAAATTTTGTTACTGAAATTTGTAGGTCCATGCTTTTGGCATTTTCGTAAAATTTATCAGGCAACATGTATTACTTCGTAAGATTTGTGTCTGGCTTTTGTCACAAATTATAGCTCCAATATTGAAAGCCATCTTTGTCAATGTTTTGTTTCAGCTAATCATTTGAAAGAAATAATAGTTCGAAAACAAAAAAAGAAGCATGAAGTGAAGTAGAGTACATTTATCACTCAGTAACTTTACTGAAATGGTTCACACATCCATCAAAACAATTGAATAACCTGGTCCTCAATGAAACCGGTAAAAATATGTTTGAAAATTTTGACTGCAATACACAAATGTATTGAAGCATATAGTTTCGCTCAATATTTTAGTAAGTTCTAGTTTGTTTTGTCTTCTCATGCAATTATGGATATAGCTTTGAAGTTCATTCTTCTGTAAGTATTGACCTTATCCTTCTTGATGTCTTTTAGGTGGCGGAGTGCTCTTCTTTGGAGGACTTTTTTCACAACAGCAGTAGTAGCTGTGGTGTTGAGATCTCTTATACAATTTTGTCGGGGTGGAAATTGTGGACTATTTGGGCAAGGAGGTTTGATCATGTTTGACGTCAATTCAGCAGTGCCTACTTATAGCACCCCAGATCTATTGGCAATTATATTACTTGGAATTATTGGAGGCATTTTCGGAAGCCTTTACAATTATCTTGTGGACAAGGTTCTTCGCACTTATAGCATCATCAATGAGTATGCCCTCATAATTCTCCTTTGTGATAAAAAGAATACAACTGATTAGAGTTATCACTTTTGCAAACATGCCATCAAAGTGACAATTGGCCAATTTTAGGCTCCATTTGCATACATGAATTTGAAATGAAGGGTTTTTTGATATTCAATTTTATAAAGTTGGAAGAAGGTTGATTATTAGATGTAGATTGATAATTGAAGGTAAAGAATGCATAGAGATAGGGAAGATTTATTTTGTTATATTTTTGTACAGGTAGAATCATTCATGGAAGGCTTTCAAATAACTATGTTTACCTATTTCTAATCCACTAATCTAAAACTCTCAATTCCATTTTTGAAATCCGTATCTAATATTTATATTGAATTAAACATTATACTCCTTGAATGATGATACCAAATCCCTTCATTTCAAATTCAAGTATCCCAACCGAGTCTTATTGGAAGTAGAACCCTAATTCTGCTTAAGATTTTTGTAAAGAAGGTGTCACAAAATGATTAGTTTTATGCAATGTTATCAATTTTTCATGATAATAAATCTTGTAGATATTTTTTATTCGTTCCATTACTTGTACAAATTCACTCTTGAATTTTTACCTTCTCTCTTTTTTTAACATTAACTAGTTTGTACTTATCCAATTTTTACATGTCTTGAACTTGAAATTACCTCAATATCCTCCATATGATTCTTTGCCAAACTTGGTCTGACTTATGGACCAATTACTCCGAACTTCACATGATTTAATTAGCTTTCAAACTGTTAACTTATACAAAATCTCTAGTGGTGTTGGCGCTTTTTAATTCTGAGAATTGATTGCAGGAGAGGTCCCGGATTCAAAGTCCTGCTTGTTGCCACCATCTCCTTCCTGACCTCTTGTTGCTCTTATGGCCTCCCATGGTTAGCAAGGTGTACCCCTTGCCCCATTGGGCTGGAAGATGAGTGCCCCACTATAGGTCGTTCTGGAAACTACAAGAACTTCCAGTGTCCACCTGGCCAGTACAATGACCTTGCCTCCCTCCTCCTTAACACCAATGATGATGTCATCCGCAACTTATTCAGTTCCGGAAATGAGAAGGAGTTTTCCCTCTCTACTCTTTTTATTTGCTTTGTTGCTATATACAACCTTGGTATTGTCACCTATGGCATTGCCATTCCGTCTGGGCTATTCATCCCCGTCATACTTGCCGGAGCCTCCTATGGGCGCCTTGTTGGGACCCTCCTGGGCTCTGTCTCTGAACTCGATGTTGGCCTCTTTGCACTCCTTGGGGCTGCCTCCTTCCTTGGTGGGACCATGAGAATGACAGTGTCGCTTTGTGTCATACTTCTCGAACTTACTAACAATCTATTAATGCTCCCATTAGTCATGCTAGTTCTCCTTGTTTCAAAGACCGTGGCCGATTGTTTCAACAAAGGCGTTTATGACCAAATGGTGAAAATGAAAGGATTGCCTTATATGGAAGCCCATGCCGAGCCATATATGAGGAACTTGGTTGCAAGGGATGTTGTCTCCAGTCCCTTGATATTTTTCTCTAGTGTTGAGAGAGTGGGCGATATATTGTATGTTTTGAAGATGACAAGGCATAATGGTTTCCCTGTGGTTGATGAGCCACCTTTCTCAGATGCTCCAGAGTTGTCTGGGCTCGTTTTGAGGTCTAACTTGCTTGTTTTGCTTAAAGGAAAGAAATTTACAAAGACGAGAGTGTTGAGTGGATCAGAAGTTTTGAGAAGCTTTCACGCGTTTGACTTTGCAAAGCCGGGATCAGGGAAGGGGCTCAAGCTGGAGGATTTGGACATTAAACAGGATGAGCTAGAGATGTTTGTCGATCTCCATCCCATTATTAATACATCACCATATACGGTGGTGGAGACAATGTCTCTCGCCAAAGCTGCAGTCCTATTTCGGGAGCTCGGTCTTAGGCACTTGTGTGTGGTGCCGAAAACACCTGCAGTGAGTTTCTATTGTTTATTGTTGTGTTTTCTTTCATTTCTTTTGCTAAAAATTTAAGTTCCGTTTGTTTTTGTAGAAAAAAAATTCCTGCAATGTGTTTTTCTCATTTTCTAATGTTTGATACAATGGAAAATGGCAGTCAACGGAGAATGTTCTCCATGGTCAACAGAAAATAAGTCTATTTGGGTAGAAAATGTTTTCTACTTTTAAAAGGTGGTAAACATTTTCCGGACTACAGTCTTACCAATGTCAACACACTATCATCACCACCACCACCACTACACCGCCATTGCTACAATCACCACCACCACCACCACTTTTTTCAAAATAAGTTTTTCGTAGAAAATATTTTCAATTGGGAAGTTTTTTCCACCGGAACAAACGGAACATTAGTATACTTGTCTATTTCTTTATTTTGGTTGTGGGCTTTTTCTTTTAGGTTATCTTTGGATCTTGAATTTGTATAGGTATTAGTGGAGTGAAAACAACAAAAAGAAAAAAGGAATAGATAAGAATTAAATGAAGTGGAAGAAACTAATTATTATTTTAAATGCCTGTCATTTTCCTTTCAATAAATTCAAGATCCGGATATAGCAGTAAGGAACTTGTGGCCAACTAGGAAAAGGTAGTAAGTTGCTATTGAAGTTGAAGATGGTGATGAATAACTCCTTGCGTTAATAATTTATACTTATTTTCTTTGTTCTTGTACTCCTGCTTTTCATCCATTTCCAATGATTTATTGTTTTTAAAAAAAAAAAAAAGTTTTTTTTCCTCAAATGAATTATTCTAAAATATTTTGTTTAGATAGTTGTTTTCTTGCAAATGGAAACAAAAACAAGTAGGTAACTATGG
This sequence comes from Camellia granthamiana, assembly GCA_036172215.1. Taxonomy (NCBI): domain Eukaryota; kingdom Viridiplantae; phylum Streptophyta; class Magnoliopsida; order Ericales; family Theaceae; genus Camellia; species Camellia granthamiana. Next base: position 31,402,662 of record CM069904.1, on the reverse strand, counting down.
GATTGAATATATGTACTCATAATGTTTCTCATGGCATATTTTCTGGACATTTTTTACCACGTTGGTGATTATGTTTGAAGCACTTCAGAAGAACACGAGAGGTTTCGATATATTTCATGTATTGTTTTGTCAACTTTTGCAGAGACCTCCAATCATAGGAATCCTGACGAGGCATGACTTTATGCCGGAGCACATACTGGGACTTCACCCGCATGTTTACCCGCACAAGTAGAGCTTTGAGCGATCAAAGTACTATCACGTCGCTTATACGGTTTTGTAATTGTGATTATCAATTATTACACATTTTTTATTGCTTGAATTCTCAAGGGTTGCTGGAGGAAGCAATTTTGATGAAAAAATGAGGCCCAGTACACATGCCAGTTATGATTTTTTTATTTTTTTATTTATTTTTTTCTTCTCATTATGCATTCTTTGTGTTTGTAGATATAGGTAGAAAGAACTCTTGTGATCTTATGCACAATCCAAACCCTTTCATAGCAGTTTTACTGGAAAGTATTGTTCAAATTTGTTTAACAAGTCATGTGTTAAAAGGGCTTATTTATCCATATTTGTTTACAATTTCTCAAGCTAATGGGTCGCTTGGTGCAGCATATGGAGCTGTTTATAGTATTTTATTATTGTTTTTAACAGATAAAATTTATTTTACTTCCTTGTGGTTTGAGATTAGAGAGCACATTACCTCCTTATGGTTCAAAATATAGCTAGAAAATATATGATTTTGAACCAAATGCAACAGTGAACATTGTTAATTTTATATGAAATGACTGTAATATTTTCAAATCCTATACTTTTATTTGTTATTTTCTCTCTCTGCTATCTCATAGACATAATTTATAATACCTAACATTAATTCAATTAAATCATAATTAATTATAAATTCTTGATTTTTTATTATAATTTTTAACTTTTTATTCCAATTTTAATAATTTAATTATATTTTATATCACAATTAATTTTACATATTTAATTATTCGTTGTAATTCTTAACTTCTTAGTTTAATTATATTTTAGATCACAATTAAGCTTAAATTCTTAATTATTTATTGTAATTCCTAACATGTGAATCTAATTTAATTTAATTATATTTTAGATCAATTCTTAATTATATTTTTATTTATTTTATTTTATTTTAATTAACATATCAATCTAATTTAGGTTTGGAAAAAATGGGGATAAAATTATCTTTTTGTTGTATTAATTTTATTTTATTTTTTTAGAGAATTGAACTCACTCTAAAAAATAGTATGTGTGATACACTTTCTGTTAGTTTGGATGAAAATCTAACGAGTGCTGGTAAAATGAATTTGAACCTTTTTTTTACTATAGAAATTTGTGCTAAATTTGGTGTAATTTTTACTTACACTAAACAAACCAAACCAAATCAAACCAAACCTTAAGTTCCATCAAATGAGATCGATTGTATGAATCCTTCTTCTCTACTCTATTCTATCCAAGGTCATTTCGTTAGTCAAATTAAGAAGTTTCATATCTCTATTTATTATATTAGTTCACGTCAATTTAGGTTTGTCCCTTCCCCTAACACTACCATCTACCGTCAATGTATAGCATCTCTTCACTACTATCTCTATTAGTCTCCGTTATATATGACTAAACCATCTTAATCTATTTTCTCTCAACCTATCTTCTATCAATATTACTCCTACCCATTCTCGAATATCTTCATTTCTAACTCTGTCTTTCCTAATTTTGCCATATATCTACCTTAGTATCCTTATCTTAGTAACACTCATCTTATCTACATGTTGTTTCTTAATTGCCCAACATTCCATCCCATACAACATCGCTGATCTAATAACCGTTCTATAGAACTTTCCTTTTAATCTAATGGTTACTCGCTTATCGTACAGTATTCCAGACGCACTTCTCTATTTTTTAGCTTTTGATTTCTTATTATAACTTTGAACTTGCTAGGAAGTTGTATCGAACAAGCCCAATGTGTGTTTCTATTAACCATGTATTACAAGAACGAGGAGTTACGGGCCGGTCCTTTGGACCGAACTTAATTTCCATAGGGTCGTGACCCAAAATAATTTAGCATGTCTTCCTATTTTACCCTGGTATTTAGTCTAACTTTCTCTCTCTGAATTATTCAACTCTCTCTCTCTCTCTCTCTCTCTCTCTCACACTCACACTCACTTGCTGGCACACCATTGTTCTCCTCTAACGCAGTCAACGCCATTTGACTCATACTACCACCTCACCGCCGCTCCTCTTTCATCCTTTATCTACTATCTTCGACACAACAATCCTCCATCATCGATCTACTATCTTCGACATCACCATTGCCACCATCCTCCTCCGCCATCGATCTACCATCTTCGACGCTAAATTTCACCAATGGCTTCAGATCTAGGTGTTTTCAATGCCAATCTACTATCGTCGGTGAAAATTTTGTACTGTATATGGTAGCCGGTGAGATCGAGACTCTCTTTATAGTGTGTTGGTGAAGATCTGCATTTGTAAAACATGTGGAATTGATCTGATGAATTTATCACTTAATTCAGTGATAAATTTATTATTGAATACGCATTTTATTCTTGTGTTGATTTGTGACGATGATGACTAGATTTGGCTTCTGTAATTTTTTTACAAACAGTCAATAGTAAATTTATTACTGAATGTGTCAATGTCAATGATAAATTTATCACTGAATCTGTCTTTAATTCTCTATGTTGATTTGCAAATGTGAAAAACGATGAGAACTTCTGGTAAGGGCTCCCCATCCCTCTCCTTCATTATCTTCATCCTCTTTTATTTTTCTCTTGTCACCACCAAATCTGAGGAGGTAGTGGCGGTAGTGATGTGTTGGAGATGGAAAATGGCCATAAAAAATATTGTCAAAGGTCAGAGGTAGTTGTTGGAGGTCAATAATTGTCGTTGGAGGTCAGTAATTGTCATTGAAGGTCGGTGGTGGTTGCCAACAATTTAGAAACGACGACCAAAGCTGGTTGTCGATTGTTAGAAGTGGTGGTTGGTGGCCAAATCACAATTTTCTGTTTGGAGTTCAAAAAGAAATGAGAAAAGAAAACACAAAAATATATATATATATATAATAAATAAATAATTAGAACAAAAATGTGAAAAAAATTTACAAGCGAACTTATCGGGCATAAAAAATACCTAATAAGTAATGACTCTAAAAAGGGGACGGCTGGTAGATATCCCCTACAGAATCCTACTTTGTACAAGCTTGTGATTGGGGATTTTATTTATTTATTTATTTTTTTAATAAGCTCCTCTCCACTTAGAAGTCCAATTTTCTCCAATTGGGCTTATGAGCTCCATCATGGTTCAAACTCTAATAATTTGAACTATTCATCTATGTCTATAGATTATTTATCAAAAAAATTATATTGATCTGATGATAATCGTAGATTTGTAGTAATAGAATTTTATCATATTTGTTTTTAAGAAAATGAACAACTATTAATTAATTTCTTTCATGAATGATTTACAAATATAACTTTACAAAATGAACAATTTAGATTATCAGTGTACAATCCGTGGTGTGGTGGTATAGCTTCAATTGAACCAAACCAAACTTCACTCCTATTGGAGAGGAGCCATGTCTTTTTTTCTTTCTACATGAAAGGACATAGTTTGGAGGAGAGGGAGTCATGCTTTATAATAACACTTGAACTATTCACCTCTTAGTAAAGTGTAGAAATTATGATCAACTAGGCTAAAACCTTGTTGTTTTTAGGATTGGTTTTATACAAAGAGACTGGTGTTCCTTTCATTTCCCATTTACTAATAACATATTGTTGTGCTCAAACAATACTTTGAGAAGATTTGATCCTTTATGTTGTGTTTGGTTAGGAGATTTGAAGAGGGATTTGGAAAGGAAAATGGAAAAGGTAGATGAAATGTGAAAAAAAACATATCTATATTTCACCTAGTTTCACATACGTTTTCTTGTTCCCATTCCAAATCTCTCCCTAAATCCTCCAACCAAATACACACAGCGTTAATGAACTTTTTTTTTTTTTTTTTGCTATGTCAATATCAATATTGGATCAAGGTTGTCAAGGTTATTTTATTTTATTTTATTTTTATGCCTCATCTCTTTTGTTTATCATATTATTGAGCAGCAATATTTACTTATAAAAAAGAATAAGAATGGGGAGGGATAACAATTTTTACAGTTCTTATGGATGGCATTACTAGTACTTGTGTACACCTTTGTGTCTATGGGTTTATGTATGGAAACCAATTTCTGATACTTGAATTAGGTTGTTTTGGGCCCTTGTGGGCCCATGGGTTCTACCGAGCTTAGGATGTTGATAAACCATCCAATTAAACGTTGATTAACGAGTGTGCCTTTTCAAATGAGTTGAGACAATTCTATATCTATAAAAAATTGCTGGTTACCTACCTCCACAAATCAATATACTAACTAGTATATCAACTAGTATTACGATATTATTATTGACTCCACACATTATTTAAATTATAAATATCGAAAATTTCTAAAATTATGTCACATCATCTATTAGTACACTAGTTAGTACATTAATTGGTGCGTATAGCATTATTCATAAAAACACTATGATTCTACAAATTGTCCCAAGAAGAATAAGGATAAACTATTAATAGCTCATAATAGTTGAATTTAATTCTCATCAAGTTCTATTGAAAAGAAGTACTAATAAAATCGTCGTCAAAAATAATTTTTTGTAATGTTTTTTTATATATATCACTAAATTTGACATTATTGACTTTTTTTGTCACGATTTTTATAAATTGTCTCTAAAACTTACAATTAGTGATTTTTTCTATGACAAATTTTTCAAATAGTCGTTGAAGTTAAAAATTAGTGACATTTTATTGTGATGATTTTTTTAAATTGTCGCTAAAACTTATAATTAGTGACATTTTTTATGACACAATTTTCAAATTGCCGCTGAAAATTAATAATTAGTGATATTTTTTAATAGTGTTTAATAAAAAACGTCATTAATTCTCACATGACCTATTGAACAATAAGTCTATCCATTATGACCTATACGTAAGTCTCCCCAAGAATAATTACTACTCTTTTGTTTTTTTGTTAACTTTTTTGTTCTTTTATTTTTGGTTAACTTTTTTGTTAACATTTGCGGATCTTAATAGAGATATGTTTATGGAGAGTTTGAAAGTGGAACTACTTTTAAATGGCTAAAATTAAGAAGTTTTAATCAGTAAGACAATGCATCATATCTACAGCAATAATTTTTTCACAATGTTTAAATTGTTAATTAGTGCTAGTCTGAAAGACTCATTTTTAACTTCTTATTTAAATTTTCAGTATGCACTTTGTATATTACATGTCGTATTAAAATTTTATATTAAATCAAATATAGTGAATATTTAGTCGAATGTGGGTTATAGGAGCAACTCCAAAATTGTTAGGCAAAATATCTTATAAAAATACACAAAGAGTACTCTTTTTATTTTACCTAACTGGTTTAGCTAGGACCGGCTCTAAGTATAGGCTCACCAGGTCATAGTCTAGGACCCCTCAAAATAGACCCAAAAAAGGGACTCACTTATTATAATTTAGTGTAATATATTATATATTATTATCCATTGAAAATAGACTCAAAAAAAGGGTTCCTCATATTATAGTTTAGTGTTATATTAGGTATGTTTTAAGTTCAAAAAAAATTAAGGAAGGCCCAAACTAACTTAAAATAAATTGATCTATTAAAAAATTGAAAGGCCCATTTAAAATAATTAGCATTGTTATCCATTGAAAATTATTTTGCAAAAAAACTAGATTATGCAAGTATGATTGATTTATTTGCTTCTAAAAATACAAGAAGAGCGAGGATCAACTGATACTTATTAGTTGTTATAATGTAATGCAATGCTAAGTACTTTTTGTGATTTTGACACAAATCTTTTCTTTTATCTTCAATTTTTTTTTATTTAATGAAAAAAAAATGTGAAGGGCTCCAGAAATTTATTAGTTGATTATCGGCTTTGGGCCCTAAAATCCTCAAGGTCGAGCCTGGGTTTAGCTAGTGTATATTTCAACCATACTCATCATTTTAGCTAACCAATCAAACCAACTCATTTTTTTTTTTTTTTTTAAAAAAAAAATACTATAAACATAAAAAAAAAAAGTACTATCTTTTTTATAACATGTTGTATATCACTACAAGAAATTACATTTTTCGCAACGCAACAAAATATGTTGCTAAAAGGGAAAATTCGTTGGCAAAGAGTTTTGCCGACACACAAAGCTACGTTGGCAACCCGTAGGCAAAAGTGAGTTGGCAAAAGTTTTTGCCGACGAAATTATCATTGCGTTGGTAAAAGTAATACCTTTAGCGACGAACATAGTCGTCGCTAAAAGCCTCCATCCATCGTCGGCAATTTACCTTGCGTTGGTAAAAGTCATTCAAATATGATGATTGTGTGGCACTTTTCGCGACACAAATTTGCATGGGCAAAAAATATACTTTTAGCAACAGCATATGCGTCGGTAAAAGTAAACTTTTGGCGACACATTCACGTCGGTAAATGTTGCCATTTGCCGACGATTTGTTTGTCGCTAAAGCTTTACTTTTGGCAACGACAAATTAACATTGGCAAAAAATACACTTCTACCAACACAATATGAGTGGGGAAAAGTAACTTTTAACGACACATTTACGTCGGTAAATGTTGCCATTTGCCAACGATTTGGTTGTCGATAAAGCTTTAGTTTTGGCAACGACAAATTGGCATTGGCAAAAAATACATTTTTAGCAACACAATATGAGTGGACAAAAATAAACTTTTTGCTACACATTTACCGACAAGTTATTTGTCGAGAAAGCTTGACTTTTTAATGACAAATTTGCAGCGGCAAAAATAATTGAAACTCATTTATAATTTTTTAAAAGATTTACAGTTTTACAAAAGGCATCCCTCAGGCACCACTATAACAAACTAATAACATTGATATGAAATCACACAAAATATCCCCTCCATACCCTTCCATCCAAAACACCAGTTGCCCGAACTTACACCTAATGACAACCCCCATTAATAAAAACCTGATCTATTACAAATTGGACAAAAAGTCCTGCACCCTTCCAAACATCATCACCAACAAACATCCAACAACACCACAGCACCTCATCGTAACAATCACCATCACAGCAGCATCACCACAGCATCTCAGCAACAGCAGCAACATCACAGCAGCACCAGAAGAATAGCAGATTAGTATAGCAGATCAGCAAACTGATTCAACACAGATCATCACCAGTTCAAAAAACCATTTCAACTCAGCAACCCAAACAAAATCATATAACCAAATCAGAATTGACGCAGCAGTTTACCTCATTTACTAGAAAAATCAGAAAACAAATCAAACAAAACCAGCAACAAAACTATACAAAATGCTCAGAAATCAATTTACCATGTTTGTCATCCATCAATTGTTCAAACAGCCCTCAAAACTATACAATTCTTAGTAACTTTTAAGCCATCAGGTTAACAGAAGTTAAGTAAAAATTCAAACTAATTCACTGGTTGTCATGTTTACACTAGGAGAGTGAGTTATATAAAAACAATCAATTCAAGTACACCACAATGTTTACCAAGCTAACCTTATACCAATGCACTGGAAACAATAAAAGTAACTAAGCATTGAGATATGTGATTTGTTGGCATTAGTATTACAACAAAGTAACTAGCTAGCAAGTTTGATGGCATTAGTATTACAACAAATGCTAATAAATGCATTCAGGTTATAAAATATGCTTAGTATCTCACACATAGAACAATACGGTACGTGCATTATGTTGCAATATGTGATTTGTTATGTCCACGTTCTCATGAGATTTGGTTGTTTCTCTAGGCTTCAGTCTTGAATAAATTCTACACTAGCGAGTATCAAAAGTTAAAACAAGGAAAGAGAATCAATATAGAACTCCACAATAAAATACGAATCCCTGGGTTTATAAAAAGAAGCACTTCAGAGAGAGATTGAGAAAGACTTGGGCTTGTAAATTGTAAATTCCATTTTGATATTTAGAGTGTATGACAACTTGGGTAACACACGAGATGAATTTTATCTTAAGCCAGTTCAATAGTTCACAGACAAAAATCTTCGGATCTATTTATGAAACAAGAAGTTGTGACAGAGGAAAACATAAAAAATTTCACTTTTAAAGACCAAATAAATCTCCAGCAAGCTAATCAAAACACAATGTGCAGCCTAAAATGGAAATAAAACAACATAAACATACCATGGACAGGGGAGATCGTGTGAATTTCTCGTAGTCAAACTCTTGAAATTGCTTTTCGGTGAATGTCGCATTTTCTCCACAAACTTCACATTGTGATGACCTCCCTCTGATCTTGACCTAAGCAAAATCATGGTACAAGGCTAATTGAAAAAAAGGGGGAATTGATTGGGCATGTCCACTAAGTTCAACAAATATAGAGGATGTTTATGCTGGAAGAAAAATAAAAAATAAATATAGAGTAGAGAATTTATTAATAGAAAACTGAAAATTTTTAAAACATACGATACAAATCTGTGCAGTCAATGCATCAAAAAGAAGCATCACTTGCAAGCCAGGAACTGTAAAATTATATAAAAGTAGAGCAAATAAATAAAAGAAATACATCACTTGCAAGCCAGGTGAATTTGCAAGGAAATAACGACTAGACTGGAGACTCCAAATATGTACACAATAGCTTGCACATTAAAGCATCTTTCTTAGTGTCATCCTATGCCTTCCCATAGCAAGTTCAAGGTCCACCACATAAAGACAAAGTACCGTGTTAGGCAACTAAAAAACTGATAGCTGAGGAAAAAGAACACAAATCATGACACGACCACAATATGCAATGTTGTCAGCATATCCTGCAAGGCACTGAGAATCTGCAGATCATCTTCTCAGTTATTCACTGGAGCCCCAAGTCTTACAAACTATAAATGATTTGTAAGATGTCAGTTTACACCATCTAGGAAGTATATTCCATTTTGTATCTTAGTGCACTTGAAGGAAAGAACTCAAATTTTAAATGGACAGAGCAAGCAAGACCACAAACACACAGAATGATCTCCTAAGATAGTTTTATACATACAAGAAACTTATCCATTCTGATTGCTACATAAACCAAGGTGGGCATTGTCTCTTTCGTTTGGTTGATGCCCCCAATGGCTGGCTCCATGCATTTGTTTTCTCGAGTGATCTGTGTTGTGCACTTCATATTGTTTTCATTTTCCACGAAGTTCTTTATGTTTTCTTTGCTTTTAGTTTTAGTGTTCTATCATCCTCCCTATTTCTAAAGCTATTTTACTTATTAATTTCATTGTTTCCAGGATCAAGAACAGCTCATCCTTCTTAATTAGCAACGATTTATCTTCAAAAGTCGTTCAGGTTCTGACAGAGTAACAAACAAAAGAAGCAATAATGAATAGTTACGTAGAATGCACTAAAACTTTCAATGCATGTAGAGGTCTTGTGACATGCAAAAGAGTAAAAAATTGGAAGTATTAAGTTAAATCGAATTACCTCTCCTCCTTAAAGCTTTTTGTAAATCTCCTAGTAAAGTCTGCTTGAGTTTCTTTTCGGCAGATGAAATAAATGAACCATTGGGTAACTCTATTGATATATCAAGATCTCCCCACCGTGTAAAGAGATTAGAGACAAATGATCCATATGGCTCCACAGTTGCACCTATTTGCACCATTCATCATTAATAAACATTGTCAACTATAAATCATATAACCAACATTGTCAGCTATAAATCATATAACCAATGCACACTATAAATCATATATCCTAGATAGAATCCTAGGGACTAACAAATCAAGCTACTCCTCACGGGTAAAGTAAGAATTTAGTAAACAACTACTTTAATAATAGTCAAGCGACATTAGTGTTTATAACTACTTTTAATCTGCTGTGTAGGCTATCATCATCAATTTTGAGTCACTAATCCCGTTCCCAAATCTATTCGTAATTATTTGCAAGTCAATCTTGTAACACCAATTCTACAAACTTAAGCGAACACAGCAAAAAGCTGCAAATGAAGGCTTCAAACCCATGATGCAAAAAATCCCACTACCACAAATACAGATAAAGATCATACTTTTTTTGTGTGATGTATATTTTTTAATCACATCTTTTAAGTTTTATTAAAGCGTGATCTTTGGGAGTGTGATTAAAATGGGTCATTTTTAATCACACTTTTTAAGTATCATTAAAAAATGATTTAGCACATCTTTTAAGTGTGATTAATAATATTTAGATCACATCTTTTAAGTGATTAAAAACATTTAGATCACATTTTTTAAGTGTGATTAAAAACATTTAGATCACATCTTTTAAGTGTGATTAATAACTAATAAAACCTGTGATAAAAAAAAGAATTCAACATATTTGAAAAATAATTAATATTATTTTTGTACGGGCGTTTGAAGAATGTAATACACACCATATACTACATTTTGAATCACAATCATATATTGAATGGAATAACATCATATATTTCATAAATGAAAGTTAAATGTTCAAAAGTATATACAAAGGAATTAATAAAAAGTTTTTAACTGTGATTACATATAATAAAAAATGAAAAAAAAACTTGAAAAAACTAAGTTCTTGAATTCTTTGACCATATTTTGCATCTCTCCAGGAAATTTCTAACTTGAAAAATAAAAACACAAATTAAGTCAGAAACAGCTAGAATCAAAAAATACAATATGAAAATGGAATAAATCTAAAAAATCGTATAACATAGCTCAAGGAAAGAGGAGTCACAAAGAAAAATATATATAACCACTTCATTTTTAAGAATTAATCATTGCTAATGCTACTAATTCTAAGTCCCAACATAATGGAGAGTACATCTAGAATTTCAAAGGGCAACTGTTCAATCACTTCGATAATACAAGTCAAATAATTGAAAATGCAACTTAATATGTTTAAATTCTATCATGATTAAAATGTATATGTTATAATTACAATGGCAATTCATGATCAAATATTTGCAATATAAAACATATGCATGAAATGACACTCACTTTTCATATAGACCCTTAATTTGTCCTTTCAGATCTTCATTGAGAACCAGACTTTTCCTTCTATTTGATACCCCTTCAAAAGCATGTTCAAAATGTCCCTTACTGCAACAGATAGAAGCAATGAAAATAAGTTTTTAAACCAAGAGATGGGAAGTTACAAAGCATTTTCAAGAGCTGTAAATCTGAACACTACCTATTTAGAATTTTCCTTCCTCTGGATTTTGTCATTTCAAATTGATGTGATGTTTTCCTTCTTTTCCCCATTACTTCGCTTGCTTCTTTGCAAAACCTCATGAGGATCCTCCTCCCTACAGTGACATATAGAAATCATCTCAAAAAATGATATTCCCAGTTTTCTACATATAGAAATGATCAAGTGGATTCTGTAATTGGTGGGTCCAAACGGATTCTTGCCACATTGACAAGAGTAGGGATTTTACCTCAAAGATGCCCTACCCCACTAGAAGACAGGGTGTGAACAAAATAAGGCCAAAAGAAAGGGTTTGAACAAAAAAAGGCCACTCACTATCATGATGAGCACGTAGCCTATTCTATTTATTTCTTTTGTAATAGTGATACTGATCATTAGCTAATAGAGATAAGTTGTCTCAATTCAATCACTCTAGAGATATAATCACTAACTAAATGTAATAGAAATAGAAGGCAGTAAACATCTAGTGAAGCAAACAAAGTGCACCTCTTTCTTTTGTTCATCTGAGAAAGACAATGCTGCAGAAACTAGGCCAGTTTTCTGAACATATTCTTCCTACAATGATTAAAAACCAATCAATGTATGATAGTTAAAACTGATTAAAGAAGAATCAATGCACATCATTTCACAATTAATGAACTGATAGGCATCATATAATGCTAAGTATATAATGGAGAACTTAGTCTACATCATAAATAAGCAGCCAATGAATTTGTGTATCAAACAGCTAATGGAGTTTAGGATATATGAACCTCGTGAACTTCAGCAAGTCCTTTCTTGCTCTTATTATCATCCTGCAAAATACAAGTAAAATGAAGCTCATTCATGTTACTTTTTACTTTCATATTTAAAATATATATAATAATATAAAGAAGAGAAATGAAATAATGAAAATATATTGGAAAGCATTGATTACCAATTCCTTGAATTCTTTTGGTGCTTTACATGGCAGACTAGGAGCTTTCTGAACATCATCAAAATGCCCCTAAGAAATATGATACAATAGATATCTCTTATTAGCAATTCAGTGACATGTATGCATAGAGAGATAACCAAAGCCAATTCAAGCAAATGTTTAACAAAGTCAAAGCAACACTGATAGAAGAAATGGAGCATGACAAGTAAAAAGAGAATGTAACATTTGAACAAAATGATAAAACAAGGGGATTCATAGATGTATACCATAACAAGCTGGTATAGTAACAATCAATAATGCTAGAGCAACACTGATAGTGAGTATCACAAGTAAGAAAAGAACACAACATTTGAAAAAAATGATAAAATAATAGGATTCATAGATGTGTACCATAACATGAATGACAAGGTAAAATAGTAACGTCCAGAAATTCTACTAAATTTTGGGGCATTGTGCTACTTTTCATTGAAGAAAGTGTTTTTCATCATACCATACTTCAGAACTCCGCTGTGACAGCAAATAATACAGTTTTCCACAGCATAAATTAGAAATCACAAATAACATCATATATTTGTAAATGACCCTTGGCAGTGAGTATTTTTGGCAAACTATTATCCGTTTGACTAGGGCTGCAAGTGAACCAAACTGCTCATGAATAGTTGCAGCTCGGCTTCTTTGAAGCTTGTCTGTATGTATAAATGAACCAAACTCTAGCTAATCTTACCTCTGTGATTACAGGGGCAGGTTTCACATTGTGCTCGAAATCTAGATCAACTTCTGATGCACTATTCTTTGGCCTTTTCGCAGCAATTACCTTTCATCAAATGCATAGTCAATAATTAGGAATTCACTTCACAGGAAGGTGATACACTGCTGAGATCCATATGAATGGATATTGCAAAGATTTCAAAAACGTGAAGATTATAAAAATGTCTCTACGGTGCGCTCAAACAATGAGAAACCGTCCTCCACAAGATGAATTGAACCCAGTGGGGAGACAAAAGCATAGAGAGAGAGAGAAATAACCACACCCAAACAGAAATAACTATCAATATAAAATGAGGAAATCTTCTTACCTTCATCTTGTGGCAACTTTGACTCCTTTCTACATGGGTGGCATTCCCTTTGATTTTGATAGCAAAAGTTGATTCTAGTAATGTCAACAATTCCACTTATTATAACTTATTTAAAATTTGCAGTAATAAATTTAATGAAATTACAATCACGAGAAGCAGTGCCTATGGTCGGCTCAATCTTTATTAAAATTTTAATGATTCCCATTTAATGTAAATGATTCAGATTTGCAGTGATTGCTCTTAGGAAGCAGAGTCTTTAGTTAGCTCAACCATTATTATTTTCCAGTGATTCCCCTCCTCTATATAATATCTTTATTTACAATTGCTGGCTTTAAGAGTTCTTTGTGATTATAAATTTTCAATGTCAAAATTTCCCTTTAATTTTGAACTAGTGAGGAAAATAAACTCAAGTTTCAAACTAATACCACCACTTGACCCCATGATTAACACCAACTCTAGCAGATTGTTCTGTCCCACGCCCCTGGTGCCTGCCATCCTATATTTGTTGCCAATGATGCCTCTGCTCAAAATGGGGACTGTCTACTATTATGTATGTAATTAATTTAAACACAGTAATTCCTGTTTTAAATCACTATTTCCAGGTAATATGCAAATAACATAGACTTTGATTACAGCAGACTCATCAACCATGAGTTAGTGGGTGTGAACTGGATTATTGTGAGCATTTCTATTACGAAGTGTGAATCTCTTAATTTCTATGGGGATAAATTGTATGTCAGTCCATATGGCCAAATCCCCTTGTCGAATTGGCTAATTAAGTGCGATGCTTTAGACCAATTTTCAGGAAACTTTACATCGTAAAGTAGGATTATTTATACTCAATGACCATAAGTAACTCAATCCGATAATCAAAAGCATAGCAGTGTTTCTATGAAGAATAAGAAGAGAAGAGAAGAGAAAAATATACCTCAGTTATCGCCACCGCTAGCCGATCGCTGCCACTGCCGCCACTAGCCGATTGCCTCCACCGTCGCCGCTCATCACTCTCCACTGGTCGAAGAAAGGAGATAGTGCTGGCTAATCCAAGAATATACAGAAGACTAGGGTTAGGGTTTGGAGAGAGCGAGAGATAGAGAAGTGAGAGATAGGTTCGGTATTCAAAAAAAAAAAAGAGAGAGGCTATTTAGTTTGGAATTCCAAAAGATAAAAATGATTTGTTTAATGTAGAGGTGGGCAGTAATTTTTTTTTTTTAGAAAAAAAAGAAGTATTTTTTATCTCATTTGTTTAACAAATTAAAAAAATACATATAATCACACGTTGGTTAGAAGGTGTGATAAAAAAAATGATATAACCACATTTAATTGAAAGGTGTGATAAAAAATAAATACTTTCACACTCAATTAAATTAAATGTGTTTAAAATATCAATTTGATTTTTTTAATCACACTTTCATTAAAAGTGTCATGTTTTAATTTATTTAAATGTGATCTTTAAGCATTTTTGTAGTAGTGTCCAGAGCTCGATTCTAAGATTCACCCAAAATGAAGATCCACGCATTGAAACAAAAGATACCCAGATTGAACCCATCGCTTCACATAAATCTCTTTGAAAACACAAATGCAAATATATATACAGAGAAAGAGTGTGTAAGTAAGTAAGTATGTATAGTTACCTATTTAAGCATACGAAGATCAAAAGAAGGCCATTGAAGTGAGAGGATATAGAAGGATCTGGTGAAGTAAAGAGAGAATGAGGATGAATCCGAACCCTAGGACTGTGATCTTGGCGAAATTGGATAAAACTCAACTGAAATCGAGAGAAATGAGAGTATGTGCATGTGTATTTTGAGTGTATAGGATTTGATTTTTGAAATGCAAAGGCTCTCTCTCTCTCTCTCTCTCTCTCTCTCTCTCTCTCTCTCTGTGTCTTTCAAAGGTGTCTCTTTTGTGTTGTGGTTGTGGTAGCGGCTTTCAAATCCATTTTCCTGGTCACTCCCCGTTTAGAGAGAGAGAAACACATACATTGAGAGATTGATTTGGGGAAAATTGATGAGGGCAAAAAAGAGAGAGAATTTTAAGAGGGAGACCGCCGATCAGTAGATTACCCCAAAAAAATAAATAAAATAAAATAAAATAAAGTATTCAAAATAATTTTTAGATTTGTTTTTTTTTTTAAAAAAAAAAATTAAAAATAATCTCAGAGCAATAAAAATTAAAATTATATTTTTAAAATTTTAAAAAGTATTTATAACCTAAAAGATTAAAAAAAAATTCAAAAAAAAATTAGATTTGTTTTTTTTTTTGAAAAAATTAAAAATAATTTGAAAGCAATAAAAATCAAAATTATATTTTAAAAATTTTAAAAAGTATTTATGACCTAAAAGATAAAAATATACAAAAATAATAAGTTTTTTTTTTCACCCAATTTTTTTTTTTAGTTTTTTAGGGAAAAAAAATTGAAACTAGTTTCTGAAAATAAAAACAAACATATTGAAATTGATAATCTAACCATATTCTTTGAAAAAGTTTAAATTATCTCAAATTAGTCATCTAAACTTAAGAGTGTGTTTGGGCTCAATGGGTTCATTTTGTGATCTAATTCAATGATCATTTTAATTTTACAATTCAGTAACTAAAATATTTAAAACTCTTTCAAAAATTATAATAAAAAACACAAATCACTAAATCACATCATTCTACTAGCAAAACTTTTACCAACGAATAGTGTCATCGTCGCTAAATGGTTAACTCTTTGCCCACGCCAACTTGTCATCGCCAAAAGTAAGCACACTAATAGCAACGCTCATTGTGTTGCTAAAACATAAGCCTCGTAGGTAAAAGTTATGAAATTTTGGCGCCAACCAAAAAATTTGGCGCTAAAATAATTTTATGCCTTTTTAGCGACGACAACAAATTGCGTCGGTAAAGGTATACTTTTACCAACGAAATTGATCATTGTGTCGCCAAAAATATACTTTTGGCGATGAAAAATTGACGCCGTTGCCAAAAGTAGTCGCCAAAAGTGCAATTTCTTGTAGTGTATGCACTAAGTGTTGATGTGGTTGCTGACGCGGCATTTACAAATATTTATTTTTTAAAATATATTATTAAATTAATTTTTTAAATAATATTTTTATACAATCATATATTTAAACGATCACATTTTTTCAACGGTAATATTTTCAAATGATCAAATGGGCTAGAAAAAAGAAGAAAAAACAAATATGGAACAAGTAAAGATGCAACAAAGATGGACGTAGCAATTAGATACGGGCAAAATGCTAGGAAAACTCTTTGCCTAGCAAGGGATACTAATTACTTAAGGAGAGCCAAAATAAAAATGGGCAAAATGCCTTGTGATGGAGAGCCTTTTGGAGGAAGAACAAAACAACTTCACTAGTAAAAATGCTATCATATAGGCCTTTTGTCTCCTTCCTTTGAGTTGCGCTAATAAATATTGAAAATAATATTTTGGTGCCCTTTCTTTT
The DNA here is from genome assembly GCA_036172215.1 of Camellia granthamiana. Lineage (NCBI taxonomy): Eukaryota > Viridiplantae > Streptophyta > Magnoliopsida > Ericales > Theaceae > Camellia > Camellia granthamiana. Next base: position 31,385,951 of record CM069904.1, on the reverse strand, counting down.
GGTTTATATAATATATATTTATAAAATATAGCGATGGTAATTTTTTATACATCACTCGTTAGGGTATTTTTATTGTGATTCAATGGTGCAAAATCTATTTTGACTTATTCTAAAAATAAGGCGCCAGTCTTAACCACTGTCCAAAGATGAAACTAAAGCCTCGTTTGGCAATTTACTGTTTTAATTTAAAAGTCAAAAAGTCATTAAAAAAATTAAAAAGCCAACAAATTATACAAAAAAGTCAAAAATTCAATTCTCTCTATTTTTAACACATTTTTTTTCGTAAAAAATTAAAAATTTATTCCAAATATACTAATTTTTTAATCTCATATTTTAATTAAAAAATTAAAAAATTACTAAAATAATTTATTTCCAAACGACACCTAAAATTGTTAATAAGTGATCTTGTTCAAATATGAGAGGGAACTTCAGTCGGTGCTCGCACTTGAGGCAGCACCTTTGCAGCAGGTCTTCAATACGCTTTGAGAGTAGTAAAAGCGTATCTCTAACTGTAAAAGGGCTTATGCACTCCACTTTCAACAAGGTGAGGAAAAAAAAAATAATAAAAATAAAAATTAATAACCCTTTGTGATTCATTATGAATGTTAAATATATAATAAGATGACAACTAAATTTTATACTTAACAATCATTTCACTTCTTTATTTCTCATCTATCTTCTTTTAACTCTCATCTTTTATAAATTCATTGTCTATAATATACAACATATCACTTCTCTTTTTTATTAGTACCACCATTCCTAAAGTAAAATAATTAACATATCCCCGACATGATATGGGGCAAGAGTAGGATTAGGGAACTACAAAATCTACCTTCACCTCACCCCATTGTCATCCCTAGGTGGTGACAAAGAAAAGAAGGTTAAAGAGGGGGGGGGGGGGGCGGGGTCCTCGAACAAAATCAACACTTTCTCTTCAATTATAGTTCAAGTTTTAACAATGTGTAGCCCAAGAAAAACCAAATAACATGATTCGACCTTCGAATTTTAATTATCTTGGGGCTTAAAAATGTTTAAGAATGATTTTTTTTTATTTATAGTTTAGCCCATTGGACTTACTAATCTGGAGGACTAATCCCACCATCCACTTGTGGGGGTCCCAATGAAAGCTATGTATGGACTAGTCCCAAGAAATTATTTGTATTTAAGAAGTTTTGAACTTGAGATCTTGGAGGGAGTACACCACAGACCCCAGGCCTTAACCATCAGGTTAACCCTTTGAAGTTTTGTTTACGAATGATTTTTATGGCAGTTGAAGGTAATTACTAATGGAACAAGTCATAATTTTTATTTTTCAAAGATAGGTCAATGTAATTTGCCCTGCAAACAAATTAACAATACATATGTTATGTATTTCACAAGGTATGTCTCAATTTCCACACGTAACCATCAAGGATACAAACAACTTCATGAGAATTACCATTGCAGACATGACTTTTATAAAAGAATGGGAAGTTGTATTCCTTATTAGGTTTCCAATGAGTAATTGAGATCCAATAGGGTTTCAACATGAGTATCAGAGAAAGAACAATGTAATTATAGTTGGAGACAATATGAGGGGGTTGTAACAATGTTAGTATATGGGGTATAATGGGCTTTTTATTATTGTTGTTAAACTATGTTATTAGGGGAGCATCTGTTTATACCACAAATGGGTCTAATTATACCCCTTTCTCATTATACATTTAAAAAGTCAAAAAAATCATTTTATCTCTTTACACTCCAATATGCCAACATTACCTTTGTGGGTGTTGATTTCCAACCTCACAACCAATTAGATCTCACTGCCAAGATCTAGGGAACTTATTTGTAAAGCATATGGAAGAATAGATTAAGCTAGCACTTGCACACAAGAAGATAAGAAAAATACCGTAGTGGCTCGTCCACCCGGGAGAACTTTGACGATCAAGTCAGTCAATAATCTCACAAGATATTAGCTCAAGTAAATAGTTCGTAATGAATCACACATATCTTACACCCACGAGGGTGCTTTACTTTTATAGCCAGCAATGCCCTCGTCCCACTAGAAGTCTTACTCCATAGAACTCTATCCCTCACGAGAATAACATCTATCTAGGACTCTCCTTATTCAGATTAGAATGAACTTCTTCAAGAGTCTCATCTCTATCCAAACAGAAAATCTCAAATCATCTAGGACTCTAATCCTCTATCTGAATATCTCGAATTCCGATATGATAGCATCATAACTCGTCATCTTGGTTCATCCACGTGGCACTTCAACTAACAACCTCGACCACGTGGATGACCCTAAAAATATGTCCCACAATTGCCCCCTAAATTCTATTAACTCGGCAACTTAAGGAGATAAAACCTATATTGTATGATCTTCTAACATGTCAACTAAACAAAATGCTAGAGATACTCCTCTGACTAAGATCATGACTCGTCGGTTTTAAGAAACAAAGCCTCACGTGTCCACTAGTCAAGAATCAAGAACCAACATGTCCTCATTCAAGTTCATCATCTCATCCGAGATCGCATTACTAGCCGAGGTCATTATCTACTAGTTCAAGAATTTCAAGAACTCAATATTCATGAGCTTTCATCTCGTAACAGACTCAATTGTCTTTCCACGTGTCATCACACTACTGGTGCGTACTTATCATATCACATCGATTCTGCCTCACACCACCTGACATCAGCGAAGCACATCTCCCTAGGCATTTAAATCATTACCTTTGTCGTTCTTTTGAATTCCATCATAACCATTTCCCTCTCTTTCCGTCCTTTCACTTCATATTCTCGTCTCTCTCTTTTCAAACATTGTCTTCCTAGAACTCCATTTTCGTCCACTTGAAGCTCTGTAACTACTCAATTCAACTAGTTCTAGCGACACTTCTGCAATCTGTTCTGATCAACAGTATCATTTCATCTCCGTAACCACCAATCCGACATCCACTTTTCTGATTTCGAACTGTAAGTCTCTCAATCCTGCGATTTATGTTTCAGTTCTTTAATGTTCTTCATGTTCTTAAATCTACAAGCATGTTTTTGGCACATCATTTCTCGTGTTTGCTTGATCTTTTAATTTTTTCCAGATTTCTTGTATATTTCGCATTGTGATTTTACCAAAATTGTCCATGCTTGCTCAAACGCTCTGTTTTTGTTCTTAACATTCCACATTTTGATTGCTTCTCATTCCCATGTACTGAACCCGTTTTCTGCTTTTAAGTCCTTATACATCCTGAATTCGCTTTTCTCTATTGTTGCAAGATTGCTTGTTCAGCATCTTCTATTGTGCACTTTTTGAATTAGAATTTTGGGATTTGTTAGAACAAAACACACTAGGAAAACAAAAACACAAAGCGTTGGCCCTAGAATTACCAGAATCCCTATTCCAAAACACCGTAGCACCATTTTGACAACCAAAACCTAGGTAAACAACACTAGACCAATTTTCCCGAGATCATGGGTATGCATAAGTGGAGAGTTAATACCCCAACTAAGATAGAAAAATTTCGTTAAGAGTTTGATATCCCGTCCAACGTCCACATCAGACTTGCTGGTGATAACGACTCAATATTGCTTGGAGCTAACTATATGCCATTCCCCGTAGTGTCCTTTGTTGAGGGTAGAATTAGGTTCCCCTTTAACATCTTATTTTGGGAAATGCTAAACTTTTACAAGTTAAACCCAATGCAACTAGCCATCAACACCGTCCACATAATTAACGGTATCGCAGAATTGAACCGCCAACATAATGCCCATCTCAACCTCAAAGATGTCTAGTACTAGTGTACCATGTGTGTCCTTCAATCCAAGAATGGCACATCTTATTATCTAAAATGAAGATCAATAACCTACAAGATGGTTTCTAACCTCCCTGACTCCAATAAGGGTGCGAGAGATAACTACCTCATATTCTCAGGCAACTGGGAATTTGCTCCAGACGACAGTCTTCACCTCAATAACTTGAAAATGTCCAATACTGTTATACCATGTGTGCCCTTCAATCCAAAAGTCCAGCACTTAGGACTTTTTTCTTCTTTTCAGTTGTATTTTTCTTTGCTTTTATTTTAAACAATCATAACTTTTGTCTTTCAAGGTTGACGTGCCTTTTGATGTACTTAAACAACTTTTTCTTTGTGAATACACTTGTCTTTTACTAAATGTTGAGTGGTTGTCTCCTTTACTTTCAATATCTTGCTTTTGTATGTCTTCAATACTTGGTTTCTCATAAATTTTTCTAAGTACAACATCCTAGATATCATATCTTATCTCAGCTCATCAATAACCTTGGATGAACTCATCTCGAAGGCCACAATTATCTCAAATGATTTTATCAGGGGTATGTCAAACCACAAACTTTTGAAAATTTTACCCAAGTGTAATTCTTTTCAAATCATATTAACGATTCATCCCAAGTGTAACTCATATCAACTTCTTGCCTCCTAATGTGAATATAAGTTAAAACTTACGTTTTCATTAAGGATCAGGCATCCCAATCTTGCCTAAGTTTCATCAACTTAGACATCCATGACCAAAGTCATCATGTTTAGCTCGTCTAAACAGAACACTTATAGCTCGACCTTAGTGCACCAATTTTATAGTACTAACTACCTCGGCTTTTTGTTCAAACTAGCCAAGTCGACAGTTCGACATTATTGCCCTTGTCACGACCCAAACCCACCCCTATAGGTTTAGCATCGTAACCGACTAGTAATCTTAGGATTACCGAAGGCCTTTGAGACAAATTAACATAATAAAAGGGCTAGTGGAAGCAAATAACAAAAATACAACGTCCATTGAACTGTGTAGACTTATATGAGATAGAAAATTTCAAACTTTTTTATTTTATTTTATATATATATATCACATCATCATATGTACTGACTAGACAAAAAAGGACTTAGTCCTAGTTACAAAATAAACAAAGACTTGTTTAACCAAACAAGAAAACAAAACTTAAACTTTAATCACATGGCTTTGACCATTTGACATATCTGAAACATCCACACGAGGCACATAGGTTGGTTGACAAGACAGAGTCTAGGCAGAAGTTCTAGGCTTGGTCACACGTCTGATCACTTGCACACATAAATAACACAGTGAGTTGGAGCCCAGTAAATAATCTCGATGTAAAGGGGTTAAATAAATGAGATCCATAACTTAAAAAAAACAATATAACATTCTTGACATAATTAAAGCATACTTCAGAAACATATAATAACTAATATGGATCATCAAATCTTTTCACAATTCATAGTACCCAATTGCCTTATCAAAACTTGTCGGAATACCACACAGAACGTTCACGGCGGAATGAAACATTCAGAACGCCCTCATTGGGCGGCTTCATACAAAACACCCACATAGGATGACTTCATGCAAAACGCCCATATAAGACGACATTATACAAAACGTCCTTATTGGATGACTTATGCAAAACGTCCACTTAGGAGACTTGGTACAAAAAGTCCATATAGGGCGCGCATATGTGAAACGCTCACTTTGGCGATTTTATTCAAAACGTCTATAACAGGCAGATATCATACAGATCGATACAATTGAAATCATGCGAAACAATCAATACAGTCGAAATCATGCGAAACGATCATAAAAGATCGACGTCATATATTATATCACAATGACTCAATAACTTATACTAAACGTACACGACGAGTTGAATACTCTACGAAAGTCATTATGGATCAAAAGGCATTTCCCAAACTGTTATCTTAGTTATCGTTTCAAAAGGAATTTATTTTTTCTTAAACAAATTCTATTTTTGAAAAGCTTATCATATCTTACTCATTCATTCCTAACAAAACCTCATTTTGGAAGACATATCGTATGGTACACGTTTTAGAGTTTCAAAGTTAACGGTTCCAAGACTCTTGTTCACAAACTTATCATATCAACATTTCATAACAAAACATAGGTGGCCCAAATTATCAAATAATATAGTCATTCTCAAAGTAATTTAGATATGAAAATATCTTTATAAAGAAATTACTCACAATGCTTGGCCAGATGATACTCCCCGTGCAAGTTACCTAGAGTTGTTGAATGATTGAATCTCTTCACAAATTCTTGAGTCTCCTTTCATTTCTTTATTTTTCCTAACTTTTCCTTAGTTTTTCTTCGCCATTTCCAGCAATTAGGAGCTAACTTGAACACTCTCTTTCTCTCCCATACAGTTTTCTTCTTCCTCTCTTTAGAGTTCTTAAACTCAATGACAAACTATTCCCTTCAATACACCACATTACATACATTACTCTCATCCCCTCGTATCCTAATTACACGTGCACACACCTATTCTTGTAGGACTTCCAGCACAACACTTAACATGCACACACATACACAGATTTCTCAGAGCACACACACAAAAGTTCTCTGCACACCCACACCCACATACATCCTCAAATTCTAAATCATTCTACAATTTAATTTATGGTTAAGATTAATTTAATTAAATAACACTTATTCTTAATACATCTTGATTAGCACATAATTAAATTAATCATAACTAATCACCAATGCCACATAATTTAATTAGTCTAATTGACTTCCATTAAAGCTGAATTAATTATTTTTAAATTTATCATTCTAAATTAGATTTTTAATCAAACTCCCAGAAGGCTCCAAATATTAAATTAAACTTATTTCCATCCTTAATTTTGGTTTCTTAAATCATTAAGGCTTTCAATTTCAGATTAAGCTTCTAAATCTTCGTCAATAAATTACATATTCAAATGAACACCTCATAAATAAATTTAATTCATAATAATCTTAATTCTCAATCCTCATAAGTTAATTAACTCCAATTCGAACCCAATTAACCAAAGCTCAATTTTATAAATCTAAATTGAATATTTAATTAAACTCACATATTGTCCGATACTCGAAATTAAAATAATTTAATTCACCATTTGTACTCTCTTGAGCCATTTAGGCTTTCAATTTCTAATTTCAAAATAAATCCTCAATAGAGTTATATACGAATCAGTCTCCATAATTTTCATAAATCCCAGATTAAATTAGAATAATTGACAATTAAAATTCAAATCTCCTTAATTAATTAAGTGCTAATCATTGTACGTGGTGGGGTCATCACAGCCCCATAGGCAAAGGCTAGTTTCATCTTGTTTCTCATTGAAACATCCCTTTAACTTAGTTTAACTATACCGTCCTAGAAAGCCTAAGTTAAACGTCCAATCCTTCTTTGGAACATTACATCGGTCTAACACTTTCTGTCTTACTTAATCATGGCTAACTAGTAGACAAGTATCAACAACAGTTTGCAAAGACAAATTTGAACTAGTGTTTTATTCGGCTAATATTCTAAATTACATCAAGAAACAAAGAAAACTAATGAAAGAAAAAAATTCAAGTTACTGGTGTTCCATGGTCTTGGGAATTCCTTGCCATCACAGTCTTCTAGCCAATATGTTCCATTGCTAGCGACCGAGATGATTCTGTATGGTCATTCCTAGTTTGGGCTAAGTTTACCCTCCTTAGGATCTTTTTTGTTGCCGACAACTTTTCTCAAAACAAGATCTCCAACTTGGAATTCTCTAGGGTTCACCTTCTTGTTAGATGCTCTGGCCAACCTTTATTAGTATGCTCCTAGCCGAATTGCTGCTCTCGCTCTCTTCTTTCTTCGATGAGATCAAGATATCGGGCTAGAAAGGCCTCATTTGTTCGATTCTCTACTACCTGAGTTATGAGTCCAGGGATGCCGATCTCCAATAGTATAACGACCTCAGTTTCATAATCCATGGCAAAAGGCAATTCTTCATTTAATCTTCTCAGCGTAGTGCGGTATGCCCATAAAACATTAGGCAATTCTTCAACCCACTTGCCCTTAGCAGCTTCCAATCTCTTCTTTATGCCATCTAGGAAGGTTTTATTCGATGCTGAAGCTTGACCGTTGTTTTAGGAAAAACTAAGAATTGAGTAGTAGTTCTTGATCTTATACTTGGCGTAGAAGTCCTTTATCATCTTGCTATCAAACTGAGTGCCATTGTTTGTCACAATGGTTCTTGGGATTCCAAATCTCTTGATGATGTTCCTCCAGATAAAGTTTCTTACTTTCACATCTTGAATTTTGGCTAATGGCTCAGCCTCCACCCATTTTGTGAAGTAATCCACAATTACTAACAAGAACTTCCTCTGACCAATTGTCTTGGGCAATTACCCAATCAGATCTATGCCCCACTGGGCATATGGCCAAGCACTGGATACCAGATTCAAGTCCCCAGCAAGCTGGTGTATCAAAGATGCAAACCTTTGACAGTTCTCATATTTTCTGACATATGCTTCTGCGTTCTTCTGCATATAGGGCCACCAATACCCTTGTGAGATGGCTCTGTAGGCAAGAGATTTGCCCTTTGCCTAGCTTTCACAAACTCCTTCATGGATCTTGAATAAAAAATCTTCAACTTGGGAAGGGTGCATACATCGTAGTAATGGTCCAGTAAAAGACCTTCTGTAGAGATATCCTTCAGCCGACAAGCAAAATCTTGCCGACCTGAGTCTAATCTTGTGTGCTTTCTTCTTGTCTTCTAACAGCTTGCCATCTTGATAAATTTGACCAAAAGATCCATCTAGCTTGGACCTAACTCCACACACATTGCTTCGTATTTTAGGGACTCAACACATGGGCCGGATAAGTAGTCCACCATGATAGTTCTTGGAGAGTTTGACTTTATGGATGAGGCCAAAATTGCTAGTGTATTTGCATTTCTGTTGTTTTCTCCACAAACTTGTTGAAGCCGACACCTCCTAACCTGTGCTAACAACTTGATGACTTCTTTCACATAAGCCATCATTCTCTTATCTCAGGCGACATACTCGTCCGTCACTTGATTGACGATGATTTGGGAGTCATAATAGACAACCACCTCTTCAGCTTTGATTGTTGCTGCTAGTTTTAATTTGACAATTAGCGTCTCGTACTCTGCTTCATTATTTGAGGACTTTAACCCCAGTCTAATTGATTGTTCTAGCATCTATCCATCTGGTGAAATTAGTACCACTCATGCCTTTGCTCCTTGCCGATTTGAACTGCCGTCGACAAATAGGCGGAAGGATTCACAGATGTAAATGTTACAATGCTTCAGTTTCTCGTACTTCTTCTTCTGAGCTTCCTTGTCTTTTGTTGGCTTGGGGTTCTATACTTCCAGCCGCATTTCTTCTGGTTCTTCCCCGTATCCTAAGTCAAGGTTCACTAGTTTAGGCCTCAGACTTGCGTTCAATGTAAACTCAGAAACAAAGTTAGCCAAGACTTGACCTTTGATTATTGTCATTAGTTTATATTAGATGTCATACTGACTTAGAACAATTGTCCATCGTGTGATCCTCCTAGATAAATCTACATGTTACAACAAGGACTTCAATGGGTGCTCTGTCAACACCACGATCTTGTGAGCCTGAAAGTAGTAGTTCAACTTCTTTAATGCCATCACCAAAGCGAGCATCAGTCTCTCTGAAGGTAAGTATCTTGTCTTCCACTTGCCAAGGTCTTGCTCACATAGTATACTTTTTCTAATCTCCTTATTTTTCTCAGATGACTACTGCAGTCACCGCGTGGTCTGAAACTACCAAATACATAAAAAGCTCTTCTCCTAGAACTGAGGTTGATAAAAAGGGGTGGTGAAGTCAAGTACTTCTTCAAGTCAACCAGGGTGACTTCGCATGCTTATGTCCATAAAAAATGTAGCCTTCTTTAATAATTGGAAGAATAATCTGCACTTGTCCGAACTATGGCTTATGAATTTGTTCAATGTTGTTGCTTTACTGATCAAAATTTAGACTTCTTTTGCTGTCGTTAAGCTCTTCAGATCAAGTATGGCTTTGATCTGATCGAGGCTTACCTTAATCTCCCTTTTTATCACCAAATACCCCCCAAAAATTTCCAGATCTTACCTTAAAAGCACACTTGGAGGCATTCAGCCGAAACCGATATGCCTTTAAGATGTTAAACACCTCTTTGAGGTCGGTTAGATGATCAGAAGGTTCTTTGCTTTTCACGATCATGTCATCAATATAAATTTCAACGATCTTCCCAATTACGTGCTTGAACATTTGGTTACAAGTCTTTGGTATATGGCCCCTGTATTCTTCAGTCCAAAGGACATGACTCTATAACAATAGAGCCCCTTTGGAATGATGAAGGCAGTCTTCTCTTCATCTGGTGTGAACATGGCTATCTAACCCCTACACGCATCAAGGAAGCTTATCCTTCCATGTCTCAAGATGGCGTCCACCAGCTAGTCTATCTTGGGTAAAAGGAAGTAGTCCTTCAGGCAAGCCTTATTTAGGCTTATAAAGTCCACGTAGACCCTCCACTTCTCGTTCACCTTCTTGACCACCACTGTGTTGGACAGCCAAGTTGGATAATGCACTTTTCGGATCGTCTACTCTTCTTGGATTACTTACACTTCTAATAACTTTTCCACTTCTTCCTTTACTACTCCCACATAGGCCAGAGTTGGTCTCTTGGCTCTCTAAATGACAGGTTTAACCGACCTGTCCACGTTGAGCTTGTGGTAGGTGACCTCGAGGCTAATCCCCGACATCTCGTATGGTGTTAAAGAGAATATCTCCATGTTTTCTCTCAAAAATGTTTGCAATTTCCTTTTTTCTTCTTTGGCTAAGCTCGAGCCAAGGAGAAAGAATCATTCTCTGTTGCCTTTCTTTACTAGGATCCTTTTCAAGGATTCATGGCTCTTGTCGGCAAGCTCTTTACCAACATCATCCAAGACCTCTTGATCTTTGTTTTTCACTTCACTTGTTTCTGCTTCTCTGACACTATAGGTGTACTTCATTGTTGCTATGGAGTAATTTTTCGTTTGTACTTGCTCTCCTCTTATTTCTTTAATCCCAAACTTCGTCGGGAATCGCAGTAGTTGATGCAAGGTGGAGGGGACAGCCTTCATTGCATGCAGCCAAAGTCTTCCCAAGATGATGTTATACGGTGAAGGCGTATCAATCATGGTAAACTCAATCGTTATGGTCTTTGTTCCTGCCTGAATCTCCAAACTCGTGGTTTCTAGATGCCACGTCAGCGTGCCATTGAATCTAACCATGGAGCTGTCGGATTGCTCCAAGTCATCCTTGTAAAGGCTAAGTTCCTTGTAACATCTGACGTACATGATGTCACAGGAGTTGCCTTGATCAAAAAGTATTCTTCTTACTTGGCACTCTCTGACTGTCAAGGTCACCACCAAAGCATCATTGTGTGGATACTAGACTACCTCCAGATCCTTGTCTGTGAATGCAATCATCGGCCCCCAACTTTTCCATCTTCGGGGCTTCTTTTTTTGAACTTGGAAGACATGTTGTAGGTGTCTCACTCTTTGTATCTCGTCCTTGATTTTGTTTGCATTGATCTTGAAATGGATCACTTGATAACCCGTGGTCCATCTGCCTATGGCGCTGGGGGTGATGCTATTGTTGTTGTTGCTTGGGCCAGTTTCGCTTGTTCCTCTCTTGTCTTCTCCTCTTTTATCAAATCCCTTAGGTGTCCTTGCCTCACAAGGTCCTCTAAAAGTTGTTTCAGAGCTCGACACCCTTGGGTCATATGCCTGGTCTCATCATGATATGCACAAGATCAGTATAGAATATGCCCATGGACTCTCCTAGGACTTGCTATGGTGACCTAAAATATGGCTGGTTCCTAATCCTCTTCAAAATCCTGTAGATTGGGATCTTAAAGACTGTGCTAACCGCTGCATGGATTTTAACCTCAGCTTTCCATTCTCAGTGTTGGCCTTACCTTGACCTCATTTTGGTGAGCCATTTCGCTTCTCCTGCTTCATTGTACTTCTTTTCTTTGATTTCTTATCCTCCTCTACCCTAGCATACTTCTTAATTCTCGCCATCAAATCCTCTATTTTCTTTGGGAGAATCTTTGCAAGAAATTGCTGAAGTGGACAGTCATCCTCCAAGTTGTTCTTAAAAGAAGCGATTGCTAGCTCCTGGTTATATACCAAAATCCAGTTGTAAACCTCATAATACCTCTTGGAATATGCCTTAAGACTTTTGCCATCGTCAATCTTTAGTGCTAATAGAGAATCGACCCTCAAAGACTACAATTTGTTTGTCACAAACTTGGCCATAAACATCTCGATCAGGCCTTCCCAACTCTTGACTGATCCCTTTGGTAACTTTAGGAACCAATCTGATACTATCTCTCCAAACGTTGACGAGAACACCTTACACAACAGCTGTTTACTCCCACTTCACAAAGACATTGCAATCAAATATAAACCAATATGAAAGTTAGGATCTAACTTACCATCGTACACCTGAAACCTTGGCATAGAAAACCTCTTTGGTGTTTCAAATACGTCTAGCTCCACCAAGAATGGTGACTTCGGTTGTGCAGCTGACATATCCTCAACATCGTTTCTCTTCCTTTAGAGGTAATCTAGCAAATCTTCATTCGATCACCCTAGAGCTCGGATATCTATGGACTTCAACCTTTTTGGCATACTGCTTTCCGTACTAGGATGCACTCTCTTGGACTTCTCAAGATCCACTGTCTTTCTAGGATATTGGTCCTGTCCATTTTCTTGTCGAGATCCTTTAATCTGTGTACCCCCTCATCCTCTTTGGGAATCTACTCTGTGTTTCTACTTCCCCGGTGTACTGAAATCGCTGGAATGAGTTCGTAAGTCTCTTTTCGTGTTAAGGAACTGTTGGCACCATTTTTTTCCCTCCCTCCTAGACGTCGGTATTCGTAACAACCGGTGGCATTATCGATAAGGGTAATGCCGACTGTATCACCTTGCTTTGCTTCATGAAGTTCACCATTGCTTGTAGGTCTGTCAACTTATTCGCCAGGTCATTTACCTCGCCATCCCTTTGCATGCATCGATCTTTCCAGACTTAGAAGTCTTGCTCATTATAATACTCCTCGTGGTTGCCTTTCCTTGGACCGTTACAGCCCTTGGTGGCATTGTTCGTTTCTAGATCTACCTCCTGTACCTCATCATTGTCATTTCCTTCGATATTTGGATCAATGTGCTCCTCGTTCTCACTGTACAGATCGTCCCGACTCTTACTTCTTGTCCGGTGTTGGCTATCTATTCTTACTAAATTCCTACAGACGACGCCAAATTGTGAGTGTTGATTTTTGACCTCACAACCAATCAGATCTCCTTGCCCAGATCTTGGGAATTCAGCTGTAGAGCACACAAAATAATAAATTAAGCCAGCACCTATGCACAAGAAAACAAGAAATATCGTGGTGGCTCGTCTATCTAGGGGCACTCCAACAATCAAGTCAGTCAATAATCTCACAAGATATTAGCTCAAGTAAATAGCTCACAATGAATCACACATACCTTAGACCCACGGGAGTGCAACAATGCTTTTATCCTCTAGAAGTCGTACTCCATAGGACTCTATCCCTTACAAGGACAACATCTATCTAGGACTCTCCCTATTCATATTAGAATGAACTCCTTCAAGAGTCTCATCTCTACCCAAACAAAGAACCTTAAATCATCTGGGACTTTTGTCCTCTATCCGAATATCTCAGATTCTGATATGATAGCATCATAACTTGATATCTCAGTTCATCCACGTGGCACCTTGGCTAACAACCTCGGCCACGAGGATGACCGTAAAAATATGTCCCCATAACCTTCATCCCTAATCTCATTCTTCTTTCATCTGTCATTTACTCACATTTTTTTTCTTATTCTTCTACATCTTTTCCGAACTTTGACAATGATGTGTCCCTTTTTCTTTTCTTTTTTCCTTTTAGATATAGAATTTCAAAGGATGTTGAGTATGAGATAAGGTGGTGAAGTGTGCAGTGTAGGACATGCTAGAGAGGGGAGATAAAGGGTGAAATGTGTTAAAGGGGGAATGAGAGGAGATAAGGGTGTTGCGCAACCTGAGGAAGGGGTTAGAGAGGAAAGAATTGGGGAAATAGGGGGTAGCGTGCATCAAGAAAGGATTAGAGGGTGATGAGGTAAGTAAAAGGGTTTAGGAGTGGTGAAGTAAGGTGACAATAATGGGAAGTAAAAGAAAAAGATGTAGAGAGTGATATAAATGAAGAGGGGTGGTGTTAGTGAAGGGGTCAATAACAATGATGTGGGCTAGTGGTAGGTGATGGGTGAGTTGAGAAATTAGTTTTTTAAATTTTAGTATTGAGACCTTAATGGCAACTTTATATAGGAACAAAATTCTAATAAAAAATAACAAATAATAACAAGTGCTTTAGGGTCATTTTGTATAAAATGCTCTTTAAAAATAGTAAAAAAGTTTTTTTTTTCTTTAATTCCATAAAAAGTGTTTTAAAATTTATAAAAAGTCTTGTTTTCTACAATTTTTCTTTTTTATCCTTTTCTTATGTTAGGTATTTGTCAATAAGACTCATAAAGCATTTAAAAATAAAAGGTATAATGAAATTGATAATGGTTTGTGGGTGTTAAATTATGACCTCATAACCAAATTGAATCTTGTCATCGAGATTCAAGGAACAAAGCCGAAGAGCACACGACAAGATAGAGAAGCCCAACATCTGCACACATAAAGGCAACAAACATAAATAGCTCATCCACCCAGGGGCACTTCGACGATCAAGTCAATAAACTTATCTCTCAAAGATAACAACTCAATCACAAAGCTCACAAAGTAAAACATACCTTAGGCCTACAGGGATGCCTTCTTTTTATAATGAACAGTGCCCTCGTCCTCTAAAAGTCTTACTTCATAGGACTCTATCTCTTTCAAGGATATCACTTATCAAGGCTCCTCCTATTTAGATTAGAACAAACTCCTTTAAGAGTCCATCCTTACCCAAACAGATAGTCCAACATCACTAGGACTCTTGTCCCTTATCTGAATATCTCAGACTCCGATATGGTCATATCATGTCTCAGCAATCCAAGACTCACCCACGTGGCACCTCAGCTAACCACCTAGGCCATGTGGACAACCCAAAAATATATCTCCAAAATTGCCCCTAGGTTCTATTACCTCGACAAACTTAGGTGATTAAACCTACATCATCTAACCTTCCAACATGTTGGCTAACAACATGCTGGAGATACTCCTCTAACCAAGATCATGACTCGTCGACTTAAAAAAATAAGGACTTTCATGTGTTAACTCGTCAAGAACCAAGATGTTCCTTTTTGTTCAAGTTCATCATCTCAATTGAGATCACACTACTAGCCGAGATCATCACCTTCTAATTCAAGAATTCAAGACTTTAAGTCTGTTTCTTCCAACAAACTCCAAAATCGTCAAAACAAACATAGTGACGTGTCATCTCCTTGTTGGCTTGTACTTGTCACATCAACAGACACATCCTATCATCACGTTGCCTGATGTCACCTTGTGTCAGTCAAACACATTTCCCAAGGAATTCAAATCATTTCACCTTACCGCCCTTTTAGATTCTTTAAAATTTATTTATTCTCTTCTTTGTCTCTTCACTTCTCACTTCGACTCTCTCTCCTCTCAAACTCTCTCTCTCTCTCTCTCTCTCTCTCTCTCTATACAACCAAACCGCCATTGTTGTGTTCTTGAAGCTATCACTGCTGCAACTTCTTCGTTCACTGTCTCTAGCGACCATTCAAGTTTTTTGCTTCGATCAAAAGCTTTGTCTTACTTTGACAAACACAAAACCAACGTCCTTGCCTCCGTTATCATCCCGTAAGTCTCCCAAACCAGAGACTTCTCTTTCGATTTGTCAATGTTCTTCAAATTCTGTACTTGTTCTTCACTATACTCTTCATACATAGTCTAGTTCTTTCCAGTTTCCCAGAATTTCTTCACATTATCTCATCCCAATTTGCTTAAGCATTGAATCTTCATAAGAAACATTTACCGTTTCTAGAATTCTTGAACATTTACCTTTATTCTTGCATACTTTAGATTAATATTTTGGAGTTTCCATTGAATCACCCTAGGAAAATGTAAGAACTTAGCAATTTCCAGATTCACCCTAAGATTTCCAAAACCTTGGTACTGAAATCCGTGGGTAAAAAATACTAAGAACACACCACTTCTTCAAAAATGGATATGCACAAATGGAGAATAGACACTCTGACCAAAATCTAGAACTTCCATCGAGAATTCGATATCCCATGTACGCAATGATGACCCTCTTCAATGTCCAGTATTGCTACACCATCTACGCTCTCACATCGAAGAATCACACATCATTTTACATCAAACCCAGATCCACTACATACAAAGCTGATAGCCAACCTTCCAGACTCCAACAAGGGTACTGGAGAAGACTACCTTATCGTCTTGGGCAACTGGAAATTTGCTCCAAACAATAATTTTCGAATCTACCCTTTGCACAGAGGGATTTTGGGAGATCATGAGGGTAAGCAGTAGTTCCCTAGATCATACACTTTAAAGCCATCATCTTACACTTAGTTAAATTTCTAAACTATCTTATTTATTTATTTTTTTTGCAAAACTTCCTTGGCCCAACAAATCATTTCGCAAAGCATACGTCAAGTGAGCTGACCTCACCAGGCTCCTTGAACTGCCTATCAATGAGCACAAAGCTCCTCTACTGCTCAACTGCATCACTGCCTACAAGTCTCCACTACCTGACACTCCATTACAAAATCGAACTCTGCCATCAACAACAACTCTTACACATTCCTTACGACCTGACCAAGGCTTTACTTTTGATCCAGTCGACCAACCGTCTACCTCAACACCTTCTCAATACGTCCCTTCTGCCCAGCACCAACGCCAACGCTGATCAAGTGACTATCTAGCAGCAAGAAATGCCAAGGTCCCGATCTTCCATCCTGAGATCCAAATAATCCTCTAATTACCCTCCCAAAGTCTTCCGAAGTGTAACCATCATCGCTATTACCAACGAGATGGCTCGCAAAGCTGCGGTAGTTGACAACATCTTTGGTGACATCCCTGATATTGTGATGGTCTAATCCACTCTATCTCCTCCATCAGTCCAAAAATCGAAAAGGATCAAGAAGGCCAAGGCAAAGGCCAAACAAACTATGACCCCATCATTTGAAGAAAAAGTTCTAGAAGACAGCATTCTCACCTCTAAGATGGCCGTTGAAAAGAGGTCAGCTACAGACTCTATTGAGGCTCTATTCCCTAAGCGCACCAAATCCTTTGGCCCCAACACCACTGCTGATGACGCATGGATCCCCGACATATCCATTGATGGCCAACCAATCAAGCTTGGGGACAGAATCGCCCATCAACCCGAGATCATTGATGTTCTTTCTATTACATTGCTCATTCCAGCCGACATGGAGGCCATCAGTGACTTCAATCAGTATGAACACTTTGCCTTCATGATGAGGGACTCCATCCTGGTAAGGTATCCTTTGCTTTTTCATCCAACATTTAACACTTAGAATATTTTTGCTAAATAATTCTTTCTTTTTGCAGTCCATTTAGCACACTCACTCTTTCGCATACAAAGCTGAGTTGATGAAGAATGATCTAACAAAGAAAACCCTTGAAGCAGCTGACTACCTTTATCGACTCAATGAATCAGAGAAGAAGCAAAGGGCAATCATTGTCGTTGCTAAGGCTGAAGCCGATACCAAGGCTGCAAAAGAGAGGGCTACCGTAGCCAAAAAGAAACTTTTCGAAGACCTGGCAACCAAGGAGGAAAATATCAAGGCGGCCGACACTAAGGCCTACAGGAGGGGAAAACAAACGTTAGATGGGGCTATAAGAAGCAAATGAACATCGCTTGTAACCGAAGCTTTGGCCTTTAATGGACCACCTCTCTGGCTGCCTTATCTGTCCCCAATGACTCGTATAGCGATTCCGGTTTTGACCCGTTAATTATCATATTCCGAACTTAGGTTGGTTTGGTTTTGGATAGTTATTCGTATCTCTTTCCCTTGTCTTCCCCTTTATTTTGGTTATCGGGTTGTAGTTGTGCATTTGGAACAAGTTGGTTGCTTATTTTTTTTTCCAAACCTTTGTTGCCCAGATTTTGGCTCTTCCGCTCGAGCGGGCATTCTTGTGCTCGAACAGGCTTCATAAATTTTGCTCCTCCACTCGAGCGGCCACTCTTGTGCTCGAGCGAGATTTACCACTTCTCAGCATTTCTTTTGCAGTTCTGAAAATACTGGAAAAGTGCTTTGGAGGCTCGAGCGTCCAATCCCACACTCGAGCGAGGACCCTCATCTGCAAAACTTCTGGAAATGTGTATTCTACGCTCGAGCGCCAACTTTCATGCTCGAGCGAAACCTTGTGTCTAACACTCGAGCGGGGCTTTCCACGCTCGAGCAGACTACGTGTATAACAGTCTGAGAAGATGACATTTTGAGTCACTTTTTCTTCTCTCTCTCTCTCTCTCTCTCTCTCTCTCTCTCTCTCTAAAATTCACCTTCTCTCTTAGATTTCAACTAGATCCATTGATCTTTTTACCCTAGTACCTTTCAAAAAAAGATAGAACATCTCAAGATCTACATTTTGATCTAAATAGAAGTGAGTTTTGACATTTTTGGAGTTTCTCTCTTGTTTAGCTCATCTTCTTCCTTTGAGGTATGGATTCTTTCTACACCTTCATATGATATTTAGCTCAGTTATTGTCTCTTGTGTAACAATGGTGTGATTTGGGGATGTTTTAAACAAACCTAGGGTTTGGGCACAAAAATGGAAAGAGGGGTTTTGGGTGAAGATGGAATAATTGCTTGTGGGGTTTGAAAATGATGTTGTGTTATATCTAATTTGATGATTTTGGCACTTAGCTAATACTTGGGGAAAAATGGGAAACTGCCCTAATTGGATCGAATTATTATTTTGTACAAATAATTGGAATTGGCATTGAAAATGTGAAATTGAGAGGGTGTTGATATGAATGGTGGGATTGGTTATGTATTAACTCATTCTTTTGAAAGTTTTGAATAAACTATCTGTTTGAGATTGAATATCTGTCTAGAGATAACTGTATTGGGCTATCGGTGGAGGATAGCTTTGATTGTTGTAGAAATTGCATATGGATTAGGTGAATTGAAACTAATCTTTTGATGGTTGTCATTGAATATGACTATGTTTATATCCATTGTATATGTATGTTTGTTTGGAAGTGAAAAGGAGATGTGCTCCATGTTTGATTATATGTTTAAATACATTGCATATGTATGGATGATTTGTTTGGGAGGAAAAAAGGGATGGACTCCTTTATAATTAAGTTGGCCGAAATGTCCTGGGTGAAAGTCCTGAAATTATACATGGGTGCCTAGCCCGCGGACGAAATATCTGTAAAATGGCAATTGTAATTGTAGTGCTTGTAAAGCCTACGTTTACATGGGTCCCATTTGATGGCTGCCCGCGGATGAAATATCCATGAAATGGAAGTTTGAAGTGTTTATGCATATGTGTTGTGTGAATTGAAAGTAATTAAGTTGTAGTCTCAGTTCAATTGTTATGAAATAATGAAATTGACTAATGAATTGAGAAAGATAAGTAATCGGAATGCGAATTGAAAGTAAATGGATTAAGACTTGAAATTGATATCTTATGAGTATATAAAGTTGTGAAATGTTTTATCACGAGCATTGTTTATACATTTGTACTTATACCTTTGCTAAGTTTCATATACTGTGTTAGATGATTTCTACTGGGTTGTGGTTCACCCTATTTGGGAATAACATTTTCAAGTGTTGGTGACTTACCTCCACCAAGGCAATAACTTGGAGGGACATTTTGGGAGCAAGAGCTTCTTTATTTGAATTGAATATTTTTGTAAAGCCTAGGGCTAAATGTGTATGAGCTAGTCTCCTTTTTGTGTAACCACGTCAAGACTTGGAAAGATGTAAGCCAATAGGCATTTAATTTTGTTAAACTCCTTTGTATTACTAACTTTATGTAATGAAAGGAGTATTTACCCTGACTCATGCTGTTATTAATATGTGTTTGGGTTGTATTTATTGTATTATTTTTGGGGGCGTTACAACTCGCCACATTGAGTTTTCATGAAGATTTCTCTATACCTTTCCCTTCTTATCCTGCCAAAGAGACAGAAGGCTCTGAAAAAGGAGATGATACAAAAGAAGAAGAAAATGATGAGCCTGTCACTGGAGGCAAGTCTTCTACGCTCAACAACAACATCCTTGATCTAACTAGAGATGATGAAGAGGTCAGTAATAACACTTTCTCCAACACCAAGTCGGCCAATAAAACAGTGGCCGAGAAAAGCATCGAGAAAACACTCAAGGAAATAGACAAAGAGGTTGTTGACACTGAAGCCGACATCTCTTCCACCAAAACAACTGAGGTCCTCCCTGTAACTATTCAATCCGAGAGCCAGACAGAAACCCTTCCTGAAGCATAGACTTACGATTTTTTTTCTTCTTTTTGCTTTGTACTTTCTTTTGTCTTTACTTTCCTTTCTTGCTTTTGAATAATAATCTTCTTCTGAACGACACTCTCTATCTTTGCAAGGCCTAAGTGCCTTCTGATGTAATTAAACAACTCTCTATTTTGTGAATGCATTTTTGTTCTTTGCTAAGTGTTGGATGTCTTCTTTACTTTTATTGTTGTATGTCTTTTTTCACTTTCATGCCTTCAATACTTGTTTCTCAAAAATTTTCTAAGTGTAACATCTTGGACTTAAATCTCATCTCGGATAGTACGATTACCTCAAATTACATCATCTCGAGCATAACTGTTATCTCGGATAATTTCAACAAAATTTGTTTGAAAATTATACCAAGTATCAATTTCAAATCACTAACTCAGTGTCCATTAACTCATCCCTACTCTCTGCCCCCTAATATGAATGTAAGTACAACTTACCTTCACATTAATGAGCCAACATCTCAGTCTTGACTAAGTCATGCAGACCTAGACATCTATGATCGATGTCATCATATTTAGCTCATCTAAACAAAACATTGAAAGCTTAACCTTAGTGCACTGATTTCCCAGTACTAACAACCTCGGCTTTTCTTTACAAATTAACTAGGTCGGCAAACTGACATTACTGTCCCATGGTAGAGTCATGGTTAATTTCGTCTTGTTTCTCATTGAAACATCCTTTTAACTTAGTTCCACTCTACCCTCTTGGTAAGTTAAATTAATCATCCAACTTCTCGTTGAAGCATCACATCAGCCTAACTTAATCATAACTTTCTACCGAAGTTACAAAATAAAATCATACAAGAATCAATAACACTTGAAGCGAACAAATCGAACTAAGATTTTATTAATCAAAATTTCGGCTAACAACTTCTAAATTACATCAAAAGAAAAACTTCAAATTACTGGTGTTCCATGATCTTGCCAACTACTTGCCATTACAATCTTCCAGCATATATGCTCCTAAACTGACAATTGAGATAATCTTGTACAGTCCTTCCCAATTTGGGCCAAGTTTTCCCTTTTTGGGAACTTTCTTATTGTCGACAACTTTCCTCAGGACGAGGTTACCCACTTTGAATTCTCTTGGATTGACTTTTTTGTTATATGCTCTGGCAATTCCTTGCTAGTATACCCCCAGCCGAAGTGCTGCTCTGTTCCTTCTTTCTCCAATCAGATCAAGATCTTAGGCTACAAATGCTTTGTTTTGCCTATTCTCAACTGCTTGTGTCCTTACTCCTGGAATGCCAATCTTCAAAGGTATTACTGCCTTTGTACCATTAGCAATGGCAAATGGAGTCTCTCTGGTCGATCTTCTCGGCATAGTGCGGTATGTCGATAGTACATTAGGCAACTCTTCTACCCACTTGCCTTTAGCTGCTTCCAATCTCTTCTTGATTCTATCTAGAATAGTCTTGTTCGAAGCCTCGACTTAGCCAATGCTTTGAGGGAAGCTAGGCATTGAATAATAATTCTTGATCTTGTACTTAGCATAAAAAGTCTTAATCAGCTTGCTATCAAATGAGTGCTATTATCAGCTACTATGGCTCTCAGTATTTCAAACCTGATGATGATATTTTTCTAGATGAAATTCTTGACATCCATATCTCAGATTTTAGCTAAAGGCTTAGCCTCTATCCATTTGGTAAAGTAGTCGGTGGCAACTAAGAGAAACGTCCTCTGGCCAGTCGCTTAAGACAATTGCCTAACTAGATCCATACCCCATTGGGTAAAAAGCCAAAGACTAGATACCGAGTTCAGGTTTTCAGCAGGCCGATGGATCAAAGGCGCAAACCTTTGACATTTTTCACACTTTCGAACATAAGCCTCGGCATCTTTTTGCATATAAGGCCACCAATACCCTAATAAGATTGCTCTATGGGCTAAGGACCTGCCTGTAACAACCCCATCACGTATAATAATTAACATTTAATTAATTAAGGAGATTTGAAATTAAATTGCCAATTATTCTAATTTAATCTTGGATTTACGAAAATTATGAAGATTGATTCATATATGGTTCTATTGAGAATTTATTTTGGAATTAGGAATTGAAAGCTTAAATGGCTCAAGAAAGTACAAATAATGAATTGAATTATTTAAATTTCGAGTATAGGACTATATGGGAGTTAATTAAATATTTGATTCAGATCTATAAAATTGAGATTTAATTAATTGGGTCCAAATTGGAGTTAATTAAGTTATACGAATTAGGAATTAAGATTGTTATGAATTAAATCTATTTATGAGGTGTTCAATTGAATATGTAATTTATTGATGAAGATTTTGAAGTTTAAGCTGAAATTGAAGGCCTTAATGATTTGAGAAACCAAAATTGAAGATGGAAATAAATTTAATTTAATATTTGAAGCCTGTTGGAGTTCGATTAAAAATTTGATTCAGAATGGTAGATTTAAATATAATTAATTGGGCTCTAATGGAAATAATATTAGATTAATTAATTATGTGAGATTGTGATTAGTCATGATTAATTTAATTATGTGTTAATCAAGATTTATTAAGAATAAGTGTTATTTAATTAAATTAATCTTAACCATAAATTAAATTGTAGAATGATTTAAAGTTTGAGGATATATGTGGGTGTGTGTGTGCTGAGATATATGTGTGTGCAGAGAAATTCTGTGTGTGGGTGTGCATATAAGTGTTGAGGTGGAGCTCAAAAGAGTGTGCAAGTGTACACACGTGGTATATCATGAAGAAGTGAGGTGTGTGTGAGTGTGTTTATTCTGATGGGTTCAAGAGTGTTGGGTTTGCTGGAAGACTTTGAGAGTCTAGAGAGAGGGAATGAGAAACCCAATGGATTGAAGAAGTAGAGAAATCAAGGGAAAACTCAAAAAATTGAAAGAGAAGGAGAAGACCCAAGGGAAATCAACTATAACTTCTGAAATTAAAACATAAGGTAAGAAAATTAATGTTCAATTTATATAGAATCTTTATCTTATATTTGAAATTAAAAAGAGTTTAAGATTACTTCATGGAATTTGTGAGAAATTGGATTTAAAGTAGGAAATTGAGCTACATGGATGGAATATAATTTGTAATTTCATCAATTTTGGGTTTAATTTTGGAGTTTGATATGAAGAAAATTTATAAGAATATAAAACTAGCAATTTTGATGTCAATTTTATACATGTGAATAACTCTCTAAGGAGTTTATGACTTTAATTTCATGATTTAAAGGAGAATAGAAAAGAGTTAAGATGTAATTTCAAAGAAATTAGTAAAAGGGTGAAGGAATTGAATTAAATTCAAATTGTAGAAATTAAATTAGAATTGAGCATTTTGTGGGTTTAAACTTTAGAATTTACACTTGCATGGTTTATACATTTACATAACAAAGTGAGGGTGTGATTTCTTCATGACAATTTGAGGTTGTTTTAAACTCATGCATTTTTGTTTGAAGCTGGAACTTGTGGATTCAAGTGTTTTTGAAGAATTTTTGGGACTTATAATGTTTTGAAGAATGAAGTTGTATTGATACAATATGAGTTGCAAATTTGAACAGAATTTCAGACAGTTTTTCACCCAGCGTCGTACGTGCGGCTGTAAGGGGCAGTCCCAGTTTTGTTTTTCACTCCACTTTATCATCTTTCGGGCCCCTGTTTGCATGATTTAAATGTGTTTCTCATATGCATTACATTTCATGAACACCAAGAAAGTGTAGAACAAATGATAGAATCGAACGAGTAAACAATGAATGGAAACCGATTAAGTAAACAATGAATCGATTGAACGAGTGAACTGTGTATTGAGTTATTGTGCTTGAACTTGTTTGTTTAGATTGGACACCGTACCGTTAGTGCATTGTAGCACGTGTTTCGAGGAGCCCACTGTGAGTAACATTTCTGTAAAGATATGTTGATATAAATTATGTTTTAATTGTCATCGATAAGCTATGGTTTCTTGAAATGCTATCTTGATTATGTAAACGAATGTCCTATTTGTGAATCTATTATGGCATCCACAGATAGTCTCAAGTCATGGGGGACGGCATGTAAATGCAGGTCCATGACATATATGTGATACGAGATCTCGTTAGCCACTTCATTGTGGTGATATGTGTTTAATCAGTATCCGGAACCGATTACTCTAGTCGAAAGACGATATGTGATATGTTCTGTGAGATGTACCATTACGTTGTGTTCTGATATGAGACTGATATGATTAATTATGATATAACTTGTTTTACGGATATTGTATTTGGAATTCGTTCACTAACCCCTTTACATTAATGTTATTCACTGAGTTTTAGCTCACTGTTTTTATATATATGTATAGGGGAGCATTTTGGATGGCAAGCCTAGAAGGGGTCTATAGTTGAGTCACCGTTTTGAAACGTACCGAGTTGTTTTGTGTGCCTCTGAGTTGGGGCTAGGCTTGAAAGGTCGTTGTCAAGCTTTTGATCGTGAAGTAAACTTTCGTTATGTGCATACGTTATGTATTAATGTTAAGTTACAAGTTATGTACTGAATGTGGGTAAATTAACGTTTTTTCATGATAAATGTTTGTTCATATAGATGCACAGCTCATTGGGCTATTGGTGTATTTTTGAATATTGCTTCCCCTAGCCCGGATTATTTTTGATTGTACAAGAAGGCCTTTGGTAATCTCGGATTACTGGCCGGTTACGACACTAAACCTATAGGGGCTGGTTTGGGTCGTGACACTGCCCCTAGCATGGCTTTCGTATATTCCATCATGTATCTCATACAATAAGTCTTCAACTTTAGAAGGATGCACACATTGCAATAGTGGTCCAGTGAAGAACTTTCTGTAGAAATGACCTTCAGCCGACAAATAGAACCTTGCCGGCTTACGTCCGACTTTGTTCACCTCTTTCTTATCCTCTGTTAGCTTTCCATCTCTAATCAATTTCACAATTAGGTCTATCCAGCTTGAACCAAGTTCAACACACATTGCTTTAAACTCTGTAATTATGGGCTCAACACTTGGGCCTGACAAGTAATCGATCATAATGGTTCTAAGAGAGTTCATCTTTATGGCCGAAGCCAGGTTGGCTAATGCATTTGCATAACAGTTATCATCTCGACAAACCTGCTGGAGATGACAACATCTGAACTGTCCTAATAGGTGAATGACATTTTTCACGTAGGCCGACATTCTCTCATCTCGGGCTGCAAACTCACTCGTCACTTGATTGACGAT
Organism: Camellia granthamiana; assembly: GCA_036172215.1. Taxonomy (NCBI): domain Eukaryota; kingdom Viridiplantae; phylum Streptophyta; class Magnoliopsida; order Ericales; family Theaceae; genus Camellia; species Camellia granthamiana. The sequence continues at coordinate 31,360,436 of CM069904.1, read as the reverse complement.
GAGTTAGAAGTCACAATATCGACTTTGACTGTTGTTGCCAGCTTCAATCTTACGATCAATGTCTCATATTTTGTCTCATTGTTTGAGGCCTTAAATCCCAACTTGATTGATTGCTCGATCATCTGTCCATCTGGTGAAGTCAATACAACTCCTGCCCCCACTTCTTGTCAGTTAGAACTTCCATTAATAAAAAGCCAAAAAGATTCTCCGAGATAAATATTACAAGGCTTCGAGTTCTTAAACATTTCCTTCGAGGTACCCATCTCTTCAACAGGCTTGGAGGGTTAAACTGTGATTTGCATGTCTTCTGGTCCCACTATCCCCCAAAGTTTGAGGTTCACAGGTTTGGGCCTCGGATTAAATTCAGTGTAAATTCAATAACAAAGTCGGTTAAGACTTAACCTTTGATTGTTGTCTTTGGTTTGTATTTTATGTCATACTGACCTAGAATGGCAGCCCATCGTGCTATCCTTCCTAACAAGTCTCCATGTTGCAGCAGAGACTTCAATGGTTATAACAACCCCGACCCGTAATTAGCCTATAATCCTTGATTAAGAATGCCTAAGAAGTAATTAAGATGAAATCCTAAGTTAATTGCATGTGTTATGTGTTATTTGTATTTATATCTGTCTGATGTAGAAATGTTTGTTTGAATTTTTGTTTCAATATGCGAATTGAAGGGCTTATCGGCATCCGAACACGGAATTGACTAAGTCTATGTGTTATTTTGAATTTTTAGAATTTTATGGTAAGTTTAATTAAATTCTGTTTCGGATTCAAATAATTAGAATAAATTAAGACCATAATTAAGGCCCACTAATCAAGCCTATATAAGGCTAATGGTGACTCAATAACATTTCATCTTCATTTCCTTGAGAACAAAAACGTGAGAGAGAGAGAGAGAGACCAAAGGAAGAGATTGAATTTAAGGAGAAAAAGGGAGAATTGCTAAAGATTGCTAAAAGAATTGAAGAGAATTGGAGGAATTGGGTAAGAAATAACTAGAATTCAAGAAATTGGGAACTCTAGGTAAGAATCATACTCTTAACCTTTATATTCAAGACATTAGTGAATGAAATCAAGAGGCTTAAGTGTTTAAACAAAAGAATTGAGTTTGAAGGGTAGAAAGAAGAGCATTCCATGCATGCATGTCCATTTCATCACAATTTGAGTTTGATTTTAAAGAATTCTCACATGCATGTTCTTATCTTGGCTATGTTTTAAGAATTCAACATGTTCTTGTGCTAAATATCTTAATTGATCACGTTTTGGAAGGTTGAATCTCATATCATTACATGCATGTTATGTTTTCACAATTTCATGCCTACTTTTGGAATAATTCACTTGCTTTTGGGCTTGATTTTGCGAAATGACTTTCAAATCATAAAGTTCTATGATTTTCTACATGTTTTGTCAAGTTTTGACCTAAAAGAATGTGTTTTGATGCATTAAAGTTGTGTTTTGAAGCTTGGAGAGCAATCAGAAAATTTCAAAATTTGCACTCTTCGCTCGAGCGGTGGAATCTGTGCTCAAGCGAAGAATGCGAGCTCCAGTACTTTTGTAGAGTTGGGGGTTGGCTCGAGCGACAGAACCTACGCTCGAGTGACCACTCTTATTTTTGAGCCTTGGCTTGAGCGACCAGAAGTTGTGCTCGAGTGTAAAATGAGAGCTTTCAGAAGTTTTGCAGACCAAGGGGTCCGCTCAAGTGACAAAAGTTGCGCTCGAGCGAACTGCCCTATTTCTGAAAATTTCGCAAAGTGTTTTCAAGTGTATTTTGGCATTCTCATTGCATCTTAGGCATTTCTAAGCCATGTTTAAGCTACAATAATAAGGATAAAAGTTAGAAACACACGCTAAAGAAGAAGAATGATAAGTTAAACACTTTTGAGACGTGTGTCCAATGTGTATCTGTCATGTGTTCGTGTAGGTCACGCGTTATTGCCCGCCTTATCAATCTGTTTTGGTCAAGTGATCTATCCTACTACTAGAGCTATCTGTGAGTAACAACTCTGTAAAACTATGTTTGACTATAAATATTTTCTGACTGATATGATATGATCTCTTTTCTGAAATGCTAATTTGTAAATCATGAATGAATGTCCAGTTTTTTTAAATAAATTCGTGGCATCCTTAGTTCATGTGGCCATTTGCCCGGGGGTAACAATACCGTGGTATGTGTGCATGTGGCTCTTGTCTGGGGGTAACAATGTCAAGACCTATGTTCACGTGGCCCTTCCCTGGGGGTAACAATACCATGGCTATATGTGCACAAAGATGTTGACCTTTATGGTTGTCAATACTGACTATGCATGTGGGTCTATGACCAATCTGATCTGATAACTAATGGATGTCCATATATAACTGCTTATGAATTATGTATAAGTGTGTGAATCTGAATCTATTTCTGATATGAACTCTGATTTTTGAATTTGTTTTGGACATCATTCATAAACTCTTTACCCTGTTGTTATTCACTGGACTCCAGCTCACTGTATTATTTATGTATGTAGGTAATCAAGTGCGGGACTAGGCCTAAGTTGCCAGTTCGAAGTTCTGTTGTGTCAAGCAAGCTACCGTGCCTCCCAAGGAGGTTCCCAAGTATTTTAGTGATCTAGTAGTGCACGTGATGTCTGTTTTTATCTTTTTCTTTCTTTTGTTGAACCAGAATTTTGTATAATCTAAATTTTAGGCTAAGTCCCTTTTTCGGTTTTGTTTAGAAGTAGCTGACGTAAGACAATGATGTGTATATGCTTATGATGTCACTATGAATATATTTGTGAATATAAGTTTTAAATTTTATGTCCCATATAAGTCTACACAGCTCTATGGACGTTATATTTTGTATATGAGTTTCCGCTAGCCCCTAATTATATGATTATTGTTAAGAGGCCTTCAGTAATCTACGGATTACTGGCTGGTTACGATACTAAACCTATAGGGGAGGGTTTGGGTTGTGACAATAGTGCTCGGTTAGCACTATGATTGGGTAAGCTTGGAAGTAGTGATTCAACTTCTTCGTCGCTATCACTAATGCAAGTGTCAACTTTTCCAGCGGCAGACATCGTATCTCTGCACTTGCCAAGGTTTTACTCACATAATAAATTACCTTTTTCTCTTATTCGTCTTATCAAACCACTACTACTCTGATTGCGTGATTTGACACAGCTAGATATAGGAACAACTCCTCTTCAAGCACTGGTATTGTCAGTAGACTGTAATGCCCCAGATTTTCAAAGTCCAGCCCACGTGACAATAACCCAAAACCTATAAGCGAAAAAGACGACCATCATATAGAAATAAATAATATCTCTCATGCAATGGATACAATAGTGTCACACAATACATGTGTTATTCTGACTTCCTCAAACAACCTATAATACTTCATGAGCCAAAACCAATAGCATACCTTAAGGATCAATCACATCCCCACACCACCCTAAAACCTGTACCAACAATCACCGAACTACCACAATACTACGTAACAAGTACAACACCAACCGTGGGTTATATACCTAACTAACTATCTCACAACCTATGATATCCCAAACAAAAGTGAAATACACACCTCCTGCACCCAGATACTATAATCAAATCCTAGACCTTAAAAAATAACATGGCCTAAACCAGGGTGTTATCCCAGGTAGGCAACCTAAGAGAGGGGGTGAATTGGGTTATTAAAAAAATTTACAATATTAAAAAATGATAAACACAATATTCAGAATTTTAACAAATAAAAAACAAAAAAATAATTATCAATATAAAAGTAAGAGAGATAGGGAGAGAAAATCAAACACCGAGATTTATAGTGGTTTGGCACGCCGGGCCTACGTCCACTCCCCAAGGAACCTTCTTGAGAATTTCTTCACTGTCAAAATGAATCAATACACCACTAAGGCTTCACCAAGCTTGTGGATTTTGCACATGTCTTACTTTTATCTATTGAGCCTCACTCAACAATAAATGTCTCTCTCTTACAAAATTCCTTCACAAAATAATAAATAAGGATGAGAGGTACTTCAACCCTCTTTTATAATAATTCTCTCACAAAGAATAGATACGAAAATGTAAGAACAAAGATACTACTTAGATCTGAAAATGAAATAGCAAAGTGAAAAATATAATCACAATTTTGAAGCACATAGAATTTTTTCTCTTCAAGTTCTATATTTTTCTTTACACAAAACACTTCTATTTACACACAAAAATATATCCGTTGGAGGTAGGACACTCCTAGCTGACGTCATGGATCACGTGGGCACTCTTATTCTTTTTGACTTAGTAGTTCAAGCATGTGGAGCATAAGATCGTTCTACTTTATATTCAAAATTTGCATGAAGCATACTGTAATCATTTCCTTTTTCTTTTCTATGTCAGGTGCCAAGCATGTGGCTTACAAAACATATAAGTGATCATTATTGTATATACAACTTTTCAACAAATGAATAGTATTTAATTTTCCCTTTAAAACAACGAATAATCAAAAGTTGTATTGTAATTGCATAATAATTTTTCTAATAAAATATTTATTTGCACAATAAACTCTTTAAGCATATTTAAAATACCATTTATAATAGATATGAAAATATATACCTCTTTTATAATCTTTGTAGTTATTGACGAGATTTTAAATATACTTTTTAAAAAATAACCTACCACTCCATGTGGGTATATAAATTTTGTCAAAAGAAAATAACTCATCAAATTTGTCAAAAGATGAATAGTGATCAGCCTAGTTTTTCAAAACGTGAATAGTAAAATTTTCAAAATATTTTTATCATACAATATATAATATTTTAAACAGATAATAGTTTGTGTCAAATAATATAAAATATGTATAGTAAAAAATTACAATTTATCCCATATCATCAAAATCAAACGATATGATTAACAATCTCCTCTTTTTTTATGATGGCAATATATGCATGGATTTGACACAAAATTAAAATCAACAAAATATTTGATAATTTTGCAACATTGCAATATGCACAGCCAGCCATTCAAAGTCAGCCATTCAAATTCACAGTTTTGTCCCCCTTGGACATCATCAAAATAAAATATTAATATAGAAAATTTTCAATGCCAAAAACAAAAAATCATACAAACATATTGAAAAAAAAAAATCTGATTTGACAAAAATATAGTATTTGTTCGTGTTTCTTTCCAAGGTCATTTTTGGGATGTTGTATCATCTCCAGAAAAATGGTGCAACGGCGCCTAAAATGTTGACAAATAAGAGATTTGAGCAGATATACATCAATTATTGAATCGGTGGAGTGTATAAAAAGTGATATAGATGATATGCAGAGATATGAAATCTTTTAAGTGTTCTTCGAGAAAAAAATTTGTTTACTTTCTGTGTAATCATGTTATTTCTTACCTTGGCTATCAATGGTTCTGACATGCATAAGGTGCCTGTAATTCAAGCAAATGAGAGATTACCGATAGTGCATTCGCACGCTATTCCTATAAATGAAAGTCTTGGTGTTTTTGGTAATTAGAATGATATCAATGCTATTAATAACACTATGGCTCTTAGTACACAGGCGATAACTGCGGTTTCCAATATGGCTCGACGACTACAAGCAAGAGTACAAGAAAATCAGCAATTGAAAGACGATATGAGCTTGTTAAGACAACAACTAGCTAATACTCATTAGGAGAAGAGAGAGCTAGAAAGGAAAAATTCTCAGTTGGAGAATGCGGTGCAATATTATGCAATGGTTATAATGTCAAGACTCACAGAAGTCAAAAATAGAGAGAGGTATGTAAATGAGGCTCATGAAAAGTTGTTGAGAGAAGTGAAATGCAAAAAATCTGGGAAGCCTTCTTAAACCGTACATGTAATAGAACAATAGTTTCTCTTTCTAAAATAAAATTTCAAGCATTTCTCTTTAAAAAAATTGTTTGTCTTTGCTATATAAAAAAAATTGTTGATGCAGATAAGGAGTAAAAAAAAAATTAGTTGATCACTATATATACTCCCCCTAAAATTATGCATAGAATATACAAACGCCCTCTTAAGTTTTTTTTTTTTTTAATTTTAAAATATTACATAATATGAGTCTCCCCCTAACTTAATGCACTAAAAATTACATAAATTGTAAGAAACAGATTACCAATTTATAAAATCAAGGACCATTAAGATCTAGCCACAAACAATTACACCGAGTGCACTAGCATAAAAAGAAAAAATACAAATAAAAAAAAATTTCTTCATATTAGGTAAAAGCAGTTGTTATTAAATACAAGAGAGTTCATACCACATACAACCATATAAGAAATATAACAAAGTGCAAAAATAATTTTAACATATTGATATAGGAAAAGATGTTGGTAAATGTAAAATTCATCGAAAACGATGAAGATCTGTGACAATGGTGGAAAAACGGTGATGATGATGATGTAGATCTGCGTTGATGGAGAGGATCGGAAAGAACAATGAAGATCGGTAGATCAGAGATAGATCTTGGTAGATCGGTGATGGATTTATGTAGATTTGGGGTGGATTTTGGAAGATTGGTGAGGGATTTGGGTTGATGATGATGGTGATGAACTGTTGGGGATGGATTTTGATGGATGGTGGTGGAGATAAAGTCGGCATTGGATAATGAGAGGGAGAGAGAGAGAGAGAGAGGGCAAGAGAGCGAGAGAAAGAACCAGAGCGAGAGAGGGTGAGGATGAGAGATAGAGTGAATGAGAGAGAGTATTTAAAAAAATATTTTATTTTATTATTTTATTTTTTATTTGATTTTTTTTATTTAGTTTTTTTTTTTGTATATAATTATTATATAAGAGTATTTAACATGCCAAGTTTAGTTCTAATATAACAAAATTGTTCTTCATTAAGATGCTTGGTAAATATATCAGCTAATTGACGATTTGTAAGCACAAATTCGAGTTCAATGTTACCTTTGAGTACATGATCTCTTAGAAAATGATGCCTTATTTCAATGTGTTTAGTGGTGAGTATTGAATAGGGTTTTTTGAAAGATTAACGGCACTTGTGTTATCACATTGTAGCTCGACTTTTCGTGCCTCTTCTCAGAAGACGAAGAAGCCCTACAGTATCAGACTCCCGCAGTTTTGAATCTAATCTCACAAGTGCAATGTGAAATAGATAAACACCAAAGAGTCTAAATCCAGCAAATCTTTTGGAAAATCGTTTTTGAATCAAAAATGTCAAAAATGGACTGCTTTGCCAGATACAGAGTCGCCACCTAAATATTTTTTTGAGAAAATTTAGGAAACCCATGACTCGTGCCAAAGGCCACGTGTCTGTCATCACCAAGATTGTCTCGGCTCGGAAACTTAGGTACGAGAGGGAAAGGTCATGAATTAAGCACCCCCACTCGCCCGATCGAAAATCGGCCTCTACTAATCATCATATGAATCTTATTTACATCATATGCTCTTGTTCTGATTATTAGGCTAGCATTACTATGTGATGCGCACACACACAAGTATAGACTAACTTGCAAGAATTAGAACACTTGATCTCATGTTTTGTTTTGAAAATTGTTTCAAATATGTACCACTTGAAAAAGTGATCGCATATGAACATTACTCAAATTATTCCAATTCAAGCAATTAGCCTTCACCCACAGGCATTCAAGCAATTATAGCACTTAAGCAATTACCCTTATAGCAAGCATGCTAGACATGGCAACATCAACATGCAATATGCTAAAACGAGTAAAGGCTCACCTAGTACTCCAAGCCAAAAGAGAAATGAGTTAGAAAAATGCATGATCCTAACTATGTAATATGACTAATGCAATAAATACAATATGCAATTACTAGACTCGGCTACTAATATGGCATATGAATCAATTTGATAACATGCGGTCTAAGCACGTATTCAAAGAAGTATTTAAACTAACAATGCAAGTTTAAATGATGAACCAAGTCTCAGTGCATGCAATACAAGTGGATGCAAACATGGAGAATGCTAAACAAAACATAATGCTCTAATCTAACCATCATAAATAATTAAATAAAAGGGAGAAAGACGTAGCTTTGGAAGACATACACATTATTACAACATTGCGCCCTCACACATGAGGGTCCAAATAAACTAACTAGCTAACTAATTAATTAATTATTACAAACCCAAATGAATAATTTAGCTAAATTACTTAACTAATTATTACAAGACAAAATTAGCTAACTAATTAATTACAAAATGATGTAACCAAATTAACTACTCTAATTACTCCTCGGGAAACGAGGAATGCTCATGCATACACAGACTTTTCACCTGAAAAAGTCACTGTTTCTGCTGTTAAATGCCTCTGTTGCACAGTAGAACACTTGCACTGTTTTCCACCTCCAGACTAACTCTGTTCAATTTCAAAAGTACATTGCTGGATTTTGCACAGGTGGCCGGCAGAGGGCCTGCCGTCCACTGATGATGGTCTACCGGCCACAAATAGTGGCCTATTGACCATTGATGACTGGACTTTCCTGCTATAACAGAGAGCAAACAGAGCAAAAACAAGGTATTCTCAAGGGTTTGTTTGCACAATTTACCCCTCGTTATCATTTGAACAGCTCAAAGGAGTAGCAAGTTTGATTCATAAACCACCAATGGATGCAATTTCATTGCATGACGGCTTATGAATCAAGTGTACAAGTTCAATGAATGCAACAAAACAAGACTCTCAAAACCACTTCCCTATCATGAAAGATCAAGAGAAGTAGTTGACAATGAATCTTGAACCGTTTTCATCACTAATGAGTATGAAATGACTCAAGACTCAAGGGTTCAATTAACGTCCGATTGAACCCAAACCAAATTATTATCTTGGTCTTTTTATTCACCAATTTTATTACTCCATTTTAGTTACCTCTCAATTCTTTAATCAGTTAAGTCCACAAGTGAATTTAAGTCCTCTAATGGAAAGAGGGATCAAACCAAGTGTTGCTTTGGGCATAAAAGAAACATCATACCGTTGGTAATAAATCCCCAAAGGGATTAAACCATTAAGCATAACACCTCAATCTCATGCTTAAATGAACAAATAATTTGAAACCACTTTCAAAGCAAAAAAAAAGCCAAGAAAGGAGGGAGGTTGTAAAGGTGATTAAAGATGAGAACAAGTAAGAAAAACACTAAATAAATGCAATCAACTCAAATAAGGTGGTGTCTAAGACCTAAAACACCAAACTCATGATGACAATTACACTACAAGCATGAAATACAAAGCTTAAATGATATAAACACCTCAAAATAGTCCTAAAATAGTCTAAAAACAGTCTTAAAACATGCTGGAATTAAGACAAAAATAACTAGAACAATAAGCTAAAACATGGATCATGCTAAGCTAGTAACCAAAACACAAGAAGGGGAGACTAACCATTCCAATTTTGGAATTCAAACCATGATTTTAGCTATTGGAATAACTCTGAAAATCAGTGTTTAAAAGCTCAAAAAAAAGATAGTGTAAAGGTAGGAAACACAAGGGTAAAAGCCTTGAAAACAAGGTGTAAAGAAGGGTAAACCACCCCTCAACTTTTATTGGCCTTAAAATCCAAGTTTCAACCCAAAAATATAGGGTTTATACAGCCCAAAAATAGTTGGAAAATAGTAGGAAAAAAGTAAATAAAGCAAGTAGAAAAGCAAAGCTTTATACCTCTTGAAGAGGATAACCAATTCTAGGTAATAAATCAAGACAAACACATCCTCAAGAGCTCAAAAAAGGCTCAAAGGTACCCCAGCTCAAAGATGGAGAGGTTTGATTAAGAGTGTATAGGCAAAAGCTTGCAAAAAGCTAAGAAATTTCAAGAGAGAAAGAGAATTGTAGAGAAAGAGAGAGAATTTTTTGCTCTAAAAAATCAAACCTTAAAAATGGAAGGGGAGGGCTCCTATATATAGAAAACCAAGCAACTCTCTCAGAGATATCTATACATACACGTGTAGGAAGGTGCATGCATCTGTGCCAACAGCTGGCAGAGCTGGCAGAAAAATATCTGCAAAACACATTGGTGGCCGATAGGCCACTACTGGTGGCCGACAGGCCACATCAGTGGCCGGCAACCAAAAGCAATGGCCGGCAGGCCACAAGGGGTTGCAGGCTTGAAAAACCAAGGTTTTAGTCCAAAAACAAGACAACAGTGGTGTAGGGTTTAAAAGGCTCAAAGTTGTGGCATTCCACTGAGGACTTCGAGCACTTATCAAGCATATACACTCATCATTAAGTGTGCAAGCGATGACGTCTAAGTCGTAAGGGTGGTCAAAAATAGAGTGCCTACACACATTTTATAGGAATATCATCATAGTGAAGTCCAAAATCTTGAAATTGTTGTTTCATTCAAAGCAATTGTGCACAACACCTAACGGCGGCAGTGTATTTTGCTTCAGCAGTTGACAGAGCCACTGAGTTTTGTTTTTTGCAAAACCAAGAAGTGAAAAAGTGTCTAAGAAAATGACAAGTGCCACTAGTGCTTTTTTGGTCAAGTCTACATCCTGCAAAGTCGACATCCGAGTAACCAAAAAGTTCAAAGCTACTTCCCTTAGGATACCATAATCCCAAATTGGGAGTGCCAACAAGATATCTAAAAATACGTTTGACTGCGATGATGTGTGACTCTTTTGGTACGGATTGAAAACGTGCACACATACAAACACTAAATATTATATCGAGTGTACTTGCAGTAAGATAGAGTAAGGAACTAATCATACATCGATATTTCTTTTCATCGACAGGTTTACCTAGCTCATCTTTGTCGATTTTTATTGATGTGCTCATTGGAGTTACTGTAGGCTTTGATGATTTCATTTCAAACCTCTTGAGTAGATCGTTAATATATTTCGTTTGATTTAAATGGATCACATCATTTGTTTGTTTAATTTGTAGACCAAGGAAGTAATTTAACCCCCCCATCATACTCATTTCAAATTTACCTTGCATATCTTTAGCAAACTCTTTGCATGAATTTTCATTAGTAGCACCGACAATTAGCATATCCTCATTTTTTATTTTTATAAAGAGAGTTGTATCTATTTTTCCTTGAAAAAAACCTTTGTCAAGTAAAAAAATACTCAATCTTTCATACCATACTCTAAGAGATTGTTTTAAACGATATAAAGCTTCTGAGAGTTTGAAAACATGATCCGAGTATTTATGATTTCAAAACCTGGAGGTTGCTCAACATAAACTTCCTCCAGAATGTACCCATTTAAAAAAGCACTTTTAACATCCATTTGATATAATTTAAAATCTTTAAAACATGCAAACGCAAGTAACATTCTAACAACTTCAAGTCTAGCAACCGGTGCAAAAGTTTCATCAAAATCAATGCCCTCTTCTTGATTATAACCTTGCGCTACCAATCTAGCTTTATTTCTAGTAACAACTCCGAATTCATCCATTTTATTTCGAAAAACCTATTTTGTACCAATTACGGGATGATCCTTAGGTCGAGGGGTTAAAAACCAAACTTCATTTATTTCAAATTGATTTAATTCTTTTTGCATTGCTAAAATCCAGTTTTCATCATTTTCAGCTTCTAAAAATGATTTTGATTCAATTTGTAAAACAAATGCTAAATTACTACAAATATTTTTAATAGAGGAACAAGTTTTTATACCTTCCACTATATCTTCTATGATAAGGTCTTTAGGGTGGCCATGAGCATACTTCCATTCATTTGGTAAATTTGATTCGTTTTCTAGACATACATATTCCTCTTGAAGTTTTTTCATTGTGATTTCTTCTTTTTGTTCAAGAGATGGATTTTCTTCATTTGTTATGTAAATGCTCTCCATTCTTAGATTTGTTTCTACAGTATCTGTAACAACCCCGACCCATGATTAACGTATCATCCATGATTAAGAATGCCAAATAAGTATCTACGATGAAATCATGTGATTAATTATATGTCATGTGTGTGATTTGCATTGTATCTGTCCATGGTAGAAATATATGTTTGTATTTCTATTTTGTTCTGCGAATTAAAGGCCTTATCGACATCCGACCATGAAATTGACTTGATATATGTGTTATTTGGGATATATAGAATTTTATGGTAGGTTTAATTGAAATTCGAATCGAAAACAAATAATTAGAATAATTAGAGCCACTAATGGAGCCTATATAAGGCTCATGCAACCTCTAGAATACATTTTGCACTTTCATATCATCACCCTTGAGAGCAAAAACATAAGAGTGAGAGAGAGTGAAGCCTAGAGAGAGTTTGAGATCAAGAGAAAAATTATGGTGAATTGACGATTTGGACTTGGAAACTCAAGCAATTGAACCTCTAGAACACAATTTACCATCTAAGGTAAGAAATCAAACCCTTAGTTGTGTAATTAAGTTAGTTCATGTAAGAATTCTAGTGAAGGAGGTGGATTGATATGAGATTTAAGTTAGAATTAAAGAATAGTAACTCAAATCATACATGCATGTTCATATCACCACAATTTGAGTTTGATTTCAAAGGATTTTCACATGTTTGTGCTCCTTTTGCCCTTGTTTTAAGAATTCAACATGCTTTATGTTCAACACCTCATTTGAACATGTTTTGAAAGCTTGGAAGCCAAGCTAGTCCATATAAGTTTTGTTCATGAAATACCAAGTTTGATTTTGCACAATTACCATGCTTTTGGGCTTTGATTTTGTGAAATGATCTTGAAATTTCCATTGTTTTGCAAGTTTAGACTTGTTTTCTCAAGTTTTGAGCTCAAATGATGTGTTTGAAAGCCTTCAATTCGAGTTGTGAACTTGGGAGTGCAATCTGGAAATTCCAAAATTTTGCCTCACTACTCGAGAGACAGAGCTTGCGCTCAAGTGGCCCCTCTTGATTTTGCACTCTCGCTCGAGTGACCAAAAGTTGGCTCGAGCGTAAAACGCATGCTCCCAGAAGTTTACAATTTTTTGCAGACTGCTCGAGTGACAAGAGTTGCGCTCGAGCGAGGACTTCAGTCTCACGCTCGAGCAGCTGTCGAGCGTGCGTCGAGCAGAAAAATCAAGCAACTAGCACTTTTGCAGAGTTTTACAAACCGCCCGAGCGAAGGAAGTTGCGCTCGAGCAACCACTCACATGTTTAGACATCCGCTCAAGCAAAAGAAGTTACACTCTAGCAAGACCCTTGTTTTCAGCATAACTGACTAAGTATGGTGAATCATATTTTGGCATCCTCATTGTATCCTAGGCATTCTTAAGCCCTAATTAAGACATAATAATGATGATAAGACTTAGAAACACACTAAGAACGAAATGAAATAAGTTAAGTACTATCCGAGTGTGTGTTTCAATATGTGTATCTATTATGTTTGTGTAGGTCACGCACCGTAAGCTAATTTATTTGTTTGCTTAATTTGTTCTGCAAGTGAAGCCATCTGTGAGTAATAACTCTATAAAGTTATGTTTGACTTTAATTAATTTCTGATGATATGAAATGATCTGTTTCCTAAAATGCTATTTTTTGTATGAATGAATGGTTGTCCAATGTTTCTGAACTGTATTCGTGGCATCCTTAGTTTCAGATGACATCTGTTATTTGTTCTGTTACATTCCAATTATGGGCCTACTGTATGTCTCATGAGCCAACTGTTATGGATCCTTCTGTATACATCTCATTTATGGGCCAACTGTACCGTCTTCATGCACATGAGTCAACTATATGCCTTTATGGCCGTCCCTTTATGGGTCAACTGTTTCCCCTAGTGTTAATGGGTGTACCACGTATGATTAACTGCAAATTATGATTATGATTATGATTTTGAATCTGTTTCTGTTATGAACTCTAATTTCTAAACATGATTATAAATCCATTTTTGTTTACTACTGAATTCTGTTTTCTATAATTGTTATGGACAACATTCATTAAACCCTTTACTCTGTGATTATTCACTAGGCTTCTATCACTGTATTATTTATGTATGTAGGTGATCAGGCGCATGGCCAGGCTCAGTGATGATCGCCTGGATTTTTCCCCGAGGAGATTACAGTTTATGTCAAGTCGAGGGGTCATGTTTTGTGAACTACGTTTAAAATCTTGTTTCTTTTTGTAAATCTTGAACAAGTTCCTGACTACGTGTATTTTGGGCTAGTCCCATTTTTGTTTTATCTGTATCAGTGGATGACGTAAGACTACTGTAATTATAACGTCACGTGTATGTATATAAGGTTTTAAATTATCTGTCTCTGTCCCATGTTTGTCTGCACAGCTCAATGGACGTTGTATTTGGTATAATTGCTTCCACTAACCCCTTAATTATATGCTATACTGTACAAAGTCCTTTAGTAATCTAAGGATTACTAACCGGTTACGACACTAAACCTATAAGGGCAGGTTTGGGTCGTGACAGTATCGTCACTTACAAATTCTTGGAAACAACATTGTTAGATTCATCAAAGGCAACGTGTATAGATTTTTCAACAAATGAAGTTCTTTTATTGAATACTCTATAAGCTTTACTAGAATTTGAATAACCAAGAAATACAGCTTCTAGCATCAAATTTTCCTAAGTTATCTTTATTGTTATTTAATATAAAGCATTTACAACCAAAAGCACGCAAGTGGCTAATATTAGGTTTTCTACCTTTCCAAAGTTCATAAAAGGATTTTCTTAAGAATAGGTCTAATCATGGCACGGTTTACAACATAACATGCAGTGTAAACGGCTTCAGCCCAAAAATATCTAGGTAAATTATTCTCATAAAGCATAGTACGGGCCATTTCTTCAAGAGTTTTATCTATTCTTTCAACCACACCATTTTGTTGAGAAATTCTAAGGGCTAAGAAATTATGATCTATTCCTAAGTCATCACAAAATATAATAAAATCATCATTTTCAAATTCTCTACCATGATCACTTCTAATACTACAAATATTAAAACTTTTTTCATTTTAAATTCTTTTACATAGTTTTGAGAAATTATAAAAAGTTTTATTTTTGTGTGCTAAAAATAATACCATTGTATATCTAGTATAATCATCAACACAAATAAGAGTATACGATTTTCCTCATAAACTTAATGTTCTAGATGGTCCAAATAAATCAATATGTAAGAGTTGAAGCAGTCTAGTAGTCGAAACGATATTTTTGGATTTAAAAAAAATTCTAGTGTGTTTTTCAAGTTGGCATGCATCACAAAGTTTGTCCTTTTCAAAACTAATTTTAGGTAAACCAATGACTAACTTTTTTTTTGAAAGTTTTGAAATTAAATCTAAATGAGCATATCTTAATCTTCTATGCCATAACCAACCAGTTTCATTTATTGGAGATAAACATTTAACATCGAAAAGAGAAGACAAGTTATGCAAATCAAACACATATACATTCTCATATCCATGTCCTACAAACAACGTTTTATTATCTCTAATGTTCTCAATTGTGCAGTGAGTTTTTTCAAAAATAACTCTATTACATTTATCACATAATTGACTAATGCTAAGCAAGTTATATTTTAAACCTTCAACGAGTAAAACATTTTCTATAATAGAAGAAGGATTTTTACCAATACTACCTACACCAATGATTTTTCCTTTACTATTGTCGCCGAAGGTTACATATCTGCCATCCTTTGATTGAAATGTGGTGAACATAGCTTTATTTCCAGTCATGTGCCTTGAGCATTCACTGTCGAGATACCATCTATCGTTACTGAATTTCGTCTTAAAACATACCTACAAAAATTTGATTTTTCTATTGGTACCTATATTTTCTTGGGTCCGTAAAAGTTATAATTTGACAGAGTTGAAATATCTTTACGAACCCACATCTTTTTTATTTTAGCAAAAGGATTTCTTTTAACAGGACATAATGGTGAAATATGACCTTTTTTACCGCAAAAATGGCACGTGAGATGTGAGTGTCTAGAAGATGCATAAATAAAATCATTTTTAAAATTTTTTCTTTTTGAAAAAGGTTTATACCCAATTCCAGCTCTTCCACATATACAATTTTGATTTTTAAGAATTTTATCCAAAGTGTCTCTTCCTTGAGTAAATTTTGAAAAAGTATTTTTCAAATATTCTATATTTTCATTCAAAGTAATTTTCTCATGTTTTAAAGAATCATTTTCAAATTTTAAATCATTTAGTTCCTGTTTTAAAATAGAAGATTTTTTTTATTTCAAAATTTCATTTTCTTCTTTTATCTTTAAAAAATCTTTTTGTAACTATTCAATTTTATTAGATAAAGATTCATTTTCTTTTGTTGAATTTGGAAGCAATTTTTTTAGTGCAATATTTTTAATGCTAAGTTTTCAAAATTCATCATGTAATTCTTCAAATGCATATTGTAATTCATCAAAAAAATAAGACTCATTATTTACCTTATCATCATCTCCAAATGCCATTAGGTATAGGTTAGCAACTTCATTGTTTTTGTCGTCATTTTCTTACTCACTTTCATCGCTATCTCCCCATACAACAATCATGGCTCTCTTTTGTCTTTCTTGTATTGTTTCTTGATTTTCGGACAATCGGCCTTGATATGACCGGACTTGTTACACTCATAACAAGTGATTTCAGTTTTCTTATTATTTTCTCATTTTGTAAAATCACTTTTGAAAAATCTTTTTTTTCCTTGATTCTTTTTCATAAATTTCTGGAACTTTTTTGTTAAGAAGGTCATTTCTTATGTTGGAACAATCTTCTGTGTAAATAAAATAACTTGAAATAAATTTAAACAAAATAAATAAATAACATACCAAATTTATTTATCGAACCGAATTAAAATCAAAAGACCAAGTCGAGTGTGTGACACTCTGTCCTTAAGACAGATTCGCCCCGCTACGGTACTTACGGTTGAGTGGCGTCTATCTCCCAAGATACAATGATCTTCACAAACTTGTAGTAGCACTCCACACAAATTTGTACGACGAACTAGAACCTTGTGTTCTTACTCTCTAAATTTTATTCTAAAACTAAAATGGAGAATAATGCACAAATAAAATGTGGACAGCAATTTAGACAATCTGTAGACTATTTTTTCGAACCAAAAACACTGCTGGAATGATGGTATTTATAGGCACAAAATTCTGTCCCAACAGGTGTGTAAACTGCCAAACATATATGAAACTGTTATAGGACAGATACAGATTGGGAACTGGACAGATCTGCAACTGTGCAGATTTCAATCCGTCCGAAGAATTTTTCTGGATGTTTTTATTAATCCCACATCTGCTGGAACAAGTCTTGTATTAATAGACCCGAACAGGTACATAAAGAAGTGAGCAGATGATATTTGAAATGAACAGATGTCATTCAAAATTCAAACAATTTACAATTGTTTCAATATATTTCAGCCCGTTGTACAGGAACAGTTATATATCTTCCAAACAATTTGAAGAAGTAGCCAAAGGAGACTAAATTCTAAACTGTTGGAATATAAATATTACTAAACTATTAGACTAGATAATCAAATAAAGCCAATAGTATAATAGATTTAATAAAACCTGTTTGGAATATAAATATTAATCTATTTGACAAACTTTAGGAAACCACTTTAGGAACCCAAAAATTTCAATTTAGATTTAAATTAAATTCCCACAATAATTTCTTATTGAAAAAATTCAAAAGAATTTTATCTAAAAAATTAATGTTAGACTCGAAAACGACATCAACTCCCCATTCACTCATAAATGGTTTTGACATTCCGTCTTCACCGTGTGACTTGCCACGCAGCAAAGAACACATCACCTCTTCGGACCCACCCCAAAAAGATGTTTGGGACCCACTCAATTTTAGGTTCAAAAATATGCCTATATTAAACCATTTTTTCCAACAATCCCCCACATGAATGGAAATGTACCAATAGTTTTTTTAAACTTTGACCAACGGTTGCTTTTTCAAAAGTTTGAATAAAAGACCAACGGTTGCTTTTCCAAAAGTATGAATAAATAGTGTTCATTGGCATACGGTCAGAATCTATTTATAACAGGTCGCACCTGTTCGGACCTCTATATTTGTCTATAAATACAAATCCCTTTCCAGCACTCCAGGGTGATCCCAAAAATCAGTTTGTTCCTTTGTTACTATCCAGTTTGTTATCTTTGGTGCATTGGTGCATTATTCTTCATTTTAGTATTAGAATAAAATTCAGAGAGTTAGAACACAGGTTTGGTTTGCCGAACAAATTGTTTGGAGTACTACTATAATTTGTAAAGATCATTGTATCCTGGGAGATAGACGCCACTCAACCGTAAGTACCGTAGCGGGGCGAATCTATCTTAAGGACAGAGTGTCACACATTTGACTTGGTTTTAATTTTAATTCGGTTCGATAAATAAATCTGATATGTTATTTATTTATTTTGTTTGAATTTATTTCGAGTTATTTTATTTTGAACCTTCCCTTATGAGACACTATCGGATTTACTAGCTAACCAGTGAACATGATGTCTTGAACTGTTTAGCCGTTTGTGTAAACCAAGACAATAGAACTCACACAGTATATCCCCAGACACAGTTTAGTTCTCACTATTGTGTTCATTTTGGCCTTGAACAACCTGGTCTTTCATGAGTGCTCTAGACAATTGTAGCCTTTCACAAATCTCACAGAACCGTCCCAGTTCACACTCACATAGGTGATTCTTATGAAGAGTATCCTGCTATACTCCACTAGGTTTACCTAGATATAAGAATCATTAAAATTTTACTTAACCTAAAACGCTGCAATCATCACTATTTCATCATAGAAATGGGTAGGAATTAGACTTCCCAGTGATCCTTCTGAGTCATTCACAACTCGGTTGTCCCTTTGAACCTAGATCTTGGGATCACCAGTCAACTAGGTTGGGTTGCCGTTGTGGTAACTCTTATTTCATAGGCTTTAGTCTCATTCCCCTCGATAAATTCTCAACTAGCTCTCTTGCTAACCCTTTGGTTAGTGGATCCACTATGTTGTCTTTAGACTTAACATATTCTATTGAAATAATTCCATTAGAGAGTAGTTGTCTTACGGTGTTATGTCGACAACGAATGTGTCGTGACTTACCGTTATACATATGACTCTGTGCTCTACCTATTGCTGATTGACTATCACAATGTATGCATATAGCAGGCACCGGTTTTGGCCAAATTGGAATATCTTCAAGGAAGTGGCGAAGCCATTCTGCCTCTTCCCCTGCTTTGTCTAAAGCTATGAATTCTGATTTCATAGTAGACCTAGCAATGCAAGTTTGTTTGGAAGATTTCCAAGATATCGCTGCCCTACCAAAAGTAAAGACATACCCACTGGTGGACTTCGAGTCTCTAGTATCCGATATCCAAGTTGCATCACAGTATCCTTCAAGTACTGCTGGATATCTAGTATAATTCAGCCCAATGTTACGAGTAAATCGAAGATATCTTAGAACCCTTATAATTGCTTTCCAATATTCTCCTCCTGGATTACTCGTATATCTACTTAATTTACTTACTGCATAAGCTATATCTGGGCGAGTGTAGTTCATCAAGTACATTAAGCTTCTAATAATTTGGGCATACTCTAATTGAGAAATACTTTCTTGTACATTCTTAGAAAGATACAAATTAACATCTACAGGTGTTCTAGCAAGATGATCATCATCTTTGCTGAATTTGTCAAGTATTTTCTCAATGTAATGAGATTGTGACAAAACATATCCTTCTGATGTTTTGGTAATTTTCATACCAAGAATTACATCAGCAATGCCCATGTCCTTCATGTCAAAATGTTTATTCAACATTTTCTTGGTAGTTTTAATCATATCATTATTACTACCTATGATGAGCATATCATCTACATAAAGACATACAATGACATAACCTTTGTCTGTATTTTTAATATAAACACATTTGTCACATTCATTAATTTAAAATCCATTTGACATCATTGCCTTGTCAAATTTCTCATGCCATTGCTTTGGTGCTTGTTTTAAACCATATAATGATTTAACCAATTTACATACTTTCTTTTCTTTTCCTGGAACAGAAAACCCTTCTGGTTGTTCCATGTAAATTTCTTCATTTAACTCACCATTTAAGAAAGCGGTTTTAACATCCATTTGATGAATTTCTAGATTGTATAAAGATGTAATGGCAATTAGCATTCTAATGGATGTTATTCTAGTAACCGGTGAGTATGTGTCAAAATAGTCTAGACCTTCTTTTTGTCTAAAACCTTTGACTACAAGTCTTGCCTTGTATTTGTCTATTGATCCATCCGCTTTCAATTTTCTTTTGAAAATCCACTTGTACCCAAGAGGTTTACAACCTCATGGAAAGTCCACTAATTCCCAAGTGTGATTTTGCAAGATGGATTCAACTTCACTGTTGGCAGCTTCTTTCCATAAAGGAGCTTCAGGACTGGACATAGCCTCTTTAAAAGTTAAAGGCTCATTTTCTAACAAAAATGTTAGAAAATCTGGACCAAAAGATTTTGAGGTTCTAGCACGTTTACTACGCTTAGGTTCTTCTTCCTCATTTTGGTCTAACTCTTGCTCTTGATCATGTTCTTGATCATTACTAGTAATAGCATCAAAAGATCTCTTATTATTATTAGTCTCTTGTCCAGTCTTATTTGGAAATACATGTTCAAAGAATGATGCATTCCGAGACTCAATAATAGTATTTACATGCATTTCGGAATGTTCTGATTTATGAATCAAAAACCGATATACACTACTATTCTTGGCATAACGATTGAAAATGCAATCAATGGTCTTAGGACCTATCTTAGTCTTTTTAGGACTAGGAATAGCCACTTTAGCTAAACACCCCCACACTTTTAAATATTTGTAGGATGATTCACTTTCATGCCACAATTCGTAAGGTGTTTGATTCACTTTCTTTCGGGGTACTTTATTAAATATATAATTAGCAGAAAGTATTGCTTCCCCCCACAAGTTCTGAGGTAATCCAGAACTTATTAACATGGCATTCATCATTTCTTTTAAAGTCCTATTTTTCCTTTCAGCAATACCATTTTGCTGAGGTGAGTAAGAAGCAGTGGTTTGATGAATTATTCCATGTTCTTTACAAAACTCACTAAAAGGTGATTCATATTCACCACCTCTATCACTTTTAATGTTTTTGATTTTCTTACCAAGTTGATTTTCAACTTCATTCTTATATTGAATGAAAGTTTCCAAAGCTTCATCCTTGGTTCGAATTAAATAAACATAACTATATCTAATATAGTCATCTATAAGAGTGATTACATACTTTTTCCCACCTCTGGTTTGAATTGATTTAAAATCACAAATGTCACTATGAATTAATTTAAGTGGTTCTGTACTTCTTTCAATTGAATGAAAAAGAGTTTTAGATAATTTTGCCTCAACACAAATTTCACATTTATGATTTGAATCAATGTCAAATTTAGGTAAACATTGCATATTAAGTAATCTACGCAAAGATCCATAATTAACATGTCCTAGTCTACCATGCCATAAATTTGAAGACTCCAGCAAGTAAGAAGAAGATGTAGTATTATTAATAATTGAGGGTACAACGGTCATTACATTTAATTTGAAAAGGCCATCAGACATGTAACCTTTTCCTACATATATCCCATTTTTAGTAAGTACAAACTTGTCACTTTCAAAAACTAGCCTAAACCCATTCTTACTCAACAAAGATCCGGAAACTAAATTCTTGCAAATGTCTGGTACATGCAGCACATTGTTGAGAGTGAGTTCCTTTCCAGATGTCATCTTAAGTACAATCTTTCCTTGTCTTTCAACTTTGGAAGTTGAGGAGTTGTCCATAAAAAGTTGTTCACCATTGTCCACTGTAGAATAAGATGTGAACATCTTTTTGTCGGCACAAATATGGCGAGTAGCACCAGTGTCCACCCACCATTCTTTAGGATTTCCGACAAAATTTGCCTTGGAAACAACTGTAGAAAGATTGATGTCATCTACACCATTGGAAATCTTGTCCACTTCGGTCATATGGGCTTGAGCAGGCTTCTTGCTTATTCTTCTTTTGCTTTTGCCTTTGCTACGACAATCTTTGGCCCGATGTTCCTCTTTGTCACAGATGTAACATTTGCCATTAAACTTGTACTTTTTATTATCCCCCCCTTTAGAGCCTTGTGAGGAACTTTCTCCAGAAGACTTTCGTTTCTTGATTTTTGAAGCATGTTCCACCACATTTGCCTTAGACTCCATAGGATTCTTACCAGCCCGCTTTTCAGAATTGCGGTTGTCCTCCTCAATTCTCAAACGCACAATTAATTCGTCCATAGAAATTTCTTTGCGCTTGTGTTTGAAGTAGTTCTTGAATTCCTTCCAGCCTTTTGGTAATTTTTCAATTAAGGCTGCAACTTGGAAGGATTCACTAAAAGACATGCCTTCTGCGTGAATATCATGCAGAATGAGTTGGAAATCTTGAGCTTGGCTGATCACAATTTTTGAATCAACCATTACAAAATCTAGGAATCTGCCAACTACAAATTTCTTTGAGCCGGCATCTTCCGTTTTGTACTTTTTCTCCAATGATTCCCAAAGTTCCTTTGCTATCTTGATTGGACTGTAGACGTTGTATAATATGTTGTCAAGTCTGTTCAAGATGTAGTTCCGGCAAAGGAAATCGGCATGTTTCCAAGCATCAACCGCAGCAACTACTTGCCGGTCGGTTTCATCCTCTTTCAGGATAGGAGCATCTTCACGGAGGAAACGAGCCAGGTTCAGAGTTGTAAGATAGAACAACATTTTCTGTTGCCATCTTTTAAAGTCAGTTCCTGAGAACTTCTCTGGCTTCTCTCCATGACTTATTGGTACTGTCATCACAGGAGAGGGGGTTGGTGCAATCGCAACCACCACAGTAGTACTTGTTTGGGCATTAGTTTCAGTAGCCATCAATTCTAATATAAAAAACAAAATTAGAATTAGAATTTGCACTACACAGAAAATTAAACTAAATTCACAGAATTAAATTCTGTAAAAATAAAAGAAACAAGAATGTAACGTTTATTTTCCAATTAATTTGAAAATAAAATAAAATTTTATTTAAACACATTAATTCTACACAGAAAATTAAATTCTGTAAAATAAAAGAAATAAAAAATATAACTTTTATTTTTTCAATTAATTTGGAAATAAAATAAAATTTTATTTAACCAAAATAATTCCACACAAAAAATTAAATTCTGTAAAAAATAAAAGAAATAAGAATATAACTTTTATTTTCAATTAATTTGGAAATAAAATAAAATTTTATTTAACCAAATTAATTCCACACAAGAAATTAAATTCTGTAAAATAAAAAAAATAAGAATATAACTTTTATTTTTCAATTAATTTGGAAATAAAATAAAATTTTATTTAACCAAATTAATTTCACAAAGAAATTTAAATCTCTTGTTACACTCCAATAATTAAAAAACTGAAACAGAATTTTAATTAATGAAAACTCAGAAAATAAATTCTAAAAACCAAAATTAATTTTCTGACAAAATTCCACAAAAATATATTCTGAATTGTTAATGTGCTTGTTTGGTGCAGCTTAAAAGTTGCTTATTTCAGCTTTCAGCTTAATTTAAGTTATTTTGACGTGTTTGGTTTAGCTTATAGCTTATAACTTATAGCTTTTTGGAAGTCAGAAATCAGCTTATTCTTTGAGTGGGGCAGAAGATGCTTAATTTATAAGTCAGAAATCAGCTTATATTCATAGTTATAAGCTATAAGCTGTTTAGACATAAACTGTAAGTACTTTCCCACAGCTCTACCAAACAGGACCAATGACACCAGTATCGTACTACTAGTTGTCAAAGAAAAGAGACAGTATATTACTACTATCTGTCAAATAGCATATAATCACTATTTGTTTTTCCAACCAGAATATTATTTTGTAAATCCACAGAAAATAATTTTCTTAAAAGAAGAAAGAGAAAAGGAAACAAACGAAAAAATTCTGTAAACAGAATAAATTCGATTCTGTCTTAAGATTGTTGGAATAATCTTCTGGGTAAATAAAATAACTTGAAATAAATTTAAACAAAATAAATAAATAACATACCAGATTTATTTATCGAACCGAATTAAAATCAAAAGACCAAGTCGAGTATGTGACACTCTGTCATTAAGACAGATTCGCCCCGCTACGGTGCTTACGGTTGAGTGGTGTCTATCTCCCAGGATACAATGATCTTCACAAACTTGTAGTAGCACTCCACACAAATTTGTACGATGAACTAGAACCTTGTGTTCTTACTCTCTGAATTTTATTCTAAAACTAAAATGGAGAATAATGCACAAATAAAATGTGGACAGCAATTTAGACAATCTGTAGACTATTTTTTCGAACCAAAAACACTGCTGGAATGATGGTATTTATAGGCACAAAATTCTGTCCCAACAGGTGTGTAAACTGCCAAATAGATATGAAACTGTTATAAGACAGATACAGATTGGAAACTGGACAGATCTGCAACTGTGCAGATTTCAATCCGTCCGAAGAATTTTTCTGGATGTTTTTATTAACCCCACATCTGCTGGAACAAGTCTTGTATTAATAGACCTGAACAGGTACATAAAGAAGTGAACAGATGATATTTGAAATGAACAGATGTCATTCAAAATTCAAACAATTTGCAACTGTTTCAATATATTTCAGCCCGTTGTACAGGAACAATTATATATCTTCCAAACAATTTGAAGAAGTAGCCAAAGGAGACTAAATTCTAAACTGTTGGAATATAAATATTATTAAACTATTAGACTAGATAATCAAATAAAGCCAATAGTATAATAGATTTAATAAAACTTGTTTGGAATATAAATATTAATCTATTTGACAAACTTTAGGAAACCACTTTAGGAACCCAAAAATTTGAATTTAGATTTAAATTAAATTCCCACAATAATTTCTTATTGAAAAAATTCAAAAGAATTTTATCTAAAAAATTAATGTTAGACTCGAAAACGACATCAACTTCCCATTCACTCATAAATGGCTTTGATGTTCCGTCTTCACCGTATGACTTGCCACGCGGCAAGGAACACGTCACCTCTTCGGACCCACCCCAAAAAGATGTTTGGGGCCCACTCAATTTTGGGTTCAAAAATATGCCTATATTAAACCATTTTTTCCAACAATTTCATCATCAAATTCTGAATTTTCTTCATCCTCCTCTTCACAAGTAGCAGTAGTTTTGAAAGTTATTCACTTCTTTTTCTTGTTGTTTTTTTCTTCATCTTTTTCTTTCATGATGAGCTCATGTGTAAGAAGAGATCCTATTAATTTGTCTAGACTTAGCTTTGATAAGTCCTTAACTTCTGTGATGGTAATGACTTTTGTCTCCCAACTCTTAGGTAATGACTTGAGCACTTTTCTTACAATTTCAGCATTAGAATATATTTTACCAAGAGATGTTGAACTATTTATAATATCAGTAAAACGAGTAAACATTTGAGTAATGGTTTTATCAGGTTTCATTTTAAAAAGCTCATAATTATGGACTAGCAAGTTGATTTTAGACTCTTTAACTTGGTTTGTTCATTCATGAGTCGCTATGAGTTTATCCCAAATTTCTTTTGCAGTCTTACATATAGAAATTCTATTGAAGTCGTTGGCATCTAAGGCACAGTATAACATATTTGTGGCTCTAACATTGACTTGAGCCATTCTCATATCAAATTCAGTCCACTCATCTTCAGGTTTTGGTATCTTTTGGTCATCTATGGTTTTGGTGGGAATTTTTGGACCATTACAAATAATTTTCCAACACTCATAATTGTTAGATTGTATGTGTATAGTCATCCTAGTTTTCCAGTAGCTGAAATTAATACCGCTAAACAATGGTGGTCTATTGGATGCTTGTCCCTCAGGTAAAAAATAATTAGGAATTATCATAATCTACTCTAAGACAGTTAAGTCACAAAAGTTAGAGTTCATACTTTGATACCAATTGTTATCCCAGGTAGGCAACTCAAGAATGAGTGTGAATTGGGTTATTAAAAAATTTTACAATATTAAAAAATAATAAATACAATATTCAGAATTTTAACAAATAAAAAACAGAACAATAATTATTAATATAAAAGTAAGAGAGGTAGGGAGAGAAAATCAAACATCGAGATTTATAGTGATTTAGTATGCCGGGCCTACGTCCACTCCCCAAGGAACCTCCTTGAGAATTTTTCCACTATCAAAATGAATCAACACACTACCAAGGCTTCACCAAACTTGTGGATTTTGCACAGGTCTTACTTTTACCTATTGAGCCTCACTCAATAATAAATGTCTCGCTCTTGTAAAATTCCTTCACAAAATAATAAATAACAATAAGAGATACTTCAACCCTCTTTTATAATAATTCTCTCACAAAGAGTAGATATGAAAATGTAAGAACAAAAATACTACTTAGATCTAAAAGTGAAATAGCAGAGTGAAAAATATAATCACAATTTTGAAGCACGCAGAATTTTTTCTCTTTAAGTTCTATATTTTTCTTTACCCAAAACACTTCTATTTATATACAAAAATATACCCGTTGGAGGTAGGACGCCCCTTACTGACATCATGCATCACGTGGGCACGCTCCTCCTTTTTGACTTAGTAGTTCGGGCATGTAAAGCATAAGATCATTCTACTTTATATTCAAAACTTGCATGAAATATACTATAATAATTTCCTTTTTCTTTTATATGTCAGGTGCCAAGCTTGTGGCTTACAAAACATATAAGTGATCACCATTGTATATACAACTATTCAACAAATGAATAGTGTTTAATTTTCCCTTCAAAACAACGAATAATCAAAAATTGTATAGTAATTGCATAGTAATTTTTCTAATAAAATATTTAATTACACAATAAAAAAAATTTAATTGCACAATAAAATCTCTTTAAGTATATTTAAAATAACATTTATAATAGATATGAAAATATATGCCTCTTTTATAATCTTTGTAGTTGTTGACGAGATTTTAAATACACTTTTTAAAAAATAACCTACCACCCCATGTGAGTATATCAATTTTGTCAAAAGAAAATAACTCATCAAATTTGTCAAAAGATAAATAGTGATCAACCTAGTTTTTCAAAACGTGAATAATAAAATTTTTAAAATTTTTTTATCATAAATATATATTTTAAACAGATAATAGTTTGTGTCAAATAATATAAAATATGTATAGTAAAAAATTACAATTTATCCCATAACATCATCAAAATCAAACAACATGATTAAAGCAGGGGATCAATATTCCCTTTCAAAAACAACCAAACACAACAAGAAGCAAATAATACGGGAGACCCACATCCCCCTTACAAGTCAACAGTCAATCATACCCCACAACCCGCTATCATCTTTTACAACTAAGATATAAGGCTATATCCCAAATTAAACGAAATCAACATAAGACTTCTAACTCAACCACCTACAGGGATACTCCACCTTTGGGTACATCCCAATACCATACCTTATCGAATTACCCCTACTAACTAAAACCCTAAAAGGTATTCAACCAACTACTTCACCTAACTATAGGGAAACAACCCCACCTATTTCAACCAATCACACATCATCCACAATGAGAAACTCTTGGCCTAAATGGCCCAATTGACTCCACCAACCTCGGAGGAAATCAAACTACAACTCACATCGCAATCAACCACAGTCCACAACACAAACCCCTAGGTTACCAACATCGAAGTCAGAACCACACACTAACACTACCAATACATACGAGTTCAATCCCAACTCTCCATGTCCCTAAAACTCCAGCACTACCTATACCCCTTCCACAAGTTACAAGGCTTAAACAACTCACTTAATTGGGGAATACCCCTGCACTGACTGACTAAGGTCACAACTAACTCTGACAACACAGTAGTTCGAGGACTACCAACCCATCAAACCTACACAAAACCACTCAAGGGAGTATACGGACTCAACCCTCACCCAGCCACAAAAGACTCAAGAAACCAATGTCTCTCGAAGACATACTAACTACCACCAAGGTAAACCAATGCCAACGCACAGCCATTAGTAACATATAACAAATATGGCACACACCGAGGTGCCCACTCCGAGTTCACTACTTATCCCAAAATGTCTTTATAAGGAGATAAACTCATAACCTGGGATACATAACATGAGTACCTTTCACCGAAATACTAACACAATACAATCCCATAAGTAATTACTCAAATAACTACATTGAAACTCCAATCAATTCACACATCATCTACCACATAGGATATAACAGACAATCGAGCTAAGTTTACAAAGATAGTAATTCGTTCCAGTACTTGTTTAGATTTCCCATTAGAAACAACATCAATCAAGTACGTTTCCAATAAGACCTCCAAGTTAGTCAACTAGACACCGAATAATATCTATGAGTCTCAACACCATACCCACATATAATGTAACACATAAGCATGTTATCACTTCGCACACAACATACAAATGTCCTTACCGAGCATGATAAACCCACTATGGCTAACCACTTACCACGAGCCCAAGGTTTTCAAACCCTAGTAGTTTTGATACCAATTGCCAAAATTACCCAAAATGATTCACGTCACCTGGGACAAACCTGTGTCCCAACCAAAAATAAAAATGGGTCAGGCTCAACTAACCTAGGCCGCTACAGGTGGAGAGGTGAAGAGGTTAGATATTTCTTTAGATCGGCCAAGGCAACCTTGCAAGCTTCTATCCATTTGAAGTCAATGGCCTTCTTTAGTAGTTGAAATAATGGTTTACACTTATCAGAACTTCGGCTTATGAACCTATTCAAAACCACCACTTTATTGGTCAAGATTTGTACTTCTTTTGCTGTCTTCGGGCTCTCTAGATCAAGTATGCCTTTTATCTGGTTTGGACTAGCCTCGATCCCTCTTCTTGTGACCAAGTATCTTAAAAATCTGCTTGATCCTACCCCAAACATGCACTTAGAGACATTTAGTAGAAGTCAAAATACCTTTAAGATCTCAAACACCTCCTTGAGGTCGGCCAAATGGTCAGATGGTTCCTTACTTTTCACGACTATGACATCAATGTAAACTTCTACCGTCTTGCTAATGAGGTGCTTGAACATCTTGGTTACTAGTCTTTGATATGTTGCTTATGCATTCTTTAGCCCGAAAGGCATGACTCTATAACAGTATTACCCTTTAGAAGTGATGAATGCGGTATTCTTCTTATTTGGTCCATACATTGCAATTTGACGGTAACTTCTATAGGCATCTAGAAAACTCATCTTGCCATGCCCTAAGACGGCATCAACCAGCTAGTCTATCTTTGGTAGTGGGAAACAACCTTTTGAGCAAGCCTTCTTCAAACTTGTAAAATCCACGCAGACCATCCACTTCTCATTTTTCTTTTTGACCACCATTATGTTGGATAACTATGTCAGGTAATGGACTTCCATGATCGTTTGTGTTTCCAACAACTTCTCTACCTCTTCTTCCATTACTTCCACATGAATCATGGTAGGCCTTCTCGCTCTCTAGATCACTAGTTTTGTTGTCCTATCTACATTCAACCGATGACAATTGACCTTGGGACTGATTCCCAACGTCTCATATGGTGTCCATACAAACACCTCAATGTTTTCCCTAAGGAAAGCTTCAAGTTTTCTTTCCTCCTCCTCAGCTAACCCGGAGTCGAGAAAAAATAATCATTATTCATCTTCTTCACTCACCAAGATCTTCTTCAGTGGTTCCTGAATCTTGTTGGTTGGCTCTTTGCCGACATCTTCCAAGACCTCCTGTCTTCTTCATCCGCCTCCATAGATTTCGTATCTCGAATACTGTAGGTATACTTCATTACTGTCATAGAGCAACTTTTTTCTCTATCCCAAACTTAGTTAGGAATCGAAACAACTGGTACAAGGTTAAAAGTACAACTTTCATCACATGAAGCCATGGTCTCCCCAAGATCACGTTGTAAAACAATAGGGTATCATTCATAGTGAATTGTCTTCATCACTTTCATGCCTGCCTGTACGTCTAAGTTTACAGTCCCTAAGGGCCACGTCGGCGTTCCATTGAACCCGATCATTGGGTTGTCAAATGGTTCTAACTCCTCATTCTTAAGGCCTAGTTCTCTTAAACCCTCAACATAAAAAGATGTCCCATGAACTACTGATCAATCAATATCCTTTTCACTTTACATCCCTTCACAAACAATGTAACCATTAGCGTATCATTGTGTAGTTGTTGAACAACATCTAAGTCATCTTTAGCAAATGATATCATCAGCTCCCAATGTTCACTCGGTCGAGGCCTCTTCTATTGCACTTGGTAAACATGTTGTAAATGCTTCACCCTTTGGGTCTTCCCTCGAATCTCATTAGCATTCACTTGTGAGTGGATCACGTTATGACCCGAGGTTTCTCAACCTGAGGTGTCGCGGGCGGTGGTAGTGGTGCCCCAGCTAGAGCATAGTCCAGTTTGGCCTGCTTTGCTCTCGCCTTTTCTTCATCGACTAAATCTTTTAGATATCCTTGTCTCATAAGATCTTCCACATGTTGTTTCCAAGATCAGGATCCCTCTATCATATGCCCATTCTCATTGTGGTATGAGCATGACCTGTCCCTGAATCTTCTCATGGTTTTTCTAGGAATCTTATGAGGTGGCTTAAAGTAAAGTTGGTTTCTTATACTCTCCAAAATTCTATAGATGAGAATCTTGAAAACAGTGTTGATGCTTATATTGATTTCAACCTCATCTCTCTACGATTGGTTCTGCCTAGGTGAATTATT
This sequence comes from Camellia granthamiana, assembly GCA_036172215.1. Taxonomy (NCBI): domain Eukaryota; kingdom Viridiplantae; phylum Streptophyta; class Magnoliopsida; order Ericales; family Theaceae; genus Camellia; species Camellia granthamiana. Next base: position 31,329,800 of record CM069904.1, on the reverse strand, counting down.
CTATAGTGATTCCGATTTTGACCCAACTCATTTGATATCCCGAACTCAGGTTTTATGGGTCTTGAATGTTGTTCATGTCTTTTCTCCCTTGTTCTTGCTTGAGTTTGGCTATTAGGTTATAGTGGTTGTGTTTGGAATAGGTTGGTTGCTTGGTTTTCAAATCTTATGTTGCCCAGAATTTTGCTCTTTCGCTCGAGCGGCACTTCTTGTGCTCGAACGGGCTTTGTGAACTTTCAATATTTTTGCAAATTTGCAAAACTACTGGGAAAGTGTATTCTATGCTCGAGCGGCATTTTCTACACTCGAGCGGGTGTACGCTCAAGCGATGTTCTTCTGTCTACAAAACTACTGATTGGATGTATTTTGCACTTGAGCGGCACTTCTTGAGCTCGAACGGCAATGCCTTTTTCATTGTGTCTTGGCGCTCGAGCATCACTTCTTGAGCTCGAGCGCAGCAACTTTTTGTGTATGATGCTCTAGCGTCACTTCTTGCGCTTGAGCAGATTGTGCGTATATCAGTTCGTAAAAGTGATATTTTACGTCACTTTTTCACCTCTCACTCTCTCTTTACTTTTCAAAAACCCTAGGTCTAGAACCTCTCTATCTAAAACTTAGCTTCTCTCTACATTTTCGCCTAGATCCATTGAGTTCTTTACCCTAATGTCTTTGAAAAAGAGGTAGAGCATTCCTAGAGCTTTGTTTTGATCTAATTGAAACTTGGTTTTAGCGTCGTTGAAGTTTCCACCTTACTTTACTCGTCTTCTAACTTTGAGGTAGGGACTTTCTACACTCTTTTATGAGTTTTAACTTAGTTATTCGTCAATGAGTAAGAAATATTGGAACTTATGGTGATTTTGAACAAACCAAGGGTTTTGGTTTAAAATCAAAAGAGGGGTTTTCGAATGATTGTAATGGAAATGGTTATGGGAGTAATTATGAGCTTGTGTTGTGTTAGAATGGTTGATTTTGGTGTTTGGGATGAAATCGGGAAAAATTAGAGTTTTGCCCTAAAATGACTCAAATGATTATTTTGTATAAATAATGAAATTGGTATTGAAAGTATGAAATTTGGAGGTTGTTTATATGAATGGTGTAGTCGGATATGTATTATCTCTCATCTATGAAAGTTTGGATAATTTATCTATTGTGAAGATTGTATATCTGTTTAGAAATATCTGTCTTAGGCTATCAATGGAGGATACCTATGATTGTTGTAGAAATTGCATGAGTATTAGGTAAATTGAAACTAATTAACTAGCCGTTATCATTGAATATGATTATAAATTGTATACATTGTATATGTATTACATTTAAGAGGAGAAATGAGATGTACTTCATATTTGAGAGAAGAAATGAGATAGACTCCATTAAATTAAGTTAGCCTATGTGTCTAGGATGAAAGTCTCGAAAACTGCGTGTATATATGGGTGCCGATTCCCACTGAGGAAATTTTCGTAAAATGGCAAGTAAATGTATTTGTATGATAATTATATTGGTTAGAGACCTATGAGGTGTATCCTTTGTTTGGTTGATTAAAGGAAGTGGGTATAACTAATGAACTGAGATAAAACAGATTGAGATATAAGTTTGGCATACCTTGGTTTTGGAAAAGAGTTGTAAAAGATTTTGTCATTAGACATTGAACATGTGCATCATACTTATATCTTCGTTAAGATTCATATATGATGTTAGATTATCTCTATTGGGCTTTGGCTCACCCTACTTGGGAAAATCATTTTCAGGTGCTGGTGACATGCCTCCTCCAAAGACTTAACTTGGGAGGACCTGGGAGCTGAAGGCTCTGTTTTGTTATTTTGCATTCGACATTTGTACAAGCCTAAAGCTTTATATGTATGGAGCTTAAGACTCTCTCTTTTGTTGTAACCAAGCAGAGTCTTGGAAAGCTCTAAGCCTATAAGGTATTTATTGGTTGATCATGAAGTTGGTATCTCATGCTGTAGATTCAAGGTAGAGCTTATGAGTGTATATCGCATGTCTTACCTTTTGTAATTTAATTATGATTAATGAAAGTCTATTATTTTGTTTATGTCATCTTGTATGAGTCATTCACAGATGAATATTTGTAATGATTTTTGGGATGTTAAATATTCATCTTCTTATGCTTAGATGTACTTTCGCTTTGGCTCATCTTCTTTTGCTTGTGCATACTTCTCAATCTTTGCCATTAGATCCTCCATTGATTTTGGGAAGGTCTTTGCCTAGGATTGCTGGAGTGGGCAATCGTTCTTCAAGTTGTTCTTAAATAAAACAACAGCGAGCACCTAGTTACACCACAAAATTCAGTTATAAACCTTGTAATATCTCTTGGCATAAGCTTTTAGGCTTTTGCCATCATCTATCTTTAAAGCAAGCAAAAAGTCAACCCCTCAGTGGCTAAATACTATTGGTGATAAATCGAACCACAAACATCTCGACCAAACCACCCCAACTCTTCACCAATGCCTTTGGTAACTTCATAAACTAATTAGATACTGTATTCCCTAATGCTGCCTAGAACATTTTACATAAAAGCATATCGTTTCCATTCCACAATGACATCGCATTAAGATAGAGTATGATGTGGATACTAGGGTTAGATTTACCATCATAAGTATGAAACTTTGGTGTAGTGAATCTCTTCAGTGCTTCGAACGCCTCCAACTCTACGGAGAATGGTGACTTCGGCATATGGGGTTAGGTGACCTTGGTCACGCTCTTTTTCTTTTATAAGAGGTTTTGAAGATCCACCTTTGATCGCCTTGGTGCTCTGCTGTTAACCGACTTCAGCCTTTTCGGCGTACTACTCCCCATATTGGGATTCAGCCTCTTGGATCTATTAAGATCCAACATCTTCTTAGGGTTCTGTTCGCACCCATTGACTTGCTTTGATCCTTTAATTTATGACTATACTTTTCTCCGGGATTCACTTCTATCAACGTGTACTAATTGTTGCAGTGAGCCCTTGGCTATCTCCCATTATGTTGTGTCGACATATGCCCCACATTCTGGCACCAGCATCGATGACCATAAGTAGGGATAAAGGTGTCAGATGTAAAACCTAGGTATGTACCACGAACTGCATCATGGTCTGCAACTTTGCCACTTTGCTGAATAAATCTTTTACCTCCGCATCACGGCATAAACATCGATCATTCCAAACTTGGATATCGCTCTCGTTGTAATATTCATCTTGACCCTGATGTTGTATCCTTCCATTGCCCCTCCTTGAGCTGTATTCTGCCCTTGGATTTCGGCCATTGGTGGCATCGTTTGCTTGTGGATCTCCTTCTTGGTTTTCTCCACCATTCTGGCTAGTTCCTACACCAAGATTGATGTGTTCCTCCTTCTTTCTATACAAGTCATCCCCGACTTGCAGATTCAGCCCATTGCCTGCAACATTAGCCATCTATTCCGACTAAATTTCCACAAATAGTGCCAAATTGTAGGTGTTAAATTTGACCTCACAACCAAATTGAGTCTCGTTGCCAAGATTCAAGGAATAAAGCTGAAGAGCACACAGCAGGATAAAGAAGCCCAATACCTGCACACAAGAAAGCAACAAATGCTGGTGGCTCGTCCACTCAGGGGTACTCCGACTATCAAGTCAATAAACTTCTCTCTCAAAGATAACAACTCAATCACAAAGTCCATAAAGTAAAACATACCTTAGATCTACGAGGGTGCCTTCTTTTTATAATGAACAGTGCCCTTATCTTCAAGAAGTCTTACTTCATAATACTATATCTTACAGGCATATCACTTATCAAGACTCCTATTTAAATTAGAACAAACTCCTTTAAGAGTCAATCCTTACCCAAACAGGCAGTCCAACATCACTAGGACTTTTCTTCCTTATCCGAATATCTTGGACTCTGATATGATCGTATCATATCTTGACAATCCAAGACCAACTCACGTGACACCTTAGCTAACCACTTAGGCCACGTGGACAATCCAACAATGTATCCCCACACGATTCATCTTAATTTATTATTATAATTTTAAATTACAATCTATATCAATTATAATGAAGTGGAATAAATCAATTACAACACAAGTTATCATGATATTACATACAAACTCCTGTAGTCTGAGAAAAATTCAGAATGAAGTAGCAAAATAAACCCACACACATGGTGACATATATTAGTTGATACAACTAGTAAAATTTAATTCAAATCAAATTTGTAATCTATAATAACACACTCATCCAAGTGTGACTTACCTCATATGCAAAATAAATATCAACTACACCATATATCGGGTCATGCTATGTGTACGTCATATAATTAGATCCTCTTTAGTCATAGCCAAAAAAATTGAGTAATAATCTAATGTCATATGAGATATAATCAAACAATTTTTGAATCATAACGAAAATAATGTTATAACCAATATAATCAAACAATTTTTGAATCATAACAAAAATAATATTATGATCAACATTACAATGAGTGCTAACTAATACTACAATGGGGGTGTTTAGAAACCCAAGTTTGAGGCTAAAATAACCTGAAACACTAAAAAAGTCAAATAATCTCAAATAGTACCCTAAATCAATGATTTAAAAAAAAAAAAAAAGGCAGCTCGGCAGTGGGGCAGTCTACATTGTCGCATTGACAGTGTAGTGACAGGCTACCACTGTCACAATGGCAGGCAATCCCATTGTTGATAAATGACAGTTTTGCCCCTTTAGACCAATTTTGAAAAAAGTGAGGTTAGGGACAAATTTGTCATTTTAGCCTCAAACACATTTTTTAATATAATAATCAACCAAAAAATTCAACCCAACTTCCCAAACATAAAAACTAAAATAGCCAAATAGTCAAAAAACCAAAAAACCAAGAAAAATAGTTACTTCCCAAACACCCACACTGTGTTTCCGTTTGTTTGGGTAGAAAATATTTTTTGAAAAATACTTTTTATATTTTTTAGTGTTTGGTACTATGAAAAATGAAAGACAACGAAAAAATATTTTTCATGATCAATGAAAAATAAGACTATTTAAGTAAAAAAATATTTTTTCATTTTTAAAAGGTGAAAAATATTTTTCGGACTAAAATTTTGCCAATATCACCATATCACCACTATTTTCACCTCTACCACCACATTACCATCACTACGACCATCGCTGGCACAATCACCGCCGCTATCTCCCCACTACTATTTCCATCTCCACTTTCGTTTCACTACCACTACCAAATATAGAAAAATATTTTTTATCTAAACAAACGGAGCGTAAGTCATAACTAACACGATATTTCAAAAAAAAAAATTCATAACCAACACCAATAATCATAAAATTCATAACTGGAAAATACCATAGAATTTTCCAAATATATATATTTGTGTAAAAAAGGTGTTTCAACTTTGTGTAAAAAAATAAATTATTGTAAAGCAAAAAGATTTGGGTATGATTACAAAATTTTTGAATTTTAAAACCCTAATCAAAATGCTAAAATCCAAAAAAACAAAGCAAACAGAACGTAAGTCCTAAATAACATGATATTCACAACAAAAAAAAAAAAATTATAACTAACACGAATAATCATAAAATTCATAACTGAAAAATATCATAGAATTTTTCAAATATATATTCATAACTGAAAAATATCATAGAATTTTTCAAATATATGTGTAAAAAAGGTGTTTCAATTATGTGTAAAAAATAAATTATTGTAAAGCAAAAAGATTTGGGTATGATTTCAAATTTTTTGAATTTTAAAGCCCCAGTCAAAAGGCTAAAATCCAAAAAAACAAGTTTTACTAGAGAGAGAAGATTTGGGTTTAATTTTATTGTTCCACCCTCACGCACACTCGTGTTCACCAATCTCCTTATTTCAAAAGTTCATCTCCTTATTTCAAAAGTTCAACTTTTGAACCCTCCCTATAAATATGTACATACATACAATACGATACAACTCTCAAATCTAATAAATTACTGTCTACTGCTCAACGACACAAATATCATCGGTGGATCTCTCTCCATCATCATTTTCATTTTGTATCAACCTAGGGTTTCTTTCTCTCTCTACATCTCGATCCCTCCTCCTCCTCCTTCGATCTGATCATCTCTCTCTCTCTCTCTTTCTCTCTTCAATCGAGTTCTTTGATTCATCGAGTCAATGGACGCGATCGACGAATTGGCTCAGCTCGCCGATTCGATGCGCCAAGCATCTGCTTTGCTTGCCGACGAAGATGTGGACGAAAACTCATCGTCCTCGCGCCGCCCTTCCACTTTCCTCAACGTCGTTGCTCTCGGCAATACTGTGAGTTGATTGATTTCGGAATCAATGATATATTGTATCGATGTTGAAATTTGATGCTTTTGTTTATTGATTAGATCTCTGGATCTAGCTGCATTTTTTGTCTTGATTTTGATTTGAATAGGTGCATCTGAGTCAGATGTGGTGAGAATTGTGTATCGATTTTTGGTGAACAAGTAGTTAGGAGAGAACCGAGTCAATTCAGGCATTTTTTTGTTGCGTTGATTGTGTAATTGCTTATTGGATATCTTATGATCTTTGGTTATTATTGCTCTCTCAGCATTTTGGTAGTAGTGCCTCAAGTATTGTTGATTCGATGAATTGAGTAGTATTATGAATGTAATTTGGTATACTAGCTAATGTTGCTGTTCACTTTGTTGTTAGATTGCGTGAATTGTACTGTCCTTGTTCCACATCTAAGATTCATACTACTTGCTATGTAGTCTATTTCAAATATCCTCCTAATGTTTGGACGGATTGCATAAAGTTTTGTTTATCTTTAATTTTAATTTTTATCTTGTGCTTTATGAGCTCAGATTTCTATTTTACTGTTTTATTAAAATGTAACATGTATGTGTGTAAGTGAATTTTGTAATGAGTACAACTAGTGTTTATGAAATCTCTGGTAATTCTGGTTTGTTGATACAACTCTTTTGTGTTATTGCACTAATTGGCTTCGTTGCTCTAACTTACACATGCCACTTACACATTTGAATATACCCTTTCAAGGATTGTGTAGAAGCCATTACAGTGTAAAGCTATATAGACTTTGATTGGACTACTATGGGCAGAGCAGTTCGTCTAGAAGATTTTAGAGGCTTAAGGTGTCTATGATATTAACACAATACATTCATTATACAATGGAACTATGAAACTCTACTCAAGTCTACTTAGCAATATCTCAATCATAGTACTCATGTTAGATCCAATTCCATGAGGAAGAACATGTAAAGTCTTACATAACCAATAGAGTTGAATAAAGAGTAAGTGGATTCTGATATTAGAATTATGTTGATCTGGAATTCAGAATATAACTGTCTGCAGATGAAATTCCTTTTGTCTTTTATTTTTAAGTTACAAATCTTGCTGCTAGTGAAACATATTTTCATCTAGAGATAGTGTGTATTTGGATAAGGAATTTATGGGAGAGGGGGTGCACTTGTCATTGGCGTAGTTGTATGTGAAGAAGAATTTCGTAAATCCTTGGCTCTGTTTGGTAGAGTTTTTGAAATTTAATTCTACCCCTTAATTTGAGTGTGTTGTTTGGTTACAGCTTTAGAAAATTAATTCCACACTCACCTTTCAAAACACTTTTCAAAACACACACTTTTCAATATTATATGTCACATCACTCAATTCAAACTTTTTTTAAAACTCATAACCAAACAAATTTTCTACACTCAAATCATAATTCAAAAACTCACAAACTTAAAATACAACTCTATTCTCACATCATAATTCTAAAGCTCTACCAAACGCAACCCTTATTTTTATTCAACCTTTGCTTCTTCAAAATTCTCATTTATTCCTGACAAGATTTTAATATTTTGCTGCTTAACCTATGGTAAAGTTGTCGAAATGATGCTTCTGATGACTCATGAATGGAGCATCTAGTTTAATAGTTTTTTACCACTTGAAAAGATTTTGGTAGTGATTTTTTTATTTTTCTATATAACTGTTTCAAAATTTCTGAAATTAAAATTCATAAAATTTTGGAGCTAGGGCTTTTGAGGACGCATGGTGATTGCTTTTTTGAACTTTCTTTATCTATTTAATAATTTATGTACTATTTAAATTTATTTTGGTATTAAAGATTTGTGTACAATTCTATACTAGTTTTATTTTATGTAATTAGAATTCATAGAAATTTGAACGAGAGCATCAGTGGAAGTATATAATATTCAAACCAATGTTTTGTATTGCCAATCAGTCTGATCTGGACTTAATCCAAAATAACACATTTCTCTTATTGGATGAAGACCTGCTGAATTATGTTCCAGTCTCTTGATAGAAAATATGAAGCCTTTTTTTTTTTTTTTCCTTCGGATTATAAGTAACAAATACAAGGGAAGGGGACTTGGTTTCATAAAGATTGATATACCTTGGATAATGTAGATCATTAGTTGTTATACTATTGGTAGTTCCAAATTTACAAAGCTCGAATAATGGCAGGACTTATTTGTAACTATTACTTCTTTTTCATTGAGCATGCTTATTATGGTTATTGTACTATCCATGGAAATTAATTTCTAACTGGACAAATTGGTCAGGGTGCGGGTAAATCGGCTGTGTTGAACAGTCTAATTGGACATCCTGCTCTGGTAAGTTCTTTTGCTTTCTGGTATTTTTTTTCCCTCGTGCAAGGCTTAGCATTTTTTTATGAAGTTTTCATGTTTATTGAATGACTTTTGGCAAAAAGAACATTCCTTTGTATCTGTAAGTTGGGAAATACTTAGTAAGTTGGGAAATACTAAGTAAGTTTTGTATAGTATTTTGTTTATGTTCTTTTGTCATGACCTTTTTCTGGCAGCCAACTGGTGAAGGTGGTGCTACCCGTGCTCCCATATGCATTGATTTGGCAAGGGATAGTTCTTTAAGTAGCAAATCAATTATTTTGCAGATTGACAGTAAGAACCAACAGGTTTCTGCAAGTGAGTCCTCTTGTCAAACTGTAATCCATTTGTTTCAAATCCACAATGCAGTTTCATATACATTGTGTTACATACATACATATTTATGAATTTATTGCACTAAACCTTGTAAATTGTTCTTTTGATTACTCTGATTGTCTTTGTCATTCTCTTTTTGGTCCATTACAGGTGCTCTACGGCATTCTTTACAGGATAGACTAAGCAAAAGTTCAGGCAAGAGTCGTGATGAAATACATTTGAAACTCCGCACAAGTACAGGTTAGTCTTGATCCAAGTGTGATCTGAGTATTCTATTTCCTTCGCGAGCGGAAAATTGTGTAAGACATGTGCTTCTGCCTAAACTCTTGACTACCTGCCCTTGCTGGATAATTTGAAACGAATGAGAAATTGATGTAGTATTTATGTTATCCATTGGAAAAGAAAAAACTGAAACAAATAGGAAAAGATTATTGTTAAATACCAATTACAATACTGACAGCAGTTTGTCAGGTTTCATCTGGTTGTTAGAATCTTGTGGTGCCTCCTGCTGTAAGATTTTAAGTCTATAGATGGAATTATAGCACTTATGACATGTTTCGATGTGGGAAATTGTTGTTGGTTTGTCAAAGAAAAATATCACAACTGAGATACTTTAAAGATGAATAGTTTCCCATAAGAGGGGCCATAACATGTTTGAAGAATTGGATTTGTTGTTTTGCATTCTGGGACTACTCCCAATTCACTCCTTTATTTATGTGTTGTTTCGTTTTGCAGCTCCACCATTGAAATTGATTGATTTGCCTGGAGTGGATAAAGGAAGTTTTGATGACTCATTGGTGAGTAGCTGCTTATCATTTTCTCTCAAGTTGCAAATTGGTCTTTGATAAAAAGGGCATACAGTATTTTCTTGGTAGATAACTTCCAATTGAGTTTCTGAAGTCCTCTTCTTGGAAGGTGATCTAACATCCCTATTTTCCTGCAGAGTGTGTATGTAGAACACAACGATGCGATATTGCTAGTTGTAATACCTGCTGCCCTGGCACCAGAAATTTCCTCATATAAGGGCCTCAGAATTGCCAAGGAATATGATGGAGAAAGTGAGTTTACTGTTGACCTTGTATCTTGTGTTGTACTTGTAAAAGGAAGGTTAAATACTTTTTTTGGTCATTTTTTCTTTTGGACTTGGTATTATCATGTCTTATCTCTTTACACCCTTTTCTTTATGAAGAATTAAATCAAGTTGTCTGTTCATTGTAGGTACCAGGACTATTGGTGTTATTAGTAAAATAGATCAAGCAGCTACAGAACCAAAAGTTCTTGCAGCTGTTCAGGCTCTTCTACTGGGTCAGGGACCACGAAGTACATCTGATATCCCTTGGGTTGCTTTGATTGGTCAAACTGTTGCTATAGCTTCTACACAGTCAGGAAATGTCGGGTCTGAAAACTCGTTAGAAACAGCTTGGCAAGCTGAGAGTGAAAGTCTAAAATCTATATTAACAGGAGCCCCTCAAAGCAAGCTTGGTAGATTAGCTTTGGTAGAGACCCTTGCCCACCAAATTCGTAACCGCATGAAAGTCAGGCTTCCGAATCTCCTCTCAGGGTACTTGCTTCTTTCAGCTACTGCTTGACCTTTGGTTTCCATTGTGGAAAGTAATTTCAATTCATTGTGTCTACCTTTGGTTTCCATTTTGGAATTAATTTCAATTCGAAAATAGATAGAAAGGGAAACTAACATATTATTTTCCATGGATGCAAAACTGAGAGAGCACATGAGATACAAAGGAAAACAGTAATTTGTGTGTACATTTTTTTTAAAAGTTAAATTCTATTTGCTTTTCTGATAGTTAGGAAAAAAGACTCAGCAACCTTGCAGAAACTAGTTATGTGATCTGTAGCATGTTGCATTACTGCATATTGCATTACTGCATACATGTTCAGCAAAGTACTGATTACTGAAATGTCAATTTTTATTTCTCTAGATTTCTTTGTTGCTCTTTTTCTTCTCTTTTCTTGAGAAAACTTTTAGATTATCATAACAGAATTGTAAACGGATTTTCTTCCAAAGAAAAAAAAAACACTGACGTAGTGTACGAGTCTCCCACTAAAGCGGGTATGAGGGCAGAAGATGTATGCAACCTTATCCCCATTCTTGGATAGATTGTTTCCATGTCTCGAAGCTGTGCCACCAGAATGTTATCCCCTGAACTGCCGGATTTTGAACAAAAGTAAATTTTCGCACTCCTTACTCTAAATGAGTTCCAATATCTTTAGGTAGATCTTATTTCCATACATGAACGAGATTCAGTTGAACGGACACAATCGGGGGATCAACCTGACAAAGGGCTCAGCTTTCGGTTAAAGGCCTCAAAGAAAGGAGTCTTCCTAAGGCCCAGCTCCAGGCCTAAGTAGCAGTGATTTGCTGTTATGGTTTGAAAACTAAAACATAGTTACCAATAGGACATGGTTTACCCAGGACCTTACCACCTCTGTCAACGTTCTGCGTTAGCAGTCAAGGGGGAAGTCTAATGCTTGTTTTCTAGAACTTTTTAAGTTATTTGAGTTAGCTGTCTGTTATAAAGAGGAAACACGATAATAACGTAGTAATGCATTTGTGTGCCTTCATGGCCTACTTTTGTTCTCTGTGGCTGTAAATTTGAAGAATAGCCTTATTTTTTCTATTTCATGTTATGTGTAGAGTTTGTCTATGAGCTCGAATGTTATTGTGCATTTTTCTTGTATACTTGAATTTTAAATGCCCTTATTAATCTTTTAATTCCTTAAAATTCTTTTGCAATTGCAGGCTTCAGGGAAAGTCTCAAGTAGTGCAAGATGAATTGGTAAGGCTTGGTGAACAAATGGTTAATAGTGCTGAAGGTACAAGGGCCCTGGCATTGGAGCTTTGCCGTGAATTTGAGGATAAATTTCTGCTACATATTACAAGTGGTGAGGTGAGAATTTTAGGGTGGGAAAAACCTCATTTGTGCATTTACGTACTTAACATGGTTCTTTGTGATAGAAGACAGCCAAAGGAGTGCTTCTATATCACTTTGGTTTTAGTGATTCGTTTATTCACTATACAATCAAAAGTATCGTAACAAATTTTCCCCTTAGGCCAGGCATGATAAGTTACCTCAAGGTGGGTATTCTAGTAATTTTGCAACAAAAGCCTTATCCTAGGACAAGTTGTTTTACTCCCTGGGGACAAAATAATCCCAGATAGGCAGACTAAAAGGGCCCGTAATAAGTGATCCCAGTTCACAAAATGTGAAGCAAATGTTGGATAATTTTATCCTAGTATAAATTAGTTCTACCCTGCCCGCGAAGCACAAATGACCATAGTGGTAAAAGTGTATACATAAGAGTTCAAACATCAATGAATTTGTGGCACTAGTAAAATGTCTTTTGAGGATTATGCAACATTGTGAATGCTTTATGCAATTTTGCTTTACTTCCCTTTCTTAGCTGCTGTTATAAATACTTTATGCAGGGTAGCGGTTGGAAAATTGTTGCTAGTTTTGAGGGCAACTTCCCTAACAGGATTAAGCAGCTCCCCTTAGACAGACATTTTGACCTAAACAATGTCAAGCGGGTATGTATTCTCGTCTATTTAAATTTTAATTATCTGCATTTTTGTTTACAATATGTGATTTTGTTGCGATTTTCTGCTTTGATGACCCTTTTAAGTTGGTTCCAGATTGTTCTTGAAGCCGATGGTTATCAACCTTATCTTATATCCCCAGAGAAAGGTTTGAGGTCTTTAATTAAAGGTGTTCTAGAGCTGGCAAAAGAACCTGCACGCCTATGTGTTGATGAGGTAAACTATGAAATACATATATGCTTTTCTCTATTGATTTTGATGTGATTTTAAGTTCTCTTGATAGGTCCTCCACTCCTAATCTCAGTTCAGAGATATGCAGGAGAGTTTCAACTCTTTCTATTACACTACTTGTTTCCCACTTACAAAACCTGGGTTGGTTTTCAAACCTTTTCATACGTGCTTTTTTGTACTTGTGGCTGCCAACATCCATTTCTTCTTGGGATGTTTGTGTTTCTCACTTCCCCTCCAGCTCCTTTTTGGTTCCAGAGCAACTGTAGCCATATGATGCTGTGGCTTTTTGTTGATGATAGACTGGAGAAGAATAAAGTGCACTGAGATATTATTCTTAAGCAAGTTGCATCATGAACTATATACATTTGACTGGAACTGGTCACTTGGTTGATGACTTTTTTCTTTTTAAAATATCTGCAGCCCATCTTGATTATTTTTATCTGATTAAACTATTCCTTCATGTTCACATTTTGTCTTAGGTGGCCTGGGCCCCTGGGGTTTTGGTATTGATCCCTGTCACTTCAACAATATACAGGGAAGGGGTACTTCAGTTAAATGGGGTTTGGAAAAACCGTAGAGGCACAAAGTTAGTTTGAAGCTTGCCCAATCTGAGATCTAATGGGCTGCAGAATATCTGCCTCATTAAGAAAATTTTCTTTTCCACTCAGCAGTAGCACTGACAATTTATTCTCCATTTTTTACCCTGCCATATTACATTCCTAAAGATGTGGGTGGAACCCCTTGAAGATGCTGTAAAATCTTATAAAGGACCACTTAAGATTGAAGTTAATTAGACCTGAATCATGTATAATAGTCATTGGATTTTAGAAATTGTTGATAGTTGTGCCTATGGAGATGATCACGAGGCAATTCAAAGTCCTTATCATCACCATCACCGCCACCATCACTATCATGAATTACCTCAGCTTTGGTGAGTAAGTTGTGGACGAAACTTTTAACTATCTATAAATACATTGATAATCCAATCAATCTTGGAGAATTTATGGTTAAAATCCACAATTCTTTTCAAGCCACAGCTCCTTCAAATTCGAACGTGGCATGTTATTCGAAAGGAAGTTAAATTGTTTTGTGATTTAGGCCTCGTTTGGGAACATGTTTTTTTAGTAATTTTTTGGCTAAAATATGATATAATTTTGTTGACTAGGAATATGCCAGATGAGTGGATTACATGTCAGATGAGTGGAGGAAGAGTATTTTAGTGCCAATCTATAAGAATAAAGGTGATGTCTAGCATTGCAACAACTATAGAGGAATGAAGTTAATGTGTCATATAATGAAAGTGTGAGAGAGGGTGATGGAACGTCGATTGTGAGATATAACAACGGTGTCAGAGAATCAATTTTGGTTTATGCCTGGCAGGTCAACAATGGAAGCGATCTATCTTTTGAGCAGAGTAATAGAAAATGATAGAGAAAAGAAAATAGACATTCATATGGTGTTTATCGACCTGAGAAAGTATATGATAGAGTGTCTCGGGATATATTATGGTGGGTGTTAGAAAAGAAAGGGTGACAAAATGTTATATTGATGTGATTAGGGACATATATGAAAGGGATGGTGACCACTATTAGATCGCCTGCCGGAGAGACAAATGAATTTCCTATCACTGTAGGGTTACACCAAGGATCTACCTTAAGTCCTTATCTTTTTGCTTTAATTATGGATTAGTTGACAAGAAATATTCAGGATGACATGTCATGGTGTATGCTTTTTGTAGACGATATCGTGCTAGTGGATGAGACAAGAGGAGTTAACACAAAGTTAGAGATTTTGAGAAAAGGTATTGAATCTAAAGGATTTCGGATAAGCAGAACGAAGACAGATGGAGTGTAAATTTAGTAAACAGTAACAATGAAAGCAGAGAAGAAGTGAAGATTGAGAACCAAGAACTGCCTAAGAGTGAACATTTTCGTTATTTAGGGTTGATTATCACAATAGCGGGAGAGATTGATGCGGATGCGTCTGGCGTATTGTGCGATAAACGAATACCCACTAGACTAAAAGATAAGTTCTATAGAACGGCTATTAGACCAGCAATGTTGTATGGAACGGAGTGTTGGACAACCAAAAAACAACATGTAGATAAGATGAGTGTGGCTGAGATGAGGATGCTAAGGTGGATGTGTGGTAAGACTAGACAAGATAGAATTAGGAATGAGTGTATTCAGGAATGGATAGGAATAGCACCAATAGAAGATAAGTTGAGAGAAAATCGATTTAGATGGTTTGGTCATATTGAATGGAAACCAACAGAGGCAGTAGTGAAGAGATGCGATACTGTAACGGTAGATCGAAGTATTAGGGGACGGGGTAGGCCTAGATTAACATTGGCTAGCGTTGTAAATAGAGATATGGATCTACTTAATTTGACTAATGAAATGGCCTTTGATAGGGCCGTGTGAAGAAGAAGGATTCATGTAGTCGACTCCATTTGATGAGACTTAAGACTTGGTTTGGCTTGGCTTGGCTTGGCTAAAATATGATATAAAAAAATTAGTATGTTAGGGATGACTTTTTAGTTTTTTACGAAAAGATGTGCAAAAAGTAGAGAGAAAAGAGAATTTTTGACTTTTTTGTATAGGTTAATTTTTTTATTTGTTTAGTGACTTTTTGGGTTTTAGGCTAAAAAGATTACATCCCAAACCTTGTTTTAGTCTATGCTACCAGAGAACTAATTTCTTGGTACCTGAATTCACTGAAGTCCAAGATTTTGTTCCTTCACCAATTTATCATCATGATTATAGCCAACAATATCGTAGTTTACTGTTTGTGATCAATTTAAGATTTCTGGCTCCTCTACATTAGCTAGCAAATATTTATGATTGGGGCTTTCCAGATCCATTGCGTCAGAAATGTTTGCCTTGGGTTGACCAAATCTAAAGCATGATAAGCTGAGACTTCTTTTCAGTTTAAGGGTAAGACTAAAACCTTTTTGTCCTTTTTGTTTTCCTTACTGAAAGGACTCAAGTTCTATTATTGAAGAATTTTGCCTAACCTTTTTTGCATTTGGGAACTGAAGGGATGAACGAATGCTGGGGCTAAGTATTTTTGGCTTTGAGAATATTGTATGTATTGTTTTTCTGCTATTAATGCCATTGTAACAAATTCTCTTCTTCTAAAAAAAAAAAAAAAAAACACCCTAATTTGTCTAGGTATTTTCATTGATGAACAAACCCCCTATCTATTCTGCATATTCCCCAAAATAATATGAATAATTTATGGATTTTTCCAATGAAAATACCAAGACAAACTTAAATTTCTAAGTATATCTTTCATCGTTGTTCGAAATTGTATCTTAAATTTTTCCTGAACTATTCGAATTAAAAATTATTTCAGAACTGTATAATTGCTGAATCCTAAATTTGTTATCATGGTTAATGCAAACTTGTATGAGAAGTTCATGGCGAAATCACATATATTGTGGATTCATCAAGTTTACAAGGTTCTCTATGTATTTTCTTTGACATAGATTATAATTTCTGGTATAGCCTGAGAGCATTAGTATGTTCAGTTGTAGTGTAGAAACAGCATATGCATTGTGGGTATATGTAAATATGCTTGAGACACTGTTACAATTCAGGAGTTCCTATTGAGTTCTGATTTTAGAATCCTGTATCTGTGTAATCTTTTGGTCAGAATTGTTGTGATTTGTTGTTTTATTATTGGCAGGAGTACTGTGTTTTTTTCCTTATCTCAGTTTGATTTTTTTTTTGTGGCTAAATTGCTCTCATTGCAGAAATGGTTTGATTAAATCTTCAGGCATTTGCTGGCTTAGCAAACCTGTGGCATTTGCGTTATATTTTTCGTTAAACTGTTATCCCTTTAATGTTTTATTTCGTGAATATCCTGCCTACACCTGCAAAGCTATTCTGATGAAGAGAATGCAAATACACTGTTCTTTCCTTTCTGTGTTTTCCTTCATACTGTGAGCCAATTTTTTAAGTTATTGTAAAATTAGGTGCACCGTGTACTCGTGGATATAGTTTCAGCAGCTGCAAATGGTACACCAGGTCTTGGAAGATATCCTCCTTTTAAGAGAGAGGTAATTATGCCGTGCTGCATTCCATTTTTGTAGTTTTTCTGGGTAGATGCATAAAATTTATTCTTCTAGAAATAATCAATACTTAATAATTTAAATAGGTTGTGGCAATTGCAAGTGCTGCATTGGATGGGTTTAAGAATGAAGCAAAGAATATGGTGGTCGCCCTTGTTGATATGGAGCGTGCATTTGTTCCTCCGCAACATTTCATCCGTTTGGTGCAGAGACGGTATGCTCAATACTCAGACAATGATCATGTGATGTCTTTGTTAATATCTTTAGATCTACATAGTTTTCTTGTGAATGTTTTAGTATATTGTTGCGACAATGTTACTCCTTTTAGTGCAGTTCTTGTTGTCTTGTCATCATTCTGTTTCACTACTATTGGATATTGTTTTAAACAAATTGATTGTGATTTCTAGGTGGTGTGTGGTCATTACAATGTAAATTATTTCCAAAAATATATGTAGGCTCTATAGCACAATCTTTTAGTTCATTGTAACGTTAAGTTTTGTTGCTCTGCAAACTTTATAGAGGCTTGAAGAATTTCAAAAACTGTATATTATTCAAAGAATAGATGAACAATGTGTGTTTATTGATTATCATTGTAATGTGGAAAGGTTTGTATTGATGTGAGAATGTTTCAAGTAAATTAGTTGAGAAGATATATTATTTTTATTGTTACGATGGATGAGACATCTGAATCCCATCTTTGCTATGCTTTGCCATGGGGCACATGCACTAGCGTAAAGAAATTATTGCAGTGTGAGAGATGGACGATGGACATGGCCAGAAATGTATAGTACACACCTTATCCATGGCACAAGTTTATATTTGAGTTTCTTTATTGTAGGCATGAACTAGACCTTAGTTGCAGGAATCGTCCTAAACAGGTGACGAATCTTCGTAAGAAACGCGATTCCGCGTTTCTTAGAAAGAAACGTGTAGGAATCGCGTTTCCGTAGAGAGAGAAACGCGATCCTTGCCAAGATGGGATCGTAAAGGAGGGAGAGAGAGAGAAACCCTAACCTTCGACATCGACATGAGAGGAGAAAGGGCTTCGATCATCTTCGTCACTCTCGCGATCGTCTTCGTCAGTCTCTCGATCGCGTCTCCTCTTCATCTCTGTTCGTTGTTCCTTCACTCTCTCTCTTCGTCTATTCTGTGGAAACTGAGATCATATATAATATATGATATATAATATATTATAATATATAATATATATAATAAATATAATTTATCATATATTATATATGTAATAAAAAAATATTTAATTATTATTTCTTAAAATATCATATATAATAATTATTTTTGTAAATTATTATTTCTTAACTTTTTAATATATAATAAATAAAATAAATCATCCAATTATTTAAAAGAAATCTAATTAAACCATATATAATAAAAAAAATTATAAAATAAAATATCTAATTTTTCTTTTTATTTATTTTAACATAATTTATTATTTCTTATTTATTATAATTTTTTATTTATAATATATATCAATTAAAAATAAAAAAATAAATTAACAATAATACATTATTTAAAAATATAATAAATAAATAAAATAATTAATGTATATTAAAATAAAAATATTTATAAAAAAACTTTTAATGTGGATTAAAATATATATATATATATATTACCGCTCCCCGAGACGCTCCCAACCTAAGAAATTTCTATCGGCTCACGATTCCCCGCTCCCGCTCCCGCCCCCGCTTCGTGCAACTAAGAACTAGACAAATCACTGGCATTTTAGTACACTTTGAGTTTGTTATTTGTCGGTCTTGTTCTTCTTCTTTGTTTCTTGAAAGTTGGGGATTAAGAAAAGAATAGGAGACGAAATGGCTTGCCAATATTTTTCATAAGTGAAGATTTTGATTGAAGCCCCCTTTTGTTTGACACTATTGCTTTTGTAGAAGGGCCCAACTCTTCTTTCCTTATTGTTACTTGGCCAGTTTGTTTCCCTAACAATCAAGCCTTTGTAGAAAGACACTACTATTAACTTTATTTGCTAATAGAATTAATGTAATTCTTTTTTTACTTTCTCATTAATGCACATTTGTTTTTCTCATTTTCCCATCAAACCTTAGTCATGCTGATCTTATGCGAAATGCCTTTTTTCTTTATGTTTTAAAGGATTGGATGTTCGTTGTGTCCACCTCATGTTATGTTTCATCATTTGTCCGTGTCTTCCCTTCATTGTCAGCTTGACCCACCATGGATTCCAGATCTGATGTGTGTACATGATACATTGAAATTGATTTTTTTGACTGATTTTGGAATGCTTTAGATCGTGTGTTATTAGGTGGTCTAAGTTGGGAAGGTGTTGGCCTTTTCTCTGACTGACTGTCCTTTTGACCCCACATGGCTGCTAAAAGTCATTAATATACAGTCATAATAATAGGTTTTTGGAGCTTTCTGAGAGCTCAAGAGTACATCCATACAATGATTAATGTTTGTCGTGGTTTTGGTCAAATGGTGCGTGGAGGGAAAAAGCCTTTTTGGCTTTGAGACTACAACATGATCTTCTTGGATGGTTGGATCATTTGTCTGTTGAACACTTTAAAATGGTGAAAACCAGGACAAAGTAGGATATTGTAGTTTTAACCCTTTTTCTTCAGAAATCACTTTAAACTTCTGGAAACAACTGATAGTAAACTGTAACTGTAGAATACTTAATGCCCTCCATTCTGTACATTTCTATCTGTGTCAATAATTGGAGTGTAGTTCTGCATTGTTGTCTTTTTTTTTAATAGTTATTACTAGTGGGTGTGTGCCCACCCGATGGGTATGCTATTGATTTAAGAATATACATTTCTATCTGTGTCAATAATTGAAGTGTAGTTCTGCATTGTTGTCTTTTTTTTTAATAGTTATTACTAGTGGGTGTGTGCCCACCCGATGGGTATGCTATTGGATCTGTAAAATATAAATTTTAATTTTGATTTAAGAATATATGTTGTGTATTATTGAAGTGGTAAAGTAGTTGGTTGCGTTTGGTAGAGTTTTGTAACTATGATTTGAGAGTATGAGTTGTATTTTGAGTTTGTGAGGTTTGGAATTATGATTTGAGTGTGGAAAATTTGTTTGGTAAAGAGTTTTAAAAATAGTTTTGAATTGAGTGGGGAATTGTTGATATAACATTTGATATTTGATACAAAAATTTACAACTCATAACCAAACATACAATTAAAAATTATATTAAAGCACACAAAATTTTAAAAAATTCAGAAAATGTTGTTTTCGAATATATAAAAATTAGGGAAAATTATTTAGAAGTCCTATTAGGGAGACTTATGCTACATATGGTCCTACTAAAAAACTTATGTTCCCATAAGTCCTATGGGAAGTTTGTTGACACATTTACCCTCAATATTAGTTGTTAATATCATAAATAAGTAATAAAACCATATATAGGAAATTGATATAAACGTAACGTAACGTGACACCTACATAAACGTAACGTGACATATCTACATAAACGTAACGTAACGTGACACCTATATAAACGTAACATGACATATCTACATAAACGTAACGTAACGTGACACCAATATAAACGTAACGTGACACCAATATGAACGTAATGTGACACCTACATAAACGTAACGTAACGTAACACCTATATAAACGTAATGTGACATTTACATAAACGTAACGTAATGTGTCACGTTACGTTTCGCAAACTTAATAAGTTTTTATTTTTTTAATCCGTTTGTTTTGAAATAGATATATAATCTTAATATATTTTTATTTTGTATTATTAATTGTAAAATTTAAAAAATTATTTATTTTTTGAATTTTTTTATTTTTTTTATATAGAAAAATCAAAGACCTTGAAACACCACTCCGGCGCTGCTTCTGGAAAGGACAGATTGCCGGAAGTGGCTATGGAATAGCCCAATTTGCACTCTATGCTTCCTATGCCCTTGGTCTTTGGTATGCCTCATGGCTTGTAAAGCATGGAATATCCGATTTTTCAAAGACAATCCGAGTTTTCATGGTCGTCATGGTCTCCGCCAACGGAGCAGCCGAGACATTGACTCTAGCCCCTGATTTCATCAAGGGCGGTGTGAAAATGGGGGATAAAAAGATTAGGATCTTGTGGAATATATTTTTATGAAAATAGGAAAGGACTTATAAATAAGTCTCCCTAAAAATTAACATATCAATTGCAAAAAAAAAAAAAAAAATTCACTATTCTAGTCAACCAGTGGGACGACCGGTTAGGCAAAATTTGTAAAAAAAAATTCCGAAAACCGCGCTTGAGACAGAGTTCTCTGCAGAGTTTTGGAAACGTGATTCCAAAACTCGTTCCAAACATCATATTTAAATGTAGGTGTAGAATCACGTTTTCAAAACACAACCAAACACAGCCGTTGTTTCTCAAATTCAATGTCATGGGTTCAAGTCCTATTCACTTCATGAAGTAATTTTTTGTCTTAAATAACTATTATAGGGGTAATTTGGGAAAACTCAAAATAGGAGACACATTTGTGTCCACCACCAGCACCCTTCACATATTAGTAGTATAGATAATGCATCATAATGAATGAAATACAATGAATCAACAATTTAAGATCACAATTACATATAAATTCCCAAACCCAAAGTGGGAGAGAGAGACCCCAAACATTACAAAGGAAATAAGAGACACAAACAAAGGTGGAAGGAATCGAACTCTTGACCTCCTAGTGAGGTGCAAGAGCTCTGGCCATTGGCTTAACACCATAGGTTATAACTTACGCATTGCAGTATTTTTTGATAATCATTTTGTCTGGCATGTCTTGATATCTGGGGGGTTAGATGTTTAGTAATCATTCTATGGTTTCTTCAATGTCAATCCAATCAATTCATGTTTTATTCTTGGCAGGATGGATAGGCAGCGACGAGAGGATGAGTTAAAGAACCGATCTTCTAAAAAGGGAGTTGACGCAGAGCAATCCATACTAAATAGGGTTTGTCCGCTTTTTCCTGATATACAAATATTTTGATGCTCGAGTTCATCCTATTTTATATAAACTGTTCGTAATTTACTGCATTTCGGTGTTGGAATCTCCGTGCTTCCTAGTCCCTACTTTTTCTAATTGTCTTCCGTGTTTCATTTTAGGCCACCAGCCCTCAAACAGGAGGCCAGCAAACTGGGGGGAGCTTAAAATCAATGAAGGAGAAACCTGGCCAGCAAGATAAGGATGTTCAAGAGGGGTCAGGATTGAAGACGGCAGGGCCTGATGGGGAGATAACGGCAGGTTCGTGCATTACCTTTTTGCTCATAATATTTGTTGGTCTCATTTATGATGATTTTTTGCCGTCTTTTGATTATAGCTTAGAAGAGTTGTATGGCTTCAGCACTGCATGAGTTTTAGGGTGAAAAGTTTCATTTTTAAACTTTTCTATTTTGTCTGTAACATTGGAGTGGTATTAATCATGCTACCAAGTGGTAATTTTCTGTGTTTGGGATGACTAAGATATTTTGAGTTGATAATACCTACACAAACAAAAATTTTATACAAAATGATGTTGGCAATTTGTGGCTCTTCCATTTTAAACCAAAAACACCCTCCATCTAGATTGAATTTTTGTACAAAAAATTATGTTTGTGAAACATTTCCTTCGAGCTATTGTGTTTATAGTTTTGCTACTGGTTTTGAATGTGCATTTTTTTCAGATGAATATAGAGCCACACTTCTGATTAAAGTTTGATTTTCATGTTTAGTGATGTTATTCTTTGAAGCATGATATTAAGCACAGGTGACAAATTAAGTTCTAATAGTGCTCTAGATCATCTATTGACATATGCAGTTATACAGCTGTTCTCTCTATCTCTCGAATTCACAGAATAAGTGTTCATCTAGATTTTACTATTTTGACCAAACAGAATAAGCTTGTTAACGATTTCTTGTTAAGTAGATTTAAATTTTATTATTTAAAAAAAAAAAAGCTTGTATCCAATGAGAAAACCACACTATAACTATACCCCTATACATTAAATTAATATTTCCTGTGTATCAGCAAGATCCCAAGGGAGTTCAATGAAGGGTTAATCCTTTTTTGTGGCCCAGCTGTACAAAGAAACTTAGAAGTATGCTCGTCACTTGAGGCACTATAGCCTCAATTCGTTATAAAGATTGACAGTTCCTTTATGCTCACAAACACCACACCAAACATGAAAAAGCAACAAATTACAACAAATGAGTAGGCAGTTCACCAATTCCTTTTCTTTCACATGCAACAAATTAGGTAGTATTTACATGTGTTAAATCAAATTACAGGTTATTGTCATGCCTTGTGATTCTAGTTGCCCAAAGAAAGCCACCTAAAAGGAGCTTTAGTTACATGCCTTTCTTGGGGAAAGCTTCTTGTGTGTTGTCAATCAACTTCTTATAGTATGATTTAACCCCTAACCTCCCAGACATGGTGGTGGTGGTGCGTTAGATCGTCTTCCTTCCCTCAGATGTGCTTGACCCTGTACAAGGCTTAAAAAAACTCCAGGACCATCTCAACCTCCCAATCATGTAAAGATCACTGAAAGAGCTAAATGTTCTGAAATAGTTGTGATGGAGGTTTTTGTTAATCAACTAGTATTAAATCATCTTTTTGGCATTCGTATTGGTTTGATTTGATTAGTTTTGCTTAGTACCCCATTCTTCTGATTTTTACTTTGATATGCTTGCTGTCTGGTTTGATGCTTGTAATTTTTGCTACATCTTTTTAGCATAGCATTGATCCAAATGATTTTAAAGTTAATATGAATTGTATTGGTGTCAGCTGTTGTTAAAGGATCAAATGTTGATACTTACGTGTACAAGTGTCTTACTTTTCTTTTGGTAAGCTAATGGCTAAAATCACTTATTAACATTTATAGACAATTGATTATGTACTTGTTAATTTTTAACTTTATTGCTTGACAATTTAAGATTTTTTATATAGAATTCTTTGATTAACATTGATATCAAGTTTGGAGTAATTAAATTCTTAAAGTTCAGTAACAATAATTGCTATTGATTTTAGGTAGTCAAATAAAGGAATTGATAAGAATAAGGTACTGGATATGAACCATTTTACTACCTTTCATGTACCTAATTAACATAAAACAAAAGCAAATAAATGAAAAAATAAACGAAAGAATTATCCTTTCAAATGTGAAATGTCAAGGGGACCTCATTTAGTCAGTATACTACATCTACATGCACTCATTAGCGTCTAATGTTGTTCAGTTGAAAATTATACCCATGGATGTTTTGTTCTCCTTTGTTGTCTAACTTCATATATCTTCATAGAGAATAAGATGTGTATATCCATCTTGTTGGATACTCAATGCTGACCTAATGATGATAGGGTCTTTATTGGTTTGTTTCTAGTTATGTTGGTTTTGGAACCAAGTCTAAAACTGTTTAAGCTCCAAAATTGAAGTTTAAAATACAATATGGTTCTGGATAAATGTGAACTGAGAAGATGACATCCATACTACCTATATTTATTTGGTTCCCTTTCTTATTTAGCTTCAATGTTGGTAAACACTTTTTCAGGGCAACTTGGAAGCTCTTTAGTTTTGAAGAAGAAATTTGATTGCTAATCTTCCTTTATTCAGTTTCAAGAACATGTTGAATGGGCTTATTTTCTATTTATCTTTGCGTTTTTCTCTGTAAATACAGGTTTCCTATTGAAGAAAAGCGTAAAAAAGAGTGGATGGAGTAGACGATGGTTTGTTTTAAATGAGAAAACTGGAAAGGTTAGTACTTAATAAAATAGTAGTTTAGCTAATCTAATGTGAGATCAATGATATACTTGAACCTCTTCAACATAACATACTTGGATTGATTTGAGATGCTAGAATGTCTGGTGCTGTTTCAATTTCTCCCCCCCCCCCCCCCCCCCTTCCTTTTTTGGTTCTTTTCTTCTCTCTTTAAGTACGCTGCTTAAATTTTCTATTTTTGGATGCTTCAAATCTACTTTTTTCTTATATATCACATAGAAACGCATTTATCAAAAAAAAAAAAAGCACATAGAAACACTCAATATCCATTTAGAACATTATTGCAAGTCTCTATAGTATGCTTTATGTCTATGGTAAATACCTACACAAAACAGCATGTTTTAGATACTGTTGTGCTAATGCTGTTATGGTTATCCAAACTCTGAAAATGGTAGTTAATGCACATTTTGTCAAAATTATAGTCTATTGTTTTAGCATCTGATCAATTTGGGTGCTATGTATGTCGTTTATCATAGCATCATTGTTCTGATATCAACTTACATTTTACAGCTTGGATACACCAAAAAGCAGGAAGAAAGACACTTTCATGGCGTCATCACCTTGGAGGTATCGAGTATTTGTGAATAATTTCATATCGGACTAGCATTTAGTTGTATACTTCTTGTACTTGATGGTAGATTCAAGGATGTTTCATTATCTCTTTTGAGTTTTATTTTTCTGCTAAGTTTCGAACTAATTACAAATATGCATCACCTTTGGAACCCTGTCAATAATGTCTGAAGTTGGAACTCGATATGTTTTCCTTTTGTTACTTTGGATTTTAAAAGTTCTGTCAAAAACTTGTAGGTACCAGAATAATATCTATGCCATGTAATGAATTCGATTTTCATTTGCTTAATTTTATCTTGGTCATTTACTACATCAGCTTATAGGCTTCACATATGCTTGATTGTTGTGAAATCTAGGTGCATCCATATGCTTGTCCATAGCAAAATTTAGAACTGGTCATAGTCATCAGAATCACATTATATATATATATTTTTGACGAGTGATATTGTATCATCATTTTTGCTCAACTCTATATTTGCCGCATAAGCTATGGAATGTCTTTTAAAAAAGTGAAGGCATTTGCTATATTTAAAAAAAATAAAATAAAAAAATGAAAAAGGCTAATGGATAATGTTAACTTTAACAGAAAAGGCATCACTGGGGCTTAACGCGCCCTTGGGTGTCAGGTCATTTGTTCACCCTAGCTCTGGAGGCATTTACCAGATGATGATCTCATTTTTGTTGGTTCAGAATGAAAGAAGATTTTTTATTTTGATTGCCTAATTCAGATTGTATCACTAGTGGTGTTTGGCTTATCGTTGTTCTCTAGGCTTCCCAAGAGACGTTTATTGGAGCTTTTAGGAAGAATACTGGCAGATGGTGGCATGTAATGCCGTCTCTAAAATTGGTAGTTCAATTTATAAGTGTTATAAGTGCCTTGGGGGCTGCTAGGGGGGCAAAATTTTGACGAAATCATTTGTTCAGTAGCAGAATCTGCTGGCCTTTCTGTGCAACAGTTTACCAGTAGCAGAAGAGAGGGTTACTGTACATACACGAGTCTTCCAGTTCCTACGGAAGCTCTTTCTTACCAATCAAGTAGTACAAGAAGAGCTGTATCTTATCTTATAGCCTGGTCCGGTGGGTTGCCTTTTGAATTCAGTATATTGAAGAAACTATTAGATAGATAAGGAGTTGGTGAGTCCTCACTGACCTGAGCGATTTGGATTACCTAGCAGGCCATTTATTTGGTAGGTAACGTTGCCAAAAAAATCATTCACTTTTTCTTTATGATTTTTTTTATAAGAAAAAATTCATTACATACTAAGTAACAGAATGAAAAAGATTGGTGCACAAAGGGAGATATATGTACATGTATGTATGTTAGAGTATTTGGAAAATTTAGCAGTCTCTGCCTATATATTTTGATTGTTAGATAGCCAACAGTTATATAACTTAAAACTCAACAAGAAGCCAATTATATCAGATTGAAAATGCCTCTGCATGTTCTAGAAGTTATATAATGAATCCCATCTCATGTAAGCCAATCAACTTGTGTACTCCTGTTATATATTTTATTTTGGGGAAATGAGTTGTTATTCACCTTTGCTATTGAGTTTGAAATTAATGGCTGTAGTCTAAAAGTGACTGCATTAAGTATTTATCTTGGATGTATTATTGCTCAGGAATGTAATATTGAAGAAGTGTCTGATGAAGAAGAAGCCCCCCCTCCAAAAAGTTCTAAGGACAAAAGTTCCAAGGACAAAAAGTCGAATGGACCGGATTCAGGGAAAGCACCCAGTCTTGTATTTAAGATTACAAGCAAGGTTGAATACAAGACTGTTCTTAAAGGTAGATTATTCATATTTATTTTAAAGAATTGTCTTGATTTTGGGTTGCCTTTTGTTTCCTTTCTCCTGTTGAGGTACATGCCAATACACATTAATAATTCCATGATCTTGCAGCTCACAGCGCTGTTTTGTTAAAAGCTGAGAGTGTGGCAGATAAGGTTGAGTGGTTAAGCAAGTTAGGAAAAGTGGTGCCTCCTTCTCAAGGAGGTCAACTGAAGGGTGGTGAATCTGGTATTTCAATGCGGCAAAGTCTTTCTGATGGTTCTCTTGTGAGTTAATTTTTTATGCTTGCTTTGTTTTTGTGCAAACTCTTTAACCCACTACAGACTCTGTAATTGTTGTCTTTTCTCTACAAGTTGCTCTAGAGTTGTCTTCCCTATGGACTGATGTATTTTGTCTATATGCAAGCTTGCATTTTCAGTTAGTAAGGAAAGAGTTCCCTATCAAATTTTGAAAGTTGTCTGAAACTTCAATTTTTGAAGTTTGTAATCATTTTTCAGTTGTAGGCAATCTTTTCTGGTATTGTCAAATTCTTCTTTACCAAGTGTCTAAACTGTTAGCCTACTTGCACAATTTAGGACACAATGGCCAGAAGACCTGCTGATCCAGAGGAAGAACTTAGATGGATGGCCCAAGAAGTACGCGGATATGTTGAAGCTGTTCTGAACAGCCTTGCTGCCAATGTCCCAAAAGTCAGTTTTATTTTTTCAAAGCCACATTTATTTCTAGGTCTTTTAAGTTTTACATTATATTATATTTTATTACCTATTCTGGCTGTGCAGGCAGTGGTTCTTTGCCAAGTGGAGAAAGCCAAGGAAGACATGCTTAATAAGTTGTACAGTTCAGTCAGGTTAGTGGCATTGATATATATTTTTTTTAGAGTAATGCTATGCAAACAAAAATTCATACATAATGATGTGGGTCATTGTGGACAATTCACTTCAAAACAAAACACCATTGAAGATGGATTTATTTACAATAATGGCAATGCTACATCATTCTTGTCAAGTTTTTTGTATGAATTTTATGTATGTTTAGGATTTTCCATTTTTTTGTTCTTGCACTTTTTGGACTGTGGTGGAATATCTTTGGTTAATATACTTCTCCATGCAAGTTTTTTCTTCCTGATATTTGTTGTGTTAGTGGAAATCTAATGAGAGGCATGGCTTGCGGGCAGGGAAATGATTTGTATACATCTTTCTTTGTTACAAAAAAAAGATTATGTATATATATTTTAAAAAGATTGCTTGTTTCGTGTAATCTTTTTTTTTATTTTTTGGTATCTCGGGCAGAAAATGTGTGGGACATGCAACTCTGGATGATTGTTCTTATATTCTGTGATTTAATTAAAGAAGTGTATGTTAAAATAGAAAGTAAAAACTGCATCTTGCACAAATGCAATACCGAGCAATATTGATTACTCTTGTTTTGTGTTTGTGTTTAATGTGAAACATCTACTAATTGAATCATGCATAAATATGGATCCAATGCAAACTAAGTCCCCTGCCTTTCTATCAATTTTTTTTCCCCTTGAAACATTTTGACTTCATTTCATACATGGATTGGATAGCTCTCAAAGTATGGCAAGGATTGAAGAGTTGCTGATGGAGGACCAAAATGTAAAGCGCAAGAGGGAGCGTTGTCAGAAACAGTCTTCTCTTCTTTCAAAGCTCACCAGGCAACTTAGTATTCATGACAATCGGGCAGCTGCAGCCTCCAGCATGCTGGATAGTGGTGGATCAGGTGACAAAAGCTATAGATAAAATTGCTATTTCTTTTTCCTGATATGCTTACCTTATAGCATTGCTACTTATTTGGAAAGCTTTGATACTTGTCTGCCATAAATTTTGTTCACCGGATATGAAACGACAGGGACAAGGGTATGAGATATCAAATATGTGTCCAACCCTCGTATCTATATTAGACACTTGGGTCTTCAAATTTTATTCTAGTGGACTATTTGAGTTTTAGACATAATAACTAGGGGGACTACCCAAGGTTGTTAAAATCGGGATCCTACATTGGATTGTTGGAGGTGTTTATAGGATCGGATCTTAGAATCGGGCCGAGGATCGTAAGATCCTACCGAAAAAAACAAATTACATAATAATTTAATTTAAATAAACATTTCTTAAAAAGTATACACAAAATGAGCCTATATTCTATTAAAAAGAAGTGAAGATATTGTGAAAAATATAATACTCCATGTAAAATGTACATATAATATTATACAATAGAAAACTAGATGGTAAAAGTTTTGTATTTCATCAAAAAAGAAGGTGAAGAAGAAAAATTCTATAACAAAATACTTTACAATCTACAATAATGCATAAAAAGTGAAGAAAAAATATTTAACAAAGTTGGATATGAAAATAGATTAAGAACTCAAAAGAGCAGCTTAACCGAATGATAAGATTTGTCGTTAGCATTCCTAGTGGAGCGGATTCGAGTCACAAAAATAATCTCTCCAAAAATTAAGATAAAGTTGCAATCATCTTACCCTCCTTAGACTCCACTAAAGTTAAGTTTGTTTTTCCGACTAGTTAATTTTCTTAAATTATCGCAATATTTGAATGTTTGTTTCCTAATTTATTTTTCTTAGTCTATTTGATTCAATACTACCTAATTTTTGTTATTTATTTTGATCACATAAATTGGTATTTAGACAACAAACATAAAATTTAGAATAAAATATGTCATACAATACAAAACAAAGCTTGTAAATTGGATCAGATAGGATCGGATTCGGATCGGGATTCCACGATCCTATAAGATCCCATTAGCAGGATCGAAAGATCCTACCTATAAAGAATTTTTTACACGATCTGGATCGATTGTATTCAAATGAATCGTAAGATCGTAGGATTGTAAGATCCGGATCGGGATTCTGATAACCATGGGACTACCTTGTTGGTTAGGAAAGTTTGGCCATTCTCACAAGGCTTTGTTTGGATCTTGGAAAAGTAATTTGGTAGCAGCTCTTTTCCTTCCACAAATCCATGATCCAAACACATGCTTTAAGTAGACTACTACAAATATTGTTTCATTCATTGGAAGCTGTTGTACTTCTTGTACTTTCAATTGTTATCTATTTTGTATTTTGATTTTTGCAGAAAGCAGTCCAAGAACCAGTGGACCTGGTGAGGATTGGAGATCTGCGTTTGATGCTGCAGCAAATGGTCCCTCCGACTCATCTAGGTTTGGGTCAAATGGTCACAGTCGCCGGTACAGTGATCCAGACCAAAATGGTGACGTAAGCTCAGGCTCAAGGTCTGGCAGCCGCCGCACCCCGAACCGGCTGCCTCCTGCACCACCAGGTTCTTCATACAAGTATTAGATAGGGTTTTGTGATGGGGATTGATTCATGCATTATTCTTGTTTGGGCGAGTGTTTGCTCTTGCTCCCCATTTTGAGCTCTTGTCAAGCTCAAATTTATATAATATTTTTATAGTAGCAGCTTTTGTAGAATTGGGAAATATGCGTGGTGCCTGTAGATAGAGATAGTAGTTTCATTTTTATTTTAATTTCTTTTTCTCATGTTCACAGCTTGCTGGATTTTTGAGGTGTACTTGCCTATGTATCCATTATGATAATCTCCTCTTTTTTCTTTTTGAGGGGTTGCCAAACATTATTAGAATTTTTTTTGTTTTCTTTCCTGTAGTGATGAACATAATTACGTACCAAAAAAAATTGATTTTATTTTTTTGGGTTGCTGAATGAATAACTGAGTTTTGATTTGTCTTTTGCTTCCCTGTGATGTCTTCTTTATATTTGATTGTGAAGATTTTGCATCATTTTCCAGACAAAAAGAAAGCAAACCAAACCAAACAAAAGCATTATTTAGGCTGTGATATATATATTCTAGTCTCTGTAGCCAATGATGATGGGTTGATCTGTTGTCTGAAAATGTACTTGTGTTGGCCATTTCAAGTAAATGGTTTAATTTACTTACCCAAAAAAAGTTAATGGTTTAATTGATGTAGCAGCAGCCTCTTGGATGCTTTTAACATTCTGAGACTTGAGTGGAAAATATCTTGGGGTTTCTGTTTGCAAATTTAGATTCTCTCCATTACATGGTTTGTTGGAATTGAATTGAATGGAGATCTCTCTATTTCAATGCATAATATATGGATGTAAAATTTAAAATCAATTGTGTAAAATTGTTATGTCACTATGGATTTACGGTTCATTCTTTACAATTGGAGTACACTACTTGTGCAGGTTATTGAAATCATGATGAAGGTTTTTTATTTTTTTTTTATGGCCTATTAAGAAAGAGACTTGCAATTTCTCAAAGAGTAATGAGTTTAAATTGGAAATGGGAGCATAGGTGTGCCTGCTAAAATGCGTACATTATTAAGTTAAACATATCTTTACTCTTGTTCAAGTTAATGCGGTGAAAGAGACAAAAAGCCTAGAAACAAAGATTAGTGAAAAAAGTCCTTTTGGTTTATCCCGTGAAAGCCATTTTTCTTTATACCCCCGTACCTCCATATTTTTTGTTATTACAATTTTATCTATTCATAAAATCCCAATACCAATTTTTATCCGCATCCCTAACCTCCCAAATCTTACTAAACCCACCCCCCACCCCCACCCACCCACCAGCAGTAGCTCGAGCCACCCTCTCTCGCCCCCCTCTACCACGCCCTACCTCTCACAGCCTCCTCCTTTAATCCCTTCCTGCCACTACCGCAACCTTTTCAACCTCGCAATCGTGGTGGCCACACCTTGCAATCACATCCTCTTCTTCTTCTTCTTCTCCTTCTTTCTTTCTCCATCCTCCTTCGCAATCCCGCCTAGGGTTCAAAGAAGGGTTCTTTCTTTCTCCTTCCTCCTTCGCAATCCCGCCTAGGGTTCGAAGAAGGGTGGCAGCAGCTAGGGTTTGACTGAGGGGTGGCTACAGTGGGATAAGGATTGAACAGTGGGGGTAGTTGGGGAAAGGGTTGTGGTGGGAATGGGAGCACCGTAGGTGAAGGTTGGCGAGGGGCAGAGGTGACTGAGAAGGTTTTGCGAGATGTAGGAGGGGTTGGGTAGCCAGGAAGGGGATGGCAAGGGTGGGGTTCAAAGAAATATGGCAGGGGCAAATAGCATCACTCATTGTCATCTTTAAAATAAAGTGCTTTTGCAGTCTAATGTCATCATATCATGATTATATACAAAAGCCTTGAATGCAATTCTACCGTGTAATGTGAATAGAGGGGGAGGGATATGTACAGCTATATCTTCTTCCTTTTTCTATACACAGTTATGTAATGTTCCATAGTCAGCTCCATAAAAGAGCTTGAAGTGGTATTTCTTTTCACTTATTTTTCTGTCCCACAGAAGACCAGCAGCACCCCTTTAATCTCAAATTGTCATTTGGAAGTCCAACTGGTCATAAAGTCGATGATTATCAAGTCTCCTAACCATAAACAATGATATCCTAATTCCTTGATTCATTATGCCAGGCGACCCCCATGTAGTTCAGCTCCTACTGTGCGCCGTCCTTAAAAGGACCAGAATCATGTAGTAGTTTTATAACATGCTTAACCTGTAAAAGAAAAAGCACATTAAGATTCTGATTAAATAAATAGATAAATATACAAAATAGTGTTCCATGGGAATCAATACTTGGAGTCCCCTCAACTGTGGTTATCCCTAGGGTTTTTATGGAGCAGATGCCAGGATTTGAGCGCCTCTCCACTAAACAAAAAATAAGAAATAAAGTAGAATATTTCAGAATGCTTAGGAGTATCTTTAACTTTTTGATTGGTGCCAACAGAGGAAGACAGAAAAATATTTCCTATAGTTGCTTAAAAAATTTACAATAGTTCTGAAGCTGCAGATAAGCGGAGTAACCACTTCATGCCATGTGATGTGATGTGATGTAGCCACTTTCAAATGTGCCTCCATATCGTACTAATCAGATATTTAATATATTATATAGCAAAGACATACTGCAACTAACATTGTACCCAAGTTCATGCAACATCATTAGTGGGGATATAGTAAAGCGGCAAAATTGACCAAAATGGAAATTTTAGGGCAGTGAGTGACAAATCCAAAATGGAAGTTTGGTCAGTAAACCTAGTAATGAAAAAATGATAATAAGCAGTTACAGGATGCCTAGTATATGTTGGTTCAGTTATTCAGTTCATATAAAGAGAGACATGGAGAATTCACCAAAAATTGGATAAAAGATTCTGAAAAATGCATAATTGTCAAATCGAGATTCGTATCGTGAATCGAAATGGTCTTGTACCGAATCGCGAATCGAATCGAATCGAATCGTGAATCGTAAAGATTCGGTCACTTTTTCTAAATTACTTAAAAATATATATCTACACATTTAAATGTTAAATATATCTTATGAATATAAAATATTTAGACTTAAATCAATAAAAATGTTATTTTGAATAATAATCACGTAGTTTAATAGGTAAGAAGTTAATAAAGGTTCATATGTAAGATCACCATATTACCTTTTTTCTTTTTTAGATATTTCTTATCAACCATTCTTAATAAAGATGTAATATCACCATCTTGCCTTTTTTCATTTTTAGATATTTCTTATCAGCCATTCTTAATAAAGATAGTAATCAAATAGACAAACTATCAATTTTCAAAATAACAATAATTAACAACAATGTTGATATTTGGACAATAAGCATATATACTTTTCTAAGTAACAGTGAGCAAATAATAAGAAGGAATTATTTAGAATCTTTTATTTTAAAACCTAAAATATTTTAAAAAGTATAACTGACATCACACATGCAATATTCAATTTAATAAAATAGTAATAGATAATTCATAGTGTAACTTTAATCTTAAACATCTTTACAAGATATATTATGATTTTTTAAAAGGAAAAAAAATGAGAAGAAAGGTTGGGTCTGATTGAATATGATTGGATCCTATTAAAAACTCCATGATCACTAAAATAATAATAAATCATGTATATATGTTGGTTATTTTGGTATTAAACGCTATTAAAAGTTGTATTATGCCATTTTCACTAAAAAGATGGAGAAAAAAAGACTCGAAAACATGTCGTACACAACAATTTCAAAAATTGCATGAATCGTAAAAAGTGAATCAAATCGTGAATCGATTGTAAATCGTGCGATTCACTAGAGATTCACTTCCAAAATAGATTCACCCATAGATTCGTATCGATTTTGTAAAAATTACGAATCGAATCGTGAATCAAATCGCGAATCGTAAGATTATGATAACAGAGAAAAAATGTGTTAGCAATCTTGTGGAATGACACAAACTGACTGAAGTTCCCAAAACAAAATGATGATCACTCAATGTTAAATTCATAGACTGAAGTTATCAGAAATAAGGCTCGTGAAGTTAATGGCCAGCAGCATTAAGAGAAAATCCTAAGTAGCCATAATTAAGGAAACAAAGGACTACGCCACAAGTCAAACAGAAAGGGATACAATTGAGATGGTAAGCCCAACAGAGAATGATGATGGCAAGAGTTATGTTTCACACATAAATGAAAGGGTCTATGAAGTCAAGCTAAGAAGCACATATACAGTCATGTGACACAACATGGACACGCCAACACGGACATTTTCAAAATATGCAGCTCATGACACGTGACGGACACATGTAAAATATATAGTTTATATATTTATTATGTCATATATAAGAATAAATAATTATTATATGTCGTATATATGAATATTGAAGTCAGATATTTTTGAAGTCTAAAAGAGGAAAATATATATAAATTTACATTGTTTGGTTTTATCATTGGATTCCAAATTATTTTATTCAAATTTGTAATGTGTTTCACGTTGGGAAGTGTCCGCTGAGTGGTGTCGTTTCGGTGTTTGACAAGACATGTCACCTTCTTAGAACTGTCTGCGCTTCTTATAAGGCAAGTCAAAGAACATGGATTTTTTTAGCAAGTACCAAAGAACATAGACTTGGGTCATCAAAGATATCAAATTAATGAGCCAATGGAAATCTGACACCAGGCTTAAACAAATGGCAGAATATAATTCAATTAAGCAACCTTAAACTCCTCTAAGTATATCCAAGCATTTATATATAAGATTAAATGGAGTGCTAATAAATTAGCATCTATACTTGCCATCATTCTTTTCCACAACTAAGGGAGCAAAAACACAGCCTAATGCACTCAAGAAGATGGAAAAGAAGTGATCGGCTGCTAGTTATTCATGTCATACGCAAGCATTATTTCCCACCAAAAAAAGAAAAATGTAAAAAAAGACGCAGTGGCACTCCATTGCAGAAATATGATGCAGCAAGTTCTATGTAAGTTCGGTAAGATAATTTAATTACCTGTGCTGTTTCTCGCACCAAGAAGTCCTCTAATATTTTCCTAAATCCTTCGTTCACAATGTAATGACAGCTATAAGTTGTCACTGGCATATAACCACGCTGAATTTTATGCTCACCCTGGGCTCCGGCCTCTACCTTGTCAAGATTAAGTTCAATAGCTGCTTCTATCGCCTGTATATCAAAACAAAACTTAGACAAATGGCATGTATCCTTCTCAAGCATCTGATATTCCTACTTTTTGTAAGAGTACCAACAAAGTGTCGTTATATCCTAAGAACTTTTTTAGGTTTAAGGACTACTCAGTAGGAATTAAATAAAACCCCACAATTCCAAAAGATATCTTCCTGTGTCATTCAAAAATCAAAACTGGTGATGGAAGGTGCAGAAGACCATGATAAAAGCAGTAAAATCTGGCCCAAAATTAGCCAAAATTATATCATATTTATGCAATTGGAGAGGTTCTCTGAGCCATGATATATTTTCTAAAATTGACACTGTCAGTGATTTCAAAGGGAATGCTACTTGTAAAAAATTCATGCGGTTGTTTAATCTCTAAAAAACAAAATTAATCAGTTCACAGTACTATCATTGAGTGGTCTGCTTGACCCATAGCATCCATTTCTACTAATCAACTCAAACAATCCAAATGCAAACCTGGTAATAACAGGCTTCAAAATGCAAACTTGGATAATAAACTCGAGGGAGACATCCCCATATGCGCCCAAACAATGTATCTCCTCCGATAAGATTAAGAGCTCCAGCAACTAGCTCATCGCCTTCTTCAGCAACAACAAGTAGTACATTATCTCCCAATTTTGATCCCATGTCATGAAAGAAATCTCTTGTTAGATAAGCACTACCCCACCTGCAGGTAAAACAGCAATATGACTTAGATATGATAATTCTAAGCGTATCAGATGATTTAGTGTGTTTCAGAAATACAATAAATTACAGCAAGCTAATCCTTTCAATTTTCTTCTTTTCTTTTACTAGAAAAAGCAAAGGGCTTGACAATATGGAACGAACTTGTTATCAGTTGTGTTCCTGTAGAACTTATAGAAAATATCCCAGTGCCTAGCCTGCCAACACACAACCACAAAAAAAATTAAGTAATAAATTCAACTATTTAGCACACAGTGACAGATGATAAACAATTGAAAAAGTACATGCTGGTAATATTACAGAACTGAAATCCCATAATTTAGAACATTGACAGAGAGTAAAACAACACCATGTACTCTTAAAATTTGAGGAGTTGCTATGATTTGGTAGGAAGCATAAAAGGCACCAGTACTTCTTGCCATGGGGGAAGCTTTTGATTGATTTCATCCATTAGCATTATTTCAGAGAACGAACTATTTATGAAGAAAACCAAATACGAATTATGTTCAGTTGTTCATTGAGACCCAAGGCATCACTCAGATGGGGTTTCCTTCAATAAGTCCAAGAAAATGTAAGGATATTCTATTATTGAGGGTTAGAAAACATTAATCCTGAATATTCAATCATATGACCTATATATCTTATGGTATTTTAGTAGCAGTTGGTAAAATGATTGACCTGCATGCAAACACTGTAACTCATAGTTGTTGATTGAGTTGCACATTGTTAACACTGCCTCTTAATATTATATATATATATATATTGAGGGGTCAAGTCAAGCTAACTCAAGTTTGCTATTGTTTATGGAACACCAAGGCACACCATGTCCAATTCAATAACTAACAGACATTTCAGGCTAACGCAGAAAACTAATACTGGCCTGTGTTTCTTCATTAAAGAAGGGAAACAGGTTTTAACAAGAACAAGGGAAACAGTAAGAACAGGATGGACCTTTTATGAGAGTCAACTAACAGAAACCACTCGTGTAACAAAATCTGGTAACCAAGGAAAGCCCACCCACCACTTTAAAAAATTTTAACTTTGATTTCAATTTCGTACCAGCTGAAGCAATCTAACCAACTCCCCAATGAATACTTCTACTTTACAATAAGCAAAAACACCCCTCTAAAAGCAATTATCAAATTCTTGCAGATATGTATAAATAGAAATATTGCATGTGGATAGATTGTGTAGATTCAAAATGAAACACTCACCTACTGATGGAAAAGTAGGGATGAATCACGAGATATCAAAGAATGTTACAGTTATTGTTCTTGAAGTATATATCCTTTGAAGCACACAAGTCTCTTTCAACTTTAAGCCTTAACAAACGAATAAGATATTATGAATATGTAGACGTAGTCCCATAGGTACGGTATTGTGAACAACTAACCGATGGGGCTATCTTTTTGTTTACGTGGGTAGAAATCATAATTGCCAAGGGTCTTGTGGAGAATGTAGTAGCAGTCATTAGGAAAAGGGATAGGATTATGTTAGTTAAACTAGTTATTGGAGAGAATATAGTGAACGTTATTAGTGCATACGCCCCTCAAGTAGGATTAGATGATCAGACTAAGAGAGATTTTTTGAAGCAAATGGATGAGATCTTACAAGAGATACCCGTATGAGAGAACCTGATTATAGGTGGAGATTTTAATGGCCATGTAAGCCTAGACAAACTAGGCTATGAAAGGGTGCAATGTGGATACGGTTTTGGTGACAGAAATGAGGCTGGAGAGAGTATCTTAGATTTTGCATTGGCTTCTGACCTGGTGGTGGCCAATCTACATATAATAAGCGGGAGGAGCATTTGATAACCTTTAAAAGTGGGTCAATTAAAAGCCAAATAGATTACTTCTTAGTGAGAAAAGTGTACTGTCTAAGATGCAATGATCGTAAGGTGATTCTTAGAGAGAGTCTGTCCTCTCAACATAGGATTTTGGTACTAAATTTATAGCGATCCCGGGTTTACCCCTTGTAGTACAGTGATCCGGACATGTGTCCGTGGATGTTAGTAGTTGAGTATTAT
Source organism: Camellia granthamiana (assembly GCA_036172215.1). Taxonomy (NCBI): domain Eukaryota; kingdom Viridiplantae; phylum Streptophyta; class Magnoliopsida; order Ericales; family Theaceae; genus Camellia; species Camellia granthamiana. The sequence continues at coordinate 31,291,681 of CM069904.1, read as the reverse complement.
CTTATTTACATCCTTTCCTACTTTGTATTTGAGTTATAGGATGTATTGGGCAGGTTTGTTACAGGTTGGTTGTGTTTGGGAGCCAAGTGTTGCTGCCCAGAATTTTTGGTCTTCGCTCGAGCGAGCTGTTCTTCGCTCGAGCGAGCTTCCGTTTCTGGTTAGTTGCTCGAGCGAGGGTTTGGTCGCTCGAGCGAGAGTTGGTTTTTGTGTCTGGTGGCTCGAGCCAGAGTGGCTTCGCTCGAGCGAGCGATTGCGTCTGGCTCAGACCTGAAGGTTGCATTTCTTGGCTCGAGCGAGCTTTTCTTCGCTCGAGCGATCTGGTTCGTTCTTCGCTCGAGCGAGCGTCGTGTTACAAATCGGAGGATTTGAACTGTTGGCTCGAGCGAGCGTGTCTTCGCTCGAGCGAGTGCAGTTTCTTGTGTCTGGTCGCTCGAGCGACCAAGTCTTCGCTCGAGCGAGCCTGTTTATATCAGCTAGCAGCAGCCGAACCAAACTTCACTTTTTCAAAACTTTTCATCCTTCAAACCCTAAAATTCGAGACCCTCTCTCTCTAAGATTTGATCTACCTAGGGTGATTTCCTACCCTAAGTCCTTTGTTAAAAAGATAGAGGGTGACTTGGGCTTCGATTTAATCTGAAAATATTTGGTTTTGGAGCAAGTTGGGTGTTGGGTCTTCATCTCCATTTGAGCTCAAACTTTGAGGTAGGGATATCCTACTCCTCTTTATGGATTTTGTCTTTTAATTTTAGCATTTTGATGTGTTGGAAGTTGTTGTGTAATTTTGAGAAAACTTTGGGCCTTTGTGTAATTTTACAAAAGTTGGGGTTTTATTTATAATGAACCTAGAGGCATGTTTGGTGTAGAAACATGGGATTAATGTTGAAATAGTGATAAAAAATGGAACCTAAGGGTTGTAATGTTAATTATGGAAAATGCCCTAATTACATTGATTAATTAATTTGGATAATTAATTGTAGGAAATGAGGAATTGAAATGTTGATTTTATATCCATTTGTTGCATTTATTTTCTGTATAGAAATAACTGCTTTGGGCTATCGGTGGAGGATAGTCTTGATCGTTGTAGACAATGCATGATGATTAGGCAAACTAAAACTGATCATTGAAATGTGTCATTGAGTGTGACGGTTGAAGGAATACATTAAATTTATGTATTGATTGATGTGTATAATAATTATTTATATGCACTGTGTGTTGTGTTGGAGGAGATAGGGGATGTACTCCACGGTTTAGGGGATGATAGGGGATGGACCTCTAAACCGGATGTTGTTTGGGAGAAGATAGGGGATGGACTCCAAAGATATAGCTCATATGCTTATCTAATGATGTGTTGACACAGCTCATATGCTTGTCTTTGGAAGTGTGATATTGCTCTTATGCATGTCTTTGGAAGTATTGATATAGCTAGTATGCCTGTCTTTTGTGAAATGGGAAATTGTTGGACATGAGTTACTGTCCCACATGAGTTGTTGGCCAGGTTCTGAGCCATGGTTATAAATTGAGAATTTGTAGGGAAATGGAGAATGAAAGTGTAAAGTGTTGGCCACCTATCAACTGCTAATCTTTTAGTCATTATTCATAACTGGTTTAGTGTATTTCTACTGGGCTGTGGCTCACCCTATATGGGAACATCATTTTCAGGTACAGGTAGCATGCCACCTCCAAGGACATAGCTTGGGAGGCTAGGGGCGGGCAGACTTTTTGTTGTCTTTCTTTTTTGATGTATTACATGTAAATTCAAGCCAAGGGCTTAATGTGTAAATGAGTTAGTACTCTACTTTTTGTAACCAAGTGTTAATTTGGAAAGCTGTAAGCCCTTAGGGCATTTGCTTTTGTTGTTAACATGTAATACTTTTGTAATGAAACTCTGTTAATGGAAGAATGTGGATCTTTTATATATTAATGCATGTCTATATTGTTGGGTTTTATGTTGTTATTTTGAGGGCGTTACAAAATTTATATTTTAGAGGGCAATAGCAAGCTAAGAAGGATGATGGGCGTCGTAGGACGAGGTGCTGGAACCTAAAAGGGGATAAACTAGAAATATTTAAAAATAGAATGGATAAAAAAAGTACTTGGGACTTAGAAGATGATACTAATACTATGTGGAACTCGATGGCCAATTGTATAAGGAGAATCTCAAGGGAAGTGCTTGGAGAGTCGAAACGAATGGGACCCAGCTCTAGGAAAACTTGGTGATGGAGGGAAGAAGTTCAAGCGGTAGTTAAGGGAAAAAAAAAAGTACTTTAAAAAGTGACAGAATAATAGAACTGAGGAAAACCTTAAGAGTTATAGATTAACTAATAAGGAGGTCAAGAAAGTAGTGAAAGATGCTAAGTTGAAAACTTATGATGACCCATACACTAGACTAGATAGTAAGAAGGGAGAGAAGAAAGTATACAAACTTGCTAAGATACGGGAAAGGAAAACAAGATATTTTAATCAAGTTAAGTGCATCAAGAGGGAGGATTCTAAGGTATTGGTGAAGGATGAAGAGCTTAAGGAAAGATGGAAGAACTATTTTGAGAAACTATTAAATGAGAAACATGAAGATACGATAATAGGAGAAGAAATAGCCAGTAATACAACAAACCAAGATTATAAGTTCTATCGCAGGATTAGGAACTTTGAAGTGGATATTGCACTTAAGAAGATGAAATCAAATAAGGTTTTAGGACCCGATGATATTCCTATTGAAGCTTGGAAGTGTTTGGGTAAAAAGGGGGTTGTTTGGTTGACTAGGTTGTTTAGCAAAATTTTGTTGACTAGGAACATGCCAGATGCGTGGAGGAAAAGTATTTTAGTGTCAATCTATAAGAATGAAGGAGATGCTCAGAATTGCAACAACTATAGAAGAATCAAGCTAATGTGTCATATAATGAAAGTGTAGGAGAGGGTGATGGAATGCCAATTGCGAGATATAACAGAAGTGTTAGAGAATCAATTTGGGTTTATGCCTAGCAAGTCAACAATGGAAGCGATCTATCTTTTGAGGAGAGTAATAGAAAAATATAAAGAAAAGAAAAGAGACATTCATATAGTGTTTATCGACATTGAGAAAGCATATGATAGAGTGCTCCGGGATAGAACATGATGGGTGTTAAAGAGAAAAGGGTGACAAAAGGTTTCATTGATGTGATTAGGGACATGTATGAAGGGGTGGTGACCACTATTAGATCGCCTGCTGGAGAGACAAATGAATTTCCTATCACTGTAGGGTTACACCAAGGATCTACCTTAAGTCCTTATCTTTTTGCTTTAGTTATGGATGAGTTAACGAGAAATATTCAGGATGACATGCCATGGTGTATGCTTTTTACAGACGATATCGTGCTATTGGATGAGACTAGAGAAGGAATTAACACAAAGTTGGAGATTTGAAGAAAAGTTCTTGAATTTAAAGGATTCCGGATAAGCAAAACTAAGACAGAGTACATGGAATGTAAATTTAGGAACAGTAACAATGAAAGCAAAGGAGAAGTGAAGATTGAGAACCAAGAACTGCCTAAGAGTAAACAGCAGGGGAGATTGATGCGGATGTGGCTTATAGGATTAAGGCGGGATGGTGTAAGTGGAGAAGTGCACTGTGCGATAAACGAATACCCACTAGACTAAAAGGTAAGTTCTATAGAACGGCTATTCGACCAGTGATGTTGTATGGGACGGAGTGTCGAGCAACCAAGAAACAACATGTAAATAAAATGAATGTGGCTAAGATGAGGATGCTAAAGTAGATGTGTGACAAGACTAAACAAGACAGAATTAGGAATGAGTGTATTCAAGAATGGGTAGGAGTAGCACCGATAGAAGATAAGTTGAGAGAGAATCGATTGAGATGGTTTGGTCATATTCAACGAAGACCAACAGAGGCAATAGTGAAGAGATGCGATACTGTAACGGTAGATGAAAGTGTCAAGGGATGGGGTAGGCCTAGATTAACGTTAGTTAGCGTTGTAAATAAAGATATGGATCTACTTAATTTGACTAATGAAATGGCCTTTGATAGGGCCGCGTGTAGAAGAAGGATTCATATAACCGACCCTATTTGATGGGACTTAACGCGTGGTTTGGTCTGGTTTGATCTGGTTTGGTCCGGTTTGATCTGGTTTGGTCCAGGTGAAGAAAGTAATAATACTATTGAGTTACCGAACATGGTTTCAATTGTAGGATGGTAATATTACATTGTTGGTGTAACTATAAATTTTGTATTTTACAATTGAATTTTATTTGATATGCATATTCGTATTCAACACTTAATATTCCTATAATTTAATTTTGTGATATTTAAGCGATAGAAGTTCTTTAAATCCTCAAAGGTGCGCATTCTTCTTATTGTGACACCCCATGCTAGTCAAATATATGTTTTATTCGCCATATATTGACTCAAGACATGCATCAATGTCTCATTTTTAAAAATTTCATTCAAAATCCCATTATTAAATATTGATAAATTCACAATACTAATCTATGATTTCAATATATTGATCAACATGATCCATAATTTTTTGGCTCATAATATATCCTTTTCGTTCAATTAAGTTCTCACAATACATGTTTTTTTGTTAACCACATGAATCCCTAAAATATTTAAGAAAATTCCACACGAGTCCATAAAATATTTAAGAAAATTCCTAGCATTCAGTTATCAGTAAATATAAGGTAGTCAAACCCAAGTAATTGCGACAAAGATTCTTTTCCATAAATATCCATAAAGAAATCTACTCTTAATCTCTATTATCAAAATCTTATGATTTGCAATTTATGCATAATCAATATGAATCTATGGTTGAATCTGAATCTACTTTGCGGGTGAATCTATAGTTAATCGCACAATTCACAATTGATACAAGATTCAATTCACTTGTTACGATTTATGCAATTCTTGAAGCTATCGTGTCCAACATATTTCGACCATTTTTACCTTTTTTTAAATAGCAAAAATGACATAATACAGCTTCTAAGAATTTTTAGTACGAAACTATCAATACCTATGCATGATTTCTTGTTGCTTCAGTGATCACGAGGTTTTTAATAGGATCCAATCAAATCCAGTCAGACCCAACATGTTTCAACATTTTCTCCATATATTTTTCTTAAAAATAAATCATAATATATCTTCTAAGGATGTTTAAGGTTAAAATAATTTGAACCCAAAAATTATCTATTGTTATTTTAGTAAAATAAATATATATATATACATTTTTTATAAATATTATATGGATTAGGTCAATTAAATCAAATGGTTCAACAACTGTATATGGTTTAAAGTGTTTTAGGTTTTAAATAAAGGATTTCAATTAATTCTTTCTTATTATTATTCTCTATACAAGGTTCCTAGGTTCATTTTGCAAAAGCCAAGAGAATATGCTTGGTGGGATTTGGACGCACATCTCTTGCTATGAAGGTAATGTCTTCCCAATTAGACGGTATAATCGTGTACCTACATGTGCCCAAAATCGAAATTTTCATTATTGTCATATATGCATTGATTCACGATTTGCAAAATCAGAATTCAATTCAAGATACAATTCTCGATTTGACAACTATGCTCTTAATATACTTTGACTATGCAACTGAAAGAATACAAATAAGAAGAGGCAGTATCTTTTGCATAACAAACATACTAAAGATAACATATGAACCCATTGTTAACTTAGAATTTCCCCACCCATTAATTGCAGATATTAAACGTCAGTACCTTAATTTCGTATCCTCGTAGGCGTTTCATAGTCAAATTTTGAGCCGAAATCTGCAAAAGGAAATCTCATTCAAGTAACTCCTGACTTATGAGGTAAAAAAAAAAAACTCTAAAACTGTTTTTTCAACTCTTCACAAGTATCGAAAACTGAGAGAAGAAAGTTTAATTTTAATTGATGATGGATCAACTGTGCCTCCATCATAAGGTTTAACACTATTGGCACTCACCAATTTACAGATGCCCAAACGATCAAAAATCTATATCAGTCAGACAAATTAAGCAAAAAGTTAGAAGGGAGTGATTGGGAGCATATATATCTGTATGCACACCACGCCCTTTCTCTGGTCTTAGCTTCCGACAGCTCAGATGCTGAAAGAATATTTGTTTTGCAGGTTATGAAAAAATTCATTACATTTTAAAGACAATTTTATAAATTAAATTTGCTGGAATATTTATTTACTAATCCATATTTCAACTTTGAGTCCGACCCTCAAAACCAATATGAAAGCAACAACTCCACAAAGTTCTGTTGAATTGACATATAATAGTGTATTTCTTCAAATCTTAGGCAGTGAAATGAGCAAATGAAAGAACAAACAATTTTCTCTCCTCACTGGTACAATGTACCAAAATCTCAGGTTTCATTCTACATTCTAAAAGTGATTGTTCCATGTTTCAAATTAAAAACAAAAGCTAGAAAAATGCACATCTGTTTTGGTTGTATAAATCCAGGAAACCCGTCAACTTTCAAATTGCATTTCAAACTATATAATATTGACACCAATTTTGTTAATTTAACCCAATTTTCCTAGTAGCATATTTTTTGCACCATATCCCATTTCATGATTTGTAAAAGATGCATCAAAAGTACCACCACTTAAACCTTGTCAACAAATTGATGTTGTAGTAAAACATGCATTGAAGCGAAGGGCTCTCTCTCTCTCTCTCTCTCTCTCTCCACATAGGATCTTCCTCGATCAGAGCACTTCAGGATTTCAATCTTCATTTTCCTTGGTTTCAAAGGGCTTTGTTCTTTGTTTATCGTCGATTCTTTGGTTTGTTTTCCACTTTTTCTTGTTCTATGACTATCTTGTTTTAGGGTTTCGCCATGCAGAGATGTGTGACTTTGTTAGAGTTTATCTTGCTAGGGTTTCAACCCTAGATCTCCTATGTTTCCCTTTGTCTATTTGTCTTCGTGTTTTGCCCATCGATCTCTTTTGGCCATTCCTTCTTCTTAGGGTTTAGTCCTCCCTTTGGTTTTGGTTTGGGTTCAAGTCTTCTTCTCAAATCCCTTCGTTGTCAGTCCCTTGGGCTTTGTTCTTCTTTGTTTTTGCTTTTGTTTTTTATTTTTTATTTTTTTTGAGTCACCACGACTGTGGTTTCTTGTTTCATTCCTTTGAGTCAAGTAGGGTTTGATGGCCTTCTTCGAGCATAAAGATGCTCAATGGTTACACAAGAAGCAAAGATGGTTGTAGAAGGAGCAACAATGGCTTTGTAAGGAGGTATGGAGGCAAGCAAAGTGGGAGGTCCTCTACTGCGGGATTTCCTATCTCAAGCGTTGATTGAAGGAGTGAGAGTTGGAGATTTTGACAAACTATAGCAATCTGGTGGGTTAGGAGTGGTGCCAATGGTGGTGGAAGCAACGGTGGCAGAGAGTGGGAAGGAAGCTACGTTACATGGACTCGGGTACAAGTGTCAGGTGCGGGTATGTATTTAGAAGTCGGACTCAACAAACCTCTAAATGAGGGATACGCGGATATGTCTAAAAAGCTGTGTTACATGGACTTGCCACTTTGGGGCGAAGTACCCGTGTCGACATGACACGACACGGGTGCGGGTGTGGGATCTGTGTCGGATTCGTCTGTTCTCATTTGGACACGGCTCTTCACAGACAGCAAAAGAAATGAAAGAGAAGAGAGCAAGAACCTGGTCGAAGCTCGAAGACCTCCAGTCGAAGCTCTATCCGGTCGATCCAGTCGAAGATCGAAGCTCCATCAGCCGATTGAAGCTCCATCCGGTCTCTCTCTCTCGCCTTCTCTCTCTCCCTCGTGATCGCCATCGCCATCGCTTCCCCTTTTCTCCCTCTCCCTCTCTCTGTCGTTTTATCTTCTTCCTTCTTCCTGACTCTGTCTATCTATTCGTATCTATCTATTATTATAATAACTATAATAATAATAATAGTTAATAAACTATTAATAGTTAATAACTATAATGATAAATATTATTATATATCATATAATATATTTATTAGATAATATATTTATTATAATAATAATAATAGTTAATAACTATAATAATAACTATTATTATATATTAAATAATAATTATTATATAACATATAATATATTTATAAGATAATAAATACTTGTATATATTAATAAAAAAAATAAACACATGTATGTAAAATAAGGGCTTTGCTAAAAACCCCCAGTGGGGGTCGACCCCCAGTGACGTGGCGCACTGGGGTTGGCCGAAAATCCAAAAAAAAAAAAAAATTTGTTTTTTTTTTGTCCAATAGGAGCCGACCCCCAGCACCCCCAGCTGGGGGTCTAAGTCATTTTCCGTAAAATAAAATAAAAAAATTAATTAAAACACATTGTTTAAAAAATATAATAAATAAATTAAATAATTAATGTATATTCAAATAAAAATATATATATAATATAACTCATCTCCATAGATTTTTATTTGTTATTTATATAATATAACTCATCTTCATATAATAAATATGTATTTTTAAAAAAAAATTTATTTAATGTATCCCCGTACTCGTATCCAAATTTGGATACATATCTACGTACCCTTAATTTTTAATTTTGAAGTGTCCGACCCCTAGATACGCACCCGCACCCGACACCCGTACCCGAGTCCGTGTAACCTAGCTAAAAAGTACCCAAAAATTAGACATGACTCATGAGTACGTGGATACGGCTAAATATAGATGTGTCAAAAAAATATTATGTATTTTTTAATAGGCATCTCACTAAAATATAAAATACAAAAATTATTTTAGGCATAAAATAATTTATATTATATATCATTTTATTATATATATATATATTTTTTAAATAGATGATTTATTTTATATATATATAAAATAAATAAAATAATAATTTATGTATATAATTATTTTATAATATAAATAATTTATATTATATATGATTTATTTTATATTATATATGATTTTTTGTTATCGGTTAGAGAGAGAGAGAGAGAGAGAGAGAGAGAGAGAGATCGACGAGAGAAATCGAGAGAAGAAAAGAAGAGGGAGATCTAGAGACGAGAGCAGACAATCGAGATCGAGAGAGGAGCATGGAGCGAAGAACATGAGATCGAAGTTGAGCTAAGAAGATGAGTTCGAAGTCGACAAATCGAGATCGAGCATCGAGCAAAGAAGATGAGATCGAAGTCGGCAACCAGGTTCTCTCCTTGCTCTCTCCTCTTTCGTTTCTTCTGTCGTATCCATCTATAAAGAGTTGTATCCCGGCCGTATCCTGCACCCATGTCGTGTCGTGTCGTGTCATGTTGACAAGGATTCCTTTAAAAGTGTTGCATGTCATGATTGATGTATATTATAGACTTGAAAGTACTACACGGGTTCAGAATTCTTTTCAAAATATTTATTAGAGTTTATTTGGCTGCTTTTTCATGGAAGCAGTAATAGAAGGTTTACTTCCTATTGAATGGAGGTAATGGTTCTTTGTATAATGGTTACCTATTGAATTTTTGATTGATTGTTTATTTTATTTTTTTCAATTTGTTTTTGTTGTTTGTGATTCGTAGTAGTGTTTGTTTAGTAGTTTGTAAATATGAAAGTAAAATTTCATCTCTGCTTCTTGTGGTTGCTTATTGTAAGATGCACTCTGTTTTTTTTTTTACAGTAAAATTTTACTCTGGTAATGTGTTCTTTTGTGATTTGTTTGTGAACTTGTAGTGAAGATATGTTTTCCTAATTGATTGACAATAAAATTTTACTGTGAATCAAAGTAAAATTTTACTATTAACCAAAATATAATTTTATTGTGAAACAAAGTAAAATTTTACTATTTACGTCAATTTCGACGCTTTCTTTTTTTAAAGAATTTCATAGTCAACCTGGATCTTATTTGATAGATCTTGATGAGGGGATTCTAAAAAAACTAATTTTTTTAAAAACCGACATGTAGATTAAAAGTTATATCATTTTAAAGTTTAAAATATTAAATTAGTCACCAAGTATATTTTGGTAATAGTGCTGTGTGTTGGACTTTTCAAGGAAAACTTTTTGTACTTGTCCTTAATGCATTAAAGTTTTATTATGAGGGACTTTGACCAAATTCCCCTAATAATAATAATAATAATTACTCTTGAACTAATAACACAGCCCTAATAATAATAATAATAATTACTCTTGAACTAATAATACAGCATTCTTCAAATTGCTCAGAAAAAACTACTGTTATCTCTTTTTGCTTTCAAAAGAATTCAGGCAACACATTTCCTATTAAGAAACTCACCAAATTAAACAACATAGAAAAAGAAAAAACTAACCTTCTTGCGCTCTTGACGAATATTTTTCCTTTTACTTTGCTTCATGTCCATCAAGAACTCATCAAAACTGAGGCATGAGAAGAATAATAATAAATAAAAACGAAAATTGTATATCCTTAAATGAGAACTATACTTTGAACAAGTTCCCCCCACTCTAGTGCATGCTAACATACAGATGCAAAGACCAAAGCAAAAGAGCATAATAATTAAGGACAACAGGTTAAAAATATAAGGAATGTGTTGCCAACGTAGACCATGATCATCATATAAATCCAAACTCAGTAATGTGGCATTGCCAAAAAGAATGCAAACAGTGCTCTGCTGCTCACATGGCACAGGTATTTTTCAATAAATATGTCTACAAGAAGGGAAAAGGGAAGGGATGGAGGAAGGATTTCGCAGTGATCATTAAGCAGTTAAATGCAGACCAGCAAGAACAACAAAATAGAATTTAGTAATTTACTAGATGGAACCACTATTATTCACTGCTTACATTCTCACCTGAAAGTCTGGTAACCCACCCCAATCTGCCCATATTTAAATGGGGATGGCCTGACCACACCTCGGGTACTGAACAGACTATTGTACATAGTGTTAGGGGAGTGGACAAAATTAGGTCCCCCCATCCTATACAGTGCCTCCAAAATTTAGCATTGGAATTTTACTATGACAATACATTCATACATTAAAATACTAGCCTGGTGTAGTACTTTGGTGGCATTTATATGAACATAAAATAACCAAAGCACTGTTGATGTGGAACAAGGAACAACACACCAGAAATTGACACACAATTAGATACGTCGAATGACATAATATTCTTTCTTGTGCTTGTCAACAAACATGTTCGAGTCCCAAATCAAAATATAATTAAAAAGGTGAACAGTTGGGTGTCTAGTAGTCTCTACAAAGAGAAGCCTTGGTTCCAACGGGAACTATATGGAATTGCTTCATTACCACATGGAAGCTTATTGGTGTGTAAATTGCATTGTAAGGCTCTACTCCCTCAATGGCCAAATTACATTTTGTAAAATCATTCCTAACCAGTTTGAATTTTTAATAAGCAAGTTAACCCTCTTAAACCCGTTGACCCCAGTAAAATATTTGACCCACCCCACCTCTGCATGGCATTGTGACAAGTGTGGGGAGGAACTTCTTCCTGGTAAGGGCAACTAGGGTGGGCCACTACATATCAAGCCCACTCAGTTGCGATCCTTAAACACGAGGAACACAGAAAGCATCCACATTTGAGAAGCATGTCAAGAAAACTCAAATGATTAAATTAGAGTTACGCCTGCATATCACGCACTCCTTATAATTGCGATTTTTCCAGTGGTACTGCATTCCAATCCTCTGCAGAAAATCTTTTTCCTTCATTCTGTGCCATTCACTTTCTGATGGAAAAGTAACATGCAATGATGAAACCTGAAACTGTGAACATAAAAAATTATAGGTCAGCATACAACTTAACAAATCATCAGTCCTTGAATCTACCAGCCTATAAAATATAAAGCCTTCATCAGATCACAAAACAGCAGTGATTTAAAAGAAACAAGTCGGAACATTACTCTAATCAACAATTGCAGAACTGTCTGCTCAAAACAGGAAAAACCTCCAAAAATAGACAAAAGGGGTGACATAGTGCAGGAGTGTCCCGCTAAAGGGGATCTGAAAAACCCCCATACATCCACAGAGAAAATATGGCTAGTTTTGGTTTTTATTATATTACTGTTTATTTTTGAACAGGTGGAGAGCCAAGAAAGGCAAATCACCACAATAAGACAAAGCAAGATGAGATAAGATAAAATTACCACAATAAGACAAAGCAAGATGAGATAAGATAAAATTCCCTCCCATGCACTATAGATAGTTCCAACAAGATTTAACAAGAAGATTTAACCTAGGAAAGCTCCTCCCAAGTCCCAAACCCTGCTTTTATCTACATCTTCAACAGGGCCAAAAGTTCCAATAACATGCTCATTGAAACCCATCCCCCACATTCTTGAACGAGAAAGAAATTGAAAATGAACCCACCTTCTCATCACTTTTCATCAAAGTTCTGGAATCCCACATCACAAGATGGCCACCAGTCTAAAAAGCACGGACACGGACACGCGACACGACACGGACACGCAGACACGTAAATTTTCAAAAAATGCGGAACACGACACGTTGAGAACACGCTCAAAACATATATTTTTATATTTTTATATTTTTATTATATGTATATTTTAAATATTTTATATGTATTTTATGTCAAATATTTAATTTTATCAAATTTATCAATGTTAGGTATGCTATTTTAATAAAAAAACTATAAAAAAAAAAAAAAAAAAAAAATTGAAAAAAATAATACTTAGCATGTCCCCAGCGTATCCTCAACGTGTCCCTAGAGTGTCCCCAGAGTGTTCTCAGCGTGTCCCTAGCCTCTCCTCAGCGTGTCCTCAGCGTGTCCCAACGTGTGCACAACGTGTCCAAAGTGTCCCAACGTGTCCAACTCTTTCCAGCGTGTCCAACACGTGTCCGGCACATATTCATATCCAACACGTGTCCAACACCTATACACGACCTCTAGAGAGGTGTCCCTGCTTCATAGCCACCAGTTGTACCATCTTCCTCGCACTCCCCCAATCCATGCACCTCCCCTGACATATCCTTATTCTTGTTTCCTACAAACAGACAAAATCCCCTTTCAATTTTCTAAATGCAACTTTCACCGATTTCCACTTGTTTGGGTCATTTAGACTGGTTACATTCCAGGAGATCACTCTAAGCTTCATGGAGAAACAACATGATCACCACATCCTGTACCCTTGCCACCAAAAAAATTCCTTGCACCCTTCTCCTTTTTGGAAACATAATTATAATTTATGGAACACTCCAGGTTTCTAAGCTCCCTTTCTTTTCCGAAACTCGACCTAGCCCGTATCCTCTTCCCCTACACCCTATTTTGGGACCTTCATCTCCACTCTATGTCCCCAAATTGCTCATAGCCCTCATAGGACATCCCTAAATGCCTACCAAAACCATTGATTTTCTCAAGCACCCAATCTAGGTTTCGTCATTAATATTCATTAGAATCTGATTTTAGTGAATTAGAGTAATCACTCAACTTCTATTCAGATGACGTTGTGACTTAGAGCAATGACAAGTGCTATCTACTTCCAATGCATGGTGAGGTTTCAAGTCATTGGAATCTGTTAAAATGTTAACCAACAGTCTAAAAGCTTAAGCTATTAGAGAGAGTGGGCCAAACACGTGCAAGTATTTTTTATTATTAGGTAGGCGGTGAGGTTCAAACACAGATTCTATTGCCTGCTTTGATACCATGTTAACTTGTTGACCGCCAACTCATCTAAAAGCTTAAGCTATTAGAGAGAGGGGCAGCTTTATTATTTATATTATATTCTCAACAGAATCAGTCTCTCCACAAATAAAGTACATAGAAGTACATGGCTCCCATTCTTAACCTTGAAGAATATGTCTTCTCAATTCAAATTCTATGGACTTATCATGTAAACAATCAAACACACAAAGTAAACATGATAACATAAAATTTACCCTTTTATTAATTAAATGAAAAGATGGTATTACAAAAATAAACCAAACATATCTCCTACATTAGCTTCTAGGGAATACCACTAACAATCCATGTTATGCATGTCCTTGCTACTTCGTATCACAAGCATTTTTTTTTTTTTTTTTTTGGTTTGTGGGCAGAGTGGAGGGGTTGTGCAAGAAATGAATGAAGTTGAACAGTTTAGTCATCAAATACCTTGTCAGTCAGATTCTTCATTGCAGTGACTAAAATGTCGAAAACCTGATCTTTGTATGGGGTGTCACGGAGTAAGACCCTTTGACCAGTTACTGGAGTAAAAGGTACACAACATTGTAACTTTGGATAGTATCTTGCACCATAACTGTAATAGGCATCTGCCCAAGAATGATCAAAAACATATTCACCATAAGAATGGCTGCACAACCAAATCAGAAGAGTTAGGCCAATGGCAAACACACAAAGCCGATAGGGGGAAAGAAAAAGACTTAGGTTCCATTCAATTGTCAAGAATTTTGTACGGGAAAATTATTGCCCAGAAAAGCATATCAAAGTAAAGTAAAAGAAAAGGAAACTTTATTTCCTGAATTTGTTCATTAATATTGAAAATTTTGTAGGAAAATCAAAATATTAATGTTAGTAGATAGAAAAAGGAAAGCTTGGGAAAAGTTTTCATTAGGAAATGTATTATTAAGATTCCCACCATGCAAAATTCTATGTTTTTTTCATTGAAGGACAAGGTTTAAAGGAAAACTTATCCAAGAGGGATGGGAAAGTTAAAAGGATGTTGGTCCCACAACTTTCCCGCTAACTGAACAGTTAAAAAATATAAGAAAGTTGACTTTCTTGTACTTTCCTTCCTTCACAATTGAACAGAGTTACAGAACCGTACAGAAATGTTGTAAGCAGACAGAGCAAAAAAAGGTTCTAAACCTTTTAAGATAAAGTGGAGCAACACCTAATATGTTCTTATGTTCATCCTGAGCAATGATGTGCTGTGGTATCCATCCTGTTTCCTGAAATAATAATGACCAGATTTTCAAGTTCAGTAATATTAACAAATTCGTTCAACATAATTATAGTATATAAAATACCTGAGAAACACTAAATATTTACTTTGCAGAAAGCCAGCATGATTTCTAAAATTAGGAATGAAGATGATAATCTAATCATGATTTTACTTCCAAAAAAAAGACAGAAAAGCCTTCCAGCCACCCACAAAACTCAATGGTGAATATCAGAAACAACCACATACAAAAATCAAATAAAATAAAATTTTCTAGTGAAATGCAGAGCTTAACAAGGGATCACCAATTTGTAGGTAATTAATGGAATTAAGAGATCCATGATTATAGGTTTATAACCAAGTGGCATACTGCATACATTAAATGAAGAGTATATGAAAATGGAGGCAAAGAGAGGCTGCAAGGCTCTATCAAATTTGTTTGTCTGCAAAAACCTACATAATCATACTATCTTTCCGTCACTTGAACCATTCATATAGAAACAGAATAAATGCAGTTTGAAATTCATCTACAAGTTTCAGTTCCAAGAAATACTAGCAAAAAAGCAACAACAAAAAAATACAAGTATATGCTGCATGGATATCAAAAACATTTATCTTTACAATGAAAAGTCTAGCTTAACCATGCCTAGAACAAGGATCTAATAATCTAAAATGTAGAAAGAATATAAATTTAGTTAAGCGATCCACACTACACTAACAATTAAAGCCATTTTGGCAAAGCTAAGGAATACCTCAGCGATGAAACAAAAATCTCCAGTCACTAATTCCCTCCGAATTCCATCCAAACCAGACACAGCTACCCCACAACATTGAATATAGATAGGGTAAATAGAGTGGTTGTGTTGAATCTCCAACTCTCTTACCAACCAAGAGAACAGGGAAAAAACAAATTTCCAGCAACATATAGTGACTGATGTTTTTGATTTGTATAAATTTATGTTCTGGGTGTGTAAGTAATAAGACAGACATCTCTTGCATCAATTCTGAATGATACATGACAATATGATTTTTGCCTTTCCACCTAGCTCATTTTCACTTTTCTTGTTATAGATAGTTGATTTATTTCATTTTCAATTATGAGTTCCAGTCATGTCTCTCATGAAATCTAACAACAAATACAGCTCAACCCAACTCAACAAGACTTTGTCCCAATTACTTCGGGTAAGCTATATGGATCTATTTCCTCTAGTTGGCTCTATTAAAAGCTATATATCCTTAGTTAAGTCAAAATTCTAATAACATATATTTACAAAATTTAGCATTTATGTTACAACCCTTACATGGAAAAACAAAAGGCAAAATACATGTTTTCATGACTAACTCAACATTAGACAGTCAGAGTCAGCTCCAATCTCAAGTCTGATTATGAATGTTCCCCTGATCTCAGTACCCATTTTCAATAAAAGAACATTTCTCTATAAGAGATTCCTTTGTACCTCTTTTTTTTTTTTTTCCTTTCTAATAAAATTCTTTCTTTGTTGCTGATCTAAAAATAAAAGAACGCTTCTCTCTGACTTACACCATTCATCCCTCTATAAGAGATTATGATGATATTTAAATAAGAAATCTATTTTAAGATCTCTCTCTCTCTCTGTGCTGGAAAGACTTTTAGAGACTAGACAGTTCTCACTTCAATATCAGGAAAAACAAAATATTCAAGTCCGGAATTCAGTGACAAAATCTAAATTCACATAAGAAAACAGAACCTTTCAGTAACTATGTTCAATTAAGAAAGAAGTCTATCAAGGCCACTTATACACATGAAACTAAAATTGTTTTATCAGCTTTTTCAAGCACAAATGTCTACTTTACAATGTAGGATAGACATACAACATGAGATGTAAGTCATCATAAATATAACTTAGTCCCCAAAACCAAAAAAAATAAAGTACAAAAAAACTTCATTCTTGGATGAACCTATACATGCAACACATACAGTAGACTGAAAAACATAAAGACGCAAATAAGTATAGTACGAAACAAACTGAAACAATTCTATTCCATTCTACATCTCAATTAGTTGACTAAAATTAATCATAGAACTTCACAAATCAAATTGTGGCAGTAGAATTTAAGATTGGAACTGTAATGAAGCAGCAACAGCTGACCTTCGCAGTGGAACCCGACTCCTCTAAGCTAGAAAGGAAACCATGGGAAAGAAACGGATTGAATTTTTCAGGACCCGTAGAATCTAGGTTGCATGCATCCCAATCATGCGAAGGAACCTCTGAGATTGAAGATACCACTGAAACTGATACCTTTTGAGGCTTGCCTGAGCTTGCAGAAATTCCCTGAATCAAAAACAATAGCAAGCATTAGATACAACTAACAGAAACACATAAATGAGCATCGCATCTCAAGGACCAACAAAAGAAAACACCTCTGAGCCTGACCCTGTCAAAGTGAAATGTCCAAGCGAAAGATCCGTATCAGGTCGCTCCACAGCTTTCCTAGGTCCCCAAAAGAGTGCGCTAGTTGTAGTCCTTTTAGATGTGTGAACCAAATTCTGGACACTATGCCCAAATGGTGATTGTCCCTACAATTCAAAAAATCAAAAGTAATGTCCGCAATAAAGACACACAGCACAAACATGTTTGTATCTGCTTATCCTAATGTTCACAATAGACACTCACGATGAAACAGGCAGCATAAAATAGTAAATAAAATATTTTTCATCAAAGCAATTTGGTGAATGAGTTCAAACAATTTCAATGAAACGGAAAAAAAAATGTCACAGTATTCTTGTGATATGGACATTTCAAAGCAAGTTGACACATAAAGCAATACATGTCTGCTAGAGAGGTGAATCTATATCACAATGATAAGTTGAACTACCCAACTGCAGTTTGTTATGAAACTGGCTATTTAAAGGTCCATGGGTAAGAATAGAAAATATTTATTTTAACTACAGTTGGGAGAGGTATTTTGCTAAATGTAGTTCAAAATTAAAATCTGGATTTCATCTTTGCCGAGGGATGAAATAAAGAAGAAACTAGACACTCAGAAAAAAGAGAGAGGGGAGGGGGGGGGGGGGGGGGGAACAACATACTGAAACCAGGATCTTTATGATTGGTAGGAAAGACAAAAGAGAAATCAAATGAAAAGGTCTAGAAAATCCAGAGGTAAACCTTTAAGTTCTTTTTCTCTGACATAATTAAATTAAACTATAAAAAGATGGCAAGAAAACTCAATAAAAAAGAGAGAGTCACGAGTATAATTAACATTGGGGTTCTACAATTTCTTCGGATACTCAGTGCCGAATAAATGAAATATGTCAGGATACTTAGTTCCAAACAACAGAAAATTGGTTCCATCTTTTTCATTCGGATACTCGGTGTCGAACAAATTAAATATATCCGAATATTCAATTTTGAACAAAAAAAAAATTAGTTTTAGCTATTCCACCCAGATACTCAGCGTCGAACAAATTAAATACATCCAGATACTTAATTCTGAAATTATAAAATTGCTTCGGATACTTGGTGCCAAACAAATAAAACATGTGCAGATACTCAGGTCCGAACAACAAAAAATTGGAACATATGTAATACCAAATATAATACCGGATAGTTCTTTTTGTTCAAAAATTGGAACATGAAGAAACTAAAACATTAAGGGCTTGTTTGGTTTGTGTTTGTAGAGTAGTTTTTAGGATAAAAAATACGAAAACTTGTTTGGTTTGCCTTTTTTCAGAAATGGTTTTAGACCAAACAAAATTTTGAGATTTTTTTTGGAAAAATTTGTTTGGTTTGATTACTCTTGAAAATTTGTTTGTAGAGAATTTTTCCCAAAAAATTTTCTGAAAAACAAACCAAACAAGGCCTAAATGTTTGAAAACACAGAGCCAAGCGTAGACAACTGTTTGGATATTAAATACTGAACAATTACCATTATTTCAAAAACACATTGCCAAATATATGAATTTTGTTTAGAAACAAGTTTTCGAATAAATGTAATTTGTTCAGTACTGAATTTCTGAACAAATTCCGTAAACCCAACAACCGAAAACAATAAACATGAATAGAAAACTTAACTTCCCTATAAAAAAAAATTGCTTAGAAACGTCTTTTGCATTGTCCATTGTTAACTTCAATATGAAATAGAATGCAAGAATAATGGATTCAAGCAAAATAGGGTTGAGTATGAAGATGTAAAGTGAAGAGAGTAAGAAAATAATAAAAGAGACAAGGGAAGATTGAGTTTGATTATGAAAGGGGCGTCCAAAATACGTTGATTTGTATTTTTTCAATTTTAAGCTCTGTTACATGAACTCATCGGTTTCAGCCGAAACACCATGTCAACAGGACACGACACGGATACGGGTGTGGGACTGGAGTCGGACACAGCAACATTCTGACGGACGCAACTGACGACGAAGAAGACGAAAATGAAGACAAAGACGAAGACGAACGACAAAGATGAAGACAAAGAAGAAGAAGAAGAAGAAGAAGAAGAAGGAAGAGGAGGATTAGAGATGTACTTGTATGGCGTTGCTTCAGAACGGCAGATGATGAACTTCACTAGTGGCTAGGGTTCTAAGATGATGAACTTCACTGGTGGTGGCTAGGGTTTTGTGGACTCCGCTTTTACTTTGAATGGGCCCTATTTTAATAGTGGGCTAGAGTTTTATGAATATAGATATGTCTTTAAGCCCAAATACTTAGCCCAAAAGGCTGGGCCCTATTAAATCTTATGTGGAAATTATTTCTTTAAATTTGTGTAATTATTCTTTAAAAATCATCATATATTTTTAAATATATATATAAATAAATGTATCCCCGTACCCGTATCCAACTTTTTATTCGTGTCCCTGTATCCTAAAATCAGAGAAAATGGGGAATCTAACTCTTAGACATGTATCTATGTCGGATACTTTTGTCGAGTCCATGTAACATAGATATTAAATACTTTTTGGTCATTTTAAATGAGGATATAATAGTAATAAAAAAATTTCATTAGGTTGAGGTGCCCAACCTAATTTTTGGGGTCCAAATAGAGCCTTCCTTGACATTGACATATACTAACAATTTCCATTTATACTTTACCAGAAAAGCACTGGAATATATCCAACAATTACCTCCAACAACAGCCATGCAAAATTGTGCAACTCAAATTAAAAAATTATTTTCCAAAATAGAAAGACAACCAATCACACATTCAGCCCAAATGAATGTACTACACCCCTTGACGATGTGAAACGCAAGATGAAATTTCAATTACCATATCTCTCTATAATGGGACAATATAAGCATGAGATATGGTTAGAGATCTACATGCAAAGACATACAACTTGGACATAGCTTTCCAACTGAAACAACCATTGCTGAAACTGCCACTTCTCATTGCTCTTATTGGTACCTGAGGTTACCTTTTATTGTACTTCTAACTCTTCTTCAGTTGGTCCTCAACCAACCAGGACTCACATTCCATAGTTCTCCACGTGAAGATGGAGCTCATATGAGAAAAAGAACCGTAGGAAGAAGTCACAATAACTTCCTGTGAAATATCTTATGTTACTTCTTTTAGTACTTGAGAGTAGTTTAGTCATACTTCATGTAATTAGGGCTTTAGGGCTACTTGCTTCACCTATTTAAGTTGTACTTTGATTTGATGATTTATTCAATAAGACAATACAATATTCTATTTACCTGTGTTAACATGGTAGCAGAGCGAGGTTGGCAGCAACCCTAGCCATTGATTTTTTGGTGCTGCCTATCGTAGTTCGCACCTATTCGTAGTTCGTCCCTATCATCTATTCAAAGCTCATAGGTTGTTTCTCTCATTTGATCAGAGTTTGTAACTTGCAACTCTTGTATTGCCTTGCCACTGATTGTCACTTGCGACTCCTGCCTTGCCGCCAAACGCGACTCATTCCTCATAAATCAACTTTCTAGTTCATAGTTCATGCTTGTGACCCTCTTCCCTTCACGACATTGCCTCTCCATATGGTTGCAACCCTCTCCATTTGGTTGTGTGCAGCAGTCAACACCCTTGTTAGGTCATCTCTGTTTGGTCACTTGTTCCATTTGGTTGTTCACAAAAGTCAAACTCCCTCTTGGTTCTCCTCTGGTAAACCTTCCTGGTCTTCTCTTTTGTGTGAAGCGAAGTCCCACATTGCCTAGGTACTAAAGTAATATTAAGTATATAAGCATGAAGGAACCCTCACCTCAATAACTAACTTTTTGAGTTGAATTCTATCCAAGACCGTGATTTGCCGTCAATTAGGGAACTACCCTTTGAGGTCCCCAAGCCATGGTACATTCAATTCCAACATCGACATCATCCAATCCCACAATAGCCACCACAAACAATAAGACCCATTAAAAGTACCAATTAAGATTACACATCCATTGCCCACTTACCAAACAATAATGATTGTCAACCAATGTGGTAGATAGAATCAACACCCACATGACAACACACACACACACACACAAAGAAGAAGAAGAAGGGATGTTAACATAAAAAACTACTACCTCCAAAGGTAAACAACATTTTAGTGATTAACAATTTTTATCTAATCAAACTAGAAGGTTGAATGTAGAATAATAGTGCACGTTTTCTCATCAATACCAAAAAATTAGTTCCTGCATAGAATTCAGTTTTGCACCAAAACCCACAACCATTCATTGCCTGTCCTGCGTAGTAGTCCATGTTGATTAACTAATTCAATAATTAGACATTTGTAAGACTTTTCTATATCAAGTGTCATCTAAGAAAATGCATTTGCAGCAACCACGTTGGGGTTTTATTTTACCCTACTTTAAAGTTTCAAATCATCAGTCGCATTGACTTTGGAAAGCACTTTAAAACTGGTTCACAACTGACCTATATTGATTTTTTCACCTATCGCAATTGCATTCTCATATCTCACTGGATCCAATTTCCAAGGCTTTTTCTTTTTAAAGCATGTTAGTTAGCATGTTGGTTTGTATGTATTGTTGGGTCCATTTCCTTTTAGTATAAGATTTTGGCACGATTGGTGATCTAACATGGTATCAAAGCTCTAGTTGAAGGAGGTCTTGGGGTCAAATCTTATCACCCCCATAATCCATTATTTCTATCATTGTGCAATCTGCTGTATGCATCTTCGTACACCTTATTTTCTCAGTCCGTGAACCCTTCCACGTGCAAGACGGAATTGCACATGAGGAAGGGTCTTAGCTTGATATCCATATTGTTAGGGCCATTTCCTTTCAACCTAAATTTTGGGTCAAATGGTGTAATAACCAAACAAAAGGCTATTTTCTTTGTGAACCTTAGGGCTGTGTTTGGTTGGGGATTTGGAAAGGAATTTGAAAGGGAAAAACAAGGTAAAATGTGGATAAAATATACCAACATTTCACCTAGCTTTTCCCTTTCCTTTTCCAAACCCTCCCCAAATCCCCCAACCAAACATAGCCTGAATTTGTCCACAGTTGAACTCTATCTATAGCAATTTATTTTCTTCAGTGAAAGGCTATACACATTCATAATTAAGGTAAGTGCAAGTGAACATAAATTAATGTCATCTAAGAGAGAGACACAGAAAGCAATCATGTAGTAGTTTACAATTTCTGACTTGGAATGCAAAGAAAAGTAATGTAAACCATGTCAAATCCAAAATTGAAAAAAATTTATATTCTCAAGCATGAATCGTACATTACATATCAGCGAATCTATACACGGAAAAATCAACAAAGGATACACATTTCTAGAGAGAGAGAGAGAGAGAGAGTTACGAGATGAAAGGGTATGTGTCCGAGAAATGGAGAAGGCAAAGGGCTAGTATTGGAGATCGCCGCTACTGCCGCTACTGCCATGGCTCGACACAAACACTCTCTCTCTCTCGAAGTCGCAGAGAGAGAGACTGAGACTGAGACTGAGACTGAGACTGACGATGATCAACACAAACGCAGACGCCCTCTCTCTCGGTAGGCTGCTGGTGCGAGGGGAAGATGCTGACGTGGCAATTTCAATCCCACTTAATTTTGGGCAAGAGTTTAAGGGGTTGTTTGGGGTATCCTAAATAAGTGTATTTTTTATCTTTTTGGACTAAAAAATTGAGCTTGAAAATATGGATGTTTGAGTTAACTTTTTGAATTTTTATGGAAAAATGTGTAATAAAAAATTATAAAAATTGATTTGTAGAGAAAAATTCGAATTGGGAGTTGTGCAGCCGTAATTGTTGACTTTTGGTGAATAGTGTTAACTTTTTAAATTTTTAAGTAACTTTTTGGCTTTTTGGCTTTTTGGAGAGTACCCAAACTTGGCCTAGATAGAGTAATACTGGACGCTCAAAATTTTACCAAAATTTTCATCAGATGTTTTATATGAACGTGAGATTCAATGTGCCTGTTTGGTGTAACTTAAAAGTTGCTTATTTTAGCTTTCAGTTTAATTTAAGTTATTTTGATGTGTTTGGTTTAGCTTATAACTTATAACTTATAACTTTTTGGAAGTCAGAAATCAGCTTTTTCTTTGAGTGGGGCAGGAGATGCTTAATTTATAAGTCAGAAATCAGCTTATGTTCATAGTTATAAGCTATAAGTTGTTTAGGTATAAGGTATAAGCACTTTCTCACAGTTCTACCAAACAGGACCAATGTAGGTTTCCTATGAAGCCATTTGATAAAATTTTTAATAAAATTTTTAAAATTTATAATATTTTTGTTTTAAATAATCTATTAAATTTTTAACCAACCCTCTTATATGCGTATAGGACTTACATTATTGTGGGGTCTCACACTTATATGAGAGTTTTAGTAAAAAATTTGATAGATTATTCAAAATTTATAGCATTTTCTTTTAAATAATGGTAGGAATCATAAAAAAAATCATGAAAATGATCTTGAAAATTTTTTTATCATTGTATTACAAATACAATAATAAAACACTACATACTAATTAAAAAATAAAAAAAAATTCATAAAATATTTCATAATATTTTTTTCATAATCATTAATATTATTCCATAATTTTAGACCCAAAACAATAAAAAATTCCAATTATTTTTATATATTCAAAATTATTCCAACCGAAAATATACGCTTGTTTGGTTTGGATTTTTAAGATTTATTTTTAAAAAAAATTTAAATTTTTTATTTTTGCTGAATTCTTTTAATATTCTAAATAAATTTTTTTAAAATTTTTAAATACACCTAATATAAATATACTTAATAATATATAATATTTGTAAATAAAAAATTACAAAATTTACTAAATCCCAAAAATATTTTTAAAAAAATATGAAAATTCAATATATTTTTCGTATTCTTGTATATTTATTGATTTTTTAAATATTTTTTTATAAATATTTTATTTTTTACATACATCTAAGTAAAATACATCTAAAAAAGAAAAAAAAAATACTTAAAATTTTAAAAATATTCACCAAAAATAAAAAAAAAAATACGAAAAATAAAAAAATTCAACTTTCAAAAAATTAAAACCAAATATACTGATTATTATTTTTCAAATAACAATTTAAAAAGAAGCTAACAGATTTTTTTTTTATAATCAATAAATAAATATCCTTATTCTCACCTTTTGTAATCTTTTTTTTCTTTTTATTAAGTAATGGCCCTACGTTTGATAGAATATTTTGTAGTCTATAGCATTTTTTTTAACACGTCACAAGGAGAGTGACGGAGCATGGTTGTGTTTAATTAACAAAAAATTTTTTCGAAAATGTGTGTTTAATGGTAACAGGGAAATGTGACTTCGCCATAATTACTTTTCTTGACTGAACTATTTTTCTCAATTTATTTTTTGCTCTTTTTTTTTTTTTTTTTTTGCAAAATTAAACAAATGATTTTTTAAAAAAATAAAAACACAATTTAAACATTCCTACCGTGCATAAATTTGACAATATATAAAAATAAAAATAAAAATAATAAAACATGTTTTGTGAGTTATTAAAGAGTGTTCCTATTAGCACTTATTTAAATTCTTTGAATCCTCAAATTTCTATTTTTTCTTTTATTACAATTATATCTTGAAGTAAAATTACATTAAAAGACATCATTTAATGGAATACTCACTTATCAAATAAGAACTAACACTATACAATATTGTACACCCCCTGTACCCCTATCCCCACCCCCACCCCCAGCTGTATGTATTGCATCTTTTTAACCATAAACTTGTTACTTTTCATAATCAACCAACATAAATCCTAAACCTAATACTCTTCATAACCATCTTAAATCCTAAATGTATCATCTTCATCACCATCATAAACTCTCATGAACCATAAACTTTGAACCAAAAAGCTCTTGTCAAGTCTAATGTATTACTTTTCATTGGTTATTTCACCTTGTATAGCAGTGGAGGATGATGATAACAATTCTGATGAAGTTAGCGTTTCATTGGTAAGTTTATCTATCTTGCATTAACATTCTCGGTCGTTTTTAATCGTTATTGTTTTGTTCGAGCTATTCAGTACTAATTTGCCGATTGTTAAGATTATGTTCGGTGATACAGTACTGAACACAAACATTTAGTTAATATATGGGTTCCGAACAATAATGCAGATAGTTAGTACTGTTGAACATGACCTTTATTTTCAGCACTGGTGTGCCGAATGGTTCGATTTTTGTATCTTTAACATCAGATTGTGTTTTTCGTGAGGGTTTGCCCCTCTAAAACCCCATTTTACGTAGAAATAAACCAAAAAACAAAAATGTTATTGGAAATAGAGAGGCAATGATGTTGATAAGATGAGGAGTCGATATTTACGTGAGAGGAATTTCTGACAAGTTTCTGCAATGGTGAATAGGAATCTCCAACGAGTTTTTCGACGGTATTCCTTGGACATTGTTGAGTCGATTCTTCTTTTTGTTGAGAGTTGACAGGAATTTCAACGATAGACTGTTGATGCAATGCTTTTCATTGAGGTAATGGTGTTTAATGATGCAATGACCGTCGGCGTTCTTTTCAACAGGAGATGGAAGGTCATCAAAAAGAGAATGAAAAAGGGTGTGCAAAATTAGGTGGTATGCCTTGGGTGTGATAATATTATGAATAGGGATAAAATTGGTATTAAGTGGGGTGTTCAAATAAATCTTATTGAAATTTATGGCTTAGGGTGGGGGCTCAAAGAAATAAGGGGTCTAAAGAATTTAGGCAGGTGCTAATAGTACCCCTTTTATTAAATTTGGGATAAACTACTAATAAGTCTTAATAGTTTCCTATTAAAAATAAGTCTTAGTAAAATCGTCCTTAAAATAAATTTTTTTTGATGATTTTGTACATATATCGCTAAAAATTGACAATTAGTGACATTTTTTTGTCAAGATTTTTATAAATTGTCGCTAAAACTTATAATTAGTGACTTTTTTCTATGATAAACTTTTTAAACTGTCGCTAAAAGTTGAAAAGTAATGACTTTTTTGTGACGATTTTTTTAAACTGTAACTAAAACTTATAATTATTGACATTTTTTGTGACAATTTTTAAACTGTCTCTGAAAATTAACAATTAGCGATATTTTTTGATAGTGTTTGATGAAAAACGTCATTAATTATCATAGAACCAATTGGACAATAAGTTTATCTATTAAAACCTACACATTAGTCTCCAATAAATTTCGTTTAAGGTGGATGGTGGCCAATTGTTGGAGGATCACCGGATGGTCATTGAAGATGGCTAGAGGTCAATGGAGGGTTGTTGGTAGGGACAGTCGTGGGTCAAGTTTGTGGCGGGTTTATAGAAATCCGCCCCCGCCCCATATCATATTGAGGGTGAAGCAAATCGGGAGATGACAGAAGCGAATTAATTTTGTAAGTTGAAAAATAAAAATTATAGATAATATAGAATATTACGAATAATAATTTATACTTGATGAGAATTATATTATATAAGATAGAAAATAAATGAATGAAAATTAATATTAAGTATAATATTTTAGTATTTTAATTTTATTATAATGAAAAATAAATAAATAATATATTATATACATATAAATATATTTAATAAATATATTCAGGGCGGAGATTTGGTGGAATGAAGTAGGAGAAGTGAAACCTGTCCCCGCCCTCACTTTTTAATCGGGGCGGGAAAAATCTATAAGGGGTGGGACAAGGGATGCAGGTGCGAAGTGAGGTGAGGGCGGGGAAAATGACCATCTCTAGTTGTTGGAGATGGCCAGTTGTCATCGACAATAGTAGTGAATGATGGTGCATGGCAAAGAGAGGATAGTCAAAGGTGGTGGATGACAGTAGTGATAAACAATGCATGGTGGAAGAAGGAAGATGAAATGAAAATTTCTTTTTGAAATAATAATAATAATAAATCAATCCATTGGGTTTAGGTTTTTTTTTTTTGAGTTTTTTTTTTTTAATGTTTTTCAAATCTTTTGATTTTTAGTGACTTTTTATTTTTTCATATTTTAGTTTTTTTTTTTTAAATGTATCTAAAAATTAAATATATATTTTAGTTGTTTTAAATTTTTTATGTTGTCTTTTTCTAATGAACTAATTTTCAAACTTCTTCACAAATATCTTTTGTTTATTGCTATAGATCATTTGTTATGCGATAAAAAACTCGCAGAGAAGATATGTAATTTTTAAAACCACAAAAGACAATTTATATTTTAGGTAAACCCCAAGAAATATATTTGTAATTTTCCCAAAATAATTTTAATGTTAACCAAACACTGGAAAACAAAAGTAAAAAATTATTTTTGGGCAAAATCAGTTTAGATGAAAAATATTTTACATGCCTAGTTTGGGAAGATTGAAAAAAGACAAAAAGTCAAAAAGTCACTATCCTATTTAAGTCACATCATCTTATTTAAGTCACATCACTTCAAACCCAACCCAAACCCAACCCATATTTCATAAAAAGTCAAAAAGTGCACTTATTTAGTTTTCCCAAACTAGGCCTAGTCACTTCATTTTTCCTTCCTTATAATGCACTTTAATCAAGGCACACAAAATTTATGTTGTCTTATTGACAATCGCATGAAAAATCCTAAATACAAAAAACTCGATACACAATCATGAGATTGGGAGTGGGATTGAGACAGAAAATCCCGTGGCCATGTAGAGGGACATAGCAAACACATTATTTTAAAGAAAATTTAACGGGCTCATATAGGTTGATATCAATGGAATTCTGCTCCCTCAGTCGAATTAGAAATTATTACATTGATAAGAACAAATTGCCATTTAAGTGGCAATTGCAATGTCTTCTCTAGAAAACCTGGCAATGAAAATACAAAATGACACAGTACTAAGGACCCTGATGGCTTCTTACTAAATATGACAAAAGCTTTTCATTGTAATGATATATGCTCAAATGAATGCTAGTATGTGTTGCTCAGATGATGCTTCCGTCACACAGTAAGAGATGCACCATTGTCTGCCATTGTAAGATTAAGTATCATTGTAGCTGCTTTCGGTGCCCTGCTCAATGGGTGTGAAAAAATTAAATCAAATTAAATCAGGAAAAGTTCAAGAAATGCAACATTCCACAACAGCAACAGAAATATAAAGCACAATCGGGGAAAGAGTATTCATCCTCTACGCTGCTACACCGCTTCTCAATGAAATATCACAAATCATTGATGGAAAAAAGATTTGATTTTAGCACAATTATGACTACATTGTTCCTTTGCATCAGATGTTCTACACGTCAGCCTATATGAGGTGCAACTTCTATTGCGGCCAAAGCAATTTAGTACTGTTCTCAAAAATAGATCATCTGATCCCTAAAATTGGATTTGCAGAATCAGTGGATGAGGTATAAGCTGAGTAAGTTAAGCAGAGAACCGTTTCTTCTAAGACAGTTACATTTCACAAGTTCAGAACTATTCTTTGATAAGATCTTATATTTTGAAATCTTCTCTATTTCTTGGCCATCGATCATGGAATAAAATGAAGTTGGTGTTTGAGGACATTTATCCAGACGACAACTTGACAGTACTGTCGAGTCACTGGAAAGGAAAGCAAAGGTTACACATGTAGGTGTCGGACAACTCTGATCCAGAATATCAAATTCTTGAATAATTGCTAAATTCCAATCCTCCAAGAGTATTAGATAGCTTTACTAGTGTTGGTGATTTAGTGTTAGTGTGTGTTTGTTTCAGGAAAACGAAATTTCTAGTTCAATGTACCTATATTTAGAATTCTTTCATTGAAAATTTGATATCAATTGTAATAAAAATAACATGTAAGAAACGTTATATGTACTAGAATTGGAATAAGACAGCATTCTAGAAGTTGCAGATGGGGTGTCGTAAGATATAGGAAAAAGGAACAGAAACACATACCAAGACTCGGGGGTCTGGTATAAAGCAGCTGAACTGCCAAAGCACGATGCAAGCATGTCCGTGTTTATCACACCGGGATTAAGTGCAACTATTGCCATTCCACTTGGTAACTCCTTTGCTACTGACCTAGTTAGGCCCTCTACTGCCCATTTTGAAGCACAATAAGGTGCAACCTGCCAACATTTAATTAGCAGTAGGACCAAATCAAAGATTGCCAAAGATCAACTCTGGAAATTTAAGATGAGCAGAAGTAATAATTTTATAGGACAAAACAGGGTTATCATGACACCGAATTACCCATATTATCTGCAACCTATGTCCCAAATCTGAAATTTCATAATTCATTTATTATTTATATATATATATATGAATTATCAGCAACATTTAATAAAAAGGGAAAAGGGAAAGGATATCCCAGTCAGTCAGGCACTCATCAATAACCCCAACCTCAGAGACTCACAGTAAAACCATTATTTTAACCTTTTTTTTATACGTAAAAGATTTGTATTAAAAGGCACCAAAGGGATGTGTATACACTAAAAGAAGCAAAAAACACAAGTCCTAAAACTTCTATGCGTAATCTTATGTACTTGAAAGTATGTACAAAGTCCTTGATTCAAGGACGGGTCAATTGTACATGAGAGCCAACTGTACAAAAGCAATGAAATTCTACTCCTTAATATAAAAAATAGATTCTTCCTACATCAAAAGACCTCCAATTGCGCTGTTGCCCCCAAATAATCCACATCAAAGCCAAAAACACCAAAAATAAGTCTTTTTCCTTGGTGCTCTATTTTTTTTTTGTTAAAATTGACATTATAAAAATTTGTATGCGGCACAACTATTCATTTAGAACCATATTTGTGGATTGGAACATTTTGTAGCTTACACAAAAAAATAAAAATCTGTTCACAGATATATGCGAATCCACATTAACAAAATGGAGGAAAAAATGTAACTTTGGGACAAAAGTACACTAACAACTTTTTATGTTGTACCTGTGCAGCAGCAGACCTTCCCCACCCAGATGACATATTGACAATAATTCCTTGCTTGCTTTCAATCATAAGAGGGATGAAGTGATGTAACATGTTTGCTACACCCTTTATATTGGTGTCAATGACAGCATCAAACTCTTCTACTGGAACCTCCCAAATTCTGTTGTTTCTATTAATAGTACCTGCATTGTTTACTGGCAGATACCCTTATTTCAGGTCCCTATACACACATAGCCTTTCAATCGCAAGTGGAAGGCAAAGGTAAACTAACGGAATTGAAGTAAAGATTAAAGCATTTTCAGCTGAATAAGGACGTAAATAAGCCAAAATAAATGCAAACTCTAAGAATATAAAATGGCACGATCCGTCAGAATATCAACCCAATGTTATCTATTGGCAATAGTTGCTTCAAGGTCATAATCCCTTATGATACTCTATTTTATTTAAATTATAATGACAAAAAATAAAAATATCGTAAATCACAAGATATCATGATTTCTCACTCTTAGAGCATATGGGGATGGTAGCATTAACGCCATCTCAAAGATGGTTGAGATTTGGTAATGTGTGAACCCTAGTATATGAGTTTGGGACCCCACTACTTGTGGGATAGCATCCACACCAAAAATTTATCCATTGAGGCTGCAAATATGAATTCAGCCTAATGCTGAATATTGATCAACCTTGCCCAATAATAAAGAGGACTTAATTGAGTTTGTGCTATTTTTGTGGCCCAAAGTAGAGTGAATTCAGGAAAATTTAATTTGTTTCAAGCCCAACCTAGTGTGAACTGGTAAAACAAATATTGTAAGAATGTTATGTAAATTTTTAGTTCTTTAATAGTTTGAAAATCAACTAATTCACTTGAAAAGAAGTGTGAAAATGAAAATATGTTACATTATTACCCAATATAAAATACATTGCATCATTAGTCATTAACAACTTTTTCTTTATTTATTTATATTTTTTGCTCACAAGGGTGTCTGGGCCTGAACACTGGGGGTTAGTCATTAACATTTACTAATCTTTATAAGATGGAGAAATCACCATGAAAACCAATTATAAAATAAGGGCAAAAATGAACTTCTTAATTCAAAAATAGGTTCTCTACTATTCACAGCCACATATGAATGTCCAATACTAGTATCTGTCTTATACAAAGTAGAGGGTCATTGAAGGAAGGAATTATACTGTATGGTGAATTCTAAATTAAATTGAGGCATCAAATGAACAGTCATGTTTAACAAAAATAAAAAAATTCATGTACCTATAATATCTGGAACACCCTTCTTTTCCACTACAGCACGGGCCAACTCTTCAACACTGCTGTTTGACCTCTACAAATACAAAATTATACAACCTCTCTTAGTATTTAACACGATCACATAAAATCAATTTCCATAAGTAGATCATCTACATGATATAATTCAAATTCAAACTTATATGATTCAACTATCTTTTTCCATCCCTTTACCTCCTAACTCCCAAACAAAAATGTTACATGTGTCTGGATTGGAGATACGGTTACAAATGAACCGAACTGTTTGCGAGCTGGCTCGGCTCGTTTAGTAAACGAGCCAAACTCGAGCTCCAATAAGCTAGGCTCATCAAGCTCGACTCATTTATCTTTATTTAAACTATATGTTAAATAATATATAAATATATATAAATAATAGCATAAATACATTATTTATGTATTAATTAATATAAATAATATTTTTTTATTTAAATAATAAAAAAAATCTTAAAGAGCTGAGCTGAGCTGAGCTGAGTTGAGCTGAGCTCGAGCTCGAGCCCAGTTAATTATTGAACCGAGCTTGAACTCAACAAACAAACTTAATAAGAAACGAGCCGAGCTCTAACTTAGCAAAGCTCGAATCGGTTTGGCTCGTTCGCAGCCCTAATTGGGGAGATTAAAGAAAATAGAAAATAAAAAGAATTGCCCTCCCCTTAATCATTTTTTTGGATGAGTTGAGAGGAGAGAAATTGAAAAGGGGGCAAAAAAAAGAATAAGAAGAAGATAAAAATGAAAAGAAAAGAAACCCTTCATAAACCACTTATGGTTTCTCTCCATAAATTGAGCTATTTATCTGTTTAATTTCTATTGCATGCATTTCTTTTTACCCCTTTTATTACATGATAAACCTTTATTTTCTTATCTTGCTTCCCCCTTTTTTCTAAACAATATGGAAATATAGTACGATCTTTCTTTCTTTTTTCTTTTCTCTTCTACTTACTCAAACAAATTGTTAATCAAAAATGCAGATGAAATTACAAGATGAAACATTACTTTTAGAAAAAATGTGATTGCTTAAAAAGTTAAAAGTATGAGATATTTGCATTACACAGAACTTCAACATCTGTGCTAAAATATAAAGGGAGAACCCCATTTTGGTGTTCCAATCTTTTTAAAGCTGTCACTGTTTTGTATGTCAAAATTACCAGCAGAAACTGCTTCAATTTTTTATTCCTCAACCCCTCTCTCAGCTACTTTTTGTGAACAATAGGGTTGGTTTCTATGTTTTCCATTGCAGACGCATCGCATGTGCACACCCTCTTGTCAGTTGGCAAAAGGCTGATGGTTTTCCTCATTTTAAAACCCTATTGAACTAAAAGCAAACCCACAAGGCAATGCAGTTCAAACACACCATTGCACGAGCACGCGCACACGCAAAAAGAGCATCAACATTTGTGAAGAAACATGTGGTGACTGTGGGTACTTGTATCAAGCCCAATACGCGGCAAACCTACGAGTGCCACATCACCAAAACCCCGCCCGCGTGGCAGACCAATAAGGCACCACGTGGGCATATCACATGTTTGATACATGGCGAAGACTATATGCTTAGTCTAAGCAAGAGCATACATACAAGTCCAAATATGTCCAAATATGAAGAGCCTTACAATAGGCAGCACCATGGCCTCGCAGGGCTTATGGTCCTTCATACCTCGCTCCAAAACCAAACAACAATATAATCAGCCCCTGGTTTACTTGGACTTGGACTGATAAACACTGGCTCTCTCAAACATTGAGATAGGCCCGCGGCCCATTCTCCTATTTGGTCGCTTGGAAGCGAGCCCCTGACTCTTCTAAACACTGAGGTGGGCCTTGGCCCATTCACCTACTTGGTTTCCTGAGTTGGGAGTAGGACCCAGGCACTATTGCTCGGGATCATCAGAGGATATTGGATTGGCGGTTGAGGTCATGGGATCGTCGAGATGGTTGTCTTCTTGCTAAGACAACTCCATCTCGACCAAGCTTGGAGAAGAGGTAACAACAACTTTACATTCATGTCATCCGATGCATATCCAAAATGTTACTTTCCGCCTGCCATGAAATGTTGCTCTCCGCTTGCCGTCAAGCTACAGACGGCAGAAGGGCTTATATCACTTCTGGCAGAGTTGGGAAGAACGAGACATCTGTTCAACAGTTTGCTTGGGCTCCAATACTCTTGTGGCCTATATAACGTATCGTATATGCAGCAAGAAACTTCACTTCACCATAACAGTACTCCGTAATTCTAAAATGCTAAGTTTCACACTTAAACACTCCCTCTCGCATTTTACATTAGTGTTCAAGATCCATCACTACCAACCTCTCCCTCTCCAAGCTTGCCTTGACCTCCTCCTCCCCACCTCCGGTGATCTCAGTCCATTGAAGTGCCCGCCATCTTCCCAGACTATCTCTAACCACACCTCTTACCCACAGTGACAAACACAAAATTCACCATTCGACCATAAATGCACCCAAAATAGAATGAAATTAACAGTAAAACAAAATGAAACACACTTACGCATACATAGTGGCATTGGGTTCAGGAGGGATATGTGCCCACCTTAATTTTTAGAAAATTGCACTTTTCTCCTTTAACTGATTTTTTTCTTCAATTTTCTCTTTTGAAGTTTTAAATATATCCCCTAAACTCTCTCTCTCTCTCTCTCTCTCTCGCGTATGTGTATCTTGGTGTAACTTCATCCTCATATTTATTGAAGCATGGGATCACATTCTAAATTATGATTATCCCAAAAAAATAATAATAATGATCAGTTGACTCAAAAATAATTCCAACATTTAATTTTTGGGGAATTCTATTCACACACCACCAAATTTCAATACACACCATTTATACAGTTCGGCTAAAAAGTTGAACAAAATTAAAATGTTCGGATATAAACTTTAGAACAAAAAATAGTTTAGATATAAATAGTTTAACATAATGTATATTTGAACAATTCATTATTGTTACGAAATTTATGTCCGAACATTTGACTTTTGTTCCAAATTTTATATCTGAACAACACACAAATGGTGTGTCCTATGATTTTCTATGGTGTTTGAATATAACTTCCCTTAATTTTTTCATCTCATTCATCTTTTCTCATCGAACCACCAAAGGAAATTGGGTGTAATTGGATTGCGATATGTTTTACTAAGGGTGCAACTCATTGTTTCCCCCTCAACCAAAATCCTAGCTCCACCACTATACATATATACATATATAGAAATGAAAGGTATACTTGTCCAAAGAAAAATGAGATGTATCTATCTTCTATCCATCTATCTATCTATACTATTATAAAAAAGAAGCCTTTCTCTTGTGTTTATGTCTCGTATTTTGGATTTTTCCAAAATACTCCTATACTCTGTTATTAGAATCGTACAATTCGCGATTTGAATCGTACGATTCGATTCGATTCGATTCAGTGGGTAATTGATATGAACAGGTTGTGTGAATCGCAAATAGCTATGAATCGTAGATGAATCGTGAATTGATTCGATTCACTAAAATCAATGTTTGGTTTTCTTTTTTGATATTTTATTGTTGGAAAAGGGTTCACACAACTTTTTTAAGGTCTTTAGGATTACTATATGCCATCTTTTGACTTTTTCCCTCCTTATTTACTCTCAAATACTCAAACCTTAGCAGGAAAAATGAACTTTCTCCCCCTATAATATTTTAGGCTTACATATTCAATTTCATCTAAGTAATTCTGTTTACTAAGGGCTGGTTTGGGGTGTCCTAAAAAAGTGCACTTTTTGTCTTTTTGGACTAAAAAAGTTGAGAAAAAAATATGGAGGTTTGGGTTAACTTTTTGGATTTTTATGGAAAAATGTGTATTAAAAAATTGTATAAAAAAAGTGTGTAAGAGATGATTAGAGAGTGGTGGGCCCCAGCCGTACACAATGCAGCCGGGTATTGGGATTGGAAATTATTGGGTAATTTTTGTACAAAGCATTGGACGGTTTTGTTTGGCCCGTGGGGGTCATCACAGGTCCCATTTTAATAATCTGAACCGTTCAATGTGTACAACTCGTCGAACACTATGTACCTATAAAAAATCACGTTAATCGGATATCGATAGCTATCTGATCAGATTTATTTATTTTTCAATCATTAATTATAACACCATCCATTTGTTGTACATAACTGATTTGATCATATAGCTATCGATATCCGATCAATGTGATTTTTTACAGACATATAATATTTAACGATTTCTATATATTGAACGGTTCAGATTATCAAAATGGGACCCGTGATGGCCTCCACGGGCCGAACAACAGTGTGTGTGAAAATCACACCGGATCATTTCTGTTTTGGCAACCGGCGCTGCTCAGCCACTGTACAAGCATCCACTCAAATTGTACTTTTTGTACAAAAAATGATTTTTTAAATTTTTTTTTTTTGGTGAATAGTAATATCTTTTTGGATTTTGGAGTAACTTTTTGACTTTTTGGCTTATATAGGACATGCCAAACAAGCCCTAAATGAATTTTTTAAGGCATCAAATGAGATTTTTGAAAAAGTTTGAAGATTTTGATTTTTTAACCTTATAAAAAGTTAAAAACATATTGTTGTTGAGTTATTGTTACTTGGAAATTGAAAGTTTGTCTCTGCTTGCTTTCTTAATTAAGAATGGTTGATAAGAAATAGTATCTAAAAGGAAAAAGGCTGTGTTAACTTCATAATCATCATTTAAAACAATATTTTCATTGATTTAAGTCTAAATATTTCATATTTGTTAGATATATTTAATATCTGAGTGCATATATATTTTTCTATATAATTTAAAAAGGTGACCGAATCTTTATGGTTCATGATTTGATTCGATTTGCGATTCAGTACAATACCATTTCGATTCACGATTGAATCCCAATTTGACAACTAGATTCCTATACCCTGAATTATTATTATTTTTTTTTTTCCCCTTCAAATAACTCAACTTTAGATTTTTCCAAATTCATTTCAAATTTCAGATTTTGAATTCAATCATATAATTTACAGTCTTATTTTTAATGATCATATGTGCCCGCATCGCCTGCACCACCTGCTTCTAGTATATTATATACTAGCAGCCCGCACACGCATGTGCAATTTGGAAAAAAAAAGAAGTAATAGTATAAGAATAATGACAAAGAGAAATGAGTTGTTCAAGTGGCATGAACCTGGTTTCGAATCTCATCATCCTCTTAACATGTATACAATAATATAGATATATATATACAGAGAGAGAGAGAGAGAGAGAGAGGTGACTGACCACATCGACATTCATGAAGAGGTGCTTATCAGAGGAGGAAGCGTTGGAGTGAGAAGAAGAAGAAGAGGAGAGGTCGGCTTGGAGGGAATTGAGGTTTTCCTGAGAGCGAGAACAGCCAATAACGGTGTGGCCTCGCTTGGCAATCTCTAGGGCTAGGGCTTTTCCAAGGCCTCTGCTCACCCCAGTAATCAGCACCGTCCTCTGCGGCAGTCCTCCTCCGTTCGCAATGTTCATACCTACTCCCACTGTCGTCCTCCTCCTCGTCCTGTGTTTTCCCTCTTGTTGCCTTCACTCTATTGTTTGCCTTTCTCTCACTGCGTTTGGAGGGAAACACTTTCGTTTAGAGGGAATGGAAGTGGGGGGATCGGCCATCATATTAGTACCTTGTTTGGGTTGAAAAATTAGACTATTTGGTTCTGACGGGAGAGGTGGGATACACACCCTTAATCAATTCTCCTCCCAATTAGATCTCGTTTAGAAATGCGTTATTTTAATAAATTTTTGATTTTTTATAAAAATATATACAGAAAAATAAAAAAAGTGATGTAATGACTTATATTGATTTTTAAAATTTTTAATTAAAATATTGACAAACAAGACCTTAATTAGTAAAAAAATAATTTTACTCTCCAAATATTTAGGACATGTTTTGTTTAGTTTTTATAAACTAATTTTTAATTTTTTCTTAAAAATAAAAATTTATTTTTTTGAAAAATTTTAAAAAAATTAAAAATAGTTATTTCCTAACTTTTAATCTCATGATTAAACAAATATGGGATACACATCATTTATAACCAAATAGTCTAGAGATTATATATCTCAAGATTAACAGTTCAATGGATTACAATCCCCTCTTATTCAGTCTATCTAAACAAACATGTCCTATGGTATACATCCCTTAAAAGGTGTGTACCATATTAACCTTATACTTAACAAGAAAATATCATAATTTTATATTTTCTGAGTCATAACTAAAAAATAAATAAAAATGTCATAATTAAACACAACATGACTCATAACTAAAGAATTCATAAGTCACAATTAAAATAATATTATAATAAAAAAATGATATGGTATAACTAGGAGTGCATATGATATACCCTTTTAAAGGGTATGCGTATTGGAATTTCTCACATTTGGAATGAAAGAATTGGTGGGAAAATATAAAAAATGGAAAGGAAAACAAAACATAAGTAATGTTAGTGGTATTGAATGTTGAAAATTTTAGGGAGCCGCTATTTTCAAT
Source organism: Camellia granthamiana (assembly GCA_036172215.1). NCBI lineage: Eukaryota > Viridiplantae > Streptophyta > Magnoliopsida > Ericales > Theaceae > Camellia > Camellia granthamiana. The sequence goes on along the minus strand of CM069904.1, from coordinate 31,253,815 downwards.
CTACTTTATTTTAAATACACTTCATTCTTTGCTCTAAATACATTAATACTTTTGAAATTTTAATTTTTTTCAGAGAATGTATTTTGTGTAAAAAGGTATTAATGTAACTATGCATAACAAAGACAAAGAGCGAAGTGTTTTTGGAATAAAGTGGAGTGTGAATAGTGACTCCCTTTCTTAAGACATCAATAAATTCTAAAACGTTTATTTTGTGTTAACACTTTTGAAAATATTAATTTATGAAGTACGGATACTTCAAAAAGAGAAACATATCCGTATCAGTATATATCGGATACCGATACTCCTTGGATACTCGCGGATATGTATCGGATACTTCTTAATTAATTTTTCATTAATTTTGGAGTATCAAATAGTTAATTTTGAAGTATCGAATGCTCAAAGTCACATATTACTTCCAATACTTTGTTTAATTATTTGATAAAAGCCTAAAGGAATATAGTGAGAGTTAGAGTCATAGAATTTATCAAATTGATGTATCCTTATTCTTTCTTTCACTCGTGTCTAGCTCTCTTACTCTTTCATGTTTTTTCTCTTTGTTCTCGTCTTTGTTTAGTGTCAATATGTAAGGATGATATTTAATTTGTATTTGCTTTTACTTTTAGTTTTGGATATTTTATGAATGTTTGAAGACTCTTAGCTTAATAGGAATCTCTCTATTTATTAATTTACTTTAGGTTTTATTTTTATGTATATTGCATTATTAAAATTATAAGAAAATAATTTTTTTCCCGAACGTATCCTTATCGTACCCCTATCCTTTTCTCCTCCCCCCCAGATTTTGACGTATTGTCGTATCTGTATCCATGTTTCCTAGATATTAATAGGTCAAAAAAAAGGAACAAAACCTATAAATAAATAAGCATGGTAGATAGGTTGATAGACCCTGCAAGTTATATGTTAGAAATGGTTTGGGAAAAATAGTTTTTTCCTAAACTTTGGTCTATTTTTAAAGTGGGACCCATGCACCAAAGTTGACGGGTCTATGGGCAATGCGTTCTTTGCTGCTTGACAATTCACGTTGTATATTTGGTTACTCAAAACCATTATCGGGTGAATGGGAAATTAATATCAAAGTGAGCTCCATGAAAATAATGTTTTGGTGAGTTTTCCATAAGGGATGAAGAAAGGCTTATCCCACATGGTATGGGTTTATAAGTCTTGAGTTTACATCTTGAGGAGGGCCCCAAGGGGGGACCAAGTTTTGTGGAGAAGGAGGTTATAGGTGAAGTGGGCCTTAATCCATTGGACCCAAAAACTACCTCCACACGCGCATGCTGGCACCACCCACCCGGACTGGACTGGGGCAAGGCGCGAGTGTGAGGTGTGAGGTTGGGTTGGGCTTGTGTGGTCCAGGCCACTACTTATCTTTTTGGGTTAAAAACATTTGAATTTTATTTTTTCTACGAAAGAATATATACACTGAGTGTGTTCATTAAATAATTAGTGCGTAATGCTACTACTGATTATTGTCGATCATTTTATCCTAGAAGATAAACGTTCATATTTTGAAAGCACCAAGGAGAGGACGAATCTGTCTTAAGGAAATAGTGTCAAACGCTAGACTTGATCAATTTTTCCAAGAAAATAAATACTGTAAGTATTTTATTTTATTTATGGTTCTTTTTGTTTTTTTTTTTTTTTTTTTCCAGATTCTGTTTGGTTTCTGTGATTAAAATAGAATATGTTTTTTTAATTTTTTTTATTTATTTATACATTTTGTTTTGGTTTAGTACTCAAACAGAATTTCTTCTATCTTAAACTATTCTTCAAATACAGTGAAGATTGTCTAACATTATACTCACTCTTCTATAATTCAGATTTATTTATTAATTTGTTTTTAATAACAAGTAACCTCTCAATCAATTGAAACTAACATTACTAACATTGCATGGTACGTTCTTAGAGTATCTCCAACGTTTGCTCAAAAATTTCATTAAATTTGAGTAAAAAATGATGGAAAGTGTTATTTGATATTTGTGCACTCCAATGCTAAAACTTCAATGTTCATCAGATTTTTTTACAAACAAGTTGTTTGGGAGAACATCCAGGAGAATGTCCTGGAGGCATCTGATTTGCAAGCTCGGTTGACAAGCAGGTTATCTGGGGAGGACATCCGGTCGGTTGTCTAAGGGTACATCTGGTCAATCATCTGACTGTGTTGGTATGGCAAGAGTAACAACAGCTATCTGTAAATTTAATGAAAGATGAAACCTCCCTTAACTTGACGAAATATGTGGTGTTGTCTTCATTTGATATAAGTTTGATGAAACCATTGGAGTTGAAAAAGTGAACGCTTTTCATCAAATTTAAATTTGATAAAAGATCTGAATAAGCATTGGAAATGGTCTTACTCACAAATTATAGATATTGGTTAAGTTCAAAAGACAACAACGGAAATTGAATTCAAATGTCTAAATTTACCATTCATCTCAAAATTTGTTATAGGGTACCCATGTTGCAACCTACCAACTTTAAATGGTGCTACAAAATAATTTTTGATTCCATATTATTTCTTTTTTTTATTTATTATTTATTTACCCTTTTGTTTTATTTCAATTTATCTTGCTTTAAATCTAGTCCAATGGCATGGAAAACCACCCATGCATGCACACACGCATAATCATCATGGAGAATAGAGCAAGCCTCAAAGATTTTTTTAAATTTTATTTTTTATATATCATTTCCCCAATCTTTAGTACAAATATGTCACAACTTTTAATTATATCAATCACATATAATTAGTTTTTTATGAAAAAAACTACACAAAATAAATAAATAAAGGGAGTAATGTGATAATCTTATAGTGATTTTTTGACTAAAAATTCATGTTTTCAAACTAGGCCTCATCTATAGTTTCATAAAAATATATAATTTTTTTGAATTGCTTCTTTTTAAATACATTTTGAAAATAAAAAATAAAAGTCTATAATGAAAATTAGGCAATAGTCATTTAAGCCAAACCCTAATGTGTCAGTGTAAGCATAAGATTTGTTGGATTTGTCAATGACAAAGCCCTAGGGAAGGCACTAAGAACAAGACATTTTTAATAGTGATTTGTTTGCTAGGGAAAAAAATATGCTGAGATGACTTGGGTTTTAATTGGACACCCTAATATTTATTAATTTAATAAAGAGTTATGTTACATCCACACAATAATAGTACTCTCGAATAGCTCGAATGAGGTGGATGGGTTTTGGAGGTTGTTTGCCCCAGTTGTCTCAAAAGTGAGTGTGCTTCACACGTTCCTCCTATTTGGATTTCTCTTTCTAAATCCCTTCACTTTTGGGTTGTTTTGCTTTGCTCACACTTTCGACAGCAGAGAGTTTTGGCTCCCGTCAGAGTTCCTTACCGACGACAACATACTCATGGGTAGGGGTGTAATTATAGCCCGAACTGGCCTGACCCGGCCTGTAAAGGGCCTTATGGGCTCCCGCCTCTTTAGCAGGTAGGCCCACGAGCTGAAAAGTAGGCCCTAAACCTACTCAGAATAAGGTCAGTGGGCCAGTCCCAGAGGGCCTTTTTTTCTTTCCAAAAATGAGCAATAAATATATTATGTATAGATTATTTATGAGGCACAAAAAATAAAAGAAAAAATTTACTAGATTACTTTAGTTACGATTAATGAGATGTTTGGTTATGTTTCACGTCTGATGGTATTTAAATTTAATTATGCATAACTTATGTTTATTTGGTTATGAACTTATGACTAAAAAACTAATTTTCTTCTTCTGAAATAAATAATTTTATATATATCAAAATGAAACTTTCAATATTACAATCATTAAATTAAATATATAACATTTATTGAATGAATAATTTTTATTTCAAAATGAAATAAAATATTACAAAAAATTTATATCATTAAATAAAATAGAGGTAGATTATTGATGATGGTAGAGCAATTGCATCACTATAGGTCAAGTATATCCCAATTAGGTTGGTACCTACTAGCCTACTAATTATTTGAATTATACTCTAACTCAATAATCTAATACAAAAAAATAACGAAATAAAATAGGAAAAATAAATTGTTGATCAATCATCAGAGGAGGCAAACAATTCACTCGCGTTGCTCGAGGATATGTCATCCACATTGTTTTGAATTCTCTCATTTTCACTATAATTTTGTCTTCTCATAAGCACATGCATATGATCTCTGGATATCATCAGTGCCTCAACCATTTGGGGTGAAAGCCTACTGCTGTAATCACTTAGCACCCATCTACTTGCACTAAAAGTTGTTTCTAAAGCAACTGTAGAAATATAAATGGTTAGTGTATCACGGGCCATCTGTGAAACCACAGGCCACAAATATGCTATCGAACTCATATTGAGTTTAAGAAATAGACCTTACTTTTTGAAACGAAGAGGAGAACTCGAAGAAGACCAAAATTAAAGAAACCACGAAACTCTTGGATCAAAAGAAAGCTCGTGACGAGATTTATAATCTTTCTCAAAAGACTAAGGTGAAAAGATGCCTCTATGTGAGTAGATCTAGAGATCTAAGTGGAAAAAGGTGAGTTTCTAAGAGAGAAAAAGAGAGAGGGATTCACGGTTTAAAGAGGGAAGAGAGAGAGAGAGAAAAAATAAAAAATGAATGAGAAAAGTGTGTTTGGGGTCTATTTATAATGATAGAATAATAGCCCTAAAGTCAAAGGAAAGAATAAGTCAAACCCCAAAAAGTATAATCCCAAAACCGAACCAAAAATCTAGAAATTAACTCACAGGGGTTTACCCTTCGGACAGTAGTGTCGACCCTTCAGGAAGAAAAGCTAAGACACTAATGTGTGCAGAGGACAAGGGTCGACCCTTGAAACCAGTGGTGTCGATCCTAAATTTTATAATGTAACCCAGAACAACACAACAAGGAAATGGTTGATTCTCAGAACCGTGGTGTCGATCCTATAAACTAACAAAGACACTAAGAGCAAGGCAACAAGGTGGTGTCGAACCTCAGGAAGGCTAGTGTCGACCCCATAACAAATTTTCCAAGTTCCTAAAGAACTTTTCAATGTAAACAAACGCGAACGAACAATCCCAACAAGTTTAAATCAAAACGTACTCCTCCAATCGAAATACAACAACTCCAAAGACTCCCAAAATAAAAATAAAAGGAATTAAATACACTCTCCAATAGTTTAAAGAACACAAGTGCGACAATATATATATATAGTATTATATAACTCTCGTGTTTATAACATAAGACAAAGTGTATGTTGGTGAGAAATGTCGATGATTTTCCTCTCTTACCTTCATTTCGTAGTTACATTCTTGTTACATGACTAGATTCTGTTAAAAATTTAAACAATGAAGTAATAAAAATGAGACAATGACACTTGTTTAGGGACTAAAGTGAAATTTGACCTAAAATGCAGGGGAGGACTATCATGACTTTATGTGGAGAGACCAAAATGGGATTTGGTGCAAGTGTAAAGGTGCAAAGTATAATTTACCTATCTCTAAAAGTAAAGAGAAATAAAACCATTAAGGCCCTGGTTGGGAAAGACTATTTGAGCTAAAATAACCAATAAAGATAAAATATGCTAAAATGGCCAATAAGACAAACTGTGTCACATCACATTCATAATCATTTCACTTTTTCTCTCATAACTATTAAATCAACTACAAAAAAGATCAACTATTTTCCTAAGCACAATTTTTTTAGCCAAGCTAAAATAGCCACACAAAAAAACAACTAAGGGCTCGTTCGGGAACTTGGCTATTTTAGGGGGTGTTCGGGAAGAAGCTACTTTGGCTTTTTGGGCTAAAATAGCACTAAAAGACAAAATAAGTTAAAATAGTCAATAAAATAAAATATCACATTAAAGCTATAATCAATTCACTTTTTCTCTCACAAATATCACATCCAACTATAAAAAAAAATCAAACACTTTTTCCAAGTACAACTATTTTAGTCTACTAAAATAGTCAAAAATTAAAATAGTCTACTAAAATAGCCAATTTTCCAAACACCTAAAAGTTATTTTGGGATAATAGTTGATTTTTTTTGTAGTTAATTTGATGATTGTAAGAAAAAAAATGTGAAATGATTATGATTTAGATGTAACATTTTGCCTTATTAATTATTTTAACATATTTTATCTTTATTGGCTTTTTAATCACAAAAACAAAAAAAAAAACAAAAACAAAAAAACAAAAACAAAAACAATCCAAGTTTCCAAACACCCCGTAAAATAACCAACTTCCCAAATGAGCCCTAAATATTATTGGGAAATTTTGAGGCCTTGTTTGGAAAAATGCTATTTTAGTAACTTTTTTGATTTTTTTGGTTAAAATATGAGGTAAAAAAATTAATATGTTTGGGATGACTTTTTGATTTTTTACGAAAAAATATACAAAAAGTAGAGAGAAAATTGAATCTTTGACTTTTGTGTATAGTTTGTTAGATTTTTGAATTTTTTAATGACTTTTTGACTTTGAAGCTAAAAAGTGATATTCCCAAACAAAGCCTTACACAACAAATTTACCTCTTTACACCCTCCATTTGAGTTTTTTTTTTTACAATTTTATCCATGTATGAAATTACCTTTAAAAACAAAAAATTAAAAATTAAATAGATTTGATTTTCTCTTTACACTCATTACACTTCAATCCCTACTCATTTTTAGGGGTATAATTTTGGCTCAGCCCGGCCCGGCCCATGTCGGGCCTTGCGGGCTTCTGCAAAAAAATCAGGCTGGGCCGGGCCGGCCCACGGGCCAGAAAATTAGGCCCAGCCCCAGGGGCTATTCGGGCTTTGGGCGGGCCAGTGGGGTCGGGCCCCTGGGCTTGGGCTTTGGGCGGGCCTAAGCATTTTTTTATTTTTTATTTTTTCCATTAAAAATAACACTGGGCATCAGTGCGGGCCGAGCCGGGCTTCAAAACGATAGCCCAGGCCCAGGTCAAAGGCCTTGGACTGGGCTTGGGCTCGGGCCTAAACGGGCCTTAATAGGTCGGGCCCACATCGGGCCGCATGTGGGCTTCGGGCCGCCCGCAGGCCACAAGCCAAAATTACACCCCTACTCATTTTCTTCCTTTATCATTTATTCTTATCTACTATACATCTACTTTCAAAAACTGAGAATCATAGTATTTTTATCATTAAAAAAAAGGGACAAAGAAATGGTGGTGAAGGACTAGAAAAAAGTGAAATAGTGAATTTTTTTTCTTTGTTTTTTTATGTTTTCATTTCGTTTTTCAAGAGGCCTATTTGATTTTTGTTCAGTGTACCAGAACCGAATAAAATGAAATATTCCAAAATCACACCGTCGAACAAAAAATACATATATAGTAACCCACTGTCGAACAAAAATCCTTGTTCAGTAACCTAGTAAAAGTACAAGTTCGGTAACTTACTACCATTTTCATTTTTTTGACATCTTTATTTTTATGCTTTAAAGGATTATGCTTCTACGCATTACAGTAAGGTTAGTAGTATATTGTTAACGGATTACAGTCATAAATTCATTATAGATGAGGTTTGTTAGATTTATCTACTTTATAGTCGTCTAGTACCTCTGATAACAAATAATTGGATTCATTTTCATTACCTGTGTGCTAATAGATAGGAAAAAGCATATACTACCTGTATTAATCAATTCCGTATGCTTGTCAACCCTGATGTAGTAACTACCGAAACTATCAACATGAATGAATTGTGATAACATCTCAATGTGTTTTTATTGATATTTGTATTGACAGATTTGAAGATATTTGTATAGATAGATTTTATGAATATTTTTATGGATGTTTGTACACTTCATGTTTTTTAAATTCTTAATGTTTTAAGAAAAGTGAATCTATAAACATGCGGCAACAGATGGCTAGACAAATCTAGTTTGTTCGGCAACATGACACCGAAATAATTTAAATTGTTTGATAATGTATAACTGAACAAGTTCTTCATAAATATAGAAAGAAAAAAAAATGTTTTAAGGAAAGTAAATCTGTAAAGGTGCGACAATAGATGGCTAGACAAATATAATTTGTTTGGTAACATGACACTGGAGTAATTTAAAAGAAATAGGTGTAATGAGAAAAATCTGTAGGAATTTTGAAAATGGTTTAATTTAAGGTTAGTTTTGATATTATAAAGGGTGTAATGAGAATTTTAATTTTTTTCTTAATGATATAATGAGAAAATAGGTGTAAAGATATAAAATTATGGTGTAAGTAGAATTTCCCAATATTATTTTGTTATAATACCAAAATTACTTTTTTAGATATAGAACAAATAAAAAGATTAACACCTATAAAAAGATTAATTAGATAATACAAAATTACATAATTTTATTTATTTTCTTTTATATAACTTAATCAAACAAGATAAGAGAAAAATTGATATCATTTAAATCTTTTTCCTTTCGTATCTATCCAAACAAATAAAAAAGAAATCACAATACGCATATTTGGTTTGATCTTAAAACATATTTTTTGAGAAAAAATTCTAAAAATATGTTTGGTTAAAAAATTTTAGAAAAAAAATTCAAAATCACTTCTGGCTCTACTATATATCAATCAATCACTTGTCTCCTCTCTCATTGTCAATCACTTTTTCTCTCATACCTATCTATTTAACTACAAAAAAAAATCAAATCATCCCAAATTTCAAAACTATTTTCAAAATATACAACTAAACAATTTTTCAAATTTTCTAAACTCTTTTCAAAAAAATTATTTTTGAAACAATATCTGTAATAGCCCTCGTCACTGCTTACCGATAAACTACTGATTACTGTTAAACCGAGATTGATTATGATTGACACCTGAAGTAATTGAAATACTGAACTGACTGACTGAAATCTGAAACTGATTGATTGACTGTATCTGTTTAAATGCATTTTCTATCTGTTGGTTAATAGTTGTTCTGTTCATGTTTTTATGTTAAACTGTTAATTGAAGGCCTCATCGGTGGCCGAACCAGAAATTGATTAGTGTTCTATGATCATAAAAATTTATAGGATTTTATGGCATATTTAATTTAAATGTGTTTGGTATGAGTAAATTAGATTAAACATTGATAAAATGCAAAGTTTGGCTTATTTACAATTAGACCACTTAGTGGCCATTATCTATGCACTCTTGAGCCTTATTACATTAGATCAAAACACTTTTGCTCAGCTCATTTTGAGCTCACCACCGACTAGAGAGAGGGAGAATAGGGAGTGAGAGTGTCTTCATCTCATTTTGCTTGATCTTGCTTGGAAATTGAGAGGATTGAAGTATAGATTTCATATTTAAGCTTCTTCACTTGAATTACAAGACCTAGGTAAGGTAATTGAACCTCTCATTGTTGTATTTAAGATTGTTCATGCATGGTTCATGTCAAATTTAGTGGATTGAGTCATGAAATAGCTTCATATGTTGAATTAGAGCTCATTCCTTGCATGCATGGTTGTGTTATTGAGTTTTAAGTTGATCTCATGGATAATTGTTGCATGCATGTACAAGTTCTAGCTAAGGTTCATGAAACCATCATGTTTTTGAAAGATTTGGCTCATTAGAGCATGTTTTGAAGCTTGAAAATTGTTTAAAATGCATGCATATCATGGTTGAAGATTGTTCATGAAATTAGTTTGAAATTGAGTTTGAATTAAACACCATTGGGCTTTGATTTCTCAAATTGAGCTTTGAATCAAGTCATTCTATGTGTTTACAAGTGTTTTCCAGAAAATTAGCCCAAGAGGTTTGAATTCGATGCATTAGAAGTTGATTTTGAGCTTGAGGTTCAAATCTGGAATTTCCAGAATTTGGACTCACGCTCGAGCGAGGGATTCCACGCTCGAGCGTACCCTCTGTGATCGCGACGTCCGCTCGAGCGAAGAAGATTGTGCTCGAGCGTGAAATGGTGCATCCAGTACTTTGCATGAGCTCATAGTCTGCTCAAGCGAGGGAATCCACGCTCAAGCGAGAACTTGTGTCTCATGCTCGAGCGAGGGTAGAGCGCCCATCGAGCGTGAATTTTGAGCATCCAGTATTTTTACTGTAGCACACAGTCCGCTCGAGCGACGGAAGTCACGCTCGAGCGGATCTCCTTTGTCTGCATGTCCGCTCGAGCGTAGAAAGCCACGCTCGAGCGAGACCCCTGTTTTCTGAAAATTTTTGTAAAGTGTTCAAAAGTGTATCTTTGCATCCTCTTTCCATCATAGGCATTCTTAGGCCTAGTTTAAGGCATCTTAAAAAGGATATAGATATAGAACACACCAAGGCAAATTTAGGGATTAAGTTATTATCTTTCCCAACTGTGAAACTTAGTGTGTGTTCAACCTGTTAACTGTTTAGGGTTGGCATTCCGAGGAGACGCTCTAGCTTACTGTACCCCAGAACTCTGTGAGTAACAATTGTGTAAAGATATGTTCAAAATTATTATCTTCTGAATACTGAACTGGACTGCTTACCGAACTGATATTGTTTACTGAATGAATGTATGTCCTATATTCTGAACTGTACTGTGGCATCCTTAGCACCTACTGTTTACTGTTACTGTCACAGAGATCTCTGTCGGTTCCCTCGTGGAACCACTACTGTTTACTGACTAATGGCCATCATTTACTGTTCGGTCTTTTAAGACCTACTGTTTACTGTACTACTATGCTAATGGATGTACCACATATGACTGATAGACTGAAATACTGATTTAATGAACTGTTTCCATTACTGTAAGGACATTCATTCTAAACCTCTTTATGCATTATGTTATTCACTGGGCTTTAGCTCACTGCTCATATATATATGTAGGTGTACAGGCACCAGACCGGAGCTAGGAGCGTGGGGTGGACTTCCCCTTTTTGTCAAGCCAACCACTGTGCCTCACTGCGAGGTTCCGAGCCCGCCGTGCTAAGGCTTAGGGATGTTCAGTTTTTTCCTCCTTCTGTACTGTTTTGTATTACTGTATAGCACTGTACCGTACTGTTAAATAGGGATTAAGTCCCTGTCCTGATTGAACGTAAATGTTGTGCATCTGTTTCGTACTGTTCTGTATAAATGTATGAAAAATCTTTTTGGCATACAGACTGTCACAGCTCATTGGACATTGTTTATTTACTGTATTGGCTTCCGCCAAGCCCCTGTACTCTGTATTACTGTATTACTGTTAAGCAGGCCTTCGGTAATCTAGGATTACTGGCCGGTTACGGTACTAAACCCATAGGGGCGGGTTTGGGTCGTGACAATATCAAACAAGATCAATAGAAGATATTGGGTTAATTACACTTTTACCCCTAAACTATCACCATTTTGTTTATGTAGTCCATAAACTATTAATTTTGTCTTGTTGGTCCCTAAACTATCACATTTTGATTCTGTTTGGTCCAAATGGTAGATGGCATCCAAATTGTTAACGACAAAGGTGAAAATGTGGTCTGCATGTGAGATTCAAAATTGGTAAAGGGGTAAAACTGACTTTTCATCTGTATATGTTGTCGGTCGTCCGCCCAAACCTCCGACCAACTGCAATTTTTTTATTTTTTTTTTTACATGTTGGCCATTTTTTTTTTGAATATTAGTTAGTCACACCAGAACTTTAATATGATATTGAACCTGTTTCATAAACAAAAACACATCAACAACCAAATAATTAAAGTCATAAAAGCTAATCAACAAAAGCAACCAAGAACCACCAACCGCCACCCCACCAATTTTAAACAAAGTAATCATCATCTGCATTCATGAAAATATTCTAGTTGATTACACAAAAGTAACAACACTTTAAAACTAAAGCTAAATAAAGTTTTTCAAGTTTTGCCTCCAATTATTGTTATTATATCCCAAAAACTAGATAATATGAAGACATCATGAATGCACACAAAATAGGTATTGCCACACAAAATATTTCAGCTTTACTGTGTTGACCCTCTCTTCTTTGATGTGTCACCCTTAATTGGAGTTGGCCTTTTGAGTAGATGGATTGACATCTATTGGCCCTTGAATGGAAGAGAGTACAGATAGTGGTGGCCTCCTAGGTATTGCCTCTTGAGTGGCAAAGAGTGCAGTGGTGCAAGTGTTGTTGGTCTTCCGCCCATTAGGCCTTCAATGTTGAACATTGCAGTTGGTGATGGCCTCCTTAGACTTGGGTCTTGAACGTTGAACATTGTAACTAGTGGTGGCCTCATTGGAATTGGACCTTGAGAGTTGAATGGTGGTGGCCTCCTATACGTAGGACCTTGATGGTTAAATGTAGGTGATGTTTGTGAAGGCCACACGGGTGGAGGCCCTCGATTGTTATTCCTCTATTACGAACACCAACAAATCTGACTTGAGGAAAACATTGGGAAAAAAATTACTACGCATGAAACAAGTGACACATAAAATACACATAAAATACTCCTCACATAACCATATGAGACAAGTGACACATAACCATATGAGACAAGTGACATCCTCCACAAAATAATAATCACTATGCATGAAACATATCAAGAGAACTGAGATAAAAACGAGAAACCCCACAACGCTTTTCCTGCATCAAGCACGGTAAGCCAATGATGCACCTCTCCAATCAAACACGATAAGCCAATGATACACCTTTCCAATCAAATACGATAAGCCAAGGATATACCTTTCTAATACTCATGCCAATTTACCAGTCATGTCACGACCCAAACCCGCCCCTATGGGTTTAGCACCGTAACCGGCCAGTAATCCGAGATTACCGAAGGCCTGCTTAACAGTAATATAGTAAAACAGAGTACAGGGGCTTGGCGGAAGCCAAAACAGTAATTAAACAATGTCCAATGAGCTGTGACAGTCTGTATGCAAAAGACTTTCATGCACATATATACAGTCATCGACAAAACGGTATGTACATTATATACAATCATTCAGAGCAGGGACTTAATTCCTATTAAGCAGTACAGTACAGTTTATCAGTCTAAGAGGTTATTACAAAAACATATACAGAGACAGACGGAGGAAAAATAAAGCACCCCTAAGCCAAAGCTTGGCAGGTTCGGAACCTCACGGTGAGGCACAGTGGTTGGCTTGACAAAAAGGGAAATCTACCCCACGCTCCTAGCTGCGGTCTGGTGCCTGTACACCTACATATATATATGAGCAGTGAGCTAAAGCCCAGTGAATAACATAATGCGTAAAGAGGTTAAGAATGAATGTCCTTACAGTAATGAAAACAGTTCATTGATTCAGTATGTCAGTCATTCAGTCATATATGGTACATCCATTAGCATAACAGTACAGTAAACAGTAGGTCTTAAAAAATCGGACAGTAAATGATGGCCATCAATCAGTAAACAATAGTGGTTCCAACAAGGGAACCGACAGAGATCTCTGTAACAATAACAGTAAACAGTAGTTGCTAAGGATGCCACAATATAGTTCAGAATATAGGACATACATTCATTCTATTAACAGTGTCAGTTCAGAAAACAGTTCAGTTAAACAGTCAGAAATATTCACAGTTGAACATATCTTTACACAATTGTTACTCACAGAATTTTGGGCTACGGTAAGCTAGAGCGTCTCCTCGGAAGGCCAACCCTACACAGTATACAGGACGAACACACACTAAGCTACACAGTTGGGAAAGGTAATAACTTAATCCCTAATTGCCTCGGTGTGGTTCTACATCTATATCCTCTTTAAGATGCCTTAAATATGCCCTAGGAATGCCTAAGATGGAAAGAGGATGCAAAGATGCACTTTTAAACACTTTACAAAATTTTCAGAAAACAGGGGTCTCGCTCGAGCGTGGCTTTCTTCGCTCGAGCGAGCTTGTCAAAACAGTGGGGTCGCTCGAGCGTGGACTTCCTCGCTCGAGCGGTCTGTAAAAATGCAAAAAGTGCTGGATGTTGGAAATCTCCGCTCGATGCTCGCTCGACGCCCGCTCGAGCATGAGGCACAGTCCTCGCTCGAGCGTAGGTTCTCTCGCTCGAGCGTGCGTCTGCGTGCACCAAGATTTTGGGAGCTTGCAATTTACGCTCGAGCCACCATTCCTTCGCTCGAGCGGAGCTCAGAATAAACGATGGTCGCTCGAGCGTGGAATCCTTCACTCGAGTGAAGAAGCCAAATTCTGGAATTTCCAGATTTGCCTCCCAAGCTCAAACCAAGCATTCCTTAGCTCAAAACTCAACCTCTTGGGCCCAATTTCTGGAAAAACACATCTAAACTCAATATACAACAAGTTTCAAAGCTCAATTTGAGAAATCAAAGCCCAAGGGTGAGTTAATTAAATCCAATTTCAACTCAATTTATGAACATGAAGAACATGCAAACATGCATGAATTTAAACAATTTCAAAGCTTCTAATTCATGCTCTAGAGAGCTAATTCTTTTCAAATCAAGATGAAATCATGGTTTATGATCAAGAGATAGACATGCATGTACCAAATTCCATGAAATCAAACTCAAAACTCTTTAATGTACACATGCATGCATGTATTAAGCTATAATACAACAACCTACAACCAATTCATGATCTAGAGCTCTTATCTACCATGAACATGCAACAATTAATCTTGAATTCACAATGAAAATGATGAAATCCTTACCTAAGTCTCAAAACACAAGAATAGAAGCTCAATTGATCAAGAACTCTTCCAACCCTCTCAATTTCCAAGCATTACAAGATGTATTCACTCTAGTCTCCTACTCTCTCTCTCTCTCTCTATGTCGGTTTGAACACAAGAAAATGGCTGAGCAAAAGTTTTGTTTCAATGTACCAAAGGGCTTCAACTTGTTTTAGATAGTGGACCACTAGGATGGCAAGGTTGTAATTAAAGCCAACTTATGTAATTTATCAATATTGATCTAACTTACTCATACCAAAACACATTTAAATTAAATATGCCATAAAATCACATAAATTCTCATGATCTTAAATCATCAATCAATTTCTGGTTCGGCCGCCGATAAGGTCTTCAATTTGCAGTTTAAACACAAAGACATGAACCGATAATTAAACAACAAACAGACAGATATGCAATTAAGTAGATATACTCAGTCAGTTCAGTTCCAGATTTCAGTCAGTCTATTCAGTATTTCAGTTGATTCATTACTTATCATAATCAGTCTCAGTTTAACAGTAATCGGTGGTTATTCGGTAAACAGTGGTGAGGGTTATTACAGTCTCCCCTCTTTAAAAAGAGTTTAGTCCTCTAAACTCGAGTTACCTTCATTCTGGAAGAAAACAGGATTCAGTGGAAGCAGTTCAGGATATCTCTTGGCCATGTCATCTTTCCTTTCCCAAGTGGCATACACGCCACCATGGTTTTGCCAGTCGACTTTCACTAACGGGATCTCTTTGTTTCTCAATTTCTTGATCCGTCTGTTTACAACCTGAATAGGCCGTTCCTCGTAAGTGTAGTCATCGCTTAGCACTACACGGGTCGGCTCAATCACATGGAAAGGATCCCGAAGGTAATCCCTCAACATAGAGATGTAGAAGACGTTGTGCATATGCCCCATTTCCGGAGGAAGTGCAACTTGATACGCCACCGGATTGATTTTCTCAATAATTTCATACGGTCCGACATACCTCGGCGCTAACTTGCCTTTGACTCCAAAACGAGTTTGGCCTTTCATCGGTGTCACTTTCACAAAAATGTGATCACCCACTTCGTATTCTCTATCTTGTCTTCTGACATCTGCATAACTTTTCTGTCGGCTCTGTGCAGTTTTCAGTCTCTGTTGTATCAGTTTCACTTTCTCGGTCATTTCATATACAATCTCGGGCCCAAGCAAAGGCCCATCTCCGACTTCTGCCCAACAAATCGGAGATCTACATTTCCTGCCATACAATGCCTCGAAAGGCGCCATACCAATACTTGAATGATAGCTGTTGTTGTAGGCGAATTCAGCTAAGGACACATGGCTTTCCCAGTTTCCCTGAAAATCAAGGACACACATTCTCAGTAAATCCTCCAGAGTGTGGATGGTTCTTTCTGACTGGCCATCTGTCTAAGGATGATAGGCACTACTCAGTCTCAGTTCAGTACCCAATGCAGTCTGTAAGCTTTGCCAGAACCTCGATGTAAACTTCGAATCCCTGTCAGAAACAATGGACACAGGCACTCCATGCAGTCTAACAATTTCATCAATATAAATTACAGCCAATTTGTCCGCATTATAGATTGTTTTGACAGGCAAGAAGTGACCAGATTTAGTCAGTCTATCAACAATAACCCAAATTGAGTCCATACCTTTATTGGAGCGAGGCAACCCAACGATAAAATCCATAGTAATATGTTCTCATTTCCACTCCGGTATCGGTAAGGGATGCAATAAGCCTGTGGGTCGTTGATGTTCGGCTTTAACTTGTTGGCAATGAAGACATTTTGGCACAAAATCAGCAATTTCCTTTTTCATTCCCGGCCACCAGAAATTCAGTTTCAAGTCTTGGTACATTTTCATATTCCCCGGATGGATAGAAAATTTTGAATTGTGGCCCTCTTGCAGAACTCTTCTTTTCAGTTCAGTATCATTCGGTATACATAGTCTTTCTTGAAATTTCAGTACATTATTTCCAAATTTGAAACCCGGTCTTGGTTTAGATTCCCTTTCTTCGATGATCTTCTTCAAGAAGTCATCCAATTGCTGTTTCTCTTTAATTTCTTCAATCAGTGCTGGTTGAGCAGAAATAGCAACTAAGGTTCCACCTTGCTCTCGCAAAACAATCTCAATTTCAGATTTTTCAAGGTCACAAAGCAACTCTCTTTGCCCAGTAAGCAAACAGGCTAAGTTCCCAATCGATTTCCGACTCAATGCATCGGCAACGGTGTTGGCTTTTCCCGGATGGTACAATATCTGTAAGTCATAATCTTTAATCAGTTCTAGCCATCTCCACTGTCTCATGTTCAGTTCTTTTTAAGTGAAGAAGTATTTCAGACTCTTGTGGTCGGTGTATACTTCACATGTTGCCCCATATAGGTAGTGACGCCAGATTTTCAGTGCAAATACTACTGCAGCAAGTTCCAGGTCATGGGTTGGGTAGTTCTTTTCGTGCGGTCTCAGTTGTCGGGAAGCATAGGCAATTACTCTCCCATTCTGCATTAAAACACACCCCAAACCCTTATGAGAAGCATCACTAAAAATGGTAAAACCGTCCGTACCTGAAGGTAGGGTAAGAACCGGTGCAGTCACAAGTCAAGTTTTCAACTCTTGGAATGCTGATTCCCTTTAGTCAGTCCAGTCAAATGATATCCCCTTTTATGTCAGTTGAGTCAACGGTAAGGCAATTTTGGAGAAATCTTTGACAAATCTTCTGTAATACCGAGGCTAATCCCAAAAAGTTTCGGACTTCTGTCGCATTTGTTGGTCTAGGCCAGTTTACTACAGCTTCAATTTTCTGTGGATCAACAGAAATTCCATATTTGCTAACAACATGCCCCAAAAACATAACATGATCAAGCCAGAATTCGCATTTAGACAGTTTAGCATAGAGTTTCTGTTCTCTTAGGGTCTGTAGAGCAAGTCTCAGATGATGTTCATGTTCTTCTATACTTTTGGAGTAAATCAGTATGTCATCAATGAATACAACAATAAAGTCATCGAGGTATGGTTTAAAGATTATGTTCATGAGGTCCATAAATGCAGCAGGTGCATTAGTGACTCCAAAAGGCATAACAAAAATTCGTAATGTCCATACCTCGTTCGAAAAGCAGTTTTATCAATGTCTTCTGGTTTAACTTTCAGTTGGTGATATCCGGATTTGAGATCAATCTTAGAAAACACTTGAGTACCCTGTAACTGATCAAACAAGTCATCAATACGAGGCAACGGGTATTTATTTTTCACAGTTACCTTATTCAGCTCACGGTAGTCAATACATAGTCTCAGTGAGTCGTCTTTCTTTTTCACAAATAAAACAGGAGCGCCCCACGGTGAAGTACTGGGCCTGATGAACTTCTTATCTAACAGTTCCTGTAGTTGCACTTTCAGTTCAGTTGGAGCCATTCGGTAAGGAGCTTTAGATACTGGCTGTGTACCCGGAATCACATCAACGGTGAATTCAATCTCCCTGTCAATCAAATCCCCTGGCAGATTATCTGGAAAAACATCTGGGAACTCTCTGACTATGGGAATACTGTTCACATTAGTATTATCATCAGTAGATACAGTCAATACAGAACACAGATACCCTTTACACCTCTTTCTAATCAATTTAACAGCCTTCACAGATGAAATCAAGTATGGAGGAGGTACTACTCCAACCCTATTAAACACAAATTCAGGTAAACCCGGTGGACGGAAAACTACTTGTTTCGTTACACAATCTATGGTAGCATGGTATTTCGTTAACCAGTCCATTCCCAATATCACATCAAAATGATCTATGTTCAGAGGCAGTAAGTCAATAAACAAATGTGCATCTCCAACAATAATTTCACAAGCAGGGTACATGTATGCACAGGTCATGGATCCCCCAACGGGTGATGATACAGCTAACAGATAGTTCATAAGTTCTAGTGGTCTATTCAATTTTCGCGAAAAAAGCATGCGATACATATGAATGTGTAGACCCCGAATCAATCAGAATATATGCATTTTGAGCACAAATAGAGAGGATACCTGACACAACGGTCTCAGTATTCTGTACATCTCCCGGTACTAGGGCGAACACTCGGCCTTGCCTCATAGGCTCTTTCCCGGTAGCTTTAAGGTTCGGTTTTGGTGCTACAGTTGATGCTGCTGCGCTTGGTGTAGCTTTACTACTAGCCTGTGGAGCAGAGGGGCAGTCTTTAACCATGTGGCCCACCTTGCCACGCCTATAACAAGCACCATAAATTTTCTAACAAACTCCCTTATAGTTCTTACCACATTCGGAACAGGGCGGGATGGAACGGTTCCCTTGACTAAAAGTAGTCGTTAACCCTGTATTTTTGCTTTTTGTTCAGCGGGTTGTTCTTGCCTTTCTTGAACTTAAAACCCTGCCTTTTACCATGCCATTAAGATGCGGGTGTTTCAGATTGTTTCACTGCTTCGATGTTCGACTCAGCCATCAATGCTCGGTCAAGGACACCTACATAGGTTGGTAGCTTTAGAACACTTATTATGTCGAGTATTGCAACATTCAAGCCGCCTTCAAACTTTCTGGCCTTCTTGTATTCAGTATCCACCATGTGTGGTGCATATCTAGCAAGCTCGGTGAACTTTGTTTCATATTCAGCAACGGACATTGTGCCCCGTCTTAGCTGTTCAAATTCAGTTACTTTTCTGTCCCTGACATATTGCGGGAAATACTTCTCGAAGAAGGCTCCTTTGAACTGAGCCCAAGTCACTACAGTGTTGGTGTCACGAACTAACATCCACCATCTTCTGGCTTCCTCTTGCAGAGTAAAGGGAGCCAACAACACCTTGTGTGCCTCAGAACATGGAAAAACTTCGAACAATTTTTCAGTCTCAAGAACCCATGCTTCAGCCTTTAACGATTCAAGGCCTCCCTGAAAGGATGGCGGTTTCATTTTGCTGAACTTTTGGGTGAGAGCAATTATGTCCCCATCATTAACATTGACATTCTGTTCTGACTGTACCGGAGGAGGAGGCGGTGGGGGCTGTTGGTTCTGTTGTTGATCTAGTCTTTCAGTTATCAGTTCCATCATTCTTTCCAGTCTTGCCATTCTTGCCTCAGAGGATGAGGATTCAGATTCATTTGTAGTTCTTGCGTTATCCATTTCACTATAAGCAGTTATAGCAATTATCAACATAGGCAGTCATTTGTTTAAACAGTTTAATACATTAGCATATATTTAGTCATGTCATAACCACACACTTAGCATGCTCATGTAATGCCCTATTACTTTTCTAGGACACCCTATAGCTCATTTGGACACGTGTGTGCGGTATAACTCGTGGTTAAATATCGCTCTGATACCACTCTGTCATGACCCAAACCCGCCCATATGGGTTTAGCACCGTAACCGGCCAGTAATCCGAGATTACCGAAGGCCTGCTTAACAGTAATACAGTAAAACAGAGTACAGGGGCTTGGCAGAAGCCAAAACAGTAATTAAACAATGTCCAATGAGCTGTGACAGTCTGTATGCAAAAGACTTTCATGCACATATATACAGTCATCGACAAAACGGTATGTACATTACATACAATCATTCAGAGCAGGGACTTAATTCCTATTAAGCAGTACAGTACAGTTTATCAGTCTAAGAGGTTATTACAAAAACATATACAGAGACAGACGGGGGAAAAATAAAGCACCCCTAAGCCAAAGCTTGGCAGGTTCGGAACCTCACGGTGAGACACAGTGGTTGGCTTGACAAAAAGGGAAATCTACCCCACGCTCCTAGCTGCGGTCTGGTGCCTGTACACCTACATATATATATGAGCAGTGAGCTAAAGCCCAGTGAATAACATAATGCGTAAAGAGGTTAAGAATGAATGTCCTTACAGTAATGAAAACAGTTCATTGATTCAGTATGCAGTCATTCAGTCATATGTGGTACATCCATTAGCATAACAGTACAGTAAACAGTAGGTCTTAAAAAACCGGACAGTAAATGATGGCCATCAATCAGTAAACAATAGTGGTTCCAACAAGGGAACCGACAGAGATCTCTGTAACTGTAACAGTAAACAGTAGTTGCTATGGATGCCACAATACAGTTCAGAATATAGGACATACATTCATTCTATTAACAGTGTCAGTTCAGAAAACAGTTCAGTTAAACAGTCAGAAATATTCACAGTTGAACATATCTTTACACAATTGTTACTCACAAAATTTTGGGCTACGGTAAGCTAGAGCGTCTCCTCGGAAGGCCAACCCTACACGGTATACAGGACGAACACACACTAAGCTACACAGTTGGGAAAGGTAATAACTTAATCCCTAATTGCCTCGGTGTGGTTCTACATCTATATCCTCTTTAAGATGCCTTAAATATGCCCTAAGAATGTCTAGGATGGAAAGAGGATGCAAAGATGCACTTTTGAACACTTTACAAAATTTTCAGAAAACAAGGGTCTCGATCGAGCGTGGCTTTCTTCGCTCGAGCGAGCTTGTCAAAACAGTGGGGTCGCTCGAGCGTGGACTTCCTCGCTCGAGCGGTCTGTAAAAATGCAAAAAGTGCTGGATGTTGGAAATCTCCGCTCGATGCTCGCTCGACGCCCGCTCGAGCGTGAGACACAGTCCTCGCTCGAGCGTAGGTTCTCTCGCTCGAGCGTGCGTCTGCGTGCACCAAGATTCTGAGAGCTGGCAATTTACGCTCGAGCCACCATTCCTTCGCTCGAGCGGAGCTCAGAATAAACGATGGTCGCTCGAGCGTGGAATCCTTCGCTCGAGCGAAGAAGCCAAATTCTGGAATTTCCAGATTTGCCTCCCAAGCTCAAACCAAGCATTCCTTAGCTCAAAACTCGACCTCTTGGGCCCAATTTCTGGAAAACACATCTAAACTCAATATACAACAAGTTTCAAAGCTCAATTTGAGAAATCAAAGCCCAAGGGTGAGTTAATTAAATCCAATTTCAACTCAATTTATGAACATGAAGAACATGCATGAATTTAAACCATTTCAAAGCTTCTAATTCATGCTCTAGAGAGCCAATTCTTTTCAAATCAAGATGAAATCATGGTTTATGATCAAGAGATGGACATGCATGTACCAAATTCCATGAAATCAAACTCAAAACTCTTCAATGTACACATGCATGCATGTATTAAGCTATAATACAACAACCTACAACCAATTCATGATCTAGAGCTCTTATCTACCATGAACATGCAACAATTAATCTTGAATTCACAATGAAAAAGATGAAATCCTTACCTAAGTCTCAAAACACAAGAATAGAAGCTCAATTGATCAAGAACTCTTCCAACCTTCTCAATTTCCAAGCATTACAAGATGAATTCACTCTAGTCTCCTACTTTCTCTCTCTCTATGTTGGTTTGAACACAAGAAAATGGCTGAGCAAAAGTTTTGTTTCAATGTACCAAAGGGCTTCAACTTGTTTTAGATAGTGGACCACTAGGATGGCAAGGTTGTAATTAAAGCCAACTTATGTAATTTATCAATATTGATCTAACTTACTCATACCAAAACACATTTAAATTAAATATACTATAAAATCACATAAATTCTCATGATCCTAAATCATCAATCAATTTCCAGTTCGGCCGCCGATAAGGTCTTCAATTTGCAGTTTAAACACAAAGACATGAACCGATAATTAAACAACAAACAGACAGATATGCAATTAAGTAGATATACTCAGTCAGTTCAGTTCCAGATTTCAGTCAGTCTATTCAGTATTTCAGTTGATTCATTACTTATCATAATCAGTCTTGGTTTAACAGTAATCGGTGGTTATTTGGTAAATAGTGGTGAGGGTTATTACAAGTCACCAGTTGGAAGGTAATGGTACATCTGCCAAGTTCTCCAGGCATTAACTAGAAGATACTGGCACCCCATATTCTCAGCGTAGCCAATTCTCCAGGCGCTAGCTAAAAGGTAATGGTACCTCTTATTCTCGGTGCGTGCGCATTTCCAACCATCGCATAATTCAACAAATAAACATAATCCGAGTGTACTACATACACAAAAATCTATTCAACCAATACAAATAATTCCGAGCGTACTACATACATATAATCTATTCAACATCACAATGTCATCCTCCACCGATGACCAAGGACAAACCTCTAAGCATAAGTATTTAAATATACGTAATATGATAATCCAATACTTACTTGACCTTAGGTCCAACAACAATGATAATAACAATAAGGTTTCAAAGCCTAACCTCATGTTCAAATCTAGATTTCCAACATGCCATGGTTTCTTTCTCTTTTCGAAATCAACTCTTTTGTTTTCCAAAAACAATTTTCCACATTTCATTAGAACCACATCCAAGGATTTCCAAGCCATAATCCAAATTAACTTAACATGATTATCCAAATAAATTTCCAGTACCATAATTTATTCACTCTTTATACTAACAACATAATAATCACAACCCAAACTATCAAAACACAATCTTTAATCAACTTTACCCCTTTTTAGTTTATTAGGTCAAATTATCAAAATTAGGGTTTTTCCTCTCTTTTCAACAGAAACAAGTTAAGCTACCCTCCAATTAACCCAACAACAATCAATTTCACAATTTATACTCGAAATATTTAAACCCTAGATCCCCTTTTATGTTTTTCAAAAGATCCACAATAGATGTGATTTTTATGCAATAAAATATGTCACATGTCTATCTATAGATGAAGTATTGAAAAGGAGCAAAAGAATCCCTACCTCAAGCAATGAAGAGAAAAAAGCCCGAAAATCCAACTTCAACGAAAACACGATCCACTTAGATTAAATGGAAGCTCTCGCTGAACTCTACATTTTGGTATAAGGAATTAGGGATCAAAGATGTATAAAAGTAGATGAAAACCAAGGAGAAAGAGCTTGAAAGCTCAACAATGGCGGAAGGAGAGAGAAGGGAGAGAGAAAAGTGACCTAGATATGACCAAAAGTGACTTTTATAGTTGTTGAATTCGGACAGATCGCTCGAGCGCAATAAGTGTCGCTCGAGTGACCAGACACAACAAGGTGTGACCGCTCGAATGCAGAAATCACTGCTCGAGCGAAGAATGCATCCTCCCAGTAGTTTTACAGATAAGAGACCGTCGCTGCGCTCGAGGAAAGAATACACACTCCTAGTATTTTTTGTAGACCTGCAAAAGTATTGGAGGTTCACAAAGACTGCTCGAGCGTAACATGTGTCACTCGAGTGAAAGAACAAAATTCTGGGCATTAACAAATTTTAAAACAAGCAACCAACCCGCTCAAAATATAACCAACATACCCTAATAACCAAATTCAATGAAGGATGACGAAAACACAAGACATGAACAACCAAATAGGAGAATGAAACCCGGATCTAAAACATCAACGGGGCGGATCTAAACCAAATCCGCCATAACTTACTACCCACAATCTATAAATGCATGAGACAAAAAATTATCAAATTAACAGAGACATTACATAAATGCATGGGGACCGTAATGGAATAAAAAAATACAGGGTTTGGTTTTGGAAGAGTAGTTTTTAAAATTTGTTTTGGGGAGAGAGTTTAGAAATTTTTTTGGTTTGTTTGGTTGTGTATTTTGAAAGTAGTTTTGGAATTTGGGAGTTTGGAATGATTTGATATTTTGTTATAATTGAGTAGATATGTGTGAGAGAAAAAGTGATTGAAAAGGAGAAAGGAGAGAGAAAAAGTGATTGATTGATAGGTAAGAGAGAGAAAGTGATTTTAGAAATTGTTTTGGAAAATTTACAAACCAAACAAATTTTTTAGAAATTTTTTCTCAAAATCACTCTACAAATCCAAACCAAACATACCCACAATGTGCCTGTTTGGTAGAGCTTAATTACAGCTTATTTAAGCTTTCAGCTTAATTTAAGCTATTTTGATGTGTTTGGTTTAGCTTATAACTTATAGCTTATAGCTTTTTGAAAGTCAGAAATCATCTTATTCTTTGAGTGGGGCAGGAGATGCTTTAAGAATAAATTGGAAATCAGCTTAAGCTGAAAGTTATAAGCTATAAGCTGTTTAGGCATAAGCTATAAGTACTTTTCCACAGCTCTACCAAACAGGGTTAATGTCTTTTTTGTATTTTTTTAAAATATAAAACTATAGCACTTTTCTGTTAAGTATTTGACACAAACAAACAAAAAAAAATTCTTAAAAGCATCACTTTCAAGACTTTGATACAATAGAACACTATTTTATATAAAACTTACAACACTTTCTTAATTTTTGTCCCAAAAACAAACAAAAAATAATGTTTAAAAAAATATAAAATGCTGAAATAATAATTTTACTTATAGTTATAGAAACACTGAATATGCAAGCTGAAAAAAAAAACAATGCACAATCAACCATACAAACGTAAACTCACAAGAGAGAGAGAGAGAGAGAGAGAGAGAGAAAAGTATACTTACAGGTTTGGAGTTCACCATGTTCGTGTTCATCTTCATCGTATTGATCCATCCGAAATCAAACTTAATAAATACAAACACTGGTGCAAAACCCTTCAAATGTTGTTGATTCATACAAATCCAAACCTAAATCGAGTCGATTTAGGTAAAATTTTGAAACCCTAGATAAATCCCAATTGTTCTCACATAATTATATCAGATACATATGACATATAAGTTTCCTCCTATTGATATATATACATATTTTAATAGAGATATAGGTGAAAAGTCTGTGTTACCCTTTTACCAGTTTTGAATCTCATGTACAGGTCACGTTTTCATCTTTGCCATTACCAATTTGGATGCCATCTACTATTTAGACTAAACAAAACCAAAATGTGATAGTTTAGGGATCAACCAGACAAAATTAAATTGTTTAAGGATTACATCAACAAAATTGGATAGTTTAGCGGGTAAAAGTGTAATTAACCCTAAGATACTTACCAACAAAACTAGCATGTAGGAATGGCAACGGGGCGGGGTAGGGCGGGGCGAGGCCGGGAATTACACTCTTCGTCCCCGATCCCTGATTGTGAAAATCTCTCCAGCCCCGGCCCCGATCCCCGACAAGGAACCTACCACTATCCCCATCCCCGCCCTCCAACGGGGATCGGGTTTCCCCGACTCCGAAAATTCCTCACACCCCCAAATTTGTTTCAATAGCAACACAATCAACAACAACAACAACATTATCATCATTCCCAATCAACAACGTCCCCAATCATCAACAGATCATAAAACAAAAAAAAAAAGGACAAATACACAGACATACATGTATACATACAAACAGATCTGAGATCTGTGTCAGAGAGAGAGAGAGGGAGATAGAGTTGACGATCGGCGGCGATGGACGACGGAGGAGATCGGAGGAGGCGATGGTGGATGAAGGAGAATGATTGGCGTCGCGGACAGTGGCGATGGACGACGGGGGAGGACGATCGGAGATTCGGAGGCGATAGGTGGTTGTGAGTGCGATTACGGAAGTGATGGACGACGGATGAGGACAATCGGAAGAGGAAGAGGAGCATGAGGCGGCGCTGACCTGGATGAGGAGAAGGCGACAGTAGATGAGGCGACGAGAGGCGGAGAAGACAACTGCGAAGAGAAGAAAGAGACTGAGAGAAACAGATCAGAGAGTGAGGGTGAGAGTAATGAGAGACCCAGATCAAATCAGATTGTATAGAGGAGAGTTATATATATAAATGGATAGAGGGGTATTTTGATAATTTTATTTATGGAAAAAACGGGAACGGGACCGGGCCAGGTCCGAAGCTGTGAAAGGGATACCTGTCCCCGACCCAAATCTGATCAGGCATTTTAGGGTTGGTTTGGGATGTTCTGAAAAAGTACACTTTTTGACTTATTGGCTTATATGGATTGGATTTGATGTGATATATTACAGAGGTGATGTGATTTAAATAAGATGATGTGACTTAAATAGAATAATAACTTTTTAACTTTTTATATTATTTAGGCTTAGGCCAAGTTTGGTATAACCTAAATAATACAAAAAGCAAAAAAGTCACTATCCTATTTAAGTCACATCATCTTATTTAAATCACATCACCTCTCTAACACATCACATCAAATCCAACCCAAACCCAACCCATATAAGCCAATAAATCAAAAAGTGTACTTTTTTAAAACATCCCAAACCAACCCTTAATTTCAAACATCATATCCAACTCGTCGAAGGTATTTTTTTTTAAAACACCGCTCCCCGACGGGCGGGTTTAAAATTGCCATCCCTACCCGTGACTCTATTCATTAATGTCTTTCAGAGTACCTTCGAAGGTGTTCTTGAGATTCCGATGATTTTATCTGATGAATGATCCAATTGATACTCAGAACCCTAAAAACATTTCAGTTATAGTAGATATATAGATAAACTCGCTTGTGTGTATAGGTGATGATATTATGGCGGAGCAAATAGCAGGCGGCGGTTCATCGGGATGCGTGCAAGAAGCCCAGCCGCCGTCGGCGGCGGCGGAGAATGTTGCGGCGGGTCGAAAGGAGAGGAGGAAGGCAGCGAAGAGGGAGAAGAGGAAGCAGAAGAGGAAGGAGTTGGCGGCGAAGGAGCGAGAAGAAGAAGAAGCCCTGCTGAACGATCCGGAGGAGCAGCGGAGGATTCAGATGGAGGAGGAGAGAGAAAACGAGAGGTTAGAGAGAGAGAGGAAGGAGTTTGAGGAGCATGAGAGGGTGTTTCTCGAGGCCTTGGCTGTGAAGAAGAAGGCCGAAGAGGAGGAAGAAGAGCGGAGAAAAGCCCTAGAAGAAGAATCCAAACAAAATCAGGTTCAGTCTTTGTTTGTTAATTTACAAATTATGCATATAGAGCTTTATAGTATGTAATTGTTAAACAAAATTACCAGCAACACTTTTACAAAATTATACTATGATTGAGTTGGGCTAAATCCATTGTTTGTGATGGGCATTTCTGTTTAGTGCTTACTGTATTCAGCTGGATCAGCTGGTTATGTATGTATATCTATCTCTGCAACTAGTTGTTTATTTTCATCTATTTTGTTGTACTTTGGATTTGAGGGAATATTTATGGGTTTCTTGGTGATAGTTGTGTGGGAATTTCAAGTTACTCTGTCTTAATTTTTACTTTAGTTTTTGGATATTAGAATTAGGTATTTTGCTGTCAGATGCTTGAAAGTTAATATCATGGTTTTTAGAATCTTATCATTCATAGTTCGATTAATACAATTCAATATGGGTTTCAAGCAAAATGATTCGATTCATGGTGTTGAGTCTTTAAAATCTTATGATTTAATTGTGATTCACATCAATTCATTGTGATTTGTTACAATTCAATGCAATTCAGTTTCGTTTGCATAATACATAAAATGGTGTTATTTTTGCAAAATTAAAAGGTGCTCAACTAATTATATTGATATTTACGTGGTTTTATAGGTATAAATATATACAATTTATTTATATTGATATTTATTTCATTTTAAACACTATATGTGTATTTTTATATGTATATACATATATAAAATTATGTATTATGATAAATAAAGTGAATCTTATAATTCACGATTCAGAATTTGACAACAATGGTTAACATCACGAGGAACATTAGAACTATATTGTGCCCATAACACCTAGTTTAGTTTCAAATTTCTACCTCCAGCGCATGGCATCAATATGTGGTTTTAAAATCTTTGGAAATATGTGATGATTTTGCGGTTAAATACTTGAAATGTCTCTCATGTTTTCTTGTTTTTGGATAATTTTTATGGTTGAGTTCAAAGTAGCTCCTTTTGATTTTGTGACAACTATATTATGCCATGTCTTAGGATTTTGGTATCATGTATGGCCCTCAAGAGGGCATGTATATTTGTATTTTTGTAATCTGAAAGCTTACCCTTGTATAATTGTGAAAATTTTGAAAGGTTGGAAACGAGGATGAAAATGACAACGATGAGTGGGAATATGTAGAGGAGGGTCCTCCTGAGATTATTTGGCAAGGAAATGAGATAATTGTCAAGAAGAAAAAGGTCAGGGTGAAGAAGAAAGATGTGGATCAACAGATAAAAAAAGAGGTATGTCTACTACTTGACTTTGCATATGACATTTGGCTACTGTATAGATTACTGTATGGTGTTTTCTCCCGCTGTTGGTTGTGGCAAGGACTTGAACAGTGAAGATATTTATGCAATTTTCAGGATCCTAATAGACCTACATCAAATCCTCTTCCTCCACAATCTGAATCCTTCGCTGATTATAAGAATGGATCTGTGGTTTCTGCACAACAGTTGTTGGAGAATGCTGCTCAACAAATTCCGAACTTTGGAACAGAACAGGTATGCCTTTTGTGTCCTCTCGAATATCTCATTTTCTGTTTGTGTAATCTTGTTACAATATCTTCGTAAATGTGTTGACGGTTGTTGTCTTGTTGCACTTTCTTGTCTTGAACAAGAGCTTTTCATTTGCTCTATGGGTGGAGTGCATTTGTACTTGTAAAAAAAAAAAAAACTCTATGGAGAGCATTTGTAACTTATATTATATGTGTGACAGGATAAAGCTCATTGTCCTTTCCACCTTAAAACCGGTGCTTGTCGATTTGGGTCACGTTGCAGCAGAGTTCATTTTTACCCTGATAAAGCTTGCACATTGCTTATCAAGAACATGTACAATGGACCTGGCCTTGCTTGGGAGCAGGATGAAGGGCTTGAGGTCTGTAAATGAGGTCTTCATGTGATTCCAGTATCCTGATCATTAATTTGGAAATTTTCTTCCCTTTTTCATTGAATCAATAAAATTATTATTGTTGTTGTTGTTATTTAACTTTTCTATAATACAAAAGGCATTCTTTGTAGATGAAAGAAACTAATATATGGGTTTGTGTTCAATGTACTTTGAAATAGGTGATATTTAACTTCCATGTGGGGTGCTATGTCAGAGTTTTTGTTTTCTGTTAAATTTTTTTTTCCCCCTTCTTTCCCTTTCAACCAAGTTAGCATAACAGCTCTACATATTAATATATATTTATCTGCACCCACTCAGATACTGAAACAGTGAAAACTGCATCTTTACTGCAATTGGTGTTTTATAGAATAGGATTTATTAACTAAATTAACTATGTTACAAGTATCTCTTTTATATTTATATTTCTAATCAAATGTATATGCACACAATGTAACAAGATGATATTGGCTAAGGATTTTTTTTATGCCATCTCAACTCATGCTACCACTCCTATAATTCCAACAATTAGCTAGTCTTAATTACAGATTGTTCTCTTTTTTTTTTTTTTTTTTTTTTTTTTTTTTTTTTTTGTTCTTTTTTCTTTTTGTCTTTATGGGGGATTGTTTGTTTGACATCTGGTTTTGGTTTTAGGGTGCTTCTGTGTGTTGGTATGTTGTAGTATTTTGTGTGTGGAAGATTTATTTAGGCTTTGTTTGGTAACGGTTACAGTTTTTTGTTTTTGTTTACAAAAACATTAAACACGTTTATGTTTATTTTTTGTTGAAATGAAAACACAAAAACACATTTGATACAGTCTTGTTTTAAATTTTGTTTTGAAAACAAGTGAAGGGGGTGGCTAGTGGGAGGTGGTGACCAAAGGTGGTTGTTAATGGTCGTAGATGGTGGCCGGATGTGGTTGTTGGTCATGAGGAGGTTGTGATTGGAGGTTGCCAGCAGCCGGAGGTTGTTGTTTGAAAATTTATAAAATATATGCATAATTGAAGTCTTTTTAAATTTTTTTTTGCAATATTGAGATGTGGCAAATGTCTTCTTTTCAGCTGGGCCCTTGATTTGTCCGCACTTTAGAGGCTTAATTTGAGTGCACTTTGTATGAGTCTTTTTTTGGGCAAGTAACTTTGTATGAGTTGGAACCACGTACATTATATATATTTATGGCTTTCTGACACCCAAAAGTAAATTTATGGCTTTAATCTCTAGCTCTTTCCTCTGCATATTTCCGTTTTCCTTGTGATTTTCTTGCATACCTTTCTTCTGCATGAGTTTTTTGGCTTGTTAGTTTTTCCTTGATAAGACTTCTACTTATCAAAACAAGATATATATGTTTTTGTCAAGTTGTTCATAAAGGTTCTATTTTTATACACCTTTCTATTTATTTCCCTGATATTTAAAAAATAAATAAATTGAAACTAAAGAACAAAGCTTGGAATGGTGAGTTCTCCTTTGTCCACCATGACTTATTTTTTGTTTTTGTTTTGCTTTAGTGAAGCAGCACATATTGTTTTGTGGAAGTGTTTATTGCACTGTATGCTGCATAGTGCATGCCTCCAAATGATTTTACTTGTACTTGTCTTGCTGATTGATCATAGGATTCTTGAACTGATGCCCATTGCAGAAATATATTATACATCCTTACCACGACTTATGTGGAGTAAATCCTAAATTTTTACATTGTGTTTTCCTAATTGCCAATGCAGAAGGGTTGCAATTTATTTATCTGTAAAAGTCTTCACACATTATGTGCATGTTGTTCGTCCTTCTCATTTGTTGTGTGGTTGATTTCCTGTAATGCACACTTATTTGTGAAGTCTAAAATTTGATTTGACAAGCTTATGATAAAATTGTTATTGCTGTTCTTTGACTCAATTTAAATCAGACATTCATCTCAAGATTCACATGAATGGAGATTCATGGTTTTGGCCTTGGTTGGATGTTAGCAATTTTGTATCCTACATGCTGCAACTTCAGAGTGTTTATTGTAGACATTCTTTAGTAATTGTTTATCTAACTCATAAAAGTAACTGTGTTTTTTAAATTTGTAATTATCCTTTTTGAAGTTCTCACTTTTATTTTCTTAAATTGACAATGCAATCTATAATAAAGTATCACAACTTTTCGTAAACCTGCTATGCTTTTTGGTATAAAAGAAGAATGTAAATATTTATTCTGATGCTACATCGTTTAGTTATGCATTGCATCACTTCATTTGCAAATGAATTTTAGTTCCTTAACATCTAATAGTTTGTTGGACAATATCTGATCTTGTTGCTGTGGAGATCTCCTCCTGATAACTATTGTTACTCTACAAGGTTTGGGTTTGCAAGCAACTGTGGGTACTTCGTACGTGGATGCAGTAACCAGCCTATTTACTAAGAACATGCACATCGCATTATGGTTGAAAAAGGAATGAAGCTAAATATACTGTGTATGTGCTAAATAATGATAACGTAATAGAGTTATTGTAACAGTTAGTAGCCATTTTACTAGTCAGCATTGATTATATGGGTTTTAGGCTTGACAAACTTCCCAACTAAAAACATAGTAGTGGTAGTCTGCAAAAACATTTCATTTGCCTGTTACCTATATTGCCTCAAAGCTTTGTTGTTGATTTTGGAGTTTCTGGATCAAATGAGTCAAACCATTGGGAGTTAAAAATGCTAACAATGCATTGCTACTACAGACATTGAACGTTTCCATTGGCATTTTTTTTTTATGAAATATGCCATAAGTATCAAAATGGTCATTGACTCATTAACTTCTACCATCTTGCTTTTTGATCTTACTATTTATCATGCTAGTTATTTATGCTAACAACAATGCTTAAATAGTAGCCTCCTAGGATGTGATAATTTATGTGGATTGCCGTGTGAAATACTCACCTTATTCACATGAGGAGCATTTTTTCTAATATCTTAGTGCAGTTATGTCTTCTACAGTTCCTAGGAGGAGACATCAAGCCTAAATAATGCTTGAAAGACTTTGTCGTGGTGTAAAGTGCATCCACTTGTTGTGCACCTTTAGTTAGTTTAGCTATCTACCATTATATTGTATTCCAGTAATCCTTTTATAGCTTGCTTGCTCCTGGCAATGAATCCTTGACTCTTATCCAAAGAAATGACACTTATCATCTCAATACGGCATTGTTTATTCCCTGTTTAATCTCAACTCTTCAAGTGACTGACTAGGACTAAGCACAAAACTTTCTCTGATGCTGCCTTAGCAGCCACGTACTTCTATTACTGGATAAAAACTGTGGTGTAAAGCATAAACTTTCAATCAATATGCTTGCTGCCTAACATGATGAATAAGCTGTGGTAGATCTCCTTACTTTTGCTTGGTGTCAAATGTGCACTGGTCAGTATGAGAGGGAACCAGTTCTAAGTAATTTGAAGTTTGGGCCCTGACAAGCATTTTTTGTTCACCATCACATAATACTCGTGACTCGATGTTTTTGTGGTTTTGTCAGCTTACCTCCCTGCCACATTATTTTCTCATTGTTGCTTTAATTTTAATGATCTCCATCAGTGCCTCAGCAGACATCAAGTTGTTTTTCAGGTTTTTTGTTTTTAAGTGTGTGGACTGTTTCAAACACGTCCTGAGTGCTGCAACTTCTTTGCTACCATCTGACAATTGACCTGTCCTTATGTCCTCCACATTCAGCTGGACTGGCTTTCTTAATAATCTTGGCTCCTTCTTCAGTGGCGACATCCCTATTAAGTGCCCCTTCGAATGCCCTTCTGGGAAATGCTTATGCTAGGGGAACAATTTCATTACTAGGACCTTGGGGCTGCATTGGGTTCTAATTTGCATAATTAGTAGTACTGTTGTCCTTTAATAAGTTGATAATACTCATCTGCTTCACTATTTCTATTTTTTCAATTCTTATGAAAGAATGTCATCTTTACATATAGCTGATCTCCCTGAAGATTACATGTAGTTAATACGGATAACATATAGCAAATCATGTATCTAAACCTGTGGAGAGACGGATCGTCCTGCCTGCATCCTCTATTAGAAAGTTTTATGTTTCTGCGTTTTCTGATATTGCTTCCTTCTTCTTGATGACCCATTTCTATTCGGTAGTTTTCTTTCCCTTTAGTTTTCGATGGGTCTTTTTTGGTTTTCTTCAACCAAGGCATAGTATCCTGGTAAGGATTACTACTATTGCAAGGGCTAAAATAACCATCTTCTCTTTTTAAGTAGAAATGTGCTCTCTTAGTTTGCTTTTCTCTGCCTCTGGCTAAACTTATGGCCTCCACTTATGGCCTCCTCATATTGTGCGCCATTGTTTCCTCAGGTTGCACACTTAAACTTATATTGTTCCAAATGACTACACTTATTCATATCACGACTTTGGATGTTGATTGTCGCAATTTTTGGTTTGGCTTGGGTGCAGCTGGGTTCTTTATGGGTTTTGTTCTTTTTGTATTCTTTGCTACTTCTCATTGTTTGCTTTGGTTAGTGTGGTTGGAGCATAATAGACGTGTTTTTCAAGGTGTTGCCCATTCAGTTCCGTGGTTAGAGAATTGTCTTCTTGTGCTGCTTCGTAGTTGGATTACGGTTTCGGTGGATCTTGATGTTTTGACATTTGTTGATTTTTTGGAGGACTTAATTAGTTAGTTTTGTTTTGGGCCCTTTATGGGTTTTGTTCTTTTTGTATTCTTTGCATCGCCTTGATACTTCTCTAATAAAGTTTGCTTATTTATCAAAAAAAAACTGCTGCTCTCTTCTCTCCTTCATGGCTACCATGCTTCTGGATTCCGTCTTTGCCATTTATCTCTGCCATATGTTGCTCAAGAAATATGAAAACATCCTTGTTAATGACAACCTAGTGATCATTTGAATCTCAGAATTTATAACCTTTATTCATTTATCATGCATAGGAAATGCATCTCTTGGGCTCAGGGCATTACATTTTTTTTTCTTCTTCTCATGTACAGACCATGTTTATCCGTCATTCTTGTTTTCCTTCACCATGTGCTTATTAAATACTACAAAGCTTGCTAATAAGAATCTTGTTAAAAAAACACCCGAGTCCTTTTTTTTGCTTGAGAAGTTATATTCTCTCGACATTGATGCGCTTTGCCAATTCTGCACATTTACACAAGGAGTAGATCTAAATATAACTTTTTTTCCCTTCTAGGCCTCTCTCTTTTGTGACTTAGTTGCACATGCTGTAGAAATATCGTTGTTATGTGTCCACTGGATTATCAAACACTTGTTCCAGTTGCTGCTATATACTATATCATACCTTGCAAAAGAGGAAGTCCTGGGATATGGCCCTGTTGGTTTGAGGAATGCCTGGGATGTGTCTCTGTTGGGTTTGATGTGTTCTATTTGGAGGGGAAGGGGTGGCAGAACTTCTGAAAGAGTGAAACCATAACATGAAAAAGCTATTTTTGCATGTTTTTGGCTTACTGATGATATTCTTCAATTTTTTTTGGCTGAATTTCGTAGGCTTAATCCTTTTTTTTTTTTTTTTTGATATATCTTATTGCTTCCTTTTAGATAGCTAGGTGTTAAACATATGTATATATTGCATATCTGGGATTTTAAGTCCCATTTTCTATGGCGTCCTTTACTGAATACTTTGCGTATTCCCAGTGGGCCCAGGGGGGTGTCAGCTGTTTGATGTAGAGATCCATAATGCATCTACTTCAATTTTTATACCCTCGTCTGCCACACTTCCCTATTCCAAAGTCTTTTCTTAATCCTAACTCCATAAAGCCTTTTCCCAACTAACGAGTTGTTCACTAATTTTTCTGTATTTTGCCCCCTTGTATGGTTATGGTCACACGACATATTTTGCAAAGGCTAACATTTGTATTTGTTGCATTCTTTCCTTGACTTGATTAGATTCAATTCAAGTCATCTGGTTTAGGCTTCTTTTTCTTTCTACAAGCCATACAATTCCTTTTTGAAAACAAGTTGTTTTTACGAGGTCTGTCATCTAATTTCTCCATTTTCCTCCGAAGTCGTGGATATTTTATTCATAGACCATGCATAGGTTAGATAGCTGGGAAGTCAATGTACTGAGTGTCTATGAGGTGAATAAACCCCATTTTCTCTGTAATATTTTTAATCCTGCTGGCTAGTTGGTAATTGTGTTATGAAAAGACAGGTGTTTATTTTTGGTTGTGGACTGTTCTTTTCCGTTGGAGATCTAATCAGACATCATGAATAGAAACTGATAGATTTGAATCACAGTTGAGAACTTTAGTTCATCTGAATGATTGTTTAAGAAAGAATTTTTTTTGGTGTTTACATGGGTCCTTGTGTTGAGCAATACTAAATGCATGCATGTGCATACAATTGTTTGGGTTGGAGTGCTGTTCGTCTGTTTGTTAGCATTAGCCTATCAAGATGAAGGGCTTGTCTATTTTTTTGTTGCAGCAATCTGTACTACTTATTCTGGTCCCTCAGTTTGCTTGTTATATTTACTTTTATAATTCAAATGATTTTGCCTTGTCTTTTCTTTTCAGCATACGGACGAAGAGGTTGACCGCTGTTATGAAGAGTTCTATGAGGATGTGCATACAGAGTTCTTGAAGTTTGGAGAAATTGTAAATTTTAAGGTGGTTGAGTGTCTCCTAGGCTTCAATAATATCTATTTCTGTTTAAAATATTTCTGTTCACTTCATTTGGAACACTATGCCCATTTAATGACCAAAAACTTCAACAAACTTTATTTTCTTGATGATGCTACTTTACAATAATTGGAACTTTTGTCTCCCAGACTTCAGTAATATCTATTTTTGTTTGTAACATGCCTTTTCACTTCATTTGCACATAGTTCCATTTAATGACCAAAAAACTTCAACTTTTTTTTTCTTCTTTTTCTTGATGATGTTCGTTTACAATAATTTGAAATTTCTTGGTCTTGAATTATGAAATAAGTTGCTGTTTCTTCGCTTATAAAATACATGAAATTATTCCCTTTCATGCCTGTCAAGTACCAACAGAAGGAAAGTCTCTGCTTGATATTATGTGCACTTGGTATCATGGGAAACTCTAATCATTTTCCTATTTTCCAAGTTATGTGATTGAAACCATAAGATTTGAATTTTGGCAAAAGAGAATATATTGAAGTTATATGCAATGAAATATTGGAGCTTTCTTTAATCTAGTTGGAATCTTGAAGCATGAAAAATATTATCTTCA
Organism: Camellia granthamiana; assembly: GCA_036172215.1. Lineage (NCBI taxonomy): Eukaryota > Viridiplantae > Streptophyta > Magnoliopsida > Ericales > Theaceae > Camellia > Camellia granthamiana. The sequence goes on along the minus strand of CM069904.1, from coordinate 31,217,480 downwards.
TTTTCAGGTTTGCAAAAATGGTTCATCTCATTTGCGGGGGAACGTGTACGTGCATTATATGTCATTGGATTCAGCTGTGCTTGCTTATCAATCTATAAATGGTCGCTATTTTGCAGGCAAACTGGTATTACATTTTCTTTTCATTCAAGTTAACGCTCTTCTAGTTGTTAAGAATGAATTTTGACAAATTTTCTGCATTCTGCTAATTTAGCTAATGAATTTGGCGCATGAGAACTTCACTGCTATACTGTTTTGGATCCTTCCAGGTTTTATTAAATAATTTTTGGTCCTAGAACAGTAGGTATCCTATCAAGTTCATTCCTTCGGCTTGTTACTCATGTTAACTACAAAATTTGGTGACCTGCTTTGATGAGGTTAGCTTGATGTTGTGTGTTAGAATATGATCATGCATTCAAGCGCTAACACGGCCTTAATCTAGTGGCAAGATTATTGCTAGGGTCATTTAGATTGAAGGGCACCAAAAATGCTTGTTTGTAGTGGTATTATGGATAAAAAGGGTGATATATATATATATATATTTGTTGATATTGACACATCATTAACTACAAAATTTGGTGACCTGCTATGATGAGGTTAGCTTGATGTTGTGTGTTAGAATATGATCATGCATTCAAGCGCTAACATGGCCTTAATCTAGTGGCAAGATTATTGCTAGCGTCATTTAGATTGAAGGGCACCAAAAATGCTTGTTTGTAGTGGTATTATGGATAAAAAGGGTGATATATATATGTATTTTTTTGTTGATAAACTTAACTACCTTGATATTAACACAAATCATGCAATTATTGCTTTTCGTTCTAGGAGTTCATTCCCATGATGGATTGGAGTTGCCTCCTATGGTTGTTTAAACACAATTTCTTCTGTGCTTACTATTACTTATGCAGATACTTGGGTCTTATTCACTTCCTCTGCTCTCTTTTGTTGTTTTGGTTTGGGAGTGCTGTCGGTTGTGCTACATGTTGAATTATTTACTGGAAATCTTGTGTGAATGCCATACATCCCACAATTATTACAGCTGCAAGATTGCTATTCTTCTATTTATATTGATACTGTTAATTAAGGATATGATGATATGTACTATATTTAGAAGTTACTCAAAAAACCTACCAACAGAAATCAAGGTTCTGAAAAGCGGTTGCGGTTGCCGTAACGGTGGCGGTGACGCGGTTGCGGTTGCAGGGTGTAAAGGCCATAGTGTAATGGTTGCGGTAACCGAAACCGTGAATTTTTTTATTTTTCGCACAATTTGAAAAAAACTTACCGATACGTATATTTTTTTTTCATGATCATATTTATTGGGTTAAAAATAAATATTGATCAATTTTTGTAAATTTTTAAGTATGATCCAATATATTTCATATTTTTAAATCACTATAAATTGAGTTTTTTACATTTTATTTTAATAATTAATGACTTTATATTATACAAAAAATCAGTCAATAATGACAAAAGTAAGAGAATAAATAAGAGCCTAAATATATATATATACATATACATATTTTAATCAAGCAAAATAGATAATGATCACACTTATTTTTATTATTATTTTCAAACAATATATAGATAGACATACACAAACAAAATGGTTTAGTGATAGCAGTTGAATAGAATAGCATAGGTCTTACAGTTTCAACAAATCAATAACATGTTCTTCATCTTCCCTCTTCTCTCTCTCTATTTCTTGCTCCTCCATTCTCTCTTTATCTTTCCTCTTCTCTCTATCCCTTTTCCCCTATTTTTAGCTTTTTTTTGTGTGTTTTTTCGAAAGAAATAGTTTGGAACCGTTACGTAACGGTGCGTAACAGGCCGTTACGGCTGTTATGGCACCATTACAACTGCTACGGTAGCCGCTACGGCCAACACATCTGTGAATCTCAATCACACTGCAAAAGCGGCCGTAACGGGTGGCGGTAACTGCCAAAACCGTTACATAAGGGCGTTACGTAACGGTTGCGGCCGCTTCTTAAAACCTTGACAGAAATTGAATTCTTGGACCTCTGCAAAATGTATTTATGTGCATGAAACTATTTATAGATATCCATGTAACAAATACAATATGAATTACAAGCTCTGCTGGCAACTTGGCATTGTAGTTACATGCTTTCACAATTTTTACATGTTATTGCTTCTTTGTCCAATCACACCAATAATGCACAGTTGGATTTTAAATGTTTTGTTTTCTTTGTTCATTTTCTTGCTGTGTTGACATATATTTGATTTTAATACGCGTCAAATATGCATAGGGATTGGGGATAGAACACCATTTAATGTTCACATGCTGATATTTCCAAATTTGTTTGCATATATGCATTTGGGTTTCTAACTGTTACTGCTGGATCTTGATAGTTAACATGCGAGTTTGTCGGTGTGACCAAATGGAAAGTTGCCATATGCGGAGAGTACATGAAGTCAAGGCTTAAGGTACAGTACATCCCTCAACTGAACCATATAAATATAAAATCAATCTTCTGTTGATTTCAGTTCTGCTTGTCTATTGAATTGAGATATCCCAAAATTTTGTTTGAAGTCATAACAGAACAATTGGTGTGTATTTTCTTTGATGTTGATTTTGGGATTTTGGTCCTCTTGCCTGTTGACAATAATACATATTTAATCCTTCTTGTCAGACATGTTCTCGTGGGACAGCATGCAATTTTATCCACTGTTTCCGCAACCCTGGTGGAGACTATGAATGGGCCGATTGGGATAAACAACCTCCAAAGTATTGGGTGAAGAAGATGGCTGCTTTGTTTGGTTATTCAGAGGAATCTGGGTATGACTACCAGATGGAACAAGAAAGGAGGAACTCCAGCAGGATGATGGCAACAGATCCAGACAGGTGTGCCTGTACTTTTAGCAGTAGTTAATACAATTCATTTACTCTAGGAGTCTGAAATTCTTACCTCTCCATGTTATGATAAACTTCTTGGCAATTATTTTTGGTTTAATTCTAATCATCTGCCTTGAACAGACCATAAGAGCTCAAAACCCTTTAACCAAATTAAGACAATGTCAGCTCCCTCTGAAGATGCCGCCCATCGTGCATCTGTTCTGTCTGTTGTACTCCTTGGTGTAATTATAGATCGTGTGATAGCCAAAATGCAATTCTTGTTCTAGAGATGTTCCACAATTTGTGTTATTGTGAGAAGGAAAAGAAAATAGTCTGTTGGAATAGCAGAATTTGCTGTTTACCTTTACACTCTTTCAGAAAAGTATAAGTCAAACCGGGTAATAATTATTGTCCTCTATACAAATTTCCAATTTGATATCTTTCTAGTCTTAGAAATTAAATTGCTAAGTTTGTAAATATCCATCATGCTATATGGTTGCTGCATTTGCTGTTTGATGAAAAAAAATCAAACTGAATGATTTTTACTAGGGTTCCCATTTCCCTGTTTTCATTTGGGTGGTTATGTTAGCTCAAGTTGTTCTCTACTTCTGTTTTTGGAAGAATTCCTCGTTCTAGTGATCTGCCTTGTGTTTTTGGAAGCAGTTTCTCATTAAGAATATTCTTAGGGCAAGGTTCTCTTGCTAGGACTTTGCCTACAGTCAAGACAGCCTCTTCATGTGGGGAATAATTAGTTTATTTTCATTTATATGGTATGGCCTTTTTGAATCTCTTCTTCATTGTTAGGGTTTTTTTTTTGCAAACTTGTTATGGTCCTCTTCATTTTCTGCAGGAACCACTACAGAAGATCTCGGTCGAGAGAGAGGGATTCTTCTAGAAGCCGATATGAGGAATATGATGCTCGAAGGAGCAGGCACTGGGAAAGGCACACAAGTGGCAGTAGAAATGCAATAGAAGTTATTGATGAAAAAAATCATGGAGAAATGAATTCTAAAAACAGACTTGAAAGCAAGAACAGAATGCATGACTCTGATTCTGATGGAGATTGGTCAAATAAGGACAGAGGTGGAGAGACACACCGTGTTAGCACGAGGGAAAGCTCCAGTCACCGGAAGAAAGTGTATGGAAATCCAGATGATTATGATAGCAAGACCAGAACTGATTCTGGTGGACACTTGTCTGATGAGGACAGAGAGAGAGACGCATACCACAGGCAGAGGAGGAAAAGCTCAAGACATCAGAACACCGTGCCAGGGTCTCCGGATAATAGGGACAGAACCCGTGATAGTGATTCCAGGGAAGAGGACAGAGATAGACACCGCAGGCACATGAGAAAACGGTCAAGGCATTCAAATGAAGGATTAGGGTTCATTGATGATCATGGTAACTCAGTGAAGAAGTTGAAAGATAAACATAACCAAAGGGAATCTGACTCGGAGAAACTTGAGACACAAAGAGTAAAGAAATCAAGTCAGTCAAGCAGATGGGATTGTTCAAGCATAGAGCCAAGTGAATCTAATTTTTTTGCCAAGGTTCTAAAATCACATGATATTGATTCAAGATACAACTCCAACGAAAACATTGATAAGATGGTTCATCCAAAATCTAGAGACAAATTTTCCTTAAAGCACCAGAAATCTTTTAGAGACTCTTCTAGTGATGAGAGTTACGAGTCCGACAGCGTACGTCAGTATAGTCCGAGAAGTAAGTCACATGATTCTGGGTGTTATTCCGATGAAGACATTGACGAACGAGGTCGGTGGGAATCTGAAAAAATTGGTCCTGAAAAGCGCCGCACGTCTAGAAGAAAATTCAGTGGTGATGATTTTGACCAAGATGGCAGGACCTCTAATTGTCATGACCTGAATTCTGATGAGCGTTACAGGGAAAGCAGATCGAGAGACGGGAAAAGCTCAGATGGCTTGGAGGAGGGTGGTTCTGCTGAAGAGTGCCAAGAATTTAGGGGGAGAGAGAAGAAGCATAGCAGAAAGTATCGGACTCGTGGTCATAAGAAAAACAGTTCTTAATGCAGGTTCAAAGAATCCAAGTACAGGATTAGTTGAAACTATATATCCATGCTGTTTTTAGTTGGGTAGATTTGGTTGCTGGAAAGGTAAAACGAGTACATCATTGGCGAGTGACATTCTAAGTATGTGGAAGAGAATGCTATATAGTTCTGAAAAACTGATCATGAAGTAGCTAGTCATGGTTTCAACCTTTGTACATATTAATTGAGTCAACGAGCATCAGTCTCCACTCACTAATTTGAGCCTTGCTTGCCAATATATCTATATTTGTTCAATTGCAGGGAATTTGATGGTTTACTTTTAGAATGACCCTGCAATGATTCAATGAACTCCAATATTGGAATCAAGTGTAATTTAGCACTCTGGAAAAAAATTTAACAATCAAATAATTGAAGTAGGACCGTGGCGGGTTCATGGGTCCAAACTGGACTGTCCAGTCTTCTTAGAGGAATGGACAGAAATTAAATTCTTCAAAAATAAAATAGAAGGGTAACTAATTAAAGTTGGGTTTAGGGAACAAGATGTACAGAGTGTTACTCTTAATTTTGGGTGGGTTATTTTCGCGACTTGTACTTAAAATAAAGCCAGTTGATGTACTAATGGGGACTGGGAATAAAAGCACAGTAGATGGTTCACTGGTATACAATGCATTAAGCAAAATATGAGGATGATACTGTTTCCAACATTGTTAAGAGGGATGTTATTATTGTCTCTACTTATAATTCTGGGCAGAAAGAATTATCACTTGCAATGTATGACAATCAGGACAATTCAAAAGATCTGCAAATAGTTGCTTCTGGGAAGAGTTATAAGTGGAGAGAGAGAGAGAGAGAGAGAGAGAGAGAGAACCCATAGGTAAATGATACACCTCATATAATTGACACAGTTTACAATTAGAAATTCAACATTAAAATCCAAGACTACTTTAGCTAGAAAAACATTTCATATGTAGATATGGGTTTCTCATATGAATTCTATGATTATTGTTGGATTTCTGGTTGTCCCCTAAGGACCTAAGAAACCACACTGCTATGTGAACGGAAAAATATTTACAAAATATACACAATAAAATCAATTTGTGTTTTAGATTAATTTTAAGATAATCTAAACCATTCATTGATATTTTTGTGCACATTTTTGCATTTTTTTCCGCACACATAAAAGTGCAAAGAAATATCCCATGTGCACTGTAAAAAAAATACAGAAATACCCACAGAAAAATTAATGTGTCGCGCATTTTTTTCTGTGCACATATTTCTGTATGCTTTTTTATGCACGTTGCATTATTGACATACGACGAAAATGCTCCATCTTGCTCTAATCCACTTCCCGGATGTGGAAACACGGACAAAAGCATCGGATCAAATGTCTACCGATGTTAAAAACACACCCGAAAAATCCGGTGGCTTTCTCTTTCCTAGCAGCAGGCACAACAGGGACCCCATACACCGGATTCGGAACCATATATTGTTGATAAGATGTGTTGCCATTGCCAACAGGCACTACAGTTGAGGTTGAATACATTGAATTCAGCTCAGGAACAATTTCTTGTTGGGTGAATTCAGTTTGACTAGAACCAATTGCTGATGCTGAGAAGGTGTTGTGGGTCTGATCGTACTCGAACCACGGTGGCAATGGCGGGGCTGAGGGCTGGACCGGGGCAGGGAGCCATGAGTGGCAGTGGTGGCATGGTGGTGGTAGTTGTGGAGGAGGGTGGTGGTGATTGGTGATGTGGGTGGTGGTTTTCTTCTTTTTCTTGCTCTTTCTTGACCAGAACTTGAGCTTTTTCATGGCTTTTGCGAATTTCATGGCCAAGAGAGAAAGAGAGAGATTAGAGTGAAAGATTGTTGTGGGTTTGAGACATGAATGAGGTTGGTTTCTTTCAAATGATTAAAGTGTGTGAGATTTGTTGCTTTCTGAATTTAATTAGAGGATGATGATGATGGAAAGTCATAGAGAGAGCGTTGGAATTGGGATCCTAGAAGAGAAAAAGTGAGCTGGTTTGTCCCGTTAAACGGCATTTATTTTATTTGAACATACTGAATTTTCAAATCTCATGACCGTTACCTTTCTATTAGTCCCATTTGACTCTTCACTAAAGTTGGTTGGAAAATTTGGAAAAACAAAAAATTCTGTAAAATGTGAATAAAATATTATATTTAATCTAATTTTACACATCTTTTCTTTTTTCTTTTCTAAATTTCTTTCTAAATCTTTCAACCAAACACAATGTAAAAGAAAAAAAAAGAACTGTGTTTGCTTTTAATTTTCTGAATTCAATTTTTTGAAGATTGAATTTTTTTATTTTTTGTATTATTTTGTTTTTAGTGAATATTTTTAAAATTTTAGTCAAATTTTTTACGTTTTTTAGATGCACTTTATTTAGTTGTATCTAAAAAGTAAAATATTTATAAAAAAATATTTTAAAAAATAAATAAATACATAAGAAGAATATGACAAATGCATAGAATTCTCATTTTTTTAAAAATATTTTTTGTATTTAGTGAATTTTTTAAAGATTTTTTTTACAAATATTATATTTTTTAAGTGTATTTCTGTTAAGTATATCTAAAAATTTAAAAAAATTACTTAGAATATTAAAAAAATTTAGTGAAAACAAAAAATTTCAACTTTCTAAAAAATTAATCCCGAAAATAGGAACCAAATAATTGTTTTTTTGTATGAAAATGTGTAGTTTCGTATGGAATAGGATTCACATGGTATGGGTCATAAATATGAGACCTACCTCATGTGAAATATATGTGTCCCATTCTATATTTGATGGTTTGTATTCCTAGACTTATTAATAAGGAAAATGACTCGTAGCTCAAATTTTGTGGCTCAAAAGTGGCTCAAATGGCCAAAACGACGTCGTTTTGGCCATTTTTCTGTTGTTCTGTACTCAAAACGACGTCGTTTTGGCCATTTGAGCCACTTTTGAGCTACAAAATTTGAGCTACGTAGCATTGTCGTATTAATAAATAAGCTTCTCTAAGAAACAAGAAAAAAATTTAAAATAAAAAAATTCTACATTTTTAAATTCATTTTTTTTAAAAAAAAAATTATAAATATTTTCAAGACACATCTTACGCTCGTAACTTTTTAACCAAACCAATTTTGAATTTGGTTTGTCAATGATCCCAATCATTGATGCATATTTTCAGTGAAGGAATGGAGAGACTTATTAATTGGATGTAATTCGAACGGGATCACAGTGGTTTGAGAGATTGTTCAGACTTTTTAAAATTGTATCAAGAGTTATTCAGATTCGTTCAAATACAAATTTGTAACTTGAGGTGGTTTGTCCAATCCTAATCCGAATTTGTAACTTGAGGTGGTTTGTCCAATCCTAATCCGAATTGTACATGAACTTGAGTAGGTTTTTTTTTTTTTTTTTTGTGCGCAACTAAATTAATTAATTTATTAAAATTACATTCTATTTACATTTAAAAAAAAATAAAATCTTTAATAAAATCAAAATAAATAATTAATATAATGTGATAGGGATAAGAATTGAATAACTAATGTGCCGCTACGGTGGTCTTTGCAATTTATGAAAGAGAAAAAAAAAAAAGGGTAAGGATTTGTATTGTGTTATTTATATATATAATATATATTTAATATGTTTTAACGATCTAAATTAATTTAACATCATTCAATAACTAATAATTTATATGCATATTTTTTTTTTATATTTCTATATATAATTTGGGTTTGGAGTTGCTTTGGTTATTTGGTGTTTTTATCCAAATTTGCCCAAATTTAATTAAGATTTTTGAATTTTTACCTAAACCTGTGCCAAATTCAAAAATATTTTACTCAAACTCTAAAAGTATCTGTCTGGGCTCGGGTTGAGTTTGTCTAAGTTGCACCCCTACCTACTAATTGCAATTTACTTTGAAAATATTTATATAAAAAAAAACCACCTACATTTTTCTGGATGAGTGATTATGTGGTGGAGATTAAATTTGTGTAGTGTAAAGTCCATATGTAGAATAAATCTAAACTACAAGATGATCATTCTGAATAATTTCTAGGTAGTTAAATCTGGATTCGTAGTATTGCTGATTATAAAAACCTAAAGGTCTCGTTTGTTTGGTTCCATAGGATGGAGGGGATTAGAAGTACGGTGCGATTAAGTGAGCAGATTATTAGTGTGGTGGTATTAGATTGGAGAAATAGGATAAAGAGTGTTTATTTTTATACCACCAGATTAGTAATACTATAGATAATATTAATATATAAAATTAATATTTTTTAGTATTTTTTAAATATTATAATAATTATTATTTTTATACTTTTTAAGTCCACTTAATCTAGACACTTAAAAAAATATAAATTTTGTATAAAAATTATTTAAAAATTCACTAAATATAAAAATAAAAAAATTATATTTTTATAGTATTTATTAAAAATTTTAAATATTTCTTTCACAAATAAATTATTTGAAAAAAATAATATTAAAAATATTTTAATCTATTCTAATTAATATTTTGATCCATTAATCGTATCGCTAGATTTCTAATCCCATGTGTTTTCCTTCCATGCTAGTCCAATTAAGAAGGGGGATTGCTAATCCCTTTGGAGTGTTAATCTCATCACAACCTTCCATAATTAAACACTCTCTATATGACCCTCGCTCACTATTAGTCCAATTCTCTCATTCATGGAACCAAACAAACTTGACCAAAAGACTCTCATACATTCCTTGGTCCAAACGAGTTACCAGTTGCATTCAAAAGTCAATTATTAGTCGTTAGATTAGTTCTTAAGGGAGAGCTTAACCTCTCGTAAGCCACATCCCATAGACAACGCTCATCATGTATTGTCACTGTACAAACTATTTTGAAAGTTTGTTTGGGAAGTGACTTTTTTGATATTTTTTGAGTTAAATATGATGCAAAAGAGTTGATTAATTGATATTATAGGACTTTTTAACTATTTTGATGACTTCATAACATTTTAACTAAAATATTGACATGCCAGATGAACCCTGAATGCAGGCATCATTTTCATTAACCTCTTCTCCAATTTTAACATGCCTATTGTCTGATCATTCACCTTCTGTTAACTTTGAAGACAAAAAAATTCAAATTGGTGGGGCTATCCAAGTCAATAATACCATCTATGCATAATGCAGCCACCCTTCAAATCATGCTTTTGAACTAAAAAAAACTCACTTCTTTGTCTCCCTTGTTATTTGTTGTTCTCATCTCCAAACTCAAATTCATGCTCTCACTCAAAAGATCTATATTTACCCATATGGGACTTCATATAGGACTACTTAGCAATCTTTCCCCCCCATTCTGTTATTTTCGTGGCGAGACCAATTTTAGTTACTCAAAAACCAAAACTTTTAGAGACCAATTTTAATTATTTCAAAAATTAAGATTTTTTGCCACCACGTTTTTTCATAATTCCGTCTTTAAAAGTTAATTATTTGATGTCCCCCATCGTAATTTTACAATTGTAATGACAAGATTTTTAGAGATAAATTTTAGTTGTTTGAAAAAATAATTTTTTTTGCTACAACATAATTTTACACTTAAAAGTCTATTTATAATGACAATTTCAAAATTTTGTCCCTCAAAGTCAATTTTTGACTTTCTCATATAGGTCATTTGGGACAAAATGCACGACCACAAAAATTAGTTGGCTAAAGTTTTTAGTTACAAATTCTTTGAAATAGTTAATTACATTTTTGGTCACCATAATATGAGCCTTTGTCATTTTAGTTCCCAATGTATAAAAATATTTCAATTTGGTCTCTAATGCTTAAACTCTGTCAATCTCATCCTGAATATATAAAAAAAATGTTTCAATTTAGTACTCCAATCTAATTTTGTTAATAGATGCAATTTAAACATTGGAGATTAGAGGATTAAGTTGAAACACTTTCTATACATTAGGGATCAAATTGATACAATTTAAATAAACACCCCCAAAGAAGTGTGCACCATAGGATTTCCCCAAACATGTTATCTTAAATTTGAAAATCCCAAATAGAAAATTATAAAATACTCCTGGAGTACCACGTGTCCATACTCCCTAACCAACCATCATTCATTATACTCTCTTATGTTTCTCAATTACCCAACACAATACCCTATATTCTCATCTTCTCTATCAATCACAATACCAAAAAATATCACTTGTCCGTACTCCGAGATCATTGCCCCACCCATCTCGAATACATTTGAACCATAATTCAAGAATAAAGGCCATTAATATAGTCAAAAAGAATTGGACGCTAAGCAATGTTTGTTTACTGAATAGGTTTCACCTCAAATCACATGAAATTGGATACCATCTCTTTCATAGAATGCTAATCCCCTCCTTGGAGGGACAATCATAGTTTCATGAGACTTTTAGTACCATGTAGGGGTATAAAAATGGCTCATTAGCCCAAGGCCCGGCCCAGCTCGACCATTTTGGGCTAAGGCTTGGATCATGCCTTTTCTAACTCGGCCTGAGGTTCGATCTAGGCCCAATTTGAGGCTTGACCCGAGGCCCGACTGTAACATCGCCCGGGAGGTACCCGCGCGCGTTAAACAGTTCAGATCTTCGATTTCTTCGATCTAGTCTCACAAGTGCAATGTGAAATATAGATGAGAATCTAAATTTGACAACTTTTATAGAAAATCCATTTTATTACAAATTTTTTGCAAAAAATGGACTACATCACCAGATTTTGGAGTCGCCACCTAATATTTTAGAAACATTAGGAAACTTGTGACTCGTGCCAAGGCCACTGTTTGTCGTAACCAAGGATGCTTGGCTCAGAACTTTAGGTATGAAGGGGAAATGTCATTAATTGAGCACCCTTGCTCGCTTGATCAAAATATCGACCTCTACTAAGCCATGATATGATTTTTATTAACTTTATGTGTTCATATTCCTATTATTTAGTCAATCTTAAAATTTACTATGTGAAGCAAACAAATATAGACTATGTTGTTCATTTTGGAACAATTTGATTTCATTATTTTGAAAGATGTTTTGAATAGTACAATAATGAAAATCAATTTTATTCCAAATTAAATAACACAACCTTCATCCACTGGCATGCATAGAGTTATATCAAATAAGTACATAGCCATATGGTAGGATGCTAAACATAGTAAGAAAATCGCACACAGGCGGTATATTAAAGCACAAAACTTACATATTTACCGACCTCCAGCAAATAGGTACAAAATAAAGTTAGTAAAATATACATGATCCTATATACAAGATCCTAATGCAATTCACTCATGAAACGCAACTATAGATCTGGCTTCTAATATATGACAATGTGAATCATCCCAAAACAAGAGGTAGTGCACAAAATCACATAATAGGCAATTAAACTCACAGATACAATTTTAGCCGGATCTTAAGGCATGAAACATGTATGCAAAGCATGGATATGATGACAAGCATGATATACTACATATTTATAGATAAGGAAAGAAAAAGAACGGGATAGAAAGAAGCAGAGCGGAGACTTATTACATCAGTTGAATAATACATATCCGAATACGGGATGAGAGGAGGAAAAAAAAAACAAATATTACAACAAAATATATCCTCACAAATCTTTCAAAATACAGCCAAAAAAAAAAATATGTATGCCTTGGGGATTGCCGAAAACCATTTTGCTCGACACCAATAAACATGCTCTGTTCTGCCCCATAAGAAGTTGGCTGGCCGGCTAAAAAAATTAGTTGGTTGGCCAACTAATTTTGGCAAAAAAAACTCTGTTTTTTCCTTTTCAACACCAATGAAAGAACAAGCAAGGAATATATGGGTGGCTCAACTAACCACTTCCAATTAGATTACAATAGGCTTACAATATGAAATTGATGCAAGAAAAATAATACAAGAAAGAAAATGCAAGAAATACAAGAAAATGAAAAAGTGTGCAAAATTCACCTTCCAATGAAGGATTTGATTTCTAAACTTCTTTTTGATCATCCTCAAATTTAGGAAGTGTGTTCTCAATTCTCAGTTTGAAAATTCAAAATTCTAGTTAGAATGGTGTTTTGGGGCTATTTAACAGTGTGTGTGTGGGGAGTTGTTCTAACTCTTTGTTTTTCTCTCTTTTCAACAACACTCACTCTCTTTTGGATTAAGGCTCAAGAATATGGCTCTCACAGAATTGATGAGATGGTTTTGATGTATGAAAACGTGGTATATTAGTGTATGGAAGTGTTTTGGTTCAAGGCATAGGCTAACTCTCTTTCTCTCTCTATATCTCTTCTCTCAATTCTTCTCATTCTCTTAATTCAATTCCTTTCTTTTCTCCTCCTTCTGACTCCTTCCCCCTTCTCAAAACCAATTCTTACCATTTTATAAAACCAATTTTTCCCTCTCTCACCACACCTAATAATTCCTCACAAATCACATGGCAACTGTAGACACCCCATTTTTGATCGCCCTTAAGACTTGGGTGCTTTATGTTGAACACTCAATGACGATAAATGTTACGCTGTACAATCGTTCAATTTCTTCAGCAAAAGGCTTCGATTTTGTGTTTCAGAACCTAAAACCTTGCACCTCTTTCGGACCAAAACCTAATTTTTTATAGTCTGACCACTCAAAGGTCTGCTGGCCAACAAGTGGTCGGCTAGAGGTGAGCATGGTCCAGCTTGGTCTGGATTAGGGTAAAACCAGGACCAATCCGTTATCTACGGTTCTTGAAAATTGAAACCAATCCAATCCGTTTAAATCGTGGAACCAATCCGAACCAATCCATTTAAATACGAATTGGATTGGTTTAGGACCACGGATTCACATAATTAATTAACAGAAAAAAATATTGAACATTTTAATTTCATAAAAACAAAAACATAGCATCATATTAATTCTACAATAGTAACATGTCTTTCTATAGTAGCGACATACTATTCTAGAATTTAAACAACCATAAGAAAATTAGTTCCACCATAAGTATTTAGAACATTACAAATTAAAACTAAAAACCAACAAACAAAAGCAATAAAAGAAGATACTATGTGGGTTTAGATTTTATATGGAATATGAGAAGATATTATGCAGGTGGGTGTATAATATAAATATAGGCTATTTGTATACGGTCCGGATCGTTCTAATCCAAAACCGTGGGGTTCAATCTAGAACCGATCCGTGGACTACGGATTTTTAAGTTTTTAATTCGGAGCCGAATCACAGATTCAAAAAATCAATCCAAACTTATCGGATTGGATTGGACTGGATCGGATCAAATTATGGATTTCACGGATTCCTTGCTCAGCTCTATGGCCGGTAGGCCAACTTTTATTAGCTGGCTGTCCTTCTCCATGGCTGGCCGGCCATGTCCACTGGCCAGCAGATATTTTGCTGCCAGTTGTCTCCTTATGTGCATGCCTTGCACCAGCTGGCTCAATACAGATATTTTCGACAGGGGAACCTATTTTTCTATAAATACTTGACCACCCCTCATGGTTTTAGGTTAGAAAAAATTGCCAAGTGCCTATAGCTTGCTAAACACTTGTCCTCTCTCTTGAAATATACATACACTATCCATACACTTCCTAAGCCTAAACTTGAGACCTCTTGCTAAGATTATTGAACATAAATTTCAGCTCTTGAGAGTGTTCAACTTGTGGTTTGTGAACTAAAAAACATCCTCTCTTTGAAAGAGGTATACTTTGTGCTTTTATACCATCTTTCCTATCTCTTTTCTTTGATTTTTCATACTAATTTTCAGAGTTTATTTTGGCTCAAAAATATGGTTTTGAGTCACAAAAGAGATGAGGGGCTAGCCACCATTCCTTAGGCTTGTTGGTTGTTTGAAACCTCTTAGCTTTAGCCTATTTTCCCTCACTTTTTCCACCTCAAAAACTCAAATTTTAGCACTGTTTTTGTGTTGTTTTAGTGTTGTTTTATGTGTTTAAATATGCTTTGAATATTGTAGATGTGTTGTTGTAAGTCCTTATGGATGTAGCATTCAATCTATTTGAGTTGATAGTCCTTTATTGCAACTTTTTTAAAGCTTTACTACATGTTTATACTATTGTAATCACCTTTGTATAATCATCTCTGCAACCTCCCTCTATTCTTTGTTCATTTTGATTAAAGAGTTGTGTTTAACAAAAGGTTGTTGTTCAAGCATAAGAAAGAGACCTTTCATGCTTAATGGTTTAATCTCTTCAAAGGTTCATTACCAAGGCATTACATCTCTATTATGCTAAGCACAACGTCTTATTTGTCACTTCTGTTTATTGCTGGTGCATTTACTTCTAAGGGAGTAACTTTCTAGTTAGACCCTTGGAAATCACCAAGGAAAGTGTCATTATAGTTTATGATCAAGTTTGGATTTAGAGTCATTATCGCTCATTTTGGGTTTGGTTAGTCATTATCGCTCTCTTTGAGTTTGACTAATCATTATCACTCATTTTGGATTTGACTTAGAATTCATTATTGCTTGTAAATGAGTTTGACTCTTTCTTTGTAATTTCCCCTATAAAAAAGGGCTTGAAAGGCTCATTTCTCGAGTTGAGTCAATGCTTGATACTCTTTATCATTTTTTGGACTTAGTGGATGTAATTATCACTTTTGGACAAAAATGAAGAAAAGATAAGAAAATGCCAAGGTAATGTAAAAGAAGCTAATAAAAGTGGAGTAAAAGAGGTAAAAAAAGGTAATAAAATTGAGTTGGGTTCAATCGGACGTTATGTTGAACCTATTGCGTCTTGACTTATTGCATACTTTTTAGTGATGTTTAATAATTCAAGAAGCAATGTCCACCCCTTCTCTTGAGGTAACTCGATGATAAAGAGGAGGAGTTGTTGGTCTTTCATTTTCTTTTATTGAGTTTTTGTCCTATCGTTTTAAGATCATCACGCAACAAACGTGCAAAAATTGATGATTTGTGAACTGAATCTACTCCTCCTTTGATCATCTTCATGATAGGAAGGAGCAGAGAGGATAAACATCTCCTGGAAACACTCTGTTTTTGCTCTGTTTCAGTTCTGTGGCAGTAGGGTATCCCTCAAAAGTAATGGCCGACCGACTACCACTTTGTACGGCCGACCACTTTCCAAGGTTGGCCAGCCACCTTTTTATACAGGCAGTGGTATTTTTGTGGCAGAACAAAGCAGAACCTAAGGCAAAAACAGAATAATTTTCTGACTGCAAACATAACAGAATTTGGCAACAAATAGAGAGGTTTCCGGGAGGATGTTCTTGGTTGCGCGCATGTGGTTCCTCACCTCCCGTCTTTAATATTAATGTGTTGTAATTAATTAATTACATTTATTCAAATTTGTAATACCTAGTTAATTGTTAATTCATTTGTTTGTAATACTTAGTTTAATTAGGACATTCATTCAGACCTCTTGTGCGAGAGCAAATTTGTAACACTTGTAATATTTTGTATGTCTTCCAACACCCATATCTTTCTCCCTTTTATTTATATGTTTATCGTGGTATCATCATGTTTTCCATTCTCATATCATCGCCATGCTTCGTATCCATGTTTTGCATGTATAGGGTTCAGTTCATCATTCTAATATTATTGTCATTTCCTATTTACTTGAATACATGCGTTATTGCATGCTTTACGTTGCTCCATATGACATGATAAATAAGCCGAACCTAGTAGTTACATTTTGTATGTGTTGCATTAGTCACTTTGCATATTACGAACATGTATTTTTCTAATTATTTTCTTCTCTTTGGCTTAACTCGGTTGAGTACTAGGTGAACATTTTTTGCTTTAGCATATTTCATGTGTGTTCATGTTGCCATATCAAGCATACCACCATGAGGCTAAGTGCTTATTTGAGATACCTCTTTGAATGCCTGTGGATGAAGGCTATTTTGCTTAAGTTGGGATGATCTTGATTAATATACATATGAGCTTACTTTTTCAAGTAGCACATATTCAAAATTCTTTTCAAACAAACATAAAATCAAAACATTTCAAAGTAGGTGAAATAGTCTATATTTGTGTGCCTCACATAATAATATTAGTATATTAATATTCAAAACAAGAGCATATAATGTACATAAAAATCACATCATGATTAGTAGAGATCGATCTTTGATCGGGTAAGTAGGGTGCTCAATTCATCATGACATTTCCCTCTCATACCTAAGTTCCCAAGCCAAGACACTTTGGTTTTGACAGATACGTGGCCTTTGGCATGAGTCACGGGTTTCCTAAATTTTTCAAAAATATTTAGGATTTGGGTGGCGACTCTGAAATTTGGCAATATAATTTATTTCAGGCATCTCTGATGATTAATGGATTTTCTATGATTTGCCAGATTTGGACTCTCATTTGTGTTTTTCTGTTTCATATTGCACTTGTGAAACCAGATTCAGAATCACGGGGTCCGAACTGTAGGGCTATCGTATTCGAGGAGACTAAACCCCTCCGAGGAGCACGAAAAGCAAGCTATAGTTTCTGGCGACTCTGTTTGGGAGATTAGAGAACTTGACTTGAACTTCATGATATGACATTTTATTTACACATATATGTTATTTGCATTGCATTTGCATTGGTGCTCTTAAGTCACTGTGTTTTCCATCTACTATTCTTGGACGGCTTGCCAGAGGCTTGCCTAAAAAGCTTGCCAAAAGGCTGGTCGGTCGTGGACTCTGCTATGTTGAAAATACAACCCTAGGATCTGGATTATCGTCGTATCGCTTGATCCTCGTTTCACTTCTCGATATTAGGTGTGAGAGGTATATTAGGTAATCTTGCCAAGGTAACCTTTTGGACCAATCAACCTAGTGCATGTAGTGAGCTCTAGTGACCTTTCAAACTACGACATGATGCTATTCCATTTTTTAGGATATTGTGATACCACTTGTTTGAATAGTAAAGCTATAGATCACTCCAAAGCTAGGATAGGAAAACCCTAACCTCTCATAAGGATGTCTTGAATGCTTTTGTGCAAAATGTGAATTCTTTGGAAATGTGTGATGCAATCCTGGGAGAGTCTTAATCTTGAGGCGATTCCTTTCAAAACTTGAGGGTCATATCAAAATCAGAATTTATGTTGAAATCTAGGGGTTTGTGTTTAATATGGGTGAATTTTCAGCAAGACTAGAACTAGGGCCAAAAATTGTATCTTGTTTTGCTTTGACTAGCATACCCGGTATCCTAATCTGATGGGGCATTTGTTTTTAATAATAGGTTTGTCTGAGCCAAAGAAGGAGCAGTACCCAACTCAGCAAAGGCCTAACCCAATCTGACCCAGAAAGCTTTAACCCATCACAGTCCATCCAATCCTAAAAAAAACCCACCCAGCAAAGGCCCAGTCCATTTGATTCCCAAAAGAAAAGATCCATCCAATGCCAAAAGATCCATTTTTAAAAAGCCCAATCCAATCAAACCTGTCTAGACTAATCTAATCCAGATACATACAACCATCCATTTCTCCAATTGCCAACTCAGTAGACCCGTGATGGCACAAAGTCCAGAAGAAGTTGTGGCCATGATAACGGACTTTCAAAAAACCATGGATACACTAAACCAGAGAATTAGGCCTCGTTTGGGAACAGGCTATTTTAGTAACTTTTTGGCTTTTTACGAAAAGATGTGCAGAAAAGTAGAGAGGTGATGTGACAAGTTTTAGTTGACTTTTTGGCTTTTTGGCTAAAATAGCCACTCCCCAAACGAGGCTTTACTATGCAGGATGAGACCATTGTTGAGAGGCAATGCCCATCTGGGGCATCTACCACACATCCAGTCCCGGGACCCCAGCCAAGCTTTGACCCACCTTCGCTAGCTGAAGATTTGCAGAGTCCAGATCCTTGAGAAGGGTTGGTGCAAGCTTTAGTTTTCAGACCCCTAGTGCAGCCTAATGAGGGACTTTTTCCCCTTGATATTAATGATCTCGACCCAACCTTGTTAAAAATTGCTTACCTTGAGAATCAATTCAAAAAGACACAGGGAATTAATCCCATTCTCGATATTGAGGATGGGTACACTGAGGCTGTCGTAAGGCTCCTAGACAGATTCAAATGCCACACATTGACCGTCTCGACGGGTCTGGAGATCCTATGGTACATATCCGACTTTTCTCGGACGTCCTGAAACCAATGGGTCTGACTAAGCCTCAAAAACTCTCTCTGTATAGAAGAACCCTATCAGGTATAGTAGCCACTTGGTACACTAAGTTGGAGGATAAAGTGAAGCAGAACTGGGAAGATTTGGCTGAAGCATTTGTCAATCAGTATTCTTACAATATCCAAATTAAAATGACCACCTAAGAGCTTGAAGTAACCCACCATAATCCTAAAGAACCTTTTATGGAATTTGTTGCAAGGTGGAGAGCAAAGACAACACAAATGACAGATTGACCTTCTAAAAGGGACCAAGTGCGGATAGCGGTGCAGAACCTTGAGCCTAATATGTTACAAAAGTTAATAGTCGCTCCACTGTTCACTTTCAAAAATTTGCATGAATTAGGGGTTCAGATTGAGAGTGCATTTAACAAAGGGATTATCCCTAGGAAAAGCGAACCAACAAAGAGGGTGTTTTCCAGGATTACTAGTGCTAGCAGTAACACTATTCCCAAACCCACTGAAATCAATACCGTCGCCACCAATCCCAAAACTGTTGACCCTTTTGCCAATACCAACCCACGAACAGCCGCCCCAACTTGAGCTCAAGACAAAACTTTCACCCCCCTTCATATGAGCCTAACCCATGCACTGAAAGTCCTGATGGAAAGAGGGTATCTCAAACCCCTTGATCCCTAACCTTTTCCTGACCCACTCCCTGCTAAACATAACCTCACCAAATACTGTGCGTACCATCAACAGTGTGGTTATGGCATCGATCGTTGCTACCGCCTTCGTCATAAGGTTCAGAATCTCATCGACAACTAGACGATAGTTCTACCTTAAGAACCCAATGTTACCACTAACCCACTTCATATCCATGACCAAGTACCTTCTTCTTACCTTAACCTCATCCATACACTACCTCCTACCTTCGACCCCAGTATGTATATCACTTGGGGAGCACCAGTCCTCCTTGCCACGAAGAAGGATGCTGTTTTGCGACTTTGTATTGATTATCGGAAGTTGAATCGGATAACTATTAAGAACAAGTACCCATTGCCACGTATAGATGACTAGTTTGACCAGTTGAATGAGTCTTATTGCTTCTCTAAGATAGACTTGAGATTGGGTTATCACCAGTTGAGGATAAGAGAGGAGGATATCCAAAAAACGGCATTCCGTACGTGGTATGGCCATTATGAGTTCCTAGTGATGCCTTTTAGGTTAACCAACGCACCGGCCCTGTTTATGGATTTGATGAATAGGATCTTTTGAGAGTTCTTGGACTGTTTTGTGGTTGTTTTTGTTGATGACATTCTAATTTACTCACCCTCTGAAAAGGAACATGAGGAATACTTACGAGTTGTGCTTGAGTTGATTAGAACTCACAAGTTGTATGCTAAGTTTAGAAAATGTGAGTTTTGGCTAAAAGAAATGAAGTTCTTAGGCCATGTGGTGTCCGGAGAAAGAGTGACTATAGATTCCTCCAAGATAGAAGCAATACAAGATTGGGAACAACCTAAGAATGCCTTTGAGATTCGGAGTTTCTTGGGGTTAGCCGGGTATTACCATCAGTTTGTGAAAGATTTCTCTAAGTTGGCCTCACCTTTAACCAGACTAATGAGGAAGAGAATTAAATTTGTGTGGAGTGAGACTTGTGAGAAGTCATTCCAAGAGTTTAACGTTACACTTAACACTGCTCTAGTGTCGATTATTTTAAAGAGGGGTTTAGGCTATTCTATATATTGTGATGCATCTCGAGAAGGTTTGGGTGGTGTCTTCATGCAGGAAGGGAAGGTAGTAGCTTATGGTTCACAGCAGTTGAAAACACAAAAGAGAAATTATCCCACTCATGACTTAGAACTAGCAGCTGTGATCTTTGCTTTGAAGATTTGGAGGCACTACTTGTATGGTGAGAGGTTTGAGATATTTTTCGATTACAAGAGTTTGAAGTATCTGTTTTCGCAAAAAGATCTGAATCTGAGGTAGAGAAAGTGGATGGAGTTTATGGAGGATTATGACTTTAAATTGCACTATTTTCCGGGGAAGACTAATGTGGTTTATTGATGCCTTGAATAGAAAGACCATTAGTAGTGTAGCAAGTATTGCCATCCGGGAATGGAATATGTTGGGTGCTATTGGCGAATTTGACTTACATCTTGGCGAGTCCATTGAGTCGGTAGCCTTGTTTACGGTGGTTGCACAACCTACACTTATGAGCCGAGTTATAGAAGCACAGAGAGGTAATCTTAAGGTAGAAATCCTTTGAGAGAAGATATTTAGCGGGAAGGTAGAGAAGGGCTTGAATGTGTATTCTGACTCAAGTGTTCGATACATCGATCGTCTTTTTGTGCTAGAGTCTTGTCGAGAGGAGGTACTCTGAGATTTTCACTATTCATGTCTTGCGGTACATCCAGGAGACACAAAGATGTATCACGACCTTAGCTTTCAGTTTTGGTGGAAAGGGATGAAGAAATATATAGCCTTGTTCGTGTCAAGGTACCTTACTTGTCAACAAGTAAAGGCCGAGCATCAGAGGCCAGCGGGTTTATTACAACTCTTGCCTATAGTCAAGTGGAAGTAGGAGTATGTTACAATTGATTTTGTTGTGGGTCTTTCGAGGACTCAAAGGAGTAATGATGCCATTTGGGTGATAGTGGATCAGTTGACTAAGTCAGCGTACTTTGTACCTATGCACACGAGTGACTCGGTAGATTATCTCGCTGACCTTTATATTAGGGACATTGTTCGACTTCATGGGGTCCGAATCACTATTGTTTCGGATAGAGATCCGTGTTTTACGACTCGGTTGTAGTATAGTCTATAGAATGCCTTTGGCACTAAGTTGATCTTTAGCACCGTTTATCATCCTCAGACTGACGGGCAGTTAGAGCATATCATCCAGATCCTTGAGGATATGCTTCGGAGTTATGTTCTTCACTTTAAGGGGCCATAGGAGAGGCACTTGCCTTAGTGAAGTTTGCTTATAACTATAGCTTCTAGTCAAGTACTGGTATGGCACCGTTTGATGCCTTGTACGGTCGCCCGTGTAGATCTCCTGTGTGTTAGGCCGAGGTGGCTGATGAACTGATGATAGGTCCTGAGTTAGTTCGGGAAACGGCGAAGAAAGTTACGCTTATTCGTAAGAGGTAGGTCATGGCTCAGAGTCGTTAGAAAAGCTATGCCGACAGTAGGAGGAGACCGTTATCCTTTGAGATAGGAGATCACGTCTTCTTGAAGATATTACCTAGACGAGGTTTGATGAGGTTTGGAAAGAGTGTGAAGTTGTCTCCTAGGTTTATTGGGCCTTTTGAGATCCTAGAGGGGATTGGGAAGGTAACTTACCGTTTGGCCTTGCCGCCATAGCTTTCCAAGGTTCATGACGTGTTTTATATGTGTATGCTCTGGAAGTATAAGCCGGATCCATCACACGTGTTAGACTGGACCGAGCTAGAGGTAGATGAGGATGCCTCGTATAAGGAGAGACCAATTAGAGTTTTAGACACTCGAGACCAAGTCTTGCATGGCAAGACAATTTCTTTGGTAAAAGTATTGTGGAAACATCACGGGGTTGAGGAAGCAACTTGGGAACGTGAGACAGAAGTCCGTGAGAAATATCTGAACTTATTTGTCGATGTTTGAACTTGTATTGAAAATCTTGTCATGGTAATGTAATATAAACATTGTATTTTGGAAATGTGAATTGTATATTTGGTAATGAGAACATGTTTATCAGAGTGATGAGAATGAATGACCAGTGGATGGGTTATGGTGATGAAATTGAATCACTATCATTGTTGTAATTGGTTTAAACATGGTTTTGTTGTTAATTTAAAATTTCGGGGACAAAATTTCTTAAGGAGGGGAGGTTATAGCGATCCGGGCTTAGACCCGACCTATTTATTGCTTTCAAATCCAGGAAACCATATCCCTAGCAGTCATCCTTCCTCTCTCTTTTTTTTCCTTCTTTCTTGTTGGATTATGGCTTGAGGGTCAACACTATCCTTGGTGGTGTCGACATTGCCTTCTTTTCTTTGTTTTGTTCTGCTTCGGGGGTAGACACTAGTCTTGGTGGTGTCGACACTTACCCTGTTATTGGCCTCTGGGGTCAACACCAATCTAGGTGGGGCGGACCCTTTCATCGCTGCTTTGTCCTGGGTTACATACTGAAATATAGGGTCGGCATCTCGAGTTCTTAGGGTCGGCCCTCTCCTTGCTGTTTTGTTCTGGGTTGCATTTTGAAAAATAAGGTAGACACCACTGTCTCCTAGGGTCGACCCTCGTCTGCTGCAAAGCATTAGTGTCTCATCTTTCTTCCTGAGGGTCGATACTATTGTCGTGAGGGTCGACCCCTATGAGTTATTTCCAGATTTTTGGTTTGGTTTTGGGCCCTACTTTTTGGGGGTTTGACTTATTCTTTCTCATGACTTTAGGGCTATTATTCTACCACTATAAATAGACCCAAAACACACTTTTTTCACTCACTTTTCATATCTCTCTCTCTCTCTCTTCTCTCTCTAGATCGTGACTTATCTTTTTTCTCTCAAAACTCAACTTTTCTCACATAGATCCTTAGATCTACTCACCTAGAGGCTTCTTTTCATCTTGATTCTTTGAGATAGATTGTAGATCGTGTCAAGAGTTTCTTTTTGATCTGAGTGGTTCGTGATTTCATTGACGGAGAGTTTTTCCGAGTTCTTCTCTCATACTTTCTAAGCTTAAGGTGCGGATTCTCTTTATGAGTTTTAACTTAGTTATTTGTTTTTATGAAACATCATTATGAAAAAATGGATTTTTGAACAAATCTTGGGTGTTGGTTTGAAATCAAAGAGAGGGGTTTTCAAATGGTTTATTGAGAATAGTTGTGGATGTATATTTACTTATGAGATATGTAGAAATGATGGGTTTTACCTTGGAAAATGATTTATAAAGGAAAGAGGGTTTTTGCCCTAGAAATCTCAAAAGTTGATTTTGTATTGATAAATGGAATTGATATTGAAATGGTGAAATTGAGTTATTGTGGATGAGGATGATGGAGTTGGATATGTATTATCACTCACATCTTGAAATTTGGAAAGTTTATCTTTATTGAAATTATTTATTTGTTTAGAGATATATGTTTTGGGCTATTGGTGGACGATAACTATGATTGTTATAGAAATTGCATGAGAATTAGAAGAATTGAAAACTAATTTCTCATCCATTTGCATCGAGCATTGTTACATATTTACTTCATTGAAAATGTATCTTGTGTTAAAAAAGGGGTGAATCTGGGAAGGAGTTGTTGTTACATCAAATAAGTTGGTCTGTGTGTCCATGGTGAAAGTCCTAAAAACCACGCGTATACATAGGTGCCAATCCCGTGGACGAAATATCTGTAAATGGAAATAGTAGCGTTTGTATAGCCTATGTTTACATGAGTGTCGGTTTACGGTTTCCTGCGGATGAAATTTCCGTGAAATGTGATATTTGTCTTGAGATTCCTAGAATTGTGATTCACTCCCCTGTTTTCTAATGTAAAGGAAATGATTCATGAATTGTGGTATGAACATGGCATTGCATGGTTTCGAAAAAGGTTATAAAATGTTATGTCACGAGCATTGCATATGCATTTCACCCTTATATCTTTGTTAAGATTTATATGCTGTGTTGGATTATTTCTACTGGATTTTTGCTCACCCTATGTGGACAACCATTTTTAGGTATTGATGATATGTCTCCTCCAAGGCAATAGCTTGGGAGGACTTGGAAGCAAGGGCTTTATTTTGTTTATTTTGTTATATTTCATTGTACAAGCCTAAGGCTTTAACTGTATTGGATTTAAATCTATTTTGTTGTAACCAAGCACTGTCTTGGAAAACTATAAGCCTTTAGGGTATTTCTTGTTTGTTTGATGTTCATTTTATTATGTAACATATGCTATAGATTCAGGGATAGGGTTATGAATGTATTGCTTATGTTACTCTTTTGTAAACTTAATTGAAAACTAATGGAAGATAATTACTTTATCATTGTTGTTATTTATCAATGTTATGAATGGGTTATTGTATTTATTTCCAGCTCTACCAAATGTACGATTTTAATTTTTAAGAATGTTATCTAAAGTATCTCTTCCTTGAGTAAAATTTGAAAGAATATTTTTCAAATCTTCTATATTTTCGTTCAAAACAACTTTGTCCTTTTTTAAAAAGAATTATTTTCGATTTTCAAATCATTTGAAACATTTTTGAAAGAATCATTTTTCTTTTTCAAAATGTCATTTTTATTTTTCAATATTTTATTTTCATTTTAAAAAATATCATTTTCAAGTTTCAAATCATTTAATTCATTTTTCAAGATAAAAGATTGTTTTGCTTTCAAAATGACATTTTCTTCTTTTATCTTTAAAAAATCTTTTTGTAACACTTTAATTTTATTAAATAAAGATTCATTTTCTTTTGTTAAACTTGAAAGTAATTTTTTAAGAGCAATATTTTTAATGCCAAGTTTTCGAAATTCATCATACAATTCTTCAAACGGACTATAATTCATCAAAAGAATAAGACTTATTATTTACCTCATCATCATCTCCAAATGCCATTAGGCATAGGTTAGCAACTTCATTGTTGTTGCTTTCCTCATCGGAGTAACATTCATCATCATCTCCCCAAGCGGCTTTAATTTTCTTTTTGCTTCCATTGATCATTACAAGCTCATGAGTGTAGACACCCCATTTTGACCGTCCTTAAGTCTTGGGCGCCATCGATTGATCACCCAATTATGAATTTTTACACTTGTCAAATGCTCGATTTCCTTAGTAGGAAGCCTCAGTTTTGAGCCTCAGAACCCTACAAACCTTGCACCATTTGTTTTGGACCAAAACAGCAGTTTTCTAAGCCTAACCACCCAGAGGCCTGCAGGCCACTTGGTGGTCGGCCGGCTACAAATGAGTGTACGGCTATCCCCATAGTGGTCGGCCGCCCACTTGTGTCAACAAACCAGATATTTTTGCCAACTGTGCCAGCTGTCATATGCATGGACTGCACCAGCTGTTTCTGTATTGATATTTCCAAGAGCCTAACATATTTTTCTATATATACTTGACCCCCTCTCACAAAATTAGGTTAGAAAAATTTGGAGAAGGAAAATTCTTAGAAAATATTTCTCTCTCTACCTTGCAACCTATACACACCTTTAACTAGACTTCTAAAACAAGTTTTTTGAGATCCCTTTGCTGAGGTACTTGAGCTTGCATCTTAGCTCTTGAGGGTATGAAAGTGGTGGTTTGTAACTCAAAGGGTCATTTATCTTCAAGAGGTATAATTCCTAGCTTCTTTCCCTTATTTTTATTTGCTATTTTTGGATCATTTTTCAATTGTTTTTACAGGCTGAAACTTGTGGTTAAAAGCTACCCAAGGTAGAGGAGGTGACCACCCTTCTTTGAACCTCACTTCTTAAGCTTTTGCCCTTATGTTTTCCATCTTTTCATCAATTTTTTTGAGCTTTTTACCACTAATTTTCAGAGGTCTTCAGAAGCTAAAAATGTTGTTTTGAAGTCCCAAAAATGGAAGGGTTAGCCTCTCCTCCTTGTGCTTGTTTACTAGCTAAATTTCCTCAATATTGTAGCTTACTTTTTCAAGCCTTTCCATGTGAACACCAGCACTATTTTTGACTATTTTAGGATTGTTTTTATGTGTTAGTTTCATTTATGCTTTGTATAGTATGCTTGTAGTGTAATGGTCCTCATAGTTGGTGTTTTAGGCATTAGACACCAACCTACTTTGAGTTGATAGCATTTATTTGATGTTTTCCATACTTGTGTTCACCTCTAATCACCTCTGCAACCTCCCTCTTTTCTTGACTTTTTCTTTGCTTTGAGAGTCACTTCAAAGTGAGTGTTGTTTATGCTTGAAAGAAGACCTTGTGCTTAATAGTTTAATCTCTTCGGAGGCTCATTACCAAAGGCATGATCTCTCTGTCATGCCTAAAACTACTCTTTGTTTGACACTTCTCTCTATTAGTGGACTTAATCTTCATTATTCGACTAAAATGACTAATGAATGGAAAGGTAATTAAAAGAGGTAATGAATTTGAACTAAGAGGTAACAAGATAATAAAATCAAGTTTGGGGTTCAATCGGACGTTAATTGAACCCATTGAGTCTTGAAGTATTTCATACTTTCAGTGATGAAAATGGTTCAAGAATTAATGTCAATCACTTCCCTTGATCAATTCCATGATAGGGAGGAAGTTCATGAGTATTCCCTTGTCATTTATCGAAATTGTATCATTTGATTCATAAGTTATCATGCAATGAGTTTGTATCGATTAATGGCTTACGAATCGAGCCTACCCCTCCTTTGACCTGTTTGATGATAAAGAGAGGCATGATGGACAAACATCCCCTGAAAATACTTTGTTTGTTCTTTGTTTCATGTCTGTTACAACATGGTAGTACCAAACATTAGTGGCCGGCTGACCACCTTTACTGTACGACCAACCACTTCTTCTGGCCGGCCAACCACCTCTTTTTAGCCAGGCAATGTCTTTTTCCTTGCAAAACAGAGTAGAGGCTGAGGCAAAAACAGTTCAATTTTCTGAATGTGCAACAGAAGTATTCTGGCAGCAGAACAGAGAGCATTTTCAGGTGGAAATCCACGTTCATACATGAATCATCCCTAATTTCTCGGGGCCCGTTAAAATTATCTTTAATAGTAGTATGTTGTACGTAAAGTAGTGGACTTGTAATAACTTAGTTAATTAATTCCGTATTGTAACTAATTAGTTAGTTTAATTCTAATTTGTATTAATTAGTTAGAATAGCTAGTTAATTTTTGTGTTATAATTAATTACTTAGTTAGAATAGCTAGTTATTTTTGTGTTGTACTTAATTAATTAGCTAGAGTAGCTAGTTAATTTGTGGTGTTGTAATAATTAGCCTAATTAGTTAGGACATTCATTTGGACTCTCCCGCGCGAGGGCAAACTTATAATAATGTGCATGCCTTCCAACCCCACGTCCTTCTCCATTTTATGTACCTGCTTATGATGGATAGTGTAGAACATCATGTTTCTCTTACCATTTTCCATGATTTGCATCCATTTGTCTCGCGTGCACAGGGTTCAGTTCATCATTCTAACGGCATTGTCATTAATTATTTCCTTGAATACGTGCATCACCGCATGCTACCAAAGTGATTCACATGACATATTAGGCAACCGGACCTACTAGTTGTATTTTTGCATGTGTTGCATTAGCCATCTTGTATCGATAGGATCATGCATTTTTTTCTAATTTTTTTGTTTCTTTGGCTTGCCTTGGCGTACTAGGTGAGCACGTATTGCTTTAACAAATCGCATATGTGTGATTGTTCCCATATCAAGCATAATATCATGAGGCTAAGTGCTTAACTGATATACCTGTTTGAATGCCTGTAGATGAAGGCTTTTTGCTTAAACTGAGATGATTTGATCAAATGTGCATATGAGGTCACTTTTTCAAGTGGCATATATTCCAACACTTTTCAAAACAAACATAAAATCAAAGTGTTCCAACTTTTACAAATTAGTCTATACTTGTGTGCAACACATAGTAAATTAGCCTAATAAATTGGAACAATAGCATATAATGTAAATAAAAATCACATTATGATTAGTAGAGGTTGATCTTTGATCGGGTGAGTAGGGTGCTCAATTCATGATCTTCCCCTCTCATACTTAAGTTCCCGAACCAGGACACTTTGGTGATGACGGATAAGTGGCCTTTGGCACGAGTTTCGGGTTTCCTAATTTTTTTTAAAATATTTAGGTGGTGACTCTATAATCTGGCAAAGCAGTCCATTTTTAGCATTTTGATTCAAAATTGATTTTCCAAAAGATTTGTCGGGTTTGGACTCATATGTGTTTATCTATTTCACATTGCACTTGTGAAATCAGATTCAAAACCACAGGAGTCCAAACTGTAGGGCTAATTGTATCCGAAAGGAGCACGAAAAGCAAGCTACAATGAGTCATAAGAGGCCCCAAAAGCTCTTCCATGCTCAATCTTGTTAAATCTTTTGCTTATTGATTAGCAATCACTTTTGACTCCCAATTTTTTGGCAAGGATCTAAGAATTTTTTTCATCAACTCAACATTAGTATAAGATTTACCAAGAGATTTTAGAACATTAATAATATTAGTAAATCTAGAAAACATTTCGGAAATAGATTCATGGAATTCCATCTTAAAAATCTCATAATCATGAATCAACATGCTAATTTTAAATTCTTTAACATGGTTGGTCCCTTTATGTATGGTCTCTAATTTATTCCAAATTTTCTTGGTCGATTCACATGTATAGATTTTATTAAGCTCATTAGAATCTAAAGTGCAAAATAAAAGATTCATGGCCTTGGCATTCATTTGAATGCTTTTCAAATCATTATTGTCCCATTCGTGTTCTTCCTTGGGCAAGATTTGCTCTTGGATAGTCTTGGAGGATATCTTGTGGCCATTGACTATAATTTTCCATAGCTCATAGTTTAAACCTTCAATGAAATTTTTCATTCTTGCTTTCCAATAAGTATAATTTGAGCCATCAAACAATGATGGTCTAGAGGGCAATTCACCTTTAGCAAAATAAATATCAAAATTGGTTGTCATGATTTACTCTTAGACGGTTATGCAAGAACCCAAGCTTTGATACCTATTGTTATCCCAGGTAGATAACCTAAGAGGGGGGATTAATTAGGTTATTAAATAAATTGCATAATATTAAAAATAATAATCAAAATATTCGAATTTCAACAAATAAAATAATAGAGTAATAATAATCAATATAAAAGTAGAAGAGATAAGAAAAGAAAATCACACACAATGATTTATAGTGATCCAGCACGCCGGGCCTACGTTCACTCTCCAAGTATCCTCCTCAAGAATTTCTTCAGTATTTTTTAAATAGTAATTATACCACTAGCTTCACGAGTGCTAGTGAACCTTTACAACAAGTGATCAATTCCGATCACTCCGACTAGTTTAGAATCCGGTGCCTAGTCACACCTAACCCAAGTGATTTTTTTTCAAAAAAAAAAAAAGCACTCACAAAAACTCTCTTTTTTTACAAGAATAATATAAATAAGGGATAGAAAATCCTTTTACAATTTTGCTCAAACTCTCAACAAATTTTCTCACAGAAAATATAACTCAATGAAACACAATACAATATTTGAGAATATTTCAATATAACAAAATTTTCTCTTTCTCTAACCAAAACATTTCTATATATACCAAAAAATATACCTGTTTGAGAGACACTCGGAGAGGCAGATGCTCCTCATCTGGCTTTGTAGCACAATAATCACATGGGCATGCGGTGCGGAGCGAGCACAATTTTCTTTTTCTTTTCTGATTCAACAAATGTTGCAAGTTTTGAAAATATAGATCAAAGTTGCTTTCAATAAATAGTAACACCAAAATTTTCAAACTTTTCCCGTAAAAAACAAAAATGTACAGTGACTGCATAGTAACTTTTATATTAAAATATTTGACTACACAGTAACTTTTCTATTAAAATATTTGTATGCATAGTAAAATCTCTTTAAATAACATTTATATCAGATATAAAAATATATACTCATTTTAAAATCTTTGTAGCTATCGTAAAGATTTTAAATACACTCTAATAAAAATAACTAACCACCCTAGGTGGGTATATTAAATTTTATCAAAAGACAACAACTCACCAAAATCAAATTTGTCAAAAAAAATAACTTATCAATATCAAATTTATCAAAAGATGAATAGTGATCAGCCAGATTTTTCAAAATTATGGATACTAAAATCTACTATTTGAGCACAATAATTTATCCAAAATTCAAACTTGAATAGTATTATCTATTTAAATAATATTTATAATAAATATATCATACAACATATATTTTAAACAGATAATATTTTGTGTCAAATAATATAAAATATGTATATTAAAAAGTCATAATTTATCACATAATATTTTTAAAATATCATCAAAATTAGATGCCATGATTAACAATTTCTCCTAACTAAACATATTTTTTGTGGAGTTCCACGTGATTGGTGATATAATTTGACCTATGGCTAAAACAAACATGACATAAAAAATTGTCAAGTTCAACATTCAAGTTTGAGTCTTGGAATTTTCTACCACTATCTTTGTCACCACTCTCTAACCAAATAATCTCTAATCAAATAATAAAAAGATATGAATATTTAAAAGGTTATTTTTTTGATAAATTTTCTTTCTAAATATTTTATTCAATCTAACTCATATTCTTTTTTAATATTCCATTAAGTCTTATTTAATATAATAGGACCAAATCATCCTTTCTAATTTTTTGCACATGTTTTTATTTTGAAACTAATACATAACAATAGTTCCTCATTTTATGAAGAAAATTCCTCCCTCATTCAAAAGAGAAAATCTTTCTCTTATTCCATGAAGAAAATCTCTCCCTTATTCCATAGAGAAAATCTCTAAATTATTCTAAGGAGAAAATCTCTTCCGCATTCTATGGAGAAAATCTCAAATTATGAATTTTGAACCTTTTTATAATTTGAAAATTTTAAAAATAACGCAACAAAAAATCTAAATGAAAATCAAAATACAATTTGAATGTTCATAGTAAACAACAAACGTATAACTAACTTCTGAAAAAATAAAACACATAATAAAGTACAATGTAAATGTTCACAATAAATAACAAACATACAATTAACCTTTGAAAAAATAAAATTCATATCAAAATATAATATGAATGTTTATAATTATAATTAACGTATAACTAACCTTAAAAAAATAACTCATACCAATATAAATATTTACATTGTAATGTGAAAACATAAAACAAAATTGAAAAAAGTGAATCAACGATTTCAATTGTTCAATGGTAACAAAAATGATTGTTCAACTAAGAAGCATAGTAACAAAAATGATTTTTCAACTAAGAAGCATGGTAACAAAAGCAACAAACATACAATTAATTTTCGAAAAAATAAAACTTATATCCAAATACAATGTGAATGTTCACAATTTACAATTAACATACAACTAGTTTTAAATAAAAAATAAACTCATACCAATGTGAATATTTACACTGCAACGTGAAAACATAAAATAAAATAAAAAAAAATGAAAATCGATGGTTCAATGGTAACAACAATGATTGTTCAGCCAACAAGCATAGTAAAAAAAATAACAAAATACAACGAACTTTCGAAAAAACTTCCAAAAAAAAAAAAAAACTCATACCAAAATACAATGTGAATGTTCACAATTTACAATTAACATAAAACTAACCTTAGAAAAACTAAATTCATACCAATGTAAACATTCACTGCAACATGAAACAAAATTGAAAGAAAAAAAAAAGACTATTTCAATTGTTTAATGATAACAAAAAAATGATTGTTCAAATAACAAGTATAGTAACAAATAAGTAATGATATGTGAACATTCATATCTTACAAAATATATAATTATGTCCATATCTATATTCTAACACTTATTTCTCAAACCTTCAAACAATGTGAAATGTGAACATTCACACTGATTGACAAAAAAATAAAAACAATTGCAGCAATAAAATTAGAAATCTAAAAAAACTCAATCACTCTAAAAACAAAACAAAAAAAATATTACCGACATCCTCATCTTCATTATCATCTTTATCATTATCACTATCATTAACAATCTACATAATTTCATCATTTCACAAATCCAAATCAAACCAAATTCACTTTTGAAGAATATGTTTGTACCAAAATTGACTGGACATAAACAGAGCTTTGACTTACAACAATGGAGAAACATAGAGTTTCGAACACAGAGTAACAATGGATGAACACAAAACTTCGAACACAAAATGACAATGGAGGAACACAAAGTTTTACCGTAACAATGGAGGAACATAATATTATTTCACCACCATATGTAGACTATAGTTTCTAAACCCTACCAAATAGAGAGTTTTAAAACCCTAACACAATGAAAAAATATCACAAATGTGAATGAAATTGACTAAAAAGAAAAATGTGAATAATGGTAACTACCAAAATAGAGATAGCAACAAAAAAGAAATGTGTATATCCATTTTTTATGTAATACATTTCAACAACAGACATAAGGGTATAATAGTCCAACAAACAATATAAATCAGGAAAAAAAGGATCTCATGGAATAAAAGTATAAATACATAGGACTAATTAAGTTATAATTTTCCTTGGTGAATTTATTGGGTTAGAACACCTCTAAATGAGATTTATCAATAAAAAAACCCATATTTAAATAATGATACAATTATTACATTTTTATATAACAATTAATTTACTACATGAATTCTCAATATTGCATTGATAAATCAAATGCGATATAAAAATATGATCATTTTTAGCCCCAAGGTTTTCGAAAGATTATATAATTGTTGGCTTTTTGGCTTTTCGAAGGGTATATTTGTAAATGCGAGCGTGCCAGCAAGGATCAATCAGTCCTTACAGAAATTATAATTGCCAATCAATTATCAGGCGACTATGTTTCAGTTCTTTCAGCCTCAATGAAGAGGACTTTTACTGGCGGCTTGACTTTAGGAGAAATTAAAAGAAACAACAATTAATATGAGGAACAATTGAAGTATTTTCATTAACATAAATACTTACAATAGTCCAAACTCAGCCTCGAGGAGGTTTACAGCAACAGTCTACTTGAATCTACTTGAAACTACTCCTATGAATTGAAGTACAGTGCAGGTATTTAAAGAACAAGTATTTAAAGTACAGGAAAGGTAAAACTGGAAAGATAAATATGAAATAAAGACTGGTTTGTATGATCTGAGTCTGGGGGTCTTTTCTGGGGACTTCCTTGCTATTTATACTTGTCAAGGATGACCTTCGAATTGTACTTCGAACCGTCGAACTGCTCCTCCATGATCGCTGATCATGCTGCCTTAGAAATAGTTCCACTACGCCATCTCTTGCAGTTGAGCTTCCCTCCTGTATTTGAATTTGAATACAGGTAACCGTTGAAGCCATGTCACCTTGTATCTGATTACTGATCTAGTGTTGCTCAGATCACTTGAGAACCAAAATTTATTGCCACGTGTATGATTGAGATTGAAGGTTAAAATCATCTTCCCATAATATCCCCATTCTGCCACGTGTCGAACTGTAACTGGCTTTTACAAAATATGTAGCCAACATTACCCCCTGCACTAATATACCCAACACTTGGAGATATTAGTGGATCAAAAGCTTTTCCCGCGCTTTTTTGGAACGTGCATAGAATCTATCTTCAGGAAACACAACCGTCACCTATTTCGTGATTATTTGCATTAACTCTCGACTTTGTTTGAACGTTCCAATACTTTCAGCATTCGAACGGATTATGACTCAATCACCTTCTCACTCTATTGATCAAGCATACGAAGAGCCATTGAGTAATGCTGTTTCCCCTCGAAAGAATCTCTACGCATTTATTAGCCACCTTTACCCGCCTTTCTATATTCAGGTCATGGAGGCTTTCGCGGATTATCAACCTTTGGATTACGAACACATTGCTCTCAATCCTTTGGTTTACGAATTTATTGATACAAGAAATTCTTTCTCTAAACTCCCCTCGCACCTTGAACGAACTACTCTCAACCCTTTGCCTCAACAAATTGCAAATATGGACTTAGGAAGTTCTTCTTCACAAA
Organism: Camellia granthamiana; assembly: GCA_036172215.1. NCBI lineage: Eukaryota > Viridiplantae > Streptophyta > Magnoliopsida > Ericales > Theaceae > Camellia > Camellia granthamiana. The sequence continues at coordinate 31,182,880 of CM069904.1, read as the reverse complement.
CTTCTACTTGGGATGAAGCTACAACTTCTTCATCTTCTGGTGCTTCTGGATGGACGAACTGGCCAACACCTGAGTCCTGGGAATTTAGGGAACGAATCAATCATCATTTTATTGAGTTCACTGACCCTTTAGATTTTCCTTCCTACGCTCGAAGCTCGGTGGTTTATCCTTATGTGCCCATCGACCTTCGACGCAGTTTAGAGGAGAATTTGCTTGTGGCTTGGTATACATCTTCCATGCCCACAAGGATAATGCACACTGCCCGGTGCTTGGAAGAATCACAAGGATATACCCCTTCATTTTTAGCCAAGAAAGCGCAAATCTGCTCTTCTGACTGGCTTACCTACATTAATGCCTTTGTTCCTCCCATCCCTGTGTCATCTCCCCTAACTGAAGCATCCACTTCTTCTTCTCCATCTTCTGGAATAGAAGCATCCACACCTTCTCCATCCTCTGAAATAGAAGTATCTACACCCTCTCCATCTTCTGTAGCAGAACCATCTATTCCTCCTCCTCCTCCCATTCTTTCTTGGACAGAAAAATTAAGGCTTGCTCTTCCAATGGACAAGATCTTTCCCCCTTACAAACCTCCATCATCCCTGACTCCATTTGAGTGGAAACAAGCTCAACTTCTGCTTGCGGCTTTTTCTCACTTACCCTTCAATGTTCTTGAGGATGACATCTCTCTCAAGAATTTTCGATGGGCTTGTGATATTCTGACTAGGGGTCATATCCTTAACCCTATTGCCCAAGCAGAACTTCACATGTTCCTGGATCAACTTCCAGTACTCCTCCACTGGCATCGAAATTCCAAGATCGCCATCCAATCTTTGGATCAACTTTCATCTCTCCGAATTCATGCCCAATACGAAGCAGAAAACTTCATTGAAGACTTCGATGACTTCAAAAATAAAGATTCTACGTATTGGGATGATTTAGTTATGGATGAGTTGGAACAAAGATTGAGGGAAGAGGCTTTCGAAACAAAGGCTGAAGAGCTCTACTATGAAGTGAGAGCACACCAACTCATGCAGCCAACTTTAGAGGAGATGGAAGATATAATAAAGAAAGAACAAACATTCATTGATCATTGTTGGATGAAATTCCATGATCTTGTTATTTATTCTATTCCTTATTTTTATGAACTCGAATTTGTGCCCAAATAGAATTACTTAATGTAATTGTCTTGGTTTTAATACAAGCAAAATCTTTCTGTACTTGTTTGACTCTGTTTCCTTTTGCCTTTAAAAGCCAATTCAGAGCCTCGAATTAAATAATCTCATCCTTCGCATCTAGACTCACTTATCTTTAATGAAACACTAAAAGAGAACCAACATGTCTTTTTCCAATTGATGGAGTAAAAATTGACAATTTGGTTAATGTTATCTCAAATTAGTGCTTTGAATTTAACAACCTTACTCTTCAAAGCTAACTGTAACCAATATATGGTCATAATTAAAATAGCCAATCAACTTTGAATTGACCACTCTTGCTTCGAAAAGCAACTTATGCTGTCTTAATAGCATCTCCAAAACATATAGCATGCTTCGAAGCCGGATTCTGTATTTCGAAGCCGTTTTATTTGATTTCTTGGAGCCAAAATTGGCTTCGAAGCCAAACATCTTTCTTCGAAGCTGACGCCAACATTCAGAATGTGTTCTTCCCTCCAAAATTATCAATATTGGAAGAGTCTCCTCATATCCGTACTTTTAGTACTTAACGACTTACGCAATATATTTTTCAGACACGGAACCTTTTAAAAGCCCCACTGCTTTGTATTCTGAAATCACTTGCTCTTTTGATACACAAACCCTCATATCCCTCACTTCTTTCTATTTTCCGCCTCCGTTTTCAAAAAAGCGTACCATCAATGGCCTCTTCTTCATCAGAAGTACCAATCGTAGAACGTGTGAGCTCATCCGTAGCCTTGAAGAGGCTCATTGATGTAGAGTGTGAGAAATACAAGGCTGGGGAAAAAAGCGCCATTGACGGGCGTGTCTTTGTCCCTCGTCATCATGAGCGACAAAACTACGTGCTTGGGCCAATCTTCAAAGAGATCCCTATGGAACTCCCAGCTCTGTACCCTCGTCTGGAAAACCAATGTCTCCTTTACGAAGGTGGTCTTGATTGGAAGAACTGGAGAATCAATCGCCCCCACCGATGTTGGCCCACGATGAGACCGGAGTGGCAAGAGTGGTATGATCGGGTTATCCCTGCGAGAACATTGGACCTTCAAGAGCTCTGTCTCCTTGATGCTCTCCGACTATCTAGGGTAACTATTCCGGAAGACCCTTTCTTAGTCCCTGCTGCTTTATGCTTTTGGAACCCTATCTTTAATTTCTTTCAATTTAGATGTGGGATGATGGCTCCTACCGTTCTTGATATTTGCCATTTACTGGGAGTGTCCCCCATCGGTGCCATTATTACACCAGACTTTCCTGATTCAACAGTCTCTTTCTCCCTACCCTCACTTAACTTATCTTACAGTGATTTTGTTAAAGCTGAAAATAAGAAAGAGGGCCTGGTAACTGATAGGGAACTCTTTTCCTTCTTGTTATACTGGCTTTGCAAGTTCCTCTTCTGCACCTCCTCACAAAGAATTATGCCTGAATTTGCTCCACTTGCCAAGGCCTTTGTTTTGCAAAAAAAAGTAGCCTTAGCCCCATACATTCTGGGTCATGTATATAGAGTTTGTTCCCTTTTTTGTGAGAAACCTTTAGATGCGAATCAAGGGGGGCCATTCTGGATCCTTCAGCTTTGGCTTTTTGCCTATTTCACTGAACTACAATCCAAATGCCTTAAATTTTCTGGATTACATTCTCTCACCCATGGCATAAGACTAGCCAATGTTTCTCTTTATCCTTCATCTTTTGCTTTTTACTTCTCCTTTTTCCATCAACTACCAGCCGCCCTTCCTATTCACCGTTTTCGTCCCTTCGAGACCAACATAGGTCCACCTTGGTTGAGTCACTTCTTAAGTGACAGACTCTGTGCTTCACCTATTCATAAGGACATATGGGCCTCCCTTCTGCTTCCTAGAGAACTGTTCATCGGGACCACGAACCCCAGAGCTTATAAATGTATAGCAGAACCTTATTGTCCTGCTCAATTTGCTAGACAATTTGGTTTCACCCAAGGGGTCCCAATACCTCTCTGCAGCAATACCAATCTGAGCCTTACCAGGAGAGACCTGAAAGTTAGGAAGTCAAGGCTGGAGGAGGCAGTCTTCAAATTCTTAGATGATTTGGCTAGTTTTGAGTACACCCCTTTCATTCCTGAAGGCCTCGTATTGAAGAGATACCAAAATTGGTGGGAGCATAATATGGACATCTACTTAGCCATTTCACCTCAAAGCCTACTGGAGGTGTTAGATGTGGCCAAGCCCAAGGGAGCTGAAACTGTCCCTTCCTCCACTGTGCCCCCTGCCACCCAGTCCATTCCTGCTACATCAACTCCTTCGAAGTCCACTCGGACTGTTTCGAAGAAAGGTATATGCCTTTGTTTTCTTTCCTTAGACTATCACCACTATGCTTGTTTATTTTATTTTTGATTCTTCTCTTGTGAAGGTGGTGGTCGACAGCAAAAGAAAAGGAAACTATTCGAGCCTGAACAGACAATAATTGAGGTGCAAGAAGAAGAAGAAAAAGAAGAAGAAGAAAAAGAAGGAGAAGAGGATCCAGAGTACGAGTCACCCTTGATAAGGAAAACAAGAGTAGCTGGTTTGGTTCAAGAGGAAATAGCTACTAAGGAGGTAGAGGGGAAACTTGTCTTTAAAGAATCCGAGTCTCAGACTGAAACAGCTAAGAAAACAATTGAGGAACAAACAATACCAATCCATAGAAAGAAGAGAAGAAAGATGACTGTCTCTCCCTCCGATTTTGCTGAGGACTCTGATTCCGAAACAATTGCCCAAGCATTCGGAAAAAGGAGGAAAGTGACTGCTTCGACCGCTACCTCAGTCGAAGATCCCATTCATGAGGCAGCTGCTAAGGCTGTGGACCAAGAGCATTCCAAAGCCATAATTGTTTTTGAAAGGGCTGAGAGGAGACGTCAGCAACAAATTTTGAGAGGAGAAGCTGCTGCTGCCGATATGTTGCAAAGGGAAACAGTAAGAAAGCAACAGGCTGCTAGACATTACTCCCTTCGCAGCTCTCCCATTTGTACAAATATCACCGGCTTGAGTAATTTCTTTCACTTTTCCATTGTTTTCTTTTTGTCCATTTTTAATACTGGATTTTGACAACCCTTTGTATTTCTTCCTCTTACAGCAACAACTACTGCATTTATCTTCCCAGCAAGGCCTCCTTCAATCTCAGTTGAGGTTGACCAAATGCAATATGTGAAGACCATCCAAATCACACTCCCACTCTCTAAATCCATATTCGATACACCTTCTTTGAGTTCAAGCATCCCTTCGTCTCCTTTCCTTGGCTTACAGCCATATCTACCTTTTTGACTTTTAATCTGCCTCAGTCCATTCCTTCTTCGAGCCTTGCTCTTCCTTCTTCCAAGGATATTCCAGCTGTTACTCTAATCCCAGTGGCAGTTGATTCTTCCACAGAGGGTGCTGGTAGTTCTCCAATTCATAGTTCATCACCTATGCCTATTTCCAGCCCCTCTTCGCTAGATTCATTGGTGGCTAAAACCATAGAAGCTGCCAAAGAGGCTCCATCCATTTCTCCCATCCCCATGCAACCCTCTGTGCCTTCTACCACAATACTTTCTATGCCCTTCATGTCTAGGGATGAGGTAGACATCTTCGAAGGAAGACTTGCTAGTCTTTTCGACGTACCTTCTACCTCTCCAACATTTAGTGCTGAAGCTGAGCCATTAGTCTTGGCTGACTCCTTGCTGGAGATTTTTGAGAGTCCTCCTTCTAATAGCAAGTCTTCTGCACCTTTAGTAGACCTGGACACATGCCTGGAACTGTTGACTTCCTTTTCGAGAATCCCCTTTGAGGCTCTACAAAAGCCTATTATCAGGAATGGGTTTCTTCAGTGCTGTAATATTGCTGAGCAGTCCAGTATGAACGTCTCAAATCACCTATCCCAAGCTGCAGCTACTATTGATTTCTATATCAACATTTGTCATGCTGCCAATACTGCCAATGAGAAATTGGCTAGGGATCAGCGTTTTGTTTCTCAGGTGCATACCGAAATATCAGATCTCAAGGAACAACACTCTTCTACTTCCCAATTTCGAAGTCAGCTGCTGGAGAGGAAAGCTCAACTTGAGGAAGATTTAGCTGCAGTAAACCAGGCCTTGGTTCGAACAGACACCAAATTGCAAATCACCAACCAAGAACTGTCCGAACGAAAAGAAGACATGGCTGCAACTATTCAACTGTTTCCATCACTTAACAGTAGGAAATCAACTGTACAAAAACAATTGGAACATTGTAATGATTTTTGGGCCAGTTTGTGGCACCATGTACTTGATTCTTTATGAAAAAATCAGGCTCTTATCTATTATCTGAGTGTCTTGTGTGTTTGTACATGAAGTTTATTTTATTCCTTGTGTTTCCCAAATGGTTGGAAAATAAGGCTTCAAGTATCTGCCATTAATCTTCTTGGGATGTACATACCCATTCAAATTTCTTAAATGGTATGCTCCAAAAGGCAGAACTCTATGAATTTGATATGGTCCTTCCCAGTTAGGTGACCATTTGCCAAACTTATGGCTTTTAATCCCTATTGGGAGTATTGTTTTCCATACCAAATCACCTTCATCAAAGCCAATATGTTTGACCCTCTTATTATAATTTTTGGCTGCTTTCTTCTTTTGGAAAAGAATGTTGTTTAATGCCAAAATTCTGGCTTCATCTATGCCTTCTAATTCCAAGCACATACTTTGATGGTACTGCTCAGGATCTACTTGATCTTGGCATCTTACCCTCAAAGATTTAATATTAATCTCCACAGGTAAAACTGCATCATGCCCATACACTAAGGCATAAGGAGTAACTCCTGTGCTTGACCTTGGGGAGGTTCTGTAAGCCCATAACACATCTATCAATAGATTATGCCAATCCCTAGGATTATCGTCCACAACCTTTTGTATTCCTTTTTTCAAGGACTTATTGGATGATTCAGCTTGACCATTGGCTTGTGCATAATAAGGTGTAGAATTAACAAGGCTAATTCCAAACTCTGCCACAAAAGCTTTCACCATTTTCCCATCGAACACAGTCCCATTATCAACTGTTATGGTTTGTGGGATACCAAATCTATGGATTAGATCTTTAATGAACCCAATAACCTCTGTTTGGTCCACAGCCTTGTATGGTTTAGCTTCGACCCATTTAGTAAAGTAGTCAGTGGCCACTAAAATGAAACAGTGATGCTTCGAAGAGGGTGGGTGTATTTTTCCAATCATATCCATGGCCCATCCTCTGAATGGCCAAGGCTTCACTACTGCATGTAAATCAGTTATAGGCACATGCCTTATTGTGCCATGCTTCTGGCATGCCTGGCAACCCTTTGCATATTCTATGCAGTCTTTAAGGATAGTTGGCCAATAGTAGGAATGCCTTCGAAGCAACCATCTCATCTTTACACCAGGCTAATGAGCACCACAAATGCCTTCATGAACCTCAGCCATGGCTGTTAATGCTTCTTTTGGGCCTAAACACTCCAGCAATAAACCATCTCCCCCTCTTTTGTAGAGGGCATTACCATATAATATATATTGCATGGACTGTAATTTGATTCTCCTGCTGGCCTTCGAAGATGGACCAATCAAATACTGCATTATTGGATGCCTCCAATCTTGTTCTTGTAAGTCATTATGATTGACTTCCAAGACCACATTCCTTTTACTCAACGGTGGTATCAATTTTTGATATGTTGTTTGACTTATGTCCCTTTGGGCATTATCCCTTCTTTTGAAGTTCGAAGCTTTCTGAGCCACATCATTAGCTCTATTATTCAAGAATCTTGGAACATAGGTTACATTTGCTATTTGAAACTGAGAAAGCAGATGTAATGCAACAACATAATATGGTAGGATGCTTACGCTTTGACACTTGAAAATCCCTTTTACTTGGTTAACCACCAATTGAGAGTCCCCAAATATGTCAACTGCATGTACTTGTAATCCAATAAGGATTTCTAGTCCCGCTATTAAGGCTTCATATTCAGCCTGGTTATTGGAACAACTAGCTTCATCCACTCTGAAACCATGCGTGGTTTCTACCCCTTGTGGAGACTTAATCACGATACCAATCCCAATTAATCCATTGGCCTTCGATCCATCGAACCACATTTGCCATGGTTCAACACTAGCCATACCAAGTTCCATTACCTCTTGGCTCTCTGTTTGAGATGGATGATCTGCCAGAAAATTGGCTAATACTTGCCCTTTTACTGCCCTTTGAGGGACATATTCTAAATGAAATTCCGATAAGGCTAAAATCCACTTGCCAATTCTTCCCCTCAACATAGGTCTAGATAACATGTATTTAACCAAATCTGTGGTTGCAATTACCAAGACAGTTGTAGGTAAAAGATAATATCTTAATTTCATTGCAGCAAAATACAAAGCAAGACACAGCTTTTCAACAGCTGAATATTTACATTCACAAGAATTTAAAAACCTACTAAGGTAATAAACAGCTTGTTCCTTGCCTTCTTCATTGTCTTGGGCCAAGAAAGCTCCCAATGAATCTTCTGCTGCCGCTATGTATAACTTCAAGGGCTTATTTCCTTTTGGTGGCATCAGCACTGGAGGGTTGGCCAAGTAGGCTTTGATACCTTCGAAAGCAGTTTGATGCTCTGCTGTCCACACAAATTCCTCTTCATCTTTCAGCCTTAACAAGGAAGAAAATACTTTAGTTTTCCCTGCAGTGTTAGAAATAAACCTTCGAAGAAAGTTAACCTGCCCAAGGAACCTTTGTAATTCTTTCTTACTTGATGGGGGCCTAGCTTCGATGATGGCTTTGGCTTTATTCTGATCAATCTGTATTCCTTTCTTGTGCACTACATAACCCAAGAAATTTCCAGATGACACACCAAAAGCACATTTAAGAGGGTTGAGTTTCAACTTGAACTTCCTCATTCTTTCGAAAGCTGCTTCTAAATGAAGCAAATGCTCTTTTATGGACTGGGATTTTACTACAATGTCATCAATATAGCACTCTAGATACCCTCCAATGAGATCATGAAAGATGGTGTTCATAGCCCTCTGATATGTAGCCCCAGCATTCTTCAGACCAAATGGCATTTTAACCCATTCGAAAGTGCCAATATTCCCAGGACATCTGAATGCTGTCTGGTGGATGTCCTCCTCTGCAATGCATATTTGGTTGTAACCAGAGTGACCATCCATCATTGATAAAACTTGATGGCCTGCTGAATTGTCTACCAGCAGATCCACTATAGGCATAGGGTATTCATCTTTAGGAGTTGCTAGATTTAAGTTTCTGAAATCGATGCATACCCTCATTTTGCCATTCTTCTTGACTACAGGCACAATGTTAGATAGCCATTCAACATACCTGGCTGTTCTAATAAAGCCTGCCTTGAGTAGTCTCAGAATCTCTTCCTTGACTTTCTGAATTACTTCTGGACTCATTCTTCTTGGTTTCTGCTTGTATGGCCTGAAATTAAGCTTCATAGGGAGCCTATGTTCCACTAATGACCTATCCAATCCTGGTAGTTCATTGTAGGACCATGCAAAGCAGTCCTTGTATTTCCTCAAGATAACCAACAACTGGTCTCTGTCCAGAACATTCAAGCAAGCACTTATATAAGTGGGTTGTTGTATGGAACCTTCCCCTAGATTTACTTCTTCTAAAGGGTCTTGCGTTTGAGGACTTATCGAAGCTTCTTCTCTAGTTTCTTCTACCTTCGAAGCAATCTTCTCCCCTTGTTCTGCTTTTAGGCTCTTTGGTTCAACATCTTTACACTCCTCCTCATAGACAAAATCTGTCCATAAGGCATCCTCTTCCTGTATCTCCTGGACTTTTGTCTCAACGTCCAATGCACAGTATTTCCCAAGGGTCAAACTCCTGACCTGTTGTTGCTCTTGTTTACAGCCAATTATCATGGCTTCTCTTTCTTGTTTCTGCACTTTCTGGACTATTGCCTTTACATCCAATGGTGAGAATTTGATCAGAGCTAAAGACCTGGCTTCTTGTTCTTCATTCCTTTGCCTACAACCAGGCATCATTGTCATCTTTAACGACAATCTCTTCATCAGCACTCTCTTGAACCAAGTGCTTCAGGTGTGTCACTTCCTCATCAGCCGTCACTTCGGCTGAGCCATCAGCTTTCATCAATATACTGAGTGGGGTTACTCCCTCAATATACAGCTTGGCTTCTGCAAAGTCTGCACAAGCTATGAAGGGTTGAGGATCTGCATCAATCTCCTCTGTCTCTCCATTGCTCAGGGCCATCATGATCTTCTGATGCAAAGAGGAAGGCACACATTTGTTGGTGTGAATCCAATCTCTCCCAAGTAAGGCATTATATTTAGCATTGCTGTCGATCACGAAGAATGCTGTCATACAATCCCTAGTTCCCACACTCAAATTGATAGGCAGAATTCCTTCGGCCATCTGCTTATCTCCAGCAAAGCCAGCAATGGTTGTACTGGTTGGGATCAACCTGGGATTTTTCTTCCCTAATTTCTTCAAAGAAGATTTCGGTAATAAATTTACCGCCGCCCCATTGTCTACTAGGACTCGGTTTAACTGTATCCCATCAAAGAAAGCCTTAATGTATAAAGGCTTAACATGTTGAGTCATGGAATTCGAGGGGTATTCAAAAGGATATGAGAGGTTGATGCTCACCTCCTCCTCGCTTTCACACTCAGTTTCCATTGGAATAGCCATTTCAGGAGCATCCTGTACCATACTCACTTGTGATTCCTCACTAGAGACAGGAATTGGATCCATGTCTTGGTCCTCCTGATCCTCATTTTCAGCCTGGAATTCATGAGGTAGTACATGTACCATGTTGACTGATACAGGTGGAAATGAGCCAAACTGGATGGCTGGTTGTACCTTCTCTTCCCCTTGGCTACCTTGCCCAATGACTTCAACAGCATCCTCCATGCTGCACTCTGGCATTTCATTGTTAACTGATCCCTTCGAAGGATCCTTCTCAACTAAGCTTTCAGTCAAGAATGTTTGTTCAGCCATGAAGGCTTCGAACATTTCTTCTTCTGCCATTTCCTTCTTTTGGCTCATGCCAATCTCTTCTTCTATTTCACTATCACTTTCCATCAGAGCCTTCTCCAGCCCTGCCAAACTGGACTTCTCTCTGGCCTTTAGTTCAGAATGAACTTGGGCCAATTGTTCTCTGCTACAAGCCACTTTACTTTGTAGCGTCGGTTTTGGAGTATGGTCTGACTTCGAAGTTTTCTTTCCTTCTGGCTTGACCAGTGAAGAACTTTCCCCACTTTCCTTCAGATCTTGCTGGTACTGGGTATACCTGCGCTGAATCTTCCTCCTCTGTGATCTGGAAATAACTGGAACCATATTTGGTTCCTTTGTCTTTGGATGTTTCAACAATACCCAGTTGTTCGGAGCCACCAAAGGAGGTTTGACCATTCTGCCTGTAATTCCAATATCTCTCCTGGCAGGGAATTCCCTAGGTTTGTTTTGCATTACAAACCAATCTGGGACTCCAGGCACCCAAGAGCTTACTGATTCAGATATTGAATCACCCTTTTCCACCTTCGAAGCCATCTTTAGCATTGGCTGTGGAGGTAAGTGCTTGGTTCTGGCCTCATAGTTCGAGCTTGATTCTGGCCTTCGATGGGGATGGCCATTTTCTGTTCTGTGTGAGGTTGATCTGGGGGGCCAATCTCTGGCTTTAGTCCCATAACTTGAATTCCTTTCTAATCTTCTTTCAGAATGTTTGCTCTCCATTCTGTAGTAGTTAAGTGGTCTAGACTCATACAAGGGCCTTTTGCCCTTAGCATGCATCCTGTCCATTGTAGGCTCAACCATTGGTGGTCGCTGCCTGTCACCAGCCGGATACGGCCTTTTGTTGTAAGCGTTGGTTGACTTAGGACGCCTCTGAACGTCCCTGTAATATTGCTTACCGTCAACTGGAAGCCCCTTCAACCATTTGTAGCTTAGCCTACATCTGGGACACATCCTCTGCATTACTGCTGCTTCCAAAGAATCGTCATCCAGTACTTCTTCATCAGAGTGTTCCTTCTGATGTGAGAAACCTTGTCCAATGACTGGTGGGTTTCTAGTCTCCTTCTTGGCAGTTGTCTGGTTGGCAATATGCATTTGCACATTAACTTCTTCCAATTCCTGCAGAGATAGGTTCTGAAAGTTTGGAACAACCACATTAGCCGCGCTTTCTCCAACTTCTGGAAACGGGTTGCTGTCAATCCCCATGGCCTTCTCTGTTTTGGCTGGGAACTTCAAACTTCCTTTCCGAATTTGCTCTTGGATCCTGTCTCGAAAAACAATGCAGTTTTTAGTCGAGTGAGACCAAGAATTATGCCATTTACAGTATACTTTTCCTTTAAGTTCATCTAGAGATGGCAGTTTTACTCCTTTTGGTAACTTAAGGAAATTTGCTGCAAGCAAATGATCAAAAATGTCATCTGCTTTTGTTAAATCAAAAGAATACTTTCTGTGAAAATCCTTCTTTTTAAACTGCTGATCGATGGTTGTATCCTTATGAATTAATGCTTCACAGATTACAGGCTCTTTACCCACAATCTCTGCTGCATCGATCTCATAATTGGGATCTCTATAATATGTCTTATACGAAGCATTATTTCGATCTTGTTCTTCCTCTAGTAATGCTTCATATCGAGACACCTTATAGGTCAATTCGACCAAATCCCTGAATTCAGTTGAGTCAAACTTTTTTCGAAGCCTGAACTCTAAACCGTTTTGAGCCAATCTTACAAATTCTGGCTCTGGAAGGATGACCCTACATTTATTTCGAGCCCTTTTAAATCTGGCAATAAACTGAGTGGCCTTTTCTTCAGGCCTTTGACTCAATCTTGCCAAGTCTGCCATAGAAACCTCTGGCTCCGTCTGGAAAAATTGGGCATGAAATGCCTCTTCCATTTGTTGCCAATTTTGAATGGATCCAGGTGTAAGGTTGATATACCATACAAACGCTCCCCCAGTTAGAGAGTTTGGAAATAATCTCAATTTTATGTAGTCATGATTAGTGAATTCACCACACTGAGCAGCGAATCTAGCAATATGCTCTACTGTTGATTGATTTCCAGTTCCATAGAATAAGGTAAAATCTGGTATTCTGAACCCTCTTGGGTATTCATGTACCCTATCCACCCATTCTGGGTATGGTTTTCTGTATACAGGAGTCTGGACCCCCCGAGCCATTGGTCCACACATCTCCCTAACAATATCAGCAATTTGGTCCCTAGGGACCATATTTTGGGCTTGCTGAACCACTACTGGAGGAACAAACACAGGGTTTGGTGGACAACCTTGTGCCTGTGGTCCTCTTGGTCCATAAAGTGGTACATTTGGGGCTGGTTGCCCCTGTGGTGCAGGTTGCTGTTGGGGGTATGGGTAACCCCTTTGAGCCTGTCCTGCGAAGGGACCTGTGAAAGGTGCTGGAACGGGTGTTGTGTCCCTTCCATTTACAGGAAAACCTTCCGACCCCCCGGGTATAAATTCGAATAAGGGATTATTATACCCCCTGGTGCCAGGTATGGCTTCGAACATGGGATTTGCCACCATTCTTATGCCAGTTTCTTGTACTTGGCCAGATCTACCAACTGGTGTGGCTTCACTGTTGAAAACTGTGGCATTTTGGCCTACTACAGGCCTTGAAATGGGTTCATACCAAGACTGAGGCGATGGTCTTTCATAGTTCTGAGTACTAGTCTGACCATTAATTTGTCCATTAACTTGCATAGGCTGTTTTTCTCTAGCCAATCTTTGTTGAGGGACATTTAAAATTTCCTCTATAGGTCTTGTATTTGTTGGTTGGTGGTTGTTCATTCGATCCAAAAAGGATGTTGCCCACCTTTCCATTGTGTTCATTAGTTGTTGTCCCATAGCATTTACTAAGCCATCCCATGGATTTGTTGGCTGAGTAGATGGAACATTGGATGGTCCAATTCCTTGGTTTCGTCCAATATCCTGAACATATGGTTCTTGTCCAGAAGTACTGGTCTGTTCGACCAAAGGTTCTGATAACATAGGAGTCTCCACAGGGTGTGTTTCCATATTCTCCCCTGGATTAGGTATTTCCACCTCTCCTTCTACGCCCTCTTCCAAGCGTTCATTTTCTCCTTGTCGTCTCCGTCTAGCCATTTTAATTAGTCCCACTGGGCGTGCCAAAAATATATGTTGGCTTTTTGGCTTTTCGAAGGGTATATTTGTAAATGCGAGCGTGCCAGCAAGGATCAATCAGTCCTTACAGAAATTATAATTGCCAATCAATTATCAGGCGACTATGTTTCAGTTCTTTCAGCCTCAATGAAGAGGACTTTTACTGGCGGCTTGACTTTAGGAGAAATTAAAAGAAACAACAATTAATATGAGGAACAATTGAAGTATTTTCATTAACATAAATACTTACAATAGTCCAAACTCAGCCTCGAGGAGGTTTACAGCAACAGTCTACTTGAATCTACTTGAAACTACTCCTATGAATTGAAGTACAGTGCAGGTATTTAAAGAACAAGTATTTAAAGTACAGGAAAGGTAAAACTGGAAAGATAAATATGAAATAAAGACTGGTTTGTATGATCTGAGTCTGGGGGTCTTTTCTGGGGACTTCCTTGCTATTTATACTTGTCAAGGATGACCTTCGAACTGTACTTCGAACCGTCGAACTGCTCCTCCATGATCGCTGATCATGCTGCCTTAGAAATAATTCCACTACGCCATCTCTTGCAGTTGAGCTTCCCTCCTGTATTTGAATTTGAATATAGGTAACCGTTGAAGCCACGTCACCTTGTATCTGATTACTGATCTAGTGTTGCTCAGATCACTTGAGAACCAAAATTTATTGCCACGTGTATGATTGAGATTGAAGGTTAAAATCATCTTCCCATAATATCCCCATTCTGCCACGTGTCGAACTGTAACTGGCTTTTACAAAATATGTAGCCAACAATAATTGATTTTGATGATAACAAAGCAGATATGATTGTGCTTATGATAAGTTATTGTTAAATTTAAAACTGATTAAACTTTGTTTGATTTGTAGAATTGATTGGAATAATATTATCAAATTTCTTGATTCAAGTCGGCTCATGAAGAAAAAGGAGCAAGCTCAAAATGAAGGAGTCAACTCAATCTAGAATGAGCCAACTCAGAGCTTACTTGATTGCAAAGGAAATTCCCATAATTTTGGCAGTCAGCTCAATACAGACGCTCAAAGTATTCTGTAAAGAGAATTATTCAAACATAAATCAAGCATGGAGAGTTTGAATTCAACATACATTAAAGGATTTGAAATCAAGATTTTGATTAGATTTGATACACAAGGAGGATTTGCTCTACAAGGAAAGATTGCATAATCAAAGAGATTTATTCAAAAAGATTTCAAGACAAATTAAAATGTGCTAATATTCAAGAAAAGAAGTTTAGAGTCAGAATTTGAATTTGAGATTCCTCTGATCTGCTATTTTAAACTGAAGATATGCATGACAAAGGAAAGTATGGAGTATGGGATCAATTGAAAAATACAGAAATTCAAAATGCTCTCATATAGAAAGTTCAATATAAAAGATATAGCAAAATGAATTGATTTTGTAATGTCTTATTCAAAGGAAATCAATTCTAACAACTGGTTTTTTGAAACTCCAACAGTAATTTTTTTTAAGCCATAAAATGAGCATTCTAGCCTCAGTTGAAAAACACAGAAGAAGCAATATACGTTGATGATATTTAAGAAAAACTCTTTGTTATACTGAGAAAGCTCTCCACCATATTGTTTATTGGGATATACACTTTTGAGTGAGAATTTTGTTGAGAGTTGAACTTTTGTTGTAAAAGGGTTTGCACCCCCCTTCTTTTTACTCTTGCGAGAGTAATTTTTGGGATAAAGTCACTTGGGTTAGGTATAAGTAAGCACCGGATTCAAAACTAGTTAGTTTGAGTGATCGGAGGTTGATCACTTGTTGTAAAAGTTCACTAGAACTTGTGAAGTTAGGGATTGTATTGCTATTTGAAGATAAGGGAGAAATTCCCAAAGAAGATACTTGGGGAGTTAATATAGGCTTGGCTTAAATCGAACCACCATAAATCGTGGTATTGATGTCTTTTCTCCTTTCTCTTATCTTTGCTTATATTTTCCCGTGTGATTGTTTGCATTACTTATTTATCAGTTATAGCTTGATTTCTTAGTTTTATATCTCTGCTTTATTTCTGAGTTAGCTCAAACTACATTATTGTTTTTATTATTGCTTAAATATTTGAAAAACCCTATTCACTCCCTCTTGGATTGTCATTACTAGAATAACAATTATTATAATATTATTGCTAATATTTAATCCAAACAAGTGGTTTTGGGACCTTGATATTTAACCCAAAACGAGAGGTTTAGAGACTCAATGTGATTAGAATTATTAAACGAACCAAACTAATTGAGTTCAACTTATGTTCGGTTCATTAAAAACTCGTTCAAGATCAGTTTATTATGTAAATAAGTCAAACTTAAACACATTATAAAGTTTGTTAAGTTATCAAACTAAGTTTGAATGACCTATTACTCAATTCAATAAGTTTATATGCATGATAAAAAAATAAAAGAAACTATTTAAACTCGAATTGTGTTCTGCTCATTATGTAAATAACTTAAATTTAAACAATCTAATACTTGACTTGACTCATTTACCGCCCTAAGCAAGGTTAACTAGGAGCATGCAAAGGTCCCTTTGGTTGCTTCATCGAAAGAATCTCGAAGACAAGAGTCAAAATCTTTCAAAAAATGAATTCCTATTCGAAGAATGCATAACCGCATGAATAAGCTCATACTAATCCGTCAATTTGGGATCGAAAAGCTTTGTCCTCCCTCTCTATCTATCCAAGGAATGGAAGTGGAGAGGCCTTTCGTGTTAACCCAGAGACAGCCCTGAAATTCATAGCACAAATACTGAATTCTATGTTTGTGATTGATTGATTAGCCTCTTGTTTTTTGAAAGCTCCTATCATCTCTTAATTTCTAGAAACTACAGGGCTGAAAATCCTCTG
Source organism: Camellia granthamiana (assembly GCA_036172215.1). Lineage (NCBI taxonomy): Eukaryota > Viridiplantae > Streptophyta > Magnoliopsida > Ericales > Theaceae > Camellia > Camellia granthamiana. Next base: position 31,166,724 of record CM069904.1, on the reverse strand, counting down.
ATCTTGGGAATGGCATTGCACTGCACAAGCATTGATTCCTCTAAAATTATGTTTTTTTTTGAACAACTTTAAAATTATGTTTGAATTTTTTATTTAAGTAAAAATTTATGAGAAAAAAAGATAAGAATAAATAAATTGTCAAATACTTATTTTTATAGATGTCTTTCCACAATAATTGTAATGAAGAAAATTCTGATTTAAATTAAATGAATTTAAAATAATATTATTGCATGGACTGAGATGATAAAATTTTCCATTTTTACTCATTAAATAATTGCTTGAAAAGTTTATTTTAAAAGTTGTAAATAATTTGTTACCAGTATATGTTTATAAGTATCAAATAGTCACAAAAAAACAAAAAAATCACAATTTTAAAATCTATTCACAGTGAAAAAATAAAATAACAAAAACAAATCTATATTTTTAGTACTTTATTTTACCTTAGCCTTAAATCCATATTCAAATTTAAAATTCAAACATAACCAACATTCTCTCTAATTTGCGAAATCCATCATAAACCTCATTGAATGATTACTCTTAATTTATTTTATATTTTAAAGGTCACACTTTTAAAATTATTGGATTAATAAGCCCAAACTTAAACCTTTTTGAGTAAAAAGGAAATTATATGTCAAAAAGAACATATATATATTTAAAAGTTTATCTATCTGTTTAATGTAATCTATTTATCCAAAATGCCACATATTTATCCAAATGTCATTTATATATATATATGCTATCTATCTATTCACATATACATTTAATGCCACCTAACGACTTTTTCAATTAATTTTTAGATGATATTTCAATGCATAAGTATGAACTTTCACCTATTAACTCTTTTTAAATCATAATCATAATCCATAAATAAATCATTCATAAAGCTTGATAAGAAGGTAGACATCAGAAGATTCCTTGTTTATGTTGTCCTATATATAAAAAGTAGGGCAAATTACATATACCCCTCGAGATTTAACAAAATTATAAATATCTCCCTAAACTTTGAGAAATTACAAATACCCCTTAAAGATTATATTTACATAACAAATTATGAGACAAATTGTTATGAAAATATAAACCTCAGGAGTAATTTGTTATAAAAATATAAATCTTAAGAAGATATCTGTAATTTTTAAAACCTCAAAAAAGTATCTATAATTTACTTAAACCCCGAAAGAGGTATATATAATTTGCCCTAAAGAAAGACCCCCACTTGCATACCAAATTCCAAACCCTAATGTTAGATGTCTCAAAAACTGCCGTCCTATGAACTTTTTTACAAGCAACTTTATTTCACATCAAACCATAATAAATTCTGTTCAAACTATCCAAACACTCGGAACAAAAAACTTACTAAAAAAATGTGTGCAAACATTATTAAATAGATAAATATCTTCTTCTTTTTCTCTTTTTCTTTTTCTTCTTTTTATTTTTATAACAAATCACATTTAACGTCTTTTATTTTTTTAATTGAACCTTGTAATTATTCTTTCTTTCTTTTTTTAGTTAAGTTTTCAATTATTCTTAATTTTAAGATGTAAACAGTTAAGTTAAGTTTAACACCAAATTGAACCTTTCAACTTTGATGGTTGAAGAACCGATACAAATTGTATACTAATATTCAGTTTGTCAATTTTAACGAGATTCATAAAAATTTCTAAAATTACACTGAAAATAATGAAAAAAAATGTATGAAAAATTTACAGTATTATGACCGTTCACCTCCCTAATTTTTATTATAAAAATGTATTGCATTAATCACTAATCTTATAAAACTCAAAGAATTAAAATATAAAATATTTAAATATAATATCCAATCGGTTCAATTTGCTTCAATACAAAAATTTTCAAAACCCAAACACCCCGTATATTATAAAAGACATACAAAAAAAAACTAAAAATTTACACCACTACTTAGTTTTTATAGAATTATTTTTTTTCTTTTGGTAGCCATGCATCTCCAATGTAAATAAGGGAAACAATAAAACCGCATTCAAAACTCATCAAGTTATGTTCAAATCTTAAATTTGTATATTAAGTTGCGTTCGAATCTAAAATCCTATTTTTAGTTAACCTCTGTAACGGATATATACTCGTAAAAACAAAAAATCAACTATTTGTTTAGTTACCTTACCAAAAAACAAAAACAAAAACAAAAACAAAAAAAACTGAACAAAAACAAAAGTGTCATGCATAGTATTCCCTTCCCTACACAAATCCAAGATCTAAACAATGCAGGGCAAGGTAATAAAGAGGTTTGATGACAATTTAATTTAGGGGAGCCCCACATCCGAACAAAATCGCAAGTTCTCAAAGCTCCTTTGAAGTACCCCACCCAAACACAAATGGCATCTCCCAAGTAAAAAGGCTTGTATAAACACAAGCAGAGGCAACAAAAGAACATTCAGTGGCTATATATATATTTACATACAGATGACAACTAGGTATACAAGAAGAAGAAAAACAACAAAATGTAAAAGAGGGTACTTCACCGTCTCCTCCCTCCTGTCTTTAGCACAAGAGGTGGAGGTGGAGGTGGAGGTGGAGCAGACAAACTTTTCTTAACCCATCTGAGGTCCAAACTAACAAGCACTATTGCGATTCCCTTGACAACAAAAAAACAAAACAAAAAACAAAAACATTTAAAATAACAAAAATGCTTGGTAGCTTGAATATGTGTGGCCCGAATGGCTCGAATGTATCAAAACGACGTCATTTTGAGACATTCGAGCCATTTGGGCCATAAAAATTCAAACTACCAAGCATTGTTAAGATAATTATGCAACAACATGCTTATCTAGCAAGGCAACCCACTCTCTCCCAAGACACCTTTTGGGCTAAATAATAGCCTCTTTTTTAAAAAAAATCGCACCGGTATCTTTATTGCCGCATGTAACTGAACCGGACATTCCAGCATGGACTAATTGTTGTGGATGTCATCACTCCGCACTAAAAAACCAAAATCATAAAGTGATTATCAAGGTCATTCTCCACATCATCCTCGTGATTTTTTTATTTTTTTTAACTCCTTAAAAGTTGTCTTTTACCTATAATATGACGAGGGACATAGAAACATCACTGGCTGGGCCCCATGTCCAATAATTGGTCTTCAGTGCCTACCACCACAGCATCCAAGGCCGACTTGCAGCGCTTGACCTCATCATTGACTGGATGTTTAATCTTGGGTGATAGCTTCTTTACTTCTTCATTTGTGTAGATAAGAATCTTCTTCACCATGCTGCAGAACTCACTGTAAACATAACCAAGAGTACAAAGATTAAAATTGGAAGTCGATAAGGATGAGCATTCCAATATGATTATAAAACAAAATTCATTTCAAGAGTCATAGTAAACCTGTACAATAGACAAATGGTATCCCTAAAATATGAAAATTAATCAATGAAAGAACAAATTTCCAAGAACTTCTGCCATTACAAAGAACTGCATATTCTCAAAAACGTTCTGAGGTCATTTCTAGCAACCTCCTCATTCTTGCCAGCCAAGAATTAAAACCCGCAGATGCATCTTAGGATTTTCAATTATTAATACAAAAATGTTCCAAAAAGTTACCTAACCACAAACCTAACACTAGAACAAACACTTCAAGTGCATATCAAATGTTGTCACATTTTTAACTCAGCCATGACTAAGCTTGCTCACAAAAACAAAATTCAAGACACTGTTTCAGATGAAATTTACATTTTGAGATCAACATGTGCACTTAAGCAACAATTATACCCCACATTATGGTTTATGCTTCCAAATATAATCCCATTTCCAAGTCAATGAAGGTAAATGCAAATTAATATTCAATTCTTAGCAAAGTAGAACACAACCACAAATACATCCTCGTTTTTTTTTTTTGTTTTGTTAATATTCTTGGAAATCCAAGACAAAACGACCATGGAGAATGTTCTAATCAAAATCTTCAAGAAGCAGACAGAACATAGAATTATAAATGAAACAAGTGAATTTCCATGGAAGTCTAATAGAGATGAATCGACCTAATGAATTGTTCCAGCAATGCATATTCGATTACGCAACTGAAGAGTTGTTTAAATGTGCATGCAAATAACTATCAGGTACCAGGGCCAACAATCCACATGATACAAGCTTGCTATAATGGCACAACTCTATGGTACCAGATTTATCTCCCCCCCCCCCCCCCCCCAAAAAAAAAAAAAACTCTATTCTACCAGGTTTTACATGCTTATCCCAAAAAAAGAAAAATGTTAGATCTCCACATTTCAGATGGTCCCAAGCCATCCATGCATAATGCAAATGATACCCACGTCCAGTTATAAGGTTTATGAATCCCTTATTAAAGTTTAGGCTCAATGCTATCAGAACACTAGAGGCTAGAACCAATCCCATCGAGAGAGAGAAAAATAAAGCAAGCATATAAATGAATGAAGGCAAAGGTCAGTTACTTAACTGCCATGGATCATCCCCTACCATCATCATATCCTCCTCATCATCTGTATAGACAACCTGCCATTTCTTCGCTGATCCATAGAGTTCGCCTTCAATTTCAAACATCTCCTCCAATTTCCTGAGCAGATCCCCGTAACCATCCAAACGTGTCAAATCCACCGCCCTCCCAACAGCAATCCCCTGCATGTGTACCTGGACAAAATTATACATATTCCATCAAAACATTTCCATCCAAACAGATGTTTACAGAGAACCTGAAATATGTGTATATAAAGCATTCATATCTCAGGTAATGGAGATCGATCCTTAATTTTCTTTTCTTTAAAACAAAAGAAAAGAATTTACAGTATCGGCCAATTACCTTAGTACAGCTTCGAATTTGTCTGCTATGTGACTCCTGGGGAGATATCAAGCATGATTTCTCAGGCTCACAGCTCACTGAAGGAATATCAGATCGATTAATATTTGAAGGTTCAGAATGCCCATCAGATTCACCATCTAAAGATGGACCTGGCTTATCCTCCCCCACTGCTCCTGCAACTGTAATCATTGGCGAAGTTTCTTCCATAGTAGAATTGCTAAGGAGCTCTATCCCAAAAAGCCTGTATCCGTTGGTGGTGGCCGGTCTCTTTTCAGTGGATTCCTTGTTAACTACAGGTAAAAACGACTCTGTCATGGTTTCCACTTGGTTAGACCAGTACATTGATTTGCTGGAAACTGGGGCCAGGGAACTGTTCTCGCTGTAGCTAAGAGAGCTGGCCTTCGGACCAGAAGAGAATTTGGGAGATGGATAGTGATCCCTCCCACGTTGTATTTCACAATATGGGAAAGATGGAGGACACTCAACTGAGGTTTTCCACATACCTAAAGGCCAAAAAAAAAAAAGCATTCCAATAAAATACACACACACAAAGGGGAACTGCAGTGAAGATGTACTAGACATAAGCTGTGATACCCAGTGCAGAAAGATCAGGCATTGGAGAGGATAAAACTGGCGGCCGTGCCCGCTTGTTCCTCTGCAGAGGTTGGGAGCTTGGAGGACTTGCTGCTACAAGTGGTTCTAATTCCCACGGCGAAACTCTTTCTGGACGCAAAATTGACGAAGGTTCATCCCATTGAACCTGAAACAGGTACCAAGACAGTGCACAACTTACAATGTCAAAATGTGTGCAAAGACATTCAGACTATCCACCAAAAACTGGATGGCTTCCCTCCTAAGAAAATCTGAGCAGATAGCATGCTTCATCTTAACAACCAAATGTAGCACGAATCCAACACTATTGGCAGTCCACAATAATGCCAAAGATGAGTTGTAAAGAGTTGATTCATAGCAAGATTGTTGCAAATACTAAAGATTATCATGTGCTGTGTTTCAAATACAACAGGGGATCCTAAGCAACATAAATCAACAAGTGACAAATGCACAATGCCATACATTAACTACTGCATCAGACTAGTCTGAATCATTCATAAAATCTCAAAATTGTGTCCTCGTACAACCAAGGATGGGGTGTTTTCAGCCATGGGACATCCAAATGACCCCTCGGCAGACCATAAAACTAAATCCAAAGTCAATACCACTCTTGAAGGAGAAATATAGTTACCTTCAAGGATCTCCATTCAGAATCAGGCCATCTAGTTGATGTACCTTCCCCAACACCAACAATTGTTCCACTGAACCTGCATATATATTTTGATTAACATTTCTAAGTTCCTGATCCTAACAAATATTAGCCCAGTTACACAAAATACCTTCTTTCTGGAACTTCCTCGCCCTCAAACCTCATCTTAAACCTCATCCCAACAGAGAGCTTCTGGCTCTGGGCTTCAAGGTACTTGTTGATACTTACAATGAACTCAGACCGACTTGTTCTGCCACAAATAGTGCTAGAGTTCAGTAAACCAATTTTTACCAACCAACTACAAAGCAAAAGCAAATTTAGCAAAGAACTTATTTTGGATAGTCTATGCACTTAGAACCATTTTTCACAGGGCATATTTGTGGATGCAAGGGTGGGAACTTCAAGGACAAAGATATTGAACCTTCATACGAGAAAATTTCATTAAATGCAAAAAACTAAATAAATAAACAAAAACAATCTGTGCATTGCACATATTATAAACTTCACTTCTGCAACTGGGAAATCCAAAACCAGTAAAAACTAAAAATTAACACTAGGCTTCTCAAAAAAGAAACTAGTGGAAAGCATTCATCTATCCAAGAATAATACCAGAACTAAGTCAATACAAAGAACCCAAACAAATCTCTGGACTTAAACATGCACTAACAACATGAGATCTCTTTAAAATTATCACTTGCAATTCAAAGATTGAAACCTGATATAGTAAATAACACTGACGAAATTAAATGCCAGATAAAACACAAGAATACCAAAAAAATGAAACAAAACTACACATACATGCATCTGTCCATGCAAAATAAGGCAAAAGAGAACCTTGGTTTGTAGAAAGCAGAAAACAGGGTTCCAGTTGAGATAGCATGAGATGCAGTAGCAAGAACCCCAAGATGCATGCTGTGACTGGATATAACAGAAGAAGGCATGTTATTCTGCTGTCTCATGAGCCTCCTTACTCCAACTCGGAGCTCCCCATTTTCACCCCTGCAAAATATACAGAAAAAAAATATTACAAGTTTACAACTAGACAAGAGTTCAACCAAACTAAAAAATAAAATAAACTAAAAAACATATTAATTCCAACATGTATGAAGAAACTTGCCTCAAAAAAATAAAAGCATCACCAGCAACTAATTTCTTGGCACTAACAAAGACACTCCAGCCAGTTGTGAGCAAGTGGCGCCTGGGTTGCCCTGTGAAAGACGTTTATGGTTTAAGTCTACCAATACATAAAGACTCAACAACTATAAAATAAAAAATAATTTTTAAAAAAAGGGTTAAAATTCAGAACCATATGAACAAAATGCTACAAACATCCTGAAATTTTGAACTCCATACATTTATGTGATATCGATGTGCTTGAATTAAATCAAATTTTCATGATGGTATTGATGTGCATGACACAGAGCTATCACAAAAACATCTTAAATTACAAATAGATACATATTCAATTGATAGGGATAATTTAATTTGATGACCAAAACATCTGTGACATCCAGGGAAAAAATAATAATTTACTAACTAGCAATAATATACTGATAGAAAATCTCCCAGCACCTTGCTCCTTTCTTTGCAAGGAATTTGGCCTTTGCAGTTACCTGACTGAGCTAAACAATAAAAGAAGCTATACTCCAGGGTAAAGAACAAGTCCACATATGAGATGGCATTTCCAAATCAGTTATGAAATTCCGTTTCATTTTTTTTTTATTTTTTATTTTTTTTGATAAATAAAAATTCCGTTTCATTATAATAGACATCCAACACATTATGGCTTCGACTAAAATACTAGGCAAGACTCGTAGCTTTATTGGAGTGTTAAGAACGCAGACACAGATCCGCATTAGCACAAACCACGAATGACCTCCATTCTCAAAACCGCCAATGCCATCAAAGCAGGTCACCTATTCTAATAGTTCAGCAAATAACAACCACAAACACTTATCAGCCATCAAGCAACATCACTATAAACCATTAGACCACCATATGTAATATGACACCATTAGCTTGCAAAAAAGACGATCTAATATCACAGTTAACTCATTTAAAAGGCTTCCAGCGCCCAGTATACTAATTCCAATATGAATTTCAGCCAGCTGCATACCACTGGGGCTTTGATGACTGAATGAAAATAAATAGAAATACAGTGCCTACAGGAATGAAAACACAGCGACCAAAAGCAGGTTTCCGACTTTAGTCAGTTATAACTTATACTTTACTCCACTAAAATTACTCCCATCAACAAGAAATCAAGAATATGCTAACCACGAAAAATGTGACGAAAATGCCATTCACTGCCATGAAGATCAGTTGCAACCAGTTCCTGCCAGGGTGGCTGTTGGGACATATCCTGAATAGGAAACAGGAAGTCAACACCAGGAAGGAGAAAATCTAAAGAAAAAGAAGGTGATACTTTGGACAGTCAATCTATACATTATACAGCAAGGTAAATTTGATACACAATTTACAGCTTACCAGTGGAGGTAAGCAATCATCTGCATGCCTCCGAAGAACAGAAAATCCACCATGCGTGCTTGTGTCAGAAGCAGTAAGTGTCTTGCAAAATGAATGGACATTGCACCTTTGAGGTTCTGGAAGAGGTGGATCTGGGCTAGTGACCTCGCTTTGCTGATTCACCAAAGGAAACATAAGAAGTCATCACAGCAATCAAGAGGGGGGGGGGGGGGGGGGTGTTGTGGTGGATACAAAACAACATACTAAAAATAATTATGGTGCATAGTCCACTGCAAGAATGTTAACAACGCAGTGAAAAAACAACTTAAATAATTTCCAGTTATGACAGAATGATACAGGAAGAGATACAGAGAGAGAACTCACATCTGCTTCAGGAAGCAGAGTTATCTGTGCATAAACTTCATCTGTTTCTTGTTCAGCCTGACCCATAAAAAGAAAGAAGCCAAAAGTTATGGTGTGGCTCAAGGAAAGAGAGAAGAAAACTGATTATGAAAGTGTCAATGATCATGATAAAACATACCCGCAACTGAACATTTATTACTTTGCAAAGTATTTTTGCTGGTAGATCGAATGAAGGGAGTTGTTGATCTAATCCTTGATGGGTTGATGCCTCAAGCTGTAACAAGAAATAATAGCCAGATGAAACCAAGATGCTAGAAGAGAGCGGAAGCGATTGGCATGAAAATAGAGTACATGCCAATGGGTTCCGGCCACTCTTGCAGTGTAATATAGGCATAGCGACAGCTGCTATACAAAGGATCCACATCCAGTCTTATACAAAAACAAGAACTTCACACAAAAAACAAAGGATCAGCTCACAAAAAACACTGCAAAAAGAATTGGCTTCGATTGGTACCGGCTTGAAAGTCGGCTTCTAGGGGCTTTATTCTTTTGTTTCTAGTGGAATTTTTTTTAGTGAACAAACTTTTTCAACTTTTCAGGAGCTTTTAGACTAAAAGGCCTTGAAATTTATTTATTTTTAAATGTTCATTGGAAAAATGCTTTCAGAGACATAAAATAGGCTTTTCTTTTTTTCAGCAGCATTTTTTCATTTAACATTATACGTTCTGGTTTTTTTTTTTAATACTGAAAGTCGATGAAAATCCTCTTTTTTTATTTAAAAAAAAAGAAAAGAAAAAAGAAGAAAATGCCGCTATAGACCAAAAAACCAACAAAAGACAGATTTTAAGCCAACATCAAACAAATCCAAAGAAAATAAAAGATGATACGCAGCTAGAATGTAGCAAAGAATCTTGTTAATTATGAAGCTGTCTAAGTTTCCACTGATATACCGAGATATTGTGTATATATTAATTTGCACAACAAAAATTAAACAACAGAAACAAATAATAATAAACAAAAACACTCACTAATAGGTAAAGAGCAATGTCCTGCGTCGGTATAACTACATATGAATCAAATTCACGACTAAAAGATAAAAACTAGAATACTTGTTTCCATTTTACAAACATAAAGAATTCATCATACCTGTTCCATGTGACCTTGTGGAAAGTAATAAACTCGTTCTCCTTCGCGAGGAACATTGACCAGGGGTCCAGCACAGGCATTCCACAGTTCCTTGTACAGAGCATCATTTGCAGGCCCTATAATTTAGAAAACATGTCAAATTAACATGAAGAAAACAAGAGGACAAGAAGAAGAGAAGAAACAAACATAAACAGACTTGTGGGGGTGTCCTGGGGAATGGATATTTCTTTGTAAGATCCAAGTAGAGTATCGCTATCTGAAAATATTACTCATGCAGAAAATCATCATAAAGCACCACCACATGCTATTAATTATAAGATAAAAATATATAATTATGCACTTGATAAGACAAGCTCAAAGATAAAGTAGCACCAACATTGAACACCAAGAAACGGGAACCAAATAGCAATGATCCATTCAGCATCAAGCAGACGTGCCGATACAAATCAAATTAAAATGGATTGTTCAAAAAACATGGAAATCATAATTAAATTTTGCCACAAATTTGGGGAAAATGGAACAAACATAAGTTTAGAAGTCTTTGACTTGTTCTAAGAACTTGATCCTATGAAAGTAAAGAAGGAATTCAATTGGGCATGCATGAGTCATAAGTATTATTCTATTTCTTTTTCTTGACCACCAGATAACAAAATTTATGACGTAGTCCCCAGCTCTAAGCACTTTTAATTGGAAAAAAATGAGAAATTACTACAAATAATAGGCAATAAAGCACACCAACAGGGACATTAGATGTTCCACCTATTTCAAGCATTAATTAACTTGCATTAAGAAATAGCACTTGCCAGGTCAAATGATAAAATTGGAAGTGAATTTAAAAATAAATAAATAAAATTCCAACCTGAACGAGACCCTCCAGAGAAATGATTTCCACCAATATGTGCCATCAGAAGACCACCCCAAAATCCTCAGATCTCTCTAACTATATATATGACTATCCCCAAAGTTAGAACAAAAGTTGCTTCTAGATTGTTGTGTGAAGGAAACAGAGATTGAGCAAATACTAAAAATGACCAGCAATCAATAAATGTGTACAGTATAATCTCCAGTTATATAATTTGGAAGATCATTAATGCAGTAGATGGCTTCTTAGGTGGCTAATTAAAGCCCTTGATTGCTTGGAGAGTGTGAGTTACTTGTCTATTTTTCTTCCCTTAAATGCAACAAACAAAGCTTTGGCTGTTCTGGGACTTTCAACACTGATATATGAAGAGATGAAGATCACCCACAAAGCGCGAACAGTTTACGGGTTGGATTTTATGATCTGAACCTCCTTCAAGCTTAAAATTCAGAAACAGATATAATAAAATAAAAAATCCCTGCAAAACCAAAATCACATGCTCATCAAAACTTCCCCAAAGAAAACTCTAAAAATTATTGAAAATTCAAATCAAAAAGCTTATATTCATGACCACTGATTTAATTGTCCTCATTTCATACATACATACATACACATATACATCTATCTATCTATCTAAATGGTTAAAACACATCATTGAAAGAGACATGGAAGATTAGAGAAAGTGAAAACAGGTAAAATTGAACCATACATGCAAGGAAGACTGGAGATCGAACGCTTGTAGTACAAAATCACATGATTATAAGATCAAAAAAAGCCTCAGAAATCGATTCACTTCCAATTCCAGCATAAAATCACCAAAACTAAACAAACTTGGGTCCAAAAACACATATACATACATAGAAACGAATCAAAACGAAGTGATTCAGTGAAAAGAAAGGAGAACCTAAGAGATTCAACAGATCCAGGAGGTGATTGAAATCTTAGGAGAATCCGCCATGTCCGTCGCAATCGAGAGAGATTGAGAGGGTGGGTTGGGTTGGGTTGGGTTGGGTTCAGACAAGCACAACAACAGAGAGCAGATCGGTCGGAACAATTAGGGTTTCAAAAAAAGGGTAAAGGTCAGTGAAAGAGAGAGACATAAATAGGTAGATATAGAAATCAAATGCATTAGCAATGTATGTATGTATATATCCAAGGGTCATTGTCTGGTTGAAGCCGACACGACCATTACAAGTTTATAACAATTATTACTCTTAAATTATTAATAATAATAGTATAAATAAATATTTTGTTGGTTTCTTTCTATACGTATATTTATCCATATGTCCATTTCGGAAGGTATGTGTGAACATTGTGGCTGCTGGTTACTTTTTTCGAGTTGGTTTCTCTCTCTAGGTGGTTGTTTAATTTGTGATTTTTTTTTAAATTTGGAATGAGGATAGAGATGGAGAGATTTTTGGATAGGATGGGGCAAATGAGTGATGAGTGAGCTGGGCGCATATCCCGAGAATATTAACTAGTATTTTGGGGAAGAAGAATAGGACAGGGACATTCGCACACAGGCTCTTCCAAATAGCGATCAAAAGCGTGCCCTGTCACGCCTACAAGTTTCCCATCCCGTGTCCACAAGCATGGGATATTAGGGTGGTTGGCAAAGATTTTTTTTATTTTTTTGGATTAAAATTCACAATATGATAAAATAGATTAAAATAGTTAATAAGATAAAATATCATATTAAATTTATAATTATTGTTTTTTCAAAAATATCACATTTAATTATAAAAAAATCAAATTATCTTCTCAAATATAAAAATTTTAACCTACTAAAATAGCTAAAAATTAAAATAGCAACTTTTCAAACATCCACATAATACAATTTTGGATTTGCATCTCATCAACAAAATGAGTTGGACTTTTCATATTTTTATAATATTTTTTAGAGACATTTACGTATAAATTTTAATTTATGAATTTAAATTCTATTAAGTCCTTGTTGGCACCATAAATCTGCAATTTTTATTATTATTTATTATTTATATAATTACAGGATATGTGACATCCTCCTACTCATTTGGAGGTTATGAGAAGTTATGAAATGTGAAAAGATGATGAGAATAAAGTAGAGAACATGAAGCATGAATTGGAGGTTAAAGGAGGTTATGAAGACATGGAGGGATATATAACATTGTGGGAATGAAGATGGAAGAGTGGGTAGTTTTAGGTGGTTATTGGGTAGTTATTGCTGGAAGTTTTTTCTTATAAATATTTGCTTATAAATAGCCATTCATGGCTACATTGTAAAGATCCAGAATTCAAATCAAAGATAATTGATTTCAATATTTCTTGTCGTTTTCTTTATCTTAGGAGTAGTTTAACATAGATTTATATTTGAACAATTTATTTTCAGCACTTCATTTTCGAAGCATCTTATGCATTTCCTTTTCAAAGTATAGGAGTAGAGGTAAATAATTATTACTTTGATTGTTCACTCAATCATCTTTCTTCGTCTCCCTCATTCTTCTTTTAATTTTTCTTTTCTCTACACTTAGCAATTTTAAAGTCCTCTTTGTTGTGGCAAAAGAACCGTCAACGCAATCGCTTGATAATTGGCTTGAATTTAATCTGTGAGGATTTTTCAATCCTTGCTGGCACGCTCGCATTTATGATATTTTCCTTCGTAGAAAAAAATAAGCCAACAGTCCTAACTAAGATTTTTTAAATTTTCAAGTCTTATTAAATTTTTAATAGTCGGAATTACCGTTCAAATAATGATTGTTTATCATTTATGATTATTTATAAAGGAATATGATGATTTGACATTTATTTTAATTTTTAAAATATCAACTTTCAAATTAAAAAAACTAAAAAAAATTATGTCCTAAAAAAATTAAAAACTGAATTTTTTTTTGTGTAAAATTAAAAATTTTGTGTCTATAAAGGAGTATGTTAACGAAATATTGATGTGCAAAATTAAAAAAAAAATTAAAATGAAAAAACTGATAATGTTCTCAGTTTTATTGGATAGTGAATCAAACCAATAAGTACAAGGCAAAAATATTTAATCTCATGTTCAGTTTTTTTTTTTTACCAGTTAGTAAAACAATTATCTAGAACATTACTATACTGTGGGTGTTGATTTAAGACCACACAACCAAATAATGAACTTAGCTGGAGAGCACCGACAGAATAAATTAAACCAACTACCTGCCAACAAGAAGATGAAAATGTCGCGATGGTTCATTCACTCAGGGGCACTCTGACAATCAAGTCAGTAAATCTTATCTCTCGCTGATATCACTCAAGTACTTAAGTCACAGAAAAGAACATACTTTAAACCCACGAGGGTACCTCACTTTTATAACCAACAATGACCTAGTCCTCTAAAAGCCTCACTTTGTTGGACTCAAGCTCAATGCTCATCCTAGACTCTCGGCTAAATAGGGATAAACTCCTCATAAGCTTTGTCCTTATCCAGACTGAGAGCCTCATCTAATCTAGGATTCTTGTCCCTTAGCCAAATATCTCGAGATTCCGGCATTACCGCAAAACATCTCGGCAATGCCGTGATCACCTCGGCAACATAACTCATCTAGGTGGCACCTTAGCCGACATCTCAGGCTATCTTGGCCACGTGGCGTCATTTGCAAAATAGTTCTCTACAACTGCCCCTAGGTTCTATTACCTCGGCAACATGAGGTGTAAGGTCCCGGTGTCCCACATCGAGAATGGAGGAAGAGTTCCTAGGCTATAAAAGTAAAAAGTTGGGCCCTTATATAGCATCGAGGTCTTTTCCCGAGTGGTGAAATCCCTAGTAAAACTCCCTAGTTAAGCGTGCTTATATTGAAGTAATTCTGGGATGAATGACCCAATAGGAAGAACAAATTTGTACGGGCATGGCCTAAAGCGGACAATATCGATAACATATGAAGGGGGCATTACAAAATGGTATCAGAGCCAACTCTCCGGAGTACCGAGTATAGGCCCCTAGCATCTCTCGGTGCATGTGGGCGGGCTTGCGAGCTGGTAGGCTATTGCACGGGAACGTGTAGCCCTAAGGGGGATGGATTGTAAGGTCTCGGTGTCCTACATCGGGAATGGAGGAGGAGTTCCTAAGCTATAAAAGTAAAAACCTGAACCCTTATATAGCATCGAGGCCTTTTCCCGAGTAGTGAAATACCTAGTAGAATTCCGTAGTTAAGCGTGCTTAGGCTGGAGTAATTCTAGGATAGGCGACTCATTGGGAAGAACAAATTCGTATGGGCATGGCCCAAAGTAAACAATATCGATGACATATGAAGGGTTGGGGCGTTACATGAGGTGATGGAACCTACATCATTTGTCCGTCCAACATGTCAGCATAAAACGTAGACACTACTCCAACCGAGATCATGACTTGTCGACTTCAAGTAACCAGGACTCAGTTACCCACTTTATCAAGAATTAAGAACTAAGAACCAAGTTCTTTAAGCATCTCAGTCGAGATCGTTCCTCTAGCCGAGGCTATTGCCTCATTATTTTAAGAAGTTCAAAAGTTTCAACTGGGCATGAACTGCCACGCACTGTCATTTCACCCATTTCTTCCACGTGTCTCATTCTTACTGGCTCGTACTTGACACGCACCATCAAATCAAGTTGGCCTACACACGACACCTAACAAGCACATCGCCCAAAGCATCTTGATTACGTTTTGCCGCATTTTCGCGTTTTTGACAAAAATCTCTCAATTTTCTCTCCGTCTCTTCACTTTGCAATTACAACTCTCTCTTATCAAATTTTCTCTTTCTACCAAACCTCTCTCAAACCGCCATTGTTGTTCCCTCGAGCTTTTTGTAGCCTTCTGTTCATCACCTCTGGCAATCTTTTCATTGCTCCGTCACCACCTGACTTCAACGAACATCGTTCTAGCGTCTTCGTTCTCGATTCTACCTTGTAAGTCTTTGGATCCTTTACATTTTCATTTCAATTTCCTTACTGTTCTTCACATTCGCGCCTTAGTCATGCTTTACATGCTTTGAATTTTACGTTCTATTTTTCTCTGAATTTGCCGTATGCTTTTTTCGATTTGTCTTTGTATTTACTGTATTTGTTCATATTCTCGTCCTTATCTTCAATGTTTCGTCATGTCTGTTCAAATTTTCACGAATTTGTATATGCTCTGAACATGTTTCTAGAATCTCTGCTCATGGTTTCCTCAATTTGAATCAGTCCATAGGTGCATGTTCTTACAGCTATGTTTAGTCCACCAATGCTTGGATTTTAAATCTTGTTTTCTTCTATTTTGTTTTCCAGATTCTTGCCTCTGCATCTTGTTTACCTTCATAGATTTAGGCTTGGGATTTGCTTAGAAACTATACCCTTAGGAAAATTGAAATAAGAATTCCCCTAAGATTTCCAGAATTCTTGCCCAAATGCTTATTAGGGTCTTGCTGAGGTCATAAACCCATATTAAGTTAGAATATTCAAATGGAGGGTAGATTCGCCGACCAAATTAGAATATTTTCGCCAGGAGTTCTCTATTCCAGCCGACGTTCAACTCAAGTTGGCTAGGAAAGAGGACTCTATCATGCCTAGAGAAAACTATCTGTCTTTCCTTGTTGTGTCCATCGTAGAGAAAGGGATCTGATTCCCACTTGATATCCTCTTTCGAGAAGTCTTGCACTTCTACAATGGTATTGCCGAGTTGGCAAGCCGAGAGAATGCTAGGATCACCCTCGCTGACACCTAGTTTTGTTATACCATGTGTCGCCTCAAGTTCACCGGTGGTTATACTTACTATCTTAAGCCCAAATCCACCACATACAAACTCATAGCCAACCTCCCAAACTCCAACAAAAGCGCTGGAAATGACTACCTGATTGTCTTGGGCAATTAGAAATTTGCACCTAATAATGATCTTCATCTCTTCCTTCTGTGCCAAGGAGTTTTTAAAGAGGACGAGGGTAAGAACTTAGTAAAAATGCAATTCTTTTGCACTTATGCATCTATTTCTTATATCTGTTTTGAAGTTTGGTACTTTTTCTATTTTTGCAACTCTTCCTCAACCAAGCAAATCATTTCGGGAGTCTTACGTACCGAGCCGAGATCTCAAACAACTCTTGGACCTTCCAATCCTCAAATGAAGGGCTCCACTACTGTTGAACTACGTGTAAACCTACTACTCTCCTCTCTCTGACATCCCCAAACGGAACAGGACTACAGTATCTGCCTCGACTACACCAGTTGCCTCTTCATCAAGGCCAAACCAAACATCCAGTTCAGATCCCGTTGAGCAGTTTTTAACATCTGCTGCAGCCCAACTCATTCTACCATGTCAACGCCAACAACGACGTCGAATTCCAAATGCTCCTGCCGGTCGAACTTGAAACTACAAACATCGAGGTTCTGACTCATTGGCTTACGATCCGGTGAACCCACCTGTAATCAATTTCGGCACTGGAGTGACCGTTGTTGCCACCGCCGAGGAGATGGGTCACAAACCGGCAATCGTGGAGGACTTATTAGCTAGTTTGCTGATATCATATCTCTGCAGTCCACGTTACCTTCTCAGCCAAAGTTGAAATTGAAACGTGTGAAAAAGGCCAAGGCCAAGGCTATTGTTACTCACATTCCTTCTAACTCTGAGAAGGACCCTGAAGACTCAATCCCAATATCCAAACTCGCTGACACCGAGAAAAGGCCAGCAAAGGCTAAATCGTCCAGTGCACTGTCGCCGAAGAAGCCAAGATTGGAGAGCCAGGAGATGGGAGCAGTTTCCATCTTGATGATACATGTGCGCTCGAGGTCTTTGTCGGTGATAGGCCTCTTAAGGCCAGTGATAGTGCCATTAAAAATCTAGAAGTCGACGCCGCGTCGTCTATGGTCGTGCTTCTACTGGCCAACATGAACCAACTTGCCAACTTCAACCAGTATGGAAATTTTGCCATGATGATGTGATACTCCATTTTGGTAAATCATTAAACTTTTGTATTTTCACTCAGCTTTCATTTTTGTCCTTTCTACTCTGCCAAATTTTACTAACTTGTTTTTTTTCTTGTAAGTCATCCAGTTTGCTGACTCTCATGCGGTCAAGGCCAAGTTAGTAAAGAAGGACCTTATAAAGAAAACCCAAGAAGCTGCAAGTCACCTCTATTCACTCAATAAAGCCGATGCTCGCGTTAGGAGTTTGATGGACAAGGTGAAGGCTATCTAAATCGTCCAGAGCCAAGCTGAGACCAGAGTCAAAGCTGCTGAAGCTGTCACTGATGTTGCCAAGGCCGAGACCAATGCTGCCAAGGTAAAGATGACAGAGGCCGAGACAAAGCTAAAAGAAGAGCTAGAGACCAAGGAGGCCGAAATCAAGGCTGTAGACGAGAAGGCCTATGAGGAGGGGTAAACTGACATTCGAGATCAGTATAAGAGCCAAGTTAACCTAGCTTGCAACAAAAGTTATTATCTTAGTTGGATGGCAGCCCTAAAGGAGTTGTCTTTCCCTGAGGACTCGCCTCTCCGCGACATAGGCTGACTCAACGTGCCATTTCCCTCATCGCCTAATCGATTTAAGGCCGAAAAGGAGGCTAACGCTGATAATGAAGATGCCAAGGCCGAAGAAACTGGTATGGCTAAGGTTATTGCTAACCCTAAGTCCCTTACCTTGAATGATCAAGTCCTAGACTTAACTCAAGAGGATGTGGATGAGGTCTCCAAGAGTGCCTCTCCCAAAGCCACTTCTGACGTCGAAGTTCATATGGCCAAGAAGAGTTTAGATAAAACCCTCCTGGAGATTGACGTCGAGATCACGGCTGAGAAGTCTGCCCAGCTATCTACTGAGGTTGAAACAATGCTAATTGCCAAGGTTGCACAGTTTAAGGATCACGCTGATGCTTAGAAGTTTTTCTTTTTCTTTTGATTGTACTTTTGTTTCTTCTTTCATTTGAACAATTGTAACGCCTTTGCTTTTGTCGAGCCGAAGTGCCTGTTTATGTACTTGAACAAGCTTTCTTTTTTCAATGCAAGCCTTTTCTTTTCTTCTAAGTGTTGAATGTCACTTTCATATATGCTCACTGCCTTTCCTTTATGCCTTGCATATTTTTTCACACTTAGAATTTTTCTTGCCTTTCCAAGTCTAACAACTTGGTTCCTTACTTCGGATCCTAAGACCTCGGATTCATTCACATCTCGGATTAGAACTAATTAATCATCTTGGATAACAACTATTGTTAATTATCTCAACCGAATTGCACATATAAAAATTTCTCATCAAATTTTTACAATTTCTTCACTTGTATTAACTGTCTTCTGGCAAGACTTCACCCTTCAAAGTTTAATAACCTGGTTGGTTATCTCGGATAGAAATATTGTGAAACACCATATTTTTATATAATAAAAATAATATATTTTAAATTTTTTTTATATAATTATTCACAATATTTTGAATTTAATAATTATTCAAAAAATTTGTTTAAAATAAAATAAAATAAAATATTTTTGACTTTACATTAGTTTCTGAATCTTATGATATTTTTATTATATTTTTCTATATTTTTTTCCGAACCAAATTACACTAAAACGTAACATTTTATGTGGTAAAACCTAATCAAAAGTCATGGGTTTGCTCCCCATGTTTTCTTACCTTTCACGTGCACCTCTCTCTCGGTTATCATTACCAAAACAAAACATGGTGGACATGCAGATGCCATACCACCAGCAGTTCAATTTCCTTTTTTTAAAAAAAATTTCCATTTTTTTTTTATCTTCTTTCACTCTTCCTCATTTTTACCATAAATTGAGTCTAACTTTTCCTCACATTTCTTCATATTTTGCTTCTCTTCCAGTTTCATATCTCTCTCTCTCTCTCGGTTCTCTCTTTTTCTCTCCACTTCTCATTCTTAAAACTCTCTTTCTCCCTCTTTATCTCTATTCTTTCTCCTCCTCCCGACCTCCTTAGCCACGACCTTAACCCATACCATCACCACCCAACCACTAACCCGCGAACTTCTCCAGTACCGTCACCCCATCGAACCGCCACCACCATCATCACGTAATTTCATTATCATCTAGAACCACTATTCACAATGTGTTGTAGGTGAAGAAAAATAAGAAGAAAGAAGATGGAGGAGAAATAAACAAAGTTAGAGAAGTTTATTTTGAATTTTAAAAGTTGATTTTTGGGTTACTTTCGGCATGCCAAAACCATCCATTCTAAGAAGAAGTGAGAAAACTAGGTCATGTAAGATGAAGTATGAAATAAGTTGAAGAGATTGGCGAAAAAATGGAGTAAAACCGTTAAGAATCAAGAAAGTTATGGAGTCCGAAAAATCGTTCGAAGAAAAGTCGGAGACGGGAGGAAAAATCTCATTTTGGGTCAAATTTTAGAGATCTAATGGCATGCAAAAAAGAGACGGAATGAGGCGTGTGAGAAGTGAAACAAAATCTAGGTCGTGAGGTAAATCCAATGACGTAAAAATAAGGTAAAACGGAGTTACGATGAAAAAGATATAAATATTTGAACTGGTGGATTTGAAACTAAATTTTTAGGTCTCTGTTCGAGCATGCTGCACCTGTTGGGAGAAAATGAACTGCATTTTATCCAGCATTTCTCAGTTCATGGTGCTACAGTGCACCTAGTACATTTGGGTTAATTGAGAGGTTCTATGACTTCAGGAATGACCACCCTAAGGTTTTTCAACGTGTAAAATCCATTTTTGGTTAGATCTTGTAAATTCTAAGTCTAAGACGATGATCGACAATTGAAAGTTCTGAGAGAATCAAATGGAAGATCAACGGTGAGATCGTGTCCGATTGATGTGAAATTTCAGCAAGAAGATCACGGAGCTAGGACAGTCATATCTTACAATCAGAATCATAAATCAAAATCGGACGATAAATCGTTAGCAACCTAACATAGTAAGAAAACTCTCTCAACCCTCTCGTTCTTTTAATTGTTAAATTTTCATATTTGTGTTCATATGTTAAAATAGCTGAAAATTTAGATAAAATCTTGTTTATAGTTGTATGTAAATTTGTTATTTGTATATTAAATATTTGAAGGTTATTTTTATTAGTAGCCTTAAAATCATGGTATAATTTTAGAAATAGACTTGCATGGGTAGTTTGTGCCATTAAAGAGATGATTAAAGATTTTATTTGGTTTGATTATATGACGCTTCAATCAGCCAGAAACTTGTACAAATTTTTAGACAATTTTATGCTCAAAATTTTGAGATGATTTCTTCTACAAAGTTGTTACGAATAATGTCTAGTTTATCCAGGAATTTTTGTACCAATTATTCTAGTTTTGCACGAATTTATACAAAATTTTAATTAAATCTGAAACTGTAGACAGATTTTACTGCATATTTGAAAAATCATTAAAAATGATATATTAAACTAAATCTAGTATTTTCTAAATAAAAAATGAAATTTGGGAAGTCTAGCTTCATAATAAATTTTTAGATTATAGAATTGATTTATAAATTTAAGTGTGGAATTATTTTAAGAAAATGTGACAAATTTGTGTCATGAAATTTTTTGAAATTTTACAAAATCATTTATAATTTATTTTTGGAAAATTCTTTCTAAAAAATGACCATAACATGTTTGTTGAATATGCCATATAATTACATGAATTTTTGAATTGTATAAATAATTTATTTATAATTTTAACTACGAAAATTATGTTCTGAAAATTCTAGGTAGAATAATAAAGAATCAAGATTACTACTTCAATTATTTATTAGGATTAAAAATAAGTATTGTGCTAGTCTATTTAATTGAATCTTGTAAATTAGTAGTCCCTACATGTGTGTGTTAAGATTTATTTTAGTATTTAAAATTATTATTTCACACCATGGCTTGATTAAATTGTTCACAATAATTTATAAACATTGATGGATTGGTGTAGAACGTATTTGTTGATATTTTCTGTTAAAAATTGTATTGAAATGGTATAATATTGATTGTGATCTAATTTGTAATTAGTATGAAAATTAATTAAAATGATCAACAAAGTGTACAAAATTAATGGTTGACGGTTAATACCTGTTGTTCAATGTAAGTCATGGGTTTAAAGAATGTATGAAATTGAGGGTTGACGGTTAATACCGGTTGTTCAGGGTGAGCCCTAGTTTTGAGAATTCTTATGTAAATTGTATCGCAAACTCTAAGATAGCATGAGACTTATTTGAACCCTTTTCAGTATTTAGTTTTGAAATAAGAGTGGATGTGCAAGTGGCACACAAGGAGGTTACGTATCCCTGGCAAACCATTTCCTTGGGGTAGACCATGGATGCCACTACTTGGGTATATAACTCCGGACATGGGCATCCCTGGTGTAGACACCCCATTTTTGACCGCCCTTAAGACTTGGGTGCCTCAAGTTGATCACTCGATGATGAAAGTTACACTGTACAAACGTTCAATTTCTTCAGTAAGAAGAGCTTCTAAATCCCAACCTTACACCCCTTTTGACCAAAAAAATTTTGACCAAAACTATTTTAGACCTTAAAACCCTCTCTTTCAAAATATTTTTTCAAATGTTTCTACGATGTTCCGAGGATCGCATTTTGTTTAAAAGTTGCACTTTTTGGTAAACCGAGCAAGAACAAAGTGGAAATAAATGGAAAAGAGGTGAACTTTTTGAAAAAATATTTAAAACCTCTTATTTAGAGGTTTGGAGTTGAAAAAAATAGGAGGGGGGGAAGAAAACTAGTTGGGGAAGAAGTTGGGCATCAAATCGTTAAGGGAGAACTGAGCAGTCTTCACTAAAATAGACATATCTCTTTGTATACGTAGACTTTAGTTGTGAGGACACCACCATTGGAAAGTGGACTTCCGGAGCTTCAATTTAGACTCAAGAATCTCCTAAAGTCGAGTCCGGATGAGGGAGATATGGCCGTTTGAAGTTAAGCATCAATCTGGTTAAGACAAAAATGAGCAACCTTCACTAAAATAGGCATATCTCTTTGCACACTTATAATTTAGATATGAGGCCACTTGCATTGGAAATTAGAATTCTAGGGCTTCAATTTAGACTCAAGAATCACCTAAAATCGAGTCTGGATGAAAGAGATATGCCCATTTGAAGTCGGGTCTGGAAGTAGATTTTTGTGGCTGGCAGGCCACTTGTGAAAAGCCCAGATATTTTGTGCCAGCTGTCTCCCAAAAGCTCCAGCTGTTTGTATATAGATATTTTCGACTGAAAGGCATGCTTTTCTATATATACTTGACATCTCCTCATGCTTTTAGGTTACAAAAATTTCCGAAAGCTCTAAAACTTGAAATTCTCTCTCTATCTCTGTCTTGAAACACACACACCTTACCTAAACACTTTCTAAACCAATATTGGAGCTCTCCTTGCTGAGATTATTGAATCCAAATTTCAGTCCTTGAGAGTGTAAGCTTTGTGGTTTGTGAACAAAAGAGTAATCTTACTACAAGAGATATAATTTTAAGCATCTCTATATTACTTCTCTTTCATCTTTTCTTGCTGTTTTTGAACTTTTTTTGTGGGCTGAAGCTTGTGGTTTAAGGCTATTAAAGCTATAGAGGTTAACTACCCTTCTTTACACATTGTCTCCTAAGCCTTTACACTTATGTTTCCCATCTCTTCCTCAACTTTTTTTGAGCTTTTAAACACTAATTTTCAGAGTTATTTCAATGACTAAAAACTTGTTTTGAAGTCCAAAATTGGAGGGGCTTCTTGTGTCTTGTTCACTAGCTTACATAGCTCTATGTTTTAGCTTATTATTCTAGCTTTTTTTTTGTCTTAATTCCAGCATGTTTTAGGACTTGTTTAGCACTGTTTTAGGATTGTTTTTGGTTGTTTATTGCATTTGAGCCTTGTATTACATGCTTATAGTTTAATTGTCCTCATAGGTTTGGTTTTTTAGGCCTTAACCACTATCTTATTTGAGTTGATAGTATTTATTTATGGCTTTCCATACTTGTTTTCACCCCTAATCACTTCTGCAACCTCCTTCCTTTCTTGACTTTTGCTTTGCTTTGAAAGTTGGTTCAAACTAGTTACTTGTTTAAAGCATGAGATTGAAATCTTGTGCTTAATGTTTAATCCCTTTGGAGGTTCATTACCAATGGCATGACACTTCTCTCATGCCTAAAACAACTCTTGTTTTGATGCTTTTCTCCATTATAGGACTTAAACCTCACCTTTGGACTTAATGAATTAAAGAATGGTTGGTAATTAAAATGGAATAATAAAACTTAGACTAAAATAATGCAAGATAATAACTTGGTTTGAGTTCAATCGGACGTTAATTGAACCCTTGAGTCTTGAGTTGTTTCATACTCATTAGTGATGAAAACGGTTCAAGAGTCAATGTTAACCATTTCCCTTGATCAATCTATGATAGGGAGGAGGTTTGAGACTTGCACCTTTTGGCTCATAGGCCATCATGCAATGAAATTTCATCGATTGATGGTTTGTGAATCAAGTTTACTACTCCTTAGAGTTGTTTGATGATAAGGAGGAGTAAATTGTGCAAACAACCCTTGAGAATACCCTGTGCTTGCTCTGTTTGCTCTCTGTTACAGCAGGAAAACTAGGCATCAGTGGCCGGCAGGCCATTTTTTGTGGCTGGCAGACCATCATTTATGGTTAGCAGGCCACCACTTCTAGCTTGCCGGCCATCTTTGCAAAATCCAGCAATGTACCTTTTCTAGCAAAATAGAGTTAGTTTTGAGGTAAAAAACAGTGCAAGTGTTCTAATGTGCAACAAAGGCATCTGGCAGCAGAACAGTGATTTTTTCGGGTGAAAGTCCGTGCATGCATCAGCATTCCTCGTTTCCCAAGGCAGAGTAGTTACAGTAGTTAGCTTAATGCTTCTTTAAACTTTGTATTAATGTTTAACTAGTTAATTTGTAATTAATTAATTCATTTTGATTTGTTATTAATTAATTAGTTAGTTCAATTAGTTAGTTAATTTGTTGTAATAATTAATTAGCTAGTTTAGTTAATTATTTCATTCATTTTTGTAATTTGTAGTAATTAGCTTAGCTAGCTAGTTTATTCGGATCCTTCTGCGTGAGGGCGCAAATGTTGTAATAAGGTGTATGTCTTCCAACCCCACGTCTTTCTTCATTTTATTTACCTACTTATGATGGTTAGTTTAGGGCATCATGTTTTGTTTAGCATCTCTCGTGTTTGCATCCACTTGTATTGCATGCATTAAGGCTCAGTGCATCATTCTAACTTGCATCGTTAGATAAATGCCTCTTTAAATACGTGCTTAGACTGCATGCTATCAAATTGATTCATATGCCATGTAGTAGCCGAGCCTATTAATTGCATTATTTCATGCATATTGCATTAATTAGGATTATGCATTTTTTCTGACTCTTTTGTTTCTTTTGGCTTGCCTTGGAGTATGAGGTGAGCATTTTTTACTTTAACATATCGCATGCATGTGATTGTTGCCATGTATAACATGATTACCATGAGGCTAATTGCATAAATGCTATAACTGTTTGAATGCCTATGGATGAAGGCTAATTGGTTGAATTGAAATAATTTGAGTAATGTTCATATGCGATCACTTTTTCAAGTGGTATATATTTGAAACAATTTTGCAAACAAACATGAAATCAAATGTTCCAATTCTTGCAAAAATTAGTCTATACTTGTGCGAGTCACATAGTAATATAACTAATAATCGGAATAAGAGCATATAATGTAAATAAGAATCATATCATGATTAGTAGAGGCAGAACTTTGATCGGGCGAGCGGGGGTGTAGACGTCCCCGAACGCCCCGGGAGGGTGAGTCCCGTTCTGTTCATTTGTGGGCTCACTACAGTTCGGACTCAAATTGTCACGGTTCTTTATCTGAACCAAAGAGTCCAAATCCGGCAAATCGTTTTGAGAAAATAGATTTTTTTTTGAAAAAGTGCCAACCATGGACTGCTTTGCCAGATACAGAGTCGCCACCTAAATATTTTATTTTGGGAAATTTAGGAAACCTTAACTCGTTGCCTAAGGCCACGTGTCCGTCATCACCAAAGTTGCCTCGGCTCGGGAACTTGGGTACGATTGGGGAAGGTCACTTCGTGAGCACCCTCGCTCGCCCGATCAAAGATCGGCCTCTACTAACCATGATATCTAGTTTTGAAAACCTTATGCATTCTTATTCCGGTTATTAGCCTGGATTTACTATGTGATGCGCACAGCATACAAGTATAGACTGGATCGCCTGAATTGGAACAAAACATTTCATGTTTGTTTTTGAAAAATGGTTTGCTACTCGTAAGTAGGCTTAAAATGCGGATTTTGCCACCTTCGGGTGGGCTTAGAAAAGATGGTTTTGCCACTATCTAGTGGGCTTAAGACTCACAGTCAATGATTTGTTCCAATCCAAATAACCCAACCTTCACCCACAGGCATTCAGGCAGATATATCACATAAGCATATAGCCTCATGGTAAGCATGCTATCATGGCAGTCACTCACACGCATGCAAGGATGCTAAAGCATAAAAACTTACCGAGTACTCCAAGCCAAAACAAAAGCTAATTAGAAATCCATGCATGATCCTAACTATACAGAAATGCCTAATGCAACACATGCAAAATGCAACTAAGATAGGCTCGGCTATTCTAAACATGGCATATGGAATACTACAGCTAACAAGTATTCAACTTGGAATTGAAATGCAATGCAGTGAGTATGATGCGCCGAGCCCGGTGCATGCAAAACAGATGAATGAATGCAAGCGTGCTATCATACTGTATGCTAATTGAAACATGCCCTAATCTAACCATCATAAGCTGGTAAATAAAAGAGAGAAAGACGTGGGGTTGGAAGACATACATCACACGCACGCACACTAATTACAACATTGCCCTCGCGCAGAGGGTCCGAATAAATAATATACAGTCTCAAATAAATAGTACAGTCCGAATAAGTACAAAATCCTAATTAATTAACAAATTAATCTAGGAAAGCAATAAATGGCACGCAAATCCATGGACCGCCTCGGCTCTGCTCAAGATGATGAATGATGCATGCTTTAGTTGCTTGGCGCGGAAATCCATCGCGATGCCCCAATTAGCCTATGTTTATAATTAATGCCGGAATGCTGTGCAAGGCTTTTGAAAGCTGCTGATTTCTGATTTGCCGCAACAGAGAGCAGGAAAGGGGCATGGCAATGTATTTTCACATATGTATGCTTCACTACTCTTCAGGGAGTGTAGTCCCCGATCCTCGTGTCACCAATCGCGCATCTCGATGCATGATGGCCAAGGAGTCTATTTGCACGACTTAATATGAAATGAATGCACACATAACCACAACAAGACCGAGACTCCATCATGGATAATCCGGAGTGTCGGCGACAGGGAATTGAGACACGTTCCGTCACTTGAAGTACGAAACGTCCCTCGTTTCCCGTGCTCGGGCTAACTCCTATCCCAAACACAATGCAATATGCATGACATGCATGAATGCAATCCTAACATGCAACCTAGCATACACAATGCTATGTAATGGCATACACAATACACGATGTAACATGGCATACACGATGCTCTAACATGCAACCTAGCATACGCAATGCTATGAAATGAAATGGCATACGCAATGCACGATGGACTTACACCAACATAAGTCGACCTCAGCCACACTCACATTAGTGGCCATAAGATGAAAATGAGACACTCGAGATGCGTGCATATATGCACGCAAATCGAAGACCGATCCTAAGGCACAAATGCCACTCTAACAAAGCATGGCAAGGCACAAAATATGGCATACAAACATGCAAGTTCCAGCACTGAAATGTGATATCAAAATAATCTCGAAACATGGAAACATGGCACCCAATGCATGGAATGTTCCCGAAATACAAAGCTAGGCACATGCATTGACCTATAGCTATACAAAGCATACATTATTTGATCATGAAGCATAAGGATAGAACCAAGGCAGTCCCAAAACATGAACATTTCTAGTTCAAAGCATGGCCAAAAGATGCTAGCAAGATGGCCTAACATAGCATGCAATTTTGACTAGTAAACATGGTTTACATGGCATGTATATGAAGCAATCAAACCAGCAAAAATCAGTGAATAAAACATGCCAAAACATGCCCAAATAACCTCTGAAATGCAACTAACACATGCACGAATGATGGGTTCTTTTGGAGGGCATACAAAGGGGTTATTAAGCACATGCATCAAGGACACTTAGCATGGAACAAAAAACTCTAAAAATCAAATATGATAGCCCTAAAACTCATCAAATTGGCCCTGAAATCAGTCAACAACGCATGCAAGATAGGGCCTCTTTGGAAGGCCAAAGAGACCATCAAACAAAACAAAGTGGGAGGGGGTCACCCCGCTCTGATTTTGAGGCTCCAAAATGCATCAAAGCCACTGAAAATCCATTGGATTTCAGTGGCTAAGAGGCCAATGCAAATGCTCACGTGTATGGCCCTAATCATGGAAGGATGAAGCATGCATAGGGGAAGGTGACCCCAAAAAGAGAATAGGCCTTAATCAAACATGAATATTATGTCAAAACAAGACTTTTTTCAGTTTAGGTCGAGGTCCGAAAAGGCTCACAAGTAAGGCTAATGTATCATGCAAAAACAGCCCTAAAAGAGAGGATGAACAAACAGGGCAGTAAATGAACTCAAACAAAGAAGAGCCCTTCAATAAAGTTGAAGAGGGGCTCAAAACAAGACACTTTGCAGTTTATGGAAAATCCCAAATATGCTCACAAGTAAGGCTACAATATGATGTAAAAATGGCCCTAAAAGAGAGATAAAAAGGAAGAGGCAGTAGCTGGCCTCAAACAATGAAGATCCTGTCAACAAAGTTGATGAGGGGCTCAAAATAAGGCACTTTACAGTTTGGCTCGAAGCCCAGAAATGCTTATAAACAGGGCTAACATATCATGCAAGAAATAGGCCTAAAAGAGGGATAAAGGGAAAGGGGTAACAAATGGCCTCAAACAGAGAAAGTTCCTTGATCAAACATGAAAATGAGCTCAAAATAAGACTATTTCCAGTTCGGGTCAGAGCCCAAAAATGTAAGCAAATATGGCTTATAGATGAATCAAGAAAAGACCTAAAAAGGGGGAAGGAGGACTCACCCTTGAAGAGTAGCAAACCAACAACTTTTTGACCAAATTTTTGAGCTTCCAACCTCTGGAAATCAGCCTCAAAGTGTGGGAATGGGGGATGGAGGTGTGGTGCTATGGGTTGTAGTATAAATAGTGCAAGAAGCTTAGGGTTTTGGAGCTTGGAAGAGAAAGAGAGGGAGGATTATATGCAAAGGCTTTAAACAATTTTTTGTAACCCCTGAAAATGAAGCTTGAGTGCTGGTTTTATAGAGGGAGAGAGGCAAAGAAAAGGGGGGAAAAACCAATTCAAATTTCCCCCCAAAAAGGGAGACCCTCGGATAGTGGGTCAAGTGGAAAATAGCTGGCACAGCTGGAATACACTCACGGAGACAAAAATGGCTGGCCAGGTGCAAAAGGTTCAGGTGGCCGGCCGGCCACCTCTCCAGGTCGGCCGACCAGTTCAAAAGGTTCAGGTGGCCGGCTGGCCACTTTACCTGGTCGGCCGACTAGGTCAAAAAGGTCAAAGGTGGCCGGTCACCCCCTAAGATGAAGCTCCAGAAGTTAGCTTTCCAATGCCACAAACCTTGCATTAAAATTCCTCCTGTGGAAAAAGTTATGCCAGTTTTGGTGAAGCCGCGCAAATTCGGTCCAACCAGATTGATCCCCTACTTCAACTAATCATATCTCCCCCACCTGGACTTGTCCTTAGGAGATTCTTGAGTGTAAAATGAAGCCCCAGAATTAAGCTTTCCAATGGTGGTGGCCTCATATCTTAAATCCAAGTATGCAAAGAGTTATGCTTATTTCGGTGAAGCCGCGCAGATGTTTTCCTCCTTCCCGGATTCATGCTGAACCACTTTTGACCAAAAAAGCTAGTTTTTTAGAAAAATTGTTGGCCTCCCACCCTCCTACGAGCTTTCTAACAATGAAAATAAGGTCCCTGACAAAAATGGACCAAGACGGATGCAAAACGAAGGTTTAGGGGCCAAAACACGCAGTTCGGGGCCCCGAAAACAGGTTGTTAGGCACCGGAAGTGGCGTTCGACCACGAAGGCGGTCTCCCGGGCCACAGTGTCTCTCAAAAGAGAGAAAAAAAGGTGTGTGCCAAAAATCGAAGCAAACGGAGGTGGTTAAGCGGTCTCGAACCGGGACACACAGCCGATGGCTCCGAAAAACCGAAAACCGGGCTCCAAACAGGAAAAATGGCCTACGACCACGAAACGTAGCCTACGGCCACTGAGAGATGGTCTACAAGACCTCTCCCTCCCTTCGGGAAGAGAAAACAAAGAAAACAGGGCCTGGTTTGCAAACCGAGGCAAGGTACAAAAGAGTCCGGAAGTCCGGAGGCAAGGCTCGCAGCCGAGACTCTAAAACCTCTGAACGAGCACAATATGCAACATCATCGAGCGCTCAATCGGTGACGTCTAAGTCTTAAGGTCGGTCAAAAATGGGGTGTCCACAGTTACCCCTCTTTGACAGAACTCGAAAGTCACACGTGACGGGAGTGAATGTCAAAGCCCAGAGACGACCTATTTTGGACAAGGCCGAAGACTTAGACGAACAGGCGAGATAAACAAAGGTGTGCCCGCAGGCAGGGGGCAAGATGCAGAATGATATGCACAAAGCCGAATGTAACTTAATGATCATGCGAAGCAGCAAGCTGTAATGAAGCAAATATTCTCAATAGATGCAACAGTTTTAAGCAAGAATGCAAAGCAACACTACATTTCATGCAGTTAAGAATGCGGAGAACTATTCAATTCTCGCCACGTCTCACACGGAGAAGATACAATACTTGCGCGATTCGTCTGGTCACACCAGCCTCAAATGCACCGTACATACAATATCGTGCCTCATGGCGCTGGGGATCTCTCGCTTCTTCTTGGTCGAACCAAAGGTGCTACTTTTCTCCCTGACTATGGTTGCAGCTTTCCCTATTCTCCAACAGGGTGACAGACTAGGTTGATTCATTATCCAGAATTGAGGCGCACACATATGCTATCTCAATCTATGGGTTGCTATACAGATTTCAAGCAGAGGATATACCCCCGGGTATTTAAACCAGACTTTAGTCTCGGAAATTCCGAACCTTTGCGTTCTAGGCATGAGCCATTCGAACTCTAGTTTCCACCATCTCAGTTGGTCTCCTAGGAACTCACCGCTAACACAGGCAGGTGGATATACCAGACCATTGGAAGTCGTTCGGGCACGACAAACGCCAAAGGAATTGCACCTTTAGAGGATTTACGGTCTCCTAGACCAGCGTAGGGGTACAAGATAGTGCGATGAGATGCAAGTAAAATGCAAGTACGATGTGCAAAACGGCGCGAATGATGATGCAGGATTTAAGGTCTCCTTGGACCGGAGGATTTAAGGTCTCCTAGACTAGAGAGTGCGAGCTAGAGATGCACAAAACGATGCGAGTAGGGTGAATGCATAAAACAGTGCGATACTAAAGGTGAGGTGCGCAAGATAGCGCGATAAAATGCATGCACAATGCAAGTAATGGTCACGGCGCAAGATAACGCGATGTAATACACTAACAAGTGCAGGTGAGGTGCGCAAGATAGCGCGAATGATACAATGCACAAAATAGTGCGATACGCTAAACAGTGCGATTGATTTGAAATGCACAAGATAGTGCGATGTGATATGCAAAGCACAAAATAGCGCGATGAATACAATGCACAAGACAGTGCGATGGAGGTGCGCAAAATAGCGCGAATGATAAACTGCACAGAATAGTGCGATGCGCAAAATAGCGCGAATGATAAACTGCACAAAACAGTGCGATTGAGGTGCGCAAAATAGCGCAAATGATTAGAAATGCACAAAACAGTGCGATACGCTAAACAGCGCGATTGATTAGAAATGCACAAAACAGTGCGATATGCTAAACAGCGTGAGTGATTTGAAATGCACAAGGCAGTGCGATACGCTAAATAGCGCGAGTGATTTGAAATGCACAAAATAGTGCGATACGCTAAACAGCGCGATACGCTAAACAGCGTGAGTGATTTGAAATGCACAAGACAGTGCGATACGCTAAACAGCACGAGTGATTTGAAATGCACAAGACAGTGCAATACGCTAAACAGTGCGATACGCTAAATAGCGTGAGTGATTTGAAATGCACAAGATAGTGCGATACGCTAAACAGCGCGATACGCTAAACAACGTGAGTGATTTGAAATGCACAAGATAGTGCGAGTGAGATACAACCACAAGATGCACAAGACAGTGCTAGTGAGATACAAAGTGTAAGTGCACAAGACAGTGCAAGCGAGATAAAATGCACAAGAAAGTGCGATAAAATGCATCTTCTATGCAAGTATGGGGGCATTTTCCATGCAAAAGATACGAGCATTTTCTATGCAAGTATGGAAGCACATTCTATGCAATATTGAAAGCAAGCATATTCTATGCATGAAACAAGCAAAGCATATTCTATGCGGAATCGAAAGCAAGCATATTCTATGCATGAATCATAACAATGCGCGGCATGTATGCAACAACAGTGTATATGAAAGTTCACATTCTATGCAATGCAACAACAGTGTATATGAAAGTTCACATTCTATGCAATAGAGGAGCATCAAATATGTACTCTGATTTGCCTCTTAGAGGACTTTGCAACTCACTCAGCTCAAAAAGGGCACACTATGTTCATATTGGCGAGAGATAACATCTGCATGTGAAACCCTCGGGTGCTGATTGGACTGCCATTCTGACTTGAAGCAGGCTTACACTTGGGGTCGAGATACACTCATACTCCAGAGAAACAGCGAGGCCTGAGAAGGTGCACCTGGAATGCAGTCTCGGATTTTGCTAAAGTTGAAACATGCTAAGATGCTCCAAAGTTTCCCTCTTTCTTTTGCTTTGCAGTCTAGAACCTAAATAGCTTCAGATAGGTCCTTGTTTTACTATTCTGACATGACCTGGGTTGAACCCTGCGGCTTTATGAAAGAACTGATCCTTTTTTGCACAAATGTGGAGAACGACACGACACTCTGAGCACAAAACGATTTTTGAAATTGAAATGAGAAAAGAGTTCTCAACCGGGTATTGAGCCTACAACTGACCATAGCCAAAACGACTCAACAATGGAAAAGAAAGGTAGAACGACCTAAACACAACTCAACAAAGGAAAAACAAGGTAAACTGACCTAAACACATTTGTTGACACTCAAACGACTTAAAACAAGAAACGAGACAAACAAAACGCACAAACACAACACTCAGCTGTGTTACAAAGGCGAGAGACCTCTCGGTGCACGAGGAGCCAGTTTCTCCGGGTATTGTTTCCCACCCTTTCTCATTTGTGATTCTCACATCACTCGGCCCTCAAGCTCTGTTTTTCTGAAAAAAGCCCTTTCCTCACTTTTTCTCTCAGCGCACACCTCTCTATTCTTCAATCTCTCATTTTAAATCCCTCCCCTAGGTGGTTGATGGATAAACAGAAAGTTGTGGGCTCTTGCCCCTAGCATTCCGCTAGATTCTTTTTCTTCTGCATGCAGCTAGTGAGTTTCTCCCACAGAGGGGCTGTGCTACAACTGGGTGTGTAGCAAATCTGCAGCTGACATCGGTTGACGATGCTCTGCTGGGGAGTTTGGACGTGATCAGATCTGTCCAGATGAGGGAGTGGAATATCTTGATCCATTCCAATTCGTGCTTTGCATTTGGCTTGATACCTCGTTGCTCGGAGGGTGAGAGAGCTTTCAGCCCTTTTGCTGTTAACTTCAGTTGTGCCCTTTTCTGGCAGGTAGAGTGCCCTTCTTGGCAAGTATTGTGGCAATGGGAAAAGACAGAACACCTGACTCAACTGTGCCCCTAGTTCATTATTTCAACCATTTTTTTTTGTTTTTGGCTTTCTACTAGGACAATTTTGACCAAAATGAGAGTTAGATTAACATGCTTATTCAATTTTCTGATTTAAAATCATGCAAGTTAGGCTGTGAGCACTGAAAATTTTTCTTTTTTGGGGTCCAAGAAATGGTCCAGTTTTGGAAAAATGGAATAATTTTTGAGAGAAAATTAGTTAACCTCATTAAAAATTCTCAAAAACTTTTTTTGCAAACAGCCATTGCTCAACGAGCACGGAACCCACTCTTGAGATGCACAACTTCAGATCCGAAGGAAAATTGCCCCCTGCTTGAAGAGAGCTTCCTGGCAATGGAAAGTTGCCCTTTGTTTGAACAGTACCGCAGCGTATTGAATGGCAACGGAAAGTTGCCCCTTGTTTGGATAGCACCGCGGCGCATTGTAGTCAGTCTTCAGAGTGACGAACACAACCAAATTCTCGGATTCAGAGAAAGCAAAGATGATCAAAACCATTACATGGACACAGTCGAATTTTGAAGTGTTTTACGGCTGGACTTCAGAATGAAGTTGCCTACGTATCCCAAAGATGGGAATCAAGCCTTATGTAGTTCGGGGTTAAGGTACACTCGGGTATTTAACCTCTCCTTTTTATGCTCTAACTTTTGCCAAGGCCGCCCTTTGCGGGTCTTCAACCTCGCGAGCTATATTCTTCAATTCTTTTTCATTTCTTTTCTTCTTTTTTCTATATTTTTCTTCTTTTCTTTTTTTTCTTTTCATTTTTTGCATTTTCTTCATTTTTTTTTTTTGTATTTTTGTATTTTTCTCTTTTGTTCTTTTCTTTTCTCTTTTTTTCTCACTCTAACTTTTGCCTGGGTTGCCCTTTCGGGTTTTCGGCCCAGCGAGCCTCTCAAAGGGTAAAAGTATAACAAGTCCATGTCAAATGGTTTTGAGATCTCGAATCTGTCTGAATCCAAGAGAGTGGCTGCTGTTCGCTGACGGTGTAGGAGTCTATTCAACGGGGGGCTGAATTTGCCCCTAGTGTTGTGGATAGGAACTCGGTTGTCCTTCAGCAATGTCTTCTTCTTTCCTCCCTTCTAGGGTTTGGCATTCTTGCCGATCTTCATTGATTTGTGGGATGATCCATCTTCGGCTCTTCGGGCATAATCTGGCATCTTTTGCCTCTAGTCCGAGGGGTGCTTCTGATCTAGCTTTGCAAGCTTCTTTTGACGACGTCCGACCTTCTTGATTTGACTTCCCTGCCCCTAGTTCGAGGGTTGCTTCGAATCTGGCCACACATGCCTCACATTGCGGTTGACCGTTGAACACTCTGAATTAAGGTCCAAGGTTTGAAAGCAAGGGGTCGAGTCTCGAGGCTGAGAGCGATCCTAGGCTGCACAATCTCAGGAGCGATTCCACACAGGTCTTCGCGGGACCGCGCAAAACATTTTTTGAAATCTTTGAAGAAAGCGACCAGTCGCTCGCGCTGAAGATAGTGTAGAACCAATCTGGATCAAGCCAGGATCCTTCCTAGTACTCACATTAACAAGCATGATCTCGATCATTAAGGGCTTAGCATGTCTCTCTTTTTCTCAATTGATCAAATTTTGCAAAACCCGAAGAATTCCTTCCTCTTCGTTTTTTATCACAATGTTCAAAAGGTTTTGAAAAACTTAGGTCAATGCAATGAGTTCGAGGCACAGAAAAGTAGGCGAAAAGCATTGCCATTTCATTCAGAACTTCTGGCACAAGGCAGAAGCGAACACAAGAATGCAAAAATCACTGCTGTTTATTCAAATCTGTTGGCATTACTGGCTCCAAGGCAAAAACAGACTCAAAAGAAAACGAAAAGACAAACACAAAACAAGCAAGTGATGTCCGAGGTAACACCCCTGAAATCACCCAACTCCAACAAAATAGGACTGACTCGGTACAACAAGACAGACCCAACTGACTCAATAAGAAAAGACTGACTCTATACAAAATAACAAGACTGACTCAATGCCCAAGTTAGACAGCACAAAAACTGGTGTTTGCGTATTGCTCGGGACAGTGCGTGCTATTCCCACGTCTGGAGTTTAATCGAGTGCCACCCGCAGCTGGTTCATCCCCCGATCACATGGTCGCATTATCCCCCAAGTTCACCGATCCAGTGCCAATAGACTTTGCAGAGCTTGGCGCGGCAATGACCCCATTGTCAAATAGATCCTGTACTTCATGGCGAAGACGGAAGCAATTGTCGGTAGTATGGCCAGTTTGCTGATGGAAGGCACAGTACTGGGCGGCATCATGCGTAGCCGGAAGAGGATTTAGGAGAGGCCGAGGCTCAAGGGGTTTGAGATGGCCTTGTCCAACAAGGACTTGGAGAGCTTTGGACAAGGACATATAGAGGGCATGGAAGACCCTCTGACTACGGGGTTGGTACTTCAAGGTTTGTGGATTTTTGCTGGACACACCAGTAAAGGGATTAGCAGGTGCTGGCCTGGTTTGTTGCTCTCTTCTGAGTGCCGGATTATAGCTGAAAGGAACGTTTCTGATACAACGACCCTTCTCCCGGCTTGCCCCTTGATTCAAACTGCCTCCAACTTGAGTGGCAAAAATGTTGTCCACAGTTTTTGCAACAACTGCGAGCACTTGCTCTTTGTTCAGTCCCTCGGCTTTTAAAGCCTCAATCGCCAACAGAAGATGTTCATGGGGATCCATGTCCTCCCCTATCTTGTTCTTTCCACTCGCTTCCACTTTGCCAAGGGATTGGCATTCCTCAAATACAGACCGTTCCAAGACTGGGGAGCCTTTTGACACGAACTCCCTGGTATGTGATGTGGTTGATGACGGAGCCAATGTCCCAGAGGCCAAATCTGTCACAGTTCTCTGAAGATCTTCGATCATTCTCTTCAGCTCAGAAGTAGTGGGTTCACGGGTTTAAGATGATCGAGGTTCAGGTGCACCCATCATGCATAAGTCCATGTTTTCTGGGATAAACACCTCAGGCTTGGGTAGATGGGCTGGGGTGATGTAGATGCTAGGGTCATAGGTGGATGGCAGTATATGGATAAGATTGAGGTAGGCAAGAGATGTTTGGTCATTGGGGTCTGAATGTGGAGCTATCGTCCGATTGTCAATGAGATTTTGGACCTCATGACGAAGGCGGTAGCAACGGTCGGTGCCATGACCGCGCTGCTGATGGTACACACAGTACTTGGAGGGGTTATGTTTGGCTGGGAGTGGGTCAGACAGAGGTTGAGGATCAAGGAGTTTGAGATACCCTCTTTCCATCAGGACTTTTAGTGCGCTAGTCAGGCTCATATAGAGGGGGGTGAAAGTTCTGCCCTGAGCTCGGGCTGGGCTGATTGTTTGTAGGCTTGGTTTGGCAAAAGGGTTAGCTGTGGTGACTATATTGATTTCAGTGGGTTCGGGAATAGTGCTACTTCCGGCATTGGTACTCCTTGAAATCACCCTCATTGTCGATTCCCTTGTTCTGGGAATGATCCCACTATTGAACGCATTCTCGACCTGAACCCCCAGTTCATGCAAACTTTTGAAATTGAATAGCGGAGAGACTATCAACTTTTGCAACATATCATGCTCGAGGTTTCGCACCATCATCTGCACTTGATCCCTCTCAGAAGGGCGGCGATCTGTCATCTGTGTTGCCTTTGCTCTCCACCTCGCAACAAATTCCACAAAAGACTCTGTTGGGTTCTGGCAGGTTGCTTCAAGCTCTTGGATGGTCATTTTAACTTGGGTATTGTAAGAATACTGATCAACAAAGGCCTCAGCCAATTCTTTCCAGTTTTGCTTCACTGTATTCTCCAACTTAGCGTACCAAGTGGCTGCTACACCCGACAGGGTTCTTCCATACAGAGAGAGTTTCTGTGGCTTAGTCAGACCCATCGGTTTCAGGACATCCAAGAAAAGTCGGATATGTACCACTGGGTCTCCAGACCCGTCGAAACGGTCAATATATGGCATTTTGAATCTGTCTGGGAGCCGTACGGTAGACTCGATGTGCCCATCCTCAATGTCGGGAATGGAGTTAAGGCCCTGTGCCTTTTTGAATTGCTTCTCAAGGTTTGCGATTTTCACTGCGGTCGGATTGAGGTCACTAGCATCAAGGGGATAAAGCCTCTCATTAGGCTGCACCAGGAGTCTGAAAACTCGGACTTGAGCCAACCCTTCTCGAGGATCTAGACCCTGCAAATCTTCAGCTGGCAGGAGTGGGTCAAAGTTTGGCTGGGGTCCCAAGGCTGGATGTGAGGCAGATGCCCCAGATAGGCGCTGCGTTTCAATACTGGTCTCAGCCTGCATGGCAGTTTCCTGATTTAACGCTGCTATCACGGCCACAAATTCTTCCGAACCCTGTGCCATCACGGGTCTACTGATGATGTGACTGGTGACTATCGGATCAGATGAACCAATAAACCCTGTCTGGCCCTTCTCGTCTTGCCTTAGCGAAAGAACACTGGTTGCCCTTGAATTGAATCTCTGATCTAACAAAGTCTATCAGCACTAGTCCAATGTACCCGGGGGATATCGGAGCCTTTTGAAGCTATGGTTCTCAGACTACCTAGCAAAAGAGAAAACATGCAGCATCTCAGCCTAACTCCACCAAAACAGATACGAGCATAGTAGGATGACTGTGCCCTCTACTGAATTCTGCCCCAAATCTGAGTCTGATACCCACAGGTAAAGTTGACTCCCAAATACTGATAATAATGCCCGCAGGCCTGATGCCCAGACTTGTAAACTGATACATGCATTCCTGTAGAGACGCACTCTAAAAGCACATAGCAGACAAGTGAGAACCAAAACACCCCTATGTTGGGGTAGGGTTTCCCTGTCCTTTTTTGTCAGGAGCTAGGGTTTCACTACGCATGCAGCGGTTTCAAACAACCTATATCAGGTAAGCAACCTGTCCTAGTTTGGAATGGTCACTACGGATTCCAAATATGCACTAGGTCGAATGGTCAAAAGGGTGCCTCGGTAAAACCGGGGTTTGTGTTCCCATACTGGCAGAGCCCGTAACCGGTAAGCCTTATGGCACGCAACCTTTGGCAAATCGCTCAGGAATAGCAGATGGCAAACACGGTGTCCTAGGCGCACTAATGTACATGCAATGCAAAGAAACACATAAGTGTAATCAAAACAAGATATCATGAGTTCGAGTCAAGCTCTCTAAATCCCCAGTCGAGTCGCCAGAAACTGTAGACGTTCCCGAACACCCCGGAAGGGTGAGTCCCGTTCTGTTCATTTGTGGGCTCACTACAGTTCGGACTCAAATTGTCACGGTTCTTTATCTGAACCAAAGAGTCCAAATCCGGCAAATCGTTTTGAGAAAACAGATTTTTTTTTTAAAGAAGTGCCAAACATGGACTGCTTTGCCAGATATAGAGTCACCACCGAAATATTTTATTTTGGGAAATTTAGAAAACCCTAACTCGTTGCCTAAGGCCACGTGTCCGTCATCACCAAAGTTGCCTCGGCTCGGGAACTTGGGTACGATTAGGGAAGGTCATTTCGTGAGCACCCCCGCTCGTCTGATCAAAGATCGGCCTCTACTAACCATGATATCTAGTTTTGAAAACCTTATGCATTCTTATTCCGATTATTAGCCTAGATTTACTATGTGATGCGCACAGCATACAAGTATAGACTGAATCGCCTGAATTGGAACAAAACATTTCATGTTTATTTTTTAAAAATGGTTTGCTACTCGCAAGTAGGCTTAAAATGCGGATTTTGCCACCCTCGGGTGGGCTTAGAAAAGATGGTTTTGCCACTATCTAGTGGGCTTAAGACTCACAGTCAATGATTTGTTCCAATCCAAATAACCCAACCTTCACCCGCAGGCATTCAGGCAGATATATCATATAAGCATATAGCCTCATGGTAAGTATGCTATCATGGCAGCCACTCACACGCATGCAAGGATGCTAAAGCATAAAAACTTACCGAGTACTCCAAGCCAAAACAAAAGCTAATTAGAAATCCATGCATGATCCTAACTATACAGAAATGCCTAATGCAACACATGCAAAATGCAACTAAGATAGGCTCGGCTATTCTAAACATGGCATATGGAATGCTACAGCTAACAAGTATTCAACTTGGAATTGAAATACAATGCAGTGAGTATGATGTGCCGAGCCCGGTGCATGCAAAACAGATGAATGAATGCAAGCATGCTATCATACTGTATGCTAATTGAAACGTGCCCTAATCTAACCATCATAAGCTGGTAAATAAAAGAGAGAAAGACGTGGGGTTGGAAGACATACATCACACGCACGCACACTTATTACAACATTGCCCTCGCGCAGAGGGTCCGAATAAATAATATACAGTCCCAAATAAATAGTACAGTCCGAATAAGTACAAAATCCTAATTAATTAATAAATTAATCTAGGAAAGCAATAAATGGCACGCAAATCCATGGACCGCCTCGGCTCTGCTCAGGATGATGAATGATGCATGCTTGAGTTGCTTGGCGCGGAAATCCATCGCGATGCCCCAATTAGCCTCTGTTTACAATTAATGCCGGAATGCTGTGCAAGGTTTTTGAAAGCTGCTGATTTCTGATTTGCCGCAACAGAGAGCAGGAAAGGGGCATGGCAATGTATTTTCACATATGTATGCTTGACTACTCTTCAGGGAGTGTAGTCCTCGATCCTCGTGCCACCAATCACGCATCTCGATGCATGATGGCCAAGGAGTCGATTTGCACGACTTAATATGAAATGAATGCACACATAAACACAACAAGACCGAGACTCTATCATGGATAATCCGGAGTGTCGGCGACAGGGAATTGAGACACGTTCCGTCACTTGAAGTACGAAACGTCCCTCGTTTCCCGTGCTCGGGCTAACTCCTATCCCAAACACAATGCAATATGCATGACATGCATGAATGCAATCCTAACATACAACCTAGCATACACAATGCTATGTAATGGCATACACAATGCACGATGTAACATGGCATACACGATGCTCTAACATGCAACCTAGCATACGCAATGCTATGAAATGAAATGGCATACGCAATGCACGATGGACTTACACCAACATGATTCGACCTCAGCCACACTCACATTAGTGGCCATAAGATGAAAATGAGACACGCGAGATGCGTGCACACATGCACGCAAATTGAAGACCGATCCTAAGGCACAAATGCCACTCTAACAAAGCATGGCAAGGCACAAAATATGGCATACAAACATGCAAGTTCCAACACTGAAATGTGATATCAAAATGATCCTGAAACATGGAAACATGGCACCCAATGCATGGAATGGTCCCGAAACACAAAGCTAGGCACATGAATTGACTTATAGCTATACAAAGCATGCATTATTTGATCATGAAGCATAAAGACAGAACCAAGGCAGTCCCAAAACATGAACATTTCTGGTTCAAAGCATGGCCAAAAGATGCTAGCAAGATGGCCTAACATAGCATGCAATTTTGACTAGTAAACATGGTTTACATGGCATGTATATGAAGTAATCAAACCAGCAAAAATCAGTGAATAAAACATGCTAAAACATGCCCAAATAACCTCTGAAATGCAACTAACACATGCACGAATGATGGGTTCTTTTGGAGGGCATACAAAGGGGTTATTAAGCACATGCATCAAGGACACTTAGCATGGAACAAACAACTCTGAAAATCAAATATGATAGCCCTAAAACTCATCAAATTGGCCCTGAAATCAGTCAACAACGCATGCAAGATAGGGCCTTTTTGGAAGGCCAAAGAGACCATCAAACAAAACAAAGTGGGAGGGGGTCACCCCCCTCTGATTTTGAGGCTCCAAAATGCATCAAAGCTACTGAAAATCCACTAAATTTCAGTGGCTAAGAGGCCAAAACAAGGCCAATGCAAATGCTCACATGTATGGCCCTAATCATGGAAGGATGAAGCATGCATAGGGGAAGGTGACCCCAAAAAGAGAATAGGCCTGAATCAAACATGAATATTATGTCAAAACAAGACTTTTTTCAGTTTAGGTCGAGGTCCGAAAAGGCTCACAAGTAAGGCTAATGTATCATGCAAAAACAGCCCTAAAAGAGAGGATGAACAAACAGGGCAGTAAATGAACTCAAACAAAGAAGAGCCCTTCAATAAAGTTGAAGAGGGGCTCAAAACAAGACACTTTGCAGTTTATGGAAAATCCCAAATATGCTCACAAGTAAGGCTACAATATGATGTAAAAATGGCCCTAAAAGAGAGATAGAAAGGAAGAGGCAGTAACTGGCCTCAAACAATGAAGAGCCCTTCAAAAAAGTTGAATAGGGGTTTAAAATAAGATATTTTACAGTTTGGCTCGAAGCCCAAAAATTCTTATAAACAAGGCTAACATATCATGCAAGAAATAGGCCTAAAAGAGGGATAAAGGGAAAGGGGTAACAAATGGCCTCAAACAGAGAAAGTTCCTTAATCAAACATGAAAATGAGCTCAAAATAAGACTATTTCCAATTTGGGTCGGAGCCCAAAAATGTAAGCAAATATGTCTTATAGATGAATCAAGAAAGACCTAAAAAGGGAGAAAGAGGACTCACCCTTGAAGAGTAGCAAACCAGCAACTTTTTGACCAAATTTCTGAGCTTCCAACCTCTGGAAATCAGCCTCAAAGTGTGGGAATAGAGGATTAAGGTGTGGTGCTATGGGTTGTAGTGTAAATGGTGCAAGAAGCTTAGGGTTTTGGAGCTTGGAAGAGAAAGAGAGGGAGGATTATATGCAAAGGCTTTAAACAATTTTTTGTAATCCCTAAAAATGAAGCTTGAGTGCTGGTTTTATAGAGGGAAAGAGGCAAAGAAAAGGGGGGGGGAAAATCAATTCAAATTCCCCCCCAAAAAGGGAGACCCTCGGACAGTGGGTCAAGTAGAAAATAGCTGGCACAGCTGGAATACACTCACGGAGAAAAAAATGGCCGGCCAGGTGCAAAAGGTTCAGGTGGCTGGCCGGCCACCCCCCCTGGTCGGCCGACCAGTTCAAAAGGTTCAGGTGGCCGGCTGGCCACTTTACCTGGTCGGCCGACTAGGTCAAAAAGGTCAAAGGTGGCCAGCCACCCCCTAGGATGAAGTCCCAGAAGTTAGCTTTCCAATGCCACAAACCTTGCATTAAAATTCCTCCTGTGGAAAAAGTTATGCCAGTTTTGGTGAAGCCGCGCAAATTCGGTCCAACCGGATTGATCCCCTACTTCAACCAATCATATCTCCCCCACCCGGACTTGTCCTTAGGAGATTCTTGAGTGTAAAATGAAGCCCCGGAAGTAATCTTTCCAATGGTGGTGGCCTCATATCTTAAATCCAAGTATGAAAAGAGTTATGCTCGTTTTGGTGAAGCCGCGCAGATGTTTTCCTCCTTTTCGGATTCATGCTGAACCACTTTTGACCAAAGAAGCTGGTTTTTTAGAAAAATTGTTGGCCTCCCACCCTCCTACGAGCTTTCTAACAATGAAAATAAGGTCCCTGCCAAAAATGGACCAAGACGGATGCAAAACGAAGGTTTGGGGGCCAAAACATGCAGTTCGGGGCCCCGAAAACAGGCTGTTAGGCACCGGAAGTGGCGTTCGACCACGAAGGCGGTCTCCCGGGCCACAGTGTCTCTTAAAAGAGAGGAAACAAGGTGTGTGCTATAAACCAGAGCAAACGTAGGTGGTTAAGCGGTCCCGAACCGGGGCACACGGCCGACGGCTCCGAAAAATCGGAAACCGGGCTCCAAACTGGAAAAATGGCCTACGACCACGAAACGTAGCCTACGGCCACTGAGAGATGGTCTACGAGACCTCTCCCTCCCTTCGGGAAGAGAAAACAAAGAAAACAGGTCCTGGTTCACAAACCGAGGCAAGACACAAAAGAGTCCGAAAGTCCGGAGGCAAGGCTCGCAGCCGAGACCCTGAAACCTCTGAACGAGCACAATATGCAACATCACCGAGCACTCAATCGGTGACGTCTGAGTCTTAAGGTCGGTCAAAA
This sequence comes from Camellia granthamiana, assembly GCA_036172215.1. NCBI lineage: Eukaryota > Viridiplantae > Streptophyta > Magnoliopsida > Ericales > Theaceae > Camellia > Camellia granthamiana. The sequence continues at coordinate 31,123,015 of CM069904.1, read as the reverse complement.
ATGGGGTGTCTACAGGGGGTACTCAATTCATGACCTTTCCCGAGCCAAGACAATCTTAGTAATGATGGATAAGTGGCATTTGGCACGAGTCACGGGTTTTCTAAATTTCTCAAAAATATTTAGGTGGTGACTCTGTATCTGGCAAAGTAGTCCATTTTTGGCATTTTGATTCAAAATTGATTTTTCAAAAGATTTGCCGAATTTGGACTGTTTGGTGTTTATCTATTTCACATTGCACTTGTGGAATCAGATTCAGAACCACAGGAGTCCGAACTATAGGGCTTATCGTCTTCCGAAAGGAGCACAAAAAATCGAGCTACACCTGGTAGTTATGATCGGTAACACTTGAATATTTAACCAGGGGGGTTTCAAATTAACCATGGCCATGGCTTAGTGGTTGGTAAGTTAAATCTCTTTGGCGAGATTTTGAGCATCACCTAATTTATTAAAATTATTGAAATTATTTAAATGGTTTTAATTTATATTTACAATTATATTAGTATCTCATGCTTATAATCTCATTATTTTTCTCTTAAAAAGAAAGGTAGGTTTGTTTTGTGTTTCTTACTATGTTGCGAAACTCATGACATATGTTTTGTTGCCCTAGCGTTTTATGACAAGTTTTGGTGAGGAAATAATTAAAGCTGAAATGGAGTTGACGGTAACGTAGAGCCTTGGCTGACTTGAAACCATGACTAGAGTCAAATAATTTTTATTATCTTATGTATTAGCTATTAAGGACTTTATAATTTCTTTTGATGTTGTATTTGGATAATTTTAAGTTTTTATTTAATGTTATTTGAACCTTTGGTTATGTACGAGAGTTGGAATGTCTTATTAAGATGTCAACTTTTTGATTTATTAAGGCCTCGTTTGGGAACAGGCTTTTTTAGTAATTTTTTGACTTTTTGGCTAAAATATGACGTAAAAAAACTTATATGTTTAGGATGACTTTTTGGTTTTTTATGAAAAGATATTCAAAAAGTAGAGAGAAAATGAAATCTTTGACTTTTTTGTATAAGTTGTTGGCTTTTTGGTTTTTTCAATGACTTTTTTTTTAAAAAAACTTTTGGGCTAAAAAGTGACGTTGTCAAACAAGGCTTAAGTCATTTTGTTTATTTAATTTCTCTTGATGTTCCAAAAATTTGGGGCGTTACAAATACCTCGAGTACCTCTTCATTCAATTACCTCGGATAACTTCAACTTGTAAAATTTTTCAAAATTTTTCATAAATATTATGCTCATTCTTATTTCCTGCCCCCTAATGTGAACCTAAATACCAATTATGTTCACATTAAGGACGCATCACCTAGTTACTGCCTAAGTCTTACTTAGACATTCTTGACCGAGGTTGTCATGTTTGGCTGCCCAAACAAAGCACTTAAGACTTAACCTTAGTGCACCAAGAATACTTATTTACCTCGGCTTTTCTTACACCCTGACCAGATCATGGCTAGTCTCGCCTTGTTTCATGTCAAAACAGCGCTGACTTAGTTCAACTCTACCATTATGGCGAGTCTAAGTTAATCATCAAGTTTCATACTGAAACATCGCTGACTTAGTTCAATTCTACCGTTGTGGCAAGTCTAAGTTAATCGTCATGTTCCATGCCGGAACATCGCTGACTTAGTTTAACTCTGCCGTCATGGCAAGTCTAAGTTAATCGTCATGTTCCATGTTGAAACATCACTGACTTAGTTTAACTCTGCCGTCATGGCAAGTCTAAGTTAATCGTCATGTTTACCATGGAAACATCGCCTTAAGACTTTTCAATCTCATCGCACAAATTTCAATAACGTTTTTGTAAGACAAAATCAAGCTATTATTTCATTAATACTTCAGCTAATAAGCCTTTACATAAAGACAAACTTGAAAAACAGAAATTAATGGTAGAAAAACTTCAAATTGCTGGTGTTCCAGGGTCTTGGCAACTCCCTGCCATCAGTGCCTGCAAGCCGATAAGCTCCATTGCCTGCAACCGAGATGATATGATATGGTCCTTCCCAGTTTGGGCCAAGCTTGCCCTCCTTAGGGTCTTTCTTATTGCTGACAACCTTTCTTAGGATGAGGTCCCCAATTTGAATATCCCTAGTGTAGACCTTCTCATTGTATGCCCTAGCAATCTACTGCCGGTATGCCCCCAGCCAAATTGCTATTCTTTTTCTTCTTTCTTTTATTAGATCAAGATCTCGGGCAAAGAATGTCTCATTTGTCCTGTTCTCTACTCCTTGGGTTCTGATTCTAGGGATGCCGATCTCCAGTAGAATGACTGCTTTGGTGCCATATACAATGACAAAAGGAGATTCTCCTATGGATCTTCTCGGCGTAGTCTGATATGCCGATAGGACATTGGGCAATTCCTCCACCCATTTGCCCTTGGCAGAGCTTCCAGCCTCTTCTTGATCCTATCCAAAATGGTCTTATTGGATGCCTCGGCTTGACCATTGCTTTGGGGAAAGCTAGGAGTAGAATAGTAGTTCTTAATCTTGTACTTTGCACATAAATTTTTGATCAGCTTACTATCAAACTAGGTGTCATTGTCTGCCACAATGGCTCTTGGGATGCCAAACCTGGTGATGATGTTCTTCCAAATAAAATTCTTCATGTCCACATCTCGAATTTTGGCTAAGGGTTCAACCTCTACCCATTTCATGAAGTAATCAGCTTCTACTAGTAGGAACTTCCTTTACCCAGTCGCCTGGAGCAGTTGCCCTACAAGATTCATGTCCTACTAGGCAAATAGTTAGGGACTGGATACTGGATTCAGATTTGCAGCTGGCTGGTATATCAAAGGTGCAAACCTTTGACATTTCTCGCATTTCCTTACATAGGCTTCAACATCCTTTTGCATATAGGGCCACCAGTATCCCTGAGATATGGCCCTGTGGGCCAGTGATCTGCCCCTAGCATGGCTTTCACATACTCCCTCATAGATCTTGTACAAAAAGTCCTCTACCTGGGATGGGTGCACACACCATAGAAGGGATCTAGTGAAAGATCTCCTGTACAGATAGTCCTCTGCTGACAGACAGAACCTAGCCGCCTTCAATTTGATCTCGTGCGCTTCCTTTCTATCTGCTGGCAGCCTGCCATCTTTGAAGAACAAAACTATGGCATCCATCCAGCTTGGACCCATCTTTACACACATTGCTTCATACTCTGTTATTAGGGGCTCTATATTGCGGCCTGACAAGTAATCCACCATTATTGTCCTTACCTTACCCGACTTTATTATGTTAGCGAGGTTAACTAGTGTGTCGGCATGGTTGTTATCATCTCGGCTAACCTGCTGCAGTCGGCAGCTTTGGAAATATGTTAACAACTTGACAACCTCCTTGACATAGGCTATCATCCTTTCATCCTGGGCTATGTACTCACCCTTTGCTTGATTTACAATGAGCTGGGAGTCATAGAAAACTACCACCTCGTCGGCTTCCACAATTTCAGTCAAACAATTAGTGTCTCGTACTCTGCTTCGTTATTTGAGGCCTTGAACCCCAAACGGATGGACTGCTCTATCATTTGCCCATCTGGCGATACCAACACCACTCCCGCCTTCGCTTCTTGTCGGTTTGAGCTGCCATCAACAAAGAAGCAGAAGGAGTCACCGTTGTAAATATCGTAAGGTTTTAGCATTCTTCTTTATTCTTTTGTTCTACTGGCATGGGGTTTCGTGGCCCCATTTGGTTTTTGTCTTCCTCTCGTGGACATCTCAGCTCACCGATGCCTGCCTTAGGATCGTGCCTAGAGAGAATTCTGCCGCAAAGTCGGCCAAAACCTAGCCTTTGATTGTTGTTCTCAGCTTGAATTCTAAGTCATCTTGTCCTAGAACTACAGTCCATCGAGCTACTCTACCTGTCAAGTCTCCGTGCTGCAACAGGAACTTTAGTGGATACTCGATTAACACCATTATCTTGTAGACTTAAAAGTAGTGGTTCAACTTTTTTGATGCCATTACCAGAGCCAATGTTAACTTCTCCAGAAGGTTTTGCTCATTTAGTACACTGCCTTCTGCTCACCATTTTCTTCTTGGATGACCACGGCACTCACGGCGTGGTCTGAAACTGCTACGTACAAGAACAATTCTTCTCTTCGTACTAGGTTTGACAACACTGGTGGGGTAGTCAAATACTTCTTCAAGTTGATCAAGGTGACTTCGCATTCTTCTGTTCACAGAAAGTCTGTGGCTTTCTTCAATAACTGAAAAATGGTTTGTATTTATCCAAACTTCAGCTAATGAACTCATTCAGGGCTACTGCCCTGTCGATCAAAATCTGGACCTGTTTTGCCATTATTAGGCTCTTCAGATCATGAATGGCCTTGATTTGATCTGGGCTCGCTTCAATTCCCCTCTTGGTTACCAAATATCCCAAGAACTTATCGGATCTAACTCCAAATGCGCACTTTGAGGCATTGAGTCGAAACTGATATGTTCTCAATATGTCAAAGACTTTTTTCAGGTCGGCCAGATGGTTCCCAGGTTTTTTGGTTTTAACAATCATATCGTTAATGTAGACCTCCACTATCCTCCCAATCAGATGTTTGAACATCTTGGTGACCAGTCTTTGGTATGTTGCTCTTACATTCTTCAGCCCAAAGGGCATTATTCTGTAGCAATAAAGTCCTTTGGGAGTGATGAATGCAGCCTTTTCTTCGTCCGGGACATACATTGTTATCTGGTGATACCCTCTGTATGCATCTAGAGAACTCTAATTTGAAAATTTCTTACTAATTATTAGTATAAAAATAAATTTTTAAAAATATTTGGGAGTGAGACTGCCATTCACGCTCCCTACTTCCTCGTCGAATAAAATTTCAAGAATTGTAGAAAACCATGGCTCTGCAAAGTAAATTTCTCATACATACACAAATTCAGCAGACAGTTTATCTTTGGCAAAAATTCAACTGAAGATTTGACAAAATAATATATATATATATACATTTTTGTAAATTTGAGTGTATAAATTGTTGCCAATTCAACCATTGTAGAAGGATTAAATTTTGAGAGGAAAAATAAAAAATTTTGGAGAAAAAATTTTTAGAGATTCAAATTTGAGAGGATAAAGAAAATTCATAAAAGAAAATTTTGGATGAGAGTAGTAGACTAACAAAAAAATAAAAGGTAAATGACGGTAAATCTTTTTAAATTATGATCTATTTGTATTTTGTTCCTCTCAACTTCAAAACTCAATGTTAACCAACTTAAAGTATTGTTTTGTTACAATTACACGTTCTGTTAGAGATTTACACAAAATCAGATTATATGTAAAGTATATGACGCATTTGTTAATTTTTTTAGAATAATAATATTTTTATCCGGTGATCCTCGTTTATACTTTGCTACTAAGATAAGGGAGACAAAGTGCAAATGAGATCACTGGATAAAGGTATTATTATCTTAAAAAATCAATAACGAGTATTTTTGTTCTAAAAAATCAATAAGTATGTCATTTGTTACACACGTTATCTGATTCCGTTTAAATTCAATGACAAAATCCTAACAAAAGGTGTTTAGTGTAACAAGATAATAGTTCAAAGTGCTTACTGTTGCATTTTGAAGTTCAGGAGAATAAAGTGCAAATGAGTCATAATTTAAATGAGTTTACTGTAATTTACCTAAAAAATAAATGGAGAAGGAACTATAGCAAAAGGCAATAGAGAATTTCAATCTATATTTGCAAATTCTTTTTATATCTGTCAAGAGAAAAATAATCTAATTATGCCCTCGTTTGGCAATCTACACTTGGGCTAATTTAGCCACATCCATCCAAAATAGGCTGAATTAGCCATAAGAGACAAAAAAGAGTCACGTGGATAGGGAAGGGTTCAGCTTGTGTGCAAATTACCAAACTACCTTCATTACCAATCTGTTTGTGTCACAACAGCACCAAAACAAACCACACACTTTCCCTCACCTAGGGCACGATTAGACGAGAAGAAGGAGGCGAAAATTGAAGACTACCATCGGCGAAGAAGAACAGCAACTCAAGCTGTCCATAGCCCAAGCCCACCGGAATGCACATCGGCGGCCACACTGCAACCATCGTGTCCTCATTACCACCGATCGTGAGGTACACAGATTTTTTTTTTTTTGGTTTTGGGTTGATTTGATCTCCTTCAACTCGATTTGCTGGGGTATTCATTAATCATCCATTTTCTTTGTTGTGTAGATGTTATATGTTTATTTGGCATGTGAGAAAACCATAGTATGATGATGGATGCTCCATAAATTCTGATGGATCTAAATTTTTGTTTTTCTTTAGAAAATTGATCTCTGAAATTACACAATGCGTGGTATGTTCCATTTTTTTTTTTTTTTTTTTGCTCAACGCTTTGATTCTGCGTAACATTTATATGTCGATTTTTGGAAAATTTTGTCTTTTTTTTTTTTTTTTTGCCATTCTTTACATGTCCTATTTATAGAGACTGAATTATAGATTTTGTCAAAATGAAACATTATCTGAAACATGTCTTATTTTTTCATTCTTTACATGTCCTGTTTATAGACTGAATTTTAGATTTCGTCAAGATCAAACATTATCTGTTTATAGACTGAATTATAGTTTGGAAAATTATCTGAATTTTGATGAGTTGAGAGCTAAGTACCTCTTTTTTTTTTCTTCTTTTTGCTGGTTGTTGTTGTTGAAGTTTAAAGCATTATTTTTGTGGAGATTTGGATCCTTTCCATTTCACAAGGAAATATTGATTAATCAAAATTCACAAGGAAATATTGATTTGGATCCCCTCCATTTACCTCCTACGAATATTGATTTCAAACTGTTTCTACTTGAAATGCATGTTCAGTGATCATAAAATTTGGTGAAATCAATATATCGATTTGGGTCGGTACAAATTATGTGTTTTGATCTGATTTTTTATGGGAATTAAGATTGATTTTTATGAATTAAGGCTCAAAACTATTAGATTGAATATTTTTTAATAGTAATTTGAATCTATCGTTTACTTTCAACCTGATGTCATTCTAATGTTCATAAGATTTTTAAGATAATTGGTTTTTGGATCAGGTATTAAAACAGATTATATTAAGGGTAAATGATGAATCTATTAGATCAGTAATAAACATACACAGAGTTTGTATAAATGAAACATGACTTTCTTGCTTGGTGTGCAACATTTGCTAACCTTGGTTTTGGGTTTGCCAATAATTTCACCTTAAGCTTGATCTAGGTTACTACGCTTAAATCTTCTACAGATATGTCATTTTTCCAAAGTTTGAAACCAACTCCCAACTTATGTCTGAGTGGTTATATGTTATAACTTAACTACAGTAGCTACACCAAGGCTCTAGGTTCTTTTGTGATTATTCAAGTCACTAGCTCTCTAAGGATTTTGTTCATCATACTAGTGCTTAAGCACCACTACCCCTAAATCTTCTTCTGACTAATCCCATACCTTTTTTACTTTTTGCATATCCCATTCATATTTTTTTTGGGAAATTTTGAACAGATAGAAGAAATGGAAAATTGTAAATGTGCTTTTGGAATGGTAATTACAACTGTTCGTTTCATATAGAAAAAATAAAAAGTCGAACAAATGACCAACCATTCACATCCATTCCCATTTATTATAAGAAAATGTGACATGATCTTATATTATTGACAATAAGATACCTAATGAATAATTGTGCAACTCAATTTTGTCTGCATAATAGTTTCTATTTTTACGCAAAATTTTGGTTTCATTTGTTACAATTTTTGTATTCTATACGTAAATAATATGAATTACACTAGAATAATATACATGCTTTTGGTTTACTATTTGTCAAGTTATTTGTGCTTGTAAATTTTTTTCTTTTGTAAAACCCTATATTTTTAGAAACAAATGGGGACATTTGTCATTTTATACAGAAAGAATTCCTAAACTCTGAATTATGTGGCACCTATATGTTAACATATTTGCCGTAGTAGTCATTTACACGGTTAGTAAACAAACCAATGGCTTTTTTTTATCTCAATTGCAACTTCCATTACATGATCACGTCGGATGTGTGCCTGTGGTTATGGTCAATATGTTGTGAAGATATCTAGATTGAACAAAAATCCAAGGTGTCCGTACTTTTGTGAGAACCCGTATTTTTACATATTAAATTATTTTGGTAATTATATTTAGCTACTTAAATTTTGTAATCAACATCCATAATCCATTTCCATAACAACATTTTGTAACGAAATTCTATAATTAACTTTTAATTATTTAATTAGTGCAATTTTTATCTTCATAGTATTATTATTGTTGTTGTTGTCGTCATCATCGTCGTTGTCGTCACTTTTATAACTACAAAAATTTAATTCTTAATATAGATTATTTTGTATAAAGTTTTGCATTAATAATTTGTGCACATGAAAATTAACCCATGGAGATTAATTGGTTCAATCTCATATCTTTTTAGTTACATAAAATAATATTATAATATTAAAGTGACTCAAAATCATATATATCCATGCAAAAAAAAAAAAAAAAGGAAATTAAGAGAATGGCTGGCCTCTTCCCAAGGTCTTTCCTTGGGCTTTGTTGTGCATGCATATGTAAGAGCATGCTTCTCCAACAACACACACAACCTCATCAAAGGTGGACAAGCATGCCTTAACACTCTAAGCCTATACTTATAGATAATAATTCCCAAGCCAAGAGGAAAAATAAAAAAATAAAATAAAATAAGTCCTCAAACTCGTATAACTAAGAGCACTATTCAGCCCTTCCATTACACACACCCAGCTGGAAAAAAAAAAAAAAGAGAGAAGAGGGTTGCTTGGTGGTTACCAATTCAAAACTAGTATTGAGAATAGTTTGTAAGAAGCTCTTGAAGTAAGAATACTCAGCCTCTATATATATTAAAAATATGCAAGAGTGTGCATTGTTAATACACACATGGCAAAAATAACTCAATGAATGTTTATATTTTGATAGAATGACAATCTTATGATTTTATGTTTTCTATCCTTCTTGCAAGCATAGATTAGATGGTTTAGCTACTGATTTTATCTTCTTATGTGCTCAAATATTCTCTATTGTTTGAATTAATCTTGCATGGGGGTAAAATGAGATAGGGTTGGTTCATTTTTACTCAAAACATATATTTCCTTCACTGTTTCAGATTTTATCAGAGGTAAAATGCTTTCATAAATTGAAAATAACTTGTGTCAAAAATCTTTTGGTACTGGGAGTATATATAGGTGTTCTATACACGTGTAAATGTTTATAAAATCATTGGACACCATTTTCTTACCGAAATAAATATTTGTCCTAAGTGTCGTTCATAACACAGCAGAAACATTGACTTCAAACCGGTCCCATTTTCTCTGAAAATAATGTTTTTCTGCACGGCCACTTGGGATAGTTAGATATAAGAGTTATCTTTCATTTTCCGTTGATTTCACAAAAAATGGATAAGTCTAAATGGAGAAATTGTAGTTTTACTAAAATGCGACAGAATCTGTCCAGTTTTCTTAGAAAAATTATTTGACCATCTTACATTGGTTTTCAGTCTTCACACCCTTCTAGAAATATGTTCTAAACTCAAAAATTTAGCAAACCGTTCTAACCATGTCTCTTTTCGACACCGTTTGAGGCCTCTTTTTATTTTTCGAACACAGAACACCTGTGCTGGAGGTTAATGTAACTCACTGTCCCAGAAAACTAGTTTTCTTCCAAAAATTATTTCTCCACTTTAAAATCGTTTTTAGCCCTGGTATTCTTCTCGAAATATTTTCCTAACTCGATGAACTAGCACCAGTTAAAATATTATAATGGTTGAACTTCGTTTGTTATGGGTTTCATATTTTTTTATCTGACCATACAGTGCTGAAAGAAGAAGTGTGTTAATTCTTAAGAAATTTTGTGATAATTCCTAAGACATTCTATCACACTTATTTTGGTTGCCATATATGATTGTGTTGTGCTATATAAACATTATATCACTGTGGTTATCAAGCTAAAACTCCACATGCATAAAAAAAAATGTGAATTCGACGAAGTAAAGAAACACGAAATTGAACCGATGATACATTAAAAATTTAAAAGTGATGGGGTAAGCCCGATTTAGAAGCTTGCGCTAGTGAGTTACAAACCCTAACATGGCACGAGAAGGTATTTCAGCTCTTATTGGTGTAGGCGATATAAGGTTGGTGGTGCTGGTGTCACAACATAGATTGTTCCCTTGGGGCAGACCGTGATGTCACAACTCGGGTACGTAACCCTGGTGTGTGGGCATCATTGGTAGTTACAGCAAGTAACATTTGAATATTTAACTAATAGGGAGTCAGAATTGCCCGTGGCCATTGTTTAGCGGTTGAGTGGAAATAGTGCTCCATGGGGAGTTACTTAAACTTATCTGATAAACCAAATCTATGTGAATTTAAAAGAAAAGTTGGCATTTTTCCTTATGATGAAATACTACTTCCGCTTGCCATTGTTCTTATTATCTATTGTTATTACTTCAACTGATAGTATTCCTGTTATGCTTATTAAATGCTGCTTGTTATTATGTTAACTACACGGTATTCATTAATTGTGAGTATTATTATCGGGGTGGGTATTTTCGGATTGTAGTATCTTATTGAGCTCGTCGCTCATTGGCATTCCCGTTGCCCTGGCGTTTTATGCCAGATACCGAAGAAACCGAAGGAAACACCGAGGTGTTGGAAGGCAACATTCAACCCTAGTTAGCTTGAAGCGTGCCAAAATTCCATGAACCATTTTTTTGAGTTTTCTAGTTTTTCTATAGTCTTTTTATATTTGTGTAAGACAAAGTTTTAAGTTTGATTGGAGTTGTAATTTACGAACTTTTAGTTTCCATGTTGTTAATTAATGGATGATCATAAATTTGGTGACAACATTGATGAGGATTCTTAATTAAGAAAATTGATTTTAAGTTTTAAACCCTATCATGATGTCCTCAAATTTTGAGGCGTCACAACTTTGCTTGTCTCTGCCCTATGGTGAGTGCCTAATTCAATAACGGTCATAATTGAATTTAATTCCAAACTAATTGACTAATAACTTCGTCATTTTCACTCGTCAGCCCTGTGTCAGTTGGATTGGTTGGTGCGAAGAACTAATGAGACAAAGCACGGACTATACGTCCTCCACAAACGACATTGTCATGCACTTGCGGGATGATGTCATATACATTCAACATTCATTGTGTCTCTTTAAAACCATTGTCTCTGTGTTATGCATTGTCGTTGTCATTTTGTTGTTGCATATGTAAGCAAACTTAGCGTTTGGAGTGCATGACTATTGTACTGACGTTAACTATAATCACTTTAATTTCGCGTTTGGTTCCAGGAATAGTTTGGGGGAGATGACTACTTTAGTGCAACAAAATTTTATAATAAGTGTTTGTATTCCTATGACCACTCGTTCTGCATGAATATTATGTGTTGTTATTCTTACTTTAATTACTGTGCAATGGTTATATATTAGTTATACCCATGCAACTTGTTGATTATGATCATTTTGGCCCGTAAATTACTTGGCATGTATTCCTGGTCAGTCCAAATGGCTTCCATACGTACTTCTCCTCATAATCCTTCAAAAAACAAAAGCATTGCAACAGAGAAGTCTAGCAGTGTTGAAGAAACACAAAAGCAGTTCAACCACAAGGCATCCTAGGATAGTGAATCAACCTGAATTTTCTTACAGCTGATTGCCGATGAGATTACAAAAGGGAATTGCCCATTCCTAGTTCTAAGCCAAACTGGGTACAAGTCATTGGCAAACAATTTGAAAAATAAATAAATAAATAAATAATAACTGGAAAAGAAAATGGGCTGAACAGTTGAAGAATAAATATATGAGTCTCAAAAAAGAATGGAATGCTTGGAGAAAGTAGATGGATTCCAGCAAAGGAATCTCAAGGATTGGATTTGACAGCGAAATTGGTTTGTTTTAGGCGTCGGATGCGTAGTGGGATAAGATGGAATCGATAAGTAAATTTATATTTCCGCATGTTTGTTTTGTATCGTATTTTTTCGTTACCATTTATATTTGTTTTTGTTGGTAGCAAAAATTCCTCATATTGCATGTAGTAACAGATTTTATTTATAATTTTCATTTTTTAGACAAACAAGGTGTGTGCAAAGTTTAGGAAAAAAAATTTGGAACACTACGAGTTGATGGAGACAGTCTTCACAGAGGGTTCTTCTACGGGTAAGAACCATTGGACCTTGGGAGAGACAGTAGCTGATCTTACAACTATTTCATCCGATTCAGTTGACAGTATAGGATTACGGCCATTTGTTGATCTGATCCCCACATGTGCAGCCAACGTGGATCAAGATTCTTCAATGGAACCAGTTGATACTGCAATAAAAAGGAAACGGACTTTGTCAACAAGTTGTTTAAAGTCGAAGAAGGCAAAAAGTGGCATGTCAATTATAGCGAAAAACATGAATAATTTGACAAACGTGGTTCGGATCCAAAATCAGCAAGTCACTGTTAGGCACCTCACGGGTAACGAATCATTGTACACAATTTCGAAGTGCATACAACGGCTCAGGGCCATTCCTTCACTTCTCGGTACGCCGCTATTCTATTTTGCACTGACACTGATGGACAGCGCAGATTACCAGGAGGTGATGATATACCAGCCCGATGACGACCACATTATAGGCTGGCTGACACAGAAACAACTGCAATGCAGTGCTGCTGCGCAATTTGTGAACCTGTTCAGGGCTCGACCGGTGTGATAGCGTGTCATGCTGAATATGGCATTCCCTTTTCATCGTTGAAAAATTTTAATTACCGTGGATGTTAGACTTGTAATAAATAGGATGGTTGTCTATGTTTTTTTTTTTTTTTTTCCTTTTTTTTTTTCTTAGTTCCAAAAAATATGATGGTTGTGTGTGGTTTTTATGATGGAACAAGATGCTTCTGTCTGGTTTTTTTTATTCACAATGACGGGCTGCCTTGTCATGCTTGTTTATTTATTTATTTATTTTTTTTTTTTGTAGTTTTGTGTACCGTTATTTTGGTTGTGTTAGTAATGCAAGCAAATAATTCTTGGTTTGTATATTAGTAAGTAGCAGCAGTTTCAGTGTTTTTTTATTATGAGTTGATAACTTCTTACATGCAATTATACTCGCCTGTTAGGTGTGTTCGACATGGTCACGAATAAAAGTGGCTTTGAAGGTTAATTTGGTTGTCTTTCATAACTGTTATTACATTATCCCAGTCCATCACAAGTCAACTGATTTGAACCGTTCCTAATATTGTAGGTGTCGCTGAATTTGACATGATAAACACCAGGGATGGTAGCAACAATGACAGTCTAATGGAAGCTTAACCAAATGGCCATACAACTTCAACAACAAAATAACTAGACATTCCTCGAAGCATGCCGATATGTGCAAGAATGGTACGAAAAACCCATGTGTAAGACACTATATCGCACTTCTATTTTGATTGGACATGCATGGAAAACTGAACTGTATGCAGGCCATGTCGGTCGATTTGAGGAAAATGTGTGCATGTCGAAAGGCTTGTTTACATCTTTGTGTGACACGTTAGTCAATGATTTCAAGTTACAAGTACCGCAATGTGAACATGGCTTAGCCGTTCAAGAAAGTGTTGCAATGTTTATCCACGTGTTTAGAGGGTTTTAGAATCACGAAATCGAAGAACGGTTTCAACATTCGAGGGAGACTGTGTCCCGACACATACATAATGTTTTAGCGGTGATGAAGGAGTTCACTGTTGCACATTGTAGGCCGACATATAGTCAGCATGATATATATCCATATGTGTGGTCTAAACGAAAATACCTACCTTTCAAGGTACTATTTTCAAACATGACTCAGTTAAGTTTATTTGAATGTTTGGAAATTATTTTGACGTGACATGTAAAAAACACCGTGCTTTTGGTGTCATCAACATTCGAACAAAAACCATTTCATGTATCCCTACAAGTAGTAAGATAATTGGTTTATTTCATTGACGAGATGTTTGTTCAAAATTTAAAACCTAAATGGGAAGTAGAGCAAAGAAAAAGTAAGAAAATTACAATGTCTATCCGAAACATATTAAAACTTTTTATGCCATTTCAAGTAATGTATAATAGGCAATAACTAGACAAAAAAAAAGGGTAAATTAGCGTCATGTAAATGTTGAAGTGAATGTGTAGATAATAGGGTTGTTGGTAGGACTGTATGGGAGCCATTGATGGAACACATGTTACTACGCGGGTTATAGGGCCAAACACTCCAACATATTTTGGTAGGAAATACTATCACATCCAAAATATCATGGTTGTGTGCGATTTTGACATGTGTTTCACCTTCATATTGCTTGGATGGGAAGGAAGTATGGACGATAGTCGCATTTTCAATAAGATAATCACAAATGACAATGTCCCTTTTCTACATCCTGAAGAAGGTATCATATTATATTTCCATTTTTTTCGATACATAATATTTTTATAAAAAAAAATTATCGTGGTATTTAATTTGAATTTCTGGTATTTTTGTAGGCAAATATCATCTTGTCGAAAGTGGTTATCCAAACCGCATAGGTTACCTAGCACCATTCAAAGGTAGCCATTACCACTAACAAAAATTCCGCGATATCGAAAGGCGTAGGACTGCAAACAACCCTAGGGAATTATTTAACAAAGTTCACGCGTTGTTACGGAGTGTAGTGGAACGCACTTTCGGCGCATGAAAAAATCGATGGGAGTTTATTGAAAATATGCTTCGGTATGATTTTGCAAATATGTAAGTTCAATTGGTTGGTGCGTTAATGGCGTTACATAACTATATACATAGAAATACTGGCAATCCAATAACTGTTAACCCCATCTTCAATGAGGAAAAGGCTATGGCAATAGTAAATGGCATACCGGAAGTTGCATATGACAATGATGATTTAATGGTTGGGGGAAGAGGACTCCCATATGACATTGGTGCGAGTTCACATACAGGACAAGTTAGTGCACATGCGCAATAACAGAATGTTAGGAAATATTCGTATGCTTGTAACATTGTTCAGCCACCGTCGGAATGTATATGATTATATTATATTGTACAATATGTATGTGTTTACACAAAAAAATGAAAGTACTATGGTTTACGTGCCTTATTTTGTAAAATTATTGGGTTAGAGAAAGAGAAAATTTGTTATGTACTTGTAATAATTAAGCATGGTAGGACGATGGCAAACCACGGTATTATGACTTGATGATTGTGACAGAAAAATTAAAAATTAAAAAAAAATAAAATGGGCATGTACTATGTCGAAAATTACAATATTTGGCTGTCAACTCAATTTTGGATAAAAGGTAGCAGTATGATTTATATAAACTTTTCTTTAACAAATTGTAAAACAAGTGCAGAGGTGATGTGTCTGAAATAGATACCAAAAGGGAAATTTATGGGTGTGTCTGGTTTGTGTTTGGAGATAAATTTTTAAAAAAATATTTGGGGCAAGAGTAATTGAAATTTTTTTGGTTTGTTTGGTTATATTTTGAAAATAATTTTGCAGTTTAGGAGTTTGGTATGATTTGATGTAGTTGAGAATATGTGTGTCAGAGAACAAGTGATTGAGAATGAGAAAGGAGAGATAAAAAGTGATTGATTGATGTGTAAGAAAGAGAAAGTAATTTTGAATTTTTTTTTCAAAAAATTTGAACCAAATAAAATTTTGAAAATTTTCCTCAAAACTTGTATCTTGACATATAATTTTTTACAAGCCCTCCATTTTTTTATTTATTTTAAGAACGGTAAAATTCTCATTTTTCCTGTAATTATAAAAAAAATAAAAAATAAAAAATAAAATAAAGAAAACGAAAATAATAGGCTTATGTAGTAGCCTTGCAAACCACACGCCCAGATAAATGAACTGCAACGGGAACACAGTATGCCCAAGGGCATTTGCATAATTTTACATAGGGACATCTCACCAAAAAGTCAAAAAGCCAAAAAAGTTAAAAAGCTTATCCCAAACCAGATTTTTTAGCCCCAGTCTAAAATAGTCAAAAAGCCAAAAAGCTAACCTATATCCCAAACGAACCCTATATATTGAAAGCCAAGTTTCAGAGTGTTATATTTTTCTTGACTCATCGATTTTTTTAACAAATGCAATAGTTTATTAGTTTAGATTGTTAGAGCATCCACATCAGGCTCTCTACAATGGCTTTGAAGCTATTGTAGAGAGCAAAAGCTGTAAATACATGCTCCATCAGACTCTCTATAGCAACCATTCATTTTGACTTTGCTACAGTTCCTCACCTGATTAAGCGAGACATTGTTCATAGGTTAATCTATTTTTTATTATATTTTCTAGAGCAAAGATGGGCCAAAAAGCCATGGCCAGTCGTCCACCTCGATGTCCTCTAGGATGTCCCGTGAAAATGAGGAAAATGCTTAAATTTGGCCTGACAGGTTGACAGCCCGGTCAACTGCCCCTCAATGGGTTCGGCCCTCCTGTGTTATTGCTGCTCTACTGTTGCTCGGTGTTGATATGTTTCTGTCTTGAACCTTATTTTATACATGTTTTAATATCATTTTGCACTCCAAAAATATGGTTTCTATTTGATGATTTCTTTGATTTCACCTTACCCAGAAAAATAGAAAGAAAAATGGAAAAGAAAGATAATTTTGTTTATGTTTGCTTGTTCACAATTCTTTTTGCTTCATTATTTTTCCCTAAGTTTTCTTCACTGTCTCAATTCACACATTTATTTTTTCCTTTCTTTATTTCCTTCGTTTTTCTTTTCACACCATAGTTTTTGAAAAAGATAAAAGAATAAAAAATAATATTTTAATGAAATAGAATTTTAGAATAGAGAATTTGATGGAGTATGCACATAAAAAAGAGGCTAGCTAAAATACAAAAGTGGATTTTAGGTTATAATTTGGCTCAATATTTGTTGAGACTGATGCGGATGCTCTTATACCTATATAATTTTAAAATATAGATGGGTATAACTTGTTTGTTACGAATCAGATAAAAATTAATGTTGAAGAAAAATGTATTGTTACATAAAAAATTGATAAATCAAATTTGTTGGTTAATTATTTGTTTAATTTTAACATCATAAAATTATCTCTTTACCTTTGTTACATTTTATAAGTCCAGTCAAAACACTCTATTCGGTTTCGAATTCTTAAAAATAAATTTTTTAGTTTAATCTATATATATATTTTAATTTTGAGTGCACTATTTTAATATTTTATATTTTTTAAATCCACTTAATCTAAATATACTTAAAAAGTAAAATATTTGTGAAGAAAAATCTAATTTTTTTTTTCAATAAAACCAAAATGTAAATAAATTTATTTTATTATTTGTTTCTATTTAATGATTTTGTTAAAAAAATCACAAATTTGTATTTTTTAAGTATATCTAAATTAAAGGGATCTAAAATGTTTTTTTAAAAAAAAGATTAGAATATTAAAATGTTCACAGTAACTAAAAGAATATAATCTAAAAAACTATTTTTGAAAACTTATAAATGTTATTTTATTTTATTATTATATGTAACCCAAAAATGAAAGCCTAAACTCTTCCCCGAATGAAGTGGCAAAGCCCATGTGATACTGACAAAAATCCTACTCAAGCGAGAGAGATTGAGACAACTCAAAACTCTCATATTTCGCATATCTCTCTCTCATATCTCTCCATCCTCACTATTACCTACAATCTATCTGCCCACCACCATTGAACTACCACTAGTGACCTCATTCCCATCTCGACAAGCCACCTTTGGTGCCAAACCCCATCAACGACCTTCCCCAATCGCCTCTTGCTACCCTCTCTTTTGCACATATCGCGACCCAACCATGTCGCCACTCCTACTCGCCCATCGTCTCTTATTGTTGCAACCCAGCCATGCTAATCTCAAACCAAAACTAGAGATTTCTAGATCTAGAAAAGTATATAAGGAGAAGGAGAATGGGAAGAGGATGGGGGTTAACAAAGTGAGGGAAAGTCGGGGGGAGAGAGAGAGAGAGATCTTCTTACCTAAGGGTTACAAGAGATAGAGTCATTAGAGAGAGAGATTCGCTTGATTTTCTTGTGTGTGATTCAAGCACTGCTGTTGGCTTATTTTTCCTACGAAGGAAAATATTATAAATGCGAGCGTGCCAGTAAGGATTGAAAAATCCTTACAGATTAAATTCAAGCCAATTATTAAGCGATTGTGTTGACAGTTCTTTTGCCTCAACAAAGAGGACTTCAAAATTGCCAAAGTGTAGAGAAAATAAAAATTAAAAGAAGAAAGGGAGATGGAGAAAAATGATTGAGTGAACAATCAAAGTAATAATTACTTACCTCTACTCCTATGCTTCGAAAAGGAAGTGCATGAAATGCTTCGAAATGAAAGTGCTGAAAATAAATGCTTCGAAATATAAATCTATGTTAAACTACTCCTAAGATAAGGAAAATGACAAGAAATATTGAAATCAATTATCTTTGATTTAAGTTCTGCATCTTTTACAATGTAGCCATTAATGGCTATTTATAGAGGAAAAAATACAGCAATAACTACTTAGTAATTACCCATTTCTTCCATCTTCATTCTTGTCTTGCCATGTGTCCTTCCACTCATCCACTTTGTCCTTCATATATTCTCCATCATCTCTATAACTTCTTTTAACTTCCAAATGAATAAGAGGATGCCACGTGTCCTGCAATTATATAAATAATAAAAATTGCAGATTTATGGTGCTAACAACTGCATTTTTCAACAGATATAAAATTTGTTTCCTTCTTAGCCACATCATTCGGGGGTTTCGAGGGTATATTCTAGGGATGTAGCACTATTGATATAAGAAATGACTATTTTATATTTTTAAAACTTTCTATATATATATATAGCTCTAAATGGTACATATTAATCCGTTTACTTTTTAATTATTACAAATTGGTTCTTGTACTTTTTAAAAATTATAGATGGGTCACTTTTAAAAAATATATATATATTGACCTCATTTTTAAAAATTACTTTTTGACCCTAATTTTTTCCAAAATTACATATTGACCCAAAACTTTTTAAGAATTTTTACTTTGATTTTGATTTTTTTTTTTTTTTTTTAAATTTCAATGTACATTTTTACCTCATTAGAAGTTTTTTTTCCCATATAAAGAATCGATTTATATGTCAATAAAAATATTTTTTGGAAACTATAAATGACTATAAAAATATAGGCCTGTTTGTTTTCAGCGGTAGAATGGAAGAGATTGATAGTGAGGGGATTGTTAGTAAGGGGATTGATAGTGAGGGGATTAAATAAAATTGTGTTTGTTTTGATGATAGTTGTTAGTGTAGGGATTGTTAAATTATTTTTATATAAAATAAATATAAAATAATAAAACAAATAAAAAAATACAAAAACATTAAACATTAATATTTTTAAAAAAATGCCCAACATGTAATTAAAAAAATAAAAACAAAATAATAAATTTCTAGAAAAAAATAAAACAAATAAAATAATGATTTTTACTTAAGAAAAAATATAAAAAATTAAACAATAATATTCAAAAAAAAAATGTCCGACATGTAAAAAATAAAATAAAAAATAAATAAAAATAAAATTTTCTAGTTCGCCGGACTATTTTTCTAATACCAAGTCCTAGAGGCCCATCCGAATCCCCTTTGGGAGGCCCATCCTAATCCGGAGCTTACTATCAATCCCCTCCCCATCTCTCAAAACAAACACAATATTAGTGGGTCTCACCTCACTACCAATCTCAATCCCCCCTCTAACTTTCCAAACAAACGGGGCCATAAGGTTATGCATTAGGAAATTAGGTATCACTAAAGACAATAAAATATAAAAAAACATAAGCTTTTACAGAATTTTATATAACATACTTGACTTAAAAAATATACTTGTGTTATTTGGAGATTCATATATATACATACGTCTTCAATTGTCTTTCTTTTGAAGTTTTAATAAATGAGATTAAAAAAAAAAATGTATTGCAATCCTCTTGTTGTATATTCATACACCATTTCTTTTGAAGTTTTAATAAATGAGATTTAAAAAAAATGTATTGCAATCCTCTTGTTGTATATTCATACGCCATTGTCATCCTCATATTGTGTAAATGTGTATGCAATAATGTTTTGAAATTCGGATCATTCAGTGAATCAGAAAGGGACCTAAAAGCATCTCTCATGCATTGCTATAACAGTTGCTAAAGTCATAATATGGCAGTTTGAGCAAAAAACAGCTTCTCCAATGGCATGCTATAGCAGCTGCCAAATTTGGCACCAACTTGGGCAGCTGCTAAATGTGCCAACTCACCAAAAATCAACCGTTTTTCTTCCTTCCCTCTCTCATCCTTCCCAGCAAAACAGAGTTAATTTTTTGTAAAACCAAATTCACCAAATTTTTTAAAATAGAAATTGTTTAAAACAAAAAAAATTTAAAACATAAATTATTTCAACAACTAAACCCTTCACAAAAAAAATAATAAAAAATCACAGACAACAACAACAACAACAATAATCAAAAAAATTCAATACAAACAAGCAATTTCAAACTAATTTTAAACAATAAATACCAGAAATTTCTGGTGGTTGATGGATTTGAGACGAGGGTTTCGATTTCTGCGATCTGCGAAGAGGGCTCAAATAGGGCTCCTGATGCGATCTGCGAAATGAGGGAGTGGAATTAATTTGGGTGGTTCTTTGCTTGGTTTTCGGTGTTGATTTGGTTCGTTATTTTGGATCTTCTACAACTCTGATTCTGAAGATTGTTGTTCATCTATTTGGTGAGGTCTTTCCTCTTGTTTTTTTTTGATTATTTGGAATTCACCTAAGGGTGGTTTTATAAGACCATTAGTGTCTCGTTTGTAATCGTTTGGAACTTATTTGGTTAATAGTAGAATCGGATTTCAATCCCGTGGACGTATCTCACATTGAGGGAACCATGTAAAAATTCTTGTGTTGTTTTTTATTTAATTTTTCCGCATTAGTTTTTATTCCCATTGATTGATTTACTTATGGGGAATCACATATTTTCCCTAACAACTGGTATTAGAGCATACGATTTATTTGGGTTTATTTATTTGTGTAAATCAATGGAGGGGAATGTGGGTCGTATGTCTAGCTTCAATGGAAGCAATTGGGTAACTTGGAAAACTAAAATGGAGGACCTATTATTTTGTAAAGATTTGTATGGACCCATTGAGGGTGATAGTGGCAAACCCGAGGGTATGAAAGATGATGAATGGAATAGGCTTAATCGAAAAGCTGTTGGTGTTATCCGTCAATGAAGTGATGACAGCGTGTTTTATCATGTTGCTACTGAAATTTCGGCACATGATTTATGGAAAAAATTAGAGGGTCTTTATGATAGAAAATCAGCCACAAATAAAGCCTTTTTGTTTCGTAAGTTGGTTAATTTAAAATATAAAGAGGGCAGCTCTATACCGGAACATCTGAATGAAATAAAGAGTATTGTTAACCAACTTGCTTCTATGAAAATTGTTTTTGATAATGAGTTGCAGGCTTTGATACTACTTAGTTCTTTGCCCGAAAGTTAGGAGACTTTAGTTGTAACGGTTAGTAATTCGGCACCTAATGGAGTTGTCATAATGGGCCAAGTCACTAGTAGCCTGTTGAATGAAGAAACTAGAAGAAAATCAGCGAGCTCCTCTCATTCAGAAGCATTTGTTGTGAGAAGCCGAAGTAAAACAAGGGGGAGGAGTAAGACTCCTCATGGTCGTGATCAAAGCTGTGACAAATCAAAAGATGGTTCTTTTTCAAAAAAAGACATTGAGTGTTATTATTGCCATGAGAAAGGGCACATGAAGCGAGAATGCCGAAAGCTCAAGAACAAGAAGAAAAGGCATGACAAAAGTGTGGATAAGAAGTAAGAAGACACAACGGCAGTTACTACTGATGATCTCATGGTTGTTTGTGAAGATGATTGTATCAATTTTGTGGGCTAAGAGAGCAATTGGGTGATTGATTCCAGTGCTTCTTTTCATGTGACTTCTCGAGTTGATTTCTTCACTACCTACACTGAAGGAGATTATGGTTCTGTTCGAATGGGTAATGAAGGTTTGTCCAAGATTATTGGCATGAGTGATGTTTGCTTAGAAACAAATTTGGGCTGCAAGTTGTTGCTTAAAGATGTGAGGCATGTTCCCGACATTCGCCTCAATTTGATCTCTACTAGGAAGCTAGATAATGAAGGCTTCAACAACAAATTTGGTGATGGAATATGGAAGCTCACAAAGAGTTCTTTGGTGGTGGCTAAGTGCAAGAAGACTCATACACTTTATTCGATGTAAGGAAAAATTTGTAAAGGTGTTGTCAATGTACTTGAAGATGATACTTCTACCGAATTGTGGCACAAGCGGCTTGGCCACATGAGTGAAAAGGGGCTGCAAGTATTGTTCAAGAAAGAGCTTTTACCCGGTTTGAAAGGTACACATCTTAAAACTTGTGTTCATTGTTTGGCGGGTAAACAACATAGAGTTTCTTTTCATAAAAATGTTGCTTCTAGAAAAGAAAATGTTTTAGAGTTGATTCATTCAGATGTTTGTGGTCCTTTAAAAGTTAGAACACACAGTAGTGCACTTTATTTTGTTACTTTCATTGATGATTATTCAAGGAAAGTTTGGGCTTTTCTACTAAAAATTAAAGATCAAGTTCTAGAAGTATTTAAGCATTTTCAGGCCCTGGTTGAAAAAGAAACAGGGCAGAAATTGAAGTGCATCCGATCAGACAATGGTGGTGAATACATTGGGCCATTTGATGAGTATTGTCGTAGTCAAGGTATTCGACACCAAAAGACAGTTAAGAAGACTCCTCAACAAAATGGCGTTGCCGAGAGTATGAACCGCACCATTGTGGAAAGAACAGGGTGTTTGCTCTCACAAGCTAAATTGCCAAGATCCTTTTGGGGTGAGATAATGAGTACAGCGGTTAACGTGATTAATTTGTCTCATTGCTATCCTTTGAATGGTGATGTTCCAGAAAGAGTTTGGACTGGTAAAGATGTGTCTTATGAGCACTTGAGAGTGTTTGGTTGCCGAACTTTTGTTCACATTCCAAAGGATGAGAGGTCCAAGCTTGATAGCAGGTCAAGACAATGTATTTTTCTTGGCTATGGGCGTGATAAATTTGGGTATAGATTGTGGGATCTGTTCGACAAGAAAGTCATTTGAAGTCGTGATGTTGTGTTTCTTGACGAACAAACAATTGAAGACTTTGGCAAAGGTGATCAACCGGAGCCAAAAACTAGTGACCTCATTGACATGGATCCATCTCCTTCATCTTCAGTTGATGATGAAAATGGGGGAGATGTGCAGCCACCCATTGAAGATGTAGAGGATGATGCTAATCCTAATGAAGTTGAGCTAGAAATTGAGGAAGAGCATCCAACTCAAAAACCGCTACCACAACTTGAGTTGAGGAAATCTACAAGGGACCGGCAACCTTCAAGAAAGTATCCTCCCAATGAGTTTGTGTTGATTTCTGATCAAGGGGAGCCTGAGAGCTACCAAGAAGCAATTGAGCATGCAAAGAAAGATGATTAGAAAAAGGCAGTGGAAAAGGAGATAAATTCCTTACTTGAAAATCACACTTATGATTTAGTGAAGTTGCCTAAGGGGAGGAAAATTCTAAAAAATAAGTGGGTTTTCAAATTGAAGAATCATAGCAAGAATCTGAGGTACAAGGCACGTCTTGTTGTGAAAGGCTTTGGACAAAAGAAAGGTATTGACTTTGACGAGATTTTCTCACCGGTTGTAAAGATATCTTCTATTCGGGTTGTACTTGGCATGGCTGCAAGTATGAACCTTGAAGTTGAGCAACTTGATGTGAAGACCGCATTTCTTCATGGTGATCTTAAAGAAAAAATTTACATGGAGCAACCAGAAGGTTTTGTGGAAAAAGGGAAAAAGAAATTTGTTTGCAAATTGAAGAAAAGTTTGTATGGTCTTAAGCAAGCCCCGCGGCAATGGTACAAAAAATTTGACTCTTTCATGATGAATAATGGTTTTTCTAAAACCACTTCGGACCATTGTGTGTTTGTGAAAAATTTTCCGGATGGCAAATTTATTATTCTTTTGCTTTATGTTGATGACATGTTAATTGTGGGTCAAGATTCTACCATGATAAACAGGTTGAAATTGGAGTTGAGCAAGTCTTTTGCTATGAAAGATTTGGGACCGGCAAAACAAATACTTTGTATGAAAATTGTTCATGATCACAAAGAGGGGCTGATTTGATTGTCTCAAGAAAGCTACGTTGAGAAAGTTCTTGAGAGGTTCAACATGAATAAAGCAAAGCCGGTTGGTTGTCCACTTGCGGGTCACTTCAAGCTCAGTTCGAATCAATGTCCTACAAGTGAGAAAGACAAGGAAGAGATGCTGAAAGTTCCTTATGCTTCAGCAGTTGGTTCTTTGATGTACGCCATGGTTTGTACAAGGCTGGATGTTGCGCACGCTGTTGTTGTGGTAAGTCGTTTTCTCTCTAATCCGGGTAAAGAACATTGGGCAGCGGTAAAATGGATTCTAAGGTATCTTCGAGGGACTTCGAAAGTGTGTTTGTGTTTTGGGGATGGTAAGCCGATGCTTGATGGGTTCATAGATTCTGACATGGCTGGTGATATTGATTCTAGAAAATCTACTTCGGGGTATTTGATGACTTTTGTAGGGGGAACTGTGGCATGGCAATCTAAATTACAAAAATGTGTTGCACTCTCAACTACCGAAGCTGAATTTATTACCATTACAGAAACTTGCAAAGAAGAGTTATGGTTGAAGAAATTTTTGCAAGAGTTGGGTTTGAAGCAAGAAAAGTATGTGCTTTATTGTGATAGTCAAAGTGCTATTCACTTGAGTAAAAATTCTACTTTTCATTCGAGATCGAAACACATTGATGTGAGATACCACTGGATTCGTGATGTGTTAAATTCGAAATTGTTACAACTCGAAAAGGTTCACACAGATGATAATATTTCGGATATGTTGACAAAGACTTTGTCGAGGGATAAACATTTGAAGTGTCGAACTTTGGCAGGTATGGTTGATCTCTCCACCTAAGTCGGTAGGGGGAGAATTGTTGGGTATACCTCCTTATTGGAGTGTGGGACCCAATTAGTTTTGAAAAAAGAGTTTAATTTGGTTTAGTATTAATTATAATATATTTTTATATATTATATTTAATTTGTGGAGACCCAATCCAATTTGGAAACAACTAAGGTTTGATAATAAACCATAGATTCACAATATTTTAGGGTTTGTTTTTGCTTATCCCGAGGTGAAGATAATGGCTGCTACACATACTCCACTTTGGTGAAATCAATTTTTTGGGTGTGTGAACAATGGAATTAATTTTGGTGGTTCTTTGCTTCATTTTTGGTGTTGATTTGGTTCGTTATTTTGGATCTTCTACAACTTTGATTCTGAAGATTGTTGTTCATCTATTTGGTGAGGTCTTTCATCTTTTTTTTTGTGATTATTTGGAATTCACCTAAGGGTGGTTTTGTGAGACCATTAGTGTCTCATTTGTAATTGTTTGGAACTTATTTGGTTGATAGTGGAATCGGATTTCGATCTCGTGGACGTACCTCACATTGAGGGAACCACGTAAAAATTCTTGTGTTGTTTTTTATTTAATTTTTCCGCATTAGTTTTTATTTCCATTGATTGATTTACTTGTGGGGAATCACATATTTTCCCTAACAATAGAATGATCTACGATTTTGGTTCTCATGTTTGTTTTCATCTTCTTTGTGTTATGTGAAGAGGGATTTGAGAGAGAGAGAGAGAGAGAGAGAGAGAGAGAACGATTTGTGAAAAAATATGAGAAGAAATGAGTTCTCTCTTTGTGAAGAAATGTGAGAAGAAATGAGGGCATGAAAAAGATTGAGAGAGAAAGAAAGTGTGGTCTGATCAAATATGATGTGATGGCACCCGTTGATATAATCCAACGGCTAGAAAAATAAGTGGTTGTGAAGGTTTTAACTTTTTAAGTGGTCTGATCAAATAGCATGATTATTATTATTATTTTTAACTTTTTAATTTTAAATTTTTTTTATATAATTGCCAAAAAAATTATCTGAAATAAAAAAGTTATGTATATCATTTTTATTTTCTCCTCTTTTTAATTTCATTTCAAATATAATTGCCAAAATTTATATATATATATATATCTGAATTTTAATTTTTTTTATTTTTTATATTTGTCTAGTTGGTGGGTAAATGGTGATTGTTTATTTTTTATGTGTAGTTAAAAAAATTTATTAAATATGTAGTGATATGTTTTTTGGTAGGGTGAATTATATATATATTTTTTTTCCAATTTTTCCAATTTTTTTCATTTTTTATATTTGGTTAGTTGGAAATAATATAAATATATCTTTTTTTTACAAACAGGTAAAAAAATGTCACAAAAGACAAAAAATAAACAAAAATAAAATGACAAAAAAACTTATATCCAAACAACACTTACAAACTTGGAGAAAAAGTTGGTTGAGATTTACTAAAATAGCAAATGACCATTGGAGCACTATTGCTATAATTTGGCAAAGTAACACTATTCATTGCCAAATTATAGTAATAGCAATAGCATTATAGCAACAATGGTTAGAGATGCTCTAAAGTGATGGGTCATTGATCAACCGATGGGTGAACCCAAATTAAATTATGACATCACAATTATATTATAACTATATTAAAATTTATATAAATAAAACATAGATATGAAAAAATTCAAAATTTCTAATATATTTTAATTTTCCTTTATTTCTAAATTAAAAAATCATAAATATAAAAAATAATCTTAACACAACAATGAAATTTTCAAAGCTTGTTTTCAAAATCAAATATTAAGGTGGCGTTTGATAAAGTTTACGTTAATTGTATACTAGCTTTTCTTTATTTTGAGAAAACTAAAAACTCCAAACACGTTTGGCTTTAACAAGATATTAGAAAAAAATTTAAATACAAAAGGAGAAATTTATCTATAAATCTTATCTTGAGGAATGATGACTCATTTAGTCCCAAAGATTATTTTATAAACCAATTAGTCTCATTGATTTTGGAAAGGTAGATTTAATATATTATTTAGAAATTAGGTTTACGATTATATCCTTATTTCTATTATATTTCCTTTTTCTTTATTTTTTTCTTCTCTTTTGTGTTAGGAAGGTAGGTGGTGTTTGGGAAGGCAAGTTGGGGCGAATTTAGCCACTAATGAACAAAAAAAAGGCTAATTTAGCCAAATGGAGACAAAACAGACTGCACGTGCTTGGCAATAACCCTTATTGGGGTAAATTTACCAAACTACCCCCACTCTTCCCTCTGATTCTGAGGCCCATCGCATCACCACACACACAACATTTCTAGGGCACACAATATTCGTGAAGCGAAGGAGGCGATTAATGTATACCAGCGGCGACGACATTTGAGGAAGCTTCCTAGAGCCGATCGGCACCGGAGTACGCATCTGCGACGTTAAAGAAAACTCGCGAACAGAACGGCAAATCAAACGGTTGGGGCGTAGGCGGCGTGGAACAAGAAGTCACCGTCTCAAACACCACCGATCTTTAGGTAATGCTTCACGGCTGTTCTGATTTCGTTTCCCTTTCCGCGTAATCCGTCCCTTACTTCCGATCTGCTTGGGTTCATGTGTGAAATCCCTTTCTCTGTTAAATACAATTTTTTTTTAAAAGGAAGTGTGGACTCTGTTTTTTGAATATCTTGTGGG
Source organism: Camellia granthamiana (assembly GCA_036172215.1). Lineage (NCBI taxonomy): Eukaryota > Viridiplantae > Streptophyta > Magnoliopsida > Ericales > Theaceae > Camellia > Camellia granthamiana. The sequence goes on along the minus strand of CM069904.1, from coordinate 31,095,324 downwards.
AAACCCACTGCCGAATGTGAAGTGGATTCTTATGTTTGAGTTCCCAAATCATATATGAATATTTCCATTTTCGGATTGTTTACTCTTCAATTTTTCAGTTTTGTACACTACTCTGCAAAATGGGCCAATAACACCGACCAGGCTTGAGAATCGGGTTTGGAAGAGTGGTCTGTCAAATGCATTGGTCTGTTACGTTACAGTGCTCTGTTTGCTACAACACAGAATTATAGTGTTCTACTCAAATTTGTCATCCATTTTTCTTCATTTATTTCCTTTGGTAAGGACGATAATTCAATACAGATCATGACATTTCCATATCCATGGTCATTACGGTTAAATTAAGTTTAGACATTTTGCTTCATCCAACTCAAGTCGATTTGGATATGTTGTTATGTAAATGTAACAGACATAAATTGGGCGGATATATATAAATCTGTTCTTATATATATATATATACGATCAACCCGTGGTAAAAATTGAGAAACGGATACATATGAAGAACCTTAAAAACCTATTCTTATACATCTGTTGTTCATTTATCTGTTATACATCTGTTGAGATTCTTAAAACAATCTGTTCTTGATTTAAGAAATAGATACATGTACATCTGTGCTTAATAAAGTAATATGTTCTTCAGTTGTTGTTATACAAATGTAAGGGAAGTAAATTGATAGATATATATATATAAATATGTTTACGGGATAAATGTATGATCAATCTATGATACAAACTGACAAATCGGACATAGAGATAAAGTAGTTTATTCTTTTTGGAACTTCTTGTGTGGGAATTTAAACGTACCCAACAGTTTATGCAAATGTTTATCCATTTCGAAGCCTTTGCACTTACTCGACGCAAATTGATAAGAAACACACGGTGTTCATGGCTTTTTTCTATTATTATTATTATTATTGGTTTGGGGTTGTATATCTCCAATGTGTGCAAGTGCATATGGATAAAAGAATGTGGATGAAGAACATAAAATAGAAAAAAGCCAAAATAAATTTTTAAAACTTAATTAAGAGACGTAAAAAATTAATTTCACAAATTTAATTTGAAAAGAAGTTTACCACTGTAATACATGTGGATGAATAATAATTTTCAAAAAAAACTTTTATTAATGGTAACTTACAACATTAGTATTTCTACGTTACCATTTTCATTCATGTAATCGTAATTGATTTACTTTGACCACAAATGTATAATTTGTAATTAATTGATTTTGCCATAACATGAATTCTTAATTTGATAATGTAAACACATGGTGTTCATTACTATGTTCCATATATTATTATTGTTTTTTTGGGGTTATATATATCCCATGTGTGCAAGCGCATATGGGTTAATAAATAAGTTTACCACTATACAAAGCTATGGATGAATAATACTTTTACAAAATCAATTTCATTAATGGAATCAAATTACAACAGTAGATTTGTACATAATCATTTTGATTCATGTAAATTTAATTGAATTGTAATTTGATTATGAATTTACAATTTACATCAAATTGACTTACTTTGATCATAAATTCTTAATTTGATTCATCTAAACACACGATGTTCATGCCTTTTTTATCTGTTAGGTTTGAAAAGGAAATCAGAGATTTACCTTTCAATTAACACTTTGACAGTAAAACCATAATTGGTAGGCTGCTTTTCTTTAATATTAAATGAATAAAATAATAAGTTTGTATACCCATCATATGAAATTTGTGTATCAGCGTGTTCAGTTCATGTTTAACCTAAAATATGGATATCATAAACAAATTACTGCTATGATTCATTGTTACTTTCGAATGTTTGTCGTTCATAGCGTGGCTTCATTTACCTTTAGTACAACTTCCAGTACATGGCCACGTCGAATGTGTGCCTGTGGACATGGCCCCTGTATTGTTAAGATTTCAAGGTCCACCAAAAATCCAAAGCGTCCCTACTTTGCATGTCCCCGCCCTGTGGTGAGTGCCCAATTCATTACTAGTCATAACTGCATGAACATTAAGAACCCATTGACTAATAGTTTCATCATTTCCACTCATCAGCCTTGTGTTAGTTGGATTGGTTGGTGTGAAGAACCAAGGCGGGGGAGCACAGACTATGCGTCACCCAGAGACAAAATTGTCATGCAATTACGGGATGATGTCATACACATTCAACAATCCTTGCGTGTCCTTAAGACCATTGTGTATGTGCTATGCATTGTCGTTGTCATTTTGTTATTGTGTATGTAACCAACGTTAAGATGTTGTTAGTATGTACAAACACATTACGAGGTTGTTAGTATGTTGGTAATATGTTTTAGTATGACTATAATCTTACTGTGCGTTCCTTCACTACGAAAGGGTAGATGTATTAATGACTATCATAACTATGTGCACCGCTCAGTTCCATGTTTGTTTATGTATGTTTCTAATGTGCAATGGTTATATGATGTATAATTTAGCATCTTATTTCTCTGTTTATTGTTCATGGGCATAGATTGTGCATCGTGCAGCCAATTTAAATTATTCTGCTATGGGCTTATACATTTGTATGTAATAACCAAATATGTGATGGTAATCTTTTGTAACCGTACATTAGTAATGGCTTCCATTCGTACTTCGCCGCGTACCCAATCCAAAAGCAAAGGCATTGTCACAGAGAAGTCAAGCAGTCATAAAGAGACACAGACTCAGTTCAGTCACAAGGCCTCATGGGACAATGACTCAATCCAAGTTTTCCAGCAGTTGATTGCAAATGAGATTACAAAAGGAAATCGACCATTCCTAGTCCTCAGCCAAGCAGGGTACAAGTCGTTGGCCAGGAAATTTGAGAAAAAAACAGGAAGAAAACATGGCCTCAAACAGTTGAAGAATAAATACATGAGTTTGAAAAAAGAGTGGCAAGCGTGGACAAAGTTGATGGATTCAAGCAAAGGAGTGTCAGGGATAGGGTTTGAATGTGACACCGGTATGTTTCAGGCACCTGAGGAGTGGTGGGACAAGATGGAATCGGCAAGTACATGTTTCTTGCGTTTCATATTTGTCTATTACCAGTACATTTAACATTTTTAGTTAACTTTTAATTAATTATATGAAATGTAACATCTTTCTCTTTCGTATATCTCCCTTTGTACAGATAAACAAGGTGTGTGCCAAGTTCAGGAAAAAAACTTTAGAACATCGTGACTTGATGGAGACGGTCTTCATCGGGGCATCAACTACTGGTAAGCACCATTGAACCCCGGGAGAGAAACTTCTTGAAGATGCTGATGACTCATCTGATTCTGTGCACAGTTTGGGAGCCCAGCCATTTGCTGATCCGATACCCCCAAGAGTACAGGACGTGGATTCAGATTCTTCACTGGAACCTGTTCCGATTGAAAAGGGAAAAAGGAGAAAGATGCCATCAATAAGTGTTTCAAAGTCGAAGAAGGTAACAAGTGGAGCGTTAGTTATTGCGGAAAGCATGAACAATCTAACAAATGTGGTGCGTACGAAGAATCAGCAGGTTACGATGAGGTACCTCACAGGCAACGAATCGTTGTACACTATTTCGGAGTGCATGCATCTCCTGACGACTATTCCATCCCTGATTGGTACGCCGCTATTTCATTTCGCCTCGACACTTATGGATAACGCAGATTACCGAGAGGTGATGATGTGCCAGCCTAATCACGACCACATCATAGGGTGGCTTACACAAAAACAGCTCCAGTGTATCGCATCGGCGCCGTTTGCGAACCTATTTAGGGCTTGCCGAATGTGACATAGCGGTGTTAGGATTGTTGAAGATGCATGACCTTCTCTTGCTTTGGAAAACTTTTAGTTATGTTATTGTTGGCACTGTACTAAAACAGGATGGTTGTGTTTGCATGTTTTAAATTGTTCCTTGTTATTTTTTTTTCTTGCTAGCTATGGTGAACAAAAGTTTTGCGTGTTTGTCATAGACGGAATGGAAGCATGGTTGTGCATTTTTTTGGAAATGAATAGGATGCTTGTGTTTGAATTAAATGTATGGCAATGAAATGCGCAACGACGGCTTGCATGTGCTGCTTTTGTATTTGTTTATTTTGTTTGGGAAACTATTATATTAGTTTGACGTCATTTTTTGTGGTTGTGTTAGTAATGGTCCCCCTATAAACAATAACCACCAGGCTCAATATTTGTTTAATTCATATCATTATGCGTTAGTAATGACATTAGTGACAGCATTCCTTACATTAAAAACGATGTCGGCATTCTGTAATTGCAAACTGTTATTACATTTGAGTCAATCAATCACGTGCAAACTGATTGAAACAGTGCCACTCTTGTAGGTTTCGCATCAACGAAGACATGATGAATCCCTGTGATAGAAGCAACAATGACGATTTAAGGGAAATGCTTAATCAAATGGCCGTACAACTGCAACAAGAAAACAACTGGACATTTCTACAAGCATGCCAGTATGCCACAAAGTGGTACAAAAAACACATGACTAAAACGCCATGTCGCACTTCTATATTGACTGGGCATGCATGGATATCTGAACTATATGCGGGCCATATGGGTTGATTTGAGGAAAATGTTTGCATGTCGAAGGAAATTTTTGCCGCTTTGTATGAGACATTAGTAAATGATTTTGGGTTACAAGTACCACAACGTCCACATGGCTTAGCTATTGAAGAAAGCGTTACAATGTTTATCCATGTGTTGAAAGGGATGCAAAATCGGGAAATCCAAGAACGGTTCCAACATTCAGGGGAGACCGTGTCTCGGCACGTGCATAACGTATTAACTTCCATGAAAGAGTTCATTGTTGTTCATTGTCGGCCCACATATAGTCAGCATCGTATACATCCATACGTGCGGTCTAAACAGAAATACATACCGTTCAAAGTACTACTGAAAGACATTACCTACTTATTTGTGCGAAGTCCAATTATTGTGTTTGTCGATTGTTAAGTGGACGTGACGTATGAAAATAACCATTACATGTACTCGTAGGAGTAACAATACAATTGGGTTGTTTGCAGGATTGTATTGGAGTAATAGACGAAACACATATAAGTGCATGGGTTACGGGGCCAAATGCGGCAACATTTTCGGTAAGAAATACTGTCACACGCAAAATATCATGGCCACGTGCAAGTTTGACATGTGTTTCATCTTCATTTCGTGCGGATGGGAAGGAAGTATGCATGATAGTCACATCTTCAACAAGATACTAATAAATGACAATGTCTCATTTCCATATCCTGAAGAAGGTAACACGGTGCCATGAATTCTTAATTGATGGGGCTACAATTTTTTGTCAAAAAGCGTTACTTGAAAATGAAGCACAATGTAGATTTTCGTGTCATAAATTGTTGTACTGTCTGCAGGCAAATATTATCTTGTCGATTCTGGTTATCCAAACCGAGTAGGTTACCTAGCACCTTTTAGAGGCAACCGTTACCACCAACAAGAATTCTGACGTACTCAACGAAGCAGGACATCAAAAACACCAAGGGAATTATTTAACAAAGTTCACTCATCGTTACGCAATGTGGTGGAACGCATTTTCAATGCCTAGAAAAATCGATGGGGGTTTATTCGAGACATGCCTCGGTATGACTTTGCAAATGTGTAAGTTCAGTTAATAGGTGCGTCAATGGCATTACATAATAATATACGGCGAAACACAGGTAATCCAACAGCTGTTCACCCAATCTGCGACGAGTAAGAGGCTATGACAATAGTAAATGCCATACCAGAAGTTGAACATGACGAGAATGATTTAATGGTTGGGGATAAGGACCCGCATATGGCATTGGTGCGCCTTCGCATACGCGACAAGTTAGTGTACTTGTGTAATAACAGAACGTTGGGAAATATATAATAGTCCACCTAATTTTCGTAGAGTTGTAACATTGGTAACACATGTGGAACAGACTGTATTCAAATATATTATCATGTACAATATGTATGTGTTTACACGGGAATATAATCCCTTTCAGTTGGTGACACGCCTAACTTTGAGAAACTAAAAACAACAGAAAAAGCCTTTTTGGGAAAAAAAAAAAAAAAAACCAAGGTCAAACAAATTAGAAAAATAAAAAAAAACAAATTCAAAATTTATCATGTGCCACGTCCGTTAAAAACATAAAAAGTTCAGTTTAAAACAACAAAAAGCCAAGAGAGACATGAATAATTATCATGTGCCACGGCAGTACATTATGATTTTTGACATCAAAAAGCCAAGAGACATGAAAAATACGCCTCACCCACAAAAAAACAAATAAAAAAAATAAAAACAAAATTTACCATTTGCCACGTAATTTAAAAATAAATACAACACATGAAAACTCATTTTTAAAAAATAAAAACAAATTAATGCATACCAATAAAAATGAAAATGACAAAAACATAAATTTTAAAAAAAGAACCAAAAAAATACGCCTCACCCAAAACAATAAAAAATAAAAAATAAAAAAAACATAATTTACCATTTGCCACGTAATTTAAAAATAAATACAACACATGAAAACCCATTTTTCAAAAATAAAAACAAATTAATGTATACCAATAAAAATGAAAATGACACAAACGCAAATTTTAAAAAAAGAACCACAAAAATACACCTCACCCACAACAATAAAAAATAAAAAAATAAAAAATAATTTACCATTTGCCACGTAATTTAAAAATAAATACAACACATAAAAACCCATTTTTCAAAAATAAAAACAAATTAATATATACCAATAAAAATAAAAATGACAAAAACGTAAATTAAAAAAAATGAACAAATTAATGTATAGAAAAACAAAAAAAAAGAGACAAATATAAATTCCAAAAAAAAAACAACCATAAAAAGACGGCTAATACAAAAACATAAATTCAAAAAAAAAATGGATAAAAAGAGGCCTGATACCAAAAAAAAAAAAGTGAACAATGACGCTGACGTGGACCCTATGGCAAGGTCAAGAAATAGCCAAATCACTTGAAGGACAGTTCGGTAATTTAACATGAAGACACCTCACTAAAAAGTCAAAAAGTTCTTCCTAAACTAGGCTTTTTAGCCCCAGGCTAAAAAGCCAAAAAGCCAAAACACTTCCCAAACGACACCAATGTATGAAAATTAAATTTCAAATAAATTTTTATATGAGAATCTTTTTTATTTGGAATAACTTGAAATATGTGATTTTTCAAACATTTCAAAAGGAGTACAAAAATAATTTCAAATATGAAAATTTTTAAACTGTGGGAGCCGGATTTCCTTGGATCAATAGAGACGAATGGACAAGTCCGGTCCATAACATAGCCTCTATTCGGCATCGATCCTAGTTAATCGAAGAGCCGAATAAAGTAGTCGGCATTCGGAGCAGTAGAAGAAAGGCCAAGTAAAAGTACATGTAAAGTATCAGGGCTGGGCCAGGCCCTGAGGCCCAAGAGAATACTATAAATATAGGATCTTCAGTCAGAGAAAGGTATGTGAGAATCATTACGCTTAACTTAAAATACAAGTAATCTAGATAATAGAGACTGACTTGCTCATCGGAGTGCTAATTTCGGCACCCCCGACCGAAGTGTTAATTCTTTTTCAGGTGGCTAGCTGAGGATCACGAGTGTCCCCTAGGATCAGAAAAGTATTTCCAAAACCACATCCCCACAATTGGCGCCGTCTGTGGGAATACTCAAACACATCCATGGCGGGCGTAACGGAAGACCCTCCGATAGTCACTGATGAAACCACGCAGAGAGACGACCTCACTTCAACAAACATGCTTAGACCGGAGACTATCCCCACAAGACGCGCTTTGAACTTCGCCTCACCATCGACTTCAGAGCATGAGGCAATGCAAGCGATCATGGAATAAGCAAAGCAAAACGAACAGAGGTTGGAGAACATGATCGCTGAGAACGAACGTCTCCGTCAGGATTTGGCCTTAGAAGTGGCGAAGTCCAAACAAGCTATACACCAAGATCTGGAACGACCTCTGATGGCAGGTGGTCGACGACCTCGAGCCCGACAACAAGACACTGATAGCGACTCCGACTCATTATCCCCGGAGCCCAAGAAGAAAGGACGATCTGAAACTTCCAGTTCCTCTGAAGAGAGTCCACGTATAAGGCATAAGCGCAGAAGAAACAGTTCAGATGAAGAAGACCAGCATGATCCTTTTGTGTGACGGATCGCAAGGGCGGTTCTGCCCAAAAAGTTCAAAGCTCCGTCATTCACTCTCTATGATAGAAAATTAGACCCCACGGATCACATCCATCACTACAAACAAGCCATGACATTGCATGCAGACGACGAGGCCCTCATGTGCCGAATATTTCCCAGCAGTTTGGGACTATTGGCTGTCAGGTGGTATTATAAACTGGAGCAGGCTTCGATCAAAAGCTTCCATTAATTACAGAAATCCTTCAGGGCCAGATTCATCACCAACGAGGTCTAGCCGAAACAAGCCGACTCTCTCTGGGCAATGCAGATCCAGCCAGGAGAAACATTAAGAGCGTATTCGGCGCGCTATTGGGAGTGTTTTAATCTTGTCGATGACGCCTGCAACTACTCCATGGCCATCACCGCCTTCGAAATGGGTTTGCATCCTAACAGTGCTCTCCGCAGTTTCTTGACTAGAAGACCCCCCAAAACAGTCTGGTCGTTGATAAAGAAAGTTGAGGAATACTGCAAAATGGAGGATGACGCCTTGAGGGTTAAAGCCAAAAACATGGCTAACAAGACGGCCCCTTCCAAAATTGCTCAACCAATAAATTCTGTACCACCTCAGAGCCCTGAACCACGGCATTGGGCTAAACGAGACAAGAGATGGGATTCCCGCCGATCAAGCGACCCATGCTCCCACCGAGCAAATGAACAATTGCAAGTTGATAGCAGGCGCACGAGGCGCGCCGACAAGAAATATACAGAGTTGACCGAGCCGATCAACGCAATTATGTCCAAAGTCCAAAACCTTCCATTTTTGAAATAGCCGTCCAAAATAGTGGGACCTCCCGACATGAGAAGACGAGATAGATGGTGTGAGTATCACAAGGACCATGGCCATGATACTGAGAGTTGTTATGCATTAAAGGATCACTTGGAGGAATTGGTACAAGATGGTCGGCTACAATAGTACGTCCGAAAAGGCAATCCAACCAAAGCGATAGCCTTAAGACAAGATTCCCCTCCGATCGGCGTGATCCACATGATATACAGCCTGCCAATGTCATCCGCGGTGCACACGATTCAGTCGAATCCCGACCCTCAAAATCAACTCACTCCGGCTAAACGGCCCCATGAAGCTGCGAGCATTGCTTTTGATGATTCAGATTTAGCCGGAGTGACACTTCCCCACATCGATGCCTTGGTAATTGAGTTACGCGTAAACTGATTCATAGTTGAGCTCGTACTCATTGATTCGAGGAGCACATCGGAGGTTATGTACTACAAAACATTCACCAAACTCGGCTTTTCCGAATCATATCTCTCTCCGGCCCCTTATCCACTATTCGGCTTCAACGCCAATCCAGAGTACCCGTTAGGGAAAATCACACTACCCGTTCGAGTAGGCTCCCGAACAGTGGATGTAGAATTCTTGGTCGTCAAGTTGCCATCGCTATACAATCTCATCATAGGGCGATCTTGGTTGCATGTTATGCAGGCCGTGCCAAGCACTTATCATCAACTACTACACTTCCCGACAGAACGCGGCATTGAGCAAATCCATGGCTCTCAGAAATCGGCACAAGCATGTTATCTCCTTGCTCAAAAGACACCAAAGGAGTTGCGAGTGAACTCTATTGAGGTAACAGATCGGAAGAGCCTCGACGATATTAGGTGGCTTCCAAATGAAAAGGCCACGGAAGACCTAGATCGGGTTGAAATCAACGGCAACCCAGACAGGTTCTTCATGGTCGGCGCCTCCCTCAATCAAGCCGACAGGCAGCAGCTAATTTCCTTCCTGCTCGGCAACCTTAATGTATTTGCGTGGACTCCATATGAGATGCCGGGTGTAGATCCGTCTGTTTCGGAACACCATTTAAATGTTGACCCTAAATGCAAGCCGATCATTCAAAAAAGCCGACGATCAGCCGCAGAACACACTTCTGCAGTTGTTGAAGAGGTTGACCGGTTGCTTGACACCGGGGCAATCAGGGAAGTGACTTACCCTACATGGCTCTCTAATACTGTGGTTGTAAAGAAGAAAAATGGGACCTGGCAAGTCTGCGTTGATTTCACGGACCTAAACAAAGCCTGCCCCAAAGATTGTTTTCCTCTCCCCAGGATAGACCAACTGGTAGATACTACAGCACGTCATCAGCATATGAGCTTCCTTGATGCCTACAAAGGCTACCATCAAATTGCCGTGCATCTGGAGGACCAAGACAAAACTGCATTCCTCACCCCAAGAGGAACCTATTGCTATAAGGTTATGCCTTTTGGGCTGAAGAATGCAGGGACAACTTACCAGAGACTAGTCACTACCATGTTCAATGAGCAATTCGGCCACACCATGGAAGTGTACATTGATGACATGGTGGTCAAATCCAAGGAAGAGCAGAATCATATAGCCGATCTGGAGGAGACATTCAGCATTCTACGCAAATATGGAATGAAGCTGAACGCTTCCAAATGTGCATTTGGAATCAGCTCTGGCAAATTCTTGGGTTACATTGTCAACCACCGAGGAATCGAAACCAATCCAAGGCAAATCACAGCAATCCTGGAACTCACCTCCCCTCGATCAGTCAAGGAGGTTCAGAAGTTAATGGGGATGACTGCCACACTTAACAGGTTCATCAGTCGTTCCACGGACCGCTGCCGACAATTCTTTCATACACTACGGCAAGGCAAGGCTTTTGAATGGTCCGCCGACTGTGAAGCCGCTTTCAACATCCTCAAAACCTACCTCCGATCAGTTCCACTCTTGACAACACCTTCGACAGGTGACCCGCTCATTTTGTATATGGCAGTTTTTGACCGGGCCGTCAACGCCGTACTGATAAAGGAAGTGTTGGGGGAGCAGTGACCAGTATATTATGTGAGCAAAGCAATGGTCGACGCCGAAACACGCTACCTTCCGCTGGAGAAACTCATCCTCTCCCTAGTCATGGCAGCAATAAAACTGATGCATTATTTTTAGGGGCATAGCATTGGGGTGCTAACAGATTACCCCTTCCGATCAGTACTACGCAGTGCGAAAGCATCATGATGCGTTTCAAAGTGGGCTCTTGAACTCGGCCAGTACAATATTTAGTTTCTACCTAGAACCTCAATCAAGGGACAGGTGCTTGCCGACTTTGTGGCCGAATTCACTGGGGTTCTTGCTGACTTCAAGCCGAACTGGAGAATTCTTGATATCGTAGAACCATTGCCGGCAAGCACCTGTCCCTTGATATCGTAGAACCATTGCCGAAGGCCCTAGAGAACAAGCGATACTTAATCGTCGCGACAGATTACTTCACAAAATGGGTCGAAGCGGAGGCATTAACGCACATTCGAGATGCTGATGTTAAGCGCTTTGTATGGAGAAATATCATAGCACGATTCGGCATTCCGAGAGCTCTTATCTCAGACAACGGCACCCAGTTTGATTGTGGCGTCTACCAAGAGCTGTGCAGCAAGTATGGTATCCGGCCTTACTTTTCTATGCCGGCTTACCCACAAAGCAATGGTTAAGCCGAAGCCTCTAACAAATCCATCTTGGACGACATCAAGAAGAGGCTAGAGAAAGCTAAAGGCAAATGAGTCGAAGAATTGCCGAGTGTATTATGGGCTCATCAAACTACGCCGAGGTGATCCACTAGAGAAATATCGTTTGCTCTATGCTTTGGAACCTAGGTGATCATACCCCTAAAGATCGGCCATCCAACCCTGAAATCGCAAGTTTTTGATATGGGCCGAAATAACATGATGCTAGCTTTGGATTTGATTCTGATCGAAGAACGAAGAGACTGTGCCCTTGCGTCCATGGCGCGGTACCAGCAGTAGCTTGCCAAGTCATATAATCAACGTGTTCAGCTGCGCCATTACACACCAGGAGAGTTGGTCCTGAAGAAGGTACTTCCAGCTGCCAAGAAACCGGCTGATGGAAAATTGGGCCCTAACTAGGACGGCCCCTATCAGATTGATTCGATCGCAGGAGTAGAGGCATATCGGCTCAAAGACATGTCAGGAAAGAGTCTGCCACAGCTTTGGAATTCCACGCATTTATGCAAATTCTATCATTGACCCAACTTGTGGGGCTTGATACTTGTACATATTTCACTTTTGCAATGCAAAGTTTCTCATTTCTTCATCGTGCAATTCAGTTCACAAAGCCTCCGAATTTAGAGCACCCTTCGTGGATATCATGATTGGCCGATTAAGCCTTCGAATTCGGAGCACCGTTCGTGGATATCATGATTGGTCCATACAAGTCTCCGGATTCAGAGCGCTCTTCGTGGATATCACGATTGGCCGATTAAGCCTCCGGATTCGGAGCGCCCTTCGTGGATATCACGATTGGCCTATACAAGTCTCCTGATTCAGAGCACCCTTTGTGGATATCACAATTGGCCCATACAAGTCTCCAGATTTGGAGCGCCCTTTGTGGATATCACGATTAGCCGATTAAACCTCCAGATTCGGAGTGCCCTTCGTGGATATCACGATTGGCCGATTAAGCTTCCGGATTCGGAGCGCCCTTCGTGGATATCACGATTGGCCGATTAAGCCTCCGGATTCAAAGCGCCCTCCGTGGATATCACGATTGACCCATACAAGTCTCCGGATTCGGAGCGCACTTCGTGGATACCACGATTGGCCAAATGCTCCGGATTCGGAGCCCATCGGCGCATGACACCTTTGGGCCGATAAAGCCTCCGGATTCGAAGCGCCCTTCGTGGATATCACGATTGGCCAGTCTCTGGATTCGAAGCCCCATCGGCGCATGATGCTCTTGGGCCGAAAAAGCCTCCAGATTCGGAGCCCCATCAGCGCATGACGCCTTTGGGCCGAACAGGTCTCCAGATTCGGAGCCCTATCGGCGCATGACACCTTTGGACAGAAAAAGCCTCCGGATTCAGAGCCCCATTGGCCATGTTTGTCTCCGGATTTGGAGCCTCATCGGTGCACGACGCCTTTGGGCCGAAAAAATGTCCAAATTTAGAATAAATATTTAATGTATGCCGAATAAATGTTTAATGTAGAATGCTCTGTTAACACATTAAAGCATGTAAAACATTCGAAATGAAATGCTTAGTTAACTTGGGCTGGTCAATGTTTATTCAATCATTTAAAATACATCTATTCAAACATTTATACAATGAAACACAAAACATACAAACACATGTGTGCCGAATAAAAATTACAACGAAACACAAACATTAAAAATAAAACATTTTATTCGATCAGCCAATGATTACATAATTTTGAACGCAATCTGCATTTGAACATTACAATGAGGATTTTTATCCGGCGTCTCCCTCATCCCACTCTACTCGACTTCAAAGGCGGAAAAAGGAAAATGATTACGTTGGTATAGTGGCAACGCCGAATCAACACCCGACGCTCGGAGAGCTTCCGCGGCTTGAAATGCCTTGATCCAACCATGCTTAAATCCCCGATTTTCACATTGGCAGACTTCTTCGACAAGCTTTTCCCGGGTTTTCTCTATCCATACTTTCTGGCCATCATGGAAGCCTTTTTCATAAGCCCTCCCCTTCCCAAACTCTATCGTAAACATGCTCGTCATATCACGATCGGCAAGTGCAGTACTGATAAGCCGCTGGGTCACCCTTTCTTCCACGATTGGGTTAGCCTGTTCGGCTGGTTGTGTCTGAGCGGCCTTGGCCTTCCTTAGCTCACGCTCAGCCGCTTCTGCGCGAGCTTCCAAGCTTCGAATGCGTTCATCATTCTTTTCTATTTCTCCTCAGGCAGCACGAAGACGCATGTCGATTTCGTAGGCGGTGTACAACCCTTTCACTGCCCCATGAACTCCCTCTCGAAACACCTCGAAGTCCGGTCGACCAATCATCGACTGTTGGACTTCTGCCGGAAAGATCTGTCGTGCAAACTCGACCACCACGTTCGGGTCCCGAATAATGGAATCTGCCTCTATCATCGGTCTGTTCCCCACGAAAACAAAAAGCTCAATGGGTGTGGTGGCCCACTGGCCTCATTTTGCAGACGATGGGAGCTCCCCCACTGGCGCTTTTCCTTCCTTGGTGACCTACTTCGTCGACGAGGAGAATGGCGCCTCTCGTGTTATGCAGATGCCCTACCCCCCGTGCGGGGAGGTTTGCCACTTCGATTCATTGTTAAGTCAAGCTCCGCCAGCGTCCTGCCCTCTCCTTTACTATTAAAGAAAAGTCTGGTTGACATTCACTCTTTTCCGGCCACGAAAGACGAGCAGAATCGAGTCGCTTTATGAAACCTAGATGGAATTTCTCAAACCCTTTTTAATCACTCAAGAGTGCACCCTACTCCCGAGGCGACATCATCAATGCACGCACTCCAGTAGCCACCAATATTCAACATTATTGATTCATTCCGATTTAGTAGTTCTATTCGGCTTTCGGAGTTTAGCATTTATTAATCTGATCGGCAAAACACCTAAGCCTAATGCCGACCGATTTGTGCCGCAACCACTCCATGAACTAGTTCTATTCGGCTATCGGAGTTCATACATTGGCTGGGGTAAGGGCAGATTTATTAATCTGATTGGCAAAACACCTAAGCCTAATGCCGATCGATGTGTGCTGCAGCCACTCCATGAACTAGTTCTATTCGGCTATCGGAGTTCATACATTGGCTGGGGCAATGGAAGATTTATTAATCTGATCGGCAAAACACCTAAGCCTAATACCAACCGATGTGTGCCGCAACCACTCCATGAGCTAGTTATATTCGGCTATCGGAGTTCATACATTGGCTGGGGCAAGGGCAGATTTATTAATCTGATCGGCAAAACACCTAAGCCTAATGTCGACCGATGTGTACCGCAGCCACTCCATGAACTAGTTATATTCGACTATCGGAGTTCATATATTGGCTGGGGCAAGGGCAAATTTATTAATCTGATCGGCAAAACACCTAAGCCTAATGCCGACCGATTTGTGCCACAGCCACTCCATGAACTAGTTCTATTCGGTTATCGGAGTTCATACATTGGCTGGGGCAAGAGCATATTTATTAATCTGATCAGCCAAATACCTAAGCCCCACGAACTAATGATATGCGGCAAGTCTACACGAACATTTGTTTACCGCGCAAGAGACAGTAATAGTTTTACCCAAAATACCAAAAACAAAACAGTAATCTTCATTGATAACTACAATTAAATACAGGAAATAATGCAAGGTAAGGGAAATATTCATTCATAAATTGATTACAGCATAGTCATCATTTTATACATGAAAATTACCCCAAGCAAAATAGTTGTCTACTAAGAAAACAAAACATGATTACAAAAAGATACATTAAAAATACCTAAAGTGATCCCCAAATCAATCCTCAGGATCAGACTCAAGCGGCTCAACATCCACTTGCTCATATGGAATCGACATGTTCAATGTCACTCCAGCGGCAGCAAGGGCTTTGAGCCAACCATGTTTGAATCCCCGAATCTCGAATTTGGGGACCTCTTCTACATAATTTTCAAGAGCGGCGCCCTTCCCAACCTCGAATGCTTCGGATGCCTCGGAGTCGGCTTTTTCCTTCGCCGCCTTCAACTCTGCCAACTTGGCAAGCACCTCCTTGGCTAACTTGAGCGATTCTTCGTTCGCGTTGGCCCTCTCCTCGGCTTCCGCTTTGAGCTGGTCAGCAGTCCTCGCCCTTTCCTTCTCAACTTCGGCCCACGCACTTTCCATTGTCGCTCTCATCGCCTCAAACTCGGCCTTTCTTCGCTGACCCTCCACTTCCGACTACAAACGGCCAATCCTTTCAATGACATTATGCTGACGGCGACCTAATTCGGCGATCCTTCCTACCGTCTGCAAAACAAGTTGGGATCGTCACATATCAAGAAATACCGCATACAAACAAAACCATAACAAGGAGTTAGAATGAAGTTACATACCAGTAGGGCCGACTGGGCAGCTAATGCTATTGCTGCCAAATCTGGCTCTGCTCGAAAGGTTACCTTGTCAGCCGGCAATGAGACCGAGGCAGCCAAGCTCAACGCCACAGCAGAATCCTTCAAAGCCGACGCTTCGGAGGAGATCGACATGTTTTTTATCTTTGGTTGAACAACGAAGGGAACAACCACATCCGATTCCTCTAAGTATGGCCGTTTATCGACAGGGATCTCCTCAGAGTCGGCCTTGTCCTCAGCGGCACGTTTCTCTCCCAGATCAAAAATCAATCGTTCTTCTGGATTCGGCCGATCGGCCGCCTTTTCTGTCTCAGCCACGTTAGCGTGAGCCGCTTTTTCTACAACAATAGGTTTGACAGATTCAGTTGGGACAAGTCCGGCACGGATGGCCTCAGCTTTCTGTCGGGCGACCATGCATTCGGCATTTCTCTTTCGTGCCATCTGCGTGAGATTTTCCCTAGCCATACCCTCAGAATAATCGCCGGGAAGGTCTTCCAAATTTGTAAAAATATCTTTAAAGGCGTCCCCTCAGCCTGATATAGATGGAGGGTCAGACGAGTTCAATCCGGCTTCCTCAAAGGCCTAGTTAATAGCTTCATCAACTTCTGCTGCCAACCAGTCCGGGTCCTCGGCGATTGGTTCAGCCGCTTGTTCTTCTACGTGTTCAGAATCAGATGTTTCTAAACCAATCTGTCTCAAATTTTTGAAGTTGGGGAAAATGAGGGCTGTAAGATGGTTGTCGTCTTGCGGGATCGGAATGTTGTCTGCCGCTGAGAATGTCGTGTAAATCGGCTCGTACCACAGAAGAATATGAGTCGCCCTCCCTTGTTTTGAAGGTTTGGACGGCCAACGAACTGTAGCGTGGTTTTAATTGCTGCAAGCACAACGTCGTCGTCTGAAACTAACACTCTCTTCAAATCGCTGCCTGCATAAACAAAATGATTAGATGTACATAATGCCGAATACAGACATGGAAATAACAGAAACAAAAGTGATCTAATCAGCCACCTGGTTCGCCTTTTCGCCTTGGCACAAGGTCTAGGCAATCTTCACCTTCGCCGAACTCCCAATTGCCGCGGACAACGACCATCACGTCATCGACACGCTTGCCAGAGCTGGTAAGCATGGTCACTAAGTGATGATCAGTATCCTTGGCTCTAAGAAAGTAGCGTCCTAGTCGGCCAGTGGATTTTTATTTTTATTTTATTTTTTTTTGTGTCTTACATTAGAATGTATTACATTGGAGTATTAGAGTGTTACGTTTGGAAAAAGTACACTAAGAAATTTTTTAGTGTGTTACATTAGAGTGTCACATTATTGTTTGTAATGTGAGATTTGTTCCAAAATGAGAAAAAATTAAAACCTCTGTAATGCGAATTGTCCAAATATGTAATTTCATATTTAGAGAAATCTATTTTTATCCCTCAAAAATTAAATCTATACGTATAAGTGACTACCCTTTTGTATATTTTTACTTTAATAGAATCTTTAGATTTATAAGAAAAAATAAAAAACTAAACAATTGACAAAATCATATTTTAAAATTTATTGATGTTTCACCCAAACAAAAATCCAAAATTGTTTTTGTTAATTTTAATGCTTATTTTGTTTTTTAATTATTTATACCATCTACGCTTGTATAGAGACATACGTATATCTCATATCATATATGATCCAGTGTTACATGCATTAATTAGTATGCTAATACTAGTATAATATTATTATTAATGCACTCATTAGTTACATTACAAATATTAAAAAAAATTTAAATTATATCATATTATTAATTAATACATTAATTAATATCAGCACATAATGATTTGTAACAGTAAATAGAACTCTCTGGCTAGGACATAACAGTGCCGAATGGCAGGTATACCTAAATTAACCCTAAGACGCCGATTTAACTCTACAATTCCCATTATGACCTGAAAGAAATTCACACTGGGCTGGGAAGGGATTAGACCCCAGTATCGAAGAACAACCCTCAAAAATAGGTGAAGGAGAAAGTGGACTCCGCCCTCAGCAATTGATAGGAGAGGAAAGACGATTGTGCTCTCATCATCCCTCTTCATATTAGTGGTGTTGTTTGCCAAAAGTGACAGATGGACATCATCGGGGATAGAAAAATGGCATCGAAAGCCAGAGATTCGGTCCGCTGAAAAGAGCTTCTTCAGATGTTTTGCCATTTTTTGGCCAGTCCAAGGATTATGGAAAACTAAAAGCAGACGAGGGATCGGGATAAAAAATGAAGGAGGAGAAAACTTACAGGAGACGAAGGGAAAGACGAAGACAAGAAGTTGCAGAAGCCGCGAAGTGAAAGAGTTGCACTAGAAGGCGAGCCAGATATCTTTGAGTATTCAGAACATACATTCGAAGAGACAATTTCAAATCATATTAAATGGAGGCAGAGTACGATGGGGCGGGAAATCGTTACAATGACCAAAAAGCGTGTACGCGTTCTAACATACATTGGGAAGAGGATTAACCGCCGAATTTTTGACTTCCCAAGCTAGAAGCCAAACACACCAACTAACTGATGCTAGTGGAGTGTTTGGGGGGCAATTGTGGGAGCCGGATTTCCTTGGATCAATAAAGACGAATGGACGAGTCCGGTCCATAACATAGCCTCTATTCAGCATCGATCCTAGTTAATCGAAGAGCCGAATAAAGTAGTCGGCATTCGGAGCAGTAGAAGAAAGGCCGAGTAGAAGTACATGTAAAGTATCAGGGGTGGGCCAGGCCCTAAGGCCCAAGAGAATACTATAAATACAGGATCTTCAGTCAGAGAAAGGTATGTGAGAATCATTACGCTTAACTTAAAATACAAGTAATCCAAAGAATAAAGACTGACTTGCCCGTCGGAGTGCTAATTTCGGCACCTCCGACCGGAGTGTTAATTCTTTTTCAGGTGGCTAACTGAGGATCACGAGCATCCCCCAGGATCAGAAGAGTATTTCCAAAACCACATCCCCACACAAACATTTCAAAATGAGTACAAAAACTTCTTAGTAAGCTTTGGACAAATGTATAATTTCAAATTGTAACACTCAAACATAACACTCTAAAAAAAATTCCTTATTATACTTTTTTCAAACATAACACTCCAAAAAAACTTCTTATTATAACATTCCAATGTAACACACTAAAAAATCCTTAGTATACTTTTTCTAAACGTAATACTTCAATATAATACTCCCAAAAAAGGATGTGAGATTCTTCAAATCATTCCAAACGGATATAAGATTCTTCAAACCATTCCAAAAAGAGTATAAAAATTCATTAGTAATTTTAAATTGTGAGTGTTATATTTGAGAAAAATATACTAAGGAGTTTTTAAATTTTTTTTTTTTTTTTGTGTGTTACATTAGAATGTATTACATTGGAGTATTAGAGTGTTACGTTTGGAAAAAGTACACTAAGAAATTTTTTAGTGTGTTACATTAGAGTGTTACATTATTGTTTGTAATGTGAGATTTGTTCCAAAATGAGAAAAAATTAAAACCTCTGTAATGCGAATTGTCCAAATATGTAATTTCACATTTAGAGAAATCTATTTTTATCCCTCAAAAATTAAATCTATATGTATAAGTGACTACCCTTTTGTATAATTTTTACTTTAATAGAATCTTTAGATTTATAAGAAAAAAATAAAAAACTAAACAATTGACAAAATCATATTTTAAAATTTATTGATGTTTCACCCAAACAAAAATCCAAAATTGTTTTTGTTAATTTTAATGCTTATTTTGTTTTTTAATTATTTATACCATCTACACTTGTATAGAGACATACGTATATCTCATATCATATATGATCCAGTGTTACATGCATTAATTAGTATGCTAATACTAGTATAATATTATTATTAATGCACTCATTAATTACATTACAAATATTAAAAAAAAATTAAATTATATCATATTATTAATTAATACATTAATTAATATCAACACATAATGACATTAATTAATATCAACACATAATGATTTAAAAATTTTGAATTTTTAATTTTGAAATGTAAAATGTAAAATTTTGAATTTTTAAATTTTACATTTCATTTGAATGGTTGCCCATTTTTTTTCTTCCATTTAATTTTATTATTATTATTATTATTATTATTATTATTATTATTATTATTATTGTTGTTGTTGTTGTTGTGTTTTGATTGTTGTGAAATAGGATGATGAGTGACTATAAGGTGGAGAAGTTCTATGTGGATTTTCATCGACCCAAAGACAGTAAATCATCTATACACATCTCTGATTTTATTAATTTATTTGTTTAATTTTATATTTTTTGAATAAGGGAGAACGATTCGTTTTTTATTTTTAATTTTACATTTCGTTTGAATGGTTGAGATTTTTTATTTTTTATTTTATCCTTTTTGAATACGGGAGAACGGTTTTTTTTTTAAATTTATTTTTAATTTTACATTTTATTTGAATGGCTAAGATGATTCCTAATCAATATCTAACGGTTGAAGTATGTGCGGTGATTTTAGGATTGGATCTGTGTTCTTGCAGATTAATTTTTAATTGTTGTTGGTGTTGTGATGATCTGGGGTGTTGTGAGTGCATATTGTTGTTGTTGTTGATTTTAGGATTGAATCTGTGTTCTTGCTGATTAACTTTTAATTGTTGTTGGTGTTGTGATGATCTGGGTGTTGTGAGTGCATATTGTTGTTGTTGATGATGAATGATGGTGAAATAGATAAGATATATGTATAAGACTTGATTTGTGCAAAGTAAATATTTGTAGCTAAAATTTGTACATATAAAAGGTTTTGATTTGTCCAAATTGATGATCATGACGAAGAGGTTGAAGAGTGTAGCAAAGAGGTTGAAGAAGTACTTGGAAGAGGCACATACAAATCTATTTCGTTTTTAATTTTTTGGTGTTTTTTCTATGATGATGAACATATAGGATTTGGTGATTATGTTGTTGATGAACAGATAGGATTAGGTACGTGCTTGAGTATGATTTGGATTGGTGTTTGTGTTTCCAAATTGGTGAGCAACTTTGTATTTGTGTTACGAAGATAAGAATGAAAGAAGATGTGAAGTTGCTAAAAAATTAGTAGAGCAACTTTATTGAAATATTTAGGTGGGTTGAAAGAGTAGTTTTTTTTTTTTTTTTTTTGGAGGGGGGACTCATTTTGTGGTATGGTATACAATCTGATCCTTGGGTCTGAAATAATAATTGATCCTCATGAAATGGTTTTCAAATGGTTTTTAACACATTCTTAAGTGATTTTTCAAATGGGTTTCAATGTTTCATTGTGTTGGATTTGTGTTATTTATTTATTTTTTTATTGATTAGGTTGTTTTTCTACGATTTCGGTTTCGGTTTGTGTTCATGTTTGTGTTTTTAATATTTATGTTTCTAAGATTTCTGTTTGGGTTTGTGTGATTAGGTATGCAATCAATGGAATCACTGAAAAAGTTGGAAACAAAGCTTAAGAGACAAAGTATTGGAACAAAGCATTGAAAATCATTATGTTTCTTTTCAATCAAAGCAAAAGAGACATCAATTTGGGTTTGTGTTTCTAAGATTGGGTTTGTATTTGTGTTGTCAGGCGAGGGTCTTGACATTGGTTTGGGTCTCAACATTTTCTTTTTTATTTATTTTTTCTTCAACCCGTATGTCTCTCACGGGTCATTATTTTTGTTTTATTTTATTTTATTTTTATTTCTATAACCCAATTTAAATTTTCATTCATAATTCATGGACTATTTTTTCATTTGTTAAAGACATGGTGAAGAAATTGAAAAGAAACATATTAAGGAAAGAGATAGTAGTCGGTTTTTTTAATTGTGCTGCGCATTCAAATGCTTGGCCACTATCATATTTTTATTTATTTTATGTGCTATTCAAATTGTGTTGATATATTAATATTTTTTTTCAAATATTTTTTTTCAATAGGAATGCAAAATGTGTTGATATATATATATTTTTTTTCAATAAGAATGTAAAAAAATATGTGAAAGACAGACCCCACAAAAGACTGATGGCTACTTTTTTCTATCGACAAATTGCTTGGATTGTTAACGGTATTTATTTATTATTTAGTAAAATACGTAAAAGTTCTCAGATTGTTCAGATTGAAAACATGCAAATAGTTTAGATTAAAAATAAATCAGAAATTTAATATTTAAATTTCTAAAATTAAAAACTCAATAGTTTATTTTTTATAAGTATTAAATTTTAAGTTCTATTTTTTATCTTTGGTAATTTTTTCTAAATTTTAATGATACCTAAAATTATTCAAACAAGATTGGCTTATGTGTGGTGGTAGTGTACAATGTTTCTAATATATTCATATTCCTCAGGATTAATTAAATGTTGAGGATGCATTAAATTAATTAATTAATTGACATTATACGTAGAAATGATAACTGCATTTTAATCCCAACATTATTTACACCGTGCCTTTAGGCACGGGCATACACTAGTAAATAAATAAAATCAGAGATGGATATAGATGATTTACTGTCTTTGGGTCGATAAAAATCCACATAAAACTTTTCCACCTTATAGTCACTCATTATCCTATTTCACAACAATCAAAACACAACAATTAAAATAATAATAATAATAAATTAAATGGAAGAAAAAAAAAGGGCAACCATTCAAATGAAATGTAAAATTTAAAATTTAAAAATAAAACAGATTTGTATGTGCCTCTTCTAAGTACTTCTTCGACCTCTTTGCCACTCTTTGACCTCTTCATCATGATCATCAATTTGGACAAATCAGAGCCTTTTATATGTACAAATTTTAGCTACAAAAATTTACTTTGCACAGATCAAGTCTTATACAAATTTTATCTATTTCATCATCATTCATCATCAACAACAACAATATGCACTCACAATATCCAGATCATCACAACTCCAACAACAATTAAAAATTAAAGAACACAGATCCAATCCTAAAATCACTGCACATACTTCAACCGTTAGATATTGATTAGGGAATCATCTCAGTCATTCAAATGAAATGTAAAATTAAAAATAAATTAAAAAAATAAAAAAAATCGTTCACCCGTATTCAAAAAATATAAAATAAAAAATAAAAAATAAAAAAATCTCAACCATTCAAACGAAATGTAAAATTAAAAATAAAAAAAGAATTGTTCTCCCTTATTTAAAAAATATAAAATTAAATAAGTAAATAAATAAAATCAAAGATGGATATAGATGATTTACTGTTTGGGTCAATGAAAATCCACATAGAACTTCTCCACCTTATAGTCACTCATCATCCTATTTCACAACAATCAAAACCCAACAATTAAAATAATAATAATAATAATAAATTAAATGGAAGAAAAAATAGGCAGCCATTCAAACGAAATGTAAAATCTAAAAATAAATAAATATATAAATAAAAATTGTTCTCCCTTATTCAAAAAATATATAATAAAAAATAAAAATCAGAGATGGGATTGATAAACAATTTTTAATTTATCAATAAAAAAATAAAAAATAATTTTTTTATATCAAAAATTATGTTTTTTGTCAAATATTCTCTTTCTCTTGAATATTCAGCTCCACCTTCTCTTGAATAAGTTTGTTAAGATGAATAAAAATAAGTTTAAATACAATGTGTACCAAAAGATGTTCTGAGAAAAATCATGCAAATAATTGTCACGATAGATTTCCATTCAATTATCATTTTACACAACCAACACAATTGAATTAGTCTATGTTATTTAGGAAAAGAGCGAAAAAAATTCATGATTACGGTTTGGAACAAAAAAATTATGAACTTATGCATAATCCTTTTGTCCTTTATGTTCTACTTGCTAAGTCTACTTATTATGAAATTATGAACAAAAAAATTATGAAATTATGAACTAAGTCTACTTATTCAACTTTAAAACTCATTTTGCGGTTCAACCTTTAACTGCATTTCTTTTTTAACAGGAAGTTGTGTAAACTGACTCTAAACCATCTAATGATTTACTCTCAAAGAAACATATGGTCTAACCTGGAAAATTTTGAAATTGGCCGTCACGTGATCTCTTTACACTTGTTGAACTACCAGATACAATCGCATTAGGTCCTCCCGGAACTACTGACCCTCCATTACTACTTTTACCTTTTACATCCTACAACCAGAATAGAATGTTAGTATTAATACAGTTGTACAGTCATTTACAAATATAAATCATGGCAAAATATTCATTCTCTTCAAAATTAGTTCAAACCTTGAGCAAATTATATTGTTCCACCAACTTTGATTTTGTGAAATTACATAATGCAAGCTTCTTCAATGTCCTACAGTCTTCAGTTTTCACCCCTGACAAAGAAAGATCAAAAACCCCTTCTACAAGGAGCTTCTGAAAGGAGGATAGATTCTCCTTGAATTGAGGGCTACCAAACATGCTTTTAAGGCTGGAGATGCCAACAAAAATAAAAAAAAAAGAAGAGGAAAAAAGAAACATCATCAGTGTTGGACCATATATTAGCTTCAGAACCTTGATTTACAGTATATTAGCTTCAGAACCTTCACACCTTAATCAAATGTACAAAACAGGTAAAACAGAGAGCAAGCCATTGAAGCATTCAAAATAAATAAAAGAAGGCACGGTATAGTAGATTAAATAAAACGAACCTGAGAGGTTAAATTGGGAAAAGGCAGAGTAGTGTAACACAATGCCAAATGGCAGAGTTGTGACGACCACCGATTCTCCCCAAAGTGTTGATGATCTCTTGGTTGAGTCGAATTTAAACAACCATAAAAGATGCTTGTTACGTCCAAAGTAATACCAAGCCCATAAAGCATTGGAAAACAAACTGTACAAAAAAATATATCTTGCTATTACCTTTCCTCAGTAAACACAATTTAGAGGGACAAATAACCACCTAAATCAGTAAACACAATTTTTCTTTTACCGGGAATCAGTAATTTAGAGAAAGAAAAATCAGTAAACACAATTTACCGGGAAAAAGGAACGACGTCATACAAAAGTACCTATAAGATTGGAAAGAGGGACAAATAACCACCGCCAGACTACCAAAAAAACATACACACATACACATATAAAGATGAAGAACTACCAGCTCTTTGTTGTTCAAGATGATTTTTTCTTTTCATTTTTGTTCATTCATTAATGAGTAGATATTGGTTTTTAAAAAGATTACCTTAGAACAGTAAAGCCCCATCCTGATTTTCAGAAACTGATGCAGTACCCTGAAATTCAGATTGAATTAAAGAAAATGCAATGTAAACATCGAAATTATCACACAACCTAAATCAGTGAAATTAATTGAAATTCTAAAAAAAGCAGTATAAGATCCCAAGTCCAAGGAAAGACAATGAGTTCCTTGACTAAGTCAAAATCCCAGAGGATATGTAATTACACAACTTTTCTGACGACAAATGGTATGGCCATCGGATTAGCTTCTCGTATGGCAAGGGCGTTTTACTTTCGGGTATGGCAAGGGTTTTGGAGAGAGAGAGCTTCTCATCTGGGATTAACAAAACTCACCGATTATGAAATGTAATGAAAACAATACTCACAGTTTAATCTCACAGTTAAATCAACAAAACAATACTCACAGTTTGAGAGAGAGAAAAACTGGCTGCTAATGAGAGAGAAAAACTGACTCAAGGTTGGTTTCATTGAAAACAAAGGGCTGGAGAACCTCATCGATTACAGATTCTGGAGAACCTCACCGATTACAGATTCTGGAGAACCTCAAACAAAAGATTTTGAACCTCACCGATTACAGATTCTTGATTATGTTTGTTGCCGCGATGTCGCCGATTTGGATCCCGCGATGTCGCCAATTAGCACCCAACAAACTCTCCAATGCGAAGTCGCCGATTAGCACCCCTGCGAAGTCGCCGATCTACTATGTTTTCGGGGGAGATTGAAGATGAAGAGTGAGCTCTGAGAGTGAGAGATGAGGTAGACAACTCAATTTTAAATTTTGAATGAGACAGAGAGAGAGAGAGATGGATGGATAGAAGGGAAGAAGAAACCCAACAAAATGTATTTGTCTCTTTGGACACCGTCGGATTGAATCACCAATGTAAATCCACCACTGAAAATGTATTTGCCTCTTGGACATTTTTTAACCGTTGGATTGAGTCAATCTAATGGTTTACATTGTGACAAAGGGACAAATGTCCCATCCCCAATTCAAAAATCACTCTTTCTTATTATATAGATTTAATATAAATGTTCAATTAAATTAAATTAAATTAAATTTATAATTTATAATTTATAATTTATATTTTTTATTTAATATATAATATATAATTTTAAATTAACAACAATAAAAAAAAATTATTTAATATATAAATTAAATTTTCAACAACACTAAAAAAAATTAATTTATAAGGCCATAATTTATAAGTTATTATTTTTAAATAAATTTAATTTATAATTTAAATTTTTTATTTAATATATAATTTTAAATTAACAACACTAAAAAAATAATTTTATTTAATATGTAAATTTAATTTGTTAACAACACTAAATTTTTTTCTATAAGGCCATAATTTTTAATTAAATTTAATTTATAATTTAAATTTTTTATTTAATATATAATTTTAAATTAACAACACTAAAAAAATAATTTATAAATGTTTAAAAGACTATTTTACTATTTTCTAATTGTTTACTAAGTAATAGCATGGAAAGTAAAATGTACATTTCACAAGATAATCCCATAGTATACTAATCCCATGGTTTCTATTCCACCACCCTCCATGGGATAGGATAGTCTCATATTTGTGGGACTAATAGTCCGGAACAAAAAATTTCAAACAAACAATGGACTCCTAATCTTTTAAAACAAGCACACCCTTCGAGTTAGGATTGCGTAAAATATCACCTAATTTATTAAAATTATATCAGTTCATATTAATTTGCATTGTTTTATTAACTAATTACAATTTAAACTTTAAAATTTATAATTTACTTTCGAAATTGTTTCGTTTTAATATAATTAATATATATGTTTTTTTTAAATTATAGTTAAATATGAATGTGAGGAAATTTAATATATAAAATTTATTATAAAGTAATAATTATTTATATAGACAAACATTACATAAAATTAGTTTATATTATATAGATGAAAAGTATTATATAAATTAGGGTTATATATACAAAGATTTAATAATTAGTTAAAATATTTTTTAATTTGTTAATTTGTTTAAAAGTGCTCAAATGATAATTTGTTAATTTGTCAATTTATCAATTCTTCATTTAATTTATAATTTTATTTCGCATCGTTCACACCCTGGAGCATTGAATAATTTTTCCAAAGAGGTATAGTTGGTTTATTTTTTTATTTTTTTATTTATCGTTGACAGAGAAGGAAGATGGCAGAGGAGCTATTACCATTGAGATATAAAATTATGATCCTCTCTTTCATCTCTCTCCTTAACTCCCTCTTTGTTAGGCTATTGAACCCATTTTTAGATTTAATTTTAATAATTTGAACTGTTCACATTTTAAAATTTATTGAGTATATTATACTTGTAAAAAATTAAATTGATCGAATATAGAAAGTATGTGTTCGGAAAATTGTTTATTAAATTTTTTTTAAAAATAGTTTGTAGTTTGATAATCCGAACACGTAATTTCTAATATCCGATTAATTTAATTTTTTATAAGTATGATATACTTAACAAATTTTAAAATATAAATAATTTGAATCATCAAAATTAGATGCAAAACTAAGTCCAATAACCTAATAAGGAAGAAATTAAGGGGAGAGATGAACGAGAGAATCTTAATTCTGAGACATATATGCCTACCAATTTGTGTCTGCCTCGTTTTGAAACCTAAACGAAACCTGAGCGTCCTTCAAAAAAATCATCATATAAGTTTTTTATGTTAGTCTTTAAATTTTTTTTTATTATAAATGTATAAACAAAAAATTGAAAAGATAATGATTATTAAACAGACCATTATCGCACCAACCAAATCAATTTATCAGACGTAACTTCCAAAGCACTGGAACAAAATCTGACTTTAGTTTACGGTAGATAAAGGAATACTTTAGGAAGTTGGTTACATGCTAGGTGGAGTTTGGCATGTCTTCAAAAAGATAAAAATTTAAAAAGTTACTCAAAAAGTAAAAAAATTATTACTATTTATTCAAAAAAAATATTAAAAAATTAATTTTCCACACAGAAGTACAACTGAGCAATTATGTATGCTTAGCTCTGTGCTGCGTTTGTTAAGAAAAATTGAACAGTTTGGGTATAATTTTCACACACTGTTGTTCGGCCCATAGGGGCACATCATGGGTCACATTTTGATAATCTGAACCGTTGAATGTGTAGAATTCATCGAGTATTATATGTTTGTAAAAAATCACATTGATCGAATATCGATAACTATATAATCAAATCAGTTTTGCATAAAAAATGGATGGTGTTATAATTGATGATTAAAAAAACAAATCTGATCAGATAACTATCGATATCCGATCAATGTGATTTTTTACAAACATATAGTACTCGACGAGTTCTACACATTGAACGGTTCAGATTATCAAAATGGGACTCGTGATGGCCCCCACAAGCCGAACAAAACCGTTCAGTGCAATGTCCAAAAAGTAGCCAATAATTTCTTACCATCAATTCGGCTGTGCAGATTGTACGACGATACAACACACATCTCTAATCTTCTCCTACACACTTCTTTATACAATTTTTTAATATACATTTTCATAAGAAGTCGAAAAATTAACCCAAACTTTTATATTTTTTTCCTCAACTTTTTAGTCTAAAAAGACAAAAAGTGCACTTTTTTATGACACCCCAAAGTAGAGAGGTGATGTGATGAAAAAAAGATAAAAAGATGGATTATATAGGTTATCCCAAACCAAGCCTTAATTTGATTTTTTAACTTATTTTAGATCACACTACTTCTTATATATATTTTTTTTCACAAAAAGACAAAAGTTAAAAAATTAAAAAGTTAATTTTTAACTAATTTCTCAAAACACCCTAAAATTTTAGATTCCAGTAAACTGAGCTTTCGTTTGGGATGTGGGTTGGTTTTTTGGTTTTTTAGCTATTTTAGTCTGGCATTAAAAAGTCTCGTTTGGAATAAATTTTTTGACTTTTTGACTTTTGTGAGAGAAAAAAATTAAATGATTATAATTTGAATGTGACGTTTTATTTTATTGGCTTTTTAGCCTAATTTGTCTTTTTGTAGCTATTTTAGCCTAGACTAATGCCAAACGAAGCCTCAAGTCAAATTTTTAGATTATGAAGTTTCCCAAAATACTATTCTTTCTATAAATCAATAGATCTATTACTTTTAAATTTCCTGATGAAATCTTAGACAAAATCCTATTACAAAAGTTTTTAGGATCTCTTAATTATATTGTTAAATTTTATAAAAACCTTAGAAAAACTTGTCAACTTCTTTTTGATCGTTTGAGAGATGATTCTCCTCCTTAGTCTCTTAATCACACTATTACTGTTTAGCAAGTCAAAAAATATTGATAGATCGTTTCATACACCAAAAATAAACTCTAAATTGTATTAAATTCTTTAGAATAACGGTAAGTCTAGATATCAATTCATAGGGACAAACGAGAAATTAAACTAATTTAATTGTTAAATTTCTAAATTAATTTTGATAAAAAGATTGAGGGATATCATGACTAAACAAGAATTAAATAAAATTGAGAAATTGAATTGACAATTAAAAGTATGGTTTGAAATATTGATTTTTGGAAAAATCATAGGGCAAAGAATTCACCACTAACCATATAAATAAGATTTAACATCAGCCATCAATTGTAATCCGGTTTGAACTACCAAATATTTCACAACTACAAGTTTAAAATATTAATCAAAAGGATTGTTGCATTCAACGTACAGGCACGAATCATCGCAAGTAGCATGAGTCATTTGTTCTAAACTATAGTAGCAACACAACCCGTCTTTTGTAGTATGACTCGTCTCATATTTTGAACACAAATACAAAGAAAATTAATGTATAGAAAGTATTAAACAATCACAGAGAATAAAATAATTGAAGAGACGAAAAGGAAAATTATTATAAACTTCTGAAACATTCATACATTTATTCAAACTGTTTCACAATCAAAGCTTAAGAAAAATCTCTTTACATGGCTAGGGTTTCATCAAAACCTTAGAAATAGTAGCCTAGTCACTTATGGAGGAGTGGGAAGAGGTGGAGGAAGACCAAGTCACCATGTGAAACATTCTTCAAGCTTCAAGTTTTTTTTCCTTCCAAACCCTAGCCTCTCTCTCATTTTTCTCTAAAATATTTTCGAACCCCAAAACAGTCTTTTTTCTTCTTTTTATTCCTAGCAAAACAAACTTCATTTTTCGTGCAAGCAACCCTAGGTAGGCTGCTCGAGCGCCTATGTGGGCCGCTCGAGCAGTGGTAGGTCGCACGTGCGGTGGAGCTGGTCGCACGTGTGGTAAGTTTTTGAGTCACTTTTTGCTTGAATTTGCGTGTTGCCTACCAAATTTGTACAAATGCACAAAACATATCATATCCACCAAATAAACAAAATTCAAAAATTATAAATATAACTTAAACGGGCTCAATGTGGTATCTTTCGGCTTACATCAAATATGTCAAGACTTTACCTTAGGTATTCTTAGTGAAGATTCATTCAAAATTATTAAAATTATTGCCACTGACATTGGTTATGGTGGCATCCTCTTTCAGCAAGTCCATCTCAAGTCATTTGCATAAATTGTTCGTTTTCACTTTGGTATTTTGAATAAAGCACAAAAAAAATATAGCACAATTAAAAAAGAAATTTTATCTATTATATGATGTATTAGTAAATTTCAAGATAATATTTTAAATCAAAAATTTTTAGTACGCGCTGATTGTAAACGTGCAAAGTATGTTTTAGAAAAAGAAGTTCAAAACATTGCTAGTAAGCACATTTTTACTCGTTGGCAATCTATTTTAAGTATATTTAATTTTGATATTGAATTAATTCTTAGTAGTCAAAACTCTATCTTTGATTTTCTTACTCGTGAATTTTTACAGGGTGGATAGAGAAAGTTATACGTATATTGTTCTATCCACAGACTACAAATCATCCACTATTACAAAATTATTTACCATTATGCCTTTGAAATAGCCTATTTAAAGTCAATTGACCAAGATTCCTATCTCCAATTTCACCAAATTGCTAGCCAACGCAATTTAATTGCTTATTACACAAATCTTTTAAATTTCCATACAGATAGGTTAGATATCCTCAGTGGATGCTAACCTATTTTCTTTTTCTTTTTTTAATTACAGATGTCAAGTTAGAAGCTTTTCTCACTATTATTCTAATCAATCAATTCATTGTTGGATCCACAATTAATCTAGTCAACAGATACCAAATTCTTAGTACTATTTCTAAACTTAGTTACACTTTTGTTATTGCCAGTGATCCCTTTGCTTTCCAATTAATTATGTCCATGCCTCCTATTAATTTATAATTATTTTTAAAATGTCACTGATTTGATATTTTCGCCTAATACAAATAGAAAAGGGGGTTCTTTTTTTTATGCCTTATAACAAAGCACAAATACTTAAACACAGAAACCCCTAGAACATTTATGATCGCCATGCAAAAAATAAAAAATACTATTCTTATAAAAGTAATAATTTTTTCTTACAAGAATGATGTCAAAATATTATTATTATAAATTAATTAATTTTTAATGGTGTATGATTTGAAATATAAGGTTCACAATGAGTTACATAATTATGTATGAATTTTTTTGTTTACATGACATTACTCCAAAAAAGTATGCAAAAAATAAAAGAAATAATTATTTTTTGTAATAATTTTTTATTTTTTTAATTATTTTAGTCACTTCCCAAACACCTTAGACTCAGATATAGAACTTTGGTCCCAGTTTGGATTGTTTTGGGTGTGATTTATTTTTTGATTTTTTATTTATTATAAAAGATATAAAAAAAATATAGATGTGATGGGATAGAAATAATTTAATAAATAGAGGGGTGATGTGATAGAAATAAACTAATAAATAACTTATTTGAGATGTTCTCAAACTAAGCTGAGTGGATAATTTTTTGGCTTTTTTTTTTTTTTTTTTTTTTTTTTTTGGAGAAAACAAAAGCTAAAAAAAAGAAAAGAAAAGGAAAAGTTATATAAGTTGTCACTTCATTTTTTTTTGGGGGGGGGGGGGGGGACATTTTTCTTAAAAAGACAAAAAAAACAAAAACAAAAAACAAAAACAAAAACAAAAAACCACTACAAAAGTTGTATTCGTATTTTGGAAAGTTTTAAAAAGTATGTTTTTTGTAAGTGAAAAAATTAATGTGGCATTTTATTCTTTTAATTGATGACGATCTACATAGTAATTTTTTTGATTTTCTTTTTTTTTTTTGGGTAAAAAATAAGTGTATTTTGGTTTAATTTTTTAAAAAAATTATTTTTAGTGAGTTTTCGTTTATTTCTAGAGGTTTTTTTTTTTTTAGGATAAACTACCAATAGGTTCTAATAGTCGGACTTGATTCCCATCAAGTCCTATTGAAAATAAGTCATGCTAAAATTATCGCTAAAACTAATTTTTTTGTGACAATTTTTTATATATGTCGCTAAAAATTGACAATTAGTGACTTTTTTTGTCATGATTTTTATAAATTGTCGCTAAACTTATAATTAGTGACTTTTTTATGACAATTTTTTTCCATAGGACTTATTAAATAATAAGTCTACTTATTAGGATATACACGTAAGTACTCCTTTTTTTATATTTAATCAAATTCTTATAATTTTTACATGCATCTAATCAAAATGCATCTAAAATGTTAAACAAATTGGCTAAAGTATTAAAAAGTCATTAAAAATAAGCAAAAAAAATTGAAAAAATTTATGTTTGTGTGTTTTTTTTGCTTTAGATTTTCATTGATTTTTAGTATTTTTTAAATATTTTAGTTACATTTTTTTACTTTTTAAATGTATTTAATGATGTATCTAAAATGTTTGGAAAAAGAATAATGTTATATGTACCAATTAGTATATTAACTAGGAAGGCGCGGAGTCCCTACTATGGACAACTCACAGCCGTGCCTGTTGGGAGTTAAAACGCCACCGTTTTAACTTTTCTTTTTTAAAATTTTTTTATATGTAAGGGTTCATTAATTCTTATTTCATTATAACAAAGAAAACAATCAACCTAGCAGGACACCCCGTAGTCGTGTAAAGTTGAAGGGGTAAGTTTGTGCTAAAAAAAATTTATTTTATAAATAGAAAATATAATAAAATAAAAAATAATTCATCAAACAAATTAATTTATCAAACTAAATTGTATTTTTTTAAAAAGATTAATTTTAAAATTAAAATCGAACAAATAATATATGTTTTGACTTTTTCAAAACTGGCTTAAATGCATCAAAAGTGAAATTGAAAGGGAAAAAAATTGTATTTGAACAAATCAATTTATCAAACCATAAGCAAAAAAAATGTAACTTCAAAAAAAAAAAAAAAGTTGCATAAAAAAATAAAAATTAAAAAAAACAACTTAAGGCTAAAATATATTCAATTCACATCCAACATATGTATAAAAAAAAAAATAAAACAAAATTCTGAGACATTCAAACTCAAAATCTCCTACCAAATATCCCAAAATCTATCTCAACCATTCTAAATAATCCAAACAAAATTCTAAAAACCTTGAATTTCAATTCTCAAAACAAAAACTACTAAGTGGATCCCTATGTCAATTTTGTGGAGGCGGTTGGGAATAAATAGAAAAATCAAAAGAACTCTCATTTCTAAATTCGATCTCCATTGGGTTGTGCCCCACTAGATTAAGTGATATTCCCTTTTTAAAAAAAAAATCATTAAAATAATTTTTATGGACTAAATTACATTACAAACATATATATATATTACTTACTTGAGAACTTTGTGGACTATGTGATGCTTGGAAAGACAGAGGTTGTGATTGTGGATACGTTGGTAAGTATGAATTTGTATCACATGTGAGAAGATTATATCCATAATTTATCAATTATGGCCAATAGAGACTCCCAACATCCTACTCCATAAAACACTGTGAAAAGTAAATACACTAATACAATGTAATCTAAAAAATAAACAAATAACGTAAAACAAGAGCTAACCTGTGATTGGCTTAAAAATGAATTTTGAACATTTGTGTTATTGCTTGATTGACTAATAGTCTAAATAAGTTGTAAAATTTATTAATACATTACACAATTTATAATAATAAATAAATAAATAACATAAAACAATAGCTAACCTGTGGTTGGCTTGAAGATGAATTTTGAATATTTGTAGTGTTGCTTGATTGACCAATGGTCTAAAGAAGTTCAAAAATTTATCAATACTTTACACAATTTATAAAAATAAATGCATGTCATTTGAAATTTCAAAAGTAGGTAGGTAATACCTTACTAAGGCAGGTAGGTTATGAAATAACTTTTGTCTTCTTATTCATCATCTCATGCCAAGGTTTTAATCTACCCTTCCCTTTGTGTCCAACATCTTTCTTCTTTTTGCCCTTAACTTGTGCAAAGTTAGGGTCATCCACATCTAATTTATTGGTACCAAAATTTCCAACTCCCTTCATTATATTATTTACTTTTACACGCAATTCCTTAATTCCTTCATCAACCAATTGATAAGCAGGTTTGTGCATAGATGCCTGAGTTGCTAACTTCACCATTCTTGGACAAAGGTCTCTATAACGTGCTAATATTAACAACTTCAGATCATCCTCATCCACTATAACATTTTTCTCTTCAACTTCACAATCTTTTTGCATCCAATCTCCATCAGCCTAATATATACCTTTCGGGAATTTCCGTAACATTCATTCTATCAAGTGCTTTGATTGCATGACTACATAAAATTTCAAAGTTCTCAAATTTCTTACAAGTACAATGTATTTCTTAACAACTTTTTTCTCCTCTTAGCCCAATAACTTTCATCATACCCTCCACAATACACTCTTCACCATTACCATACAAGCCAATCACACACTTAACTTCTCCTTCTAACTCATGGAATTACTTCAATTGACAACAAAGGGACGTATCCAACTCGCAATGAAATAAATCAAAGATAGGAGGGGTGTACAAACTCGCAACCTAGATTAAAATATGAGATTTTTTCAATTTCATTATTGGCAATTTTTTTCTAGAATCATATATTATAGAAATTTCCTCATACCGATTATCTACAACAATCTGATTGAAGTGAGTAAAGAATTGAACAATATTATGATCACCTTTCAAATATCCCCTTAATGTTCCATTTAGACTTTCACTAAGTTGTGTGCTTCGCATTTCTCCAGTAAATACCCACTTCATATACACATGCGCCCACTGTTCTCTTTTTCTCCAAGTTCTTTTCATCCACTCATTCTCTTGCAAGTTGTATTTATCAATCAAAGAATTCCAAGCTTCAATTAATTCATGTTCATTCTCGTAGTCATAAATGCAAGCTTTTAAATTGCTACTAAATTTTGAACCACTCTTGAACAAATAACCTAAATACTTCAAAACATTTTGCATTAGGTGAAAAGTGCACAATCCATGAAAAACCTCAAGCATGATTTGTGAAATTGCCTTAGCCATTACTTGATCTTGGTCTGTGAAAAAACTAACAGGCTTTTTTCCTGACATTGCATTTAAAAAAGTTTCAAATAACCATTCAAATGACTCTGCAGTTTCATCATACAATAATGCTGCACCAAAAATCAATGTCATTCTAAAGTGGTTAAAGCCAGAACATAAAGCAAGTGGATGGTACTCTTTATTTGTTCGAAAAGTTGTGTCGAATGACACTGCATCACCGAAAAGCCCATAATCTATTATCATATGATGATCAACCCAAAAAATATTAGTAATCATCTCATCTACATCCAACTGAATGGCATAGTAAAAATATGGATTTTCTGCCACTTGATGCTGGAAATATCTTAACAAACTCCTTGCATCACCATACTGCAAGTTTCGCTGTCTTTTTGCACGTAAGTAGGTTTTCTGATCCTCCTGCGAGAACCCTACAAATTCCTTCTCTCCTGCTATAGCACTAATAAGATCATGTGAAGCCTTAAAAGATATTCCAGTCTCATCAGCTATATCAATATTTATACCTTGAGCATCACATACCTTTCTCTCAGATAGCATCAAATGAGTACATTGAGGAAGATACAAAAAGTGGTTGTGGTTGTTATCAAACTTTGACACAATCCACTTCGACAAGTCCCACTTAAAAGATATATGCATGGATGCTTTACAATTTGTTCTTGTCTCACTTCGAGGATTTTTTATCATCGTGTGCCGTTTATCTTTTTCCCTCTCTCCCTCCTTACAACAAACAAACTTTTTATTAGTCATAACACCATCTTTCTTACTTTTATTACAATAATCTCTTCTAATACTAAACCCCACAATTCTTTCGTATTCATTATAAAACTCATATGCAGCTTCTTCTGATGGAAACTTCATACCAAGATATGGTGATTTATCTTTAGCCAACTCTCTCATTTCTTCGATGCATCCCTCAAGTCCAACATCATCCATTATACTATCCTCCATTTCAACACTAACAAATATGAAAAAAAAAAATTAAACGAAACAAGAATCTGAACAAAAAAGTTATTAATTAATTTTAAATGCTGAGTAATTAAACAATTCAATGAAATCTAATAAATCAATTAATAATGTAAATTAATTAAAAAGATAGGAGAGAGGAAAAAAAAGATGTGCAATTTGTACAGTAACATTAGAAATTTATTTTGTCTAAGTAGATTATAATATACAGTTGTAAAATTATATTAGAATTAGTATATTATATAATATAGGAAATCTTTTGGCAGACACGCTTAAAGATGTAAATCATATGCCCTCTTATTATATAAAGTTTTGATATATGTTTTGTATTTTTGTCACAAATGTTATGTCATTTTTTATTAAGTTATGACAATTTATGATTAAAAAATTAAATTCACATTTTATAGTAAGGTTATAGATTTTTTTATTGAAACTTTTTTAGACCATAAAACGCATAACATTATTACAAAAATACATAACATTGTTATAAAAATGTGTAATATTTCCACAAAAATGCATAATATTTCTATAAAAAAAAATTATGAATTACAAATTACTGTACCTCCTTAAAAAAATTATATAATATTTATACAAAAACACATAACATGTACAAAACAAATTACATTATAAATAAATTTTCTTATAATATACAATTGTGTTTCTTAATCCATTTACAAAAAAAAACCAAACCATTATACTTGTTGAACCCACTAACACACTGTATAAAATAAAATACAAAACATATAGACATATAATATATATATTTATAGATACACATACCAGTTTGTTGAACAATAATGGTTTGTAAATCCAGCAGAAGGACGGTGAAACAAAGATAGAGAACACTGTTCAATCTGTTTAAGAGAAGACAAAAATGTTAAAAAAAAAAAAAAAAACTAACTTTTATACTCCATGTAAAGTAGAGACGTTTTGCTTACAGAGAAGACGGCGATGTCCCTGCTAGGTTGATTGTTTTCTTTGTTATAATGAAAAAAGAATTAATGAACCCTTACATATAAAATAAAATAAAAAAAATTAAAACGGTGGCGTTTTAACTCACAGCAGGCACGGCTGTGAATTGTCCACAGCAGGGACCCCGCCTCCATTAACTAGTATACCAATTGATGATGTGACATAATTTAAGAAATTTTTGGTATTTGTAATGTGATTAATAAGTGGAGTCAATAATAATGTTATAACTAATGTTGATACACTAATTAGTGCATGTAGAACCATCGTTAAAAAAAAATTGAGTAAAATATGATAAAAATAAATGAAAATCTATTTAAAAATAATATCTAAAAATATAAATAAACTTTTTAAAGTTATCCCCAAACGCACTTCTTGTATTTGTTGGACTTTATTGTTTATTGGAATCGGCAGCGTAAGAGCTAGACTTCATTGAATTGCAATTTGAATGATTGGAACAAAAGACGAAGAGAGAAGAGACTCGATTGTCCATCTGAAATTTTGTACAAATTGAATAGGATAAATCACTTCCGATTCAGTGGGTTTACTAGTTGAATCTTCCGGTAGTGATATTGCAAAAATAATCTCATTTTCTCTTAGGCTTTATTTGTTTAGAAAAAAAAAAAAAGATGATAGAAAATGAAAAAGCAAAGAGTAAAGAGAAATGAAAGGAAAGGAAAAATAAATAAAGATTTATTTTATTCATGTATTCTCTATCTAACCAAATTGAGCCTTAAGAACAACTACTATGAAAAAAATGAGAAATTTACAAATTATTTTTAAAAATTCAAAAATAATGAAATTATAAACATCCATCAAATCTGTCAAAATCGAATGGTTCAAACAAATCCGTTACAGAATAAAAGGTTTTAATAGTTCGAGGAGACAGATATGGATACATTTTTGTCAATCCATCTAAGTTTGGACGGATGGTTGATGGAAGGCCACCCGACCCAAACCAAATTGCCAACACCCTGAAGAAATAATATTATGATTTTATACTTTATGTGTTAAAAAAATATTTAATAATTATATTTACTATTCATGAAATATGAGGGTTGAGTTTTTATTTTTATTATAAAGAATGAAGAATGAGAGAATTTTTTTTTTAAGGTCCCTAGTATTAAGATTTTATAAGATAAAAGACATATAATATTTTCATAGTAATTGGAGTCCCTCAACATTTTTCCAGAGAAGCTTTGATCTAGAGAACCCTTTTGGTAGCTCTCCAAACCCAAACTTAGATACTTGAAGGGAGATCAAAACAACACAAAACTACAAGAACTAGATAGTAAATGATAGAACAAGAAGTAAAAGAGAAGATTACAAGCTTATATCTCTCAAAGAAGTGAGCTTCTGTTTATGAATCAAACTAAGTCTCAACACACTCTCAAGCTTGAATTACGGTGTTTAAGGCTCAACTAAGGTTCCTAGGCTCAAGTGTGAAGGTGTATATGATGTATGGATATAGGTTCAAGATAGCAGGCTTACTCAAAGGGTTGCTTGCACAAGGAGATGAATGAGCTCTCAAAAAGGTGTAGAAATTCTTCAACCCTCAAAACAGAGATGCAACTTCGTTTTTATAGAATTTGAGCAAGAGGGGTCATAAATATCTTCAAAAATGAACAGCTGGCGGGCTCCAGCCCAGAACAGTGGTTTTCACTACTAAGGCACGAATGGCCTTCAATAGCCACGGCCGGGCCTCAATGAGACACGACTGGGCCTCAATGTGTTCCTCTGTTTTCCTATTTCAAACTCAATATAGAATGACACAATGTGTAAGAATGGATTTCTTAGGTATAATCAGTGGGAATATGGGAGGTTTGGTATTGTTTCGAAGCTTAAACATGGCCTCTTTGTTAAGACCTCAAACTACGCACAACACCACTTTCATCATCAAGTGTACTGGGCAAAGCGCTCAAGCCTTACAGGCAGTCAAAAATGGGATGTCTACAACGTGATTAGACCCATCCAGATGAGGGGCTAGAATACCCTGCTCTATTTCCAGTGTGCGCTTCATACTTGGTACCTCACTGCTTGGAGGACAAGAAAGCCTTTTGGCCCCTTTACTGTTAGCTTCAATTGTGTCCTTTCTGGCGAGTGTGCGTTGACAATGGGGAAAAGACAAAAAACTTGACCCGACTGTACCCCTAGTTCATCATTTTGACCATTTTTTATTTTTGGCTTTCTACTTAAAACAATTTTGACCAACATGAGAATTAGATTAACATGCTTGTTTGACTTTCTACTTTGAACTCGTGTAAGTCACACTGTGAGCACCGAAAATTTTCCCCCTTTTTGGGTCCAAGAAATGGTCCGATTTTGGAAAAATGGAACAAGTTTCGAGAAAATTAGTCAACTTCACTAAAAAAAAACCTAAAAAACTGTTTTTGCAAATGGCCACTACTCAACCAAAGTGGAATTAACTCCTGAGATGCACAACCTCAGATCTAAACTTGATTTGTCTTGCAGCTGAATACTTTAACAGAATAAGACACTCGATTTTGAATGAAGATGAGCCAATTGGACATGGATAGGATAGCCGAGTTGAACAAGGATAAGCCAATCAACATAGATGAAACAAACAGGCTGAAAATGGTTGGGGCCGAACTTCAAAATGAAGTTACTTACGTATCTCAAAGATAGGAATCAGGCCGTACATAGTTCTGGGGTTAAGGTGCACTCAAGTATTAACTCTCTCCTTTTGCTCTCTAACTTTTGTTGAAACTGCCTTTCTAGGTTTTCAACCTTGTGAGCTCCATCTTTTTCTTTTCATTTTTCTTTCCTTTTCTTTTTCTTTTTGTTTTTTTTTTTTTCATTCCTTCTTCTTTTTTTCTTACTCTAACTTTTGCCTGGGTCGCCCTTCCAGGTTTTCGACCCATCAAGCCTCTCAAGGATAGAAAAGTTTAACTTGTCCATATTGATTGGCCGTAGGATCTCTAAGCCATCTGGATCCATGAGAATGGCTACTATCCTTGACTAAATAGTCTTGATGATGTAAGAGCCCATTCAATTGGGTCTGAATTTGTCACTAGTGTTGTGGATAGGAACTCGATTGTCCTTCAGTAATAAATTTTCTTCTTTTAGATTATGGGATTTGGCTTTCTTGTCGATCTTTATTGGCTTGAGAAATGACCCAATTTTGAATCTTCGAGCATATTTGACCTTTTGCCCCTAGTTCAAGGACTGCTTCTAATCCAGCTATGCAAGCTTCTTTCGATCACATCCGACCTTATTGCCCTTAGTTTAAAGGTTACTTTGAATCCGGCTATGCAAGCCTCATATTTTGGTTGATCGTTGAATATTCTAAATCAAGGGCCAAGGTTTAAAAGCAAAGGGGTCGAGTATTAAGGCCGAGAGTCATCCTATACTGTACAATCTCAAGATCAATTCCAGGTATGTCTTTCTAGGACCACGCAAAACAGTTTTTGAAACCTTTTAATAAAGTGACTAGTCGCTCATGCTCCTCTAAAGACAATGTAAAACCAATCTGGATCAAGCTAGGATCCTCCTCAGTACTCACATTAACAGACATGATTTCATTCATTAAAGGCTTAGCGCGCCTCTCTTTCTCTCAATTGATCAAATTTTTGTAAATCCCGAGGAATTCCTTCTTCTTTGTTTTCACCACAATTTTGGAAACAATTTTGAAAAACTTTGGTCAATGTAATGATTTAAAGGCACAAAGAAGTAGGTGAAAAGTACTGCTGTTTTATTCAGAACTTCTGGCGTAACTAGCTCAACGATGGAAACAGACTTAAAAGAAATAGTGAAAAAGACAAACAAAACAAGACAGTAATGTCCGAGGTAACACACCCGAAATCACCTAAATCTGACACAACAAGACTGACTCAACACCCAATTTAGAAAGTAAAAACAATATTTTCAATTTAACACAAAATAGTACGTACCATCTACCATGCCCAGAGTAAAATGAGTGCCATCAGCAGGTGGTTCATCCCCCGGTCCCAAAACTAGTCACATTATCCCCTAAGTTCATTGATCCAACA
The DNA here is from genome assembly GCA_036172215.1 of Camellia granthamiana. Lineage (NCBI taxonomy): Eukaryota > Viridiplantae > Streptophyta > Magnoliopsida > Ericales > Theaceae > Camellia > Camellia granthamiana. Next base: position 31,053,735 of record CM069904.1, on the reverse strand, counting down.
CCGATAGACTTTGTAGGACCCGGTAGAGTAATGACCTTATTGTTAATCAGATCTTGAACTTCATGACGAAAGCGGAAACAATTGTCGGTGTCATGGCTGGTTTGTTGATAGAAGGCGCAGTACTTGGTAGCTTTATATTTGGTTGAAATGAGATTAGGGAGAGGCCGAGGGTCAAGGGGTTTGAGATGGCCTTGTCCCAAGAGGATTTAGAGAGTTTTGGATAAGGTCATGAAAAGAGGATTGAAGGTGCAATTACCAACCCTGACATGATTGACAGAGGGGTTGGCCGGTATTGATTGGGTTTAAAGAAGACCTCCTATAGGTGTAGGATTGGAGTTGAAATGGGCGTTTCTGGTAAAACATCCTTTTTCATGGCTTGTCGTTGGATTCAAAATGCCCCCAACCTAAGTGGCAAAAGTGTTATCCACAGTCTTTGTAACAACTGCAAGCACTTGCTGTTTGTTCAGCCCTTTGGCCCTAAAGCCTTTATAGCCTATCGGAGATATGCATCAGGATCGATACTTGCCTCGGCCTTGTTTTTGCCACTTGTTTTAGCTTTGCCAAGGGATTGGGTAACTATATCGGAGTGAGGCCCATTCATTGTTAACATGTGATAACCCAGACTCAAGATAGCTTTAGGTTAGCCGTTTTCAATTGTAGCTCGCCTCAAGATTGGGGAGCCTTTTGGCAATAAATTTCTGGCATGTGATGTGGTCGATGATGGAGCCAAAATCCCAAAGACTAAATCTACCACAGTTCTTTGCAAATCTTCAATCATGCTCAGTAGCTCAAAAGTAGTGGGTTCAGCCATTGGTGCCCGCGGTGTATTTGATGGGGTTTGAGATGATTGGGGTTCAAATGCATTCATCATACACAAGTACATACTTTCTGGAATGAACACCTCAGGCTTGGGTAAATGGCTGGGGTGATGTATATGCTGGGGTTGTAGGTGGATGGTAGTGTATGGATTTAGTTGAGATGTAAAGGTAATGGGTTAGAGGTGGCGTAAGGTTCTTTTGATGGAGCTATGATCTCTTCGTCAATAAGATCCCAAATCTTATGATGGAGGCAGATGCAGCGGTTTGTATCATGACCGTTTTGTTGATGATAAGCACAGTATTTAGCGGGATCATGTCTTGGTGGAAGAGGATTTAGAAGGGGTCGGGGTTCTAGGAGCTCTAGGTGTCCTTTTTCTAGCAGTGTTTTTAAGGCTTGAGAGAGACTCATGTAAAGAGGATGGAAATTTCTAGCTTGGGGCCGAGTTGAAGTGGTTGGGTTTTGGCTATTATCATCAAAAGAGTTTTTGATGGGGAGTGGTGATAGTGTTTATTTCTGAGCATTTCGCAGTTGTGCTACCACTAGTAGTAGTATTAGAACTGTGAACAATATTCTTTCGCATAGGCTCATTACCTGTCACAATGATCCCTTGTCTGATGGAATCCTCGATTTGAACCCCAATTTTATGGAGGTCCTTAAAGTTGAATAGTGGGAGGACTATCATTTTCTGTAATAGCCTTTCATGCAGATTTCTAACAATGATATGGACTTGCTTTTTCTCTGGAAGTTTGTTTGCCAACATAGCCGCATTTGCCCTTCATCGAATAACAAACTCTAAGAAGTCCTCATTCGGTTTCTGACGTGTTGCCTCAAGATCACGAGTTGTGACCTCGATCTGTATATTGTAGGAATATTAGGCAATGAAAGATCTGGCCAACTCTTCTCAGTTCTGCTTCACAGAATCTTCTAATTTAGCATACCAGATGACAGCTATACCCGAAGAGGGATAGTTTCTGTAGTCTAGTTAGACCCATCGGCCGCAAGATATCTGAAAATAGTCGTAAGTGAACCATCGAGTCCCCAGAACCGTCAAAACGGCCAATGTGCAGCATCTTGAACCGCTCTGGTAAGGTAACCGCAGATTCGATGTACCCATCCTCTATGTCTGGAATGGAGTCGACCCCCTATGTTTTTTTGAACAGTTTCTCCAGTTTGTTGATTTTGAGCGCGGTTGGATCAACCCCAAAATCGAATGGTGCCTTAGTCTGATAAATCGGGGCTTTGGAAGCTTATGCTGGGATGGGTTCTGCTTGAATCTGGAAAACCGAATTACCTTGGTTTTCTTGGGCATTGGCAGTATTAGTAGTGGTACCGGGTACAGGGATGGCCGTAGTTGGTACATGAGAGGCAGAAACCGCAGCCGGTTGTGATTGTTATTGCTGTAACCTCAGCCTGACAGGCCGCATCATGTTATAGGGTCTCAACTGTTTATTGCAGATGGAGTATTAGTTTCTCTATGTTGGCCGGGAAATACTGTGCCATTGGAATAGGTGACTACATTGGTGCTGAACTAGAAGCAGATGATGTTCTCAAACTGGACTGAACATGGGTGAATTAAGAGGTGATTGCTGTAAGAACTGGATTGGCGAACTGTACCTAATCCTCCTTCGTCTTGTAACTGGTGACCATGATGCAAACACAGGTTGCCCCTGAACTAGATCTCCAACCTAACAAAGTCTATCAACACGAGTCCAGAGTACCCCAGGGATATCAAAGCCTTCTGAAGCTATGGTTCCAGGACTACCTTGCAAAAGAGAAAACAGACAGCACCTCAGCCTAATTTCACTTGAACGAATATGATCACAGCTGAATAATTGTACTCCACACTGAATTCTGCCCTAACATAGATACCAACCTTGCAACTGATATGCACATTCCTATACAGTTTCACTGTAAAGCACATACCAGTTAAAAGAGAGCCAAAACACCCCTATAAGGGGGTAGGGTTACCATGTCCTAGTTTCGTCAGGAACTAGGATTCACTATTTCAATCAAGCGGTTTCACGCAATCCTGCATTCGGGTGAGCATTTTCTCTTAGTTGGATTAGTCACTATGGCTTTTCTATATATAACTAGGCCAACTGGTCAAAAAAGGTGCCTCGGCAAGGACAAGAATATATAAATATATCAGAAATGAGGAGGAGTTAGCTATATATAGAAATATATCAGGCCCTCTCGAAAATATCCATATAGACACAGTTGGTGCAGTGCATGCATCTGTATAGACAGTTGGCATAGCTGGCAAAAAGATCTGAGATTTTACACAAGTGGGCACTAATAGTGAATAGCAAGCCATTGAGATAATCAGGCTTGAAAAACTACTGTTTTGGTCCAAAAATAAGGCACAAGACTTGTAGGTTTTTTAGGCTCAAAACTGAGGTTTCTTGCTGAGGAATTCGAGCATTTGAACAAACGTGCACATTCATCATTGGGTGATCAATCGGTGGCGCCCAAGTCTTAAGGGCGGTCAAAAATAGGGTGTTTACAGACACTTCCACCACTTGAGCAGTAAATGAGAGATCCCATAAATTTTGCAAAGCTACAGTAAAAATACTGGAAGCATGAAATCTACGCTCGAGCGACCACTTCATCTCTCAAGCGGTCTCGCTTGCAAAATGACAAACTACTGAGAGCTACACATCTTCGCTTGAGCGACCAAATGACCGCTCAAGCGGTCCACCAAAAACAACCATCATAAAAGCCATGGTTCTTGTTTCACTTGTAGAGAGAGAGAGAGAGAGAGAGAGAGAGAGAGAGTGGGTGTGATATATGGAGGGACTTTAGGCTACACAAAAAAATATTGTGGACCTCTTCAATTACTAAAAGTTGGAGAGGGATGTTAAACTAAATTTTTCAAATAAAAAAATTCCAAAATAATAAATAATTATTGAAAAAATTATTCAAAAAAAGATTCCAAAAAGTAAAGCTCAAATCCCTAAACTGATCCACATTCATCTGGCAATTCACACGGCTCGTTCAATCTGCATCAGCTAAGTGAACAAATGCATATTAATTTTTTTAAATCTCCCCAAATTCAAATGGATAATGAATGAGAGCCCAACTGATGGGATCTGATCCTCGAGAACCTCTTCACCCTGTTTGGTTTGGATTTTTCAAAAATAATTTTTTGAGTTTTCAATTCATATTTTTGTATTTTTACTGACTTTTCAAAATATTTAATTATTTTTAAAAAAAATTTAGATACACTCAATCCTAATATACTTAAAAAGTATAAAATTTATACCATTTTTTTTATAAAAAAATTCATCGAATATAATAAAATACGAAAATATATTGAATTTTTGTATTTATTTTTATATTTTTTGTATTTGATGAAATTTTTAATTTTTTTTCATAAATATTATACTTTTAAATATATTTAAATTAGGTATATTTAAAAAATAAAAAGTTACATAAAATTTTAAAAAATTCAGTTTAAAAAAAAAAACTCAATTTTGAGATAAACGAGTAAGTGTTTAGAGTTTGAACTTCGTTTGGTTTACTTTTTAAATCACAATTTGATAGCTCAAAATCCAAAAACCAATTTGATGTTTGGTTTTCAAACCTATATTCAACTTAACTATTTGAAAATTATTTTCAAAATTCATAACCAAACAAATTTTAAATTTGACCTTGGTTTGTGTTTTGAGATATTGGCCTTGATTAGTTTGTGTCTAGACATATATTTTTGAGAAAAACCCTCAAAAATTTGGTTGGTTAAAATTTTTTGAATTTTGTTTTTCAAAATCACTTTTCTCTTTATTATACATCAATCAATCATTTTTATCCTATCATTTATCTTTCTCTCACATCTTACACATCAATCAATTACTTTTTCCCTTACACCTTTCTATTCAACTACAAAAAAATATTAAATCATTCCAAATTTCAAAACTATTATCAAAATGGAAAATGTTTTTTGCCCCGATTTTCCCCGCCCCTAATGCCCCGATTTTCAGAAGAGAGAGAGAGAGAGGGGGGAGAGGAGAAGGCTCGCAGAGAAGGCTCGCAGCCCTCCGCCGGCCGTCGCCTCTGCCCTATTGTCGCCGCCCCGCCTCCGCCGTCGCCTCTGCCCGATCGTCGCAGCCCCGTCTCCATCGCCGGCTCCGCCTCTGCCAGCCCCGACTCCTCCGCCCGCCCGCCCCCTGCCTCTTCTCCCTGCATTTGCCCCCTGCATGTGCCTCGAACACCCGCCCCCACCTCCTCCCCCCGCCTCTGCCTCCCCTCTCTTTCTTCTTCTGATTTTCTGATTAAAAAATAAATAAAAATTGAGACGACGAAACGACGTCGTTTCGTCGATTAGGGGCATTCGGGGAAAGGGATTTCAAGGTCCCAATCAAAACTCTATCAAAATATACAACCAAACAAAATTTTAAATTTTGTAACTCTTTCTAGAAAATTATTTTTTCAAAATTGTTTCACGAATACAAACCAAACATGGTCATTATTTCAAAAATAATTTTTTAGAAAGAGTTTAAAAAATTTGAAAATTTGTTTGATTGTATATTTTGAAAATAATTTTATAATTTGGGATGTTTTGATATTTTTTGGGTAAATCACACTAACAACCCCGAGGTTTTTGTTTAATATAGATTCCCTCACATTTAAAAAATTACATTCCCTTCCCTGAGGTTTGTAATCTCATTACAAATTACCCAATGAATTGTTGATGTAATGCCCTAAAATTTTCTAAATAACCATCTTGCCTTTTTTTTTTACCATTTTTTCTTCGTATCATCATCACTATATTTTACAATTTTTCATCATTAAATTCTACCTAAATATATTCTTATTGAGTGATGATACGCAAATATAAATTTTATATAGAATTTTTAAACACAATGATATAATTTAATAATGATCTTTCACTTTAAAACAAAACACGCATAAACATGATTTATATTTACAACAATATCACTATCACAAAATTTTTATAATATTTTTTATAAATTTTTATATATGAATATAATTATTTATTTTTATTTCTACCATATATTTAAAAAGTATAAAATTTGTACAATTTGTTTTTTTTAAAAATATGAATACAACAAAATAAGATAATGTATTGAATTTTTATATATTTTTTTTGTATTTGGTAAATTAAAAAAAAATCACAAAATATTATACTTCTTAAGTATATATAGATTAGATGTATTTAAAAAATATAAAATTGCTTAAAATATTAAAAAAATTCAATAAAAATAAAAAAACTCATTTTTTGTGTGAGTTAAACCAAAGAATATGATTGTTATTTCTCTTGAAATGACACGAACAAAATATTTTCATTATTTTATTATTTTATATGTATAAAGATTAATGAAATCTAACATGGGATAAGTGTAATTTTTCAAATGTAGGGTGAGAGATCTGTATTAAACAGAAACCTTAGGGAGTGTAAGTGTAATTTACTCATATTTTTTTGTAGGTGAATAGATGAGTGTGTATTGACACCCTATTTTATTTTCTGTTGATTGTGACTTATTAATAGGCCAAATCTAATCTATTTAGTTATGGCCTGTCAATTATAATCAAATCAAACTTTATTGATTGTGGCTTGTCCATTATGATCAAATCTAATCTATTGATCTTGATCTGGCGATGTAGACTATAAATTATTTTTAACATAACATTATGACCAAATATGTTTGTATTTATTATTATTATTTATTTGATTGTATGGCAGGTTATTTAGCAATAATATACTGTTTGTACCTATTTTCTAAGGTGACAATGCTACGTAGCTCAAATTTTGTGGCTCAAAAGTGGCTCAAATGGCCAAAACGACGTCGTTTTGAGTACAGAACAACATAAAAATGGCCAAAACGACGTCGTTTTGGCCATTTGAGCCACTTTTGAGCCACAAAATTTGAGCTACGAGACATTTTCCTTTCTAAGGTGTCTGTCAACAGGAGTTTGGCGGTGATCCTGGCAAGTGTTGGGTTTTAAGTTCAAGTGTGTGGGCAGAAAAAAAGAGTTTGAAGCAATTATGGACAGTCATGAGCAATTAAGGAAATGGGTAGAAATAAGGAGTCAAGATCCTCACCTTTTAACTTCTCTCGTTGACTCCATACTTGTTAGGCTATTGGGCTCGTTTTTTTATCCAATTTTAATGATTCGAATTATTTATATTTTAAGATTTGTTTAGTATATCATACTTGTAAAAAATCAAGTTAATCGAATATCAAAAATTACGTATTCAGATTATCAAACTAAAAATCATTTTTTTTAAAAATTTAATAAACAATTTTCCGAACACATGCTTTCTAATATCCGATCAATTTAAATTTTTACAGATATATTATATTCAATAAATTTTAAAATATAAACAGTTCAGATTATTAAAAGTAGACCCAATGACCTAGTAAGTAGAGAGTCAAGGATAAAAAGTTAAGGAGATGACCCATAAATAAGAAACAACCTTTGAAAGAGCAAATGAAAGTGAGTAAAAAGATGGGAACACGTGGACTTAAATGGGTAAATAAACTGCTTGCCTATAACAGTTGTTTAGCAATTGAAATCGTGGATAAAAGCTTATAAATAAAAGCTTATAAATATCAAGGAGGAAGCAAAGAAGGATATCAATCAAATCCAACAATTTTACATGAGTTTAATTAGGGGTTGATTTACATGAGTTTAATTAGGGGTTGATAACTTCTAGTTTTTGGTTTTTTTGTATTTTTATTTTTGTTATTATTCAAATCTTAGTAACAAGTAATAATTTTAATAATACAATATCAATTTTTAGATTGTTTCTCTCTGTTGATAATCTTCAAAGAAGTTTTTTAATCTGTCAAGACATAAGACACCAACTATAATTGTTTGATCTGTTTGTTGTTTATGAAATTTTGATTTTCCTATCAAATCCATTCCATTGATTTGACCGAAACCAAATTTTGCTAATAGTATAAGAGAAAAAGTGATTAAGAAAAAGATAGGAGAGAGAAAAAATAATTGGTTGATGTGTAGTAGAAAAGAAGTGATTTTAGAATTTTTTTTTCCTAAGTAATTGCTAAATAATATGTTATGTTTTAAATATATATGAGCGATCCAAAAAATATACGTAAATAATAAATAAAATGCGAATAAATAAAAAACAAATATAATAAATATGAAACGTTTTAAATGTATATACATTGAGTGGATATACATCAGAAAAGTAGTTTTAAAATTTTAAAAATGTTCTTACGAACTAATATCTGTCGTATAGATTATATTAGATCTATTTACAAAGTATATGTAGATTATGTATGTAAAAGAAGTAAACAAAATAAAAATAAAAATATAAAACAATAACAAAAATATAATGAAATTAATATTGTAAACTTTTTTTACTACAAGACAAAAAAAAAAAAGACCCAAAAAAACTGTAATTAAAAACTAGTTTTGAAAATTCTTAACCAAACAAGTTTTTATTTTGTAATTTTTTAAAAATTATTTTCAAAATATACAACTCAAAAAATTAGTTTCAAAACTCATAACTAGGACTGGGCATAGAGTTATCTGAACCACCAAACCCACCCAACCAGAACCGATCCGCATACAAATAGGAAGTTTCCTAGACACAATGTGCGTGGATACGGTTTGAAATATGACATGAATTGCGGGTTGCGAACGGGTTATGGGTTTAACCCGCATCCGCAATAACCCACCCGCACCAACATTTATTTATTTTTTACTTGGACCGTTATTATTTTATTATTTTATTTTTGATGAATGTAAAAGTTAATGAAGAATTACTTTTAGGTAAACTTAGAATTTTGATTGATTTTACTTTAATTGTACTGGTGAGTAGTAGATAGTGGATGAGATTGATAATCTAGTTTAGGATTTTGAAAGATGTACTTGTGTTAATTTATGATTTAATTTAAAAGTTAGGATTTTGAATGATTTGTTTGTGTTAGGAATTGATTTTATTATGTTTTTAATTTTATAAGTTTTAATTCATTAATTATTAATGTTTGAGCATTTTAGAAAATGAGAGAAAAGGACCCAAAATAAATATTTACAAAATAGGAAAAAAAAGGCTCTAAAATAATTTTTTAAAGAAAAAGGTCTAATCCGCAAACCGCTCGCACATTTACAAACCCTATCCGCATAAACCACAACTTGTACCATGGGCGGTTACGGGTTGAATTTTTCCCAAACCGCATATATGCGAGAATGACCAAACCGATCCGCAAATCATCCAAAACTGAACTGCGACCACCCTTACTCATAATTAAACATGTTTTAAAATTTTAAAACTCTTTTAAAAAACTTATCTTCAAAAATGAATTTTAAAGGGCCACTTTTTTACAAATCCCTTTTTATCTACTTATATTCCATTTAGTCCACATTATTTTCTTATGTTCTAATAAGTCCTATGAGTGACATAATTACCAAAATACTCTAATAATATTCACATTTACAGTGTGAATGTTCCGTGATGCGAATGTTCACACCATTAATGCGAATGTTAACATGTCAATGTGAATATTCATACATCAATGAAAATATTCACATTGTAAAATATGAATGTTCACATCACCAAATTATTAATCATTCAAAAAATATTTGTAAAGGTACAAATATCCATAAAATACCTTAAATATAAAAATTATGATTTGGTAGATCAAATATCCAAATAATAAGACTTATTAGAATATAAGAATATCTTATAGACTAATTAGAATACAAACACTTGAAAGAGGATTTTCTAATAAATTTTCTAATTTTAAAACTAAACCAAACAGAGCCAGGATATACTAACATAAATTTTTGTAGAGAATTGTATTTAAGAATTATGTGATAATAATATTTTTAAAAATATTAATTATTTTGACAAATATTCTGCATTTCTTGTTGGTTTATTTTTACTCTATTTTTTAAAAATTTTAGATTTATAAATTTTACTTGACGAGACAAATCAAAATTTTTTTAAAAATTTAAAATTTGAATTGAAACAAAAATAGCAAAAAAAATAATAGACTCTTTTTGACTTATTTTAACTTTTTAAGATTTGTTTTGAAATTAACATATATTTATTTTTTAAATTTGTTAGATGAATCGAAAAAATAAAAAAATTAACATAATTAAAAAGTTAAATACAACAATATATATTTGGTTGGAATTTTTTTTTTAAAAAAAATAAAATTATATATTTTATTTATATATATATATTTTTAATTTTTTTAAAAATCCCTCAACTAAACGCACATAAAAAAAAAAAAAAAAAAACGCGGGCCTTATTTAGCTCTCATAAGCCAGTCTTTTGTTGGGTCAGTTTCTTATTCGTCACTCTCCCCCTCTAAGTTTTGACTTCTTGTATCTTTCGAATCCAGCCAACACGGAACGATCGCAAGCAAAGCATCCGGTGAGTCCTCTCTCTCTCTCTCTCTCTCACACACACACACAAAAAAAAACACACACACACCTAATGGAAGAAACTTTGCCCTAATTTTTGTACCCTACTTTTCTTTGCCCTAATTTCTTTACCTAAGCGGTCCAGTTGACATCTACTTCTCCATAAATGGGACTTTTTGTTTTTGTTTTTGTTGTAATTAATTTGATTTGTTTTGATTGATGTTACAAATTCTTATTTTTTGAATATTACGTACATACCAATCTAACCCCTCGCAAAACAACCATTAACAGGTACCAATTGGGTGATTTTTTATTCCCCCCCAAAAAAAAAATCTTTTTTAAAGTTTTAAACAATTATGCAGATTTTTATTTTATTTATTTATTTTTATTTATAATATTTTAGCAATGATGAATATTGTGAAGAATCAATCGGTTGTGAAACCAAATGGGTGATCAATGAATGAATGATAATTTAGTTGTATATACAGAAACAAACATTTTTGTATGGTATAACAAAACCCCAAACTTTCAAAAAATATTTAACCTTTTTATGTTTAATACTAATTGAATTTTTTTTTATTATTATCTTATTGTTGTTGATTTAAGAAGCACGGGTGCGGGACGAGTACGGTACGGGTACGCTGATACAGAAAAATCCCAAAAAAGTAGGGTACGGGTACGGCTGCAGTACGCCGATATTTTTTTTTTATTTTTATTTTTTATAATTATAGTTAAAAGATCCAATCTACAAATTGAAATTAAATATCAAAACTAAAAAGTATGATTGATTATTAATTTTGTTCTAATTAATTTTTATAATTTTGTTCTAATTAATTTTTTTGATTATTAACATTATATAAGTATGATTGATTATTAATTTTTGTGTTCTAATTTATTATTTTTTTGATCTATTTTTTTAAATAATTTATAAAGGCTATATATATAATATATACACATATATAAGTATAATTTATAAAAGCATAAATAAAAATATATAATAAAAAAATATGAAATAAAAAGTTATAATAATATAATATAAATTATAATTTATACTATATTTATATATATATCTATATAATATCTACATCTAGGTTTTAGCTAAGAGAGAAACAGAGTCGAAGGGAGAGGAGAGAAACAGGCGAAGTGAGAGAGAGAGAAAGAGAAGGCGAAGGTCGTCGGAGGTCGTCAAAGGTCGATCGAAGGTCGTCGAGGTCGATCGAAGGTCGTCGGAGCCGTCGGAGCTTCAAAGCAGGTACTCCTCTCTTCTCTCCTCTCTTCTCTGTTTCTTCTCTTCCGTGTTCGGAACAGCTGAGTTCTGCCGTACCCCGGCGTACCCACGGCGTACCCAAGCCGTACCAGGTCTCCCAAACGTACCGAGACACTGTTTGCCGTATCCGGTACGCGTGCAGCCGTACCGGTACGCGTACCAGCACCCGGTACATACCCGGTACGAGTACGGCACCATTTGTGGAGTACCCGTGCTTCATTTACAAAATGAAAAAATTTCAAGATTGTGATTAATGGGGTCCTGAATCAATTTCCTGGCTCTGTCTCCCTTAATCTAATAGCATGTAATGAAGATGCTAGTAAAAATGATACTACATTCTAAAATTTGTATTCAGTAATTAATCTAATTGCATATACGAGACGATAAAGCGTAGACACAATGGTATCATAAAGTAACACTAATATCTATTTCAATTTTTTTGATGTAATTACTAATTAGAGAGACGGTTTCCTTAGCGTATCTCGAAAATATCGAAAAGCTGTGCTGTAAAAGCTTTGCTGTTCTAGCAACATATTGTTTGCACATCTCAGTGGATTGTGAATTTTAGCTATTGTATGTGCAAGTAAACTGTGTATGGAATATGGATACTAGCAAATAAATTTTGTTTTTTAGTATTTACTAATTGTTTCTTATAGTGATCTGAAACCCCTGTCTTCTCTTTCTGTATCATGTATATGTGAGTCGAGTAAATTGAGCTTTTGCCTTTCTCCAATTGTCAGGTATCAGCAGTTTGGTGCTTGTGTACAAATTAAGCAAATAGTACACAGTTGGGCTGAGTTCAAAGCTAGTTTGTCTGTGTATTTTGCCTTGACATTGAAAATTTGCCATAATTACAATAGACATGGAATCTTTAGAATCAAGGCGTGAGAGAAGTGTTGAAATGAGGGATCAAGATGATTCTCATGTGAGAGAAAAGTGGGAAGGAGGATATGATGATTTCGAAGAAAATCGCACAGAGAAGTCGAGAGACACAGGTAAGCATAGGAGTAAGGAGAGGAGTAAGAGCAGCCGAAGAGAAGAGAAGGATCATAGAAGTAGAGACCGAGAAAGGTCAAAGGCTAGTGATGTCACAAAAGACAGAGAGAAAGCAAGTAAAGATTTGGAGAAAGATCGAGCAGCAACTAAAGATGGGAGAAGTAGAGATGATCAAAACAAGGATAGGACCAAAGATAAAAGAAGGGAGAAAGATTATGATTGGGATAAGTACAAAGATAAAGAGCGTGATAAAGATAAAGATAAAGATCGTAAGGATCAAGGGAAGGAAAGAGATCGTGATCGAGAAACCGAGGCAACAGAGAAGGATAATGAGCGGGCAAGGGAGAAGGAGAGGTCAAAAGAGAAGGGCAAAGATAGGGATAAAGAAAGAGATAGGGCAAAAGACAAGGAAAGGGAAAAGGAGAGAGACAAAAATAAAGATCGACATAGGGAAAGGGAGATTGACAATGACCAAGATAGAGATGTGCTTGAGGCAGCGAAGGGAAAGGAGAGAATCAGGGAGGAGAGGGAGTCAGGTCAAGATAAAGAGAGGTCTAGAGAAAGAGATAAGGTGGGTCGGAAACACCGGGGTGAAGGTCATGATAGGGGCAAGTATGCAACAAAGGATGATATTGTAAAATTAGACCGTGAAGATGGTCTGGATGGGGATATAACTACCTGGGGGAAGGGTTCTCATCATGAAAAGGATGACATTAGGTCCACTAAGTATCAACAGAGCGTTGAGGGAGGAGAATCTAGAGGATCACACGCATCAGCTTTGGAGCTTGAAGAGCGCATTTCAAAGTAAGTAATGCTTCCTTTGTGCATTAGTTTTTATTTTTGGGTACTGTCAGGCTGTTTTAAATTTGATATTCTCTCTATTTACCTATTCCTTGACCTTCATACTGTTGAAAATTCTCAGATTTTTAAAAGTTAGATGTTGATTTGCTTCTGGTTATGTTGCATATCTGAAAAATGAACACTTTGGATAAAACTACATGCTTAAAGTTAATGGTGTGTTGCAATTCCAAAATTTAACGCTATTATGCTGATAGATAAGTAATAATATATTCTTGGAACCAGATGCTTGTATAACAAAGAGAATAAGAGATTCTATTGTAGAAGTTATGCCAATAGAAACAACATAAAAGAAAATATTGGAACAACAATTGCTTTCATTGCTAGTTTCCTCCACTGGTGTGTAAATTTCCTTCAGTAATACGGGAAAATCAAAATTGAGATGTTCTTCATACCAATAGATAGAATACAATTGTACCGGGCGTGCTCATAGAATACAAATGCCCATTTATTTCTAATTATGTTGGAAGAGCGCAACAGTGTCATTTGTATCACTAGTTCTAGTCTCTTGTTGACATGCCTCTTTATTTGTTAATTTATTTCCCAGAATAGTTAATAAAAATAACTTGTCTGCTCTTAAAAAGAAACACATTGTGGAGAATGCTATGGTATGGGGGTGTCTTATGGTGCATGAAGCTTTTTTGTGCCAACATCATGGATTAATGGTGGAAGTGGGTAATAGGGTCCTCTATGTCCAAAGACCACATTATCTAGGAAGAATGTAATTGTGCCGTGAGTTACCCATAGACCCGAATTGCTTCAATGTGTTGTTGTAATGACATTTTCACCAGCTTCATTTTTAATTGCATTGTATTGTGCGGCTTCTTATAGAGCAATCTTGTTGTTGCCTATGTTTTAAGGTCTCAAAATTGCAAATCGGTGAATGATTCAAGGTGTTGGCCTCTTGTCTTCCAATAATGGTTGCCAGCCTAGGGTATAGAGAGAGTACAAAAGGAATTGTTGTTGCTCTGTAATGTTTTTGGTGTATCCTCAACTTTTTAGTGAAGGAAAAGGATACTGAAAAGGTTTTCACTGTTGTAATATATATTTGTTTTGATGAGTAAAATATGATTACAATACAACGAACAAGGATTAAAGAGGCTGTTGGAATGCTCTCCCTCCCCACAATGCCCCTTGTTTGGATATTTTTTAATTAATGACCAGTTACAATAGGTTTTTCTTAATTAAAAAAATCAAGTTGGAAGTCAAAGGCGAGGGATATAGTTAGACACGAAACAAGATTTTACCAAATAAGATTTTTTTTGGTGCTTTTGACATAGGCTTATATTTTTAATTGTAATCTTGATCAAACATTTGCCTCTAGAAATGCCGAAGTTGGCAAAAATTGAGGTAATATCCTTGCTTCTTGTCTAAATTAAATATTTTTTATTCTTATTGACAGAATTTTCGTGATTCTTTATTACAACATTTGCTATTTTTAGTAGAGATTTAATCTGTTGAGCTTTCTGAGGAGGTCCCTTCCGACAAAGTTTCTCCTAGTGTGTATGGTTTAGTAGTGGTTAAAGATGCTTTAGTTTAGTAGTTAGTAGTTTGTTATTTTTATTGGAGATTTAATCTATTGAGTTTTCTAAGGTGGTCCCTTGCTAATAAGTTTTTTTTTGGTGTGTATGGTTTAGTATTGGCTAAAGATGCTTTAGTGGTTGATTGCTCAAGTCAAACGGGTAGTTAGTAATTTGGGATGTTTACTTATATGGACATGTCCATGATTTTGAGGTGCGGTCAACTTTGGATTTTATGGAAATTCTTTGTTGGATTGATAATGCTAGGAGTGAATTGGACGAGGTTCAAGTGTTGATTCCAAGTCAATGAAGTTTGAAGTTAAAGCTTATTATATCTCTTTAATAATGCATTCCCTTGGAAAGGTATTTGCATAAGTACCATGAAAATATAAATTTTAATGTGTTCAAAAAAATAAAATAAAATAAAATAAATTTATTATATATTTTCAAATATACAAATAGCTTATTCAAAAGAAATAAAAAACAATATAACACTAATTAAAATTAAAAAGTCATATATATAGTTTTTCAAACTTAAACATCAAGATATCATTCACATAATGCAATTGCATTGAAGAAAATGCAAAACAACTGTAAAACATTGAAATACACATGATATATTCATCTTGTGAATGTTTCAAAATATATTTAAGGTGTGTTTGGGATTGGTTTTTTTAGTGACTTTTTTGTTGATTTTTTTTTTGTGTTTAGTGAACTTAAATTAATTAAAAAAAAAAGATTTACACTTGTAGGTTTGGCTAGACAGACCAGGAAATTAAAAAAAAAAAAAAAAAATTGGGAAAAAGTTTATTAAAGAAAAAAAAGGGGCTTTTTTGGCCACAAATTTGACACAAAAACCACTAAAACCAAAAAGTTTGGAAAACAATGTGTCCTTTATAGGTGGCTCCCAAACTCACCCTTGGAGTGCATAAATTGCATTCCAAAGAAGCAGGGCCTTGTTGCTTGAAGGGATTAAGCACAGAGGTTGTGTTCAAAGGGTTCAAAGTGTCATTAAGTGTATGTAAAGTGTCTTATATTATGAATTTAAAATTTTAATTATGACGCATTGAATATGTGTTGGACACACTTTTAGGATTGTCTCTAATGTATTGTGTCCGAAACGGTGACAAGCCTTCTCCATAGAAGTGTTTGTGCTTCTTAGATATTTGCCTATTAGGAAATCTGAAGTACCTATCAAGATGACCTTTTGTTATTGTTTTTTATCATTTGTGTGTGTGTGGAGTCAATAGCCCATTGCAAGATTTTGATGATTGACAGCTTGTCAGCTATACTGTCTATACTGTTATGTAAATCCAAAAAATCAGTGGTGTGAACAACAAATTGAAGTTTTTTCATCATAATTTCTATTGCCAAAAATTGTTCCGATAGAAACTATTTGTCACATTTGTTTCAATTATTCCTATGATCTATCTATAACTGTTTGGGCGAATTTGTAAAAAAATAAAGACTACACAATGACTCTACATTGCAAACTACCAAGTTTCCCACTCATTCTCATTAAAAGCCATGTGTTGTGCACGCATCGTGTGTGCAAGGGTCTCTAGTTTCTAGAAAAGGGAAAATTAAATCCCAAGTTGATGTTTTCGTGCAAGGAAGTGGTACAATTTATGGATCATCTGCTTATTCAGAGTTGTCAAATCTATTCCTTTCTTTGCTTGCATTAGGAATGTGGAAACTTTATATTTAATGTGGTGTATTTGGGGAGAATCCATTTCCTATAGTCATTTTTGGATTTGGTGAAGATATAATTTCTTCTTTTTCTTTGTTGGTTTGTTTGTTTATTTATTATTTTAAATAGGGGTTTGTGGGTTTTAGTACATGTTAATCTGCTTGGATGTGCCCCTATAGGTGCTGCTTATAATATAATTTAACTCAAAAATTATAAATTGATTTGACAAGGCCATTAAAAGTTGACTCTGGTTTTAGTATTGAGGTGCCATGTCTGAGATGTAGTCTTTATGTAGAGAGTAGGAAATTTGATTTGGCTTGTTGTGAAGATATCAAAATTTTTACTTCAATTAGTGTAAAGTCTTTTACCCTCATCGTATTGACATCCTGGCACCTTTTCTTGGACTAGGAAAATTATGTGTGATATGATTTGTTGATGATTTGGCCTTGGTCCATAACACTAGAATTAGTAGCATACGCCTTGCATTGTTGCAAGACTCTTTCTGCTTTGAGATACTTGTTAATTAGCCATCTTATCTATAACTTAACATCATTTTGAAGTGGCTTTCAAGTGGAAATCATGCATTGACTGTGTCTATAATTATTAATTAGCATATCTATTAATTATTTCGACTGTGTGACTTTCAACTTGTTGTAATTCTCTGGCCTAGTATAATTAACATATGTATTGATTTTCTGATGTGTATTTGTATTATTTTTGGATATCTGGGGTATTCTCATGTTTTTAACTCGGTTATGTACTTGGCTTATCTCAATTGTGCATATTGGCTTAGCTAAAGAATGATGTGATTGGAGAGTACCTTATCATAATCAATTTTGCAATTTTTGTTGTTTGAAGTAGTGGAATGCTAGTATGAAATAATATTTTGGAATGTTCTTTTATTTTTTTTGGTGATAAAAAGATAACTACATTTGTGCTTAGGGAACCTTATTCACATATTTGTTTAGGAATTCAGGTAAAGGGGTTTGTATTTATTTCCTTTTCTTCTTCTACATCTTAAACCTTTTATTTTTTATATTTAGGATGAAGGAAGAAAGAATGCGTAATAAATCTGAGGGAGTACCTGAAATTTTAGCATGGGTTAATAAGAGCCGTAAGCTCGAGGAGAGGAGGAGTTCTGAAAAAGAGAAGGCCTTGCAGCTCTCAAAGATTTTTGAGGAGCAGGTTAGTTGGTTTCCTTTGTGCTTCCTCTTTATTTTAGGTCTGAAGTGAACAATTGATCTTACATATAATTTTTCAGGACAATATCAACCAGGGAGAAATTGAAAATGAGGCAGCACCCCAGCATATTGCTCGTATGGTTCCTTTTCACTCTCATTATTATTGTTGTTGTTAGTGTTATTATTGTTATTGTTTTTCCAAAGCTTGTCATAGATGATTGATTTTGGGCATTGGATGTCACCTAGGAAGCACGGACACCTTGCTGAAGGCAGCGTACAGATGTTCAACACGTGTCGGACACCCACACACGGTGGACACGTGTCGGACACTCTACCAGACATGTCCCTTTTTTTGTTTGAATTTTTTCATCCAGGCATGTTTTCAACACGCGAAGACATGTTTGGACACTCTGTAAAAAGATAAAGCTTGAAAAATAGAGAGGTGGATCGAAGCCCTAACCTGTTGGAAACAAGAAAGAGAGAGAGAGAGATTGAGAGAGAGAAAGCCCTAACCGGTTTTTCCATTCTTCGATTCATTTCTTTTGTTCTTCATTCTTCCTGTGTCTTCTTCGTTTTTCTTCCTCTGCTGCCTTCATGTTTCTTCCTTAGTCTGTTTCCTTCCTCGCTCTCTTCTTTGTTTTCTTTTCTTTACCAAGTAAGTGGAAACCAATGTTGATCTATTTTAAAATAGGCCCTCCGTCTCAAAATATTAGTCTCTTATTCCATTTTTTATTGTCCCAAAATATTAGTCCCTTTTCAAAAATCAAGGTCTAAAATAATATTAATTTCCTATTTGCCTTCTTTTAAAGTCATTAACAACACAAAAAGTACAATTATGACAATTGATATTCCCTAAAAAATGTAGTATCAAAGGATAATTTTGGAAAATCAATTTTTTTAAAATGCAATAATTGTACTACCAAAAAAAGTTAGATTCTCCAAAAGGAACTATTATTTTGGGACGGACGGAGTATATAAAATAGGTTTGTGGGTCCCACTAAAGATTTGTGTCACCATTCCACGAAGCCTCCATCCCACTAACCTCAATATTGCATTTACCTTCATTCATCTTCCATTATAATATTATATATACATAATATTTTGATATTAAAATACTCCACACCAACAAAAATCTTTTGGGTATTGTGTTTATTAATTTTATTATTATTGTAATTTTATAAGAACCTATATTTGATTCTTAAATATGGCATTGACTTTTATATTATTTTGTATTTTTAGTTACCTTCTAATGATTTTTTATTTTATTTTTATACATATAATAAATAAATATAATTTATATATATTGAGCGTGTCCCCAGCGTGTCGTAACCCTCATGTTTTGAGAATTTGTGTGTTTGTGTGCCCGCGTTGTGTCCCGTGTCCATGTCCGTGTCTGTGTATCATAGGATGTCACATTAAACTTGGATCAATTTGTTGTTACATGGCATGGCATTTGAGCACACAAGTTGGTGGTTTAACATGGATTCATCACTTCAACACTGAATTAAGTAGAATGAACTCATGTATATTTCTTTAAATTTTAATAATATCTTACTCCTATCAATTGTAGAACATAAGACTGCCCAATTTCCTTGAGATATTCAAACACAACTTTGAATAACGCATGTCAAGAATTTTTTTTTCATCAATGTTGTTGGACTTGTTAGGTACATGATGTGTATCGTATGAAAAAAGATGCGTGTTGTGAACTCGTATCTTTAGTGACTTGAATCATGTGATACGTTTCCGTATGATATAGTATCTCAATGTGTAGCGCACGATTAATTAAACGTTACCTCGTCCTTCATCTTTGTCTTTGTTGAAGGAGTTTTGACACTATCATTCACCTTGGATTATAATCATTGAATAATCATGAACCATTTTCTTAGACAATTCCATACAAAGGAGACCCAAATCGAGATAAAAAAAACTTGCATGAAAAATGACTCCCATGCTCCATTTGCTACTGGAAATTTAATTATTCTCATGGATCTATTTCGGGGGGAAGAAACAAAGAGTTTACACGTACTGTTGGATTTGAGTTTATTCTGTGATTTGAGCCAAAAAGCTTGTTTGGACAATAATAATAAACCCTATAACAAGTATGTTTGAGACTACTCATATCCAAACAAATCCAAAAGAATGTCTTTAGTTGCAAATCATGCACTAGATGGACCAACGTATCGGATTCGATTAGGAAAAATAAATGATTGTCTTATTTTTTGGTGTTTGCAATGAAATGTCATTTATCTCTTGTTATATTAAAATTTTCAATTTTCTTAATTTCTTATGAGTTAGATATGAGATTTTTAATTTATCTCTTTGACCAATTTGTAAGTTTTTAAGAAACAAATTTTTATGTCATTTATTACATGATTTTAGTATTTTATTCTTGCAATATATGTTAGTTTATCTTATGATATTCTTTATGATGCACACAATCCTGTATTCTGCACTCACAGTATAGCATTCTAAAATCTCAGTGAGAAAAAGTTTGTGATGATGAACTTCATTTGCATAAAGTTTCCCACTGTTTTATGCATGTTCTTTAGTTTGTATGTTCTTGCAACTTGAAAGTTTCAGTTTCTTAGTATCACTCAATTATGTTCACTTCGGTTTTGAACAGAAGACTTAGCAGGGGTTAAAGTTCTTCATGGGCTTGACAAAGTAATTGAAGGTGGGGCAGTTGTTTTGACACTCAAAGATCAGAGCATACTTGCTGATGGTGACATCAATCAAGGTAAACAATTTGTTCATAGCTGCTTCTTCCCCCTTCCCTTCTGCCCTTTTTCTTCCTCCTCTGTTGTGGCATATTTTTTTGCTTCAGATGCCATATGGTGATATGACATCGTATATAACAGAGGTGGACATGCTTGAAAATGTGGAAATTGGAGAGCAAAAGCGGAGGAATGAGGCTTATAGTTCTGCAAAGAAGAAAACGGGCATATATGATGACAAGTAAGACTAAAATTACTGTTAATTCAGTATCTGTAAATGTACTTCAGATAACCAACTCCCCTTTTTGTTCATTGTACAATTTTAGGTTCAACGACGAGCCAGGTTCTGAAAAGAAAATACTCCCAAAATATGATGATCCAATTGTGGACGAGGTTATATTTTTTTTCTTAGTATTTGCAGAAATGCTGGGTTTGGTTATTGTATTACCTTTTGTACTTAGCTGCTGTTTACTTCTCCAGGGGATAACTCTGGATGCAAGTGGTCGTTTCACCGGCGACGCAGAGAAGAAACTTGAGGAGGTATTTATTCTTGTTAATGTTGTAGTTTATGAATGTCATTAAGGAAAAAATTTTGTTTTGTTATCTTATTGAAAGTGCATGTTCCTTTGCCAGCTCCGAAGAAGGATACAGGGTGTTCCGACAAACAGTCACTTTGAAGATCTCAACTCATCTGATCAAATTAAATCAGATTACTACACTCACGAAGAAATGCTTCAGTTTAAAAAGCCCAAGAAAAAGAAATCATTGAGAAAAAAAGAGAAGCTGGACATAGATGCACTTGAAGTGGAAGCTGTCTCTGCTGGATTGGGAGTTGGAGATCTTGGTTCTCGGAATTATGGGAAGAGGCAGGCCATTAGAGAGGAGAAAGAGAGATCTGAGGCTGAAAAAAGAAGTAATGCATACCAAGCTGCATATGCTAAAGCAGACGAGGCATCTAAAGCACTGCGACTGGAGCAAACTATCACTGTTAAAACAGAGGAAGATGATAATCCAGTATTTGGCGACGATGATGAAGATCTACGCAAATCATTAGAAAGAGCAAGAAAATTTGCACTTAAGAAGCAAGATGAGGCTTCCACATCCGGTCCTCAGGCTATTGCATTCCTTACCTCTTCGACTGTCAGCAATTCAACTGCAGATGACCAAAACCCTGCATCTGCAGAGACACAAGAAAACAAGGTTGTCTTCACAGAGATGGAAGAATTTGTCTGGGGACTTCAACTCGATGAAGGTATGCTTTCCATGGTCTGTTCCAATGAAATTAAAATTAAGTAGCATTACTTTTAGGTCATGTTTGGTATCACTTATAAGTTAACTTTTATGATTTTAGCATTTTAGATTACTAGCTTAAAAGGCTTAAAATGAGTTGTAAATATGTTTGGTCTATTGATAATCTGTTAAAAATAAAAAAAAAATAAAAAAAAAGAGTTGAACTTGTTTGGTTAAATAAGTTGTGATATATGTTTTTTATTGTGCAAATATCTATAATACTCTCAAAAGTTATAATTAGGAAAAAAAGAGATGGAGCTCTTTTAATCCCAAGGAGGGGTTGGCTGAGCGGTAAAGACTTGAGGATAAGATCTAAAGTCTTGAGTTTGAGTCACCCCAAGGGGCCATTGGAGGTTTGCCTAGTTGTTAACTTCAGGACCCTGTGATTAGTCCAGGTGTGCGCAAACTAGCCCAGACATCTAGTTATCAAAAAAAGAAAAAGAAAAAAGAATGGGGCTCTTTTGTCCATATTTATCTAAGGGTTTCAAATAAGCTGAAAAAAATCTACAAATTGTGTAGCTTAAGAAAATCTCATTTTTTGTTGCCAAATTAGCTGAAAAAGTCAAGTAAGTTATATTTAAATTTGCAACCAAACAACATTACTCAATTTTCTTTAAGCAAATAAACTAATTAAGGCCTCGTTTGGGAACAAATTTTTTTGTTAACTATTTGGTTTTTTATAAAAAGATGTGCAGAAAAGTAGAAAGAGTGATGTGACAATTTATAGTGGCTTTTTGACTTTTTTGGCTAAAATAGTTACTCCCCAAACTAGGCCTAAGTTAACATGTAAGTGCTACCAAATGGGGTCTTACCACATTTCTACCTATCCTGTGGAGTGTTGCTGTTTGGGAACTTCCAAATAAGCCAAATTTTTTTTGAGGAACTTTTTTGTCTTTAATGACATTTTTTCAAAATTTTGTCAATTTGTTTTGCTTTTTTGGTCCGTCAAAAGTTTTTTTTTCTTTTGAAAATTCCACAAACCCCCCCCCCCCCCAAAAAAAAAAAAATCAACCATTTTTGGCTTATTTGTCTTTTCTAGACTCTTTTTTTGAACTTTTAAAATTTTTTTATAAATTTTTCGGTTCGTCTCGTTGAGTAGAATCTAGAAGCCTAAAGCTTTTTTGAATTTTTTTAAAAAAAGTTCACTAAAGACAAAAATAAGCCTACAAAAATGTCATCAAAAGAGCAAACCCCAAACACAAATGTCTCTCGATCCTAAAATTAGACCCAATCAAATGGGATTAATTTCATTAAATTCCATGCTTTTCAATGTTGTATGTTCTTTAGTATATAATTGTCAGATGGTAGCCATATTTTGCATCTGGGCAGAAATATGGTTGGGAGTAATTTGGAAGTAGCCCAGCTGCCTGGGAGTAATACTATTCTTCCACCATTTACACTCCTAATGTCAGTATCTGGTAAACTTTTGAATGTATTGCAGTTTTTGTTTTATTGTAACTCAAAAGGTTTCTTGACATCTGCTCCATAGATGTTCTGCAAGTAAAATGCTATATTCTTTGTTGACTCCATATGCAGATCCTTAGACTAGTTTATAATGGGTCTTGTTAAGCAAGATTAAAAGGATTTTACATTCTTCATTGCACTCACTTTTATTTTATGCAAAATGTACAATCCTTTTAAGCTTCTTAATATGTGCCTTAAGGGCACACGTTAGCAAAATCCATATATAATGTATATGTTAATTTCTGAATTACTCATTTATACTGTCACTTTTGCTCTTTCAGAAGCCCATAAGCCAGATGGTGAAGATGTTTTCATGGAGGAAGATGTAGCACCAATAGCCTCTGATCAAGAAATGAAAGATGAGGACGGTGGTTGGACAGAGGTAAATGATACTGACAAAGAGGAACCCACTGCTTATGAGGATAAAGAGGAGATAGTTCCAGATGAAACGATTCACGAAGCAGCTGTAGGGAAAGGGTTATCTGGTGCTCTTAAGCTGCTTAAAGAGCGAGGATCACTGAAAGAAACTGTTGAATGGGGTGGCAGAAACATGGATAAGAAAAAAAGCAAGCTTGTTGGCATTTATGATACTGATCGGCAAAAGGAGATACGAATTGAAAGGACAGACGAGTTTGGACGAATTGTAAGTACTCTCTTTGCAAAGAAGCAATTGCTTCCATTTTAAATGTTTTAGCATTACAATTAGGTGTAATTTGCATATGTAGCACCTCACATTCATTTGATACCATGAAAGAGAAGAGAATTAATGGATAAAAGCTTACTTCATGGAGTGATAATAAAAATTTGATCAGTTGTATTCTCAACCATGTGTGCCATGACCCAATTTGTCACACTAATCAGTGTGTTTGGTTTTAATTTTCTAGAAATTGAGTTTTTTTGTTTTTCGTGTTGTTTTTAGTGAATAATTTTAAAATTTTAAGCAATTTTTTTTTTTTTTTTTAAGATGCACCTTATTTAGATGTATCTAAATAGTAAAATATTTGTAAAAAAATATTTTAAAAAAATTAATAAATACACAAAAATATGAAAAATGTACTATATATATATATATTTTTGTATTTTTGGTATTTAGTGAATTTTTTAAAGATTTTTTTCACAAATAATATACTTTTTTAAGTATATTTATGTTATGTGTGTCTAAATATTAAAAAAATTGCTTAAACATTTTTACCAAGTATGTAGGCCGCTATATTGATTTTAACTAGAAGTTGAAAGTGTCATCTATTGTGAGGGGGTGTTTGGGAAGTTGGGTTGGAGGCTAAAATAGCTAATAAAGACAAAATAGGCTAAAATAGCCAATAAAACAAAATGTTACATCTAAATTATAATCATTTCACTTTGTCTCTCATAACCATCAAATCAACGATAAAAAAAAAGAAGAAAGCCAACTATCATCCCAAACACAACCCTTTTAGCCAGGCTAAAATGGTCAAAAAGCCAAGTAAAATAGCCTATTCTCAAACGGGGCCATATATATACACACACATTTGGATTCATGTTCATAAGGGATCTGATGGGAATTTTTACATGCTAGCTGTTAGGCTACCTAACACAGCCCTCCTCCTTTATCTAGGCATGTGACCGGGTGTATAAAAGATTAATTGAGCATGTAGCCCTTGAATGGAGAAAAAAGATTAATGTAGCCGACCCTACTTGATTGGGACACAAGGCTTAGTTTGGTTTGGTATATATAAATTTGACTAGGGATGTGTAATATTGTATTGCTATAGCCAAAACACCCCAAGGGTGCAAGCCATTCGAAAGGATTGAAAAAGCTCAAATATAAAATCCACAAGTAGAAAAGGATTCACATAAAGATCCTTTACACCAAAAAAATAAAAATATGCAGGAGATCTATCATAAGAGATCCATATTGTGTTTATTAGTCCTCCTAAATCCAACTCCTCAAAAGTATGCCTATTCCTTTAGGTTGTCCCTATTCCACTGCCACATCAAGCATAGACAAAGCAAAGCAACCATAGATCGGCAGTAGCGAGTCTAATAGAAAATGAACAATATTGTTTATTATACAATAGTCTAGATCATAGTTTCGTTTGTGTCGTGCTTAGCATTTAATCTTTTACACAATTAGTCCCAAGCTTGGATAATGAGGGTTGTGTGTGAGCATAAAAATCCTTGTTAGATCCTTTATGAACATGAATCCTAATTTGATTATGTGAGTAAAGACTAAGGCAGCTTAGTATATAGCCCTTAACAGAGCAAAATGGTGAAAGACGATTCATGTAGATGATCCTACAAGAGTGGGACACAAGGTGTAGTTTGGTTTGATTTAGTCTTGATTGCAGTTAGAGAGAAAAGTATGGTAGCAAGTTGCTACTAGTTTTCATTCTATGAACATAAAACAAGCTTTGATGTTACATAGGTAGGAGGAGCATAATGTATTAGGTAGGAAAGAAAAAAATGTGGTGACTTCAAAAGTTCTATTTTTGGAAATGGATTCTCTTCATCTTGGCATCCAACTGGAGACGTGTTGTTGGGTTTGGTGGGCTCACCTTGAGGTCCACCTCAGTGATCCGGATTGTTCATTTTGTAGGGTCCATTTATCAGATGATCCATGCAAAAAACAGGTTGGTTGGGCATCGCTAGCTATATGATCAGATTTCATTTTAAAATTTGGAAAAAAATGGATGTTAAAGTATGATTTTGGAAACAAACCATCCATTTTTTATAAAAACAAATGTGATAAGATCATGTGGCTACTGATGTTTGATCATCTTATGTTTTGCATGGTTGCTTTATCCAACTGATGCTACAATGAACAATTCGGATCACAAAGATAGGTCTTGAGATGGGTACACCAAAGCCCAACAACACCTCAATTGGAGAGGAATCCTTTCCCTTTATTTATTTATTTTTAAAAAAAATCCGTCTGAATTTGTCATGAATCCACTTGTTTATTTGGAAGTGTTAAATGCTACATCAAGTCTGATATGGACTTTTCTGGAGAATAATTTTTCCTTGTGACATAATTACTATCAAATGTTGACTGTTAGTCATGGAGACTTCTAGAACCCTGAGTGGCTAAATAGCTGCTCTTTGGAACTGTACTTGGCTTGTTGCATTTATGGTTTCACATTTATGTTTTGTGAATTCCAATGCTAGTTTGGTTTCATAATGTTTTCTAGGATCCAAAACATAATAATGATCAGTAAGCCATATCTTATGATTCATTGAGGTTCTCGGTTTGTGTTTACCAGTTGACCCCAAAGGAAGCTTTTCGGTTGATTTCACACAAATTCCATGGGAAGGGGCCTGGGAAAACGAAACAAGAAAAGCGCATCCGTCAATACCAAGAAGAACTGAAGGTGAAGCAAATGATGCCTTCAGATACGCCATCGTTATCTGTAGAGAGGATGAGGGAAGCTCAAGCTCGATTGAAGACACCCTACCTTGTTCTCAGTGGGCATGTCAAACCAGGGTATGTTTTCTTTTTGCTTATTTGCTTATTTGTTTATTTTTTGTTGGTTGCTAATTTATGTGCTGAAATTTAATGAAATGAAAGTATATTTGTGGATAGCACGATCTCCATGATTGGGTGATAATGGACCTTTTTGTGTGTGGTTGTATTGGGTGAAGGGGGTTTGGTTATGTGTCAACGTGGTTTGAATGGGTTGTTATGGATGTGGGGACAATGGCCCCTGCCGTTTCTCCCTAACATTCCATGCTTTACTATATATATTGGCAATTGTAGCCATGTATAAATTTTGTTGCTGAATCATGGCTGCTGGTGGGAATACAATGAAGTAGGCATGATCGTTCAAATTGCTAATGGTAATTTCCTGGTACCAGAAAGGCGGTGGATGAACCTTCTTTATTGGGTCTTGTCTGGAACTTCCCCATAACATTCAATTTGGGGTTTTAGGGGCTTTTCACTAAGAAAATGTATGCTGTGCCCACCCTTGAATGTTATCAGGTTCTTTATCTAACCTGGGTCTTGTTTTATTTCCCAGCCCCAAGTTAACTTCCATATGGATAGCCTTATTTCACCTAATAACTTGAAGGAACCAGGTAAAATTCATTTTTTGTTGAGCTGGTGCTGGCATTTGCCAAACCACTTTTTAGCAATCTGAGCTGAGTTCTTTTGCAAGTTTGGATTTTATAATTGAGTTGTTGAGCAGATCAACAAGCTTGATCTATCCTGCAGCTATTGAAGTTCCCATGGCAGTATAACAGAATGCTGGTCCTTGTTGCAATCCCACTTTATTTATTTTGTAGATGATTGTTCATTTGTTCTAGGAATTTCTTGAATCCTTCAACCTGATTATCTATCATAAATCCAATTTTAAGGATCAAATACACCAATTTTGAATTCTGAATGATAGTGATGTGGAATGGTTATTAAGAAATCTGTTCAACTATCTAATTGATCCCAAAACCAGAATATATGGAGAATTGATCTAAAAGAGAAGATCAAAAAGTTTCAAGAAGATTAAGAAGAGAGAACACAATGATCACGACCCTAATATCACAAAAACAGCCAGTCTTACACTCAAATATTGTTGTCTCAAAGCTGATCTAAAGTTATTACATAAAATCCATTAATATAGGCAACATAGAAGACCCTAATTAAGGTTACCAAAAATTCAGCACTAACCTGATAAATATCTAAATTAAAATAAAACTTATAAATAAATAAAGTTACAAAATCATCAATATTTGTTTATCCAACGCCTTTCTGTTCCGCATCAGATAAGTTTCTGTTTGTGTAGCATTAAATTTTGTGACAAGATGTGGTGCAAGGGTGGTTACCACGTGTCTGTGTGTCTGTGTGTTTGTGTTTGTTAAAGTAAATAAGTTCATTGAAAAACAACCTTGACAAGTTTGTGCATAACCTGTGGGAATTCCATGCCATTCTGTCAACAGAACCAGAACTTTTAAATGATGAAGCTTAACTAGGATTGTGTTTGATGTCTGTAATGCAGATATCCTTCTCACTGCAATCTTCCCAATTTATTTACTTTGCTTGACCTTACATTTTATTTTAATTGATTGCAGTCAAACTAGTGATCCAAGAAGTGGTTTTGCTACAGTTGAGAAGGACCTTCCTGGTGGCTTGACGCCCATGCTTGGGGACAGAAAGGTCGGTGTAGCTTTTCATGTTCTGTACTTTCATCTCTCAAAATCTCTTTGTGTGCATACATGGATTGATTATGAACAGATTGGTGTAGACATGTGGCTTGGATGCATTCTGGTTTGCATTTCGTTCTACTAAATTAAGTGGAAAGCATCATAAGCCTTATTGTTGATAGTCTTATTTATATAAAATTATTTCCCATCATCAATTTCTAAGATTAATAGTTTAATTGCATTTAATGCCTGCTATGTCTTGGGGTGTTTGTCGTATTATTAGGAAGTTATTCTAATTTTCGAAAACCAATGTGGTGGATACCACAGATGCCATTGATTTTATATAGTACCTGCACCATTTGCAATTAGTGGTCTGAAGTCTGTTTGAATTGGCAGGTTCATGTTGCTTATAATGCAGTATTGGTTGTGTTGGGGTTTGTATATCTTGACCAGATTATAGTTGGATCTGAGTTTTGGGTTGTAGTGGAACTGAGCAGTCTGTCGGATTGGGAGCAATTGGTGCTGCAGTAGTTGTGTTCAATGAAATGATGTTTCTGGCTTAGATCTGTGTGTGTGTGTGTGTGAGATATGCTTGTATGTATTTGGAAAACTGTGTTTGTATGATAAACTTGAATGACATGCTTCCTAACATACATAATTTTTCATCATATGATTGCCTATAGATTCTTTACTAGTAAACTAAGAAGCACAGATACGGACACGTGACACGACATTGACATGTTGACACATTTTCAAAAAATTACGTGAGGGACATGTGCAAAATATTTAATTTTATATATTTAATTATTATATATCATATGTAAGGGTTAATAATTATTATGTCATAGATATGAACCAAATATAATAATTTTTGAAGTCTAAAAAGGATAATAGATATAAATTTACATCAAGTGTTGAGAAGTGCCTTGTTGTGTCATGTCAGTGCCTAACATGACATGTTAGCAGGACGGTTAGGGACAGCGCTGTGAGAATGGGAAAGTTGGATTTTGTGGGTTTTTATTGTGATTCAAGCTGAAAAGTAATGAAAAATTAGGGGCTTTTACTAGTATATGGAAGAATTAGGGTTAGGGGCTTATGAACCAAGATCCACATGAACACTTACACCTTAAGAGGAGCACATGCCTTCCAAAACTTTTTATGAAACAGAAACTAAGGTACATGCAGAATATCAATGATTTTGTCCAAAAAAGATTTACAATTAAAAGAGCCTGACAAATGAATATTCCAAATCCACCAATCCTCCAAATTTGGAGACAGAGAAACATTTTCAAACTTTAACAATAAAGATATCAACTCGGGAACTTCCCTCTCATGAAGGTTTTGGAAAAAATTAAAATTCCACGAAAAATGAGCCAACGAAGAATCAACCACGGACGCAACAGAACAATTATGAGACTGAGAAACTCTATACAGAAGTGGATAGGACACAGCAAAGGACAAAGAACCCACCCAAACATCCTCCCAAAATCTTGTCGTGTCCCCATTACCCACCCTCACAGAAATGAATTGAGACCAAACTGGATAAATATGAGAAATTGACTTCCAAGGAGCACGCCCATTACCCCTAGAAACCACCTGAGAGTCCCTACCATTAACATGCAACCCATATTTACTTTTGATAACTGCATGCCATAATGAACCACGCTCAATTGGGAATCTCCATAACCACTTGCCCAACAAAGCCAAGTTTCTAGCCACTATATTTTACCAACTGCCAAACCCCCTGTAGAAAATTAATGTATTGATATGTAGAAAATTAATGTATTGATATTATTGATTCATATTGATTGATTTTCAATGTGTTTACAAGAGCTCTCTTTTATAGAGAGAAATGGGATACAATGGAGCCATAATTAATTGAGCAATAAGAACTAAATGGAGCACTAAACTAAATGGAGCACTCACTAAACTAAATGGAGCACTCACTAAACTAAATCACTAACTATATGGGGCACTAACTATAGTGGAGTAGGTGGAGTAGGTGTAGGAATTGTTACATTCAACAGCCCCCCTCAAACTCAAGGGGGTTAGGAACTAACCAACTTGAGTTTGGAGAGAGTAACAAAACGGGAAAAAAATCTGACAAATAAAATAAAAGTGGATAGGAGACACTGTATGGTCGTGTCAGACCGTTGTAGAAGACCGTATGGTTATGGCAGACCGATGTAGAAGACAGTTTATGGGGTCATGTCGGACCATTGTAGAAGATAGTTTATGGGGTCATATCGGACCGATGTAGAAAACAGTTTACGGGGTCATGTCGGACCGTTGTAGAAAACAGTTTACGGGGTCATGTCGGACCGTTGTAGAAGACATTATATGGCTGTGTCGAACCGTTGTAGCAGATAACCGAAAATCAATGTCGGGGCAGTTTACCGAGTCTTGTCGGACCCATATAGGAGCTAACCGGAATCAATGTCGGGACAATTTACCGAGTCTTGTCGGACCTATATAGGAGCTAACCGGAATCAATGTCGGGACAGTTTATAGAGTCTTGTTGGACCCATATAGGAGCTAACCGGAATCAATGTCGGGACAGTTTACAGAGTCTTGTCGGACCCATATAGGAGCTAACCGGAATCAATGTCGGGACAGTTTACAGAGTCTTGTCGGACCCATATAGAAGCTAACCGGAATCAATGTCGGGACAGTTTACAGAGTCTTGTCGGACCCTCAAAAGGCGTACCCAATCTTATCAAAAGGCGTGCCATCAAAAGGCGCGCCGATTTGTCGTCTGGCGTTGAGAGGCGCGTAAGGCGCGTGTCTGCCTTGCCTATTTAAACCAAGGCGAGGCTGCCGCTGATGCAGAACAAACCAGCTGAAAAAACTCTTCGTTCTCTCTGTAACACTTCTGAGAGAGATATTCTGTAACACGCTGTTGCTCGGAAAATGGCTTCCTCTTCCACCCCCGTTACCCAGAACATAGCCTCTTCGTCCCGTGGTCTTACTCTCTTTCCCGACCTCAACGAGGCCACAACCCAGAATATGGCCTTTGAACCTCAACCAAGCGCCCCTGGACCAAGCGCCCCTGGTTTTGCGCCGTTGAACTTTCCGATGCTGTCTGTGGAGCAAAGAATGGCTGCACAATCGGATATTGAGGCGAATTATTACACATTGAAGTCATGTGTTGAGACCATGACTGCGGTCTCAAACCTGTCGCACCGGCTTCAGAGTAGGACAAATGAGGTGCAGCAGTTAAACGCCCAACTGGCTCTGCTCCAGGGCATGTATAAGGATGCCCGAGCAGAGATATGTGGGCTGAAGGCAGAAAATAAGGAGTTGAAGCGGAAGGCCACCGTGATGCTCAGATTTGGAGGTCCTCCATATGTTACAGTTGAGGAGCAACGGGAAGTGAACGTGCTCGGCGGCGTGGAAAACACGGAGGCAGCACCGGCAAGGGACGCCCAAGACAAAGGCAAAAAGAAGAGAACAGCTGAAGAGGCGAAGAAGTGAGGCCGGTTGTTTGTGGTGGTTATGGGTTGTGGTTGTGGTTGGTTTTTTTTTTTTTTTTTTTTTTTTTTTTGTGTGTAAAATGGTGATCGGGTTTGATCCCCGGCGTGAATAAAATAAGGTTGGTGACATTACTGCAATTGCTTTCTCTTTTTGGATGACCCAGATTTCTTTTTCTGAGTATTCCAATTCTTGGAGAAGAAATCAAAGCCTCAAAAGAATAAACTAGCAACCACAGCTTCTCCCAGGGTGCGCACAATCGGAAGCACTGAAAATATTGCTACAATGACAAGCTGAATAATACAGGGATTGATGGTAACAATGTAACTAGCTAGTCTTTCACCGGCCTTGCCTCAAAAACCGCCTTCAGGTCGCTTTACCAGCTTGTAGGGCATGTGGGTACCAAGAAGTTTATCCCATATGGGAAAGAAAGGCTGAGAATAGTTGTACTTTGCGCCCTGGAGTTGATGATGGATGTCATGATAAGCAGTGTTGTTTTGGAAAAAGAGATGGAAGATATTACCAGGCAACCATTGTCCACAGTGATCATCAACGGTTTTAATCACAGCAAAGCAGAAGAAAATCACAGCCGTCCGTGCAGTCATTCCCGAGACAAGAAATGAGATGGCCCCACCAAATGTGTCTAGCAGAAGGCCCTCCAGAGGGTGATTGTAAAGGGCCCCAATTGCATAAGGGACAACCAACCTATGATGTTGAGAGTGGACCTGACGGTACAGAAGTTTGTTCTGGTGCATGTAGCGGTGCACAAAATACTGCCATGTGTCCATGACCAGCATTGCAACAACAATTTGGACAATTTGAACGGGAAGGGAGGGCTGAATTGTTACTCCAGATGAATTTACCTTTGAGGTAACCAAGAAGAGGGCTACAGCAACTGTGGCCTGAACAAGCTGTTGAAGAAGAACACCCTTGACAACTGAGCACAATGGCACCAAATTCTTCTCTTCCTCCTCCTTCCTTGTATGCATACGATAGTTGTCTAGAGGCGGCAACAGCTGATAAAACCCAGCGTACAACCAGTACACTACAAGGGGCAAAAGTCCCCATTGCTTCATCACTCACAAAACCTTCCCAAAAACACCACGATTTGATTAACTAAATCCAAACCCTCACAAATCGAAGATCGTGATTGACGAAGGGGTTCAAGAAATCGTCAATCAGATATAGGGCATTAGTTGCGGGTGCAGGTGCAATACATGTGGAGGGGCTTGAGGTCCGGCGGGCGGCCAAGGCGAGATTGCCGCCCGCCGGTGAAACGAAAATAATAGGTTCTAAACCTGCTCTGATACCATGTAGAAAATTAATGTATTGATATGTAGAAAATTAATGTATTGATATTATTGATTCATATTGATTGATTTTCAATGTGTTTACAAGAGCTCTCTTTTATAGAGAGAAATGGGATACAATGGAGCCATAATTAATTGAGCAATAAGAACTAAATGGAGCACTAAACTAAATGGAGCACTCACTAAACTAAATGGAACACTAAACTAAATCACTAACTATATGGGGCACTAACTATAGTGGAGTAGGTGGAGTAGGTGTAGGAATTGTTACATTCACCACCCCCCTTATCCTTTGGTAAGGACACCATTTCCTATTTCACCAAATAATCATTCTTTCCTTCATCCTTCCCTTTCCACAAAAAATCCCTCATCAACTTTTCTATAGATTTTGCTACTTTGACCGGAATCTTGAACAAAGACATGAAATAAATAGGGATCCCACTTAGCACTATCTTAACTAGAGTGTACCTACCCCCACGGGACAGTAAAGCTCTACTCCATCCTTCTAATCTCTTACCTATCTTTTCCACCGCTGGACTCCAAAACGTTTCACCTCTTGGGTTATCTCCTAGTGGGAGACCCAAATACTTCATTGGAAATGTCTCTATACCGCATCCAAGTAACTCAGCCACTCTCTGAATCAGGCTTGAATCAACATTAATACCTGCTACCTTGCTCTTTTCTAAATTAACCCTAAGACCTGAGAGTACCCCAAAAAGCCTTACCACTGAAAAAAGGTTTACCATTTGGCACTCATCCCCTGTAGAGAAGAAAATAGTCTCATTCGCAAATTGCAGATGTGACACACTAATCCTATCTCTACCGACCTGTAAGCCTTGAAACAGGCTTGCCTTTTTAGCCCTATCAACCATCCTACCTAACACATCCACTACCAAAATGAATAGAAAAGGAGATAAAGGATCTCCTTGTCTCAATCCTCGGGAGGCCTTAAAACACTTCCCTGGTTTACCATTAACTGTCACCGACACCTAATCTAGGATCTTCATCTCGCACCATACCCTTTCTTATTCATCATGAAATCCAAAAAATGCCAATTTGCATGATCATATACTTTCTCAAAGTCTGCCTGAAACACAAGGCCTACCTTTCCTGACTTTTGGTTGCTAAAACTCTGTTGATTTTTTGGGAAAGAGATCATTTGTGTAATGGAAGGAAAAAGTCAAGGTTGCCAAATTGGTTGTGCTCTCTCGGTTGTGATGAATAACTTTGGAGTGAAGAGGGAAGAGAGAAGATGAGAGTGTTTGATTTTGAGGATGACTATGTAGTGAAGGTGGTTGGGAACAAGGGTAAATTTAGTATTTACGTTATCACTTCTAATGGCTAGATCATGAAGGTATGTCTGTGTATATTGTTGGCAAAAGTAAGAGCCGTTAGTGTAATTTCAAAACTACAGGGGAGGTCCCCGTGAATGTCACAGACCTCAGGAAAGGTCCGTGTAATTAGCTCATATATTTATTATTTTATAAAAAAATTTAGGGTTTATTTTTTTAAATGTAATTTTATTTAGTGTGGGCGCATTTGGAAACTTCTGTCCACAAATAATGTTAAATTATTTGTTTGTAGGGCTCCTATTTAGGAATGGCAATGGGGATCCTACCCTATGGAGATCCAATCCAGATTTATGGATTTTTCTCCTTTTTTTTACCCATCGGTTTAATTTAGTGGGGTTTTTAAAATACCCATAGGATATGGGTCGGGAATGTTTATCCGCCCATTCCCCCATATGTTGTGTTTAGGGTCACGGTCTTCTCATTCTCATTCTCACATAGCAGCGATTCAGCGAAGGCAACGATCTCCATCTTCATCTCCATCATCGTCGTCTTCTTCAGAGGAGCTCGTTGTGTTGTAATGGTCTTCGATGGCAGTGGTGGTGTCCGTAAGGAAGGAGAAAGAAGAAGGAACTTCATGGCGGCGACACCATCTCTGCCCTCTACTCTTCTTCCGCCTGCCCTCCTCTGTACGCAATCTGGCAGCGGCAATGATGCCTCCTACGACATTACATAATGGGGGCGTCGGCGGCGAATGTGGAGGGTTCACTAGGCAATCTCGACCCGATTGTGAACGAAGGGCAACTGTATGATCTATTTAATCAACTGTATGATCTCTCTCTGCACTGCATTGTGCTTAGGTTTTCACCAAACCATTATCTCTCTCTTTAGAATTCTGTGAAGTGGCAATGGTGTTGAATGGTCTCAGATGATCACATATTTCAACAAATAAAGAGGCTTTAAAGTGATTTCAACAGATGATCACATATTTCCTGAGTCAGATCTATATATTGATTTAAGTGGTGGTGGTTCAAATTCACACAGATCTACTTAAACTTTTTTTTATTTTTTATATAGTTGATTTTTTTGTTGTTGATGAACATATAGAACAAACAAAAATATAAGATTTGTGTGTGAATTTGTTTTTGTTGTTGAACCAAATAAAATAAAATAAGGTTGAATGTATATTTCGTTTTGGTTGTGAACATTAAAAAAATAATAATAATAATAAAAAAAAATATATATATGGTCAAGTTGGGTTGGGAAAAATCCAAACCCATTAGGAGATGGGGAAGGTAGTATCCATGGGGAATGGGGAATGGGAAAAATTTATTATAGGGGAATGGGGATGAGGAATTAATATCCATCCCATTAACCCCCATTGCCATCCCTACTCCCATTTCTTATATCATGCTCCAGATCGTTAATAAAGAACATGAATTAACATAAAAAGAGATTTAAAAGGAAATATATTTATATTTGTGAAATTTTTAGGGTTTTAGAGCCCCTAGTTACATCAAAATCATACAACACAATGGAATGGTTTGGAACTTGCTACCATTTTCAACCTCGTTGAATAAAAATGCAAGATATTACTTGTAGGTTTGGTTCATTTGAACAATGTAAAAGAGCTCGTCTTGATAGAAGCATATCAAATTCATTCAGTGTATCCACTTGTGCTTATGTCTATTTGTTTTAAATCCTTGGCTCTCTGAATGCTTGGTTTTGAATCTTTTTGGTCCTTTCTTTTGTGTGATGGTCCTCATATATATATATATATATAGAGGACCATCTATATGATACGATATTCTTATTATCAATTTGAATTCAAGCCACTTTATGATAACATAATTTAAATTTAAATAAGATGACTATCTATACAATACGAGACTCTTATTGTCAATTTTAATACAAACCAATTTATGATAATGTCTGTTAAATTTATGAGGACTGTCTACACAGTACGAGAATTTTATCGTCAATTTGAATTCAAATCAATTCATGATAACGTCGTTTAAATTTACACAATGCTATCATACCCTGTATTTTTAATCTTATAGAATTTATCCCCTGCAACTTTTTTACCATAACTCTGCACACGTCATCCCCTGATTGGATTGATTATCCTTTGAACTTTGCAGACTCCTTGTGTCACTTGTCCTTTTGCAGGTTCCGAAGACCTTGAGTTTAGGGTCTTATCAGCCAAATAAACCCTGACCAAACCTTATACGATCTTAGCCGTGCCTTCGGTTCTTCAGCTATTATTCAATTGAAATATACCTGCCAACAAAAGCCTCCTTGTGATTCATGCAAGTAAATTTTAATTGTGCGAATCACAATAACTTCACACATTTATTTTAAAGGTTTTTTTTTTCTCGATTTTTTTGTTTGTTTATGCCATCTTTGCCCCTCTTTCATTGGCGGTTTCAGAATGACCTCTCAATATAACTTTCGCATTTCTATAAACAAGAAAGAAAACTGCAGCAAATAGTGCTGAATTATTTTATATGTTTTTCTTTTTGTTATATTTCTTCTTTTAATTAAAGATCTCTTTCAGACTTGTTATTTTAATATTTTTTTGGTCCATTTTTCAGGTCGAGCACTTCCTAGGGATAAAGCGGAAGGCCGAGCCTGGAGACATGGGTCCGCCAAAGAAGCCTAAAACATGAAGCTTCACGTAGGAGAGATTTCCGGCTGGATGTCATGCAATTTATGGAAGGCATTCAATTTGGAATGGAATAGGTATATGCTGGTGAGCGATCATTAATTGTTTGTTTCTCCATTGCTGTAGTGTCAGGTTGGGTTTTGCAAGAGTCACAGATAAACATAGCTTGCTTGCTGCTCTAGTTGCGGACATAAACATAGCTCTCTCTCTCTCTCTCTCTCTCTCTCTCTCTCTAAACCAACCCACCCTAGATTGCGCTTGTTTATCATTCTTCCTTTCCTTTTACATTCGACAAAAACTAGAAGGGAGTAATTCAAATTTTGGAGAAAATAATTTGCATTTTGCAGCTGAGTCAGTCTCCAGTACTAGCTTTTCAGTTTGGTGTTTGTTTGAATATCTTTGATGAGGACCAAACGGAGCCTTCTCTCTCCTGGGAATGGATGGAAAGAAATATTTTTCCTTTGGCAAGTTGGGTTGGGTTGGTTCTGTACTGGGAAAGAGCAGTGTGAATAGGTCCAATTATGATACACTAACATTGGTTTTGATGCACCTAAAATTTTTGATAAGTTGAATCACATTTCACATTTTGTATTAAGTAAATCTCTCTTTCTTCTTTTTTATTTTTTAATTACATCGTATGGCAAATAGGATCAGTTGTTGCAGTAATAAGAGCAACTCCAATGATATCCTTCATTTTTTACTAGTTAAAATACAGAGATAAGTCTTTTTTGTTGCGTTCGGTAGAGTTTTGTAAATGTGATTTGAGAATTGAGTTGCATTTTGAGTTTTGAGTTTTAGAATTATGATTTGAGTGTAGAAAATTTGTTTGGTTATGGTTTTTGAATAGAATGTTGAAATGAGATTTGAATTGAAGTTGGAATTAAGATTTGAAAGTTTGATGTGACATGTAAAAGAAGAAAATGTGTTTGGTTATGAATTTTGGAAATAGTTTTCAAACTGTAATTCAAATTATTATAACTCATAATCAAACACATAACTCGTAACTGTATTGAGCTTATTAGTCAACATTCACAACCAAATTCTTTTTTCAATACAAATCAATAAATTAATTAATAATTTTGTGCCTAATTATTAATTCGTTTTAATAAAAAAAAAAAATTCAAATGAAAATTTTGTTCGTATAATTTGGCTCTACATAAATTTTTGATTCAAATAATTATGACCTGTTTCTTTTTTTCCTGTTAATTTTTTTTTTTCATTTCAATTTATGCGTTAAATTAATTTATTTTCCAATTATGTTTTTTGCAAATAAATTTTTTTCCAATATTTTCGATTTATTCCATAAATTTTTTTCCAATGCATTTATTTTCATTTAATTTATTGCAACACCCATTTATATACACTTCGTCCTCCTCCACCAAGGCAGTACCAAATACACTTCCTGCTCCTGAACCAAGGCACCAGCCAACATACAAGATTAACATAATTGATATTTCCCTCCCAACACAGTTTCTATACACTAAATATTCAAACTTCTGCTTTCAAAACACTTATATCCACTGAACGTGTGATTGAGCAAGGCAACAACACAACCAGCAAGGCGGTGAGAGAGGGCATTAGCCGAATACAGCAGCAGGGGGCCGACCGGTGGGTTGACCTGTGGGTCAACCGGTTGGTTGATTGGCTGGTCAAGCGGTTTCTGTATTTTTTTTTTCCTTCCTTGCAGTGTTCATATCTCACTTCATACCAGTTTAGCTCATCACATTGCATTTATTAACCTTAGTTAGTCACTTATTAACCTTTATAATTCACATGTGTATACCATTTTAAAGTTCAGAGAATGCTTTTCAAAATTTCAGCGTGCTTTTCCGTGAAGGTATTCAGTGTTAGGATTATTGCTGATCCATATTTTGGACCGTTGAAATTGTGTGCTGCAGAGAAACGGGGGGAAATCATTGCTAGGCAATAAACAGAGTTGTATTTTGAATTGTGTGCTAGAATTATGATTTGAGTTCTGTATCCAAACGTGAAGTGCAAAACGTGGTTTGTGAATATAATTCTAGAACACTTCCAAATAGAGCCAACTATTTTATTTTTGTGGTCCAATGTTACTCTTTATTTTACTTGTTTATCTACGTAATATATTTAAATAGTTTTCCAAAACTCTTGAAGTGTAATTAGGCTAGAAGATTTTTGTTAAAATAACTATTGTAATAGATAGTTCGTTCAAGAGAAGAAAATAAGATAAAATTAGTTATAATAGTCAATGTCTTTTTTTAAAAGAATTCGGTGGGAATGCTCTAATTAATCAGATAAGTAATGAAAGTGACTCTGTTTATTTAAAAAAATGTATATCTTTTTTACCAAGTGTAAAATATGTGGATAACCGTTAGCAAAAGAATGGGTGCAATTAATAATAAGTTTCTTCATAAGTGGTATATTAGTTGTGTTGGTGAAAATTGTTGAACGCGGAGCACTATGTGTTGGTTTGTGAAATGACTGTTTTAGTAAATATGAGGTGAAAAAAATTAAAGTATTTGAAAATGTCTTTATGCGAAAAAAAACTCTCTTCCTAGGGTCCAGATTGTCTGCAGTTGATTTTGTGAATTGGACAATGTTATTTTGGTTTGTGTAACCTATCATGAGTTCCGTTTCGATAATTTAAAATTCATCTTATTTTGTTTGGACTAGTTTTTTGAGAATTGAGTTTTGTTTTTTTATACTTCTTTATTTTTACTAAATTTTTTTAATATTTAAGAATTTTTTTTTCTACTTTTGCAGATGCATCTAATCTTGATAAATCTAAAAAGTAAAATATTTGCGAAAAAATATTTCAAAATTTTAATAAATACAAAAACGTACTGAATGTTTTTATTTGTTTTTTGTATTTTTCATATTTATTGAATTTTTAATTTTTTTTTTTCCACAAATTTGATTTTTTTTATCAATAGATAAGAGAGTAATTATAAATATATGAAATATTTATATCATCAAACAAATTACGAGCTCACGATAGAGTTAGTTAGCAAATCAACAAAGTGTAACAATTAATAAACGAACTAGTCCAAGTCCAACACAACTACCGCTAGTTACATAAGCTCGCATGATAGGGA
Organism: Camellia granthamiana; assembly: GCA_036172215.1. Taxonomy (NCBI): domain Eukaryota; kingdom Viridiplantae; phylum Streptophyta; class Magnoliopsida; order Ericales; family Theaceae; genus Camellia; species Camellia granthamiana. Next base: position 31,013,655 of record CM069904.1, on the reverse strand, counting down.
AGAAATAAATGGGCCATTAACCCTTTTGGTTTTTTTTATTCACAAATTAAATAATTAGGTTGCAAATATCTTTTATGTTGAAATTTAAAAAAATAATAATAATTAAGAAAGCGTATTTACAAAATACGTTTTCATCATAATTTTTTTAAGAGAAATTTATGAGGAAATCTTTTTTCAAATACTTGTATTCTAATTAGTCTATAACATATTCTTATAATTATTTGGACATTTGATCCACTAAATCTTAATTCTCATATTTATGGCATTTTATAGACAATTTTACCTTTACAAATATTTTTTGAACGCTTAACAATTTAGTGATGTGAACATTCATATTATACAGTGTGAATATTCACATTGACGTATAAATGTTTACATTGACAGTATGAATGTTCATATCACAAAACATTCACGTTGTTAATGTGCATATTATTATTAGGGATATTTTGGTAAGTATGCCACCCATAAAACTTAATGAAATATAAGAAAAATAATTTGAACTTAATGAAACATAAATAGATATAGAAGAATTTATAAAAAAATGTCCCTTTTTTAAATAATTAATACAAAACTCAAACGTATTTTGTAAATACATTTTCATCATAATTTTTTTGTTAAAATAATTAATAGAAAGCATGTTGAAATAGAAAGCGTATTTTGTAAATACAATTTTATTTATTTTTAAATATTTAATAGTGTTGAAATAGAAAGTTTATTTTGTAAATACTTTTTTTTAATTTACAACATACGCTTCAATATAATTTTTTAAAAAATAAAACGTGTTTTCTTTCAAATAAATTTTTTATTTATGTTAAAAACATGCTTTTAGTTTTTATTTTTTTTTTGTTTTTTTTATGCTTTGCATTTTATTACTGTTATACAATTTTTTTTTTTTCTAATCCATGTCTCTCAGTCACCCTCATTCATCTCTCTTTCAACATAATTTTTTTTTACATTGAATGCTTTCAGTTAAATTTTTTTAAAGCTTTGCATTATAAATATATATATATATATATTAAAAGCATATTGACAAAACACACTTTCAACATAATTTTTTTTAAAAAAATTTATCATTTTATTATCATTGCTTTGAACATAAATTTTTGTCGATTCCATATTGAAAGCATGTTTTTAAATTATTTTTGTAATAGTTGCAGTATTTTATTACTGTTGTTTTCAACCCAACGAAAACGTATAAAAGAAAGAAAAAAAAATTAATTTCAGTTTTGAAAAAGGAAAGAGAACGATCAAAAAAATTAATAAAAATTATTGTAATGATGAAAAAAATTTATCAACAGCGGTAAAAAAGAGAAACAGAACGATGAAAGAAAAGAAACCCCTAAAATCTAAAACGGTGAAAAAAAATTATAATAAAAACGTACTTATAAGATATGTTTTTAGTTTTCTATTTGAATTTTTAAAAAACAAAAATTATGTTGAAAACGTAATAAAAACGTATCAATACGTTTTGTCCCATTTGGAGAATTAAATTTCAAAACAATCTAATTATTTAATTTGTGAATAATAAAAAATTCAAAAGGATTAATAGTCTGAAATAAACTACCACAAAAAATATCAAACTCCTCTTCATATGAGTTGAATTCGAGATCTTACACCACAAAGAGTGTTACATAATCACTAGGCCAAATGCACAGAACATCAATCCGGATTGAGAGGGTAATTTATATGAAAATTGGGTCGAGCTAGGTAATGGGCTGTTATGGGCCGCAGTACGAAGGGCCGAGTAAAATGGCCGTATAAGTTACTCCGGTCTTGTGGATGTTTTGGAGTTAGTCCGGTCCCAAAGCCCGAAGGTTAGTCCGGTCCAAGAGAAGATTGAAGTTACTGGTCTAGAGATGCTTTGGAGTTAGACCGGTCTTAGAGTTAAACCGGTCTCGACATGTTAGTTCGGTCTAACTACACCATGAGTTGTACATGAGAAGCTGAAGTAAGAATAGTAGAGAGAAGAGCCGAATTAAGGATGGTTCGGCCCATTCTTCGGCTAAGCATAGTCGTGTTTACTTCGGTCATGTGGTAGTTCGGCCGTGGTGCAATCATCTCACTTAGTTTAAGCAGTGAGGGGGGTGTTGAAAGATAAGCATTATCCTTCAAGAGTATGAGTCTTAGTAGGACTCTGCATGGAGAAGTAAAAGTCCTACTAGGATTGTGCCACACGGAACCTATAAAAGCTCACAGACATCACCTATGGAGAGGTAACACAACTTTGTTTTCTGAATACACAGAGCTATTGTCTATTTGTCAAGCTTACTGACTTAGGCATCGGAGAGGTTTCCGGCACACACTCGCCGGCTAGCTCACGTTTGTGTTTTCAGGTGATAAAGCGACGTCGTACGGAGAAGCGCAGACTTGATCAACAGGATTATACGAGAAGGTTTATTTCTTTCCCGTACAATTGGCGCCGTCTGTGGGAATTCAGGCAAGAACAAAACCTCTTGATCAAGCTTTTCCTATTAAAAGAATCAATGGCGCACAACGAAGATTTGCCACAGTCCGCCATTGACGGACAAACACCCGAAGGAGCTGCGAGGCGTGAAGGTCTACCTCTCGTCCCACCCATGGCAGAGTTGGAGCCACAACGACAGAATCCCAGGAGGGATACTAGAGGAAGAAGGCGGACTAACAGCCCTCGCCACTCTCGCTCACAGAGTCCAGAAAGACAAAGGCGGAGGATTGATCCTCAAACCTTGGAGGATCGCGTCAAGGAACAAGACGAATTAATACGACGGATGGCGGCGGACATGGAATCTCTAAAGCGCCAGGTGAAGGGAAAAGAAGTGGCGACAGGAGAGGGGCGCACAAACAAGATGCCCCCTCGTCACTCGGAAGGTCGTGGTAGGAACACCACACCCTCGCAAGCAGAGAGTAAAAGCCTCAGGACAGGCGATACTCAATCCAGGTCTTCCAGAACTCGTCACTCCAGCTCTGAGAGGACGAGATCTGAGAGGTCCTACACGGAAGGGAGCACTTATTGGCCTTCGCATACGCACCAAACAAGATCCAGACAGACGGAATTGCCCAGATCATCTGACTTACGTACTGTGCTCGAAGAGAAGGCACGATGGAAGGAGGACGCCAGGGCACGCGATCCGCATAGAGTTTCTGCCTTACAGCGGTTGGCTCCTCGGACGCACGGAAGCGTCGAGGTTGGAATGCCAATACCGCGCCCTGCCTACGAACCGACGGACAAAGCATTAGCAAGGTTGCAGACTTCGCCGTTTATTCCAGCAATTGAGAACGCGCCTCTACCATCAGGTTTCTTACAGCCCAAATTCACTACATGTGAAGGGAAGACGGACCCCTACTCACACTTGAGCCACTTTCGCCAAGTCATGGCCGTATACCGGCGAAACGAGGCTTTGATGTGCATCCTCTTCCCATCGAGCCTTGGCGACCTAGGCTTAATTTGGTTTGAAAAACTTCCAGAAGGCAGCATAGCCTCCTGGGCGCAATTGGCGGAAGCATTTGTAACAAGGTTCCGAACAAACACTAAAACCCCAGTGGAGATCGACCAGTTACTCTCCATCGACATGGGCGACAAGGAAACCTTACGATCCTACAACAGTCGTTACTGGGAGACCTTCAATCAGATTGGGGACTGCCTCACCAATCTCGCCATTGCACAGTACAAAAGAAGCCTTCCAGTCGGGAATAGACTAAGGGACTCTATCACCATGACACCGCCCCTCACCATGGAAGCCCTGATGGAAAGAGTGCATCAGCACATCAAGGTGGAAGAGGATGGCGCACGTGCCAAAGCAAAATCTGGCGCGACTGCTGCACCGGAAAAGAAGGCCTCAGCAAAGGTCAACGCGGTGGACCGTCCGAACCGAAACGGACGTGGCAGAAGAGACAACGGAGAAGACCAAAACAAAAGATGGTTAAGAGTCCGCACTGCCATAACCACGATCTTCAAGAAACCGATCTACCGAATACTTAGCGAGATTCGAGACGAGCCTTTCGTCAAGTGGCCAGCCAAGCTAGGCAAGGCTCAGAAGGACTATGACGGAAGATCGCGATGCACCTTCCACAAAGAAAAGGGGCATCGCACTGAGAATTGCACGCCATTGAGACAGCACTTGGAAGAGTTGGTGGCAGCAGGTCACTTGGACAAAAACATTGAAGGAGGGACGCAACCAGCCCCCCAGGACCATAACAACCCCGACGGGATGCCGATCGACGTCCCACCTCAAGGCACTATCAATGTGATACATGGAGTCTTTGAACCTGAGCGTGTATGCGAGCTCAGAGGATCAATCAAAAAGGCAGAGCACTTAAGAGAGGTGCTAAGTACCCAACTTGCAGTCAAGAAGGGGAAGACTGAGGCCACAAACGTCATGTCTTTTTCGGATAAAGACCTGGCAAGGATATATTGCCCTCACAATAATGCCCTGGTCGTCACTCTCCGAGTCAAGGATTTTGACGTCAAGCGGATTCTGATAGACCAGGGTAGTTCATGTGAAATCATGTACTACGAAACATTCAAGCAACTGAAGCTACAAAACAAAGACTTGGCACCTGCCGTATCTCCCCTGATTAGATTCAACTCCATGCCAGAATGGCCCGTCGGCAAAATAATCCTCCCAGTCAGAGCAGGGAGTGTGACGAAACAAGTGGAGTTCTGGGTGTTGAAGGTCCCCTCCACTTACAACATCATCTTGGGCAGAACATGGCTGCATGCCATGCGATCGGTGGCGTCATCCTACCACCAAGTAATGCAGTTTCCCAACGACACCGGAGTAATAGAAAAAGTCTATGGAGACCAGATCATGTCGAAGCAGTGTTTTGTCACGGTGAACGGCAGCCGCGCCACCAAAGGATACATTCATTCGGTGGAAGAACCTGAGAGTAATGAACTATTCACAGATGTTGGCAAAGCGGCTAGTCAGAAAGCAGTGGAAGACTTGGTAGAGGTAAGAATAGACGAAAAGAACCCGGATAAGTTCTTTTTGCTCGGTTCGTCGTTGTCCAGCACAGAGAGGTTAGAGGTCTTGGAATTTTTGACCGCTAACATCGAAGTGTTCGCCTGGACACCATACGACATGCCAGGCATTGATCCCCACTTCATCTGTCACCAACTCAATGTCCACCCATCCGCCAGACCAATCATTCAGCGAACTCGCAGATCGGCACTCCACCACGCCGAGATAGTGGCGGAAGAAGTAGGAAACCTGCTGGAGGCAGGAGCAATTAGGGAGGTGCACTACCCAAGATGGATCTCCAACACAGTCGTAGTGCCAAAGAAGAATGGCAAGTGGCGTGTCTGCGTCGACTACAAAACAGTCAACAATGCATGCCCAAAAGACAGCTTTCCTCTCCCACGGATAGATCAACTGGTCGACCTAACGGCAGGGCACAACAGACTTAGCTTTCTGGATGCATACAGAGGCTACCATCAAATCGCCATGTATGAACCAGACCAGGAAGTCACATCCTTTACAACTCCAAGAGGATTGTACTGTTACAAGGTCATGTCCTTTGGCCTAAAGAACGCAGGGGCGACATTCCAACGGATGGTCACCAAGATGTTCGAACCATTGTTAGGGAGAACAATGAAGGCTTACATCGATGACATGGTGGTCAAGAGCAAGGGCGAGAATGACCATCTCAAGGACTTAGGTGAGATGTTTGAGATCCTGAAGAGGCACAAGTTACGCCTGAATGCGTCGAAGTGTGCATTCGGAGTAGGATCTGGCAAATTCCTAGGCTTCCTGGTGACCAATCGAGGTATCGAAGCTGATCCCTCCCAGATCAAAGCAATCCAGGAGTTGGAGAGACCAAACTCAGTAAAAGAAGTACAGCATCTCACCGGCATGGCGGCTGCGCTCAATCGGTTCATAAGCAGGTCGTCAGACAGACTACGACCATTCTTCCATGCTCTAAAAGCCAAGTTTGAATGGGACGACGAATGCGACCAAGCTCTGGAAAGCTTGAAGGAATACATGTCTTCTCCACCACTACTCGTAACTCCAATTCCTGGAGAAGAACTCTTCTTGTACCTGGTAGTCTCACAGCACGCAATCAGCGCAGTGTTGGTCCGTGCAGAAGGAATCCAACATCTGCCCATCTATTATGTCAACAAGACATTACTAAGCGTCGAAACAAGGTACTTGCCACTGGAGAAACTGGCATTAGCCTTGATGATGGCCTCAAGAAAGTTGTCGCACTACTTTCACGCCCACACTATAGTTGTCCTCACAGCCTTCCCATTAAAAGCTCTATTTGAGAGGGCTAACTTCTCTGGGCGAATCTTAAAGTGGGCAGTTGAGTTGGGACAATATGACATCAAGTTCCAACCCAAGACCGCGATAAAGGCTCAAGCATTGGCAGACTTCGTCGCAGAATTCACCCCAGGAAGTTATCATATCTGCCCAGTCGACCTGACTGAAGCAACCGAACTAGGGATGGAAGTTGACATCGGAATAACGCAACCCCTAGTACTGGCAACTCAGTCAGGCCCCAAGGCAGACCAGAGTAAAGCAAGGAAGGAAAAAGCAAACCATGCTACACCAAGTCAAGACTCACCAACAAGACAAGACTTGGTACAACCAGATGGCGAGGGGCAGGCAGCAAGCATGGACCTTGAAGAAGACACCAGCAACAAGGAAGATCCCAAGGCATCATCTGATCCCTCTACTTGCTGGAAGTTGTTCGTGGGAGAGATGTGGAAGCTCTTCTTGGATGGAGCATCCAACCGGCATGGAGTAGGACTTGGCATAGTCCTCATCTCTCCAGACGGCCTAGTAGTGGAGCAGGCGATCAACCTTGGCTTCCCAGCATCAAACAACGAAGCGGAGTATGAAGCGCTTCTTGCAGGTCTCAAGTCAGCATTCCACATGAAGACCACCGAGCTAATGGTCTACAGCGACTTACAGCTGGTGGTAAACCAAATATCTGGCGACTACGAAGTGAAGGATGACAGGATGGCCAAGTACCAAGAGTTGGTCAGAACAGAGGTCAAAAAATTTGATGTAATCAGGATAGAACAAATCGGCAGGGAGGAAAACAGCAGAGCAGACGAACTAGAAGGCTTCGCCTCAATGGCAGACACTTCCATCCCTCATCTATTGCTGATCGACTACCCACCTAGACAAAGCATTGAAGACCCCGAAGCAGAAGAGGTATTTTGTGCAGAGTTAGGACCTTCTTGGATGGATCCCATCATACTGTTCCTAAAAGACGGCACCCTACCGGAAGAGAAGAAAGAAGCCAACAGAATAAGAGCAAAGTCGCAGCTTTTTTGGCTCTCTCCATCCTTGGCATTGTACAAAAAGTCGTTCTCAGGACCCTACCTTAAGTGTGTTCACCCCAGCAAAGTGGAAGCATTCCTGTTCGAAATACATGAAGGTGTATGCGGCAGCCATCAAGGAGGAAGATCACTGGCATACAGAGCAATCTTGCAAGGATATTGGTGGCCATAGCGGATTCAGAGAAATATGTCAAAAAATGCGAAAAATGCCAAAAGTTCGCACATCAAATACACCAACCTGCCAGAGAACTTCTACCTCTGACTAGCCCATGGCCCTTTGCAATGTGGGGATTGGACATAGTAGGGCCACTTCCAACAGCACTTGGCAACATGAAGTTCTTCCTTGCAGTAACCGACTACTTCACTAAATGGGTGGAAGCAGAAGCCTTGGCGTTAATCAAGGAAAAAGATGTGAAGAAATTTGTCTGGCAAAATATCATCACTCGATTTGGCATACCAAAGGCATTAATCTCAGACAACGGCACTCAGTTCGACGGCAGAATTTTCGGAAGCTTTTGTGAAGAGTACAAGATAGAGTTCTACAATTCTACACCGGCATATCCCCAAGCAAATGGTCAGGCAGAGGCATCAAACAAGGTAGTCTTGGATGGATTAAAGAAAAGGTTAGAGAGAGCGAAGGGCAAGTGGGCAGAAGAGCTCTCTCATGTTTTATGGGCTTACCGCACCACACCTCGCCGATCAACAGGAGAAACACCATTCTCCTTAGCTTATGGCATGGAAGTAGTCATCCCATTAGAAGTTGGTCTCTCCACAATTCGAAGCGAAAACTTTGATCCAGACTTAAATGGCGAAGCCATAGCATTAGAGCTTGACCTTGCGGAAGAAAAAAGAGACAAAGCATTGGTTCACATCGCCTCCTACCAACAAGAATTGTCCAGAAAATATAACAAAACAGTGCATCCAAGGCAATTCAAGATCGGAGATTGGGTACTGCGCAAAGTAATGGGAAATACCTTGGTACCAGGAGATGGCAAGCTAGGGCCTAACTGGGAAGGACCTTACAAAGTGGTCGGATTAGCAGGCAAAGGGGCATACCACTTAGAAGATAAGGACGACAAAGCAATTCCCAGGCCATGGAACACTGCCAATCTCAAGTTATTTTATTTTTAGTTTTTTTTCTTTTAAATATGTGTAATTTTTTACTTTCTCAATAAAACAAGTCGATTCTTTTCAGCATAATTGTTTTCAATAGAAAGTAACTTTAGTAAGTTAGGAGCATTGTAAACATAGTTGGCCGGAATAACCAACTATGAACCCTTCCTAAGCCCAGGATAAGGATCCAAGCTGCAGGACGTTTGGTCGGAATAACCAAACATATTATTCTAAGTTGGCTGGAAAAAACCAACTTAGAGGTTGGCTGGATTAAACCAGCACCCCTCCTAAGTCCAGGATAAGGATCCAGGCTGCAGGACGTTTGGTCGGAATAACCAAACATATTATTCTAAGTTGGCTGGAAAAAACCAACTTAGAGGTTGGTTGGATTAAACTAACACCCCTCCTAAGCCCAGGATAAGGATCCAGGCTGCAGGACATTTGGTCGACATAACCAAACACCGTATTCTAAATTGGCTGGAAAAACCAAACTTTGAGGTTGGCTGGATTAAACCAACTCTTAGTACTCTTCAGTCGAAGTAAGTGTATGACTGAAGAGTGGTTGGCTGGATTAAACCAACTCTTAGTACTCTTCAGCCGAAGTAAGTGTATGACTGAAGAGTGGTTGGCTGGATTAAACCAACTCTTGTTACTCTTCAGCCGAAGTAAGTTTAAGCCTGAAGAGTGGTTGGCTGGATTAAACCAACTCTTGTTACTCTTCAGCCGAAGTAAGTGTATGACTGAAGAGTGGTTGGCTGGATTAAAACCAAACTCTTAGTACTCTTCAGCCGAAGTAAGTGTATGGCTGAAGAGTGGTTGGCTGGATTAAACCAACTCTTAGTACTCCTCAGCCGAAGTAAGATATTTCGGCTGAAGAGTGGTTGGCTGGATTAAACCAACTCTTGTTACTCTTCAGCCGAAGTAAGTTTAAGGCTGAAGAATGGTTGGCTGGATTAAACCAACTCTTGTTACTCTTCAACCGAAGTAATTATATCGGCCAAATAGTGGTTGGTTGAGTAAGTAAGATTGACCAACCTAAACCGGAATACCGTATCTCGGCCGAAAATATTGCATGTTACAGTTAGAACTACGCTGAAATAGGGAAGTAAACCGAAATAGCAGTTGGAGTAATAGAAGACATTACAAGTGCAAGCATACAAATCAAAACCGAAATAAGAGTTTAGCACAAAAGAAGATCTTCATTGAAATACAAAACAAAGTAGAAAGGAAGGGCCGCAGCCCGGTTACAAAAAAAAAAAAAAATTACAAAATCAGCTGAAAAGATCGTCCAGATCGGCGTCAACATTAACATGTACATCGGTTTCAGAGGTTAAGGCAGTCTCGGTCGGAAGCCCAGTCTCTGTAGGAAGCACATTTTCGGTTATCAAGTTTTCAACCACTGGCTCCAACCGAGCTGACTGATCATTGGCAGGTGCGTTGACAACTAGAGTCTCAGTCTGCACATCCTCCTCTTCATCGTCAGACGCTTCAAGGAATTGATTCTGGACATCGGCAGCATACTCCTTCAGCAAGGCCGGAATAAAGTACTGAGGAGCATTGTAGACCTCGGTTTTGGGTCCACAGCACTTCTCCAGCCACACTTGAAGAAAAGATCCTTTGCTGCTTCGCATTGTGGGATATAAGTTGCTTCACCTTCTTTAAAACCTTCTTTCTCAGCGTCATCAGCTTTCTTTTTTAGCTCCTTTATTTCGGCGTCCTTGGAGCTTGCAAGCTTGGCCAACTCCCACAGGTATTTATCTTTCATTTCGGTCAGAGCTCGCTGTTTGTCACTGTTAGCCGAGGCAACTAGTCCGGTTAGACGAGTTACCTCGGCCTCCAACTCGGCGGTCTTGGCTTGGGATTGTTTTAGCTCGGCATCCTTGGCCTCGGCTTCTGCCATGGCCTCCCTTGTTGTTCTCCTCAGCTCCAACACTTTCCTGTGAGCAATGTTGTTCTTTTGAATGGCCTGCAAAATAGTAATTCTCTTTAGCCGGACTGACAGTTGGGATAAGTTAGACAAAGAAAACAGAGAGCTACTTACCAGAATCATCGATTTTGTTGAAGACCGGATTGCCTTCAGCTTGGTGTTTAGCTGTTTTTGGTGGTGCTCCAGGTCCTTTGGAAGGCACACACTCTTGGCAAGGTTGAAAGCCAACAAGTGATCCTTCTCAGCGACCACCGAGTCCGTGTCCTGGATATCTCGGTTTTGAAAGGTAAGAGTTGGAGCCCATTTGGAAGTGTCAGCGCGGTCGGATTGCTCCGGTTGAAGGCTAGGTTGAGAGCTCGGTAGAAGAATGAGCTCGTCCTCATCAGCGAGGCGTTGCTCGGCTTGGCTAGTCCGGGCACGCTTGTGCCCTCGAGATGTCGAGGGCTGTTGAGAGGGAAGAGCCACCACGGTTTCCTGGGTTTGACTCTGGGGTGGTGGCGGTACTTCGGCTCTGTTGGTTTCGGTCAGAAGAGCTCTCACTCTGTTTCTCTTCGCCATCTCTTGTTCGGCTGTGAGAGGGACCAGGTTGATTTCTGGCAAGGATGGGTCCGGTGCTGGGGGTTCCTCTAATAAAAAATCGGTCACTCTGGCTTTCCGGCGACCGCTGTACCGGTAGGTCGGTTCGAAATTTAGGAGTTTGGCCCAACCTCTTTCTTTAACGCATAGTGCGGCGCGGAGGGTATTGAGGTTGGGATAGCTGTACAGGGAGTGAAGATGAGCTGAATCTGCATAAAGAAGACAAATTATTAGCTCGGTTCAGGATAGAAACCGAAATAACAAAAAGGCATAAAAGAAAACCGAAGTAAATATACCAGAGATTCCTTTGTTTCAATTTATACTTCGGCCAGGAATTTGGGCTTGATGATCCTCAAAGTTCCCAGACACCCAGAAAAAGTCGTCATCGTTTAAGTCTTTATCTGGTGTATTCTTTATTATTTTTTCACGCCGGCGGCGTATTCTTAAATAGTAGACCCACCCATCTTTTTTTGATCCTAAGGAATATTGGTGGAATATTTCGGCTAGACCGAGGTTGAGACCTTCTTGGCGGTTTAGTTCGGCTATAGTCGTGTTTGTCTAAGGAATTCACAAATTAATGGCTGGACTGGAAACCTTAGTCCGGTTTCTATTATTGATAAAAGGATAAAGGGTACAAAGCCTTCTTTCCCCCATGGTGTGACATCTTTTTTGGCTAGGACAAGTTGTACGTCGTCAGGGATGTTGTAATTCCTTCGGAATTCGGCTAGGCCTCCTGGGGTTTCTACCAAAAACCTATACTTCCCCATTTATTTTATAAGTTATAAATAAATTAAGTTCGGTCGGAAGAATGTGCTCAATAGCTCGATTGAGCGCGCAAAGGAATGTCTGGGCAGCCTAAGTCTGCAAAGTGGAAAACAAAGGTGTTAAGCACAGATCGCTGACCGTGCTACAAAATCAAAGCAAAGATAAAGAAGTCCTACTTCGGCCTATGGGGGATGCTACAGGTTTATCTCGGTTCAGCAAAATGCTTGGTAGCTCGGATTGAGCAAGGGGGTTTGGTAGATCGGTTTGTGTATGGGGTTTGTTATCTCGGTTTTGAACTACGGGTTTTGTTACCTCGGATGAGCCTCTAGGGGCAGCTTTCTTAGTTCGGTTCAAACTAAGGAAACTAGCTTAGCCCCCGAGGCTTAGCTTGGTTAAAGGCCAAGGTTTCTAGTTCGCAAAGTCCAGACTTAGTTCGGTGAGTTTATCTCGGCTAAAGTGAATCAGGAGTTGGTAACTTACTGAAACTACAGATATATCTACTAGTTTTAGTTCGGTTATTGTCTGGATTGATCTACCTTTATAGCACAAACAGTATCCTAGTTCGGTTGGGACAAGTTTATGGATCAAAACTACGTTCTACAGGTTGCTTCATGATATTCATAGTGTTCTTATGAAGATTTTTTTCCAGAAAATACAAGACTAATGAAAAGTAGAAACAGAAATGTGTTTTGTGTTTTGCAAAAAACACACGAAACAAATTATAGTGGATGAAGCAAATACAAACACAAAAGAGATCTAAGTAACTTACCAAGGCAAGAGGAGGAAACTGGAGATGGAAACAGTAGCAGCAATGAAGAACACGAGCTTGGTAGTTGAAGAAGTAGAGGCACAGAGAGAGAAGAAGATGAATAGTGTAGATGAATGATTCAAGGACAGAGGATTTGTTTTGTGCAAAGAGAGAGGAAGGGCGGGAACTGTTCAAATTTTTCGGAGTACGAGGGCGGCGTGACAGTTGCCCCCCAACTAATTAGAGCCTGCTACGTGTCACTGGAAAAGGAAGCGATTCAGTTTCTGTGATTGAAGCGACGCTTTGACCGGATGAGGATAGCTCGGCTTAGAGGTAGCTCGGCTCTAAAGGCTTAGAGTATTAGCTCGGCTGGAAAGGCTAAAGAGTTATTTTAGCTCGGCTGGAAAGGCTAAAACTTTAGCCCGGTTTATAGACAGGTAATCCCTATCACGCTACGCAGATGGAATTAAGGGGTAATTGAGAGGGTAATTTATATGAAAATTGGGCCGAGCTAGGTAATGGGCTGTTATGGGCCGCAGTACGAAGGGCCGAGTAAAATGGCCGTATAAGTTACTCTGGTCTTGTGGATGTTTTGGAGTTAGTCCGGTCCCAAAGCCCGGAGGTTAGTCCGGTCCAAGAGAAGATTGAAGTTACTGGTCTAGAGATGCTTTGGAGTCAGACTAGTCTTAGAGTTAAACCGGTCTCGACATGTTAGTTCAGTCTAACTACACCATGAGTTGTACATGAGAAGCCGAAGTAAGAATAGTAGAGGGAAGAGCCGAATTAAGGATAGTTCGGCCCATTCTTCGGCTAAGCATAGTCGTGTTTACTTCGGTCATGTGGTAGTTCGGCCGTGGTGCAATCATCTCACTTGGTTTAAGCAATGAGGGGGGTGTTGAAAAATAAGCATTATCCTTCAGGAGTATGAGTCCTAGTAGGACTCTGCATGGAGAAGTAAAAGTCCTACTAGGATTGTGCCACACGAACCTATAAAAGCTCACAGACATCACCTATGGAGAGGTAACACAACTTTGTTTTCTGAATACACAGAGCTATTGTCTATTTGTCAAGCTTACTGACTTAGGCATCGGAGAGGTTTTCGGCACACACCCGCCGGCTAGCTCACGTTTGTGTTTTCAGGTGATAAAGCGACGTCGTACGGAGAAGCGCAGACTTGATCAACAGGATTATACGAGAAGGTTTATTTCTTTCCCGTACACGGATGAAAGGTTTAAAAAGGTTTTTTTAAAAATAAATAAATTATTTAACATGGCTCAACATCCTATAATTGAAACCCATTTTGTTATCCTCCTACATAGATCAATTGCTATGCTACAACAAAACATGATTTAGTCACTCGAAAATTTATGTCCCATTATAATGAATATATACACTCTTGGTTGTTAAATCTCTAATGAAACTTTAAACCTCAGGGAGGGAGCCGTAATTTCCAAAAGATGAGGGGAAAAGCTGTAATAAACATATAATTTACCCTAAAATCTTTTCCTGCATTTATTAGCTTGAGTGAAGAAAGAAAAAAAAAAAAAAAAAAAAAAATTATCTTCATATATAACTCAAATCAACATGATAATTTACCTACCAGATTTCTTATGGTGAAAAACTACAAGGGTCGAAAAAATCTGATGTTCAGAAGAGAGAGGGAGCCAAAGTAGTTGTACCTCAGATTTCTTAAATAAGGTTTGATATTCAAGTGTACGGAAAAACATTAAACACCTTGCCGTGTTAACCTAATTTACTAACTCGCTAACATTCTATAAACAGAAATTAAAATCACCATGAGATTGCAATTGTTGATACATCTCAATAAATACAAGATTGTTAGGATTGCACGTTCCATCCTCATTCTTCCTAGACACAGGATGTTTTTCCTCCATTAGAATTCAAGGGAGAAACCAAAAAACAAACAAGACATTATGGAAAGTTCCAAATTGCAGCAGCTGAAGCAACTTTACATAAGTTGGAGTCGATCTAAATTATTGCTTCATACCATAAAATAACACCATATCAAGTGCATCCAGATTCCAACATTTCATATTCTAACCAAAATATTTGCAATCTCAATCTCTCAATAACTCTTTAGGCACAGGTGTTACCAGAAGTTGCATCATGTAACAATGAGACTCTAACTGCGCATCCATGTATCATACAACTACCAGTTTCAGTCAGACTCTATTCCATGGTTGTTAATGTTAAATTAGTATCCTTGCATCCTAATCACCTGAATAAACAAGCATCTCAGGGGAATATATTTGAACTCTAAGACCAGCATGTTTGGCCCCCCACCCCCCCCCCCCCCCCCCCCCCCCCCCCCCCCAAAAAAAAAAAAACCAGAAATGAAAGCTGGGATTATTTGAGTAGCAGAAGATGAAAAACCAAGAATGATTAAGAGAGAAACCAAAAATTCTAATTAGAAATCCACTTCTAAATCCTCACATGGTGTGCACTTTTCATATATGCAATTCTCTGCCAAATTGCTTGGCCAGTAAAACTAAGAAGCAGATACAGAATAACCATACAGACACTGAAGAAACTCAGAGCAACTGAATTATATGTCTATTCATCACCAGAGTCTCCATTTGCCCCCTTGAGATGCAAGTGCTTTTCCCTCTTCTGAAAATCTGTCAAACCTTTCCCACTTCCAGTCACTCCAACTTTCCCATTTGGATCTTCAGGGGACTTAAATATGCTCTCCTTCTTGCGACCGGAGAAGAAACCAATCTGGGAATTTAGAAAAGTTCAATAAAAATATGAAATATCTGCTTGAATGCTGTTTGCCTCATAAGAAGGCTATTGAGATTTTCCATGTGTGTAGTGAGAGCACAGATTATGCAATTTTCCCCCCATATACATCATGGAAAAGCACATTAATTTTCAGTTGAGAACCAAACTTAACGTGCATCTAAAACATGTCATTGTATACATACTGACAAGGATATATTACAGATTACCATGTAGACATGGAATTTTTATTGAATCACATGCCACATTAGACTCCAATGCCTCACAAACTTATTTTGATATATGGCATTCAAATAATAAAGACATGCCTAGGAAATCATTTTGCACTGGCATCAAGTTACACTAATCAACTTATAGCTCATACATAAGACGGATCACACTTAAGATGAATTGATTGGAAAGATAGAATGTAAGATCATATGATATGCTACTCAAATTCTCTAATCAGATGCCATTTATCAACAATAAATAAATGAGAAGGCTCAGATAGGCAAGCCATATCCCACAAATGACTATAGTTGTAAGCTGACAACACTAAGGAACAGTGATGAAATGTTAGAGGATTGAATAAGTTTAAAGAAAAGTAAGGCCAAGCACTCAATATAAAAGATGCATAGTTAACAAAACTAGTGATAAAACAAGTAGTTAGACTTGAATATTGATGAACAAGATATATGAAATATTGACTATTTATGTTATTTGAACTCTGTTCTACATGCCGGCTCACTACTTTGCTTTGTGCAGTGGTTGTAGCGTCACTCCTCAAACATAGGCAGGCGAACATTGGGGCAAGTGGGGAAAATGCCCCACTGAAATTTGAAATTTTTATGTAGTCCCCTGGGGAAGAATGGAGCATGTGGGGAGCAATTTGCCCCCATAGATTATGACTTTGCCTGCTCTCAAACATGACCATATATTCATATCTATGTTTCGAGTGCCTCTTAATTTTGTTTCACTAGGAACCCTTTTACTATTCATTGAGTTTGTGCATTGATGTCTAAGTTATTTAAGTAATTGGAATAACATGAATAAACACAAATTTGGTTGGTCCCTGGGTTTCTTTTTTTTTTTTTTTTAATGTAGTGTTTATTTCTCAATTTGTTGTATTTTTTTATGGGGATCTATTTAGGTTGTAAGCCCTAATTTTATCTTCTCGAATCAAATATGTATTTCTCAATTTTCAATTAGGAAGGCAAAATTTTGCCCCCAATGAACGAGAATATTGGCTCCGCCCTTGCTCAAGCATGCATGGGTTCCAGTCTAAGAAGAGCAACTTCATTTGCATAAAGGTAGAGGGTCTGTGAGTGCTTGCCCCCAAAAATTTTTTACCTGTTGTCCTTCAAAGTGTGTATTATAGAATTTCCCCTCTAATTATATTTAACAAATTACATTATATATAGATAAATTTACATATAAAAGTTAATTGTTTAATATACACAGGAAGGGGACGGGAGAAATGGGGTGGGGGAAGCAAATTGCCACCCCTAGCTAATCTGAGGCAAACTAAACATGACGGAACAACTGGGACTATAATCCAAATAAAAATGTCTAGTAAATTCTAAAATTGAAAGTTGAACTATCTGCCATTCAATTGTCCCATATGAAAAACACTCTAGCGAAACAATGGTTGTCACAGAAAGCCACGGTGAAGGATTGAGGCACTGTAATTAATGACTTTGAATACAATAATATGCAATATCAGTTTGGAAATTTAATAGCATAGTTCACTTCTGTTTTAAAAGACAATGCATTATATCATGTTTGTAAATGGATGAGTAGTTATATGACCTACATAACAATTGAAGGTTTTATGAAAGATTATAATAGTTCATTTTGCAAATTCAAAAAAGGTCATGGAGGATACCTTCTTAGCTCGGCCTTTGTTTGTCTGGAATTGCTGCCAAGCATTTTGTCTCTTATTCTGTGTGACTTCAAGTTGCTCCAGTCTCATCTTTGACTTAAAAGCATGTATCTTCTTACGTTTGGTAGCTTTCTGTAAATAATAGGGCTCACAAATGTCAATAAAAACTAAAAAAGAAAAGAAATTAAGCAAAACAATAATGAAAAAAGCTGGATTCCAAAAATGGTCTACCAACCAGGAAAATAAGAAAATAAATTTTCTTGGAGTGAGTAGATAGGAACAATTGAAGGAAAGTATAAATGGGAAACAACAAATCAGACTCTCTTTTGTCAAGTTATACGGTAATATTGGGATTTTGGAATCTGATAAACCAGGCAGCTTATTCAAAATCAACATACTTACCACATCTTCAGGGTCGTCAGGATCTATACGAAGCTTTTCTGGTAAAGTTCGTGACTGGAAGTCTGAGGCAGCAGCTTGTGCAATTTTCCGCTTGATATCTTGTTTGGTGGCTTCAGCTACCTTCTCAGCTTCCAGCAAAGCATTGACAACCCCTTCTTCAACTGGCCTAACATTAGCAGGATCCACCTGAATTTATTGCAGTTAGTACCATATTAAGAAGCATAAACACTTCTAAAAATGTGACGTATCTAAGGACTTATCGTGAAAACTGTCCTATTAATTTTTATTTTATTTTTTAATTTTATAGAACCGGGCATTCTTCAAACAATTGGGAACACACATGTCCATCACTTAGACACACATAAAATACATTGAAAGTTTGAATACAATAACTTGAAAGCTAGTGATTAAATTCGATACAATGTAGATTTAAAAGACAATATTGACGTATACCAATTAATTCTTTTACTTTAGACATTTCATTTTTAGGAACTCGAGAGCTCAAAACTTGCAGTTTGTTTGTGAACGAAGTTAAAAGATATATTGGGACATTTTGTTCACACTTCTTTTTTTTCAAATATAGAGAATGTCAAAAAAAAAAATTCTTACTGTTTCAATATGGTAAAATATCAGCGTATCTGTATCGTGTCATAATCTGTGTCCAATGTCTATATATATGTTTCTTAGGTAAGGTGATAATTGTGATGACAACAGGTAAAATAAATAGACGGTGAAGAAAGTTGGTAGCCAAGTAATGCTGTTGACCCCCTTATAGATTGGATCCATTGCCGGGAGCCTTGGAAGTAATGTCGTTTCCACTGAGTATGTTTAGACAAAATATTTCTCTGAAAAGATGGCAAATATTATCTGGTGTTTGTGTCGGTGTTACCTGAAAACGCTAATAACCTAGTGAATTATGTTTTTTTTTTTTTTTTTTTTGAACATTCTGAAACATGGTATACTTTCATTCCAAAACGGTAAATTTAGCGATCCAAAATGATCCCAAAAGGTTTTTTAATATATTTTCTTGTATCAAATATAATGAATTAAAATCTAAGGTGAGTGAAGTTTTTGTGAAGCGAAGTCCCACATCGCCCAAGTACTAAAATAATGTCAAGCATATAAGCGTGAGGCACCCTCACCTCTTGAGCTAGCTTTTGGGGTTAAGTTCTACCCAACACCGTGTAACATGTTATTAGAGCCGAAGCACTTAGGGATAGATAGGGTGTGTGTCCCTAGCCTGCATGTCGCAGGTGCTGCCGAGTGAACATGTTGGGCGTGAAGCGAAGTCCCACATCACCTAAGTAGTAAAATAATGTCAAGCATATAAGCGTGAGAGCCTAAGAAGCATGGACAAGGACATGCCGACACGTCAATTTTCAAAAAATACAAGACACGACACATAGGTACACGCATAAAATATATAATTCTATATATTTATTATATGTTATATATATGGATATATCATTCAAAGATAATGAAAGATGTAATATGACACTAATTCTTATAAATTTATATGATTTTTATTTGATTGTGTATCTTAAATTGTTTTGTTTAGACTTATAATTAGTTTGACCTATGTCTAATTGATAAACACGTGTTTAAGCGATAAACACGTATGTCTTCCAAGTGTCCAAAGAGTGCCCAGATCTTTAAAAAAAATTAAAAAATAAGACACGTTTTGAAGAGTGTCGAACACGTGTCAGGAAAGTGTCTAAAGAGTGTCGGTATCCAACACAGACACAACACGGATACGTCACCTTCTTAGAAGTGTCCATGCTTCTTAGGTGAGGAGACCCTCACCTCTTAAGCTAGCTTTTGGGGTTGAGTTCCACCTAAGACTGTGTAATAGTTTTGACAAGGCAAAACGTCATAAACAGGTCACAATGACCATAGAAATGTGTTGTTAGATGATTAATTTGGAAAAGGAACCACATTCTGTTAGATATCTAATTGTTAAAATAAATAACTCAAAAGTACCTTAAATTCTTGTAGTGTAAACTATAAAAGTCTACCCCTATCATACCATAATTTAGAACATATTGTGTACCCCGCATTCCTGTTCCACATACTGGAACGATCCACGTTCCAAGCAACATAGGTTTGTGTGAACAAAGTCAGAAAAAAAAAATATATATTTACATCAAATAGTTCGAATATAACTACCCAATCCAACTTTGGTATGTTATTTTCCAAACAAATTTCATGATGCTGGAGTCTCAACCCATCCTTTAAACCCCAAGCGAACAAGAGAGAGAGAGAGAGAGAGAGAGAGAGGGAGAGAGGGAGAGGGAGAGGGCATCAGAGTTCCTCTGATTTTAATCAATTGTTATGTTAGTATTATTTAAAAGGTGTAGTTTGATTTCATGACTTTAGGCTGGTGGTTTTCCTAAGTTTCCTTGGTTTCGATAATTTGTATGGATTTTGGTTGTTTTAAATAAATTCTATTCAAATTAAAGCACAATGTCATAGTTACCAATGTCGCTTTGAAGTTTCTATGATTGTAAAACTGACTTGGGATTATGTGATGCAATTATAACCCTAGGTGTGATGCCTATGGTAATAAAGGTGCGAATCTTGATGCCCACAGTTCTGCTTCATCTTCTCTTACTCATTTTCTACAATCATAAGCCTTTTAAAGCCCTCAATCAAATCTACTCAACCTTCGTTTTACCCTTAAATTCCCAATTAGCAAATCTATTTCCATTATACAACTATAGCACTTCAAACACAAAATCTGCAGAAAGTCCCTATTCCCAGGTACTTTTTTGGGGGCAAGCACTATTCTCAGGTGTTGCCAATGAACTAAGCTCCAAATTTTCTTGCTTCACAATGGCCCCACCACTATTTTTTTAGTTCCATAAAAACCTTCATGCTATATATTTTAACGATCTTTGTCCACAAAAACTAGATATCAATCAGCCTTATAGAAAAGCCCCCCACTGCTGCCCTAAATCAATTTTGATGGTGTAGCTTGTAAAGAGTGTTCCCCATACTCATCTTACATCAAAACAACTTGAAGGAATCCTAAAATTAGGAGTTAATTCAAATAGTCACGAGTGGTCCCAGCATGAAACTGACAAATTCTCAAATTTCACTTCTTTGAGTTAACTTTTCGTTTATATTTTCATGGCTTATATAACAGTGATTCAATGAAGATGGTAGGTGAAGGAGAAAGGGATGAAGCAGGAAAATAAACATTAAATGATTTGATTAATTAATATTATTATGGTTCAAGAGAGAAAGTAACAATATCTACTCTGACACTATAGTGGAAGTGTGTTGAATCAAGGGCAGACAGTAAGCATTTATTATGGATGCTTTATTTTGTCTCCACTTAGAGAGAGAGAGAGTGATCACATTCTCTTTCTTATGTCACTCAATGAGATTACATTTCCATTGTTCTAATACTACTAGGAACTCACTTCACTTTCCGAAGACTTGAACAAGCGTCAAAGTTTTTAGAGAGATGTGGTCTAAACCACCGGTATGTCTCATTGAGATTCTAATCACTACATGATAGATTAGTCTGAAGAAAAAAAATCATTAACTATGACCAAATCAGTTTGTTATTTATAGAAAACAATAATAATAATAATAATAATAATAATTAATGTTTCGCTTTTAAATTGTTAATTACGATCAAATCAACTTAAATCAGTGTGAACTTCTACCAAATTTAGTTTGATTTGTACAAGTAATAAGAGTTAGAAAGATGTGATTTTCCCTTACATTTTCCCATTCCAAAGCAATAAAGGGGAAAAAATGATAAATATGATATCATAAAATTAACATATCACAAAATAAATAACACCTTGACCAAAATTAATGAAGCAAACTAGGATAAATGAAATCTGGAAAGAGGATGCACTTGAAAAGTAGAACACAGCAAAAATCTTACCTCTTCTTTATTACCCACCCATCATAGCAAACAAAATAACCATTTGGAGTAATTGCCTCAATTGTCGCATCATACCTGCACATTCAACTAATCAAACACAGAAAAGAAGAGGAAAAAGGTAAAGCATACGAAAATGAAAAAAATAAACATGGAAAGTTTGCTATTTATCTCTAATCAATTTTTTTTTTTTTTTGAAGTAACGTACCACTCCTCATCATCACTCCAAACTGCTTGAACTTTGGTGCCAACAGGAAACCTGTCAGAAAGGTCAGACATGCTTCTTGGTTCCTGATCGATAAAAGAGGGAGAAAAACAAAATATGAGCTCCAATATGGGTGTCCAACCAAGACACGGAAAGAAGCAGACAGACAGAAAGGTGGGGGGCAGGGAATGACATCATGTGCCTCACTCTTGTAAAAAAAACTAAATTAGTCATTGGACAAGCAACTTCTTCAAATCAGGACGAGGATAAAAAGATATCTTGTGCTGAGTTGTACAAATGAGCAAATGTGAAAAACATCAAAAATTCAAGGCAGTGTATCATTTTTTATGTACATGTAAGCCAAATACAAAGAGCAATAACAAGATAGCAGAAGATAAGGAACAGAACAGCCATACATGTAAGCCATTATGCACATGATCCAACTGCTATATCACCACAAATGGTGCACATAAAATTTTACATGCTACAAAAGCAGTGTCTGATGCATTTAATGAGAAAGTTCAGAGTTTCTAGTGGCATACCATTTTCAAGGTGCCACATTACATGCAGTACAACAGAAGAATATCATGTGAAACAAAATTAGTTTCCCCTAAAAAAAGGCTTGCTTCAATGGGTGATTTGGGGCGTTTGAGGCTGTCTCTGAAGATTTTCCTACTGCCTTTTGTGTTTGAGGCTTAATTTTTCTCTAGAGAAGATTCCTCATCTCTCCTGTACAATTTCTTCTCAGCCTCATCAAATTCTCATATAAAAAAAAATTAAAAAAAATCATTTTAGCTCCGTTTGGGAAGATGGTTTATGGGCTTTTTTGGCTATTTTAGCCACAAAAGACAAAATAGGCTATTTTAGCCACAACAAACAAAACATCACATCCAACCCATAATCATTACACTTTTCTCTTACAAAAAAAAGTCAAAAAAACCAAAAAGCCTTTTCCAAACCAAGCTTTTTAGTCCAGGCTAAAAAAGCCAAAAAGCCAACCCACTTCCCAAACGAAGCCTTTCTATCATGTAAGAGAGGGAAGGTTCAAATGATTAAAGAAAACTGGCAAATAAGTAAACTATTGCCTTTAGGCCCACTGAAATTCTATCATATATGAATGACACAAAAAATTGTTTCCAGTTGTCCAAACTCAGTCGGCCTCGTTTGGGGAGTGGCTATTTTAGCCAAAAAGTCAAAAAGCCAACTAAAACTAGTCACATCACCTCTCTATTTTTCTGCACATCTTTTCGTAAAAAGCCAAAAAGTTACTAAAATAGCCTGTTCCCAAACGAGGCCTAAGTGCCCATTTAGGAAATTGACTTTTTTAATGACTTTTTGGCCTTCTTATGAGATAAAAAAAGTTAACGTGTTTGGAATGGTTTTTTTCAGTTAAATAGATAATTGTGAGGGAAAATGTGATTGATGTGTATGACGTGACATTTTGCTAATGGGGTCGAATTTGTTGGCTTTTCAACTTTTTTAGCCAAAAAGCCTCTTTCGAAATGGGCCTTAAATCAAAAAAGTTGTGTTCCATCTAAATGACTTGAAAACTATTCCTACGTAAAGCCATTGAAACTCATGGGAATCTAACTCCACATGCATTCCAAGGAAAAAGTGATTGATGTGTATGACGTGACATTTTGCTAATGGGGTCGAATTTGTTGGCTTTTCAACTTTTTTAGCCAAAAAGCCTCTTTCGAAAGGGGCCTTAAATCAAAAAAGTTGTGTTCCATCTAAATGACTTGAAAACTATTCCTACGTAAAGCCATTGAAACTCATGGGAATCTAACTCCACATGCATTCCAAATATCTATTGCCTGAAGCACACTGCTTCTCATCAAATATTTTACTTTTTCCTATGCTGAAGTAGATCACCTTCATAGAGCATAGAGTAAATGTCCCACGAAACTCAGACAAACAAAATTAATCAACTTACAGGAAGAGACAATATACAGATACTTTTAAATATATTTACTTTATCATGCTCAGAGGCACCCCAGGCATCGTTCAAACTGGGAGATGCATCATCAGCTATCCCAATATTCAATACAGAATTCTCACTTTGCTTTGCAGTTGCCAAGAGTTCTTCTGTCAAAGAAATCACCTGCATGCCCAAGAATTTAGCGAAATCCTTCCAAATAATAACAATTATTTATAAAGATCAGACTATAGTACAATATCAAACTTAGAATCTCAGTATCAAAATCTGAAATCAGGACAGACGAGGCAGGCTGGCCATCACGACACATAGCACACCTGCACAGGAACCAATATAGAAGTGATGGGCATCTTGATGAAGTATCTAGCTTGAATAATTTTGTAAATTCTCCATAGTGTTCCCATTTCCGGGTTTATGAATTTGATTTTAACATTAACATCCTCACCTCTTGAACTCGAGAAAGAAGCAATCCTCTCTAGTCATGGGCACTTGTTATGAAGAAAAGATAATTAATTGTGAGAGATAGAAAGGGCAGGGAGGGGGAAGATAAAAAGTCGCACTGAGAAGTTAGAAAACCAAATGATCACCTATAGTCAAATCTGAGAGCCCTTTATGCATGAAGGGAGCAAACTCTGTTTCCACGAAACAGATATTCAGATACCAACTCCACATGACAAACTAGAGAGGTTCAATCCTATACATTTCATGATAGGAACTGAATGAAATACCCAAGGAAGACATCTCTATAAGAGAAAGTAAGTAAGGAAAGGAGAGAAATGAGAATAAATTGAATATGGATCACCTCTGCCAGCTCCTTTTCCATGTCCACATATTCAGAGTTTCCAGGGTCATCATCCAAAAGCTTTCTGACCTGATGCATAGGCAGGGAACAAGTAAATGTTACAAAGAGATATATGCAAGAAGAATGGAGAGCACACGTAATTCAATCCCGAATTACAAACTAGGTCGCATAAACATCTGCTCGGTTAAGGGATAGGCACATAACACAACTAACTTCAACACAAACCCACAACTATGACAAAGGAAAAACATCACAAACAAATGGATCATATTGATTAAACTGTTAAATCAATTATAGGCCTGTGCCCACAAGTATATACTGTACAGAGACTTCATTCTAGAGCAGGGTAGGAATGATGAAATTTGTCAAAATTCAAATGCAATGGGATCCCAAAATTTGGCAACATACTTGGCACCTCCTACATTCAAGATGCTTTCCAAAGTCGACACATCATAGTTTACTATTGAATAATTCCATATTTATGCCATGCTTTACCAAAGAAAGATTACAGAAACATATCACGCATAGGTACTTTAATTGCTGCACACTATCATTTAAACAACCAGTAAAAACTGCTTTACTTCAATTTTTGAGTTAGTTGTGGAATGCCTTTTGGGGAAATACTATTTTATAATTTTGTATACTTTTAATTTTTGTTTTGGTTTTGGTGGTGTTAAGAAAATCATTTCACATAACACATTCCAACAAACTTGAATTTCTTCAAGAATTTCTAAGTGCATTCTTCAAAGCTTGAGGTAAAGTTATGACCAATAAGAACTTTTTATTTAAGCTTCAAAACCATACAACCCCTCACCCCCCACCCCGGCACACATCTTTTACTTGAAACTATCTCCAGGAACCATTAGCCTAGAAGCCCAAGAAAAATTCAATGAACATTATCAACTTTCATTCTAGCTTTTAAGATACCACAAAACAAGACAGTGCAACATGATGAATTAAAAATTGTCACCATCATGCAAATGAGTTATTAGGAAAGAGTGGTTGAAACTTGAAATACCTTTTGGTTAGTAAACTAGTTCAACAGACATTAAACAAGAAGCCGGACATGTTCCAATCCAACAAATTTTCACCGATATGAATTATCATACCGCATATTAGCAAGCCCCAAACTTCGGCTTAGAAAAGGGGCCCGCCCATGTGAATCAAGACTATATACTAATAAGCACCACAATTCAGTATCTAAAGAACCCAAAAGCTTCCAAAATGCCCTAATTACAAGAAACATCATCAAGACTTCATCAATTAAAACAAACCCTAGAGATATGTATCTCAGATGAATAGACGGATTTCAAGAAGCTCTCAGTTTCATTAATTACGAGTTCAAAAAATGCAAAGCGTGAAATTTCAGTAACTAAAGAACCCAAAAGCTTCCAAAATGCCCTAATTACAAGAAACATCATCAAGACTTGAACAATTCAAACAAACCCTAAAAACATATATCTCAGTTGAATTGACAGGGACTTCAATAAGCTTTCAACTTCATTAATTAAGAGTTCAAACAATGCAAAGGCTGAAAATTTCACATCATAAAAACTCATAACACTGAACTAAAACAACACACAAAATTGAAATTTCAGGAAAAAGGGTGTTCAAAAAACAAGCCAATTCACCACAAAATTGAGTAGGCATGGTATGATAAACTTGAAGAGAAGGCCATGTACGTATCCAAAGACATAATAAACTAGAGAGAGTACCTGTTGAAGCTGGTCTTTGTAAGTAGAGAGATTTGAAGCAAGCTCTTCTATGCTGAGCTCTTCGGAGCCGCCGCCTTGCATGTTGTATATGGTGTTTATTGAATTTTTGATGAATCAATTTCTCAGATGTTTGATTATTCGATTCAAATGGATTTCCACACACAAAAAATAAAATCTCTGCAATATATATATATATAGAGAGAGAGAGAGAGAGAGAGAGAGAGAGAGAGAGAACAATGTCGATGCAGTATCGGGATGATCCGTGGAGAGAGAACAAATCCAAGGAAAAAAAAACCTTACGCTATATTCATTTTTTATTTTATTTTTGGATAAATTACAAATATACCTCTAAGATTTATTTAAAATACGAAATTGTCTCCTGTAGTTTGAAAAATTATAAATATTTTCTTGTCAAAATTTTTTATTTAACATAATTAATTAAAAAGTGAAATTTCTAACTATTCATCTATATAATAATAAAATTATCTAAATTATTAATTGAAATAAAATTTTAATATCATTAAAAACTGTTAATTAACTTGATGATTTATTAACAAAAGGACCTATTTATTATGAAATTGAAAACCTTAGGGGACATAATATAATTTTTAAAACTATAGAAGATAATTTATAATTTAAGTAAATATCAAAAATGTGTTTGTAATTTACCCTTTTTTTTTTAGGAGGTAAATTTTAATTTTTGAGGGAATAAAGTATTAAATTAATGATAAATTTTATAAATTTCAATTATTAAGGACATAAAAAAAAATTAATGTATTAATAATACTTATCTCAAACCTAACTCAACTCTTTGAACTGATCCGACTCAAACCTAACTCAACTCTTTGAACTGATCCGACTGCAAGATACTAGATTGTTTTGGAGTTAATTATTGGACACATTTTTAGTGATATTTTTTATAACAAATTTATTTTTACTACAAAAAGTATTTAAAAATTAAAATAACTGATCGTTAAAAGTTATATACGTTATAGTGCTACTTTGTGGATTTTGATTAGAGCATTTTCTAGGGTCATTCATTTGTCTTGGATTCCCAAGAATAAAAAAGGAAGAAAAAAAAAAGAAAAGAAAAAAAAAGGGATGGATTTGTGGTTGTGCTCTTACTTCCCTAATTTTGAATATGAATAATATTGTATGTACTAATTAGTATATTAATTAGTGTATTAATTAATGATACTGTTTAATTTAAAAGATTTTTTATATTTGTAATGTGATTAATGAGTAGGCTCAATAATAATATCATAACTAGTGTTGGTATACTAGTTAGTACACTAATTGATGCATGTAGTACTACAGTTTGAATATTGATTTGCATTAGAAATTGAATTATGTATGGAAGCATAAACCATAATGTGGATTATAGTTATGAAAGGGCTTCTCCCTCGTCTATTTTATGGATTGAAGTGTACAGTTGGTTTCGTTGGTAGAATTTATTGCGCATTTTATTTTTACAAAAAATTACATTGATCAAATATCGATAATTTATTGATCAGAACATATTTTTGTTAATAATTTGTTTTTAAAATCATATTTATCATTGACATATAGCACATTAGCAAAGACTAAGTTAATAATTTATTTTTAAAATCATATTTTTATAGGGGCATATTTTGTGAATGACAACACGTGGCCAAGGTGACGCCGAAATATCAGCGGAGGTGCCACGTGTTTTAATCATGATGTCGAGGTGATCTCGGCTAGGCCGAGGTTATCTTTGGAGATACAAGAATCCGAGATGGGCGGATAAGGGACAAGAGTCCTAGAATGGGGGAGGACCTTGGTCTGGATAAAGATAATAATCTTAGGGAGTTTATCTCTATCTGGCTGGGAGTCCAAGATGAGTATTGAGCCAGAGTCCATTGAAGCTAGACTTCTACAGGGATCAGGTTAGTGCTGGTTATAAAAGTAAGGCACCCTCATGGGTCTAAGGTATGGTTTTTATGCTTTGGCTAGTGAGTTAAGCACTATTTGCTATCTTTGAGAGATAGCTGAGTACTGACTTGATCGTCGAAGTGCCCCCAGGTGGACGAACCACTATCGGAGTCTTATCTTTCTATGACAGGTTGTTTGGGTGTGATCTATTTTGCTTATGCTCTCCTGTTGAGTTCTTGAATAGTAGTGTGGTCAGAAATCAGCACCCACAATTTGGCGCCGTCTGTGGGAAACGTAAAGAGAATAGATCGCCAACGACGGGCAGAAAGAAAAGATTAGGGGCGACATCCCTAATAAGAGTGGTAAAAACGTCGATCCTAACGTTGAGGAGGACAACTGTAATGAAGAACCTCAGGATAAGAATCCCGGAGAAAATGACGTCAGCTAAGAAGGAGACGCACCGAAGAAAACATGTCAAGGCGGGTATTATAACGAAAGCGACCTCTAGGTATGGAAAGATAGATGGTTGAGAGACGGCAACATGAAGGGAATGGCAAACAAGTTGGCAGACCTATAATCGGTTATCAATTTCATGATGCAGAATAGCGTCATGCAACCACTATTTCCATTGGAGGACACGCCGATTCTAGCGGCCAAGAACGATACCTAGAAAAGGGGACAGAAAGCAATCCCTGCAGTCCCTCAGCATGATAGGGCAAAAGAGCATTCGCATCGGCCTTCATGAGAGGTCGGGCGAGGAGAATCGATGAAATGAGAGTCTCAAAAGACACCTCGTGCCAAGGAAACTTATGTCAAGGAACATCGGCATGTTCAAGGGAAGGAGTTTTGTTTTGACATGATGAATGAAGGGAGGTCCAAGAGGACTCATAACGACACCGGGAGTAGCGCACCAAAAAGGCTGAAATCCTTTGACAGCCGAGCTCCTGGTTGGACTAAGGAGGATTTGAGGGACTACCTCCAGAAGAAGTGACAAGATACTAGGTCACATCCTCGATCAAGCCGAGAACGCCGTTCTCAGTAGATTTGGATAAGTTTGAGGCCCCAAAAAGGTTTCACATGCCGAGATTCCAGATATATGACGGTAAGTCCGATCCGAACTTCCACGTCGACTTATATTTGAACTTGATGGCATTATATACCGGGAATGAACTGTTGCTCTACAAGGTGTTCCCCTCATCATTTGGGGAAATCGCATCAGATTGGTTTCACAAGTTGTCGAAAGGAACTGTGAAAAGTTGGGAAGGCATAGCCGAGATGTTTATGGCCAGGTTTGTTACAAACAAACTGCAGCCGTTGAGGGTAGACTCCTTGATGGCTCTGAGAATTGGCGAGCATGAAAGCCTCAGGGTTTATGCCAAAAGGTATTATGAGGTGCTTAACCGAATACCAGGGTGCAACCAAGAGTTGGTGGTCGTATCTTTTAAGAACAGCTTGAAGTTGAATGCTGAATGCTTCCAAATGTGCATTTGGGATCGGCTCTGGCAAATTCTTGGGTTGCATTGTCAACCATCGAGGAATCGAAGCCAATCCAAGGCAAATCATAGCAATCCTGGAACTCGGCTCCCTTCGATCGGTCAAGGAGGTTCAGAAGTTAATAGGGATGGCCGCCGCACTTAACAGGTTCATCAGTCGTTCCACGGACCGCTGCCGATAATTCTTTCATACACTACGGTACGGCAAGGCTTTTGAATGGTCCGCCGACTGTAAAGCCGCTTTCAACGGCCTCAAAACCTACCTCCGATCAGTTCCACTCTTGACAACACCTTCGGCAGGTGACCCGCTCATTTTGTATATGGCAGTTTTCGACCGGGCCGTCAACGCCGTACTGATAAAGGAAGAACTGGAGGAGCAGCGGCCAGTATATTATGTGATCAAAGAAATGGTTGACGCCGAAACATACTACCTTCCGTTGGAGAAACTCATCCTCGCCCTAGTCATGGCGGCAAGAAAACTAATGTATTATTTCCAGGGGCATAGCATTGGGGTGCTAACAGATTACCCCCTCCGATCAGTACTACACAGTATGGAAGCATCAAGACGCGTTTTAAAGTGGGCTCTTGAACTCGGCCAGTACGATATTTAGTTTCTATCTAGAACCTCAATCAAGGGACAGGTGCTTGCCGACTTTGTGGCCGAATTCACTAGGGGTCTTGCCAACTTCAAGTCTGATAAAGTTCGACCTAAGCCGAACTGGAGAATTTATGTTGGGGACATTTGGCAGTTGTACTATGATAGATCATCCAATCAACGGGGCAGCGGAACCGGAGTAGTAATCATGGCTCCCAATAGCGCAATAATTAAGCAGGCCGTCAAACTCGGCTTCGAAGCATCAAATAACGAGGCCGAATACAAAGCCCTTCTGGCCGGTTTGAGGAATGCACACTTTCTGGGTGCTCGGCGTTTGCTGGTATTTTACGATTCAAAATTGGTGATCAATCAGCTAAAGGGGGAGTACGCAGCCAAAAATGACCGTATGGCGGCTTACATGAAATCGGCTTGCGCCTTGCTGGCCAAATTTGACCATCATGAATTGAATCAGATAACACGTGATCAGAACACACATGCAGACGCCCTAGCTTGCCTAGCCTCCACCATTAACTCAGAGATTAAACGGACCATCAAAGTAGGTTTCATCCCAGAGCCGAGCATTGGCCCTTCGGAGGAAATCTAGGTCAATGTCATAGAGTCAGGACTGAGTTGGATGGACCCCATTACTGCATTCTTGTCTTCCGAACAGCTCCCAACGAACAAAAAAGAAGCGCACAAGTTGTGAAACAAAGCCCTGCGATACTACTTGGATCCGCAATGAAAGCTTTATAAAAAAATCCCTTTCTGGCCCATACCTAGAATGTGTACACCTGGACAAAGTCGAACAGCTTCTGACTGAAATACATGAAGGCAGTTGTGGTGCCCATTCTAGAGGGCGCTCCCTGGCCTATCGAACTATAACACAGGGGTATTATTGGCCGACAATGAGAGCTGATGCCGAATGCTATGTGAAAAAATGTGAACAGTGCCAGAAGTTCTCTCCGTTAACCCATCTGTCTGCTGAAGAGTTAAACTCTATTACCAGTCCCTAGCCGTTCGCCCAGTGGGGACTTGATATCGTAGGACCATTGCCGAAGGCCCCAGGGAACAAGTCGCGACAGATTACTTCACAAGATGGGTCAAAGCGGAGGCATTAACGCACATTCGAGATGCTGATGTTAAGTGCTTTGTATGGAGAAATATCATAACATGATTCGGCATTCCGAGAGCTCTTATCTCAGACAACGGCACCTAGTTTGATTGTGGCGTCTACCGAGAGCTATGCAGCAAGTATGGTATCCGGCCTTACTTTTCTACGCCGGCTTACCCACAAAGCAATGGTCAAGCCGAAGCCTCTAACAAATCCATATTGGACAGCATCAAGAAGAGGCTGGAGAAAGCTAAAGGCAAATGGGTCGAAGAATTGCCGAGTGTATTGTGGGCTCATCGAACTACGCCGAGGCGATCCACTAGATAAACATCATTTGCTCTATGCTTTGGAACCCAAGCGATCATATCCCTGGAGATCGGCCACCCAACCCTAAAATCGCAAGTTTTTGATATGGGCCGAAACGACATGATGCTGGCTTTGGATTTGATTCTGATCGAAGAACGAAGAGATCGTGCCCTTGCGTCCATGGCGTGGAACCAGCAGCAGCAGCTTGCCAAGTCATATAATCAACGTGTTCAGCTGCGCCGCTACACACCAGGAGAGTTGGTCCTGAAGAAGGTACTTCCAGCTGCCAAGAAATCGGCTGATGGAAAATTGGGCCCTAACTAGGACGGCCCTTATCAGATTGATTCGATCGCAGGAGTAGGGGCATATCGGCTCAAAGACATGTCAGGAAGGAGTCTGCTACGGCCTTGGAATTCCACGCATTTACGCAAATTCTATCATTGACTCGACTTGTGGAGCTTGATACTTGTATATATTTCACTTTTGCAATTCAAAGTTTCTCATTTATTCATCATGCAATTCAGTTCACAAAGCCTCCGGATTCGGAGCACCGTTCGTAGATATCATGATTGGCCCATACAAGTCTCCGGATTCAAAGCGCCCTTCGTGAATATCACGATTGGCCGATTAAGCCTCCGGATTCGGAGCGCCCTTCATGGATATCACGATTGGCCCATACAAGTCTTTGAATTCAGAGCGCCCTTTGTGGATATCACGATTGGCCCATACAAGTCTCCAGATTTGGAGCGCCCTTTGTGGATATCACGATTAGTCGATTAAACTTCCGGATTCGGAGCGCCCTTCGTGGATATCACGATTGGCCCATACAATTCTCCAGATTCGAAGCGCACTTCATGGATACCACGATTGGCCAAATACTCCGGATTCGGAGCCCCATCGGCGCATGACGCCTTTTGGCCGATAAAGACTCCGGATTCGGAGCGCCCTTCGTGGATATCACGATTGGCCAGTCTCCGGATTCGGAGCCCCATTGGCGCATGATGCTCTTGGGCTGAAAAAGCCTTCAGATTCGGAGCCCCATCAGCGCATGACGCCTTTGGGCTAAACAGGTCTCCAAATTTGGAGCCCTATCGGTACATGACGCCTTTGGACCGAAAAAGCCTCCGGATTCAGAGCCCCATTGGCCATGTTTGTCTCCGGATTCGGAGCCTCATCGGTGCACGACGCCTTTGGGCCAAAAAAATGTCCAAATTTAGAATAAATATTTAATGTATGCCGAATAAATGTTTAATGTAGAATGCTCTGTTAATACATTAAAGCATATAAAACATTCAAAATGAAATGCTTAGTTAACTCGGGCTGGTCAATGTTTATTCAATCATTTAAAATACATCTATTCAAACATTTATACAATGAAACACAAAGCATACAAACATGTGTGTGCCGAATAAAAATTACAACGAAACACAAACATTAAAAATAAAACATTTTATTCGATCAGCCAATGATTACATAATTTTGAACGCAATCTGCATTTGAACATTACAATGAGTATTTTTATCCGACGTCTCCCTCATCCTCACTCTGCTCGACTTCAAAGGCGGAAAAAGAAAAATGATTACGTTGGTATAGTGGCAACGCCCAACGCTTGGAAAGCTTCTGCGACTTGAAATACCTTGATCTAACCGTGCTTAAATCCCCGATTTTCACATCGGCAGACTTTCTCGGCAAGCTTTTCTCGGGTCTTCTCTATCCCTACTTTTTGGCCATCATGGAAGCCTTTTTCATAAGCCCTCCGCTTCGCGGACTCTATAGCAAACATGTTCGCCGTATCACGATCAGCAAGTGCAGTAGTGATCAGCCGCTGGGTCACCCTTTCTTCCACGATTGGGTTAGCCTATTTGGCTGGTTGTGTCTGAGCGGCCTTGGCCTTCCTTAGCTCACGCTCAGCCGCTTCCGCGCGAGCTTCCAAGCTTCGAATGCGTTCATCATTCTTTTCTATTTCTCGTCAGGCAGCATGAAAACGCATGCCGATTTTGTAGGCGATGTACAACCCTTTCATCGTCCCATGAACTCCCTCTTGAAACACCTCGAAGTCCGGTCGACCAATCATCGATTGTTGGACTTCTGCCGGAAAGATCTGTCGTGCAAACTCAACCGCTACGTTCGGGTCCCGAATGATGGAATCTGCCTCTGTCATCGATCTGTTCCCCACGAAAACAGAAAAGCTTAATGGGTGTGGTGGCCCACTGGCCTCACTTCGCAGACGAGGGGAGCTCCCTCGCTGGCGCTTTTCCTTCCTTGGTGACCTACTTCATCGACGAAGAGAATGGCGCCTCTCGTGTTCTGCAGATGCCCTACCCCCCGTGCGGGGAGGTTTGCCACTTCGATTCATTGTTGAGTCGAGCTCCGCCAGCGTCCTGCCATTTCCTTTACTATTAAAGAAAAGTTTGGTTGACATTCACTCTTTTCCGGCCACGAAAGACGAGCAGAATCGAGTCAATTTATGAAACCTAGATGGAATTTCTCAACCCCTTTTTAATCACTCAGGAGTGCACCCTACTCCCGCGGCGACATCATCAATGTGCGCACTCCAGCAGCCACCAATATTCAACATTATTGATTCATTCCGATCTAGTAGTTTTATTCGGCTTTTGGAGTTCAGCATTTATTAATCTGATTGGCAAAACACCTAAGCCTAATGCCGACCGATTTGTGCCGCAGCCACTCCATGAACTAGTTCTATTCGGCTATCGGAGTTCATACATTAGCTGGGGTAAGGGCAGATTTATTAATCTGATTGGCAAAACACCTAAGCCTAATGCCGACCGATGTGTGCCGCAGCCACTCCATGAACTAGTTATATTCAGCTATCGGAGTTCATACATTGGCTGGGGTAAGGGCAGATTTATTAATCTGATCGGCAAAACACCTAAGCCTAATGCCGACCGATGTGTGCCGCAACCACTCCATGAACTAGTTATATTCGGCTATCGGAGTTCATACATTGGCTGGGGTAAGGGCAGATTTATTAATCTGATCGGCAAAACACCTAAGCCTAATGCCGACCGATTTGTGCCGCAGCCATTCCATGAACTAGTTCTATTTGATTATCGGAGTTCATACATTGGCTGGGGCAAGAGCATATTTATTAATCTGATCGGCCAAATACCTAAGCCCCACGAACTAATGATATGCAGCAAGTCTACACGAACATTTGTCTACCGCGCGAGAGACAGTAATAGTTTTACCCAAAATACCAAGAACAAAACAGTAATCTTCATTGATAACTACAATTAAATACATGAAATAATGCAAAGTAAGGGAAATATTCATTCATAAATTGATTACAACATAGTCATCATTTTATACATGAAAATTACCCCAAGCAAAATAGTTGTCCACTAAGAAAACAAAACATGATTACAAAAAGATACATTAAAAATACCTAAAGTGATCCCCAAATCAATCCTCGAGATCAGACTCAAGCGGCTCAACGTCCACTTGCTCGTATGGAACCGACACGTTCAATGTCACTCCAGCGGCAGCAAGGGCTTTGAGCCAGCCATGTTTGAATCCCCGATTCTCGAATTTGGGGACCTCTTCTACATAATTTTCAATAGCGGCGCCCTTCCCAGCCTCAAATGCTTCGGATGCCTCGGAGTCGGCTTTTTCCTTCGCCGCCTTCGACTCTGCCAACTTGGCCTCCAACTTGGCAAGCGCCTCATTGGCTAACTTAAGCGATTCCTCGTTCACGTTGGCCTTCTCCTCGGCTTTCGCTCTGAGCTGGTCAGCAGTCCTCGCCCTTTCCTTCTCAGCTTCGGCCCGCGCACTTTCCATTGTCGCTCTCATCGCCTCAAACTCGGCCCTACTTGGCTGACCCTCCACTTCCGACTACAAACGGCCAATCCTTTCAATAGCATCATGCTGGCGGCGACCTAATTCGGTGATCCTTCCTACCGTCTGTAAAACAAGTTGGGATCGTCACATACCAAGAAATACCGCATACAAACAAAACCATAACAAGGAGTTAGAATGAAGTTACATACCAGGAGGGCCAACTGGGCAGCTAATGCTATTGCTGCCAAATCCAGCTTTGCTCGAAAGGTTGCCTTGTCAGCCGGCAATGAGACCGAGGCAGCCAAGCTCAACGCCACAGCGGGATCCTTCAAGGCCGACGCTTCGGAGGTGATCGGCGTGTTTTTTATCTTTGGTTGAACAACGAAGGGAACAACCACATTCGATTCCTCTAAGCGTAGCCGTTTATCAACAGGGATCTCCTCAGAGTCGGCTTCGCCCTCGGCGACACGTTTCTCTCCCCAATCAGAAATCGATCGTTCTTCTGGGTTCGGCCGATCGGCCGCCTTTTCCGTCTAGGCCACGTCAGCTTAGGCCGCTTCTTCTACAACAATAGGTTCGATAGATTCAGTCGGGACAAGTCCGGCACGGATGGCCTCGGCTTTCTGTCCGGCGACCATGCGTTTGGCATTTCTCTTTCGTGCCATCTGCATGAGATTTTCCCTAGCCATACCCTCAGAATAATCGCCGGGAAGGTCTCCCAAATTTGTAAAAATATCTTCGAATGCGGCCCCTCGGCCTGATATAGACGGAGGGTCATACGAGTTCAATCCAACTTCCTCAAAGGCCGAGTTAATAGCTTCGTCAACTTTCGTTGCCAACCGGTCCGGGTCCTCGGCGATTGGTTCGGCTGCTTGTTCTTCTACGTGTTCAGAATCAGATGTTTCTAAACCAATCTGTCTCAAATTTTTGAAGTTGGGGAAAATGAGGGCTGTAAGATGGTTGTCGCCTTGCAGGATCGGAATGTTGTCTGCCGCCGAGAATGTCGTGTAAGTCGGCTCGTACCGCAAAAGAATGTGAGCCGCCCTCCCTTGTTTTTGAAGGTTTGGATGGCCGACGAACTGTAGAGCAGTTTTAATTGCTGCAAGCACAACGTCATCGTCTGAAACTAACACTCTCTTCAAATCACTGCCTGCATAAACAAAACGATTAGATGTGCATAGTGTCGAATACAGATATGGAAATAACAGAAACAAAAGTGATCTAATCGGCCACCTAGTTCGCCTTTTCGCCTTGGCACAGGGTCTAGGCGATCTTCACCTTCGCCGAACTCCCAATTGCTGCGGACAACGACCATCACGTCATCGACACGCTTGCCAGAGCTGGTAAGGATGGTCACTAAGTGATAATCAGTATCCTTGGCTCTAAGAAAGTAGCGTCCTAGTCGGCTAGCGGATTTGGCTAGGACATAACAGTCCCGAATGGCAGGTATACCTAAATTAACCCTAAGACGCCGATTTAACTCTACAATTCCCATTATGATGCGAAAGAAATTCACGCTGGGCTGGGAAGGGATTAGACCCCACTATTGAAGAACGGTCCTAAAAAATGGGTGAAAGGGAAAGCGGACTCCGCCCTCAGCAATTGATAGGAGAGGAAGACGATTGTGCTCTCATCATCCCTCTCCATATCAATGGTGTTGTCTGCCAAAAGTGATAGATGGACGTCATCGGGGATGGAAAAATGGCGTCGAAAGCCGGAGATTCGGTCCACTGCAAGGAGCTCCTACTCTTTTGTTGGGTCAGTTTTCTACTCGTTACTCTCCTCCTTCCAGCTCCGACAGCTCTAATAAACCAGTCTTTTGTTGGGTCAGTTTTCTACTCGTTATTCTCCTCCTTCAAGTTCCGACTTCTTGTATCTTCCAAATCCAGCCAACACGGAACGACCGCAAGCAAAGCATCCGGTGAGTCCCCTCTCTCTCTCTCTCTCTCTCTCACACACACACACACACACACACACACACACACACACCTAATGGAAGAAACTTTGCCCTAATTTTTGTGCCCTACTTTTCTTTGCCCTAATTTCTTGACCTAAGCGGTCCAGTTGACATCTACTTCTCCGTAATGAGTCTTGTTTTTGTTTTTGTTGTAATTAATTTGATTTGTTTTGATTGATGTTACAAATTCTTTTGTTGGGTCAGTTTTCTACTCATTACTTTCCTCCTTCCAGCTCCCACAGCTCTAATAAACCAGTCTTTTGTTGGGTCAGTTTTCTACTCTTTACTCTCCTTCTTCCAGCTCCAACAGCTCTAATAAACCAGTCTTGTGTTGGGTCAGTTTTCTACTCGTTACTCTCCTCCTTCAAGTTCCGACTTCTTGTATCTTCCAAATCCAGCCAACACGGAACGACCGCAAGCAAAGCATCCGGTGAGTCCCCCATCTCTCTCTCTCTCTCTCACACACACACACACACACCTAATGGAAGAAACTTTGCCCTAATTTTTGTGCCCTACTTTTCTTTGCCCTAATGTCTTTACCTAAGCGGTCCAGTTGACATCTACTTCTCCATAATGAGTCTTGTTTTTGTTTTTGTTGTAATTAATTTGATTTGTTTTGATTGATGTTACAAATTCTTATTTTTTGAATATTACGTATATACCCAATCTAACCCCTCGCAAAACAACCATTAACGGGTACCAATTGGGTGATTTTTTATTTTTTCCCCCCCATCTTTTTTAAAGTTTTAAACGATCATGCAGATTTTTATTTTATTTATTTATTTATATTTATAATATTTTAGCAACGATGACTGTTGTGAAGAATCGGTTATGAAACCAAATGGGTGATCAATGAATGAATGATAACTTTTTTGTATGGTATAACAAAACCCCAAACTTTCAAAAAATATTTAACTTTTTTATGTTTAATACTAATTGAAATTTTTTTTATCATTATCTTATTGTTGTTGATTACAAAATGAAAAAAATTCAAGATTGTGATTAATGGGGTCCTGAATCAATTTCCTGGCTCTGTCTCCCTTAATCTAATAGCATGTAATGAAGATGCTAGTAAAAATGATACTATATTCAAAAATTTGTATTCAGTAATTAATCTAATTGCATATACGAGACGATAAAGTGTAGATACAATGGTATCATAAAGTAACACTAATATCTATTTCAAATTTTTTGATTTGTTTTGATTTCAAAAATGTTCTTACGAACTAATATATGTCCTATAGATTATATTAGATCTATTTACAAATTATATTTAGATTATGTATGTAAAAGAAGTAAACAAAATAAAATTACAATTATATAACGATAACAAAAATATAATAAAATTAATATTGTAAAAAAATTTGACTACAAGACAAAAAAACACAAAAAAAAGACCCAAAAAAACTGTAATTAAAAACTTGTTGGAAAAATGGTTTTATATAAAGGCATATTTTTTTTTTTAGCCTAATTTGGGTGGACCCCAAATGTTGTTTGGGGTGGGTCCGAAGAGGTGAAGTGTTCTTTGCCGCGTGGCAAGTCACACGGTGAAGACGGAACGTCAAAACCATTTATGAGTGAATGGGAAGATGACGTCGTTTAACATTAATTTTTTAGATAAAATTCTTTTGAATTTTTTCAATAAAAAATTATTGTGGGAATTTAATTTAATTCTAAAATCAAATTTTGGTTTCTTAAAGTTTGTAATTTTAGAATTTAATTTAACTGTAAATTTAAATTTTAGGTTCTTTTAAAGTTTCCTAAAATTGGTACCTTTTCATTTATTTATTTAACTATTTCATTAGTTTAAATAATAAATCTACATTTCCGTTGACTTGGTCCATAATCTGTTCACCTATATTCAAAATTTGTTTGAAAGTTTGAACAACGGTCAAATTAATGGTTGAAAAGTGGTTGCACTTTTTCACTTCTTTTTGATGCCTCTTCGGTTCAAAATTTGTTTGTCCGAACATGCATGAAATTGCCTATATATGTAGATCCTTTCCAGCAGTCCGAAGCGATCCAGAAAAATTCAGTTATATAGTTCCCTTTTTCCTTTGCTGTCCATTTTCTTTAGTGCATTATTCTTCATTTATAATTTAGGAATATTTTTCAGAGAGTTAGAACACAGGTTTGGTTCGCCGAACAAATTTATTTGAAGTGCTTCTATAAATTTGTGAAGATCATTGTATCCTGGGAGATAGACGCCATTCAACCGTAAGCACCTTAGCGGGGCTAATCTGTCTTAAGGACAGAGTGTCACACACTCGACTTGGTCTTAATTATTTATTCGGTTCAACGAAATAAATTCGGTATGTTATTTATTTATTTTGTTTGAATTATTTCAGTTTATTTTATTTACACAGAAGATTGTTCCAACAATCTTAAGACAGACCCGAATTATTCTGTTTACAGAATTTTTCGTTTGTTTCATTTTTCCATTCTTCGTAAATAATTTCGAAAGAAAATTATTTTCTGTAAATTTACAAAATAATATTCTGGTTGGAAAAACAAATAGTGATTATATGCTATTTGACAGATAGTAGTAATATACTGTCTCTTTTCTTTGACAACAACTAGTAGTACGATACTGGTGTCATTAACAATTCAGAATATATTTTTGTGGAATTTTTTCAGAAATTAATTTTGGGTTTTAGAAATTATTTTCTGAGTTTTCATTAATTAAAATTCTGTTTTCAGTATTTTAATTTTTGGAGTGTAACAAGAGATTTAAATTTCTGTGTGAAATTAATTTGGTTAAATAAAATTTTATTTTATTTCCAAATTAATTGAAAAATAAAAGTTATATTTTTATTTCTTTTATTTTACAGAATTTAATTTCTTGTGTGGAATTAATTTGGTTAAATAAAATTTTATTTTCTTTCCAAATTAATTGAAAAATAAAAGTTATATTCTTATTTCTTTTATTTTACAGAATTTAATTTTCTGTGTGGAATTATTTTGGTTAAATAAAATTTTATTTTATTTCCAAATTAATTGAAAAATAAAAGTTATAGTTTTTATTTTTTTTTATTTTCTGTGTGGAATTAATTTGTTTAAATAAAATTTTATTTTATTTTCAAATTAATTGGAAAATAAAAGTTACATTCTTGTTTCTTTTATTTTTACAGAATTTAATTCTGTGCATTTGGTTTAATTTTCTGTGTAGTGTAAATTCTAATTATAATTTTGTTTTATAAATTAGAATTGATGGCTACTGAAACAAATGCCCAAACAAGTACTACTGTGGTGACTGCGATTGCACCAACCCCTTCTCTTGTGATGACAGTACCGGTAAATCACGGTGAAAAGCCAGAGAAGTTCTCAGGAACTGACTTTAAAAGATGGCAACAGAAAATGTTGTTCTATCTTACAACTCTGAACCTGGCTCGTTTTCTCCGTGAAGATGCTCCTATCTTGAAAGATGATGAAACCGACCGGCAAGTGGTTGTTGCGGTTGATGCTTGGAAACATGCCGATTTCCTTTGCTGGAATTACGTCT
The DNA here is from genome assembly GCA_036172215.1 of Camellia granthamiana. NCBI lineage: Eukaryota > Viridiplantae > Streptophyta > Magnoliopsida > Ericales > Theaceae > Camellia > Camellia granthamiana. The sequence goes on along the minus strand of CM069904.1, from coordinate 30,973,019 downwards.
TGAACGGACTTGACAACACATTATACAACGTCTACAGTCCAATCAAGACAGCAAAGGAACTTTGGGAATCGTTGGAGAAAAAGTATAAAACAGAAGATGCCGGCTCAAAGAAATTTGTGGTTGGCAGATTCCTGGATTTTGTAATGGTTGATTCAAAAACTGTGATTAGCCAAGCTCAAGATTTCCAACTCATTCTGCATGACATTCACGCAGAAGGTATGTCTCTCAGTGAATCCTTCCAAGTTGCAGCCTTAATTGAAAAATTACCCAAAGGCTGGAAGGAATTCAAGAACTACCTTAAACACAAGCGCAAAGAAATTTCTATGGATGAGTTAATTGTGCGTTTAAGGATTGAGGAGGACAACCGCAATTCTGAAAAGCGAGCTAGTAAGAATCCTATGGAGTCTAAGGCAAATGTGGTGGAACATGCTTCAAAAACCAAGAAACGTAAATCTTCTGGAGAAAGTTCATCACAAGGCTCTAAATGGGGGGATAATAAAAAGTACAAGTTTAATGGCAAATGTTACATCTGTGACAAAGAGGGACATCGGGCCAAAGATTGCCGTAGCAAAGGCAAAAGTAAGAAAAGAACAAGCAAGAAGCCTGCTCAAGCCCATATGACCGAAGTGGATAATATTTCCAATGGTGTCGATGACATCAATCTTTCTGCAGTTGTTTCCGAGGCAAATCTTGTCGGTTTATTATATGTCTAAAATAAAAAAATCATTAGAAGGTAACTAAAAATACAAAATAATATAAAAGTCAATGCCATATTTAAGAATCAAATATAGGTTCTTATAAAATTACAATAATAATAAAATTAATAAACACAATATCCAAAAGATTTTTATTGGTGTGGAGTATTTAAATATCAAATTTTAATGTATATATAATATTAAAATGGAAGGTGTATGAAGGTAAATGCAATGTTGAGGTTAGTGGGATGGAGGCTTCGTGGAATGGTGACACAAATCTTTAGTGGGCCCCACAAACCTATTTTATATACCCCCTCCATCCCAAAATCATAGTTCCTTTTGAGGAATCCAACTTTTTTTGGTAGAACCATTATTGCATTTTTAAAAAATTGATTTTTCAAAACTACCTTTTGATAGTATATTTTTTGGAAAATATCAATTGCCATAATTGTACTTTTTGTGTTATTAATGAATTTAAAAGAAGGCAAATAGGAAATTAATATTATTTTAGACCTTAATTTTTGAAAAGGGACTAATATTTTTGGACAATGAAAAATGGAATAAGTGACTAATATTTTGGGATGGAGGGAGTATTTTAAAATAGGTCAACATTGGTTTCCACTGACTTGGTAAAGAAAAGAAAACAAAGAAGAGAGCGAGGAAGAAACGAAGGAAACAGAGAGGAAGAAAACAAAGACGACAAACTGAGGAAGAAAAATGAAGACAGCAGAGGAAGAAAAACAAAAAAGACGGGAAGAATGAAAAACAAAAGAAATGAATTGAAGAAAGGAAAAACAGGTTAGGGCTTTCTCTCTCTTTCTTGTTTCCAACGGGTTAGGGCTTCGATCCACCTCTCTATTTTTCAAGCTTTATCTTTTAACAGAGTGTCCAAATGTGTCTTTGCGTGTCGAAAACATGTCTGGATGAAAAAATTCAAAAAAAAAAAGGGACATGTCTGGTAGAGTGTCCGACACGTGTCCACCGTGTGACAGTGTCCGACTCGTGTCAGACATCTGTAATGAGAGTGAAAAACAATAACAAGGTGTCCTTCTTTGAGAGTGAAAAGGAACCATACGAGCAATATGCTGGGGTGCTGCCTCATTTTCAATTTCTCCCTGGTTGATATTGTCCTGAAAAATTATATGTAAGATCAATTGTTCACTTCAGACCTAAAATAAAGAGGAAGCACAAAGGAAACCAACTAACCTGCTCCTCAAAAATCTTAGAGAGCTGCAAGGCCTTCTCTTTTTCAGAACTCCTCCTCTCCTCGAGCTTACGGCTCTTATTAACCCATGCTAAAATTTCAATAAATATAATTTATATACTAAGAAGCACGGACACTTTTAAGAAGGTGACATATCTGTGTTATGTCCGTGTTGGATGCCGACACTCTTTGGATACTTTTAGGACACGTGTCTTACACTCTTCAAAAAGTGTCCTATTTTTTAAAAATTTGTGAGACCCGGACACTCTTTGGACACTTAGAGGACACACGTGTCAATCGTTTAAACACATGTGTCTATCGCTTAAACACATGTGAAACTAATTATAAGTTTAAATAAAACAACTTAAGATACAATAATAAAACAAAATCTATATAAATTTATAGAAATTAGTGTCATATTGCATTTTATTATTATTTTTGAACGATATATTTATATATATAATATATAATAAATATATAAAATTATATATTTCATACGTGTCCCCCACGTGTCGTGTCCTGCATTTTTTGGAAATTAACATGTCGGCGTGTCCGTGTTCATGCTTCTTAGTTTATATATATTGAGCGTGTCCCCAGCGTGTTGTATCCCTCATTTTTTGAAAATTTGCGTGTTCGTGTGCCCGTGTTGTGTCGCATGTCCACGTTCACGTCCGTGTCCGTGCATCATAGGATGTCACATTAAACTTAGATCAATTTGTTGTTACATGGCATGGCATTTGAGCACACGAGTTGGTGGTTTAACATGGATTCATCACTTCAACACTGAATTAAGTAGAATGAACTCATGAATGTTTCTTTAAATTTTAATAATATCTGACTCCTATCAATTGTAGAACATAAGACTGCCCAATTTCCTTGAGATATTCAAACACAACTTTGAATAACGCATGTTAAGAATTTGTTTTTCATCAATGTTGTTGGAATTGTTAGGTACATGATGTGTATCGTTTGAAAAAAGATGCGTATTGTGAACTCATATCTTTAGTGACTTGAATCATGAGATACGTTTCCGTATGATATAGTATCTCAACGTGTAGCGCACGATTAATTAAACGTTACCTTGTCCTTCATCTTTGTCTTTGTTAAAGGAGTTTTGACCTAAGAAGCACGGGTGCGGGTGCGGATACGGATACGGTTACGATACGGGTACGCCGATACGGCAAATTTTTTAAAAAGTAAGGTACGGGTACGACTGGAGTACGCCGATTTGTTTTTGTTTTTGTTTTTTTTTAAATTTTAAATTTATAGCTAAACATCCAACATACAAATTAAATTCAATAACATAATTAAAAAGAGAAATTACAAAAAAGAGGAAACATAAAAAAAAAGGAGTACAAAAATCTGGAAAAAAAATGAACAAAGAAAATTTGTTTCAGTTTTTTTGATAACATGTGAAAAGCTGTGGGGGGCACCCTCCATATTTGTGTAATAAAAAATATGGATGTAATCCCCCCCCTCCCCCCCCCCCTTTTTTTTATTTTTTATTTTTAAAGTATATCAAAGAAAAGATATTATAAACAAAAACGTTTTATTACACTACACCCATTAGCTTAATTAAATTTTAATATAACTCAGCACAAGTTGTTCACATTGATTCAAAAACCAATCTGTTCTCGTAAGTTTGTTTAGCATGAAAGAGTAGGAAACAACAAGAAGAAAAATCTGGGGAAAAAACAAAAAAAATGAAAAAAGAGGAAACAGAAATCTGGACAGAAAAAAAAAATGAAAAATGATATGTCTTTGTTCTTCGTTTGCTGCAAAGAAACGGAAAAAAAAAAAAAAATCTGGAAAAAAAAACCCGAAAGAAGTGGAAGAATCGAAGAACAAAGAGATCGAAGATGGACAGAACAAAGAAAAGGAAGAAGAAGAGGATGAAGAATCGAAGATGAACTTACCGGAATGTGATCTTTGAAGGAGAGAATCGATTAGCACCTTTGATTAAACCTCTTCAATAGCTTCGCAGGAAGGAGTACTTCAGCTCTTGGGAGTCTCTCTGTGTTTCAAGAAAAAGAGAGTGACAATCGAATAGAGTAGAACCCTAATTTTAATTTGTTTATTACAAAAGTACCCCAAATTTATATAATTTTTTTAAATAGACCAAAAAACTTGCTCCGGTATCCTTTAATTTGTAAAAAATCTCGTTTTGTACCCCGAAGTACCCAAAAACATACCTGTGGCGTACCCATCACGTACCCATCATTATACTGATCATATAAAACGTACCTGGTGCGTTTTTGGCGTACCCGGTATGCGTACCCGCACCCGGTAAGTACCTGATACTTGTACGGCAATATTTTTGGAGTACCCATGCTTCATAGGTTTTGACACTATCATTCACCTTGGATGATAATCATTGAATAATCACGAACCATTTTCTTAGACAATTCCATACAAAGGAGACCCAAATCGAGCTAAAAAACTTGCATGAAAAATGACTCCCATGCTTCATTTGCTACTAGAAATTTAATTATTCTCATGGATCTATTTCGGGGGGAAGAAACAAAGAGTTTACACGTACTGTTGGATTTGAGTTTATTCTGTGATTTAAGCCAAAAAGCTTGTTTGGACAATAATAATAAACACTATAACAAGTATGTTTGAGACTACTCATATCCAAACAAATCCAAAAGAATGTCTTTAGTTGCAAATCATGCACTAGATGATGGACCAACGTATCGGATTCGATTAGGAAAAATAAATGATCGTCTTATTTTTTGATGTCTGCAATGAAATGTCATTTATCTCTTGCTATATTAAAATATTCAATTTTCTTAATTTCTTATGAGTTAGATGTGAGATTTTTAATTTATCTCTTTGACCAATTTGTAAGTTTTTAAGAAATAAATTTTTATGTCATTTATTATATGATTTAGTATTTTATTCTTGCAATATATGTTAGTTTATCTTTTGATATTCTTTATGATGCACACAATCCTGTATTCTGCACTCACAGTATAGGATTCTAAAATCTCTCAGTGAGAAAAAGTTTGTGATGATGAACTTCATTTGCATAAAGTTTCCCACTGTTTTAGGCATGTTCTTTATTTTGTATGTTCTTGCAACTTAAAAGTTTCAGTTTCTTAGTATCACTCAATTATGTTCACTTTGGTTTTGAACAGAAGACTTAGCAGGGGTTAAAGTTCTTCATGGGCTTGACAAAGTAATTGAAGGTGGGGCAGTTGTTTTGACACTCAAAGATCAGAGCATACTTGCTGATGGTGACATCAATCAAGGTAAACAATTTGTTCATAGCTGCTTCTTCCCCCTTCCCTTCTGCCCTTTTTCTTCCTCGTCTGTTGTGGCATATTTTTTGGCTTCAGATGCCATATGGTGATATGACATCGTATATAACAGAGGTGGACATGCTTGAAAATGTGGAAATTGGAGAGCAAAAGCGGAGGAATGAGGCTTATAGATCTGCAAAGAAGAAAACGGGGATATATGATGACAAGTAAGACTAAAATTACTGTTAATTCGGTATCTGTAAATGTACTTCAGATAACCAACTCCCCTTTTTGTTCATTGTACAATTTTAGGTTCAACGATGAGCCAGGTTCTGAAAAGAAAATACTCCCAAAATATGATGATCCAGTTGTGGACGAGGTTATATTTTTTCTTCTTAGTATTTGTAGAAATGCTGGGTTTGGTTATTGTATGACCTTTTGTACTTAGCTGCTGTTTACTTCTCCAGGGGATAACTCTGGATGCAAGTGGTCGTTTCACTGGCGACGCAGAGAAGAAACTTGAAGAGGTATTTATTCTTGTTAATGTTGTAGTTTATGAATGTCATTAAGGAAAAAATTTGTTTTGTTATCTTATTGAAAGTGCATGTTCCTTTGCCAGCTCCGAAGAAGGATACAGGGTGTTCCGACAAGCAATCACTTTGAAGATCTCAACTCATCTGATCAAATTAAATCAGATTACTACACTCACGAAGAAATGCTTCAGTTTAAAAAGCCCAAGAAAAAGAAATCATTGAGAAAAAAAGAGAAGCTGGACATAGATGCACTTGCTGGATTGGGAGTTGGAGATCTTGGTTCTCGGAATTATGGGAAGAGGCAGGCCATTAGAGAGGAGAAAGAGAGATCTGAGGCTGAAAAAAGAAGTAATGCATACCAAGCTGCATATGCTAAAGCAGACGAGGC